>BSBM01000254.1:2743333-5486666 GCA_027924585.1 Larix kaempferi
GCAATAGGTCATAGATTTTGATCTTGAGTTTTTATTTTTTATTTTTTATTTTTTATTTAATAAAAATCATTGAAAGCTTGAAATCCATAGTGCCTTTTAATGCTGCTAAGTGTCATATATGTGTAGTAATAGGTCATATATTTTGATCTTGAGTTGGCAAAGTTCAAGGGCTCAAATGTAAAACTCTATATTAATTATAGCACCAAAGTTTTCACATTTGCTTGTGAGGTTATAGCCATGATTTCAAAAGCATTGTGCTTTCATCTTGTAAAATAAAGGCAAATATGTCACAATTGGCTCACTGTCAAGGGAATGCCAAAGACGAGGGAAAATGTCGCCAAGCCTGCATGGCACTAACAAAATTGAGATTAAACACATTGTAATATAGAGAGATGATAACAAGCATGAAGTTGTTAAGAAAATCAGTGGAATTACACCCCGCAAAAAAACAAAAACTCAGCTACAAAGTGACCATGTACACTTCAATGTTAAAAATTATGTTTTTACATTCATCATAAAATTGTTAAGGAAATCAATCGAATTTTCAACAAAAAATCTTAGCTACCAAAAACCAAAGTGCACTTTATTACCCTCTAACATGTAGGGGTGATTTGCTATTCATTGTCTACGTGATCTTTCATCTCATCCAGTTGTTTTACAAATGAGATTGATGGTTTTCCCATGGACATTTGTCAGAGACACTTTCAGCTTGCTCAATCCTTCATGACACGTGCTAGAGATTGATGGGGACATATAGTTGACATTAGTGTTATGACATATCCTCTCTAGTTGATTTATGGTTAATGCTTTTTTATGTGTGGACATGATCATAAGGGGTCAACGATGTTACTCTATAATGACTCATATATCTTAGATGGTTGTCTTACAACTAAAGATGCACTATAGCATGGTTATATTCTTCTCTAAATTAATTGTGTAACTTATGAATCAGGGGTACCCCTAGAGATCTAGGTAAGTGTGAGGCTCTAAGTAAGTGTGACCCTCATTTCATGTTATTCACAACATTTCACTTAGCAATTTTTCATACATTTCACTTAGCAATTTTTCATTCATCTCATTAGTCATTCCATCCATTTCGATCATGCGCCTTTTCGCAATTGACTTATCATATGTTATGTACCATGGTCTTTATACTATTCCCATGCATGAATGCCTAAGCAAAGTCAAAAGAATCAAGTACTTTAAGGAAAGTGTGCTAAAATGCTAAATGTTGTATACATGAGCAATGCCCCCTTGTAAAAGCAAGGTTCCCTACGTCTTAGGTTATCAAAGCCAAATCTAAAGCAAAGCGACTAAACCAAAAAAGGGCAAAAAATAAATAAATTTGAAAATAAAAATAAAAATAAGAAGGAATCACAAAAAAAGCCCAAGTAAAGGGCAACTCATAAAAAAAAATTCCCTCCTAAGGTACACGTGAACAAAAATCATTAAACACTAGCTCTTCAAAGCTAAGGGATAGGCTTAGCACTTGGTCACTTTCTATGATGTTCAATATGTGAACCCTCTCTCCTTAACATCACATTCACCCCATCATTCTCACTTTACTTAGAAACTTAAGAAATATACTTGGTTGTAAATGTAAAACATGAAAATTTGGATTAATATATTTACACCAAGATATTCTAAGATTATTGGGATAATTAATCCGTGAATTAATAGAAAGGTGTACTTAATGAACCCTCTCTCCTTAACATCACATTCACCCATCATTCTCACTTTACTTAGAAACTTAAGAAATATACTTGGTTGTAAATGTAACACATGAAAATTTAGATTAAATATATTTATATCAAGATATTCTAAGATTATTGGGATAATTAATCAATGAATTAATAGACAGGTGCACTTAATAGCTTTTATGTTATGTTTGTATATACGAAGGTCTTTTTCATAAATCATATTTTATCATATCTAACACTTAGACTGAGTATTTGATGATATTCCCTAACACTTAAACATTGATTAGCATACATAATCAAAATTGAAAATGATTTTACATTATTATTGAAGCTACGCCACATTACCCACTCTAGTCTAACACTTAGATTGAGTATTTGATGATATTCCATAACACTTGGAACGTTGGTTAATATACATAGTCAATGCTAAAAATGATTTTACATAAGCTAAGCCACATTACCCACAGTCTTATTTTGGCATGTAAGTTCACATTTCATTAAGAGGATGCCTTCTCATGGATCGAGGTTGACCCACTTTAAGGGGCTCATATCATGGTTGACCCAAGCTTTATAAACAGGGGCGACTCGGATAAAAGGAGTCCCACGAATTGAAACGTTAAAGTTGGGACATAAGTGATATATATATACATATATATATATATATATATAAATTAAAACATTACAAAGTTGGGACATAAGTGAAATATATATATATTATTTGACCCGTTTCATACTTTAAGCAGGTCACGAGTGTGGAGTCCGCCCCCTCTAATGATGACATCCCTTCTTAAATAACGGGAGAGCCAAAGTCGTTGGGTATTATTCTTTGGATAGTTGAATTGTGGGTCCTATCACGTCGATTGGCTCATTATTTATTCATTCTTTCACATGGCACGACTCTCACATGCATGGTTTCGGGTCTGATTTCATGCCTTACTAAGTTGAAGAGTCATGATTACAATCCACGAATTATGGAGCCATCTCTTTATTGGTTTATTCCTGGGATAGTGCATGTATTGTGGAGTTGACCAATCAGCTCTCACATGGTTGCTTAGTGGAGTTGATTCTTTTTTGAGTTATGAAGTAGATTTTCTTTTAGTGCTTTCAGTTTGGTATGGAAGATGTTGTCACATAACATAACGTTATATCAAAAATAACAAGTGATTAAAAAATCACATTGACTTATACAATAAAAAAATTAAAACCAAATGAAAAGTAATAAAAAAATCTATGTTGGTTCATAAAACAAAAATTTTAAAACCGGCATAGATCCATCTTAAATCCAGATCTATTGAGTACCAAGAGTGATCAAATTTTTCGAGGTGTAAATTTCTTTTGGATGTGTAAAATATTTAAGATAAAAAAAATACACCACAAGAAATTGGATCCCTCTTGGTGCTTGATAGATCTGGGTTTAAGATGGATCTATTTTGGTTATTAGCCAAATCTTTAATACTTTGGGTTCAATTGATTTCATGGATATGATGTACAGGTGGCATAACAAACCAATTATTATATTTATTTTTTATCAAGTCATGAGAATATTAGGTTTGTGGAGTTACGGTTATTTTTTACCTTGTCGTGGAATATTTTATTATTTTCTCAAGAATAGTTTTTTTTGTGAATAAGTAGAGAACATTTGTATTATAATATAGGACCAAAAATACAGAGATCCATAGTGCATACAATATTTATCCTTCCTCTTGGAGATACCAAACTGGAAAAGAGGTCCCAAGGTTCTAGACTGCTAGCAAAATTCAAAAGAGTTTCATCAGCTTTGATCCTACTCATGAGATATCTACTATAGATTCTATCATACTTGTCTTTGTGACTAACAAAAAAAGATAGATTTGGCATATTGCTAGTGTGTAGAGCCTAAAATTTCTAAATAACCAATAATACATAAAATTAAAAAATACATGCCATAAGATATGAGGGGATTAGTTACATACTTGATTAGATGACCTGGTGGTTGCCTTGATAGCTCCAATGTCTACAACTGAAGGTGGGGGGACGAATTTCCACCCAACCAACCCCCAGCCAATGGCTGAGACCCCTGAGCCCCCAACAATTAACCCTATGACAGTGCTTGCTTGCTCTCTTTCCTCTTGCTGTTAGCCTCCTTCTTTTCCTCCTCTTCCCAAAGTTCTCAGCCCTAAAAGCCAAAAATGACCCCTCTCTCTTCTTGTCTCCTCCTTTTATTTCCCCTTTCTCCCTTTTTCTTAATATCTTGTTTAATTTCTTATCATTATGCAAAATTGCTTTCCGTTACTTATTTTTCATGTTTCTTTTTATTATTTTACATTATATTATGTTATATTAAATATTCCATATATTCATATATGAGGGTTGTTGCATACTCCCCCCTTCAGGAAACTTTGTCCCGAAGTTATAATCCTCAAGCATTAAATACATTACTTATTCAATCAATCAAGTAAATCATAGACAATATAGGTGGCTAGTACTATTGTGAAGATAAGAGATTTATGTGTGGCCATCACATAGAAATCTCCAATCTACACTAATACAATCAAGCACCTTAAGTTACAACATGCTCTTAATTAATTCCCTATGTGTCTAGTATGCAACCATAGCAACAATTATGCACCATACACACATAAACATTTAGACATTTAATTAATAATAAGTGTGTATTTGTATACTTCCTCTCTCCTTACTCACCCTCTCCTTGAGAATCATACCATTGCCACCTCCATAAACCTCCCCTCCAACTCCGGATGGTCACGCTCGCTAAGGCACGAGCCCTCCACTGTAAACTGTCCGCGGATCATCCATCTCATGATAAACTATAAACCGCCATTATTTATTTATTTTATTTTTATTTTTATTTATTTATTTTTTTTCTAACTAGGGGAATCGACAACTGGAGACTGGGCTGGTACTCATGTGACATGGGGTACAGGGATCCAATCCCGCTACCACTATACCCCTAGATGCCCCACAGACCTCGCAAGCATGGGACACGGGTAAAGTCGGGTGTGATTTGAACTCGTGACCTCCATTTCCAACTGTGACTTCATAACAATTGAACTGCCAATGAGCCACACCCGTGCGGGCTCTATAAACTGCCATTATAAGTATCAACATATTCTATTAATTACAAATTATCAAGATCAACAACTTACATTTACTACATCTCAACAAGATCTTTTTCACATCTCATGATCACACTTAAGAATATCATTTTAGTAAGACACATAAAAATACCAATGTTCCTATCTATCCATACTTATTATCAAACCTATTACCAGACAATATAAACAAGCTTTTATTTACCTACTGCCTTCCTAGAGAAGTAAATTCTATCATGCTCAGCGTTCAATAGTTTATCAACTCGTTCATTTCAGCACATATCGAACAATTCAAGGCACATCCAATGCATATCTAGTGCGATGCAAATCTGAATTAATGCAACATATGTCTTATTATTGGTTTCATGTAATGTGCATCTACTATCCATTCTTATGCTCATTCAATCCCATTTCACTTCTATTAAGTACATTATACAAGCACTATGCAATATCTTTAATTGTCTCATGCATACTAACATATATCTAGCACATTTACTTTTCAAATGCATAGAATTTTCTTATACTAGGCCATATAAAAAATACATATAGTATTTTTGCATTCCAAGCAATTCCAAACAATTGAAATATTTTGCAAAGATTCATAACAAATTGAAATATTTTGCAAATAATTCCAAACAATTGAAATATTTTGCAAAGATTCATAAGGGTTATGAAGGTCAATTTAAACAAAGAGGCCAATTCTACCAATGTTGAGAAGAATTTGGGAGGCATATTGAAAAAACCTGCATATGTTATTCTTTCTAGGAAGTTAACAAAAAGATGGATATAGATTTTCCCTATGTTATTATAGGTATTTGAGAAGGCACTCAAGTGTTCACTTGCAGTTACAACACCACAACACCATCCATGGAAAATCTAGGCAAGTGATCCAGGAATTTTGTAATATTAAGGGGAAGGTACATGCTAGGCAGTGGGATTAACATCTTCCTCAAATTGAAATAACCATTACTTTCTTTTGACCTTATTAGGGTTGGTAGTAGATAATATACGTACATAATGGTTATACTTGTTACTAATAATTTTATAAGCATGTGTTTGGGAGCTCATAGATTGGCCAATATTCCTGGACGTCTTGTTGGTAAAAGAATGAGTAAGTTGGGAACGAAATGTAGAGTACTCAAAAGATCGTTGTTAGACTTAATTAAAGAATGGAAATATTATTTTACAAAACTCTTCAATGTATCCTAATATTAGTCAAAGATTTGGACGCATATGATTTTCCTCTGAACATAAGCTTACAAAATTGATTTTTGAATCTAAGAGAAAAAAAAAAACATATTTGTCTTCGTACAAATCTATTCTTCTTGGATGTTAATATCTTAAGAATTAACTTATCAGGATCCTAATCTTGAATCTAAGTAGTTTCAAGGAAGTAATTGAAAGATAAAGAGTTTTAAGATTCGATTCACTTAGAAATCCAAATGGAAAATCAAGTTGCAATCTAGTATATGATATCATGAAAAATAACAAATTCAACCTTAAGAAGATGATTAATAGACCTTGGAATTTCTCATAAAAATCTTGGTTATTACCCTAAGATGTCTTTTAAAAACAACTATATTTTCAAATATTTAATCCAAGAGGGATATGGCTACTCTCCTTTCTTCCCAAAACATATAATTAATGTTATTTACCAATTAACCCACTTCATGGCCTATATATATAGCAATACTAAATCCTTCCAACACCTAATATATATATATATATCAATTGACAATGCATGAAATATAATTGCAGTTACCACTAAATACCACTCAACGTACTACATGCATACTAGTTCAGACGCATAAATAGTTCAAATGTAAAATATTTTGATAAGTCAAATAATTAAATAATCCAATATAAACCGTATTAAACTAATGATGAGGCATAATGAGTAATGCACAATGCATGCAACGATTCTGATTCCAATATTAAACAAACAAACAGATAAATAAATAACAAGAGAAACAAACCCATAAACAAATAGCTCAATACAATAGGCAATAGTATTAACAATACAATAGTAAATAGATATCCAATAAATATATAGGAAATTTTTTATTTATTTCAAAGTATATATATATATATAATTTTATTTTAAATTTTCCAAAACCATTATAGTTTGACTCCTTGTGCTTAATCTTGGAAACCCATAATTCTGTAGTAAACAAATCATAATAATGTGACTATAATATTAATTATCAATAAGTATTGTAAATCATTCCACTGAGATGCCACCCCTGTGTTGGAAAAGAATCCACTAGGATGGAGAAAAAAAACCTCAATAAGAACTCTCATGCACTTATTAAAACATAAAAAGCTAAGGCTTAGCAATCGAGAATAGCTGCCAACTTTCTCTAGCGAGCATAGGCACATAAGATAAATTTACTCATACAAGGAAAGACTATGGTCTTCTCTTAACAAGATTCGACTACTACACATAAATTTTAACGAACCATGAGATATTGTACCAACTCTGGTCCAGTTTAAGCATCTTATAAATAATCTAGAGGCTATGCCTCCTCTTGACTACATAAGCCAAGAAGACTATTCCTCCACCGAATGTGGATAGTGGACAAAGTTTGTATAAAAGAACTACACTTTTCTTAGATTCAGTTCAATAAATCATAATGTATTTTAACATGTGCCAAGGATTTAACCTAAGGCTATGCCCCTCCTTTGGTTTTACTCCCATACTAAAACATTCTATATAATTATTCCAGATGGTAAATAAGAATTTAACTATGGTTGCACCCTCTCTTGAAAGAGTATTGCGCCTACATAACTCATAACACATTAGCCTCAAGGAAAATCCCCTTTCACTGGAAAATAACAAGAACAGATAAAGCTTGTGAAGGAGCCTCAAAGGTCAATCCCTTCTCATTAGCATCCAGAGACAACCAAATATTTTTGAATGATAAGTATGGCTTTATAATGGTTGTATTCATATAGAAAAACTTAGTTGGGAAGCTTGGGTATCCTCCATGGAAGCCGCTTCTTTTGAGCATCACGATATAGTATTTATAATGTGTGAACTGTCAAATTTCATACATTCATAGCATAAAACATAAATGCATTACCAAGATCACTAGAAGTAAGACAAAGCACAAAACAACAACATAGAATTTTACCCTGGGAAACCCAATAGGGAGAAAACCTAGCAACCTTCGCAGAGAGATGATAATTCTGAGATCAGAGTACAAATGAAGAAAGAGAGAGAAAGTGAAAGTATCTTTCACAAGTAACCAACCCAAATAAACCTCCTTCTAGTGATGCGAAAATCTGCTCCTCCAAGTGATGCGCACTTCACAAGTGTGAGAATTAGATAATGAGGTGCACAAGCCTCATATTTATACATGTGCGAAATTGGAAAATTCCCTTATGGGGCTGACTTGTCTTTGGGGGCAATAAATATTTTATTTTTAATATTTTATTAATTACTTTTGCACCCCAAGACTTACATTGATTCTATCGTGTGTTTACATAATGTTCTTCTCCCTTGGGAGGTATAACCAAGTACAATGATGGTACAATATAATAAATAATATCTTCCGAAGTTGTACAAAATCCAACACTCCCTCTCAACAAGGAAGGTATTCTTCGGTCTTCATCTGCATCACGATCATCTGGGTTTAATCTTGTACTCAACTCTGTCTCTATCATCTTTCTGCATACTGAAAGTTGTCCACACAATCTTTGTGCATCATCATCACCAGTCCTTAGGAGAATCACTCAATCCTGGATATCTGAGATATACAGCTATACCATCTATGCTATACAATTTTCTACCTGTCTGTCTCATCTGCCAATGGGGTCCTCCCATATCTGGCTGAGATCTCAGACGAGCAAAAGGGCACGGCCATCTACTGACTGTCCTACTCTTCTGCCTATGAGATTTCTCCCATATCTGGCTGAGTATTTGGACTGTAGAGGCACCTGTCAAAACCACACGACCAACTGCTGACTGTCCTACTCATCTGCCTATGATATTTCTCTCATATCTGGCTGAGTAACTAGACTGCAGAGGCACCAGTGTGAACCCGACCAATTGCTGACTGTCCTACTCATCTGCCTATGGGATTTATCCCATATATGGTTGAGTAACTGGACTGCAGAAGGTACCTAGGTGAGCCCGGCCAACTGCGGACTATCCTACTCATCTGCCTATGATATTTCTCCCATATCTGGCTGAGTAACTGGACTGTAGAGGCACCTGGGAAAAGTAGGGCAAGCATCTCATCTTTCCCTCTCAAGGAGGGAAACGTTCTCTTGGACTCCAAGTCTTCCGCGAAAGTATTCGAACTTCACTCTGGGAAGTGCCTTGGTGAGAACATCTGCAGTCTGGTCGTCTCTCGGCACGTACTGTAACTCGACCGCACCTTTCTGCACCATATCACGAATGAAGTGATATCGAATCTCGATATGCTTCGACCTATTGTGAAATACATGATTCACTGACATCTGCACACAACTCTGGTTATCACAGTGAATCACGGTCGACTCTGGAATCTGGCCGAACAATCCTGCCAGGAGTTTACGAAGCCAAACTGCTTCTCGAGCTGCTGTGCTAGCAGCCATGTACTTGACCTCTACAGTATTGAGTGCTACTGAGTTCTGCTTCCTGCTGCACCAGGAAATAACTGCAGAACCCAAGCTAAAGCAACATCCAGAAGTACTCTTTCGATCTACAACACATCCGGCCCAATCTGAGTCTGTAAACCCCTGCAATATCAGGTCACCATCTGAAGCATATTTCAATCCATATCCCACAGTGCCACATAAGTATCTGAGCACATGTTTTACAGCAATCTAGTGAATCTGCCTCGATTCGCACATGAACTGACCGAGGGCATTCACAACAAAACATATAACTGGTCTGGTGTTGATCAAATACATCAATGACCCAATCAACTGGCGATAGATGGCGGGATCAAACAAATCAGACTCTGAAGTATAATCTCTCAACTTCTTCCAATTTGCATCCATCGGAGTAGCCATGGACTTGCAGTCCAACATTCCAAATCTCTTCAATATATTGATGGTGTATTTTCCTTGTCCTAGGAAAATCTCTTTCTGCCTCTGCCATACTTCTAATCCCAAGAAGTAATGCATCAAACCAAGGTCTTTCATTTCAAACCCAGAGGCGAGATTCTTCTGACACCATACAATGAGTTTCTCATTTCTAGTGAGAAACAAGTCATCAACATATAATACCAAGATCAATGGCTCGTCATCTACAACCTTGTAGTAAAGGTTGGGGTCTGCATCACTCTTGGAAAATCCCAAGCTCACCAGGAATCCGTCTATTCGTCCATACCAAGCACGAGGTGCTTGCTTGAGGCCATACAATGCCTTCTTCAGTCTGCATACATGAGACTCCTTTCCTTGGAAAATAAACCCATCTGTCTGTTCGATGTAAACTTCTTCCTCAATATCACTATTGAGAAAAGCTGTCTTCACATCCATCTGATGCAACTTCCATCCCATAGCTAAAGTAATCGCGCTAATGGATTTGATGGAAGTATATCGGGCCACAGGAGAAAAAGTCTCATCATAATCAACTCCCTCTTTCTAAGAGAATCCTCTGGCTATGAATCTGGCCTTGTATTTCTCAACACTACCATCTGCTCCATGTTTGATCTTATATAACCACTTAGAAGTTACGACTGACTTCTCCTTAAGTCTCGGCACAACCTCCCACACATCATTCTTCATGATGGATTGATATTCTTCCATCATGGCATCCTTCCAAACTTGATGTTTGGATGCTTCTTCGTAAGTTGTGGGTTCTAAATCAATAATGTTGCTCATTAGAGATACATAGCTGGAGAATCTCTGAGGTCTCTTGCTTTCTCTGAAAGTGCCATGTGGAGCATCATGCCCCTCTGCATCCTGCAGTGTCCGTTGTGCCCATCTAGGTATTTTTCGACTTGTCACATCTTTGGGGTTATCAACTGGATCTATGGGATCGATAGGTTCATCCTTTTCTACTGACTCCCTCTGAACTGGAGGGGGAGATGATCTCATCTCCTTTGGTTCTAGCATTTCTGCATCATCAATCTACATATTTGATCCTCTGCCTTTCCTGACAACCATTTATTCTTCAAAGGTTACATCCCTATTGACTTCAATCTGTCTAGATCCTGGAATGTAAATTTTGTAAGCCTTTGAAGACTCACTGTATCCCACAAAGGTACCCTTCTTGCCTGAAGGTTCTAACTTTGATATTTTCTCTTTGGGCACATGAATGTAGACTGGACAAACAAAAATCCAGAGATGGCCCACTTCTGGTTTCACACCTATGAACGCTTCTTCTGGAGTCATGTTCTTCAAGATCTTATGTGGACATCTATTCTGTACATATACAGCGGTTCTGGATGCTTCTGCCCACAAGAACATTTGAAGACTCTGGTCATGTATCATAGCTTTGGCTGCCTCCACAATTGTACGATTCTTTCTTTCTGCAGCCCCGTTTTGTTGAGGGTTGTAGGGAACTGTGAGCTCCCTCTTAATTCCTGCTTCCTTGTAGAAATCATTGAATTCTGTAGAGGTATATTCTCCACCATTATCGGATCTCAAGATCTTGATCTTCTTTCCTGACATATTTTCAACTTGTGCTTTAAACTCTTTGAACTTGCTGAGTACTTCCTCAGATTCTTTTGACTTGAGAAAGTATATCCAAGTCTTTTGTGAGTAATCATCAATAAAGGTGATATAGTAGTGATAACCACCTAATGACACACCTGTCATGGGCCCGCACAAGTCAGAGTGTACTAGATCCAAAATCCCTTTGGATCTACTCTCGCTATCTGGAAAAGACTTCTTGGCATTCTTGCCAAGTGCACATCCTCTACAAGTTCCATCATGGTTTACCTGGAGCCCTGGCAAACCTGTTACAATGTTCTTCAGAACTGGGAGAGCTCGATAGTTCAGATGAGCTAACCTTCTATGCCATAACTCGCCCATACTTGCAGCATCATGTATTAGGGCTCGGAATGGAGAAGTATTTAGCCTATACAAGCTCTCTTCTCTTATTCCAAAAACCTTGGCTAAGCTCATGCTTGAGTTCTTATGCCAAGTAAGGACTTTCCCTTCTGAGAAAGCTACTTTATAACCCTTGTTCTCCAATGCTGAGATGGAGACAAGATTTATTTTCATACCAGGTACATAGAGTACATCACTTAAGCGTAATGTATCATTTGATTCCAATTGAAGGGTGGTGGCTCCAGATCCCTTCACAGTGTAATTTGCATCATCTCCAAGTACAACACAGAGATGTGAATCTTTCTCAATTAATTCTGAAAGATTCTCTCTATACCCAGTCATGTGTCTAGATGCACCACTATCTATGAGCCAAGTGTCACTAGTGGTAGGAATAGTACCTGATAGTGCTGATATGAATAGAAATTCTGTGTGATCTTCATTCTTTTGCTTCTTGTGATGATGATCTTCTTCTACATGAGCAGTGGATGCTTTATGCTTCCTTTTGATTTGACTTCGGCAGCTACTGGCGTAATGTCCATACTTTTTGCACCTATAGCATTGAACTTGAGATACATCCTTCTTCTTCTTTTGATCTTGACGAGGACTTGATCTCCTTTCTTGGTGCTTGTGTTTATGGAACTTCTTTCCTTTTCCCTTACCATTCTTGGCATGAGAAACAAATGCTTGAGTCTCTTCATTTTGATTGCCATGGATTCTTTGATGTGCTGCGATCCTTGTCTCCTCCTGAGAGCAATCTGCCCAAAGCTTGTAAAACTTTGGTAGCTTAGATCTACCACTTATGCTTTGGATAAAGGACTCCGATGATGGTGGAAGACCATTTAAGGTGTGAAGGACAAGCTCCTTATCGTCAATATGATCTCCACTGGTGCTGAGCTTGTCTCTGAGTTCTGCGATCCTCATAAAGTATGAGGCAATGGATTCCGACTTCACTATCTTCATATTTGAGAGTTGGTTTCTCAAAGTCATGGAGACATTTAGGCTAGTGTGTTCAAACAACTCCATAATGGTCTTGAACATCTTCCTAGCATTCTTCTTACCTGAGATCTGAGGAACCAAATGATCTCTCACGGAATCCACAGGAATCCTTCTTGCTTTAGCATCATTCTTCCTCCATCGAGATTTATCTTCTTCGGCTTCTGGTTCGGGGACCTTCTCATTTACATATAGTAGAAGATCATTTTCTTCTAGGAGTAAGAGAACCCTAGATTTCTAGGAGATAAAGTTGGAGGCTCCTTCCAACTGATCTTCAACCTTCATCCCAATCATCTTGATTTGTGGATCTGGATCAGAAACCCTAGCAGGAGCTAGGTCAAAAATAAAAGTTCTCGAAATTGAATTCCGTCTTCACCAATGGATTAGTCTAGCCAAAAATTAAATTCCTATGGCTCTTTTTCTTCAAAATAAGGGGTGAAGACTTCACAAGATGAAACCCTAATTCCGGCAGGGTTCCGACAATGCTTCGACAATGGCTTCTTCTAGAATGGCTCTGATTCCATGTCAAATTTCATACATTCATAGCATAAAACATAAATGCATTACCAAGATCACTAGAAGTAAGACAAAGCACAAAACAACAACACAGAGTTTTACCCTGGGAAACCCAATAGGGAGAAAACCTAGCAACCTTCGCAGAGAGATGATAATTCTGAGATTAGAGTACAAATGAAGAAAGAGAGAGAAAGTGAAAGTATCTTTCACAAGTAACCAACCCAAATAAACCTCCTTCTTCTAGTGATGCAAAAATCTGCTCCTCCAAGTGATGCGCACTTCACAAGTGTGAGAATTAGATAATGAGGTGCACAAGCCTCATATTTATACATGTGCGAAACTGGAAAATTCCCTTATGGGGCCGACTTGTCTTTGGGGGCAATAAATATTTTATTAATTACTTTTGCACCCCAAGACTTACATTGATTCTATCGTGTGTTTACATAATGTTCTTCTCCCTTAGGAGGTATAACGAAGTACAATGATGGTACAATATAATAAATAATATCTTCCGAAGTTGTACAAAATCCAACATGAACAAAGACTTGTTGCATTATGCAGGAATCCCAAGAAGAACTCGCACCTATACCATAACACGAAGAATCACAATTGCAAGTTACTTAATATCGATTATGAGGGTTAGGGATGCACCCTCATGACCCTTCATTTCTGCAAGGAAAGCATAAATAATACAATAACGGTTCACGGTGCTCAAAGGGAAGCACCCTTACTCATTGCACACCAAGAATAATAATGTAATAAGGACATAGATACAAGCTATGCCCATTTCCTTTTCCAAGAAACACAATGACAAAGAAAGAAGGAAAGAAGAACAAAACCGTAGTGCTTGCCTGAAGCTACGTTATTCTCTTACTCTTTTCTCTGTCTAAGGTAGCGTCTCCACTTTCCTAACATAGTGCTCTAGTGTTGCAATATAGGATGTCTCTCTACAAATATTTGGGCGCACTCCTCTCTAGGGAAGACTCAGAAACAGAAAAGAAAAAAAAGAAAAAAAGAAAAAAAGAAAGAAGGTATGGACACCTTCATAGAGAGAAGCCTCTCTCTCTCTCTCTACAAATAAAAACATAGTTAAAGGATTTAACCCTTCTTATTCAATCGAATGCAAACAGAGGTACCAACTTTCCTCAAGAAAAGGGGTTTGCCCTCAAAAATATTACACAGTTTATTAAAAAGGATTGTGTTCCTCTCTCAATTGTGGGAGAGATGTGTTCCTCCTCCCACCATTAAAAAAAATAACAAACAATGCAAAGACAATTTTGGGGACTGCACCCAAGCAAGAGGCCGAGTCCTCTTAAATCCATGACAATGGAGATTTATAAATATATATTAACAAACTATGCAAAGAAAAAATACGAGGATGCAGTCAAACAAGAGTTCGATCCCTAAAAAATAAACAAAGAGAAACGATTGACTAGGCTGGTCCTCTCTAACGAGGAATCCCTTATCATTCTCGACAGATCACTCAACTATAAACAAAGAGAAACAATGAAATGATCAGTTGCTTCTCATGGAGAGACACATTCTCTCTTGGAAAAAAAAGTCAATACAAAAGGCAGAGAGATCCCACTCTCTTCACTCCCAAGCTAATACAAAATATACAAAGAAAACAATATAGTTAACCAAAGGGACGATGCCCTTTTTCATGTACAAAGGAAGGAAAACTAAACAGTGAACGTCAAAAAAAGATTGTGCCTCCTATCGGTAATTACAAATATTCTCTCTCTCCTTAAACACAGGACTTCCCATCTCTTTTCAACACGGTAAAATAAGAGACAATATCTAATAACATACCTGTAAAAATAGTTCTTGCAGAAAACCAATGGTCCTCTCTCCTCTCGCAGGGTATTGAGAAAACAAAAAGCTATGTTCAAGGGAGACAGAGTCCGCCCTTCTTGTGGTGGTTTTCTCCTCTTCCTTACATATTTTATGCTAATCCTTCCTCCTCGTGGAGTATAAACTACATCAACACCCACGTATCACATTGGATTCCAACTAAATTTTTATGCTCATGCGATCTTCTTGGTATTTAAGGAGGTGCTCCCTTTCACTAATTCTTCCCCCTTTTCCATGATGAGGTTCGACTCTTTTCAATGAACACACAACCTTTGTAACTGATGATAACCCTAACTCCCCCCACGAATAGTTAATTATTAATTGTATTTTAACATTTATTGCCCAACGTTAAACTTAACGAACATGCCATTTCTTTTACATATAATAGTTTATGTTCCTCCTCTATCTACCCTTTTCCTAACCGTTCACATACAATTTGAAATATTAAAATGGAGTCGTTACTCCAAGTAATTAATAAAAAGAGACTAAAGTTGATATCCTTTTATTTCCAAAACCTAAAAATATTGAAACAAAGAAGGAATGGCGTTGTTCAATGCCATATCCTAACCCTATGGCGAATTTGGAAAACGGAAGGGAGGTGGAATATGACAGGCATGTGGAATATGAGATGCAAAGAAAGAAATGGTAGGTGGGAAGTAAAAAAAAAAGCCACTACTCAAGAAAAATAGTTGGCGGAGGGTCGTTGAATCAACAATTGAAGCGCATATGGTGAGAGGATGAATAACAAGAGCCACGAGGTGGCGATGTCCCCGACAGTGAAGTTGGAAACTATGACGCCATTGCAAATGCCATATAAATAAGCATAGATAATTTTTTTGAACAGAAGCAAAAAATGCAAGCCAACCATACATTGAGATATGGATGGCGAAATTCTTATCCATGTATTTGTGTGTCTGCATAGCTAGATTAATCATTTTTTTATATGAAAGCAGAAAAGAACTGAATATGGTCAATGTTAAGGTCATTATTGTGCACCTGATTTGTGCAGATGAATGAATCTACCGATGTATCAAAATTAAAGATGCTGATGTTATGATTGTCTAAATCTAAAGTGATGGCATATTTGATGCATTTGAAGATGGATGTTCTAAAGACTAAAAAAATAAGAACAAAATTGAAAAGCAGATGGAAAGAACAAATGAGAATCTAGAGAACAATCCTGGAGCTGGTTCAGAAACACCATGCAGAGGCAACACCATTGCATGATTTGTTCCAATTGTTTGAAGTCCATAGCAATATGGTATTCATATATCTCTAAGTGCAACAAAACTAACAGCCAAATCATACTATTGACAAAAATCGACATCCCAAAAACACCATTGCATGATTTGTTCCAATTGTTTGAAGTCCATAGCAATATGGTATTCATATATCTCTAAGTGCAACAAAACTAACAGCCAAATCATACTATTGACAAAAATCGACATCCCAAATATGTTTTTAAATCAACATTTTTTAAATCTCTTTTTAAATTGAAGCCTTTTAAAAGAAGAGGAAGTAGCAAATGGTTTTTGCCATCCGCTCTTAAATCAAATATTGGACTTTCTTGTGATTTCAATTTACATTTCTCTATATTTTTGATAAGACCATGTATCTAAATCATCTTATGCCATCACAAATTACATTTTAACAAAAAAAATTAATAAAACTGTGCTTTCAAATCCTATTAACATTGGGCATTTGTTAATGTATGAAAAGGAGAGCATGGCAGCCAGCTTTGCCAACAACAAAAAGCTGCAATGCAAGAAACATTTCAAAGGAAAAGAGAACGGCCACCAAATATGTTGGTGGTGAATTTTTTTTTTTGCATAGCACAGTAAACATTATGAAGAACAACAATCGACGGGAAGAGCATAGACATTTTTTTGCATATTAAACATTGTTTTCTATTATAATCGTTACAACATGAAGATGAAATAAGAAAGTGTAACAAGTCTTCCTAAATATATCGTTGCAGCAATCGAATGCTTCAAAAGTATACCATATAAAAGAGCAAAATTGTAAAAGCAGAAAACTACTATGTATGCCTCTAGAAGTATTCAAATGTAGTTCTTTTTTCTGAATATGTATTTATATGTTTCCATCAAAATCATGACAACAGTGTTTGGCAACATATAGGATGCATGGACAGGTGTTGTATACATTGGTACAAAACTGTAGCAGTTGACCATTCTGATTGTAAGGTCACATTAGAAGGAATTGTTAAACAAAATTTGGTACTATGCATCGAGGAGTGTTTCTTTTTAAATTCAAGGGATAAAAAACTAGTCGAAGAACTAGAAGCATGTGCATCTATCCATGTTCACTTGGTAAGACCATGACTATATCAAAAAACAATTTTTTTGTAAAGTTTTTTTCTTTTCTTTGTATGGAAGCCCGTGTCAATATGCATAAGTATTTTTCAGATCTTGATATCTGCTTTGCAAAATTTCAGCTGAAACCATCATGATCAATGTACTTGCAAGGGTGCTGTAGTTTTTTTCCTGCACATTGGGAAAAAGGAAAATATTATGATCAAAAGCAAGGGACAATTGAAACCAAAACATGTCACAGAAAAGTTAAAGCTGAAGAGTAATTGCAATGACTGTAAAGACTGATAATTAGCAGACAAGAAAAGTAGCCACACAAGTATAATGCAGGAGATGGATGTGTTGATCGATGCAGGAGATGAACATTTGCAGCCAGATACAAAGGATTCATTTCTGCAAGAGACTATTGAGTTTGTTCTTCATTTCCAGTCAATATGGGATATATGTTTTAAACAGATGGCAAATATGCTATACTGTGGCAGATGCAAGGACAAAATACATGAAATCTGTGATTTTGGAAATATGATTGGAGCATTTGCAAGTGCATACAAAATAATAAATTTGGAATGAAAAAAGAATGGAAGGAAGTTTCAAGTTCAATGTTCCAAGAAACAACCGATCTAAAAACATATAAAAAATGCAGTTGACATAAACAATTGACATGTGTTATTTTTAGGGTAAGACATCGATAGGCTTAGATGGCAATTCAATCGGTTTCTATAGCATGGTGAAGATCAAATGAAGCAGAGATGTAGCTTTTGGATCCTCATTCCATGTTTTTATTTGCTGCAGTGACATTTTGTTTTGGGTATGGGAAAAGACAAAGAAAAAATTCAAGACAAATATATGGAGATCAAAAAGTCTGTCTGCAATTTGTACCATTTTTTTCCTTATAGTTATTTGAGAATAAGTTATGCAATCAAAAGCATAAATCTGATTTGGATGGCTAGTTTTTTCTATATATAGAGGGATTTGCTGGTAAAGATGTCTAGATCACTTGTTTTTTTGCATTGGCATAGGATGTTGATTTTGCAAATACATGTGTTTTGAATATGTGGCTTATAGGGATGCGTCAGGGCTAATTGAAATTGCTATGGCATTATGAAGGAATCTAGGGATGGAGCCTTGGAATTTACATTGTCGTGGTTTGTCTCCTGTTCATGGAAACATGGGCTGGGATTTGGTCTTTCCTGTTTCTGTTTTAGTTATTTATACTTGTTGTAGTTTTGAAATCTTTGTATGATTGATAGTAATTCACTATTGTGTAGTTTAGGACTATCTAAAATTTGTTGAAGCCAAGTATTTGTTGAATAACTGATATGATTTCATATATGTTTATTGTTGGTTGCCAAAGTAAGAGAACAAGTACTAAAACATGGGCATTAACATGTTTTTTTTTTTTTAAATTGCAAAAAAACATTGCTAAAGACAAATAAGTGGTATTTTTACATTTATTTCCATAATTGTTTGTCTAGGACATAATACAAGATACCACCAAAAGCCGACCATCTGCAAGAATTGTTTGCAGGTGCCTTACACAGGAAAAGAATCAGAAAAATGTTCAAAATGTCAAGAAGCAAAGTGGCCATACTTAGTTGGAAATGATCAAAAGAAAGTCACAAGTGAGAGGAAGCACGTTTCCTATCAGCAACTACAGTTAACATGATACAGGTACATATTGAAATTGGAAGTAGACTTTGTGGCGATAAAAAAGATTAGGTTACAGGAGCATAACATAAAACAGAAATATGCAGCGATGTGTAGGCATATAGCGGATATATGTTTAACATACCTTTTGCTCAGATTTTTTTAAAGTCGAGTACTTGGTTGTTCATTGCCAAAGTGAAAACTCCTTGCTGATTGAATCTGCGGAGATGGTAAATAGTTGATGAAACTAATTTACGATATTGTTCATATGATACAACTGCAACAGATGGGCAGTATTCCTTCAGCTGTATCCCTCGGAGAGTGCATTCGATAACTCCCTCATATGTTTCCAACTTGCAGTGTAAGATATGTTCAAATGTTGTGCGAGTCTCATGGTTGCAAAACCAACAGTAGGCTGTGCTTTGAATCATAGGCAGCTTGCATTCTGAACATGCGCATTGGAAAGGCAGCACAAAAGCATTCTTAATTTTGAGTTTTCCAAACATCTGTTACAGGTTTGAACATGAGAAATAGGAAAAATGTGACATTTAGTAGGGGTAAATAGAAGTTGCAAAGATAAGTTGAAAGTGCAGTATTGAGTGCAAGTGTGTGAATTGTGTTTTTCAAATTGTTATTTGAGATGCCATAGATGTGACATTAATCTATGTCTCTAGTTTTAATCGTTGTCAGGGATTAATAGGAATATGAAACTTGCAATGAAAAAGAATTTTTGGACATGTTGCATGGACATGTTCTTTTTTTATCGATTTGAACAAGGAAATCTATTGACTAGATCAATATATACAACAATCAAATTTGGTTGAATGCAAGAGTTAATAGCAATTGAAAGTTGTCTATGCTGAAAGAGAAGTAAATAGGAAAATACAATATTGGTTAATCTTGTGAAGAAAAGCAGAACCATGTTTAGGAATGAAATAAATTGAAATGTGAAAAAATTGAAGTGCATTATCAGTATTGGAAGGGAATTGCAAAATGACTTTAACTATGTTTGTATAATTGGATTTTTTATGCCCAGAATTCTGTAAATGTAGAATGAACGTAGAAAAGCAAATAATTTTTTCATAATACTAGTTCAAATTGAATAGGAAAAGCCATTTTTCGATAGCTTACCTGTGTTTTTGCTTCAATTACTGGCAGCAAACTCTGAATTGCAAATTCATCATTCAAAGGATTGATAA
Organism: Larix kaempferi; assembly: GCA_027924585.1. Taxonomy (NCBI): domain Eukaryota; kingdom Viridiplantae; phylum Streptophyta; class Pinopsida; order Pinales; family Pinaceae; genus Larix; species Larix kaempferi. The sequence continues at coordinate 2,763,652 of BSBM01000254.1, forward strand.
ATGTTGCTTGGGAAGTCCTCATCAAGTGGCTGCCTTTTGGACCTGGCCTAATAATGTTTTTGATTAAATAAAGAGGAGGTTCGTCCTGTGCAAGTTGTTGTTGAACGCGCAGAAAGAAACTTTTATAGTTTTCATTGACTTGAAACTGTTAGGATATTCCTATACTCCATCCTAGTCCCACCAGTATTTTGATCATTTAAATTTTCAGTCATGCATGCACTTTTAGGGTTTGCATGCATTCCATTCATCAGTCCAACACCTATCCCTCAATTATCCAGCCCCCGAGAGCTTCTCATTGATTAGTTTTAGCCCTCCAGTTGCTTAATGCACCCTTCTTGCTTGATTTTAGGAAGCAACTCGCCCTTCTTCACCTACCAGTCCAGTTGTCTTCAGTTTATACTCAGTTACACTTAGATCCACTCAGTTACACTCAGTTACACTCGGTTACACCTACCAGACTCAGTTTGACTGATGGTTGACAGTTACTTGAGCATCGATGAATCCACTGATGATGATGAAGACTTCCAGTTGTGCTCCGATGACACCAGTTGTGCTCCGATGACACTCCAGTGATATTTTGATCACTCCATGAAGGCTAATTCGAATTGCCACCTTAGGCATTCGAATTCCTCATGCATTGTATTATTTATTTGTCCATTTGTGATTAATGAATTAGTGTGTGTGAAGTATTATTGCTTTTATCCGAGTTCTACTGTACCATATTATTCTGTTGCTCATTATACTGTATTGACCACTCTTCTTCTATTTTCTTGCTTAATCATAATCATTCTCTTGTGAGGTATACATCATCTCTTAGATCTGTTGTGAGGATTTTCACATGGTATTAGAGCATGTTGAGAGTATTGTTTATCTCCATTCTTGAGAGGTTTTTGCAGGTTATTACCAAGATTTCGAGTGCAGCAGTTTCTGCATTTTTGCAGCAGTAGCAGTTGCAGTTATTCTATATTGTTTTTGCAGGTCCTCTACAGCTTCTATGTATTCATCAGGAATTACTCCTCTTTCTCCATTCAACTATGATGAATGGAAACCACCAATGATAGCAAATTTGAAGAGACATGGTCTCTTTGATTATTATTTTGAAAGAGAGTTCGAATCCTTTGAAGAAGAGTATGACTGGTTAAATGAAGGAGAAATAGCTTGTGCAGCCATGATGTATGCTGTGTCTCGATGCATGTTATATCACCTCCCTGATTTTTCATATCTAAAAGATCTATGGGCCTACCTGGATCAAATATTTGGCAGACAGAATGAAGGGATTGGTCCAAACCCTTTCGAGAGTAAGCAAAGTGATGCATTCGCTCCTCTTGAAGGTCTCTCAGATCATGAACTAGTATCATCTCATATTGAAGTTGTTGACATAGAACTTGCAGATTCTCCACTCATGCTCCAACTTTCTTCTCTTTCTGCGCCAGCTCACACTCTAGATATTGCAGAAGGTCCTAAATCCTCTCTTGCACCAGAGTCTGTTGGTTTGCATCATGGTCACATGATTATTTCGGAGGTAAAATCAGTTATTGGAGGTAATGCATTCACTCCTCTCAAGCAATCATCTCTTATTTACTACTATATGATCATTAGCACATGCTTTCATAAGGTTATTGAAGAATATGGCCATTGCCACCCGCTTGAGATAATTTCTCATGCATCCATTGGTTTTATCTCACCTCTTATGGTTCAAAGGAGATCTCAAGAAACCATTTCCATTCGCTTGGGATAATTTCTCATGCATATGATAGTTTTGATCTCACCCCTGCTGGTTCAAAGGAGATCTCAAGAAACTATTCTTCAAGTCTTAAATCTGATTTGGATTTCAAGCAATTATTATTTGATGGTTCTTTTTGGCATAATCTCACCCATGATGGTTCGAAGGAGAAGACAAAAGACTATCTGCATTTTCATGATTTTGCTCCTACCTCAGTTGATTCAAATCACAGGTTCAAGGATCATCCTCATACCTTTGGATTTGTACTCATCACATTCGATCTGAAGAGCAAGTACAAGCACATGTTTTTTGAGCATGATCCACTTCTTCCCAAGAAGAAAATACCTCCAGACATATGACCAAGCATCACACCTGCTTGAGTTTGGAGCATTTTTTTTTTTTTTATGTGTGCCTTACAGTCTGTTTTGAGGGGGGGGGGGGTATTTTTCCCATGAAATTTTCCCCACTTCCTTGGTTTATTGATTGTTATTGTTCATTGTATTGGGTGACCTTTGGTCTTAGTTACCAGGGCCCAGGATGGATTAAGGGGGGGTGTTAGGATATTCCTATACTCCATCCTAGTCCCACCAGTATTTTGATCATTTACATTTTCAGTCATGCATGCACTTTTAGGGTTTGCATGCATCATTAGGGTTTGCATGCATTCCAGTCATCAGTCCAACACCTATCCCTCAATTAGCCAGCGCCCGAGAGCTTCTCACTGATCAGTTTTAGCCCTCTGGTTGCTTAATGCGCCCTTCTTCCTTGATTTTAGGAAGCAACTCGCCCTTCTTCACCTACCAGTCCAGTTGTCTTCAGTTCATACTTAGTTACACTCAGTTACACTCAGATCCACTTAGTTACACTCAATTACACCTACCAGACTCAGTTTGACTGATGGTTGACAGTTACTTGAGCATTGATGACTCCATTGATGATGATGATGAAGACTTCCAGTTGTGCTCCGATGACACTCCAGTGATATTTTGATCACTCCATGAAGGCTAATTCGAATTGCCACCTTAGGCATTCAAATTCCTCATGCATTGTATTATTTATTTGTCCATTTGTGATTAATGAATTAGTGTGTGTGAAGTATTATTGCTTCTATCCGAGTTCTACTGTACCATATTATTATGTTGCTCATTATACTGTGTTAACCACTCTTCTTCTATTTTCTTGCTTAATCATAATCATTCTCTTGTGAGGTATACATCATCTCTTAGATCTGCCGTGAGGATTTTCACAGAAACTGCAGAGGGGGAAAAATGAAACAATAAGATAGCAGAAAACATGTCCGATGAACAGAAGCAGATGCCGGAAAAGGGAATTTCAGTGTGTTTAAGGTGCAAAGAACAGAGGGAAAGGATTTGTTTTCTTTTGTTTTGGCAGAAAGTTCACTAGAACAAAACAATATCTCTATGTACGTAATCATTTTTTATAGATAGAGAGTGAGCAGTGTACAGTGGCATAGTCATTTGCAGTTTCACCATCTCTGATGTAGAAATCCAACTGCTTGTTGACGTATTGATAGCTGACCACCATTATTGCAACAGTACCAACAACATATGTTTCGTCCGACGACAACAACTCTGAAATTGTCATGTCAGGAGGAAGACAACGCAATTTACAGACCTGTTCTATTGTTTCAATATAGGTGGAAGGAAATATTGCTATTGAATTTATAACATCTCCGCGATCATATTGGCCTTTTTTCTTTAATTCAAATCCAATTATTCATATGCTCTTCCCAGGCAAGAGAAAGTTACCAAATCGGTTTATGAGACTATCATTCATTGTAGCATTAATTGTCATCAAACCATCTTTGTCTACAAGGTCTGCATGCAAAATCTTTGTTTTTACAGGTGAATTTTGGCTTCGATTTTGTGCAGGACCGTAGACAACCAAAATATCACCTTCAAAAACATGTGTATGTGACATAGTGCACAATTGTATGACAAATGATGCTTCTACTGAAGCTTGTTTCAATATACAAAGACAATGAAATGAAATTGTCAAAAAAGGAAAGCAATAGTCTGTAGAAACTTTCGCATTTCGAACTGCATAGTGGAAATGGCAGGTTCAAGATCCTTATGCAACAAAAATTAAATTTGAAGTAAATGCATCACAATGCTAGCGAGACGAATTGTCAAAGCAGTCAATGAAATAAAGAGACAGTAGGCAGGGGGAGCTGAAATGACAAATTCAAAGCAAAAGAAAAGAGCATTACCTTTTTGGACTGCTTGTTGTTGCATCTGTAAGAGGCAAGGAGGGAATTGCGATTGAAATAGTATCTGTACCATCATTTGAAGGAGGGATACTTCTCTCAGCAGATGGACTGTTTGGTGTTTGTATCATTGCCATGGCGGTTTGCTTTGTAGAAATATGCTTTCTGTCTTTGGCTTTGTTTGAATCAATATAGCTGCTTCTTGATGAATTTGCAAAGATACCTGGATGTGGAAGAAGCAGATACAAGTACCAATTTTTTTGGTTTATATCGAACAAGAAAACAATAGTTTTGATAAGCCACAGGCATAAAGCAAACCAAATAATGTGTATCTGATGAAAGGCCGAAAGATATTTTGCATTACTTGGTAGAAAAGACAAACAAGGAAAAAATTCAAATGAAAATGATAAGAAATGTAGATGAAAAGCATTGGAAATTGACATAACACATAAACTTGTTCAAAGACATTTGACAACAAAGAATAATATTTGTTAGAGTTAATAATGTTTGCATTGGAAGATGTTGGATTATAATTCATTGTTGTTAGAATGAAGTATACTGTTGACAAGGACATTGAAATTTGCTGTTTGATGACATTTTTAAAAAGAATCTGCCATAGGCAAGTGAGATTGTTTTTTTTTGTCAGGCGCAATTGCGATGAGCATAATTACAACTTGTAGAAAGAGGGGTATCGAGGCTATTGATAAGGTATTGTTCAATTGTAGCTGAGTGCAAAAAGCTAGTTTCTTAGATGTTGTTTTTCTTATTTTGTTTCTGTATCTATTTTTTGCTTCAAAATGAAATTTCCTAGGCAATGCAGAAGCCAATGTAGATGCCATGCCCACTACAACAATTTTTATTTAAACCGAGATCGGAATTGAGAAGATATGGGCTTTGAAAGAAATTACAACAATTGCAATAGCATGAAGCGAGGAAGTGAAATATGTTAACTAAATGGATTTTGTCGAAGTAATGGGGATTGACAAGAGATCAATGAAATGGTCAGACCAGTATGCATCAGAGACAGTAGATGAAAGGATGTCAATCTGTAGATTTGTACAAAAGTGGTCAATCATTGAGCTGTAGTTCGTTGTAACTTGATCTGTTTTCAATTTTAGATTTTTCATTTGCATAAACTGTTCCATTTTTTTTTTTTGTGGTCTTTGTTTCAACATATCGATGTTAAAGTCGCCTGCAATAACAATTGGCAGATTGTTGTTGTTTTTGGACAAAATAGAATCCAAGACATGGAACAGCTGCCCAAGAATGGCGCTTGGTTTGTTATAAATGTTTACAAGCTTTATAATGGAGTTAGAAATATTGAGATCAACAATAATTGCCTCTACATAGTTTTCTTTATAGATTGTCTTTTCTAGAATAATGATCTCTTTATGTACAGCTGTTAGAACACCATGTATTGAATAGGCTGCAATACAATTGTATCGGTTTGTGAATGTATCATTTTTGGGAGGAATTGGCATGTGGGTTTCCTGAAAACAAAGAATATGTGACTCTAGCAGTTCAATGTCATTTGTGACATCTTGAATGTGCAAAATCAAACTGTGAGTGTTAAGTGACGATATCAATAGGTGTCCAGTAGAAGAAACTGATTTAAGGCCAAATTGAAATTGCAAAGCCGCATTTTTTTCTAGTCTATTCAACTTGATGACTACTTTTGCTGAGACAAAGAAATTATTCTGTTCCGAGTTATTCAGAAGATAAAGAGAGTCAATTGCTTTTACACGAGAAAGTGCAGTGTAAACAAGGCCATGTTTTGTAACACCTTTTGGATCAAATGCCAATTTTTGAAGAGTTAATCCCTGAGCTCTTTGAATTGTCCGAGCACATGCTAGTTGAACTGGAAATTGTATTCGACTGAAATTTCTTTTATTGACAAGGCAAATTTGTGTCACCATTCTTTTGATTGGTGTCCAAGTTTGGATAATAGAATCAGTATATAGTTGATGCATATTGGCACGTGTAATTGCACCGATCTTTGCATCAGTAAATTTGATCTAGATGATGTTTGGATTTCTTTGATCATAGTACCTAAAGATACCTTCTGCGCCATTGACAAGGCCATCTTCGAGTAGATAGTTGCCACCAACCAGTTCAACTAGCATGTTTTTTTCAGGGTAATTGTGAGGGCAAGTTGATTTTTTTTTGATGTTCAAAAGTGTTTTCAACATGATCAACTTTAGTGTCTTCTGCCACAGATGTAAAGGCCTCTATTTGTACAACTGACAACATTCTAGAATTGTGCTCATCAACATCTCTGTTGTGATAAAAGAGAAAGGGGAATGATGGATCAATTGGTGGTTTCCTATGACAATGTGTGTTCAAATATTGGATATCATTAGATGTTTGGTTGCCTTTTCTTATTCTATTCAAAATAGCAATGAACATTTTTTTTTTTGCCTTACAACTGTTTTAAGTTCAAAATATTTCACATTGTCAATCCAAAAACTGTAAGGAAATTTCTGATGCTGGAAAGATGGAAATTCAAAGATCCAAGAATCATGTATAGGTTCGGCTTGGAAAAAATCGCCACAAAAAATGACATGAACATTGCCAAATGGTATTGTCGGTGTGTGCATAATTTGACGAAGGCGTTTGTCTATGTTGTGTAGCATACAAGATCCTATCAAGGACACTTCATCAAGCAAAAGCACGTGCAATTGTTCAAAGTGTTTGGACATGAGATCTAGAGTATTTGAACTTAAGGGGAGCAAGTTCACAGAGTTCAAAGGAAGCTTGAAGGCGGAATGAATAGTGACACCATCAACATGATATGCAACTTTTCCAGTCAATGCAGCAATTAGGCCTTTTCTTTTTAGTGGGTCACTGCCAAGGTCCTTGTCATAGAAGAGTATAAGGGCATCGTAAATAGCCTTTGCAATATGTGTTTTACCTGTGCCAGCACTTCCTGTCAAAAACATATATAATGGCTTTGAAGGGTTTTTTTTTTTTGGGATATAATTTCTTTGACTATAGATTGTTGTTCAATGTTTAGTTCTCTTCATGTTGCAATATAGGTATCTATGTCAGGGACAAATGGTTTTGTGTTTACATTTTACATTCTCATTTCTGTTGCCATGGATCATTTTTTTTTATGCAGAATGTCGTCACGGATATCATATTGTTCAAAAGTAGTTGAATGATTGAAAGACTCGGTCCCTGTTTCCAACGTCTTTGCCATTTCAACTTATTTCTCAACAATTTATGTTGCACTATCAATGTTACCCCCATTTTGTTGTTGGCTTGACAGAGAACTTTTCCACGGCAATGGCAACTTGCGGTTTGTTTTTTGCATATGCTTTTGTCCATGTTTGCACTGCCTGAGTCAAAACGTTGGTGAGGTTTCTATGAGGCATGGATAACAACAACTTTTCTCTTGCAAAGTTCTCAGGATCCTTCTCCTCACTGTATCGGACATATCGAATAATACATGGTCTATTTCTTTTGATTGTTTTTCCATTTATGAAGCAAAAGCAAGATGCATATTCAGCTAAAGAAACATTCTCTAGGTCAACAGGTCGCTGGATGTATACGTCTATTATTGATGGGGAAATAATGTCTTCAGAATCATCAGGCTCTCTTTCCAACAAAGATGGTTTTTTCAAGACAACAGTTCGTTTATCATCTGGTGCAGTGTTTATGAAAATTGTTTTTCTTGATGATGAATGCAAAGGTAAAAAAAGCACAATATGAACTGCCTTTCTAATGGACATCTGTTGCATGTTCAGTAGTGTGTTCCCAAGCTTTCGTATTGTTTCAAGTTGGCTACAGTTTTTTGAAACAGCCTCTTCCTTTATCTTTTTTAGGGCCATTGTCATAGGCCTATCTAATTTTGTTATGTATGACCTTACGTATCTTGCAGTAGCATATGCATCCAAAATGAATTTAGCATCGGTATTAGCCTGCCACAATCTTGGAATCCCCCTTGCAAACGGATTTATCCAAATATTTGTAGGGTCTCTTTTTAGTAGCAATGTCGGTTGCTTAATCAAACAAGATAAGAGCGCAATGTAATTGTCCTTGGTGTAATTCAATTCTTCTAGGAATGAGTCAAAGGACATGTCTTTGGATATTGTTTACATTCAAGAGCGTTGTAAAGGAATCTTGTTTTTCCGTCCAAGTTGTCAAAATCATTGTATTTGGGTTCCAAGACTATTGTTTTGTCAATTGGAAACATAGGGAAGTGAAATCTACATTTTGAATTGTGATGTTTTCTACATGTCCTTGTATGTTGATGAGTTTGGATCTTGACCATTTCTTCGGTAAGCAAAGAAGAATCTGTTGCAATATATTGATCAACAAAAGATGTTCATGATTGGTATTTTTCCCATAGATTGGTGCATTTTAAATCCAAAGAAGCCCATGTTCATGTTCATTTCCTCTTTGTTGGAATTCAGTTGTAAAGTAGTCACTCACCTTGCCAAAGAGTGTATTATTTTTTAATATTAAAGATTTCAACGAATTGAATCTGTCTATAATAGAGACTACACACCATAGGGTGTTTTCTTATCAAGCTGTCAATATCAATGTCCGAAGGCAATTTTGATGGACTGGAGAGTTTCTTCTGTTCAAGTTCTTGCAAAGAATTGCACAATGGTTTCCAAAGATGTTCAACAGTTGTAAAGCTCACAAAAACAGTAGGTGGTCCTAGTTGCCGAATCATTGCGAAAAGATATTTCTTCATGTTGTCAAAGTAGTCAGGAGATGTATGAATGGATTTTAATGTACGATATGCAATTGGAGATCTCATGATTTTTTGAAGATTGGTCTGTGACTTCACATCTTTTGCTGTCAATTTTTTTCCTTTCAATTCTCCTATACAAATTGATATCCAAGTAGTACTAGAAATTTGGCCTATTAAGACTTTTACTGTTTTGAAGAACAAGTTTGTAGGATGTGCTTCAAAGTCCGTACTTTCATGTTCCAACTCCCATTGCACAACTTGTTGATATCGATATCGATTGTAGATGTCATTGGGTCGGCTACATCCATAGAAAAGTGTTGGGAAATTCAACTCTTCAGAGAACTTGTCTTGGAAAATGCCTAGTGGTTGATAATTTTCGGAAGGTGCAATCTCTACAAGCTTGTTAGCCAAATCGTCTATTAGATGTGTCTCTCCATATCCATGCACCATTGTTTCGGTCACTGGCTCAATTTCTGTTTCATGAATGGGTTCAGTGGTTTGTTCCGATGGTGTACAGTTGTTGTCTTCGTCAGCAGAAGAGGCAAGTTCAAGTTGGTTGGACTCTTTCTCTGCTGATTGAATGAACTTTGTTTCCCATCTAGGCACAATAGAAATATCTTCTTGTTTGTAAAGTTCCATGGTACAAAGCATTTTTAATGCAAGCATGACAATGTTTGGGCGCACGTTTCATGATATGTAAGCATTTTTGTATTCCAATTTCCGCTTTAGCATAATTCCAATTGTCATGTCATCTTCAAGGTTTCTTGGCAAAGTCTTTTGCACTTTGTCTAGAGATGCATGATCATTTATGACTGTTCCAGTCAGCCCTAGTTGAGCTTGTTTATAACCTAGCTGTTGAATCTGTGGAAAGGCAATTCTTGGAGAGACAAGTCGCTCTTCCAATGGTGTCAACATGTTTACAATTGACAATGCGTTGTTACGACGAATGTTTAATGGCGTTGCAAAGACTGGTATTTCTGAATGTGAAACATTTTTTTTGCAATATTTGCAGATGTGCATGTCCAGTGCAAACGAAGGAGCCATATTCATCCATGGCAAGGATGTCAATGCAAGGAAAGTGTTTTCGTTGATTTAGCGGATGTCTTTTTTGAAATGCAATTGTTTGCATATGCAACAAGCATTTATAGGTGTATCTTCAATAGCTTTCAAGTATTGGGAAGTTGCTTGCTTGGCCTTTTGTGTTTCTTTTTGCTTTTTAAAAGCTTCAAATACTGCAAAGTGCATAGACCTCTTTGTTGAGCATAAATTCTTGAATCCTTGCATGTTGTTGCTTTCTACGTTGTTTCCATCTGCATGGCGGTGGTTTTCAATTATAGTATATGAACATTTGTATATGTCATGGTGCTCTGTTATTGTTGTTTTTTGTTTTCTTCCTTTGCCATGATTTTGTGGATTTCTTTGTTTTCGCTCTAGAGTTTTTTGGAAGTTTTGATAGAAGGTGTGTTTTCTGAGGCAGACGCAAAAGGAAATGGCTAATCAACACAGTCATCCCCCATACTTTGACAAATATTAAATCAATTTGATATGGATTTTTCCATTGCAAAGGACCTTGCTAGATGATTTGTTTGAAACAATGGATGGAAGTGACAATGGTGTTGACTTTTTTCAACTTGCAAGATAAACATGTTCACCGTAGAGGCATTTGTTGAGTAATACCGACCTTGAATCCTGGCCAGGCGTGTATTCCAAATGGAAATGTTCACTCCCAACATCTTTGACAACCATTGAATTGCAAACTCACCCCCATTTATATGGCCAATATTAAAAGGCGCTGCCAAATTCATAACAAATGTTTTCCAACTAGAAACAAGACAAGCTTTATGTACTATGGATGGTGTAAGATATGTAGTCAAACAATGGAATGATCTATTGTCATTAGACTGTATGCAATTGAAGAAAGTTTGTGCGAGTGTCTTCCTAAGACTCATACTATCAAAGGTCTTTGACAATTTTGAAATCGATTCAAATAACGAATCAGAACAGTGACCTTCAATTGTTGAGAAGATATCAAAACCTTGTTGAAGGAGAATTTCTCTATAGGGAAATATCTCGAGAAAAGTGTTACAACAAGAGCTATTGAAAATGCCATTTGGAAATTCTTGAGGCAGGAAATGGTGAGATATAGTCGATTTGCAAGCAAGCAACGGTTCAAAGTGTCCAGCAATTGGTATATGATCATGGAACAAAATGTTATAACAGTATCCAACAAGTGTGGGATTGAAATAGAGGTATTTTTTTTTGCTTAACAACGACCAAACAACAACTGGCACATTTAGCCAATGTGCAAACCACTTGATGCAGAAGATATCACCCCACAGGCCACGAACATTTGCAGCGTCTAGTTGCGAAGCAGGTTGGGACATTTGTTGGAGACAAAGGTCTTTGTCTTGCACGCCATGCAATCCAGACAAGTACACAGGATCAAGCTCCAAGTTGAATGAAGAAATTGCAGTAGGGTCCATTTGTGCAAGACGAAGGCGGAAATGGTTCACAATAGCCTCTCTTATTTCGGTTGATGTGTATCGAAAATGCAAAAGAACAACAAATGCGTCAAATAGACAATCACCATTTTGGAAGTGGAAATCCTTTAGCCGAAGCAAATGTTGTTTTGACAATGCAATGCCAATTTCTTCAAGATCTCAATGGCCTACTGCCAAGTCCTTTGAAAGGCCACCTAAAGGCTGCAAAGCTCTTAGCATCTTTATGGTAGTACAACATGCAAAGCCGGGGTCTGCAAAAGTATTCTCCACACACGGACAAGGGAAAAAACAACGAGAGTTAGAGAAGGTTTTTGCAAAAGTAAAATTTAAAACTGGATATGGATGACATTAAGGAGAGCCTATGTCAAAATAAGCAATATCAAGAATGCAATAAAGCTTGCAAGATGCAAATTTGCATCCCTCGACATTTGCAATTTGAGTGAAGAGCACTATTTTTAGGAACATAGAACAAGGAATGTTTCAACAGATGAGAAGGAAAATGGGAATTTGCTTAATGCACTATGTTAATTATGGTTACATAAAGAATATATTTTGTAATCTAACAATCTTCAAATATAGTTGCATATGCAATCAAGAACAAAAAAACAACAAAATGAAAGAACATTTGTACACAATCAATGTACCTAACATGTTTGATACTCATGAAAGAGTACAATCAGCTGCATAGTAGAGCATAGATGACAATATTATAAGTGCAACAGAAGAACGATATTTGTTCCAGCATACCATCATTGTGCTTAGTGTTGAAATGTGACAATGAAGGTTTTTTGCATGTTAATTATGTAAACGAGAGCATAATCGTTGGTAAGATTAGTTTGCATAGTTGTTAGCAATGTATGGAATGATGTCAACTATATTGACAAACTTGACTTGTCAGATGCATATCGCCATATTTCCACAACAGGAGGAATGAATAGACTTCTTGTAGAAAGAAGAAGTTAGGAAAAAGGGATATCATAGGGATCGTCTGCTATGTCGTATATAAATATGATTAAGACATTGAACATGTGTTTGATGAAATGAAAAAGAGAATATTCCAAGCTACATTGCCATGTGATTTGTTTTCAATATGGCAACTATGAATTGCTAGACAAAGCTAGGGAAGAAAGTTTGCATCATTCTAGATAAGTATTCGAAGCATCCAAAAATTACATGATGCATATAAACATAAAAATATGTCAAATGATAAATTGATATTTTAAAGAGATGCATTTCTTTCGAAAGAGTAATTACACACTCGATATTTGAAACAGATGTCAAATCATGGATTCTAAGCCTATGGACATTCCTATGGTAGCAAATTTGAAGCAAATTGTTGATTTCAATCCAGTTTTAATTGATCTATCTATTTGTAGACAAGTGGCAAGTTTTTGTAGGGTAAGTACCAAATACGACATGCAACATTTGTTTTATAGCTAGCACACTAAGATAGCATATATTGTGGATTTTCGCAGAACATATGTTTTAGTATGTCAAGATCATAGTTTATTTTGGGGTAGTTCTCGTGCTGATGATAGTTTGCGGTACATGGGATTTCGAATTTCTAGATAACTAGGTGATGCAAGTGGACAAAGTAGCATTTCATGCTATTGCAACACTCTTTGCATTTGGAAGTCACTATCAAAGTTGGCAAATTAGACTTTGGACATGGCTAGCAAAGCAAAGCATTTAACGCTCATGCTATTGATGTTTTAAAGGTCTAGGAAAGCTACAAACCGCTAAAAAAAGCATAGCAGAACACAACAAAAAGAATTGCTTATTTTCCTGGGATGGCAGAGAAGTATCGCTTGACAAAGGATACTACTAATAACAATGTATTGAAATAATGGCTGTTCATATGCATCGATGAAAGAGCTAAAGTGAATTGCGCTTCAAACAATAGAGGAAACTGTGTAAAAAGACCAGTTTATTTTGGATGAACAAGAAAGCGGAAAAAAAATTCCACTGGAATATGGAATAGGATCTTTTTATAGACAAGATGCTTGGCAGCAATGTTGTTACCTTTTAAACTTGTTCACAGTTTACTGCAATGTTTTAATTACTTGATATATGAAAGCTAAATTGTAAATCAAGTTACTGTGCAATCTAAAGTGTTGTTTTTTGCTTCTAAGACGAAATAAATTTTGGCCTCAATGCCTATGTCTGGGAGAATGGAGATTTTATTGTAACAAGAAAAAACTAACAATCTATGAATACTGTATAAGTTGCTTGATATAATAATCACGACGAGAGGTTTTTTTTTTCTCAATGTTCTAAATGCATGGCCACACCAAGGGTGCAAATGAACGAGACAAAGGATGCAAACAGAGGTGCAAAGACACACAAGGAATATGGACATCGAAAAATGATTTAGGCAACAACTGTTAAGCTAGTTAGACCTCAATATTCGTGTGTAATCAAAGTTACAAATAGGATTGTTGAATCAAAGATCAAGCCAATTCAAAGCAAAATTGTTCTTTTGTTGAACAGATTTGAAGTCTTTGCAACATGAAATAGGTAAAATCGATGGGCAATGCATCTATTTCCCTTTTCAGATGTTCTGGTTACATAATTGGTGTTATATGTTGAAGTTTCAACTGGCATGGAGAATTGCTTTGTGGATTGCAGTTGTTTGTTTGCTTGTAACGTTGCAAAAGGGAGTAGCCTATGGCCTGTCAAGTTTTTTTATTGAATTTATTACAGAATCGAAAGGAAAAAGAATTTCAGCAGAATATGAAATAGGATGTTTATATAGATAGGATGCGTCGCAGCGGTGTTACCTTTTTAGGTTGTTCACAGTGTTGGTTGCAATGTTTTAATTATTTGATATATGAAAGCTAAATTGCAAACCAAAGGCATTGTTTTTATTGCAGGCAATATCGATGACATGAAACAATATCAGTTTAGGAATACCATATAGAATTGCTTGATATAAGAATTTAGACAACATGTGTTTTTTTCCCCCAACATTCTAAATGCAGTCCACACCACAGAGAAATCGGAGAACAACCGAAGGTTGCATTTGCTGAAGACGAATGAAGCAAAGTATGTAAACACAGGCACAAGGAGACATAAGAGGCATGGACATGGAAAACTGATTTAAGCATCAACTGCTAGGCTAGCTAGACCTCAATATTCGTACCTAATCTTGGCTATAAACAGTATTGTTGAATCAACAGTAAAATTGATTCAAAGCAAAAGTGTTCTTCTCTTGAACAGACTTGAAGTTCTTGCAGATTGAAATAGATAGAATCGATGGGTAGGTCATCTATTCTCCCACTCGAATGTTCTGGCTATGCAATTTAGGTTAGATGTTGAAGTTTCAATTAGCATGGAGAAATTCTTCCTGAATCACATTTGTTTGTTTGCCTAAAATGTTGCAAATGGACAGGGCCTATGGCCTGCCCAGTTTTTTTATTGAATTTATTGCAGAAGTGAAGGTGGTATTAGTTATTGAATCCTCGCTTCAAATGTTTTAAATTTAGCGCATAAATAAAAAACAAAGCAGCTGAATACTGGTTCAAGACAAAGGATTTGAAGATTGGTTCAATAGCTAATCTACCAAGGGTCATTAAAAACCCAATATTCACGTTTTGTATTCTGTATGCCTATGCTAACAGTAATAGGCCATAGTCCCTAGCCACATTTAAAATGTAATTAAACAACTATGTTGGCAACGACAGGGGCCAGCCCATGGGGCATAGTTAAATAGCTTCCTCTCTTGCTAAGGTATTTGAAGACATTTTTAAAAATGGGAAAACTGAAATGGATATCAACATGTCCAAGGAGCTGCAATTTTGTATCTGTAAAAATATGCACCAGTTAAGACAACTATTTTAAAATAACTAAACTTGCAACATCAAGCACCACAAGGCAAGGAAAGACAACAGAGAAAATAGGAGAAATCGTGGCTGAAGCATGTAAATGCATGGAACTGGCAAGAAGCCATCCTCCATAGCAATAACTTGTCTCTGCCTTCAAGACAAGCACATTCAGGGCAGCAAGCAAAGAAGTGTAGCACCAGAAAATGAGAACGAATAAGCCAATTCAGGAGCTTCAATTCTATTTTTTTAATTCTATTAACAGATTTAATATCTTGAATGGAAACATTCTTCTCCATCCCCAACCAAATTTAGAAGATAAAGGATGAAAAAATTCCAAGCGATAATATGCATAAACCAGTGAAGAAATTTATATTATAAAGGCATCAAAAGTCATAACATGTGTCAGCCAGTGAAGAAATCTACACCTTGAAGCCACCAGGACTGAAGTGACCAGAATTGACTTCCACCACCAAAGTGTAAGCAAAGCCGACATGATTAATATATTCATTTTTTATTTATAATTTTATATTATGTTAAAATGGTCAAAAAGCTTGTTTCGGTGTTTTTGGGAAGAGCGCACCCAAGTGCCAAGGGGCTTCTTTCAAAACCGAATTGTTGTCATCACACGGAAAAATGCAAGGAAACTAGCTTTAAGCACCGAAGAATAGAGAAAAGGGAGAGCAATAATTGAATACAGAAGGACATTAAACTGCAAAAAAACTAATTGGATTTTTCTAAGATTAAGAGGATCTTCTCCGCTATGTATTTTTCCCTGTCTCGTGACATTGGAGAAGGAGACGATTGTATTCTCTTCCTCCATCAATGTTTGGAGATTTGAATTGGGATGCTGGCATTAAATCGTTTTAAGGTGGAGCTGGGTTCTGGGAACCATGGCGAAAGTGGACGTGAGTATGGCGGTTGGAGCCGATGGAGTCGCCATCGCCAAGATGACGAATGCACCAGCCAATGCCTCGGCAACACTAGGCAAGGGCTTTAAATGAATGCTAAAAACAAAATAAAAAAATCATAAACATGAGTCGAAGTTGGAATTCTTATGTATTTGAGGGTATCAATGACAAGCTAAAGACGTTTGTTTCCAGGATATTCTAGAGTTAAAAATCGTTGTTTTTGCAATATTAATTATCAAACATCCTATGCTATTTTCAGTCCACTTTCAGCAAAAGCCAGGGTCGACCATCAAATCCACTGCAATCTTGTTTTTGATATAAACCCTAGTCTCCTGATTAGAAAATAAATTGTTTGCTGTAAATTTCAATTTTGGTCAACCGCAAATGGAAATAATGACATTCATAAAAATACTACGTCCAGGCAGAAAGTGAAAACAAAGTGTTCAAGCCCCAGTCAAGTTCTGCATTTTTTTTTGAATTAGGCACAGTATGGAAACAACACTATGTCGCAAAGTTAATAAAACATTGAAGTTGACACTCCACATATACAAAGAGAGCAGAATCCATTATCAGTAGAACCCTATACACATGCCATTCAATAGATTTAAATATGAACAAACAGGAGGATGAAGCCGAAGAGCACCTGTCCAATGCAAAATAGCAAAATGCAGGAAAACAGAGGCAGCTGGAGAGCACTTGTCCAACCACCGCGAGGGTCATGCTGCAAAACCCAGACATTGTTGTGCTTCGAAGGGGAATGTCGGATGGAAAGCACCTGTCCAACCACCGCTAGGATATAACCACAAAACCCACAAGCCGCTTTACTTCGGAAAAAACGTCGACTACAGCAAGTTGCAAATCAGAACATGCACCCGAAACCAGAGGAAAAAAAAAGCAATAGTCACCAGCGCCTGCACAACGATCTATATAAGCTCTTGAAACTACTGACGGAATGTGAAACCAGCTGCAAACGCAAAAACCCACCACAACAATAAAAGGAGGGTCTAACACCAAGCCGTAACACTGCATCATGCGGCAATAAATGATGAACATGACAACAATTAAAACCATCAAGGACCCGTTGATAACAAGCATTGCAGCATAGCAGGCGCTAATAAAACCCTCCATCAACCGCAGGAAAAAACCATCCGCAGTATTCAAAACAGTGGCTGCCACGAAAACCCTGGCACGAACCATAACAACCAAATATGTGGCCACCACGAAAACTCCAGCATGAACCATAACAGTATTCAACAATAAACAACAACAACAATGCAAATACGATAAAACGAAAACTCCATGTCTATATAGGTCTCTGCAATATACAATGCTGAAGGCCCATGGATCAAAAAGCTTCACCCATTTAATGAATGGGTTCGATATCTTAATGCAGAATGGACGCTTGAGTTTCTCAACCCCGGCACTCGTCTTGGAATGCAACGAGCACAGTTGTTGATACATGCATTAAACACCAGCCATCATACCAGATCCATATTAGATATGAGCCATGCCAACGTCAAAATCTTGCATTAACTGTTTAAACCACAATACAGAGAACAACAAGCAATAAAAACCATCGACTGGATTCACAGCAGAATCCTAGCCGTCCATCTCACCGCCTGACATGACATCAAACCTCACCGCTGACAGCACATCAAACCCCCTGATCCACGGCCCTGATCTGCTGACCCACCGATCTGCTGACGCAAGAGCGCCACCGGGTCCTAGGGCACACAACCCTAGGACGACGTAAGCGCTAAATTGGCCAATAGGAACGCAGATAAACATTCAATTAAAAAAAAAAACTTAAATACAAAAAATAAACGATGGGTCCAAACTTTGTAAACTGGCTCCATGCCCTCCTCCCGCAACAACTAATGTCCCCAACCGAAAACATTATGTCGGGGACATAATAAGAAAAAAAATGGCTAGCAGGTCTCCCACGTGTCAAGGAGGCAGAAAACAAATTTCCATGCAATGATGCATTTCTTGCAGGCAAGCCTAGAATTTGATGTCCCACAGGACGTATTTTCCAAATTTCAACGTATTTGACAATTAAAATTAATCGTCACACGTCACCATCTATGTGTATGAAAAAATTAAAACCGTCAAAATGACATCTGGTTTTGAACATAACAAGTCTTAAATTCTAGTACTTGATTCCAATCAATCACTTGTGCACTTAAAGTTTATGGGTTTGAATGAATCCTTATCCGTTTACACTTTGTAGATAAACAGTTCGAAACCGAAGAAGTTCGAAATGTTGTATCGACGGGGTTTCGATCAAGTCGATTCAGAGGTTTCTTGCAAAGGATATGCGTTGAGGAGATCACAGTGGGTGGGATTCATAGAAATGAAGGAGTTAGGAGGTTTAACATAGCTCTAATTTATTCCCTTTGCCTTCCTGCTCTCTGAATAAACACTCATGGAGGTTTCGCTTGGATTATTGATCATTCACAGATCCATAGGCAATAAACAATGGACCAATATGTAGCGGGCATGCAGGGAAGCCCAGGCACTGTTTAGTTTATTCATGTTTCAGAAATTTTCGGCAAGTTTTGTTGTTGGAAGTTTTGTAAACTTTATGTTATTATGACTCGGATGATTGGTCGACCTCAGTATTAAATTCTTAATATAAAGCTTCTCATACGAAGCAGCTATTCTCTTCCATTCCTTCTTGTGTTAATTGTATGTCAATCTATGATATTGTATACTCTTGTTACAGTTGGGAGCGATTAATTCTTATGAACATATAAAACAGAATATGAATCGTTTTGTGTGGATCTTTCAAAACATTTTGAAGAAATGCAATTATCTCCATTATGTTTTATAGCGTAATTCACATTATAATGTCCGGAATAAATTTGGGTTGTAATACAAAACTTTCCAGAGGGAGAAAAATTCACAGGGACGTATAAGTCTGGCAGAAAAATCTAATAAAATGAGACAAAGTGCAAAACTAGTTGGCTTTAGCTTAACTTTCACGAGGAATGAATATATGAGAGGCTTATTTTATTTTAATAAACAATCAATTTTACAGGGTAGGTAGTTTGTTAGATAGAATGAGAAATAGATAAATTTAATTTCTATTTTGGATGACTGATTGTAATATAGGTCTTTCTTCGAGAGGGAAGTTTAACATTTTAACCATGATTTCTAATGATTAATATAACATTTAAAAAAAATTAATTAAATTTAATATAAAATATTGACACTCTATAAACTTGGTTAAAACGTAGAGTGATAGGCAGTAAAAATACGAAACTGTCAACAAATTTCCATTTGACAGAAAACTAGGATTTGAAATTCCACGCCTGCTTGCAGGCATATTTGTAGAGGATCTGCAAGAAAGTAAGTGCATTTTCAACGTCTACAGTCGCCCTCCAGACAGAGCTAGAAATTGGAATCCACGCTTCACCAGCAAGGAGGTAACATGAAGAGTAGGGTTCACAGACATTGACAAAAGTGAGGGAAAATGACATCAATGCATCAGTGGCCAGGTGACAAATGCTGTTGGGCAGGTGTACAAATCCCAAAACGGTAATTCACATGCAAAAGCATCGACATATAGGGAAGTAATGTCAGGAGAAACCAACGAGAACCAAATTACTGCAATCCAGTGATAAAAGTAGAAAAACAAATGCCCAAGCTCTAGCCCAGAAATGACAAGCACAAACCCGAACATGTGGTATCCAATAAGAAAATGCGCACACCAAAGAGAATAACGTGGCCTGGCAGAAGCTAGGCTCACTTTTCAAAGAGAAGGTTGCTAGAGAAAGTTGCTACCAGTCCTGGGAGAATATCATTACGATTCAGATGAACCATTTCGTGAGTAGCTATTCCCAACCTGAAATCACTCATCGCCTGCCCTTCTCGTACTGTAGGAATACTAAGTGTAGCCTCACATCTATTACAGTTGAATCAGAACATGTAGTGGAGAAGAAAGAATTCATCTCTCTTTGCACGTGGAGTTCTTGAATGCATGACAGGGAAATAAAATCACCTTTCTCAACAGATTTTGATAAATTAGGTCCAATATCATGAAGTTGCTTTCCAAATCAGATCACCAATTTAATCCTCTTGTACTCGTGTGTAAGCGCAAGGACTGAAGGCATGAAACAGTCTGGAGGCGATCAACGCACAATAGATGAAACCCTAGCCGTTGTGAATGAAGTAACGCCGGTCAGAATGAAGCCGGACGATGGCAGAGTGGTATGATAGCAAGCAGAATCCCATTGAGAACAAGTAAAATTCCAAGCATGCACCATTAGAGAGCACCGTCAATGGTAGGCACATTGGCAGATTCAACAGTGGATGCAAGCATGTACAGTGGGAGCCATTACCACATGAGTCTCACGAGCAATGCAATATCTAGACAAAAAAACTTGGCTACACACAAAACCTAGATAGAATACACAGCCAAGACAAGGCTGTCACAACACAGTTATAAGCTTGTAATGTAGGAAAGAAAAAGTGTGAATCCTAATTCAATCACTCACAGTGAAGACACCGGGAAAAAATGCAAAGAGAAAGCACACCTGAGAATGAGGAAGCTGGAAGAGATCATCCACGCAGACCTGAAGAGCGAAATCCTAGGCGAGGACCATCGCTTGAGTGTATACAAATAAGGGACACACACTGTTTCCAAAGGAGGGAAAACACAAACAACGTCTAGAGGGCTGGACTAGATGAAAAGCACAGTGGCTTGCAAAATAAAGACTGATTCACTGGGATCCAATTTTCAGATCCTTCATGATGAGAAAGCATCAAGCCGGTATATTAATCCTCTATTACCTGATGTAATGAAGAAAAGAGCAGTGGATAATGTCATCTCAAATGAAACCTGGATGAGGAGGCGAATTGAAGATTGCTTGTTTTCTGAAGATGATGAGGATGAGCTCCATGATGCTAGTCTGAACCATACAACTGAGTACTTGGAGAGACTGGGAAAGTGATATACGATCAACATGCAAGTGTAGTTTTCTCGGGTAGCCCTTCCTTGTTTTCCACGAGTGGTGGAGTAAAGGAAGATTCTTGTTAGATGCTAACCTATCTTGAGCTAGAACCAATCTCTCATGGGCCTCTTTGCTTTCACCAAAGGCACAGTCACAACAATAAAACAACCAATATTTACACAAAGATAAAAGGATGTTATGTCTAGATCTATCACAAACATTTTAAATGAGTAAATGGATCAGTATTCCAGCATGCAATACGAAACTCAACAGATTAATCCCAACCCTTTTCTTTTTGAATCAAGACAGTTCTCTGACAGAAAGGGGAAGCAATCAATGAGCATTCAAGTCAGAGCATTTGAACACAACTCTGATACCAAATGTAGAGCCTAAAATTTCTAAATAACCAATAATACATAAAATTCAAAAATACATGCCATAAGATCTGAGGGAATTAGTTACATACTTGATTAGATGACCTGGTGGTTGCCTTGATAGCTCCA
The DNA here is from genome assembly GCA_027924585.1 of Larix kaempferi. Taxonomy (NCBI): domain Eukaryota; kingdom Viridiplantae; phylum Streptophyta; class Pinopsida; order Pinales; family Pinaceae; genus Larix; species Larix kaempferi. The sequence goes on from BSBM01000254.1 coordinate 2,784,995, forward strand.
ATGTCTGCAACTGAAGGTGGGGGGACGACTCTCCACCCAACCAACCCCAACCAATGGTTGAGGCCCCCGATCCCCCAACAATTAACCCTATGTCAGTGCTTGCTTTCTCTCTTTCCTCTTGCTGTTATCCTCCTCCTCCTTCTCCTCCTCTTCCCAAATCTCTCACCCCTAAAAGCCAAAAATAACCCCTCTCTCTTCTTGTCTCCTCCTTTTATTCCCCCCTTCTATATTTTTCTTAATTTCTTGTTTAATTTCTTATCATTATGCAAAATTGATTTCCGTTACTTCTTTTTCATGTTTCTTTTTATTATTTTACATTACATTATATTATATTATATTATGTTATGTTAAATATTCCATATATTCATATATGAGGGTTGTTACATAGTGCAAGAAAAAGAACCTAAGTTAGAGACATCATTAGAACTATGCATTGACTCGATAAAAAAACCAGGAACCTGGCTATCCCTGTTTGGGATCTGCATCATCTGAAATGGCAATGGGGACGTCCTTAGAGATTGGTCGACTGGTGTTGGCATCAATGTGCTCCATGGTGATGCGCATATTGGAAGCCATTAGGAAGTTGATGCACTTAATGTATTCCACCAAGTGGAGGGCTTCTGTGTCTTAGTGGTTGGTGGAGCTCTCCTGAAATAAAAAATTGTCCATGAGCTTGCGTATGACCCAATTTAGCGCAGCTGAGCATTCATAGTGCATGGCAAAGTCTCTGATGCTTCCAGGGTTTTTGATCCAATGCACGAGCGGGTCCTTAGTGTCGTCCATCTCCTTGTCACGGGGAGGCTCCTGGGCTCTTCCCTCTTCCTCCTTGCTCGAGCCGGCTTTGTCCTCATTGATTTGGGTGTGAGAAGGTTGTCCAGGAATGAACACGATGTTTACTTTGCTGGCCTGTTTCGTGACACTGTCGTTCAGGATGTTGGCTTCTCTGTGAAGACCCTTGATAATGGTCTCAAGATTGTTGCTCTGATTCTGCTGAGTCTCCTTGTCCGTTATTATTTTCCCAAGAGTGAGTTTCCCATTCCAATATGCAATAAGAGTGCGGTCGTAAAGGGATTGTCGAGAGCGTGTGGCACCAAGGTCGGGTTCCCAGAAAGAGAGAGAGTCCATTGGTTGCAAGTGCTAGTTGCTCTGAAAATTTTCTCATAGATCCTTTTCTTTTCTGTCACTCGTGTTCCTGATTTTTGGTTGGATGGAGCTCCTGTAGGCTGAGGCTACTTCGGCCTCTCTGAGTTGATTGGTAGTAACACTGCCATGCTCTCTATGGAGTAGGATGCATTTCTTAGGTCGGCCCATATTATCACTCTAGGATAGAAAAGAGCGATGGATGTTTCCACTGCCACAGTGGATGGTCTAGAAATAGGAATGAAGATGGTGAATATGGTCATTGCTGTTACTGTAGTTTCTTTCCTTAATAGTCTTGTACTTTCCATTAAGATGGCCTTTACAGTTCATGATTATCTCGTACTCGTGCTTGGTCTTGCAGATCGCACATAATCCTTTATAGAGGATCCTCGTACCGTGCTCGAGGGCCGAGTTATGCTGCATTGATAGTTTGTCCTTAGGCCATGTGCTCCTCATGGTTATATTCATGGGTTTGGTGGTTGTCGTCGTGTCCATCGTTGGGAGTGTTATTTTTGATATCTACATCTATCCTATCCATGCCAGGATCCGTGTGTGGATTTATCTATCCTCTGCCATTGGGATCGCGGCTGCTGAGAGAGTGATGTTCCATATGTTTGGTTGAGAGTGCATGACAGTTAGTCATGAAGGACTGTTACACCAAAATGTCGTCACTCTTGTGCAAGTGTTGCAAGTGTAGTCATCATTGTGTAAACTCTTTGCTCTGACCCCTAAACTCATATTGGGCTAAAACACATTCAACTGAAGGTTATCCCTTCTCGTTTGACCCTCTCTGAGTAGGATGGCGCACTTCTCCTTCAGCTAAGGTGCGTCGGTGCAATTCCTGGTCAACTAGGGTGAGCCACTGGCGCACTTTGTCCTCCTATAGGGTGCGCCTGACCCTCTCTGGCGCTCTGTCTCCTCTACCAAGGTGCGCCAGGGTTAGTTAAAGGCTATTTTGGGGAGTCCCGAGGTCTTTTTAGAAGTTTGTTGAGGTGGAGACCTATCCCTAGACTCTAGGAGAGGTGGCATTTCGGTTCCTAACCTAATGGGAGGATCCCTTAACCATCTCCCCCTAATCCTAAACCTACCCTATCTCTTTAGCCCTATATAAACACCCTCTCTCTCCATGGGAAGGGGAGGAAGGTCTATGGTATCCTTATGTTGGTAGAATCCATATCGGTGAAGCTTGTACCATCTTGGAGGCTTGGCTTGGACATGTTGGATGGAGGATGCAACGTTAAGGCTTTGGTTGTATCTTTCTCCTTTCTATGTAATTCCCACTTTTATACAATAATGTAATCTCTTTCCATAAATGTTGTCTCATTGATAATGTTTAGAGTTTTCTTCCTTAACTGTCAGCTTAGATCAATCATATGAAATGTATGCTTTTACTGTTTGTTAGTTTTTGTGTGTTCATCAGGGTCTTGCAGCTTGAGATTTGACGACGTTGGGGCATTGGATCAACAAAAAGAAAAGGGATCTGCAAATTTGAGGTAAGTGATCTATCCATCTGTTTGCACTTCTATTTGATCTAGGAAAGTAGGTTATGTTCTGTCCCATTTGTTCTAGATTCACTTTGAACTAGGGAGATCACGCCTTAAGTTCACTTTCGGTAGATTGTCTGGTAACAAGTTTGGCGACCATACTGGGGACTTACAGTAGAATTGATTTCATCTCTTTTGTCTGAGCCATTTCTATCCTTTTGAGACTTCCTGCCATTAGATCTTTGTCATTAAAGAGTTTCTTATGTGTCCTTGATTCTCTTTGGGATCATCATCAGGCCTCCTACCTTTCTACCTTGGGAGATCTCACACTTTTACTGCTTGAATTTCGACTGACGCACCTGGGAAGTGCTTACCCTGAGCTCTTGTGTGGCTAGCTCACTTTTTCTGAAGACAAACTGCGCCAGTGGCGCACCTTGCCTGTGTACAAACTGCGTCGGCCCCTTCAAGCTTAGTTTTTATCTAGGATTTCCTTCTTTTTGAGATTTTGGTCTGATTGATTGTGATTTGTAGGCTATGTATTATAGACACACACCCCCTAGGTCCAGCATTGCTTGTGTTTGGAGGTGTTTTTGTTGATTTTGGATGTTTCATTAGTTAATTAAGTGACTCGGTTGTCGAGGGAAATTTAAATCCCCCACCGTTTGTTTCGATCTTGCCATCCTTGATCACCTTACCTGATATTTTTAGATTTGTTTGGATCATTAGATATGATCTCCAAACCCTTCCTCCACTCAATCTTTGAGTTTTGATTGCATTTGGTAGATTTTGAGTGCTTTTAAGTTTGTGGGTGCTCTCATTTTTTCTTTGGGAATTTTTGGGTGATTAGAGTGCTTTTAGACTTTCTCTCATTTTCTGCTTGTTGATCTAAAAAGTACTTGGTTATCAAATTTCATCTTGATACACGCATATGAAAATCAAAATGCTTCATTAGTTTGTTTTCAAGGACAATATTTTGTTGCATATAAAGGTTTTGTTGCATCTTTGATTTCCTTGCCTTTTTAGCCCATTATAGTGGAAAGCTAGAGTGTATGCATTCTAGATAGGAATTCTTAATTTCATTACTGCTTAAGGTCATTTTGATTATAAAAGAAAAAAAAAGATATCTCCTTACCTTAAGTAGGTTTCATTGAAAGACAAAGGAAAATGTGCATTGTCATGTAGTTAGGATTTGCATTATTTTTACATTTCCTATCTACACCTCATGCATCCACCTAACCTCACAAGATAAAATTAACGCTAGCTTAAGTTAAAATCATTTAGTAACTGTGTGTAAGTTAGTGACGTGTTCTGGCGTCGTAAAATGTGGTAGCTGTCGTTACTTGCTTGCATTGCATTCCGGGGGTATTGTAGTCTTTCACGTACCAATCGGTATATCGAAGCTCTTTCATGTACCAACCAGTATATCGAAGGCTCTTTCACATACCTTAGGGTATATCGAAAGGCACTTCACGTACTTAGCGTATATCGAAAGGTGTTTCACGTACTCGGTAGTATATCAGAAGGTCTCGTGCCGTACGGTTGTGCATTAGACAACAACACTACGGATTTGAGCTCCCACGTACCTTGAGTATATTGGGAGACACCATTAGGATTCCTGAGACCAACTGAGTTAACCATTTGGCCCTCTTGGCATTGCAATACACCGAAAACAACACTCGGGGAGATTACTACGCATGTGCTATCCAAGTAGTTGGGTATTCAAGCAAGGGTACGGTCCCAATCCTCCTTGTTGCGTTTTACTATTGGACCCTGCGGTATATAGCGAGTTGCGGTGCCTTGACAATCCCGTGAGGATCCTGACTGCTTATCCACTCCTATTCACATAGTTTTCTTGTTGCTTTTAGACTTGAGTAGTGTTTGATTTGTGTGGTACTTCAGAGACTCTTAGGATTTTTCTTAGATATGGAAGATTCTTCCGGGACTACCAACCAAGAAACCCCTTTCCAGGGTATGCCATTTGGTATTCCTCCTCGTGGAATTGTTGGTCCTCCCTTTATGGCTACATTGAGTCTTCCTGGATTGATGATAGGATTAACAGTATGGTTATTCTCCAATACAGTTACACCAAGTGCACCAATCGTGTCAAACCTAGGTCCTTCACCTCATGAGCATCAATATCATGGTGACCCTTCTCCTTCTTTGTCGAAAGTTGAATCGGTTTCCATCTCTTCCTCTTCTCCTACTGAAAACTCTGATGTTAGTAAGAATGCGGGTGAGAAGAAGAAGAAAGGGAAGACTAAGAAGAAGAACACTAAGCAGAAGGTCACAACCCAAACCACTGATCATCATGCTGGGGGCACTGATACACCTGTTTCGAATTTGTGTAAACTGAAATTCCCTTGAAAACTTTGTAAAGGGTCCTGTTATCACCTAAACTGTAGTTACCCCTATGGACGGATCCAGTCATGGATGGCAATAGGGAAGGGCAACTCAAAAGGTGCAACCACGATCACCTCGACCTCCAATATGTATGGTTGTCACGCCAGTCGAGGCAACCTTCGCTTTATGTTATCTAGCCCAGACAACAAAGGGGGAGACCCGATCAACTCCCGACAGGAGAGATCAAAACCAAGACACCAAATCAGGGTATTTCTAAGTGAAGTTAGGTGTATGGTTTATCCTAGACCTAAGGGTAAAGTCACAAGCCAAGTGAGGGGTTCAATAGGTATAGCTTTGGTTCATAGTTGATGTGAGAGTGACTTATAATGTTTGAAGTGAGATCTAGGATGAGTGTACTAGGTCAATGTCAAAAGATCCACTGCCTTGGGAACTGTGTCCAATGCAGGATAGTTTTGAGGGATGTATTGGGGCTAACTAGTACATAAGACAAGCTTGACCATGATTCATGATAGCTTTAAGGGTATAGTTCACCATGCAAAAGTCAAACCACAAGTCAATCCAACAATCTAGGAGAGTTGGGTTGTCTTGGAGATAAACCAGTGCCTTGGGAATTGGGAAGTGGAGTCAAAGTAGGGTTGACTTATGGTTTAAGACTCCTACAACATGAGATAAGTGGGAAATATAGATCTTGATGGTTGAATGTGTCTAGATCTAGGTTTAACCCAAGTGGACCACAATCCCTTAAAACAAGGAATGCAGTCCCCAAGGCAAGATTTGACAAAGTGACAGCCTAGACCTAGGTTTTGAATTACTCCGGTTTCAGATCTCCAAAAATCTCAAGTACCCAGTTCCTGGAAGTGAGTCAACTCACTTCTCCAAGGTGGTGCGACTTTGCCCAAGGAGGCTTAAAAGTGGGTTTATGTGGGTCAAATCAAGTCGGATGGCATCCAAACTTTAGATCCGGGTAGATCGGTCAGGTAGGGGTATGGATCTATAATTTCGTTGCAATCCACCGGTTAGATCTTAGTAGATCTGAGTTTAAGTGTTCCAAGTGGTCCAAAATGGGGATTAAATCCCTTAAAATGTGGAATGGGGCCCACAAGGTCAATTTCAGAAAAGTGACAACCTGGGTGTATGTTATTTGATGTGTAGATGTCAAATCAAGTGGAATCTCAAACACCCACCACCTAGATCTAGGTCAACTTGCCCAACTAGAGAAGTGCGCCTTGCTTGGGAGAGGCTAAGTTGGCCTGGGAAGGGGATCAAATGGAGGCCAATCCTCACCAAACTATAGATCCGGGATGCCTTGGATGCTATAGAGGTGGGTTTTCAGTATTATGCCCAACAACCCACTAGATCTTAGTAGATCTGAGAAAATATAAAAATGAGGGTTTTAAGATATTTAGGGTTTTAACAATTTATGAGTTATGTCAATGGATTGGATAGAGGAAAGAGAAACAAACCTGTGGATCTTACCTGGGTAACCTTGTAGATGCCTTGATGATGATGATCTATGCAATCCCGATCAATTTGGAAGCTTTGAGGTAGTTTCTATGCAAATCGATTTTGTCCAAGAAGCCAATGCGCCCTCTCTCCTGCACAACAAACGTCAACAATATCAGATTTGATGCATCAAGAGATAAGACTAATGCCACAAAAGAAGTAACAGAAAGATAGCATAGATCACAATGATACTAATGATAACCCCCTGATACAAGCGAATGCCAAGAAAGTCGATTTGAAGAAGCCTTGCAAAATCGCCCTTGTTGAAGTCGCCCTCCTGTAAACAAACAATGATTTCCAAAAAAAGATAGATCTTGCCACAATTTCCAAATGCTAGGTTGCAATAGACTTTCCAATCACCATCTAAGAACACCAGATGCAAAGGAGACCACAAGAATTTCCACAAGAATATTTTTCTATACCAATAATCCAAGAGCCAAAGACCCTTTACAATGAGAGGCTCTCTCCTTTAAATAGGAAGGAGAGGCACCAAAACCCTAACCACTTTTTGAATGAGTGGCTAAGATTAAAAGATACAAATGTCTAATCAATGGTTGAGATGAGCTCAACAATATAATACATGGATCACACATAAAATATAACATAAGTGGACAAAGTCGCCCTAGGAGAGGGGAGTCCCACCAAATCATGATGACAAAATATCATAAGAGGCTCATGGTGGGTCCAAGGGGTAATTTTATCCCTCCTTGGTCAATCCCCATGGCACAATAACCAATAAATAATCATGAAAGTACCAAATCGTGCCTCCAAGGTGAAGTCGTGGTCCTCAAAAGACCTCAAAAATCCACAGAAAGTGCCATAAGTAATGGATGCGGGCCCCGATGAAGCTGAAACTGCAGGAGGAGGTGTGGAAGGTCCCGATCTATCATCACTGATCATCCCATGCCATAAATTTTCCTCAGTAGCCCAAATCGATTTCCTCAATAGCCATTTCTACCAATCCTGAACTGCCTCGGGAAGCGTGAAACTGCCCAAACAGCCTCCTGGAGTGATGGCGCTGTCAAGGTGAGGGCACCAATGTGTCCGGGAGGGGGGTAATATGGTAAAAACAAGTGGCTGGACCACCCCCTCCATCATCAGCGCCCTAGGTCAACCGGATAAAAGTCATCTCTGCTCCGACAAGGCCTCCAACAGACCAAAACTGCACTAGGACAGCCTACTGAGGCTAAATCATCACTGTAAGTGCCCGGAACTGAAAACAAACTGTCCCATTGGACTCGGAAGGTCCAAATCCATCCAAGATGTGTACTCATACACCATATGAATCTCTGCATGATCAAAATAAATATCCAATGTACCGGAACAAGGCCAATAATAATGATCTGTAAATGACCAAACACTGCTGTATCCCAAGAATCATCATCATAACCCTGTAGCTGCTGCATAGAATCATCCTGTATGTGTACATAGACCATATATCATCTATCCATATCATCATAAGGTCCAACATCTCATGTCTCATGGTCCTCCATGGTCAGACTAGGTCTAACCAAGACTAAATACAACTCAGACTATCATCCATGGCTGCTGCAAGGTGTCAAGGTTAATACATGCTTTATAATTTATTCAAATAGCTACTAAAACACAGAGTAATCATGACTGGCGATCTAAATCCAAATATATAGTGTCGTTAATTATTATTATTACTCAGACTAGACTTTCAGGACCATACTCACTTCATAGTTGTGATCAATTTGCTAGTGAAGGGTGAAGGCTGAAATAACTGGCTAGGCTAGGGGATGACTTGACTGACTTGACTTTGTGACACTTCGGCAAGGGAAAGGGAATGTACACCATAGTATATACTGAATGAGCAATAACACAGGGAATGGCGGTGTCTCACAAATGGATGAGTTGTTTAAAGAGGGTTTATTCACCTTCACAGATGCGCACAATCCATAATACAAACAAGGCCAGCAATTGTTTAGATATAACATTTAAGTTCCATTGCTTTTTGGGCCTGAGGTTTCCATAGCCTTGATCTATGTGTGTTTACAAACACATTGCATAGATTTACATTTATTTTTAGGCTTTCTGCTGCAGGTGTGTTTTTAAGGCACTTGTTTACCTGAGCACTTCTAGGTGTGTCATGGACAACTTGTTTACCTAGGTATTTATTTTTCCAAAAGATATAACATTTTATTTTTCATGGCCATTTTCATTTGGCATTTCTTTCATATACAAGATATAGCATTTGATTTTTCCAGATTTTGTATTGATGGCAGCACTAAAAGTTTCAGGTTTAGCCAACACAACTTTAGTGACTAGGGGGAATTCTCAAGGAACTCCAACTCACCATAGGTAAGTTTTGTCACCAACTCAGAGCGGAGACACAATAAACAGGGAAGCTCATCCAATACAGAGGCTATAGTGGGGAAAGGTCCTCCATGTCACTAGTCAAGTAGCAAATCAGGGTAATAATCTAAAAGGTAGGCCACGGATGGATGAAGACAATGAAATGATGGAGCCACCACTAGCAAGCCATAGTATGGTGTAATGATCACCTCTATTCTCCCTAAGGAGGGTATGTACCAATGAGTATGGATAGTGAACTTCTAAGTCTGAGTAGGGACAATATAATATAAATAATAGGTCAACCAGGTCCATGTATCTATATGATCGCCAGATCATGACACTAAGTGCTAAAACATGCTATAAGAATAAGTATAAAAGCAATCTAACCATAACACAATAATATACCTGCTGAGTCATATACCTGAATGCACATCAACCTGTACCATCATCTGTCCTCTGGAACTGCTGCTGTAACTCTGGGCACTACTGTCTGATCTGTACCAATGGTATAATGGCTATATCGGGCATCTCTCTGAGTGTCCTGAAACTCAGTCATGGCATGGGGAATATAGCTGCTGTCCACAATCTGATAGTGATCCAATATAGATGCTCATCTCAGCATCTCAAATGCAAGGGAACTGGCTGAATAGTGTACTGGAATGAGAAAAATAATGTATGGTAGCCCGGCTACTATATATGTGATAACATCTGGCTCCGGCTGGGACAAGTGCTCGGCTGAAGTGAGCGCTTGAGAACCTCAGAATCTCTGGTCCTCGAACTCTGCTACTCGAATCCACGATCCAGCACTCTACCATTTTATTTCCAGCTTTTATTCTTGCAACCTATTTTCTGCATTCACAAACATCTAAACAAAATACCTCATGCCGCATGTGTGGGAAAAATATAAAATCAACTGAAATAAAATCTACTCTATGTCAGAAATATAAATGCATAAAGTATAAATGCAGAAAGTAAATTAAAGTACTAACATAATTTGCAAAATTTGAAATTTATTGTGCAGGAAAGAAAAAGTGACAGGTACTCAGTCAAACTAGGAGCTTACAAGGAGCTTAGAGACTAAAAAGGTGCCAGACTCAATGGCTGAAAAGACTAACTACTGCCTAAGTAGGCTTATTTGTTTTCCTACCTACCCTAAACTACCAGGCAATGCAAGCGGAGAAATCCCAACTATGTGGGATCAGGGATGTGATCCCTCAAGTCCCTCTGATGGACAGGATATAAGATACGTCGTCCACTACCAGTGGTCAGAAAGCACATGCCATCAATGCATCGCTCTACTGTGAAAGGTCCAACCCATAAGTCATCAGCTTGTCCCGATCTTATATGCAATAAATGGTTAGGAATGATGACTTGACTTCCTGTATGAAAATTATTTCTATTGACTGACTCAGGAATAACTCCAATGTTACGAATAGGCATGGGATGGATTTCAGCAGGGTTTTGCGGTTGAGGTGTGACAATCCTCGAGTTTCTTCTAGAAGGAACTGCATCAATTCTGGGTGGACCACCATCTAAGAAAATAGCAACTGTGCCAACGAGGATTTCCCTACCTTCCCTTCTTGTTTCTTGGATTTCCTCATTTGGCTCTTCCCCATGGGGCGACACAATTCTTTTAACAACCTCACCTACAGTCAAGAAGTCTCTATGTTCTTCCAAGGGGGGTTGCTCTCTAAATATGACAGTGTTATGACTAGAACCTTCCCCTGAGGGAACAGGAATGACCATGTTTTCCAGTCTGGGAGAAAATGACTCAGAATGAGATGTGGAGGAAGTAGGAATGTGAGAAATATCATGAGTGTGCTGACTAGATGACTCAGATGGTAAGAGGAAACTAGGGATATGCGGATATGTAGATAAAGCATGGCTTTGAGGCTCTGAAGGAGTTTGAAAAATAGCAAGGTTATTTAAATTATAGTCCCCTTCAGGAGCATCATTAATTAGGGCATCTTCTTCCCAACCTAGAGAGTTATCATGGACTTGAATAAGGCTACCGTCTTCTAGAGATAAATGAGATAAAGAATCTTCTGTATCGGAATAATAGGTGGCTTCAGGCTCTTCATTTGTTTCAACCCTAGTAGATGTTGCAAGATTGTTTTCCCATGGGTAAATAGGTGCAAGCCCTTGTCTTTCTCTCTCTCTATTGTGATCGGTCAAGGCAAACCACTCCCTAACAGTGAAAGGAATTCTTTCTCCCCTCCTAATATCATCAAACTCATCTTCATGTATTGGGTTTTCAATGTTCTCCTCATTGTGTGTTTGTTCATGGAGGTTTTCTATTGGGGGAATTTGTTCCATATTTTGATCATCAAGCAGACTCTCATCTCTTCCTAGATTTCTTATGCCAAGCTCAACCCCTTCAAGTGTGTGATTTTCTATAGCAGGTTCTTGAATGGTTTCATTGTTTTGTTCGTGATCTTGGGGTTGATTTTCATGTCCTCTCAATTCATCTATTTCCTCAACAAATTCATTTCTAGTTATTTCAATCATTTGCTTGTCTTCCCAAAAAGAATCAGAATCTTCCATGACCATACACATACTTTGATCAACTTCATATAATTCATCCTCATCTTCAACAAGGTTAGTTTTGGCATTATTTAATAATTCATCCCCATATGTGTTTTTCAAACCTTCATCAAAAGATTCAACATGCTCATTATAACAAGGCTCTCTGTTAACCCGAATCAAAGCTCCATCAGGGTTGGGAACACAAATAAATGATAGATCCATCATAAGGTATCCACCTAGACCAGCTGCCCATTTTCTAGATAAAAGCATTCCATATGCTGGGGGTAAGTCAATGACAACTACATCCATCATAGTAGAAATGTCTGAACATGCGAAAAGGTCAGCCCTAAGGTTTTTAATCAAACCATAAGACGGTACTCGTCGGGAATCTATACCACAAACATTTCCGTAAGGCCTAGTCACTTCAAGTCCCATTTCCTTCATAACTTGTAGAGGCATAACATTCATCGCTGCTCCAGAATCCAACATACAATTATGAAGGAGCATGTTTTGAATGTGCAAGGTAAGGTAAAAGGGAGAGTGACCACCGCTTTTTCTTTCATAAATGGCTGAATGGATGTTTATTGGTGGATCCTTCTCTGTTTCGCTAGGTTGTGTTCCACTAAGCTTTTGGATATGACATGACTCTAGGACCGGTTCGGGAGTTTTGTCTTGGCCAATACCGTTGAAAAATTCCTCTACTTGGCATTTAACAGAAGGCACCTTCATTAGCTCAGTGACAGGGATATTACACATTATCTTGCTTAGTTCTTTCTTCATATCAATCTTAAGATCATAATCATCTATGGCAAGATCTTCTTCTTCCTTTTTATCTTCATCAATCTTTTTATGTTTATCAAGGAAAGAAGGCTGGGAGGTGGTTCCTCATTTGTAGATTTGATACTTTGGTTGCTCTTTAGGTTTTGGGAGTTCTAAGGCACAACATGTGGAGCTAGGTTCTTCAATAATATCATCTTCTTGCTCCCATGGCTCTTCTTCTAAAAGGATTCTTCCAAAGTCTTCATCATAAGATAAGTCATTTATAAAGTTGATGTTTTCTGGTTGGTCATCATGGTCAATGGTGTCAGAGGGTATCTCTTCTTCTTCATCACACCAATTGACTTCTTTCTTTTCAGAATTTTCTGGGTATTCAGGTCGTCGTCTATCCCTATCCCCATCAGGCCTTCTATTATTATTCCAATAAGGTTTAGGGCCATAAGGATTCCTATGTCTCTCAGGGTCATTCAAACTTGCCACATTCTTAGTTAGGACAGTTAATTGTTTCATCATTTCTTGCATGACTTCTAGAGTGTCCTTGGATTCCTTTGGCACACTCACATGTTCCTTTGGTTTTCGGAGTCTAGGGTCAGATCTGGAAGTGGATGGGGTAAATTGATCGAAAAAGTTTTGTTTCCCCATGGATGCTACATTTTGCTCAGCCATCTTAGCATTTGATTGAGCGGTCTTTAAGTCATTTGGGTTTTTATCCTTTAGCTGATAACCAATCCATCCCTCAAAAGCATTTAAGTAGTGAATCACAACCGCTTGGTCTTTTGGTCTAATTTCTTCAGGGATAACAGCTACAGTCTTGTCAAATCTTATGTTAAATTCATGGACTGTTTCATTTTCTCTCTTCTTAATGTCAAAAAGTTGGTGCAAGAGAAACTTTCCATCTAACTTTCGGGACCACTCACTGTTTAGCTTGTTGACAAAATTGTCATACCCATCAATGGATGAAGCAGGCAACCTGTCAAACCACTTCCTAACATCTCCTTCCAAGGATGCCAGGAGACCCCTCATGAACACATCTTCCTCAGATGCTCCGTATGCTTCCATGTGTTCCCATACTTTATCAATGTGGTCTTCAATTGATATAGCAGAGACTCCATCAAATCTGGGAACCTTTTCAAAATACTTTTCAGGCATGTCATGGGGTGCACCCTGGATTTGGGAAAAGTCTAAAGGAGATGGTTTTGCCTTTCTTCCAAAAATCCTAGGAGCTTGTGGTGGAGGAACATTCTGGTTTCCCGGGTTTGTTCCGGCCATTGGATTTGGTAAGTTTGTGTTTAAGTTTGAACTAGGAGATGAGGGAGGAACCGTCTTGATCAAAGGGGATCCTGAAGTTCTGTTTGGAGAATCGTTAACCAATTTCCAAAGGAAGTTCGATGGTTGTGTTTTAGGATCTCTTTTACGATATGTGATTGGGGTTCCTTCAACTTGATCTAAGTTTACTTTACTTCTTGTGTTGTAAGGATGTAAATGAGCTCGTTCCTCAGCGGAGTCACGATTGGGAGTCGCCAGGTAGATTTAACTCTTCTACCAAGATATGTGTCATTGTATATGCAGGAAGGACTAGGGTAAGCCTATTGCGTCCCCGGCAACGGCGCCAAAATGTTTGGCAAAGAGAAAGGGGAGGAGAGCTTTTAAAAAATAATATGTCGGACCAAGGTAAGCCTATTGCGTCCCCGGCAACGGCGCCAAAATGTTATCACCTAAACTGTAGTTACCCCTATGGACGGATCCAGTCATGGATGGCAATAGGGAAGGGCAACTCAAAAGGTGCAACCACGATCACCTCGACCTCCAATATGTATGGTTGTCACGCCAGTCGAGGCAACCTTCGCTTTATGTTATCTAGCCCAGACAACAAAGGGGGAGACCCGATCAACTCCCGACAGGAGAGATCAAAACCAAGACACCAAATCAGGGTATTTCTAAGTGAAGTTAGGTGTATGGTTTATCCTAGACCTAAGGGTAAAGTCACAAGCCAAGTGAGGGGTTCAATAGGTATAGCTTTGGTTCATAGTTGATGTGAGAGTGACTTATAATGTTTGAAGTGAGATCTAGGATGAGTGTACTAGGTCAATGTCAAAAGATCCACTGCCTTGGGAACTGTGTCCAATGCAGGATAGTTTTGAGGGATGTATTGGGGCTAACTAGTACATAAGACAAGCTTGACCATGATTCATGATAGCTTTAAGGGTATAGTTCACCATGCAAAAGTCAAACCACAAGTCAATCCAACAATCTAGGAGAGTTGGGTTGTCTTGGAGATAAACCAGTGCCTTGGGAATTGGGAAGTGGAGTCAAAGTAGGGTTGACTTATGGTTTAAGACTCCTACAACATGAGATAAGTGGGCAATATAGATCTTGATGGTTGAATGTGTCTAGATCTAGGTTTAACCCAAGTGGACCACAATCCCTTAAAACAAGGAATGCAGTCCCCAAGGCAAGATTTGACAAAGTGACAGCCTAGACCTAGGTTTTGAATTACTCCGGTTTCAGATCTCCAAAAATCTCAAGTACCCAGTTCCTGGAAGTGAGTCAACTCACTTCTCCAAGGTGGTGCGACTTTGCCCAAGGAGGCTTAAAAGTGGGTTTATGTGGGTCAAATCAAGTCGGATGGCATCCAAACTTTAGATCCGGGTAGATCGGTCAGGTAGGGGTATGGATCTATAATTTCGTGGCAATCCACCGGTTAGATCTTAGTAGATCTGAGTTTAAGTGTTCCAAGTGGTCCAAAATGGGGATTAAATCCCTTAAAATGTGGAATGGGGCCCACAAGGTCAATTTCAGAAAAGTGACAACCTGGGTGTATGTTATTTGATGTGTAGATGTCAAATCAAGTGGAATCTCAAACACCCACCACCTAGATCTAGGTCAACTTGCCCAACTAGAGAAGTGCGCCTTGCTTGGGAGAGGCTAAGTTGGCCTGGGAAGGGGATCAAATGGAGGCCAATCCTCACCAAACTATAGATCCGGGATGCCTTGGATGCTATAGAGGTGGGTTTTCAGTATTATGCCCAACAACCCACTAGATCTTAGTAGATCTGAGAAAATATAAAAATGAGGGTTTTAAGATATTTAGGGTTTTAACAATTTATGAGTTATGTCAATGGATTGGATAGAGGAAAGAGAAACAAACCTGTGGATCTTACCTGGGTAACCTTGTAGATGCCTTGATGATGATGATCTATGCAATCCCGATCAATTTGGAAGCTTTGAGGTAGTTTCTATGCAAATCGATTTTGTCCAAGAAGCCAATGCGCCCTCTCTCCTGCACAACAAACGTCAACAATATCAGATTTGATGCATCAAGAGATAAGACTAATGCCACAAAAGAAGTAACAGAAAGATAGCATAGATCACAATGATACTAATGATAACCCCCTGATACAAGCGAATGCCAAGAAAGTCGATTTGAAGAAGCCTTGCAAAATCGCCCTTGTTGAAGTCGCCCTCCTGTAAACAAACAATGATTTCCAAAAAAAGATAGATCTTGCCACAATTTCCAAATGCTAGGTTGCAATAGACTTTCCAATCACCATCTAAGAACACCAGATGCAAAGGAGACCACAAGAATTTCCACAAGAATATTTTTCTATACCAATAATCCAAGAGCCAAAGACCCTTTACAATGAGAGGCTCTCTCCTTTAAATAGGAAGGAGAGGCACCAAAACCCTAACCACTTTTTGAATGAGTGGCTAAGATTAAAAGATACAAATGTCTAATCAATGGTTGAGATGAGCTCAACAATATAATACATGGATCACACATAAAATATAACATAAGTGGACAAAGTCGCCCTAGGAGAGGGGAGTCCCACCAAATCATGATGACAAAATATCATAAGAGGCTCATGGTGGGTCCAAGGGGTAATTTTATCCCTCCTTGGTCAATCCCCATGGCACAATAACCAATAAATAATCATGAAAGTACCAAATCGTGCCTCCAAGGTGAAGTCGTGGTCCTCAAAAGACCTCAAAAATCCACAGAAAGTGCCATAAGTAATGGATGCGGGCCCCGATGAAGCTGAAACTGCAGGAGGAGGTGTGGAAGGTCCCGATCTATCATCACTGATCATCCCATGCCATAAATTTGCCTCAGTAGCCCAAATCGATTTCCTCAATAGCCATTTCTACCAATCCTGAACTGCCTCGGGAAGCGTGAAACTGCCCAAACAGCCTCCTGGAGTGATGGCGCTGTCAAGGTGAGGGCACCAATGTGTCCGGGAGGGGGGTAATATGGTAAAAACAAGTGGCTGGACCACCCCCTCCATCATCAGCGCCCTAGGTCAACCGGATAAAAGTCATCTCTGCTCCGACAAGGCCTCCAACAGACCAAAACTGCACTAGGACAGCCTACTGAGGCTAAATCATCACTGTAAGTGCCCGGAACTGAAAACAAACTGTCCCATTGGACTCGGAAGGTCCAAATCCATCCAAGATGTGTACTCATACACCATATGAATCTCTGCATGATCAAAATAAATATCCAATGTACCGGAACAAGGCCAATAATAATGATCTGTAAATGACCAAACACTGCTGTATCCCAAGAATCATCATCATAACCCTGTAGCTGCTGCATAGAATCATCCTGTATGTGTACATAGACCATATATCATCTATCCATATCATCATAAGGTCCAACATCTCATGTCTCATGGTCCTCCATGGTCAGACTAGGTCTAACCAAGACTAAATACAACTCAGACTATCATCCATGGCTGCTGCAAGGTGTCAAGGTTAATACATGCTTTATAATTTATTCAAATAGCTACTAAAACACAGAGTAATCATGACTGGCGATCTAAATCCAAATATATAGTGTCGTTAATTATTATTATTACTCAGACTAGACTTTCAGGACCATACTCACTTCATAGTTGTGATCAATTTGCTAGTGAAGGGTGAAGGCTGAAATAACTGGCTAGGCTAGGGGATGACTTGACTGACTTGACTTTGTGACACTTCGGCAAGGGAAAGGGAATGTACACCATAGTATATACTGAATGAGCAATAACACAGGGAATGGCGGTGTCTCACAAATGGATGAGTTGTTTAAAGAGGGTTTATTCACCTTCACAGATGCGCACAATCCATAATACAAACAAGGCCAGCAATTGTTTAGATATAACATTTAAGTTCCATTGCTTTTTGGGCCTGAGGTTTCCATAGCCTTGATCTATGTGTGTTTACAAACACATTGCATAGATTTACATTTATTTTTAGGCTTTCTGCTGCAGGTGTGTTTTTAAGGCACTTGTTTACCTGAGCACTTCTAGGTGTGTCATGGACAACTTGTTTACCTAGGTATTTATTTTTCCAAAAGATATAACATTTTATTTTTCATGGCCATTTTCATTTGGCATTTCTTTCATATACAAGATATAGCATTTGATTTTTCCAGATTTTGTATTGATGGCAGCACTAAAAGTTTCAGGTTTAGCCAACACAACTTTAGTGACTAGGGGGAATTCTCAAGGAACTCCAACTCACCATAGGTAAGTTTTGTCACCAACTCAGAGCCGAGACACAATAAACAGGGAAGCTCATCCAATACAGAGGCTATAGTGGGGAAAGGTCCTCCATGTCACTAGTCAAGTAGCAAATCAGGGTAATAATCTAAAAGGTAGGCCACGGATGGATGAAGACAATGAAATGATGGAGCCACCACTAGCAAGCCATAGTATGGTGTAATGATCACCTCTATTCTCCCTAAGGAGGGTATGTACCAATGAGTATGGATAGTGAACTTCTAAGTCTGAGTAGGGACAATATAATATAAATAATAGGTCAACCAGGTCCATGTATCTATATGATCGCCAGATCATGACACTAAGTGCTAAAACATGCTATAAGAATAAGTATAAAAGCAATCTAACCATAACACAATAATATACCTGCTGAGTCATATACCTGAATGCACATCAACCTGTACCATCATCTGTCCTCTGGAACTGCTGCTGTAACTCTGGGCACTACTGTCTGATCTGTACCAATGGTATAATGGCTATATCGGGCATCTCTCTGAGTGTCCTGAAACTCAGTCATGGCATGGGGAATATAGCTGCTGTCCACAATCTGATAGTGATCCAATATAGATGCTCATCTCAGCATCTCAAATGCAAGGGAACTGGCTGAATAGTGTACTGGAATGAGAAAAATAATGTATGGTAGCCCGGCTACTATATATGTGATAACATCTGGCTCCGGCTGGGACAAGTGCTCGGCTGAAGTGAGCGCTTGAGAACCTCAGAATCTCTGGTCCTCGAACTCTGCTACTCGAATCCACGATCCAGCACTCTACCATTTTATTTCCAGCTTTTATTCTTGCAACCTATTTTCTGCATTCACAAACATCTAAACAAAATACCTCATGCCGCATGTGTGGGAAAAATATAAAATCAACTGAAATAAAATCTACTCTATGTCAGAAATATAAATGCATAAAGTATAAATGCAGAAAGTAAATTAAAGTACTAACATAATTTGCAAAATTTGAAATTTATTGTGCAGGAAAGAAAAAGTGACAGGTACTCAGTCAAACTAGGAGCTTACAAGGAGCTTAGAGACTAAAAAGGTGCCAGACTCAATGGCTGAAAAGACTAACTACTGCCTAAGTAGGCTTATTTGTTTTCCTACCTACCCTAAACTACCAGGCAATGCAAGCGGAGAAATCCCAACTATGTGGGATCAGGGATGTGATCCCTCAAGTCCCTCTGATGGACAGGATATAAGATACGTCGTCCACTACCAGTGGTCAGAAAGCACATGCCATCAATGCATCGCTCTACTGTGAAAGGTCCAACCCATAAGTCATCAGCTTGTCCCGATCTTATATGCAATAAATGGTTAGGAATGATGACTTGACTTCCTGTATGAAAATTATTTCTATTGACTGACTCAGGAATAACTCCAATGTTACGAATAGGCATGGGATGGATTTCAGCAGGGTTTTGCGGTTGAGGTGTGACAATCCTCGAGTTTCTTCTAGAAGGAACTGCATCAATTCTGGGTGGACCACCATCTAAGAAAATAGCAACTGTGCCAACGAGGATTTCCCTACCTTCCCTTCTTGTTTCTTGGATTTCCTCATTTGGCT
Source organism: Larix kaempferi (assembly GCA_027924585.1). Taxonomy (NCBI): domain Eukaryota; kingdom Viridiplantae; phylum Streptophyta; class Pinopsida; order Pinales; family Pinaceae; genus Larix; species Larix kaempferi. Next base: position 2,804,213 of record BSBM01000254.1, read on the forward strand.
CTTCCCCATGGGGCGACACAATTCTTTTAACAACCTCACCTACAGTCAAGAAGTCTCTATGTTCTTCCAAGGGGGGTTGCTCTCTAAATATGACAGTGTTATGACTAGAACCTTCCCCTGAGGGAACAGGAATGACCATGTTTTCCAGTCTGGGAGAAAATGACTCAGAATGAGATGTGGAGGAAGTAGGAATGTGAGAAATATCATGAGTGTGCTGACTAGATGACTCAGATGGTAAGAGGAAACTAGGGATATGCGGATATGTAGATAAAGCATGGCTTTGAGGCTCTGAAGGAGTTTGAAAAATAGCAAGGTTATTTAAATTATAGTCCCCTTCAGGAGCATCATTAATTAGGGCATCTTCTTCCCAACCTAGAGAGTTATCATGGACTTGAATAAGGCTACCGTCTTCTAGAGATAAATGAGATAAAGAATCTTCTGTATCGGAATAATAGGTGGCTTCAGGCTCTTCATTTGTTTCAACCCTAGTAGATGTTGCAAGATTGTTTTCCCATGGGTAAATAGGTGCAAGCCCTTGTCTTTCTCTCTCTCTATTGTGATCGGTCAAGGCAAACCACTCCCTAACAGTGAAAGGAATTCTTTCTCCCCTCCTAATATCATCAAACTCATCTTCATGTATTGGGTTTTCAATGTTCTCCTCATTGTGTGTTTGTTCATGGAGGTTTTCTATTGGGGGAATTTGTTCCATATTTTGATCATCAAGCAGACTCTCATCTCTTCCTAGATTTCTTATGCCAAGCTCAACCCCTTCAAGTGTGTGATTTTCTATAGCAGGTTCTTGAATGGTTTCATTGTTTTGTTCGTGATCTTGGGGTTGATTTTCATGTCCTCTCAATTCATCTATTTCCTCAACAAATTCATTTCTAGTTATTTCAATCATTTGCTTGTCTTCCCAAAAAGAATCAGAATCTTCCATGACCATACACATACTTTGATCAACTTCATATAATTCATCCTCATCTTCAACAAGGTTAGTTTTGGCATTATTTAATAATTCATCCCCATATGTGTTTTTCAAACCTTCATCAAAAGATTCAACATGCTCATTATAACAAGGCTCTCTGTTAACCCGAATCAAAGCTCCATCAGGGTTGGGAACACAAATAAATGATAGATCCATCATAAGGTATCCACCTAGACCAGCTGCCCATTTTCTAGATAAAAGCATTCCATATGCTGGGGGTAAGTCAATGACAACTACATCCATCATAGTAGAAATGTCTGAACATGCGAAAAGGTCAGCCCTAAGGTTTTTAATCAAACCATAAGACGGTACTCGTCGGGAATCTATACCACAAACATTTCCGTAAGGCCTAGTCACTTCAAGTCCCATTTCCTTCATAACTTGTAGAGGCATAACATTCATCGCTGCTCCAGAATCCAACATACAATTATGAAGGAGCATGTTTTGAATGTGCAAGGTAAGGTAAAAGGGAGAGTGACCACCGCTTTTTCTTTCATAAATGGCTGAATGGATGTTTATTGGTGGATCCTTCTCTGTTTCGCTAGGTTGTGTTCCACTAAGCTTTTGGATATGACATGACTCTAGGACCGGTTCGGGAGTTTTCTCTTGGCCAATACCGTTGAAAAATTCCTCTACTTGGCATTTAACAGAAGGCACCTTCATTAGCTCAGTGACAGGGATATTACACATTATCTTGCTTAGTTCTTTCTTCATATCAATCTTAAGATCATAATCATCTATGGCAAGATCTTCTTCTTCCTTTTTATCTTCATCAATCTTTTTATGTTTATCAAGGAAAGAAGGCTGGGAGGTGGTTCCTCATTTGTAGATTTGATACTTTGGTTGCTCTTTAGGTTTTGGGAGTTCTAAGGCACAACATGTGGAGCTAGGTTCTTCAATAATATCATCTTCTTGCTCCCATGGCTCTTCTTCTAAAAGGATTCTTCCAAAGTCTTCATCATAAGATAAGTCATTTATAAAGTTGATGTTTTCTGGTTGGTCATCATGGTCAATGGTGTCAGAGGGTATCTCTTCTTCTTCATCACACCAATTGACTTCTTTCTTTTCAGAATTTTCTGGGTATTCAGGTCGTCGTCTATCCCTATCCCCATCAGGCCTTCTATTATTATTCCAATAAGGTTTAGGGCCATAAGGATTCCTATGTCTCTCAGGGTCATTCAAACTTGCCACATTCTTAGTTAGGACAGTTAATTGTTTCATCATTTCTTGCATGACTTCTAGAGTGTCCTTGGATTCCTTTGGCACACTCACATGTTCCTTTGGTTTTCGGAGTCTAGGGTCAGATCTGGAAGTGGATGGGGTAAATTGATCGAAAAAGTTTTGTTTCCCCATGGATGCTACATTTTGCTCAGCCATCTTAGCATTTGATTGAGCGGTCTTTAAGTCATTTGGGTTTTTATCCTTTAGCTGATAACCAATCCATCCCTCAAAAGCATTTAAGTAGTGAATCACAACCGCTTGGTCTTTTGGTCTAATTTCTTCAGGGATAACAGCTACAGTCTTGTCAAATCTTATGTTAAATTCATGGACTGTTTCATTTTCTCTCTTCTTAATGTCAAAAAGTTGGTGCAAGAGAAACTTTCCATCTAACTTTCGGGACCACTCACTGTTTAGCTTGTTGACAAAATTGTCATACCCATCAATGGATGAAGCAGGCAACCTGTCAAACCACTTCCTAACATCTCCTTCCAAGGATGCCAGGAGACCCCTCATGAACACATCTTCCTCAGATGCTCCGTATGCTTCCATGTGTTCCCATACTTTATCAATGTGGTCTTCAATTGATATAGCAGAGACTCCATCAAATTTGGGAACCTTTTCAAAATACTTTTCAGGCATGTCATGGGGTGCACCCTGGATTTGGGAAAAGTCTAAAGGAGATGGTTTTGCCTTTCTTCCAAAAATCCTAGGAGCTTGTGGTGGAGGAACATTCTGGTTTCCCGGGTTTGTTCCGGCCATTGGATTTGGTAAGTTTGTGTTTAAGTTTGAACTAGGAGATGAGGGAGGAACCGTCTTGATCAAAGGGGATCCTGAAGTTCTGTTTGGAGAATCGTTAACCAATTTCCAAAGGAAGTTCGATGGTTGTGTTTTAGGATCTCTTTTACGATATGTGATTGGGGTTCCTTCAACTTGATCTAAGTTTACTTTACTTCTTGTGTTGTAAGGATGTAAATGAGCTCGTTCCTCAGCGGAGTCACGATTGGGAGTCGCCAGGTAGATTTAACTCTTCTACCAAGATATGTGTCATTGTATATGCAGGAAGGACTAGGGTAAGCCTATTGCGTCCCCGGCAACGGCGCCAAAATGTTTGGCAAAGAGAAAGGGGAGGAGAGCTTTTAAAAAATAATATGTCGGACCAAGGTAAGCCTATTGCGTCCCCGGCAACGGCGCCAAAATGTTATCACCTAAACTGTAGTTACCCCTATGGACGGATCCAGTCATGGATGGCAATAGGGAAGGGCAACTCAAAAGGTGCAACCACGATCACCTCGACCTCCAATATGTATGGTTGTCACGCCAGTCGAGGCAACCTTCGCTTTATGTTATCTAGCCCAGACAACAAAGGGGGAGACCCGATCAACTCCCGACAGGAGAGATCAAAACCAAGACACCAAATCAGGGTATTTCTAAGTGAAGTTAGGTGTATGGTTTATCCTAGACCTAAGGGTAAAGTCACAAGCCAAGTGAGGGGTTCAATAGGTATAGCTTTGGTTCATAGTTGATGTGAGAGTGACTTATAATGTTTGAAGTGAGATCTAGGATGAGTGTACTAGGTCAATGTCAAAAGATCCACTGCCTTGGGAACTGTGTCCAATGCAGGATAGTTTTGAGGGATGTATTGGGGCTAACTAGTACATAAGACAAGCTTGACCATGATTCATGATAGCTTTAAGGGTATAGTTCACCATGCAAAAGTCAAACCACAAGTCAATCCAACAATCTAGGAGAGTTGGGTTGTCTTGGAGATAAACCAGTGCCTTGGGAATTGGGAAGTGGAGTCAAAGTAGGGTTGACTTATGGTTTAAGACTCCTACAACATGAGATAAGTGGGCAATATAGATCTTGATGGTTGAATGTGTCTAGATCTAGGTTTAACCCAAGTGGACCACAATCCCTTAAAACAAGGAATGCAGTCCCCAAGGCAAGATTTGACAAAGTGACAGCCTAGACCTAGGTTTTGAATTACTCCGGTTTCAGATCTCCAAAAATCTCAAGTACCCAGTTCCTGGAAGTGAGTCAACTCACTTCTCCAAGGTGGTGCGACTTTGCCAAAGGAGGCTTAAAAGTGGGTTTATGTGGGTCAAATCAAGTCGGATGGCATCCAAACTTTAGATCCGGGTAGATCGGTCAGGTAGGGGTATGGATCTATAATTTCGTGGCAATCCACCGGTTAGATCTTAGTAGATCTGAGTTTAAGTGTTCCAAGTGGTCCAAAATGGGGATTAAATCCCTTAAAATGTGGAATGGGGCCCACAAGGTCAATTTCAGAAAAGTGACAACCTGGGTGTATGTTATTTGATGTGTAGATGTCAAATCAAGTGGAATCTCAAACACCCACCACCTAGATCTAGGTCAACTTGCCCAACTAGAGAAGTGCGCCTTGCTTGGGAGAGGCTAAGTTGGCCTGGGAAGGGGATCAAATGGAGGCCAATCCTCACCAAACTATAGATCCGGGATGCCTTGGATGCTATAGAGGTGGGTTTTCAGTATTATGCCCAACAACCCACTAGATCTTAGTAGATCTGAGAAAATATAAAAATGAGGGTTTTAAGATATTTAGGGTTTTAACAATTTATGAGTTATGTCAATGGATTGGATAGAGGAAAGAGAAACAAACCTGTGGATCTTACCTGGGTAACCTTGTAGATGCCTTGATGATGATGATCTATGCAATCCCGATCAATTTGGAAGCTTTGAGGTAGTTTCTATGCAAATCGATTTTGTCCAAGAAGCCAATGCGCCCTCTCTCCTGCACAACAAACGTCAACAATATCAGATTTGATGCATCAAGAGATAAGACTAATGCCACAAAAGAAGTAACAGAAAGATAGCATAGATCACAATGATACTAATGATAACCCCCTGATACAAGCGAATGCCAAGAAAGTCGATTTGAAGAAGCCTTGCAAAATCGCCCTTGTTGAAGTCGCCCTCCTGTAAACAAACAATGATTTCCAAAAAAAGATAGATCTTGCCACAATTTCCAAATGCTAGGTTGCAATAGACTTTCCAATCACCATCTAAGAACACCAGATGCAAAGGAGACCACAAGAATTTCCACAAGAATATTTTTCTATACCAATAATCCAAGAGCCAAAGACCCTTTACAATGAGAGGCTCTCTCCTTTAAATAGGAAGGAGAGGCACCAAAACCCTAACCACTTTTTGAATGAGTGGCTAAGATTAAAAGATACAAATGTCTAATCAATGGTTGAGATGAGCTCAACAATATAATACATGGATCACACATAAAATATAACATAAGTGGACAAAGTCGCCCTAGGAGAGGGGAGTCCCACCAAATCATGATGACAAAATATCATAAGAGGCTCATGGTGGGTCCAAGGGGTAATTTTATCCCTCCTTGGTCAATCCCCATGGCACAATAACCAATAAATAATCATGAAAGTACCAAATCGTGCCTCCAAGGTGAAGTCGTGGTCCTCAAAAGACCTCAAAAATCCACAGAAAGTGCCATAAGTAATGGATGCGGGCCCCGATGAAGCTGAAACTGCAGGAGGAGGTGTGGAAGGTCCCGATCTATCATCACTGATCATCCCATGCCATAAATTTGCCTCAGTAGCCCAAATCGATTTCCTCAATAGCCATTTCTACCAATCCTGAACTGCCTCGGGAAGCGTGAAACTGCCCAAACAGCCTCCTGGAGTGATGGCCCTGTCAAGGTGAGGGCACCAATGTGTCCGGGAGGGGGGTAATATGGTAAAAACAAGTGGCTGGACCACCCCCTCCATCATCAGCGCCCTAGGTCAACCAGATAAAAGTCATCTCTGCTCCGACAAGGCCTCCAACAGACCAAAACTGCACTAGGACAGCCTACTGAGGCTAAATCATCACTGTAAGTGCCCGGAACTGAAAACAAACTGTCCCATTGGACTCGGAAGGTCCAAATCCATCCAAGATGTGTACTCATACACCATATGAATCTCTGCATGATCAAAATAAATATCCAATGTACCGGAACAAGGCCAATAATAATGATCTGTAAATGACCAAACACTGCTGTATCCCAAGAATCATCATCATAACCCTGTAGCTGCTGCATAGAATCATCCTGTATGTGTACATAGACCATATATCATCTATCCATATCATCATAAGGTCCAACATCTCATGTCTCATGGTCCTCCATGGTCAGACTAGGTCTAACCAAGACTAAATACAACTCAGACTATCATCCATGGCTGCTGCAAGGTGTCAAGGTTAATACATGCTTTATAATTTATTCAAATAGCTACTAAAACACAGAGTAATCATGACTGGCGATCTAAATCCAAATATATAGTGTCGTTAATTATTATTATTACTCAGACTAGACTTTCAGGACCATACTCACTTCATAGTTGTGATCAATTTGCTAGTGAAGGGTGAAGGCTGAAATAACTGGCTAGGCTAGGGGATGACTTGACTGACTTGACTTTGTGACACTTCGGCAAGGGAAAGGGAATGTACACCATAGTATATACTGAATGAGCAATAACACAGGGAATGGCGGTGTCTCACAAATGGATGAGTTGTTTAAAGAGGGTTTATTCACCTTCACAGATGCGCACAATCCATAATACAAACAAGGCCAGCAATTGTTTAGATATAACATTTAAGTTCCATTGCTTTTTGGGCCTGAGGTTTCCATAGCCTTGATCTATGTGTGTTTACAAACACATTGCATAGATTTACATTTATTTTTAGGCTTTCTGCTGCAGGTGTGTTTTTAAGGCACTTGTTTACCTGAGCACTTCTAGGTGTGTCATGGACAACTTGTTTACCTAGGTATTTATTTTTCCAAAAGATATAACATTTTATTTTTCATGGCCATTTTCATTTGGCATTTCTTTCATATACAAGATATAGCATTTGATTTTTCCAGATTTTGTATTGATGGCAGCACTAAAAGTTTCAGGTTTAGCCAACACAACTTTAGTGACTAGGGGGAATTCTCAAGGAACTCCAACTCACCATAGGTAAGTTTTGTCACCAACTCAGAGCCGAGACACAATAAACAGGGAAGCTCATCCAATACAGAGGCTATAGTGGGGAAAGGTCCTCCATGTCACTAGTCAAGTAGCAAATCAGGGTAATAATCTAAAAGGTAGGCCACGGATGGATGAAGACAATGAAATGATGGAGCCACCACTAGCAAGCCATAGTATGGTGTAATGATCACCTCTATTCTCCCTAAGGAGGGTATGTACCAATGAGTATGGATAGTGAACTTCTAAGTCTGAGTAGGGACAATATAATATAAATAATAGGTCAACCAGGTCCATGTATCTATATGATCGCCAGATCATGACACTAAGTGCTAAAACATGCTATAAGAATAAGTATAAAAGCAATCTAACCATAACACAATAATATACCTGCTGAGTCATATACCTGAATGCACATCAACCTGTACCATCATCTGTCCTCTGGAACTGCTGCTGTAACTCTGGGCACTACTGTCTGATCTGTACCAATGGTATAATGGCTATATCGGGCATCTCTCTGAGTGTCCTGAAACTCAGTCATGGCATGGGGAATATAGCTGCTGTCCACAATCTGATAGTGATCCAATATAGATGCTCATCTCAGCATCTCAAATGCAAGGGAACTGGCTGAATAGTGTACTGGAATGAGAAAAATAATGTATGGTAGCCCGGCTACTATATATGTGATAACATCTGGCTCCGGCTGGGACAAGTGCTCGGCTGAAGTGAGCGCTTGAGAACCTCAGAATCTCTGGTCCTCGAACTCTGCTACTCGAATCCACGATCCAGCACTCTACCATTTTATTTCCAGCTTTTATTCTTGCAACCTATTTTCTGCATTCACAAACATCTAAACAAAATACCTCATGCCGCATGTGTGGGAAAAATATAAAATCAACTGAAATAAAATCTACTCTATGTCAGAAATATAAATGCATAAAGTATAAATGCAGAAAGTAAATTAAAGTACTAACATAATTTGCAAAATTTGAAATTTATTGTGCAGGAAAGAAAAAGTGACAGGTACTCAGTCAAACTAGGAGCTTACAAGGAGCTTAGAGACTAAAAAGGTGCCAGACTCAATGGCTGAAAAGACTAACTACTGCCTAAGTAGGCTTATTTGTTTTCCTACCTACCCTAAACTACCAGGCAATGCAAGCGGAGAAATCCCAACTATGTGGGATCAGGGATGTGATCCCTCAAGTCCCTCTGATGGACAGGATATAAGATACGTCGTCCACTACCAGTGGTCAGAAAGCACATGCCATCAATGCATCGCTCTACTGTGATGAGGGCTTATAATTCCGCCATCCATCCTTCCACTATAAGTTTCCTGTAACGATTTATGCCCGCAATTTTGAGTCCTTTGATGAGGGCTTATAATTCCGCTGCATTGTTTCTATTAATGCCCATGTAACCTTCATAGAGTCTAAGGATTTCGCTTGCTGCATTTCTTAAGACTCCTCGAAAACCAGCTTGTCCAGGATTGTTTTTAGAGGCCCTGTCAAAGTTGAGTTTGATGAACCCTTCAGGAGGGGGACTCCAGACAGTGAGATTGGAAGTGCGGGGAGTGCGAGGATTGGGAGTGGTAACCCCAAGTTGGAGGTTAAGATCCCATTCTTTTAAAATTCCATCTTCCTCCGTCCATGGATGGATTACCATTGTCTCTTTGAGCATCAATTTGTGTTTTACCCAAGCCACCTCCTGAGGGGAGGAGTGATCCTTGAAGATTCTATTGTTTCTTTCTTTCCAGATGACCCAAAGTAGACTGTGGGGGAACAATTGCCAGATTCTGTTGATGATGGGGTTAATGAAGGGCTTGCAGTTCCAGTTGAGCAAGGTGGAGTTGATATTGGTTTAGCCTCTTTTGGATGTTTTGAAGATGGCCGCCCCTTTTTCCCAGAGACCATTTATGAAAGTGCATGAGTTGAATAAGTGCTCCTTGTCTTCCCCTTCTTGACGACACAGATGACAAAAGTTAGGTCTAGTGAATCCTCTTTCGGAGAGATTGTCCCAGGTGAGTGTTCGATTTTTGATGAGGAGCCAGAGGAAAGTGGAGACTTTCGACCGGTTTTCCAAACTTGTTGCCAGATGGGTTCGTCCTGCAGATCTCGGTAACCAGCTGATATGAAGAAGCCTTCTTTGATTGAGAGTTCGCCTTTGGGAATGTAACCCCATCTAATCTTGTCTTCTCCTTATTATTCTCCTGTTGAGAAGCTCTTCAGTGATAGCAAAAGAGATGTGAGGTTGGGGTTGGACATGCCAATTATCTGTGGGTAACCAGTGTCTCCAGTTTCATCGCTCCAAAAGTGAGAGAGTTTGAGGAAGTTTCTTCTGTCCAGCTCTTCCCTGAAATGATCAAACAGGAAGATGTCTTACAGCTTAGGGGCTTGTTGCCAAGATTCTTCCCACAAAAGTGCTCTGTTGCCGCTTCTTATTTCACAGAAGTTGTGCTTTTGGACCAGGTGCCTATTATCCCAAGCCAGATTCCAGATGGTGGAGCCCTGTGTTAGCACCTAGTTTTTAAAACACAAGTAATAAGGTATGAGAAAAGGTTGTAAATAGAAGTGCTAGGAAGAAAAAACAAAGAAATTTCAAAAGAAAATATGAAAATTCAACCAAAATGATCAAAAGGAGGATAAAGACTATAGTCCGAAAATAAATATTGCAAGTGTCGACTATCATGTAGATCGCACCATTGATTGAGCGCAAGGAAGAAATCTATGGTCCTTGTTTGTTGTTGCATTGCCAAACTGCGCAGAGAATAAGTGTGAAAGTGGTTGCGAAAAGCAATACCAGTGGACAGGTGGCAGTTACAGAGTGCTCCGCAAGCAAGGAAGGTGGTATAGAGAAACTGTCTTGCTAGAATGTGAAACCATTATGGCGGATGACAGATCACAAAGATCGATGGTTGAGATTGATGGTGAAGGATCCGACGGTTTGGGATACATCCTTAAAATGTAGCACAAGTTTCAAGTGATCGACGGCTCAGGTTGCACGTAAATTAAATCAACGGTGATAAAGTTTAGAGCTGCGTGAGAGATAGCGATATGGAACCCACCAGCGGGAAAGATTAAAAGGTTAAACATTTTGCAAATCTCCACCGTAGATGCATAGCAGGAGAGGATCAATGGTCCTAGATGATTGACGCACCGGGAAGATGCACGATAGATAGAATGGGAAGCGGATGTGAAAAGGGAAACCGCTAGACACGTGGAAGTGTCAGATTAGTCCACATTTGATAAAGCTGGTTTCAGAAACCACTTTCTCGACTGCAAAGTGGTATGTTGTGTGATTACCACTAAGATCTAACGGTCGAGAATTGAAGGATGAGAATGATCGGGTGACAGGAATAAAAGAGTTATCAAGCGGTGAAAATGACATGAAATCTAACGGTTTAGATTGTGGCAGGTGAGATCAATGGTTGGGAAAGATAAGCGCCCAAAAAGATGCCCGAAAGATAAAGAAAGTGGGTTATATATAGCAAAGAAACCCAAGAAAGTTGACATTTGTCTTTTGCATTGTCAGTGCTAGGAGGTTCTAGACAAGTGGGCACAACAGAAAGCGATAGAGCAGAACGAAGCACATGGTTGTCAGTGACAGGTAGGCGCTTATAACTTCAAACTAATACTATTTTAAGTTTGTATAAAGGGTAAGAATGGAAACAGTCCACGACGTAGACGAAGCTAAGGTTAAAGATGTTGTGGAAGATAGAGATAGGGATATTTTTTATACTTCTCTTAGGTTATCAGTGGCATAAATTAAGATGAAATTGAAGAATTTGTTGGAAGGAGGTTTGGACATGCACCGAGTTAATCAGTCATCCCTGTTGTCGTTTTTCCCTGACCAAATTGTCTCATTTCCAGAGTTTGTGTCATGGTGTGCGTCAAGTTATTCTGAAGCCGAATGAACTGTTATGAATGCTGCAAAAAATAGAATTGTCCGTCGGATAGAACCCCTGCTCGTGAGAGACGCCTTAGAAGTCCCTGTGTCTGAAATACTTGAACCTGAAATTTTTTCTGAAAGGTCGATTATTGACCTATTTCACCAGTCGTCGCCTTAGACTAAGCAGATTTTCATGGCCTCCTGCCTTAAACCAGATTTAGAAATCACTGAAACTCCTTATCCTTTAGATGTCAGTCTTTTCAATGAAAATACCCAACTTGTCCTTTCCCTGTTGGCTTTGTTTTTAGGTCTTGATACAGATGCATGGGTGACTGAGATTCAATTAAGTTTACTGTTTAGAATGAACATCAGTTCACCCGAAGATGAAGGAAATCAGATACCCCGTCTTAAGTTTGAAGAATTTATGGCTGAAAGAATTCATTTGCAGATGGCAAATTTTCATACCCTAAGGCAGTTTATATTTCAATCCCATATCATGAAGATGGTTATGTTCGCCAATCGAGAAGAAATAATTTTTCCTAATATAATTTTCACAAATCCAGTGGAGGTAATATGTTCAATTATATGAATTACATGTTATCAGAGATTTACAACATGATTTTTGGAGAAAGGCTACCCAGAGTGTTACCTGAAATGAAGACATTGATGCAGTTGAATACTGAATTGGAAGTGGGAGATTGGTTTTTGTCGAACGAAAATATTGTTCTTAGACTGTATGGTTTCAAGCATCAACCCTACATATTACCAACATTTTTGACGTTAAGGGTCTTTTCCCTTGAGTTTGTTAGACATAAACTGATTGTAGAAGATAATCATTTTTTATTCTTTAAGAAATCCACAGATATCAAGTATCCTTTTACAGTAGGTCCATTTACTGTAAAAAATAAATATGCCATCCTGTACATAGAGAAGTTGTTAGAAGAAATGAATTTTAGAAAGGATGTGGCTATCGATTATGACCCTTTTCATGTCATATGAAAAGACTACAGTCTAATCATACTAAAGATTTCGTTCATCAAGAAGGGGAAGGAATGTCGGAAAAAGAAAATTGGTTACAATATGAAAGCGAGGAAAATATAAATCTAAAAGGAGGAGAGTTGGTGTTGACAGATTTTATAGGAGAAGCAGAAACTTCAACGAGCACCGCAGTTATTGGAGGAAAAATAAGTTTTCAAGATGCAGTTGATTCAGAAGGTGGAGAGCAAGAACAAACAAAAAAATCTAAGTTGGATGAACAACAAGATTTGTTGTTACTTACAGACAAAAAAGTACCAGAAATTCGGATACAAGAATATACATTTCAAGAAGCTACATAAATAGGAGATGTAAATAAATTTCAAAATAGAGCAGATATGTTTAGCAAGTACAACCAAGACAAGCAAGCTTCGTCTCAATATACTTTCCAATTATTCCCTAAAGTTAGAAGCTTGGCTAAGTCAGATGTTAATTTGGTTACTAGTCGAGATGTAAAGGAGAATACATTGAATTTGGCAATATCATCAAGTGATAAAGTTACAGAAATGAAATTCAATCTGAAGAAGATCACTGCGCCTGATAAAATTCTTTTACACAGGTAGACAGGGGAGCTGATATATGCTGATTTTTTGGAAGCAAATTTAGAGATTGAAAAATTGAGAATTGTTGTAGATAAGATGAATAATGGATTTGGTTGGAAGTGGCATTGAAGGAGATGCAAGAAAAAATTTGTTGAAAGAGAAAGAAAAAATAATCCAAGAGTTGAGAAAGAGATTGAAAATCTCGGACACCCAGCTTATTCAGGGACATGAATTGACAAAATTAGAGCATGAAAAAGAAGAGTTGTCTAAAGAAGTGAATGATGTCACAACTAGATTGTTAAAATTGGTTGAAAAAGAAGCTAGTTGGGAAAAATAAAAAACAAGTTTGAAAAGCCAAGTTGAAGATTTGAAAAACAAATTGTCAAATCTGGCCCAGCAACAAACAGGGACTGATCAGATTGAAGATGGGAATAGTGCAGATAGTATTTTACAAGTCATGTCTCAAGTAAGTTTGAAAGATGTCGAGATTAAGGAATTAAAAGAAGAAACTCAGAAGTTAAAAGAAGAAAGTGAGAAGAAAGATGAAGAAACGAAATCTTTATAAGAGAAATACAAAGAATTGATTGAAACAAATAAAAAATTGGCACACCAAGTGACAGGGCAAGCAACTATGCAAGGTTGTAAGCATATGGTATGGGATTTGATCATAAAAGAAGCTGAAAATTTCAGACCTTATTTAGATTTCATAAGGGTAAAAGAAAAAGTGATTAGAGATGCTTTAACAAGTACTGCAATCAGAGAGAATCTAAATAGGAAGCCCAAGGAGACAACACAAAATGCAATTAACTTTTTGAATAGTTTAACAAAAGAAGATATGAGGATTATGGGTATTAAAAACAGGATTGCAGCCATTACATTGGCAAGGAGGATCTTAGGAAAGCATGCACACATTGAGAATGTTGAAGCCAAAGTTGGAGCCATGAAGAAACAAGTAGCAGGATTCAAAAGACAGTTTGAAAAATTGATTGAAAAAGGCTTACCTTCATTTTGGGATGAAAATCAGGAGTTGATTCCCCAATATGAATATAACAAATTATTGTTCGATATAAGAATGGACCATGTTAAATTTCAGCATTTGAATCACTTACTTACAGGGAATATTTTAATGGAAAAGATTGCAGAAGACTTTGAAATTCTAAACAAGCTGGTTTTGATTGCTGAAAGACTTCCACAGTTTTCCCTTGCAGATCATATTGAAATAAGAGTTATGGTGAAAGAGATGACAAGCTACGATCTTCCAACTGCTGATCAGTGGACTAGCGTAGAGAAATTTGGAAAAATGAAGTACACATTTCGTGCTTGAAAGTATCCGTTGGATTTTACATCAAGTGAAAACTTGAAAATATTTTTATTCAAAAGAAACTTGTAATATTTTTATAACTTTGACTCAAATGACATTTTCCAAGTTTAGTTAAGTTATTTCAGTTTTTAGTTAAAAGAAGCAATTAGGTTTTGCTTCAAAGAAAGTTTTGTATAAAAGACAATGAAAGTTATTTTTGAGGGGGTTGGAAAACTTTTTGAGAGACAAGAATTTTGTATCGAGTTGATATATATTTTTGATATAAAAAGCCATACAGTGAATGACATATTTTGACTGAATCAGAGATTCATGTGTTGATCAGAGTTGCAGTCTATATTTTTCTCTTCTTACATGTGCATGTTTACTTTCCTTCGTTATATCTTCCATAATGTGTTATCTTCTATGCTCAGATGAAAGTTTATAATAAGTTGAGATTCATATATATATGCCTTTACTTATCGAGTATGAGTATACATTTATTTCTCTAAAGTTGATAGTAGATTCATCTCAAACGGTGCCCATTGTTGATGGGATGTCTATGTTTTCTTTCTAAATCACTTGCAAAAAGATTTGACTGTAATGTGACAACTACCTTGCCTCTATGAAAATATTTATTGTTATTTATCTACTAGTATAAAGAATTCTTGATTTTTGACTCCATGCCCAGTTATTCTTGTGTGAATTTCAACCACATACTTATTTTGAAAAATCCCATTTATTATCTTTAGCCATTTACATATTTTTGAGAGAGCCCTCTCTGGTAGGGAAAAGGCTAATTTCCCCTCCTAAAGATTGGTTTGAAATAGTTACTTTAGGTTCATCCTTCCACAACCAAAGGGTAAAATCTTAGTGATAACACCCTGTTTCTAGTCATTGTATCTAATGAGATCCTGTTGGTCCCAAAGAGGGCAGTATTTTGCATGCCAGAAAAGACTCCAAGGCTCCTGATTGTGCATTATCCAATTCCACGAGAGTTTAGATCCTAAGACTTGGTTGATGTGATCTAGATCTCTTAACCCCAAGCCCCCTTTTAATTTTAGCTTGCATACCTCTTCCTAGTGTACGAGGGTCCATTTATCTTTGTTGTTGCTACTACCCCAGAGAAAGTTTCTCTAGAGATTCTTGATTCTTTTGATGATAGCCTTTGGAGCAGCAAGGAACGAGAAAAGGTAGAGAGACATGGCTTGGAGAACTGACTTAACTAAGGTTTTCCTTCCATCTAGATTGAGGGATCTGAGGGACCAACTTGTAAGACGCATGTTGAGAAGAGCCAAGAGATATTCCCAGTTGGATTTTCGCAGAGGATTTTCCATGAGCGGGGCTCCCAGGTATTTAGAGGGAAGATTACTGATGGTGAATCCAAGACAGTGAGCGATACGTCTTTGGATCAGGGGAGCGGTGTTGAAGAAGAAGAGTTGGGATTTTTCAAGGTTGACACTAGCTCCAAAGGCTTCTTCAAAGTGGTTTAGGATGGTTTTAATGTTTTTGGCTTCTTTGAAAGAGGGATGTCCCATGAGGAGTGTATTGTTAATAAATTGTTGTTGCGAGCAGGTAGGCGCTCCTCTGTGGAGGTTGAGACCTTTGAGATTTCCATCAGGGAGATTGGATTGAATGGTTCTTCCAAGACCTTTGGCCATGAGGATGTATAGGAAAGGAGACAGTGGGTCACCCTGTCGAATACCTGTTGTAGGTAAGAAAGGAGCAGCGGGGGAGCCATTAACCAAAATTGAGAAGAAACCAGTAGAGATGAGGCCATGGATCCACTCGATCCAGATTTCATTGAAGCCACATGCTTGAAGGATTTTGGAGATGTAGGTCCAGTTGATTCTATCAAAATCTTTGGAAATATCCATTTTTATCATCATCCCAAGTTTTTTGGCGAGTTTGAGCTAGTGG
This sequence comes from Larix kaempferi, assembly GCA_027924585.1. Classification (NCBI taxonomy): domain Eukaryota; kingdom Viridiplantae; phylum Streptophyta; class Pinopsida; order Pinales; family Pinaceae; genus Larix; species Larix kaempferi. The sequence goes on from BSBM01000254.1 coordinate 2,820,107, forward strand.
ATGACTTTGTGGGCCAGGATGATGCCATCTAGAATTTGTCTACCTTCCACATAACCAATTTGTTCTTTGGAGATCATAGTAGGTAGGAGGGGCTTGAGTCTATTGGAAATGACCCTAGTTATGATTTTGTAGATGACATTACAGAGGGATATGGGGAAAAACTTGTCAAGGGAGGAAGGACATGGACCTTTGGGGATGAGGGTTAGGAAGGTGGCATTGAAGGCATAGAGAATGCCTCTGGTTTGATGGAAATTTTCCACAATTTCAAGAGATTCTTCTTTGATGATGTCCCCGCAGGCGTGGAAGAAGTCTGTTGTGAACCCATCTGGTCCTGGGGATTTTCCTGCCTGAAGAGATTTGGCAGCCGTTTCGACCTTGTGCATAGTGATGCTTATCATTAGTCCTTCATTGTGCTCCTTAGTGAGCAAGCTCGAAATGTTTTTGACAATTTCATTAATGGATTCCATTCTATCCCTTTGAGGTTCCTCAAGGAGGTTATTGAAGACGGAGTTCAACTCATTGGATATTTCCTCATGCTGATGAAGATTGTTTCTAGTGGCGTATTTAAGCATGACAATTTTGTTGTGATGCCTGTGCTGTAGCATAGAGTTGTGAAAGAACCTGGTGTTGCTTTCCCCCTCTTTTAGCCACTTCACTCTGGATTTTGTCTCCATAGGATTTCTTCTTGTGTGAGGTGATCATCAAGTTGGGTGGTGAGAAGTTCTTCTTTGTGGCAAGCGTCCTCGGAGCATCCATAAAGAATCATTTCTTGCTGTAGGTCCTCCATCTGTGCTTCAATTTTCTTTTTTTTTTCGGCATGAATGTTCCCGAAAGTGGTCCTGTTCCATATTTTTAACCATTGCTTGATATTTTTTAGCTTTTGTTGGAATTTATACATAAGGGAGACGGAGGAGGTGGTTTCCTTGTTCCACCATCTTTGAATATTGAGTTTGAAGTCGGGATGATCTGTCCATAATTTCTCAAATCGAAAGGGTATGTTGTAGCCTGGTCCACCCGTATTCCAATGGAGACAAATGGGCCAGTGATCTGAACCATTAGCAGCACAAATGGTTGCATTCTAGTCTTCGCCTCTTTCATAAAGACTATTAGTGATGAGGAAATGGTCAATTTTGGATGCAATCTAGTGATGGCCCCCTATTTTGTTATTCCAAGTATGGGTGCCATTGGTTGTCTCCAAATCGATTAGATGATTGTAATTGATGAAGTGATTGAAGGCCTGTGATAATCTGTAGGGATCTAGCAACTATAACAAACTCACAATCTAACTCTCAAGATTATTTGAAAAGAAGAAGAAGCATGCATTCAATAATCACTCATAAACACAAAATAATGGACAATGTCAATATCATACAATGAATAATGAATGTAGAGAATGTGTTACAATAATCAATGATGAGGCATCATATAGGATTCGAATTAGCCAAGTAGGGCATTCAAATTCTGAGCTCAAAGTCTAGCATGAATAACTACAGAGACATCAACTAGTCAGCAGTATCAGTCATGAGTGGTAAGATTCAGTCAAGTGTGTCTAACTGAGTCTAACAGAACTAACTATCCATAAATCAAGGAATGGAGACTCTAAGTGGAGTGCATGAGGCTATCTAACTCAAAGTCTAGCTTGGATAACAATGGAGACATCATCCAGTCAATAGTATCAGTCATAAATGGTAATATCCAGTCAAGTGTGTCCAACTGAGTCTAATAGAACCAGCTAGGCATAAATCAGGGAATGGAGACTCCAAGGGGGGCGCATGAGGCTGTCCAATAGTCAAGTGGAACTCCAGAACTAGCTAACTAGAAGCTACAAGCAGTCAAAATGAGCAATCAATGGAATAAATACTCAATCAATGCACTAACCGAATGATAACTCCCGGTAGGTGAGATAAGGCGCCCTAACTAAGTGAAAACTAGTGGTAGGTGGGCAAAGGCGCTCTAACTCACAGTGGTAGGTGAGAAAGGCGCACTTGCTAAGTAGATAAGTCAAAGAGGGCGCATTAGGTAGGTAGGAGGAAAATTGAGGGCTAAAGACAGGCTCTGGAGAGCTACAAGCAAGCTCTAGGTGCTGGGGAGACAACCATGATCATGACTGGATGCATGCAGCATGCAGTTTTGCATGCAAGCATGCAAAATACAAAAATGATGGTGTGAATATTCCAACAAGGCCTGGAAGTCTCTGTCAATTTTTCTTAGCCCTCCTTTTTTCTCCAGAAGATCAGTTATCATATTGAAGTATCCCCCCAGGATTGAGTCATCCTCATGGTGCATATTCTGAAACCATTGGAGTTGATTGAGAAGGTTGATTTTTTTGTTCCAGGATTTGAGGTCCATGAACGTTGGTGATCCAACCCTTCTTATTCATGCCAATCATGTGGTAATTGGCGGAGATGTTTATGGAGGTGGAAACAAAGTTGTTTAGAATGACCTCTTGGGGATTCCAAAGTAATGCAAGGCCTCTAGAGGCTCCAATTGTGTCGACGACCATGGAGATGGAATTTGTCCAAATTATTTTGGCAATCTTGTCTAGAGTTTGGGAAGTACATTTGGTTTCTTGTATCATAAGAATAGTAGGATTTTCCATTGCAACTTTGTTTTTGAGGAGACGTTGTTTTGAGGGACCGTTGATTCCTCTTACATTCCAAGAGATGATGTTCATTGGTAAACAAGGGGTAAGGTGGAGAAGAATTCAGTTAGCTGGTTATACTATCCCGAATCTAGCATAAGGGAGCCGACTTCATCCAATCTCTGCTGATTAGATTTTCTCCCCTTCTTTTTGTCTGATTGGCGCTGCCTCTTTAGGTCTTTCTTTCCATTCCCTTTGATACCTAGGCTGGTGTCCTTTCCAGATAATTTGGGGATTTTCCCTGTTGAGGTTCTTGCTTTTATTAGTGCTTTCTTGAATAGTTCCAATTGAGGCTTTGGTATAGGGATGTTTTGTTTGCAGGCCTCCTCCAGTTCTTGAAGATCCAGATCGCCCAGATATGATTCATCCCTGTCTTCATGGGAGTCCGTCATATCAACATTAGGGGGGCTAGGATCTGCAGAGGTGGTTGGTTGTGAAGGAGTCGGGACATCTTCTTGAGGTGGATCCTAGATGACCAGAGTGCTGGAAAGGAAATCAAATTGGTTGTGGGTGGGAACAATTTTGGTGGCCGGAGGGATGGTGGGATTTTTGTGGTTTTTCCTTTGGCTGGTTACTCTTGTGTAACCCTTTGAGTATTTAGTGATAGAGACATTCAGAGGGGCGATAGTTTTTTTGAGGGGGCAATCACAGAAGATATGTCCGTGCTCATGGCATTTGCGGCAATGAAAGGGGATATGCTGATAATCCAAGGTTTGAAGCCATTCAGAGTCCTGAAAGTCTAGACAGATGCCTTCAGGAAGGGGTTGGGATATGTTCATGTAGACGCATATCCGTGCGAAGGAGGTATAATGTCCTTGTAGTGTTGCTTTAGAGACTTTTACAAAGTGACCTAGAGTGTTGCCATAGAGACTTTTACAAAGTGATCTAGAGTGTTGCCAAGGCCTGCTAGAGTTTCAAGGTCCTAGTATTCTTGTGGGAGCGAGAAGAGTCTGATCCACACATGAGCTTCTTTGAAATCCTCGCTCTCTGGGATGAAATTAACTTTCCAGGGTCTCATATATAATCCAGCTTCATTGAAGAAGTAAGGACCCCCTTCAAAGGCAGTGATATAGTCTTTCGAGTGGTTGAAGATGACTCCAAAAAATCCTTTTGATCCTAGTGAGGTCATAGTGGCTTTTCAAGTTCCATTTGTGCTTGATCCATCCATTCAATTCTTTTTAGGTTGGCCATAGTCCCAAGGAGGACATTTTTTGACGGCCTCAATACAATCTTTGAAGATAGTAGGCCAGTAATATCCTGTGCACAAAATATTCTGGGTTGTAGCCATCCCAGAGAGATGACCGCCACATGCCCCAGGGTGACAGTCATTCAAAACGCGTTCAGCCTCATCATGAGTGAGACAACGTCGAAGAATTGAATCGACGCCACGACGATACAAAGTATCATTGATGATTAAATAATACTTTGCATGGTGGCGAATATTATGACGGTCGTCGCGAGAGAGTTGAAGGTTGAAGCGTTGGGTTTGAAGATATAACAGGATATCTCCATACAACGGATTAGTCGTGCTGATGAGAAACAATGATTCATTCGGAAAGGAGTCATTGTGCTCAATTTCTACATCAGGACGGGGAAAGTTGCAAATGAGCTCGGCAAACACCAAAGACTTCTTAGACTTGGCTTTCTCGAAAAGAAGATCGAATTCTTGCAGTCTCACAATCCAGCGTGAATACTTGCCCCCAAGCACTTGATGTGTCAGTATGTGGTACATGGGGTTCGAGTCGGCGATGATAGTGGTGGTGCGGAGCAAGATGTAGTGACGGAACTTCTGGACGGCAATGACTGCCGCGAAAGCAAGTTTTTCGACATGTGAATATCTAGTTTCAGCGTCAGCTAGACCCTTACTTGCATAGTATATCACATGTTCCTGCGTGTTTTGATCCTCCTGTACCAAAACCATGGAGATAGTGATAGCAGAAGCAGCGAGATATAGGATGTAATCTCGATAATAATTAGGTGGTTGGAGTACAGGGGCATGCGTGATGGCATGTTTGATACTGTCGAAGGATTTTTGAGCTTGACCATCCCAAATGAACGGGACGTCGTTCTTAAGTAGTCTCATATAGCCCTGAGTCTTCTCCGCGAAAGAACAAACAAAACATCTTAAGTAAGTCACCTTCTCTTGGAGACTTTGAAGTTCTGTAACATCTGTCGGGGGTGGTAGGTTGATGATGGCCTCCAACTTTAAGGGATCAATGCGGATCCCATCCTTCGAAACGATAAATCCTAAGAGGCGTCCAGACTCAACGCAAAAGATACACTTATGAGGATTCAGACGGATATTGTACCGTCTGCATCTGAGGAAAATGGCCGTCAGATGATCAATGTGGAACTCACGCTACTTTGAATGAGCAGGAAGATCATCAAAGTAGGCTTCCACAAAGTCCTTAATATCGTGAAAGGCGTACGACATAGCCCGCTGAAACGTGGCGCCAACATTTTTAAGGCCAAAAGGGAGCTTGCGATAAGCGAATGTATCCCATGTGCAGATGAAAGCCGTCTTATGTTGGTTGGCCGGGTTGATCTCAATTTGGTTGTAACCATAAAAGCCATCCATGAATGAGAAGATGACGCTTCCGGCACAGTTGTCGATGATTTGGTCGATGAAGGGGGTCGGGTAGTTGTCTTTCGGACAAGCCCGATTAAGGTCTCGATAATCAACATAGACGCGAATGGTGCCTTGATTTTTGTTCACAGGAACGCCGTTTGAGACCCAATCCGTCAATGGGATAGGATAAATAAAGCCAGCCTTTAAGAGCTTTTCAATTTCCGCCTTTATTTCCGTAGTCTTCCGGGGGTGTACTGGTCGCAAATTTTGATGTACAGGTTTGATGTCAGGATAGGTTTTTATTTCGTGAGAAACAATTGCGGGGTCTATCCCAGGAATCTCCTCATAGGACCAAGAAAACACGTCTTGAAATTGCTTGAACAGGCCGTGCTAACAGTGATTTCTTCAGGGGAACACTATTGGCCTATACGAATGTGTTCCACTATACCAGGTTTCACTAAGATGTGTACCGCGGTGGTTGGATCAATGTTGGCCAAGTTGTCCTCCATGTCTGTAAGACATGTAAGGATGGGGGTAGATATCTGGTGAAAAGAGGGTATGGATGTTGTTCTCTATGTATTCCAAAGGAGGAAGAAAAGATGACCTATGATGGAGATCATCCCACGGACTGTCGTCAACATTCATTATTTCCATGATGGACTCGTCTGAATGAAAAGTCCGAAGTAAGAGATCAGGTAGAGAGGACGTCCATCGTAGAGAACAGGATGGGGAGGCCATGGTTAAAAGGTCCTCCGAAGCTGATTGGATAGCCTCATAAATGCGTTTAGCTGGTGAAAGAGGCATCATATCTCCAAACAGGTGTGTTGTGGCTTCATCCGGTACAAGCCAAGCATCATTTGAGTGAGATAAAATCTCAGTAGAGATCATGTTCACCGTAGAAACATGATTAGGGGGGTCCGCGGCTGGAAAAACGCCCATGAGAGATGAATCTTTCAATAGGCCAACCCCTACACTCTCATACTGTTTTGACATATGTCCAATGGAAGGAACATGGTCACCAGGATGAGTAGTGGCGTCCGGTGTACAAAAATCTAACTGGTCGATAGTAACAATTCATCCTTGGTGGGGGAACTGTACTATGCGGAAGATTGAAGAGGCTACCGCCTGCATGGTATAAAACCAATTGCGACCAAGCAAGAGATTATAATCTAACGGGGCCGAGACCACTTCGACGTTAATGGTTACGGTCTTTCTTCCCAACTCAACTGCAAGAGCTTGTAAGAGCCAATGAGGTTGAAATCCACGGTCGTCGAATGCTTTCAACATGGTAGGAGAACGATTCAATTCGGGGGAGCCAATGGCTCTCCAACAAGCGATGGACATGACAGAAGTGGAGGCTCCTTCGTCCAAAAGGGTACGATGGATGATCTTCCCAGCAATGTTCACAGAAACTTGGAATGCGAGTTGGTGTGAGAGCCTCGGCTTAAAGTTGTCAAGTCAAAACATGATGGTGTTCGAGGAATCTAGGTCAACTGCACCAATGGCTGGAAGGAGAGTTTTGCGTTGATTAGGACGATTATGCAAAACTTCCAGGGTGGACATGGCGCAAGGAGCTTGGGCCAAGTCTTCTACGATATTGCAATTTTGTGCCGCTCGAGCATTAGGATTGAAAACAACTTTTCGGATCGTACTCTTGGGAAGACGCAATATCGAATCTAAAGAGGGTCTCTCTATGGTGAGAGAAGTCGAAGGTACAGTGACATCAGTTAAGGATTCGAAATTTTTTTTCAGTATTACTTCCGGTGGGTTCCTTCGAAGGGACCGGGTCGTAAGATCACGAGCGAGTATTTAAATTGATCGTTTCGTTACGCAACATGAGAACATGCGTGGTATTGGATGGTTCCCCCTGGGCTGGGGGGGTTTGAGCAATCATCTGCTGGTTTTGAGCAGGAAACGGATCGTTGAGGACTGCGGGAGTCGGTTTACCCCTAAGAAACTTTTGCACTTCGTCTCTATGGGGACACTCTTTGGAGAAATGGTCTTCTCCACACAGTAGACAAGGATACTTCAGTTTCCTTTTCTGCTTAGTATGGTCAGGAGTGCTCTTTGGTTCCTGCTGGGCAGAAGAATTCTTGGGTTTCCCCTTGTTCTTCTTTTTACCGTTAAACTTCTGAGATGAAGCTGATTGAACAGAATTCACCTCTTCAGTTACAGCAGGAGTGGTCAACTTGGTGGTGTTGTGGCGAGCCAAAGTCGGGTTGGAGGATCCAACAGTGCTAACAACAGGCTGGGTGTTAAGGGAACCAATGATTCCATCATCTTGGGGTCCCTTATGTGGTTTCGTGGGATCGTTAATGTCCCTAGGTGCGTTAGGTAAAATATTAAACAAAGTGCCAGATTGAGTGGAGACCAGATCTAACAGATGGGCACTCACAATGGCTTGTTCTTCGATGACATCACCTCACATGGCAACATCTTTTGCTATGGTGGGAATGAGCGATTTAGTAAACCAGTCTGCTAGGAGTTGATCTGGAATGGGAGCTTTAATGAGACATCGTCTCCTTCGCCACTCGTGGATATGATCCGAAATGTGAGTGGCGGTATTCTGACGGAGTGAGGTTAAAAGCTCAGTACCAGTCTCATACCATATAGGTAGCTGGAGATGCGTCAAAAAGTTCATAGCAAGAGAGCCAAAATCAGGAAAAGAGTGTGGTGGCAAATCAATGTACCACTTGGTAGCCGAACCGATGAGAGTCCTTTGGAACAATCTAAGACGAATTGAATCGTCCATTAAGGAATTAGATGAACACCATAAATGGTATGTCATCACGTGGTTCTTGGGGTCTTCGCCCAGCTTGCCGTCAAACTTGGGGATATCAGACGGAAGTTTCACCGGAATTGGTGGCCAGTTAGATCCGTGGTAAATAGGATCATTGGTTAAACGAGAGAGGTCAGGTAGGTGCAAAGTATCCAAAAAGGGAAGTTGTGGATTAGGCTGCGCGTATTGATAGTACAGATAAGGCGTATAAGGACCAAACTGACCATAAGGTGTACCAGGATAAAAATGACCATAGGGGGGTGTGCTGCTTGGACCGTAAGGAGGTCCGCCACCATAAGGTGGTCCATTCCAATAAGGTGAGGGTCTGCCTCCACCACCGGGAGGGGGCGGAGGTCCGCCGCCACCACCGGGAGGAGGTGGGGGTCCATAACTGTAATAAGGTGGCCCACCACCGCCTCCGCCTGGAGGGGGTGGTGGACCACTTCCGCCGCCAGATGGGTGGGGGCCCCCACCACCTCCGCTGCCGGAAGGATGAGGGTTTCCACCACCACCGCCACCACCATAGTGATTAGGTCCTCCACCGCCTCCACCTGGAGGGGGTGGTGGACCACCATCGCCACCCGAAGGGAAATGTCCTCCTCCACCATGATAAGGTGGTCCACCGCCGCCTCCGCTTGGGGGAGGTGGTGGACCATTCCCGCCACCGCCGAAGGGGTGAGGGGTGTTGTAGGTAAAATGAGGTGGGCCTCCACCAATGTTAGGTGGGGGCCCGCCACCTCCAGCAGGAGGTGGGGGAGTACCAATCGGGGGTGGTGGTACTTGAGGGATAGTTGGTTGGGGTCCATGTTGCAACACAGGTTGTTGCCCCCATAGAGTGTATGGATTCCCGGGATAAGGTATCCCGTATGGCGCATTTCCGGGATTAGTTTGGCTCGGCACAGGGTTAATGGAACCTAGATACGCTTGACTCCATGAGGGTTGGGTTACATTGGACGACCCTCCAACATGAGATAATCCTGTGGTGGACGGTCTAGCGGGTTGGGACGGTCCAATGGAAGGCCCGTTGGGGTTTCCATCGCCTACATTCTGGTTAGGAAATGGGGGTTTCCCCCTAGCCACAATAGGCTGACCACTATTCAAAGGTTGAACCAACGTAGGTTGTTGACTAGCTACCATGGTAATAACATTACCAATAAGATAATCTGTGGGAATGGAATACCCTCCCCTCGAATTTTGAGGTGGGGGAGGAACTGGTAAAGTAACTGCGGTAGTGACAGGTGTGTTGGACTATTGTCCTTCCATCGGTTGGTTCACTTGAGGTGTAGGACTGGATTCTTGTGAGGGTTGACCAGTTTTATTAGTGGTCTCATGGTGGGGTGGTTCAGGTGATCCGAAAGACATCGGATGAACTTGGGTGTTTTCATCGTCAAGTATTAATTGGAAGTGACGATTATGAAACTCTTTGGAGTGTCGTTCGAGACTTTGTCTTCGAAGCTCATCACCTTTAACACGTAACTGTTCCAAATGTTCATGGATGTGGCCAAAAATATCGGCAGGGTCAGGCCTATAGTAAGGTCTAGTGAACTCTGGAGTAGTCTAGTTAGGTGGGGATGAGATGGAAAAATGAGCCACTGGATGGTCTGGAGAAGATGTCCAATAAGCTGCTGAAGGACCAACAGCTTCAGTAGGGTCGTCCTGGGGTCGGTTTATCCATTCCAACGATCCAGGTTCTCCCAGGATGACGAGAGGAAGGTCATGTGAAGTGGAGGTGTGTGCTTCTTCATCCTGCGTGGGATGAGAGGCAGGTGAATCTGGTGGAAACAAAAGTCCGCCAACATTCAAGGTGGGGTTCCCTACTTCAGTGACTACGACCGCGTTACGTTGATCCATTCTTACCCTCGAAATAACCTCCGGATTAAGGGAAAATTCGGGTGGCAAGTTCAAGATCCTACGGGACCTTCTCCAGGGAAAATCCACTAGAGTATCAAGAAAATCATCCATAAAAGGCCGAAACAACGTTTCTCCTAAAGGTATACAAAATGAAAAGCAGTCCAAGAAAAACCTACTCAAACTAAGGCAACAAGCAAACTTATGTGACAAAGTGGATTCAAAAGTCTGGAACCTCATGGGATTATCAAGGCATTGCAAACCGCGATATACTGCAGGGTCCAACAATATGACGCGACAAGGAGGATTGGGACCATACTCTTGCCTGCATATCCGATTACCTGGATAGTACGTGCGTGCTAATCTACTTGAGTGCTGTTCTTGGTGTATTGCTTTGCCAAGACGGCCAAATGGTTAACTCGGTTGGTTTTAGGAATCCTAATGGTGTCTCCCGATATACGCAAGGTACGTGGGAGCTCAAATCTGTAGTGGTGCTATCTAATGCATAGCCGTTGGCACGTTTCCTTCCGATATACATGTCGATTACGTGATACACCCTTCGATATACTCCAAGTACGGATTATGGTACTTGGTGGGTATATGAAGGAGCTCGATATACCGATGTACGTGGAAGACTACAATACCCCCGAACTACAGTGTTGGCAAGTAACGAAAGTCGCCACGCTTAATGATGCCGGAACACATCTCTAACTTACACACAAGTTACTAAATTTTTTACCTAGTTCTACCGTTAATTTTATCTTAGACGGTTAGGTGAATTCATGAGGTGAGTACATAATCAGAAACAGAATGCAAGCCCTAGCTACATGCATGAAGTATTCTTTTCTTTCGATGAATTCTACCTATGGGAAGGAGAAAGCTATTTCCAATAGTATTGCCAGAACAAACTCAATGCAACACAATTCCCAATGCAAACAAATTTGACAATGAAAGTACTCTTTTCTTTTTCAACAAAACACGAAAATGTTCACAACAATACTATCCAAATCCAAGTATTTTTTTCTTTTCTTTTCTTTTTCAAATCAAAACAACACTAAGTAATGAAATGAGAGGATTCTGAAACAGAAAATGCAAGCTTTTCACTTTCTCTTTTCAATGATCTAAAGGCAACAAAAATAAAAAAAATGCACCTATCTTTCCCTAGCATGGAAACAACTTTTGAAAAAAAACGAAATGTACTAGAGATTTTCAAGAAGATGAATAATTCATAATTCGAGAAAAACACAATCAATCATATTTCCATTCATATTTTCCAAAACATTCCAATGCACAATGATCTTTCTTCAATAACTTTGTGAGAAATAATGGGAGAGAAGCACTTTTAATCTTTCAACGGATGTATCAAAGCAATAAACTTGAAGACAACTTTGCTTTCAGATCTAAATGACTAAAAAGAAAATGCTACTCGCAGCATTCACACTCAGAAAACTCAAGAAAAGACAAGCGCTCAATCCAAGCGGAAAAGACACTCTCAACTCAAAATCAAGCAGCAGCAAGCAAAGTAAGCAAGCAAAGCTCAAAACAAATGTAAATGAGGTCTGGAAGGTGAGCCAATGCACTGATCAGATTAGGGATGGAGGGAAGGGAATGCAAGAATGAACGGATGAAGGTGGAGGAAGCAAAAGTATCCACCACTACCAGTTTAAAGCTTGTCTAAGACGGAACCCAAAGTCAATCCAAACAAACCAAACTCTCAACACACAAATCAAAATGGGATCTCTAGCTGGATTTTGTAGCACAGAGGGCGTTCATACATCAAAACAAGGCTCAGACTGTCAAACAAGAGGATGGATGTCTGTATGATAAGTCTCGACAGATCGACACACTCTATCTTTGCAGACAGTGCGACGTCGCAGGTTACCTACACAAGATATGCGACAATGTCGCAGTCTACTAATACACAGGCCGCGATGAGCAAGCAACAGTCAAAGGACAAAGACTCAGAAAAACACAGTGTCACTCTGTTTTCACTGCCCAGGTGTGACATGCGAGTTCTAGATTCAAAAATGAATCAGATCTTTTAATAATGAACCACCAACAGGTTGGAAACTGAGTTGTATAAACTCAAAGGAAGAAGATCAGGATCTTCAACATGAAGATTTGTCAATGGAATCAATCCTAAGAAGGAAAATGGCAAAAGAAATGACAACAAGGCTTGTGACAAGTAATCAACTGAAAATGACTCAGATTAACGATCACTGAACAAGAATACTCCCCAGTATGGTCTCCAGATTTGTTACCGGAAAATCCACTCGACCGGAGGCGAGCTAGATCTCCCTAGCTCAATGTGAGTCTAGAACAAATAGAACAGACTACAAACACGTTTCCTAGATCTACTTAAGGATCAAGTGCTAGATGTCTTACCTCTTTAATTCGCTATCCTTTCTCCTGGATGTTGCTCCACGTCCCATGGTCGTTAGAACGAAGCTGCAAGACTTGTCAAGACACAGAAAAGAGAAACGAGTAAAGAGCATCTATACAATAAGAGATCTATGTAAACAGTTAAGCATGTAAACAACACAACATCATTACACATAAGAGCGATATTGGTGGAAAGCATTTGTATTACTATAAATAAAGGAGTACATGATAGAGATATAGAACTACAACCAATGACTTAACGTAGTAGCCCTTCTCCACACAATCCAATTGCCAAGCCCTTCCAAGGAAGCATGAATTCTCCAAGAGGTGATTGAAGGTGTCCTAATAGAGATTTCACTAGCATGTAGATACCATAGCCTTCCTCCCCTTGGTATGGGAGTGAGCTTCACTTATATAGGACTAAATGGATAGGGTATGGATAGGATAGGTTGAGAAAGGATAGGAGAGAGATAGGGGATCTTCCCAAAGAGTTAGGGGTCGAGTACCATCTCTCCTAGATGTTGAGATATTGTAACTTCAAAGAATATTATAATTGTACTTTATTATTCCGGAGATGTTTCATTCCTCCGTAAAGATCTTATTGTATATCCGGAGATGTTTATTCCTCCATCGGAATGTGGTAACTCGGGTTATTAGACTTCCCTAGTGCAGGTCGGCCCTGTATGTGTTATGTGGGTCAAAGGGTTATTAGACCACCCTAGAGGGGTTGGCCCAGTCAGTTGTAGTGGGGTATTTAACCCATTGGTTAAATACGAGCCTACATGTACTTGTGTAAAAGATATGTTAGAGTAGTGTATAAATAGAGGAGGTGTATTCCTCATTTGATACACACACACACTTGAGAGAGGCGCACTTGTGGAGGAGAGGTCTGCTATGGTGGAGGAGGGGATCATGTCTTTGGTTTTCATCTTTGTATATTGCTGGTCATCTATATTGAGGAAGCTTTACTGGGTTTTCTACCCCATGAGGGTTTCCCAGGATAAATCTGTGTCTCTTGTGTTTATGCTATGCTTGTTGTTTCTTCAGTGATCCTGTATATGCTATTATTGTGAAATGGAATGTAATGCTGCTATTTTCTGTCTTAGCATATTAAATTTTAACATTGTATCAGAGCTAACCTGAAGGAAGACAAGGTATGGCACTTACGACACTTGCTTTACTTACGACAATTTGAAGGTTAGGGTTTTACATAGCAAAAACCAGTCATCATGGAACTTTCGCTATAAATCCATTTCTGAGAAGGTTCAGGGTCTGAAAAGTTTACAGGTCGAAGATAACATCCCCAGGTACCTTGTTTCCAAAGGGCACCCTCAGATTCGTTGTACTTTATGAGTTATGATCAGTACAAGTTAGGGCTTCTGCCTCTACCAGATCTCAGTCAAAATCAGGTGACCTTGGAAAAAAGGTCATAAATTGGGCTAGGAAGCTCCAAATGAAATTTCGTAAAACGTGACAGGTAGTACACAGAGTGTACTATCTTAGGAAACCTTTTTAGAGGCCGAAGGTGAACCAGTGACACGTGGCACACCGTACAAGTTTGCTCTCCTGTTTTATCTCATAAACAGGTCACGTTGCGACACTTGGAATAAATCTCTCTCAGAGAGTCCAATTGAGGTCAGACCTATTAGGATGGAAAGATAACAGGGAAATCTATCTCAAGAAAATTTTTCAGAGGCCGAAGTTCAAACAGTGACACATGGCACGCCGTACAAATTCGCTCTCCTGTTTTATCCCATAAACAGGTCACGTTGCGACACTTGGCATAATTCTCTCTCAGAAAATCCAATTGAGGTCAGACCTATCAGGATGGAAAGATGACAGGTCAGGCTACTGCAGAAAAAGTTTTCAGACCCTGTGGAGCAAAAATTTCAGATTTATAGCAGAAACAATCAGGTGCATATTTCTGTCAAAACATAATTATTTTTGGAGCACCTTTATTCATGGCTTCCGGAATTTAGGGTTTCGGAGAAAGTTAGAATTTTTGGAATCGGAGTCCACGCCTGAATGATACTCAGGAAAATCAAAATTTAGAGACCAAGATCGAATTTTTTGGTTGGGTAGAAGACCGGGCTTGATCAAACCCTAGTTCGGGATTTTGATCAGAAAGATGGAAAATTAGGGCTTCAGCAAAAGTTGGAATTTTTGAAGTCTGTAACCACGGCTGGAAGCTTCTAAAAAAAATAAGAGTTTAGAGCCTTGGATCGAACATTTTGATTGGACAGAAGGGTGGGCTTCATCAAAACCTAGTTCGGGTTCCTGTCCAGAAGATCCAGAAGTTTCGAAGGCAATTTTGAGGGGTCAAATTTTGGAGATTTCAAAATTGAAGAATGCTAGGTTGATCAGCTCAGCAAGACACATTCTTCCATCCATTCAGAAGTGTGAAAGTCAAAGATTGAATTTTTAGGATTTCTCTAGAAAACCCTAATCAAGCTCTAGATCAAGTTTCAGGGGGAGTTGAGGCTAAGGCCTTACATAAGAAGACTACAAGAAGTCTCGATAGGTATGACTTAAGAAGGTTCAGGTATGATTTGAAATCTGATTCTTGATTAAGTTCATAATGTGTTTGTCTTCATATTATTTATTAGTACAATCTTGATCAATGTTAGAATTGTCTTATCACTCTAGTAGCAGTATGAATGCATGTGAATGATCGAAGACATTCATTGATTAGGGCTATATGATTGTACTAATGCATTATGGTGTTGTGTGAGGTTGATGTTGTCTGCTAACAAGATACAGGTACATCACAAAAGACAAATCAAGTTCCATGACCATGACATCATGAAGACAAAGACTCATCCATAATCTTTGTTTTACTTACGAGGTATGTATGACTTTGTTATATTATGCTTAACCTATGAGACATGCAGGTTCTAGCTCAGGATCTCTAAATCATTGAAGAGATTGTTTAGGTATGTTGTACATAACTAAGCAGGTATACTAATCCAGGTATGTTTTCCTATGTCATGTTAGAATCTCACCTTGTGTTAGGATCCCTTATATAAGTATGCTTGGTATGATTGATTATGCTTATTCATAAAGTTAGTAATCAAGGGTTTATGCATATTATGTCTCTTATCTTGGTTGATGATTTAACTAACTATGATCAAACAAGAATATGCATGAGTAAAAGAAGACTTCCTTGAAACCCTGAATACTAATGATCATGACTATACATATTCAAGATCATTTAGAATTAGAATGTTTTGATAATATTGAGAATATACTAATGAATGTATGTTTGTGTATGAGATCATGAGGATAACACTAGTGCACACTTGAGCATGCACAGTGGTACAGAATGAATAGAAGTTCAAAAGACATATAGAAGATCAAGCGGGAGGCAACCACACAAACATAAAAGATAAGTATTTGAGTTGTTATTTGAAATAGTAAATGATATTGTCTATAATAGGTTGTATGCATATTTGTATTCCTATAATATATCATGCTGAGTGTAAACATTCATAGAGCATTGAACAGTATACTACTAATATGCATATGATTGGTAAGTTGGACAAACATTCCATTGTTGCTTGTCTAGAATGAAACCTCTTTGCTGACATGCTGAGAGCTATGCACACTCTCGATAGTATGTTCTGGTAGAGATGGAAGGCATCTAGATAGCCACTATATGCATATAGGATATGGAAAAGTGTTGTGCCAAAGTATTGGTCAAGATAGTTGCATAACTATGTATCTGTATGCATAATAGGTTATCATGTCAATATGATTTGATGATTATGAAGTATTACTAACTATGTACTTAATTTTGATTTGTAGGAAAGATCATGATGAATGATGAACACTGAACAAGCGATGGATGTTCAACAAAATATTTACAAATCAAACACACTATAGAAGGCTTGTGGCTAGAAGATTCTCTTAGAAAGAGAAAGAGAATCATGATGAGATGTTTGCTCCAAGTGGCTAGATAAGACCATTATCTTAATGGTGTAATTAAAGAAGAAGTGTGAATTAGATTCTGTATGGGTTCCCAGGATCGATAATCAATTGATGAGCTTAATGATCACCATGGGTGATGAGGATCTCAACCTTTGCTACAAGGTTGAATATTGTTTCTATACACAGATGACATGGATGCAAGAAGGAACTCACCACAGAGTTCGAATGATATTGAGGCTCATTAGACCCATCTAACGAGAGATAGCACAGATAGATATGCAGAAGATCATTCAATGAAAATGAAAGATATCAGGTTGATGCATTACTTCCTAGGTCTGGAAGTATGGCAAGGCTCAGAAGGAATCTTTCTCAACCAGGGAAAGTATGCCGAGAAATATTAAAAGGACTTGATATGTTGGAATGACCACTCGCATGGATTCCAACTTGAAGCTGTTAGTGAATGACTCATCAGAGTTAGTGTATATAACTCTGTACAGACAAATTATTGGGTCATTGATGTATCTAACAAATACTAGGTCAGATATATGCTTTGCTGTGAACACCTTGAGTCAGTATGTAGTGGAAACTAGATGTGTTCACCTGATAGTTGCAAAGCATGTGATGAGGCATCTAAAGGATATGATAGACTTTGATCTATGCTATCTTGGAGATCATGACTTCAAGATGGCTACACAGATGTTGATTGGGCAGAAAGTGTATCAGACAGGAATAACACATCAAGAGGATGTTATTGTCTGGGATCAGCCATGATCTCGTGGTTTAGCTGGAAGCAGTCTAGTGTGGCTCTCAGCACAAGCGGAATATATGGCTGCTTGCTCTGCTAGTTGTGAAGCGGTATGGCTTTAGAATGGACCCAACTATGATCCTATGTGACAAACAGAGTTGTACCAAAATGGCAGAGAATCCAGTGTTCCATGATAAGTCAAAGCACATAGAGATCTGACATTTCTATATACAAGATATGGTTAATGATCGAATTCGTAACAAGTTACCATTGCACTAACCAAACCTCTACCGATCCGATGTACTAACCAAACCTCTACCTCAAGTAAAGTTTTCCAAGACAAACTTAAGATAGTTAAGAAGGACCCTCCTCGAAAGGGGGAGTGATGTGATCACTTATGATTAGATTTCCCGCATCGACAGTGAGGTCAATGATGTGGTGATGCCGACAGAGAGGTTGGTGGATGGTCCTTAGACAGGGTCTAAGGTGACAATGGGATTGCATCATCCTTGAACACATGTTCTAAAGAGAGCCGTAGACGTATGTCTTCGAGAATGAAATCCTTGGTGGACATGATAGGATTGCATCATCCTCAAGAGAGCCGTAGACGTATGTCTTCGAGAATGAAGTCCTTGGTGGACATGATAGGATTGTATCATCCTCAAAAGAGCCGTAGACGTATGTCTTCGAGAATGAAGTCCTTGGTGGACTTGAGGGGATTGGATCATCCCTGGACTTCAGTCCTAAAGAGAGCCGTAGATGTATGTCTTCGAGAATGAAGTCCTTGGTGGACTTGAGGGGATTGGATCATCCCTGGACTTTAGTCCTAAAGAAGAGCCGTAGACGTATGTCTTCGAGAATGAAGTTTTTGGTGAACATGTGAGGGGATTGGATCATCCCTGGACTTCAGTCCTAAAGAGAGCCGTAGATGTATGTCTTCGAGAATGAAGTCCTTGGTGGACTTGAGGGGATTGGATCATCCCTGGAATTCATTCCTAAAGAGAGCCGTAGACGTATGTCTTCGAGAATGAAGTCCTTGGTGGACTTGAGGGGATTGGATCATCCCTGGACTTCAGTCCTAAAGAAGAGCCGTAGACGTATGTCTTCGAGAATGAAGTTTTTGGTGAACATGTGAGGGGATTGGATCATCCCTGGACTTTAGTCCTAAAGAAGAGCCGTAGACGTATGTCTTCGAGAACGTAGGTCCTAAATGTATGGTTGAGGATTAAGTCATCCTTGGACGTGGTCCTAAATGTACGGTTGAGGATTAAGTCATCCTTGGACGTAGGTCCTAAATGTACGGTTGAGGATTAAGTCATCCTTGGACGTAGGTCCTAAATGTACGGTGGAGGATTAAGTCATCCTTGGACATGGTCCTAAATGTATGGTTGAGGATTAAGTCATCCTTGGACGTAGGTCCTAAATGTACGGTTGAGGATTAAGTCATCCTTGGACGTAGGTCCTAAATGTACGGTGGAGGATTAAGTCATCCTTGGACGTGGTCCTAAATGTATGGTGGAGGATTAAGTCATCCTTGGACGTGGTCCTAAATGTACGGTGGAGGATTAAGTCATCCTTGGACGTGGTCCTAAATGTACGGTTGAGGATTAAGTCATCCTTGGACGTGGTCCTAAATGTACGGTGGAGGATTAAGTCATCCTTGGACGTGGTCCTAAATGTACGGTGGAGGATTAAGTCATCCTTGGACGTGGTCCTAAATATACAGTGGAGGATTAAGTCATCCTTGGACGTGGTCCTAAATGTACGGTGGAGGATTAAGTCATCCTTGGACGTAGTCCTAAATGTACAGTTGAGGATTAAGTCATCCTTGGATGTGGTCCTAAATGTACGGTAAGGATTGGATCATCCTTGGACTTTGGTCCTGTGAACTGAGCCGTAGACATGAGGTCTCCGAGAATTGATAGGACTGGATCATCCCTGGACTTCGGGTCAAAAGGTACATGACAGGACTGGATCGTCCCTGGACTTCGGTTCAAAAGGTACATGACAGGACTGGATCGTCCCTGGACTTCGGCTCAAAAGGTACATGACAGGACTGGATCATCCCTGGACTTCGGTTCAAAAGGTACATGACTGGATTGCATCATCCATGGACGTATGTCCTCAAGAGAGCAGGATTGATCACCCTGGAAAATGTTGATCATATGATGACGATGCTAATGACGATGCTGTTGATCGTATGATGACGATGCTAATGACGATGCTATTGATCGTATGATGACGATGCTAATTGATTGTATGATGACGATGATGTTGATCGTATGATGACGATGCTGATGTTCGTATGATGACGATGCTGATGATCGTATGATAACGATGCTGATGATCGTGATGAACCAGATGTTGTAGATCAAGATGATGTGATGACGCTGATAATCGTGTGATGATGATGCTGACGATTGTGAGGATTCAGATATTGATGTTACTGTAGCTGTTTGAGTACTGCAGAAGATAAAGACTTAGTACTGAAGATGTTGATGTTCCAATATTGAAGATGTTCCAGTAACTGGTTGAGTTACTGATGATGTTGAGAAAGCTTCCAATGATTTATAGATGTATCATGTATGATGTTGATGACTCCTTGCTCGTGCAGATGCTGTTATAATATCCTTCTCGTTAAGGGGGAGTGTTGAGATATTGTAACTTCAAATAATATTATAATTGTACTTTATTATTCTGGAGATGTTTCATTCCTCCGTAAAGATCTTATTGTATATCCGGATATGTTTATTCCTCCGTCGGAATGTGGTAACTCGGGTTATTAGACTTCCCTAATGGAGGTCGGCCCTGTATGTGTTATGTGGGTCAAAGGGTTATTAGACCCTAGAGGGGTCGGCCTAGTCAGTTGTAGTGGGGTATTTAACCCATTGGTTAAATACGAGCCTACATGTACTTGTGTAAAAGATATGTCAGAGTAGTGTATAAATAGAGGAGGTGTATTCCTCATTTGATACACACACACACTTGAGAGAGGCGCACTTGTGGAGGAGAGGTCTGCTATGGTGGAGGAGGAGATCATGTCTTTGGTTTTCATCTTTGTATATTGCTGGTCATCTATATTGAGGAAGCTTTACTGGGTTTTCTACCCCATGAGGGTTTCCCAGGATAAATCTGTGTCTCTTGTGTTTATGCTATGCTTGTTGTTTCTTCAGTGATCCTGTATATGCTATTATTGTGAAATGGAATGTAATGCTGCTATTTTCTGTCTTAGCATATTAAATTTTAACACTAGAGGTCAGGGATAAGCCTCTAAATGAGCAAGTTTCGAGAAGGATCTTAAATAAGCTATTTTTTCCCATTAACAGACCTCGTCGCACCCTGCAGTGGAGTAGACTGCGCCGTCGCATGTTGCTAGTGTGCAACCTGCGATGGCCCTTCATAACCTAGCACAAATGAGTGCAAACCCTCCCAGGATGATTATTAGTCCAAGTATCTTCAGGGGTGTACACTGAATCTGATGATGAGTAGATTTTGGGTGTCATAGCCCCATCCACCATAACAGGTAGACCGAGTAATTGATTCCCAGTTGGTGAAAACCAAATTTCGCTGCTCAGCTCCACCCGACCATAAAAAGTTAAATTATAATCTTCTTAATCTGGAAAGTATAGATACCGGGATAGGGTGAAGAGAAAGCCAGTAGATTGGTATCCCAGTAAGGACATCCTTAACCAATATCAGTCATCCCCTGATAGACAGCATATTGAAAGTCCAATGTAATATCCTCTTCTCAACTTTCCTCAATAACCACATCCAATCTTTGCATTTATATCCATTTGGCTTGAGCAAGAAACCCGGATACGAAAAGCCGTCCTCAAGCTGAAGAAAATTATAAGGAACAATTGTTTTTAAAGACTCAATCCTCTGATCAGTGAGTCTAAAGTGATATACACAGGATTTTCTAATGCTCACCTTCATACCAGAGGCTGCATTAAATCTAGAAAATAAATCCATATACCCCTTCCATTCTAGATCTGAATCCATCCCAGCAATTAACACATCATCAACAAATAATACATGTGTGAAGAACAATTCCCGGGCAATGTTGATACCAGAATTACTACCCTCCAATTTTGCAATATTAATCAGTCTGCTCAGTCCTTCGATGGTCAATAAAAAAAGTAACGGGGAAAGTGGACATCCCTGGTGGATTCCCCTGTTCACACTGAAAAAACCAGAAGGTGCTCCATTGATGAGAATATAAATACAGGAAGATGAAATGCAGGCCATAATCCATCTAATAACCAAAGGAGGGATACCAATCTGTATGAGAACCAACCTTAAAAAGGACCAATCATCTCTATCATACGTTTTTTCAGGATCCAGCTTAAGAAACATGGCCTTTAATTTCTTTAACTTAACTGTGTGAATGACTTCCTGAGTTATTCCAACTGCATCAAGTATGTGCCGCTCTTGTAAAAACCCAAATTGTTCAGATGATATGTGAGCTGATAAAATAGGTTTCAGCCGATAATAAATAATTTTTGAAATTATCTTGTACAACAAGTTGCATAAGGCAATTGGACGAAAGTCTCCAAAGTTTGTAGGCTTTCTCTACTTCGGGATGAGTGTGAGAAAAGTAGAATTTATCCCACCAGAGATGTACCCCTGAGTACGTGAAAATTCCACCATCTTGAAGATGTCAGAACCCATAATATCAAAGAAGTGCAGAAATAGCTTGACAGACCAACCATCTAGGCCTGGGCTCTTCTCCTTGGAAAAACTTTTTAAAGTAGCTTCAATTTCATCAAGAGTTACAGCTTTCCCTAATAAATCAGCATCATGCTCAGTAACATAAGTAGGGTACAATCTAGAAACGTTTATTTAATGGAGTAGATCAGTCTTACCCGGGTCAGAATATAATTTACCAAAATAATCCATAGCAGCAGTATGAAGTGCGTCTTGACCAGAGACCAAATTCCCCATATCATCAGTAAGATACCACACAACATTCATATTCCTTCTATGCGATGCATAGGTATGGAAAAATCTGGAGTTACCATCCCCATGACTAATCCAAATGGCGCGACTCTTAAGTCTCCATTCTTTAGTTTCCTCAACTAAAAACGCCTCTTTCTTACATTCAATATTTTTGATAATATCAAACTCATCATCCTGTAAGCCAACATTGAAATTTCTCCGATGTAATTCTTGTAATTGTACCTCCATAGCCTTAAGTTCAGCTACATCATCCTTCTTTTTATCATGTATCCACTTTGAACAAATACCTTTAAGCTTATGCAATTTCTGAACAATGTCATCAATAGGGTTCAACTCTTCCACAGTATGATAATTAGCCCAGAAGTCCTTAATGACACTACAAAACTCCTCATTACACAACCAAGAAGAATTAAACTTAAATGGATAATGGGCATTGCTAGAATCAGGATCAATCTGAAAGAAGACCGGCCAGTGGTCAGAGAACTTATTGTCGCCAACCCAGGATCTGTGTCTATCCTATCTACTGATAAGACCCGATTTGATCAAAAATTTATCCAATCTTTTGTGAATCCCTGCATCCCCAACCCGTCCATTTGTCCAATTGGGACTAGGAACACTGGGAAGAACATCTATAAGATCAAAAGAATCCAACATACCACTGAATAAATCGACCATATCATCCAGCCGAGCATGGGAGCCCCATATGTCACTAGCACTACGGGTGAAGTTAAGATCACATGCAATAACAAGATTAGGGGTATTAAAAATACCCGAAATCATTAAAGAATCCCAGAACCTGTCATGGTCTTTATAAGGCCCATATATATTAAAGACAAAAAGAGGCAGATTCAAACTCAGACAATAGCCTTTCAGAAACAACCCCCACTGAGTTTTATAAGCACGAAAATAAAAATAAAAACAGGATTCCAACCCACAATAATCCCCCCCGAATGACCCAAAGCATCGATGGCTGCAAATTCCCATCCCGGGAGAATCGAAGAAAGCTTACGAACAGCTTCCAACTCCAAGCACATAGTTTCTTGAAATAAGATAATGTGAGGACTAGTAGCCTTGAACAAGTGGGATAAAGCCCTAACCCTAGAAGCTTTTCCCAATCCCCGAACATTTAATGAGAGAAATAACATTAAGGAACCCCCGATGGAGGCCTATCATCTCTAAGAGCCTCAGAAAAGTGAATAGGGTTAATAACAACAGAACTGACATCAGTGAGAGATAATCTGGAAGAAAGGGGTGTAAAAGAATCATCAGTAGCACTAGCTCCCCTCGCCAAAACCTTCCTTCTATTCTTTCGAATAGTTACATTCACAAATTTATCCGGTGTAATAGGTTTAATCAGAGGGTTCGAAGAGGGATTTTTGGAAAAAATACTCAACGACACAAAGGTATTCAATAATGAAGGAGAGCCCTAATCATTGCTCAAATGATCCAATGAACCGACATGTAATTCGGTGCCCCCAGCCTCGATTAATGTCTCTACAGGGAGAGAAGAGGGGTTAGGTGGCAAGCCCAAAGGTGAGTCGCATGGTGTAACCAAAGTTGTATTCGCCATTGAATCCAACAGAGAAGCCCTAGGAGTATTAGTACCTTGACCCACAGGAGTAGAGTTCTTTGACGCATGACAACTGTGAGGAGGGGAGAACCCAGGTAGCACCTCCCGCAAACCCTGACTCACAAAACCATCAGTAGGGCTACCAGGATTTTTTTCAAAAAAAACCTTAGGGTTAAGTCGAAGATTTTCCTCCGCAATCCTCTTATCAAATGACTTCTCAATGTCAAGTATAAACTCGAGTTCTTCTTTAGGCAACTCTTTTTGTAGAGAGTTAGAATGTGAAGACTTACCCATCGAAACATGCGCCAATGAAAGGTCATCCATAGTTGCTGCAAGGTTTGAAGGGATGGAATCTCCAAGCCCCTTCGACAAAGGACCAGAACTCAGCCGTAGAGGACACCTTGCCAAAATATGACCTGTAAATCTGCACTTAAAACATCTGAAGGGCACCCCAAAGTAGTCCAGTCTCTGCCTGAATGTCATTTTACCCCAAATAATCTCAACCTCTACAAGTAAGCCTTTATTAAGGTCAAACTCAACCATCACCCGAGCTACCTTCTTCTCCATCCCAAACAGACATTGTTTGTCAGACCTAACAAAAGTACCAACTTTATTCGCCAAACCCATCAAAATCTTTTCGGTCCAGAGAACAATAGGAAAAATAGGTAGAAGCATCCATAAATCACGCTTTGATTGAAGTTCCGTCAAGGGGTCAAAACCCAGGTGCCATTTCTTGAGAATCAGAGATCCCTCTTTAAAACTCCATTTGCTAGAGAGTATCATCCCGACATGCTCCTCTAAGGGAAAAATGAATAATATCCAGCCATTTAACAGTAGATTGACCCTAGGAGGAAGGCTCAACATTAGTGTCCAATGTTTATTGATCCTTTCCAGGATATCTTCCTTCAAGCCTGAGGTAAATTCCATGCACCCAACAATGGCCCTGCGAGCCAACATCTCAATTCTATCCAGGTTCGAGTCTTCCTCAATGATATATTGTTCTATGCCTTCGCGAGCCTTTAGTGATTTCTTCCTCCTT
Organism: Larix kaempferi; assembly: GCA_027924585.1. Lineage (NCBI taxonomy): Eukaryota > Viridiplantae > Streptophyta > Pinopsida > Pinales > Pinaceae > Larix > Larix kaempferi. Next base: position 2,844,566 of record BSBM01000254.1, read on the forward strand.
CGATGACGGGCCCTCGCACTAGCTAGCCTAACACTCTTTTCCCCCAACACCTCCGAACCATACTAATTCTTCACAACTTGCGGCGAATGAAAAACCCCTGAATCTACAGACATAGTGAAATATGAGCTCACCCACCCTCACACCTGTCCCCGCAGAAACCGACACTTGTCCAAAGGAAAGCCGGACAAAAAAATGTGATGACAGCAACAACGTAGGTATTAGGAAGAAGAGGGCAACACCACCTCCCGCAAAAAACTCTGTATCATAGCATATGCACCCCCTCCAGCTAAGTGCACCAAGACAATGATAGATAAGGTCCGTAACCCGCAGAGCCCCAAAAAAATAGTTAAAAAACTGCAGAAAAATTCCCACTTTTTACTTATGGTTTGGTTGGTACTAAAGCCAGGTATGGGTAGCCTGACTGGACTCCAAACCATCATACCAAAATCAACCCTTTGCAGAATCGAAGAATACCCACAGAGACCTGCAACAGTAAACCCTAGCCCAAAAACTATCCATCGTTCCACACCAGTCTACCTTGTACCATCTTTTTTTAATGGACACTATATTGATCATATAGTAAATGGGTAGTAAATGGAGTTTGAATTATAAATGATAAGATTTGGCTTAAATGTAAAAAAAGGTAATAAATTAATAATATCTATAATATTAAATCTTAATTGATAAAATAGAAAGAAGATTATTAAATTAATAATATTGATATTATTTAGTACTGAATCATTTGAAATTTAAATGTAATATAGAAAATGATGTTATCAAACAATGAAGTATAAATATTTTCTTTTTTATATAATAATAGTTATATTTGAGTCAAATCCTATTAGCATGGTGGTTTCAACGGACTTCGTTCTATATGGAAACTCAAGTTCAAATCTCGCAAGGTAGCTGGGAGGAGACACTTAAAATCCAACCATGATAAGGGTTGTTGTGGCCTAGGACAAGTGTGATCCCTGTGTGGTTTTAACGGCTTAGATACCCCTGGGTTCCGATTTCTTAAACCATAGGCCATTCTTGCAAGTCATAGACAACCTAGCAAACACAAAATAAAAACAGTGGTTATATTTGTATTGGAGGAGACTTCACTTCACTTTAACCGAGACAATGTTCAAAATAGATTACAAAATTGGGCAAGTATTTTTCAAGAGAGTAGAAGCTTCACACTATGAGGTGTTTAGTTAAAATTTTATTGGTATATTGTTTAATAGATTAATCAACAAGAAATAGAAAGCAACAAAACATAGAAACTAATATCTTGGGACTGCACTAGCTATAGAGTCTACTTAAATGTCCATGTTTGGTTCAACCATGCAAGGGGGGGAGGCTGAATTATCTACATTGCATGGTACCCTACATTGTTGGCAATTGTAATGACCAAGCTCGAGAGCATTATAACCCATTTTTCTAATTCCATGTTTTTTTATGGGTGAGGCAAGATAGGGAAGCATCATTTTTATTCCTCCCCACTTGCTCAAACTATTCTTGCAATATTCTTTATGTATCCAATTTGCAAGCATCCCTCTTCTCCTTCATTGTCCTTGAGTGATTCTGCAATTGAGATTTCCAATGAGGAATTTACAGAGTGAAGTATTAGACATTGCCTTGGGTATGTTTAAGCTCCTAGGTGGCGTTGCTCAAAACTTGCTCGAGGGAACAAAATTTCCTAGTGAGTACACAATAGCAATAAAGGCAACGAATTCCTTCCATCTTGGTAGATGGTGAATACTTGAATAACTGAGGAAGGGGATCATCAGAGCCAAAGGGGTAAAAGGAGAAGGCATAGGAGAGAGGGTCACAGGGGGTGAAAATGGATGAGGGGAGAAGGGAGGAAGGTGTCACAATATATGAAGGGTTTCACAAGGGAGATAACAAGGTGCCATCCTTTAAAGGTGAGGAGAAGGGAGGGGCAACACAAATTATGGAGGGATGAAGGATGCCTCCTTACTCTTGAAACCCTTAAATTCACACTTGTTCACCCTTGCTAACTTGTGCAAATGTTCCAACTTGATCATGAAATATGGATTGGGTCTGTTTTAGACCCTTCTACTTGCATTAGGATGATCATGTCCACTCTTACAGTCACCCTTAAGTTGAACATAACGTTTTCTTCCCTGCTATGATTTCTTTTGATGTGGAAGAAGCTAATGCCACTAAATATTTAAAGGAGATGCCTATTCTTTGGAGAGTCAAATGGATTTGTGAGGAGGATGATTGAATCCTATTTCAGAGTGCAGAGAAGATAATGTAGGAGTCTCCAAGGATAAGGACTTGCTAAGATATTAAGGTGCTCAAAGACTTAATGCCTTAAAAGATTGCAAGAGCTTCCACTTCATTATTTATTGCTTCTCCTATTCCCCAAGCAAAAGATGGAGTTATATGTCCATGGGTTATAGATGACCCCCTTTAGTGCATACTAACCCTCAAGAATGAAATTATTAATAAAATGAAACTGAAATATTATAAATAATTTATCAAACCTTGACAATATAAGTTTCAAAAACAAAACAAGTATTGTTTTTTTAACCATGGGAATTTAGCAACCTCCCAAGAGTATATGCAACAACCTTCAAGCCACATATACTAATAACTCATAGATAAGCAAGCCACATATATCAATAACTCATAGATGCACATGGACCGAGACTTCACATCAAGGACATGCCTACCCTTTTAGCTTCACTATGACATGTCAATATGTGCAACCCTACCCCCTCCATGATTTAATTTGTGACCTCCATAGAGACAACACATGTTCTTAACCATTAGGTCTACTCATATACACAATATTATTAAATAATATACTTAAAAATGGTTGTTAGACTGCCCAAAAACAAAATAAAACATAAAGAACATTACTCTATAATGCTCAATATAAAACATACTTACCAATTATTTAGACTTAAATATGTAAGGGAGATAGATCTTACCTCCATTTATTCCATAGATGGAAATGATTAGTCCCCACTTCCTTTGTGTGAAATACTTGGTCTCGTACTCGTACTGTGATGATTGTAATAATGACTTCTCTCGGTTAATAATTGAAAATTCGCCCAGAGTTTTGGGTCTCTGCAAGGAAGACCGCCATGAGTCCCCTGCACAGCTCATCATAAGCAACAAGGCCAATAACAACAAGCCCGTTCATAGCTTCTCCATGGCCATAACTTCTACAGACTTTAAATTCTTGTCTGCCAAACACACATACTTTTATTTTGCATATTATAAGAAAATTTTAATATATAATTATAAATCATTTTAGGATGGTGTTTTAATAATGGATATATGAGTAAGTTTTAAGTTTCAAATTAGATAATTGTATGATAGTGTTTTAATAATGGGTATATGTGTAGGTTTTAAGTTTCATGAATTGTAAAGAGGTTTCAAGTTTTATAATAAAGGTATAATACTTAATGATAGTTATATGAAAAGGAATGGTGATTTAATAATGGGTAGTTGTAAATGGTTGTATCTCAAAACATAAAGAGTTTTATGGAAATGGTTGTATCTTAAAACGAGTATTATGGAAGATTTTACATTATAATAGAATAGAAACTTTATAAGGGAGATTATAATATATATAAATAATAAATATTTTATTAAAAAATATTAATTATTTTTATTTGTATTATCCAAATGATTGACTCATTAAATTTGACGATAATTAATATATTGTTCAATATTTTTTAATTAAAAATTCATATCCATGTGAATTAATAATTAATGATGACAAATTTTGTGATAGGTGAATACTATGTTAAAAAAATAGTTTTATCTTTTATTAAGGATTTATATATGTTTGTGATTTTTAGTTTCCATGCTAAGAAATGTTTTATAATTTTAAGATTATTTGTGTTTTGAATTTTTTAAATCAGCTTTTCGAAACACTTGAGTTTATCTTTATGATTGAATGAATCATGAGAAAGACAACAAGCTAGCAAAACTATTAATATCGATTGCATAAGGGGGAAAGTGCATGAAACATTGATATGCAAAAATCAGTTGCAATTAATCCTAAAATTTTATTGTTGAATCCATATATGTATAAGAGGCTTTGAGTTGTGTGTGTAGGTGATACATGTAAAATATCGGTATAACATAATACGCATAGTCTAAAAGTTCTACAATTTCAAATGGAAAATTTTGATTTTTCTGGCATGATTTTGAAAAAATCCGACGAGCATTTTTAAAAATCACGGTTACAACTCTCAAACTCTAAAGTTTTGGGCGCCTTGAGGGTTTTTTATGCTGTTGAATCCATTTTACTATCAAAATCGCCATTAAAACACAGTTAAATTCAAATTTTGCAAAATAAAAGACGTCAGATTCCAGTGAAAAGCCTTGTCCGAGCCAAATCATTCAATTTTTAGATAACTCCTAACATAATATAATTGTTGTGTGTTTAAAGTTGTTTCATCATTTACATTTTTATTTTCTTTTAAATCAATGAGGGGGATCAACCTTTACAAATGCTTTGGTTGAGACCATTGAGTAGTCATAAATAACTTGTCAATTGTCATTTGGGTAGGGCATTACCTTTGTACCCTTCACCCAACCCGAGGTTCATCACAACTAACCCAGAATCAAACTATATGCCCCCTAATGGTACTCACTATACCTATTGTTATACCTTAATATTACGCATTACTTCCTAGTGTAGCATCCTTGCATCAACGACCTAAATGACATTTCTCCTTAATAATCATTTGGACATCCAAGAGTGAAAATCATTGACTGAACACTGAAAGCAAGCATCTTACCTGTCACGTGTCACCCAGACAAACCCCATTTGAAGAGATTACCATGCCTTGCACATCTGGTAGAGCGCGATAATTAGGGTTATCACATTCTGCTCTTACCCTAGGGTGCGGTACTACCACGTTATGCTCAAGTCTGGGGGCGCGGTAATCCAATTTTATCCTTTTTCCTTGGATTTTGGGATCTTAACTTTCGAGAGGTATATTTGGGATTGCCAGCTTTCATGCGATCTCAATTCCTATCTCTCTTTGGTGGGTTTGATCCACTAAATACTCCATAGATCCATATCATTCTCTTGTTGGTTAACTCTCCCATATGCTATAAGAGAGAAGCCTTCCATGAGCCAAGGGGAGGACTTTTGGGGCATCAAACCTATGGTCATAAACCTTTTGCAGAGATAGCTAGAGGTAGAAGAACTTGGAGTTGGAGTTGGCTTGGACATCAAGCAACTATTTTGTAAGCACTCTTGAGTTCTCAATAAAACAAAACTTGTCTTGTTTCCCTATTTACGTGTATTGATCATGATTCATTTACATAAATTGTATTCAGTAGAATATAGATCCAGCTTGTGATTCAATTATTTGGAAGATATTGTGCACTTGTTTGTTGTTTTGATCCTCATAGGTTCATCACGAGGACTTCAGGATCAAAGCCTTGATTGGACAACCATCAGAACAGAAGGTCAGTTGTCTTCTTTCTTATCTTTCAGATATTAAAGTTAAAAACACCGGTTTAAGATCTAGGGAATGAGGTAGCATTTGTTTCCTTTTTGTCTTAGTTTAGAGTTGATTTATACCTCTCTGACCTAAGAGAGTTTCTTTTTATTTGTAGGGAGAAATATCTGTAACACCTATGGTACTATTGTTGGGTTTGAACTTGGGATCTCTTGAAATCTAAGGACCAAAGAAGGCCTAGATAACTAGCGAAGTTACATGCATAACCTAAAATGTCAACGCTAATTACTTAAGTTAATCTACATCGATATTATGGTAAGTTTACACCAACCATTTATAATAGGCTTATATCCTTCGTTGAATAGTGACACATGATTGAAATCCACTCTAAATTGCTCAACTTTGATCAATATTTCTATGATTTTTAACCATATAAATGATAAAAAATTATGTTGGAATGCATTGAGAATTCTTACATAAATGAGTACCTTCTCTCATTAGGTGATCATGTTACCTCCTAATTTGTATATTAGGTGGATTTCTTGTGAGCTGCCAGATTTGTGAACATTTACAATGTTCATCATCAGTGTTCAAAAGTTCATCAGGCCAATTTTTGTCCATTTGCAAAGTTTGCACGTCCAGACCCCCTTGGAGGAATTGTAATAAGTTGGTATAAGCATGATCTTTTTATAAAAGGCTTGTCCTACCTTAGGTTTGGCTATCAAGGGGATACTCTAGTGTTTTTTCCTTAGGAATTATGCATTGCACTTCAGTGGCGTATAATTCCTGATTTTTTCACTCATACCTCTAAGGCTGGAGTATTTTCCATGGTGGTTGAACCTAGGGATGTTATTAAAGCCTGTGTTTCTAAATATTTTTCACATGCTAGCCATCAATATTGATTCATCTTGACATGCACTAGGTCCCTTAGGATTTTCTTTTAGTTCGGACAAAAAAAAATTCCCGTTTAAACAGGGTTTTTTAATAATTTAATTAAAAAAACCAAAAAAGTGATAAAAGTGTGGTTAGGAGGTGAAATTTTCCATGGGGGTGCTCGTTTTCTAACCCAGGACACCCACAAAACCCCTAAACCCACTTTTCCTAAGTTTTGAGTGAATATTATTCACTTTAATAAAAATTCTCTAGAAAATAATTACGGAGAATTATTTAATTAAAATAACAAAGTTTGGAGAAAAATCAATTTCTCTAAAATTGAGGGATTGAGGCCAAATAAAGGACTAGTTGACATGGAAATCACTATCGGGGATGAATCCAATAAACTCTGATTAGATTTAGATCAACTCCAGAGCACTGCAAACTATTATTCCTTGGGAAATGCGCCCTCCTTCCATGCATGGGCGACTTTGCTTATGTGGGAGGATTCTATTTGATTGGATTTGTTTACTATGCTATGAGGGGCACCCCTCTCATGAGGTGGCATCCACCTCACCCTAAGGCGTCAACCAAGAGCCATTTAATGCATTATTCCATCCTCAAATCACTTCATTGATGGAGAGTTGCGCCCTCTTGCCTAGGAAGGTTCTAGAATCGCCCTATCCTTCTTCATTTTGCTATAAAAGCAAGTACTTGATCCTCATTCAAGAAGGATGCAAGGAACCTTTGCTTAACTATATAATGTAGTTTGCTTATCATTTTGGAATAAAGTTGAGACTTTGCAGGTCCATGTTGTGCAAGGATTCTTATGGTGAATGCATGATTTAATTGTTGAGGTGATACCCTTCTAATCTCTTTTCTTCTTATGAAAGTGTAGTAATCTATTATATATCTTAGAAGATTATCATTCTAGTCCATAGAGTAAGCATTTGAAGGCTTCAATTTGTTTGCTTGTGTGAAGTTTTCCAAGATTTGAATGAACAAATTGTAGTAAGTTATATTGATGTTTCTTCAATCTTTGTTTATGTAGCACACTAGATTTGATCTCCCTTGCTTTGAAGTTTTGTAGATTTGCAGGTTCACCAAGCGTGAAGGCGAAATTGAGCTCAATTGCATCTTGTTCATCTTCACAAAATACTTTGGGTCTAATTCTCCTTGTTTTGCAGGATCTTCAAGTTCTTCTTCAATATTCAAGCTTGAGCTTGAATACTTCTTCCTTCCTTTAAAACTTCAATCAAACTCCCTTTTCCTTTTTTTTTTAAAGAAAGCAAGCAGATATGAATTCAAAAAATTCATTTCAAGAGTTTATTTGCTTCATTCATAGATCTAGAGAGCTTCAAAATAATCATAAGTTTAGATCTATTTCATGCTAAGTACTTGTAGTAAATTTATTGAGCATCTTTCCAAGTACTAGATTGTAAATTTTTGATGTATTTATATGTACTAATCCACTAATAAACCTTTAGTGTTTGCTGGTTTTTAGTGTTCACCTTACAAGAAAGCGAGGAAAGGAAGCTTTTTTTTTTAGCATAAACTATAAAATCTCCCCTCTCTTCATTCCCTTTCTTTCCCTTAGCTTTTCCTAAAAGCTCAAAGTATTTTGAATCTCACTTTTAGTGGATCAAGAGCGCTCTCTATCAGAGAGTTAACTTACTTGTAATTTTTAATAAAAGAGCAAGTGGGATTACAGCTTCCACACCCCTCTTCCCCCATATGGGGGAAGCCTGTATCTATCCTTGATTTGCTTATTTTTATTATTTATTGTTTTACATACATCTTAGTTAGATTAGTATCATGCTAGGATAGTTTTCATTTTGCAAGAGTTAAAATCAAAATCGGAAGTTTCTTAAAATTTTTGCAATTTGCATAAGTCCATCTTTTGTCAAAGCTTTACTTTTGCAAAGTTTCAAAGTTACTTTTTCTTAAAATTGCAAAAGTCTAAAGTTACTATAAGATTCTTTTTCGCAAATTCAAAGTTGTTTCAAGTTTTACTTTTTCAAAATAAAAAATTATTTAAACTTTGCATTTTAGTCTTTTTCTTAGATTTGTTGCAAGCTAAACTGAATACTAATCCCCTTGCTTTTGCGAGTACGGTCTTTGACTTGAAAGAAACTCTTGGGTAGTAATTAGACAACTTGTAGTTTTTTTTGCTTTATTTACTTTATGTACTTTGTATCTTTTTTCCGTTGGTTAAGTTTTTATTTACTCATCAAAATCTCTTGAATCTTGCTTTTAGCGGATCAAGAGTACTCTCTATCAAAGAGTTTTTATTTTTCTCAAAATCTCTTGAATCTTGCCTTTGCGGATCAAGAGTGCTCTCTGTCGGAGAGTTTAACAATTGGAATTAAACTCTCTGTCCCAGGCTAGTCTGAGCTTTGGGATATCAAAAATGGTTGTTTTCACTTTATAAATTTTTCACATTTAATTGATCCACTCATTCTAATAAAATCAAGCCCCTCTAAAACAAACGAAAATCCAGCGTTACCGTTAAGTGATCAAGTGGGGAAATTTTGACTAAGGACGTGAGAACAACTGGGAGGCGACCTCAGAGCATAGTTAGACTACACCCTTGGTGGTGTAGTGTTGAACACTGATCTTGAGACTCCATTCCAACCCACATGTCCTTGTACGAAGCCACTTAGATAATAATAAAAACACATTCCCCGTACCGCAAGGTATATTGGGAATCCCCTCTTCCCCCATTAATCAACTCATTCTCTCAAAATATTTAATAAAATAAACCAAGAACATTCGCACAATAGTTTCAATACACCACTCCAATAATCAGTGACTCCATTAGCATTGGTCTCAAGCACTTGCAATCATATTTTCATACTTCTATTTTTAATTTCGTAAGTTTTTGTTTATTTTATGATTATGTCATGTTGTGAATGTGTTTCAATTTATGTGCAAGAATACTTGGTTGAAATTTGTTAATTCATTTCATAAAATCCTAAATAACACTCTTCCCATCACTAAACACAAAACTTAAAAAGACTTAGTGTAACCTTTTTTAGTAGTGTCTACCCCCCTTGGCTTCGATTAGGAGTTTTCCGAAATGGAGGAGTCATGATCAAGTGACAACGCCTGACTTGAGACTTGCCCCCAAGTCCACACCGAGCAGCTTCAAAATATTTATGCCGCGCTCCCCCCCGGGTGTGCATTTCGGTGGCAACATAGGTAATAGTAGTTCAATTCTAACATTGGATTGTAAGGGGAGGGGAATAAGACACGAGAGAGAGAACTATTAAACTATTTCATAATTTAAACCTATGATCTAGTGGAAATTAAACATAAGGCAGGGTGATTCATATGGTATAAAAGTTGTGGATTGGTGAAGGTTGATTTGCAAGGATGAAAACCTTGTGGGAAACGAATTTAATTGTAAATTACATAAGATTTGAAGTACAATATGGAGATTTGTAATGTGACAAGTGATTACAAACCCAATTACAGTGGTGTGCAAACTATTATAAAAATAAGTTATAAGGTTCAAAAAAAGTTAATGACATAGAATTTTCTTGTGAGTGTAGAGATGTTGAAAAATCTTTATACTACTCAAAATATTAAATATAAATACTTTCTTAAACTTTTGTAATTTTTTCAAGATATAGTTTATCATAAATATGTGATATTTTTTTTACATAAAACAAGTTTTATCTTATATAAAATTGGACAAATATTCATTTTCAAACACCTAATCATTTTCTCCCCACAACGGGTGATGATTACAGCTAGCCCCACTGAAAGGACTGCTTGACAGGTGGATGGACATGCTCCCATTGACGACGGCCACAAAGCATGACACTCGCCATCCCATGCAACTCCGAGCAATAAATAATCTCTTGAGCAGGGAAGCTAGCCTCCTGCTAGCTCCTACATGCGCTCAATCCACTCCAATGGCAGATTATGAATGCGAAGGTACGCCTGTGTTCAAGTTTACGGTATACAATGGGGGAAATCATGCCAATAGGAAACGCCATAAGAATTCGTATGCTTGGCTCTGGGAAGAATCCCGACTCTCTGCCCTGAACATCACCATTTGTTGAAGTAGTTCTGTTTGTAAATGGTCTGTTGGTTCGTTGTTAGCTATTGCAGCAATGCCATTTACAAAATGGGCTTACATTAGGTGTAATGTGAAACCAACTGCCCCCCCTACTGGCCCGCCGATCAGGATTATGAGAGGAGTTGTTGGGAAGGCCCTCCGTTACAGAGAGGAAATCTCAACGAAAATTCAAGAGGACATCAAGGAGGCTGAGGATGATGCAGAATTTTCGCGTGGTTTCCTTGCCGACAATGATATTAGAGAATAATTTGAATCCCTAATCCCAGATCCTGGGACTACAAGGGGCCAAAATACCCTCTACCATCGCACCTTGGACTATTAGTGGATGCAAAAGTTGGTGCTCGGGAAGACGTTGGAAGACAGAGGGGAAGCTCAAGCAGAGATTCTATTGCAATAAGACGAGATGGTCTTGATGCTCAAGAAAATTCTTTAGAATCAAAAGTTGATTGCTCTTCGGCTCGGTATCGAGCTCACTAAGGAAATCGGTCTCCCTGCTGAACCGACGGGGTTGGACTATGTAGACTAGTTTTAGTGCTATTCTGTTATTCTCAATGATACTTAGTTTCTGTTTATGTTTAACTTCTGAATTACTGATGAAAAACTCTGATATTTTTTATGATGGGCCTGTTTTCTCAACTCTGAGAGGGCCTTTAAAACTTCTGAAACCTTGGTTTGGGTCTGTTTTCTCTAACCTGAGAGGACCTTTTTTTTGTGTACATGTGGAAAATAGCAATATAACGATTCATCTAACTTACAAAAAAAAATCACCTAATCATTTTGGAAATTTTCTGGAAAAAAATAAGCAAATAAATGTTATAAACACCTAATTTTTTTGGGAGTGATTTCTTATAAACAACAACAAAGGTGTTGAAAGCTACAAGAATCAATTATGTAGATCTAAGTGAACCACTACAAAAATTGCGTTGATCTCATAACGCCCATAATGTTTGCAAGTTATAAAGATGTTAAAAGATTTAGATATTGTATTAACACAAACCAAATTGACCTAAGTTGTAAAGATAATTTGTTGAAGACCTATAAAAGCTACAAGAAGAAATTTAGTGCTACAAAAATCAATAGAGGAAGAAACATTATACTAATTAGTTGGAAAAAGATGGTTGTTTAAAATGTTAACTCAAAATATTAATGTAAGAAGATGTAATCTAAATATTGAAAGAGAGAGCTACATTAAATATGTGTAAGCTCTTGGATTTGTTGTTTCCAATTTTTAAGTTATTGGTAATGTAATTTATTTAACCCCATAATTACAGATCAAAATAACAAAATGCGATAAAATACTTGTGTTGAACATAAAATACAAGAGATAAATAGATAAAATTTGAGAAAGAAGACTTGTATTAGTGATATCCAAAGGAGAGAGCAATGTTTACTTGCATCTATAAGGGGACAACCTCCCATAAGTAGAGCTCCAAATACAATATCAGTCATTGATCACTTGACACAACCTTCTACTATATATATAGTGCATCAATAGAAAAAATCCTAACTACCTATGGTCCCATTATTAAAGAGGATTGACCACTTAGTGGATTTGAATAAAGAGGACCCTTTTACCTTAAGTAACCATCAAATAACTATCAAATAGGTCTTATCCAAAGAAGATGACCCCATACATCAATAAAGTACTCCTAAGTATCCTCAAAGTAGGGTTGTTAAGGTAGGACCTCAACATACCCTCCCCCTTCGAAACATTGTTTTCCTCAAGGCTGGAGATGGGGAAACGACTGCAAAATGTTTGTCAGTTCCCAAGTAGCATCTTCTGGTTGCATATCCCTCCATTGGATTATAACTTATTAGTTAGTGCATTGGCATAGGCGACGCTCTCGAGTGGAAGATAAAAAATATTTATGGTGGAGCCAAATGGATCCTTCTTCATCAAGCTCTAGCAATGTAGTTTGAACTCAGCAATTTTTTCCTATAAACTTGTTCAAATAAGAAACATGAAATGTTGGGTGGCAAGGCATGTCCTGGAAGGGTTAATTTTTAAGCAACATGTCCAATGCATTGTATAATTTGATAAGCGCCATAAAAGTTTGGTGCCAACTTTTGATGACCTTTATCTTTTAGATATGTCTACTTATAGGGTTGGAGACGAAGGAACACCTGATTCCCTACTTCAAAGGAACGTTTTAAGCGATGTTGGTCTACCTATTGTTTCATGTAGTTCTGAGCCATGGCCAAATTTTCATTAAGTGTGTTGAGAATGGATTCATAAATTTGAAGCATATTATCAATTACATGTACCATTGAGGTCCCTGGTATATATGAAACTAATGAAAGTGGTGGTTGGCCATATACAACTTCATATGGGATAATTTTTGTAGCATCATGATAAGTGGTATTATATCACCATTCAACCAAATCTAACCACTACAGCCACTAGTGTTGCATTTCAAAGATGAAACATCTCAAATATATGTTTCTAAACACTTGTTGAATGCTTCTATATGACCATCCATTTGGTGATGATAAGTTGTGTTCATTTGCAACTAAGTGCCCTATAGTTTGAACAATTATTGCCAAAACAATTCAGCGAATGTGGGATCCATATAAGACACAATGGAAATGGGAATACCATGGAGATTAGAAATTTGATCCAAAAAAACTTGGGCACCCATTGCTGCTGTAAAGGAGTGTTGTAGGGAAATAAAGTGAGCATATTTGGAAAGTCAATCAATTACCACCACGGTGACTAATTTGTTTCCTGGTTTTGGAAGACCTACTATAAAATCCATGGAGATGCTCATATAAATAGTGGCTAGTATCGACAATGGTTGCAATGCCCCTCGAGTCTCCACTATCTCATCCTTATTGATTTGGTATTTGTCACATTTAATCACAAAAGTATGTATTTCCTTTTTCATTCCTTCCCAAAAGAAAGATCACTAGTGCATTCATAGGTTTTATGAAATCCTAAATGACCAGCTGTAGGAGATGAATGCAACTTTCTAGTATCCTTTGTTTTAAAGTTGATTTTGATACTAGAAAAAGGCAATCTTTATAGCACAATGTTTCTTGTTGCCAAGTGTATCCTTTGGAAGGATTAGGGTCATGTTGAATTCATTTTGTGAGATTATCATGATATGCATCATCATTGGTCAACCACTCTTGTTGTGCTTCTACTAATCATACTATTACTAGTGAGAATAAAGCAAATAGAGATTTTCCTTCCTCAATTTTGTCAGACAATGCATCTGCGATGACATTATTGTTTGCGGAACTATGCAACACGGGTTAGCAAAAACCATGATCTAAGGGTTGTGACTTATATTACAAAATCTTAGAGTACTCAAAGCAAATAACCATAAGCAAATTTAAATATTCAATCAAAATATGAATCTACTCATAAACACTACTAGAAAGAATAGAATTCATATAAGAAATAATGATTTAAATTGGTATTTACCAATGAATAAGGAAATATTACAATTCACACACCTAAGAGTAGCTTGATAGAGTGAAGGTGTTCTCTAATGTTTCCCTACCAGGAGGGTCTTTTGCTTCCTTGGATGATCTTGGTTCCTTTCCGTGGTACTTACAAAAGGGATGTGAGAGATAGGAAGGAATTGTATTCAAATCTCTTGGGAAAATGGTGGCATAATTTGATCTGAGATAATAATAACGAATTATGGAATGGTAATGGATCATTATATGGATTATGGGTGGCAATAATGTGACCTCTCATGGTTTCTTTATAGACTTTTGGTGAGAAACCTAGAAAAATCCTCTCTTTCTCTTTCTTCAATTTGGGTGGAAAGCTTAACTCCAGGTAGTTTATTAGTAACATGAGATTTGTAGGACAATAAACTCTTGCAAGAATAGAGTTGAGAGATTGTAAGCAAACTTTTTTATTGAGTTTTATTCTCCTAAAGTTTTTTAAGTATAAACTTATTTGCTTATGATGTGAATTTATAATATTTGTGTTTGACTGAATTTCAATTCAGCCTACCAACTTGTTTGGATACATTTATCTAATAAATTAGAATGCATTGTATGTCTCTCTTATTTGGATGCATTTATAGAATCCATTGGAATGCATTGTATGTCTCTCTTATTTGAATCAATTGGAATGCATTGTATGTCTCTCTTATTTGAATCAATTGGAATGCATTGTATGTCTCTTGACCAAAAAGAGTCTACCAACAAATAGTTTTTGAGAATGCTTTTAATTGTGCTGAAATTATTGCTAAGAGATGTAAAAGTTCTACTAAAATATGCATCAACAAATAGTCAAAGTGTTTTTAGTTGTGTTGAAATTGTTTTTAAATATTGCAAAAGTTTTACCAAAATATGGATACTCTATGTGTGTTTCATTACATTAAAACTAATGATTTCATTTTACATTAAAACTAATGATTTCATTTTACATATTTATAAGTAACTTGATACCTCTTACTTTAAACACATATTAACATTGGATTGTATTTTCTTATGTTGTGTTTAATAACAAAAGTCTACTTTGGAAGTTTAAAATCCATTTGGCATGCACTTTATAAGATAGTTTTGCTTGATAATTTATGTACCTTAGGGCTTGATGACTAGAGAACATAACAAATTCTATATACAACAAATAATGCTGAAAATGTCTAAACATTTGGACAACTTGTATAGTTTTTTTGGTCATGTATTATGTTAGCATGGTTCAACTTTTAATTAAATATTCTACACATCTTCCCTCATGACTTAATTCTCCATTTTCTATAACATAGTCACAACATTCAATTGTAAAGAACTTAAAATTTAAAATTTGTGTTGAGTATTGATGTCTTCATCATCTTTTTTTGAGTATTTAAATATCAATTTTATTTCTAGTTGTTTTACTCCAATTTGAATGTTTTACTATAATATGAAAGCTTTAATTTTTGTGTAAGCCATTAAGGATGTATAAATGGTACTAAAATTTCTAATAAAATGTCTATAAAAAATTAACCATCAATAAAAACTTCTTGCATCTATTATATTTTGTGGAATAAACCATGTCACTCAAGTACACATGGCTTTGATCTTATTTGGGTCCATACTCATTCCATTGCTTTGCATAACTAATTATTCTCAAGATTGATGATTAATATTTCAACTCTAAGTTTTTCAAACATTAATCTCAAATGTTCTTTCATGTTTTTTTTAAAATCAGAATATTCATCAAAATAGGCAATAATTTTTTTCCAATGTATTGTCTAAGTAACGAGGTCATTGTCCTCATGGATGAAATGGGGGTGTTTCTTAACCCTAATGGTATTACCAACAATTTGGACAAACCATCCTTGGTTTTGGATCTTGTTTTCCACTCATTTCCTTCTCATATCTAGATCTGGTAATAGACACTCCTAAAGTCAACCTTTGACAACATTATAGGATTTGCCTAGTTATCCAACATATCATCCATTCTTGGAAATGGATGTCTCTACTTCATAATAATTTTGTTGAGGGATCTTGTATCTATACACAATTTCATTTCCCCCATTTCTTTGGTGATATAAGAGTAGGTGTAGTGCAAGGAATAATGACTAATGGTCTCTCTTATAAATCATTTGTCAAGTAATCATGTAATCTGTCTTCTCATCTCCTCATTCACATGAGGAACTAATTTATATGCATCTTATTTTGGTAATTTGGCACCTCAAATAACATCAATTTGATGGTTTATAATTCTTAAAGGAGGTGATCCAACAAGTAACTCAATGGTAGTTAAATCGACCAACTCCTTTAAAAATTTGTGTGCCTCAATTGATATTTCTTGATCTACATGCACTGTCTTCTCTCTTGGGTATAAAAGATAGCACACTTTTCTTCTAACTTCCTTTAGGAACTCTTTTTAACCCATCATATAGAGAGACAAAAAAACTATACTAGAATATCCATGTTCCTTCAAAGGCTTCAAGATATATCTTTTGAATTATAATAACATCCCATAGGTGTTATTCTTACCATTATGAATTACACTATTTCATACTATCATGGCATATCCAATAATAAGTGATGCATCCATAGCAACATAGTACTTTATATATGCAATGTATAAAGTAACAAAACATGATATTTTTACCATTAGAGGAATTTTGATGTAAAAAATGAGCCTCAAAACAAAAAAATGTAATATCCAAATAAAAATTATAAAAACCAATAGGATTCAAGATCTCTTATGATGTCCACCATAAGGGTAAATATTTTTGGAGGGAAAGAGAAAAAAATACATTTTACCTATTGTATTTTCTACTTATCTCCTTGTAGGTTTACTCAAATTCTAAATATGAGAACTGATTAGATACATAATTCAATTTTGCATCCAATGTTACCCACTTGGGATACTTTTGACACATCCTCGGTATAAAAACACTCAAAATACATTTAAAAAAATGTATTTCCTTCAACAAAATAAGTATTTTTATGTTTTTACTGTCGCGGGTTTATCATAACATGTATGTTGAGTGGAGAGTCGTTGAATATGGGATTTAATTCATCTTCCAATGAGTGCTTGTAGTCTAAATATGATTCAACCTACAAGGAGATAAGTTGAAAATACTATAGAAAAAAATAGTTTTTTTCGTTTCCTTGAAAAATGTAATGTCCATTTTTTGAAAAATTAGACACACTATCACAAAATATTTCAATAGAGGCTTAAAAATTTAGTGAGTGGAAGTTTTCTTTCTCAAAACACTCATTGAAAATGAATTTCACACTAATTCCATGGTCATGAGACAACTAAGGCAGCTCTAGGAGAGTGACATGTGTTAATTTTTGGTAGATTTAGGATTTATGCAGAAAATAAGCAATCAATGTACTTTAATGCAAAATCACTTTTAACATTTAACAACTAGTACTAAAAATGAAATAGTACAGCAGTAGCTCTAGTAAAACATAATTTTCATTTCTTTCAACTTCTCACCTTTAACACTACCAAATGGTCATCGTGTTAAAGTAATCTTGACTAACATGTAATCAATAATAAAATAATAAACTTGTTTAATTAGAAATAAAAGTGATAGGTGAAGATACTTACCTTGGTGTGGAACTTTTCCTTAGAAATGTTACTTTCAGAAAAGGGACTATGCCTCTCAGAGGCCAGTCAATACTGGGAACCGACTGACCCTACAAGAGGGTATGTACAAACCAGAGAGAGACATGACATGTAGTACAATAAAGTGGTCAAGTGGCAGTCACTGACAAGAACCAACACAATAGAAGTCAACAAGGTCACTAGAGATCTAACAAATCTTAGCATATAGATCTAACCCAAGCAACACACATATCTGACCTCAAATAGCAGCATACAAGTCTGACCTCCAGCAGCACACAGATCAGATCTAGAGCATAAAAAATCTGACCCAGAAATGATCACAACCAAAGCATAGTTAACAAGTAACCCACGGCTCCGATCAGAATACAAACTGCGTCCTTCAAGACAGTCCAAAGAACAACCAATGAAAAATACTAGGGCATGCAGCCTCCACAGTCATACACTCAACGATCTAGATCAGAACCACAAAGCCCACGACTTGCACAATCAAGCTCACAACAAGCACAGTAATCCTCAGCAAGGTCACACGTTAGTCAAACTAGTCAGCAGTAGGCTCAACAAAGGTTCACAGCTAGATCTCAAAGGAAGCACTCCTCATGGCTCAGATAAAGATGGCAGGAGCGAAAAATCTATCAACAATTTAGGTAAACTTCAACATAAAAACCTTCAACGTTTACCTTAAGCAGACATGAAAAAAACAGATCTGAAAATTGTGGTAAACTCCAGCAGGAGGGCGATCTAACCAAGCAGCAGAAAGGTCGTCAAATCCTTGACGTCAAGCAGAAAAATCAGATCTAAAAAAGATATGTAATGATGTGATAATAATAATTCAAATGAGGAACATTAGAACTTATTATATAGGATTGTAGATCTTCTAGAAAGGTCATTAAAAGATAATTCTTTAATTTAGTTAGTATTCCATCAAATTAGGAAGGTACCACCCAATATATATAATAATAAAAAAAAGATTAAAGATTAAAAAAAAGACAAAAGGGAAAATAAAAAATAAAAATAAAAGTCACATAAAAGAGAAAATAAAAATAAAAATAAAATAAAAAATAAAAGATAAAAGGTAAAATAAAAAATAAAAATAAAAGAGTCACATAAAACACAAGTAGGGTACTATGACTAATAAAAAATGCTACAAGTCAAAGCCATACAAACAAGAGTGGGTAGCTTGACCCATAACCTCTAGGACCAAAACGAGTGTACTTCAAATGTGGACAACCAACGATAGTACCCAAAAGACCAAAACATCAAAGGTGGTATAAATAAAAAATAACGCAGGGTGGGTAAATGACCTTATTAACCACAAGTCAAAGACAAGGTACCACAAGAACAATAATCAACAAGGTGTAAGGACCAAAAGTAAATCAACCAAGGTGGGGAAGGTACAACCAGTCATCTCTCTCTCAAATGTACAAATGTTCCATATAACCTGAAAGTTCATCATCACTATATAAGGAAGGGTCCACACGGATGATGTGATCATGTGGTCCTCTAAACTGCTCCTAAGGTCAAATGTTAGTGGCTTCATCAAGGGGTGGGAAGTCCCTTCAGAAGACCATCTAACTCAACCATCTCAAAGACCTAGGAGAAGAGGACATCACACATCATCATCTTGGTAACTGACCAAGAACCATAGTAGCATAATTCGTCTGTATTGGATTTTCATGTACGGTAATTCAGAACAATTCAAATTCGTCGAATATTCGGTCTAGGTAAAATACAAATACATTGGAAAATTGAATTTAGAATAACCAATTTTGAAATACCACATTTTAATCATTTAATCACTATAAAATGTAAATAATATTCAATTTCTGACTTTCTTATAAAAATAATAATTACTAACTAGTTGTTATCTCTCACACTAAGTACATTGAGATTTTATATTTTTGTTTTTAAATAATAATTTTGATTGTAAATAATATGTATAGAAATAAAACAACCATTTTAAATGTACATTTATGATATATCTTCTAAATGGAAAATATCTATCACTCTAAATAAAGAGTGATCATCAACTGTCCTTGTAGGACTTACATTAACATATTCCAAAAAGTGTTATTTTACAAAAAAGAATTACATTCTCTGCCTTAGCAGCTTACAATAATCACATTGTTTCCATTTAAGGATTACATGCTTTTAACATCATCAATCGCAGGTCGGATTACTCTATCCTTGTAGATATTCATTACAAAATATGGCCAGGACTTCCTCGCTTCAGAAGGATACCAACTTGGAATCAAGGTGAAGAGTTCCATCATTCCTGAACTCCACCAACCTAACCGTTATAAAATGAACATTGAAACTCTGTTTACTGATTCCACAGGTGCTTTCAAAACACGTTCCTCAACGTATTCGTATAACTTCCTTGTATACTCAGTCTGAATAAAAAAGTTACAGCAATAAATACGAAACTCTGTGCCTTTAACCAAAATGAAATGGTCAAGTAGCTGACCATTTACAATCTCCTCGACTTCTATTATACTGGGTTGAATTGCCAATGCCACCTTGGAAAGGAAAATGCTTACGCATTGATTTCTTTGTATATATGAGAGAAGGATACTGATTCGAAAAATCTCAAGACGTATAGGATTTCTTTTATAATAGATTGTAACTGGGCGGCATTAATCTGGGAAATTCCATTTTCCCAGTCGATTACCATTTTGGAATCTCCAAAAATCTGAATGCTTGAAACATTTTTCCTTTGAGCAGTTTTGAGAAACGCCCACAGAGTTGCTAACTCAGCCTTGCTATTTGAATCTCTCCCTGGTGTGAATTTGATGCAAAGCTTTATTTCATCTATAATGTATAAAACTCCCCTTGCTCCACCAATAGGAGGAGATCCCTTACTTGCACCATCAAAATAAGCCCATGGCTCATTCTTATTGATACTTGGAACTGTAATTTATCTAATTTTTCTGGATTTGTCAGCGATCTTGTGCTCCTGGACCTTCTACAGCAAGATAACATAAGCAATGACTGATGGAAATCTTATATTATTGAAAATTGCTTTGTTGCGTGCTTCTGAGATTGTGTAAACAAAGAGAGTGGGGAAGGAATCATAATTACGTATGCCCTCTATTCGCCACCACTCCAGGGAATGTTGTTCTAGCGTTGCATCTCTTTGCGTTATTCTGGAGTTGACCAGTTTCAATGAAACCATGTCCCATACTTCTCCTGCATAAGGACACAGAATGAACAAGTGAGAGGAGGTTTCCTCATTTGCAAGACAAAGTGCACAAATGCTGGGACCATGAAACCCTCTTTTCTTTAAGTTTTCCCAGGTTAAAATTTTGTCATTTAGAGCCAACCATAGGGTCAAGATTGTTTTCATAGGGCTGTGAATTTTCCATAAGGTTTCCACCACCACTTTTTCTCTCCATGGACAGTTTCTTGACTCACTGCTTCATAACCAAGTTTCGCCAAAAAGTCTCCATTTACTCCATTATTTGTCGAAATTAGTTTGTCTTCTTCCCCATCATCCACATGGATGAAATTGTCCACCAATTTGTTCACAAAACTGTTCCATTCCCTTGCTAAATCTTCTGATAGTAGAAAATCATGAGAGGATTTCCATCCAACTCTTCCTCTCAGTTGTGGAGTTTGAGCTTGAGCATCAGCTAGCATGACCACCTTCTGTAGTCTGAATTTTTCTTTCAACTCAGCTGATAATTTAAAATTTTCTCCCGCTTCTATCCAAGGATCCACACCTATCCTAACTTTTTTCCCATCACCAATCTGCCATGCTGTCCAATTCCCTATTAAGGGAAAAGCCAACACCAAAGCTTTCCATCCAATAGACCCATTTTTGGATGATTTGATAGGGTTTCGAAACCATTCATCAATAGTGGAGTTGTTGCAATATTTGGATCTTAGAACTCTTCCCCACAAACAATTTGGTCTTTGATTTAACCTCCAGAGAGTTTTGGCTGCCAAAGCTTTACAAAATAATTTGGGGTTTTTAATGCCCCATCCTCCTAGATTCTTGGGTAGAGTTAAAAGATTTCCGTTTTGATAATGGGATACCTTTTGACTGCTTGCTAGCCATCCATAAGAATGAAAAGAATTTTTTCCTAATTTTTTCCAAAATTCCTTTAGGAATGTAGGTCATGGAAGCCCAATATACTGGAATGCTCTGAATTACTGCTTTCAGGAGAACCAATCTACCTCCTCTTGAGAGAAATATATTTTCCTATATCGTGATGCATTTCTATACCTTTCTATAAAGCCATATCCAATCTTGAAAGATATAACAGTTTGGTTTTAGAGAAAAACCCAGATATTTAACTCCTTCCGCCAATATAGTCAATGGAAAAGGAAGGGCCGTCTTAACTGAAGAAATTAGTTCCTCAGAGAACTTGTTGTGTGCTATGCCTGATTTATTTGGGTTTATCATCATCCCCGTTGGTACAAGACTAACAAAGAATCAAATGCTTTCAAGTTTTCTAAGGTACCCTTTCTAAACATGAGAACATTGTCGACGAGCAGAGTGTGGGTCACTTCCAAGGAGTCCGAAACTTGCACAACTTCAATTCTTTTAAAATTCTTAGCATTAAGGATCAACCTACTCAAGGCATCCACAACTAGTAAAAAAAGGAATGGAGAGAGGGACATCCCTGTTGAATCCCTCTTGAAGGTCTAAAAGAAGCTGAAGGGGAGCCATTTATCATTACTGCAAAGGAGGCGGATTGTACACATCCCATTATCCAGTCGACTACTTCAATTTCCATTCCAATCTATACCAGCAACAGTCTTAAAAATGTCCAGCTGACCCTATCATAAGCTTTTGAGAGCTCTAATTTAAGAGCGAATGCCTTCTGTTTCTATTTTTTTATTGAATGGAAGGCTTCTTGATCCATTGAAACTGCATCATGGATTTGTCTGTTAAACAGGAATCCAAATTGCTCTTCTGTAATAAAATCACTTAGCAAGGGTTTAAGCCTCTGAGCAATTATTTTTGCAATTAACTTGTATATCATATTACAACAAGCAATTGGTCTGAAGTCTTCAAAGGAGTCATGTTTATTCTTCTTAGGGATCAGATAAATGAAAGTTGAATTGAAGGAACCAAGAAATTTCCCTGACTTTTGGTATTCGTGAACTACTTTCAGAAGGTCATCCTTGAAGTGATCATAAAACCCCAGGTAGAATTCAACATTGAAGCCATCTGGCCCTGGGATTTTCCCTTTCTGAAAAGAACGAAGAACTTGTCCCAATTCTTTCTCATAGATATCCTCCTTTAAAGACTTATTCATTTCTTCAGTGAACGCCCTGGGAAAAAGCCTTAAAAATTCTAGCATTTATGTTATCGGACACCCTGGGGGCTCAGAGAAGAGAGAGCCAAAATTTTTGACGGTCGCAACTGCTTTATATTGAAAGGAGCTTACCAAAAAACCTGATTCATTCCTGATCTCTAAGATAGTGTTGATATTCCTTCTATGACTGGAAAAAATTATGAAAGAAATTTGTATTGTTGTCCCTAGCCGCTAACCAAATAGCTCGACTTTTTAATCTCCATAATTGTTCTTCTTTTTCCAATAGGGAGGTTCTTTTTCCTTCTAGCTTCTTCAGAGACTCTGATTCATCAATGGTAAAAATGCCTTCTTTTAAAGTTGAATACAAAGCCTTAATCTTGGACTCTATCTCTCTTAGGTCTTCTTGAGTAGACTTCTTGAATTTTTTCTCCCATTCCTTAGATAACTTTTTTGCACGAGCAAGGCTATCAACAAAATGCTGCATAAATGAGGATCGCTCAGAAGAGATTAGAGGTTGCCATGAACCCAATATCAGATGTTTATACTCCTCTTCTTTGAGCTAGATGGGATTAAATTTGAAAGGAGAGGGAGGATTTTTCTCCGAACGATGTACTGATAAGAGGATAGGTTTGTGGTATGAAAGTCCTCCGACTTCAATGGATGACAGAAAAATTAACTGATTATTGATTAGAATTTCAGAGATCAAAAAGCAATCTAATCTTTTGGATATCGCTTGATCCCCTCCCCTCTTGTTCATCCAGTTGTGTTCCAATTTCAACGGTTGGATATCAATTAACCCTTTATTTTCAAAGAAGTTGGTAACGAATGGGATTAATGAATTAGGTCTAGAATTTTTACCCCATACCTCCTTGGAAAAGAGTGCGAAATTCAAATCACCTCCAACTATTACATTCGGGCACTCCAGAGTTCTAGTGCTTCCCAAATCCTCCCAAAAGGGCTTCCTACAAAAGTAGGGTTCGTAAACATTTAAAATCGAGAATGTATGCCCTGTTTCATCATCCATCAAAACGGTCTCAATTGCCTAATTTAGCAGTGAAGCTGAAACCAATTCAATGCCTGGTCTTCACGTAGTAACTAAATTTAAGCCCCCTAAATGCCCAAATGCATTGTAGGATTTCATCTTCCAGTCCCTTAAGCAACCCCTTAAAGCTTCTTCTGCTTTTTCGCCTACCAACATTGTTTCTTGTAAAAGTAAGACTGAAGGTTTTTCCAAACTCACCATCCTTTTAAGGGCATTTGTTTTGGAGGTCCCCCTAACCCCCTTGAATTGAGAGAGATGATGATAATTTTATAACCCCAATAGGGTATTTTTCCACTCTAAGTGCCCGGTTAATAGTTTTATGTTTCCCTAGCTTGATGTCTAAAGCTGCTTGTTTTTGTGCTTTAGTTAAAATGGATTTTCTTCTTGCCTGTAGTTTAGTTTTTGGAATTAAGGTCTAAACCCCCCGTAGAGATGCATGATTCTCCTTTTAGCGAAATTTTAGACCTTAAGTCATAATCTCTTCTCAGAACAGTAGAAATAAAGGAGGAAGAAACTTCGAGCTCTTGAAGAGAGGGTAAGTCATTGCAAGGCTCAGGTTTTTTTGAAGTTTGACATAAATCTTGAAGAAAACAGGAGGACTCAACTACAAGAGACACCATACCTCTAGGAACTGTATGTTCCACGATCCCTTCTTGCGCCCAATAAAATTTCGGGACTTGTCGTTGACTGTCCGCTGAAACCAACATGTCCTTCAGTGTCACGTGGCCCACTGCCCCGTCATGTTATTTTCTCTTTAGAATCGGACTATCAACCACATGCTGAGCCTTGTCACTTACAAGACTATCTCCTACCTCCTCCTTTATTCCCTTTTTAGTGGTATCCTCCTTCACAAAGTGACGATCTTTTTAACCCATATTTTTCTTGGCCTCACAAATTCTTTTTGTGAATTGTAGTCCTTTTGCAGGTGACCAACTCTTCGCCATATAAAACAACAAAACATGAGTTTCGATTAATACAACTTTTGAGTCCAGATGCTTTTGTGCATTCCAATTTTTATATCTTCAAACATACCATCTCTAAGGTTCATTTCCACCAGAATTCGGATGCACCTTCTATCAATATTGGTTTCCCAATTAGGTCCAAAATCAACGAACCTCCCGAGCTTGTTCCCGATCGCCTTCAATAAATTATCCTGCTAGACTACCATAGGGAGACTTGGTAGAATTATCCAGACCTGTTGTAGGTTGTGGGGTTCCCTTTTGGAATTAAAATCTACTCTCCACTTTTGTAAAATCAACCCTGAGGGCCCCCACTTCCAGTCACGAGCAAGCATTTTTGGCACGTCTTCCTTTGCACAGAGTTTTAGGAGGAACCAACCTCTTGGTAGAACATGAAAACCTAGTGAATAACCCAGAAAATCTTTCCAGTTTGTGTCTATCCAATTCTGTAGAGATTCTTTTCCCACCACCTTACCGCAAAATCTACCTATTAGTGCAAGTGACAGGTAATCTGGAATTTCTTCTAACTGTATATCCTTTCCCATGATTAGCTCCGTGCCACCTTTTTTGGGTTTAATGCATATGTACTGCCTCTGCGCACTCCTTGCAGGTCCGACTTCATCGTGTGATACCTCCATATGAGTGTTATTAATGAACACCTTGGTTGGTTCGTTACTCTGTACGTCCTCCGGCACCTCAACTGACGTCACCCTTGCGCCTGAGCAGAAAATGGAGTGAAGTTGGGGGCTGTCCTCCGATTTGTAATCAACCTCTTCCATCTGCATGATTGCAGAAACCGAGCCTTCACTGTATCCAAGAAAATCTCCCTCCTGACTATACGAAAATTCAGTGCCACATGAAAACGGTATATCTTACCTGAAATCATGATTCCAAGAGGTTAGGAAAAACTACCTACTTCTAGCGAACCTTCGCACTGTCCTTCGCTTGCTCCCTCGCACCCTTCGCCTTCTAGCTCCATCCCGCTCCCCCTAGATCATACATTTATGATATATGTGTGCATATTTGATTAAAATTATTATTCATATAAGTACTCACTTTCATATTTTATTCGTATTGGATCTTTTCGTTACATATTTTTTCGTACCGAATCGTATTCATACTCGAATTATGCTACTCTACCAAGAACCTCCATTCTTAAGAAATGGCTCTCCTCCCAAAGCCGAGCTTCAGTCCCATACTGAGTCATGTTGATCAACCCTCTTGTCCTTGACGAGGTCCTCTATTCTCCCAGAGAATGGTCCTCATCCTTAAACTGAGTTTTCAATCCCAGATTGAATGTTGATCAACCACCTGCAGGACCTACTTGGTCCTTGACAAATAATTTTCCTGTTCCTAGACCAGGATATCCAGAGGATATCTCTGTCTCAACTTGCAGGATCTGCTTGGTCCTCATGACCAAGAAACTGTCTGGTCCAAGACCATAATAACCTAGAGACAAATAGGGGCCCTAGCCACATATTAGGGACTTTTCCATGGGATTAACCTGATTGTTCTCTTGAACATGAACCCCGGGAGATAGTTGGGGGCCCTAGGGTACCTTCTAGGGTCTTACTCTTTACTCTGCCTCGTTAACATAACCAGGAACCCTAGTTAACTGACTAGGGTACAATTATCTCCAAGAATGGGTCTCGCGGGTGAACTAAAAATTAACAATATGGAGCTTCTTATTGGATTGAAAAGATGATATATGTGGCTACTTAATATTGTGTGGATGAGGAATTTTTACAAACACTTCATAC
The DNA here is from genome assembly GCA_027924585.1 of Larix kaempferi. Lineage (NCBI taxonomy): Eukaryota > Viridiplantae > Streptophyta > Pinopsida > Pinales > Pinaceae > Larix > Larix kaempferi. The sequence continues at coordinate 2,871,034 of BSBM01000254.1, forward strand.
ACACCCCCCTTCAGTACTTTGTCTAGTTTTGAAACTAGGAAAACTAGGAAACTAGTCTTTTTTGTCTTGTTCCAAACACCTCCATACCTTTCCAAATTTCTTCTTGAAATACCCTATGGGATTTAAAACATCCTAACATACCTCAAACACTCAATGGTCGTATCAGAAAACTCCTTTTGCCATGTTATTCAAGTCTGCTCAAATTTGGCAAATTTCAAACTTTGGACTAGTGAACCCAAGCTACTCCAAAAGCACCCAAATGCTTTCAAATTGAGTATGGATGGGATTGAGAGGTCTTAATACATCATAATTAATATATTATACACTTTTAAATTCATTATATACATTCATGGATTGCATTTCTCAAGTAGAAAAGAAGGGAAAAACGTTAGTGAATTTGATGTTTAAAAACCCCACTAGTCTATGATCTTTTTGGCTTCCCAAACACTATATGAAATTCCATATTTTCTTAAAAGAGACTTGGATTTGATAAATGACCTCACGGGAAACCAAAATTCAGCATTAATAAGGTTCTAAAATATTCTATCACTCCCATAAAACATAATGTTGTGAGACATAGAAATTGTGTGGAAAATGTTAACAATAGACATGCAATTTGTTGCACAATATTTAATCAAAATACCAAGGGGTATACACATAGTGTTTTTTGTATCAATATTATATCATAAGCAACTCAAAACATCAGAAACAATTCAGATAATGTCTGATGTAAAATAGATACAAATTACTCCAAAAACTCCAGGTGAAGATAAAGGGGAAACTAGCTCGAATCAATAGTTTACTTGGAATTTTTACATGAAAGGCATGGAATTTCGAGCTATAGATCCAATGTCCAGCTCATTACAGATATATGCATCAGATAAAATAACCATGGAGTCAATAAATCATCCTCCACAAAATATACACAACTATGAGTGCGTCATCAATAGTAGAACATGGACATTAAGAGAATATTGAGAGAAGAGATAGTGGAAAAGGAGATAGTATATGAAATCGAACTGAAAGGGGACTCAAACCTACATCAAAATACCTTCATTAATCTCTGATAAGAGGTATGAATGTCCTCTCCTCCAACAAACTTGGACAAGGATATTTCACCTTCGAAATTGGTTCAATGGTAGGGAGAATGAACATCCACCATGCAAGGACAAGCTAAGCTCTCCAAGAGTGCAAATGAAAACGATTCAAAAAATTCTCTCCTTTGTCATCCTCCTCTTTTATTGAATTCAAGAGCTTGAATTCCCTCCAAGAGACTTTACTCAACGCAAATTAGTGATATATTCTCTCATGAGACACTTGTCCATTTCTTCATTGTATTCCTCTTTCCCCAATTCAAACTGGGAATATTGGATGACCATAAATCCCTCTATGCACTCTCTTTCTAGTCTATTTTTAGCCCTGATATGTCAAATGTGTCACAGGTCTTCAATAAGGTCTGAATTTGTCATATTTTTCAAAGATTCCTTCATCATTGTTGTCATAGATGCCATAAAATCTAGCTACAAGTGCCACAATGCCTCTTCCTATTTATTGGGAGTTTCTCTTCCACTCCAATTTGAATTTCCTAGATTCTTGCCATGAATATTTTATCTTCATCTCCCCCAAGTATGTTATCCTCCACCTTGGACTTGAATTGGTGAGAGAATGATTCCACGTGTAGTGGGAAATCTTGACACATGTGGGCCCCACACCCTCTTATGTGCCCTCATGATCCAATGCTACTTCATTTTCCTCTTTATTATTATTATTTATTTGGCCCATTTAACATGAATTTGTAATTCTAAGGTTATTTTGGGTCTTGTAGATCCCTTATCACATTTTTTATGCTTCCTCCCCAACCTAGGAAACTAGTAGGTTAGTGGAATTTTTTCCTCCATGCTAATTTATTTGGATGGGGAAATTACAAACTTTGAGTTGTGGATTTTCTCTTCATGTGACCCACATTATCCATTTGGATCTAATTTTTCATTATTACTAACTTGTACATCATTCTTGGCAATTATTTGACCCTTAGCACCAATTAGACAAACTATCATGAACATGGCCCAATATTGCTTGTACTCAAGAAATATGAACCAAATCCGAAAAAGTTTGAACCCAACCAGTGGATTCTCACCTCATGCAAGTGAATATCTGTATGATGAAACATTTGTGTACTTTTCCACCAATTTCTGCAAGCTTCTTCATGAATTCCAAAACAGAAATGGTTGAATCCAAGGATGATCCTTGGATCCCAATTGATGCTCAAGAATACATGGTGAAATATATATCCTCCTATCCAATGCATAATAGTTACATGGAATTCATCATAACACCGTGCAAGAAAAACATAATTCCATCCAAAAATATGTTTCCCATGGAGAAAATATGAGGCTTGCTTCCTCAAGCCAACCAACCAAAATCTACTCACAATGAGCTGTCAATGATCAACAATGCCTGGGTCCCACTGCTTTTGCACTCTCCTAGTGCACAATGTCATCAAGAACCAATCTAGCAAGTATGGGTTGCCAAGGTCCCAATTCTTGTGCATTCTTATCATGCACAAGGTCTCCCAAAACAATACATCAAAGTAGTAGGTGTACAATATCCTCCAAATTATTTCAACCAAGTGTGGAATGCCAGGATCCCATAACTGGTGCATTCCATCAATGAGAAAAATAACACAAAATCTTACATCAAGGTGAGAGATTCTAGGATCCCACTCTCTAATGAGCATCCTCCAAAACATCATAAGTTCAAAAGATAGATCATCAAAGTACATAACAACATCATACAAATGTACATCAAGAAGGTGCATCATCAAATAATCATGAAAGTGCTTGTCCATCCAAGCAAGTATATCATCATGTGCCCCATCCACGCAAGCATCAAGTATTATATTAAATCTGCTCCAATGACATAGGTGAGGACACCATGTCCTATATGCTCCAAAATAATGTAATATGCATCAAAATAATCAGCCATGTGTTCTTTCATCCAAAAAGTGAATGAAAAACCTCCACCAGAATCTGAACCAAGTAAGGATCAAAGAAAACAGGGAGACTTCAAGTGGCTCAAAGAAGTCTCATCAATACACCCATGAATATGTGTATTATCAAGAAATCAAAAAGGATGTTTCTTCCAATAAGAATGTGTGTCAATGATATATCTCTTCACAAGTATTGGATGAAGTTCCCCCAACATCAAATGAACTAAGTAAGGAGCAAGGAAAATCGTGAGTCTTGAAGTGACCCGAGTGAACATCGTAGGTGCATCCATGTATATGTGTATCATCATAAGGTAACAAAGGATGCTGCTACAAATTTAAAGAATAAGGTTCTCTAGTCATGTCATCACCAAAAGGAGATATAGGATTTTCATACTCCTCATGTGGCACCATCAGACAGAAAAATTTCACCCATACTTCATTAGGATGAATGTTGCAAAATATGGAAGTGTAGGATGTAGGAGAATGAACCAACTCACACAAATGATCAGAAAGTGCAGAAGTTTCATCATGTGAAGTTTCCATATGGGTAGGATCATGTACCTCCCTCAAAAGTGCGAAAATTTCATCATAGGTTGGTTCCAAGGTAGTGGAATCATGCACTTCTCCAAAAAGTGTGTAACCATTATCAAGAGGAAAATCAAGTTCCTCTTCCGCCACAACAAATGCTTAGATCTCATCAAGCTCATATTCAAACACATCAAGCACATGCAAGTTTATATTTTTCTCATGATCCATCATGTCATGAGAATTGTCCAAGCAATCTACCATATGGCAACCTGAAACATAGGAGGAAGAACAAGTATCTTTCAATCTCTCAAGAAGTTGATCATTTTGAATTTCAATCTTATGAATATCCTCATTATTCTTCAAGTCTTCTTCATGTAACCATTCATTAACCTCAACCAAATTGTTTCTATGAAAAAGAAAAGACATGAAATTACCTTCGATGTTGCACATTGCTCTTTGAATATTCTCCATGTCTTCAAGAAAGGATGGCTCCTTTAATGAAGAAACTCTCCAACAAGAATTTGACACCAATGCTTGAGTGTCATGGAGTATGATAAGGGCCTCATAGATATTCCTTTCACTCATATTCAAAGACCCTCCAATGAAGGATGGTTCATGAGAGTGAACCTCCTCTTCTTCTTTTTTCTTGGGATCAACTTCACATGGAGGCTCAAGTGGTGACTGGGAAGGTGATCTTGGTTCATATTTTGCTGATACAAGGTCTTCTTCTTCATGCTCAATGGTGGGAATTGCAACAACCTCATCAAGGCTGGTCTCTATGTCCCCAATATAGAGGGATGGACATCCATTAGTAGATGTCTCTGGATGATCCTCTTCAACTTCTAATGAAGCTTCACATTTGGTACTCCTTTATTTTCCTTTAATTTTATTGGTACTTTGTTTGTGCTCCTTCAAGCAAGATGATGCATCTTTCCCCTTGGTTGCCTTAGGATCAAGATATTTGGAGCATCTTTTTAAAGAAGATCCAAAAATTCTCTTCAAGTAGGAAACACATGCATCCCATGAAGCTTCGGATATTTCACTACTCTTTTCACAAGTAGGATGATTTTTACTCCTTTCATGCTCCTCCAAATTTTGATCCTTGATTGTGGAACATGCATATTCTCCATACACATGGCTATAAGAATAACCATCATTTATTCTTCCAAATGTGATATGATGGGAGTTACTTGTAAATGTTGCCTCCTGGACGTTCTCTTCCTCGTATTGTCTGTAGTACTCTTGATATTTCTCATCATAGTCATCATCATACTTCTCATAGAATTCATTTTCCTCTGAGGCATAGAAGGAATACTCCTCCTCATACTGCTCATACTCTGAATCTGAATAAGACATGGTTGTAATTTTCCTTTTCAATGGATGAATCAATGAATAGCTGCAAGGACCATGCTCTAATACCACTTTAATGTCCCTTTTTGTAAAAATTAAGCACATTATAACACAATATTTCAATAGAGGCTTAAAACTTTAGATAGTGGAAGCTTTCTTTCTCAAAACCCTCATTGACAATGAATTTCACACTGATTCCATGGTTATGAGACAACTGAGGCATATATAGGAGAATGATATGGAGCTTCTGATTGGATTGACAAGATGATATATGTGGCTACTTAATATTTTGTTGCTCGGGATATTTTACAAACACTTCACATACATCATCCTTCAGTACTTTATCTAGTTTCAAAACTAGGGAAACTAGGAAACTAGTCTTTCTTGTCTTGTTCCAAACACCTCCAGACCTTTCCAAATTTATTCTCGATGGGATTTAAAATATCCTAATAGACCTCATACACTCAATGTTCGAATCATAAAACTCCTTTTGACATGTTATTCAAGTCTGCTCGAATTTGGCCAATTTCAGACTTTGGACTAGTGAACACAAGCTGCTCCAAAAGAATGCAAATGCTTTTGAAATCTGTATGGAGAGGATTGAGAGGTATTAATACATCCTAATTCAGATATTATACACTTTTAAATTCATTATATACATTCAGGGATTGCATTTCTCAAGTAGGAAAGAAGGGGGAAAACACTAGTGAATTCGATGGTTAGAAACTCCACTAGTTTATGGTCTTTTTGGATTCCCCAAAACTGTACGAAATTCCATATCTTATGAATAGAGACTCGGATTTTTTAAAGGACCTCATGGGAAACCAAATTTCAGAATTAATCAGGTTCTAATGTCTTCTATCACTCCCATAAACAGAATGTTGTGAGACATAGAAATTGTGTGGAAATTGTTAATATTAAACATGAAATTTGTTGCATAATATTTAATCAAAATATGAAGGGATCTGCACATAGTTTTTTGGTCATCAAAATTAAATCATAAGAATCTTAAAACATCATCATAAACTCAAATAAATTTTGATGTAAAACATATACAAACTACTCCAAAAATGCCATGTCAAGATAGAGGGGAAACTAGGTCGAACCAATAGTTTACTCGGAATTTTTACATGAAAGGCATGGAATTTCGAGATATGGCTCCGATGTGAATCTAATTACAATGATATACATAATATAACATAATGATGGAGTCAATAAATCATCCTCCACAAAATATACACAACTATGAATGCGACATCAACAATAGAACATGGACATTGAGAGAAGATTGAGAGAAGAGATAGTAGATGAGCTTGAACTGAAAGGGGACTCAAAACTGCATCAAAAAACATTCATTAATATATTATAAGAGGTCTTAATGGAATCTCCTCAAACCAACTTGGACATGGATCATTCACCTTCGAAATTGGTTCAATGGTAGGGAGGATGAACATCCACCGTGCAAGGACAAGCCAAGCTCTCCAAGAGTGCACATGAAAATGATCCAAAACCTGATCTCCTTTGTCATCCTCTTATTTTATTATTCTCAAGTGAAATCAATAGCTCAAATTACCTCCAAGAGAATTCACTCAACTTAAATTAGTGATAGATTCTCTCATGATACACGTGTCCACTTCTTCCTTCCATTCCTCTTTCCCCATTTTGAATTGGGAATCTTGGATTACCATAAATCCCTATATGCACTCTTTTGGTGGCTATTTTTAGCCCTGCTATGTCATATGTGTCACAAGTATGCAATAAGGTATGAATTTGTCATATTTTTCATAGATTCCTTCATCATTATTGTCATAGATGCATGGAATCTAGATACAAGTGTCACAATGCCTCTTCCTCTTCCTTTGGAGTTACTCTTCCACTCGAATTATTCCTTCCTATATTCTTTCCATGAATAATTACTCTTCATCTCCCCCAAGTACATTACCCTCCACCCTGGACTTGAATTGGTGAGAGAATGATGCCAATTGTAGTGAGGAATCTTGCCACATGTGGGCCCCACACCCTCTTATGTGCCCTCATGATCCAATGCCACTTCATTTTCTTCTTTATTATTATTTATTTGGCCCATTTAATGTGAATTTGTAAGTCTAAGGTAATTTTGGGTCTTGTAGCTCCCTTATTCCAATTTTTTATGCTTCCACCCCAACCTATGGAACTAGTAGGTTAGTGGAATTTTTTCCTCCAGGCTAATTTATTTGGATAGGGATATTACAAACTTTGAGTTGGGGATATGCACTTCATGTGACCCACCTTGTCCATTTGGCTCTAATTTTTCATTATTACTAACTTGGACATCATGCTTGGCAATTATTTGACCCTTAGCACCAATTTGACAAACTATCATTAACATGGCCAAGTGGCTTAGGCCATTGTGATCCAATGCAAAATTTGGGGACATGGAAAAAACTTATAACTTCTATTTTATTGTTTTAACTATTATTTTATTGTTTTTCTTAGGAATCTCATTATAGACCTCAAAATTGCTTTAATGAAACACAATGTGCTCTTATTCTAACGAAGAAATTTTATAAAAGATATGGTTTTCGAATACATATGAGATGTAATGTTGTACCATTTTTATATTTACCGTATTACTCATAGACATTCTATCAGTAATTACATTGTACATCTTGCATTAATACTTACATTGGGTTTTGCAAATGATCTCCCTTACCTAGTAATATTTTTCAATGTCCTTATTTCCCATTATTAAAGTTAGTTTCAATATCTGTTTTTCTCCTACTTCCGATTAAATTGTATTTGTTTGATATTCTTCTTGAGTCATGATTGTTTTATTTAGTCGCTTTGGTGTTTAGTAAGCAATATTAGGAATTTTTTTATTCAATACAATAAATAAAATCTCATTGTTTTTCTTAATCTAATGTTTCGTTGTCCTCTTATTCTTTTTCTGCCTCTTAAATCACCTTGTCCTCTAGCATTTGATTTCAATTGCTTGCCTACTTCAAGATCTTTTGTCTTAGTACATTTTGAAGAGATTCATATTCCTCTAAATGCAATGCCAATAAACCTTTTATTTACTGATAAACATGCTTTATTGAAGGACTGAAAATGAAGAAAATCCAACTCAACATGGAGTTAAAATTGTAGCCCATTATAATATCTTGTTGCAACCCTTTCTTCATCCTCTTGCATGTTTGTTTATTTTTGTAGTTATGTAAATTGATTAGTATATTCTAGTACAAACATGTGTTTTTTCCTCAAAGTCTTAAATTGTCCAAATTATATTTCTCATAATTAGGGGAAGGCATATGGAATTTAGATGTTTTATCATTTTTTGCCACAATTTTATGTTCACTTTTCCCTTTTTCTCGTATCTTCAATTTTACCCTTTCGGTATCATCTTCCTCCATGTTTTTGAGTTGAAAATATTTCTAGAATTCTTGAACCTGGTATATAAACAATTATGGGTTAAAATCCCCCTTGAATTCATGGAACTTTTGGCTCGACTTTGGCACCAGGTTTGATAGAAATTCATTTAATATCTACATTGGGTCAAGAACAAATATTTGGGATCCAATATTGTCACATTCTTCCTTTGTCTCAACTCATCTTAACCTTGCTTCAAAAGGTTACAACATTGGTTCTTCTCCCAAACATGGTTAGAAAATGCTATCCACTCAATATTTAATTTGGACAATAGTTAAGATTCAATAATACTATCATGATTGGGCATATCTTTCCTAAAGTTTATTCAATGATTTTTGAATGTACATGGATGTTTGAATGTTTTAGGTAAAAAAAAACAATATATTGTATGGGAAGCAAATTTTTAGAACAAGTACTATTAGATGATGGATCACATCCTCACACTTTGTTCTATTATTAAGGAGGCTAGTCAGTGGTTTTTCAAAGTCTTTTGTTGTGTTGTATATTTTCAGAAGGATTTTTACTTAGCCTTGAGAGCATCCCTATTTCAAATATTTCCAAACACTTATCACCTTAAGTCTCTCATTTCATTGTTTTGAGGCTTTATATCACAATTGTAAGATGACTCTTCACATGAAAAGGGTTTTCTCAATTCATTAGGAGCATCATTGTGGTAAAAAAAGGCTATCCTTTTCTCCCACATTGTTTGGTATTTACAATGACGAGCTAAATAAATATCTAGGAGAACACTTTTGGAAATTAAGGTCGAATCCTACATCATGCTTGGATTTTGATATTCATGTTTAAAAATAACATGTTCCTTTTGGATTCCTCTCTCGTGGACCTTTAGGGGTAGACAGATGTGCTCACTAGATTTTTTCATCATCATGAATAGCTCTAAGAAATATTTTGTAGGGTAAAGTAGATATCACTACATCCTACATATACTAGGGGTTCATTTCATGGGGCTAATGTTCACTATGAGTCTCTCTTTTCAACCCTATATTTGCAAGGGGTATGCTTCCTTGGTGGTGCTAGAGATTCAATGTTTCCATTTTCATTTTTAGGAAATCCCTATATAGATTCACCTTTTTGGCACCATCATTGAACCCACAATGCTATATGGAGTCAATATCTAAGTAACATGTATATACTCCATATATTGGGCATGTGTTGAGAGGATGAAATCTATCATTCTCTAATATAGCATCCATTACAAATAGGTATCCCTAGGGACCAACATACAAATTGTGTTTCGGTCCTATTAATACAATACACAATTTCCACATTCACGGGGGCTCGAAAATGTGGCATAGGGTTGAGAAATTCAATTCACACGCTAAGAAATATATTTCCTAGGTGCTAATTAATACAATCCATATGTTAACAAGAGTTAACATTTGATTGCTAGAACATGGACTAGGGATTATTCTAAGTAGCACTTGAGCACCTAACTTAACGGAGTAAGGAACTAAATCATCAATGGGAAATATACCAAGTGGTTGAATGACTAAACCATGGCCTAAATGATTAAATATTGGGTCTCAAACAAGAATAACAATATGAAGTTCATTTTTCATCCACAAGTTTCTCATGTTTTAATTAGGAGTGGGCAACGCAAAAGAAGGAAACAATGGTTTAGAAGTGGCAGAGTTTGATTGGTTTCACCTCGCATAGGTTGTCACCTACCCAATTTCTAAAATTATTATTTTATTGGCAAAATACTTTATGTTAAATTTTAATTACAAAGTTTTGTAATTATGACCAAGTTTGGTCAAGGATGAATGTAATTACTAAATTATTATTATTTAATAAATTAAAGTAGGAGACAAACACCCAAGGGAACTGTTAAATGAGTGTTCACTGACCCACTAGGAGGAATGGAAGCTGTTAGAAGGTATGGGACATATGGCAGCAATTGCACTTCACCACTAGCTGTTGGTTATGGGACAACTACCCCTACAAATGTGGCATTATCCCCCAAGTGGAGGGAGTGAGCAGGAAACTCATTTAATGACCAGTTAACAACTGAAAAGGCCTAGGCAACCTACATAAGGCAAATTCAAATTGAGCAGGCGGCTCTTACACAATATTTTCTGCAGAAATATTCCTCATGTGCATCAGGTGATGACTGAGTGATTCGAATAGGGAGGCTATGTGAGTGCATTGTAAGTATGCAAATTATTCTAAGAAGGAGAACCAGAGGTGCTGGTGCAGGTCCCTTTGACTGCTAAGTCTTTAAGACTGGATAACTATTACTACTGCAAGTTGAGGTCCTAAGCTTCTAAGTTTCTTCCTCCTGGTGGTTCAGTGAACAGGCTCGGGGGACCTAAGGAAAGTAACTTGGTTGTCTTCAGGAATTGGTTGGGTGGAACAGGCTCCTTGGGCTGTTTGTTTCCCTACAGATTAACCAAATTTTGCTGTTTCCTATTTTGTTTATAGTTTAATAATTCTGTTTAGTGAAATCATCAAACTTTGTTTTGTAAATGTATTTATTTCTGATTTTTTTTAAGTCTGAATGATAAGCCTTGTTAAAAATCTGATTAGAAAATCAACTCTATATTTTTCCACATGCTGTTATTTGCATCGTACTCTAGTATAGAGAATCAAATTAAATAATAGATGAGAGATATGCAGTTTTCCATTTGATTGGATAAATAATTATAGTAAGTGATTTGTTTTCCATTCTGACCTATATCTAAATAGAGTAAGAATTTACTATATAAGCATAGACAATGTTATAGGATTCTGTTGTTATCTCATAAAATATAAATCTAGTTTAATTTATGCACAGTCATGTATTTTCCTCCTATTTCTATTCAATTAAGATAGCAAACAAATGCAATTAAAATCTTACATATCATGTTTCCCAAGTAATCGTATTTCCAAGGTACTTTTCACAGTTGCAAGAATTGATGAACTTATAGTTTTCTAAACTTCATACATAAATTCTGCATGAGTTTCCTATTTTGATTTCATATATCATTTGTTTATGGAATAGTCTAAGAAACTAATACATTACAAACGCTAACTTTGTTTTTAAGGATCGTATTTTCTTTCTCTATGGATTTTCTCTTAACAGCTATAAAAATAAATATATTCATTTCATAAAATATAAGGTTTCGAGTATTTCGTTTCCTATCATCTTTTCAAACCGAAAGTGAAGTTTTTGATTTCTTTGATCAATTTTGACATTCATATAATTCCAGGATCAAACCCTAGATAGATTCCTTACACACCAAAATACATTTCTAAGTTCATCTCAAAACCCTACTTATCGACTCTTGACTTCTATTGAAAAAAAATTTCAACTGTAGTAAACTTTATTGTATATTTCACATAGCCGAATACATAAGCTTCAAACTCAGCACGAAATCGGGGTTAGGGTTCTAGCAACCCTGCCGAAGACACATTCAATTTTAGAAACATTATCAATAGCAAAACAACATTCTATAGCTATAGTTTAAAATAGCACGCATCCATTCTTCAAACGTAGATTATGAGTGCTAAGTATCAAACCATTGTTTTATAAACATAGCAGTATTGAAACCCTGTATAACAACACAGCTTTTGCAAATAATCAAAACCATGTCTCATCTCAAGTCTTATAACTGACATTCATTCTTTCGAAGATTGCAAAGCTGTACTATGGCCATAATGCCATGACAAAAAAGATACATTTCACAACCTAGACTTGAAGCCTCGTTAAAAAAAAGCAAAACCTAACCTATACATTCTCTTTGCCTACAACTTAACCTAGCTCATCACTGAGTTGTTATCAACATCAAAACTGCGGGCTTATCCTCTTTACAACTTTGTTCAAACAAAAACTTAAAGACGACCATCACTCCAGTTAAGGATTGCTTTTCAACTCTCGTCATTTTGTTTTCACCATGCCAAAGGTACCTACGAGGGTTTTATGAACCATCAAGGCTTACCAGGAGGGTGTTGCAACATCCTCAGCCTGAATTTGAACATAGCAAACCTTCAGCGAACTTAACCTGCCAGTTAAAATTTCAACGGGTTAAAAACAAATAAAATTCAAGTATCATTTAACTTAAAAATACTACTTCTTTTGTCATCGAAAAACTTACCCTAACAATGAAACTCCTGAGGTTTGACACTTCACACCAGCAAGAAGACGAGCCTTAGCACTTGCAACATTTACGAGTTGCGAACTCAAGAACAAATTTTATAACAAGAAGAATCGAACTCTAGTTCCAAATCACACTCCATCAACTGACAAAAGAACCTCCTCACTCTTACCGTCGCTGAATCGTGGCTCTTCGTCACCAGGATCACTAGCCTGTAATCTTTAAGAACATCACTCACAGGTCTGAGGTTCGAAACCTCCCAACAGCAAAAACTTCAAACCCTACATCGTAGCAACACTGTCGGCCCTTGCTATCTTACCACTAACGCAAAAATGAATGACAGGTAGAACAATTTTCATTACTTTCCCACGAAAAAATAGGGTTTCTTTGTCAACCCTAGATCTTAAGAAGATCAATGGTGGAAGAGTTTCCAACCGGCACTTTGAATTTCGAGGAATAATGGCAATCAATACCACATTGATTTTTAATCTACCAAGTCGCCAACTCAACTGATATGAGTCATATCAAGACACAACTCAGCATAGTATGGTAACTCTGTTACATAGAGAAAATCCACATAAGCATCCACTTCGCACAACTAATAGGATATGACACTTTCTATCACGTGAAAACCATCACATGGTTATCCAACACGACAATCCACCGAAGAATTAGATAGAAGCATAAATGACCCAGTCTCGATACTTTAAACCTGCCAACTTTTGTTTGTAATGAATTTAATTCCTGTACCATCCATTATCAATACATTAGCTTATGCATTTTTGCATAGTGTAAACATTGCATCGTTAATATGTATAATCGCTACCATATAGGCATTGTATTTTAATGTCTTTACGTTTAAGTATTTCATAACATTCTAATGTATGGAATTCAAAGTTTATAGTTTGCAATTCTTTTCAGTTTAGGTATTATAATAATAGTGACACATCATTGATATATGAATGCATAGTTTTTATGTCACATTATATTTCCATTTTAGTGATACATCGTGATATTGTATTGAAATCCAATAGTAACATAACATTAGTTAACATACATAATGTTTGAATATATAGTTGCATAATTACCATATGCCACATTATATCATCTCTATAGTAGGTGTTTAGACCTTAGGGAAAAGTCTATTTGGTTTCATGCTTTAGCCATGCATTTTAAAATCATTGATAAATATGAGACTGAGGAATATTCTAAAGTCCTGTGGATACAAAATTATATTCTGATAGCTTCATTTGATTTAGTATAAACACTTTTCCTCGAGATTTCAAATAGAATTATAAATGGACATTTGTAACACTGTTTTGATCTTTATAATAATAGTAACATAAATACTTTGACGACATGATTTCAGTACTTTGGAACGTCTTAATCCATCTTGGAAATAAGAATAGGAACCAAAATATCCATACCTCCAGTAAACTTGAATTACATAGAAATACTTAGAAATTATCACAATACAATGACGTTACTCTTGAAAGAATCTTGTACTCTAATTTCTTGCTGTCGTAGGAATTCTTACCTGTTTTTCTGCACATGGGAAAATAGAATTCAAATGCCTTAGCTAAACATAGCTAAGTAAACCCCTGGGCACCTTGTAGGACCCCATTGACATCAAAGAAGCAAATTGTCAGCATTCCTTCAAAATTTCACTTTAGTACAAATAGTGCACAACTTATATTCACATTTAGAACTACTGATCTCATTACTTAGGAATTACAGTTAACACTTTTCAGTGTCGTAAGTATGTTAAAAGAATTATGACGTGTTGAAATATTTAAATTTCTTTAGCTAAAAAGATTCATTAATTAATTTGTCTTTGCTTAATGGTTTAACTAATCATTGCTACCTTCTTAAGCATTTTTACTTCCGCAATAGAAATGATAACATTTAATGCTGTTTTAAATTTTTTTAATTTTTATGAAATTATCGGGATGTTACATGTGGTATCAGAGCTCATGTTCGAACTCTAGGCCTGAAAAAGGTCCAAGAACACGCAACAGAAATTTATTACAGCAGAAAAACTTACTAATTAAAATTTAAACTATTGTGTTATACATAAATTATTTTAAGTTACAGGTATGGAGAACTCAGCTGAACATGTAGAAGACAAATTTCAACCAAACAGCCATAGCTCGGGACAACACTATGCAGAAGAAGGCCATGGGGAATTGAATAACAATTCGTCAAAATTGTTACCTGCGTTTCAGGAATTAAAGACATAAATTAGATCTGTGAAACAAGACAATGAAAGAATTCTGAAAGCACAAGCAGAGTTAAACCAAGTGCTATTTGAACAATGCCCAATTGATGAGCAAGAGAGAGATAATGAAGTTATCTCCAAGGTTGAGGATCTGCTTCATATTAACAAAAGTAAGAAAATGAAAACCGATGATGTGAACAATAGTTCAACATCATCAGGAGATGCTATTGAAGCACGCAAAAAGATACATAACTATTCAAGCAATAGTAGTAAAGGAGATTACAAACCCAGAAAGAAAAGCCATAAAGAGTATGAACAGATCTCTGGGGAGTTAAAAAATATTAGACCTTCAACTTTCAATGGAGAAACTGAGAAGGGTGAGACAGCTGAAGCATGGCTGTCCGGCATGAAGAAATATTTCCAGATTTATAACTATTCAGAATCCTTGAAAGCAAAAATGGCTATATATAACTTGACCGGAAAAGCGGATATTTGGTGGCAAGACATCAAAAGAGTAAAGGGTATCAAGGATAAAGATGTAAACTGGAGTACTTTTAAACAATACTTCAAGAAGAAGTTTTTATCTGAACAGTACTATGAAGAAAAATCCAAATAATTCTACGATTTAAAGCTAGGAAGTATGAACATGAAGGAAATGAACAGTAAATTTATGAACTTGTTGAGATATGTGCCATATCTCGTGGAAGAAAAACCGAATATTCAAAGATACTTGAGCTGTCTACCTTTCAATATTAAGGACAAAATCGAGTATGACAGTCCAAAAACTTTTGAAGAGGCTATGAGAAAGGCAGCTTTCTGTTATGACACTAATCGGAAAAGAGAAGGAATGTCAAACTGGAAAAGTCATAAGCCCAGCAATTTTGAGCTGAAAAAAAATAATTTCAAGTTTAGTGGGAATTCCGGGTTCCAAAAGAAAAATTTTCAGAATCGAAATTTTCAAAAAAATAATTTTAGAAACAGTCAACAACAGAATTCTACAGCATCCAGAAATGCTCCTAATACCAGGACCAATGAAGAAAAGGCACCTATCAATTGTTTTGAGTGTCAAGGTCCTCACTATGCATCAGAATGTCCCAAGAGGAAGCGGACAACTAACAACATTCACTCTATTCAGACTAAACCTACTGTTGGAGATGTGGCGAGGGAGATGCCCCAAATCAATGCATCACTTGACAACAGGCAAGCAGATCATCAAATATCTATGGTAGAGATTGAAGGTATGCTACAAAATCATCCTTTTACTGTTTTAATTGACCCAGGTGCTAGCTTAAGTTATATATCACCAGATATAGTGGAAAGTCTTAAATGAAAAATAGAAAAGTTCAGTAAATCTTGGTTGGTTAGACTAGCAACTGGAACAAAAAGGAAAGTATCAGATTTTATAGAAAGTTGTGCTTTATCCATGAATCAGTTACAGACACAAATCAAGTTGAATATTTTACCTTTAGGATCCTATGATATTATAATCGGAATGGACTGGTTAGAAGCCCATCATGTCATTCTGAACTGTTATGAAATTTTTTTTACATGTTTAAATGAAGAAGCTAAAACTGTAGAAGTAAAAGGTATCCCAAGAAAGGTAACCCTTAGACAGATTTCAGCTATGCAATTTAAAAGGGCAGTTAGGAAAGGATGTCAGTTGTTTGCAGTAAATGTAGTAAATGATGAGTTTATTTGTAAAGAGGACAAACTGAAATTAGAAGACATACCCGTCCTAAAGGATTTTAAGGATGTATTTCCTGAGGAGATTCCAGGATTACCTCCTAAAAGAGATTTAGATTTTACCATCGAGTTAATACCAGGAGCAGTACCGAATTCTAAAGCTCCATACAGAATGAATATACTAGAATTAAACGAATTGAAATCACAGTTGAAGGAACTGATTGATAAGAATTATATAAGACCCAACGTGTCTCGTTGGGGAGCACCTGTTATATTTGTTAAGAAGAAAGATGGTACCCTAAGACTGTGCATAGAATATCGTCAGCTTAATAAGATGACAATCAAGAATCAGTATCCGTTGCCCCGCATAGACGATCTATTTGATCAACTGCGTGGAGCAACGATATTTTCAAAGATTGATCTAAGGTCAAAATATCATCAAGTACAGGTTAAGGATGAAGATATTTCCAAAAAAGCTTTCAAAACTCGATATGGACATTACGAATTCGTAGTCATGCCATTTGGCTTGACTAATGCCTCGACTGTATTTATATGTTTGATGAACAATATTCTGCACAAATACTTAGATAAATTTGTAGTTGTGTTTATAGATGACATTTTAGTGTATTCTAAAAGCAAAGAAGAGCATGATGAACATCTACGGATTATCTTACAAGTTCTGAGAGATCATCAACTATACGCTAAGTTTAGTAAGTGTGACTTCCACAAGGACAAAATTCAGTATTTAGGACACATAATTTCTAAAGAAGGAATCTCGGTAGACCCCGACAAGATAAAAGCCATTAATGATTGGCTGGTTCCTAAGGATGTGTCGGATGTAAGATCATTTATGGGTATTACTGGATATTACATAAAATTTATAGAGGGTTTTTCAAAGATTGCAAACCCCATAACTTCCTTACAGAAGAAAGGGAAGAAATTTGTGTGGGATCAGAAATGTTCTGACAGTTTTAAGAAGTTAAAGGAATTGTTGACTACACCACCTATTTTGAGGATAGCAGATCCTAATAAAGATTTCATAGTTTGCACAGATGCTTGTAATGACGGACTCAGTGGAGTCCTAACACAAGAAGAGCATGTGGTGGCATACAAATCAAGCAAGCTGAAAATACATGAGAAGAATTACTCTACTTATGATTTAGAATTATTAGCAGTAATTTATGCTTTAAAAATGTGGTGTCACCACCTTATTGGCAGAAAATTTACTTTATTAACAAACAACATGGGTCTGAAATATTTATTAGATCAGACAAATCTGAATGCTAGACAAGCTAGATGGTTAACTTTCTAAAGTGAGTATGATTTCGAAATTCAGCATATTAAAGGGAAAGAGAAAAAGGTTGTAGATGCATTGAGTCGTAAAGCAAAACTGAATTTTATTTCAGCCATCAATACTTACTCAACAGATTTAGAAAATCAGATCCTTCAAAGCAGTGAAACGGATGAAGAATACATAAAATTAAAGGAAAAGACAGCAAACAACAGTTCTGAAAATTCTATGGCAGATTACAGAATGAAGGAAAATGGACTATTTCTATACAAAAATAGATTGTCTGTACCTAACATATCAGAAATAAAAATTTTGATTTTAAATGAGATGCACAAAATCCATTATTCTGGCCATCCAGGTTATCAGAAGACCATTACTATGTTCAGTAAAGAATACTATTGGCCCAAAATGAAAGATGAAGTAGCAGAGTACATAGCTAAATGTTTGGATTGTCAAAAAGTGAAAGTTGAACACCAACGTCCTGCCGGATTGTTACATCCATTACCTATACCAAGTTGGAAATGGGAAGTGATAAGCATAGACTTTATTATTGGACTACCCAAAAATCAGAAACAAAATGACTCTATCATGGTGGTAGTAGACAAACTGAGCAAAACAACACACTTTATACCTGTGAAAACTACTCATAAGGCTCCCGACATTGCAGAAATCTTCATGAAACATATTTTTCGACTACATGGTATTCCAAAAGTTATAATTTCAGACTGTGACTCTAAATTTACTGGAAACTTTTGGAGATCTTTGTTTAAAGGGTTGAATACAACCTTAAATTTCAGCACAACATTTCATCCACAAATAGATGGATAGACAGAAAGGGTGAATCAAGTTTTAGAAGACTTACTGAGAATGTATGTTAAGGATCAGCCTGGTAAGTGGGAAGACTACTTACACTTAGCAGAATTTGCATATAATAACCATTATCATGTATCATCTAGACTTATCCCATTTGAAATTCTTTATGGTAGGAAATGTGATACACCTGTTTCTTGGAATGACCCAGTAAATAGAGTTGTTTTAGGACCTGAATTATTGCAGCAGTTAGAACTAATTGTGAAACAAGTACAAGGAAATTTAAAAGATGCCCAAGATAGGCAAAAGAGCCAAGAAGATCTAAAAAGGACTCATAAAGAGTTCCAGGTTGGTGAACATGTGTTCCTCAAGGTAAGGCCGAAAAAGAGTATATTGAAATTGGAAAGTTGTGTTAAGTTGGCACCCAGGTATTGTGGTCCTTTTGAAATATTGTCCAGGGTTGGACCAGTGGCATACCAATTGGCTTTGCCACCAAATTTAAAAATACATAATGTTTTTCATATATCATTTTTAAAGAAGTATGTACACGATGCTACTCATGTTGTAAACTAGAATGATGTACAGGTGGGGCAAGACGGAGATTTTTAGGTGGAACCAGATTGTATCCTCGAAAGGAGGGAAACTCTGCTCCGGAATCGCACCATTGGGCAAGTGAAGGTGCAATGGAAGCACCTTAGCTCGGAAGAGGAAACCTGGGAGTTGGAGAGTAGTATGCATGTAGCATACCCAACTCTATTTCAGGAACACTCAAAGAGTGATTGACCAACATTGAGGACGATGTTGAGACTTAAGGGGGGGTGTATGTCACCTACCCAATTTTTGAAATTATTATTTTATTGCAAAAATACTTTATGTTAAATTTTAATTACAAAGTTTTGTAATTATGACCAAGTTTGGTCAATGATGAATGTAATTACTGAATTATTATTATTTAATAAATTAAAGTAGGAAACAAACACCCAAGGGAACTCTTAAATGAGTGTTCACTAACCCACTATGAGGAATGGAAGCTGTTAGAAGGTATGAGATAGATGGAAGCAATTGCACTTCACCACTAGCTGTTGGTTATGGGACAACTACCCCTACAAATGTGGCATTATCCCCCAAGTGGAGGGAGTGAGTAGGTAGCTCATTTAATGATCAGTTAACAACTGAAAAGGCCTAGGAAGCCTACATAAGGCAAATTTGAATTGAGCAGGAGGCTCTTACACAATATTTTCTGCAAAAATATTCCTCATGTGCATCAGGTGATTGAGAGATTCAAATAGGGAGGCTATGTGAGTGCATTGTAAGTCTGCAAATTATTCTAAGAAGGAGAACCAGAGGTGCCGGTGCAGGTCCCTTTGACTGCTAAGTATTTAAGATTGGATAACTATTGCTACTGCAAGTTGAGGTCCTAATCTTCTAAGTTTCTTCATCTTGGTGGTTCAGTGAATAGGCTCGGGGGTCCTAAGGCAAGTAACTTTGCTGTCTTCAAGAATTGGTTGGGTGGAACAGGCTCCTTGGGCTGTTTGTTTCCCTACAGATTAACCAGGTTTTGTTGTTTCCTATTTTGTTTACAGTTTAATAATTCTGTTTAGTGAAATCATCAAACTCTGTTTTGTAAATGTATTTATTTCTGATTTTTGTTTAAGTCTGAATGATAAGCCTTGTTAAAAATCTGATTAGAAAATCAACTCTATATTTTTCCACATGTTGTTATTTGCATCGTACTCTAGTATAGAGAAGCAAATTAAATAATAGATGAGAGATAGGCAGATTTCCATTTGATTGGATAAATAATTATAGTAAGTGATTTGTTTTCCATTCTGACCTATATCTAAACAGAGTAAGAATTTACTGTATAAGCATAGACAATGTTATAGGATTCTGTTCTTATCTCATAAAATATAAATCTAGTTTAATTTCTACACAGTCATGTATTTTCCTCCTATTTCCATTCAATTAAGATAGCAAACAAATGCAATTAAAATCATAGATATCATGTTTCCCAAGTAATAGTATTTCCAAGGTACTTTTCACAGTTGCAAGAATTAATGAACTTATAGTTTTCTGAACTTCATACATACTTAAATTCTGCATGAGTTTCCTGTTTTGATTTCATATATCATTTGTTTATGGAATAGTCTCAGAAACTAATACATTACAAACCCTAACTCTGTTTTTAAGCATCATATTTTCTTTCTCTATGGATTTTCTCTTAACAGTTGTAAAAATAAATATATTCATTTCATAAAATATAAGGTTTCCAGTATTTCATTTCCTATCATCTTTTCAAACCGAAAGTGAATTTTTTTATTTCTTTGATCAATTTTGACATTCATATAATTCCAGGATCAAACCCTAGATAGATTCCTTACACACTGAAATACATTTCTAAGTTCATCTCAAAACCCTACTTATCGACTCTTGACTTCTATTGCAAAAAGTTTTCAACTGTAGTAAACTTTATTGTAGATTACACATAGCCGAAAACA
The DNA here is from genome assembly GCA_027924585.1 of Larix kaempferi. Taxonomy (NCBI): domain Eukaryota; kingdom Viridiplantae; phylum Streptophyta; class Pinopsida; order Pinales; family Pinaceae; genus Larix; species Larix kaempferi. Next base: position 2,891,900 of record BSBM01000254.1, read on the forward strand.
TAAGCTTCAAACTCAGCACGAAATTGGGGCTAGGGTTCTAGAAACCCTGCCGAAGACACATTCGATTTTAGAAACATTATCAACAACAAAACAACATTCTACAACTACAGTTTAAAATCGCGCGCATCCATTCTTCAAACGTGTATTATGAGTGCTAAGTATCAAACCATTGTATTATAAACATAGCAGCACTGAAACCCTGTATAACAACACATCTTTTTCAAATAATCAAAACCATGTCTCATCTCAAGTCTTATAACTAACAACCATTATTTCGAAGATTGCAAAGTTGTACTATGGCCAGAATGCCATGACAAAAGAGATACATTTCACAACACAGACTTGAAGCCTCGTTCAAACAAAGCAAAACCTAACCTATACATTATCTTTGCCTACAACTTAACCTAACTCATCACTGAGTTGTTATCAACATCAAAATTGAGGGCTTATCCTCTTTACAACTTTGTTCAAACAAAAACTTAAAGACGACCATCACTCTAGTTAAGGATTGCTTTTCAACTCTCGTCATTTTGTTTTCACCATGCCAAAGGTAGCTACGAGGGTTTTATGAACCACCAAAGCTTACCAGGAGGGTGTTGCAGCATCCTCAGCCCAAATTTGAACATAGCAAACCTCCAGCGAACTTAACCTGCCAGTTAAAATTTCAACGGGTTAAAAACAAAGAAAATTCAAGTATCATTTAACTTAAAAATACTACTGCTTTTGTCATCGAAAAACTTACCCTAACAATCAAACTCTTGAGGTTCGACACTTCACACCAGCAAGAAGATGAGCCTTAGCACTTGCAACATTTACTAGTTGCGAACTTAAGAACAAATTTTATAACAGGAAGAATCGAACTCTAGTTCCAAATCACACTCCATCAACTGACAAAAGAACCTCCTCACTCTTACAGTGGCTGAATCATGGCTCTTCATCACCAGGATCACTAGCTTGTAATCTTTAAGAACATCACTCATAGGTCTGAGGTTCGAAACCTCCCAACAACAAAAACTTCAAACCCTACATCGTAGCAACACTGTCGGCCCTTGCTATCTTACCACTAACGCAAAAATGAATGATAGGAAGAACAATTTTCATTACTTACCCACACAAAAATAGGGTTTCTTTGTCAACCCTAGATCTTAAGAAGATCAATGGTGGAAGAGTTGCCAACCGACACTTTGAATTTCGAGGAATAATGGAAATCAATACCACATTGATTGTTAATCTACCAAGTCGCCAACTCAACTGATATGATTCATATCAAGACACAACTCAGCATAGTATGGTAACTTTGTTACATAGAGAACATCCACATAAGCATCCACTTCGCACAACTGATAGGCTATGACACTTTATATCACGTGAAAACCATTGCATGGTTATCCAACATGACAATCCACCAAAGAATTAGATAGAAGCATAAATGACCCATTCTCGATACTTTAAACTTCCCAGCTTTTGTTTGTAATGAATTTAATTCCTGTACCATCCATTATCAATACATTAGCTTATGCATTTTTGCATAGTGTAAACATTGCATCGTTAATATGTATAATCGCTACCATATAGGCATTGTATTTTTATGTCTTTACGTTTAAATATTTCATAACATTCTAATGTATGGAATTCGAAGTTTATAGTTTGCAATTCTTTTCAGTTTAGGTATTATAATAATAGTAACACATCATTGATATATGAATGCATAGTTTTTATGTCACATTATATTTCCATTTTAGTGATACGTCGTGATATTGTATTGAAATCCAATAGTAACATAACATTAGTTAACATACATAATGTTTGAATATATATTTGCATAATTACCATATGCCACATTATATCATCTCTATAGTAGATGTTTAGACCTTAGGGAAAAGTCTATTTGGTTTCATGCTTTAGCCATGCATTTTAAAATCATTGATAAATATGAGACTGAGGAATATTCTAAAGTCCTGTGGATACATAATTATATTCTGATAGTTTCATTTGATTTAGTATAAACACTTTTCCTCAAGATTTCAAATAGAATTATAAATGGACATTTGTAACACTGTTTTGATATTTATAATAATAGTAATGTAAACACTTTGACGATGTGATTTCAGTACTTTGGAACGTTGTAATCCATCTTGGAAATAAGAATAGGAACCAAAATATCCATACCTCCAGTAAACTTGAATTACATAGAAATACTTAGAAATTATCACAATACAATGACGTTACTCTTGAAAGAATCTTGTACTCTAATTTCTTGCTGTCATAGGAATTCTTGCCTATTTTTCTGCACATGGGAAAATAGAATTCAAATGCCTTAGCTAAACATAGCTAAGTAAACCCCTGGGTACCTCGCAGGACCCCTTTGACATCAAAGAAGCAAACTGTCAGCATTCCTTCAAAATTTCACTTTAGTACAAACAGTGCACAACTTATATTCACATTTAGAACTATTGATCTCATTACTTAGGAATTACAGTTAACACTTTTCTGTGTCGTAAGTATGTTAAAAGAATTATGACGTGTCGAAATCTTTAAATGTATTTAGCTAAAAATATTAATTAATTAATTTTTCTTTGCTTAATGGTTTAACTAATCATTGCTACCTTCTTAAGCATTTATTACTTCTGCAAAAGAAATGATAACATTTAATGTTGTTTTAAAAATTTTAAATTTTTATGAAATTATCGGGATGTTACATAGGTGGGGTTTCAAAACCACTTACCATGTGAATAAAAAATTGCTTTCCCAAAGATAGGTGTCTCTCCAAATCAAGGATAGTTGGAACCCACACACCCACACACAATGCATACCACATGCATACACTAGGTGCCACTTGGGTCTCAATAAAGATGACACAACCAATAGACTCACCCCAATTGTGCACACCTGGAATTTCTAGCATAGAAAATGGATGCTAAATGGACTAACCATGGGATGGCACATGGCCATGGGGATGAGATGACATAATGATGATGTAATCACATTTTTGACCAATAAGAAAGTGACACATGGAATATATAGCATAGCAAATGGATGCTAAATGGACTAACCATGGGATGGCACATGGCCATGGGGATGAGATGACATAATGATGATGTAATCACATTTTTGACCAATAAGAAAGTGACACCAAATAAATAACGAGTAATCCTTTCCATATTTTTACCCTTAATTCGTGTATCTACAAATTGAGCTCAATTAATCAGTAAAATGGCTATAACATCAGGCCCCAGTTTACATATGTTTCCCTATTTACCTCCTCCTTCATCAAAGACCAAACCCAAGGATAAACATTGAAGTGATATAGAGGATGAGGCTTTCAACCCTTCCCTCTTCATATCCAACCTTTATCAATTGATTAAGGAGGCCCAACTCAATTATATCAACACCCGTGTTTTCCTGCATTTATGGGAATTGAACCTATCCCATGTTTTAGTTCCTCAAACTTATCATTTTCTAGAATTTGTGACCTAGTGTTTCTCTAACTATTCAACCACAAAAAAGAGAGTCATGTCTACTCATGTCTCAATATCCATTTTCCCAATCAACATAGAATCAATTTCCGAAATGTTATTATTTCCAAATCATCCTAGTTTATAGACATTTGATGATAATTCTTTGGCCCCAATTTATCAGGCCACGAGTCATCCTGATAAAGAAAATGTACCAATTAGTTACCTGGAAAAATATTCCACATCACCTACTGGCCCATTTCCTTTAGGTCTAGCATCTTCTTTGAAAAATAGAAAAAGGTTATAACTACAATGTGCCAATTATTGAGATATGATCATTGTTACAGCCCAAATCGTCTACAACATGCTTACCAAGATGTACCAAAGCGAGGGATTCCTTTTCCATTGTAAAAGGCCAAGTATGAGCTTTTTATGTAAAAGTGGTGGTTTAGCGGGGCTCAAGATACATGTTCTAGTCATGGTAGGTTCTCTCAGTTTTCATTCCAATAAGTGTTGGCTTAGTGGCATTGATGACTACCTCTTGATGGGAAGAAGTCCCCCGTTTTGTTGGGCCATTTGGGCCCTGGGTTGGTGTCTGGTGCCTCCTAGGATGGGTCCATTAGGACACATGGCTCAGTGGATCCTATCCTCACTTATGTTTTTCTATGTATGAGGTGATTGCACATGTAAGGGTTGGGATACCTAGTTTATCACACCTCCTTTATGCCCACTTGGAACTTATTTTATATTATATGACCCATATTCTTGGTTTATATGTGCCCACATCATCATGGCATCTTCTTCATTAACATAGATTTACCTTGCTAAAGGGGAAGGTGTTGAGGGATCTTCTACATATTGTCGGGGTTAGTTGGGGAATGTCATCCTTCCCTAGATCATCACTTCATTTGGATGAATCCATTATCATCGTTTTTATCATTATTTTATCCTTTTGTGGCTTGGTCCCAGACTTGTGGGTGACATTCCCTCGTTTTAAGGAATTTACTTTTTAATAAGGTAGGCTCTTAAATTAAGTTAAGGAAGCCTCATATAAATAAGGCTTCTAACTCTCATTTGTAAACATGGACAAGGGTTCAAATTACGCATATTTTTATTTTCCTTTTGGTATAATGGAGTTTCTATTGATGCACACCCCTCTTTTGGTAGGTTTTTTTCATGTGATGAATGGCGAATGGTGGAATTTCTAGGGTTTCTCTATCTTGCAAGGTTGATCATAAGAATAATTGTAATACCTCGTGGCTAAGGAATGACTTAAGAAGTATCTATTGCTCTCTTTGTTCGTTGATATCAATAAGATCTCTCCATTTTCTTGTTTGACATTGCTTTTGCACCTCGGGAAAGGTAAATTAGGGTTTTTTATCAACATCTTGTCAACTTTGTTTGAGGAGACCTTCCTATTGAAGGAGCTCTTAACTGTGAACCTTGGAGTTCATATTTTGCTCTAATTAGGGATTTTGACCACTTCGACCTAGCATTGGGTTACTAGCCTCTTGACCTAGTTGGTAAATCTTGAATAGCCAAATTGAGTAGGGACGTTGACCTCAATCTCTAATTTCCCTTGGGTTGAAAATACTAAGGTCATAACCCATTATCATTCACCTTTTTATCAAAATTCTCTTGTCATTTATAGAAAATCCAAACAAATTTAATATTAGAAAATCCCTAAAAATTCTAAAAATTTATCTCAAAGAATATTTGGAAATTGGAAATTTTGCACCCACAAAAAGATGTGCCCTAATCGAATTAATGGTGGATTTTGAAGGACATTTTTATCTTGTGGTTAATTTGTGAGATATATTAATATTTTTTATGAGTATATTTTTGTATTGAATATATATTATTGCAGGTGCATCAAGTATATCAAGTTCTTTACCCAAGTTAAAGACTTGCAAAGTGGTTTCTAGGATTATTTTAGAACCTTGGGGGGTTGGAAGTTCAATGGAGAATGTGTTAAGTGGGACCAAACTTTATTTGAGGTCTGTTATAATCTCATATCGAATATGATATAACATTTTTTTTTAAAATTTTGAGGCATCTTCTTCACCCTCATGATCATCCCCCCTTACCCTACAACACAAGGTATTCTTCATACGGTAAGGGTGACATTCTTATGACTGGTTTTTATCAAGTTTTCTAAGATATATTCGTTGTTGCAATATTATAAACGAAGTAACATTTTGAAGTTAAATTTCTTTGGATCCATGATAAATATATTTAAATTCTCCCTTTCCTTCAGTGATTATTATGCTTCATTGTTTTGACACCATAAGGCACTAATCTACGCTGAGAGGTTTCTTGGAAAAAATGTTTCTTTTTTTCTTTTTTTATTGTATAGGGAATTGCAAATATTGTTTACCAAGTTATAGGGACTCCCCCTTGGTCTTAGGAGTTTAGATAATGCATTCAAGAAGCTAGGATGAGGTGACATGGGCTCTAGCTTCTCTCGTTCTTTCCACTCATTGCACCATGATCTTGTTATGCAACCAAGTCCCAAATATAGCATAAAAATAGCAGAAATGGACCATAAAAAGTAATCCACGCCTTAATAATAAAGAACTGAGATGAATAACAATCCTCTTCGAGAGAGGAACCTCCTTACACAATGTACTAAGTACATAAGACAAGACAAGATACAATGATGGCTAAAATGAAATGGTTTCCTTCCTATATATAGGAGACAAAGGGGTACAATAACAACTAATAGACCCAAGCTGACATCAATAATATGTAATGCAGCATAATAAAGGGGGTAATGTGCCAATAATTAGGGCTTAACATGACCCTCCCCTTCAGACAAGTGTTGTCCTCAATGCTTGATTAGTTGTGGATGCTTCTGTATGAAGGAATCATCTTCCCATGTCAAATATTCCACTGGCAGGTTCTTCCATTTAATGAGGTACTCCAGAATAGACCGATTTCATAGTTGTTTAGTCCTTGTTTTAGTGATTTGTTCACGTTCCAATATGACTCTTCCTTCTTCATCAAGCTTGGGAAAGATTGTTTAAATTGGGATCTTGTCTCCTATTACCTTCTTTAACCAAGAAACATGGAAAATTGGATGTACTCTTGAAGATGAAGGAAGCTCCAATTTGTAAGCCATACTACCAATCTTCTGCAACACTTTATAAGGACCATAATACTTGGGTGTTAATTTATTGTCCTTATTTAGTTACTTGAGGGACATCTTCTTGTAATATTGTATCCTCAGAAATACCCAATCCCCTTCTTTGAAACTTCTTTCACTTTGATGTTGATCAGCTTGTTGTTTCATCCTGTATTGTGACATATCTAGGTTATCCATAAGTATCTCGATAACTTCTTGTTGGTGCTCTATGTGATCTTCCAAGGCTTGAAATTTAGATTTTACCTTGAAGGGAGATGTGATAGATGGAGGCTGGTACCCATAAAGTGCCATAAATGGAGACATTTTTTATGATGTATGGAATGAAGTATTGTACCACCATTCTTCCAAAGATAACCATTTCAACCAATGTGTTTGTTTTTCAAATGCAAAGCAACAAAGATAGCCTTCCAAACATTTGTTCACTATCTCAGTTTTCCCATCATATTGAGGATGATAAGATGAATTGTGATCCAATTGGGTACCCAAACAAGAAAATAATTCAATCCAAAATTTTCCAGTGAAAATTGGATCTCTATCGCTTACAATAATCTTCGGATTTCCATGTAACTTCTGAATTGTTTCTAGAAACGTTGCGGCTATTGTACTAACATTAAAAGGGTGAGAGAGTGCACAAAAATATGCATACTTTGTGTGTATATCAACAACCACCATAATAAAATTCTTTCCTTCTAGCTTGGGTAGTCCTGTGATAAAATCCATTAAGACTTCTTCCCACCACTGACAAGATATGTTTAATGGTTGTAGAAGTCCAAGGGTATTAACTGTTTCGACCTTATTCTATTGGAAAACCAAGCATTTGGTCACGAACCTTTGAACATAAGATTTAAGACCTTCCCAAAAAAATTCCTTCTTAATCCTATGGTAATTTTTCATGAATCCAGAGTGCCCACCTATAGGAGAGGTGTGTAATTCCCAGAGGACCTTTTGTTTGAGTTGGGAGCCTTTGCATAAATATAAGAGATCCTTATACCATAGTGAATCATTTTTCCACACAAAAGTATCTGATACACTGGGATAGTCCTGTAGCTTTTGAATGAGCATCCACATAGATAGGTCATTTTTCCATTCCCCCCTTGTTTCTACTACCCAATCGGGTTGTAGAATGGAAATTGCACAAAGTAATGCACTGACATCTTCATCTTTTCTAGAAAGCGCATCTACCACCACATTATGTTTCCATTTTTGATAGATGATTTAAGACTATCATGATCTGTTTTTACCTTGAAGTGTCTACCTATTAGGTAAGGATGCCATTTATTAAGAGCATTTAGAATTGCCAACATTTCCTTCTCATAAATGCGCTTTGTAAGTGTTTTCCCTTGATTGGATGACTTGTGAAATCAAGCGGGTGTCCTTCTTGCATTAGATAAACACCAATCCCATTTCCTGAAGCATCACATTCCACAGTAAAAATTTTTGTGAAGTATGGTGTGGCCAAAATAGGAGCTTTTCACATTGCCTCCTTAAGTTGTTCAAAATATTGAGTTGCCTCTGGAGTCCAAGAAAATGCATCTTTCTTCAATAATGTTGTTAGAGGTGCTGCTATTCTTCCATAGTTCCAAACAAACTTGCAGTAGTACCCTGTCAGACCTAATAATCCTTGAATATTGTTCAATTTTTTGGGAATTGACCAGTCCATCATGGATTTAATTTTGTTGGGGTCTACCTTGACACCTTGCTAAGATACAACATGACCCAAATGTTCTACCTCCTTTTCTCCAAATAAACATTTGGAAGGTTTTACATATAGTTGTTTCTCCTTGAGTAGTTGTAGTACCTGTTAGTTTTTCATCATCTAATTCAATAGATATAGGATCTTAATTGAAAGAACAACATGTACAGCATATCAAGCATACGATACAATAGACAAGAGACACAAAACATTTCACCGGGGAAAACCAAGAAGGTGAAAAACCCCGCAATTTCCTCAGAGATAGAATAAGGACCAATACAAAGATCACAAAGATCAAACCTAAGAGATAGATGACTGCAGCATCTACTCCTCCTCCACCAGTGCGCACTCCTCCTCTCTCTCACTAATGTGAAGTGAGTGAGTGAGTGAATGTGTCAAATGAGAGAGTCACACTCTCTATTTATACTTTTACTTTCACTTGACCTTTACCCAACTAGGTTGGCCCCAACTTAAGGACTTAACATAATGTTGACTGGGCCGACCCCACTAGGGTGGTCTAATAACCATTTAACCCACATGACTCATACAGGGCCGATCCCATCAAGGTGGTCTAATAACCCATCAAGTATAAGTTACACCACTTAAACTATAACTTGCGACACTTGCAAGTACAACTGACGACACTTCCAATCAGAGGAATAATACATCTCCGTTGGGGATACAATAAAGTACAAATGCAATATACAAGTGAATATCTTCTTAAGTTACAAATACATCAACACTCCCTCTTAAATAGGAAGGTATTCTCTTGATATAGGTCATCAATACATATGGGCACAAGTCTTCAATTCTAGAGCTAGATCATCATCACTGGATCATGGAGCATCATCGTCACTGCTGTTGTACTCGTCATCTTGATCAATGGGCTATCCCTCAATTCTTCTCATCATAGGAAGTTCTATAGATCCAACCCTTTTTCATGTTGGTTGTAGGCTTAGCCTCCTGTGGGTATTCATGATCTCTACGAACGGGCCATCCTGTGGAATCCTCAGGACTAATTACGTGTGTCAACAAAACTTTGAAAGAGTATCCCAGGATCCTTTATGTGCCTAAGAACAACCGACAAGATCTCCCAGGAATATATTACATGTGACCATCACAAAACCTTAAAAGAGTGTCCCAGGAACGTTTATGTGCATATCACGACTGACAAGAACTCTAAAGAGAATCCCAGGATCATTTATGTGCCTAAGCATGACCGACAAGATCTCTAGGACTGATTACATGTGACCACCACCACAAAACATTAAAAGAGTGTCTAAGGAATGTTTATGTGCATAGCACAACTGGAAAGAACTCTAAGGAGCATCCGAGGAATTTTCCGTGCCTAGCACAACTTGTCCGGATCTCTAGGACTTATTACATGTGGTCCCCACAAAACCTTAAAAGAGTGTCTTGCCCAGCAAGAACTCTAAAGAGCATCCGAGGACTTTTATGTGCCTAGCACAACCTGTCCAGATCTCCAAGACGTATTACATGTGGTCTAGCAAAACCTTAAAAGAGTGTCTTTCCTCAGCAAGAATCTAAAGAGCATCCGAGGACTTTTACGTGCCTAACCCAACTCGTCCGGATCTCCAGGACGTATTACATGCTACCCTTGCACAACCTGTCCATGGCCACAGAGTACCATCCTGATACTCAAGATCAACCTAATCATCCTCACACAAAGCATCATCCTGATGCTCATGATCATACTGATCATCATCATACAGTACATCATCCTGATGCACATCATCATTGCATGATCTTCTTGATCATTGTCATAGCATCATCCTCATGCATATCATCATCGCATGATCATCCTGATCATCGTCATAGCATCGTCCTGATGCATATCATCATCGCATGATCATCGTCACAACATCGTCCTGATGCATATCATCTGGAGCATCGTCCTGATGCTCATCACACATGATCGTCCTCTTCAGATCATCTCATCATCCACGAAGCACAGCCCAGATGCACATCATACAACACTTACACCACCGACATGGGAGAACACATATACCACCATTCGGGGAAGGATCTAGCCCTTGCTTTTTCACCATGGGAGAACACATCTACCACCATGTGAAAAATGGCTTCAGCCCTTACATCTACACCATGGGAGAACACATCTGCCACCATGTGAGAATGGCTCCAGCCCTTACATATGCACCATGGGAGAACACATCTACCACCATGTGAGAATGGCTCAGCAATTACATCACGACCATGGGAGAACACATCTACAACCATGTCGAAAAAGCCCATGTGCATCTGTGTCTTATGGACTCATCACTTCCCCTTGGAAGGAACCTCGATCTTAAGTACACCAAGCCTCTTTTTGAAGTACTCGAACTTCACTCTGGCTAGTGGTTTGGTCAACACATCTACAATCTGCTCATCCGTCACAACACACAGGAGCTTCACTGCTCCTCTATGCACCATATCCCTGATATAGTAATATTTTATCTCGATATGCTTCGACTTGTCATGGAACACTAGGTTCTCTGAAAACTTCACACAACTCTAGTTGTCACAATAGATATAAGTAGCATCCAACTGGAGATCAAATAAATCAGACAGTAGCTTCCTTAGCCATACTGCCTCACAACTAGCTGAACAAGTTGTGACATACTCTTATTCAGCTGTACTTAGTGCTACACAGGACTGCTTCCTACTAAACCAAGAGATCACACCTGATCCCATCCTGAAGCAGCACCTCAAAGTGCTCTTCCTATATGCAGCACTGCCTGCCCAATCCAAATCAACATAACCCTCCAGGTTAAACTTTTGATTCGCATCATACTTGAGCCCATAATCAACCGTACCCCTCAAGTACCTCAGAATATGATTTACAACAAAGCAAATATCTGGTCTCATGTTCGTTAGGTACATCAACGACCCAATAATATGACGATACATCATGGAATCAACCGACTCTGACCAAGAATCACTCAATAGCTTTAGGTTCGATGCCATAGGAGTGGCCATGGTCTTGCAGTCCATTATCCCAAACCGCTTTAGGATCTCTACTGCATACTTCCATTGTACAAGGAAGATTCCATTTGCACTCTGCCACACCTCCATACCTAGAAAGTAATGCGTCATACCCAATTCCTTCATCTCAAACTCCACAGCAAGCTTCCTCTTCATGTCGGAAATCAACCTATCCTCACCTGTCACAAACAGGTCATCCATATACAGTAGGAGTATCACTGGATTTCCTTCCTGAACCTTGTAGTAAAGGTTGGAATCCGCTTTACTCTTGGTAAAGCCCAAACTGGACAGGAAGTTGTCTATCCTGCCGTACCATGTCCTAGGTGATTGCTTCAAGCCATACAAGGCTTTCTTCAATCTGCACGCATATGACTCCCTGTCATGTGTCTCAAAACCGAGTGGCTGCTCCACATACACTTCATCTTCGACTACACCATTCAAGAAAGATATCTTGACATCCATCTAGTGTATCTTCCACTTCATCACTACAGCTCGAGCAAGTATTGTTCCGATGGAAGTGTATCTGGATATAGGTGCAAAAGTCTCTTCATAATCTATCCCCCCTTTCTGGTAGAAGCCACAAGCCACAAACCTTGCCTTGTATTTCTCTATGCTACCATCTACAACATGCTTGATCTTGTAGATCCAATTGGAAGTCACAACAGACTTCCCATCTGGTCTTGGGACCACATCCCAAACATCATTCTTCATGATCTACTGGTATTCCTTGATCATGTCATTCTTCCATTATTGCATCCTGGATCCTGGAAACTTCAGATTCTTCAATATCTTCAATAGATAGTTTTCTTTGAACTTCATTTCTGGAACAAATGTTGTAGTCCTTCTTTTGTAGGTGATTGTACACAATCTTTCCTACAAGTCAAATTCAATTGCATGATTAGAAACTTCTCATGGTTTTTCAGAACAAATTCTTATGCATAAAGACATATGCCATACAGTCATGCAATTATATTATCCAATGCTTTAATACAACATTTATCCATATCCCGTATTCACATGGTAACTTTCTAGTTGCCTTCCATCTCTACCAGAACATTTGTTAAGAGTGTGCACAACTCCCAACATGTTAGCAAAGAGGTTTCATTCTAGATAAGTAGCAATGGAATGTTGTACAGTACCATAGGTCACTTACCCATTACTTGCATATTAGTAGTATCTTGTTCATTAATGCAACTTTTCTAATATGCATAATAGACATCCTAAATCTAGGAACAGAAGTATGTACATGGATGGACAACATTATTTAAGTAATCATGTGACAATTCAAATACTTATCTTTGTTTAGTTGTGGGCGGAATCCCTCTCAATCTTTGCTTCCTTGTGGGAATTACTGGAGTGTGCTCCCTCTTGATCTTTGCTTCCTGGATTATCTGTCCTTGAACTTATATCCATCCTGGACCACTATGCATGCTTAAGTGTGCACTAGTGTCATCATTGTGTCATCCTCAAGATCTCATACATAATCATACATCCATTAGTATAATCTCAATACTATCAAAACATTATGATTCTAAATAATATTAAACATGTATGGTCATGATCATTTCATACACAGGTAATTTATCACAAGCGTTAGTATTCAAGGTTTCAGGGAGTACTTCTTTTACTCATGCATATTCTTATTTAACCATAGGAATCTTCTGGTTTTCCATATCATCAATCAAAGTAAGAAGTATAATATGCATAAAACCATGATTACTCAAACCTATAACTTCATGAATGATCATTATTAATCATACAAAATATACTTATATGAGATCCTAACACAAAGTAGGATTCTAACTCGATATAGGAAAACATACTTGGATTATCATGCTTTTCTAACATACCCAAACAATGTCTTCTTTGTTCTCTTAGAGACCTTGTGCTAGCAACCTGCATATCTCATAAGTTAATAATTGTAGAACCAAGTTATACATGCCTCGTAAGTGGCTCTTCTATGTGATCCATGACTATGGATGAGTCTTTGTATTCATGTCACCATGGTCATATGTTCTTGATCTAGAACTTGATTTGTCTTTCTTGATGTACCCTTCATGTTAGTGGACAACATCATCCTCATACAACAACACAGTGTATTAGTACAATCATAAGTTTCATACCCCTAATCAATGAATGTATTCACATGCATTCATACTTTTACTAGGGTGATGAAACAAGTCTAAAATTAATCAAGATTGTACTAACCTCAATAATATGAAGACAAACATATCATAAAATTAATCATGAACAGATTTCAAAACATACATGTATCTTTTCAAGTCATATCTATCGGGATTGCTTGTAGCCTTCTTATGTAAGGCCTTAGCCTCATCTCCCTCTGGAATTGGAACTTCTTCACTTATGCAAGTGTCCAATTCATTCTCTTCTAGGATTAACCCAATCCATTTTGATTTGTTGAAGCTGGATCTAAAGCTGGATTAGGGTTTGTCAGAGAAACCCTAAAAATTCAAAATTTGAATTTCAAACTTCTAATTGGATGAAAAGATGTGCCTTGCAGATTTGATCAAGCTGGTATACTTCAATTTTGAAATCTTCAAAATTTGACCCCTCAAAATTGCCTTTGAAACTTTCAGATCTTCTGGTCAAAATCCCGAACTAGGGTTTGATAATGCCTGGGGTTCTTCCCAGCCAAAAGGTTCAATCTTGTGCTCTAAAATTTGATTTTTCAGAGGAGCATCCAGCTGTGATCACAGATTCCAAAAATTTCAACTTTTGCAGAAACCCTAATTTTCCACCTTTCTGATCAAGATCCCGAACTAGGGTTTGATAATGTCGGGGTTCTACCCAACCAAAAAATTTGAACTTGGTCTCTAAATTTTGATTTTTCTGAGGAGAGTAATCCTATGCTAAGATCACTCCAAAATTCCACTTCTTTCAAAATCCCTAATTTCCCGCAGCAGTGACAAGCCAAAAATGAGAATGCTCAGAATCCAATTTTATTTCACAGAAATATGTGCCTTATTGTTTCAGGTGCATCTCTAAAATTTTGGATCCATAGGGTTTGAAAATTCAGCCTATGGTAGCCTGACCTGTCATATTTCCAACCCCATAGGCCTGACCTCAAATGGATTCTCTGAGAGAGAGATATGCCAAATGTCACAACGTGACCTGTTTATGGTATTAAACAATATAGAGAACTTGTACGAAGTTCCATGTGTCACTATTTCAACTTGGGCCTCTGAAACCTGGACCTATGAAACTACAGTCCGTTCCCTAACTATTACTTTTTATGGAATTCCATTTGGAGCTTCCTAGCCCGAGGTATGACCTTTTTCCCTAGGTCACATGTTTAGGACTGCATTCTGGAAGAGGCCGAAACCCTAACTTGTACGGATCATATATCACAAAGTAAAACGAATTTGAGGCTGTCCTTTGGACACAAGGTACATGGACATTTCATATTAGACCTGTAGAAATTTCAGATCCTGAACCTTCGCCAAAACTGAGTTATAGCGAAAGTTACACGATGACTAGTTTTTACTATACCAAGCCCTAGCTTCCAATTTGTCGCAAGTGCAACAAGTGTCATAAATGCCATACCATGCCTTCCTTCAGGATAGCTCTGATACCATGTTAGTTTTTCATAATTTAATTCAATATATATAGGATATTAACTAAAATAACAACATGTACAGCATTTCAAGCATAATATACAAGAGACAAGAGACACAAAACATTTCACCGGGGAAAACCAAGAAGGTGAAAAACCCCGCAACTTCCTCAGAGATAGAATAAGCACCAATACAAAGATCACAAAGATCAAACCCAAGAGATAGATGACTGCAGCAACTCCTCCTCCTCCACTAGTGTGCACTCCTCCTCTCTCTCACTAATGCGAAGTGAGTGAGTGAGTGAATGTGTCAAATGAGAGAGTCACACTCTCTATTTATACTTTTACTTTCACTTGACCTTTACTCAACTAGGTTGGCCCCAACTTAAGCACTTAACATAATGTTGACTGGGCTGACCCCACTAGGGTGGTCTAATAACCCTTTAACCCACATGAATCATACAAGGCCGACCCCATCAAGGTGGTCTAATAACCCATCAAGTACAAGTTACAACACTAACAATATAACTTGTGACACTTTCAAGTACAACTGACGACACTTCCAATCGGAGGAATAATACATCTCCGTTGGGGATACAATAAAGTACAAATAAAATATACAAGTGAATATCTTCCGAAGTTACAAATACATCAACAGTACCTTTTCAACATTCTTAACACGTTCTTCCCAAGAATTTCTATAGATTAGTATATCATCAAAGAAGATAAGCAAAACGTTTCTAAGGAAAGGCTTGAAAATGGAATTCATCAAACCTTGAAATGTGGAAGGTGCATTCGTGAGGCCAAATGGCATGAACAAAAATTCATAATGACCTTCATGAGTTCTAAATGTTGTTTTTGGAATGTCTTCCTCCTTCATTCTAATCTGATGATACCCAAAACAAAGATCCAACTTTGTGAAGAAAACTACTCCATCTAATTCATCTAACAATTCATCGATGACAGGAATGGGAAATTTATATTTAATGGTGATCTTGTTGAGATCTCTATAATCTTGACGCATACACCATGATACATCTGGCTTGTGTACCATTACCACTAGTACAAATTAAGAACTTTGGCTAGGCCTAATTATGTTAGCCTCTAACAGTTCATCAACCATACGCTCAATTTCACTCTTTTGTCGATAGGGGTATCTGTAAGGTATGATGTTAGGAGGAACACTTCCTGGAATTAATTGCATAGCATGATCAAAATATCAAACAGGTGGAATACCATTTGGAATATCTTCAAATAACTTGGAATGCTTATCAATCACCTTTTGGAGATCTAGGGAAATATGAGACTTAGATGTTTGAACATTTAATGAGCATAATTGTGCAATTAAACCTTGATGTCACTTTTTTTAATCAATTTTTTCATACCATTAGAGCTTATCAACTTACTTGGTTTCCCTATGATACCATTTAACTCATAGCCCTTTCCTTCCCATAAAAAATCATGAAAATCTTCTGAAAATTAAAAACTATTGTTCCCAATGATTGTAACCATTGTACTCTTAAGACAACATCAACACCCCCATTAGAATTGCAATCATTGGACTATTCAATACATATTCTCCCATAGTGATATTGATATTATGGCATTTTCCTGAGCAATTAATAGTTCCTCCATCTGCAATCATTACTTGAAACTTTGGTGATGGATATACAAAGCAATTGAGAACCTTGTCTAATTTATAGTGAATGAAATTATGAGTACTACCAGAATCAATCAACACTGCTACCTTTTTCATTTTGATATATCCTTCGATCTTGAGAGTTTGAGGAGTGATAATTCTAGCCAATGCATGACAATATATGGTGGGGGTAATCTCTTCGGAAGTAATATCTTATATTTCTTCATCTTGAGACGGTTCATTTTCTTTTGGTGTTTCTTGTTCATTTTATTCCTCTACTTCACAATCTATGTAAAATAGTTTCTTCTCAGTGCACTTATGGCCCTTGCTGTATTTTCTATCATAATTGTAACAAATCCATTTTGCTATTTTTTCCTCTAGTTGTTGTTGTGTCAACATTGTAGGTTGTGGATGACTGGACACCCCACTTCTTTCTTTATAGTTGTAAGTGGTAGACTTCCTTGTTGCCATAATTTTGTTTTCAACTTTTCTTGCCACCCTAAATGCATGGTCCAAGGACTTAGGTTCCCAAAGGAGAACCTCATGTTGGATGTGATCCTTAAAAGTTCCAATAAAGAGATCCAACAAATTATCTTTTGAAATATTCTTCACTCTGAGACTTAACTTCTGAAACTGCTTGATGTGCTCACTAACTGGGCCATTTTTCTTGAGATTTACCAACTGGCTAAAGAAGGTGTTTCTATTTATACCACCATAATGTGCAATCAATTCTTCTTTGAATATGGACAAATATATAATAGAGTCCTTTTTACGGTCACAAAGCCGTTGGTATGATACAAATTGATCAGGCTCTAAATATAAGGATGCAATAGTTACCTTCTTCAAAGTTGGAACCTGGTGTAGATCAAAGAACTGCTCCATCTAGAATATCCATGTTATTGGATCATTCCCATCAAACTTTATCATGTCAATCTTGGGAAGTTGGGTACCCCTTGGTGACCATATCTGATTGTTTACATTATCGGAATCATTTCCTCTTGGAATATTCTTATTCATGGAATGTTTTTCAACATGGACCTTATCTTTATCTTCCCGAGTATCATGGAACACATCATCGCTTGGAGAAGGTGTATCCTTTCAATTTTGCATGAGATTAGCAATATTTTCCATTTGTTCCATCAAACCTTTCATATTTTATTCCATCTTATTATCCATATGTTTCATCAAATTCCCATCTAAATTAAGTAAATCAACTACTTTCACAGATCCTTTAATCATCTCTTCAAACTGGGACACTCGAAAAGACAAGTCTTCCCTTTCATCGTATGTTGGGGATGACTGCTATGGTGGTTTGAGTGGAGTGTGAGTTTTTACACTTCCTTTTGGTGGCACTATGAAAAATACAAATAGATATCACACCCTATGTTCACTACAATTAGATCCTTGTACTCAAAGTTATTTAAATTTAAAATGGCGTACCTTTTTAAAACCCTGATTGGAAAACTATTTTAGGGTCGACTTAAAACCACGTAAAATTCAAATTTCAACTCCTCTGGGTTTTAAATTCAGGATTTTGTATCCTTAGGTGTCCTCTTTCTGATCCCATAGTTATGAACTAATTATGATATGCCAATAGAAATTTATTGCGAATCTCCCAACACTTCTTATTTTTGGTCCTTTTAGAAGATCGAAATTGTATGAACTTCCACGTGTCCAATATTTTGTATCTGATTCTAAAACTTATACCATTGATACTATGGTCTGTAAAATTTATTATGCAACTAGACTCACTCAATTTTCACCACATTCCCCTGATATGATTTTTTCCCTAGAACACATGTTTTAGACTAGTGTTTGGACTAGTCAAAAATCCTAGATTCCAAGGCCAATATCTTGGAACTTGTGATGTATCAAGACCTGAATTGTGGATTATTGATATTTAGGCCTATTATATAAGTGGGTTTTTAATATATCTCTTTGAATACTTGCATAAAAAAATTTATAGCGAAAATGAAAATATGACTCATTTTGAAGAACCCAGTCCCGAGGAAAGAGCTTTGATACCAAATGTTATGCAACCAAGTCCTAGAAATAGCATAAAAATAGTATAAATAGACCATAAGAAAGTAATCCATGCCTTAATAATAAATAACTGAGATGAATAAAAATCCTCTTCGAAGGAGGAACCTCCTTACACAATGTACTAAGTACATAAGACAAGACAATATGCAATGATGACTAAAATGAAAAGGTCTCCTTCCTATATATAGGAGACAAAGGGGTACAATAATAACTAATAGACCCAAGCCCATTGTTGATGTCCATTTTGTCATCAATTTTTGGCCATTAAACGTGCTCTGGTGGCACTACTTTTGTCAATTTTGGTGAATTAATTCATACCTTTTGCCATTCAGACTGTCAATCAAACCCAGGTATGAACGTATTTACATATCGCATGAATCTCGATTAAATCTCATCATTTTATGGTTTATTGACAATTATCTCACATTTATAGACGTGCTTGGCATATAGTTTTTGTTCTACAGGTTGTGGTCGTCATTCAGACCTTCATTCAAACACGCGTTCACATTGAAGACGTCCAGCTGCATTCGAACCGTCGTTCAAATCTCCATTCACACCCGTGGAATCGTTGGTTGGAATATTTTGGGGCATTAAAGACAAAAACAATGATGTGGGTTCTGCTGGCGACGTGTCCCTCATAGTTCGTGAGCCTCCATTCTAGAGGATCCGTCCTCTTGTTCGCCTAGCTTGACATTGCATCATCTGCCCACGTCAAGGATAACCAACGCACAACTGCCTACGTGAAGTGAACCAACGCCCGTGGAATCAGGCAGACGGCCTACGTGCTGTTTTGAGCCATTTCTGTAGCAATTAAGACCTCTATTCTTAGAGAGGTCGACCACTGAAAGGGTCGAAATTCTCTCTTATTGTAAAAATTATATAAATATGTCTCTCATGGAGAAATGCAGCATCATAGCATGTAATAGAAATTAGCAGTAATTTTTGTAGGGAAACGCTGGGTTAGAGAACACTGTGTAATCTTTTTCAGTTAATGGAAGTTTTTGGTTTTTAGTTGTTGATGTTCTGTTGGTGATCATTTGAGCTAGATTCAAATCCCTGATTGCTGAGAAGGTCCCCTCAACAACCAGAGGTTTTTGTGTATATTATGTATTTCTTTTTTTACAAGTAAATAGTTTATTTTTCAGTACTTGTATTCAACTTGGTTTCCTGTAGATGTTGTTTTATTTCCTGTAATTTATTTCCTGTTGTTAATATAATTTCCATTTTCAGAATCTAGAACGACCAGTCATGCATAGTTTTTCTTAGTTTGCTTTCAGTCTTTTATTTGCAACTAGATAAGGTTAACTAGTTAATGTTTCAAGTTCAATCTGTAGTTAGAGTTAGTTTTAATTGTTTTCCTATAGCTATAGATTAGTTTCACTTACGTTTTAGCCTTACTTTATTATGCAATAGAAATAGTTTATTTCCTTAGATAATGATTAGTATAAGCTGCTTTTTGTTATTTCAGCTTTAAACAGTCTATTTACTGCTTTTCTTGCACTGTAGGTTCACATGCATCAACCAGCTGGCGTTAAGATCATTTCGTCTGCTTCTTTCCTTAGTTTATATCATTTTCATTCTCCAAGTACATTAGTTTTTATGGCTTCTTAGTTCAAGCATAGGATTTGTTTTTCCCATTCACATAGTTAATGGAGATGTTCATAGAATGGGATTTGATTCAGAAATAAGATATCTTTATCAAGTTTTCTACTTGCTTCTAGATCAAATTCACTTTCAAGTAAATATCTTTATTAAGTTTTTACTTGCTTCTAGATTACATTTGTTCCATGTCATTTGCTTATGGATAAAGAATAGATTACAATGTTTAAAGTTAGTTGTAATTGGACACTCTTTAGTTTGCATCTCTTTGTAGAAGTTAAACTAGATTTACTTCTATTTTGTTTCCTTGTCACATTTGAAATTCATTTTGATACATTCTCTCCCGTTCCTCTTACATTTGATACATTTCCTCAATATCCCCAAGGAGAATGGAATTGGGTAGTTTAAGCTTAGTTTTGAGTATTTGTTGAATGCATGAATAGTTAATTATTGAATTTATAAGTAATTTGTAATTTTGCTTTAAGATAATATAGTTTCTTGTTTCCATAGTTAGTTGTCAATTGAATCATTTCTTGGATAGGTTTCTAAACTCATTTATAGTTGTTACTTTCTAATTCTTAGGTTAGAGTTTGAATCATTAATCAATAGTTTCCTAAAAGAAATTTTGCTTTCGCTCAAGTCTTGTTTCCTAGAATAATATTTGTTGTTTTTATCTTTTCAGTTATTGTTCATAGGATATAGTAGTATAGCTTGATACTATTCTGATCTATTAGTTTAGTAGGTTTAATTAGTTCAATAGTTGTATTTTTGAAGTTTGACTCGGTTTTTCATTTTGAAAGATTGTTCGATCTTTTCATTATTAAATATTTCCAAGGTTGACTGAGCCGATGTCTTAGGTACCATTCTACCTCAGCATATACCGTGCCACAAATCTAAGATTACCAACCCTGGTTGGTAATTAAATATTTGGTGATTCCTTAAGACAGTAAATACACCCAACATTTTGGCGCCATTGCCGGGGAGTTGTAGATAGGTAGAATTTAGTTGTAGATAGGTAGAATTTTCTCTTGAAAACTTAGTGATAGATTGAATTTTCCCTTTTTCTTGAAACTTAGAAATAGGTTGGTGGCAGGTGAGCGGTAAGACGAGAGGTAAGAACCTACTTATCTATTATAACAACCACCCCCAAAACCCATCAATAGTAGTAATGCAATTATAATTCATTTAAGTCTTAGCTTTGTTTTCATGAATAGGTCTGGAGACTCAAAAGGTAGATATATTAAAACTAGCCTTCCTACTAAAATCCCTACTAACCTATATGGGGGGCGTGCCACCCCAACTACTAACTCAACATAAAGGTATCAAAAGACACCTAAAGGGGATAGTGCTACTTGGAAAGCTCAGGAAATCCTTTCTGGAAATCATTTAGGGGAAACCATAGAGACATCAGAGAAGTCTGTTCATAAGGAAATTTCACTAGAAGAACCTCAAGCTCATATTGAGACTAAACTTAGACAAGAGGAAACTCAAAAGGATAAAACTTCAGAACCTCTCAACCCTCCATTAACTCAAAAACCCAAAGACACTACCTTTTCAATAGTAGGTGGTCCAAACTTAGTAGACTTTGTTGATCCTGCACAAATAGACGCTATTTTTGAAAATTCTGTGAACATAGTTGTTTCACAGATTGAGACAACAACTGTAGGACCTTCAAACCTGGACTCCCACGTAGCTGGTAATTCTTCTCCTAAAAAGAGAAATAATATCCCTGAAACAGAGCGTTGGGAAATCCCATATTCACTGATAAAGGAACCACCTAGGTATACTCTCTTTGGAAATTAAGTCTTCATGGAGGACGAAAATGAAGATCATGTCAAACAGGAGGAAGAAGAGGGAGAAGTTAGAACTGAAGGTACTTTTGGGTTCCCTATCCTAGACACTACACAAGATGTAACCATAAAAAACATTCCTCCCTCCTTACTACTGACCTTTTATGGGAAGAGTAGTGAGGATCCAAATACATTCTTATTTGAATTTGACAGTTTGTGTAGGAGCTATAACTACCTACAAGATGGCCAAAAGCTAAAAAAAATTCCTGCCACATTAAAAGATTCTGCTCTTCGATGGTTTATGGGGTTAGGAGAATCCAGTATTAGAACTTGGGAAGACATGAAGAATGCATTTATACGTAAATATTAGGATTACTGTAAACCTAAGGACTCTCGCAATGATATTTTCAAAATACAACAACTTGAAGATGAGAGCCTAGAAGACTATCTCGAAATATTTAACTATGTGTTACATAAATCCAAATATAGTGATCTTTGGGAATGTGCAGTAAGAACACTCTTCCTTAAGGGAATCTCAAAAGAATTCTTAGAAAACCTTAATCTCATGGAAGCAAGAGACATCTCTCATAAGTCATTTGCACAGATTTGTGAGCTATGTAGGAATTACTCTAGGAGTAGAGGGAAAAGTGGAAGACACTTTTAAGAATCTTATACTAGGAACCTGAAAGGAAATACATCCAGTCCTAGTGGAGTTACAAGGGTAGAGTTGGGAAACCTATTAGAAAATTTCAAAATAGATATATTAGGAGCCATGGGTTCTCAATTAGATGCATTACAAGCTAAAAAGAGACAGGATGAAGAGTGTACATCAATGAGTGTTTTCTGTCCTAGGTGTAGAACTAAACATCCCCAACGGGAATATCAATTGAATAATGTTTCGGTTTGTCACCTTTGTACAGAAGAACATTCAACTGATAATTGTCCATCGTTTCTTGGGTCGCAAGATGTATATAAGAGTGGAAATTTTGGTGAAACATCTAGGAGGCCTTGGAAACCTAGAGATCAACCATCATACCAGGACCCATCATCACAGTTTCCACCCTATTACCATCCTTATCAACCTCCTCAACAGTGGAACATTTCAGGTTGGAAAAATTGGCCACCGTAGTACCCTCCTCAGAATGCTCAACAACAGCAATGGCCACACATATGGAGAGGACAAGCTTATGCTCAACCACCTCCTCCTATGCCTAACTATCCTTACCCACATAATATCCAACAACTCTTGCCTGGATTTGTACCTCATTCACTACCCCCTATCACAAATCAACCTCACCATTTCTAGAATATGAATCCTCCAAGGCCCACAATATTACTTGCACAACCGATACCAAATCCTAACAATGAGCCAACTCAAGCTCTTAATAGCATTGGGTTTCTACCTCTTCCATCATATGCCATTTCGACCGCACCAGTGCATGAGATTCAACTGTGGTCTAGAAGAGTTTTGCAAGACCATCCCAAATCATCAGTTGTTATCCGAGAAGAGAATGAAGAAGAAGGAATACCTAATGAAATTTTGAATGATGCCATTCTTGAAGATGTGGTTATTCCCCAAGCTTAAACACACAACCATCTTCATGAATAAGTAATTCCAAGAGAAAAAGCATCCCCATATCCAGAGCGTCTAGTAATATAAAAACCTGTAACTTATCCAGAGTATGATATCATTAACAAATTGAAAAATATTTGTATCAAGATCCCTTTGTTACAAGCCATTAAAGATATACCAATCTATAGTAAAGTGATAAAGGAACTATGTATTAAAAGACCAGGTAAAAAACAAAAAGACCCTCTGACAATTCATGCCATAGGTGAAATGTCAGATTACATAGAAAACCAACCTAGAATTCCAAAGTATACAAATCCAGGAAATCCTATGGTGACTGTTATCATCAATAACACGGCCATAGGAAATACACTTATTGATCTAGGAGCTGCTATTAACCTAGTGACTACCACAATTTTAGAAACTCTCCATTTAGGACAGTTCATCCGCCCTACCCCAACAATGCTAGAATTAGCAGATCGCACTATGGTGCAGCCTGTTGGGATCTCAGATGATATCATTGTATCAGTGGATTCATGGGAATATCCCATGGAATTTATGGTTATAGAATCAAAGGACCCTTCTAAATGACACCCCATTATTCTGGGAAGACCTTGGTTAGCCACTGCTAATGCATTTATAGGATGTAGGGATGGAGAGATGATTATCTCTGATGGGTTGTCTACAAGAAAACTAGCTTTTTACCCACCAGCACAGCCAGTAACTGAAAATCTATTTTGGTTAGATTGTCCTTTTGGGGATGAGAAATTGGAATAATTTTCCCTTGTTAGTGATTTCTCCTGGGCACTTCAAGAACAAAATACCAAGAATGTGTTGAACCAATTTGTCTCTTCTACAACATGTATAGACTTGCCTCAGTCTTTTTCCCAACTTGACCAAATTTTTGGAGACGAATTCCAAGAAATCGTGAGCCTCTCAACATTTACAAGTACACCCCATGTCTTCACAATCAAAGAACATCTAGGATCCTATACTATACCTTGTGAGGTTAGTTCCGAAAAATTTCTACATATAAATGCAGGTTTAGATGAGAGTCAACAAAAACAATTACTAAAAGTTCTCAAGAGTCAAACTGGAGCATTTGCATGGGAATACACCGATATGAAGGGTATACACCCAGATACCTGTATTCACCACATTTACACAGATTCAAACATACCTCCTGTCAGGAAGCCCCAAACAAGAATGAATCCATCCCTAAAGGATATAGTAAAAGATGAATTACAAAAACTCCTTAATGTTGGTTTCATCTACCCAATGTCTAACAGTAAATGGGTGTCTCCTCTGGTAGTGGTTCCAAAGAAAGTTACCGGGAAATGGCGTATCTATGTTGACTTTTGAGAATTGAACAAGGCCACTCTTAAGGACTACTTCCCTTTACCTTTCATTGACCAGGTGTTAGATACCTTGTCAGGGAAACAATACTTTTCGTTCCTTGATGGGTATAGCGGATACAACCAAATATTAATAGCACATGAGGATCAAGATAAGGAAACCTTTACTTGTTCTTGGGGGACATATTCCTATCGAGTGTTTCCATTTGGCCTATGTAATTCACCTGCCACTTTCCAGCGTGCAGTTTTAGGAATCTTTGCTGACCTTATACACGACTATGTAGAATTTTATATGGATGATTTTACATTTTATGGTAATACCTTCCAAAAAGACCTTGATAACCTCGAAACAATTCTTATTCGGTGCCAAGAAACGAACTTAGCCCTTAGTCATGAAAAATGTAAGATGTTACTAACCAAAGGCATAGTTCTGGGACATCATGTCTCTCTTCAAGGTATCAAGGTGGATCCTGCCAAGATAGAAATAATTGTTAATCTTCCTCCTCCAAAAACTCAGAAGGAGGTAAGGAGCTTTCTTGGCCATGCAGGCTATTATAGACGTTTTATTGAAAACTTCACTAAGATAGCCGCACCTATGTTCAAACTACTCATGAAAGATACATAATTTCAATGGATTAAACCTTGTCAACATGCCTTTGAAACTTTGAAGGAAAAGTTATCAGTGGCACCAATACTCAAGAGCCCCAATTGGTCCCTTCCCTTTCATATATCCACTGATGCTTCCGAAATAGCTATAGGAGCAGTCTTAGGTCAAAAAGAGGGAAAAACATCACATGCCATCTATTTTGCTAGTAAACATTTGACTCCCGCGTAATCAAAATACACTGTTACTGAAAAAGAGTTTCTAGCAGTAGTCTATGCCATCAACAAGTTTCGTCATTATATCACAGGATATGAAGTTTTCGTACACATAGAACACTCCGCTATTAGATTTTTAACGAATAAACCAATCACCAATGGCAGGGTGACTCGGTGGTTTCTTTTGTTACAAGAATTCAACATCAATGTTGTTGATCGTCCCAGTCGAGAGAATGTGGTAGCAGATTTTCTCTCTCAAATTCAAATTGACGATAGTGCCAGTCCCATCAACAATAGCTTTCCGGATGAACATTTGTTTGCTGTGTCTATTCGAACCCCTTGGTTTGAAAACATAGCCAATTATTTAGCAACTGGAAAGATACCAAACCATCTCTCCCCACCCGAGAAACGTAGGATCATAGTTCAAAGTTCTAATTATTCTTGGGTGGACAATGATATTTTCCGTAATGGTCCTGATCTTATTATTAGACGATGTGTACGAGAGGATGAGATGGCAGAGATCCTCCATGCATGTCATGGTGGACGTTGTGGTGGGAATTTTTTTGATAAGAGAACAGCTTGCAAAGTGTTGCACTCTTGATATTATTGGCCAAGCATTTTTAAAGATGCTTCCAAGTATGTCAAGGGATGTGACAGTTGCCAAAGAATGTGTAGACCTACGCCATCCTATGAGATGCCCTTACAACCCCAAGTGATGATTGAGCCTTTTGAAAAATGGGCTCTAGATTTTGTTGGGCCAATTTCCCCTATGTCTCGCAAGAAGAAGTACATTCTAGTCTGTACAGACTATGTCACCAAGTGGGTGGAAGCTAAATCCTTATTTTGAGCCACAGAAAAAATATGTGGTGGAGTTTATATATGAATAAATATTTACCTGATTCGGTGCACCTAGGGAAATTGTAACCGATCAAAGATCTCAGTTTACCTCCAAATTCAGCTTACTGAAAAATATGGTATTAGACATTGTGACTCTTCACCATATCACCCACAATCCAATGTTCAGGTAGAGTCTACCAACAAAGTATTAGAATCCATCATGACTAAGACTATCCAGTTACACCACAAAGACTGGGCAAACAGGCTTCCAGAAGCCTTGTGGGATTATATAATAACTTGGAGGAATACCACTGGCCATACACCTTATGAACTTGTTTACGGTAAACAAGTTCTTCTACCCATTGAATTTCAAGTCAAAACCTTTTGTATGGCTACACAATTAGGGATGGATCTAGAAGAAGCACAGAGACAACGAATCCTGCAGATAAATGAATTAGACGAGATTAGACAAGATGCTATTCAGCGCACAATTCTAATACAAAACCAATGCAAAAAGTGGCATGATAAATACATTAAACAAAAACAATTCAAAACTGGAGACTAGGCATTACTTTTTTATTCAAGGTACAAAAAATTTAAAGGTAAATTAACTACTCGTTGGATGGGTCCATATGAAATTGTTATAGCTTTTGATAATGGATCTATCGAGATTAAGACAATTGATGATCCGCAAATTTCCTTTGTTGTAAATGGACATAGACTTAGACTTTATCATCTACCAATATCTAAACAAGATTTTGTGCAGAATGCCTTACAACAGGAAACAAAATAGTAGTAAAAATGGTTACCACATGTGGATTGGTCCAATCATTCTCTTCTTAATAGGAAGCAAAATATCTCATAACACCAATACACATATCAAAAAGACCTTGTCTCTTCATATATGCTATCATCTTTGGTTCCCACTCATCATATTTGAATGGAGAGAGAGGAGGAATTGCTTTCAGGATTCATGGAAGTTGTTGTAGAATACCTGCAAAAACAATGGAAAATATCTACTACTGCTACTACAGCATAACTGCTGCAACTACAGAAAACTACTGCAACTACAGAATACTGTTGCAACTACAGAAAACTATTGCAACTGCATAAAACTGTTGTAACTGCTGCAACTGCAAAAAACTGTAGCAACTACAGAAAACTGGTGTAACTGCTGCTGCACTCAAAAACTTTGAATAACCTGCAAAAAAATATCAATAAGGAGGTAGACTACTACTGAGAACTGCTTTAGGACAGTATGCACTTTTATCCGGATCCTTCACACCTGGCTAGACCTCATTGGATTTCTCCAATGAATTCAATGCAATGGCACCAGGATTTGCTGTGGAAATCTAGAGGCTTCTGGTGCACTACTGAAAGCATTTTCTTAACCTATTCGCTCAATGGCTCTGATACCATGTGAAATTCTATGTCACAGCAGATCTAAAGAGATGAGGATACCTCACAAAGAAAGAATGAGCGGAAAATTTGAATAAGAGTGAAAATTACAGTAAAAAGAGCAGAAGAATAATGATGCAGCAGAACTCATATATGAGTAGAATAATTCACACTACTCAATTATCAGTATAATGAACATTGATAATACAATGGAGATAATTCGAATCACAAAGGATAATTTGAACCTCAGTTGTTCTAGCATAGGGATAATCACCACTAGAGTGCTCTGAAAGACTCAAAGTCAACTGAACTGAACCTAAACTCAGTTAACTGAAGTCACAATTAGTTAACTGACTAAGGAGGTTGCAATAGTGATTCTATCATGCATTCTAGTTAGAAAAAGGCACATGAGGCAACAATCAGCGGCATCCGAATCTCTAACCTGTTAGATAACTTAGGTGGACTGCACTGGAACACTCAGTATGTTCCTATAAAATAGGGAACTAACTAAAGTGGTCCTAAAACGATGCATGCAAGGATAAGAAGTTGGTATATGGATCCTAGATGACATCTGCACACCTCTAGGGGGAAATGACATCATCAACAACTAGGAAAAATAAATAATGCTAGGTAGGACAAGGATGGAGTATTGAAATATCCTAACAGTTTTCATAAAAATGTGAAAAAAAAGATTGTCAAATATTCATAAGGTTCCTTGGCATTGTTCCCTTGCCAGGAATGTCTTGAGGAACAAGATAATCCCCCATAAATAGAATGGTGGATCCTGAGTTGGCTCTAAAATTAGGAGTGCAATAATCTAATTAATCAATGGTAACCACTTTTTCTTCATGAGGAAAATGAATAACCTTGAAAATAGAAGATACAATAGTTGTCATCGCATATGTCCAACTACATCCCAAAAGAATATTAAAGTCTAGCGAAGCATCTACAACTTGGATTTCGATTGGGGTTGTCTTGCCTCCCAATTTAACTAGAAAGACAACCATGATTTCATGTGTTTTGAAAGAATGAACATCGAAATATTTCAATGGTGTGGATGATGAAGTCAACTCTAAGATCCCAAAGCTCTCAAATAATTTAATGACACATAGGAAGAGGCACCTTCATTGAAGATTCATTAAAAGATGTTTATCCCATGCCATAAGGTGAGGTAGTCTCAGATGGGTTTGGTCGAGGTCAAACATCAACAAATGATAATTTAAGGGGTTGATCTATAATATATTTTGGCAAGGCTCTCTGTTGTAGTGGACGGATTTGTAGGACTTCTAGGGTCGACATTGCACAATAGAATTTAGTAATACCTTCAACTATAATTTAGTTTTGAGCTACTAGAGCATTAGGTTTGTGTGTCAACCTATGAAGGGTACCCTTAATAAGCCTAGACATTATTTCATTAGATGGTCACTCTATCTATAGGGAACCACGAGCCCATGGTAGAGAAGAATCGGTTTCAGAAGGTAAACCTACAGCCTTATCATAAGTCCGAGTGTGAGTCTAAAGGTTAACATGTTGCTCACACGTTAAGATATTAGTAGTCAAGGTATTTCCCCCCTATGGAGCATTACCTCGATCACCCCCTTGTAGAGGTGAAATATTGGTGGAAACCCTCTACTAATTTTTAGGAGGGAAGGGATTACTGAGTAGTGCAATTTGGCGTGGAGTCTCCCAAATAGCAATAAATATTGTTTCAAACGTTCATTGGTGGGGTGGTCTTTAGTACAAAATTTACATGGAAATTTGGACTTTCATCTTTCCTTTTTACTATTGGAATACACATTGGTGTTTTAGGTTGCCCCAACATCAAAGTTATAATTATTCTTCTTATTCTCATTCTTACCTCCGAGTTGTTGATTGCATTTTTGTGCAATAGACTAAACAAAATGAACATCAAATATTTGAACTTGTATTGCCATTTTATGGGTGGATCGAATAGTTGGAAACATACTATGTTGAATGGACACTTGGATAGTCTAGTCTACATATTCATCAATTGCATAATTAATCATAGAAGCATTCATTCCATCACCATGTGGTCCTAGGACAAGTTTTGAAACATCAGAGGAAGATTGGGGCACATGAGGGATTAACTCATATAGTGTGTCAAATTGGGAATAAATCCAATCCAATTGGTGCATGCTCAAAATAACTTCATATTCTGCAAGAGTTCGTGACATTGTGACATCCTTGGCTATGCTTAGCAATAATTATTTCACAAACCAATCCATGAGGAACTGACCTAGGATCTCAACTCTAATAATACTTCATCAACAACTCCACCCATGGATATGATCAAATATATGAATATAGGTGGACCGTCTAATCAAAGTTAATCATTTGATCCCCATTTCATAACAAATGGGTAACTAAAAATGTGTCAAAAAGGAAATTGCTAAGGATTAAAAGGTGGTAGAATAAGTCTAAGGTAATTCAATATATCACTTAGCGGCACTGATGGTTAAGGTATGTTGAAAAAGAAGCAATCGATAGCTATCGTCAACTAATGAGTTTGACGAGAACCAAATGTGAATGTTCATGACATGTGTTGATGGATATTCTCCAATTCAACCATCAAACTTGGGAATGCCATATGGAAACTTGGTTGGAATGATAAGAAACATGAGTCAATGGAAAATAGATTCATTTGTCAAACATGGTAGGTATGGTATGTTCAAATTTTTAAAAAATGGTGAATGTAGATGAGTACATGTATTGGGGTTGTTAAAGAAAAATACTTTCCATCCTATAGGTGCAACACTGCCTTGGACATAACTGCCCCTTGGGATTGGATTGTCCCCTTGGAATTGACTACCTGTAGGAAAAACTTGGTTACTTGGGATATTAATCCCCCCCTGCATATTGCTACGAGTAGGTCTATTACTACATCCTAATGCATTGCCAATATTAAGTGGGGGAGTGTTAGAAGAAATACTCCAACCATAAGGTAAACCTAAGTTTAGAACTACAAATCCCCCAGATGAGGGTGGAAACCCAATTCCTACATTAAAACTAGGAGTATTACCTCCTCCAAAGGAGAAGCTTGAACTAGGCACTAAGGTGCATGTGGTGGGGAATCCAACACTAGGAATCCCATATGTTTGAATGTGTGTGCTAACATATGTCATATCAAACAAAGAGACACCGAAAACATGTGGCATATTGGCGGGACTTGTTCCACTAATGTAACAAATAAAATAATATATAAACATGTCAATAAAAAAATAATTAAATAATAAAAGAAAAATAATTAAATAAATATTAAATAAAATTGATATGTAATTAATCGAATAGATAGAGACATACCTTTCCATTGAAAAGGCACATACGACCATATTTAAATGGTCCATCAAATTGTAATGTAATCATCTATCATCAATATATATCCAATAGTATTTATTATTTCCAAGTGGAGTTAGTTTCGATTGGTTTACTATTCACTTGAATAGTCTTATTGTGATTCAAACATGATCACAACATGAGAATATCCGGATACGTATATTACATTGGTATCAGAACCCCTTCTTGGGCTTGATTCCGGCCTTTGGCCACAAACCATTCTCAGAGCTTCTCTAACTAAGGATCTTTGATCCACATTGTCTTTTGGCCATCATTTTTTGGGTTTCCCAAAAATCTAGGACTTTGTCCAAAAGTAGGATTTTGTCCCAAAGAAGATTTAGTTGCAACTTTGAAAATCAAGTTAATTAAAAATATATATTATTCCACTCCAAAATTCAAAGACAACCGTAAATCAAGAATACAAGAAGGGAAATAAAAAAAAAGAAGAAAGAGAAAATAAGTAATTATTTCCTTTGGAAATAAGAAGAAGAGAACAAGAAGTAAGAAAAAATATATCACAAAGAAGAAGTGGAAAAAAAAAAAATCCGCGAGAGAAAAAAAAGAGTAAAAAAAAAAAGTTAAAGAATAGCATTCATGAAACCGCACATGGTTTTATGAAACCACACATGGTTTTATGAAACTGCACATGGTTTACTTAGTATATTAAAATTATAAATGAAATTTATAAGGTATATACAAAAAAAGATGCGACCTTCATCACTAATGCTTTGAGGACAAAGCATTCTGAAGAGGAAGGCCATGTAAAAAATAAAATAATATATAAACATATCTGTTATAGCTTGAAATGACACCTCTCCGTCCGTGACGACACTTGCTTCCCTTGGTCGCATGACGACATTTCTTGAGATCAAGTTTCAGTCACACAACAGGACATTTGTGGATGGAGGAGTCATTTGGGACACTAAAAATGGTTGAATTTACCTCATTCTTGACCCATTTGATGTATATGACCCTTAGGAACATTTTTCCAGACCAAACCATCTCCTGAATATGAGCAGAAAAGCCTGTTTTTGGCCATTTTTCAATATGAGCGCTGGTACACAAGCATGATAGTAGCGTGTATACCCTATTGAGCGCGACTCCACTGTTGAAATAGTAGCACTCAATTCCATATGTATGCGACTTTGTCTATTGTAGAGTAGCATACACCCATGTTTTGGTCAAAATCTCAAAATTTTGGGAAGTTAAGTTGGTTGGGGAACCTCCTACTCGGTTAGAACTTCTTTTCCTATCTTTCATTGACTATATAAGGAGGGTAGAAGGGCCATGTGAGGGGACTAAGCCCAATTACAAAGTTATGCTGGAGGAATGGAGACCCTCATCCCCCTCTCTTGTGCTTCAGTTTTGGTAAACCCTAGTACAGTTGCTTAGAGGTTGGGATCCTTGGAGAACGGAAGCAGGAGACCTTGAATCTAGGTTTCGTGAAGTGCCAAGCTTGAAAGAAGGTATAACTTTATGTACTTTCTTTCAGTCATTAATAAAGATCAGACGTTCTTATCTTTCCAAATATGACCTATTAATGTGTCTCAGATTTGATTACAGTTTGTTTATAATCTGATGTCTTCTTCTATTATGAATATCAGTCTTATATATGTAGTCAATGTGTTTGAGAAGGGTATCAAGTTGTTTTGCAGGTCTGGGCATTGCGACACTGGATAAGCATTGAAGAGCGAGGGAGGCAAAGCTAGGATCAACCTTCTAAATAAGGTGCCTACATATCTAAACCCTAATCTCTTCATTTACTTGTTGTACTTGCAGAATGCTTGTAAGTCTATCTTTATCACCGTAAGTTGGTAGTTTCTCCCCTGAACTATAGGTGCATTTTTCCCACAACAATATCAATAAATAAATAATTAAATAATAAAATAAAATTAATTAAAAAAATTAAATAAAATTGATATGTAATTAATCGAATAGATAGAGACGTACCTTCTGGGTTGGCAGGTGCAGGAGGAGCCATTTATGACTCCAAGGGGAACAAGCAGAATGAATACGCCTAGGAAATTGGAAGAAAAACTAGCAATGGTGCAAAATGGTTAGCCCTAATCAAGGGGTTGGAACTAGCTAGGATCATTGGCATTGAAGAGCTGGTGGTCATTGGAGACTCGCTTCTGGTCACTAGAGAAGCAAGAAAACTAATGAAGAACCGGAAGAATCCATCTAATAAGACACATTACCTTCTAAATTGTATTTTCAAAGAGTTCAAAGCTATTAAGTTCTTTCATGTGCTGAGAGCACTCAAACAGCAAGCAGATAAAATGGCCAATAAAGGAACAAGCCTAAACTGTGGCACCTTGGAATGTGATCATAAGTTTTATGAAAGAGTTTGGATCCCTTAGCTTAGAGTCCTTGGAAAATATTTTTTGGTTATAAAGTTCATTGGAGAAAAAAGATTGTCCACTTCTTAGATAGTGTGCACATAAATTCGAGCCTGGATGCAATTATGGATCGAAATCATGCTAAAATGTACATAGGATCCCCACTTATGTTTCATTAAATGTTTTTGGGAATGTCTCTACGCTGAGACAGCTGGTTCACATGCATTATGACCAGGCAGTTGACAGACACCGGGATGGCTTTAAAGCTGCAGAGATGCATTTATGTGGTCATTATGTTCAGCGATTAAAGAAGGAGTTTTCAGGATCAATTCTCTACGCAATGGACGAATTCAGTGCATAGGGCCTGCCTGTAGCTCGTACTCCCCTGCCTCAGTTCCTGCGATGTAGAAAAACCATCCGGAAGCATGAGGGCCTCTCAAAACAAGAATTCAGAAATTCCCTCTTCTTACAGGAAGAGAGTCAGGGGACTCCAGACCCCCCAATAATCACTTCTGGTCATGTTTCCTGCAATTTCAATTTTCTTGGTATTGAAAGGAAATGGTACCCTACCTCTGTTCAGAAATATTTCAGCACTCCAGGTCAACCCAAGGGGTTGGACAGAAGCTCCAACTTGGTTGATGTTAAAGATATTCTTAAGGAAATGGAGGACCAGATTAGACTGCTTCGCTCCAAGAACTTAGAGATGAATAGGGCCATCACTCGCCTCTTCTCTCTCGCACAAGCCACACATTCGGAGGTTAAAGTCTGCAGTATCCAGGGTCATGAAAGGGTTGCCACTCCGGGTGAAAAAGGATATTGTTTATGCTATCAAAATGGAAATTAACTTCGACAATGTTATCAGTAGCATTAAAGTTGTTTAAATGAAAGTGAATCTTTTGAGGGATGATGTTGGGCAACTCTTTACGGGGAAATCTGGAGGTGGCATGGTGAAAGGAAGTTCTGAAGAACCCGTGGTTCACATCCTCCCTAAGCAGTCGGAGGTTCAACCAAACTTAATTCTTGAGTCTTTGCTCAGCTTTCTTTTGGATTTTTGTAGCGACCTTATTCACAGAACTTCTCGCTCAGTCAAGTTATATGGTCATGCACCAGGGTTCAAGGAATTCTACTGCAGGTTCTTTCGAGGGGCCTTTTTTGAAAGAAAAAAAAATTAACTATATTTCAGAAGCTTATCCACATCCATGTTCTGCTTCTGTTTTTACTTCTTGGGAAGTTTGTAAGGTTTTATAGTTTACATAGATTAGGGAATTTCCATGATAGATATATAATAGATAAGGATGAGCAAGGAGTCATGGACTCAGTCCTTCTATGGGAGCAATCCTTCTCCCTCCTTTTTGTAAAATCTGCATCTTTTTAATAATCAAAAGCTATTTATCCATTTCTGTCAAAAAAAAAAAGATAGAGACATACCTTTCCATTGAAAAGGCACATAAGACCATATTTAAATGGTCCATCAAATTGTAATGTAATCATCTCTCATCAATATATATCCAATATTATTTATTCTTTACAAATGGAGTTATTTTTTATTGGTTGACTATTCACTTGAATAGTCTTATTGTGATTCAGACACGATCACAACATGAGAATATTTGAATACGTATATTACAACTAATTCTTGTTAAGAAAAGGGCATTAGCACCTTGTCCAAATACACTAGGTGTAGCAGGGTTAGGTCCCACATGATGTGATGAACCCCTTGTTAAAAACATATTGCATTGGATGCCGCAAACAAATTAAAATTGATCCATGGGGAGAGGTATTCCCAATTGTATCAAGGCATGATCGTTAGGTTATGTCAGGGGAGGCTTAAATTGGTTAGATGTTTGATTTCCAATAATTTCAATTTTAGGTGGGCCAAAATCTCCCAACATGTGTTGTTCAGTTTTGTAATGTATGGATACATCCCTTTCAAGGATCTCCCAATCTATGTGTAAGTGTGTCTCATTTTGATTTATGTTATGGTTATCTAAATTATTGAAAGTTAATGGACTTTCCAGAAGAGAACCTCTTAATCATCAAGACTACTAGTTCGAACGATTGACCATTTTTACTCGATTAAGGTTCAGCCAAACTTATCTTTCAAAAATAAAATAAAATAAAAAATCCAAGGCCACTATAAACACACATCACCAAGAAATACTCACCTATGTAATAAATCTACAAGCAACAACAATCAAAAGGGTAAGGAAACTTTTGATGATTAGCCAGGGAGTGTCAAGGCCTAAGAAAAATTGGTAAATGTGAGAAGAACATAGTTATGGTAAATCTCATGCAACAACCACCCAAGTAGAAAGTACTATCAAGAAGGAAAGTACCCTTCAAGGGAGTTGAAACAGGTGTTATACATCTCTCTCAAGTATTGCAAGCACTTCCCTCTTGCAAAAACATGTGCAAAACCTAGGAAAATCCACTAATGTTACCACTTTGCAAATCAGTATTCAAGGGGAACGGTCATTTGTCAAGTGTCTATGTATGGGAAAGGAACGTAAAACTTAAGTCCTAGATCTAAAACTCTAAAAGAGTTATTGTCACCCTAAGGACTTGTTTATTCTGCTAAAAATATTGCACACACACAGACCACTAAACAAGCAAGAGGGGTGAATCTCTACACTTGACTAAATTAACCTAGTATCAAACACACATGTTAGGCACACTTCCCAAACAAATTTTATTTGCTACTAATGTATTTTAACTATCTTTGTTGTAAGTTGGTTAAGTTTCAACGGCCTTGGAGAATTAACTAAAACTCTCCATTCTACACCAAGGGTCTACAACCTATGTTATGTGTGTTTGTATACAAACAATTTTGGTTGCTCTTAATGTCATTCCTATTAATGTTTGTTACTAATAAAGTTATGGAATTCAAATTATGGTGTTGAGATGACTGTAAATTTTTGTTCTAATAACAAAGATAGTTAAAATACAAAAGGAAAGTGCATTTCATGTTTATTTCAATGAACCTAGGAAAAAAATTCCATAACCTAGGAAAAGGGGAAAATATCTCATGTTTCTTTCTTTGAATGACATACAAAAACAATATAAAATTCCAAAGAGATTTTTAAGTGATAAAGAAGATAACAAATTAAAATGCTCATGCAAATGTTTTCAAACTCTTTTTCAATCTAAAATGATGACTGGATGAAAACTAAAATTGATCATGCAAACATTCTAGAATTCATTTTTGTTGCTAATTCATACTATAATTGAATCCAAAATATAAATGTTTAAATAAAATTAAGCAAATGGAATTTTTAAGCATCCATGTACGACATACAATCAGTTTTTAGATCTAGAGATAAAGATTTTTCATCCTTTACAATGCACTCATAGAAGTTCCAAGAAAGAACCACATGTGCCCATGCTTGTTTTGTATAAGAACCATAAGCGATTGTGGATGTTGGTTATAATAGGCATGAAAAATGAGGTATTTTAATAATGATAAAATGATTTAAATGGACCAAATTCTTAAAAAGAAATTAATCCTAGTTTGTTTTGTGTGTTTTAATCAACATGCAAGAGATGATATAGCTTCCAAAATCATAAACAAACCATATACTTAAGGATGATATTAACAAACCATCTTAAGTATGGTTTCCATTTCTATGGTCGAGGGATCCACCTAAGTTCCTGAGTTAATCATATCAGAGAGTGGGTCAATCTCTATGACGATCGCTAGTCTAGATTGTAATGATTATTTCTTTAGACCTATATATGCAAGTTAATAAAAAAAGGAGAAAGAGGAGGTAAAAGAGGAAACCCTATTTTCTTTATTTGTTTTATATTCCTAAGCATAGTGATCCTTTTCTAATTATTGTTGCAATGATGTTCCTCTTCCTACACACAAATCGAACCAACAACTTCCTCAAATACTTTTGCATAATATATATATATCTATATCTCTCTCTCTCTCTCTCTCTATATATATATATATATATGCCACATAGAGGTAAACTAAACCATATTTGAAATGGAATTATCACATAAATCAATTAGTAATAGATATTTATAGAGGGGCAGGGAAGAATATTGGTTTATATTAATTGCAAAGGTAACAATACACCAATATGACTACCTGATTCCTCATGCAACGTGCTCTTCACCAAAGCTCGAATTCTCTTGTCCTTAGCCACAAGCACTGATCACTTGCTAATGGTGATTTTAGATCATCTATGGTGGAGGAACCATCCAATGATTCTTTAATCTCCACTCATGAGCCCTATGTAGCTGAAGAAATTAATCAATAGCATATCCTCGACAATGGAAACACGAGCCTTAGACTACTTTCACCTTCTCACTCTGAATGCTTCCAGAATTTGGATGCTCGATATCACTTTCTTTGCCTCTTCTCTAAATCATGGATCTTCCATTTATAATCAAGTAAGGTTATAAAATTGAAGTTAAGAGCACAAGCATTTCCTACAAGTTCCTTCCATGAGTGATCTACACTCTTGAATTTTTTTATTTTCGAACTTTCTTTCTTGATTTTTACCTTTGAGATGTGGCCACATTTCTTATACTGAGAAATTGTGGCCGACCATAGTTATCCTTTAGAAGAACCATGAGGCTCATGTTGTTCCTTAAGGAAAAGCGTGACCATGTGTCAAAAAGCACACAAACTCAAGATCAAAACATGCAACCTTCATGTGCTCAATTCATTCTAACTAGGAGTATCATTTATTTGTGTTCCACATACTAAGGATGTAAGATATTTGTATAACACTTAGGTCAATATTTTAAGCAATATAATTACAAGTTGAATTGGGTCGAAATATCCTCTACTTGTATTCATTATAATATTGAAATGGATTTTATATATATATATATATATATATAGAGAGAGAGAGAGAGAGAGAGAGATGGAAAAAGATGGCTAAATCTCACTCCAAGAGGGAAAAGGCTTTCTCTAGGGTTTCCTATTCTCAACATTCCCCCATGCAGGCTAATGATGGGCATAAATCCACCCCCAATAATATTTGATCATTTACTTATCTAATATCTAACCTGAAAAATGATGGCACATTCACAACATTGACTCTTTTCAAGGATTTTGCTGCAACTCCTCTGCCACCCATCCAAAATGTTGATGCCTTCACATCATCGACACTCCCTGTCACCAATTTTTCTCCCCACACAAATCCTCTCAAACCCTTATCATATCATAATACTCCTCCCCTGATTCATCTCCCATAATTCCCATTTGATTCAAATACATATCCCCCTCTCCCATAAAATCCCACCCCCCCTTCGGTTGAAATCTATGATCCTCCAAAGGACGTTCCATACCAATAGATGTCGGTTCATCACCATAAACGTATATCTCACATCATTTCCAAACTATTAGAGGAGATGAAGGTCACGGTTAACCTGAAGATATTCAAATAAAAGGTAATATACTACACAGAATTTTCCCTTATTGGTAGATTTCACACAAGAATATTCAAGGAGTCGGATTTGAAAAATTGGGTTCGAATAACTTGGGCTCACATTCTTGGGTATACTCCATTAGCACATATTTGTTCCAGGGGATACATAACCTTTGTATTTAACTCAGTGGAACACCATTTAAAAATTGCTTTGGAAGGACCATGGTTTTGTGGCAATGCAAATCTTACCCTATTCCACTGGCATGTTGGCTTTGATCCCATTCAAGAGTGCATCCATACCCTTTCTCTATGGTTAAAATTACCATGTATTCCTATAGAATATTGGGATGGTCATATCTTCAAATCTATAGGCGACTCTCTGGGCACTTTTCTGAATATTGACTCAGCGACAAAACAAAATACCCAAACTTCTATAGCCAATATATGCATGGAAATGGACATAGCACAAGGCCTTCCAGATGCTATTCTGATTGAAGTTGGTGAACACTCATATGTGAAAACACTAGATTATAAGAATGTGTTATTTCATTGTACTCAGTGCTTCTCCCATGGCCATCTAAAGATTTATTTCCTTCTTTTAAGGTCATCAGACAATATCAATGGTACCCACTTGGTAATGAATCCATCAGGTTTTGGTGAGGAACCCCTATCCTCTACTCAAAATAAGAGGCATAAATAAATTATTCATGGGAAGCACTACATCACAAAGTTGCTAGGGTTAATGAGGAATTCTATAGAGTTATGGAACATATACGAGCAAAGAAAAATGATCCAGAATCCTTAATCATGGGCTCACGTGGAAAGAAAGATGCTCCACTAGACACAAACGATGGGAAAGGGAAAAAAATTGTCTCGAATTCCTCGGAGGACCTTCCACTAATGACACAATATCCACTTATTGATCTTACTGGATCTGAGGAGATCTCTTCTCTTCGATCCACCAAAGACACCTCATATAGATCCCACATTAATACTTCCTCGTCGAGATGTTTCCTTACATTCTCAAAAAAAAGAAGTAGGGAGTCATTCAAGAAGTCTGAGTTCGACACAACAGACAGTGGTTCCCTCTATTAGAGGAAATAAATCTTTCTTGGATCACACAAAATATGATGTCAAAAAGGAGATTTGTGTTGGTAGATAATATATGATACAAAGGGAACCTAGCAGAGCATCGTTGCCCCGGGGTTACAAATGAATGTGCTCTCTCATAACATGAGAGGTATTGAGACAACCTCAAAATAGCATTCCATCAAAAGACGAGTACAAAAACATATCCCCTCTAGTATTTTTATTCAAGAAACAATGTGCTCCTCAGTCTCAACACGTAAGATCCTAAGTAAATTTTTTCCATACCGGGATTTTATTTTTGTTCACTCTTCAAGTAACTCTAGTTGATTGGCCCTTTGATGGGGATCACTCGTTCTCCAATCCTCGGTAAGAAATCCTCAATATATTTTTTCTACCTATTTCTCTAAGTCACTTAACATCTCTATGGATCTCCTCAATGTATATGCTCCTTCCCATGACTGTCAATATTTATGGGATGGTTTGTTTAATTATGCTCTCCTAGCCCATCTTCACCTCATCGTAGGAGTCGATCTTAAGTTCACATTATTCTCATAGTGAATCGTGGGTCCCTAATGCCAAGAAATATATTCTTGCTTGTTATTTCTCCCTCCATTAATACCTTCTGTAACTTGTTAATGTTAACAAACCTGATGTCCTAGGGCCTACTTGGTCCATTAAACATTATGGAGAGGGTCGTATCTCAAAAAGACTTGATTGCTTCCTTCTAAATGATTCCCTCCTTCTCGACCTAATTGCATACAAGTCCTCCATTCTAAAAGTGGGACACTTTGATCATATGCATATCCTCCTTGATCTCGCTACTTCAGTTCAAAAACCTCGTTCCCCATTCAAATTCAATCCACATTGGATGATATATCAGGAATTCAGATCTTTGATTCGAGACAATTTGGTGACATATGGGGAGGATTCAAATAATCGTGCTATGGAAGCTTTTAAAAAAAAATTGACAAAAATTAAAATTTTGACAAAGCAATGGATGAAGAGGAATTTCTCATATTTTGACAAAATCCTCATTTAGATTGAAAAAAAAAATTAATGATCTTATGGATACATTAAAAACTAGCAAATTTAGTGATGACTCAAAGGCTGAGTGGGATACATTGGACTCAAAAAAATCTAGGATCCTTGCATGGAATGAAGCAAAATGGCTAATGAAAAGCAAGGCACTTTGGCTATCAAAAGTTGACCAAAATACAAACATTTTCCACCACCAAGCAATGGGTTGGAAGGCTATCAACACTATTTGGAATATCAAATATCATATAGGCATGGAGTGTACAAATTTCAAATCCATCTTTAAGGCAGCTACAACCCACTACAAACACCTTTCACTGAACCACCGAGGCAAAACATAAGAGATATTTTTTCATAATCATCGTTTTTCCAATGACGAGTAT
Organism: Larix kaempferi; assembly: GCA_027924585.1. Classification (NCBI taxonomy): domain Eukaryota; kingdom Viridiplantae; phylum Streptophyta; class Pinopsida; order Pinales; family Pinaceae; genus Larix; species Larix kaempferi. The sequence continues at coordinate 2,933,404 of BSBM01000254.1, forward strand.
TTGAAGAAAAAGAATTTGCTCTCCTTATACCAGTCTCCAGAAAGGAAGTACACAACACCCTTCTCTCTTTCCAAAATGAAAAATCCTCTGGCCCGAATGGATGGACAACAGAGTTTTATGTGGGCTTTTGGGGGACCTCATGGAATTTGATTTGACAACATTGGTTGAGGAGTCCCGCTCAATAGGTAAGATACACCCATCTTTCAATTCCACCTTTATTGCAAATATTACAAAGGTGGATCTCCCACAACGTTTTGATCATTATATACCTATTTCTCTCTACAATTGCATATACAAGATTATCTCAAAGGTCATTGCTTTTCATCTCAAACCTATCCTTTCAGCCCATATCCCCTTTCAACAGTTGGTTTTTTAGATCAAAGAAATATTTATGATGCAATAGGCATTGATCAGGAAGCCCTACACTTTATCAAGTCTAAATCTTGTCCCTCATTCATGCTAAATCTAGATCTATCTAAATCATTTGATAGGCTCAACTGGATTTTTCTTCATCTTATCCTCACACATGTAGGCTTCCCTCGCCCCTTCATAAAATGGATCAAATATTGTTACTAGTGTGTCACTTATGCGGTCCTTATAAATGGCTCAACTTCCTCCTTCTTCCACCCATCCAGAGGACAACGCCAGGGTTGTCCTCTTTCACCCCCACTTTTCCTCATTATTGCAGATGCTCGTAGCTATCATATAAATCATGAAAGATCTCTTAAAACACTCTCTGGGGTAAATATCACCTCCTCATTGTCTCTTATTCACATCCTTTTCGTCGATGACATCCTACTTTTTGGGAAATCATCCCTAGATAAATCAAAGTGTCTCGAAAGGATCCTAAAACTATTTTCATCCTCTACTAGAATGGAAAAAAATCCCCAAAAGTACACCATACATTTATTTAATGTTTCGAAGGCTCTCGAGCATTTAATACATAAATTCCTTCCCTTCGTTGAACCCTCCTCCACTGATTGTTGTAAATATATGGGATTCCTACTCAAATAAAATGACTATAGTTTTATTGACTGGCAAGGGCTCAATGGAAAAATCAAAAAGAGGATTGGATCTTGGTACCACATATGGATTTACTTGGAAGGCATAGTAACCCTGATTAAGAGCGTCCTTGAGGCAATACCAATTTTGATGGATCTGGCATACATTTTGAAAGCTACTTTAAATGCTATCAAGAAGACTTGTGTATCATATCTCTAGTCTGGGAAAAAAGAGAAGAAAATCCTCCCCTTGTGCAAATGCGAAACCCTATGCTCTCCAAATTCCAATGGAGGTTGGGGATTCAAAAATCTCCATCAATTCTCAAAATCCCTCGCTGCTAAGAGCTTATGGAAGATGATCACCCAAAAGGGACTCTGGAAGAAGCAATAGAAGAAAAATGAAAAAAAAATACCAAGGCCAAAGAATACATGGAATTGAAGGATAAACAAGAAAGAGGTAGAAAAATGAAATACAAGCATACACCAAGAAGCATAAGAAAAGAGAATCGAAGAAGAAATAAGAAAGAGAAGATATAGACAAATAAATACAAGCACACTAGGAAGAAGATGAAAGGATGAATAATGGAGCAAGAGCATCAACATAAGCTAAAGTAAAAGAAGAGAGAGATCACATAAATGAAACTAAGCAGACAAGGTAAAAAACATCAAACCCACATGAATCAAATTTCCTAAAGATGACATATATGTCTACTATGCGGACAGTAATAGGAGGTCACATGCATTTTCTAGGAGTATGAAATAGACATCATAGGAAGACATGGAACAAGTGGCCATCTTAGATTCCTTTATGTCTAATAAGAAAAAAAATAGATAACAAAACATACTCATAAGAAGTTGAATATTTAAGAAAAACAGGAATTAATTTTTACCACTTAAACTTATGTGATTGATAGTACCAAAAGAGACCCATTACAACAACTACATCTATAGTTGTCTGCCAAGAAGAAAATGATTCAAATGTGATAAAAATGGTTAAAGAATTAGTTGAGTGAAACAAAAAGATAAAGGCTTTAGAGCATTTATTCAAATACTAAAAACCTCATTGAATATAAGGCGTGTGCAATGGAGGTGCAAGATGAGTTAAATATAGCTCAGAGGATATTATTTAAAAATCTATAGGATCTGCAGATGTATACTTCACAATTCTTAAAATTTACAAACAAACTTCAACATAAAAAAATCAACGAGGAGTACAAATGGGTCTAGAAAAATTTAGAAAATGGGTGTTGGAGTATTTTAAAACCCATCCATGTCATTTAATACTTAGGATAGCATTAATTAGTCATTTTTTATTAATTCCTAGGTGTTAGACTAGGTAGTTGGCCAGAATTACCGATTGTGTGGACCACAAATCTCCTTTGTGTGGACCACAAGCATCCATGAGTCACTAGAGTGCATTTCTAAGAACCTAGATAAGATCTTATCTGATTTTGGTAGATTTTATCCAATTCTGGAATAGAAAGGCGCCTTACTGCTTTTTGCTGATTTTTACTAGTTTTTGTGAAAAGGTGAAAGCTAGTGGACTTGCCTTAACTGTTTTTTGGACAACTCATCATCCATGATGTTTCCTCTTCCTAAATTATGAACTCAGGATTATTTTCCATCATACATCACCATTTGATCACTAATTTACCAATTCGTGAGCTTTAGAGGTGACTTGGAAAGCACTCTTTGCACCTGGGGGGTTTTGCATGGATTTAGTAAGCCTGCTTTTGTGAGGATTTCAAATGGCATATTTAGCCTTCAAATCTCTGATGTAATTATATATATTTACAACCATTTCATTTCCTTGTTTGGCTGATGTAGACTTATTCAATAGAGTTATACTGTTTGCATCAAATACATGACTGTTTTCAGTGTTCTATGACTTGTTTTTGCAAGGCAATTTGTGAGAGTTTGTAATTGCTTGAGTAGATCTTGGTGTGTAATATAATTTCACAATGGGAACATTTTTAAATGGAATCTACTTCAAATATCCTAATAATAAGTTAGAAAGATATTGATTGTCAACTTGTAGCCCTGGAAAACTAGAAATCAACTTTCATAATATTGAAAAATAGCATTGAGGGTTCCTTCAGTAAATGTTATCAATTGTTCAAGGCGACTAAAAAAGTAATTCAAATATGTCACCTTCCTTCTCTTTATATATTAAGTGCACCCAAAACAACAAAGCAATGCATGGAGGACTTGGAGAATAATATAAAGTTGATAAAGGTAGTTATAGAAGCAACTCCGAGCATAGTTAAGCCAAGGTTGAAAGAATATATATCAACTCCAACAAAAGATATTAATTTAATTCATTCATTCATCGATACCTTCTAAAGGGGCATGTAACCAGTGTCAAGAGAAGTGATCATGTATGAGGTGGCATTGGAGCAGTTGAAATTTGCACATTTTATTGGATTACTATCAGCATATGAGGTTTGGAGAGTGCATACTTTCAAGATAAAGTTGAAGGAAGAATACAGACTTTATTAAAGATATATAAAAATTGTGTTTTGGAAACCAAAGGCCAAAAGACACATTCAATAAGTAGTTACCTATACAAAATCTATAAATATAAACTTGCATAAGGAGAAAGGGCTTTTGCTCACAATTTTGTAAACTTCTTTAGAGAATTAATGAGGAGAAGCCACTGCTAGCCACTTCTTCAAAGAGATACTATGATTCTGAAGTTGTATATATATGTAATTTCTTCTATTATTTGTTGTTGTTATAATTATTGTAAGAATGCTTCTTAATGTGAAGATTATTCTCTAATTTACAATGCAATCTTATTTATGTTTGTCTTTAATTTTTTTGACTATAGGTTGTGAATATGGAATTATAGCCATTTGTTCAATTACAGACTATTCTTACTAATAATTGATTTTCTGTGTTTTTTTCATTGTTTTTAGGAACTTTTTTATTAAAAGTAATTGTAGAAGTGTAGTTGGTTTTGTGTTCAAATCTATTGGTCACTACTTTATAAATAAGCATCTAGGATAGATCTACATATTTCCTATAGAATAGGACTACATTTCATTTTAGCATTTAAAAATTTAAAAAATAATCGTCAAAACATTTAAACCCTTCACATTGTTCCTAATCAAGAAGTTAATTACGCTATCATTTTACCAAAGCATGTACTCTAAAAATTGGTTAGTTGTCCATTCCTTCATTGCTCCCTAAATGAAGAGCAACTAGAAAGAACAATATCTAAACTAAAGAAGACACTTTGGTTGAGACTATTGAATATTTAGTCAAACTTTCCATTGAAGAAATTCCTCATCCTTTGAGCACCATTGCACCCACTCCTCCCCCTACCTTATCTTATCATTTTTTAAGTTCTTCCACTCATGATTCAAAGACTGAATTTGTTAAATGATCTTGTGAAATTCTACAGTAGTTGCTTGCTAATCAAATGACACATAAAATACCTATTTTACCTACTTGGAGAGCTCAAGACGCTTTGAATCTACTAGGAAAACTCCATGAACTACCAAAACATCATGAATGAATACTTCCAAAGTTTGACTCTAATAAGTCTAGCTTCCCAGAAGATCACATAAATAATTTTTACCTAGCCATCCAATCAATAAATGTCGAACACAAAGATGTAGCATTCAAAATCCCCCCAAACACTTTTCAAAACAAATCTTATACATGGTACTTTAACTTGCCTGTAGGACCCATCACAAGTTGGGATGATTTTGAAAAGGCATTCATCGGTCGGTTTGGTGATGAACAAACGCGTGCAACACTTTTAAAAGAATCGGGATCCTTTGAAATGAATAGGAAAGAATGGATAAAATATTTTAATCAATAATTTACCATTATTCTTAAGTTTCCAGCAAACTTGATACCAACTTAAGAAGTGGTGGTTAAGTATTACATATCTTCTTTTCACACATCCATTGCTTTGTTTGTTAAAATAGCTTGTAAGAACATATGTCTAAAATTTTTTAATAAGCTAAAAATGTCGAGAAAGAAATGATGAACTTGATAGGAAATCTTGCAAGTGAGGACACCAAAGTTACAACTACTGGCAATAAATTTATTGCTTTACTCGAAACACTTGCAAAAACAAATGTTGCTCAAGATAAGGAGCCCACTAACATGGAAACTGTGTTGTGTTTAGTCAAAAGTTATACCATGATATTTTGTATTTGCGAAATAATTATGGAGAAGGTACTTCTAACTCAAGAACTTCCATACCTTAAAACCTATCGAACCGTCAAATTTTAATATGAACTTGAAATACATTGGGATGGACAATTACTGTACATATAAACATACAAACCATTCTAAAAAAAATTACCCTTGCTGGAATCAATCTATGAATTTACTAGAAAAACAATTTCTTGATCAACTTAAGCAACATCAAATTTATGTCCAAGAAGTTGAAAATGAAAAAGTTGTGGAAAAAGAAGAATCAACAGGAGAGGCAATAATGTTTATATTGGATATGGCATGTAGACTTCAAGATGAAGAAGGGGAAGTGATAGAGGAAATTCAAGCCACTTGGATAGTTCAAAGAGATTGTAATCTTAGAGTAAGGGGCATATTCCTTCAACCCCTTCCCCCACACAACCTACGACAACACCCAAAAAACTGGTGGTTCCTGCTCCACAAAGGAAACAACAATGATGAATTTACATGCAATAAGCATGGATTATAATGTAATTGAGGATATGAATAAAACCAAAGCAATTGTTCCATTTATGATATCTACACTATTCCTCAACAAAGACATAGCTTTTAAAAACCTTAAAGACATCACTTGAACCAACCCAAAAAACAATATCTAATTTTGAAGTAAAATAGAACCCTTAAGTAGTAGAATCAAATCTTGAGATAATATAGAAATTTGGTGTAGATAATGTTGTTATTACTAATCAATCCAAGTGCCAAACCCCACCCTTTCTACTAACATTCAAAATATTCAACCACAAAGTGGATAATTGTTTAGTAGATTCAAGATCATCTTCAAATCCAAAGGTAGCTTCCAATCCAAAGGTATGTCAAGTTATAAATATTATTGTCATTGTTATTGTTGTTAGGGATTTTACCTTATAGTAGGGGATAGATACTACCAACATACAAGGGATTGGCAGATAGATGCATAAGGTTCTGCATATGTTACTGTAAATAAATGAGATCAAGGTTTAAAGAAAGTGTACCTTGTTTATGGTGGTTGGTCCAAGCTTTTCTCTCGATCTCCACAGCAACGAACCTGCAAAACACAGACCTTCCTCAAACTAGTTTGACTATAAATAAATATTGATATTAATGAATACAATAACATCAGATTATAATCAAAGCACAATAGAGATTAACACTTTATTGGGAAAGGAAGAGTATCTCGATCTTTTATTGTCAAAAGAATGCAGAAAGTACAAATGTTATACGTGACCCTGCATCAAGAACCTTCGTAACCAAGCCCTAGGCTCCTACTCCTCTCTCTAGACTTTGAATTTCTTCAGCATAACAATAGCTCTCACTAATTGGTCCCTTTCTCATGGCCTCCTCTTGCATTTTTGGCAAGGAAAGGAGGGTTGGTTTCGAAAGGAGGTTGAATTGGGAAGTTAGGGAAGTTGGAATACCTAACTCAACTAATCCCAATTCATGCTTTTAATATATTTTTCAAACTTTCCTTAAGACACCCGCGACTATGACAACTAGAAACTTGTGAGTGACTCGCAGCATATGGGCTCAGCAACTCGCGGGTGCAGCTTTTAATTGATACCCACGGGTTGTCAATATAGATACCTGCGAGTGTCTCGCAATGTGTCAATTATAGGAGTCACGAACTTATGGTGAAGGTGTCAAAAAAAATAAGTTTTTAAGCTGAAGGAGTAAGGATCCAACTCCAAATCATCCAAGGTCAAGTAAGCTCTTCCATCCATAGTTTCCTTTTGTGTGATCGACAAGGCGATGTGATCACGGACGGAGAAGTGCTAATTTGATCGATAACAGATGCCCCCTAATGTGTGAGGTCAGAGGGAAACAATGGCTGAAATACATTACAATTCAAATTCAGAGGAGGAACGAGGGAACCATAGGACGAAGTCACAAAAGTACCTGAAAGAAAAAGACCAAGTCAGCTAGCAATTACAATCTTGACATCAGGAGATGTTCATGATGTTATAACATAATCTCCAATACATAACTGAGAGATGTATATAGTGTGGCCACTGAAATACAAGCGTGGATCCATGTCAGAACAAGAGATCATAGCCATAAAAACAAGCTGGATCTATGTCTCATCAAGAGCCAAAAATGAGTGTGGCTCAATCTTACGCAACTTGGGCAATAAAAAAATGTAGTAATGCTATTATAGGCCCAAGATCTTCATCCAAAACACCTCAAGGTACGAATCCTAACCATGTGAGTAAATGAGTTGAAGTCGAACATGGGGGATACTATTTGATTACCGGTCATTGATGTATACCGTTAACAAACATGAGGGTTCCCACCGATAATGAAAATGGGACCCAAGGTACCTAGTACATTCTTACAAGTGTGAATAAAGGGTCTTAAAGTAGAACACTTGAAGAATCCATCGAATAGGAGACATTGATGTATTCCCGCTATTCAATGGTGAGGGAAATTGCAACTGATGACTGCAATCCCCAAGGTACTATATGAAACTCTAAACTTCATTCCCAGAGCAAAATGAGTTGAAGTCGATGGGAAGAAGTTCGTTTGAAGGGAGGCCTTAAGGCATCCTCCATCATCCAACACGAGGAACACTCAAAAGATTGAGTTGATATGGAGTAGGACTGAATATAAGATGGAACAAACTAACACCAAGGGATGGCCGACACATGACGTCAAGGTAATTGCAGAATGGCCGACACAGCTAGTATCCTTGAATAGTGAGCACGACACAAGAGTGACTTAGGAAGCTTTGACACAACGAGAACATGATATAAATCCGCAATGTAGGATACATTAACATTTTATCCATATGAATGGAAGAGTAACCAATCGAAGGAGTAAACACTCTGAGATCAGGTTCATCCTAAAGCCAAAAACTACAACCCAAATGTTTGATAGACTCAAAAGGTGCTTTGTTCGAGGATATGACTAACTTGTTGCCTTTGAACTGAAAAGATATTGGACACCCTTCCCTTCCCTTTTCTCTTTTTATTAAAGAATATCCTTCTTGTTGGTTTTAATGAGTCCAAGAAATCAAACTCAATATTCCTTCTTCATTTTTTAATCAAGCTCGAAGAAAGAGGGAGAAGACTGCTTTATAGAAGTCCAAACATGTGTAATTTAACGAGTCCATGGGAGGGAAACTCAAGACCTTCTTCATGTTTTAACGAGTTTGAAGAAGAGATAGACTAATACTCGATACACTGATCTCTGGATTTTAATATCGATCCGAGATTCGTTCTTGCTCGCCGGTGTTTTCAATTTTAAGGAGTCTGAAAAAATTAAACAATAACTCCATACACCTACTCGTGGATTTTAATATCGAGCCCGAGTTGGTTTGTGCTCGCTGGTGTTTTCATATTTAAGGAGTCTTAAAAACTTAAACAAGAACTCCATATACTCACTCATGGATTTCACATCGAGCCCGAGTTAGTGTATGCTCGCTTGGTGTTTTCATGTTTCGAGAGTCTGAAAACCCTAAAGGAGACTCCAAGGGGTCCTTTTTTGTACAGTTAGTCTCCTCACCTGAAAAAGTGTAAAACAATGAGAGAAGAACTCTTCTCTCCATGTATGACTAGAGTATACCTTTTTTGTAATTAATACACAAAGGTCCGGAAAAGGGGTAAACTTATACCTAAGTGGATGTACCTGCAATTCCTTTAATGAGTCTGAACTGAACAAGTATGCTCAGCAATCTCGTTTGTTTTTTAAAATTCAAAAAAGAGCTTAAAAAGACTTTACAGGCATCAGGGAAACTATGTTATGTGATCTTGTCAAATGACAAAATGTTGAAATGACCAAATTAGTGACAAATGACATATAACATGATCAAAAGGAATTTCATAAAGACAGGAGATATTATGCCTAACTGACGTGTCATAAAGGAAAAAAAACCTTAGTAGATCATGGTTGCAAAGGGTGGTGAAAATCGTCACGTCATTCTTTACCTAATCAAAAAGACTCAAAAGTGCATTAGTTTGATTAAATAAAGTTTTCAAAACAGAATTGAAACTATAGGAAAATTTAAAAAGTGGGTAAAAATCAAAACTGATTTTTATAAATAGTTTCAAAACTAAAACAAAATTCACCAATTCATTTGTTGGAGTGCAAAGGGTGAAAACAGCCTCTCACTTCAAATGCTCATAGCGATCACGTCTGGTCACCAAAATGCATTTTGCCACTTGCAAGTAAGTGCTCTCGCCCCCTACTTTCAATTCAAACCATAGTTTTTTTATTTTTAATGGTTTTTTTTATTGTATTTTAAAATTTAGGGCCCTGTACCCACGGGTTACCCTATAGCAAACTCGAGGGCACGAGAGGTGCGCGGGTTTTCCATAAGACAACTTGCGGGTACCTGCCACTGTCTAGTAAAGACAGTCGCAGGTGCCGTAGTTAAAAATGAAAAAACCTAAAAACTAAAGCATTAATGGTTGGATGAATGCAGGGATGGTGCTAACATAGAGGGAGCGGGAACACGAGGATATGGATAGGCATGCTATGGGAGATCCATTAACATTGGGTGCATTAAAAAGGTTTGGTTTACTCAAGTTTTTCTGAACCACCAGTATGAGGGCACAAACACAATTGTTGGAAACACTTGTAAACTATTGGGATATCGATCAAGGGGTATTTGATCTCCAGGGAGAGATCCTCGAACTCACAATTGATGACATCTACTTCCTAACAGTTTTGTCCCAAAGAGGGGAAATGGTCAACCTGAAAAGTACGTTCCGAGGAGTGGGTGCCCTATCAGTACAAGATTACCTCAACACCTATTGTCTTCCCAGCACTGAGAAAAGTGGCATCCAAGTTCCTATTGGTTCGATCTTGAGCTTCCCTTTGAAGTTCATCATGAGTACTTTGAACAGGATTGGGGGAAGCTCAGCACAGCACTTAGCATCCAAGAACTATATGCAGATAGGCGTTGAATTCCTCCGGGGAGTTGTATTTGACTGGTGCTCGGGTCTTTTGGTGAGTATGAAGCACCAACTGACCGAGTGCAAGAGAGGAAAGAAAAAGAGCTTCATATACGGCAGCATCTTATGTATATTCTTATTTGAGAGTGTTCCTGCCCTAAGTCCAGGAATGGACCTACCACCTCTCAATCCTCGCGAGCCACTGATGACTCGATGGGGAGACATATTCTTACGCCAGGGTGGTGGCGAGACTATACTCTCGTATATCGATGAGGATTTATGGGCATGGTGGGGCCATTGGGTGCCAGCCTTAGAGAAGTTTCCCTATGCAGCGATGGATTTTCGTGGAGATCCTGAGCTCGCTCTACCTCCAGGGGAAGCCTGGGGAGATATGGGTAAGACATACCTTTACTTTTTGAAAATTATTTCATTTTAAATTTTTTTATGTATATAATTTTTATAATGAGTTAGAGTATTGACAATATGATTTATGCATATGTGGGACCTGTATGGCCTCAGGGACATCCTCGTGTGTATGTACGTCTGACCGAGCCCGGTGCAGTTGATGCCATGCTAGTCAGCATAGAGGGAAAGATGAGTCAAATGACTCATGATATTCCCACCTACAAAATTGAGCGGATGCCGCTCGCTATGTAGGAGGATTTCATGTGTGTGCCCCCATCATGGATTAGGTTACTTAGGAAAGTAGCCAAGCTCGTCATCTGTTACAGAGAGGATGTAGCAGAGTTGGCAGAGGCCCCTCCTTCTCCATAGGGAGAAATACATATGTATATTTTTTAGGACTTTTGAGCCCATTTTGTATATTGATATGACACTGCGACATACTTATTAGACCCAAAACTCATTTTTTTGATACAGATATATACAGTAACGATCTTATATACATGTGTGTTTTTATCTTATGTGAATGCTTAATGTGATTATGTGTGATAAAGATGCCAATCTAAAATGTAATTTGCATATGAGTGAGCTAATGAATTAAAATGTCTTGGAATGTGTTGATATGTGATAAAATCAAAATATCTTTCCAGTAACTTGACCCTCAAAAACTGACGAAGAAAAACAGGATCCCGAACTTTATAGCCACCCATTAACTGAAATACAACTAGATGTGAGTCGATTCGTACCTCCAACTGTGAAATGTCATGATGAATGGCATCTCAGAGTAACTCGATGAATGCACTGTATTCAGCTACGTTATTTGTGGTAGGGCCTAAACAGGAACCTCCCAAAGACATGAGTTGACCATACGGTGAGTAGATAACCCAAGCTGTTGAAGCCAACTTACGGGTGTGGCAACTAGCGCCATCCGCAAATCCTATGAAGCATTCAGTTGTCATCTGAAAATACAACCCATAAGATGCATAAGACATAACATAAAACAAAAGAGAAGACTAACTATACAAAACATGTACAACTATGATACAAGAAAAAGCATAGAGGCCTAGGCATAATACATTTTCAGGTAGAGCCCATTTTTGGGCTCGGGCAACTTACATCCTTCATAATCGGTTAGCTCGTAGGACCCTTTCTTCAGAAATTTCAAGACAATATATGGTCCAAGCCACATAGACTTGAACTTTCTTGTCCCCAAGGGATCTTTGTCCTGGTCGTAAAGCAAAACAAGGTCTCCTTCAGAGAATACCTTTGGTTTAACAGACTTGTCATATTGACGCTTGACTCTACTTTTATGAGCCTTGTTTGATGTGAGCATGTTACGGTGCTGTTCATCTAGATGTTCTAAGTGTAGCAAACGTTCCTCTAGAACTGAAGTGTTGGGGAGTCGTTGGATAGACAACTTTAATGAAGGAATTTCACATTCAACCGGAATAATCGCTTCTACCCCATGAACAAGTTGGAAGGGTGAGAACCCGTCAATAGTCTTAAAATTAGACCGGTATGCCCAAAGAGATGGATACAACATGATGTTCCAATTGGATTGAATGGCATTGACGGTCCTTTGAAGAATTGTTTGAAAAGTTTTGTTGACCGCTTTGACCTGACCATTCTCTTGCGGATAAAATGGGGAAGAATGTTCCTGTCGAAAACCTAGCATAGTATACAAGTCAATCATCATGTTGTTCTGAAAATGTCGACCATGGTCTGTAACGATTTATTTGCGGATACCAAATCTAGGAATGATCTGGTTAAATACTAAGTAAGCAGTCGTTTCTTTGTCTTCTCTTACAGTAGGCATTGCCTCGGCCCACTTTGTAAAGTAGTCTACGACAACAATGATGTGATGATGTCTTCTAGCCGAAGCTGGGCTACATGTCATGAAATTAATCCCCCACTTAGTGAAAGGGCATGTTGTGATCACAGGATGGGGAGGAGCTGGGTGTGCTCGCATCTTTTTGGTGAAAAACTGACAAGCATGACAATGTTTCATAGCTTCCACACAATCTTTAAAGATCGTGGGCCAAAAATAACCAGCACATAGTATTTTATGGGTTGTTGCCAACCTACAAAGATGACCCCCACAGGCTCCACTGAGAGCATCATTCAATCTTGTTTCCGCTTCCTCTAAGGTTAAGCAACGATGCAAAATGGAATCTATCCCACGTCTGTACAAAGTGTCAGAAATAATGAGATAATTCCTTGCATGATTTTTCAATTTCTGTCACTCATCCCTAGAGAAAGTAGGAGGACACCTCAAATTCTGAAGATATACTAACATATCTCCATACCATGGGTCAGAAGTTGCAATAAGAAAGATGTGTTCATCTGGGAATGGTGACTCTTCCTCATTGTGTACTACATCACTAGGAAATTCAAAAATTAGTTTGACGAACACCAGATATTTCTTTGACTTAGCCAATTGAAAAACTAGGTCAAACTCTAGCAAGATGACAATCCATTTATTGAATTTCCCACCGATGATACGTCGGGTTAATACATACTGAAAAGGATTGACTTCTGTAATCACTGTGGTGGTTCGTAGTAAGATGTAGTGACGCAGTCTCTAAACTGCATGGACAGCGGCTAATGCCAACTTCTCAACATAAGAATACTTAATCTCAGGGGCTATCAATGCACACGAAATATAGTAAATGACATGCTCTTGGAGCCTGTCATCCTCCTGAACAAGTACTATACCAATTGTGGATACAGATGTCGCCAGATATAGAAGGAATTCCTTGGTATAATATGGCAGTCTTAGCAAGGGGGCTGATAGTAATGCCTTTTTCAAAGCCTCAAATGAAGTTTGAGCAGCCTCATCCCAAAGAAATAGGTATCTTGCTTGAGCAGTCTCATGAATCCCTTTGTGATTTTAGCATAGTTTATAATAAAACGTCGTATAAAGTTGGACATACCCTGTAGACTTTGAAGTTGTTGTAGGGTTCGAGGATGAGGCAGATTTACAATGGACTCAACTTTTAATGGATCGACGATGATACCACGACTCGAAACAATGAAACCCAGTAGGCACCCGGACTTGACACAGAATACACACTTATTAGGATTCATACGAATCTTATAATATCTACATCTCTCAAACACTAGTCGCAAGTGATCAGGATGATCTCGTCTCTTCTGAGATCGCACTGGGAGATCATCCAGATATGGCTCAACTACGTGCTTGATATCGTGGAAAGAAAAATTCATGGCACGCTGGAAAGTGGCTCCAACGTTCTTCATCCAGAAAGGCATCTTCCGGTAAGAAAAGGTACCCCAAGGACAAATAAAAGTCATTTTATGTTGGTCTTCAGGTTTTATTTGAATCTGATTATATCCTGAAAAACCATTCATTAAAGAAAACATTTCATGGCCCGCACACGCATCGATAATCTGATTAATGAACAGTGTGGGGTAGTTGTCCTTAGGACAAGATTTATTTAGGTCTCTGAAGTCCATACAAACTCATATGGTTCCTTGATTTTTTTCAACCGGAACTAGGTTGGAGACATATCCCGTCATAGAGATCGGATAGATGAAATCGGCTTTTAACAGTTTTTCAACTTCAGCCTTAATGGCCGCTGCTTTCTGTGGGTTTACCGAATGGAGCTTTTGTCTCACAAGTTTAGCATTGGGGTAAGTTGTGATGACATGCTCCACAATAGTGGGGTCGATGCATGGCATCTCCTCATAAGACCAGGAGAATACGTCGCGGAATTCCTTAAACAGGTTGGTATACAAAGTGATCTCATAAGGAGAACAATCTGCTCCAATAAAGAGGTTTTCCACAACACTAGGTTTCATAGAGATATCGATCGGTATGGTTCTCAATATATTTTCCATGTTACCTTCAACATAGATCGTTTGTGTAGAAGGATTGATGGACAAATCGATATCACCACCAAGTCTCACTGAAAACTCACCATTCTCTATCTTGTCTAGATCAGGAAGAAAGTAGGACCTGTCATGCATGTGTTCCCATGGATGATCCCATCCTACCATGGCTTCCAAAATAGCCTCATTAGAGGGAAAAATAGTATCCAGACAATCAAAAGAGTGGATGGAATTGACTAACCATCTAGGTGCATAGTCTATATCTGACTCTGCGAAGACAGACGGATTCAATATATAATTTGTTGCAATATCTTGTGTTGCTTGATAAGCAATTTCCGCAACAGATAAGGGCACAGTAGGTTCTTGCTAAGTGGGAAGAATCCAAGGATCAATTGTTCAACTGACGGTGAAGACTTCCCAACAAAAATGTCAGAAGTACTCGCAGAATCAATGTGGTTTACGGGAGCAGGTATGTCGAATGTGCCCATCAATGATGAATACATGCCTACTCCCAAAATCACGTTGGGTGGGTGAGTCTGATCAATTAAAGGGATTGTTGAATCCGATGAACCGTTGTTGTTTTTCCGAGTAAATGAAATTTGATCAACTATGATAATCTTGCCTTCATGCGGGAACATGATTACTCGGAAAATGGACGATGGGATATCTTGCATCGCATATGTCTAGCTCCTTCCTAACAACAAATTGTAGTCAACAGGAGCATCTAACACTTCAACCTCCACAGACACTAACTTGCCAGCAAGTTCAAATTCAAATGCGGGAAAGACTACATGTGGGCGGAATGATCTCCCATCAAAAGCCGTAAGTATGGTGTTAGAAAGGGATAACTCAGGCGAGCCAAGGGCTTTCCAGCAGGATATTGACATTACACACGTAGACGCGCCCTCATCTACAACTGTTCGTCCAATGGTTTTGGGACCATGGACTACTTCAATCTGGAGGGCTACGTGATACGGTAACTGGGGTTTGATATTAGACATATCAAACTGAGCAAGCATACTAGATGATTTCATGCTCCCTATTGCTGCTAGAAATGCATTCCGCTGTAATGGACAGCTCTGCAAGACTTCTAACATGGACATAGCATAGGGTGTTTGGGATAGATCCTCTACGATGAAGTAGTTAGGAGTAGCCTGTGCCTTAGGGTTATGCATAGCCCTTTTGAAGACACCTTTCAGGATCTTCGGCAAAGGATCTATTGGTCTCTCAATGTGAAGAGATGTAGATGTTTCAGGAACTTCCTTATCTTTCTGTTGTGAGCCCAGGGAATAATTCCTAGCTCGGGTTTGAAAAAGCATATCTGAGTTAACCATGTTTATAAATGATTGATCAGCTGACGAGACATGAGATGTGCCCCCAATGCTAGAGTTTCCAGAAGCTGAACCTTGTCCGTGAGGGAATGGATCCATAAGGACAGTTGGTTTCTTCTCACGTAGGAGCTTCTGGGATTCTTCCATAAGAAGGCATTGGTGAGAAAGGTGATCGTCTTTGAAAAGTTTGCAGGGAAACTTAGCCTTATTTTTCTCTTTATTACCCTCCTTGACATTCTCAGTGTTTTTTGGATTTGGATGGTTCCCCTCCCCTTTCTTGCCCTTCTTTTTATTATTGGGTTGTCGAGGACCCTTTTGATTAGTCTACACTTGTTGTACAGATTCAGTCGTAGAAGGGGAGGCTGCAACAGAAGTTGCATCTATAGTAGACTGCTTTACAGATAAAGCATGAACTTGCTTGGTCAAAGCTTTGAGTGTCATTGAGTCTACTGAACCGACGATACCATCGGCATGCGATCCATGCTTAGGTTTACCTATATCAATATTAGATCTCAGTGCTTCCGGTATAATCTCGTATAGGAGCCCAGATTGAGCATATGCTAAGTCAAGTTGCTAGGACCTAAGGATGACTTCCTCCTTAGAAGACACCCGAGAAGTTTCCACATCCTTAGATATATAAGGAAGGAGTGATTTCAAATACCACTCTAATAGAAAATCTGGGGGAATTTCAGCTTTAATGAGCCTCTTTCGCCTTCTCCACTCCTAAATGTGATCAGATAAGTGAGTGGCCTTGTTCTGCCTGAAATTCAATAGAAGGTCTGTGCCTGCATCATACAAGACAGGAAGTTGAAAGTGGTTCAAAAATATTGTTTCCAAATCCCAAAATTTGTCATAAGTTGCAGCAGGTAGTTCAATATACCACTTAGCCACGACACTAATCAAGGTCCTTTGAAAGAGCCTCAACCTGATGGAATCGTCGTTCAAGGAGTTGGAAGAACACCAGATATGAAAGGTAGTGACATGATCACTAGGATCTTCTCCAGTCTTGCCTTCAAACTTTGGGATGTCGGAAGGCAACTTGGTTGGAACTGGTGGCCATACCGGATTATGGTGCACTAGATCATTATTCAATTTTGAAAGATATGACTATTTTAGGGTTTCCATAAAGGAAAAAAGAGGTCGAATCGATCTAATTTGATTAACAAGAGCCTGGTAGGGGGGACCTCCCTATTGGTCACCCTATATGCTAATTAATTACAACTAACACACAGGATGCTCAGTATAAATTGTCAACCCATGGAAGTCTTTTATCTCAATGGCAATAAGCACAATCTATGTATAAACATTTCAAGTAGTTAATTAACTAAATGGAGATAATAATCCTACCTATCTGCTCAGCCAAACTCATTCCATAAAGAAAACTAATCTAACTCACACATCTAGGAATTCAAAGTATAGCAAACTTCCTACAGAAATCAACCTAGCAGTTACTGATCTAAGAATAGAAATGAACTAGATTACTTTTGCAAGAAGTTAAATCCTATAATTATCAAACTACAGTATTCAATATTTACCAAAATGATTCATCCAGCAACTACTATAACTCAATCACAATCTGCCTAATCTAATGAAATCAATAAAGATACAACAGCAACCAGAATTAGAAAATAAGCTTGAACTCTAAATTGATAAATATTGGAAATCCTAGAAAGCATAAATGACTGAAAAAGGATTGAAGTTGAGCTTGGTTGTAACAGCTAAATTGAACACACATACATTAATCGAACTAACCTACGCAGTCGACTGTCACACCACACAGTTGCAGCTATTCATAATGCAAATAATAAACTACCAAGAAAGAATGCAATTGGAAATTCTTTGTTGCGGCTATCAGTAATACGCCTAACATGATTCCACAACACACAACAGGAAATAAATCTAACTACTTACTTAAATCGGCAATGTCTGTGAGAAGGCGGGCCCTGGCCTTCTAACAGAGACACCATGAACTACCACAAATTAAGTCACAGAAATATGAATAACTTTGCTCGTGATTAATGATGGTAATCCATAGTCTCAATTCTCTGTTACAGCCTGTACAAAATGATAATTAACCAACCCCAGACTCTGAAATCCTTCCCGTATTTATACATGAGGAATACAATTCGTGATCCACTAATTTCATGCAGCAATGAAGATCTCTAATCTTTGTGCTGCAGAGTTACAACTAAACTGTTACAGCAATGAAGATCTCTAATCTTTGTGCTGCAGAGTTACAACTAAACTGTTACAACCGTAATGAATAAGGCCGTTAGACATGAAGGATGATGTTACTCTGGCAGTCAATGGATCAACGGATTAACCAATCGGCAGGCATCCTGTCTCTTGCAGCAATACTCTATTTTAGCGAAGACCTGTTACAGCTTCATGTGGAAAGATGTGTTGTCCCTTTGAATATGAGGAATCAAATATTGAAGAGTAACAGCTGGCACCACGTATGATTCTTTCCCAAGGCATTGCGGCTGATACACCTGTGCTTTGAACTTAACTTAATGAAATCAACACAAGTTAGCATAAATCGAAGGCTAGAATTCATAACCATAACAATCTTAGGCATTAATTAAATGAAACAATAATGAATGATACCTTGTCAGGATTGTTGATTGATCTGGAAAAAGGAAGGTATATGGTTTATGAAAGTAGGGTATAACAGGGCAAAATGATGAAATAGGGATGGTAAAAAAGGGGCATTTCCAGGGCTTAACATCTCCCCCCAACTATCCATTTTCATGTCCTCATGCAACAGCTGATTAGTTCGATTCTGAATCTGATCCTCGTTCATATTATGCAGATAAGTTGAAAGCGTCAACTTTGACAATTAATCATTGGAAACTCTAGTTCTTGTGTAACAGCATCCCTCTACCCTTAGCAGCTTCAACCTACGTTGGAACTTCAACAGGTTTTCAATAGTGTTGGTTCTTGTGTAACAACATATTTCCCCTGTATTTCCATCACAGCATCTTCTATCTGAGTTGTGTTCCCAAAAAAAAATTTGAGAACAGTGTTTATTGTGTAATAGCGTCCTATTTCTTGATTCTTTTAGCCTGCTGAGTCGATTCAATATCCCCAAAACGATGAGACTGAGTTTAGGAATAGTTCCTCTGATTATTTTTCTCTTGCAGACCTTTGCACCACTAAGTCCAGCACTGTAACTTTATGCCCTGCCATATTAAATATATCTCCACATTCTGGGCATATTATTTATTTCTGACCTTCATTCCTCCAAATGGAAGATAGATTCCCTGGTCGTTCTGTAGACTCCCCCATTGTATTCACATACTTCTTTGCCTGCTTCCTGCATGTCTCCTTCCATTTCTCTACTTCTACACGAAGCACTTGTACCTCCTCCTTTAATATCTCATTCTCAAAAAGAAGATTCTCTAATTGAGGTTCTTCTGCAACAGGTTCTTATGCATCAGCAGGTAGTCGGGGTTTTAAGATGGGAATTCCAATATCTACCCTAATCAAATGACCTGCTTCTACTGCAGTAACAGTTGCGATTCTTCTCTTTTTTGTTGGGCTGGACATCTGGCCCTTGCTCATTAACCCTTCCTTTCTCCTCTAAGGCAAAGAAACTCTTATCACTTGAGAAACAGGGCCGAATCCCTCTGTTTGAATTAAAGTTCTTCTTATTTTAGGGGAGGATGCCACACTCAGTGCTTCTAGATTGCTTCTTGCTACTGCTTTTGCTTGATGTTCCTCTCCTTCCATTTTAGTTTTAGCCGCTCCAGTTTCAACATCCTCTATATCTATCTCCTCTTCATCCTCCAATCAAACTTCTGGTGTTCCAATCCTCCTCCCAACTAAGTTTGAGGAACTCCAGTTCTCATCCACTATTTTTGCAGAAAATTCACAGGGTACCCCTGGGCGAACCAGAAGTTGTCCCTAGGTTAATTTGTTGTATGCAAGGGCCCGTAAGATTAATAGTTTAATTAGCCTATGATTTGAGACAGATGATAAGGGGTGTTGAGCTCTTTTAGCATAATAAGCCATGCATTGCAAGGATTTAAGAAGATAGTAAGGCATATTTAGCAGCATGCGATGACGTAAATGTGATAGGAGGAAAAATTCATAAATGTAAACAACACTGTACCTCCCTTCACATGTGATATATTTCTTCAAGAAGAGTGCAACTTGATCCCAGGGATTCGGAAGAGACTCCAACGCTGCTCCTCTGCCTCGTGGTCGAACACTCTCTCCTGCTGCCAGGAAATCCTCAGTTGCAGTCGGATGATGGTGTTGTTGACTAAACCAACGCTGCCCGATTCTGGGAAATCCTGTTACCTCCGCCTGGGTTTCTTTTGAAACATCTATTCGGATACCTTGAACCTATGAATGGGTGCTTGTAAGATTTTTGGAAAATTCAAGGGTTGTTTCTTCATGAAAACCATTCAAGCATTGAAAATAATCTGTCCACCTTGCTTCTTGAAAGATAACAAAGGCTTCCCTGTTCTTATACAATGATTCTATTGTTAGAGGCTCATATCTCACAGGGATACCCATACCACTGAACTTTTGCACAATATTTTAGCAAATACACTAGTTACAGTTTCAAACGTCAAGCTGACTACATGCAAACATGGTTGATAGATAGTCAAATTTTGAATTGAGCATTTCCGGAAAGGTGGCACAGTTAGTTTTGGAATAAAAATCTGTGGCAGGATTATCGCACAAGTCGAGTAGAATGATGGTCATAATCATAAGTACGGGTAACAGCTTAAACATGATTTTGGTTCAGTCGATTGGCTGCGAATAGGTGACAGGGATGAATGACAAATACACCCATTATTGCTTCCGACATATGCCTAATCATGATTATAGTTAGAACCCGTACCTTTAATATTAATGCTTGCGCCGCCATTCTGCCATAGCATTATATTTCACAGTCGCGTCGCTGGTAAAATACGCATGTGCTGAGTTGAGTTGGCCACCGCCAACCAGGTCGATAAGTACACCCATGCTGACAGGTACGCAAGACGGCCCAATAGTTGTAATCATTCTTGGCATACTACAATTGGAGCTATGGAGTCATCATTTAAATTAGAGCCTGGTCAAATCATTCGCAGCGAGATTGTTCTAGGAGACAGACAAAATATAGCGGAGTTGCAGTTGATGAATAAGAGGAGCTAAGAATGAATACTTGAGCAGAGTTCGACGAAATGTGGCGGAGTCACAGCTGCAAAAATTGGCAGAATAGGCAAGAATAGTGGACTTGTAGCTACGAAGATTGGAAAAATGGTCGAAAATGGCAGAGTCACAGCTGCTGAAAAGAGAAAAAGGGATAAAAAATAGCGGAGTTATAGCTGCGAAACTTGGCAAAATAGGTAAAAATAGTGGAGACGCAGCTGTCGAAAAAAGGTGAAATGAACGAAAATAGCAGAGTCACAGCTGCGAAACTTGGCAGAATGGGAAAAAGTAGCAGAGTCGCAGCTGCTGGAAAAGTAAAGTGGATAAAAATAGCAGAGTTACAGCTGCGAAACTTGGCAGAATGGGAAAAAGTAGCGAAGTCGCAGCTGCTGAAAAAGTGAAGTGAATGGAAATAGCGGAGTTACAACTGCGAAAAGTGGAAAAATGATCAAGGTAAGGAGTCACAACTGTGCAAAATGGAGTAACAGGCAAATTTTTCAGCTGTCTACTGAAAGCTGAGGAATCATCCATCTTCTTCAAAGAGCTTTATTAGATCAGGAAAACAACGTAAGGTGTCTACAATCGTCTGGCCTAGTCACGACTGCTGCTCCTCATATTAAGTCCTGCACACAATTCTTCAAAAACAAACCCGATCAAGTGTAAAGGGAAAAATAAATAAAATACAGAATGAAAAATAAATTATTTGTGTACAAATTATGTGTGGACATTGCAGTTCTAAAAAATTCACAGGGGTTGAGAAAAATCCTGCCCTAACGTTAACTGATATTCTAGATCAGCTGCAACATGTGAAATGAAAGCATTCTTTGAGATCGGTTTTTGATACAATCATAGCCGATGACCATTTGCAAATAATGGTGTCTTGTTTTCATCAATGGTGATCAATCGGACTGTTCCATTGTCAAATGCTCGACCTATCTGATAAGGGCCCAACCAACGAGTGTGTAGCTTGCCTTTGAAATCCCTCTTGAACCGAGAATCATATAACAGAGCCAAGTCTCCCTCTCGGAAGAATTTCTTCTTTATAAATCCATCATGCCATTTCGAGCGTTGTTGTTGGATCAAAGTTGTTTGATGCACTACGGTTGTGCGCTTCTCATCCAATTCGTTGAGCTAATTTAGTCGGTTCCTATGTGCTTCTGATAAATCAAGATTTGCTTCTACAAATGTCTTCAAAGTTCTGATTTAAAATTCAATTAGGAAAACAACATTCTTACCATCCACCAATTCATATGGGGAAAAACTAGTGGTGTTACACTATGTAGTGCAATAGGCCCACAGTGCCTCTGGAAGTCTCTCATCCCAATCTTTATGATGGCTTTTCACTATCTTTGTCAAAATAGCCTCAATGACCTTGTTTGAACTTTCCACTTGGCCATTGTCCTGTGGATGATATGGCGAGGTTATTTTGTGCTGAATGTGTAACTTCTGTAACAGGGTTTCCAATTTTTGAGACACGAACTGTGGTCCACCATCTGTAACGATTTCCTTAGGTACTCCAAACCGAGTAAAAATTTCTTCATATAGGAAATCAATTACAGCCTGATCATTAGATTTGACCAAGGCTATGGATTCCACCCATTTGGTCATGTAATCTGTGCAAACCAAGATGTGAAATTTCTATTTTGAGGGAGGGTTGATATGCCCTACGAAATCCAAAGCCCATCTGTCAAATGGTTCAACCACGAGTTTTGGTTGAAGAGGCATTTCATACAATCTGTTGGGCTGGCCCATCCTTTGGCAGCTATCACATGCCTGAACATACTTCTTTGTGTCCCTGAATAATGTAGGCCAAAAATAACCCATTCTCAAAACCTTGTGACCTGTCCTTTTGTCAACAAAGTGTCCCCCACAGGGCTCATCATGGCAAGCTTTAAGGATACTGAAAATTTCGTCTTCTCTGACACATCTTCTGATTTCTAAATCAAGCCCTATGTAGAAAAGATGTCCATCAATCCAGCAATACCTAGTACTCTGTTGTATGATCTTTATTTTTTCTCTCTTCGATAGATGTGTTGGAAGCTTACCTACAGCCAAAAAGTTAGCAATATCTGCATACCATGGGGAAAGAGCTGATACTGCAAACAAATGTTCATCAGGGAAGGAATCTTCAACTGGTAAATTGTGTTCATTGTTAGTAAGTCGAGATAAAAAGTCTGCAACAACATTTTCCTTCCCTGGTCTATCAATAATTGTGATTTCAAATTCCTGTAACAGTAACAGCCATCTAGTAACTCTAGCATTCATGATTGGTTTATTCATTAAATATTTGATGGCAAAATGATCAGTGCGCAAAAAAGTGGAGTATCCAGTAATGTAGTGTCTAAATTTGTTGATGGCATAAACTATGGCAAGGAATTATTTCTCTGTGACAGTATAGTTCATTTCAGCAGGAGATAAGTTCTTACTAATGTAATAAATTGCATATGGGGTATTACCTTCTTGCTGTCCTAAAACTGCTCCAATGGAGGTGTCTGAAGCATCTGAAGAGATATGAAAAGGCAGAGCCCAGTTGGGCCCTCGTAAGATGGGTGTTGTAGACATCCTTTTCTTAAGTTCAGTAAACGTTGTTTGGCATGCATCATTCCAAACAAACTGTGCATCCTTCATCAACAAGGTGAACAAAGGAAAAGCTAGTTTGGAAAAAATTTCTATGAATCTTTTGTAATAGCCAACATGCCCTAAGAAGCTACGTACATCTTTTTGTGTTCCAGGAGTTGGTATATTTTCAATTACCTTAATTTTGGATGGGTCTACCTGGATACCATCAGAAGAGATGAAGTGCCCCAGAACTATGCCCTCACTCATCATCATATGGCACTTTTCAGTGCTTAAAGAGAGCTGGCTTTGTTCACAGTGTTTCAAGACCTTTTCTAAATTTTTCAGTGCTTCTTCATAACTACTACCATATGGAGTGAATTCATCCATAAAAATTTCCATGCAGTCGTTTACCATCTCTAAAAAGATTCCAATCACTGCTCCTTGAAATGTGCTTGGTGCGTTGCACAACCCAAAAGGAAGTACCCTGTATGCAAAAGTGCCCCAGGGACAGGTGAAAGTGGTTTTGACTTGGTCTTCTGGAGCAATTTGGATTTGGTTATAGCCACTAAATCCATCCAGAAAGGAAAAATACTTCTTCCCAGACAAGGTATCAAGAACCTGATCGATGAAAGGTAAGGTAAAGTGGTCCTTCTGCGTTGCTTTGTTCAATTCTCTGCAATCCACGCAGACCCTCCATTTCCCATTCTTCTTTGGCACAATCACGAGTGGAGAAACCCACTCACTGTCCGAAATTGGGTATATAAACCCTGCTTCCAAAAAATTTTGGATCTCCTCTTTCACTACATCCCTTAGGTTCGGGTTCATCCTTCGTTGTGGTTGACACACTGGCCTGGATTCACTCTTAATATAAATGTGATGGGTACACAAATTAGAAGTAATACCCTTCATGTCTGTGTAATCCCAAGTGAAAGATCCTTTATGTTGTTTCAGTAGAGTGATTAGTTGTTCTAGCTCACTAGGCGCAAGGTTTGGATTGATGTTCAATGTTTTCCTTGGCTCAATTTCCACTAGGACACTTTTCAAATTTTTGAGAAATGGAATTATACTGGCATCACTAAGTAGATTTTCTTCCGTAAGATTTTCTTGTTCTTTCTCATCTAATGTACTATCAAGAATCTGGTAAACATGCTTATTGGCGGACGTGGGCTCACTAATGAAACTGTTAATGGTATCGTCCTATGTTTCATCTTTAAAAGTTAAGGCTCTCCCAATCGTTAGTAATGGCTGAACGCCTTCCTCCTCCTCCAAATCCACCCAAAGTGGAGTTTCAGCTTTTGTGCTTGGTCAAGCTGGAGGGTATAAGGTTAGGCTTTTGATCTCAGTCCCGTATGATATAGTCATGGATCTTGACCGACAGCTGATACATGCATCTGTTGTGGCCAACCACGGTCTCCCCAGAATCAGAGGGTGTCCCCCCAACTAAGACTTCGGCTATAACACCAAGAAGTCTGCAGGGTATTCCCACGAGTCAACAGAGATTACTAGGTCGTCCAGGATCCCCTCAGGCTTGATTGTTGATCTGTCAGCAAGTTCTAAAATGGTAGGGGTTGGCCTAAGGTTAGTAAGTCCAAGTTTCTTCACAGTTTCTATGGTCATAACGTTAATATTCGCACCTAAATCTACTAAGACATTGGGGATTTGTGTGTTTCCTATGTGAACTCTCATAGTAGGATTTCCAGGGTCATCATATTTTTCCACAGGAGTCTTCCCCATTATTAATTCGGAAAGTTTTCCCAATACATGGACAGTGGGAGGATCCCTAGGCTTTCTTCCTGGTTTCTTCACGCATAAATCTCTAACAGTCTTAGCATAAATGGGCACGTCATGGAGGGCTTGTAACAGCGGAATTTTGACATACAAATTTTTCAATTCTCCTAAGAGATTGAATCGAGGTTGTTACACTGTTTTCTACAGGGCCAATCGTTCAGGATATGGTGGTTCTCTCATCAATTGTGTAGGCTGTGCTTCATCGTGTGTTACTTCCTGAGTTTCAGCTACTATTTCGGTAGGAATGTCAGCATCCTCAATCATGGGGATTATTGAATTAACCATATTCTCATAGTGTCGATTCGCTCCAGTTTCAGTCACTGGGGATGGAACATCCTTAGTGATGATGGGTTCCACTACCCTCCCTAATCGTAATTGTATATCATTGCAAGGAATTTGGGAGATGGAATACGCAGGCATGTTGGCAGTCTCAAACTGAAGAACTGCTTTATTATTCGGATTTGGGTTAGGTTGTGCAGGTAGTTGTGGTCAAAGTGGTGCATTCATAGGTGCGGCTTTGTTTTGGAATTGCAGTTGTGGCTCTTGATATTTTTGGTGAGGATACTATTGAGGAGGGTACTGTTGATATTGAGTCTAGTGATGGGGAAAGTTATTTCCTTGGTAAGAATTTCTCCAGTTGGAATTCCAGGGAGCTTAATTATTTGACTATTGTGACCACGGTGTCCAAGAATTAGGATTTTGCAATGGGTTATGAGATGGATGCAACTGGTTATTAGAATAATGTGAAGGGAATTGTGTATTCATATTATTCATATTGTTCATACCATTCATATTATTCAATAAAATTGATGGATCTGGATTCATACCTTGATTGCAAGGCTGCCAAGGTTTCTTCTATGCAATAAAGTAAGCATGTTCCACATCTGAAGTGGATTCCTACAGAACTGCTTTGACTTTGGGTAATGAAGGACATTCCTTGGTGTCATTCGCCAATTCACATATCCTACATATCTCTACCTTATCCAACGTGCATTCTTTCAGTGGGTGTCTTTTCCTACATTTAGGACAGAATACAACGAGTGTAAGATCTTCTGCTGATTGCCTTTGTTTTTCTCTCAAAACATATAACTCTGAGGAAATGGAACTCATCATATCAGTTTTAAAATTCTCCAGTAAGTTTCCTATTTTTGCTCGAGTGGCTCCTCCACTAGATGACTTCTGTGTCCTAGTGAAGACATCTTGACCTCGATCTCTGTCTCGCTTGTTAGTTCTAGAGGATCCCCTTGAGTACCTTCGACATAATTCGATGATCTTCTCGAAGGGCTCCTTTGAGATGTCCCCTTTTCCCAACAAATTCAACATATCAAGGCAATCTTCTCTAATTCCTCGTAGCAAGATAATCTTGAGTACATCTTTTCCAATCTCAGTGTGACCAGACCTTTGTAAATTGTACAACAATCTTTCCACAAAGTCTTCCAAGCTCTCCTCTTCCTTCTGAACCATTTTAAACAACTCTTCCTTTATATCCCTGGTTCTACAATATTCTTGATATTTAGAAAGAAAGGTTCGTTTCATTTGGTCCCAAGTAGTAATGGTCTCACGAACTAGACTCATGAACCAGCGCAGAGCATTTCCTTTCAAGGTGGTTGGGAATAGCTTTAGCTTCTGAGCACTGGAGGTATAGTCATAACTACGACAGAGGATATCAAACTCAAAAAGAAATTCATCAGGATCTTCATAAGATTTACCATGGAAATTCGGGAGAACTGATGGTGAGATGTTTTTCATAGGAGTTTCTCCAGGTGTCTGGAGGATAGGGAATTCTAATGTGACCACGGTGTCACCAGGATGATTATCTTCCACTTATTCTTCCTGGTTCTCCCGATGTTCATTCTCCCCTTCATGTTCTCTGTTAGCCATGTTGTTCCAAAATTCAATGGACTTCTTTATTCGTTCTTCCTCTGCTTTTGATTCTTCTTCTTTCCTCCTTTCTTATTCTCACCTTCTCTCTTCCTCTGCTTCTCGGCGAGTCTCCAACCACATTTCCTTAGTAACTCTGGTCCTGTTAATATGATAAATCTCCTCTCTATCCGGTGCACCCACAACGCTTCCCTTGTCTTCAGGAGGTTTCTTTTCTGCGCTGGGAGTAGATGGTCCCGTTGTGTTCTCCACCGTTGATGCTGAATTCTCAATATTGGGAGGAACAGAATTTCCTCTTCCTATAGACGTCCATGGTGGTCTGGTAGAAGAATTGGCCTTAGCAATTATATCGTCGATAAATGTTTGTCTTCCCAGACCTATGTTATGACCTCGACCTCTTCCACCTGCAGTGTTAGTGTTCAAAGGGGGTTCCCGATTTGTTTTTCTTGTATTCATGCATGTTGTAAATGATTAAAACAAAATGAAATCAATAAAACCAACTACTAACTATGTCTATCAATTACCATCCCCAGCAATGGCGCCAAAATGTTGGTCACCCTATATGCTAATTAATTACAAC
Source organism: Larix kaempferi (assembly GCA_027924585.1). Taxonomy (NCBI): domain Eukaryota; kingdom Viridiplantae; phylum Streptophyta; class Pinopsida; order Pinales; family Pinaceae; genus Larix; species Larix kaempferi. Next base: position 2,961,023 of record BSBM01000254.1, read on the forward strand.
TAACAAACAGGATGCTCAATATAAATTTTCAACCCAGGGAAGTCTTTTATCTCAATGGCAATAAGCACAATCTATGCATAAACATTTCAAGTAGTTGATTAACTAAATGGATATAATAATCCTACCTATCTGCTCAACCAAACTCATTCCATAAAGAAAACTAATCTAACTCACACATCTAGGAATTCAAAGTATAGCTACCTTCCTACAGAAATCAACCTAGCAGTTACTGATCTAAGAATAGAAATTAACTATATTACTTTTGCAAGAAGTTAAATCCTATAATTATCAAACTACAGTATTCAATCTTTACCAAAATTATTCATCCAGCAACTACTGTAAATCAATCACAATCTACCTAATCTAATGAATTCAATAAAGATACAACAACAACCAGAATTAGAAAATAAGCTTGAACTCTAAATTGATAAATATTGGAAATCCTAGAAAGCATAAATGAATGAAAAAAGGATTGAAGCTGAGCTTGGGTGTAACAGCTAAATTGAACACACATGCATTAATCAAACTAACCTACACAGTCGACTATCACACCACACAATTGCAGCTATTCATAATGCAAATAATAAACTACCAAGAAAGAATGAAATTGGAAATTCTCTGTTGCATCTATCAGTAATACGCCTAACGTGATTCCACAACACACAATAGGAAATAAATCTAACTACCTACTTAACTTGGCAATCTCTGTGAGAAGGCGGGCCCTGGCCTTCTAACAAAGACGCCGTGAACTACCACAAATTAAGACACATAAATATGAATAACTCTGCTCTTCATTAAAGATGGTAATCCACAGTCTCAGTTCTCTGTTACAGCCCGTACAAAATGATAATTAACCAACCCCAGACTCTGAAAGCCTTCCTGTATTTATACATGAGGAATACAGTTCGTGATCCACTAATTTCGTGCAGCAATGGAGATATCTGATCTTCGTGCTGCAGAGTTACAACTAAACTGTTACAGTCATAATGAATAAGGTCGTTAGACATGAAGGATGTTGTTACTCTGGAAGTCAGTGGATCAACGGATTAACCAATCGGGAGGCGTCCTGTCTGTTGCAGCAATGCTTTGTTTTAGCGAAGACCTGTTACAGCTTCACATGGAAAGATGTGTTGTCCCTTTGAATATAAGGAATCAAATCTTGAAGAGTAACAGCTGGCACCACGTATGATTCTTTCCCAAGGCATTGCAGTTGATACACCTGTGCTTTCAACTTAACTTAATGAAATCAACACAAGTTAGCATAAATCGAAGGCTAGAATTCATAACCATAACAATCTTAGGCATTAACTAAATGAAACAATAATGAATGATACCTTGTTAGGATTGTTGATATATCTAGAAAAAGGAAGGTATATGGTTTATGAAAGTAGGGTATAACAGGGCAAAATGATGAAATAGGTATGGTCAAAAGGGGGAATTTCCAGGGCCCAACACTCCCGAAACCTGGTTCATATACTGTTGGTTGGGGTTGGCCCCAGCCATCGATTATGAAGTGAAAGCATTATTAAAGCTGCTCCAGCCAAATGCTAAAGGGTTGCTTCCTTGGGTGTTCGTCCATTGCGTTTGGGTGTTAGCCCCTCCATAATGTGGGTTAAAAAAGTTACCACATGCTCCACCAAACAGCAAAAAGGGGGTACTCCCTACAGGTACATTGGATGTCTGTACATTCAATGAATGCAAATTAAAACCTGTGAAGGGGTTAAACCCAAGTATAGATGTAACAGACGGAACGGACATTGAGCCCACAAAGGTTGTGGAAGGAGCTACGTGTCCTCCAAACCAAGGAAATCCATGACTGAATGGAGCAGACTGATTACCCTAAGGCTGTTGTATAAAGGGAGACGAAGTAAATGGTACTAAAGGTATCCCTGAAAAATGGATATTGGACGATCCAACAGTGGAACCAAAAGACTAGCTGAAGAGCCTGACATACTCAAGGAACCAGTATTGAAACCGAACAAGGAGTTCGAAGTGGATGCATCCTGCAAAGAGCTAGGTACCGATGTGTGTGCAAATGAAGGAGAGAAACATCTCGATACAATGGCTGAAGTAGGAGTATGAGGAACTCCTGACTCATCTCTTGTGTTAGTCATGAAGACACTAGGTGTAAACTGATATGAACTAAGCTCTGGTTGACCTAGAGAAACTACACTTTCAAGTAAAGGATCGTTAGGTCCTGTCAAAGGAGGGTTGAAGGGTGTGTTAAAATCTTGAGTGGTTATGTCTTCAACCTTAATAGTGTTATGAACCTGTTGATACTCAGATATGAGGTGTGGTTATTCGAGTGGTTCTGTTGTGCCCGTAAGTTCGTATGAGCCACGGTAATCAATCCTTCAGCGTCGCGGTGGCAGTGGAAGCTCCACTATGTGGGGGAAATTTTTGCAACCTTCATGACCTACGAAGAGGCTGGTCCTCCACAATTATAAAAAATAAACTAAGTGTAGAAACCTAGTAGCCACCAGAAACTAAGGAGCAAACAGCATACCACTAAAAATGTCCTACAGTAATCAAGACCAGGAAAACAAAGATAATACTCTCAAGAGTCAATTTGGGATGATGAGGGCCTAGAAAAAACTAGTAGAGTATTGAAGGTCAGTTACACGGTGTCCAATACAGGTCCTATGGGTGCAAGCATTTGAATCACCAAACCGCCCTCCATGGAGTATCGTAGAGGGTTATTTTCCGTGTCTTTCTTAAGTGCAATGGAAATAGCCTTCCATTATACCTGTGTAGATCCCTAAATTCAATATTCTAAGGATACCATAAATGCAGGAAATGCCCGGGGGGACAGTTGCAGGTCTAGCCAAAACGCATGGGCAGGGTAGCTAAGCCTGAAATCCAAGAATGCACAAGGCACTAATGGACCCACGTACGCGAATCAGCCCTGGTGTATGCTCAAAAGGAAAGTGGGGGGGTATCCCCAATAATTCTAGTCTCACATGACCTCGTGCTTAACTCCGGTTTAAGTGGAGCTTCCCAGAACAAAACCACAAGAATGGATTTACTAGAATATAGTTTGCACTACGATTTGAGAGTTTAAACTATTTCAGAAAGTTTAAGAGTGATCTATTCTGAAATCCTAGCCTAAGCTAGTTGATGTCGTGTAACCCTAAAAAATAAATGTTAATAATAAATTTTAAATTAAGTTCTTTTTATGGGTTGTTACTTACTCAAGGTGTGGTGTAGTGTGTGGCATGGTTACAACTGTAAGCAAAGTGCATATCAAAAATGTAACTTCACAATTTTTCTTTTCGTTTGTTCTTTCAAAATGCGAAAATCTAAGCATAAAAGTTTCTTCTTCTTTTTTTGTTTTGTTTTCAAAGTTAATAGCAATGCAACTACCCTACTTCGAAAAATAAAATGACAAATCTTGTAAAAGAAGTTCTTTTGTTTTTCAAACTTGATCTTCTTCTCTAGCTATGAAAGAAATGCAAATGCAAATAATGAATTAACAAGACTTATCGATGTGCATGAGTAAAGAAATATGGCCCAAAACTTAAAACAAACAGACCTAAAGCAAGATCAACCAAGACTTAACCCAAAAAATTTGCTTCACAAAAGTACCTAAACTTTTGGAAGAAGATGCTAAAAAGAAAAACGGAAAGATGGAAAAATAGAAGGATCTTTGTGCAAGAATCAGACTGCTCCTAAACATCAAAAAGAAAAAGAAAGAAGCATCCGCCAAACAAAAGATAGGCTAGCAAGCTAGGGAAAATTTACAAACACAATGACTCAAAGAGAAGTTATAAAAGACGTTCAAAACAGATTCAGAGCACCATGGACAATGTCCAAGAGGTATCCAAACTGACAAGGACTTTCAAAACCACAGAGAACACCCCACTGAAGTCAAACCCTAATAAAAAAGGAAAAAATCAGGAAATACTCGCGACTGGTATATATAACAACTCGCGATGCACCCGTGGGTACATATACAGACAACTCGCAGCTAGGGAAAAAATTGTGTGACTGTATGTACTAAAAAGTCATGGGTGGGATTCAAAAACCTTAAAAAGAAATAATGGAAAACAAAATCTATTGAATCAGACCCAGAAGAGACACAGGAGTGTCTAGTAAGTACCAGAAAGAAAAGCAAGATCTAGAATCAAACCACAAACCCAAGATCAGACCCTAAATAAGAAGTTCAGATCTATTAAGGAAAACTCGCGACTATATAATCAGACAGCTCGCGGGTGCAACTGAATGTGCACGGGTAGCAGAGTATGCAACTCGCGGGTAAAATAGAAAGAGCGTGCATGTATATACAGCAAACACGTGGGTAGGTACTGATAAAAGAAATAAAATAAAATTTTCAAACCAAACTGGACTAAGCCAACCCAAAGGGATCTAAAAAGAAACCCTAAATACCTCAAAAGAGACTGGAAAAGATATGAAACTGAAGAAACCAAAGATCCCCAAAGCAGAAAACAAGAAATGTGTCCCCAGCGAAATCGCCAGTTCTGTTGTTAGGGATTTTTACCTTATAGTAGGGGATAGATACCACCAACATACAAGGGGTTGACAGATAGACACATAAGGTTCTGCATACATTACTGTAAATAAATGAGGTCAGGGTTTAGAGAAAGTGTACCTTGTTTATGGCAGTTGGTCCAAGCTTTTCTCTCGATCTCCACAGCAATGAACCTGCAAAACACACAGACCTTCCTCAAACCAGTTTGACTGTAAATAAATATTCATATTAATGAATACAATAACATCATATTATAATCAAAGCACAATAGAGATTAACAGTTTATTGGGAAAGCAAGAGTATCTCGATCTTTTATTGTCAAAAGAATGCAAAAAGTACAAATGTTATACCTGACTCTGCATCAAGCACCTTCGTAACCAGGCCCTAGGCTCCTGCTCCTCTCTCTAGACTTGGCATTTCTTCAACATAACAATAGCTCTCACTAATTGGTCCCTTTCTCATGGCCTCCTCTTGCATTTATGGCAAGGAAAGAAGGGTTGGTTTCGAAAGGAGATTGAATTGGGAAGTTAGGAAAGTTGGAATACCTAACTCAACTAATCCCAATTCGTGTTTTTAATATATTTTTCAAACTTTCCTTAAGAGACGCATGACTATGGAAACTAGCAACTTGTGAGTGACTCGCAACATATGGGCTCAGCAACTCATAGGTGCAGCTTTTAATTGATACCCGCGGGTTGTTAGTATAGAGACCCGTGAGTGACTCGCGATGTGTCAAGTATAGGAGTCACGGCTTTATGGTGAAGGTATCAGAAAATAAATAAATAAATAAATAAAGTTTTTAAGCTAAAGGAGTAAGGATTTAGCTCCAAATCATCCAAGGTCAAGTAATCTCTTCCATCCATAGTGTCCTTTTGTGCGATCGACAAGGCGATGTGATCACGGACGGAGAAGTGCTAATTTGACCGATAATAGTTATTCCTAAGGGATTGGTCTTATAATTTCTAGGGATATTTAACCATGGAAATTTCTCGTATATAGTTATTGTGGAAGGGACAACAAAATCAAATCTTATTGATTGGGAGTCTCATATGAAACATGATTACAAAATTGGAAGGATAAAGTAAACCAATATAATTCATGTAGTCAATCTTGGGAAATTATTTTCTTAAAATAGATTTTGGAAATTACACCACTAAACAATCACCCTTGGAAATAGACACGCAATCTAAGCCCCTTCATTGCACTCAAATAAACAATGATGTTTGTACCATAATAGATGTAGATAGCAATAATTATTATAAATTAAATTTAAATACTAGCAATTGGACACTATTATTTGATGGTTCTAAGTGATAGGAAGGTGCAAGAGTCATTTGCATTTTGATTGATCCACAAAGGAAGAAAAAAAAATCTTGTCTCTTGTATACTTGATTGATCCACAGAGGAAAAAAAAAACATCTTGTCTCTTGTAGACTTGATTGATCCACAAAGGGAAAAAAAACATTTCGTCTCCTCCAAGCAATCGATAGGGGAGATGTAGTATTGATTTTTCCAATCAAGCTCGATTGGTGAAAATACTAGACGGGGTTTCCCATCATCTCCTGCAATTCTTTAGGTAAGGTATTCACATCATATCCCATATCTAACATTACATCCCATACTTCATAACCATGGTTCTAAGAATCCATATTTAGACTAGCCTTGGGCTTCTTCTTGTGATTGATCTATTGGACTCTCTTTTCATATAGAGGGGTGTGGAATGGTTCTTTCTCTCCCCTGTTGGTTAGACTATCTAGTGTTTATCACAAATTCCTCATCGTCCCTCTATCATCCAAGTTTATGCTAAGAAGGTGGAAGATTTCTTGAATTTAGTTTTATGAAGGAACCTCTTCCATAGTATCTTTTCCACTACCTCTGGTTCATTCCTACCCTAGGTAATTGAAGTAATACTAGTTGTATCTCTCATGGTAGTTGTTTCTTCCTTCAATGCTAATAAAGCTTCGATGTAGTATGATTTCTTTGTAGTATCATAGAAGCTTGGATTCACAAGGGTTGCCTTCCTGATTAGTGGGAAATCAAGTTATGCATCATCGATCTCGGTCTTAGTCCCACCATGCTTCACCACATTAATCCTTGGGTCCCCTATTTATACTTAGCATCAATGCTCCAGACTCACCATCTTTGCATTTATCTATCTTTTTGTGGTCTCCCATTTGGCTATAAGTTTGGGGCAATCTTCAACTATGTGTCTAGTGGTTCTATAGTAGATACACCATCACCTCCTAGGTTGAGGACAATCACTAGATATTTGTTCAATATCATCGCAATTATAGCATCTAGTAGGACCTAAGTGGCCACCATTCCTTCTTCCTTAGTAACCTCCTATGTATCTACCTCTGTAGCATGGTTTATATCCACCTCCCTCAGTCACACATGTTGTTGCATCCTTGACTTGGAAGGAACTCCTTTCAAATTGCTCAACTAGATCCTGCAGGGCACAACAACACTTAGTAGCATGCATTTTTTCCCAACAAAAGTCATATATCGTAAGGGTTGGTGTAGAAGTACATTTCTACAACATTAGGAAAAGTGTGGGTAGATGTTCGCTTGTTTTGTAGATTTCACAGTATTTTGCCACCTCGTTACCAGGGAAATGGGTGGGTGGTGGTGGTGTCGGGTTAGGACTTGCTATCCCAACCCACAATGTTGGATAGTTAGTTGCTAAATGTCCTTTTGTTTTTGACATGATGTGCTTTCTCTCAGTTGGTCCTTGTGCAACTAGTTTCATGAATTTGTTCCATTAATGCAATGACTTGGGACTGAAACTAAGCAAGTTCAATTGGGGCATTGGTTGAAGGAATTGCTACGGTAGTTGTTCTTGTTGTTCTAGGGTATTCATTCATTGCTTCGATTTTAATTTCTTGTGTTAAGAAGGCGCATTGCGTATTCCATTATTGTTGCATCGATGGTACCATGGTGAGTAGTAATAACCCTTGAATATGTTAGGATATTCCTATACTCCATCCTGGTCCCACCAGTATTTTGATCATTTACATTTTCAGTCATGCATGCACTTTTAGGGTTTGCATGCATCCCAGTAATCAGTCCCAGCACCTAGCCTTCAGTTAGCATCCCTCGGAGCTTCCTCCCACTCAGTTTCATCCCTCCTAGAGCTTAATGCACCCTCCTTTCATCTACCAGTTGAGAAAGGCACCCTTCTTACCTACCACTTCAGTTTAGTTCAGTTTCTTCCTTGATTTAAGGATTAACTGACTCTTAACTAACCTTAGCACCCCGATGGACCTCCACTGAGACTTGACTTCCCATTCTGACTCCAGTTAGCTCCTCATGCACCCTCCACTAAGCCTCCTTCATTCAGTTAGTGTCTCCATGTGCCAGTTACATTCATTTACACCTACCACACTCAGTTAGACTCAGTTTGACTGACAGTTGACAGTTACTTATGCATTGATGACTCCACTGATGATCATGAGGACACCTAGTTGTGCTCCGATGACACTCTATTGATCTTATGATCACTCTGAGAGGCTAATTCGAATTGCCACCTTAGGCATTCGAATCCTCTCTACCATTGTACTATTTATTTGTCCATATTGTGATTAATTAACTAGTGTGTGTGAAGTATTTTTGCTTCTATCCGAGTTCTACTGTATTATTATTCTGTTGCTCATTATACTGCATTGACCACTCTTCTTCTATTTTCCTACTTAATCATAATTACTCTTGTGAGGTATACATCGTCTCTTGGATCTGCTGTGAGGATTTTCACATGGTATCAGAGCATGTTGAGAGTATTGTTTATCTCCATTATTGAGAGTTTTTTTGCAGGTTATTACCAAGATTTCGAGTGCAGCAGTTTCTGCATTTTACAGCAGTAGTAGTTGCAAATATTCTCTATTGTTTTTGTAGGTATTCTACAGCTTCTATGTATTCATCAGGAATTACTCCTCTTTCTCCATTCAACTATGATGAATGGAAACCAAGAATGATAGCATACTTGAAGATCCATGATCTCTTTGATTGTCATTTTGAAAGAGAGTTCGAATCCCCTGAAGAGAATATTGATTGGTTAAATAAAGGTGATGGAGCCTTTGGAGCAATGATGCTTTCTTTGCCTGAGTACATGAGATTCCACTACCAATACTGTGATGTTGTTGAAACTCTATCAAAGTTATGGGCCCATCTGGATGAAAATTTTGGCAGAAAGAATGAAGGGATTGGTCCAAACCCATTCGAAAGCAAGCAAAGTGATGCATTCGCTCCCCTTGATGGTCTCTCAGATCATGCACCAGTATCATCTCATATTGAAGTTGTTCACAAAGAACTTGCAGATTCTACACTCATGCTCCAACTTTCTTCTCTTTCTGTGCCAGCTCACACTCTAGATATTGCAGAAGGTCCTAAATCCACTCTTGCACCATAGTCTGTTGGTTTGCATCATGATCACATGATTATTTCAGAGGTCAAATCAACTATTGAAGGTAATGCATTCACTCTCCTCAAGCAATCACCTCTTATTTACTACTATATGATCATTATGTTAGAAAAACAGTATCGCAGAGCAATAACAATAAACAGAAATGCAAATATAATCACACATACACATTACAAGAGAGATACAGATATATCGTGGTTCACCCAACTTGGGCTACGTCCACACTGAATTTTCCAGTCCTGATTATTATTACTATCTAGCAAGGTGAAGGGATACAACCTGCAGCACAACCGCTGCACTTCCTCTTCTCTATTTCCATAGTCTCTCTCCTGATCTCAGAGATCTTTACAATGCATAAAACCTAATACATCATCCTCCCTAGCCGTATTACAATGTCTTTATTTTATAAGGGAAATACAATGGGAAAATACCACGGGATACCCAAAACCATGGGCCCGCAAAACAGCTGGCGAAAATAGCCCCAAAAATTTTCTTCGGGGGCGCTGCCCCCGGTCCCCCCTGGAACCCCATGGGGGGGCGATGCCCCCCCACACTCCCCCGCTGGGGTGACTGTACAGTCCACCTACATATCATATAAAACTGGGGTACAAACACGGCTGAACAATATCATCTATGAGACTAGAAGATCTGGCTCCACAACCAACAATCTCCCACTTGGAGACTGATCACAGCAACTCCACCACTACTGCACTTGCTGGACTTGGACTTGGAAAATTTATCCTCTTCACCTTCATGCTAGAAGGCCAACTGAAACCAAGCACGAACTCAGTTTCTCTCTGGTCACTACCTTTGTGAACATGTCTGCAGGATTCTGGCTAGTATGTATCTTTTCCAGCTTCAACAGTTCATCTTCCAGAACAGAGCGTATGAAATGGTACTTGAGCTGTATATGTTTAGTCCTGGAATGGAATGCTGAGTTCTTTGCAAGGTGAATGGCACTCTGGCTGTAACTATACAATCTTCTATTCTTCTGCTTCTTACCCACTTCCTCCATAAACCTCTGCAACCAAATCATCTCTTTACTAGCCTCTGTAATGGCAACATACTCTGCTTTTGTTGTTGAAAGTGCAACAACCTTCTGTAGTTTTGAAATCCAGCTTACTGTTGTTCCACCTACAGTAAACACATACCCTTTGGTGCTCCTCCTGCTATCCTTGTCACCTGCCATATCTGCATCAACATATCCCTGTAGAACAGTGTCTGAACCTCCAAAACATAATGCCTCAGTGGTAGTACCTCTCAAATACCTGAGAATCCACTGTACTGCCTTCCAATGTTCTTTACCTGGATTGTTCATATATCTGCTCACAACTCCCACTGCATGTGCAATATCTGGTCTTGTGCACACCATGGCATACATCAAGCTGCCAACTGTTGATTGATAGGGAATCTTGGACATGTAATCTGTCTCTTCTTGTGTCTTGGGACACATTTCCTTACTTAGACTGAAATGGATAGCCAAAGGTGTACTTACAGGTTTTGCATTCTGCATTCTGAACCTCTCCAACACGTTTTGTATGTACTCACTTTGAGACAATGTCAATTTGCGATTTTTCCGGTCTCTCGTTATTCTCATACCAAGGATTTGCTTTGCAGCACCCAAATCCTTCATCGCAAATGAATTAGCTAGCTTCCTTTTGAGTACATTTATATACTGCATGTCAGACCCTGCAACAAGCATGTCATCCACATACAATAACAAGATAATATATCTTCCATTGTCTAGCTTCTTGAAATAAACACAATGGTCAGAATGACATCTACTATAACCTTGTTCTGTCATAAACCTGTCAAACTTTAGATACCACTACCTTGGAGCTTGCTTCAAGCCATACAAGCTCTTTTTCAACCTGCATACCAGATCCTCCTTACCTTTGACCTCATACCCTTGTGGCTGCTGCATATATATTTCTTCCTCCAAATCCCCATGGAGGAAGGCTATTTTTACATCTAACTGTTCAAGATGCAAATCTTCTACCGCCACTAGAATTAAGATAGTCCTAATTGAAGTCATCTTAACAACGGGAGAAAATATTTCATCAAAATCTATACTTTTCTTCTGTGCAAACCCCTTTACAACCAGTCTGACCTTGTACCGCTTCTTACCTCCTTCTTCTTCCTTCAACCTATAAATCCATTTGTTTTGCAATGCTCTTTTACCAGCAAGCAACTGAACCAAATCCCAATTCTGGTTTCCTACCAATGAGTCCATCTCCTCATTCATGCCTTGCTCCCACTTCTTTCTAGTTTCCACCTGCATTGCTTCTTCATAACATTCTGGTTCACCAGAATCAGTCATCAATAAATAATACATTGAAGGAGAGTATCGTTCAGGGAGTCTACTTAACCTGGTAGATCTTCTTACAGTTGCAGGAGTTTCAGGTACTTGCTGCTGCTCTTGATTTTCTGGCACCTTCGGAACTTCATTTTCTTTAATTTCATCAAGCGCTATGTACTATGTGTTTTCCTTTTCCTGTTTCTTGCCCTGCAACTGATCTTTATACATGACCTTTTGATTGAATATCACATCTCTACTCCTTATGATTTTGTTATTTTCATAATCCCATAAACGATAACCAAATTCATCAACCCCATATCCAATAAAGGTACATTTCTTGGATTTAGCTTCAAGCTTTGTTCTATTTTCTTTATCAATATGGACAAATGCTTCACAACCAAACGTTCTCAGAAATGAGTAGTTTAGCTTTTTATCTGTCCATGCTTCCTCTGGAATACTACCATCCCAAGCACTTGAAGGTCCTCTGTTTATTAAATAAACAGCAGTATTTATAGCATCCGCCCAAAACTGTAAGGGCAACCCTGCATGCAGTCTCATACACCTTGCACGCTCCATGATCGTTCTGTTCATCCTTTCTGACACACCATTTTCCTGTGGTGTTCCTGGGATTGTCTTCTCTCTACGAATCCCATGGTATGAACAGTAACTATCAAACTCCTTGCCGCAGTACTCACCTCCATTGTCAGATCTGAGACACTTCAATCTTTTTCCTGTCTCATTCTCAACCAAAGCTTTCCACTTCTTAAAAGTAGCAAACACATCAGATTTCTGTCTAATGCAATAAACCCAAGTTTTTCAAGTTGCATCATCAATAAATGTAACATAATAATGAGAGCCACCAAGAGATTGTACATGAGCCGGTCCCCATACATTTGTATGCACAAGCTCTAATTTTTCATTCTTCTTCTGTTTCCCAACCCTGAGAAATATGACTCTCTTCTGTTTTCCATAAACACAGTTTTCACAGAATTCCAAACTTACCTGCTTCAAATCCGGTAGCAACTTCCTTGAGTGGAGAATCTGCATCCCCTTCTCACTCATGTGCCCAAGCCTATGATGCCACAATGCTGTATCTGTTCCTGTGGAAGCTAAAGAGATAGAATGGTCAGTATTATGAGGACATAAATACAGCGTACCTACTCTATCTCCTTTTTCTATCACCATTGATCCTTTAGTGATCTTCCACCACTTTTCTCCCAACGTAGATAGACAGCCGCCATCTCCCAACTGCCCTGTTGAGATCAGATTTCTTTTCATAGCAAGAATAGGCCTAACTTCTTTCAACAACCAATCAGTTCCATTCTTAACTTTTATCCATACCTTACCCATTCCAACAATTTTACATCGCTCATCATCACCCAATAAAACATGTCCAAAGTTGCCAAGAACATACTCATGAAAGTATTTCCTATGGGGTGTAGCATGACATGAAGCTCCTGAATTTACTACCCAATAATCACTAGTATTATCTAATGCAAGAATCAAAGCATCTTGTAACACATCACCTACTACATTTGCTTCCTGGGTAGTTTCCTTTTGTGCATCTCCTTTCTTCTTTAGAGATTTGCAGTCTTTCTTCAGATGTCCTTTCTTTCCACAGTTCCAGCACTCTATCTTTCCCAGTATGGACTTGGATCTGCCCGTTTTAGACTTTCCACGATTACCTTGGCTCTTTCCTCTCTCCTTTTGTCTTCCCCTGCTCTCCATGGTCAACGCATTACCTGATGTCTCACCTGTGCTTTTTCTTCGCATTTCCTCCCTAAGAATAACACCAATAACATCATCAAATTTCAAGGTGTTTGAACCAGAGACAAAGTTACTTACAGCCATGACCAAGCTATTCCAGCTTTCTGGCAATGAACACAAGATTAGAAGAGCCCTAAGCTCATCATCAAAGTTCACACTTACAGAACTTAGCTGATTTGTAACCGTATTAAACTCATTTAAATTATTAGTAACAGATCCACCTTCAGACATCTTCATATTAAATAAACGCTTCATTAGAAATACCTTGTTGGAGGCCAAGGGTTTTTCATACAGCTTACCCAATGCGCTCATCAAACCCTCTGTTGTTGTTTCTTTTGAGATATTGAAAGCCACCGACAAAGCCAGGCTCAACCGTATTGTTCCCAGAGCCTTTCTGTCAAGAACCTCCCATTCTTCGTCCTTCATAGCCGTCGGCTGCTTTGCTTTTCCTCCCAACGGTAGGAATAGATCCTTCTGGTACAAATAGTCCTCCTTTTGTATCTTCCATAACCCGAAGTTTTGGCCGTTAAACTTCTCGACCTTAAACTTTCCTTCTTCTGCCATTGCTCCCACTCGAACCAGAAACCCTAGCTTCCTGCGGGTTTAACTACCAAATAGACCTTTGGCTCTGATACCAATTGTTAGAAAAATAGGATCGCGGAGCAATAACAATAAACAGAAATGCAAATATAATCACACATACACATTACAAGAGAGACACAGATATATCGTGGTTCACCCAACTTGGGCTACGTCCACACTGAATTTGCCATCCCTTATCATTATTACCGTCCAACAAGGTGAAGGGATACAACCTGCAGCACAACCGCTGCACTTCCTCTTCTCTGTTTCCACAGTCTCTCTCCTGATCTCAGAGATCTTTACAATGCATAAAACCTAATACATCATCCTCCCTAGCCGTATTACAATGTCTTTATTTTATAAGGGAAATACAATGGGAAAATACCACGGGATACCCAAAACCATGGGCCCGCAAAACAGTTGGCGAAAACAGCCCCAAAAATTTTCTTCTGGGCCTGTTTTGCATGCATTCTAGGGTTTGCATGCATCCCAATCATCGGTCCCAAAACCTAGCCCTTAGTTAGCATCCCCCAGAGCTTCCTCCCACTCAGTTTCAGCCCTCCTAGAGCTTAGTGCGCCCTCCTTTCATCTACCAGTTGAGAAAGGCGCCCTTCTTACCTACCACTTCAGTTTAGTTCAGTTTCTTCCTTGATTTAAGGATTAACTGACTCTTAACTGACCTTAGCACCCCGATGGACCTCCACTGAGACTTGACTGCCCATTCTGACTCCAGTTAGCTCCTCATGCACCCTCCACTAAGCCTCCTTCATTCAGTTAGTGTCTCCATGTGCCAGTTACATTCATTTACACCTACCACACTCAGTTTGACTGACAATTGACAGTTACTTATGCATTGATGACTCCACTGATGATCGTGAGGACACCTAGTTGTGCTCCGATGACACTCTATTGATCTTATGATCACTCTGAGAGGCTAATTTGAATTGCCACCTAAGGCATTTGAATCCTCTCTACCATTGTACTATTTATTTGTCCATATTGTGATTAATTAACTAGTGTGTGTGAAGTATTTTTGCTTCTATCCAAGTTCTACTGTATTATTATTCTGTTGCTCATTATACTGCATTGACCACTCTTCTTCTATTTTCCTGCTTAATCATAATTATTCTTGTGAGTTATACATCATCTCTTAGATCTGCTGTGAGGATTTTCACAGAATAAAACACTCCTTATGTTGGGTCTCATGTATGGGGTATGAAATATGACTAATTAAATCCTGCAACCTATGATTGTACTCCCAATAAATTTCTCCCAATCATTGTGTTATTGTCTCCAATTCAATGCAACTCTATGACTCTGAGTTCAATATCTCAAATTCCACTACAAAATTTGCTTTTACTTATGCCATTGATTGGGTTGTAGCGGGAGGGTCTATCTACACAAATTTCATATACCACTAGAGGCCTATCCACCTTAGAGCGATTTGCAATTATATAGATTGGAATTTGCGGTGGTGACCCCCTTTGACTCTCCAAATTAGTTTGTACAAAAGCCAGTGTTGTTCAACATCATTGTCACCCTTCCCAGAGAACTTTGGAAGGTGCATCATCAAGCTATTTGTCTATTTGGTCATACTATGTACTAAACTACCAATCAAAACAAACCCATGAGGACCTATTTGATTGATTGATCCAGTTCTCTATTTCATCCCATTACCAAAGGATTTACAACTACTCTTGTACTCCCATTGTTACTACTAGTGTTTCCTCCACTTTCTTGTCCACTATTATCTCTTCCCTTACTAGTAGAAGAGGTTGGTAAACTAGAAACAAAACTTAAGTTTTGGGTTACCTCGATATTTTCCAAGTGCATCATGGGTGTTGATTATTTTGGGTTGGCTTCAATTTTAAGGGGTTGTACCATGCCCATTGGTTGCTTTTGTTCAACTCCAAATATCCTAAATACATTGTCAAGCATGTCCTTTGCTTACGCCCTAATGATCATGGTATTCATGGTGGAAAGATTGTTAATTTCTCTATGCGCAACCTCCTATTTCCCTATATCTTGCTCCTCCAACTAAATCTTCTCATTGGTTAATATGTTTTGTATTGTTGGTCCTTGCATCTCCTTGAGTGTTGTACTCTATTCCAATCCACTCTTTGGACCCTATTCCATGGTTAATTCTCGTTGCTCCAACCATCGACCAGCGTGTTCTCCTTTCTTACATAACTCTTCTAAATCCTTTAACTATGTTTTAGTGATTCCTTCTCAACCCATAAATTATTTCGCCATTCACTCTCTCCTACTAGTGTCCTTCCTCTTAATTAGCCACCAATTTTCAATAATCACCTCTCTTCTCATGAGTCTATGTGCTCTTTCCAATGCATGTGCTTCCTTTGTGGTATTATCCTATCCTAAACTACTTACAACTACTAGATCCATTCAAGTTCACCCCCATGTGTAGAGTTTTATGCCACCATCGTCGTCTAGATGAAAGGGATCAAATCCTATTCCATTGGGAATATCTTTACCCACATCAAACCTCGTGCATCATGCTCCTTTCTCAAACTTCTCTTTAAATTTTGTGAAAGATTGGTATAGTTCAACTACAAACTCAACAATGTAACCTTCTATGGTTGTCTTCACCCAAAAATCAATTACTCTTGTGACTTTATGGTCGAACCTTTGTAATGCAATCAAGTTCTATATGCTCCACTGAATTTGACTCCTCCTTTTTCTAGGATGATAATGAATGCTCCCTTAATCTATTTAACCATTCAAACAACACCACTGGGAATTCTACCCATGCTTCCACCAAGATCAATTCCCTTTCACATGTTTTACTTTGAAGTAGTCGGTTCACCCGAACCACCAATATTCTATATAACTATGGCTTAACTTGTCAATCATATTGCTAGAGCACCATATATGTTGTTGAAGGGTCTCAACAACAAAACCATTCATTGGCTTGATTTCATACTAGGGTCCATAGAGGTTTCCAATAGAGGGGTTCTATGTAGTCTAAAGGTTTTCATATTCAATCCTTTATAGAGGGAAGGTCTCACTTGAAGCATAGTGCCGAGACTAGAGAATCTATAGGGCTTGAGCAACATGACTATGGTGACCAACCATATCATAGGTTATCTTAGAGATTCCCATCAATTAACTAGAATGTTGCAACCACGATTAACCAAACCAATTGACACAAGAAATGACACATTCATCATATAAATTAGACAAAATTGAGCACATTTTTTAACACCATGACATATATATAGAATGAAACATCACCACCATAGACAATATAATTTTTAAAGGGAACTATGCAAGATAATCCAATACAGTGCGAGCTATTACATTTAATCACACAAATCAACCATTCTACTAGTGTCATACTACTCGGGCCTAAGCCTTTACATTATGTCAATCACATAGAAATAGGAAGGGAAATGCAAAACTTAGCCACCGCATTTGTCTTTCCACTCAACTTTGGTTGATTGACTCCTAGTTTTCTTCTTCCTTGACCAAGTGGTGCTCTCCTCACGCCACCAAGTCTTCCTTGGTTGTTTGAGACCTTACCTATTGTCAATCTATTGTGCACACATCCAACGATCTTGTCACTACATGGTGCCATTTCCTTTGGATCTGCTTATTTATCTTGTGCTACTCTATCTTTCTTATTATCGCAACTAAAACCGAAAACTTCTGAAATCCAAAATGAAGGGCCCAACACTCGTAAATGGATTTTTCCTTTCTTTTTATTATTAATATTTTTTTTACAAATACTTTATCCACCTCAAATATAATAAGTTGTTATGACTTTATCAAACATACTTTAATAATTTGACCCTTGAATATTTTGAAATGGAGCTTTAATCCTTGAATAATTTGTAGATTCGAGAACTTTAATATGGTAATGAAATGTTCATGAATTTTATGGATTATGAACATCACAACTTATGGTAGATTGTTTTGTAACATGTTCAACTTCCTTCATACAATGATGGCATTATCTCCTTAGGTAGTGGCATGATATTTCATATTTTCTATTAATCTTCACCATGGATGCAACAACACTTCTAAATTTCCCCACAAATGGAAGTTATGGTTCCCCAACATAGGCAATGGAGAGATGGGAAAAAAACATACATATACGACTATAGATTCCTTTGATGAAATTCTAAGTCAATTGGGATTTTATTTTATATTGTTTAAGGTATCTTCTGGCTGTGGTATTTTATGCCACATATTTTTTCATTTTCAAATATTTGGCTAGTTTTTTATGGTGGATAGGCTTATGATATTTGATCAATAGATGACAACAATGTATATACTTCCTTCGATTGGTGATCACCAATTCACTTAAAACGCAAGGGATTCTTTAGCTTGTAACCCGAAATGTGTGGCCCTTAATCTAAGTTTGTTGATAATGTATGGTATCGAGTTAAAACATAGCTTGAAACCCTTAGCCGAACTTCCACAACAATCAAATCCAACAGGGGTTGTCCCTTCAAATTAAACTAGAGATAAGATTTTTTAGCAGAAATTACGAATGTTAAATGGCCAAAGGCCATATTTTGATCAAAGACCTAGAAAACTTGATAAAATTTGGAAAAAAATGAGTGTGGTCAAAATCCCACAGTCACTTATGTTGCTAAGGGCAATGGAATTTGACCAGAGATCTTGGAAAAAAATTGTGATCAAGGGTTAGATCAAAATGTGTTCATATAGAAAATAAAATGAACAAATTTTATTTATGGAAATATCATAAAATTTATTTACTGGATATTCAATGTAAAAAGGATGACAAATTAAAATCCACATAGGAAAAGTATTAAATAATTAAGTAAGATAGATGATATGTTGAATCTATGTTACAATAACATGTGACAATGTACTTATAGCATTGACTGGTCATAATTGTTGATAGGTCGTGTCCCTTGATTAGGTCATGTTTTTTATTTAATATTTGTCACTTCATTTATTAGTATTATTATTTATTTGATGCTTTTATATATGTGTGTGTGTTCATTACAGAGGATTAAGATATATCATGTTGCAATGTCCCTTCTTGATCCAACATGGTTACCATATTGGGTTTAGTTATTACATAGTCAAGAGTCACTATATCATTGGTCCTGCTACGTGAATCCTTCCATTAGTTCTACTCACATGCCTTGACCAAACTACCTTATATGCAACTAGTTTCTAGTGCTTAGCTTTGGGTCACATTCACTTTATGGTGGTTTAGTCATCACAATTGTTAGGGACTACATTTATCTTTGTGGGTTGTCCCACTGACTTGTTTTGTGTTTAGTTCATCTTTGGTGTTGCACTCTAGGTCTAGCTCTGCATTCCATTTCTAGTGGTATGGTCATCATACCTATCAGGGACTATGTTTATCCTGAGGGGTTGTCTTGCTTACATGTTCATATTTTAGTTTAGCTATGGTGTTTCACTCCAGTGTTCCATTATAGCTCATGCTCTACATTCCATTTTCGGTGTTCTAGTTGCCACAACCATCGAGGACTGCATTTATACTCGCTAACTTATGAATTTCCTTAGTTGCTTTGGATATTGCTCTACATTCTCATTGTTAATTCCATTTTTGGATCTTACTCCGCATTACATTTCTGATGGTGCACCTAGTAGAGGCAAGAAAGGAAGCAATGCACTTTGCATTTCCTACCATTTCCTTTTTCTTTTGTCTCAATTAATTGGCGTGTAGGTAAATAATATAACTAAAAACCTGCAAAATTCTTTCTATTTTGTATATTTTAGAAGATTTCTTGCTCTTTTTTTGCTCTAATTTCTTACAAGTGATAGAGCACCACCACCCCACCCATAATCTCAAGCAAATTGTTAAACCCAGATTGTTTGTTTTAAATTAATTCATGCCATGGTAGTTATGTCAGTTTCATAATGAGAAATATGCCCACTACCCATAATCCTATGCAAAGTTTAAAACCTGGATTGTTTACATTTTAAGTAACTCATGTCACAACAATCATGTTGGCATTATAGAGAAAATATGCCTACTAGGTATGTTTTTAAATGTCATCACAATCATGTCATCATTATAGGGATATATACACCTCTTAGGTATGTTTTCAAACATGCACTTGTAAATATTTCTATCTCTATGTAATGCATGTCATCATCATCATGAAAATGTCCTGATTTTAAAGGAAAACCCAAAAATATTTCAAAACTCTTTGGGACTATTATGTGAATCCTTCCATTAGTTCTATTCAAATGCCTTGACCAAACTACTTTATATGCGACTAGTTCAACTCTAATGCTTAGCTTTGCATTGCATTCAATTTATGGTGGTTTAGTCATCACACTCATTAGGGACTACATTTATCCTTATGGGTTGTCCCACTCGCTTGTTTTGTGTTTAGTTCAGCTTTGGTGTTTCACTCTAGGTCTAGCTTTGCATTCCATTTCTAGTGGTCTAGCCATCGAACCTATCATGGATTATGTTTATCATCAGGGGTTGTCTTGCTTACATGTTCATATCTTAGTTTGACTATGTTGTTTCACTTTGGTGTTCCACTCTAGCTCTTGCTCTACATTCCATTTTAGGTGGTCTAGTTTCCACAGCCATTGAGGACTACGTTTATCCTCACTTGTTAAATTTTGAGCATTAATTCACAATACTCTAGGATCTTCACTGAGAGAATAACATATACAGTATATCAATGCATGACAATCACAATAAGCATGACAAGCATCACAAGAATCAAAAGCATGAGAAACAAGAGACACAGAGTTTCCGTGGGGAAAACCCTAAGGTGAAAAACCCCACAACTTCCTCAGAGATAGAGAGAGCAATGGCTCAACCAAAGTACAACCAAAATACACTGAGATAGTCTCCTAGTAGCAGATGATCCTCCTCCTCACTAGTGCACCACTTTCTGAGTGAGAGAGATATACTTTTTCCGAATGATCTAAATAGAGATCACCTGATCTCTATTTATACTAACCTGTTTGCCCAGTGACCTTATGGGGCCGACTTGTCTAGCTAGGTATATCCACATTATAATATATATTTCAGAGCCGACCCCACACATGGTGGTCTAATAACCCATCGGCAAGTACACACACTTGCGACACTTGTCAATCCACATGACGACACTTCCTTATAGAGGAATAACACAACTCTAATAAGGGTACAATAAATATATATGAAATACATTCCGAAGTTACATATACATCAACGCTCCCTCTTAAATAGGAAGGTATTTCTTGACACATATCTGCTAGACAAGTCTTCTTCTCGGGATCATCGTCATCGATGCATCGTCACTGCTGCTGCTATCTCAACCAATCTCTGATTCTACTCGTCATAGGAAGTTCTATAGAGCCAGTCCTTTTTCATACTGGATGTAGGCCCACCACCTGCAGGTCTTCTTCATCACTGGCCATACTGTGGAATCCTCAGGACTTATTACGTGCGTCACAAAACCTCGAAAGAGCATCCCAGGCTGTTACGAGCACACGGCTCTACCTATAGGATCTCCCATGGCCATATTATATGTGACCTCACCACAAAACCTCGCAAGAGCATCCCAGGCTATTACGAGCACACAGCTCTACCTATAGGATCTCCCAGGGACAGATTATATGTGGTCACCACAAAACCTCGCAAGAGCATCCCAGGCTGTTACGAGCACACAACTCTACCTATAGGATCTCCCAGGGACAGATTATATGTGGTCATGGCAAAACCTTGCAAGAGCATCCCAGGACTTATTACGGGCACACAGCCCAACCTATCAGATCTCCCAGGGACATATTATATGCCATAGGACAAAACCTCGAAAGAGCATCTGCCAAATATCCCAGGGCCAGATTATATGCCATAGGCAAAACCTCGAAAGACTATCTACAGATCTCCCAGGGCCAAATTATATGTCCTCCTAGAGCAAAACCTCGAAAGAGCATTTTCCAGATATCCCAGGGCCAAATTATATGCCATAGGCAAAACCTCGAAAGACTATCTGCAAATCTCCCAGGGCCAAATTATATGCTCATCTGCACAACCTGATCCACGGCCATAGAGTATCAACCTGATACTCACCATACATCATCCTGATGTACACATGATCATCCTGATCATCATCACTGCAACATCCTGCTGCATGTCATCTGGAGCAACATCCTGAAGCTCGTCATCCACGATCATCCTGATCATACAATGCATCTACCTGATGCATACCAAGTATCTACCTTATACATATCATCATACATGATCCACCTGATCATACAATGTATCCATCTGATACAAATACAAATACATGATCCACCTGATCATACATGATACATATCAACATACATGATCTACCTGATCATACAATGTATCCACCCGATACATATACAAATACATGATCCACCTGATCATACATGATACATATCAACATACATGATCTACCTGATCATACATGATACATATCAACATACATGATCTACCTGATCATACAATGTATCCACCTGATACATATACAAATACATGATCCACCTGATCATACATGATACATATCAACATACATGATCTACTTGATCATACAATGTATCCACCTGATATATATATAGATACATGGTCCAAGCATCCAACATGATGCATATACAAAATACATACAAATGATCCTACTAATCATATCCAGCATCCAACATGATGCGTACATACATATAAATGATCCAACTGATCATATCCAGCATCCAACATGATGCATACATATAAATGATCCAACTGATCATATCCATCATCCAACATGATGCATACATACATATAAATGATCCAACTAATCATATCCAACATCCAACATGATGCATACATACATATATAAATGATCCAACTGATCATACAAAGCAGAAACCAAAACATCATCCTGATGCTCATCATCCAGCGCTTATATCCACAGCCATGTGAAGGATCCTCTTTCCAACATGCTTGGAATGGCTTCAGCAAATGTGTCCATCACTTCTTCCTCGAAGTGTCATCAATATGAAGAACACCAAGCCTCTCCCTGAAGTACTCGAACTTCACCCTGGCTAATGGCTTCGTCAGCACATCTGCAATCTGCTCGTCCATCACAATGTACAGGAGCTTCACAGCTCCTCTCTGCACCATATCCCTGATATAGTGATATTTGATCTCTATGTGTTTCGACCTGTCATGAAACACTAAGTTCTCGGATAGCTTCACACAACTCTGGTTATCACAAAAGATACCAGTAGCATCCAACGGGAGGTCAAATAACTCAGACAATAGCTTCCGTAGCCATACTGCCTCACAACTAACTGAACAGGCTGCAACATACTCTGCCTCAGCTATACTCAATGCTACACAGGACTGCTTCCTGCTAAACCAAGAGATCACACCTGATCCCATACTGAAGCAACACCCAGATGTGCTCTTCCTATCTACAACACTTCCAGCCCAATCTGAATCAACATAACCCTGAGAGGTTAAACTTTTGATTCGATTCATACTTGAGCCCATAATCCACTGTACCCTTCAGGTACCTCAGAACATGCTTTACAGCAACCAGGTGAACACTCCTCGGATCTGTCAGGAACTAACTCAATGTGTTCACAGCAAAGCAAATGTCTGGTCTCGTGTTCGTCAGGTACATCAAGGACCCAATCATCTGACGATACATAGAGACATCAACCAGCTCAGATGAAGCATCACATAGAAGCTTCAAATTCGATGCCATAGGTGTGGCCATGGCCTTGCAATCCATCATCCCGAATCTCTTCAGGATATCTACTGTGTACTTCCCTTGACCAAGGAAGATCCCACCTGCACTCTGCCACACCTCCATACCTAGGAAATAATGCATCATTCCCAAATATTTCATATCGAACTCAGCAGCAAGCTTCCTCTTAGTATCTGTAATCAATCTATCATCTCCTGTTACAAATAAGTCATCCACATACTGGAATAGAATCACAGGATTCCCTTCCTCAACCTTGTAGTAAAGGTTGGAATCCGCTTTACTCTTGGTAAAGCCCAAACTAGATAGGAAACTGTCCATCCTACCATACCAGGTTCTGGGAGCTTGTTTCAAGCCATACAAGGCTTTCTTCAATCTGCACACATATGACTCCCTGTCATGTATTTCAAAATCGAGTGGTTGCTCTACATATACTTCCTCTTCAACTACACCATTCAAAAAAACAGTCTTAACATCCATCTGGTGTATTTTCCATTTCATTGCTGCAGCCAGGGCAAGTACTGTTCTGATGGAAGTATACCTGGCTACAGGTGCAAAAGTTTCTTCATAATCTATTCCCTCTTTCTGAGAGAAGCCACGAGCTACGAATCTTGCTTTGTATTTCTCTACACTACCATCTGCAGCATGCTTGATTTTGTAGATCCATTTAGAAGTCACAACAGACTTCTCTTTAGGTCTTGGTACAACATCCCAAACATCATTCTTCATTATTGATTGGTATTCCTCAACCATGGCATCCTTCCATTCTTTCTTTTCCGCTGCTTCTTCATAACTGGAAGGCTCTTTGTTCATAATGTCATAGAGTAAAGCAACATAGCTGGTATGTGATCTGGTTCTCTTCTTTGCTCTGTGTTCTTCTTTTGGAATGCCAAATCTTTCTGCATCTTGAATGAGCTCTCTAGCCCATGCAGGTTTCCTCTTGTGAGAGTTATCCTCACGGGGTGGATCTATAGGTTCTTGTGGATCTTCAAATTCATGAACAACTTCTGGAACTGCTTCAGTCATGGTAGTGTCTTGAAATCTAGTTTCCTTAGGTTCTTCATAAACTTCGATAGGTGCCTTCCTTGATTTGATGAATGCTGAGTTTTCATCAAATGTTACATCCCTGCTAACATCAATCTTCTTGAACCCTGGAAAGTATATTCTATAAGCCTTCGAACTTTCACTGTAAGCCTTCGAGCTTTCACTGTAACCCACAAAGATACCCTTCTTTCCTGAAGGATCTAGTTTAGTCCTCTTTTCCTTTGGGACATGAGTGTATACTGGACAACCAAATATTATGAGATGGCTGACTTCAGGTTTCTTACCAGAAAAGACCTCTTCTAGTGTCTTGTTGTCCAATATCTTGTGGGGTGTTCTGTTCTACACATATACAGCTGTTCTAGCTACTTCTGCCCATAGATGCATAGGTAGATCCTGGTCATGCAGCATTGCCCTTGCTGCTTCCATGATAGTTATGTTCTTCCTTTCTGCAACTCCATTATGTTGAGGATTATAAGGAGCAGTCAACTCCCTCTTAATCCCTGAATCACTACAAAGCTTCTTGAAGTCACCTGAGGTGAATTCTCCACCATTGTCGGATCTAAATGTTTTGATCTTCTTGTCAGTTTGATTCTCCATCAAGGTTTTGAATTCCTTGAACTTATCAAGCACCTCATCTTTGTTCTTTAAGAAGTATACCCAAGTCTTCCTGGAGAAGTCATCAATAAAAGAGACATAGTAAACATACCCACTCAGAGAACTGGATGACATAGGACCACATACATCTGAGTGGATGATTTCCAGGATATCTTTTGCCTTGCTTTCACTGCTTGGGAAAGCCTTCTCAATGTTCTTACCTTTTGCACATCCTTTACAAACACCTTCATGTTTGGTCTTGATTTCAGGAAGACCTTCTACAGCCTTGCTTGCAATTGGAAGTGCCCTATAGTGCATATGAGCAAGTCTTCAGAGCCAAAGTTCACTTAGCTCCATGGATTCATGCACCATGGCATGTTCAGGTTGTCCCTTCAATTTATACAATCCTCCCTCTTGCTCTCCAATCACTACTGCATCATCTATGGTCTTTCCCTTTGGCCACATTAGGACTTGGCCATCCACAAATGCAACCCTCATACCTTTTGCATCCAATGCAGAGATGGAGAGTAAGTTCTTCTTGAGCCCAGGTACATAAAGGACTTCTTTCATCTTCAAAGATTTTCCAGAATCTAAGTTGTAGGAGGCTTCACCACTTCCTTTGATTGGGTATTGATAATCATCCCCAAGTTTCACCTTATGGGGTGATTCATGTTCAGATAGATTCACAAAAGATTCCTTAAACCTAGTCATGTGTTTGGAAGCCCCACTATCAATCAACCAATCATTACAACCATGGGAGATAGTACCTATGAGAGGAGAGTTTAGAACATATTCTTCTTCACTTGATGAGTCATCATCACTTTCTGCCCTAGCCTTCTTCTTTGGAGGTTCATCATCCTCGGCAACATGAGCATGGAACTTTCTTTTGCTGCCCTTCTTCTTCTTGCTAAAGTTGTTGTTATTATCCCTTTTGTTCTTGGGACAATCTGGAGCAAAGTGACCCTTCTCATTGCATGCGAAGCATCTTAGATCCTTCTTATTCTTTTGATAGGATCTTTTGTAGCGAGAGTGCTCCTTCTTGGGCTTGCTTCTTTTGGTGTGAGTTGCAAGAGCTTGATCTTCACCTCCCATCTTTTCCTCATGAGCTACAAGTCTAGCTTCTTCTTAAGAGAATTCCTCCCATAGTTTACTGAAAGAGATCAATTTCTTTCTTGCACAGATTCCTTGAATAAAGGAGTCCCATGACCTAGGTAGGCCATTCAGAGTGGTCATAACAACTTCACCATTGTCCACTACTTCATCCACAACTTCAAGTTGCTCCTTGATCTGAGAGACCTTGGAGAAGTAAGATTGAATGGTTTCTCCATTCAACATCTTGACCCCTTTCAATTGATTCCGCAGAGTCATCTTCCGATTTATGTTCTTCCCTTCAAATAGCTTGGTCAAAGAGTCAAACATCTCCTTGGGTGTCTTTAGAGAAGACACATGGGGTATGAGATGGTCTTTGATAGAATCAACAATGATTCTTTTTGCCTTGACCAAGTTCTTATGCAATACCTTGGCCTCTTCATCCTCTAGGATAGCGATGTCTTCTTTTATATATGAGTCTAACTCATTCTCTTCCAGGATTAACCCAATCCTATACTTCCAAGCTCGGAAGTTATCATCCCCTTCAAGCTTATCTTCAAGCTTGGTGTGGTGAGACATCTTAAAGAGTACTTCAAATGGAAATAGAAAATATTTAGGTCTTACCACTTGAAATGCTGAAAACTGGATCTGGTCCCGGATTAGGGTTTGTTGGAAAAACCCTAAAAATTCAAAATGTGAATTTAAAATTTCTGAAAGGATAGAAAGATGTGCCTTGATGAGCTGATCAACCTAGTGCATTCAAAATTTGAGATCAGCAAAGCTTTACCCTTCAGATTTGTCTTTTCGTCCTCCCGGGTTCACTTGGGAGAGCCCTGAATTAGGGTTTGAGTTTCTCGGAGATCTACCCAGCCAAAAATCTCGATCCAAAGCTCTAAACTTCGATTTTTGCAAGGAGCTTCCAGCTATGTCTTCAGATTTCAGAAATTCCTATTTTTGTGGAAACCCTAATTTTTAGGGCCAAATCTAAAAATGCTCGGAATTGAATTCTGATTGGACAGATAGATTCGCCTTAATGAGTAGAGTCAATCTACTATACTTCTTTTCCAAAATCTATGGAGAGAAACCCAATAAAAAAGAAACTCAAGTTTCCGTCACTACAAAATGTCTTCTTCTCAGGTTAGCTCTGATACCATGTTAAATTTTGAGCATTAATTCACAATACTCTAGGATCTTCACTGAGGGAATAATATATACATTATATCAATGCATGACAATCACAATAAGCATGACAAGCATCACAAGAATCAAAAGCATGAGAGACAAGAGACACAGAGTTTCCGTGGGGAAAACCCTAAGGTGAAAAACCCCACAACTTCCTCAGAGATAGAGAGAGCAATGGCTCAACCAAAATACACTGAGATAGTCTCCTAGTAGCAGATGATCCTCCTCCTCATTAGTGTGCCACTGTCTGAGTGAGAGAGATATACTTTTTTCTGAATGATTTAAATAGAGATCACCTGATCTCTATTTATACTAACCTGTTTGCCCAGTGACCTTATGGGGCCGACTTGTCTAGCTAGGTATATCCACATTATAATATATATTTTAGGGCCGACCCCACACATGGTGCTCTAATAACCCATCAGCAAGTACACACACTTGCGACACTTGTCAATCCACATGACGACACTTCCTTATAGAGGAATAACACATCTCTAATAAGGGTACAATAAATATATATGAAATACATAGATGAAATACATTCCGAAGTTACATATACATCAACATCACTGACTTCTTAAATTCCTTAGTTTCTTTGGATATTGCTTTACATTCACATTGGTAGATTTGTTATGGATCCTCCTCTGCATTACATTTTTTATAGTGCACCTGATCGAGGCAGGAAATGAAGTTATGCACTTTGCATTTCCTACCATTTCCTTTGTATTTTGGCTCTATTGATTGGCATGTAGGTAAATAATATAACTAAAAACCTATAAAATTCTTTCTTTTTCGTGTATTGTAGTATATTTCTTGCTCTATTTTTGTTCTAGTTTCTTACGAGTGATAGAAAACCACCACCCCGCCCACAATCTCAAGCAAGGTGTAAAATCAAAATGTTGGTGCACTGACTCAAAACCCATAATATCATGCAAAGTGTAAAACCCAAATTGTTTGTTTTAAAGTAATTAATATCATGGTAGTTATATCGATGTTATAATGAGAAATATGCCTATTACCCATAATCCTGTGCAAAATTTTAAACTTGGATTGTTTATATTTTAATAATTCATGTCACAACAATCATGTTGGCACTATAAAGAGAAATATGCCTACTAGGTTTTTTGAAAATGTCATCATAGTCATGTCAACATTCTAGGGAGATATACACCTCTTGGGTATGTTTTCAAACATAAACCTTTAAATATGTTTATCTTTATGTAATGCATGTCATCATGGTCATGTTACGGTGTAACACTTATGCTATTCTTATTATGTGTCAGGCACAATTTAATTTACGGAGGAGAAAAACTATGGAGAAAAAATTGCAACCGATAACAATTATTTTATGCTACATAGGTTAGCACTCAAAGCCCTCAACAATTGCCTCCTCCAACCCTGAAATGGTGTTTACCACATGATCAACCGAGCAATCTTAAGTGTCCACCACCAAAGAGCTCACAATATCAAAAATCCCCTACCTAGCATGTTGAACGGAAGGGGATTAGAACATCGACCAATATCCTAAGCACTCTTTAAAACCCTAATATCTTTCATACATAGACCAACAAAATATCATTAAGCATGGAAATTGATGGTTTATAGCTTGGTCTAGAAATATTATGTCCTCTTAGGCATTCAAATTCCCTATAAATTAGAGAAATTGGTTATGAAATTAAGGGAAAAAATACATAAATGGGATAAAAATCACTCTTGGATATTGCATGTGGACAATCAGGATTGGGGATCTCCATCTAAGGTAAGCAAATACCTATTAATACTTGTCGCTTTGATTAATTTCTACTCAAAGTCTTTGCATGCAAATGGGGAAGAGAAATAAAAATAAAAGTGGCTCCTTCCTCCAAAGGAATCATACCCGAGCCATATGTCAAAAAGCCACTTCTATGTTTCAATCATCATTTGGAATGAACACCAACATAGTAAAAAACAAAAGAAAATGCATACTTCCATGGACGTGGAGGAAACTTTGCAAACTATAACCTTGCAAGCTCTTGTAAGTAGTCCACTTCTTTTTAATTTGTTTGTTATGTTATTTGTTTAAATTTAAATTTTGCTATACTTCTTACACCTAAATAACAATTGGAAATACACTTAAATAAAAGTTGGTGTTATAAAAGATTGAAGTGGGCATTATGCTTACTATGTCAATGTTATCACTTAAAACTTGCCGTTATGAAAACCTATTTGTAGTCACATTAGGTATACATAAGTTGATATAAACAATTGTGTTGATGATGCTATAGTTGAGATTCTTAGAGGAAGAATACTAAGTTTGAATGTTTGACGCAAATTGTGGATAGCATTTTGTTGGCCTCCATCAACAACAACCCTATCATTTTCTAAGAAATAACAGGGTCCCCACCTGTACTCATGTCCAGCAAATTCTTTTTCAATGAGACTTGTGAGGTATTATGTTAATTTCAGGTTTTTGAATTTTTCTAAGTTTTATAATTTCATGATTGGCATACCCCTGTAGGGATTTTGATGGATCACTTTATTGGCTCAAATGCAGATGATATAAGCTTCATCTTTGGAAATTTATATTTCTATTGAATTATTATTCATCCTTGGATTCCATGACTAAAAGCATGGGATCCAAAGATTGATAATATCATTTTTCCCTAATTATTATTGATTTTACATCTAAAGATTGTAATTTTGCATCCTGGTTTGAATCATTAAATTTTGTTGGTTTATTAATATGTATTGGATTAAGACATGAAGGAAGGAAATGTATCTTTTTCTGTATAAAGTTGAGTTGTTTCTAATGTTTATTTAACATGTTTTGATTCTTGATTATGTTGCTTCTCTATTTCACAACTTCTGCTTGTCTTGAGGAAGTTTCTCATCGATAGCCTCTTTATGTGGGACTTCATATTTATAGTCATTGGAGACCTTTAGTTGTTTTTTATCTCATTTTATTCCACGAAGTTCACTTAGGATCTTTTATTTCTATATCTATATCCATAGTATTATTCTACCAAGGTTTTTCTTATGGTCCAACCAAACATTAAACCTATCCTAAGGATTATCATTCATTTTTATAATGAATAGGTTATTTTACATAGGCCTAATTAATAATGCAGGCATAACTCAAACATTGGATTGACATGCTAATACGTCGAGGGTGGTAAACCTTATTTACTTGGTGATATGATGTAATTTAATCAAGGTTATTAAAGTCACCATGATTGTGATTACATGAATGTGACTTGGAGGTCTTTTCACCCAACTGTACTACCACGAATAGCCACCAATTCGCCTTGTATCCAGACTTATGTCACGTTCTACATCAAGTTAAGGCTTGGGTCAATCATCACAAGTGGTGAGTTGTATGCCTACGTGCTACCTAATTTCCATGTATTTTTCAAACCTTTCTCATTCTCGGTTCTCCTTTGGCTTGCGTGGTCATCCCCCTTACATGGCATCCTCACGATTGACACTCTACCATTCGCCACCATTCATGCATGTAAAGACTATGAGTGATGACTTGTCAGTCACCTCCCACGCTATAAGCCAACTACTCTCCCTACTCCTCAACCTGCAATACATCCCTACACTGACATCGAACCCCTACCATAACTGCTAACTCATATGGAAATAACACTCCATCATTACACTGATGCCTTCAACATTTTTTAGGATATCCTTTCACGATTCTTCCCATTTTCGTCTTCGCCTCTTACTGATGTTGTATTCCCCAACCACCATTGTTGGAGTTTTCACCCTTTTTTTTTTAAAATACAAAGAAAACAAAGCATCTTCCATCGTTTCATTGAAAAGGACATCCTGTAGTTTGTGCTCCCAGAGGGACTATGGGATTTCCCAATCGATTTGAACCAAACAACACAAGCTCTGTGGAGGAAAATGATCAAACCGTTCATCTTCTAGAAAAAGCTAGATGGATGAGTTTCCTTAGGAGTTCTCTAGGCACAATAAAAATGTTGCATCAAGCTTTTCTCGTTCCTTTGATGGCTCTCGAGTCCATATAAATGACCTTGAGTTCAGTGTTAGATGAAGCTTTCATTGAAATAGCTATTGGTTTGCCTTAGGTTGGGGAGAAATGGTTTAAACATATGCCTAAAAGTGCATCCCATGGACCAAGCTTCTACAAAAACCTACCAAGGCCATTCATAATCAAAAAGGTATGTCGAGCAATTTATTTAAAACTCAGTGGCAAAAACTGTTTGTGGTTATAAGTCATTTTATATCATGTGATAGATGCTTTACTCTGGTTCTTCGTTATCACCTTTGGATTTTGATGGTATTTCATGGTTCAAATTAAATCTTCCTTATTTCTTATATATGAGTCTGAAAATGATGTCTCGACAAGCCCAAAGAGCCCCTTAGCATCATTTTCGCAGATTAATCCATGTTGCGCTTATATGTATCCTCGTAGAACACAAGTTGAATCTGCTAGGAGATACTTGGTAAGCCTTTCTCATACAAAATGGTTTCATCAAAACCCCTCCACTACAGGAAGATAATCTATGGGAGGTCGAGCATGATATCCCTCATAATCTTGGTCCTAAGGTTGATTCTCAGACGCCAATTTCGACACTCGATAATCTCAATTCGCTTCTATGGAAAGCAACATGCATAATTGTCATAGTAATTCTCCATTTGATTTAGGCAAAACAGAGGAATGTCAAAATGGTCATGTTTCTCCTGGTAATCTAGGCGCTCAAGAATCCAAATTGCATCCTATTTCCCAATCTTCAGAAGATGTTCAGGTTAAAAAAGCACTGGTATACAATGATGTTAAGAAGGAAATCTTTGCACCTGAAACTCCCAGACTTGGTCACAATTTAGCTCAGACATTTGGGCCACATCCTGAACGTGATAAGCTTCATATTGGAAATATTTCAGAGAATAAATAATCAAGGCTTCTATCTCGTATGAAGCATAACGGATCCACTTTGCAAGTGGAGAACACATTGCTTGATTTGGACGAACCCGAACGATTTGGAACTTTGCCTAAATTGGAAGAGAAAGAACCTCATGTCGATCCTCAGGTTAGTTGTGAATTTAAATTGCCTTCCGGTGTTCAGTATTCCCCACACATTCAAGTTGCTCTGAGTATATTTAGGTCCCTCTGTGATCGATTAGCGAAATAACTTGACATAGATACGGGCCATTATAATTTTTCTCCCATGAATTTCAAACATTGCCAGTATGTTATGACTTATTATGCTGCTAAAAGTGATGTAATGAATAAGCAATTCCAGTCTTACAAAATAAAATACATAAATTAGTAAAGGGCAGAAATCTACTTATCCAGTGGCATCAAGCTTAAATTGATTAGCTTAAACAGGAACTTTCCATGGTCCATGATCGTTATACTATTCACACGCCTGGAGTTAATATTTATCTCGCAACATATCAGCAAAATCCTACTGGAATTCGTAAATTGTTAGTTTTTTAGCTCGGAAGGCACTTCGCATAATTTTGTCTTGTATGCGGAAGTGACCTTGCATTTACATTACCTAGGCACTTGACTTTTTCTAAGTTGTAATAAAGTGGCTCTTTTTATAAAGTGAGTTTTATGTAATGTTCCAAGTCCATTATAAAGCGATTTTTTATAAAGTGGCTTTATGAAGTAAAAGGGCACATATATCATAAAGTGAAAATACTTTATTAAAAAATTATAAGTGAATTATTTTGGAGGGAATGACTTTCATCCGTTGATCTTGTCAAATCAAGATTAGATCTTGACCGTTGGATTTAGGGATTGGGAAGGTGAAAAGTCACTTTCATGTTATAAGAGCAACCATAGGGCAATGTGCAAAGACACAATTTTCAAGACAGTTTTTCCAAGAGATTAAGCATTTGGCATTTTTGAGTAGTTTGAGAGTGAGAACATTTCTCTAGTGGCTCGAATTCCTAAGAGAGGAATTTTTCTGGAGGTGGCTCAAATCCCAGGGAAGCTCTGTTGCGAGATTATTTTTGGCACGTTTTTCGAGAAGGTTGTTAGGCATAGATTTCGAGGGACTGCACACAGTTTGAGAAAAAAATTGTGCGCAGTCCGTACGTCCTTACAGTCATACAGCGGCACATATTTCAAGGTGCTGCGTGGACAAATTTCAAGTTAATGTTGGGCATAGATTTCGAGGTACTGTTGCGCACGGATTTCAAGGTGCTGTTCAGTTATTAAATTATGCATTAAATGCTGCTGTAACTCAGTTTTTATGCCTGGAAATGCTTAATGAAATTTTCTCTTGGACTGGTTTTCCCCAGGGGGGGTTTTTCCAGGCTTTGTTTTGACCGAATCTCACTGTGCATAACAATTTCAGATTGTTGTTCTATTTGTTTTTTTCGTTGCTTAACTATCTCAGCGTAAGTGTTTCAGCTTGCTGTTCATTTTTTAAGTGACTGTAAATTTCATTTAACTAGTGACTATATAAGTCTGAAATCTGGGTTTTGTTGGGTGGTTCATTGGCTTTTAAAGGCCTGATTTTTAACATGGTATCTGAGCTAGTGCTCTGAGATTACAGTTAATTGTTGGTGCAGCAGTGATATTGAGTTGTTGGAAAAAAAATTTAACAATTTGTGCATTGGAAAAATCTATCTGCAAAGGTGTTGCAGGTGTTGGGGCAGATTGTGTTTATTCTTTTTTTTTGCAGCAGAGAAGATGGCTGGTTGCATCAGATTTGAGGACCAGTTGGATGGCATTTCCAACTACTTGCAATGGAAAGTCAGAATGAGTGATGTACTTAAAGAGAAGAGATTGTGTGTAAATGTCAACACCGTAGTAATTCCTCCCACTTCCGACCCTATTGCTCTTGACATTCATGAAGTAAGAGAGGCTAGAGCACAGAGGGTTATTTTGGATGGTGTCAAGGACCATCTCATTCCACACTTGGCTGAAAAGGAGACAGCTCATGAGATTTTGGATACACTGAAAAATTTATATGAGGCGAAGAATGAGAACCGGAAGATGGCTCTCAAAGATAAACTGCAAGGGACCAAGATGGCCAAGGGTGAAGGTGTTGTATCCTATCTTACCCGGGTGGCACAAGTAAAAGATGAGTTGGCTACAATTGGGGAGGTCATCTCTGATTCTGAGTTGGTGAGGATAACCTTGAGAGGCTTCACCAAAGACTGGGAAATCTTCGTGAAATGTGTTGTTGGTCGTGAACACCTTCCAGATTGGAGTAGGTTATGGGATGATTTCACTCAGGAGGAGATCCGAGAAGGGTCTCAAGGTAGTGGGCAGATGGAAGGTGCTATTGAAGAAAATGTTGCTCTTATTGCAAAGGGCAAGAAGAAGTCCAATAAAGACTTGAGCAAAGTAAGATGCTTTGCTTGCAACCAGTATGGTCATTTTGCATCTCAGTGTCCTGAAAAGAAGAAAAAGACGAAGGATGAGATTGTTGCCGCAACTGCTGAGGTAGATGATTTTGGGGAAAGGTTTACGAAAGAATTCTCCATGTTCTCTCTTGTATCTAGTGCTGGCAGCAATGGATATGCAATGAACAAGAGTTGGTTCATTGACAGTGGAGCCTCTCGTCACATGACCGGAATGTATCATATATTCCACCACCTTACTAAGACAGATTTTGACCGGATGGTTGAGAGTGAAGGGGGAGTGACACGTTCCGTGCGGGGATTTGGGAGAGTCAGATTCCAGATCCAACAGGATGAACTCCTTCAGCAGGATGGAGTTTTGTTTGTTCCAGGGTTGAGTGTGAACTTGCTCTCTGTGTCAGCCTTGGAGGATGTTGGGTATTCAACATTGTTTCAAAAGGGACATGTGTACATTTTTCCTGAAAGGGTAGTTTGGGGGAATGTTCTTATATACTTAGAGGGAGCGGAACTGATCAAGCCACAGTTGATTGGTGATCGGTTTGATGAGTTGTACAAGTTTGTTGGACAACCCATGATGTATGATTCAGAATCGAAAGAGGAGCATGAGGCTCCTGAGGCTGCAGTGGCGCCAAGATTTCAGTCTCGTTTTTCGATGGAGGAGAGGGATTCTCTTCAGAGTACCGGCAGGAGACTCAGCTGGTATGAGACCAATACTCAGGATTGGAGGATGGATTCTCCTAGTAGCTCAGGGTTCAGGGTTGTTTCCAGAAGGATGTCTTCAGATTCCAGTTCAGTGTAGGTGGTAGCATTGGCTCCATGTTCAGAGGGAGCTCCTACTGTGAACAGTGTGATGGACCTAAGGACCAAACCAGCGGATAGTGATGGCAGTGAGTACCTTCCTCGCTAAGAGGGAGTGTTAGCTTTTTAGCTCAGAAGGCACTTCGCATAATTTTGTCTTGTATGCGGAAGTGACCTTGCATTTACATTACCTAGGCACTTGACTTTTTCTAAGTTGTAATAAAGTGGCTCTTTTTATAAAGTGAGTTTTATGTAATGTTCCAAGTCCATTATAAAGCGATTTTTTATAAAATGACTTTATGAAGTAAAAGTCCACATATTTCATAAAGTGAAAATACTTTATTAAAAAATTATAAGTGAATTATTTTGGAGGGAATGACTTTCATCCGTTGATCTTGTCAAATCAAGATTAGATCTTGACCGTTGGATTTAGGGATTGGGAAAGTGAAAAGTCACTTTCATGTTATAAGAGCAAGCCTAGGGCAATGTGCAAAGACACAGTGTTTAAGAGATTTTTTCCAAGAGATTAAGCATTTGGCATTTCTGAGTAGTTTGAGAGTGAGAGCATTTCTCTAGTGGCTCGAATTACTAAGAGAGGAATTTTTCTGGAGGTGGATCAAATCCCAGGGCAGCTTTGCTGTGAGTTTATTTTTGGCACGTTTTTCAAGAAGGTTGTTGGGCACATATTTCAAGGGACTGCACATAGTTTGAGAAAAAAAATTCTGCACAGTCCATACGTCAACACAGTCATACGACAGCACAGATTTCGAGGTGCTGCGTGGGACGGATTTCAAGATACTACTGGGCACAGATTTCGAGGTACTGTTGGACACAGATTTCGAGGTGTTGTTCAGTTCTTAAATTCTGCATTAAATGTTGTTGTAACTCAGTTTTTATGCCTGGGAATGCTTAATAACATTTTCTCTTGGACTAGTTTTCCCCGGGGGGGTTTTCTGGGGTTTGTTTTGACCGAATTTCACTGTGCATAACAATTTAATATTGTTGTTCTATTTGTTTTTTCCGCCGCTTAACTATCTCAGCATAAGTGTTTCAAATTGTTGTTAATTTTTTAAGTGACTGTCAATTTCATTTAACTAGTGACTATATTAGTCTGAAATCTAGGTTTTGTTGAGTGGTTCATTGGCTTTTAAAAGCTTGATTTTTAACATAAATGAATTTTGATTCTTTCTTTTACATTTGTATATAGTCCTATGAGGTAAATCGTCTTTACATTATTTAAATTAGGACAAAGTAGATTTATTTTTATCGAATTCGTTCAATTTGTTTTAATAAGAAATGGCTGCAGAATTAGAATTATGTCGCCATTTCACTCTATTTTAGTAATAATATTAATTAATTTTCTATTCGTTTTGACTTATGGTAGCATTTATATTTTGTTGTTTGGAGGAAGCATATGTGTCAATTAATGGAAGATCAAAGGCAAAAGATCAGTAAGAAGTTAAACAACCCCTTGATTCTCGTCTAGTTGAGAGATGGAGCTACTCTATATCAATGCGATTGAGATAGATTTTGATATGATTGTCATGTCTATTTTTTATTAAAATGTATGAACAGTTGTTACGTTGAATTCTAGTG
Source organism: Larix kaempferi (assembly GCA_027924585.1). Classification (NCBI taxonomy): domain Eukaryota; kingdom Viridiplantae; phylum Streptophyta; class Pinopsida; order Pinales; family Pinaceae; genus Larix; species Larix kaempferi. The sequence goes on from BSBM01000254.1 coordinate 2,997,895, forward strand.
ATCCTGTCTTTTATCATATCATTTTCTCGTACCTTTGGGGATTGTAATCATATCTCTAAACTATAAAGAGGTTGATCAAGACTAGGGAGAGGATCTTAAGTCTTGGACCTGGTGTATACCATGTTTTGGAGAAATATAACACAGACTTATTTTCCATACTCTTTTTGCATTTATGTGTATGAGAATGCCTTCAATTACAGGTAGATCTGAAATGTTATGCTGATTTATTTTGTTATTATTTTCCTGGATTTTGTATCCAAAGTTGTGACTTAGTTTTCTCATTTGCCTACAAAGTTATACTATTATTTTCTCTTTGAATTGTCATTTAAGTACGAGTAACAAATTTAAATAAAACATTTACACTAATTCATTATTTTTATCTACGGTGCACTTCTTATATCTAACTGCACTGGTGCACTTCATAATTTACAGATGTATCAAATAGTCTAAATCATATGTGCTCCTAACATAAACATAAACACAGGTGCACTTAATATAAAAAAAACTAAAACTAAATCATATGCACTCCTAACATAAACATAAACACAGGTGCATTTCAAAACAGGTGCACCAACAAACTTTAAAAAAATTTAAAATATATTTCGAGGAGGTGAATAGCGAAGGTGGGACACTAGAGGTTTTTGTGAATGTTTTTTCATTGATGTGCTTCTTAGATATAACCGCACTAGTGTGTTTTATATTTTAAGAATGTACCAGATAGTCCAAATGTCCCACTGGTTTAATTTTGATCTTAAAACAAAAAATAACACAAATTCATCAATGCTCCTGACATAAACATAAGCACATGTGAGTTCTAAACATGCGCACCATTGATGCCCAATTTTGTCATCATTTTTTATCATTAAACGTGCTCTGTTGGCGTTATTTTCATTATTTTTGATATGATAATTCATACTTCTTGCCATTCAGACCACCAATCAAACCCTGGTATGAACTTATTTGAATATCACATGAACCTTGATTAATTATCATTATTTTGTGGTTTATTAACATTAATCTAGCATTTCTTGACTTGTTTGGAAAATAGATTTCGTTCTACGGGCTATGGTCTTCAAACGGACCCTCATTCAAACGCGTGTTCACGCTGAAGACGCCCAGCCGCATTCGGACCATCATTCAGCCCTTCGTTCGCACCCGCAGATTCGTTGGTTGGAATATTTTGGAGCACTAGAAGCAAAAACGGTGACGTGGGTTCAGTTGGAAACATGTCTCTCATGGTTCACAAACCTTCGTTCTAGAATATCCGTGTTCATGTTCGCCCAGCCTAACAATGCATCATTTTCCCACGTCAAAGAGAATCAACGCACCAGCTGCTCACGTGAAGAGAACCAACACGCGTAGATTGTGGGAGACGACCTGTGTGTTGTACTAAGCCGTTTTTGTAGCTGTTAAGACCTCCTATTTTTAGAGAGGTCGACCATTGAAAGGGTCGAACTTCTCTCCCATTGTAAAAACTATAAAAAGACGCCTCAAGTTGAGAAACGAAGTTAGAGAGAATAGGCGCAGAGCTAGAGAACGATGTGTAACTTTTGATTCAATTAATAGAAGTTCCTGGTTTTAGTTGTTGATGAGTAAATCGATGTTATGTTGGTGATTGATCTGAGTTAGCTACAATCCCTGATTGCTGAGAAGGGACCCTCAACAACCAGAGGTTTTCATTGTGTATATTTTGTTATTTCTTTTCTGTAGATAAGTAGTTTTCATTTTCAGTATTTAACTTGGTTTCCTGTAGATGTTGTCTTTTATTTCCTGTAATTTATTTCTTGCTAATTAAAACAATTTACATTTTCAGAATTTAAAGTGACCGGTCATGCATAGTTCCTTTCAGCTTGCCTTTCAGCTTTTCCATTGCAACTAGATAGAATTTAATTATTTCAATGTTTCAAGTTTAGTTTGTGAGTACATTTAGTTCTGTTAATTCTTCTATAGCTGTAGATTAGCTTCATTTACCTTCCAGCTCTATTTTATTATGCAATAGAGAAGGATTTCCTTCCAGCACGGGCAATGCTTCATGACTAAGATCTGCCTATGCATATATGGGAAAAAGCAGCTAGGACAGCTGTATATGTGCAGAACAGAACACCTCACAAGATACTTGACAACAAGACACCAGAAGAAGTCTTCTCTGGTAAGAAACCTGAAGTTAGCCATCTCAGGATATTTGGCTGTCCAGTATACACTCACATTCCAAAGGAAAAGAGGACAAAGCTAGATCCTTCAGGAAAGAAGGGCATCTTTGTGGGTTACAGTGAATGCTCGAATTCATACAGAATCTACTTTCCAGGGTTCAAGAAGATTGACATCAGTAGGGATGTAACATTTGATGAAGGCTCAGCATACATCAAATCAAGGAAGACACTTGTTGAAGACAATGAAGAACCAGAGGTAACCAGAATTCAAGACACCACTATGAATGAAGTAGTTCCAGAAGAAGATCGTGAAGTTGAAGATCCACAAGAACCTCTAAATCCACCTCGTGAGAAGAACTCTCACAAGAGGAAACCTGCTTGAGCTAGAGAGCTCATCCAAGATGCAAAAAGGTACGGTATTCCAAAAGAAGAACACAGAGAAAGGAAAAGGACAAGGTCACACACTGGCTATGTTGCCTTGCTCTGTGACATTATGAACAAAGAACCTTTCAGTTATGAAGAAGCAGCAGAAAAGAAAGAATGGAAGGATGCCATGGTCGAGGAATACCAATCGATCATGAAGAATGATGTTTGGGATGTGGTCCCAAGACCTAAAGGGAAGTTTGTTGTGACTTCCAAGTGGATCTATAAGATCAAGCATGCTGCAGATGGTAGCATAGAGAAATACAAGGCGAGGTTTGTAGTTCGTGGATTCTCCTAGAAAGAGGGAATAGATTATGAAGAGACTTTTTCCCATGCAGCCAGATACACTTCCATCAGAACGGTACTTGCTCTGGCTGTAGTGATGAAATGGAAAATGCACCAGATGGATGTCAAGACAGCTTTCTTGAATGGTGTAGTCGAAGAGGAAGTGTATGTGGAGCAGCCACTTGGTTTTGAGACACATGACAGGGAGTCATATGTGTGCAATTTGAAGAAAGCCTTGTATGGCTTGAAGCAAGCTCCTAGGACTTGGTATGGTAGGATAGACAGCTTTCTATCCAGTTTGGGCTTTACTAAGAGTAAAGAAGATTCCAAACTTTACTACAAGGTTGAGGAAGGCAATCCAGTGATACTACTATTGTATGTGGATGACCTGTTTGTTACAGGTGAGGATAGATTGGTAGCCGATACGAAAAGGAAGCTTGCTGCCGAGTTCAAGATGAAGGACTTAGGGATGATGCATTACTTTCTAGGCATGGAGGTGTGGCAGAGTGCAGATGGAATATTCCTTGGACAAGGGAAGTATGCAATAGAGATCCTGAAGTGGTTCGAGATGATGGACTGCAAGGCCATGGCCACACCTATGGCATCAAACCTGAAGCTTCTGTGTGATGCTTCATCTGATCCAGTTGATGTGACAGTGTATCGTCAGATGATTGGGTCCTTGATGTACCTGATGAACACTAGACCAGATATTTGCTTTGCGGTGAACACATTGAGCCAGTTCCTGACGGATCCCAGAGGTGTTCACCTGGTTGATGTAAATCATATTCTAAGGTACCCGAAGGGTACAATTGATTATGGGCTCAAGTATGATGCGAATCAAAAGTTTAACCTGGAGGGTTATGCTGATTCAGATTGGGCAGGTAGTGCTGCAGTTAGGAAGAGCACTTCTGGGTGTTGCTTCAATAAGGGATCAGGTGTGATCTCTTGGTTTAGCAGGAAGCAGTCCTGCGTAGCACTGAGTATAGCCGAAGCAGAGTATGTCGCAGCTTGTTCGTCCAATTGTGAGGTAGTATGGGTTAGGAAGCTACTGTCTGAGTTATTTGATCTCCCGCTGGATGCTACCTATATCTTCTGTGACAACCAGAGTTGTGTGAAGTTGTCTGAGAACCTAGTGTTCCATGACAGGTCGAAGCATATCGAGATCAAATATCACTATATCAAGGATATGGTGCAGAGAGGAGCAGTGAGGCTCCTGTATGTTGTGACAGATGAGTAGATTGCAGATGTGTTGACCAAACTACTAGCCAGAGTGAAGTTTGAGTACTTCAGAGAGAGGCTTGGTGTTCTTCAGATTGAAGATACTTTGAGGAAGAAGTGATGGGACACATTTGCAGGAGCCATTCCAAGCATGGTGAGGGGAGGATCCTTCCCATGGTTGTGGATGTAAGCGTTGTGTGATGAGCATCAGGACGATGCTCCAGTTACTGCTTTGGATATGCATCAGTTGGATGCTTTGTATGATCAGTTGGATCATGCATATTGATATGCATCAGTTGGATGCTTTGTATGATCAGTTGGATCATGTATATGGATATGCATCAGGTGGATGCTTTGTATGATCAGTTGGATCATGTATGATGATATGCATCAGGACGATGCTATGATGATCAGGATGATCATATGTGATGAGTATCAGGACGATGCTCCAGATGATATGCATCAGGACGATGCTATGATGATCAGGATGATCATATGTGATGAGTATCATGACAATGCTCCAGATGATATGCATCAGGATGATGCCATGATGATCAGGATGATCATATGTGATGAGTATCAGGACGATACTCTAGATGATATGCATCAGGACGATGTTGTGACGATGATTAGGATGATCATGATCATGCGATGATGATGTGCATCAGGATGATGTACTATATGATGATGATCAGTATGATCATCAGTATCAGGTTGATACTCTGTGGCCATGGACAGGTTGTGCATGTAGCATAGAAAAGATCCTGGGAGATCCTATAGTCTGAGCTAGGGTGCTCTTTCTAGGTTTTGCTACGAGAGGCATGTAATCAGCCCTGGAGATCCGATAGGTTGAGCAGTAAGCTCGTAATCAGTCCGTGGATGCTCTGTAGAGTTCTTGCAGGTTGCAAGACACTCTTTAAAGGTTTTTCCCAGCCACATGTAATCATCCCTGGAGATCCGATAGGTTGAGTAGTAAGCTCCTAATCAGTCCTGGGATGCTCTTTAGAGTTCTTGCAGGATGCAGGACACTCTTTTAAGGTTTTTTGGTGGGGGTCATATGTAATCAGCCCTGGAGATCTGATAGGTTGAGCAATAAGCTCGTAATCAGTCCTAGGATGCTCTTTAGAGTTCTTGCAGGTTGCAAGACACTCTTTTAAGGTTTTTCGACAGTCAACATGTAAAAGATCCTAGGATATCCTATAGTCTGAGATAGGATGCTCTTTCGAGGTTTTGTTGACACACGTAATAAGTCCTAAGGATTCCACAGTATGGCCAGTGATGACGAAGACCTGCAGGAGGCTAGGCCTACATCCAAAATGAAAAAGGGTTGGCTCTGTAGAACTTCCTATGACGAGAATAATTCATAGATAGCCCAGTGATCGAGATGTCGGGTACAGCAGCAATGATGATGATGATGCTTCGTGATCTAGTAATGATGATCCAGCTCCAAAATTGAAGACTTGTGCCAATATGTTTTGATGACCTGTGTCTAGAGAATACCTTCCTAGTTAAGAGGGAGTGTTGATGTATTTGTAACTTTGGAAGATATTCACTTGTATATTAATTTTTTACTTTATTTTATATCCAACAGAGATGTATTATTCCTCTGATTGGAAGTGTCACCATTTGTATTTGCAAGTGTCGCAAGTTACATTATAAGTGTCATCATTTGTATTGATGGGTTATTAGACCACCAGTGTGGGGTCAGCCCTAGTTAGGTCATGTGGTTGGGTTATTAGACTTGATTAGCAAGTCGGCCCTGTTGGTTTATTGGTAGGCCAAGTCAATGTATAAATAGAGGGTGTGCCTCTCTCATTCTATTCATTCACTCACTTCTCAAGCTCGCATAGCTAAGAGAGAAAGTGGTGCACATGTGGAGGAGGAGGAGCATCTTCTAGAGACATCTTATTGGGTTTGATCCTTGTGATATTGTATTGGGGCTCATCTTATCTCTGAGGAAGTTGCGGGGTTTTACACCTTCTTGGTTTTCCCCGGTGAAACTCTGTGTCTCTTGTGTGATTGCTATTGTGTCTATGATTGAAATGATGTACATGTTATTCTCTTAGTGATCCTGAATGATAATGGAATGAAATTATCGAAAAATTAACATTATTTACTTGGTGATATGATGTAATTTGATCAAGGTTATTAAAATCATCATGATTGTGATTCCATGAATGTGACTTGGAGGTCTTTTCACCCAACTGTACTGCCACGGATAAATGCCAATTAGCCTTGTATCCAGACTTATGTCGCGTCCTACATCAAGTTAAGGCTTGGCTCAATCATCACAAGTGGTGAGTTGTATGCCTACAAGCTACCTAATTTCCATGTATTTTTCCAACCTTTCTCATTCTCGATTCTCCTTCGGCTTGTGTGGACATTGCTCTCACATGGCATCCTCACGATTGACACTCTGCTATTCTCCACCTTTCATGCATGCAAATACTATGAGTGATGACTTGTCAGTCACCTCTTATGCTAGAATCCAACTACTCTCCCTAAGCCTCAACCTGCAGTACGTCCCTACACTGACATCGTACCCCTACCATAACTCCTAACTCGTATGGAAATAACACTAAATCATTACACCAATGCCTTCAACATTTTTCGAGTTATCCTTTCATGATTCTTCCCATTGTCCTCTCCGCCTCTGACTGATGTTGTATCCCCCCATCGCCATTGTTGGATTTTTCACCCTTTTTTAAAAAACAATACAAAGAAAACAAAGCATCTTCCATCGTTTCATTGAAAAGGACATCCTGTAGTTTGTGTTCCCAGAGGGACTATGGGATTTCTCAATCGATTTCAACCAAACGACACAAGCTATGTGGAGGCAGATGATCAAACCATTCAGCTTCTGGAAAAAGCTGGATAGATGAGTTTCCTTAGCAAGTTCTCTACGCCCAATAAAAATGTTGCATCAGACTTTTCTCGTTCCTTTGATGGCTCTCAAGTCCATATCGATGACCTTGAGTTCAATGTAGATGAAGCTTTCATTGCAACAGCTATTGGTTTGCCTCGGGTTCGGGAGAAATGGTTTAAACATATGTTGTAAAGTCCATCCCATGGACAAAGCTTCAACAAAAACCTACCAAGGCATTTCATAATCAAAAAGGTATGTCAAGCAATTTATTTAAAACTCAGTGGCAGAAACTGTTTGTGGTTATAAGTCATTTTATATCATGTGATGGATTCTTTACTCTGGTTCTTCGTTATCACCATTGGATTTTCATGGTATTTCATGGTTTCAAATTAAATCTTTCTTATTTCTTGTATATGAGTCTGAAAACGATGTCTCAACAAGTCCAGAAAGCCCCTTAGAATCATTTTCGTAGATTACTCCATGTTGGGCTTATCTATATCCTAGAAGAACACAAGTTGAATCTGCTAGGAGAAACTTGGTAATCCTTTCTTATACGAAATGGTTTCATCGAAACCCCTCCACTATAGGAAGATAATCTATAGGAGGTCGACCATGATATCCCTCATAATCTTGGTCCTATTGTTGATTCTCAGTCACCAATTACGGCGCCCGAGAAGGAGGGTTTTTGTCAGCCTCTCTTAACCTCATCCGCTTTGGATGGTATGCCTCAGTACCAAACAGAACTCGAGGGATAGGGCATTAAAACCCTTGACATTTAATTCCCTCGGGAAACTCTTGAAGACATTTTGGACTCGACCTTTAGACAAATGAAGGTTACTCAGACTCTTCATAAGTTATCCAATTTGCATAGCAAAGCCCGGGAGAAGGAAAATGTGAAATCAAATCCCCTGTTCAACGAAAGTCTCGGTCAAAACCTTGGTAATATCCATATTCTAGACCCCATGCATATACTTGGGAGACCGTATAGTGAACAGGCAATGGGTGTCATTTTCGATCTCGAGTCCAAAGATGTAAATGTCAAACCCTTAGCTCGAGAGGCCAACGTTTTAACGATTAAGGATGGCAGTCAAAAACATAAACTCCAAAACAAAGGTCCAAATCCTTTAAGTACATACAGGTCGAATCTAGGTGATAGTGATTTAGAGGAACAAGTTCTCGATGCTTTGAGTTTTCAACAATCTAAATCTCAATTCGCTTCTATGGAAAGCAACATGCATAATTTTCATGGTAATTCTCGATTTGATTTAGGCAAAACAAAGGAATGTCAAAATGGTCATGTTTCTCTTGGTAATTTAGGCACTCAAGAATCCAAATTGCATCGTATTTCCCAATCTTCAGAAGAGGTTCAGGTTAAAAAAGAACTAGTAGACAATGATGCTAAGAAGGAAATCTTTGCACCTGAAACTCCCAGGCTTGATCACAATTTAGCTCAGACATTTGGGCCACATCCTGAACATGATAAGCTTCAGATTGGAAATATTTCAGGGAATAAATAATGAAGGCTTCTATCTCGTATGAAGCATAACGGATCCACTTTGCAAGTGGAGAACACATTGCTTGATTTGGACGAACCCGAACAATTTGAAACTTTGCCTAAATTGGAAGAGAAAGAACCTCATGTCGATCCTCAGGTTAGTTGTGAATTTAAATTGCCTTCTAGTGTTCAGTATTCCCCACACATTCAAGTTGCTCTGAGAATATTTAGGTCCCTCTGTGATCGGTTAGTGAAATAACTTGACATAGATACAGGCCATTATAATTTTTCTCCCATGAATTTCAAACATTGCCAGTATGTTATGACTTATTAAGCTGCTAAAACTGATGTATTGAATAAGCAATTTCAGTCTTACAAAATAAAATACATAAATCTACTTATCCGGTGGCATCAAGCTCAAATTGATTAGCTTAAACAGGAACTTTCCATGGTCCATGATCGTTATACTATTCACATGCCTGGAGTTAATATTTATCTCGCAACATATCAGCAAAATCCTGCAGGAATTCATAAATTGTTAGCTTTTTAGCTCGGAAGGCACTTCGCATAATTTTGTCTTGTATGCGGAAGTGACCTTGAATTTACATTACCTAGGCACTTGACTTTTTCTAAGTTGTAATAAAGTGGCTTTTTTTATAAAGTGAGTTTTATGTAATTTTCCAAGTCCATTATAAAGCAATTTTTTATAAAGTGACTTTATGAAGTAAAAGTGCACATATATCATAAAGTGAAAATACTTTATTAAAAAATTATAAGTGAATTATTTTGGAGGGAATGACTTTCATCCGTTGATCTTGTCAAATCAAGATTAGATCTTGACCGTTGGATTTAGGGATTGGGAAGGTGAAAAGTCACTTTCATGTTATAAGAGCAAGCCTAGGGCAATGTGCAAAGACATAGTTTTCAATAGAGTTTTTCCAAGAAATTAAGCATTTGGCATTTCTGAGTAGTTTGAGAGTGAGAGCATTTCTCTAGTGGCTCGAATTCCTAAGAGATGAATTTTTCTGGAGGTGGCTCAAATCCCAGGGCAGCTCTGTTGCGAGTTTATTTCTGGCACGTTTTTCGAGAAGGTTGTTGGGCACAGATTTCGAGGGACTGCACACAGTTTGAGAAAAAAATTGTGCACAGTCCGTACGTCCATACAGTCATACGGTGGCACAAATTTCGAGGTGCTACGTGGGACGAATTTCAAGATACTGCTGGGCACAGATTTCGAGGTATTGTTGGGCACAGATTTCAAGTTGTTGTTCAGTTATTAAATTCTGCATTAAATGCTATTGTAACTCAGTTTTTATGCCTAGAAATGCTTAATTAAATTTTCTCTTGGACTGGTTTTCCCCAAGGGAGGTTTTTCCAGGCTTTGTTTTGACCGAATCTCACTGTGCATAACAATTTCATATTGTTGTTCTATTTGTTTTTTCCGCTGCTTAACTATCTCAGCATAAGTATTTCAGTTTGCTGTTCATTTTTTAGGTGACTGCAAATTTCATTTAACTAGTGACTATATAAGTCTGAAATCTGGGTTTTGTTGGGTGGTTCATTGGCTTTTAAAGGCCTGATTTTTAACATGGTATCTGAGCTAGTGCTCTGAGATTCCAGTTAATTGTTGGTGCAGCAGTGATATTGAGTTGTTGGAATTTTTTTTAACAACTTGTGCATTGGAAAAATCTATCTGCAAGGGTGTTGTAGGTGTTGGGGCAGATTGTGTTTATTCTTTTTTTTTTGCAGCAGAGAAAGATGGCTGGTTGCATCAGATTTGAGGACCAGTTGGATGGCATTTCCAACTACTTGCAATGGAAAGTCAGAATGAGTGATGTACTTAAAGAGAATAGATTGTGGGTAAATGTTAGCACCGTAGTAATTCCTCCCACTTCCGACCCTATTGTTCTTGACATTCATGAAGTAAGAGAGGCTAGAGCACAAAGGGTTATTTTGAATGGTGTCAAGGACCATCTCATTCCACACTTGGCTGAAAAGAAGACAGCTCATGAGATTTTGGATACACTGAAAAACTTATATGAGGCGAAGAATGAGAACCGGAAGATGGCTCTCAAAGATAAACTTCAAGGGACCAAGATGGCCAAGGGTGAAGGTGTTGTATCCTATCTTACTCGGGTGGCACAAGTAAAAGATGAGTTGGCTGCAGTTGGGGAGGTCATCTCTGATTCCGAGTTGGTGAGGATAACCTTGAGAGGCTTCACCAAAGACTGGGAATTCTTCGTGAAATGTGTTGTTAGTCGTGAACACCTTCCAAATTGGAGTAGGTTATGGGATGATTTCACTCGGGAGGAGATCCGGGAAGGGTCTCAAGGTAGTGGACAGATGGAAGGTGCTATTGAAGAAAATGTTGCTCTTACTGCAAAGGGCAAGAAGAAGTCCAATAAAGACTCGAGCAAAGTAAGATGCTTTGCTTGCAACCAGTATGGTCATTTTGCATCTCAGTGTCCTGAAAAGAAGAAAAAGAAGAAGGATGAGGTTGTTGCTGCAACTATTGAGGTAGATGATTTTGGGGAAAGGTTTACGAAAGAATTCTCCATGTTCTCTCTTGTATCTAGTGCTGGCAGCAATGGATAGGCAATGAACAAGAGTTGGTTCATTGACAGTGGATTCTCTCGTCACATGACCGGAATGTATCATATATTCCACCATATTACTGAGACAGATTCTGACCGGATGGTTGAGAGTGAAGGGGGAATGACACGTTCCGTGCGGGGATTTGGGAGAGTCAGATTCCATATCCAACAGGATGAACTCCTTCAGCAGGATGGAGTTTTGTTTGTTCCAGGGTTGAGTGTGAACTTGCTCTCTGTGTCAGCCTTGGAGGATGCTGGGTATTCGACATTGTTTCGAAAGGGACATGTGTACATTTTTCCTGAAAGGGTAGTTCGGGGAAATGTTCTTATATGCTCAGAGGGAGCAGAACTTATCAAGCCACAGTTGATTGGTGATCAATTTGATGAGTTGTACAAGTTTGTTGGACAGCCCATGATGTATGATTCAGAATCGGAAGAGGAGCATGAGGCTCCTGAGGCTGCAGTGGCGCCAAGATTTCAGTCTCGTTTTTCGATGGAGGAGAGGGATTCTCTTCAGAGTACCGGCAGGAGACTTAGCTGGTATGAGACCAATGCTCAGGATTGGAGGATGGATTCTCCTAGTAGCTCAGGGTTCAGGGTTGTTTCCAGAAGGATGTCTTCAGATTCTAGTTCAGTGCAGGTGGTAGCATTGGCTCCATGTTCAGAGGGAGCTCCTACTATGAATAGTGTGATGGACCTAAGGACCAGACCAACGGATAGTGATGGCAGTGAGTACCTTCCTTGCTAAGAGGGAGTGTTAGCTTTTTAGCTTGGAAGGCACTTCGCATAATTTTGTCTTGTATGCGGAAGTGACCTTGCATTTACATTACCTAGGCACTTGACTTTTTCTAAGTTGTAATAAAGTGGCTCTTTTTATAAAGTGAGTTTTATGTAATGTTCCGAGTCCATTATAAAGCAATTTTTTATAAAGTGACTTTATGAAGTAAAAGTCCACATATTTCATAAAGTGAAAATACTTTATTAAAAAATTATAAGTGAATTATTTTGGAGGGAATGACTTTCATCCCTTGATCTTGTCAAATCAAGATTAGATCTTGACCATTGGATTTAGGGATTGGGAAGGTGAAAAGTCACTTTCATGTTATAAGAGCAAGCCTAAGGCAATGTGCAAAGACACAGTTTTCAAGAGAGTTTTTCCAAGAGATTAAGCATTTGGCATTTCTGAGTAGTTTGAGAGTGAGAGCATTTCTCTAGTGGCTCGAATTCCTCAGAGAGGAATTTTTCTGGAGGTGGATCAAATCCCAGGGCAGCTCTGCTGCGAGTTTATTTCTGGCACATTTTTTGAGAAGGTTGTTGGGCACATATTTCGAGGGACTGCACACAGTTTGAGAAAAAAAAATCTGCACAGTTTGTACATCCGTACAATCGTACGACGGCACAGATTTCGAGGTGCTGTGTGGGACGGATTTCAAGATACTGTTGGTGTTGTTCAGTTATTAAATTCTGCATTAAATGTTGTTGTAACTCATTTTTTATGCCTGGAAATGCTTAATGACATTTTCTCTTGGATTTGTTTTCCCCAAGGGGGGTTTTTCCAGGGTCTGTTTTGACCGAATCTCACTGTGCATAACAATTTCATATTGTTGTTATATTTGTTTTTTTCGCTGCTTAACTATCTCAGCATAAGTGTTTCAGCTTGCTGTTCATTTTTTAAGTGATTGTCAATTTCATTTAACTAGTGACTATATAAGTCTAAAATCTAGGTTTTGTTGGGTGGTTCATTGGCTTTTAAAAGCCTGATTTTTAACATAAATGAATTTTGATTCTTTCTTTTTACATTTGTATATAGTCTTATGAGGTAAATCATCTTTACTTTATTTAAATTAGGATAAAGTAGTTTTATTTTTATCGAATTCGTTCAATTTGTTTTAATAAGAAATGACTGCAGAATTAGAATTATGCCGCCATTTCACTCTATTTTAGTAATAATATTAATTAATTTTCTATTCTTTTTGACTTATGGTAGCATTTATATTTTGTTATTTGGAGGAAGCATATGTGTCAATTAATGGTGATAAGTTTAAACCAAATAGACTAGCAAGATCACTGAAAGAAGCATAATCACAAGATAGACACAGTATTTACCCTGGGAAACCCTCATGGGGTAGAAAACCCAGCAAAGCTTTCCTCAATAAGATGATAAAACAAAATACAAGATGTGCTCCCTCCTTCTAATCCTCCTTAGCAAATCTCCCAGACAAGTGCGCCTCTTTTCGTAAGTGAGTGAGTGTATCAAATGAGGAACACACCTCCTCTATTTATACACTACTTTGACATATATTTTACACAAGTACATGTAGGCTTGTATTTAACCATTAGGTTAAATACCCTATTATAACTGACTGGGCCGACCCCCACATGGTGGGTCTAATAACCCTAGTTACCACAACTTCTCGGAGGAATAAACATCTCCGGATACATAATAAAATCACCTCGGAGGGATGGAACATCTCCGGAATAAATAATGTATAAATATAATATTCTTAGAAGTTACAATATTCAACAAATGGAAGATCAAAGGTGAAAGATCAGTAAGAAGTTAAACAACCCCTTGATTCTCGTCTAGTTCAGAGATGGAGCTGCTCTATATCAATGCGATTGAGATAGATTTTGATATGATTGTCATGTCTATTTTTTATTAAATGTATGAACAGTTGTTACGTTGAATTCTAGTGATCCTATCTTTTATCATATCATTTTCTCATACCTTTGGGGATTGTAATCATATCTCTAAACTATAAAGAGGTTGATCAAGACTAGGGAGAGGATCTTAAGTCTTGGACCTGGTGTATACCATGTTTTGGAGAAATATAACACAGAGTTATTTTGCATACTCTTTTTGCATTTATGTGTATGAGAATGCCTTCAATTACAGGTAGATCTGAAATGTTATGCTGATTTATTTTGTTATTATTTTTCTAGATTTTGTATCCAAATTTGTGACTTAGTTTTCTCGTTTGGCTACAAAATTATACTGTTATTTTCTCTTTGAATTGTCATTTAAGTAGGAGTAACAAATTTAAATAAAACATTTACACTAATTCATTATTTTTATCTTGATTTGCATTATGCATCTTGTAGGGAAGTGTTTTCATTTCGGGTATGATTGTCATCTATGGAAAACCTGGATTAGTTCTTTCCTATTTTATTACTTGTGATTTCTCTTCAGTCAATAACATTGTATTCAGTTGATTAAGAATTATTACATGGATTTTTTATGCAGAATTAAATCTTAAAAATATAACCTGTCTCTATCACAAATTAAGACTACTTCGAGGTCAAGTTGTTTAAATGACTTTCTACTATCCTGAAGATTAGTCTGAAGTTTGTTAGATCTTGTTTTATTTTTCTTATTATTGGTAAATTTCTTTAACTAGAATAGGAAAAATTAGGAGATGTTGAATAATTGTACATGTTAATATCTTTTGATATATATGCTTGGCCAAGTAACAGTGTGTGAAATAGATTAATTTGTCTTGTTTGGATTTCTTTAATTTTAAGCTTGTTTAGATTAGTCATTAGATTCCTTCATTTATCAAAAGTTCATATCTTTTGTTTAAAGTTATTGTTTATTTTCCATTTAAACACAAGTCTTCCTCGAGACGTGCCAGGCAAATACTTCTTGTAGATTTGTACACATTGTAAATACTTGTAGTTAGTTTTTCTTTTATTTTAAGTTATCAACAGTTAGGCTGGCTAACGGAGCTGTAAAACCTATCGGTTCCTGCTATTTAAACGACTGACGGTTGCTAAATACCCTTGGATCGGGCTATCACCCTCCTATTGACCAAAGTGCATAATTTATGGTCAACACATTTTTGCAATAATGGCATGCATTATAAGGAAAACACCTTCAAGCGAAGGTTTTGCCGAAACCTCCAATAGAAAAAACATCTTTATTCATTTATAGCAGAGGTGGATAGTAAAGGTGGGCGGCCGAAGGTTTTTGCGGATGTTTTTTCTATGGTGCACTTCTTATATCTAACTGCATCGATGCACTTCATAATTTACAGATGTATCAAATAGTCTAAATCATATGTGCTCCTAACATAAACATAAACACAGGTGCACTTAATATAAAAAAAACTAAAACTAAATCATATGTACTCCTAACATAAACATAAATATAAAAATAAACACAGGTGCACCAACAAACTTACAATTTTTTTAAAATATATTTCGAGGAGGTGAATAGCGAAGGTGGGACACTAGAGGTTTTTGTGAATGTTTTGTCATTGATGTGCTTCTTAGATATAACCGCACTAGTGTGTTTTATATTTTAAGAATGTACCAGATAGTCCAAATGTCCCACTGGTTTAATTTTGATCTTAAAACAAAAAATAACACAAATTCATCAGTGCTCCTGACATAAACATAAGCACCTGTGTGTTCTAAACATGCGCACTGTTGAAGCCCAATTTTGTCATAATTTTTTATCATTAAACGTGCTCTGTTTGCGTTATTTTCACTATTTTTTATATGATAATTCATATTTCTTGCCATTCAAACCACCAATCAAACCTAGGTATGAACTTATTTGAATATCACATGAACCTTGATTAATTATCATTATTTTGTGGTTTATTAACATTAATCTAGCATTTCTCGACTTGTTTGGAAAATGGATTTCGTTCTACAGGCTATGGTCTTCAAACGGACCCTCATTCAGATGCGTGTTCATGCTAAAGACGTCTAGCCGCATTCGGACCATCATTCAGCCCTCTGTTCGCACCCGCAGATTCGTTGGTTGGAATATTTTGGAGCACTAAAAGCAAAAACAATGACATGGGTTATGTTGGCAACATGTCCCTCATTGTTCGCGAACCTTCATTCTAGAACATCCGTGTTCATGTTCGCCTAGCCTGACAATGCATCATTTTCCCACATCAAAGGGAATCAATGCACCAGCTGCTCATGTGAAGAGAACCAACACGCGCAGATTGTGGGAGACGACCTGTGTGCTGTACTGAGCCGTTTTTGTAGCTATGAAGACCTCCTATTTTTAGAGAGGTCGACCACTGAAAGGGTCGAACTTCTCTCCCCTTTGTAAAAACTATAAAAAGACGCCTCAGGTTGAGAAACAAAGTTAGAGAGAATAGGCGCAAAGCTAGAGAATGATGTGTAACTTTTGATTCAATTAACAGAAGTTCCTAGTTTTAGTTGTTGATGAGTAAATTGATGTTATGTTGGTGATTGATGTTGATGTATTTGTAACTTCGGAATGTATTTCATATATGTATATTGTATTCCGATAGAGATGTTATTATTCCTCTATACATAATTGTTTGTATTCCTATAGAGATGTTATTATTCCTCTATACGGAAGTGTCGTCATTTATATTGTAAGTGTCGTAACTTATACTTGATGGGTTATTAGACCACCTTGTTGGGGTCGGCCCTGTATAAGTCATGTGGGTTAAAGGGTTATTAGAACACCCTATTGGGGGTCGGCCCTGTCAGCATTATGTTATGTGGTTAAGTTAAGGCCGACCTAGTAAAGGTTATTAGGCAAGTCAAGTCAAGTATAAATAGAGTGCGGGAGGCACTCTATTTTATCATTCACTTTCTCACTCATACTCTCATTGGAGAGTGGCGCACTTGTGGAGGAGGAGAAGCTGCTGCTAGTAGAAGAATATCTCTTATGCTTGGGTTGTATCATTTCTCTATCTATCTCTAAGGAAGTTGTGGGGTTTTTCACCTTTATGGTTTTCCCCAATGAAACTCTGTGTGTCTATTGTCTCTTGTGTGCTTGCATTATTATGTCCATGATTGATATGTTGTACATGTTGTTCTCTCAATTAAGATCCTAGATCAGATTGAAGTAAATTATGAAAAACTAACATGGTATCAGAGCTAGCCTGAAAGAAGGCATGGTATGGCATTTATGACACTTGTTGCACTTGCGAAGCTAGGGCTTGATATAGCAAAAACCAGTCATCATAGAACTTTCGCTATAAATCCAGTTTGGAGAAGTTTCGGGATCTGGAACTTTTACAGGTTGAAGATAAGATCCAAATGTACCTTGTGTCCAAATCACAACTTCTAATTCATTGTAATTTGTGTTTTATGATCTATACAATCTAGGGTTTCTGCCTCTTCCAGATCTCAGTAATAAACAGGTGACCTAGGAAAAAAGGTCACAACTTGGGCTAGGAAGCTCCAAATGAAATTTCATAAAAAGTGACAGGTAGGGCATGGACTGTACTTTCACAAGTTGAAGGTTCAAAGGCTGAAAGTGAACCAGTGACACGTGGCACTCCATACAAGTTCGCTCTCCTATTTTATCCCATAAACCGGTCACGTTACGACACTTGGCATAAATATCTCTCAAAGAATCCAATTGAGGTCGGACCTATGGGGTTGGAAAGATAACAGGTCATTCTACCATAGGAAGAATTTTCAGACCCTGTAGATCTGAAATTTTGGAGTTACACCAAAAACAATCAGGTGCATATTTCTGTCAAAACATAATTGGATTTTGAGCACCTTCATTCATGGCTCTGGGAATTTATGGTTTCGGAGAATGTTGGA
Source organism: Larix kaempferi (assembly GCA_027924585.1). NCBI lineage: Eukaryota > Viridiplantae > Streptophyta > Pinopsida > Pinales > Pinaceae > Larix > Larix kaempferi. Next base: position 3,015,478 of record BSBM01000254.1, read on the forward strand.
ATTTTTTGTATCCAATACCACGGATGAATGCTCCTCATCAAAATCAAAATTTAGAGACAAAGATCAAATTTTTTGGTTGGGTAGAAGGCCGGGCTTGATCAAGCCCTAGTTCGGGACTTTGATCGGAAAAGTGAAAAATTAGGGCTTCTGCAAAAATGGGAATTTTTGAAATCTGTGACCATAGCTGGAAGCTCCTTGGAAAAATCAAAGTTTAGAGATTTGGATCAAACTATTTGGTTGGGTGAAGCTACGGGAAACTCAAACCCTAATTCAGGGTCCTCCCTAGTGAATCTGAAAACCTAAGAGGCAATTTTGAGGGGTGAAACTTTGCAGTTTTCAAATTCTGAGTATACCAGCTTGACCAGCTCAGAAAGGCGCATCTTTCTATCCTTTCAGAAGTTTGAAATTCAAAGTTTGAATTTTTAGGGTTTCTTTGACAAACCCTAATCTAGCTCCAGATCCAGTTTCTGCAAATCAAAGTGGATTGGGTTAATCCTAGACGAGAATGGATTAGTCACCTGCATAAGTGAAGAAGTTCATGTTTCAGAGGGAGTTGAGGCTAAGGGCTTACATAAGAAGATTACAAGCAATCTCGACAGGCATGACTTATCCAGGTATGTTTCGAGATCTGTTCATGATTAAGTTTATGGTATGTTTGTCTTCATTAAGGTTAGTACAATCTTGATTAACTTTAGACTTGTTGTATCACCTTAATAAAATTAAGAATGCAGATATTCATTGATTAAGGTTTTGACACTTATGATTGTACTAATCCATTATGGTGTTGTATGAGGTTGATGTTGTCCGCTAACATGAAAGGTATGTCAAGAAAGACAAATCATGTTCTAGTTCAAGAACATATGACCATGGTGACATGAAGACAAAGATTCATCCATTGTCATGGATCACATAGAAGCTCTACTTACGAGGTATGTGTAATTTGGTTCTACAATGCTTAACCTATGATATATGCAGGTTACTAGCACAAGTCATTGAAGAAAACAAGAAGACATCATGTGGGTATGTTAGACATAACTAACTAACACATTAATCCCGGAATGTTTTTCCTATATCAAGTTAGAATTCTACCTTGTGTTAGGATCTTATACTGTTGTATGGTTGATAATGATTATTCATGAATTTAGAAATGTAAGTAATCAAGGGTTTATGCATACTATGTCCCTTACATTGATTGATGATATGACCAACCAGAAAAGTCTTTTGGTCAAATAAAGAATATGCATGAGTAAAAGAAGTATTCCCTGAAACCTTGAATACTAATGTTTATTATCTGGGTATGAAATGATCTTGACCATACATGTTTAAGATTACTTAGAATCATAATGTTTTTTATAGTATTAAGATTATACTAATGAATGTATGTATGAGATCTCGAGGATAACACAATGATGATATTAGTAAGTATGCATAGTGATCGAGGATGGATATAAGTTCAAAGACAGGTAATCTAGGAAGCAAAGATCAAGAGGGAGCACACTCCAGTAGTTCCTGCAAGGAAGCAAATATTGATAGAGAGTCCACCCTACAAACCAACCAAAGATAAGTATTTGAATTGTCATTTCTTGCATATTTGTTTGTTTAAATAATATTGTTCAATGATGTATATGCTTATGTTCCTAGACTCAAGGTGTGTATTATGCATATTAGAATAATTGCATTAATGAACAGTATACTACTAATATGCATGTGATGGGCAAGTGGCCTATGGAACTGTACAACATTCCATTGCTACTTATCTAGAATGAAACCTCTTTGCTGACATGTTGGGAGTAGTGCAAACTCTTAACAATGTTTTGGTAAAGATTGGAAGGCATCTAGAAAGTTACGGGATATGGATAAATGTTGTATTGAAGCACTGGTTAAAATAATTGCATGACTGTATGACATATTTCTTTAGGTGTAAGAATTTGTTCTGAAAACTATGAGAAGTTTCTAATCATGCAATTTAACTTGTTTTGTAGTAAAGTCGTATACGAGCACCTACAAAAGAAGGACTACAACATTTGTTCCAGCAACAAAGTTATCTATTGAAGATATTGAATATATTGAAGTTCCCAGGATCCGGGAAGAATGCCATGATCCGTCGATCATGAAGAATGATGTTTGGGATGTGGTCCCAAGACCTGAAGGGAAGTCTGTTGTGACTTCCAAGTGGATCTATAAGATCAAGCATGCTACAGAAGGCAGCATAGAGAAATACAAAGCAAGTGATGAAATGGAAGATACACCAGATGGATGTCAAGACAACTTTCTTGCTTGGTGTTCTTCAGATTGACGACACTTTGAGGAAGAAGTGATGGACAAATTTTCAGGAGCCATTCCGAGCATGGCGAGAGGAGGATCCTTCACATGGCTGTGGATGTAAGCGCTGTGTGATGAGCATCAGGACGATGCTTCAGTTACTGCTTTGTAATTATTGTTTATAGAATAGAGTAGTATGGATTGATACTATTCTGATCTATTAGCTTGGTTAGGTCTAATCAGCTTAGTAGTTGTATTTCTGAAGTTTGACTCGGTTTTTCATTTTGAAAGATCTTTCGATATTTTCATTATTAAACATTTCTAAGGTCAGTCGAGCCGATGTCTTAGGTACCGTCTACCTCAGCATATACTTTGCCACAACTCTAATATTACCAACCCTATTCGATAATTAAATATTTGGTGATTTATTAAGACAGCTTAAACACCCAACACGCACTAACAAACTTTAAAAAAATATATCAAAAATCTATGGTACGTTTATCTAAAATAAATGCACCAATCCGTTTTATCACAAATGCAGAAACATTGAAATATTTAAAATTTTAAAACTTGATCTATACATTATTTAGTGCGCGTTGTAACCATAAACAAACAGGTGCAACTATATTTCAAAATATGCACCGGTGTGTTTTTACCAAAAGGCATCATAAATTATTGAAATAATAAAAAAATATTATTTTCAGTGCTTTTGCTTGTAACATACACATAGGTACATCGTAAAAATTATCAGTTCACCGAGTTAGGGTAGAATAAAAAACATAACCTGATCGTAAAATATGTTTTTGCACTATTACAATGCTTTTGTAGAGTCGTGCAGGCAGCAGTGCTCACGTATCTACAGAAGCACCCCATGTGATAGTATTGTCGTACATTGTACATGTCGATTCCCATGCATTCAATGTTGATTGGATTTTGTTTTGGAATTTCCAAACAACCTTTTTTTTTTGTTTTTCCCATACACTGCCACCATGCCTCCTCAGAGCTAAAGGCCCCAGGTAAATCAATTCTTATCCTTCAATTTAAAATTTAAGCAGATTAAATTTAGAAATTCAACTTTGTAGGCTCAGGATTTTTAAAAATTAGAAAAAAATTCCATCAGTGCTCCTAAGTTGCTCGAGAAGCACCATGTAACAGTGTGTTTACAAGTCACATAGAAAATGGTGCATTAGTATATCGCATCGGTGTCGATGCATACATATCCTAAGGATGCACCGTAAATATTCGTGCCAAAGATAGTGCATGTATATTCAAATAATAGCTATGATACTCACTGGTGCATCAGTAGATGCATTTCCCACATTGTACACTATGAAGTATCGCTAATAGTGCATTTCATAGATAACGCACATCGTGAACAACCAATGTGTTGCTAAAGACCTGAAATTATAATCCAGTGCGCAATATGGAGCACTGTTACTAGTGTTTCCATTTAGATTAAATGCACCAATAATACATTTTTATTTTAAAAAAACCTAAAAGCTAGGCGATATGTTACATTAATAAAAATGCAACATTTAACTCTCACCAAATGCGATGCAGTTGTATTTGAAACCACACACAAGTCATATGTGTTGTGTCTATAAATATAATGTGCACCTCCCACGTACACTGCCATAAATCGTACACCACCATAATGGTGCACTGTATGGCACACCTTGTTCGGTGTGTCATTATACACTACTATTGGCTGGTGTTTTGTTAGACCTAGGGTTCAACCTGCATCACCAATAAAAACACCCGATAAGTGTCAGCATTTTCAATACCATATAAACAGGATAAGGTCTCACTCGAGATGCACGCAAGAAATAACAGAGGCATTACAGGGATGTGCCTGAGAGGATGGATTATTTCTAATCATTATTGCATTCATTCCTTCATTTAACCATATATTCAACTAATGAATGATTATTATGCATTCAACCATAAAGACACTGTGCGAGGAAAATCCAAGACAACATTTGCATTATATTACTTTTCAAAACTAATTGCAATCCATGGCTACAAATATAGCTCAACAACTTAATGGTTCTAGCCTTATACAACATTACAATCATCGTTGAATCATCGTTCCATATACAACGCAGAATACATCTCAAAACTCAACAACTAGAATAATACCAGAACTAACATCACATAACATACTATCTTCAAATAGAACTGACTAGCTGACTACATCTCCCAGACCAATAACAATAACAACAAAAACCTATCCTTTTACAAAATATGCCTTTATATAGGCTTAGATTCAAAACTGTAAGACTATTGGTGGCGTGCAGTCTCTAACTGAACTCGGTGCGCAATCTCTAACTGAACTCGACACACAGTCTCTAATTGAACTCGGCATGCAGTCTCCTTCTAACTGTCTTCATCGACGCGCAACTACTTCCAACTGAACCAAAACTTGGGCACCATCAAGCCTATGAAATTCTATGTCATGGCAGATCTAAGAGCTAAGGATACCTCACAAAGAAAGAATGAGCATAAAAGTTGAATAAGAGTGAAAACTGCAGTAAAAAAGAGCAAAAGAATAATTATGCAGCAAAACTCATACAACAGCATAATAATGTCACATAATCAAATTATCAGTATAATGAACAATGATGATACAATGGAGAGAATTCAAAACACACAGGAGAATTCAAACCTCAGTTGGTCTATCATAGGGATTATCACCATTGGAGTGCTCTAGAAGACTCAAACTCAACTGAACTGAACCTAAAATCAACTAATTGAAGACATAATCACTTAACTAACTAAGGAGGGTGCAATAGTGATTTTTCCATGCATGCCATTCAGAAAATAGCGCATGAGACCACAATCAGTGGCATTCGGAGCTCTAACACCCCACAAGAGTCAACTAACTCAGGTGGACTGCACTGGAACACTCAATGTGAAAATCCTCACAGCAGATCTAAGAGTTGATGTATACCTCACAAGAAAGAATTTAGGAATAAGATTAAGAGTGGTCAATGTAGTAAGATGAGCAACAGAATAATAATACAGTAGAACTCAGATAGAAGCAAAATAACTCCACACACACTAATGCATTAATCACAATATGGACAAATAAGTAGTACAATGCATGAGGATTCGAATGCCAAGGTGGCAATTCGAATTAGCCTTCATGGAGTGATCAAAAGATCATTGGAGTGTCATTGGAGCACAACTAGAAGTCTTCATCATCATCAGTGGAGTTATCAATGCTCAAGTAACTGTCAACCATCAGGCAAACTGAGTCTAACTGAGTGTAACTGGCACTAACTGAATGAAGGAGGCTCAGTGGAGGGCGCATGAGGAGCTAACTGGAGTCAGAATGGGTAGTCTAGTCTCACGGGAGGTCCATCGGAGTGATATAGTCAGTTGAGAGTCAGTCTAGCCTTAAATCAAGGAAAGAACTGATGATAACTCAATTAACTAAAGTGCAACTGAGTGGTAGGTGAGAGAGGACGAGTGTCTTCCTTAAATCAAGGAGGAAGGGCGCACTAAGCTCCAGGAGGACTAAAACTAATATGAGAGAAGCTCCCAGGGGCTAGCTAACTAAGGCTATGTGTTGGGACTGATGACTAAGATGCATGCTGCATGCAGAAATGCATGCAAGAATGAAAATGGAAATAATGAAAATGTTGGTAGGACTAGGATGGAGTATAGGAATATCCTAACACCCCCCCTTAATCCATCCTGGGCCCTAGTAACTGAGACCAAAGGTCACCCAATACAATGAATAATAATAGTTAATAAACCGAGGAAATGGGGAAAACCTCATGGGAAAAATACCCCCCCTCAAAATAGATTGTAAGGCACACACAAAAATAAATGCTCCAAACTCAAGCAGGTGTGATGCTTGGTCATATGTCTGGAGGTATCTTCTTCTTGGGAAGAAGTGGATCATGCTCAAAAGGCATGTGCTTGTACTTGCTCTTCAGATCGAATGTGATGAGAACAAATCCAAAACTATGAGGGTGATCCTTGAACCTGTGTTTCGAATAAGCTGAGTTAGGATCAAATCTATGAATGTGCAGATAGTCTTTTGTCTTCTCCTTCGAACCATCATGGGTGAGATTATGCCAAAAAGGACCATCAAATAACTGTGATTGCTTGGAATCCAAATCAACTCCAAGACTTGATAAATGGTTTCTTGAGATCTCCTTTGAACCAGCAGGGGTGAGATCAAAACCATCATATGCATGAGAAATTATCCCAAGTAGTGATTGCTTGGATTTTAAATCAGCTCCAAGAATTGAAACATGGTTTCTTGAGATCTCCTTTGAACCATTAGAGGTGAGATCAAAACCAGTAAGTGCATGAGAAATTATCCCAAGCGAATGGCAATGGCCATTATCTTCAATAACCTTCTGAAAGCATGAAATAATGATCATATAGTAGTACATAAGAGGTGAGTGATCAAGGCGAGTGAATGCATTACCTCCAATGGCTGATTTTACCTCCGAAACATTCAATAGATCATGATGCAAACCAACAAACTCTGGTGCAAGAGAGGATTTAGGACCTTCTGCAATTTCTAGAGTGTGAGCTGGCACATAATTCGAAATAGAAGAAAATTGGAGCATTAGTGTAGAATCTGCAAGTTCTTCTTTGTGGACAACTTCAATATGAGATATGTTTGATATTGGTTCATGATCAATGAGATCATCAAGGAGGGCGAATGCAACACTTTGCTTTCTCTTGAAAGGGTTTGGACCAATCCCTTCATTATGTCTGCCAAATCTTTCATCCAGGTGGGCCCATAGCTCTTTTGGAAATTCAACATCATCAAGGGAGGGGAATACCATGCTTAGAGACATAGCATACATCATGGTTGCAATGGCTCTTTCACCTTCAGTTAACCAGTCAATCTCTTCTTCAAAGGATTTGAACTCTCTTTCAAAACAATAATCAAAGAGATCATGTCTCTTCAAATATGCTATCATTTTTGGTTTCCATTCAACATAGTCGAATAGATAAAGAGGAGGGATTTCTTCTAAAAACATGGAAGCTATAGAAGACCTGCAAAAACAATAGAAAATATCTGCAACTGCTACTGCTGCAAAAATGCAGAAACTATTGCAATTGCTGCACTCGAAATCTGGATAATAACTTGCAAAAAACTCTCAAGAATGGAGATAAACAATACTCTCAACATGCTCTGATACCATGTGAAAATCCTCACAGCAAATCTAAGAGCTAATGTATACCTCACAAGAAAGAATTTAGGAATAAGATTAAGAGTGGTCAATGCAGTAAGATGAGCAACAGAATAATAATACAGTAGAACTCGGATAGAAGCAAAATAACTTCACACACACTAATGCATTAATCACAATATGGACAAATAAGTAGTACAATGCATGAGGATTCGAATTCCAAGGTGGCAATTCGAATTAGCCTTCATGGAGTGATCAAAAGATCACTAGAGTGTCATCGGAGCACAACTAGAAGTCTTCATCATCATCAGTGGAGTTATCAATGCTCAAGTAACTGTCAACCATCAATCAAACTGAGTCTAACTGAGTGTAACTGGCACTAACTGAATGAAGTAGGCTCAGTGGAGGGCGCATGAGGAGCTAATTGGAGTCAGAATGGGTAGTCTAGTCTCATAGGAGGTCCATCAGAGCGATACAGTCAGTTGAGAGTCAATCTAGCCTTAAATCAAGGAAAGAACTGATGATAACTCAATTAACTGAAGTGCAACTGAGTGGTAGGTGAGAGACGACGAGTGGCTTCCTTAAATCAAGGAGGAAGGGCACACTAAGCTCTGGGAGGGCTAAAACTAATCTGAGAGAAGCTCCCAGGGGCTGGCTAACTGAGGCTAGGTGCTGGGACTGGTGACTGGGATGCATGCAATTGCATGCTGCATGCAAGGCTGAAAATGCAAATAATGAAAATGTTGGTAGGACTAGGATGGAGTATAGGAATATCCTAACACTTAATAGGTTCCTATAAAATAGGGAACTGACTAAAGTGGTCCTAAAATGATGCATGCAGGGCTCAGAAGGTGGTAGATGGATACTGGATGACATTTGCACACCACTAGGGGGAAAATGACATCATCAACAACTAGGAAAAATAAATAATGCTAGGTAGGACAAGGATGGTGTATTGAAACATTCTAATACCCCCCCTTAATCCATACTTTTTCATCATGGGCCCTGGTTACTAAGACCAAAGGTCACCTATATAATCAAATAAATGTTAAAAAGAATTGTCCATGAACCAAGGAAATGAGGAAAAACCTCATGGGAAAAATACCCCCCCCCTCAAAAAGAACAGCAGTAGGGAACTCAAAGAACCTTCATACTAAGCAGAGAAGGAAAAAAATTTCCTCGGTGAAAGCCTTTGCAAAAATATTGGCAAGTTGCTCCTGTTCAGGATAGCAATGCAGGTGCTAGATCTGGATTTGGATCTGGATCTGCTCCTCTTATGTACCTCCCACTGTGTGGAAGTTGTATTTTCCAAAACAAATCTTTCAGGAACCCTTCTTGATACCAGAGCGAATGGCTCATTGTGGTCCAAATCATGAACCTTTGATTACCTTTTGTAAGACAACCAAGATTTGTACTTGGTTGTAGATCCCCCATGGAAAATCTCCTCAAGAGATTGTGGATCAAACCCCACCATCATTTAGCACCTCTCTGAGAGAAGTGGATTTGCATGACATAGTGCAAGTTTTTCATGATACTGAGATCCGATAGTTCTATGGTCAGATGGATCCCCAATTGTGTTCCCAGCAACTACACGAACTTTGTGAGCCCATATTGGCCTTGGTCATGGATTGGGAGCATGTGTTGGATCTAGATCTGAATTTGAATATCCTTGAACTTTATTCTCAACATCAAGATCTTGATCCTCATCTTCATTAGAAGAGATGCCACTCTGATCTTCATCAAATTCTGATGGTGTAGGCATAGAGTATGGAAGAAAATGTGGGAATTCATATTCCTTGGAGGCATGGTTTGCAAACCCTTTCACTATAATCTTCCCAATAGAGATCTCTGCAATCTCAACTATGTCAGGATCAAAGACCACTTTTTTCGGTGAACATGTGTGAGTCATATGATATACAGAACACAAATTTGCTGACAAAGAAGGCACAAATAGAACATTTTTTAACTTCCCATGCTCCATATGTACTATGCCCTTCCCTTCATCATAGATATGAGAGTTGTCTCGCATGTGAATAATCAGACCATCTTTGAGATCTAAAGAAGAAAATTATTCTCTGGAGGAAACCATGTGGTTGGAGGCTCCTGAATCTATGAGGAGGGCTTGTGATTTTGAAAATCTAGCCTTTAGTGCATGGCATCTCTCATTACCATCAGACTCACTTCCAGAATCAGTCTCTCTTGCCCCTTTTGGGAGGGCAATGTTGTGTTGTTCAAGAAGCTCGATCATTTGATCTATCTTCTTCTGTATGCAATATCTCTCTGGGTGGTTTCCTTTCTTGCAATAGGAACACTTGGATTTCTCAAATCCCTTGTGTTTGTCCTTCTTAGAGCTGAAGTCTCCTTCTGATGGACTTGAATTTCCATTCAGCTTGGGTTCATATGGCCTGTTATCCTTTCCCGTGTTCTTCCCCTTCCCATTCACATTTTTTTCTTCTCTAGCCATAAGAGCTTGATCTTTGAAGGCCTTCAAGGCGCCCATCTAGATCAACTTGTTTTGTTCTTGGATGAGAGAGTCAGTGAAAACATCTGAGGAGGGAGTCTTCCAACCAGGGATTGACATTCGCCCATAATGGAAGGTAGAGACAAATATGGAGAACTCGGGACCTAGCTTGCTTAGAATGGATAGCACCAACTACTCATCCTTCTTCTCAATGCCACACTGTTTGCATTGCATAACCAAATATTTGAATTTTGAAAAGAACTGTTGAATGGTCTCGAAACTGCTCGGTTGTAGAGCAATCAACCCATTTTCTAGAATATGTCCTCTTATCTCATCTTGTTTGCCGAAGAGGGTCTCTAACTTCAATCATAAATCTCTTGGAGTCTTCAATCCTTCGATGTGGAAGAGTATATCTCTGGAAATATGAATACACATGAAACCAAATGCTTCATCCAATCTATTCAGATACTTGGTTTTCTCCACAACTGATGTTGGTTCGGGATCATTCCCCATTGTCACCATGTACAGTGATTTGCTGCACAATACCATCTGCATATCTACCCTCCAATCAAGGTAATTGAAGGGTTCCAAGATCCTGGGAGAGAGAGGAGAGTTCGAATTGTCCATTACAACTGCTCGAGCGAATCCAAGGTGAAAACTGCTGCAACTGCAGAAAACTGATGTAACTGTTGCAACTGCTGCAACACTCAAAAAAATTGAATAACCTGCAAAAAACTATCAATAATGGAGGTAGACTACTATTGAGAATTGCTTTAGGATAGTAGGCACTTTTATTTGGATCCTTCACACCTACCTAAACCTGATTGGATTTCTCTAATGAATTCAATGCAATGGCACCAGGATTTGTTGTGGAAAACCATATGCTTATGGTGCACTACCGAAAGCAGTGACTCAACCTATTCGCTCAAATGGCTCTGATACCATGTTAAATTCTATGTCACAGCAGATCTAAGAGCTTGAGGATACCTCACAAAGAAATAAGAGCAAAAAATTTGAATAAGAGTGAAAACTGCAATAAAAAAGAGCAAAAGAATAATTATGCAGCAGAACTCAGATAGGAGCAAAATAATGTCACATAATCCAATTATTAGTATAATGAGCAATGATGATACAATGGGGAGAATTAGAATCACATAGGAGAATTCGAACCTCAGTTGGTCTAGCATAGGGATTATCACCACTGGAGTGCTTTGGAAGACTCAAACTCAACTGAACTGAACCTAAACTCAGCTACCTAAAGACATAATCAATTAACTGACTAAGTAGCGTGCAATAGTGAGTTTTTCATGCATTCCAGTTAGAAAAGGGTGCATGAGGTCACAATCAGTGGCATATAGAGCTCTAGCCCCCCATAAGAGTCAGCTAACTCAGGTGGATTGCACTAGAACACTCAGTAGGTTCCTATAAAATAGGGAACTAACTGAAGTGGTCCTAAAATGATGCATGCAGGGCCCAGAAGGTGGTAGATAGATCCTAGATGACATCTACACACCACTAGGGGGAAAATGACATCATCAACAACTAGGAAAAATAAATAATTCTAGGTAGGACAAAGATGGAGTATTGAAATATCCTAACAAAGCCCCCAACATTGTGATGTGGCTCGTCTTGAACCATCGATCTCAATGTTCTGACGCTACTATCGAGGGTAGGCTCATGTGTAAGCTGCTGACAAACTCCTGGAAGCTGGTTTGGATGGGCTCAAACTCAGTGGCGATGTTAGTGAGCTGATTGGTGCATGACTCCACATCTTCTTTCTTACTTCACTCTAATTTTGGTTTAAATTTCTCTACAATGGGAATAACCTCAGTTGCCTTGGTGTGGAGCTCTAACAAGCTATCAAAATGTTTCTACGCCTACTCTTGCACCTTGACAACAATCTTCGTGACCATCTGCTGCTCTGCTTTGCTCAATGTGATCTTCTTGATGAGGATGGTAATTTTGATCATTGCTTATTTATTCACATATAGAGGCAACTGTAGTAGGCTCTACTTCTTTGCGTTGACCTATGCCTCACAATCCTAGATTTGTCGGTTCACCTGTTGTAGCTCGGGCAAATCCTGTAGGTGGGTCCAGATGTTGAAACTATACTCCACAATCCCTCCCAAGATCGCAACTCCCCGTTTTGTTTGTGCCAAAACTTGTGCAGCTTCTTCAATCTTCGTTGCAAGTTCTAGTTGCTTCAAGGATGGCTCCGACTTGATCTGTGCCTGGAGTTTTGATGTTTCCTGCTGAAGAAAAACAATGGTGTCTTTTATACGGGCAACTTTTAGGACAAGCATTAGCCAGTTTTCAGTTGAAGAACTTGCAACTGGAAGCGCATCATACGCAATGTCTACTTCTACAGCTAGCTGGTCTTTTTACTATGCAACATCTCTATGTCCCTACTTGATCCTAGCATATGAATGGCTCAGTTGTGCATGTCGTTCTTCGATATTAGCAAAAATATCAGACACAAAGTACTGCAAGCCTTTTATGGGGACCATATGCAGATTTAACTTGTTATACGGTATGGGTTGGGTGTCTGAGACCATGGTGTGATGAACCATGGTAATATCCTGTGGGTTCAGCTTCAACTTCTTAGGAAAGGCCTCCTGTGCCTATTTATACAATTCTTAAGCTCGATTGGTACCTTCATCTTTGGAGGTCTGTGCCACCACTGTTCCCAGGGTGATACGCAGGACCATTCTCATCTCCTAGAGCTACCCCTTACTGTCTTCTAAAGGAGTTGTGCAACCTCCATATTTGATTGTAGCTACTCAACAATTGCAGGAATCATCATAGTGGTTTCCTCAGGTTTCTCCACCTCCAGGGTTGTCTCTTCCCCTGCATCTTGGCATGTTGTCTCGGGCTGCTCATGCACTTATGCTTCTTCCCATTTGACTTCGATCCCAAACTCCTCTAAGATTTTGCATTGGACTAAAGTATGGGGACTTGTCCCGAGAGTTCCTACATGTGGGATATGTTCTTCAACTTGTTCATCCTCCTTGAGGTCCTGTTTCGGCGGAGAGGAAGGGGATCTCCTCTGCTTCTTTTTATTATCCCCCATTTGTGATTGTCCTTATGGGGTGGAGATATTGTGTGCACCTTGATGCTTCTTATGGATTCTCGACTGCTCCCCGGTTTCCAGAAATGAATCCAAAAATGACTACAAGTGTTGCGGTCACTGCACAATGGCGTCTTCAACATAATTTGTTATAATGCAGAACGAAAATACATCTACATCTGACATTGTCTCTGCACGCAGTGTAATAAGGACGTTGTGACTTCCCACCTCAAAAATTACCGTGTCCTTGTATCTATGCACAATAAATTGTGGAATCTTGGACGAATCCTCTTGTAGTCGTTAACATATTTTTGTACCGCTATTGAAACCTAGTGTCAACATCGACCTTGAATTCTCAAGTTGGGTGGTGGTGCAAAACCAGGATCTCCGTCGCCATGAAGTATTCTGGTGTGGGGTGGTCATACTTGTCGTTTGGTAGTGGTTTCCATAGCACCATGGAGACCAGCAGCAGCACCCAGCTATATTGGAACTCTATTTTGCAATCCTACGCATCCAAGCAATCTTGGAGGAACTCCTGTCTCAAATATTGCATCCAGGTCATGGGTAAAAACCTGAATATGGTGTCTATTTTTGTTGTTTTTTGGAGAAAAAAAAGTTTTATGTATATTGCAATTTTTTCATTGTTAACTATTCAATTTTGACTTGTTTTTAAAATGAAAAAGTATATAGATTATATTAGTGCATCTCTTATTTTTCATAAATGTTCCATGAATATTTCCACAAATGTTTAGAGTTTCAACACATATTTTTATCAGAATTTTTCTTAGCAAATAGACACCCAGATTCATGATTTTAACCTTATGCATTGGCCCATCGCACACTTCTTGGCAAGAATTATCACCCCTACAAGGCACTCATCTTTGCGACACTTCCTGGGTAGCTTATAGGAAAGGATCTGTGTTGCAAACCTTACTCAATGCTTTGAGATTCCAAACATAATAGCACTGAAGGTGAAACTTTCTATAGGCCTCATCTACAGAGGCACTAGCGATGACCTCCGCGGGATCCACGCCTTTGCGCGAAAGCTCGAAGATCCTATGAATGACCTCATCGATTATCTCATATTTTTGGTCCAGCCAGAGACACCCTCCTCAGAGGCAGCTGAGTAGAAAGTGCATGTAGGATTTTATAGATGAGCCCCTCCCAAAGTGCGGAACATCCAATAGGGACATAATTGCGAAGTTGATGTGCCTAGGCCTATGGGTTGACATGCTCTTCCCCCATCAGGAGCCACTCCAACTCCATGTACTTATCCACTACAAGTTCAGGGAACGTGTCTCATCCAGGATATTGATGTCGCAATACTTCAAGACAGTGATCTTTCCCAACAATGACCCCTTGATCTCTACCTCGGTCAAAATTGGCACCTTCAACATGGGGTTCTCCTTTGTTGCTTTTCTTTTGGTCTGGATCTTATTTCCCAAATGGGTAGTCACCATCTCTCTGCACTTTCTCTATTGTGAACTAAACACTCAAGGATAAAACTAACTCCCTTCATTGCACAACATAATCTATTCAAACTCACTCTGCGCTCTTGCTACAACTCTTCACTCTCTTAGAAAACTAATGCTTCCTTCGTATTTCTCTGTTCTTACTATAGAGAGGTATGACCGGTAGGCTCTCCTACCGCAATTACATCTCTCCCCCTGCGGCTCTCACCTTAATTATTGAACGAGACGACCAACTGTGCACGGGATCTCTCTTTCTATGCGTGCCTCTTGCCTTGAATGTTGAATGGGACAACCAACTGTGCACAAGCTCTCTCTCCTTATGTGCCCCACCACCTTCACTCATGCAGGATTCTTTATTTTTTTTCACTACCACCTTCAACTTATGTAGTCTACCTCATCAAGGATGACAACAAATCTATCTTTTCCTTCTTGTTGTTACCTTTTTTTGTGTTGTTTAATGAAGTACTGACTCTTTATGACTGTTTTCCTTCTACAATCTTTCTAAATCCAGCAAAGATCATTGTAACTGACACAAAATCTCACTGATAAGAGTTATATGACTTGGTGGAATGATGACTAGCGGATTGATGATTGGCGACTTGATGACTAGCAACTGGATGAGTGGCACATTGATGACTTAGGGTGTTGTGGCATGATTACCTAGGCAACTTTTATTATGACTTGACTTTTAACTCCATGTTGCTTTATTCCCAACATTAATGACACTGACTCCTATATGCTATTGACACTAACACTTGACACTTTTCTTTGATCCTGTCATAATCGTAGTGAAATTGACTATATTCTATCATAACTGAATTTGAACTGACTATATGTAAGAATGACAATGAATGATAATGAATAACTGGGTTTTTTTTAATACAACATAGAGTTCCAGGTGTCCTTGCCCCTGTGGACCATGGTAGGGATTAAGTGACTCCCATTGTTGATCCCCTTCATCGGCTACCCTGCCAAGGTGGAAAGCTTTGTTGCACTTGCTTCTATGATGAATAGGATTTGAAATGGACCCAACCATCTCATTATGAGCTTTCATGGGTTCTTCAAACACCTATTGTCATACATCAACACCAATGCACCAAGTTTCAGGGTCTTTCTCTTAATGTTAGTGTCATGCTAGGATTTTTGTGAGTCTGCTTCTCAACCACTTGACTAAACCCTACAATGAACCTGTCTTCTTATAGTTCCATCAATTCATCCAGTCTACGGGAAAGCAATTCACTATTTTCCATATTTGTGGCTATAGCTATGTGCGAGATGGGGACAACAAATTCCAGCGGCATCACTACTTCTTTTCCATAAACTAGTCGGAATGGGGTGTTCTTTGTGATCCTCTTTCACAATGTCCTATAATAACACGGTATTGTTGGAATGCACTGATATCAGTCATCACGTTGTACATTGTATACCTTTATGAGCGCCTACTCCAAAATCTTATTTAATGCTTCCACCGTACCATTTTCTCGAGGGTGGTATAGGGTACTCTTTTGGTGGTGTATCATGAATCGTTTTGTTAGCATGTGGGTAGTGGAATTTAGGAAGTGGGTTCCCCGATCACTCATCAACACCTTCAGGCATCCAAACCTGGCGATGATTTGCTCGAATATGAACTGCGTGGCAGTCTATGAAGTACAATCCTTCACTATAGCAACTTTTTTCCATCTTGTGAGGTGCTTTATCATAGTAATGATATATTGGTTGCCAGTTCTGCGTGTGGTGGGTTGATATGACCCTCAAAATCAATCGCCCATTTCTCAAAAGGCTCGAGTGCAATGACAGGGAAGAGAGGCATCTCATCCCTACGCGACGGCTTTCCAACTCGCTAGAAAACATCACATTGTTTGCAATACATCTTAGCTTCCTAGAACAACGAAGGCCAGCACAATCCTGCATGCAACACCTTGTGCATAGTAGCCTTCCCTGCATAATGTCCTCCTACAATGCCTTCGCGTGCTTCCTACAAGACAAGCGGTCGGTCATGCTCTAACACACACCTGTGCAGTATACCATCAGCTCCGAGATTGTAGAGTTGTCCTAGAATCAAATGAAAATCTGCACTCCATGTTACCAGTTGTCTGCATTGTGCAACTGTATAATCTGTCGATGCAGAACTAGTAGCCAAAAATGTTGTAGTTTCAATAAACTAGTATGGTACAACCTCAATGCGAAACAACTATGCATTAGGGAAATCATTGTCCAATCTTCCTCCTTCCTCATTAGATTCAATCCTATACAGATGATCTAGACCAACATTATGCTTCCTTGTCTTGATAATGACCTCAAACTCAAATCGTTTAAATAGGAGTAACCATCAGTAGATACACCCCCCAACACAAGCATATTGAACAAGTACCTCAAGGAAGAATGATTTGTAAAGAACTTGAAGGAACTCCCCATCAAGTAGTGTCGTAATTTATTTAAAGCATACACCATTGCCAAGCCTTCACGCTCAATTGTGGTATAGTTCTTCTCAACTGTGCATAATTTCCTATCGGAAAAGGAAACGAGGAGATCAATGTCTCCTTCCCATGTCTAGGATAGTACTGCTCCCAACGCTACCAATTATGAGTACACATGCATGTGGAACATGCACATCCAACCTGGAAAAATTAAAATTGGCACAGTAACCAATTTCTCCTTCAAGATGTCCAGTGCTTGCTGGCACTCCTGCGTCTAGACATACTTTATTTCTTTCGACAACAACTCCTCTAGCGACGCTGTAATACTAGCATACTTCTAGATAAAAAAAAATTTAATACCCAATGTGTCCCAAAGTCACGCGCAATTGTTTGACTGATGTTGGGTCCGACAAATTTACAATGACCGCAATCATTTCCAGATTAGGGCTTCCTCGCAAACAACATACCCCAAGAAGACTTCAAATGGGGTGCAAAAAATGCACTTCTTCAAGTTCAAAGAGATTTGAATTTTTTGCAATGATTTAACATGAGTCTTAGTACCTGCAAATGATCTTTCAACATACTGAACATTGTCCATTCGTCCAAATATACCTCCAGGAACTTATGCATGAATTCCTTGAATGTAGTGACCATTATTCTTGAAAATATGGCTAGCACATTCTTCATCCCAAAGGGCATTACATTATAAGCAAAGGATCCCCACTCCATTGCAAAATTAGTCTTTGTGTGATCCTCCTCTTCTATACATGCCTGGTGGTATATAGAGAATCCATCAGTGAAAGAATAGACTTCCCATCCTCCTACATTCTCCGGAACCTCATATGTAAATGGTGTAGGGAACGGTTCATGAATAAATGCTACATTCAGGTTACACAGATCCACATAGATATAGATCTCTCCTATCTTCTTGTCTTGGACCACTATTGGGTTGATCCACGTTGATTCTTAGACTGGAAAAATAATTCCTACATCCAACATGCAGTCCAATTCCTTGTGCACCTTTTCTTTATACTGGGGGTTCAATCTATAAGGTCTTTTCTTTACTGGTTTTTCCCCCTCCTTCAGTTGAATCTTCATTTCTCTGAGATCTTCTACATTTCCTCTCATTTCTAAAAATCTACATGGAAATAGATTTGCATATTCTTTGAGCAGGTCAACTATCTAGGTGACAGTCTCCTAATCCTAGTAATCGCCTATGATGGCCATATTTGGTCCCTCCTTAGTACCAATATTATATTTCTTTATCTTGAGTGGCTCTCTAAACTTTGGCGCAGTACTAGTAGACGACTCATGATGTACCGCACGCTCTCTTGTAGTCTCCCTGATTTGCAAGTTGTGTGGATCATCTTCCTCATCTGTCTCCTTACTCTCAACTTTCCAGCAATATATTAGTTTTTTCAATCGTGCCAAGTCCTTGTGATATGCACAAATTGTCTTCTACATCAAAATCTTGTTTTAGTCATTCTCCAAAGATGAAATGCTTCATTCAATGGAGAACTTTATCCAAGTTAGGATCTGTAATACTGAACCAGAATGTCAATGAATTCGGTAGACGACTCCTCCCAATTCCTAATCTACCTTCTTCTTTCTTGTTGGACATACAAGCTGTGCAGTATGACATCCAGGGTATGGTAGAATAGTTGCACCCACTGATTGCATAGTACACTCTTCATCTCCCATCGCTATTGGCAGAACTCAATGTGTTCTATAGGATATTTAGTCCCCTTGAAACTATTGAGAAGTTCCAAGTCTGTAGCAGACTGGAACCTCACCTTGATACATGTCTCAGCTGCTTCCCAGTTGTTCAACTCATTTTTGTGCGTCATCCACCAGTGCGCAAGCATCCCTTGGGTTATGGCATCCCTTGCTTTTACTCGCTTTTCCTGGTACTTTGCTTGCATTTGTTCGAGGAAAGTATCCACTTTCTCAATTCCATTGAACATTGGTAGATCACACAACTCCAACCCAATCCATCGCACAGACTTATTAATATGTGTGCATCTCCTTGTAGACACCTTATAGAGTTGGTTCGACCAACAATCCAATGCATCCTATGAATCTATGTCAAAAGAACACAGTTTTCCAACTAATCCCTCCATCAGTAGTGGGGTTCACATAATATTCCTTCCTAGTAGTCACATTATTGCGTCGAGAGGCGCTCTACAGCCCAGTATGGGGGAGATCTTGTAACATGTAACGGATGTAACATGTAACATTTGTCGAATATAATAAAATGTAAAATAAAAAGTAATAGTATGGGAGAGATCTTGTAACATGTAACGGATGTAACATGTAATGTTTTTTTAATATAATAAAATGTAAAAAGTAATAGTATGGGGGAGATCTTGTAACATGTAACGGGTAACGTTTTTCGAATATAATAAAATGTAAAAAGTAATAGTATGACGGATGTAACATGTAACGTTTGTAAAAAGTAATAAAATGTAAAAAGTAATATATATTATGATATATTAAATCGGCCATTAAAAAAATAATTAAAAAAATTCATGTCGGCTCATAAAATAAAAAATTATGGAAAGTATTTTAAAAAAATCCATGTTGGTTCATAAAATAAAATATTATGAAAAGTAATTAAAAAATATATGTTCATTTATAAAATAAAAACTTAAAACTTAAACCGGGATCTATCAATCAAGAGAGATCATATTTCTTGACTTTAAATTTAAAAAAAGAAATACACCTCAAGAAATTGGATCCCTCTCGATGCTTGATAGATACAGGTTTAAGATGGATCTATGCTGGTACATATTCTCAATTTCAACACTATTGATATCATCCTTAACTGGTTACAGGTATATTTCTCCTTCTATGGCATCAAGGGGAGCCCCCACATGCAGTTCCTCCAACTTGAAGAACATGCACCTCTACCTCAGATTCAATATAGCATTGTTATCAAATGCCCAATTGATCCCCAACAAAGATGGGTAGGGATCAATGTCCTCCAGGATCTCAATGGATTCAAAATCAACCAATGCATTGACTCAATCAATGTTTACTTCCACACTAGTTAGCCTCCCAATCAAGTATACCTTGTACTGATTGGCTAGTCTAAGTTGTATAGGAGACTATACCAGCTTTTTCTTCCCCAACAACTCCCACGTTTTCTTATGGATAATGTTCACATCATCCCCCAAATCGAGCATCACATCCTTCATATCAAAATACCCCAGCTCAAGGGATGGCATGAAATCCTTTCTAGTTCTTCTTTTCTTTCCCACTCTGCGCTCATTCCTTTCGAGTAGTGGTGTAGAAATGGGTTCTTCAACCTTATTTAACATTACTAACTTTTCCAACATATTAGTCACTTTATTGAAAACATCAAGATCATTCAATATATTTAAACAACTTTGCATCAAGGTACTTATTGGGTCTTCCTGGTGACTATTGTACGTATCCATGTGTTGTTCTTCTTTGCATTGCACAGCTTGTCTTTGTTTTTCGCTACGCATACTACACAGTAGCTCTTCAATGCATAGTTTGCACAATTTCTCCTCCCTATGAAACCTTTCATGTCGTAGGCCTTCCTCTCGCTGTGCATCTTCCTCGGTCTCTTTATGTGCATCGCGTAGGAACTACCGTTGTTGTGCAACATCAAATGTGGGTAGGGACTGCACAACTTTCTTTATCTTCTGCTCCACTAGTATTCCTGCACTACAATTTCCCTCGATGTATTCACCTGTCTGATCGTTCCTTGTGTCACTGTGTTCACCTGCATTAGATCCCTTTTAGCATTTCCCACCCTTGGTTCAGTAGTCACCATGTTACAGTGACCTTTCTTGTCTTCCCATTCCTTGAGTAGGTGTAGGCAATATTCTCTCGTATATTATGTCCTATGGCAATATGAGCACATGGCACAAGGATTATCACAGAACCTTGCCAAGTGGTCAGGCTATCCATAGTTTGAAAAATCAATTGTGTTTCTCCTCCTCTATAGCCTCTTCCACAGGCTTAGAACCCTCTGTGCGCTGCCCCCCACTGTACTATGGGATCAGGTCCTCTATTGTATTCTACACCTTGAACTCGATAGGTTTTTACTATGTTATCTTTCATCAATTGAAAAGTGCGACAGTTGTTCACATGATGTTCGATTGATTTCTAGATTTTGGAAAAGGGTACATGCATAGAGCTCTGGTACTTTTGCAACTTCAGGCAGTTTGGAGGTGTGTGGCCCTAGCTTCTATAGATCTCACACCACTCAGCTTTAGGTGTTGTAGGAAAAGGACTAGGTGCAATGGAAACCATGTAGTTGTTCAACATTGTGCATTCATTTTTGTGATGGCCTTCTGTTCTACAAAAGCTACACCACACATTTTCTCTTACTGCCTTTCCAGCAAATAGTTGTTGTAGTTGCACGGCTAGTGCAGCAAACTGTATATGTACCTGCAACATTCATGGTGATGCCTCACCTCCAGCAGTCGTTTCCAACTTTATTGCAATCTCCAAGGCCTCTGACTGAGTAGCCACCTTTTGTTGTGTCAATGGAACTCTAATATGTGTCAACAATCCCGCAATGAACCATTCATGGTGATGCAAATCTTGGATACGTAAAATTAGTCGGTCCAACATAATCTTGAATCACTGGTTGTAGTCCCACATAGACTCGCCAAATCTTTGCTTAATCTCCTTGATCTCATTAATGCACTATGACTATGACTTTGGATTCTGGAATTCTTTTAGAATATCTGCTTTGATGGTTTCCAATGATTGAGTATGTCTTGTGGTGAGAGTACAATTATATTTCATGTACCATGTCAGAGCCCTGTCTCAGAATGTGGTATCCAATACCCGATTTGGAAGCCTCATCCATGATGTTCTTCACAAACCATATCATCTCATAGGTAAACCAATGTTGTTATGTGTTGTATTTACCTATCCCATGAAAGGCGGGCAATCTCAACGTGGAATCTAAGGTAGACGTCATTCTTGTAGGTACAAATGAACTGCTATTCCTATTTGCAATTAGTGTGTTAAATCTACTTCTTGAAATCTGTGTATCTACATCAATGCACTTGGTAGGACTGGATTCTATCCCTCTAACTTATAATTCTACTAGTTATACTTCTGCTTCGGGACTTGCTTCCTATGTAAACTCAAGCAATAACTGGTCTTCTTGATTAGATAAAGGGCATTGGGGGTTGGGATGAAGCACAGGATCCTTCAAGGTACATTCCTTATGACGATACTAAGTCCAAGGGAGATCAAATCCAACTATGCATTCTCTTATTGATTCATACAAGTGCATCCATTAGTCTGCACTTCCTGTTTGACGGACAATCTACCAAGAGCAGACTCGAGGCCTGATCTCCCTAGCTCAATGCGAGTCTAGAACAAATAAAACAGAATATAAATCACTCTCCTAGATCTAATTAGAGATCAAGGAACTAGATGCTTTACCTTTCAGATCCCTGATCCTTTTCCCTTGAATGCTGCTCCAAAGTTGATGGTCTTAAGATCCAAGCTGCAAAACCTGTCAAGACAATACAACAACAAAACAAGTGGCAAAATGCACCTACACAATAATAGATCTAAGTAAGCAGTTAAGCAGGCGAACTACACAAGATATCATTAACACAATGAGATTTTGGTGGAAAGCACTTATATTACTGTATTGAAAGGGAAATACATAGGATGAAGAGATTACAACCAATGACTTAACGTAGCAATCCTTCTCCGATCAAGCCAATGCCAAAGCCTCCCAAGGAAGCGTGAGTCTCCCAATAGATGAGTATAGATCTCTCCTAAGGTAATTTCACCAACATGTAGATACTCTAGACTTACTCCCTTTGGAATGGGAATTGGCTTCACCTATATAGGACTAAGAGGATAGGATAGGTTGAGATATGGTAGGAGAGAGATAGGGGATCTCACCCAAAGGCTAGGGAACTGAAAGCCATCTCCCCTACAGGCTAGGGATAGGGATCCACATCACTCATCTTCGAGAAAGGGCTCGAAGATGCACTTTTATCCAACTAACTGACATCGTCGCAGGCTGCATGAGGACAACCTGCGACGTCACATGTTGCACAAAGGTGAACTGCGACAACCTTGAAAAGTAGGTCAGTTAATCTCTCTAGTCACAGGGAACTTCAGGGATGTTTACACTGAGTCTCAGGGTAGCAAGATTTAGGTGTAACACTTCCTCTTCTTCCACGTCCTATAGGTTCTTTCTTCTTTCTGCCTCAGGGGGGTGATACCACTATTCTCATCATAACTCTCACTTTATTCCATTCCATACCTCTTTGGGGGTATATCATCTTCTAAGAACTCTTCTTGCCCAGCTTTTGCACACCCTTTTGGCATAGAGGACCCTTCTACACACTCTCGTCATGCATTCTCATCTCTAGCGTTCTTATTACTCTCCTATCCACACTATCTTTCCTCATCGACTGCTTTTCTCTTTTCTTTCTTCTGACTTCCTACTTTATCTCAGCCCTTCTTACTTGTCTTTTTTCCCTTTGGAGTCGTTGCTCTTCTGGATCCATTTATGCACCTACTTATTCTCCCACCACTTCATACCCCACCCCCTCAACATGGTGTTTATGCTACCATGTTATCGGGGTTCGTTGTCATTAGCCCCTTCTCAATAAACAACACATTTACCCACAATGGAATCTATGTCAAGAATCTCTTTCTTGGGCCCTCTTCAAAACTTGCTTCTACGTTGCTATATGATTCACTATGTCTTATAGAAAATTTTACAATATACCCTCCTTTCACTCAAAAGAACCAAAAGTAAACATCTCTAGACCACTTATTATCTAGATCTTTCACTTCTTGTATCTTCTCCTCAATCCATGGTATCAACTGAGGAAAATTATATGAATATCAGACCGCCTCTTTGTCCACTCATATATCAAAACAAGAAGCTCACAGAAGAAATTTTCATACAAATCCGAATAAAGATACATGTCTTTCCAGCGTTGGGGTGAAAACCGCAGTCCTCTAGTCTCTTGTTTCCAAAACTCATCCTCCTTACTTTCCAACCATGCTTCGATCTCGGATTTAGTGGGATTCCACCTCATTTGTTCATCCTCCCTTCACGATCCCCATCAGGTCCCATCAACATAACCATTTGTTGGCTAGTGGTTTTTCAGACCTAGGGTTCAACTTTCATCACCAGTAAAAACACCCTATAGGCTCCAACATTTTCAATGCCCTATAAACAGGATAAGGTCTTACCCGAGACGCGTGCATGAAATTACAAAGACATTACAGGGATGTGCATGAGAGGATGGGTTCTTTCTAATCATTAGTGCATTCATTCCTTAATTTGACCATACATTCAACTACTGAACAATTATTATACATTCAACCATAAAGACACTGTGCAAGAAAAATCTGAGATAACATTTGCATTTGCAATCCATGGCAATAAATCTATCTCAACAACTTAGTGGTCCTTTCCTTATACAACATTACATTCATTGCACCATGTACAATGCATAATACATCACAAAACTCAACAGCTAGAACAATATCAAAACTAACATCACATAACAGGCTATCTTCGAACATAATTGACTAGCTGACTACATCTCTCGGAGCAATAACAATAACAACAACAACCCAGCCCTTTACAAAATTTGCCTTTATATACGCTTAGGTTCAAAACTACAAAACTACTAGTGGTGTGCAGTTTCTACTAAACTCGACACACAATTTCTAACTAAACTCGGTGCACGGTCTACTTCTAACTATCTTCATTGGTGCACAATTGCTTCCAACTGAACCGAAATTTGGGCACCAACAACTACACGCACCAGACACACATTTATATTTTAAATAGTAGAAATCACCGATGCATTATTATGTGCACCATAAAAAGTTTGTAGGTTTTCCTTCGTCGGTGTGTTTGTATATATAAAACACATCAGCTATAGATTTGCACTTAAAAAATGGAAATTTATATCCAGTGCATAATTTTGCTCACTGTGACAGTGTGTTCCCACATGCACCATTAACGATGCGTTCCTTTAGATGTGGACAACCAATAACGCATAAATATAATAAAATAATGAATTATACATCATTGTGTTTTATCTGAGCATTGTGGTGGTGCTAGGTTGATGGTGCTCTCTATTAAACATTGAAGCACTGGTAGTGGTCTTCCTTATTTAATTTGTACGCGGCACTTACGAAAAATTTTGTTGGGCCCAAAAAAAAATTTTAAAATTATAATAAGTATTTCATGTACCTGTTTTGTATAGATTTTTTATTTTATTAATATAATTAGTGATGAAATTTATATGCAAATCAAAGATAGATACCAGAACCACCTCAATTTGATTCTTATGATGTCGGTCAAGTATGGCAAGTAGGAGAGAGGGAGAGGGATTTGGTTACTCATCTTATTTATGATGACACTCATCATATATTATTTCAGGTTGGCCTCCTCAATTTTTACGAGGAAATTAATTCGCTCAAGGGCTAGACTAAGCTATTGATGGAGTTGATTCATCCATGGGACAATGATAGGCAGGACTTTAGGGTTGGTCTGGATATTTGGTACTAGTTCGCAGAGGAGGATTTGTACTTTATTATATGTTTATCTAGGATGGGGGAGGACTTTCCCCATTTTCCTTATCTACCACCTAGTGTTGTAGCTGACACTCAGTTGAGGTATGTTCAGCGATTCATTAGTGATGATATTACTCGGCTTAGTGAGTTCCAGGTGAGTGGAGGCTAGTTGAGGCTAGATGCATTCTGGTCAGAGGAGGCCAAGTGCTTGAGCCTTTTTGTTACCATGATAGCACACCCTCTCACTTATGGGCGGTGCATTAGCTACGCTATGTTGCCTTATGTGGAGATTTTATTGCAGATGCCCAACATGAACAAGTGGGAAACTATTTTTCGACGATAGTTTTTCATAGGTTTAGACCATTGTCCTAGCCATTTGCAGGGGAGACAACTTTTCCCCTTTGCTTCAGAGTTATTCAATCTATTTTTTAGAGGTTTCCAGTAACTCAACCCAAATTCGAGCCTACATATGATCGCATGCTAGTCAAACCTATGACTGATTAGGGCATGCGCATCTGGGCGTAAGGGTTTCCCAACACATGACATCCCAAGATCATGTATAGGGCGCCTAGCGCAGAGGTTTTGGCGATGTTGCACAGTCAAGACTGACAATTAGTCATTGATTGTGTATACTATCCATATGAAGGTATCGATTAGCGAGGATGTGCAAACATCCGAGTTACACAAGACAAGCCATTGGATATGAGAGGTAATATATATGATCGTTATATTTTAATTATTGTAGTTGCATGAATTTATTTTATTTAATGCACATGTAATTTATTATAATATTTTGTTTAAATTGTCTAATTATTGTTGTCCATTATTTTGCAGATATTGGCATGTTTGCCGAGGATGAGCCACCATAGTATGATGTGGACATGGTTGAGGCTGATGAGAAATTTCCTTACTACATACCTAGCATGGAGCAACACAAGCCATGTCCAAGATCCCGTCACCACGTAGCGGATCATCTTTTTCACTTGATGGCTCGGCACATTGTGGAGCATATACGACATCGAGATATCATGTGGGACCCCCAACTCTCTCTCTCTTATGGTCCACCCTTCCCAAATATATGATGGGATTGGTGCGTCATATTGTCGATGCCCTTAGACTCATTAATGACTTGAGGACACGTATTCTAAATGTATATTCCAAGGACAATCCTTCTCCACCTCCTCCATTCCCTAATCCAACTTATATTGGTTCATCTAGCACTGCACATGCATCTACCTCTTATCCACCACCGCCATCCCCTCCTCCAGCATCCCCGCCACCATCCACTAATGCCCAATCCACCGATCCATTAGTCCCACCATCACCTCCTCCAACATCCCCACCACCATCCACTGATGCCCCATCCACTGATAGATTAGTCCCACCATCGTCATCCCCTCCTCCAACATCCCCACCACCATCCACTGATTCCCCATCCATCGATCCATCATTCCCACGACTTCCATCTCCTCCTCCAACATCCCCACCACCATCCATCGATACCCTATCCATAAATATATTAGTCCCACCACCACCATCCCCTCCTCCAGTATCCCCACCACCATCTATCGCTGCCCCATCCACCGCCATCCCCTCCTCCGGTAGGCCCACCACCACGACCTCGTCCCGCACCAGCTATAGCATCCACTAGTGCACCAACTGCAACATCCCTTGATGCACCAGGATATTTACAAGATTTGATGTCATCGGCTAGTATAACTCTAGATTGAGATACACACTAGTTTCTATTTGTTGCATTGTCACATGACACAGGTAGTGGTGTACCCTTGGCCTCTTATGATGTACATGGAGTTGATGAGGTTGGCTTTGGCAGTAGACCTAGCTAGTGTATTTCATTTTTGAAATATGAGTTGACACTTATATTGATTTTTTATATGTATATTTCACTTCATATGTATATATTATTCATTTTCATATCATGTTCATGTTGATATTGTTTGATTTGTAAATTATGCCTGAGTGTCTTTATATTATGCCTTTTCATATCATGTTAATGTTCATGTTATTGGGTAATTATTTTAATCTCGACAAATATGGTTCCATAAATTCATTTGATTAATATTTATTACTAAAACAATTGGAAAATTTGGTATGGTTGGAATTATTATATAGCAATGAGAGATCTGTCATCGTGGAATCATAAGGCCAAGTAATATTGCTTACAATGGATTTTAGTCTTTTGAATTTATAAGAGCTCTCTTTTTGTTAAAATATCAAAATGATTAACTAATAATCTATGCACAATTATTTGAGTTCTATTGCTTATAATTCAGTGTATTTCAAAGGAATTATGCGTGCATTAGTCACTAGATGAGGTTACTACACAAGACATGTTGTAATATGTTTTAGAAAACTTCATTTGTGCAAGTGGGTAAACCATAAGATAAATTTCAATTGAATTTGAAATATGTAATTGATTTTTTATCCAACCCTGCGGCATCTTCATTGTATCTTAATTTAAAAATATATTGTTTTTAACAATGATGTAATAAGTTTCAATCTCATCCCTAAAACAAAATTTATAATTAGAAATGGACAAATAAATTAAAACATATTTGCTAAACTTTAATATACAATAAAAGTGAAGCATTAACTTGTACCATTGATGATGATGTGGATTCTAAAAAACAAATACTTTTTATGGTTTGAAATTGTAAAACTCTAAATAATGAGCAACAAATCTTTAAAAAAAATAAAAATTGTGCAAAATTGTTGTTAAAATTAAAGTCATAAATTGTATTCGTTAACCATTGATACTATATTAATTGTAACCCTTAACACTAGCGTCAACAATAAACCATTATACCAAAACCCAATTAAATTGACAACAATAACTAACCATTAAACATTATAACAATATAATAATAACATACCATATCATGGTATAAAATTATTATGATATATTGCTATTATAAGATAATAATAATATAACAATAGTAGCAATAATAATATAATAATGTCAAAACCCCTCAAGCATGTGTATTATCCTCACCTTTCAAACACTCAAAGGGTATCCATAAGTGTAGGCATTTTTTTGAATAGTTAGGGTAAAATTTTGATATGTTCTACAAGAATATGGGCTTCGATTTCAAGATAGGGAACCTCATCAATGTTTCTCTATCATCTCCAACTAAACCCCACTTTCGCCCTTAGTTTTGTTTCACCTTTCTATTATACCAACTAGAAGAGAGATACTCTAAAAAGTAATCGATCAATGAACAAATTGCAGATTCTGTGAATGTTGGAGCATTATCTAATCAAAAGGTTGAAAAGAATATGAAGCATATTTATCAATTGATCCTAGAATTTGTATTCAATTGCCCTACCCACAACAACCATTTACCACAAATCATATATATCAATTCATCCTTGCATCTAGCCATGAACAAGCTAGGGTTAATGCCATCTTGAAAAATTTAATGTTTTTATGGATGGTCTCCTTGTTTGTAGCCATGAATGGACAAGGGTTAATGTCTGTTATACATCAGATTTACACTTTGAACTTTAGTGTCGCATCCTCGTATCATACGACCTAGCGACACTTCTTCCTAATAGGTGTTGGACCTTGTTGGTCCCCTTCTTAGCCTCATCTGGAGACTTAGGAGGAAAATCCAACCACAGTCAACCGAATGCCACCTCATCCAACCATTTCTTGGCATTATTTTCACGCCCTGCTAGTATAGCAAGACACGAAAAATTCCCTATTTTTGTGTGTTGCATACCTGCAGGGGCACGAAAATCTCTATAATTTCGCGCATACCTGAATGTATTTTGGATCTTACCCTTCGGGAGATTTCCTTGGGGTTGCAACCTCTGATTTGATCCTAACCTATCCTCCTTGTTTAGCTTGGATGGTCCACTAGACTCTCACCTAGATCCACCTTCCTCTCCATATGGTTGGCTTTCTAAATGCTATAAAGGAGAGGCCATCCATGAGCCAAAGGGAGGACAATTTGGGGTATCAAACCTATGACCCTAAAAGGTTTGCAGAGATAGCAAAAGGGAGGAAGCTTTGGAGCTGGAGGTTGCTTAGACATCAAGGAATCAAGTTGTAAGTTTCATTAAGTTTCCATTTAATAATAACTTGTCTTATTTTCCCACTTTGTCTGTCATGTTTTAATCATTTACATGAAGTGTTTCTAATGTGATTTAGATCTAATTGGTGTACATGGTATTTGGAGAATCGTTGTGTTTGTTGTTTGCTTGATCTTAACAGGTTATGATTGGGAGATCCAAGATAGAAGCTAGGAGCGAAAACAAACATCTGGTTAAGGTGAGTTATACCATTTCTTCTTCTTTAAATACATTCAATCTGTATACAGTGATTAGATCTAGGATTTTAAGGTGGCATTTGTTGTATACTGTCTTAGATTAGGCATGTTTAATCTCAGTTTGATCTAAGACAACCTCTTCTTATCCGTAGGAAGAAAGTTCTACCACATGTCAATGTTTGTACGCATTGGCTCATGTGAGAACTGGTATTTAGATGCATAACCTTGCTTATCCTTGTTTACATGGTTGTTCCATGTTTCCCTCAACATCTCATTTCATGCATGTGGCAAGAATCAGCTTCAAAATCCATGTTCCATGTATGCCTATGAAACATTAAATTGTCCATAAGAGAAATGTAGTTATGATTTATACATATCAAGCATGGGAATTGTGTACTTTATTATTTTGGTGGAAAATGGTTACTTCAAAATCACAATCACAAAGGTTATGTCAAAGTCTAAGACTATGCCTACATCGTACTCTCAAAATACGCAAAATTTGCTTAAATTACGATCATAATCATAGTTTTTTTCTCATTTGAGTGACTGCAAAGGTATTAAATCTTCGTAATAATTCCAAGTATGTGGCTTTAGTATCTAATTTGTAACTTGGAGAGTGTTATTAAACCATGGGCCATGTTATGAGATATGATAATATATTTGGAAAAATTGAAAGTAAAGTTGAGTGATGATTGAATGTATGAAAGCAATCTATAGTGGGATGGTAAATAAGATACGATTACTTGGTATACTTTTCACCTCTTCAGTTTGATGATGTTCATATAATGTTTAACTTTAGTTGTATGAAATGTTTTCATTTGGCTTGTGATTGTAATAACTTATAATCATTTTATGTCATTGTGTACATTCTGTTGATTAAACATGTTTACAAACTTGATTATTAAATGTCCTTCAAGGCAATAGTTGTTAATAGCAATCCTAGAAAAAGAGAGAATATGCATGTAGATCTTACAAATAAAAATTATTCACATAAAAAAAATTACAAAAGAAATTGCAATTACATAAAAATTCAATTTATCTTCAACATTGTGGTTGTAAATTGTTGTTAAGTTTTCATATCCAACACCATAATAATTTCATAAAAACAGATAACATGCAGATGGTACAATTGGAAATGTTTCATAGTGCATTACAAACCTTGAAGTTTCACATTCTTTTAATTCTTATTCAACATGATGGTTGTAAATTGTATTTAACTTTTCATATCCAACATCGTCATAAAATGTAAAAAAAAAACAAAATTAATCAATTGTAGATACCCATAATAAAATGTCATGGTCATCACATAAATGTCCAGATAAAACATGTACATAACTATTCGTTGTCATCACCTTGCTTATCTTCCTCGACACTTGGCATGATTATATTGTTGTTCTCAAAATGATGTTTTGATCTCGAACCGTGTCTTAGTATGAACCACCAATCCCTATCCAACACATTCGGGTAAAAGAACAGTTGGTTTCAATGTTTTGGGTAAACATAAGGCTCATTCTTTTCATCCCACATATTTTTAGAGTTGATACATATCAGCCCACTATCATGATATTCCTTTACATTATTATGGTCGAAAGTATCCTACCACTTGTACTTAAGAATAACACATTGGAAAGGTGATAAGTCCACTTGCATGATCTCTTATCTCTTTCTGGCATAACCTAGCTTCCCCTCTATTGTGTTTTGATCACAATGGCTAGCACGACTAGATTTGTCTAAATTGACCTCCACTCCACAATCAAATGTGACATGTCCATCATCGGTATCCTTAGTGCAAAAATGATGTCCATATGCCCACATAGATGGGGACAAGTGCACCTAAAAAATGCAAAGAATGGATGTTGTCATATGTTTAGTAAGTTGAGCAATAATAAAAACATAAGACATGTTAGAATTCAAAAATGCATTATAAAATGAATTACAAAGTACACATGGAAGCACATTTTCTTTGAGTAACCTACAATTAGTGGGAAATGTAAATGTACTATGTCATTAACCATGCAAGAAATCTTTTTTCATCATTGATAATGGGGACTAGATGGTTTGTTACCTCAGTAGTGTCAAGAAGCACGCTTCCAACATACCATACATTTATTTCAAATTATACAACAACATTGTTGTTCTTGGTTGGGAAGACCTTGATCCATGCCTAAAGAGAGGGGTGGTGCAAGCATATTTTAGGATTTTGAAGAAGGCATCGACAATATTAGCATCGTTCCCAAGCTCATCTTGTTGGAATGCATTTAACAACATTCCCTCCATGGCCTAGGTATCTTGTAAGAAATCATCCATACCAACCTCTATATAATTTTTTTCATCCCCAACCCATGAAGAACTAGTGCTACTATAGATGTTCTGAATTGGTGACTCAGGGCGTAGTGGGAATTGAATAGGTGGTTGATTCAACTATGCTTTGTATGCTTCCTCTCCGAGCTCTACATGTTTAGCAACCTTCTCTCGAGTTGACATCATATTGGGGTGCAACGATAGACAGTAGACAGGTTTATCAATGTCAAAATCCTGGTTGCAAAAATAGTGTACATTAAATCAATGATATTAGTAAACACATAGCATTTAGTATGTTGAAACATTATACCAAACATCCAAAAATACAATTACTCAGTGATCTTTTTCTTGCGCCCCAAAGGGATATCTAAAGGTATCCCCAATGCAAGCCACTTGTTACAAGCATTTGGTGGTCTACACAAGTTATAGTTTATTAACAACTCATCACCATGATACAAACTATCTATTGCATGCACAAAAACAAATTTGGATGCCTTCTTTTTCATGAAGAACTCTTTGTCATTAGAGTGTACCTCAAATGAACAATGAGCAACTATAGCTATTTATGAACCCCGCGATTTTCCCATGAGTGCATGGATGACCATTGATATATAACAGGTTCTTCATGTTAAATTTTATTAAATCACAACCATTCATGCACATACTATACATAAAAAAGTTATGTTTGTATTTAACAATATTCAAGTAATCATATCGACTATAAAGAGGACCAAAATATTTTTGGAATCGATTTAATACCGAGAGGGGGGGTGAATCAGTATTAGCGCAGTAATCAGCAGTTTTTACCTTCTTTAACAATTAGCCTTAACTTAATCTTGATGATTAGTTATGCATCCAATATAAACAATACCATTCATCCATATATGCATCAAGGCAAATAACACATAACACACAGGATTTTAACGTGGAAACCCAACCGGGAGAAAACCACGGAATGCTTCTTTTATAGTGGAAAAAGAATACAGTCAAGGAAGCACCAACTTCCTATATTTACCAGCACCAACTGGAAGGAGTCACCGACCCCCTGGTTTTACAGGCACCGACTTGAAGGAAGCTTCAACTCCCTGTGTTTCTCCAGCACCAACTGGAAGGAGGCTACAACCCCCTTTCTCCTTGCCTTTTCATGCCGCCCAGATATCCAATGTATGATTTTGTCTTATTGAACTTCAACTCCTCCCACTCTTTTGATCTTCTAGTATTAGTTCTGATGTGCGCTACCTTTGTATGCAGTCGATTCACTGTCATTGTGCTGCATCCATCACTTGAATTCTCATTCCTCTCAATTCTATACCTCTACTTATGTCTTACTTCATGTACTCTGTGCTTGTTGATTCTGCAATCTTCGCTCAAGGTATGCTATGTCGATCTACTACTGCGCACCTGCACTTGGCAACCGATATCGTGCTTTCAATTGATAGCTTGTTGTTCTGAAATAATGCACTAGTAACATATGGAACTGCGCACTTACTAATGTGTCTGTTCTATTTAAGTGCCACAATCTTTTAGATAATATGCGACGTCTTGTGCATAAAATGATTCATCCTTTCGATTTAATGCACTTGTCTCAAATTATCCTCATTATGACACGTTTACTAGATCCCGATGTTGTTATGTCATTGTGCATCATACGGTCTTCTCAACTTCGCACACTTCACTTCAGTCTTCATGCATCAGCTAGACATCTGCGCATCACATGATATACATCGGTTCTGTCTCTACACTTTTGGATTACCACATCTGTGACTTTCTGTGTGTTGTCTACAGTCTTGTCATTCGTTCTTCACATAGTTGTGCATATTTTAGTATTTCTTCCCTTTAGTACTTCCGCATCTGCCACAGATCTACAACATCATTCTACGCACCATCAACTTCATCATTCCTTTGCATGTGTGCACTTGGCTCCTCTCTAGATCACAATGTTTTGTCCTCGATCCCTTAATGCCCCGAATATAAATCGATATCTTCCAACTGAATCTCTTCGCCATCAAGATTACTTCAAATATCCAACTTGCATCTCTATTTATACATGTCCTGCACGGATTATATGTACACAAGTTGATTGTGGCATCCCTTCTTCCTTGCTTCACAGATTGTTCTTTTGCCACATGTCATCATCTGTGATGTTGATGTGTCATCCTTTGTGGGTCTTGTGCATCCACTATCCACTACTTAGTGGTACTTACACCCAATGGTGTACCCTTGCACTCTTGATGCACCATTACTTTGAGGTATGTGCACATCCTTACTCTCCGACTTGATGAGTCTTCGACCCTTGTTGTCCCTTCTCTTGTGGGTGTTGTGCATCTAATGTATCAACGTTTTGCGGAATCTGCGCATAAACCAACTTCTGCTTGGTGGGACTTTGACCCTTGCTTTACCATCACTTGTGGGACTTGTGCCTTTGTTGTGTCTTCGGCTGTGGAATTTGCGCATAACCAAACTTCTACTTCAATTCTTTTCTTGGAACTTGTGCATCCTTTACTAACTGAAAGCATCTTCTGATTGACAGGACTTGCGCGCTTTCAGGACTATCCAACCATAAGTTTTTCCTTGCTGCTTGCGCACTCCCGATCTTTGATCATCCAATGTTTAGGATTGCTTGCGCATTCCAGAGTCTTCTTTCAACATGCTTGAACACTTCTATCTCTGCTTGACCAAATCCTTGGTTGCTTGTGCACATGTACCTTTTTCCAACCAGGTCTTCTGTTGCTACCTTGAGTGAGTATGGCTTGGTGGACTTGATATCTATGCAGGGACCACATGTAGTAGGATACATTTCATGATGTAGCATTCTTATGTACTTCTTCACACTGGATCTACATGATGTATCCTTGGACACATCTTCAGACTAGATGCAACATCTAGATATACTTTTTCATACTTGCATCCATATATGTCACCACCTTGCACATATACTCCTTCAAACCGTCATAGGAATGTTGCATCCACTTTGACATCCTCTTTGACATGAGTTGACATCAATGAATCAAACTGAATCAATTGACATCCTCTTTCACATCAGTTGACATCAATGACAACCAAAGTTCAACAATCTCCCCATTTGGCATTTATGTCGACACCTTATGAAGTTGTGTATGATCTTCTTTGATTTGTATGCTTCATCTTCACATGTCACAGTACTCCGCTTGTGTATATGCTCCCCCTGACTTCTTTGGGATTCTGTGCTTTCTGTTGTAAGTACTTCTTCTGCTTTTCTATTGCTTCTGTGCAGACCACATGTACAGTCATCTTCATGCCATTTCTCCAAGTGATCTACTTCACACTCTTTCACATCTTCTAGTTCTTCATGTTATCTCTTGATGTTGGTTCTTTTCTGTTGCATTCAGCGTTATGGACAACCAGCTTCATGCTTTAATCCCAGCTGCTATGTCAGCTTCATGTATTTATCCCCCTTTGACATCAATGGCAAAGAGGTGCCACTTATTGCGCAATTTAAATTCCTTTATTGCTCTGCGTCAGCCTCTACCTCAATTGTTTTTCAGGGATGACTCGCCCTGTCTTCATGCTTCATTTATTTCTTGTAATTATGCACTGATGTCCTTTCATAATTATCTTTAATTGCTTTTTGGATACATGTGTTACATAAATATTTCATATTGATCTCTTGTTCCTATCACAACACTTTGTGCGCAGTGATTCATGCAAATTTCTCTCGTGTCAACTGTGCAGTGCCAATTTTCTCCAGACTTATGCATCTTTTCATTTGTTTCCTTTCTGCACTAGACTGCTTCATCTATCGCATTTACTGCATTGTCACCTTGCTTTGTCGCATTTATTGGTGTCACATCTCTTTCCATGGCAACCAAAGATTTGGCACGTTTATCCGCTAGCTCAACATTAAAGAAGATATGCTTTGCTCATGTGAGATCCATTGCCTGTCATCATCATACATGAGATTTTGGGGAAACATCTTTCCATCACACGACCAAATGAAATACATTTTAGCTTTCTATACACCTTTTTGTCACTTATTAAATTCGATATTTAATTTTGGCGACTCCACCACCTTTTCGACTTGTGCGATATTGAATGCATATCTCATCAAATTAATTTCATGCACGCGAACGTATTCAATTCACCTCTATAAGAGTTTCATGAGAAATGTTTGGTTCATCGCCATTACTTTCATGAATTTATGTGTCGCGTTGTCTTCTGGTTTTTCTTCTTCCTTTTAATGGCCTCCTTCTATCCTTCTATCACAGAATGAGAAGCTCTCTTGAAAATGTATGCCTCGCTGTTCAGACTCAACAATCTGAGTTCACATGCCTGAGATTCGATATGGGTTCATGGAAACACTGGATGGAGAATGTTGAGTACCGATATCAGTATGCTCAATCACGGGTGTATCTCGGGCATTCTCATAAATTAACCCAATTGAGTCGTTGGGTTGATAATCTAGAGCGTCAACAACAACAAATATTAAATGAATTGTCCTTTCTTTGGACTCAACACACTAAGACATCATCATCTGCAACTATGCAGCTTCTTCCCATGCATCCTTCTTCAGACTGTACTTCACTGTGCTGGTGGATTTGGAGCTTCGACTTGCAAACCAGCCAGACTCAGCAATTGAACTCGAGCTGCAGTTATAGATGGCTTTAGCATGTTTCAATTTTTCCATACTTACTCACGTTCTTGTATACGCCATTTGTGGCCTCGGCACAGAGTCTTGACTCATGCATTTTGTAATCATACCCATTTCTTTATATAATGAAAAGATCCATTTTGCGTAGTCTCATGTCTTTCAACAATGTTTGTTTCTTCATGCAACACTTTTCTTTTTGCATTTGCACTAATAAATTCAAACAATTACTCTATTCTATACTGTGTCATATGCAAGGTAACAACTTAATGTATGCATGTATTTGAATTTTTCCTCTTTCTGCAATATAACTGACTTAACACACAACCTAGTGCAACCATAATGAATACTGTGACAAACATTAACCACACACCTAACTAACATACCCTTAAATTCCTTAATATATACAACGTTGAACTCAAGGGTCTCACTCAGTCCTTATGTGATTATCCAAAGAGGAAACAATTGCTTGTTGCAATAGATGCACCTAGATTATTTGTATCTTTGGCACACTTCTGAGGGGATTTCCTTACCCAGGCTTGTTGTGCGCATTTCCATTTCGATTCTGCACTAGAGATTTTTCACTACAGTCCTTGCGATTTCCTTTGTGCAATAAATCTTCATCTAGATAGTTCACTACTTTCAGAAAGTACATGGTCTCATGTCCAAAACCATCACATGCATAGCATCTCATAGTTTGACAATATTTTGCAATATGGCCAAAGCGATTGCATCTTGCGCACTTCACCCTGTTAATCCTTCTTTGGTTAGGGAATTGAAAAGAGTTGTAGTTGAGAGATTCATCATACCTGAAGGACTTAACATGATTAGGGAAATATTCTCTGTCGCGGACCTTCTTTGATACCTTTACATAACCAAGACCTATTTTATCTACCAGTGATCTCCGATCTTTCAGAATCCTGTTTAGAATTAACGTGCTGCCCTTGAACTTGCTCTTCATTTCATCATCAATACTAGACTTGTTACTTTCTTGATGTGCACAAACCACAATGGGATATTCGACATGCTTCTTTCCCTTTATCTCGATCAATTTTTCTTCTAGACGATATATCTCTTTGTCCTTTGCTTCAAGCTGACTTGTCAGCATTTTGATGTTCTGCGCCAATTCTTCCAGAGAATATTTCAATGCCAATTTATCTTCCTCAAGTGATCTGACCTTTTCTTGTACACAAATAAGTTGCATCTCATAGTTGGTTACCTTTTCACAAACTTCTACGTCAAGAGACTCTTGAAATGGCTTGTCTTGTTCCTCATACTTTGACAATTGTTCCTAGAAGAATTTGTTCTTCTTTCTTGATTTCTTTAATTCATATAGGGCATTGATCAATTCTCCTTCCCAGTCAATATCTGTAGCATTTTCTTCCTGACTATCAGTCTTAACCTCTTCAACAGGATTTGAATGTGTAATTGGCTTTGGAGGTGTTTTAAATGATCCACTAAAGAAGTATTTGTCTAGAGACCCTGGTTTGCTTTGCGCAACTGGAGTATACTTCAAACTGCTCTTCTTCTTTTCATATTTGCTTTCTTCCATCACGTGAGACATGAAAAGTACTTATTTTGGTTCTTCATCGTAGTCACTTCCTTCAGATGCATTACTTCCTTCCTTAGTGTATAGAATCTTCCTTTGTTTTGGATTCCTCCTTTTATTTCAGGTTTGTGTTGTGAGCACACAGTTTTTCGATCGTACGAACTAGATTCCTCATCAATGTCGCTATCTTCATTTTCTTTGTAAGGATGATTTGAAGCATAATGACCTAATCCTCCACATCTGAAGCATTTGAATGGCAACTTGTTCCTGTACTTACCTCGTCCTCTTTTCAACTTCTTGACAAAGTTTGATTCCTCATCATCTGAATCATCACAACAGTCTTTGTCATGATCATACGTATCTTTCCCAATGGCTTTAAGAGCGGCTTCCTTTCTGAGGGAAGGCTCTTTCTCAGTTCTCATCTCGTATGTATTCAAAATCCCCTAAAGCTCGTCCTTCGTTAGGTCTTCAATATTATCTCAATCTTCTAACATAGACACCTTCACATCAAACCTTTAAGGCAAAGTTCTCAATATCTTATGTACCGTTGATTCTTCGTCCAGTGTGACCCCAAGAATTTTTATAGCATTGACTATCTTGTCTACTCTTAAGAAGTAAGATGTAATGTTCTCTTCATCTTTCATTCTCAGCGATTCAAATTTCCCATAGTAGTTCTACAGCTTTGCTTTCTTTACCTTTTCATCGCCTTCGTAAATACCTATGAGTTTGTCCCAAACCTCCTTGGTTGATGCACAGTGCATAACCTTGATGAATTCATCACCTGTCAAGCCACATAGCAGAGCATTTATGTCTCTTTCCTTGCTTTCATATATTCTCCTTTGCATTGGATTAACTAGCACAACTGTTGGGACATCATAACCATCGACACTAGATTTCCAAACATATGCTCCCAGTGATTGCAGATAAACTTCCATATGAACCTTCCAGAAAATA
Organism: Larix kaempferi; assembly: GCA_027924585.1. Classification (NCBI taxonomy): domain Eukaryota; kingdom Viridiplantae; phylum Streptophyta; class Pinopsida; order Pinales; family Pinaceae; genus Larix; species Larix kaempferi. The sequence goes on from BSBM01000254.1 coordinate 3,054,598, forward strand.
TAATTGGTGTCGTCAAACTTTGTTGCTCTGAAAGTGGAAAGGCCTTCCTACTTGTCCATATCTGCACAATGATCTATCTTCAAGAAGTTAGTATGTTATTGAAGACACCCGATCTGATACCAATTGTTGGAATCGATTTAATACTGAGAGGGGGGTGAATCAATATTAGCGCAGTTATCAGTAGTTTTAACCTTTTTTAACAATTAGCCTTAACTTAATCTTGATGATTAGTTATGCATCCAATATAAACAAGATCATTCATCCATATATGCATCAAGACAAAGAACACATAACATAGGATTTTAACGTGGAAACCCAAATGGGAGAAAACCAAGAATGCTTCTTTTATAGTGGAAAAATAATATATTCAAGGAAGCACCAACTTCATGAATTTACCAGCACCAACTCGAAGGAGGCACCGACCCCTAGTTTTACAAGCACCAACCTAAAGGAATATTCAACTCCCCGTGTTTCTGCAGCACCAACTGGAAGGAGGCTACAACCCCCTTTCTCCTTGACCCATCCTGCCGCATAGATATCCAATGTATGATTATTTATTACTGAACTTCAACTCTGTGCAATCTTCTGTTGTGCGCTACCTTTGTATGCAGACGATTCACTGTCACTGTGCTGCATACATCACTTGATTCCTCATTCCCCTCAATTATATACCTATGTTGATGTCTTACTTCATATAATGTGTGCTTGTTGATTCTGCAATCTGCGCTCAAGGTATGCTATGTCAATCTACTACTGCGCACCTCCACTTGCCAACTGATACTATGCTTTCAATTGATAGCTTATTGTTCTGAAATAATGCACTAGTAACAAATGGAATTATGCACTTACTAATGTGTCTATTTTGTTTAAGCACCATAATCTTTTAGATAATCTGCGACATCCTGTGCATCAAATGATTCATCCTTTCAGTTTAACGCACTTGTCTCAGATCATCTCATCGTGATGCGCTTACTAGATCTTGTTGTTTTTTTGTCGTCACGCATCAAATGGTCTTCTCAACTTCGCACACTTCACTTCAGTCTTCATGCATCAGCTAGAAATCTGCGCATCACTTGATATACATCGGTTCTATCTCTGTGCTTCTGCCTTACCACATCTCTGACTTTTTGCGTGTTGTATGCAGTCTTGTCATTCGGTCTTCACGCAGTTGTGCATACTTCAGTATTTCTGCCTTTTAGTACTTGCATATCCATCACAGATATACAACATCATTATGTGCACCATCAACGACATCATTCTTTCCATGTGTGCACTCGGCTCCTCTCTAGATCATGTTGTTTTGTCTTCGATCCCTTGATGCCCCAAATATAAATCTATATCTTCCAACTAAAGCTCTTATGATCTCGCCATCAAGCTAACTTAAAATCTCCAACTTGCATCTCTATTTATACATGTCCTGCACAGATTATATGTCCACAAGTTGGTTGTGGCATCCCTTCTTCCTTGCTTCATGGATTGTGCTTTTGCCACATGTCATCATCTGCACTGCTAATGTGTCATCCTTTGTGGGTCTTGCGCATCCACGTTCCACTACTTAGTGGGACTTACACCTTAGTGGTGTACCCTTGCACTCTTGATGTACCATTGCTTTGAGGTGTGTGTGAATCCTTACTCTCTGACTTGATGAGTCTTCAACCCTTGCTGTCCCTTCTCTTGTGGGTGTTGCGCATTTGATGTATCAATGTTTTGTGGAATTTGCGCATAAACCAACTTCTACTTGGTGGGAATTTGACCCTTGCTTTACCATCACTTGTGGGACTTACACCTTTGTTGTGTCTTCGATTGTGGAATTTGCACATAACCATATTTCTACTTCAGTTCCTTTCTTGGAACTTATGCGTCCTTTACTAACTAATAGCATCTTCTGATTAGCAGGACTTGCACGCTTTCAGGACTATCCAACCATAAGTTATTCCTTGTTGTTTGCGCACTCCCTAACTTTGATCATCCAATGTTTAGGATTGCTTGCACATTCCATAGTCTTCTTTCAACATGCTTGCACACTTGTATCTTTTCTTAACCAAGTCCTTGGTTGCTTGTGCACATTTACCTTTTTACAACCAGTTCTTTTGTTGCTACCTTGAGTTAGTATGGCTTGGTGGACTTGATATCTACGCAAGTACCACATTTAGTAGGATACATTTCATGATGTACCTTCCTTATGTACTTCTTCACACTGGATCTGCATGATGCATCCTTGGACACACATCTTGAGACTAGATGCAACATCTAGATATACTTTTTCAAACTAACCTCCATATTTGTTACCACCTTGCGCATATACTTCTTCAAACTATCATAGTAATGTTGTATCCACTCTAACATCCTCTTTGACATGAGTTGGCATCAATGACTCAAACTGAATCAATTGAAATCATCTTTGACATCAGTTGACATCAATGACTCAAACTAAATCAGTTGACATCCTCTTTGACATTAGTTGACATCAATGACAACCAAAGTTCAACAAATATGGCACGAGTGTTATTAACTATTTGGGATGAACAAACACATGTGAAAGGATAAACAACCAATATTTGTAGCATCTATTTTAGACTTTACAATCATGTAAGTGTTACCACAATAGGATATTTCGGTCCCAACATCAAGCATAGGTAGGGAAGATAATCAAGTGCCATACAAAGCGCGATTGTAACTGGTATGATATTTACTTATCATATACCTGTATCCCTTCCCATAATTGCTTGAATTCATCAATCAATGGTTGGAGTTAGACATCCATATCCTTCAATTCTATTCTACCTGGAAATATAAGATCCAACATAATATGTTCATTCTTCACTAACAACCATGGTGGGATATTGTCATTGATCACTACTACTAGCTAAACAAAATAATTGATGTTTTGGTTGGAGGGAATACATGTTACCTCAATCCATGGCTATGCTTAATGGAAGGATTTGTACTTCATCCTTGAACTTAACATGTTATGTATCCTCTATATGCTTCATGACTATTGAATCTACATGAATACGCATAACCCCTGGCTCACTTATGTGCGAGTCATGCCACCCCTACAACATGGTTAATTCTTTGCAACGAAAAAGCTTTTGAATCCTTGGGATTATAGGCACATACCTCAATATATTACAAGGAGGGCCATGTGCCTTACCCATTTTTATTTACATCGGGTACCTATCATTTCCAACATTTAGGACATATATCTTTGTCCGCGTATTCGCCTCTGTATAAAATACAATCATTTAGACAAGTGTGATATGATATGTACTCAACACCCAACTTTTTTTAGTAGTTGATTTGCCTCTTTATAGTTGTCTGAGAGGACATTATCACTTGGAAGCACATTTTCTTTGAGTAACCTACAATTAGTGGGAAATGTAAATGTACTATGTCATTAAGCATGCAACAAATCTCTTTTCATTGTTGATTTAATGGGGACTTGATTGTTTGTTACCTCAGTAGTGTCAAGAAGAATGCTTCCAACATACCATACATTTCTTTCAAGTTATACAACAACATTGTTGTTCTCAGTTGGGTAGACCTTGATCCATGCCCAAAGAGAGGGGTGGTGGAAGCATATTTTAGGATTTCAAAGAAGGAATTGACAATATTGCATCGTTCCCAAGCTCATCTTGTTGGAATGCATTTAACAACATTCCCTCCATGGCATGGGTATCTTGTAAGAAATCATCCATACCAACCTTTATATCATTTTGTTCATAACCAACCCATGAAGAACTAGTGCTACTATAGATGTTCTGACTTGGTGACTCGGGATGTAGTGGTAATTGAATAGGTAGTTGATTCAACCATGCTTTGTATGCTTCCCCTCTGAGATCTACACATTTGGAAACCTTCTCTCGAGTTGACATCATATTGGGGTGCAATGATAGAAGGTAGACATGTTTATCAGCATCAAAATCCTAGTTGCAAAATAGTGTAAATTAAATCAATGATATTGGTAAACACATTGCATTTAGCATGTTGAAACATTATACCAAACATTTATTATAAGCATGAGATTTTTTTTCCAAAAGTACACATGCAATCAACCACTTTATAAAACAATTGTAGAATTAAGCAATGCATTAACATTAATTCCATTGAAAATCCAAAAATACAATTACTCAATGATCTTTTTCTTACGCCCCAAAGGGACATCTAAAGGTAGCCCCAATGCAAGTCGTTTTTTACAAGCATTTGGTGGTTTACAAAAGTTATAGTTTATTAACAACTCATCACCATGAGACAAACTATGTATTGCATGCACAACAACAAATTTGGATGCCTTATTTTTCATGAATAACTCTTTGTCATTAGAGTGCACCTCAAATGAACAATTTGCACTGAACAATGAGCACCTATAGCTATTTATGAACCCCGCAATGTTCCCATGAGTGCATGGATGACCATTGATATATAACAGGTTCTTCATGTTAAAGTTTCTTGAAGCACAACCATTCATGCACATACTATACATAAAAATGTTATGTTTGTATTTAACAATATTCAAGTAATCATATTGACCATAAAAAAGACCACGAAATGGCACAAGTGCTACTGACTGTTTGGGATGAACAAACACGTGTGAAAGGATAAACAACCAAGATTTGTAGCATCTATTATAGACTTTGCAATCATGTAATTGTTGCCACAATAGGAGAATTTGGTCCCAACATCAAGCATAGGTAGGGAATACAATAAAGTGCCATACAAATCACAAGTGTAACTGGTATGATATTTACTTTTCCAATGGATGGGAAGAGAGAAGTCATCGCCACCCTCCAACAATTGAACAGAACTTTGTCTATGCTTGAATATTTTTGCTCTTAGCTCATACAACCTTTTGGATCTCCTCATAGAGATCTTTTGGGTGGTATTGATATCATATGTTAGCTCACTATAACTCTTAGTTGACTCAACAAAAGGAGATGGGTTGGTCAATTTAGGATGATACATGGTCGATTTGGCTTCCATTTTTTCAAAAAATGAGCATATGGAAGTGTTCTTATGTGTCTTTCCTATTTCACGTATTGGATCATTGAACACAATGGGGGGTATTGGACCATCAAATTTAGATATTCAACCATTAATATAATGGGGAAATGTGACATGCCTAGGGTTCACCTTCAACCCTCTACACTTTGAACAACCACATACTATTGGATTGTCATAATAGAGATCTAATTCGCGTTGAAGTACTATTGGTCTAGGATGGTTACTAGATTATGGCATGTTATAGTTGGTGGCGTAAAGTGGTCTTCTATTTTCATCTACCATTTGCTTGTGGTAAGTTGCTCAAGATAAGACCATGCGACTTTTTGGAAGTGGTGGAATATCATGTGCATCCGAACTTGATCCATAATTAGAATCCTGCAAAAGTCAATGCACAATTATTCAAATGCATGTGCAAACACAACATAAATTCAATTAGATAATAAATAAATAAATAAAAATGGACTTATTGTCGATGGCAATGGAGAGCTTGAACTTGGAACAATATGGAATGAGTTGGAACTTGAAGAATCAACCATTTGATTTATCTCTCGTTTTCCCCTGCATTGAGTAAAAAATACAATCAATATGTGTGTGCATTCTTAAAATAAAAATTGGAAATCAAACAACATCTTACATTTGTTTAAGTCATTGGTGCACCATTTTCTATATAGACCCACTGGTGCGCCTAAACATGATAATTGCACTAGTGCATGCTATTCTATATGTGCACCGGTTGAAACCTCCACAAAGGACAAACCTTTGCAAAGTAATGATTATGGAAGTTTTCACTTCCACATTTTCTCTTGCTCTGTAAGCGGTGCTCTTATATCAATACAAGGTACCAATGAGTTGTTATCTTACTGGAGCACTGGTATCCCAACCAAAAACTTACAAAAATGTATATTTTGTTTTGTCTTGTTGTTTATCTAGTGCGCTTATATCGTAAAGCACTAATGCTCTATTATTGGATTAGTGCATTGAATCCCGTTCTAGAATTCTGAAAATTTATATTTTCATTCGTCTTATTGTTTACATGGTGTGCTTGTGTCAGTAAAGGGAACCAATGCACTTGTTTCTTACTAGCGCACAACAATCCCGTTTTTTAAAGGGTGCGGGTTTTTGTCATCAATGGAGAGAAATATCAAATGAAAAAAAGAATGGGAATTTAATTTTAAGACAGTGAACTTATAAACAAAATAAAACCTTAATCCCTAAATATTTTTTCCCACAGAGCTTGAGGAGAGACTTATGCAAGAGAGATTTGCCACATAATAGTTTCGAGAGGTAGATTTCTTTGAAGAGAAATTTTGTAATGGATCATGGTGGACACAAACAACTTTGCAAAGCAAACATTTTGGGTAAGTTTCCCCTCAATAGATTTAAAAAATGGCATAATTTTTTTAAAGAAAATAGAGCATATAAGAGTTACCTTCAATGTTGCAAACCCTTGTGTTCTTCTTTCATAGTTAGCTTCACTACTGCAAACCCTGGGGATCTCCTTGCTTTCCTTTTGTTTTTATTTCTCTTTATTTTCCACAAAAAAGATTTAATTGTTGGATATAAATATTTCTTGATTATATATATTAGTATATAGGGCTTTGGATCACTCTTGGTCTGAGATCATGAAGCAATTCGAAGCTGACCTATTTGGACTGTCACTATCATAATTTTTTCAAAAACGATTTCACTATCGGTGGTGTGCACTACACATAATAGATGCACCAGTGCGGTTATTCGTATAAGGTGTATCGTTAATGCAAGTTTAAAAATACTACGAGTTAACCAATGCACATATTACGGGATATATGCACCATTGCTTTAAACTATAAAATACCCACCATTTAGATCAGATTTTTGAAATGTTAATATATCTAGCGTTGCGCCATAGAATGTGTTTTTCACCGATGTGTTCTTACATAAAAAGAGCATCAGTGCGCTATTGCATAAAAAGCGCACCGATGTCAAGTTGTTGTACTGTGCGCACCGGTTGACTCGAAGACATTTTTAAGTGAAATTATTTACTTAGCCTGTAAAAAATTATTTCATAATTTATGTGTTTCATTATATGCAAGGCGTTTATTGATAAAATATGGTTGATAGAAGATCATGGAATAAAAATCATGTGAAGGGAGCAAGAGAAACACGTCCAAACCAAAGAACATGGAAGGTTTTATGTAAGATTTATGTAAGTTTAATCTAAATGTAATATATTTGAATTATATGTATGTTTAAATGATGTGTGTTGGTTTATACGGGTCATGCAGAACACAAACCTATGGAAACTCTATAAGATTGTTTGTAATATGATTGAAGAAGAGCAAGAAAACTTTAAGAAATTATCAGGAACAAAGGAACTATGTGGATTAAAAGGTGATAAACATGAAGTTTTTGTTTGACTTCTTACTAACAATGCTTCTCAACAATAATTGCTAACATTTTTCAAACTTTGGATTTCAGATTTGTTGAATGTTGTGCAAGGATAAACAATGAGTAAATATGACACCCTAAGAAGTTAAAAATTAATAAGAATGTAAATGATGATGGATTGGTCATCAATTCAACAGGAGTGGTGTTGGAAGTTAATGAAAGGGGGGAAACAATTTTATTAAACTTTGAGGGATATAGTGGAAAGAACGTATATACATTATTTTCATTTACAATACAACAATCAATCCAATGACTCTAAAAATCGGGTTATAAGTAAACCACAGGAAGCGTTTCTAGAGAAGTGGACACTAAAAAAAGTGATACTTGCAATGGCAAAAACACACAGTAACCAAAATGAATCGTTTAACAAGTATTATTGCTAAAAATGTTTTTCTATGATATGTATATACTAGTCAAAGAATTTACTTAATATTTTTGCTATGCTTATTTTCATATAAATATTAATCAATTTTTTCATTGTGCTTTTCATTTCTCGGAAGATTTCTAAAATTCCAAAGGAAGAATGATGTGATATCGGAAAGATGATGGTAGGGATGTCAAAAAATGTGTAACGTGTGATGGTCAAAGAAATGAACATAACCACATCAGAGCCATCCTAACAACAACATGCATCAAAGGTACTATGCAATCATTGCTTTATTTTTAATGTGTGGAGAGTTTAATTATTGCATAAAATACTAATTTTCAATTGTTTTTTGTAGTAGAAAAGAAAATAAAATGGCACCCATACAATGCATAAGACAAGATGACAAGGTAGAAAAGGTTGATCACAAAGTTTGTGAGTACTTGTGGTTTGTTTCATATTTCATATTTCGTGTGATGTTTATAACTTAATTAATTTAAAATCGTGCATTGATGTTTTCTAATAGGTGCTAACATATGATGAAGAACCATCTGATCATTTGATTGACATTGGATTAAGTAAGGGTCGTGAGTATATGTTGGGGTATCAAGGGTTAATTGAACAATTTGTAAGTAACTATGTTGTTTTACTTCCCTTGTTTTATAATTAATAGAACAATAAGAAAACTTTAAGTATATGTATGCTTTGTCATGGCGTATGAAACTCATAGGAAACAAAGTATGGAGTGGAGCCAATAGAAGATTTATTGACACACGACATGAGGAATGGTTTCAAAAATATGTGTGAAGTTTATGATTCACTCGTTGAACTGGTACACTTTTTCATTTACACAGTTATGTATATTATATTATCTAGAAATGTAGATATTCTCATCACATTTTATTTTTATGCTTATATATGGAACATGAAAATATGGAACAAAATGAAGTCACTCAACAAAACATTTCAAATAACTCAAGTACAATATCCCATGAAGGTGATGAAGAGATGAGGCATGGAAGCAGCTCGAGCGTCTATAACATTTCGAGCGATGAAAGATGATCAATACATTTGAATGTTGTTATTGTAAGTTGTATATTTAGGATTTTTTATCTGTGAAAAACAAGCATTCTATTCAATATGGACATATCATCCCAATTGGATGAGGATCAGTTACCAATAATTCTGACAATGTCAAAATGACATTTTGATTATCGAGGACCTTTATGTTGTCCCATATTTGGGATTCTTGTTTGTATATAATAAAATGAGTTACTTCTTCTACATCATTCTTAAATGTCGCAAAATGCTTTATTGATTAAATATATGAATGGTTTACATTAATCCCAATGGGCTAGCTCAAGTGGTTGAGTGTTGTAAGTTGTGAGCATAAGGTCTCGGGGTCAAATCCCTGGGTGGCTATACATTGCTATAAAAGGGCCTCACTTGATGTTCCCACCGGGTTAGGCCCTGTAATCAAGGCCGATGGTTTACCTTAAGTACCATCCTCAAAATGAGGGGAAGTGCCTGATGGTTTCCTGATGACATGTTCAAATGAAAAAAATATATGAATAATTTACATTGTGACAATGAACAAATGTGTAATCAACATGCTTATCCAAACACAATAAATAATATATAAAAATATTATTTAAAAAAAAAATATTTGATTTTGTGATAATTAATTCAAATGTTGAATATATCAATGGTTTAACATGGTTACAATGAACAAATGTGTAACTAGCTTGTATATCCAAACGTAATAACTAAAATATAAAAATAAATATCATTATAAAAAATATTTCATTATCGAATGATTAACTGAAAATTTGTAAAAATAAAAAAGAAGAAACTATATTTGCAAATCCACGCCATGGAAAAATTCACCACTGAACCATACCAAATTTTACCCACCGGTGCTCTTTTACATATCATAAAAATTGATGGTCTTCATATAACTGAAGCATTAGTGTTTATTTTTAAACATAAGCATCGATGCTTTTTAAAAAAAATACGCATCGATGCTTTTTACAAAAAAACACCACTGCTTGTTAAAAAAAACACTGGTGCTTTTAATCAAACATTCAACACCGGTGCTTTTAAAGAAAATTTACACACCAGTGCTTTTGGGGGATGATATATGCACGGGGTTTTTATAAAGAACATGCAGCAGTGCATATATATTTCAACACCAGCACCGATGCACTTATATAATTAAAACACACTAGTGCTTTTATATAATACACGATGCACCAGTGTTGATGTAAATGATGTAAATGTCACATGCATTAGTGCTTATAATAAATGTACACGCACTAATGCATTTACAACGCATATACCTATTGGTGTTTATTATTTATAACAAACACATCAATGATTATTATTTATAATAGATGTACTGGTGTGCATATTAAATTTAAAAGCACCAAAGAAAAAACATCCACTATCTAAAGAATCTGGCCGCCCAAGTTTTTTTAGTTTAACATAATATCTATTATAACCTCCACCAAAACTTCCACTACCAAAAATAGATGTTGTATTAGAGGATTTTTTGACCTTTTTTCCAATCTTCTAACACTAAAAACATTCGCTATAACCTCCACTAGGGGGTGTTTTCCTTGTAGTGATGGGTCCTTGTTTATTTTGATTTTCGGTTAGTCTAGTGAAATCGTGATTGCAATGTGTAGGTTAGCCCTTCTATCTTGAGTGGGATTTCAACAAGGACAATCTTCCTTCATGCCGTTGACGACACATGCAAAGAGGATCAGTGAGGATATTTTTATTCTACAGAGTCCCATTCATCTTATTGATTACGAAGATGAAGATGAAGATCATGATATACCTTGCAATGTCCTAGTTGATCCATCAACAATTTTGCACATGTATTTGATTCCTCATTTCTATTGATTTGATTGCTTTCAATTTGATGTTTATGTGGATATTTCAACTTTGTAACTTTTGTTATTTCTTTTGTGCATGGAGACAAGGAAGATGAAGAATTGTTGGTTAAAGTCTATGGCAAAAAGGAAATGGAGTGAAAAATATACAAGGTCATAAGTTGTCAACATTATGAATTTTTGCAAGTCACATTGGTGTTATTTCAACTTGACTTCTAGTCAACCATATTTTGTCTTGTTGATGTTGCAACTTGTATGTTTGTTTGTTTGTTTTTTTTATATATTGAGCAAGAATTTGATTCAATGGTCAATGTTGGACAATCTAACATGGAATATCACAGGATAAATCAAGAGTTTATGAAGATAAATTTGCATTTGATGTTCCTAATTGGTTTTCTTATTTTATATGGTGGTGTTGTTATTTTAACACCTTTTATGTTTAACAGGAAACCAATGGTGAGCATGTCCTTGGTGATAATTTCACCTAAGGACTGGAGTCCCAAACTAGATATAGAATAGAGAATTCTGCATTATGAGCACAACTGGCCACATTGTAAATGAAAGAAAAATCCATATAATGTATATTACACCACAGGATGTGTGGAAGGCAAGTAGTTGCAAGCACATCGAGTGGTATAAGGATATGACAATGTGCACCATTGACATAAATAAGTGACCATGCACCAAAAATATTTTTAGCAAGTTGTTTTGTACGTAGCCTTGTACTCCAAGAAGAATAACAAGTCAAAAGTTTACTTAAGGAGAATGTATACATTCAGATAATATTTCATGCGAAGATTGAGTGAGGAGGTTTCCTAAAATGGGCTCCTTTGCAACATTCCTAAACAAACTTTGTACTACAATTTGTACATTTAATACAAAATTTTAGTGTTATTGTAATGACATTGTTTGTTTTGTTTTGTTGTAGTTTTTTTTGGTATATCATTAACTTGCTGTTTGTTTTGCTATTATGCTAGTATGTTGGTGTTTTGATTATGTCACTTTCTTATTTCTTAAGAAGGACACACCAAAATGTGCTTAGTTAAGAAAATTATGTTTATAGTACGTTTGACTTTCATGTATGTTAAAGCTTCCAAGTGTGATGTTTCATGTTTGATGAATAAATCATCACACAACTATGTTGTTTTATGAATAAACCATCCAATTGTGTTAGCTTCTTTTGTTTCTTAAATATATAATTCAACTTTGATGTTTCATGTTTATTGAATAAAGAAACTATCTGATTATGAAGTTTCATGTTTACTAAATAAATCATCGTCTATGTGATGTTTCCTAAATAAACCATCCTTTTTCATTTGTTTCTATAATTCAACTTTGAGGTTTAATGTTTCTTGGAAAAACAATTCCTATCATGGGGAGGACTCTCTCTCGGCAAGTAATTCTTAGCATGATGCAATAGGCAGGATCAATTTTATTACAAACACTAATTTGACTGATTTGACGTGGTTAACTTATTGCACCGAGTGAAACGAGGTGCTCTACAGCCTAGTATGGGGGAGATGTTCTAACGTGTATGTACCGTTACATGTAGCGTTACATCTAATAAAACGTAAAAAGTAATTTTTTTAATTAAAAAAATTCATGTCGGCTCATAAAATAAAAAATTATGGAAAGTATTTAAAAAAAATTCATGTTGGTTCATAAAATAAAATATTGTGAAAAGTAATTAAAAAATAGATGTTCGTTTATAAAATAAAAACTTAAAACTTAAACCCGGATCTATAAATCAAGAGAGATCAAATTTTTTGAGTTTAAATTTTAAAAAAGAAATACACCTCAAGAAATTGGATCCCTCTCGGTGCTTGATAGATACAGGTTTAAGATGGATCTATATTGGTTATTCAACATTTTTTCTACAACTCTTCTATCTAGAATTTCTGTATGTACTTTAGATTTATAAGTATCATGCTTGCACAACAATACAATTTATGGCCATGTATATCGTCCTTGAACAATAGTACGATTTATGGCTCTGTATTTCATCCTTACACAAAACTACAAATTAAAATACTTAGTGAATGCTAGCTTAGTATCCTTTATGTTTCTTGATTAAATCATTTTACTACTCTTTAAGAAATAAATATTACTTAATGTCAATGTTATTCATAGTAGCTCCTCCCACACCATGACTAATTCATAGCATGTGTTATTGCATCAATTTCGCTCACTTATGACATTAGGCTGACTATACTAGAAGTCGTCACCAATTCAAAATTACTTACATAATGCAGCATGCCATATTACATCATGGCTATTTGGTACCAAACTAAACAAGGTCAAACTTCTAGTTGACTACTTGTTTGATCACACAATTGTTCATCCTTTTTTAAGAAAACAAATAGATTTGTATTCATAAAAACAATGAAAAATATATCAACATAACAGTACAAAATTCCAAAATAATTTCAAAGGTCTTTGAGCATTATTTAGCTCTATTACAATCTTTCATAATACGATGAGACTTAAAACAAGAAAACACCTTATCTTAAACTGCTCTAAATTCTAACATATTGTACTAATAGCAGTTTGCAAAAAAACTTCATAGAAAAATATATTAAGTGGTGCTATGACCATTGTTCATGACCAACATTTCTTGGTTGTCCTCGGAATTCTCCTTTTGTAACTCATGAATGTCTTCCATGTTCTCCTCATTGTCCATGCCCTAAATTTTTAGATTGTCCTTTGTGTTCTCCTCGTGCAGATCACGATTGTCCTATGTACTTTCTTTATTGCTTGAAATGTTGGCAGGATCGAGGGGTCGAAGAATAGAGTCCTCCCCATCTTCCGTACTTCCTATATGGTATGAGAGTCGAGACAGTTTTGCCACTAATAGTTCTTCATGACAATCTAGGGTGTTCATCATGGTGTCAACTTGACATCCATATACTCAAATGTTCCCTTCAGCGTCATCCAGGTGGTGCTCAATGTAGGAGTTGTGGTCTTTAATCTGTTGAAAAACATCTAAAATCCCTTCTAGTTGCGAATTCATCCATCTTAGATTGTTGCGGATATCATTAACGTCCACGAGAACATCCCTTATGCCCCCAAAGAGATCCTACAACCTGGATTCCTGACCTACCTCAGGCTTCATCCTGCTTACCAAACCAGTAAAACCCAATTCAATTCCCGTGTCCCAAACCTTCCAATACAAGGAGAGAGAGACCTCAGTGTTGCCAGGACACTGTACAAATCTCACAATCTGATATCCTTCCACTGCAAATTCCACAACAATCACAGTAGAGTGCCACTCTCGCAGGGCATAGTGGATGGCATTCTCTTCCTCCAAAACCAAAATCACCATTCCAAATTTGCAAACCAAACCAAACTTCCCTCACACATCGCATTTGTTAATCCCACCTTCGATACAATTAAAGGAGGAGAATGACATATAAGTCTTGTAATACCCCCATTTTGACCCTTAGAGTGTATTGGCTTCATATGTGAATAGTGTGCATACACAATGTATGAATTCCTAACGTGGAGCTCAAGGCCAAGGCCCTGCTAGTGAATGATCGGCTTTAAAAGGCAAGTATTTTATATTTTATTAGCCATGTGCTAGTCAACCATGGGAAATTGTAAAAAACATGTAAATAATTATAATACAAATAAAATTCCAAGAGCTGGCTATGGAAGCAACTAAAAATGAGGGGGTTGTACGTATCCACTAGGGAGAGGTGAGGGGTAGGGGGATTGAATCCTTTGTTGTCAAATGTCATCTTGAGAACCCATCTTGACTAGTTGTGTTGACATTTAATTATGTTGTAAGGAGGCATCTAAGAAATCAACTCATAAATTTAATGGAGCATGGGCAACTTAGAAATTCGTATGGCTGGGGTATGGGCTCAATTTGCTTGACCGATAAGTTAATTACCTAAGTGGGAATTCATTTTCCATCATCCCCATTCCATTGCAGAACAACCAGACATCAATTCTCATCCTATTATGCTTTCCCAGTAGTGAAAAATTACAGAAACCGCAACCGAGAAAGAAGCCACGATTTAGAGTGTAAAAAACACCCAAAATTTGGTGTGAGCAATGAAATCTAGTGGGGAAGCCATAGACATAAACCCTGGGGTGAATTTGGGAGTTTCAAAGGCCCAAAAATCCATAGGAAGACTCGGATTTGGAAACCAGGAAGTTGAATTTCGTGATTGAGAGTCATGTGGCCATAATTCGTAAAATCCAAGAGCAGATTGATTGGGACAGAGATCAGAAGTCGGAAATGCTTGATAAACCCAGTGAAGGAAAGAATCTCTGAAGTTTTTGTAGCTTGGACTTTTCTATGACCACCATGAAGAGCACTTGAGGAAGGGGCGCCTGAGGGACTGTGTAGCAAAGAAGGGGACCTTTCTTGTGTTGGGTGTGGTAGGTATTGTGGGTGTCAAGGCTGACTGAGATCAATTGAGATGCATGTAGCTCTATGGTTGAGCTTGTTGGCTTAGCATTCTCCTTCCTTGACTCCCTGCATGTTTGTCAAACCCACATGTGTGTCGTATTCGCATGAGTGAGCATGAGTAATTCCTCCTCAGTGGATAGATACCCCAGCTCGAGGGTGGTCTCTCGGCTGAATTAATATAGGCTGGAAAGAGACCTACGAGTGGGTGGAACGTTGCTCTTCCATAGCCAGTTGCTCGGGCAATTTCAATTAAAAGATAAGTGTTCACTGTTATTTCTAATTATGACAAATTTATGTATTATAAGTGATTGTTTGCTTATGTCAGATTGGATGAAATGACCCAATTTGAATTCTTAAAATTGAATGCCTATATATGCATGATTTTATTGTTATGCATGTGATGAGCATGTTTGTATATGCATGTCGTGTGTTCACTGATATAGCTTAATTTCGTTGTGTATGTTATTATGCATCTGCACACGCATTGCCATGTAATGAATTCATGATAATATGGCCTTAGGGGCGGATTTTCGCACCCCATATATCTTTCATGTTCCCTTCGTTGGTCGGATTGATGGGAGGGGACATGACAGAGTGGTATCAGAGCTAATGGTTGCAGCACTAGGGCTGTTTGGGCTGGAATATGCACCTACAGGAAGAAAATCAGAAATGCACAGGAAGTGCTGGTGAACATTTGGTAAAATTGTGGGTTCAATTAATGATCAAAAATAAAAATCTTCAAATGTTGAAAAGGAGCACATCGTTGTGTAAATCTCACTGAGATTTTTTCGGTGATGCTCTTTTCATCAAAAATGGACTTTGGACGTGAAAGATATCGGCAGGATAAGTTGGTAGTAACATGGACATATTGCCGACTTCCGACTCCCAGCGTACAGAAGATAATAGTTGAAGTTGGGAGGTCGGGGGTGGTTTGTCAAGGTCGGTTGGTAGTGCCGAATTTCGACTTTCGACATACAGAAGATAGTAGTCAGAGTCGAGAGGTTGGGGGTGGTTTGTCAAGGTCAATTAGTAGTGTCGATTTCCGACTTTCGACACACAGAATATAGTAGTCGGAGTTGGGAGGTTGAGGGTGCTTTGTCAAGGTCGGTTGGTAGTGCCGACTTCCGACTTCCAACGTATGGAAGATAACAGTCGAGGTCGGGAGGTCAGGGGTGGTTGTCAAGATTGGTTTTGTAGTGCCGAGTTCCGATGTAAAAAAGATAACAGTCGGAGTCTTGAGGTCAGGGTTATTTGTCAAGATTGGTTTTGTAGTGGCAACTTCCAATTCCCGACGTAGGAAAAATAGCAGTCGAAGTCAGGAAGTTAGAAATTGCTCGTTATAGATTAGTTGTGCATTTTGATTTCTGATTTTCGATAGGAAAAGTCAGAAAGGCTTGGAAAAGTTGGGATCGGCCGAGTCGGGGTCGGGCCATAAAAAAAAAGTATAGATCCCGAAAATTGTTTCGGCCATAGCAGGGTTAGTTTAGATGACACTTGCGGCATTCAGACGCCATTAGTGAAGGTCACAAAAGCAACAGTGAGAGGCCCGAGCCCGTTTTGCTCCGATTTGGCGGAAATTTCAAAATATACTTTCAAAGATCGGTGTCCGAAGACCCAATAGGAGCTCGATTTGGGACGAAATCGCTAAGGTGCAGTCATGGGCAAGGAAAAAAGCTAAATCTGGAATCTTAGGTCCAAATTCCAAAAGGTGTGAAGCCGGGGTGTGAAAGAAAGCCAAAATGCACTATTATGGAGCACTTTTTGGGGATTTTGAAAAGCTTGTAGGGGGGAAAAGTGACTCTAGATGTCAAAACCAAGAAAATTTATGAACTCGTCATTTCACCTAATCATTAAAACAGGAAACTTTCGTTAGACGAAGATTTTCCATAAATGCTTGGTTTGAGAGAGCCATTTTTTGCCAAAAATTCCAAGATTTGGAAAGTTGCAAAGGTCAAAAGGAGTCAAACTCATAATTTTATAGAGGTTGACTGGTGCATCGGATCAGAGATCTGAAAGTTGTTAAGTGATCCTTGTCATATGAACTAACTTTTCCTGGTAGAAATTTTTTTCTAGTTCTCTCTAGATTTAGTTCTACAAGTGACTGAAGTTGGTCGCCGAAGCTAATTCCACCTGTGGAAAAAGTGCAGAATTGGACAAAATTGACATTTTTTTAAGAGTGTAAATTCCATATCCAAAATCATAATGGAGCATAAAGATAGGCATTTGAAAGCTTATCCATGAGGAAGTAGTGTTGCATAGTCGGAATTTGAATGAGAAATTCCAATGTCTCGGATATCAGAACATAAAAGTGTATATAACCTTGTTTTGACAAAAACAAATTGTCAATAAAGGCAATTCCCAAAAATGGAACAAAGGAAAAGAGGACCTAAGAACCCTGTGAATAATTCAATGAGACTAATTCCATTTAAAATAGCATTTTTATGTTTCATTTCATATATTACTAAAATGTCTATATGATGCACATTGTTTGCAGTTGATAAGCTTTGAACATTTGTAACAGAGGGCAGCAAGCATAGGGAAAGAGTCCCCAAAGGAAAATGGTGACCATGAACGATGCCCATGACCCCTACGAACATGATGAGGATGTCTTAGGATAAAATATGCAAGAGGGAAATGCTGAGGCAAAGTCAAATGGGAGAAGGAAGTAGATCACTCCTCAAAATTTGGTTGAAACAATGAGAAGTTTCAATGAGAGATTGATCAAAGCTCAAGAAGGGAAAAACCAAATTAATGTTATCCTTCAAAGACTCACTGGTATTCAACATAGATCTCATCTTGGATCTAATCCAAGCAATGTTGGTCAAGAAAGAAGAAGTGCAAAGAGTCGCTCTAGAAGTCGCAATAGAAAGAGGACTCCAAGTCAAAGAAGTTGTTCCTTGAGAAGGGAACGTAAGATAGCTTTGCCAATATCTTATTCTAGCAGGTCATGTGATTCTCAAAGTTCCCAAAGTATCCCGTACTTCTAGTAGGTTTGAAAGAAGAAAGGAGTTTAAAAGGATTCCACGAGGAGAATTTAGAAAGGCAAGGCCTCCCACATTTGACAGAGAAAGTAAGACGGGTCAAGAAGCGGAAGCATGGATTCTTGGGATGAAGAAGTATTTTAGAATTCATGATTACATAGGAAATGAAAAGGCCATAATTTATATTTACAATCTAAATGGTCGAGCTTCAATTTATTGGGAGTACCTCATGGAAGTAAAAGTAATCAAGGAAAGAAGGGTCAGCTGGGAGCGATTTAAGAAGTATTTCAAGGAGAAATATCTATCTGTTAGGTATTATGATAACAAGAGGAAGGAGTTCAATGAACTAAAACTAGGACAGAAATCTACAGAAGACCATGTCCATAAGTTTTTGGAATAGTTGAGGTATGTAGATTACATCAAAAATGAAAGAGTAAAAATACAATGCTTCCTTGGAAGTCTACCCCAAAATTTCATAGATAAGATTGAATTTGTTAACCCACCAACTCTTGATGAATCCATTACGATGGTGATGCATTGCTATGATTAGAGAAAAGGAAAATCATAGGTTCATCCAGCATGGAATGGAAAGGCAAAAGGAATATTTGACCAAAGGAGAAGTGGATTTAAACCTCCATTTAAAAATCAGCCAAGAAATTTCCAACAAGGTCAACAAGCATGAAGTGGAATTAAGCCAGCAGTAGTAGTATAAAAAGGGCCAAAAGGACCGCTTCAGTGTTGGGGATGTGGAGAGAACTGCATGTTTAAAGACTATCCACATCGGAGAGAGAACCCTCGAGGCTTTCATAACTTCGAAGCAACAATTACAGTGGAGGATATGGCAAGAGCAACTCCCCAAATTTATGCAGCATTGGATAATCATCAGGCAAACCATCAATCAACAATAGTGGAAGTTAAAGGTAATATTGCTAAGCAATCTATTTTTGTTTTGATTGATCCAAGATCTACTCATAGTTATGTTTCTCCAAAAGTGGTTGAAAGTTGTTCCCTTGGAAAAATGAAGCATAATAAATCGTGGCTAGTTCAATTAGCCACAGGAACAAAAAGAAAAGTGAGTGACGTAGTGATGAAATGCCCCTATAGTTGAATGGACTTCTCACTAAGATAAATCTAAATGTCCTACCATTAGGATCCTACAATGCCCTTATTGGTATGGATCGGTTGGAAAGACGTAGAGCCAAGGTAGATTGTTATGAAAAGGTTCTTGAATGCATTGATGAAGAAGGAAGGCCGAGATTAGTAAAAGGAATTTCCAAGCAAGTTTCGATAAGGTAGATTTCAGCCTTATGGTTAAGAAAGTTTTACAAGAAAGGTTATTAATTATATGCGGTCCATATATCAGGTTTCTTAAAGAGAAAAGGCCCAAGGATAGAAGACTATAAGTTGTTAGAAGAGTTCAAAGATGTGTTTCCAGATGAAGTGTCGGAACTGCCACCAAAAAGGGATATTGATTTTACAATCGATCTTGTTCCAAGGGCAGAGCCAGTTTCCAAAGCAACTTATAGAATGAGCACACTAGATTGGTGGAATTAAAAATGCAACTACTTGAATTAATGGACAAGAAGTATATAAGACCAAGTGTGTATCCTGGGGAGCATCGATGTTATTTGTCAACAAGAAAGATGGGACTTTAAGGTTGTGTATTGATTACAGGTAGTTAAATAAAGTGACACTCAAGAATAAGTACCCATCGCCCATAATTGATGATTTATTCAATCAAATGAAGGAAGACAAAGTGTTTTTGAAAATGGACTTGAGATCCGGTTATCATCAAGTGAGAATAAAAGAAGAAGACATTTACAAGACGGATTTACGGACAAGATATCGTCATTATGAGTTCACGGTGGTGTCGTTTGGGCTTACCAATGCACCCGCCACATTCATGTGCCTCGTGAATAGTGTTTTTAGCAAATATTTGGACAAGTTCGTGTTGGTGTTCTTGGATGACATTCTTGTTTATTCAAGGAATGAAGAAGAGCATGAGGAACATTTTAACAATGGTGTTGTGAGTTCTTAGAGAGCACCAACTTTATGCAAAGCTAAGCAAGTGTGAATTTTATCAAAGAAGGGTACAATATTTGGGTCAACTTATTTCGGAAGAAGGAATTTCAGTGGATACGAAAAATATTGAAGCCATAATGGATTGGTCTACTCCAAAGAATGTTACAGATGTTAGATCTTTTATGGGTCTTGTAGGATACTGTAGAAGGTTCATCGAGGGATTCTTCAAGATCACTCATCCAATCACATCGTTGGAGAGGAAGAATGTAAAGTTTGTATGGTTTGAAAACTGAGAATAAAGTTTTCAACAGCTGAAGAACTTACTCACTAGCGCTCCTGTTTTGAAGATTGTGGATCTAGAGAAAGATTTTGTAGTGTGCACGGATGCTTGCATGGGAGGATTAGTTGGAGTGCTTATGCAATAAGGCTTTGTGATTTGCTATGAGTCAAGAAAATTAAAAGATCATGAAAAGAACAATGCAACTCATGATTTAGAATTAGCATCCATAGTACATGCTCTCAAAATGTGGAGACATTATTTGTTGGGAAGAAGATTTGAGCTTAGAACCGATCACATGAGCTTAAAATATTTGATTGATCAACTAAGTTTAAATTCCAGGCAAGCTGGATGGTTGGAATTCCTATGTGAGTTTGATTTTGAAATCAAACAAGTAAAAGAGAGAGAAAATAAGGTTGCAGACGCCCTTAGCAGAAAATTTCATGTAGCATCCTTAAGCATTTGCAAATCAGATTTGAGAACAAGGGTTCTTGAAGCCCAAAATAGAGATGAAACTTACCTTCAAGTAAAAGAGAAATTGCAACAGGGATAACTAGATGAAAAGTGTGAAGAGTACCAGCTTGGAGAAGATGATATTCTTCTTTATAAAGGAAGACTGTACATTCCAAATTGTACAGATTTGAAGAAAGTGGTAATGGATGAAATTCATCAAATGCCATACTTTGGACATTTGGGATATCAAAAGACAATAACACTGGCAAGAAATAAATACTTTTGGCATCAAATGAAGAAGGATATAGTAGAATACATTGCTCAGTGTCAAAAGTGCCAACAAGTCGAGGAAAAGCATCAACATCTAGCAGGACTGTTGCAACCTTTGTCCATTCCGTAATGGAAGTGGGAAGCAATTCTATGGATTTTATAATAGGTTTTCCAATGACAGTGAGGAATCATGATTCAATTATGGTTGTGGTGGACAATCGTTCAAAGGAAACTCATTCAATGACAGTGAGGAATCATGATTCAATTATGGTTGCGGTGGACAATCGTTCAAAGGCAACTCATTTTATTTCAGTCAAGTCCACTCATAAAACAAGTGAAATAGCGAACATCTTCATGAAGGAAATATTCAGATTGCATGGATTACCCAAAGCAATAGTTTCTGATCGAGATGCAAAGTTCACATCCAATTTTTGGAAAGGATTATTTCAAGAATTGGGAACTCAACTGAATTTTAGTACATCGTATCATCCTCAAATAGATGGTCAAACCGAGAGGGTGAATCAAGTTCTTGAGGATATGTTGAGAATGTATGTGATGGATAAACAATCAAAGTGGGAGGATTACCTACACTTGGTAGAATTTGCATATAATAATGGACATCAAGCATCCTTAGGAATGAGCCCATTTGAGGCACTGTATGGAAAGGGTTGCAGAAATCCAGTGAATTGGAATAGTCCAGTGAACAGGGTAGTGCTTGGGCCATAAATGCTCAAGGAAATAGAGCAATAAATTGTTAAGATCGGGCAAAATTTAAAGGCAGCCTAGGATAGGAAAAAGAGTTATGCAGATTTGAAAAGAGTGCACAAGGAATTTAAAATTGGGGATCATGTTTATTTAAGAGTAAATCCAAGGAAAAGTGCCCTAAAATTGGGAAGTTGTGCCAAGCTGGCACCAAGATATTGTGGACCCTTTGAAGTCCTTGATAGGATAGGGCCAGTTGCATATAAGATTGCATTGCCTGATAACATGGGAGCTCATAATGTTTTTCATGCTTCTTTGATTAAGAAGTATGTACATGATCCTAATCACATAATTGTTTGGAATGTGATACAGGTGGAACCCGAGGGAGAGTTCCAGGTGGAACTTATGCGCATCCTCGACAAGAAGGTAACATTGCTCTGGAACCGAGCCATCGGACAGGTAAAGGTGCAATGGAATCACATTGATCCCGATGAGGATACATGGGATTTGGAGGATGCCATGAAATATGCATACCCATTTTTGTTCAGTTTTGAGAACATAGAGGACGGTGTTGTTCTAAGGGGGAGGGGAATGTAATACCCCCATTTTGACCCTTAGAATGTATTGGCTTCATATATGAATATTGTGCATACATAATGTATGAATTCCTAGCGTGGAGATCAATTCCAAGGCCCCGCTAGTGAATGATTGGCTTTAAAAGGCAAGTATTTTATATTTTGTGAGCCATGTGCTAGTAAACCATGGGAAATTGTAAAAAACATGTAAATAATTATAATACAAATAAAATTCCAAAAGCCGGCTATGGAAGAAACTAAAAATGAGGGGGTTGTATGTATCCACTAAGAAGAGGTGAGGGGTTGGGGGACTGAATCCTTTGTTTTCAAATGTCATATTGAGAACACATCTTGACTAGTTATGTTGACATTTAATTATGTTGTAAGGAGGTAGCTGAGAAATCAACTCATAAATTTAATGGAGCATGGGAAACTCGAAAATTCATATGGATGGGGTATGGGCTCAATTTACTTGAACCGAAAGTTAGTTTACTAAGTGGGAATTGATTTTCCATCATCCCCATTCCATTGTGGAACAACCAAACATCAATTCTCGGCCTATTATGCATCCCCGACAATGAAAAATTGCAGAAATCACAACCAGGAAAGATGCCACGATTTAGTCTAAAAAATAACCAGAATTTGATGTGAGCAGTGAAATCCATGGGTAATCCATAGACATAAACCATGGGGCGAATTTGAGAGTGTCAAAGGCTCGAAAATCCATAGGAAGACTCAAATTTGGAAGTTGGGAAGTTGAATTTCATGATTGAGAGTCACGTGGCCAAAATTCGGAAAATCTAGGAGTGGATTGAATTGGGAGAGAGATCAGAAGTTGGAAGTGCTTGATAAACCCAACGAAGGCAAGAATCTCTAAAGTTTTTGCAGCTTGGAACTTTCTATGCCCACCCTGAAAAACACTAGAGGGAAGGGGTTCCTGAGGGATTGTGTTGCAGAAGAGGGGACCTTCCTTGTGTTGGGTGTGGTAGGTATTGTGGGTTCCAAGGCTGACTGAGATCAATTGAGATTCATGTAGCTCTGTGGTTGAGCTTGTTGGCTTATCGTTATCCTTCCTTGAATCCTTGCATATTTGACAAACCTAGCTATTTGTCGACTTAGCATGAGTGATTGTGCCTGCGAGTGTGAGTGAGACGAATTAGTTCCTCCTTAGTGGATACATAGCCCAGCTCGAGGGTGGTCTCTCGGATAAACTAATATAGGCTGTATAGAGACCTACGGTTGGGTGGAACATTGCTCTTCCATAGCCAGTTGCTCGGGCAATTTCAATTAAAAGATAAGTGTTCGCTACTATTTCTAATTATGCCAAATTTATGTACTATAAGTGATTGTTTGCTTGTGTCAAATTGAATGAAATGACCCAATTTGAATTGTTAAAATTGAATGCCTATAAATAACATAAGATGAGTTTATTTTTGTGCATGGTTTTACTGTTATGACTGTGATGAGCATGCTAGTATATGCATGCCATATGTGCACTCATAGAGTTTAATTCTATTGTGTATGTTATTATGCATTTGCACATGCATTTCCATGTTAATGAATTCATGATAATATGGCCTTAGGGGCAAATTTTACCACCCCATATACCATTCATGCTCCCTCTGCTAGTCAGATTGATGGGAGGGGATGTGACAAGTCCTTGGCTCCCATTGAAGCTTCGTGTCGAAGCTTCTCAGTTGTTCCTCCACGTGTGAAGCCAAGTGCTCCATTATGGATAAACTTTGGGGGATGTGACGATAGTTGGACATGTCTACAATTGATATAATGGAATTGAATGTGATCTGACCCAGTATAATTGATTACAAAATAGTTAACTCTTAGGGGAGCCAACAAGTTGTAAGTTGGCCCTATTTTTAACTAAATTCCCTTTTGCCAATCTGTCAAGAGTCTTTGCAAGGAAATCTGCAATGTTGTTATTTACTCGTCTGACATGTATCAACTGGGCATTAGGGATTTGTCATAGGAGCATGTTGATCTATTGTTGGAGCTACCCTGCAATTCTATTCATTAATTCCAATTTATTGCTTTCTTGAGATATGATTAAGAGAGAGTCCCCAATGATCGTCATAGATTGAATTCCAAGATGAACAACATTTTCTATTCCTAGATAAAGGACATGGTGCTCTGCCTAATTATTGGGTTCTTTCCCAAGTCCACACTCAAAAGTTAATACAACATTTCCTCTGGGATCCAGGAGAATCCCCCCCGCACCTATGTCCCCATCGATTGTTCATCTATTAGTCACACAAGTCATGTAGAAAATCCTTTGAAATCCATGTGGCCCCTATAAACATGGAATTCAATGACTTATGTGTTGCGTTAATGCTAGATGACCTAGTTGCATGGTGCTTGGGTGGCAGATAAAATTGGTTCAAGATTCCATCTCATGAATGCTTGGTCCTTTGACCTCCTAAGAGGCCTTATCAAGCACATGGGATCCCACTAGTGAAAGATGAGCATTCACATGAGAGTTGGTTCACCATTGAAACTACAACTTTGCCTATAAAATAAATCCATAAGGTTGCAATTCAAATGAGGAGAAGATTGGAAAGTTATGTTGGAGGAATGAACTTGAACACAATAACTATCCCTCTTTCATTTCTACCCTTCATTTTCCACATGCTTGCTTGTGCTCTTCCATCAAATAATGTGTCTTCACCAATTAGAGTTAAAGAGAGTGTTCAAGGAGTAAAATGACCCTCCCATGAGAGTTTTGGAGCCCACTTATTGACATTCACTCTCAATAAGGTAACAATTCATGTTTGTTGCATTTCTGTTAAACAATACCCACTTTTTTTCATTCACCCTCAATAAGGTAACACATTTTTTTCACTTAAAAAAGACTATAATTGTATATGCAATTTTTTTTTTGTAATTTAGTACTTACGTTGTATCATTGTAAAATGTACATAAGTATATGGTTCAGTTGGGCCTCTCATCAAGAGAAAACAACCCAGATTATAAGTCAGAAGACTTGATAATAGTTGTACAAAAGACATATCTAAACCAATCAAACCCAAAAAACTGTGTGCTGATAACAAGTGTACAGCCACTATTGGGCTCCAACCATACGGCCTATATCCTTTAGACATATATGAACTTGATAAACCAAAAGTTGTGCTGAAACAAAACTTCGAAAAGCCAAAGGTTGAGCATCTCGCTAAACTAGATAGACCAAAAAAGACTGCGAGAAAAAATCTACTTGGAGGGACCATGGTCCAAATGCAGCTTGGACTCGAGAGGTTTGAGTGCTTCAACCTTGGAGCTTGGAGTGGCGTGCTTGGTGCCACAGGAACTAGCCATCGCGAGGTTTTCCTTTTCCACATGACGTGCATCCTTTACATTTTGGTCCTCCTTTTTAACCTCGAGGAGCATATGCATTGGAGAACTATCCATCGTAGGGTTCGGCTCGTGCTCAACTTCCTCGCTAGGTTCGATTTTAACAGTGCCATCATCCTCATGGACAGTGAGCAGTGGTGAAGGGAGGTGAAAGAGCTCAGAAACATCAACACAACGTTAAATTATAGTATGCACCTAATACCCTATATCCTGGATTCTGGTGCGCATGTCCTCCTGAGTATCCCTTGTTTCGAATATCCAACAAGGTATTTATCATTGAGGCAAGGTGGCAGGCAATGCCTATGGCACTAGTTTCCTATGAACGTTCACGACGTCCCCAAACTTGTCGGCTGGAATCTTTATGACATTCCCTAGCCATTATGCACCTACTATTGTCACTCACCGGTCCCCAAACTGTTTGCAAATGAATGCTTCGAGCCTGCTGAACCACAAGGCAATCATTGGAGCACAAACCACCAAGGGGAAGAGAAGCGAAAATGGCCTTATTACCTTGCACCATCTGCATTTCAACCAGGAGGCGGGGATCATATCTTGTCTTAATCGTACCATAAATTTGCATGCATAACCTAGTCATATCAATTCTCGAGGAAGGGCGTAAGTAAATGCATGTTCGTCATCGATGTAGTCTCTAGAGCCACCACGCCAGTTGGCAATCCACTTCATGAACCCCAGTCCTATCGCCATTAATGCGAGCGCTCCTACTGTTAACCACCCCATCTGGGATAGCCCAGTCTTGTTTCGCTAAGGTTGACAATATAGGGTCATCAAGGTTTGGTGTGCCAAAGTTCAAACCCGAGTGATACAATCATCGTGCGAATCAGTTGCCATGTTGGCAAGGTAATCTGCAACTTTATTTGTTGATTGCTTACATGGGAAGGGATGATATTAGCCCGGGTTTCCAGCATGGCTGTGATGGAAGAGAGAAGGTGTTCTAGTCTCTAACTTGTAAAGAGCTTCGCAGGAGGAGTTCCATTCTAAAGACGTCGAAGGATATCGATTATTATCTTTGAGTCCCCTTCGACAATAAATCTTAGAAAGCATTGCTGAGAAGCAATCTTTATGCCATAGAAAAGTGTCGACAGTTCCATTGCATTGTTAATTTTTGTCCCTAGTCCCCTTGCAAAGGTGCATAGGATATCTCCTTGAGAGTTTTTGAAGATGCCACTGTACCTAGCCTTCCCCATATTTTCTTTGGAGGATCCATCAAAATTTAATTTAACGAAGCAAAAATTGGGAGCCTACCACTTCTAAGCACTTAAAGGAACGAGTGGTGGGGGTCTGGGTCTTCCATACGACAGGGGGTTAATCCTCCATTGATTCATAATCATTTTCTCTCTGTTATCCCCCTCAAAGTTTGAAACCTTCCAACGAAGGACCTCCACCGTTTCAGAGATGCGTTTTTGGATGTTGTTCCAAACCTCGTGGTGTGCGAAACTTGAGCCTTTGAAGTCTCTTCTATTTCTTTCTTTCCACAACTCCCACATAAGAAATCCCTGTAGAAGTTGACAGGTCTTATTGAGGAAGGATTTTTGTATACGGTAGTACTCCAAGCTGTTAGAGTGCCAATGAAATTGTGTTTTTGACGATCGGATTGGCGGATGATGGAAGGCAAGTGACCCCAGATTTGTGAATTGAAGGAGTAGATTTCAAGCAAATGGTTGATGGTTTATGAGTATTGGGAGCATAAGTAACAGTTGGAGGGTCCTATAAAGCCTCGACGTTGAATATTATCCAAGGTGAGAATCCTGCCTCTTCCCTTCAGCCATAGGAAGGAGCATATTTTGGGACAGTAACCATTATGACTGATTCTTTCGCATATCACATCCTTGTTCAAAAGGTGAGCCCCCGTCTTCAGATATTAACCTTCCTTGACTGAAAAGTTGCCTGATGATGAGTATCCTCGGCGCAAAATGTCTGGTCCTTGCTTAATTCTTATTCTTCTTTTATTGATATCATATACCCACAACTAAGTGTTGACATGCTCATGAAGTTCGAGCTCCCCATTTGTAAGCTTCCATTGCCTCCAATTGATTTCCTCGTGGGGTTCCTTTCGGTAATGTCTAACTTGGTGATTTTAGAATCTATCCATGCTTTCGATTATCCCCTAGGAGTT
This sequence comes from Larix kaempferi, assembly GCA_027924585.1. Classification (NCBI taxonomy): domain Eukaryota; kingdom Viridiplantae; phylum Streptophyta; class Pinopsida; order Pinales; family Pinaceae; genus Larix; species Larix kaempferi. Next base: position 3,082,478 of record BSBM01000254.1, read on the forward strand.
TCATCTTCTTGGAGATGTGGAAGTCCTTGCTAGAAGTTAGTCCATAGGCGAGTTGAATTTATGTCGCAAATTTCCCAGAAGCAGTGGTCATGAATTAAATCTTGGTGCTTCCAGGTTGCATTCCATATCAGAGATCCCTATTGTTGCATGTCCCATCTTATCAGATCATTGTCCACTACGTTAGGGACATGTTTAGCATGCTAAAGCTTAGCCCAACTATAATTTGGTATTTTTATCTAGGGCTACCATACCTTAGCATTCATAACCTGTTTCATAGCTTTTGGGTCCCTGGGTTAGAGTTCTCCAGAGCTTTTAGGTAGACAGAGATCCTTCCATTAAACTAGAGCCCATTTCTTTCCATCTCCAGCACCACTCCAAAGAAAATTTCTTTGAATGTTGCAGATCTTTTTAAGAACTGCCTTGGGAGCAACTAGGGCAAAAAAGAGATAAAGAGGAATGGACTACAAGACTGATTTGAGGAGAGTTATGCATCTTGTTAAATTCAAGGTTCAAAAGGTCCAAGAGGAGAGACATCTTTCCAAGGAGGAGTGAAGATCTTCCCAAGAGATGTTTCTAAAGGCATTTTTAATCAGAGGGATACTTAAGTATCTATATGGAAGGGTGCTCCCTGTGAAGCCGAGAAGTCTGGAAATGTGGTGTTGGATGGCAAGAGGAGTGTTAAAAAGGAAGATCTGAGATTTGGCTTTGTTAATAGAGGTTCCAGAGGGTTCATTGAAGTAAAAAAGGATAGACTGGATAGTGGAGGATTCTTTTACTAAGGGGACACCCATAAGAAAGGTGTCATCAACAAATTGGCTATGAGAGGGGGGAGGAGTAAGGAAGTGGAGGGGTATCCCAGTCAATGAATGGTCAAGGATAGCAGCCTTGATTCTCCTACTAAGACATTTCACCATTAAAATGAAAAGGAAGGGTGAGAGAGGGTCTCCCTGACAGATGCCTCTGGAGGGAGCAAAGGTATAAGTAGGGGATCCATTCAATAAGACAGAGAAGAAAGCAGTTGAGGTGAGGTTCATAACCCATTTTATCCAACAATTATCAAAATCAAAAGCGTTTAGGACTTCTCTCATGTATTGCCAACTTAATTTTTCAAAAGCTTTGAAAGGTCCATTTTTATGGGCATACATGATGTTCTTGTAACTCAGAGGGAGTGGACCATTTTGTGCGCCATGATGACATTGTCCTTGATCTGCCTTCCTTCCACATAGCCAATCTATTCAGGATATATGAGGTTTGGAAACAAGGGCTTCAGTCGGAGTACTATGACTTTGGTGATGACCTTGCAGAGGGTTATTGGCCTGAAGGTTTTGAGATCATCTGCTTTGTCTTCCTTGGGGATGAGAGAGAGGAAAGTAGCATTTAAGGCTGAAAGGACCCCCTGAGTGCTTCAAGAATATTCCACAAGGTGCCAACCCTCCTCTTGAACAAGGGGCCAACAATGATGGAAGAAGTTCGTAGTGACGTCATCTGGGCCTGGCGATTTCCCTAGAGCCATCTCTTTCATCACATAATCCTCCTCCTCTTGGGTGATAGGCCTCATCATAATTGAATTATGTTCTGTTGTTACTGTGTGATGGATGTGTTGGCTGATTTTTCGGATGGTATCCCTGTGATCTTCATTTGGTTCCATCTTTAGGTCCTTGTAAAAAAGCACCAGTTCCTTTTCAATGTCTTTTTGCGAAGTAACCACTGCTCCTTTGGGAGTTTTCATTTTGTTGATGCAGTTGACATGTTTGCACTGAACAATGGACTAATGAAATAATTTGGTGTTGCGATCCTTCCTTGAGCCATTGGATCCTTAACTTCTGACTCCAAAGGACTTCTTCCCAAGCATTGCACTCCACAATTTGTTGGGCCAGAGACTGCTCTTTATTAATGAGCTCCGCGGTGCGACCCATGGTGATAAGGTCTTGTTGGGTTTGTCTCATATAGGAGTACATGTATCTTTGATCTTGGAAAATGTTCCTAAAGCTAATTTTATTCCAATTTTTGAGTTTTTGCTTGAAATTCTTGAGCTTTGTTGAAACCGGTACATTAGGGAGCCTTTTCGGATAGAGGACTCCTCCCACCATGTACAATGGTTTTCTTGAAATTCCTTGTTAGAAAGCTAAAAAAATTCAAAACAAAAGGTTTTGTAGAGGATTGGACCTTCCATGTCCACTGAAAGGTTGATGGGCCAGTGATTCGACCCAAGGAGAGGAATGATAGAGGCTTTGAGAGCAGTCCCTGACATAAAGGAGGGGTCACTTACTAGAAAACGATCCATCCAATAGGCTACATGCTGGGCTCCAGAATGTTTGTTGCTCCAAGTATAGATTCCATTGGTGGTGCTTAGATCTATAAGTTGAAGCGCTCCAATGGTAGTATTGAATATTTCACCATCCTCTTCCATCCTTTCCATTCTTCCTTGTTTTTCGTCCAGGGAAGTGATCATATTGTAATCTCCTCCCAAGATCCAATATTGATCCCCTAATATTTCTTTTATGTTTTTTAAACTCCGAAGGAAGGTGAGTTTCTCCTAAAGGTTTTGAGGTCCATACACATTGGAGAGAGCAACACAAACACCCATCTCCAAAATTTTAAGTCGATTGAAATCGTCCATAGGGTGGAAAAGGAGGAAATAATCTCCATCGAGCCAGGATTCCAAAGGATTGCCAGCTTTCTGACATTACCCTTGGCATCAATTGCCATAATGTCCCCACATCTCCACCATCTAGGAAGGATACGCTTGGCCTCCTTTCCTGAGCATTTGGTTTCTTGAATAAGAAGGATATCAGTTTTTTCCTCCATAACCATTTTTCGTAGAAGTCGTTGCTTGCTCCTATTGTTTATGCCTCTTATATTCCAGGATTGTATCTTCATTGGATCATATTTTTTGGGGTAATGCGAGTAAAAGTGCGTGTGAGCACCTCCATCTTACTAGAATTCACAATTGTGTGTCCAAATTCCTCGATCAACTGCTTAGTAGGTTTTCTTCCTTTCCGTTTTTTTTTCTTTGGGGTTTTCTTGGGGCTTGTTGGGGCCTTTGACGATGCCCAAATGCATCTTGGCTCGTGCCACTTCTCGTACTCTCAAGTTGAGAAAAACCTTTTGGAATTTTGTGAGTTGATCCATTGGAACAACAAGGTAGTCCCTTTTGTGATAGGACTCTACTATATTCTCCAGATTTAGTCCTACCAGTTAGTTTTCGTCATATTCTGAGTCCAAGTCAACACCATCCTCCATTACTGTATCTTCTTTTGCTTGGGTTGTGGGCTAATTCTTAAGCATTTTTGTGACCTCTTCTAGGAATAGTTCAAGATGCATATTCTAGTTTGTGCTCTCTTGTTCCTCTCCTGTTGTTGGGCCTTCTTGCTGTTTTTCCCCATCCATTCCCTTCTCCGCAACTGCTTTTGGATCTAAGGGAAGGTTTTCAAACTTATTCCTTAACGCAAAATTCCTCCCTGTATTTCCTCCCGTTCTGTTGTGTACAATTCTCCTCTTACCTTGAATCAAAATAAAGTTCTCCTTATCCCGATGTAGGTATGGTTCCGAAGTCTTTGGTATGGAGTTAAGAGGACAATCCTTGAATAGATGTCCGTGAAGGTCTGGTTCTGAAGTCTTTGGTATGGATTTAAGAGGACAATCCCTTAATAGATGTCCATGAACATGGAATTTTCGGCACCTGAACGGAATATGCTCATAATCTATAGTTTGAATCCAATCTTCATCGTGTCGTGAGAGACATATCTCTCTAGGTAGGGCTTGTGAGACGTTGAGATATACAAAAATTCTTGCATAAGAAGTATAGCACCCTACCTTGGTTGCTTCATAAATTTTAACATGCGTACCGAGAGTGTTCCTGATCCCTTCTAAAGTTTTCGAAAACTAAAACTCCAGTGGGAGTGAGTACAGGCAGATCCAAACTAGTGCATAGGCAAAGTCCTCCTTGTTTAGGCTAATTTTTTTTGTCGAGTCCCTCAAAAATAATCCAGTGGAGTTGTAAAAGTAGGGACCATTTTCGAAGATATGATCTCGGTCCTCAAGGTTATGGAAAGTTGTCGTAAAGAATACTTTAGAGCCAAGACATAGGCCAAAATGGCCCTTTGGCTTCCAGGACATATTGATCCATCGAACCAGATCTTTCTCTGATGGCCATAACCCCAAGAACTTTCTGATTAGCGCATGGTCTCTCATATACTGATTATACCCCTCGAAACGGTATGAGAGAACCTCATATCTTGGCATTTCAGTAGCTTGGGGATGCATTTTCCAGGTTCCTAGGTCCGAGCCACCTTTGGATGCAAGGTGGATGCTTCTTTTTTGCTCTCCTTGCCCTTGCCCTTGTGGGTAGAAAGAAAGGGGAGAAGACTAGCCTTTTCCCCTCAGAGCTGCCATGGCCGAGCTTAGGTGCTGATCGCTGACTCAGAGAGAAAGGGGAAATACAAGCTTCAAATCCTAACTAGCGATCGAAACCCTAATAGTGTCTTCCAGGATCAACGATGCAATACTTGGAATAATTAAGTATATGTAAATATAACAACAACTCAACAATACAGATCCAAATAATATCACCAAGCATACATCCTGAGCCAAAGTCCCCAATACAAAATAAAAGCAATACTCCCGAAAACACAGGACAACAAGTCCAATACCAAAACCACACACAGTGAGGATCACTGGATCACTACCAAACCCAAAATAATAACCACTAACCAATCCCCTAATAGATAGAGAATACAAAATATAGCCCGCCAACCCAAAGAATGTCCAAGAAAGAGCCAACATTCCTAAGCAATCAACAAGGAGTTGATGACATGATTTGAACCAATAGAGAACTCGTTGCTTGTGGAAAATAGACAACACAAAAATCATTGTACCCAAATCATTGGAGGAGCATTAGTAAACTGAGTACCAAATGGAGTCGCCTAGTAAAACTAAGAAAATAGTAGATACATCCGACAAGCATAGATATCGACTGATCAAGTAGGTAATACCAGTCCAAAATTTCCCCATTGATACAATATATGAGCCCAAACAGAAAGATATATTTCAATGCTCTCCTGCAACTATTTATCATAACAAAAAATATACGAATTCAAAATAACAAAACTATGATGGCAGAAAAATATCAATGAACTCATCCGAAGTTTGTACACCATCCATGATCCGGATTTATGTGGGAAAGAAATAAAAGAGCATATACATAATCAAATACAGAGATATATTGCAAAGAGCACAACGATACAGTAAACACGTATTCTATTAAATAGCGGAAATAAAACACACTGTAAAATACAACAACTAGAATGGTAGTAGCTATCTCTAAGAAGAGATGTGGCCGCTGTGCTCATTCGTGCCAAGATGAATACAATGAGGCTCTGAAGGCCTTTTAACAATACCCAAAATCCAAAACCCTAACCCCGGAAGATGAAAAGCCATCAGTTTTGTGGACCCCGTTTTGGGTAGTTTGGTGTATCAACTTCCCGGGGGCATAACTTTGGCATACGATCTCTATTGGGTTGCAAGATAGCTCGTTGGAAAGATCTATTCGAGGACTATGTTAAAAAATGCGAATGGGGACATTCGTCAAGCAATATTCCCCAAAAAAAACGTCGTTTAGGGCCTCAAAACGGCTCCGAAAGTTCAGGACCTGAAAAATTGCTAAAAATAGTAAATTACCAAAATTGCTAGAAGACTATTTTGAGCCAATTGGAAGAGGTGGGTCGCCACCGATATCCACTTGGATCAATCCACCCAAAAGATACTTTATATATGCCCCTCAGACACCTAGAGAGCCTTCTTTGAGAGATCATCAACCTGCAAATTATATTCCCGATATATATGTTGGAAAGAGATGTTTGTGAATTCTTCAAGAAGTCTTTTTGTTTTCTCCATCCAAAACCTGAGTGTCGATACTTGTAACATGGATTTGTTGAGGGCCCAATTAATAATTACTAATGAATCGTCTACCACCTGGATAATGTCAATATGTTTATATCTAGCGAAATACAATAACATCCATAATGCTAACAATTCACTCTTGGTGTTGGAACCCGACCCATAGTTAATTTTAAGACAATAAAAACTATTACTTGCCACCCAAAGAAACGTGCTCACCCCACTAAGACACAACTGATGCTGAGAAGCCCCATCGAACATGGTAGTAACCTTATCCGTTCTGTTCATAGGGATGACCAACAACTGCCTAGGAAACCCCTTTGTCATTTTTGTATCCTTACAACCCTCTCTAGAAGCATCAACTACCACAATGCCCACTCTAATAGCATTGGAAGTCCTACCCTCAAAGAATACAAGGTTGTGCTCCTTCCGAACCTGTCAACAAATGTAGTCAGGGAGCTCTAGCCAGTCCTATACATTAACGAGCCAATAGCTATAGCATTTAGATAAAGAAGGCAAGTCCTAGCCTCACAAAAGCCACAAATATCACGAACATGATTCCATACCAAGATAGTAAAGGAACAATATATTAGAAGGTGGTCCATTGATTCCTCCGCCTGACGACACAGGGGGAAAATATTGGGTCCAATGCCACCTCGCTTCATAAAATTATCCTAAGTGAGGATACATTTTCCTAGTGTCAGCCATAGAAAAAGCTTAATTTTTAATGGAAGTGACCACTTCCAAATCTTACAACACCACTAGCAATCCTCTATCACCACCTCGACCATAAGGGCATCATAAGCCATATTGGCATTAATAATCCTCGATTTCACATTCCACGACTAGAGGAGGGAGTCTTCACCATCATAAAGATAGATGCCCCCCTAAAAAGACCCAAAATATAATTGTCCCATTCTTCACGCAAAGTATCAGTAAGTCCCAACTAATGGGTAGAAATCCAACCATTCCCACAGACTGAAAGACGACCATAAATGGTCGCTTGGTCAAGGGTAACAATTCCTCTGGTATAAAGGACAACCATCAATTCTGTAGAAAGTCTAAAGTCATAGGGACCACCAATAATAGGATCGCTACCAACTTCAATCGAATGACCATCACCTGACCTCCAAGCCAGCCAATCCCCCAATATTTGAAAAGAAGAAAGAAGGCTATTCCAAATATTTGATACATTTTTGATAGATTTTCTCGTAGAACGAATCCACTATAGAATAGTACAAGATTTGAAATGTTTCCCTGCTATCACCCTACTCCACAAATTGTCCACAAAAAGAGTCCGCTAGAGACTTTTTATAGCCAAAGCTTTAGCAAACATGAAGATGTTTTTAAGGGCCCAACCCCCCATATGTTTTGGCCTTGCCAGGATTTCCCACTTTACCAGATGGTATTTATGTTTATCCTTGACCCCAAAGCACAGAAAATTAAATTCTTTGCCGCGGATACTACTTAATATCCTCTTCGGGAGCTTACACAACGATAACCAATATACCAATATTTTCCAATACCAACTTCACTAATGCCAATCTGCCCCCCAAAGATAGCCATCAACAACACCAATGATTGATCCTCTTATCAATCTTCTTTAATAGCTAATGCCAATCTCCCGCCGCATAGTTGTTGGGCTTAAGGCAATATCCAAGATATTTTGTGGAGAGACTTGATAAGAAAGCTCCTCACAAATCTTAAGCATGATAACCCTATCAACCCCATGTTCTAGAAAGCAAGATTTGGAGTCACTAATAAACATGCCTGTCGCCCTATAGAATAAATCTAAAATAGTCTTATGAGCCAACCATTCTTCAACTCTTCCCAAGCCAAATAACATAACGTCATCCACAAATAGCAAGTGAGTGCGATACTCATGAGCCAAGACTTTAATACCTTTGATAGATCCTTCTGCAATCTTACCAATCTTACCATGAATCTGCTCAGTCCCTATATAGCAAGGAGAAAAAAGAGAAGTGATAAATGACACCCCTAATGAAATCCTATGGACCCCTTAAAGAAGGGGCACCCTTCAATAAAACCGCATAATTTGCAAATACCACACATGCCATTACCGAGTTAGTAGCCTCCATGCTTAAACCAATCTTCATGTTTGGTAACACTTCATGTTTGTTGCCTTTCCGTGAATCATTTGTATCGTTGCTTCTTCCCATTTATTTGTTTGCTTTTGAATAGTGTTTTTATAGTTAAATTCATAGTTTGATTATATTATAGAAACCATGATGAAAAATCTGCAAAAAGTTTGATGCAAATCGAGTATTTAGTTATATTGGAATCTTGAGCTTCGGCCTTTAAGGTCCTCACAAATAAATGGTCCGTAAAAAACTCCACCTTCAAAAGTTTACATCCCATATATATAAAGGGCCATTGTTCTTTCAACCAGGAGAGTCTACAAAGGGTACACGTGAGAATCAGACTTCAAATGCACGGTCAAGGGTACATGTGAGAAACGGATTTCAAATGCACAGTTCGTTGAGATTCAAAGACGAAGTAAAGGAAACAAAATCTGTGTTTTAAATATCTGAAGCATTTACAGCAATGGCTGCACTAATCGGGAGACCGAGAGGAAGCAATATCACATATTGGAAGCTCAAAAAGACCATGTTGGTATTCTCCAACCGCCATTGCAGAGCCGAGATCCCTGCTTTCCTTTCTGCAGTTCCAGAACAACCTTCCTTTACTGCTCAGTCTCAAGGTAAAACCCATTTGTCCAAAACTATAAGCATGCAATTTGGAAGCCTAAAAAAAGTCTGCTTCATTTTAAAACTAAAGCTTTTTATGAAAAAATACGGTAATGCACAGTGCCCAGTTTTGATGTTAGCTTTGCATAGACTCCTTATAACCTGTATTTGGCTTTAGAAGGTAAAAGTGTATTTTCCGAACGGAGACATAGGCCTAGATCTAGTAGAGATTGATTTTTAATCCCGCATTTTAGAAATTATCCAGTGTGCTATTAAAGAGACATGGGTTTTACCGTATTCATGATTTTAATCCTGTTATGTATTGTGCTTCCTGCTATGTATTGTGATATGGAAGAGAGATGGGTTTTCATGATTTTAATCCTATCATGAACTGCTGGTTTGGGTTCAGAGAAGGAGAAATGGAGGTGGTCAGGGTTATTGCTATTCATACCGGGAGTTGCTACATTTGGACTGGGCACTTGGCAGATTTTCAGACGCCAGAAGAAGGTATGAATAGACTTGGGCACCGTTGGTTATGGAGGAATTGATGGGATTCGGTCTACTTGTTTTACGGTTGCATTTGCCAAATGTTAGACTGTGATTCAGTCTCGGGTTGATTTTCTTGCGTATGCATCAAATCTAGGTTAATACTGTATCTGACCATAGGGAGCCGATATGAGCACAGCAGAAGAAACGAGAGAACCAACTAACAAAAGAAGTGTGTCTCCGAAACTGCGTGCTTTTCTCGTTTGTTCCTCTGTGTGATCGTACCAGGATCCTGGGCCTCAATCATGCTGGAAGTTGGAACATGAATTATTATTTCAGTGCTAATGTATGAAGCTTTGCTTTTTGATGGATGCTTACATGCATTCGTTTCATGCTAATTTTGCAACAGATGGAGCTGATTGAGCACAGACAAAAGAGGCTGGAGCAAGATCCTCTTCCTCTAACTAGTGTCTTGCCAGAAACATCTGATACCCAATCAAAGGCAAAAATAAGCTCTTTAGAGTTCAGGAAGGTGGTCTGTGAAGGTGTTTATGATGAAAGTAAATCAATTTATATTGGTCCTCGTTCAAGGAGTGTCTCTGGAATTACAGAGAACGGGTATTATGTCGTGACGCCGCTAATGCCTGTGCAACAGAATGGAAGGTAGGTAATATCATCTACTGGATATATAACATTCACTTTCTTTCTTAAGGTTCTCATGCTGGACTATTGATAATAGCATTTTATTTCAAGATATTCATAGACTGCAAAGCTACATTCTGATTTGTTTGTGTTATTGCTTTCTCTAGAAGAACACAATCATATGGAATTGGATACTGTTATCTCTGGTTTGTGTATATGTACCAAGTTGGATTTAGCTTGAAAATATGGAAACCTTCCAAATCTGTTAATTTTTTTTGCATACATGTAGTAGTATCATGTATACTTTGAACCCACTGGCAGCGTTTTTATCTATGATGCACAAGTTTTTGGAACGTGGGAAGAAGTTTCCCCCAAATTTTCAGGAAAAAGAAACATTAACACAAACCAGATGACTTAGTTTATCCCTTATATCATGGTTGTAACTAGAACCTCTTAGCAGATGGAAATGATAATAAAATCAGGATTACCATCCACATCATTGATTATATAAGGTAGACTCTTTCTAAAGTGGGGACTTTTAGAAGTTATAGTCCCTATATTTGTGGCTATAAGTATAGAGTAAGTTTTCAATTTTGTGTCAACCATGATTAAAATGGATTAGAATATTATATGCTTACAAGACATTCTATGCTATGGTATTTGCAAAGGTGTGTAAACAGTCAATTATAATTTATAAATTATTATAAAATAAAAATCAAGATAATTTTTATTTAAATGTAATATATGAATTTAGTTTTAATGTAAGATTTAAAACTATTTTCAATTTGTTAAAAGTTTTTTTATTCATAAAGTAAATAGTAAAATATATAAATTTACTTTCTTTTATTTAATATATAAAAGTCAAAATATATTTACATTTATTATTTATTAGTGGTAATTGCAATTCAACATAGGGATGAGTGAATACTCTAGTGCGAGTGGTAAACAAAGATCAGTGCACCAACTCGACAAGGTAGCATGAAATAGAGTTTTACTGCAACTTAGTTTTCTAGAAAAAAAATTATGAGTCAACCATGTATATGTATGGTTGCACGGAAATAAGAATGTTGTTAACAACCCTCCAAGGAGAGGATCCCATGTTTTCAAAGACATGCACTAATAAACCAGAAAACGATAAAGATTAAATGATCTCACAGACGATGATGGGTGGGTTAGGTATATAATTAATTCAAGAAGTACTTATAAAAAAGTTTTATGCCATTGTAACTTCGATTTGTTTTGTCTTTAGTGTTCCATACATTCCCTCTTGGGCTACAGAATGCCTTAGGTGCATCCTTGCATCTCCTTCTCCTCTTCCCTGGAAATTTCAGTTTCGATTGGTGGCGATCATGAATGCGTGGAAGCTCCCAGTTGTTAAGTTTTAATCAAATTCACAACAAGAGCATAAACATGATCACTAAAAGAAACACAATCACAAGATAGACACGGGGTAGAAAACCCAACAAAACTTCCTCAATATAGATGATAAAAAAAACAAAGACAAAATCCCCAAAGCAAGAGCTCCTTCTCCTTTGCAGATCTCTCTCTCTCTCTCTCTCTCTCTCTCTCTCTCTCTCCTATGCGCAATCCAGAAGTGAGTGTGTGTACAAATGAGGAGCACAACACTTCTATTTATACTTTATCTTTCACTTGACATTTTCCCTAACTAGGTCGGCCCCTAACAACTTGACCTAATGCTTACTGGGCCGACTTCTCTAGGGGACTTAAACACCCCATTACAAAATGACTCAAGGGGATGAGGGATCTATTGCCCTGACTTACAAGAGAGGATTTACGTCAATGACTTTACATAATCAAATACAATAATGACATCCTGACGGAGGAATAAAACATCTCCGAATAAATTACAATGATAAAAATACAATAGAATATTCTTCGAAGTTACAATATTTCAACACTCCCCCTTAACGAGAAGGGTATTCTACTGACAACAACAACATCAACTGAAGGAGCAAGGAGAGAGAGTATCATCAACAACATCACGGTGATACCTCTATAAATCATTGGAAGTTTTCTTCAACAACATCAACAATTGGACCATCTTCAATATCTTCAACATCTTCAGGACTAGAGCATCATCTTCTACAGCACTGAGTCTTCATCTTCTGTAGCACTCGAGCGCTCGATCGTCTACAACAACACTTTATCTCTCGATCAACAACAACATCATCTCGATCTTTCGATCAACACATCAATATAACCTGCAACACACATGATCCAATTACGAGATGATCAATCCCTCTCACTTTAGGACATAAGTCCAAGGATGATGCAATCCAATCACAGTGCCAGTCCTTTTTCATACTGGATGTGACCTAGATCAAATCTAGGGTTTTCCACCACAGTGCTAGTTCTTTTTCATACTGGATGTGACCTAGATCAAATCTAGGGTTTACCACCACAGTGCCATTCCTTTTTCATACTGGATGTGACCTAGATCAAATCTAGGGTTTACCACCACAGTGTCAGTCCTTTTTCATACTGGATGTGACCTAGATCAAATCTAGGGTTTACCACCATAGTGCCAGTCCTTTTTCATACTGGATGTGACCTAGATCAAATCCAGGGTTTACCACCACAGTGCCAGTCCTTTTTCATACTGGATGACCTAGATCAAATCTAGGATTTTCTATCACATTCTCGGAGACAAGAGTCTACGGATTCCTTTAGGCCATGTGTCCAGGGTTGATACAATCCCACTGCAACATCATCATCATCACATTCTCAGAGACAAGAGTCTACGGATCCTTTTAGGCCATGTGTCCAGGGATGATACAATCCCACTGCAACATCATCATCATCACATTCTCGAAGACAAGAGTCTACAGATCCTTTTAGGCCATGTGTCCAGGGATGATACAATCCCACGGCAACATCATCATCAACATCAACATTGCTCCTCCTTTCGAGGAAGGTCCTTTCGAACCACACCAAGCTTGTCACGGAAGTACTCAAACTTCACTCGAGATAGAGGCTTAGTCAACACATCAACAACTTGCTCATCAATGCTCACATATTGGAGCTTTATAGCTCCCTTCTGTACCATATCTCGTATATAAAAATACCGGATTTCTATGTGCTTTGACTTGTCATGGAACACTGGGTTCTCTGTCATCTTTATACAACTTTGGTTGTCACATAAAATCACTGTGGCATCCAAATCTAGGTCAAATAGACTTGACATCAACTTCCAAAGCCATATGGCTTCACAACTAGCAGAACAAGCTGCTATATACTTTGCTTCAGCTGTGCTGAGAGCAACACTGGACTGCTTCCTGCTAAACCATGAGATCATGGCGGATCCCATACAATAACATTCACCTGAGGTGCTCTTCCTGTCTGAGACACTTCCATCCCAATCTGCATCTGTATAACCATACAATCTATAGTCATGATCTCCAACACAGTATAAACCAAAGTCTATCGTACCTTTCAGGTACCTCATCACATGCTTTGCAGCTATCAGGTGAACACGTCTAGGCTCAACTGGATACTGACTCAGGGTGTTCACAACAAAGCATATATTTGGCCTGGTATTCGTCAGATACATCAACGACCCAATAATCTGTTTGTACTGAGTTACATCCACTAACTCTGACGATTCATCAGCTAACAACTTCAGGTTGGTATCCATGGGTGTGGCCATGGCTTTACATTCCAACATATCAAATCTTTTTAGAATTTCCACAACATACTTTCCTTGATTGAGAAAGATTCCTTTTGGGCTCTGCCACACTTCTAGACCTAGAAAATAGTGCATTAATCCAAGGTCTTTCATCTCATCAGAAATAAATCATCCACATCCAACAATAGTATGACAAGTTCATCATCCATAACCTTAAAGTAAAGGTTAGGGTCAGCTTTACTTTTGGTAAAGCCCAGGCTCGTTAGAAAGCTATCTATCCTTCTGTACCAAGCTCTAGGAGCTTGTTTCAATCCATATAGAGCCTTCTTCAATTTGCATACGCGAGTCCGTCTGTCCTCAACTTCAAATCCCTGTGGTTGTTCTATGTACACTTCTTCCTCAATCACACCATTCAGGAAGGCTGTCTTTACATCCATCTGGTGTAAACTCCACTTCATCATGGATGCAAGTGCCATGATGATTCTAATGGAAGTGTACCTTGCAACTCCACTTCATGGAAGTACCAGTAAACTCCACTTCATCACGGATGCAAGTGCCATGATGATTCTAATGGAAGTGTACCTTGCTGCTGGCGCAAATGTCTCTTCATAATCAATTCCCTTTTTCTGAGAGAATCCTCTAGCCACAAACCTTGCTTTGTATTTCTCAATACTTCCATCAGCTGCATGCTTTATCTTGTAGATCCATTTTGAAGATACCCCACTTTTGCCTTCTGGTTTGTGAACTATATCCCAAACATCATTTTATATTATTGATTGGTATTCTTCCGTCATTGCTTCTACCCATTCTTTCTTTTGTATAGCTTCTTCATAACTAGTAGGTTCTTGATCTACAAGATCACACATCAAAGCCACATAACTGGAGAATGGCTTTGGTTTCTTGCTTGCTCTTGTGCAGCCTTCTGGAGCTCCATACTTTTCTGCTTCTTGTATAATTTCTCTTGCCCAAGCAGGCTTTCTCTTTCTTGATATATTCATAGTGAGAGGTTCTAGCATATCATGGTCTTCTGGTGTTTCATCTTCAGGGGAGGGTGCATCTTCTGCATTTCTGGGAGGTACATCTTCTTCATATACTTCTTCACCCTGGCATTTTCTGGATCTCTTGAGAGCTGCTTCTTCATCAAATGTTACATCTCTACTGATCTCCATGTGATGGAATCGTGGAATCTATATTTTGAAGGCTTACTTCAGGCTTCTTTCATCTGAACATTTCTTCTGGATTCTTTTATAGTTGAACCATTGTCACTTGTTCTACGGAACAAGTCTCATCATTCTTCATTTGTAGGTGATCGTTGCACGATACTTCCTACAAGTCATTCAATAGCATGGTTAGAAACATCTCATAGTTTCCAAATATATGCATAAAAACATAAGTCACACTATCTTAGCCAATGCCACAACATTCATCCATATCCCATATTCATATGGTAACTTTCTAGATGCCTTCCATCTCTACCAGGACATTATTAAGAGTGTGCACTATTCCCAATATGTCAACAAAGAGGTTTCACTCTAGATAAGTAGCAATGGAATGTTGTATGGCACCATAGGCTACTTACCCATCACAAGCATGACACTGCAAACATCCTAACACACATCCTAAATAAATGTGTATACAACTGGATATTATCATTTAAACAATGTGATAGAAATGACAATTCAAATACTTATCTTCGTTTGTTTGGTAGGATCTCTTTTGATCCTAGTCTCCTTGCAGGTATTACTGGAATGTCTGATGGTGAACTCTACTCCATCATCAAGCTTGTATTTTGCTTCTCTTATGATCTTAGTGATCCCTTCTGAGGGGAGTCCTCTTCTTCTAAACTGGAGAGAGTCTTGTTCTGACCTGTCATGTGCTTTGAAGCACCACTATCACAAGACATATTCTTTGACTTCTTCCTTTGCTTGCTTCCTGGGAGTTTTTTCATCTTCTGATTCTTCTTCATCGTCTTTGGCTAGGTGTGCATGATGTCTTTTGTTGTTGTTCCTCTTCTTGTATTCTTCTCTTTTCAATGGACAATCTCTGGCAATATGTCCCATCTTATCACAATAGTAACATTGAAAGTTGGAGTAGTTTCTTCTTGGATTGTTTCCTCTTGTCCTTTGGAACTTCTTGGGAGGTTGAGATTCCTTGTGGTTTTCCTTCTTGAAGTTAGATTGACTTCTTCCTCTCTTGGTATGGGTGGCTAGGGCTTGATCATCTTCTTTAAGTAGAGCTTCTCTATTGGCTACCCTAGTCTCCTCTTGGATGCAATCTTCCCATACAATGTCGAACTTCATGCATTCCTTTCTTGCACACATAGTCTGGATGAATGAAAATCCCAAGGTCTAGTGAGACCATTGAGAGCAGTCATTACTAGCTCATCTTCATCAAGGGAGTCTCCAATAGCTTCTAGTTGCTCCTTGAACTGGGAGACCCTTGTGAAATAGTCTTGGATGGATTCTCCTTTGCTTATCTTGGTACTCTTCAATTGAGCTCTCAAATTCATCTTCCTATTGATGTTCTTCCCTTAATACATTCTGGCGAGGGCATCATACATCTCCTTCGGGGTCTTCTTGGATGACACTTGAGGAATCAAGTGGTCTTTGATAGAATCAACAATGATTCTCTTTGCCCTAATCAGGTCCTTCTTGTGCTTCTCCTTAGCATCATCCTATTTAGGTTCTGCAACTTCTTCCTTGATGTATTTGGCAAGATCATTCTCTTCAAGAATGAGGCCAATCCTATATTTCCATGCTCTGAAATTCTCTATGCCTTCTAGCTTATCCTCAAGCTTAGTGCTTGGGGGCTGGGGCCATCTTATCCAGGGGGTCGCCAAAAAATGAAAATTCTCAAAATGCAAAACTGACCTTACCAGGAGATGTGCTTGATCGAGGCGAATTGACTGGTACACTTGCTTTCTGGAGATTCCAAATTTGTACCCCTCAAAATTGACTTGCAAATTTTGGATCTGCAGTAGATTTCTGGTTCACTGGTTTTCTGGTTTTTTGGTTTTTTGTTTTTTTTGGTCCAAAAGTCAAACTAGGGTTTGAATTTCTTGGAGATCTACCCACTCAAAAACTTCGATCTAGGGCTCAAAATTTCGCTTTTGAAGAGGTGCATCTTTTTATGCAATCAGATTTCCAAAATTCCAACTTTGACAGAAACCCTAATTTCTTGCCAGAGGAAGAAGAGAGAGAGTTTCACCTTGTGAAAGCTGTCCTATTCAGGTTAGCTTTGATACCATGTTAAGTTTTAATCAAATTCACAACAAGAGCATAAACAGGATCACCGAAAGAAACACAATCACAAGATAGACACAGATTTATCCTGGGAAACCCTCATGGGGTAGAAAACCCAGCAAAACTTCCTCAATATAGATGATAAAAAATACAAAGACAAAATCCCCAAAGCAAGAGCTCCTTCTCCTTTGCAGATATCTCTCTCTCTCTCCTATGTGTAATCCACAAGTGAGTGTGTGTCCAAATGAGGAGCACAACACTTCTATTTATACTTTATCTTTCACTTGACATTTTCCCTAACTAGGTCGGCCCCTAACAACTTGACCTAATGCTGACTAGGTCGACTTCTCTAGGGGACTTAACCACCCCATTACAAAATGACTCAAGGGGATCTATTTCCCTGACTTACAAGAGAGGATTTACCTCAATGACTTTACATAATCAAATACAATAATGACATCCTGACAAAGGAATAAAACATCTCCGAATAAATAACAATGATAAAAATACAATAGAATATTTTTCGAAGTTACAATATTTCAACACCAATGAAGGAAACGGGCAAGAAAATGTCCCCAAGTTCCCAATTTTAGAGGGTAAAAGTTCCCGGTAAGTTCTCAACCATCCAAAACGGTTCCCGCTGGATTTGGAATGTTCCCTATCGGTTCCCAAGTTCCTTGGAATGTCAAAACTCTGGGAATGAGTTTTCTAAAGGCCAGGAGCGGTTCCTATGCTACATAGGTTTTTACGGTTACACTATTTTGTGACAGCAACAAGCAGCTCCTTTTTTGGAGTTTTGATTTCTAGTGTTTGCACAAGGCTTCATTAAATTGTCTCTCCCTACTATTCTAAGACTGATTTTTGTATTTTATGAACACTTGATGTTTTCAAGATTCTGTAATTGCATGAACAATATTCTCTTTATATCCCTGGCCCTAAAGTTCCTATAACACATAGTTGTTGGATTTTGTGCAACTTCGGAAGTTATTCTTAATATATTCTATTGTAATTATTTGTACCTCCTACGGGAGTTGATCTTGATGTAATTAATCATGTAAACCCTTGAAAGAATCAATGTAAACCTTGGGGAGAAAATTAAGTAAAGAAAATAATTATTAAATGTATTTTTATATTCCCCCAAGACAAGTCGGCCCTATCAGATTAGACAAGTCGGCCTAGTGGGTAAACTGCCCTAAAACAGTGGGCAGTCTGCCCCAAACAATGGACAGAATTGCCCCAGTCAGGTCAGCCCAGTTTGGGGAAAGTTAGTCGGCTTAGAAAGGGAAAAAATCATTTTTGCATGTGTATAAATAGAGAGGTCGTATGCCTCATTTGTTCATTCACTCACACACAACAAGTTCGCATCACTTGGGGAGGAGCTCACACCTGCAGTTAGGAGAAGCTTATTTTTGGGGTTTTTGGTTAGAGAGACTTTCTACTTTCTCTCTCATCTCTGTACTCTGTTCTCAGAATTATTCATCTCTATATGAAGGTTGCTGGGTTTTCTCCCGATTGGGTTTCCCAGGATAAATTCTCGTGTTCTTTGTTTCTGTGCTTTGTCTTTCTTCTAGTGATCCTATTGATTTTATGCAATTGAATTATTATGCTATAATTGTATGAAACACTAACATGGAATCATAGCAGTTCTAGAAGAAGCCATTGCCAGAACTAGGGTTTCATCTTTCAAGGCCTTCACTCAACATTTTGGTGGAAAAAGAGCCTTAGGAATTTCGCTCTAAGGAGGGCGCGCGCGCATCTTTTGGTGAAGGCATAATTCAATTATGAGAATTTTCAATTTTTGACCTAATTCTACAGCTACAATAGAACTTAGGGTTTCAGTTTTTGACCTACTTCCTCCACAGTTTTGGCCCAGCCCCACCTTTTGTCAACTCGCCTTGCTAGGGCGCATCTCCCTGTGGAGTTAGTTTTCCAAGAATCCAACTTTCATTTTTGACCTAGCTCCTGCTAGGGTTTCTGCTTCAGATTTGCAGTTAGGATGATTGGGATGAAGGTTGAAGATCGTCTGGAAGGGGCCTCCAACTTCATCTCTTGGAAGTCTAGGGTTCTTCTCTTACTAGAAGAAAATGATCTCTTGCAGTTTGTCAATGAGAAGGTCCCAGAACCAAAAGCCGAAGAAGACAAATCTCGCTGGAGGAAGAATGATGCCAGAGCAAGAAGGATTTTGGTGGACTCAGTTAGAGACCACTTGGTTCCTCAAGTCTCAGGAAAGAAGACTGCTAGAAAGATGTTCAAAATCATAAAGAAGCTATTTGAACATAGTAGTATCAATGTGACGCTCACAATGAGGAACCAACTATCGAATATGAAGATCCAGACTGCCAGAATAGAGGTCTCTCGTGGTTCCCACAAGAAGGCAGTGGGAGCCCACACACAAAAACAATAAGAGATAAGTATTTGGTTTTCTTGCTTACATAGATCTGTTTTGTCTTATATGTCTTCATAACCATTATATGCAGATCTATCAGGAAGTGTGTTGAGCAGTTGATATAGTTTACTTTTGGTCTACTATAGACTCTTGTTGTATTTGCTATGCATATGAGCTACACAACATTTCATGAACACATGATGGAGCTAGTCTATATGATATCTCCTTCCTGCATGTTGAGTAGTGCACACTCTTGATGGCATGTTCTAGTGGAGATAACAAACATCTAGATAGTTCCCAGATGTGTTTGGTAGACATGTTTATGATTGTTGTGCTAAAGTATTAGCCAAGATGCCTGTGTAAACTATTGTCATTGTATTGAAATAGACATTGGTTAAATTTGATTATGCAATGTCATTGATCATCAATCGGGATTTGACTTGTAGGGAAAATACCATGTGATATGGCCTACAAGAGAAGGATGATGAGACTTGTTCTGATGAACAAGTGGTGGACACATGAATTCCGTTGATGTTCAGCAGGAAGCTTCTAGGAGTATGACCCTCAAATTAGAAGGATGACCTTGGAAGAAGCTTTCACTGGAGTAAAACCAGAAGTGGGCCACCTTCGGATCTTTGGATGTCCAGTCTACATACATGTGCCCAAGGAGAAAATGACGAAGTTAGAACCTTCAAGCAAGAAGGGAATTTTCGTGGGATACAGTGAGTCTTCAAAGGCGTACAAAATCTACATCCCAGGATCTAGACAGATTGAAGTCAGCAGGGATGTGTCCTTTGAAGTAGAAATGGCTGTAAGGAAAGGCCGAGGATCAGACATGGAGATCGATGATGAGGAAATGCTAGAACCAAAGGAGTTGAGATCATCTCCCCCTTCAGTTCAGAGGGAGTTAGCAGAAGAGGATGAACCCATCGATTCCATTGATCCAATTGAGCTAGTTGATGTTCCCAGAGATATTGCAGTAGGACGGAAGAGGCCTAGATGGGCACAACAGACTTTGCATGGAGCAGATGGGAGTGTTGAAAAGCACAAGGCTAGATTTGTTGCCAGAGGGTCCTCTCAGAAAGAGGGAGTTGCTCCAGAGGCTCGATATACTTCCAACAAGCTCGATATACTTCCAACAAATCGATCATTGTTATTGCTTCAGCCATGGGGTGGAAGTTGCACCAGAGTGATGCAGACCTTAGCCTTTACTACAAGGATGCAGATGATGAGCCACTGATTTTGGACCTAGAAACTTATCGTATGGTGTAAGAAGAAACTTGCCTCTGAGTTTGAAATGAAGGATCTTGGATTGATGCATTACTTCTTGGGATTAGAAGTATGGCAGAGGCAGAAGGAGATTTTCCTAGGTCAAGGAAAATACACCATAGATATTCTGAAGAGATTCGGGATGTTGGACTGAAAGTCCATGGCCACTCCGATGGATGCAAATTTGAAGAAGCTGAGGGATTCTGCTTTAGATTCAAATTTGATTGATCCCACTATGTATTGCCAGCTGATTTGGTCCTTGATGTTTCTGACGAACACCAGACCAGATATATGTTTTGTTGTGAATGCTCTCAACCAATTTATGTGTGAGCCGAGGCAGATTCACTGGATTGCTGCAAAACATGTGCTCAGATACTTGCGTGGCACTGTGGGATATGGCTTGAGGTATGCTTCAGAGAGTGACTTGAGATCGCAGGGGTTTACAGACTCAGATTGGGCCAGATATGCTGCAGATAGGAAGAGTACTTCTGGATGTTGCTTCAGGAAGAGTCCGTATAGCAGGCCGGTTTTGGCACAAATTTCGAGATGAAATTTGAGAGATAAGTACCACTGTAATTTTTATATTCTGTCTCTGAAAATAAAAATTCTCTCTCTTACAGGTTTTCCCTTCGGGGTTTTATCCTGGACCATTGGTCAAGAATTCCTGTGTTATTTTCATGGTTGAATGGCTGTCATAAAAACTATGAGTTTGAAATTGTTGACTGAAAATTACATTTCTGAATTTTAATGATGAAAAGAATCTCATGTGTTTCAAGTTGAAGTCATTTTTATGAAAAATTGTGCATACTGGGGTTTGGGCATTAAACAATGCAGAGAAGCTTCTAAAGCTTGAAACCGGCTTGGGATATCAAAAACTTTCAACAGCAAGTCTTGCAAAAAGAAGAAAGGAGATCAATACCTGATGTAGAAGGCAACCATCACCCTCTTGGATGTGCTCATGGAGGAAAGACTCTAGTTCGTCAATGTAGATCCTGAAGAGGGTCGGCTAGAGGGGGCACCCTTGCTTTACCCCATTGGTGCTCTGGATGAAGTCAGAAAGGCCATGTGCCATCCTAAGGCGTCCCACAACTGACTCGTACAATCTCATGATGGATGCTAGAAGAGTCTCAGATATGCCCATGTTGCGGAGTCTCTGGAATAAAGCCTCCCTCGACATTGTGTCAAATGCTTTCCAAAAGTTTACAAAGCAACTGTAAAGTTTCGAAGAGCGATGTCGGGCCTCCTCAATAATGGCCTGAAGTGTAAAAATGTGATCAATCGTCTGGTAGTCTAGGCGGAAACCGGCTTGCCCTCTAGCCCTGAGGTGTCGACTCTCTAGCGCCTCAGAAAGCCATTGATGTAACACTGTGTCATAGAGTTGGAGAATGTATGGCACACCATGATAGTCTGGTAGTTGTTTGGATCCGCGCTATTTCCTGATTTGTGGGTTGGATGGATAATGTGTCTTTCCCAGGCAGGGGGGATGCTAGAGAAAACCACGTGGTTAAATAAATCAACAATATAGCACCGAAGAGATTGGATGCCATGTTTCATGAATTTGGCCTGAAAACCTTCCTGATGTGCTGCTTTGTTGGTACGTATGGCTTTGACTCCTCTCCTAATGTCCCGCTTGGAGAAAAGGTGGCAAGAAGAGGGGGGAGAGGGGATGCAGGTTGGGGGTTGTCCAGGGATGTCATCAAGGGAGGTTGTATGGGAAAACATGGCTTGAGGGTCAAGGTCAGGTGGGATGGTGTGGTGTTTTGGAAAGAGGGCATGCCAGAAGCTGTTGGGGAGTGGTGGAGGGCTCCGCAAAGCTCACGTCTTCTCCATGATAGAAAAGTTCGCTTTTTAATGCGAAGGAGTCTACGGCAGGCTTTGCAGAGGCTTGGGAAGGATGGGGGGGGTCATGTGTAAGGGTGAAACAGACCTGTTTATGGAGGGATTTGCATTCATTATCAAACCAGCAGTTCATGCGGCAGGATCATGGGGTGGGCTTATGGGTGTGCTGATATAATGGGGGTAAGAGTCAAGGGCCGCCTCCTCAAGGACCATGTAGAGAGTCTCATATTTGGCTGTGGTTGTGTCTAATGACCTGAAGTGGGAAATGGGGGGGAGTAATTCCTTAGGGCGGGTGGTGTAGAGCTATCACATTGTAAATTATTTCTTGTATCATGGACTCTTAGAGGCAATTCACCCCCCCTCTATTTTCACTCATTTCCAGCTCTTTACAAGTGTAAAAAGGTGAGAATTATCTCAGCTTTTGTTCTAGATTTTGGATGTTTTAATCTCAGCCCTTCATTCTTATGGGATAGGGATTGTGCTCCTCTCTTATTCTATAAAGAGAGATAGGTGCTCATTGTATAGGACTTTTGGACTGTTTGCTACATGAAATAGAAACTGGAATTATTTAGTGCCTCAAATCTCTTGTGTTCTTGAGTGTTTTTGATGGATTTTGTTCCTTGCCATCCTCTTTGAGTAGATAGATCTTAAATTTGCTGGTTTGGAGAGTTATTTTTTAGCATTTGCTTGTAGGAAGGAGCAACAAATTCGCCGAATTCGCCTTGGTGTTTTCCGAAAAAGGGTTTTTTTTCATTGCTTTCAATTTCTTTGCCATTCTCTTTTTTGGTCTGCATGCTTCCTTTGATTTGTACTCCGAGTTTGATTTGGTTTTTGTGCTATCATTAGATCCACACTCACTAGGTTGATTTCTTGTTTGCAGGTTGAAGAACTCAGAGCCACAAGTGCGCCCCAGCCAGTCTTGGAGTTTTCCGGGCTAGGATCTACTCATCTCACTGCTAGGAAGGGTGGAGCGATTTGATCAACCACCATGACACAGGTAAGTACTTCAAACTTGGTTCTATTTTCTCTGCTATTCCACTAGTCAAGCATCTTCTCTGCATTTCCAGCCGTTTTGTTTGCCATGTGCTAGGTTCTCTTAGCCTCTTAGTAGCTGAAAATGTTTGTTTCCTTCCTAGTTTAATTTAAGTTTTCCATCTTTGATAAATAACTCCATAGAGACCCTAGGATTAGGCACTGGTTTCCTAAGTCTTTTATTTCAGTTGTTGGGGGGTTATTTCAGCCTAGTACATGTTATTTAGCTTGCTGTTTTGTGCATTTCAGATCTGATATAAAAAACCTTCAGCCTAGTACATGTTTGCTAGTTTGTGTTAGGAATGACCTTCATTCACCGAGCAACTAGATTTGGGCCTTATATCTTATTTCCATGTGTTTTAATTGATTAATTTCCCAAGTATAGCTCATTTCAAGTGCTGGTTATTTATTTTCCTAACACCCTTGATCCCCTAGGCACCATATTCTGCGTCCTAGTCTCCATAATCAACTGTCCTCTGTTTTCATGTTTTATAATCAATAGGGAAGCCATCTCTAAAGTGGGTCTAATCATCTTTGGGTGTCTTTGTTTGCTTAAGTAACTTGTTCATTCATTAGTTATCTGTGTGGTTGCTTGCTTTTAGCTTTATGAGGGATTTCATTTCATTTGTTAGTCTCAAGCTCTCCTTTAGCATTTTCCCCCAGAGGTGGCCTTTTTCCTCAAATCGTAATTCTTCAAGGCACCTTCTGCCCTACAAATCAATCTTGCTAGTATTGTGAGAAAGTTGGTTCTGCCGGCAAGTATCCCGGAAAGCTTGACTAGGGACACCTCCCGGGGTTAGTCCGGGTTTGCTTCAGTGGACCTGAGAAACATAAAGAGAGGGGACCCTACCTGTGTGACACTTTGGGGCAGTGTCCCGAGGTTCCACCGGTTTGGCAATCGTTTAATCCTTGCAAACACAAGATCGTCAAATCGTATGACAACAAGGCTCCAAAAAGAAAAATGTTCTCATAATCCAACGATGAAGAATGAGTGAGAAGGCTAACCCTTATATAGGTTGTAGCATCTTCTCACTTTACAATTAAAACTATTATTTCTCTAACCTCCTAACAAACTTCTAACTAAGTCATAATAATGGTCAAAGGCCATACATACAATGCATAAGATAAGGTCCTTTTTCCCCTTTTTATGAGGATTCAATAAATATATTCTTTAACCTCCTCAACAAACCACCCAAAGTGGTTAAATCCACCACATGGTCAAAGAAGACCAACTCCATCGATTCTTTTTAAGACCTTTATAATTTAAACATTTACAAAAAATGTGGGTCCACATGGTTAGTTTAAAAGTGGACAAACCCGTGCCAAAGCTCCCTCATATTCAACGATCCTCCAAAGTGTTGACCAAACTCACAATAAGGCCCCGATGCAATCTGTCCTTCGAAAGGTGGTAACATCCTCCATGATATTCAGTATCAGTGCTGATAACATCCTCTAGATGCTGATCTGAATGCTTCTCTGAGGATTCACCAAAAGAGGCCTGAAATAATTCTTCTATTGCCTGCCTTACTGCCCAGAATTGAAGAAAAATGACATTTACTATTGTTCATTGCTTCTGCTATAGGAAACCACGTCATATTATGTTTAAATCTGTCCCAGACTTTGAATTTTCATGTCATATTCATACCCAGAAATTAGACTTAAGCCTCTCTATCTGATCCAGAACTGAAATTTTAAAGCTGTTAGAAAGTGAAACGTGTCTAGAAATTTCCTCAACTGTGCCCAGACATTATGCATGATGACCCTCTACCACTGCTCATCATTCTTACACTGTTATAACTGCCCAGAATTCATCAAACAGCTCCTTCATAGTTTGCTTGTTATTAGATTAGCTTTCACAAATGCTGTCTTCCCTTTCTGCTCACCAATCTGCCATGGACTAATTTGTCTCAGACAAGGTTTCAGCAGTATAAGTTGTTATTACTATTTCAAACAGAGGCTGCTACAGGTCTGATTTCTTGCTGCTGTCACCCGCAGGCCCATCACTCAAGACTGCTGAAATGATCTAGGGCCAAACAGATTTTGAAGAAGTTTCACCCAGATCTCTGAAAAGTGTCCAAGATGTCTACTGGGGGCTGTAGGAGGTTTGGCAATAGGTCTGCCCATCATCTTCAAAGCTGCCACAAACCCATGTGTGTCCAGAACTTGTCTTTGATTGCGGGTTTATTATCATCATGACAAGGATACCCTCTTACCATGCACATGTGCAGAACACCCATGCGATTTTGGGGGTAACCTCTTGCTCCAACTGCAGGACATGTGCTCTTCTTGAGAGCACATGAGAACCCCAGAATCCTCTGCATGTACTTGTTAGTTTTGACGATAAAAATCAAAATCAAAACACTACATCACACCATTTTCTTCAAAAAACACATCAAGCTACTGCTAATGCTCATTGCTGAGCTTATTCATCTCCTACTCTAACCTTGAGAAAATAAGAAATCAAGTGAAATCATATAGCCAATGAAGCCACCTTAGCATAACATCCATGCCAGGGCTTCTTCCCTTGTCTTTGGTGATGAACCAAGATGATATGAAATCAACAATGAGCCGAGTACATGTAATCATCTTTATATGAACATGGTTGAAAAGTTGTATGAGATCATGAGAAGGTAAAGTACCATAATTGTCTTCAAATTCTAGCCAAAGAAACCATTTTCTCACAAGTCCCCTCTATCCAAGACTGAAGAGGGCTCAAAAATTCACCTTCATCTTGAAGCCTATCACAATATGTCCTTGACAAAACTTGCTGTTCTGGACCTGCCGAAAGGTCTTCTTCCTGCTGTCCCGACTCCCAATTCTGCAGCAAACTTTGAAAGATGTGGCTGAAAACAGTGGCCCAAATATGCCCTAGGAGAGGGCACAATATGCTGCTCAAGATCTGCACTGAACATCTCAAAATGTTGCCCCAAATCATCATCTTGGACCTCTTCTTTGGCTTCTTCATGGACCTCTTCAAAGTCCTCTTCAAGGGTCTGATTTTCAACATGGTCTTCTTCTTTGAACATACCCTTCATGAATTCAACATAGGGCACCCAAGTTTCATGATCTTCAGAACACCAATGGCTACAAAATGCCTTCATTCGAGTGACAACTATGCACCATCAGTGATTGTAGTCTAGCTAGTTCAAGGACTTTTGCTAGAGGGGTGAGAGAGGGTGGACTTTATAGGTTACTAGCTGATCTAGTTGCTTTTGTACAATCCAATGAAAAACTGGATGAGTGTTTTAGACTTGAGAAGGCACATGTAGAGGATACATAGTGAGATGCCATGGAGATAGGTTTAGAACCTATTGTGGAATTAGTAATTGATTCCATGCTTGAAGCTGATGGGATTATTGTAGAATATATGGATAGGGTTGTTGGATTCTCTCTGACAAAAGGAGTTGATCTTGATGATATTGTTGCTACAAAAGATTCTCTTAAAAAGAGGGAGTTGACCTAGTTCAGGTTGATACGTCATTTGCTTGAAGGTTTGAGGTGCATGATAATGATTCTCATATTCATTGGTTGTTGATAGCTCTGTGTGCAATTTGTTTATATCAAAAGATGGAAAGCCTAGTGCTGTCGCCTGATAAGCACCTTGGGTAATGTGGCAGAAATCTTCAAGCCACTGGGTGCGACCTTGGGGGCAAGTCTCAAGTTAAGAGCTGTCACTTGATTCTTGACTCCTCCGTCTAGGCCAACTCCTAGTGAAGCCAAGGGGGGTGGTCTCTAAGAAAAGTAACTAAGGATTTTAATTCTAAGTTACAAAAATGAATGTAATTTCTAGGAATTAAGATGATTTTATTGAGACAAGAATTGCAAAAATATGATTTAACTTAACAACATTTGATAGTAAAGCATTCATGAGATGTACATTGACTTAAGCAAACAACGATTGTAGTCCAGTTTTGAGAAGTGAATTGTGCTGCTGTAAAGGGAAATGTATTGCAATTGTATCTTGGCCAGTTTTAATTATTATAGATGAGTCGATTAGAGTGGATTTATTGATGCTGAAATTGATCCTGCGCATATAAATTGCAAAGAGGAAAACTATCTAAGAATTTGGCCCATTCCGGTTTTATCTCCCAAGTGAGTACAAAGCAACTATACCAGGTGACCAATGGGGCGAGACATAAAGTCTATTTAGAGTAGCTTCCTGACTCCGTAGTAAGTTCAATGTAATCCTTCGCTTGTAAAATAAATCGTTAATGGATTTTCCTATTTAAACCAGCCACTAGTACCCCTTTTTGATTGTTCCACAGATCAAGCAAGCCTGCGATGGACAAGAGCATACAGGGGATAAAGCCGAGGTTTGTTACTCCTATTACGAAATAAAATAAGGAAAGCAACTAACTACTTTAATTTAAGAAAATAAATTGAATTTAATCTACATGTTAGTAAATTCAAACAACATAAAAGCAGAAAAAACAAAAATACCTCATGCCATGAAAATGACGTAGATCCCCAGGGGGAATGGGGTGTGGGCGCTGGCCAGCCCACTTGCTTTTATTATTAATTTTACAATTTCTAAGGTGGGTGCCTTTGGTCCTTGATAAATTAGGATCCAAAGGCTTACAAATTTAATAAAAATGATTCCAGGCAAGGTTGGGTGCTCTTGGGGTCATGGATGGCGCGAATCTTTGATTTTTCGGAAGCACCTCCTCTTACCTGTTTATCAAAAGTCAAAAAACAGCCACCTATTATGCACCAAATGTGCTAAATAAAACATTAAAGGCATACAAATATTTAAGTACTTGAAAGATGTGATCTTAAGGAAGAGTTAAGTACTTGAATACAAACTAGATCTACTCTCTGAAAATATTTTTTTACACTTCTAGATCTAATTACATACTTAAACAAATCAGCCTTTAGATATTCTTTTAAAAGAAAACTAATTTACTTAAGCATGTGAATAACCGTTACCAAAAGAAAGTTTAATAAGAAGTGAAGGAGAGAGAGATAGAAAGAATGCTGGAAGCTTGGGAACTTTGGGCCGTGGAGTTTGTTGGTGGAAAGTGGAGGGACTATGCTCCTCAGAAGTGCTTGAAAGTTGGAGGAGTCAAACAAGATCAACCATCCCTTCAAGCTAGATACCTGCATCCACTTATAAATTCTTGCACAAAGAAATGGTTAAAAACAAGTGTGCTAACTACAAAAGAAACCTAGAACACATGCATTTAAGCAAAAATCACATGTACTTCTAGGAGAGATAGCTCCCCTTGCAAGCCCACAGCTAACTAGACAAGTACAACAGATATAAATAAATACTGATTACCTCATAAGTTATTCATTGTTCATCCACACACAATGATGCCCGACACCAAAGATTTACCTCCAAATCCTTCTATTATTCCATAAAATATTACAAGTTACAAGTACAAAGCTTCAACAACCTTTTGGTCCTCTGACCATGAGAAAAGAAGAGGCAAGTGCCTACTTAAATAACAAATGGGAGCCCAGTGGGGCACAATTTCCAAGAGGGAGCTAACTAGAGTGAGTGGGCGAGTTCTTTGAGTGAAAGGTGGGATATGCTTTGAGTTAACTCAAGAGAGGGGCACCACCTATCATAAGGTAGGCGCCCTCTCTCTTGGGATTGCCATCTCTCAATTCCCATTGCACCACCTACAGAGATGTGCCCTCCTTTCATGAGATGTGCCCACCCTCATTGGAGTTAACTAGCCCTCTCCTGGATATGATGCCAATCACCAAGATTCATCTTCAGTCCACCTCAAATTCGATTGCCAGTCTAATTTGCCACCACTCCGGCTAACTGAAACATGTCTAGGACAAGTTTCCATAAATTATGGGATGCTGATTTTTCCCAATTATTATGTCTTTTTTGTCTTTTTTGAGAGAAAATCAATTTTAGTGATAAATAATCACTAATTTTCTCTCAAAAGTGGGTTTAGGGGTTAAGTGGGTGCTCTGGGTTAGAAAACGAGCACCCCCATGGCCAATTCCACCTCCTAACACCACTTTTATGATTTTTACATTAAAATATTAAAAAATTGTCTGTTTTACGAGAACATTTTTTATTAGCGAAAAATTAAAAAACCCTAGGGGGTACAGTACATGTTCATATGACTAAAAAATTGTGCCTAGCATGGTAATATACATTGACCCTTAGACTTTAATAACCTCCTAAGGCCTAACCACCAAGATGACTTCTCCAGCTTTGGAGGATTGAGTGAAAAGCTCGAAAATTATAAGTCGTTGAAGAGCAACAGATATTTAACGAGGAAAAAACACTTTGGAATAGCGGATTGATAGCTAAGTCCTAGGAAAGCCAAGTCTTTTACATAAGCCATCATGCTACGCCAACTATTACAATTCCTTCAAGGGGGTATGAACATGCAAAATTTTTAAAAAGGGCCAAAATTGGCCTGCATGGACTTCTGAACACTGATTATGAACAAGAGACTTGTTCACACTTTGGCAGCTCATTGAAAAATCCAACTAAGTACAACTTAGGTGGTAACACCTAGCATGTGTGGCTGTAAGAATAATTGAAGAAGATAGATTGAGAGGGATCACTATGTAATTTATGTGTTATTTATCCTCCTTTCTTACTGTCCACATTTTTCATCATTCAACATTGTTACTTTATTACTATTTAGCTTATTCCTCGTTACTTTTTAAGTGGACTTCTTGATAGTACTCTCTATATTACAAATGTTAGTAAAATTTCAAATGCTTAGATTCATCTCAAGCATATACATATACATATTGATGATCATCTACAATTTCATGTGACTGCTCGGGACTGCAACCAACCTGGTCCATCTTAACTCCGGATCTATCAAGAACCGAGAGGCATCAAATCCCTCGTAGTACAAACCTCTCCTCAAGTTTTGCACTCTAAAAATAGGTTTGCACCTGGAGGGATTTGACCCCTCCTAACGCTTGATAGGTTCGGAGTTAAGATGGATCTAGGTTGGATGTGACTTGTGCAGATTTCTATCTTTGTGATTTTGATAGATGTGATCCTCCTGTCTTGGTCTTGTATGTAGATGTGATTATCTTTGCATGGCGTCTTTAACAACTCATGATGTGGTGTCCATAGATTTTGGCCTATTACTATCCAAATGCTTACTTCTTGAGATGAAAATCCTACAGTTCAAGTAAGACCCTAGGGGAGCTAAAGAAGGGCTACCCAATGTCACCATGGCAGCTCGTTCACACACTTTTGGCTGACTCTCCTCTGGCACAACAGGGGTATTCCTAAGAAACCCTAAACCAAATGATAGTCATAAGGAATGGGAGATAAGTCTTAGAAATACAAATCTGAATTTTGATTTAGAGTTTAATTAATTTCAGATTTGTTAACAACATAGGAAGAGTCTGATTTTATAATTTTTAGGTGGTTGACAGATGATATTAGTGCCTTAAATACTATTAGGCATATGGAGTCTATAAGGACATGCCTTATGAGCTTTCTTCTCAAGTAATAAGACAATGCTATGGCTGGAATTAGCAAGCTACATCACTCTTATATGGCTGTCTATGAACACAGAAATCTGATTTCAGTGGCCCCAATGAAGGAAAACTGTCAAATAGACATAAGGGTATGTTTGCAACTTAAAAGATGTAAACTCCAGCAAGTTCTAATTAAGAAACATAATATTTATTGACATTTCCAGCAGCAAAAATAAATATAATAACTCGAGGGAAATCAGCCACTGATAAATTCTTCTAGATAAGGAACAAGGTTTCCCAAATCAAGTCCTCCTAGCACATTTGAAGAGATCAAGTTTTCAACATTCATATTCAGCAAATGACATCCAAGAACACCAGCCTCATGCTCCAAATAACCTTCAAACTATCTCAAGCTATAGTCGCAAGTGTTTCTACAACCTCTAAGAATAGGAGGAGCTTCCCTTTTATAGAGAACAATCTCAAAACCACCATTACATAAAATAATAATATCCAAAAATGAGATCCTAGTTCTCTCTTGGGAAAACATGAACAAGTAATATCTCCTAACTAACTTCTAGGTGACAAGTCAAACAGATAGTAATAAAATGCCAAGTACCAAGTGGTATGTCACATGTCATGATCTCCAAGAGGACATCTCCCTTAGCAAAGTATATGACCATATGAAATCATCGAAGGGGCTGTTGAAGTACTTCTCCTTGGTGTGCCCTCCAAGTAATAGCCTCAAAACATGTGCAAGGGATCTCAAATGAGGGGGCGCTCCACCAAAGGCACAAAAAAATAGTATAAATTGTAACTATATGCTGAAAACAACACAAGGACCAAGCCATTATCCTCAAAAAATTCACCAACTCATCCTCCTTAAGGAAGCTAACTTCTTGAGATGTGTGCACTAAAATATTTAAAAAACTCCCTTATTGAAGGGCGTTGTTCTAATAGTGAACATTTGACTTTGAAAGAGGGGTTTTAGATGCCATGTGTCATCATCTAATGAAGGGCATCCTTGTAGAACCCTCATTCATGCTTATTAAGTATGCCAATGGTCCATATTATGCCTCCAAATATGTAGAATATGTCTTGTATAATTTGAGGTGACCCTTTGGTGGTCAGAAATGCCTCCAAATATGCAACTCATGCAT
This sequence comes from Larix kaempferi, assembly GCA_027924585.1. Taxonomy (NCBI): domain Eukaryota; kingdom Viridiplantae; phylum Streptophyta; class Pinopsida; order Pinales; family Pinaceae; genus Larix; species Larix kaempferi. The sequence goes on from BSBM01000254.1 coordinate 3,114,202, forward strand.
TGAGGACTGTGAAGACACCCAAAGGTACTCTCCAATGGAAAAAAATCATCAAAATGTGTAGAAAGCTCCTCCAAGGTAAGACTAGCAACTCAATATATGATATCATACTCCTCTAACTTAGGTGTTCAAGAGTTTATGTGTTTTTAGGTGGTAATAGTGTGTAATCCTGGGTGCTAACAATACCAATATGACCATTTTCATTTATTGTTTCATGCGTAATGAAATTTATGTTGATGTTCATTGATGTCAATTTCTTGTCCAAGAAACAATATCTACATTTGATTTGTAAATTGTTGAAGCCATGTCTTTGTTTGTCACAGTTGATCTTAATTTGAGCAATTTTACTGGTGTCTTAAATTGCTACTGTTGCAATCCACTTTAATGCCCATAACCGCATAAACTTTACCATTCCCACTGTTGATAAACTTCAACAAAGGAGTTTGACCATGGAATGAAATAAAATAGCAAGACAACTAAACATATAAGAAATTTACCTTGGAGAAAACCTCTAGCATTGAAATTTGAAAGGCATTTTTAATTAATCTGAAAGGAAATTATAGATTCCTGAACATTCTCTGCAAACAAAGATTGTTGTGTGTTTTAATGAGCAAAACAATCAGATTACAAATGCATTTTAGTTGTTTACCCCACCATGCTTTTGCCTTCCTGTTTGATTGTAGAGTGCATAGTGGCAAAGGAAGAATTCACTTTCACTGTCTTTAGAAAATTGCCCTAGATTATATAGTGCCCTCCTATTGTTATCTGATTTGTCCCTCAACTATTTTATAGAATTGTTTGGAGACTTGGTGAAATATGATCAAAGATATCAACCTTGATCAAAATCAGTTAATCTAGCGCCTTGTTTAATAAAGTTAGAAAAGACTTGGCTGACTATTATAATCACTAGTGGTCTTGACTCTTTACATAAAATGTCCTTGATTCACTCTCCAAAGCATAACTGATTTATCTCTTTCAAGATAAGGCCAATATTGATCACATGGCTTCAGCTTTGTGCTTTGATGGTCCCACTACTCATGGGGCTTCCAGACAGGACTATGGTTGTCCTGTTACATTCAGATGTTACACATCTACCTCAGGTGGGTTAAAAATGCTCCTATTGATGCAGGCATCCATTTCTCTCCCTCTCATATATATTATATATATTTCAGACTTCTTTAGCTTGTTGGAAGGCTCTTGTGGCGTACTAATCTTTGGGGCGATCAGTTATGCCAATGAATGATTTATTTTGGACAAATAACTCTGATTTGTCCTTCTTCTTGGCCATTAAACCAGCAAACATAGTACCCTTTCTGGCCTATCCACACGCTTTGCCAACTTTGTCTTCTTATACCTTTTGGAATTGGTCTCTGCACTTGATCCATTTTGGATCAGGATTGCTCATATCTATTTGTTAGAGTATAGAAAGGCAAAAGTGGCATAACTGAATGATTTATTTTGGACAAATAACTCTGATTTGTCCTTCTTCTTGGCCATTAAACCAGCAAACATAGTACCCTTTCTGGCCTATCCACATGCTTTGCCAACTTTGTCTTCTTATACCTTTTGGAATTGGACTCTGCACTTGATCCATTTTGGATCAGGATTGCTCATATCTATTTGTTAGAGTATAGAAAGGCAAAAGTGGCGCATGCAATCAAACTTGTAAATAAACTTTAAAGAATCTTTATAGTAGCTCAAATAAAGACAATTTCTTAGGCAGCTAGCATTAAGAAAATCATAACTTCCCCAATTGGAAGATGGTTAGGATAAAAATCTTAGCTAAGTTAAATCAATTGCCTATAAGAATCAGCAGCCCTAATTTATATAACTAGCATAAAATGTTAAAGATTACCATTCATTGCTAATGTATGTCCTTTATATTTGTGAAAAGGCATATAACATAGGTATTATGGTTACATGGTTTCTATTTGTGTAAAGCCTTGCAGGACAAAGAGGAACAGTGGAATTCAGGAATCACAGTTTTTTTTTTCCGTATAATATACACATTGTTGAGTGTTTTATCTGAAGAATTTCTATGTAAGTGGCTATAGTGATAAATAAAGTTATAAGATCTAGTTGTCAAACAAACTGTTCATATTAAAAAGTTTTTCTAAACTCAATGACTAGAGAATGCCATGTCCTCTACGATAGTTTTAAATCTGGTTATTTTCCATATACATGAATGGTTGCTGTATTGTCAGAACTGAGTTATAAAGAAGCTCAGTGCTAGTGTGCAGATTCCTGTATTGGTTAATCGAGGATGGGTTCCACGCAGTTGGCGAAATAAAGCTTATCAGAACTCACTTAAAGCCACATCACAAGAAAATATAGCTTCATCAGAGAAGGATAAATCTAAAAGTGGCTCCTGGTGGAAATTTTGGTTCAAAAAACCTGCTAATGTGAAGGTGTGTCCCATAGACGTCATTCTGGGCGAGAGTATTCAATGTTTACCTAGTTTATCAAGCACAATTTATTGTCATATGTTGATATAAGAGGTTTTATTTGAGAATTGGTATAGTCTATGCTATGTTGATTTTCCTTGACCACATGTTTCTTTGGATTAATGCTGCCCAACTTTGAAAAACTGTAGGTTAGGTTATAGGAGTAGGAGCTTCTTATTGTTGTTTCTGAACTCTAATATTTTATGCCTTTCTTTTGAAATTAGGATGTGGACTCTTATTTTAAAATGGTAAAAGTCATTGGAGTAATACGTGGAAGTGAAAGTCCAAACATTTTCATGCCTCTGAATGATCCTGATTCTGGCCAGTGGTTTTATGTGGATGTGCCTGCTATTGCTCGAGCAGTTGGACTTCCTGAGAATGCACTTTATGTAGAAGAAATTGAGGAAGCACAAAATGCTGGAAACCCATATCCTGTTCCCAAGGATGCTAGTACTTTTGTTAGGTACTCAGTTATGCCGCAGGATCATGTGAACTATGCACTGACCTGGTATGTATTCACAAATTTAAGTTCTTCCAACATTCATTCTTCTTATCTTTTTGTATTATATATCTTGGATACAAATTACTAAGAGCTAGCTTTTAGCTATGTTGCTAGATCTTTTCTTGTTGCTGGTAGCATAGCTATTGGAGCTGCTTCAGCACTCCCACCTTTTGTATTACACTGGTATTAGTTTTTGTTGCTTTGAGCCTGTTCTTCATTGATTTCCTTAATCTCCAAAAATTATGGTTTCCTATTTTTTAGAGCCTTGCTATCCTAACCTAACTATCCTTTATCTAAACAATAAAATAATAAAACTAATATAACATTGTTAAAGCCTATCATATATTATCTGAAGAATAAACTTAAAGCCACCGTAGTTGTCGGGAGGTAAATGAATATGTTGTAAATGTAACTTCGGAAGATATTCTTTTGTATATTATTATTATATTATTATTGTACCTCTGTTGTAGATGTTTTTCCTCCGTCCGGGGATGTCATTATTGTATTTGGTCATGCAAGAATATTGAGGTAAAACCTCCATTGTAAGTCGGGGCAATAGCTCCCCAAAAGATAAATGTAAATTGTATTTTTGAGTCTCCCTAGGAGAGGTCGGCCCAGTTAGGTAAGAGAGGTCGGCCCCATTAGGTAAAAGGTCACCCACACTTAAAGTATAAAATTATAAATAGAGAGGATCACTCTCTCATTTGACATCACACTCACTCAAGCAAGTTCGCACCAAGTGAGAGAGAAGACAAGTTCGCTGGAGGAGAAAGAGAGAGAGCTGCAGAAGACATCTTATATTTGGGTTTTCTATCTTGTTTGATATTGTACTAGTGACGAATCTATTTTTGAGGAAGTTGCGGGGTTTTCTCCTTCATGGTTTCCCCGAGGAAAATTCTCGTGTCTTTTGTGGTTTGCTGTGCTTGCCTATCTTTCAATTTAAAGATCTAACTAAATTGAATTAAAGTGCAAACTCTAACAGAATACACTATCGGGAGGGCAATGAAGACATGAAGCGTGACCACCATTACGATAACAAGCCACATGATATGGTTAGAGGCTAAACCCTACATACCGACCAACGCTGACCGCTAGAATGTAAACGCCAGGGTTAGCAAGTAGTTGAGAGGGACCAAATGCACAGTGAGAGTTAGCAGGTCGCACAGAGGGAAAGCATCTGCATGTGATTGGATAAAGCCACGACCCACCCTGTGTCATCAACTATGTGAGTTTGGAGAAATAAGACGTTGCACCTTTGCCAAGAATTGGAAAACTAATGTGGGCGAATTTCAAGAGCCGAACCTAAACAAATTTGATTTTTTGGTAGAAATTTGACGAATTTCGAACTTGTAGGATAAAATTCGCTGAATCTTGTCACTTTGACTATTACATTAAACAACATATAACATAAAAAAGACTCGAGGTTTTACATAGTTAATGCTGGTTTACATTTTCATCTTACATTGGCTAAGTAATGGCACTCTTATTTATGGAAATGTTCATTTAATTTGATGGCTAACTACAATTGATAAATTCACATGATCATTGACTAAGTGGTACTGTGGTAATAATTTCTGGAATTCCTTTTTATTCAATTCTTGTCCAGCTCTATTTTTTTATTTGCATAAAGCTCATGATGTCATTTTATTCTCATGGATCAATGGATGTAAGAGGCAATGTTGATTATTGGATTATTTCAAGTTTTGTCATTTAATCACAAAGACTTAAACAATATACTTTGACTAGTAATTTTAGTCACTTCAACAAGTCTGGTTATTCTAAAAAGTTTGGGTGACACCTTATTTCAGAGATCTTTCTCTCAAGCAAGGCCTCATTCAAAGCCTAACTTAAAGATATCTAGGGAACAAACACATCTTGTCTCTTAAGCAAGCTTACTTGTGGTCCGCAGATACATGTTATACATGGCAATGGACTCATTTACGGTTTTACTTAAGTGTTTTATTTCTAAAAGTCTCGTGGTTTATTGTTGTTTTTTTATCTTTCACACTTGTTATTGGGTAATATTGATGGTTCATGTTATTTCATACTCTTGAGCACTTATCTTCTAAGTGTTTGATCTATTGGCTATTGTACATCTTGGATGACCAAATGCTTTATTTGGGAATCAACTAACACACATCATAATTAAGTTAATTAAGTTTATTTGGCCCAAAGAAAGCTTATTTCTTTGAACTAAGCGATATTGCAACACTACCAAGTGTCCAATGGGGCAAGGCATAACCTGCTTAATGTAGCCCCCTAACTATATGGTATGCCCAACGCGACCTCCCGAGTTCTCGTAAATAAGCTACTGTAGACTAGTCACTTAGTTCCCTTTTTGATTGTCTAGATGGTCAGGTAAAGCCCGCAGTGGACTAGAGCATACAGGGAGACTAAGTCCCGATTCCTTACAATTACAATAAATAAAATGTGAAGTAATTACTCTAATGACTGAGAATCTCTTTTCACTTACTTGAGCAAGCTCTTTCAAGTTTTAGTTTACTTTGGGAATACACAGTCCAATGTTCGTTACAAAAATTAACTTGCAAAAAGAAGTAAATGTTTTACTAATTACTAACTATGAATCTCTTTTCTGAATACTACTTACTCGGGCAGGCACTTTGAAGTTTCAACTAGTACCGTACTTTGGGAAAGCGTAGTAATGGGTTCGTTACTTTATTGCAAGATGATAAAGAGAAATAATAAAAGTAACTTGATTAATCTAATCTATCAAATAGTAAAATCTACTGCACGGGTTAGCATCAAAAAGGAAAGAAACAAAGCAAAAGCAAACACAACCAAGACGCGATACAGGCTCCCCCTAGGGGGAGAGGGGTGTGGGCCATGTGTAGCCCACTTGCTTCTTTTATTACAATACTTAAAGAGAAATGCCTTTGATCCTTTAAAAGTAGGATCAAGGAGGCTTACAAATGTACAAAGAATATAAATAAGCGGAATTGAAACTGGCGCTTCGAGTGGTTCAGACCTTCAGAATTTCGCCAACATTTCCGCTTATATGTTCATCAAAATGTAAAATCCAGCGAACACAAATGTACTAGAAAGATAGTGGTTTAATAAAAAAAATAAAATTTTTCTAGCCCTACTTAGTACTTGAGAAAGATTTGAAAGATTTATGATTGAAAGTACTAAAACCAAGCCTAGATCTATGCTGTTGATAAAGATTTAAATGCTTCTAGATCTAGCTACAACATGTAGAACAAGAGATGCGTGTGATAAAACTTTTACTCCAATCTATACTTGTTAAACATGAAATAAAAGTAACCGAAAGAATATTTTAATTTGAGAGATGGAAGAAGAGAAACAAGCCCAAGCTTGATCTTTTTGAAGACGAAGAGGTACCTGCGGGAAACAAGAACATTAGATCCACATAAAAGTCCCGAAGGTAGAAGAGGATGCAACTGAGCTCAACTTCCTCCTTTAAGGTAGTAACATGCACAACTACACAACCTTGCACAAGAGAGATCAACTCCAGTATGTTCTACCAAAAGAGATTAAGAGAGCATAAGTATAATCGACTATAGTCTGCCACTCGTAGATCTCTAACAGTAAATACATAAACAGGTAAATTGTAACCACAAATACTTGCTCTATGGGATGATAGTAGCCTTCTAAGCTAAAAAGATCTACAAGCCTATGACAAAGAAGAAGCAACTAGCATGATATTATCTCGGTTAAGATCAAAGCATTCACAATAGAAGATAGTTGCACCACATGGACCTCCAAAGTCTTTAATCTTATTAAAAAAATATAACAACAATACTGATTACAAGAGTAGAGGTTCCGCACTTCCATCCAAAACAATGGAGAGGGACTTTGCTTAAATAGCCAAAGAGGCTCAGGGGGGTCAACTTGACCAACTGGAGCTAACTGGGGGTGCACTTGGGAAAAAGAGGAGTCTTGGGTGAGTTTACTTGAGAAATGGGTGGGACTAAGAGCTAGTTAACACCAGATGAAGGCGCTACCTCACAAGAGGTGCGCCCCCCCTCACATTGGGATTCTCATCCCTCCAACACAGAGTTTCCATATCACAAATGCACCCTCCTTGAAGAGATATGCGCCCCCTCCACCTTGAGTGAACTTGCCTTTACTTGGATATGATCTCAATCAACCTGAATTGGCTTTCAGTTAACTCCATTTGATCCTCAGTTAACTCAGCTATACTCCGGACATGTGCTAGACATGCTGTTATCGGACAATCTACCAAAGACGGATCTAAGGCGTGATCTCCCTAGCTCAAAGTGAGTCTAGAACAAATGAGACATGCTACTATTGTACATCTTGGATGACTAAATGCTTTATTTGGGAATCAACTAACACACATCACACATCATAATTAAGTTAATCCCATTTTCCTTAGCTCTCTCTAAACTGAATCTAATCAAATGAGAAACCCCCCTTGACCTTGAGAGCTGGTTAAAAGATTGGCAAATTAGCATTGTGGTGACAATGGTGCTTCTTTCCAAAGTTGTTCTTTGTTGCCGCCTGATACGCACCTTGGGATCAGCGTGGCAGAAATATTCAAGCCACTGGGTGCGTCCTTGGGGGCAAGTCTCGAGTCAAGTGCTATCACCTGAAACATGACTCCTCCGTTTAGGCCAACTCCTAGTGAAGCCAAGGGGGGTGGTCCCTAGGAAAATAACTAAGGCTTTAATTTGTTAAGTTATTTAGATGAAATTGATTTTCTAGGAGTTTAGATGATTAATACTGAAACAAGAATTGCGAATACAACTTAGATAATTTCAACATCATATAACAAAATATTCCATTCAACACATAAATTCACTAAAGGATGTTGTGATTGTTGCAGGTAGACCAGTGCTAATGGAGTCAAATAGTGTTGGTGTGACAGGAAAGTATTGCTATTGTCTCGTTTGTTAGTTTTAATTATTACTAATGAGTGGATTAAGGAATGGGTTAATTTAGAGATTGTAAATTAAACAAATCTAAAATTTGGCCCAAAGAAAGCTTATTTCTTTGAACTAAGCGATATTGCAACACTACCAAGTGTCCAACGGGGCAAGGCATAACCTGCTTAATGTAGCCCCCTAACTCTATGGTAAGCCCAATGCGACCTCCCGAGTTCTCGTAAATAAGCTGTTGTAGACTAGTCACTTAGTTCCCTTTCTGATTGTCTAGATGGTCAGGTAAAGCCCGCAGTGGATGGTCAGGTAAAGCCTGTAGTGGACTAGAGCATACAAGGAGACTAAGTCCCGATTCCTTACAATTACAATAAATAAAATGTGAAGTAATTACTCTAATGACTGAGAATCTCTTTTCACTTACTTGAGCAAGCTCTTTCAAGTTTTAGTTTACTTTGGGAATACACAGTCCAATGTTCGTTACAAAAATTAACTTGCAAAAAGAAGTAAATGTTTTACTAATTACTAACTATGAATCTCTTTTCCGAATACTACTTACTCGGGCAGGCACTTTGAAGTTTCAACTAGTACCGTACTTCGGGAAATCGTAGTAATGGGTTCGTTACTTTATTGCAAGATGATAAAGAGAAATAATAAAAGTAACTTGATTAATCTAATCTATCAAATAGTAAAATCTACTCCACGGGTTAGTATCAAAAAGGAAAGAAACAAAGCAAAAGCAAACACAACCAAGACACGATAGAGGCTCCCCCCAGGGGGAGAGGGGTGTGGGCCATGTGTAGCCCACTTGCTTCTTTTATTACAATACTTAAAGAGAAATGCCTTTGATCCTTTAAAAGTAGGATCAAGGAGGCTTACAAATGTACAAAGAATATAAATAAGAGGAATTGAAATTGGCGCTTCGAGTGGTTCAGACCTTCAAAATTTCGCCAACATTTCCGCTTATATGTTCGTCAAAATGTAAAATTCAGCGAACACAAATGTACTAGAAAGATAGTGGTTTAATAATTTTTTTTTCTTCTTTCTTAGGCCTACTTAGTACTTGAGAAAGATTTGAAAGATTTATGATTGAAAGTACTAAAACCAAGCCTAGATCTATGCTGTTGATGAAGATTTAAATGCTTCTAGATCTAGCTACAACATGTAGAACAAGAGATGCGTGTGATAAAACTTTTACTCCAATCTATACTTGTTAAACATGAAATAAAAGTAACCGAAAGAGTATTTTAATTTGAGAGATGGAAGAAGAGAAACAAGCCCAAGCTTGATCTTTTTGAAGACGAAGAGGTACCTGCGGGAAACAAGAACATTAGATCCACATAAAAGTCCCGAAGGTAGAAGAGAGGATGCAACTGAGCTCAACTTCCTCCTTTAGGGTAGTAACGTGCACAACTACACAACCTTGCACAAGAGAGATCAACTCCAGTATGTTCTACCAAAAGAGATTAAGAGAGCATAAGTATAATCGACTATAGTCTGCCACTCGTAGATCTCTAACAGTAAATACATAAACAGGTAAATTGTAACCACAAATACTTGCTCTATGGGATGATAGTAGCCTTCTAAGCTAAAAAGATCTACAAGCCTATGACAAAGAAGAAGCAACTAGCATGATATTATCTCGGTTAAGATCAAAGCATTCACAATAGAAGATAGTTGCACCACATGGACCTCCAAAGTCTTTAATCTTATTAAAAAAATATAACAACAATACTGATTACAAGAGTAGAGGTTCCGCACTTCCATCCAAAACAATGGAGAGGGACTTTGCTTAAATAGCCAAAGAGGCTCAGGGGGGTGAACTTGACCAACTGGAGCTGACTGGGGGTGCACTTGGGAAAAAGAGGAGTCTTGGGTGAGTTTACTTGAGAAATGGGTGGGACTAAGAGCTAGTTAACACCAGATGAAGGCGCTACCTCACAAGAGGTGCGCCCCCCCCTCACATTGGGATTCTCATCCCTCCAACACAGAGCTGCCATATCACAAATGCGCCCTCCTTGAAGAGAAATGCGCCCCCTCCACCTTGAGTGAACTTGCCTTTACTTGGATATGATCTCAATCAACCTGAATTGGCTTTCAGTTAACTCCATTTGATCCTCAGTTAACTCAGCTACACTCCGGACATGTGCTAGACATGCTGTTATCGGACAATCTACCAAAGACGGATCTAAGGCATGATCTCCCTAGCTCAAAGTGAGTCTAGAACAAATGAGACATGCTACTATTGTACATCTTGGATGACTAAATGCTTTATTTGGGAATCAACTAACACACATCACACATCATAATTAAGTTAATCCCATTTTCCTTAGCTCTCTCTAAACTGAATCTAACCAAATGAGAAACCCCCCTTGACCATGAGAGCTGGTTAAAAGATTGGCAAATTAGCATTGTGGTGACAATGGTGCTTCTTTCCAAAGTTGTTCTTTGTTGCCGCCTGATACACACCTTGGTATTAGCGTGGCAGAAATATTCAAGCCACTGGGTGTGTCCTTGGGGGCAAGTCTCGAGTCAAGTGCTATCACCTGAAACATGACTCCTCCGTTTAGGCCAACTCCTAGTGAAGCCAAGGGGGGTGGTCCCTAGGAAAATAACTAAGGCTTTAATTTGTTAAGTTATTTAGATGAAATTGATTTTCTAGGAGTTTAGATGATTAATACTGAAACAAGAATTGCGAATACAACTTAGATAATTTCAACATCATATAACAAAATATTCCATTCAACACATAAATTCACTTAAGGATGTTGTGATTGTTGCAGGTAGACCAGTGCTAATGGAGTCAAATAGTGTTGGTGTGACAGGAAAGTATTGCTATTGTCTCGTTTGTTAGTTTTAATTATTACTAATGAGTGGATTAAGGAATGGGTTAATTTAGAGATTGTAAATTAAACAAATCTAAAATTTGGCCCAAAGAAAGCTTATTTCTTTGAACTAAGCGATATTGCAACACTACCAAGCCAACGCGACCTCCCGAGTTCTCGTAAATAAGCTATTGTAGACTAGTCACTTAGTTCCCTTTTTGATTGTCTAGATGGTCAGGTAAAGCCCGCAGTGGATGGTCAGGTAAAGCCCGTAGTGGACTAGAGCATACAAGGAGACTAAGTTCCGATTCCTTACAATTACAATAAATAAAATGTGAAGTAATTACTCTAATGACTGAGAATCTCTTTTCACTTACTTGAGCAAGCTCTTTCAAGTTTTAGTTTACTTTGGGAATACACAGTCCAATGTTCGTTACAAAAATTAACTTGCAAAAAGAAGTAAATGTTTTACTAATTACTAACTATGAATCTCTTTTCCGAATACTACTTACTCGGGCAGGCACTTTGAAGTTTCAACTAGTACCGTACTTCGGGAAATTGTAGTAATGGGTTCGTTACTTTATTGCAAGATGATAAAGAGAAATAATAAAAGTAACTTGATTAATCTAATCTATCAAATAGTAAAATCTACTCCACGGGTTAGTATCAAAAAGGAAAGAAACAAAGCAAAAGCAAACACAACCAAGACGCGATACAGGCTCCCCCCAGGGGGAGAGGGGTGTGGGCCATGTGTAGCCCACTTGCTTCTTTTATTACAATACTTAAAGAGAAATGCCTTTGATCCTTTAAAAGTAGGATCAAGGAGGCTTACAAATGTACAAAGAATATAAATAAGAGGAATTGAAACTGGCGCTTCGAGTGGTTCAGACCTTCAAAATTTCGCCAACATTTCCGCTTATATGTTCGTTAAAATGTAAAATTCAGCGAACACAAATGTACTAGAAAGATAGTGGTTTAATAAAAAAAAAAATTTTTTTTAGGCCTACTTAGTACTTGAGAAAGATTTGAAAGATTTATGATTGAAAGTACTAAAACCAAGCCTAGATCTATGCAGTTGATAAAGATTTAAATGCTTCTAGATCTAGCTACAACATGTAGAACAAGAGATGCATGTGATAAAACTTTTACTCCAATATATACTTGTTAAACATGAAATAAAAGTAACCGAAAGAGTATTTTAATTTGAGAGATGGAAGAAGAGAAACAAGCCCAAGCTTGATCTTTTTGAAGACGAAGAGGTACCTGCGGGAAACAAGAACATTAGATCCACATAAAAGTCCCGAAGGTAGAAGAGGATGCAACTGAGCTCAACTTCCTCCTTTAGGGTAGTAACATGCACAGCTACACAACCTTGCACAAGAGAGATCAACTCCAGTATGTTCTACCAAAAGAGATTAAGAGAGCATAAGTATAATCGACTATAGTCTACCACTCCTAGATCTCTAACAGTAAATACATAAACAGGTAAATTGTAACCACAAATACTTGCTCTATGGGATGATAGTAGCCTTCTAAGCTAAAAAGATCTACAAGCCTATGACAAAGAAGAAGCAACTAGCATGATATTATCTCGGTTAAGATCAAAGCATTCACAATAGAAGATAGTTGCACCACATGGACCTCAGAAGTCTTTAATCTTATTAAAAAAATATAACAACAATACTGATTACAAGAGTAGAGGTTCCGCACTTCCATCCAAAACAATGGAGAGGGACCTTGCTTAAATAGCCAAAGAGGCTCAGGGGGGTGAACTTGACCAACTGGAGCTGACTGGGGGTGCACTTGGGAAAAAGAGGAGTCTTGGGTGAGTTTACTTGAGAAATGGGTGGGACTAAGAGCTAGTTAACACCAGATGAAGGCGCTACCTCACAAGAGGTGCGTCCCCCCTCACATTGGGATTCTCATCCCTCCAACACAGAGCTGCCATATCACAAATGTGCCCTCCTTGAAGAGATATGCGCCCCCTCCACCTTGAGTGAACTTGCCTTTACTTGGATATGATCTCAATCAACCTGAATTGGCTTTCAGTTAACTCCATTTGATCCTCAGTTAACTCAGCTACACTCCGGACATGTGCTAGACATGCTGTTATCGGACAATCTACCAAAGACGGATCTAAGGCGTGATCTCCCTAGCTCAAAGTGAGTCTAGAACAAATGAGACAGGCTACTAATGCATTTCCTAGATCTACTTAAGGATCGAGTATTAGATGTCTTACCTTTCACTTCGCAATCCTTTCTCCTGAATGCTACTCCGCGTCTCACGGTCGTCAGTTCCAAGCTGCAAGACCTGTCAAGACAAGAAACAAGAGAAACAAGTAAAAAGGCATCTATACAATAAGAGATCTAAGTAAACAGTTAAGCAGGTAAACTACTCAATATCATTACGCACATGAACAATATTGGTGGAAAGCATTTGTATTACTGTAAAAGGAGGGGAAGTACATAATAGAGATATAGAACTACAACCAAGGCTTAACGCTGCAGCACTTCTCCGACAAAGCCAATCTCCATATCCTTCCAAGGAAGTATGAGTTCTCCAATAGGTGAGCGGAGATGTCCCAAAGGTAATTTCACCAGCATGTAGATACCATAGACTTCCTCCCCTTAGGATGGGAGTGAGCTTCATTCATATAGGACTAAGTGGATAGGGTATGGATAGGATAGGTTGAGAGATGGTAGGAGAGTCTTAAGGGATCTCTCCAAAGTATTAGGAATCGAGTGCCAGCTCCTCCAAGAGGTCAGGGATAGGGTCCCAAGTCAGCAAGCTTCTAGAAGGACCTCGAAGAAGCTATTTTTTCCATCTAACTAACTTCGTCGCACCCTGTAATGGGGCAAGGTGCGACGTTGCATGTTGCTCATGTGCAACATGCGACGACCCTTCAAAACCTAGCACAATTGGGTACAAATCCTCCCTGGTTGATCACTTAGTAGATTTTGGGTGTAACAGAATGCCCCCCAAAGCATGAAGCTGTTGAAGATAGACAGGTGAAGTGCTTTGATAGAAGTAATGGCAATAGACTTGTCGGACGAAGGACATTGCTGCAGTACAACTGACTCTGAATTGACAATCTCATATAAAGTGCAACATGGTTGTCGACCAATACAGTGCAGATCCATGGTAGTAATGATCGACTGAACACAATCATGGCTACTAGACACAAGCGTAGATCCATGATGAGATGATAACACAACCACGACCAATACAAATGTGGATCGATGTGATATAACTCAAAACAAAATCCATCGCAACCTAGGTAAAACATGACTTCCCAGGGTCTTCAAGCTGAACCCGCAATGATACGAATCTATCCTTGTGATTACAAATGTCTTGACGTCGAACATGGTAGAAACCACTTGATTACCGACCATCGATGTAAACCGTTAACAAGTGCGAGGGAGATCACCATTGATGTCAATGATTCCCAAGGTATCACAATACATATCATTAAGCGTGAATAAATGAGTTAAGCCGAACGCAAGACGAAATCTTTCAATCAAGAGTCAATGATGTAAACTCATGATGAAAGTGAGGTAATCTGCCATTGAGGTATGCAGGGCCAAGGTACTTGATTGGTTTCTAGATTCAATCCTCGGATGATGTGTTGAAGTCGACAAGGATGAATCCGTTGAAGGAGGGCCATGATGAATCCCCCATCAATCGACACTAAACACGACAAAAATGTATAGGGTAGATCGGATGGTACAGTAACATGCAAGACTGACTCAGAGTAGACCGACGTGATGGCAGGTGTACTGACTACAGATGATAAATGATAGACATATTCTTGAACATGGCCATGGCATGACTTGGCAGTATTGACACGACGAGTGCGACACAAATTCTCAAAGCGACTGATGATGGAAGATTTTCTTTGAATGATTCAAAGGAGTAACGAGACTCAGGAAATAAGTGGAACTCGAGGACAAACGGATGATCCAAGTGATGTATGCAAATGCAGATGAGCGCCATGTTCAAGAATGACTACATACTGCCACTAACAAGGTATGTAACACAAACGCTTTTCTTTTTCCCCATCATGAAAGATGAGTGCCTCATGTGTTTTTTATGAGCTTGATGAGGGTAACTAGATGCTCGGTATAGCTCATCTCATAGATGAGTCCAATCCCAAATATTTTCCGAACCTGGGATAAAAGGGGTTCGTCCCATGACGGGCCCTTCAATGTGAGAATTTTAACGAGTCCATAGAAGGTAAACTCGGTCGTCATTTCATGTTTAGAGAGTTTGAAAAGAACTAAAGAAGACTCTAACGGTCCTTTTTCATACAGTTAGCCTCATCGCCCGAAAAAGGGTAAAACAATGCGGGAGAGGACTCTTCTAGTCATGATTGGCTGGAGTATACCTTTTTCGTAATTAGTGCCTCCTGGTCCGAAAAAGGGGTAAATTATCACTAGGAAGACGACCATTCAAATACTTTAACAAGCGTGAACGCGACAAGTTCGCTTGGCAATCTTTTCGTTTTTCGAGAGCCTGAAAAGAGCTTAACGGTAGACTCCAGGGGGTGTCCTTTTCCGTGGGAGTTTAACGAGCCCATAAAAGTGATAAATCATAACTCGGTACTTGTTCTCATAGTTTCATGAGTACGAGAACAAACGAAGAGTAAACTCATCATCACGCAATAATTACAAACTAACCGTTGCAGAAATAACGACAAAACGTTCAAGGGAGTGTTCATACCTGTGATGACCGTTGTGATACGAGAAACGACACAAAAGACTACTTACCACTCCTGCACACTAGAAAATGTGTCAAATAGCCCCAAATACGACAAAAATGTTCAAAAACTATGATAAATGGCCTAAGAGCATCAAAATATTTGAAAAGGAATATTCTATTCTATTTATAAATAGAAAAATGGGCCAAAAATAGTTTTCATTGTTTCATTTGCCAATTAGGGAGGAGAAGTACCAATTTGGAGCCAAAATTTCCTTCGCCGATTCCGGGAGCTACGATCCGCCATTTCACCCACCGTCAGGAGCAGGTAAGCCTAAACTTCATCCAGCAACTTTCTAGTGGATTAGATTTTGTTTTTAGGTTCAATTTTTGGGTTTTTTGATGAATTCGTGGAGGGCTATTGCGCTCTCGGCTTGTCGCAGTTGGCCCTTTCGGGAACTATGACGAGACCGACTTGGCGCAAGTCCCGAATGAGTGAAGTGCGACGACATCGCACTGTATGCAAAAGTACAGTGCGACGGCGGAGATGCATTTCCCAAACATCAAAATAAACTCAAAAAAAGAACTTGCTGTGGTTGAAGTAGGATCTAACAGTGTTTAAATGTCCCTTTTGGTAGGTTGCTAGCAAGCCAACATGGTTTTAGAGTGGCGGGAAAGAGAACACGAAGTAGAAGATGTACAAGCTGCCAATGATCCACAATGAGTGGATGCCTTGAGGAATTGCGGTTTGCTCAAGTTCTTTGAGATTCAGGGGATGAGATCCCAAATCCCGTTGCTATCACACATGCTCCAGAGTTGAGATGCGGCCCAACAACATTTCGTGATTGGTGAGCACATCCTCACAATAGATGTTGAGGACATCTATTTCCTCACAGGTTTGTCCCAGAGAGGGGACCCTGTATCTATTACTGGAACACGAGCCAGTGACCGCACAGTCGATGACATGGTGTCACAGCATTGTACCGCTCTTGCTCGATCTTCCAGTGGGAAGATTCCTATTAGGGATGTGGTGAGCCGCCCCACTGCGTACCGTACTGTTTACTATTACTAGAGTGGCGGGAAGCCAAGCCCCACACATGGCTACTCGGGCTCAGATGCTTTATGCGGAGGACTGTATGCCCCCCAGGATTTTCAACTAGTGCGAGGATCTCCTCGCAAACCTCTGAGCTCAGCTGACCAAGTGTTGGCGGGGAGAGCTCAAGCAGTTTGGTTATGGATCGATTGTGGTATCGTTCCTCTTGGAGCGGATCCCTCTCTTGCATCCACAGCTAGTACTAAATGACAGGGAGCCTAGAGATCCCCACATGCTCAGATGGGCTGAGGTGATGACCTGTCATGGTGGAGGACCTATCATTAGCTTTGATCCTGAGTTCTTCAGCTAGCTGGAAGGCCAGTTACTCATGGTTGAGGACTTCCCGTACGACGGTACGGATTTCAGAGAGGATCCTGACTTAGTGCTGCCCGAGGGTGCAGCATGGGGTGACATAGGTGAGAACAAAAACCCTTGTAATTTTAGTTTTGCATATTTATCATTTTTTTTGATGCAGACTGACAAGTATGTATCATGTGTGTGCAGATGTGGGGCCCATACGACCGGTAGGACTTTCCCTTCTGGCGAGGAGAGACAGAGGTGGAGAAGCAGTTGTGCCCCCAGGTGCTCATGCTGCCATTGAGGAGATGGAGGAGGTATACAAGAACTTGTCCCAGTTGACAGTAGAGGTTCTTGAGCCAGCGAAAGATTACCTACCGAGACCTATGCATAGGTTTGGGGTTGGATCGTCCGTACGCTTCAATGCCCTACTCCGCAAGGTAGCGAGGACTGTGGATTGCTTCCTTACTCGGCGACAGCGGGTTGTCCGTGCTAGGGGTGGTGTACGGGTCAGGCGTCAGGCCTGATGACACTATTATACTTGTACTGAGAGCTCAGAGGCTTTAGATTTTGTACTACTGAAAGCTACGAGGCTTCAAATTTAGTAGAGACTCACTGAAAGCCATCGTGCTTCAGATTTTGTACCAGCACTACTTTTGAATGATATATATATACAAACATTCCCGACGATTTATACATTGTGTTTTAAAATGATGAGTGATGTGATCTTGTTTACATGTTTGCATTTATACATTGCATTATTTACATGTTGTGAATGCTTTTACATATTATGAATATTATGTGTGTGTGATGTACCAATCCAAAATGAAGTTGGCCATCGAGTCAACAACTGTGTTTAACTCTCGTGGAATGTGTAGGTACTGAACGGATTCAAATGACCTTTCCAGGAGATGTACTCGTCTGAAGAGACGGAGTAAGGTGGCAAAACGGATGGCATAAACCTGGTTAAGATGGGAAACCACTAATTGAGAATCCAGGTGGATGACAATGTGGTTCATGCCCAAGGAAATGGCGTTAGCTAAGGTTCCGATTACTGCCTGATATTCTGCGGTGTTGTTGGTCGCGGACCCTAGGCAACTTCCTCCTGAGCTAATGAGCTCACCTGGCTGCCGAAGCAAGGTTACGGGTATGCCGGCTGGTGCTGTCCGTGAATCCATAACACGTTGCCATCTACACACGCAGACATAACATGGTATAAGGAGCAGAAACAAGATCCAAAGACACTAAAAAATAAAAGCGTCGCAGCACACAAAAACACAAAAAATACGCCATGTACAGTATATACAAGAAAGTCTAAGCGTGACGAGTTTATGCATAGTATCTCTTCAGGTAAAGCCCATTGCGGGGTTCACCCAAAGAGATTCCGTCATAGTCTTCAAGCTCGTAAGCTCCCTTTTCCAAAACACATTTGACAATGTAAGGTCCATGCCACATGGATTCAAACTTTCCTGCTCCTAGTTTGTCGTGCTTCTGGTCATAAGTGAGGACCAGGTCACCCTCCTTAAAGATACAAGGTTCAACTGACTTGTTGTATTGGGCTTTGATGCGTTTCTTGTGTGCTTCATTAGCAAGAGTGGCATCTCGGCGAGACTCGTTAAGTTTTGCTAAGTGCCGGAGACGTTCTTCTTCGGCAGTAGTATTAGGAAGAAGTTCGACAGCGAGTTGTAGAGACGGAATTTCACACTCTATAGGTAGGACAGCCTCCAATCCATAGACTAGTTGGAAAGGAGTGTAACCTGTGGCGGTTTTAATGGAAGTTCTGTAGGCCCATAACGCTGAAAAGAGCATGTTATGCCAATTGGATTTCTGCGTACATACCATCCTTTGGACCATGGTTTTCAAAACTTTGTTAATGGCCTCGACTTGTCCATTGGATTGCGGGTAGTAGGGTGTTGAATTTTCATGGCGAAAACCCAACCTATCGCTCAGTTCATCAACCATATGGTTCCGAAAATGGGAACCATGATTGGTAACAATTGCCTGAGGAACTCCGAACCGTGCTATTACATGATTGAACATGAAGAGTGCAGCGGTTTTGCCGTTGTTCTAGTATGTAGGCATAGCCTCGGCCCACTTTGTAAAGTAATCCACAGCTACAATGATGTAACTATGCCCCTTGGCTGAGGTAGGCTTACAATGCATAAAGTCAATGCCCCATTTTGCGAAGGGGCCTACAGCAATAACCGGGTGTAATGGGGCGGGATGGGTGCGCTTCTTCGTATGGAAGTGTTGGCAAGGAGGACATTTTTTTACGGCCTCAATACAATCTTTGAAGATGGTAGGCCAATAATATCCTGTGCGCAAAATCTTCTGGGCTGTAGCCATCCCAGAGAGGTGACCGCCACATGCCCCAGCGTGACAGTCATTCAGAACGCGTTCGGCTTCATCGTGAGTGAGACAACGTCGAAGAATTGAATCAATGCCACGGCGATACAAAGTATCATTGATGATTAGAGAATACTTCACATGGTGACGTATCTTACGATGGTCATCGCGAGATAGTTGAAGGTTGAAGCGTTGGGTTTGAAGATATAATGAGATATCTCCATACCATGGATCAGTTGTATTGATGAGAAACAATGATTCATCCGGAAAAGAGTCATTGTGCTCAATTTTTGCATTAGGACGGGGAAGGTCACAGATCAGCTCAGCAAACACCAAAGACTTTTTTGACTTGGCTTTCTCGAAGAGAGGACAAAATTCTTGCAGTATCACGATCCAGCGTGAATACTTGCCCTCAAGCACCTGTCGTGTTAGGACATGGTACATGGGGTTCGAGTCTACGATGATGGTGGTGGTGCGGAGCAAGATATAGTGCCGGAACTTTTGGACGGTGATGACCGCCACGAATGCGAGTTTTTCAACATGTGAATATCTAGTTTCAGTGTCGGTGAGACCCTTACTTGCATAGTATATTACATGTTCCTGGGCGTTTTGATCCTCCTGTACCAAAACCACGGCGATAGTGGTAGCAGAAGCGGCGAGATATAAGATATAATCTCGATAATAATTGGGCGGTTGGAGCACGGGGGCATGCGTGATGGCATGTTTGATACTGTCGAAGGACTTTTGAGCTTGGTCGTCTTAAATGAATGGGACGTCCTTCTTGAGCAGTCTCATATACCCTAGAGTCTTTTCCGCGAAATTGCAAACAAAACGTCTTAAATAAGTCGCCTTCCCTTGGAGACTTTGAAGTTCCGTCACATTAGTCGGGGGGTGGCAGGTTGATGATGGCCTCCACCTTTAAGGGATCAATGTGGATCCCATCCTTCGAAACAATAAATCCTAAGAGGCATCCAGACTCAACGCAAAAGATACACTTATAAGGATTCAGACGGATATTGTACCGTCTGCATTTGAGGAAAATGGCCGTCAGATGATCAATGTGGAACTCGCGCTGCTTTGAGTGAGCAGGGAGATCATCTAGGTAAGGTTCCACAAAGTCCTTAATGTCATGGAAAGTATACGACATAGCCCGCTGAAATGTGGCGCCAACATTTTTAAGGCCAAACGGGAGTTTGCGGTATGCAAACGTTCCCCATGGGCAGATGAAAGCCGTCTTGTGTTGGTCGGCGGGGTTGATCTCAATCTGGTTGTAACCAGAAAAGCCATCCATAAATGAGAAGATGACGCTTCTGGCACAATTGTCGATAATCTGGTCGATGAAGGGGGTCGGGTAGTTGTCTTTTGGACAAGCCCGGTTTAGGTCCCGATAATCGACACAGACGCGAATGGTACCTTTCTTTTTGTTCACAGGGACGACGTTTGAGACCCAATCCGTCAATGGGATAGGATAAATAAAACCAGCCTTTAAGAGCTTTTCAATCTCTGCCTTGATTACTGCAGTCTTCCGAGGGTGTACCGGTCGCAATTTTTGGCGTACGGGTTTGACGTCGGGATAGGTTTTTATTTCATGAGAAACAATCGCGGGGTCTATCCCGGGCATCTTCTCATAGGACCAAGAAAATACGTCTCAAAATTGCTTGAATAAGGTCGTGCCAACAACTATTTCTTCAGGGGAACACTTCTGGCCTATGCGAATGTGTTCCACTATACCAGGTTTCACCGAGATGTCTATCGGGGTGGTTGGCTCAATGTTGGCCAAGTTGCCCTCCGTGTTCGTAAGACATGTAAGGATGGGGGAATGAGGGAACGGGTAGATGTCTAGTGAGAAGAGGGTGTGGATGTTGTCCTCTATGTACTCCAGAGGAGGAAGAAAAGATGACCTATGGTGGAGATCATCCCACGGACCGTCGTCAACATTCATAACTTCCATGATGGACTCGTTTGAATGAAAAGTCCGAAGTAAGAGATCAGGTATAGATGACGTCCGTCGTAGAGAACAGGATGGAGAGGCCACAGTTAAATGGTCCTCCGGTGCTAATTGGATAGCCTTGTAAATACGTTCAGCGGGTGAAGGAGGCATTATATCTCCAAGCAGGTGTGTTGTGGCTTCATCCGGTACAAGCCAAGTATCGGTAGAGTGAGATAAAATCTCTGTGGAGTTCATGTTCACCGTAGCGACATGATTAGGGGTGTCCGTCGCCGGAAAAACGCCCATGAGAGATGAATCTTTCAAAAGGCCAACCCCTATACTCTCATACTGTTTTGACATTTGTCCAATGGAAGGAACATGGTCACCAGGATGAGTAGTCGCGTCTAGTGCGCAAAAATCTAATTGGTTGATAGTAACAATTCGTCCTTGGTGGGGGAATTGTACTATGCGGAAGACTGAAGAGGCTACCGCCTGCATGGCGTAAAACCAATTGCGACCAAGCAAGAGATTATAATCTATTGGGGTTGAGACCACTTCCACGTTAACGGTTACGGTCTTTCCGCCCAACTCAACTGCAAGAGCTTGTAAGAGCCCATGAGGTTGAAAGCCACGCCCGTCGAATGCTTTCAACGTGGTGGGAAAACGATTCAATTCGGGGGAGCCAATGGCTCTCCAACAGGCGATCGACATGACAGAAGTGGAGGCGCCTCCGTCTAAAAGGGTACAATGGACAATCTTCCCAGCAATGTTCGCAGAAACTTGGAATGCGAGTTGGTGGGAGAGCCTCGGCTTGAAGTGGTCAAGTCGGAACATGATGGTATTCGAGGAATCGGGGTCGACTGCACCGATGGCTGCAAGGAGAGTTTTGCGTTGATTAAGACAATTCTGCAAAACTTCCAGGGTAGACATGGCGCAAGGAGCTTGTGCCAAGTCTTCTACGATATTGTAATTTTGTGCCGCCCGAGCATTGGAATTGAAAACAACTTTTCGAATCGTACTCTTGGGTGGTCGCAATATCGAGTCTAAGGATGGCTTCTCAATGGTGAGAGAAGTTGATGGTACAGTGACATCGGTTAAGGAGTCGGAAGCTTTTTCAGTATTATTTCCAATGGATTCCTTCGAAGGGACTGGTAGACATGGTGCAAGGAGCTTGTGCCAAGTCTTCTACGATATTGTAATTTTGTACCGCCCGAGCATTGGGATTGAAAACAACTTTTCAAATCGTACTCTTGGGCGGTCGCAATATTGAGTCTAAGGATGGCTTCTCAATGGTGAGAGAAGTTGATGGTACAGTGACATCGGTTAAGGAGTCGGAAGCTTTTTCAGTATTACTTCCAGTGGATTCCTTCGAAGGGACTGGTTCGTAAGATCGCGAGCGAGTGTTCAAATTGATCGTCTCGTTATGCACGATGAGAACATGCGCGGTATTGGATGGTTCCCCCTGGGCTGGGGGGGGTTGAGCAATCATCTGCTGGCTCTGAGTAGGAAACGGATCATTGAGGACTGCGGGAGTTGGTTTACCCCTAAGAAACTTTTGTACTTCGTCTCTATGGGAACATTCTTTGGAGAAGTGGTCATCTCCACACAGTAAACAAGGATACTTTAGCTTCCGTTTCTGCTTGGTATCATCAGGAGTGTTCTTTTGTTCCTGCTGGGCGGAAGACTTTTTGGGTTTCCCCTTGTTCTTCTTTTTGTCGCTAGACTTCTGAGATGAAGCTGATTGGACAGAATTCACGTCTTCAGTTAGAGCAGGAGTGGTGGGTTTGGTAGTGCTGTGGCCAGCCTGAGTCGGTAATGGGGAAGAACCGTGGAGGTTGGATGATCCAACAGTGCTAGAAACAGGCTGGGTGTGAAGGGATCCAATGATTCCATCAGTTTGGAGTCCCTTATGTGGTTTCGCAGGATCATTAACGTCACGGGGTGCGTCAGGCAAAATATCAAACAAAGTGCCGGATTGAGTGTAGACTAGGTCTAGTACATGGGCACTTGCGATGGCTTGTTCTTCGATGACAGCACCTCGCATGGCAACATCTCTTGCTATGGTAGGGATGAGGGATTTTGTAAACCAGTCTGCTAGGAGCTAATTTGGAATAGGAGCTTTAATGAGACTTCGTCTCCTTCGCCACTCGTGGATATAATCCGAAATATGAGTGGCGATATTCTGACGGAGCGAGGTTAAAAGCTCGGTACCAGTTTCATACCGTATGGGCAGTTGGAAATGTGTCAAAAAGTTCATGGCAAGAGAACCAAAATCAGGAAAAGAGTGGGGTGGCAACTCAATGTACCACTTGGCAGCCGAACCGGTGAGAGTCCTTTGAAACAATCTAAGACGAATTGAATCGTCCATTAAGGAATTAGATGAACACCATAAGTGGTATGCCATCACGTGGTTTTTGGGGTCTTCACCCGGCTTGCCGTCAAATTTGGGGATATCAGACGGAAGTTTCACTGGAATTGGTGGCCAGTTAGATCGGTGGTAAATAGGATCGTTGGTTAAACGGGATAGGTCAGGCAGGTCCAAAGTAGCCAGGAAGGGCAGCTGTGGGTTAGGTTGCGCGTATTGATAATACGGATAAGGCGTGTATGGACCAAACTGATCGTAAGGTGTACCATGAGGAAACTGGCCGTAGGGGTGTGTGCCGCCCGGACCGTAAGGGGGTCCGCCACCATAAGGTAGTCCATTCCAATAAGGTGGGGGTCCACCTCTGCCATCGGGAGGGGGTGGAGGTCCATCGCCACCATCGGGAGGAGGTGGGGGTCCATACCCGTAATAAGACGGCCCACCACCGCCTCCGCTTGGAGGGGGTGGTGGACCACCTCCACCGCCAAAAGGATGGGGGCCCCCACCACCTCCGCCGTCGGAAGGATGAGGGTTTCCACCACCACTGCCACCACCATAGTAATTAGGTCCTCCACCGCTTCCGCCTGGAGGGGGTGGTGGACCACCTCCACCACCCGAAGGGAAGTGTCCTTCACCATAATAGGATGGTCCCCCATCGCCTCTGCCTGGAGGGGGTGGTGGACCATTCCCGCCACCGCTGGAAGGGTGAGGGATATTGTTGGTAAAATGAGGTGGGCCTCCACCAAGGTTAGGTGGGGGCCTGCCACCTCCAACAGGAGGTAGGGGAGGACTGATCGGGGGTGGTGGTACTTGAGGGATAGTTGGTTGGGGTTCGTGATGCAACACAGGCTGTTTCCCCCATAGAGTGTATGGATTCCCGGGATAAGGTATCTCGTATGGTGCGTTTCCAGGATTAGATTGACCTGGCGCAGGGTTAACGGAACCTGGATATGACTCCATGAGGGTTGAGTTACATTGGATGGACCCCAAACATGAGATAATCCCATGGTGGATGGTCTAGCGGGTTGGGAAGGTCCAACGGAAGGTCTGTTGGGGATCCCACCGCCTATGTTCTGGTTAGGAAACGGGGGTTGCCCCCCAGCCACAATAGGTTGACCACTATTCAGAGGTTGAATCAACGTAGGTTGTTGACTAGCTACCGTAGTAATAACATTACCAATAAGATAATCTGGGGGAATGGAATATCCTCCCTTTGAATTTTGAGGTGGAGGAGGAATTGGTAAAGTAACTGTGGTAGTGACGGGTGTGTTGGACTGTTGTCCTTCCACCGGTTGGTTTGCTTGAGGTGTAGGACTGGACTCTTGCGAGGGTTGACCAGTCTTATTAATGGTCTCGTGGTGAGATTGTTCCAGTGATCCAAAAGATATCGGATGATTTGGGATGGGTCGGTAAGGGGGTAACGATGGGTCTTGAACCCGTCGTTGGAGACTTGATTGCTGAAACTCTTCAGCCATGGAATGAAAGTGAGCTAATTGGCCATGAAAGTAGGCTAAAGTGTTGTCCGGAGTAGTCCCACTGGGTGGGGATGAGATGGCAAAATGAGCCACTGGGTGGTCTGTAGAAGATGTCCAGTAAGCTACTGAAGGACCAACAGCTGCAATAGGGTCGTCCTGGGGTCGGTTTATCCATTCCAAAGATCCAGGTTCTCCCGGGATGACGGGAGAAAGGTCTGATGAAGCGGGGATTTGTGCTCCTTCATCCTGCGGGGGATGAGAGGCAGGTGAATCCGAAGGAGTTTGTGGAAACAACAGTCCTTCAACATTCAGAGTGGGGTTTTCCACTTCAGTAACTATGACTGTGTTACGTTGATCCATTCTTACCCTCGAAATAACCTCCGGATTAAGGGGATATTCGGGTGATAAGTTTAAGATCCTACGGGATCTTCTCCAGGGAAAATCCGCCAGAGCGTGAAGAAAATCAGCCAGGAAGGCTGAAACAGCGTTTCTCCTAAGGGTATGCTAAAAGAAAAGCAGTCCAGAAAAACCTACTCAAACTAAGGCAACAAGCAAACTTATGTGACAGAGTGGATTCAAAAGTCTTGAACCTCACGGGATTATCAAGGCATCGCAAACCGCGATATACTGCAGGGTCCAACAATATGACGCGACAAGGAGGATTGGGACCGTACCCTTGCCTGCATACCCGATTACCTGGACAGTACGTGCGTGCTAATCTCCTCGAGTGCTGTTCTCGGTGTATTGCTTTGCCAAGACGGCCAAATGGTTAACTCAGTTGGTTTCAGGAATCCTAGTGGTGTCTCCCGATATACGCAAGGTATGTGGGAGCTCAAATCTGTAGTGGTGCTGTCTAATGCACAACCGTTCGGCAAGAGACCTTCCGATATACTACCGAGTATGTGATACACCCTTCGATATATGCCAAGTACGGATTATGGTACTTGGTGGGTACGTGAAGGAGCTCGATATACCGATAAGTACGTGGAAGACTACAATACCCCCGGGATACAGTGCTGGCAAATAACGACAGCTGCCACGCTTAACGACGCCGGAACACGTCTCTAACTTACACACAAGTTGTTAAAAATTTTACCTAGTTCTACCGTTAATTTTATCTTGGACGGTTAGGTGAATGCATGAGGTGAGTACATAATTGGAAGCATAATGCAAGTCCTAACTCCATGCACGAAATATTCTTTTCTTTCAATGAATTCTAGATATGGGAAGGAGAAAACTTTTTCCAATACTATTGCCAAAACAAACTCAATGCAACCTAATTCCCAATTCAAACAAATCTGACAATGAGAACATTCTTTTCCTTTTTCAATGAAACACAAAAAAAAAAAATCACAACACTACTATCCAAATCAAAACATTTTTCTTTTTCTTTTTCTTTTCAAAGCGAAACGACACTAGGTAATGAAAAGAGAGGATTCTAAAATGGAATATGCAAGTTTTTCAATTTCACTTTCAATGGCCTAAAAGCAAGAAAAGTTAAAAATGCATCTATCTTTCCTTAGCATGGAATCAATTTTGCAAAAATCGAAGCGTACTTTTGAGTCTTTCAAGAAAATGAGCGATTCATAGTTCGAGAAAAACACAATAGATCATACATTCATTCAATTTTCCCAAAACATAAACGAAAACGTTCCAATGCACAACAATTTTTCTTCAACAATGCTCAAGAAATGATGGGAAAGAAGCACTTTTTAACTTTTCAATGGATGCATCAAAGAATAAACTTGATAGCAATTGAGCTTTCAGATCTTAAATGACTGAAAATAAAACACTATTTGCAGCACTCAGTACACTCAGGAAACTCGAGAAAAGACAAGCACTCGATCAAGCTGAAGGACACACTTAACTCAAAATCAAGCAGCAGCAAGCAAACCAAGCAAGCAAAGCTCAAACAATGATGAAAACGAGGTCTGGAAGCTGATCTAATGTAATGATCAGATCAGGGATGGAAGGAAGGGAATGCAAGGGTGAGCAGATGAAGGTGGAGGAGACAAGAGTATCCACCACTACTGGTCTTCAAACTTGTCCAAAACGGAACCCAAAATCAATCCAAACAAAACCAAACACTCAAAACACAAATCATAGGTGGGATCTCTGGCTAGATCTTGCAGCATAGAGGGAGTTCATACAGCAAACCAAAGTCCAGACTGTCAAATGGAAAGAGATGCCTGCATGCCAAATTTTGACAAATCGGCGCACTCTGTGCTTGTACACAGTGCGACGTCGCAGTTCACCAATGCGGGAAGTGCGACGACGTCGTAGTTTACCATTGAAAAGGATGTGACGAGTGACTAACAGGTAAAGAACAAAGACCAAAAATGACACAGTGTCGCTCTGTTCCCACTGCCCAGGTGCGACAGGCGAAGTCTAAATTCAAAAATGAATCAGATCTCTCAGCAATGAACCATGGAATGGTTTGGGAATGAGTTGTACAAACTTAGGGGAAGCAGATCAGAGTCTTCAATACGAAGATCTGATAGTGAAATCAACTTCAAGAAGTAAATGGCAAAAATGAAAAGGCTTGTGTCAAGCAATCAACTGAAAATGATTCTCAGATTGACAACTACCGAATAAGACTGTATTTCCCCAGTATGGTCGCTAGATTTGTTATCGGACAATCTACCAAAGACGGATCTAAGGTGTGATCTCCCTAGCTCAAAGTGAGTCTAGAACAAATGAGACAGGCTACTAATGCATTTCCTAGATCTACTTAAGGATCGAGTATTAGATGTCTTACCTTTCACTTCTCAATCCTTTCTCCTGAATGCTACTCCGCGTCTCATGGTCGTCAGAGCCAAGCTGCAAGACCTATCAAGACAAGAAACAAGAGAAACAAGTAAAAATGCATCTATACAATAAGAGATGTAAGTAAACAGTTAAGCAGGTAAACTACTCAATATCATTACGCACATGAACAATATTGGTGGAAAGCATTTGTATTACTGTAAAAAGAGGGGAAGTACATAATAGAGATATAGAACTACAACCAAGGCTTAACGCTGCAACCCTTCTCCGACAAAGCCAATTGCCATATCCTTCCAAGGGAGTATGAGTTATCCAATAGGTGAGTGGAGATGTCCCAAAGGTAATTTCACCAGCATGTAGATACCATAGACTTCCTCCCCTTAGGATGGGAGTGAGCTTCATTCATATAGGACTAAGTGGATAGGGTATGGATATGATAGGTTGAGAGATGGTAGGAGAGTCTTGATGGATCTCTCCAAAGTATTAGGAACCGAGTGCCAGCTCCTCCAAGAGGTCAGGGATAGGGTACCAAGTCAGCAAGCTTCGAGAAGGACCTCGAAGAAGCTATTTTTGCCATTTAACTGACTTCGTCGCACCCTGTAATGGAGCAAGGTGCGACGTCGCATGTTGCTCATGTGCAGCATGCGACGACCCTTCAAAACCTAGCACAATTGGGTACAAATCCTCCCTGATTGATCACTTAGTCAAGATATCTTCAGGGGTGTATACACTGAATCTTATGATGAGTAGATTTTGGGTGTAACACATGCTCCTTCTGATTTGGGAAAGTGACTTTTTGTCTTTTTTGGCCATTTTTGAGAGAAAATTAATTTAAGTGATAAATAATCACTCAAATTATTTTCAAAGTGGGTTTAGGGGTATTGTGGGTGCTTTGAGTTAGAAAACGAGCACCCTCATGGCAAATTCCACCTCCTAACCACTTTTTTATGACTTTTTTTTACATAAAAAACATTAAATAATTGACTTTTTTATGAGAATTTTTATTTGCGAAAAATAAAAATAAACCTAGGGGGACCTAGTACATGTTCATAATAACTCAAAACAGTGACTATCGTGGTAATATACATAGACTCCTAGACTCTAACAACCTTCTAAGGCCTAATGACCAAGGCGAATACTCCAACTTTGGAGCTGTGAGTGAAAAACTCAAAAATTATACGTCGCTGAAGAGCAACATATAATTAACAAGGAAAAACCACTCTAGAGTATCGCATTGTTGTCTAAATCCTAGTAAAGCCAAATCTTTTACAAATGACATCATGCTACATCAACTTATTACAATTTCCCCGCTGGGTATGAACATGCAAAAAAATTACAAAGGGCCAAAATTGGCCTGCTGGACTTCTGAACACTAATGTTAAACAAGTGATTTGTTCAAGTCTTCTGTGGTTCACTGGAAATCCAACTAAGTGCAACTTAGTGGATAACACTCTTGATAGCACTAATGGATTAATACTTTTCCACGTAGGTGCTAAATCAAGCTGTAATACAGTGGTTTGGTTTTCTTTTAGTCCATTTAATTTGATTTCCTATTCTCTTAAGGTGCGCATTCACCTCACTTCACCTATTTAATATTGTTGTAATTAGCTTTAAGGAATCTGATCCCAACCATAATAGTTTTATCTGAGAATTTACTCTTGTTCTCGAGTGCTTCTAGGCATCTCAAGGGCAAGTTTTGGCGTGCTGATTTAATTGGATTGTTACACATTATGTGTTTGGTAACAGCATACAACCCCTAGGCAGACTCCCTGAAGATGGAAAAGCACCAACATTATTTGTTTTATAACAGCAGACAACCCCTATGGACACCCCCCTGGGACTAGAAAAGCACCAATCTAACCAGAGAGAAAACTAAGAGCGACAGGGTTGGTCATCTAAAGTTGTTGTGTAGGCCTGTTGGTGCAGATCCATGTGATAACTATGAGTAGTCTTAGAAATGAAACAAAAGTAAAAAGAGCATATGTTATTCCACAAATGAAAATAACGCAAAAATTTTAGTCGTTGAGCCTAAATCAAGCAGCGGGGTAACCATTACTAGATTTCTCTCTTTTGCCTTGGATGTTCAGGGTGGTCCTGTGGGTAGCATGCAAGACTCTGCACAAGATTATCCAGCAAAGTCTACTCAATCCTAACCATTCTCTAGAGGAAATTCTTAGAGTCTGCATTGGTACATTTGCAGTGATTGATGTTAACAGAGATAGCCCCCTGTTACCAGGAAAACTAGCAGGGCTAGTTCCCGATAAGCAAAAATAAGAAAAATGATCCAATGTCACCTCGATCACGATTCTAACTTCTTCAGAGCGTCGGAACCTCCAAGGAGAAGTACCCTTGTGATAACCTGTAGAACACTGATGATGCAACCAAAAGACTATGTTCTCTATGCCATTTGTAGTTAGACCAGTGCCTAACTGGAGTCAATTATATTCAAAGCGCTAGCGAACGTAACATCAACCAATAATATTCCAAATCACATGTAGCACTTTGATCATTCAATGAAATGTAAATTCAATCTGAGAGCATCACACGTAAGATATCATTCATCACCAAATTCAGTCCAATTGTTGTTGCAATTAGTTTCGGATCATGCAAATTTAGGTTCGGTATAAAGACTTGCTACCATTCACCAACGATCATTTATCAATACTTATCATGTGAATATTTACCATCCACAAAGTGTAAAGAAGTAGCATTCAATATCATCCAATAATCAACAACGTCAATTTGTCATTTCCAGGTCTATATGTAAATGAAATTGATGCCTTATAGCAGCAGAAGTAAAGAATGAGTATAATAAGGCAATCGATATCATTAAGTGTCAATCAGATTCAAGCATGTAAGCACCATGTAATTAACAAGCCAACTAAGATAAGAATGATATCACCAATGTATGTTTCAGAGTTAGAAGCAGCGTAAGATACCCTTTACCATAAATTTAACTCAAATCCAATTATACATAAAAGGCAGATGAAGGATATTTTAACACTAATTCTTGACAATGAAGAAAGATGCAGACTGTATGATGACTTTCCAGACCTTCAGTATGCAAACAAATCAGAATTATTGGCAGCATAAGAACATCATAAGCTTATAGCAACATGAATATATACAATATGCATGTCCCACTTTTAACTACCTCAACTTTCCTTTAATGCACCTGCCACCTACACAAATAATACAACAGACTGTAACTTCCTTAACTTCCTTCTTTTTAGGTGGTCATTTGACATGCAGTATGGCTTTTGAGAGGGGTCTTGTATGGGAAATCATCAAGTGTGTAACTGTCGGACCTGCAATCACACCACCGTAATTTATAGGAACTCTGGGCAACTAATGCCAATTTAGTATCTGTTCTTGACATTGTTCTATAGTCATCAGATTTGATATCTAGTTTGGTGTTATAAGAAAACTTAAACCATATTTCAATGCAGTTGATGCTAAATATCTGTCTTGTAGGTATACACTGTCTGCTGCTACAACCTTCATGGCTAAAAAGAGATTGCAGAAGAAAAAAATGATAAGATGATTCAGGTTCACACTTCCGAGGTTTCATTTGTAAACAGATTTTTGGATAGCTTGCCATGATGATCTTGGTAAACACCAGTTTATTCTATTGATTTTGTTATGGCATAGAATTTCAGATGTTCATTATAGACTTTATATAGCAGGCGCAGATGACAGACTTGATCAGATGTTTTATATGAGCAAATACCTTTCAATAAACTGGCATTAAGTTTTGAAGTTACAGAATTTGTATTCATAATTATCTAATCTTATTATTGACACAAGCTTTATTTTTGCATTCTTGACTTTTAGGTGGAGTGTCAGTCTTTATTGAACAGCGGCAATCTTACATAGCATGTTTTCAAAGCCAAACGCTGGCTTTAATATGCCTATGTCAGAGATTGGATTAGTTTTACCTGTCTACTTTATAGTTTTGACGAGGTTTTTCTGTAAGGTTAAAAGTTTTTATTTTTTGAATGCCTCACAAAGCCTTACAGTCTTCGTGGTATTTTGTCAAGGTTGTCATTTGCCATCTTTCATGCACCAGAAAGGTAGAATTGATGCTTGATTTTGTAATCGTGTTTCTCACAAATGACATGTAAAAATCTTTAAAACTTAACTTCTGTATCCTCACGCAAATGTCAGAAAAGTATAAGTGTGCTGCTGTTATTTTTTTGGTTTTTTCTAGGTTTTTTAAAATTGAATCATGCTGCTCTTAGTTGAAATGAAACATTTAACTTTCCTTCTCTGTAGATGATTTTTTATTGAACCTTTTAAATATTGAAAAAGATTGTCTTTGTTATTTACTTCCTCATGGAACGATAGTTAAAGTTGGCCTACTAATGTACACTGAACACAAGTTCTAGTTGATATTAGTTGACTTTAAATATGCTATTGAATTAGACTAATAATTACATCGTTCCATTCTATATACATTTTCATACAATATGACGTAATTAATGTTCTATTAGGTGTATGTAATGTAACTGTAAATGTTCCCTTTTTAACATATAGTGGAATTGACTGAGGATTGATACCATTCAGACCAAAAGAAGATCTTAATCATGGTTATTAGATTATCAGTAGATAAAAGGGGGCCATGGGAACTAGGGGCCACCTGCATGCATTACATGCGGGCCATATTTCATGATGCATGCACATAAATATCTTTATTAAGCCTTCATGCACATAGAAAGCAATGCATGCAAGTCAACTGAGAATTATAAGAGAAAAGCGACCTAGGCATGCAAAAGTTAGGTCATGCATTGCCAAAGTTATAAAATAAGGATAAAGTGAATGAATAGGTCTGCTTATTGATTATTGATTTGAGAAGTTGACTTGGAGAGCTTAGAGAGCTAGTTTTGGGTTGAGGGCACACCACTCAACCATCAAGTGTATTTCGGCAGTGAAATCTATCTGCCCTAGTCACTATCAGGGTTGGATCATCCAGTTTCAACATTACTACTATCATCATACAATATTCTTCAGCATTTTGCAAGGATCTAGCTACATTCTAGAGCAGGAGGACTCACCATCTCTGTATGGGCAACTTGGACAAAGCAAGGCATCTTCATATCTCAGTATACAATCATCTTTTTGCCTGCATGCATCTTCCATCCTTCTGAGAGCATCACTATTAGCCTAGTTACTGAATACAGGTTGTTCATTCACCTTCTGGATCAAGTTATCATCAAAATCAGTGATTGAGGGGCACCCTTTCATGCATGGGTGACTTTCCCTGTTCCTTAGAGTTCTTGCATGGCTTGCATGCCAATGCCATATTGATCAGAGAGGGATTCTAACCCTAGAACCTTCATCTAGGAGCATTCCGACATCAATTGATCTCTCATGCATCCATTCCTATACTGAAGAGTGCACATTTATCATAAGGGCACATTATTGGAGGAAGATCACCTCATATCTTGCTCGATACTTGGCACATATCTCACATGTTGGTTCCATACTGATCTACATCTACTACTACTGCTATTGGTATGTACATGCATTATTTATATCCCTATTTATAGCATATATGAATATTTCAGTTATTTAGGGTTTTGGCAAACCCATGAACATGCATGCATGATCATGCAACCTTAGTACAACACATGCATTCACATTTTACTATAGTATTGAGTTAAATGGCCTCAAACAAGCAATAAACTACATCAGAGAACTACATAAGACAACAAAATATCAGTTGGTATATTACAGTAACCTTGACTTGGTACACATTGGTTTCATTAGTGTCACAGTCCCGAATGCTCTGTGATTAATGATGTGGTTAGAAGGTGGTCTCTGTGGTACCTCCTTGTTATGTTTATTAGAAGGTGGTATAGTAGATCTAATCCCTATATAAAGAGCTCTTGTAACCCATTGTAAACATCATATGAAATACAGTCTTTGTATTCTAGATTATTTGGGTAATGAGGTTACCCACTAATCTTACGTCTTGAGTGTTTGTTCAAATGTTCATTTGCAAAGTCTCTACTTTCTCGATGTTGTCTGTGTTCTAGCTTCAATACATAATCAGATCCAAAGGAATGTGTCCCTACAGTCTTGATTGCTTTCACTCAAGCTTGTTGTGGAGTTCTTATTGCTTTCACCTATACAAATAGAACATGAAGCATCGCTGATATATAGAACCCTGCTATGGGAAAAGGAGAGCTCCAATCTGAGCTTGGTAACTACATATTTCACGTCAGGTTAATTCCTTTTACTACATATATTCCATAAGGGTATTGTGCATTAGCTATTGCTAGTAATTTTTTGGTCTGTTTACTGTGGAATTTTTGTGGAAGCTATTACTGCTTGGAGCTTTTAATGGACATATTTGGAGAATGCTCTTGTTGGGTTGAGCACAAGCACAAGAGGCCCTTAAGATTGTCAAATCTCACTTTATCAACATGATAGGCATGAAAACGGTGCATTAAAAATCACCTATGAAGGAGCACATATGTTTAAAGGAGGCACAACATCTTTGGAAGCTTGCATTTAATGATGTTAGGGTTGGCCCTCGTAAGAGGGGCTCCAAAATGGAGAAAAAGTCAAATAATAATTATACCTTTAATGAGGTCGTCCCTGTTAGAGTTTATACAACTCTAGTAGTATAATTTAATTGCAGATAAGAAAATAGGATCACTAAAAGAATAACCAAGCACATAAACAATAGACACAAATTTTTATCCTGGGAAACCCAATAGGGAGAAAACCCAACAACCTTCGCATAGAGATAATTAGTTCAAAGATCAGAGTACATCCAGATATCATGAATGAGAGAAAGAGAAAGAGAGACTTCTCCAATAGTAGCAACCCCAAGAAAGCCTTCTCTAACTGCAACAACGAACTTCTCCTCTCCTTGAGCGAAATAACTTGTTTTGAGTGAATGACCAAAGGAGAGGAGCACATCCTCTATTTATACTCATAAAAAATGACTTTTCCTCAACTGGGTCGACTTCTTTAACTGACTGGGCCGACTTGTCATGGAAGAATATAAAATTACATTTATTATTTATTTCCTTTGGGTAATTCTAACCCAAGGTTTACATTGATTCTTTCTGTTAGGATATTCCTATACTCCATCCTAGTCCCACCAGTATTTTGATCATTTACATTTTCAGTCATGCATGCACCTTTTAGGGTTTGCATGCATTCTAGGGTTTGCATGCATTTTGCATGCATCCCAGTCATCAGTCCAGCACCTAGCCCTCAGTTAGCCAGCCCCCAGGAGCTTCTCACTATTCAGTTTTAGCCCTCCAGTTGCTTAGTGCGCCCTTCTTCCTTGATTTTAGGGAGCAACTCGCCCTTCTTCACCTACCAGTTCAGTTACACTCAGTTACAGTCAGTTACAGTTAGTTACACTCAGTTACATTGAGTTACACTCAGTTACATTCAGTTACAGTCAGTTACAGTCAGTTACACTCAGTTACATTGAGTTACACTCAGTTACATTCAGTTACTCTTAGTTACATTGAGTTACACTTAGTTACATTGAGTTACACTCAGTTACACTTAGTTACACTTAGTTACACTGAGTTACACCTACCAGAGTTAGTTTGACTGATGGTTGACAGTTACTTGAGCATTGATGACTCCACTGATGATGATGAAGACTTCCAGTTGCTCTCCGATGATCATGAGGACACCTAGTTGTGCTCCGATGACACTCCAGTGATCCTTTGATCACTCCATGAAGGCTAATTCGAATTGCCACCTTAGGCATTCGAATTCCTCATGCATTGTATTATTTATATGTCCATTTGTGATTAATAATCTAGTATGACCGAAGTATTATTGCTTCTATCTGAGTTCTACTGTACCATATTATTCTGTTGCTCATTATACTGCATGTATCACTCTTCTTCTATTTTCTTGCTTAATCATAATTATTCTCTTGTGAGATACATCATCTCTTAGATCTGCTGTGAGGATTTTCACATGGTATCAGAGAATGTTGAGAGTATTGTTTATCTCCATTCTTGAGAGTTTTTTGCAGGTTATTACC
This sequence comes from Larix kaempferi, assembly GCA_027924585.1. NCBI lineage: Eukaryota > Viridiplantae > Streptophyta > Pinopsida > Pinales > Pinaceae > Larix > Larix kaempferi. The sequence goes on from BSBM01000254.1 coordinate 3,149,840, forward strand.
AAGATTTCGAGTGCAGCAGTTGTAGCAGAATCTGCATTTTTGCAGCAGTAGCAGTTGCAGTTATTCTATATTGTTTTTGCAGGTCTTCTACAACTTCAATGAATTTAGAAGAAATTACTCCTCTTTCTCCATTCAACTATGATGAATGGAAACCAAGAATGATAGCATATTTGAAGAGCCATGATCTCTTTGATTGCTATTTTGAAAGAGAGTTCGAATCCTCTACAAAGAAGATTAAATGGTTGAATAAAGGTGACATGCACATTGGAAGAATGATGCTTGCTATGACCGATTACATATTGTACCCGACCATCATTGATATTGAAACTCCAAAAGAGTTATGGGCTCATCTAGATGAAAGATTCGACAAAAAGAATGATGGATTTGGTCCAAATCCCTTCAAAAGCAAGCAAGTTGATGCATTCGCTCCACTTGATGGTCTCTCAGATCATGATGCATTCGCTCCTCCTGATGGTCTCTCAGATCATGTTGCATTCGCTCCCCTTGATGATCTCTCAGATCATGAACCAGTATCATCTCATATTGAAGTTGTTGACAAAGAACTTGCAGATTCTCCGCTCATGCTCAAACTTTCTTCTCTTTCTGTGCCAGCTCACACTCTAGATATTGCAGAAGGTCCTAAATCCTGTCTTGCACCAGAGTTTGTTGGTTTGCATCATGATCACATGATTATTTCGGAGGTAACATCAGCTATTGGAGGTAATGCATTCGCTCCTCTTCAGCAAACATCTCTTATTTACTACTATATGATCATTAGCACATGCTTTCAGAAGGTTATTGAAGAATATGGCCATTGCCACCCGCTTGAGATAATTTCTCATGCATCATATGATAGTTTTGATCTCACCCCTGCTGGTTCAAAGGAGATCTCAAGAAACTGTTTTGAAAGTCTTAAATCTGATTTTGATTTCAAGCAAACATGTAATAGTTCTTTTTGGCATAATCTCACCCATGGTGGTTCGAAGGAGAAGACAAAGGACTATATGCACATTCAAAAATTTGATCCTACCTCAGCTGATTCGAATCACAGGTTCAAGGATCATTCTAATACTGTTGGATTTGTTCTCATCACATTCGATCTGAAGAGCAAGTACAAGCACATGCTTTTTGAGCATGATCCACTTCTTCCCAAGAAGAAGATACCTCCAGACATATGACCAAGCATCACACATGCTTGAGTTTGGAGCTTTTATTTTTTATGTGTGCCTTACAGTCTATTTTTTGAGGAGGGGGTATGTTTCCCATGAAATTTTCCCACTTCCTTGGTTTATTGATTGTTATTATTCATTGTATTGGGTGACCTTTGGTCTTAGTTACCAGGGCCCAGGATGGATTAAGGGGGGGTGTTAGGATATTCCTATACTCCATCCTAGTCCCACCAGTATTTTGATCATTTACATTTTCAGTCATGCATGCACCTTTTAGGGTTTGCATGCATTCTAGGGTTTGCATGCATTTTGCATGCATCCCAGTCATCAGTCCAGCACCTAGCCCTCAGTTAGCCAGCCCCCAGGAGCTTCTCACTATTCAGTTTTAGCCCTCCAGTTGCTTAGTGCGCCCTTCTTCCTTGATTTTAGGGAGCAACTCGCCCTTCTTCACCTACCAGTTCAGTTACACTCAGTTACAGTTAGTTACACTCAGTTACATTGAGTTACACTCAGTTACACTCAGTTACATTCAGTTACAGTCAGTTACACTCAGTTACATTGAGTTACACTCAGTTACACTCAGTTACATTCAGTTACTCTCAGTTACATTGAGTTACACTTAGTTACATTGAGTTACACTCAGTTACACTCAGTTACACTTAGTTACACTGAGTTACACTTAGTTACACTGAGTTACACCTACCAGAGTTAGTTTGACTGATGGTTGACAGTTACTTGAGCATTGATGACTCCATTGATGATGATGAAGACTTCCGGTTGCTCTCCGATGATCATGAGGACACCTAGTTGTGCTCCGATGACACTCCAGTGATCCTTTGATCACTCCATGAAGGCTAATTCGAATTGCCACCTTAGGCATTCGAATTCCTCATGCATTGTATTATTTATATGTCCATTTGTGATTAATAATCTAGTATGACCGAAGTATTATTGCTTCTATCTGAGTTCTACTGTACCATATTATTCTGTTGCTCATTATACTGTATGTATCACTCTTCTTCTATTTTCTTGCTTAATCATAATTATTCTCTTGTGAGATACATCATCTCTTAGATCTGCTGTGAGGATTTTCACACTTTCATGATATTTTACATGATCAATTACATCAATAATTTCTCTTGAAGGAGGTACAACAACAATCTAATAAGGTACAATAAAAATATAATAAGAATAACTTCCGAATTTACATTATTTCCAACACTCCCTTTTAACAAGGAAGGTATTCTTTGGACACGGTCATCATCAACATTACTGGACATGATCATCTGGATCTCAATTGTACATTACATCTGTCTTGAACATCTCTATACATACGGAAGGTCTTTAACACAGTTTCAGTGCGTCTAGAAGTGTCATCATGCATCTACTCCAGTTAGTCCATTGGTGGATTTATACATCAGTTCAACAACTCTGCACAGTCCATCGGAGAGTCCATCATGCATCAGCTCAACCCAATCCATCGGGAAACATGCACCAACTCAACCAGTCCATCAGTGAGTCCATACGAGAGTACTAGTGTGCGCCAGCCTCTCCATCCCATCTCAGGATGTTTGAGAGATCTCCTCACTCTTTTCAGAGTGATCGAGAGAATGCACTAAATCTCTCCATGGGAGATCTCACTCCTTTCAGAGTGATTGGGAGTGTGCGCTGGCCTCTCCATCCTTTTTAGGATGTCTGAGAGATCTCACTCCATCTCGGAGTGATCGGGAGAATGCAATGGCGTCTCCATCCTATCTCAAGATGTCCGAGAGATCTCCTCACTCCATCTCGGAGTGATTGATAGAATGCAGTGGCCTCTCCATCTTATCTCAGGATGTTCGAGAGATCTCCTCACTCCATTTCAGAGTGATCTGGAGAATGCATTGGTCTCTGTATCATCGTCCTCCCCTCTTAGCGAGGCATATAATCATGGAACCAATCTCCCCACTCCATCAAGTAAAGTCAACCTTCCCTCTTACTGAGGGAGTCAATCACGAGACCAATCTCCTCACTCCTTCTCGGAGTGTACGATTCCATCTTGAATCGTACTTGCACAAATATCAGCTAACAGAGGCATCAAGTATATTGGGGCATGCATTTCTGTCCTGCCCTATTCTAGTCATGAAATGCAAATAAATGAAATAATAACAAATCACATGACATAATTCATGCACATGTATGAGAGAGTATCAAGGACTAGTCTCCCCACCCCATCACAGGGTGTCTGGGAGAAGATGTGATACTACCATCAAACCACTCACCCTTAGCCAAAACACATGGCTAATACTTGTCCGATATTGCAATCATGTTCATCACATCTCCCTCTGTGCTGGAGCACCCTGCTCCCTCTGCATCTGAGCATCCTGCTCCCTCTCTGGTGCTATCCACAGGTAGGTCCATCAGCCTATCACTTTGGGTGCCAATCTGAGCACTAGCTTTCACAGAGCAAAAGAGCACAGTTCCTTACTAAAATGTAAGTTTGCATCCTGGTGACGACTAGGTACATCAAGGATCCTCTCAACTGTCTGTCTGAATCAACCGACAACTTCATCAGTGTAGCTAGGGACTTACTCATCATGCTAGATCTGCATAGGATCTCAACTATGTTCTTCCTTAACCTAAGAAGATCTCATCAGGTTTCTACCACACCATCAATAGGCCAAGATCCTCATCTCAAGGGCTAATTCCCTCTGTCTCGGTGAGGTATAGATCACCAGTATACAAAATCACGAACAAGGGATCATCGTCAACAATATGTTTTGAATCCTGAAGCACAATTCTAACTGAACATATGTGCACCTCCTCAAAAATCAATTGAGTAACTCTCGTCATACTCTAATCCTTCTGTCATGACTTTAACTAGAAACCAATTTCTTTCCATAATCATTGAAGAACTGAACATCTGTAATAGAGAGAGATCGACATCCGTTGGAGCCTTCTGCTCCCAAACACTAATCTCTATATGAGATCCTCTGGGCCTGTAGGTCATGTATCAAATATAGCTGGATGTATTGGGTCCTCGTCTGTCCGCTGCTGCATAGTCATGACTTCCATCTAACTGCTTTGTCTAGGAGTCATCCTTCTAGGCTAAGAGTCATGCTCCTAGAAGCTTCTTGCTTTTGATTAATCCGAACATCAACGAGATTCATGTGTCCACTACTTGTTCATCAGAACAAGTCTCATCATCTTTCTCTTGTAGGCCATATCATATGGGCTTTTCCCTACAAGTCAAATCTTGTTAGATGGTTAGCGACATTGCATAATCAAATTTAACCAATTTATATTTCAATGCAATGGCAATAGTTTACATGGGTATGTAGGCATCTTAACTAATGCTTCAACACAACAATCATAAACATGTATCCCAAACGCATATGGTAACTCTCTAGATGTCTGCTATCTTCACTAGAACATGCCATCAAGACTGTGCACTACTCTAAGCATGTAAGAAGGAGATATCATCTAGATTAGCTCCAGTAGGTGTTCATGGAATGTTGTGCAACTCATATGCATAACAAGTACAACAAGTGCCTACGGTACATCAACAAGTGAACTATATCAAATGCTCAACAAACTTCCTAATAGATCTGCATACAATTTGTTATGAAAACATATAAGACAAAACAGATATGTGAGTGATAAATCCAAATACTTATCTTTTATTGTTTTTGTGGGTAGCCTCCCATTGCCTCCTTGTGGGAATCATGAGAGTCCTCTGTTCTTCATTTTTCTTGCTGGGAGTCCATCACAGTCTAGATCTTCATATCATCACCTATAACATGAGGAGCACTTAGAAGAAGAACTTCGTACGATCATCATTCCTTGACTTCTTGTGAGAAGTATCTTCATCAATATCTGCAGTTAAGGCTTCGTGCTTCCTTTTATTTGAACTTCGACAATATTTGGCATAGTGGCCATACTTATTGCGTTTAAAGCATTGAATATGATAGAGATCTTTCTTCTTCTTCTGATATGGTGACGAGCTTGATCTTCTATCTTTGTTCTTATTGATATGGAACTTTCTTCCTTTTCCTTTGCCTTTCTTGGCATGAGATGTAAAAGCTTGATTTCTTTGGTTTGATTGCCATGTAGTTTATTCCGAGTTGCAATTTTTGTTTCTTCCTGGATGTAATCTGCCCATAATCGATCAAATTTGGGCAACTTGGTTCATCCACTTAGACTTTGAATAAATGGTTCCCAAGAGGGAGGAAGACCATTAAGAGTTGTTATAACACGTTCTCTATCTTCAAGAGGTTCTCCATTAGTGCTTAGTTTATCTCTTAGTTCAAAGATCCTCATGAAGTAAGAAGCAATTGATTCGGACTCTGACATCTTGAGATTTGATAGTTGATTCTTGAATGCAAGAGTACGATTGATGCTACTATGTTCAAATAGTTTCTTCAAGGTTTTGAACATCTTTCTAGTTGTCTTCTTATGAGAGATCTGAGGAACCAATTGATCTTTTATTGAATCTACCAAGATTCTTCTTGCTTTGGCATCATTCTTTCTCCATTGAGTCTTATCATCTTCCGTTTCTAGTTTTGGAACCTTCTCATTGACGAACTTCAAGAGATCATTTTCTTCTAATATGAGAAGAACTCTAGACTTCCAAGAAATGAAGTTGGAAGCCCCATCAAGTCTATCTTCAACCTTCATTCCAATCATCTTGATTGAAGTGCTAGACTAGAAACCTTAGTAGGAGCTAGGTCAAAATTGAAGTTTGGACTTTTGCAAAGCTGGTTCCACAGAAAGATGTGCCCTATCAAGGCGAGTTGAATACCCCTTCTTTTCTCTCAGATATATGGAAAGAACAACTCAAAAACTGGGAACCCTAATTTCTTGATTCCGATAGAGAATAGGTCAAAAATGAAAATTTCCGGATATGAAGTATGCTTCCACAGATAGTTGCGCCCTAGCAAAGGCCAGTTGAGGAAAAGTAAAATCGATCCCAATCTGTGGACTAAAGAGCTTGATCCAAGAAGCCCTAGTTTTGGCCCCGACCCAATATTAGGTCAAAAAATGAAATTTCACCAATCTGGATTTGGCCTCCACAGAAAGATGCACCTTCCCTAGGGCAAAATTCCCATTGCTATTTTCAAGGCAAATTGAGATGGGAAGGTTTCGTAATATGAAACCTCAGTTTCCGGAAATGGCTTCTTTTAGCATTGCTTTGAAACCATGTTAGAGTTTATACAATTCTAGCAGTATAATTTAATTGCAGATAAGAAGACATGATCACTAAAAGAATAACCAAGCACAAAAACAATAGACACATTTTTATCATGGGAAAATCAACAGGGAGAAAACCCAACAACCTTTTTATAGAGATAATTAGTTTAGAGATTAGAGTACATCTAGATATCACAAATAAGAGAGAGAAATAGAGACTTCTCCAATAGTAGCAACCCCAAGAAATCCTTCTCTAACTGCAACAACGAACTTCTCCTCTCCTTGAGCGAAATAACTTGTGTTGAGTGAATGACCAAAGGAGTGGAGCGTGTTTTCTATTTATACTCATAAAAAAATGACTTTTCCTCAACTGGGCCGACTTCTCTAACTGACTGGGCTGACTTGTCATGGAGGAATATAAAATTACATTTATTATTTATTTCCTTTGGGTAATTCTAATCCAAGGTTTACATTGCTTCTTTTATGATCTTTTACATGATCAATTACATAAAAAATATCTCCCGAAGGAGGTACAACAATAATCTAATAAGGTACAATAAAAATATAATAAGAATAACTTCCAAAGTTACATTATTTCCAAAAGTCCCTTACCTAATAATTAATAATAATTATATTTTAAGTTGTTCAAGGGATGGCCCTAACCCAGTGGACAAAAAGGAGTATACCTTAATGGAGAGTTAAAATGCTATTGTTGGACTAGTCATGGCGAGGAAAGGAAGTGGTGCATTAGGGTTTGAGGAACATGGGGAGGTGTTTCCTAGCCTTGGGAGCTGACATCTGTCTTTGAAGACTTATCAAAGTAACCAAGGGGTTTTATGTTGGAACACCCTATTTAGGGTTTGATCTAAGGAATCAACATATAATTCATAAGAGATGCATGGGACAATGAGGTGTAAAAAGAAGTGAAGAAGTTCCAAGGCCTTAGTTGAAGTTCTCGCTGGAGCAAGGAAGTTTATAGGCATTTTCTATGTGAGGTTCATTATCTTATTTGATCTTTTCACGGGTTAATTGATTGCTGAAGCTACCTTTATAAATTTGCTGTAATGATATTTTAAAGAAGGGCAATTTTGCTCCAATGAGGAGTGAGGTTGAGGTGAAACCCACCTTATGACTTTTTATTTATCATTGTTAAATATTGGGCTTCTTGTTGTCATTTCTATACTTTGAGAGGCTGCTGCTATCTTTTTATTGTTCATGGTTGCACATTGTTATTGCTGATTTGTAATGATTGAAGAGGTGCACCTTTGTAAAGCATATCTCTTGACTTTTTGCATATTAATGAAGTCCATGTGGTTGATTAGTGCATATTAATAACAACCTAATTATGCCTCCATCCATACTATTTGAACCCTCTTGATTTTGATTTTTACTTTGATTTTGATCTTGAGTCCTTTGCCCAATTGGGTTGAGATTGATCCTTTCTTTTACCCATTTACTTCAAATACAATACTAAATTGTCTTTCCTAGGTTTCTCACCTTGTGCCAAAAAAGAATTGGCCTAAAGTGAGAGGAAAGGTTGTCGAGGTGACATTAGGAAACCTTTCTAGGTTTCCCTTAGGGGAACACTTGTTTTTTCATGCCTTTATAAGTTGAAGTGCAGGGTTTAGAGTTACCAAATTGGTGTTGTTGCCAAGGATAAAGTCCATCTCTAGGGACTTTGAAGACTATGCTTCAAGAAAGTGGATGAAAGGAGATAGAAAATTGAAGTCTCATTTGGCGACCCACTTGAAGGAAGTTCAAGATAGAGATACTTCACAAGAAGCTCCTCAAAAAATCTAGTTCCACCATTGGCTGATCAAGAGAGATATTATAGAAGGTGGGCGGACAATTCAATTTGGGCATCACATAATATAAGTACTCAAACACTTGATTTTATTGAAGATATAAGGTACTTGCTTTCTAGTAATTTTGAGCATTCTATTACAACAAGCATTATGGCTACAAGATTGGATGATAATTACAAGCCATTGGATCTTTCTGCTATTGTTGTAGCTCCTCATGATATACAAGATAAGGCCATAGAGAAGTTTCCTATATTCCAAGGAAATAATGGAATCACAACGAGACCATTTGAAAGCATTAAGGTGAGTGTTCCAACAATCACAAATCAAGCCTCTTGATGTTGTTTTGAAGTTATTTATCTCATCTCTAGAGGATGATACTATTGATTGACTTACAAGAAGAATGCCAAAGTGTCTTCCTTGAGCGATATGAAGAAAGGGAGGTTGATAGGTTTCTATTTGCGACTTTGACTGACGCAAAATGGAATGAAAATGAGATGATTGAAGAGTTTAATAGGAGATTTGATTAGATAGTTCAGAAGTTACATAAAGACATCAAACCTCCAGTAGCAAACATTTTTATTTATTACATAGATGCATTTGATGAACAATTTGGTTTTTGGATAAGGTAGAAGGGCATGAATAATTTGAAGGGGCACAAGAACTGGTAGTAAAGATATAAAAGTGCTTAGTAGCCTCAAGAAAGGGTGTTTGGCTCAGTTCATCAAGAACATCAAGTTCTAGAGTTGAAACAAAACCTAGGGTAATGAACATTGTTGATCTAGTCTTGGATGGAATGATAAAATTGACAAAAGCTATGCAGAAAATCCAAACATTTATGTTAAAAGTTCAAATCCAAGCGATCTGAATGGATAGATCACAAGGTCAATATAAGCCCATGGGAGTTTTTGGCTTTTACAGGAATCAAGGTATATGGGAGAGTCAAGACTTCTCATCCCTACTTAGCCCACTAATATGGTGGATGAAGAAGACTTATGGTGTAGACATTGCCAATATTTCCAGCGAAGTATACTTGCACAAAATTCAAAAGATAGATAAAAAGGGTATGTTTGAAGATTAATGAACCAAATGATTTGAATTTTGTTGATGAAGATGATTTCATTTGCATTTTGGGAGGAAAGTGTTATGCTATGTCTTAAGAATATATGAGTGAAATAAAAGAGAAAGGCACGAGAGTAATTTGGTAAGAAACCTCCCTAGAAAGAAATCAAGGATATGACATGGAGGACTTATACTTTTAAGGAATCAAGACACCAATTGATGAATCTTGCATAAGCTTGTAGGAGAAAGACAAATTGCTCTAGGAGGTCACACCAATGGAGATCCTAACCTGGGAAACATAGCTGCCTAAAGGCCACCATTGGAACAACCCCATGAAGGTAGGGAAAGTGCTAATATGTTTCATATATAAGTGGTAAGAATTCAAGATATATGTGCCCCTAACTAAAATAATAAAGATTCTAGCACAAAGGGGAAAGTTGTGAAAATTCTTGGGCCATGATGAGATAAATTGATCCGTGGTGTTTCATGGCATGGATCAAGGAAGAGGCAATGCGAGTTACTTCCCATTTTATATCACTTTGATGATCAATGACATGATACTACATAATTGTGTGTTGGACTTAAGGGTATCAACCAATGTAATGTCTCTAAAGGTGAAATCCATTGGATCTCCAAACCACTTGGCCTTACATATATGGATCATTAGAGGAAATTTGGGGCTAAAATGAGCCAAATATGAAAAATTGTGCTTTTTGAGTTGGAAATTCAATAATCAATAAAATTTTAATGAATTGAGTTAATAATAATTGTTGAGTTGGACATATAAATTTTAAGGATGATTATCATGTTTCTATTTGAGAATATTGAGCGATATATACACATCAACTTAGCTAATATCTTTCGTGAGTTCATCTCAAGATATGATAAATATCTTTTAAACACTAAATATATAATATTTTATATTATTAGAAATTTTATTATTATGTCCCCGACATATAGTTTTGAGTCGGGTGGTATTAATTCGTGTGGCAAAAATCACGGATATAAAATTGCAAAGTTTTTGTTAAAGTTTATATTTTTTGTATTTTTTTGATTTTTTAAAACTTCATTTTACGTGGTTGTGGTTTGATCTGGACGCAGTGACGTTGGCCTGGGGCTGTGTGCCCCAGGCCCCAGCGGCGGGATGACGTTTGCCGGTTTAAATGAGGTTTAAATGGTCTCGGGACTGAAGACTCCTGTGCGATTTATTCACCAGTCTTGTCCATTTATCGTGCCTTTCGTCGAGCTCTGTTGTGCGCCCACTGGCGTCCGGTTGAGGTTTAAACGTGTTGCAGTTTAAATGAGGTTTAAATGGTCTCGGGACTGAAGATTCCTGTGCGATTTATTCACCAGTCTTGTCCATTTGTCGTGCCTTTCGTCGAGCTCTGTTGTGCGCTGGTGTCGGGTTGAGGTGTTGCAGGGGTTTAAATGGTCTCGGGACTGAAGACTCCTGTGCGATTTATTCACCAGTCTTGTCCATTTATCGTGCCTTTCGTCGAGCTCTGTTGTGCGCCCGCTAGCGTCGGGTTGAGGTGTTGCAGGGGTTTAAACGTGTTTAAATGAGGTTTAAATGCAGGTTTAAATGAGGTTTAAATGGTCTCAGGACTCAAGACTCCTGTGCGATTTATTCACCAGTCTTGTCCATTTATCGTGCCTTTCGTCGAGCTCTGTGGGCGTGGGGTGGCGGTGGTCTTGGGACTCAAGACTCCTGTGCGATTTATTCACCAGTCTTGTGGATTTATCGTCCCTTTCGTCGAGCTCTGTTGTGTGGCCATTAGCGTCGGGTTGAGGTGTTGCAGGGGTTTAAATGGTGTTGCAGTTGGCGTATTCATGCGGTATGGTCTAGGGTTTCGTGGTGTTGATGCAGTATGGCACGGGGTGACGGTGGTCTCGGGACTCAAGACTCCTGTGCGATTTATTCACCATTCTTGTCGATTTATCGTCCCTTTCGTCGAGCTCTGTTGTGCGCCTGCTAGCGTCGGGTTGAGGTGTTCCAGGGGTTTAAACGATGTTGTAGTTCGAGCTCTGTTGTGCGCCCGCTAGCGTCGGGTTGAGGTGTTCCAGGGGTTTAAACGGTGTTGCAGTTGGGGTATTGATGCGGTATGGTCCAGGGTTCCGTGGTGTTAATGCAGTATGGCGCGGGGTGACGTTTGCCGGTTTAAATGAGGTTGGTGGTCTCGGGACTCAAGACTTCTGTGCGATTTATTCACCAGTCTTGTCGATTTATCGTTCGTTTCATCGGGCTCTGTTGTGCGCCCACTAGCGTCGGGTTGAGGTGTTCCAGGGGTTTAATGCGGTGTGCTCGCTGTTTGCAGGGGTGAAGGACGGTCTCCTTGCTTGGGTGATGGAGCACTTTGAAGCTATATTTTAAAGGTTCTCTGGTGTTCAAGCTTGTTCTGTTTGGTGCGACTTGCTTTTGTGTTGTGGCTGTTTTTGTTGGATTTTTTGCGGTGGCGTGGTTGTTTGTGGCTTATTTGCGGTGGTCCAGCGAAGGTGGGGTGGTTTCTGGTGGTGGGTATTGCTGTCTGAATGGGCTTCAACGAGCTGTGTCTTCTGCAATTTCATTGACGGGTTCTTTGGACGGGTAATTCTTGGAATTTTCTCTTCAGCTGAGACTTGTGTTTTCTGTTTTATGAAAAAAATCCGGTTTTGTTATACTGTACGATTAATTGGTTATAAAATTTTATAAATGTAAGAATTTTACAAATGTATGGTTTTCATTTCACAAGCTGCGTCAAGAAATATTGCTGAAACTTTTGTTCTGTTTGTGGCTTATTTGCGGTGGTCCAGCGAAGGTGGAGTGGTTTCTGGTGGTGGGTATTGCTGTCTGAATGCGCTTCATTAATCCAGTAATTTGCGGTGTTCGTGTCTGAATGTGTGGAGCGGTTTCTTGGTGCAAGGAGCTGTGTCTTCTGCAATTTCATTAACGGGTTCTTTGGACGGGTAACTCTTTAAATTTTCTCTTCAGCTGAGACTTGTGTTTTTTGTTTTATGAAAAAAATCCGATTTTGTTATACTGTACGATTAATTGGTTATAAAATTTTATAAATGTAAGAATTTTACAAATGTATGGTTTTCGTTTCACAATCTGTGTCAAGAAATATTGTTCAAACTTTTGTTGCATAATTTATTCCATAGGAATTGTTTGTGACTGTGGTTTAAAAAACACAAAGACTGCGTAATTGGTCATTGCCATTTCTTTTCTTGGGTAATGACCTAGACTCCCTGAAATGAATCTACAGGGAATGAAATTGGATGTATGTATGTATCTGAACATTTAATGCCAAGAGTAGCAACCTCCCTCCATCTCGGGTATTTCGGCGAGGTATGGAATGGGTCATGATATCATGGGCTGCGTCGGCGCTGGGATTAAATGCTAATACCAGCCTACCACCCAGGCACCAGGTAGCAAATAAATGGCATTATATTATATTATTAATTAAATTTACATATTTGTTTGTATTTATTTTATTTTGCTTTGTTCTTTTTCCATTTCCATTATGCCATGTGGTATGAATGTGATATTTTTAAATGGTTCTTTGGTCTGCTTCGTTTAAGTGGTTTTGCTTTTCGCATGGACCTGTTTTTCAAGTTTTCTCAGAAAACACATACTATACAGATTTACTGAATCTAGAAGTAGAAAGCACTTTCAACCTAGGTATCTGTACTTGACAATAGAAGTCTACCCCAAAACAACAGACCGGGAGCTTAAGAGAGGGGTGGTCATTTTCCATTGCCTTTGGCAAGTGCACATATAAGACAAACGGCATTTCGGGTGCAGTATAAAATCTGGGTCTTTGGCGAGATACTTCATTGTCTTTGACTTTGACATATGCTAAATGAGGTAACGACTAACAAGTATTTCAGTTCCATATGTGGCTGAAGGGGAAACCCTTAGATGCAGTGATGCTGAGATTCACAACCTACTGTTTTATTTAAGGATAAATTTTTGAAACATCTAATCTGAAATGAAGTCTATGATAACTTAGCAAGAAGATGGTTTGGTTTCATCTAAAGGAGAAAACGTGGACAGTGTTTGGAAGAGAACACTCCTGTAAATTCACAGGAATCCTGTGAATATTTAGAGAGCTCTATATTGGCAAAGTTTGTTATTTGTCATGAATACTGTTACAAGAAACATGAACGTTAACAAACTCTTAGATGCAGTGATGATGGTATTGACAAACTGCTGTTTTATTTAAGCAAAAATTGATGAAATATCCAATCTGAAAATAGCTTTTTCTTTAGATGAAACCAGATCAGCTTGTTGCTAGGCTACCATAGACTGCATTGGTCAGCTTGGGTATGCTCGAGTGATCTATAGTTTGTCGCAATAATGTAGATGTATACTTTTTTGGCGTGTGTGGACAGGGATTTGACACCAAGACAAAGGTTAATGGCCCACACGAAACCCTGGACCAACTGCAACACATGTTGCATGAATACGCCAATTGCAACACGTTTAAACCCCTGCAACACCTCAACCCGACGCTAGCGGGCGCACAACACCTCATTTAAACCTGCAGTGTTGCATGAATACGCCAACTGCAACACGTTTAAACCCCTGCAACACCTCAACCCGACGCTAGTGGGCGCACAACAGAGCTCGAGGAAAGGGACGATAAATGGACAAGACTGGTGAATAAATCACACAGGAGTCTTGAGTCCCGAGACCATTTAAACCTCATTTAAACCTGCAGTGTTGCATGAATATGCCAGCGTTTGAATTAGAGCATAATTTATTTTTAGTTTTTATTTTGCTAACTTGGTGTAGTCATGATTTTTTCAATCGCTTTCACGAAGATGTTTTAATCTCTTTCGCTAAAATGAGTTGTTCATTTATCAAAATGTTTCCATGCATAATTATTAGGAAAGTTGCACAAACAGAAATATGAACCCAACTCACATTTCCTAATTAGATGCATCTAGCTTTGTTAATAAGCCGTTTGCAGCTAGATTTTTCTTAGCCTTTTTGCACAAAATGTCGAAGTAAAAAACCTAGATTTGCTCAGCTGCTTTGATGACTTACCAAATAACCGAGACAAGTGATAAACTGCTTCATATGTTAAATATTAAACTAGCAATGCAGCACCTTGCTGAAGTTTGCTTCTGCACCTGCATTACGCGTTTCAGCATATGTAGATGCAATATGCTCTGATTCCTGTAGGTTATCGCCATACAAACACCTCAACCCGATACTAGCGGGAACACAACAGAACTCGACGAAACGGACGATAAATCGACAAGACTGGTGAATAAATCGCACAGGAGTCTTGAGTCCCGAGACCACCAACCTGATTTAAAGCAGTAAACGTCATCCCGCGTCATACTGCATTAACACCACAAAACCCTGGATCATACCGCATCAATACGCCAACTGCAACATCGTGAGAAATTTATCTCGCAACAAGTACTGCTTCCACTTGACCAAGGCATGTGTTATTGCCAATGTCTTTCCATCGTATGTAGACTTTATATGCTCATTCAGTTGTAATTTTTGCCTCTCAAAGGCAATGAGATGTTTATCACTTATGAGCTGAAATCCTAAGCATGTTTCTGAAATATAGTATTCATGGACACATGTTTTCCTGACATCTGGATTTGTCAAGACCAGAGTGAATGTCATTAAGGTTTTCATCCTTTCAAAATAGTCTTTAGCTTTTTTATCCCATATAAAGACATCACTTTTAAATAATGATGTTAATAGTGCCACAATTTGTGTGCGTGTTCTTAGTGTTCTTATTATGTCCACGACATATAGTTTTGAGTCGGGTGGCATTAGTTGAGGTGGCAAAAATCGCGGATATGAAATTGCAAAGTTTTTGTTAAAGTTTATATTTTTTGTATTTTTTTGATTTTTTAAAACTTCATTTTCTGTGGTTGTGGTTTCATCCTTACGCACTGACGTTGTTCATATTTATCATCTAAAACATATATAATAAATTTTTATTAAATTAAAAAATATAACATATATTCTTAACATCTCATCATCTCATCTCTGCAAGCTTCTTCATTGTTGGCCAATTAACAAATTAATATTCCTCCTCTCTATGCAATGGGTTCCCTTTAAAGCTTTGATATTTCCAAATTGATATCACTAAGCAATACATGTTCAAATTTGATGAACCGATTTACACTTAAAGACTGATGACAATATTTTTTTTTTCATATTAATGAGCTTATTTCTGATAATCAATGTTGTAGATGACATCTCTAATAAATTCATTAGTGTAAACTAGTATGTCTCATCTAAAGAGATGCAAACTAAGCACCTTCTAGCGAAAAGTTGCCCAAATATCCAACAACATTGCAACAAGTAGTTGAGCTATTTGCATGGGTTGTTTGTCTGTGTGTTAAAGCAAAACCTTGTGGGATGCCCACCCTTCCTCGAAATATTTGGAGGGTGCTTCAACTACCATCTATAATAGTGGATGGTAACCCCAAGAAAGTTGATCAAATTTCTATATATGATCTATGACCTTCCATTGGCATGATTCTTTGCGTGTACACTTCAACCATTTGAGCCACCACTAGGGGGGTTTCTAAGGAAAACCTCACGACATCCCCCTGTTCCCTAGATTATGTAAATGAAGGGAAACTCAAGCACCAACAACAATAGTGTCTAATAATCCCATGTGATTTGACCAGATTTGATTGTATGAACTATGGCCTGTTATCAACATAATACCTTGTATTGATGATTCGACCAGTTGAAATCACTCTTGAAACTCCATACAAACATATACATATCTATGGATGCAAATTAATAAGTTTATTATTGTTATTATTAACAAAATATATGTGATTTTTTTCCTAGTTTTTACGAATTTAAAAGCTATATACATTATATAGATGTGAACATTACAATTTGCCTGAGTTATAAAACACACCTCTATAGTAGTGTACGAGACTAAGAAATCCGCTTGATGATGTCATTGATTTGGGGATAGGTCACTTAGTAAGCACCACAATTTTCTTGCGCTTAACATTGATGATTTCAGTTAAAATGACATGTGCTAAAAACACTTTTTAATTTTGTCCAAAACTGCATCTGGATTTGTTAGCTGCAATTGGTCAAAATGTGTATATATTTAAATTTCTGCACACATATCCCAAGTACAGACATCCTTTAGGATAGAGACATTTCAGAGTCATATAACATATAGAAATTTTAGAATCACATAGCATCCAGAAAATTCAGTGTAGCTTGAGTGTGAGTAAGATTTAGGTTTTGTGCAAAATGTCTTTGTTTTTTGTAGTAAATAAAAGAGGTCTGAAAATTGGGATTTTTGTTATTTAATAATATAAATAATTTATTAATTTCCTGTTTACGAAATCTGGTTACAAATTTTTTCTTAAATTGCTTAGTACTGTATTAATTAGATTTTATTATTCATTTCACGTTAGGGCTAAATCTAGAGAAATTAGTTGCTGTCAAGAATTTCTTTCTGCAAAGCAGTTGTTTATAATGCTTAGTTATAGGCCTTAATAATGGAAAATAGAAAATATAAGTGCTTCATGCAAAAGAATGAGTACTCATTATTGCATAATCATCACAATTGAATGCTGATTTAAAACTATGTAATAATGCACCAAAAACCTGTTCTTGGTTTCTAACTCTTTCATTTCATTTGCAAAGTGCAAATGTGAATAACTATACTAAGCAAGCATTTACAAACAGGCATTTTCAAGTGTATTTGCTTATCCTTGGATGATTGTTAATTCATTTGATTGAAGATGTTTGCAAATCGTAATTTCCTTGATATGGTTAAAGCACTAGATCTAGCTATAGGATAAGACTATAACAGCACATACATCCTCATAAATTAAGCCATAGGAAAGAAATATGCAAGACAAAGCCAGGGTATGTATCACATTTAATGTTTGGTGTTTCCTATATACTTGATATGTGTTTAGAAGATTGTGCAGTCATGCAATGGTTATCTGTGTAAGCAACTTACATCTCAAGGACCAACTTCAGCACAGGGACCACACAGGAGTGCTCAAGTTGATAGAGATCAAAATTTTGTTATAAATTCTTTTGCTATTGCTTTAGCGCTAGTCAGAAATTTCAATGGTAATTGTGAGAAAATTTTGCTTCTGTAAATCATATTGCTAGATTGAAAGGTAACACAGGTGGCTTTTATTTTTTATAGTACAAGGAACTATATTTGTACCCACACTTCAGATCTGATTTTTGATTTAATGTTGATGTGTAGATGTTCAGTGGCACCTCTTTTATTGTTATTTGATCAATAGAGAGAAATGAGCGATATTTCTATTTCGCATCCCACCACCCTTCCCTATACTATGATGATGAGCTTTTAGGCTATATTGGACGGCTGTACATTTGAGAGAGATATGACTGGTTGTACCTTCCGCACCTTGATTGAGTATGATTGGTTTTGTGGTACCTTATCTTTCACTTGTGTTTAATGGGGTCATTTATCCTCCTTGAGTAACTTTTTTAAAACCACCTTGTTGAAGTTTTGCTCTTATCCAATACTACGGTTGTTTGGCCACATTTGGAGCATACCCTTGGTTCTAAGGGTCATGCGTCAGGAGTCTTCAGTCCCGAGACCATTTAAACCTCATTTAAACCTCATTTAAAACGGTAAACGTCATCTTGCCGCCGGGGCCTGGGGCACATAGCCCCAGGCCAACGTCACTGCGTAAGCATGAAACCACAACCACGTAAAATGAACTTTAAAAAAAATCAAAAAATACAAATAAATATAAACTTTAACAAAAACTTTGCAACTTCATATCCGCGATTTTTGCCACCCCAACTAATGCCACCTGACTTATGCCACCACCTTCAGGCTTGAAGTATAGCTGACAATGGAAGACACAAGTGTAGTTTATTACCACCATGAAAATTTAATTTGACCTTTCAATTCCCATTACCATTTCCTCTCATACGACGTCCCACAACCATTTCTCTTGACACCCACTCCTGATTCATTCTGTATGCATTTCACTATGCAACTGTCTCAGATTCTCATTGCATTTTCCCTCGATTAGTTTATCAATTCAGTTTGACCCATGCCTGCCATTCGAGGAGTGTTGCCAGCAGTTGTGGGTCATACTGAATTGATCAACTAATCGAGGCAAAACACAGTGAGTATCTGAGACGGTTGCATAGTGAAATGCATACAGAATGAATGAAGAGTGGGTGTCAAGAGAAATGGTTGTGGCACGTCATATTAATGTGATTGTAAGGAACTCTTTGAACGTGAAGTCCATAGTTTTAAGTCTTTTTCCTCATTTTCATGCCTTTTTGTAAGACAATAAAGAGGGTAGTGGCATCAACATTGAAAATGGTTTCCATTCAAACCTATCAAGTATACTTTTAGGTCAGTAGTATTCTTGGCTCCGAACTATAGCTACAATTCGGAGAAAAGAATACTGCTGACGTAAAAGTATACTTGATAGGTTTGGATCGAACAAATTACCATCGACATGTATGCTGTTGTATTTTTAGTTTAATGTTGACGTGGAGATCTTCAACTATACCTCTCTTATTGTTGTATGATCAATATGTTTATTTTATTACTTGTTACTGATTGAATTATTAAATACTTGTTGTACCTTCTCCACCTTGATTGAGTTATTATTGGACTTTTGTTACCTTGTCTTTGACTTGTGGTTAATGCGAACATTTACCCTCCTCCGTTTTTTTAATACCACCTTGTTGAATTTTTGGTCTTATAGAGTACTTGACTTTGATCACCTATGGTCAGTTGTGATGTGCTGATAATCACTTCTTTTATCCTGAGACTTGGTTGAAGTTTATAATTTTGTGACTTTATTTGTGTTGAGTTATGTACTGCGCTTGACTGTCATTGACCTAATTAACTCCAGTCATTTCTCTCTCTCTGGTTTGTACACACCCTCTTGTAGGGTTAGCTGGTTCCTACAGAAGACTGACCTCTCCGAGGCACAAACAGTCTTTTCTGAAAGTAACACTTCTGAGTATATTTTCAAGAATAGTTTCACACCCAAGTTGGTATCTTAAACTATATCTCTTTTTTTGTTATATGATATGTATGTTTATTTTATTACATGTTACTGAATATTAATAGTTTATCGTTTTAGTTTACTTGTCAGTGTAACTCATTATAACAGTTTTGAATATACCAAACAGCCCGTGTTAAGAACTTATGGGTTGTACTTTTGGGGTTCTTGGTTTCAAGAGGTAAGTATTTAGACTGACTAATGTATATCCATGGAATGCTTTTTTCTGGAAATTTGTTTTTGTTGTTTCTATTGGAATTTGTGCTGTGGAACTAATGTGAATTGTGTTCAGTATTATTAGCTATACAGGGAAGGCACATACTACCTTAAAGGTGTTTGATTGCTATGGCATTCTTGTTTTTTATTAATTTTTTTTTGCACACTGATTTTTTGCTCACATCATTCAAGAAATGTTTATAACCCTGCACTGTAATCACGTCATCTAACTACATGCAAGTTGGGAAACTGTTACTTTATTGCATGTGCATGTGCTCTATGTTTTCTACCTTTGAATGCAAATGACACAAAAACCTATCTCAGTGGTTACAAATATGCATTTGGATATTTGTATACTGGGGTAAATTGTGAGGTGCAACATGTTGTCATGTCCTTCAAGGCATTGTTCATGCCATGTATTGATATTCAACATGGTGCTTAATAATTATGTATTTGCTTGTTTTAAACATGTAAGCTCGCAACTAAATTAGTGAAGTTTATATCTATAATGATCAAAAAACATCTGAAGGCTCACTACTGTCTAGGGTCTCAAACACCACCTTTCACAAGAAACTAGCATTTCATTAGTTCACTGTGCTGTCAATTAACCATAAAAATATTATATATATCCTAGAAGGGCAAGGCAAAATCAGTTGATATTCCTCGCTCGACACCTAATTCATATTCTTCACTTGCATTATGCTCCCTGACAATATCCTCCAGCTTGTCAATATTTATAACAAACCAAATAATCTTGTTAACAACCTTATTGATGTCTTGGACTCTGTTATCTTACAAAACAACAAGAAAATGCTAAGCATAATAACTGGTGACTTTAACATTGACATGTACAAAGAAACAATATCGAAAAGGAGGTTGGAATTGTTTATGCAGAGTAAATGTCTACAGTTGAAAACAAACATAGCTACAACAGAATATGGTTCTATGATTGACCATTTTTGAACAAACATAGACATTGACAAGCTTTCATTTACCATTTCTGATGCATATTGGTCAGATCATTTTACTAGCATCTTATCAGTACCTGCAACTTGCATATAAGAACTGATACAGCTTTTTGTCTTTCTTGTTTTTTGTCTTTTTTTAAGATGCTTTTCTATTTGAAATATATTCTTGAATATTTTAACATGCTCCGAGTCTTCATTGGATGTGCAAATTGGAAAAAAGAAAAATACAGCATTTCAAAAAAACAACTAATCAGAAACAATATTCTCGCCCAAGGAGAGAATTTAGCTATGTCTATGACATCAGACAGTCCTTCAACAGAAAGAAATGTTTCTTCTTCACAAGATGCTCCAGAGACTACTGCAATGGGAATACTGTCGCAGCCAACAAACAGTGCTAAAAAGTAATGTTCCTATCCAACAACTTTGTTGATTCAATATATTTGACTACATTACTTTATCTTGTACCTAACACAAATTCAAACATTTGAATGAATCATCTAGTTCAACTTCTCTACTAATTTCATTTTAATGTATTCGATACAAAATTCAACATTCAATCAAACACTAATCCATTTGTTCTTTCACTTTTTGATATTTTTAAATGTGTACAGATTAAAGCAAATGGCAGTTGAACCATCATCAATAATACAGCTATGTACTGCAACACATAGGCATGTATTTGAGGGGGATGTTTTGGTTGTCTATGGACCTGCACAAAATCGTAATCAAAACTCCTCTGTTAAGACAAAGATTCTGCATGCAGATGTTGTTGACAAAAATGGATTGATGACAATGACAATTACAATTAATGATAGTTTGATAAATCGCTTTGGCAATTTCTTTTTGCCTGGCAAAAGTGTTAGAATTTATGGTTTTGAACTGAAAAAGAAAGGTCAATATGACCGAGGATATGCAATAAATTCAATAGCAATATTGCCAACAAGTATCATAGAGACAATTGACCAAGTATGCAAAATGCATTGCCTTCCACTAGATACAACAATCAATGAGCTGGTTACATCAGATGAGGCATATGTCGTTGGTTCTGTTGCAGTCATAGTTGTTTCCTGTGAATACAACAATAAGCAATTGGACTTCTACATAAGAGATGGTGAAAGTGCAAATGACTATGCAACTGTAAAGTGGATTCTCTTTAAACAATTTTTTTTCACTATATTTAATTTCATTTTTTTATGTTTTTTCTTTCCTGCTGTATCCACTGCTAGATGGATATACACAAAAAAAAGATAGAACCCATAACAAAAAACATTTGTCTATTCCCATCCCCTTCACTAATTCTTCTTCAGTTATTCATGTTCAGTTTCAGGTTAATGAAAGCTATACAAATTTCTTTGTGCGAGTGCAACAACAACTTGCACTTGACGAACCGCCTCTGTATCTAATAAAAAATATCGTAAGACCAGGTGCAAAAGGAACTCATCTTATGAAGGCTTCACAAGCAACTTTTATAGATCCCCTAAATGATGACTTAGCAATACAAAGTTTGCTTCCAATAATTGAAGCTAAAACACAGGTGAGATATGAACAATGTCTCCTGTAATGTCACTTGAAATGTTTTTTTGTCATTTCATTGTCAATTAAGCAAGTTCTTTATATGTAGTTTCAGCAATTTCACAGCTATTAAAACAGATTTTATTTTTTCTTAAATGTTCAGCCTGCTGCATTATTGACATCAAAGTTTTCTGCTTCTGATATGAACAAAATATAGACTTTTTACTTGTCAAAATGTCTTTTTTACAATTCCAGATTTAGTATTCCAATTAGGAGCAACACAACTCAGTACAATGATATGTTTTCAAACACCATGTTGCAAAACCTGCATTTGCAAACATGTTTTCATAAATTCGATTTTGTGCTTTTCCGTAGCATGGCCTTTGTATCAAAACATGTTCATTGCAATGTTTTTTTAGGTTTTCTGTTTACTTGGCTAGAACAGGTATATGGGACATTGAAAGTAAAAAATGTTTTTGCACCACCCTACCACTGCATTTGCACACAGTGTAAATTGCCAATGATACAAAGCACCGTTTTTTGTACATTTTGCAATCGTGAAACACCAACTACTTATGAACATATATTACAATGTAAGCTAGAGACTGAAGAAGGGACTATTGAATGTACACTTCGGGGTACACAATTAAAAGAATGTTGTCCCGATGTTTTAGCTATTTCTTATGAACAATACTCCAATAGTGTTTCCTCAGCCATTTACAATCTTCGCAAATTGAAGCAACAAGGGCTTTACACTTTGGCAATGAACAACAGAATTGTCGAAGTCAAAAAATTTTGAACAAAAGGTATGATCATAATTTTCCTTTTTGTTCAAACACTTTGAACAACTTTCCAATTGTTTCAGCTTCGATTCAATATTTCAAAATAGATTACAAACACTCTCTATTGCAACTTCTTTTATGATTTATTTGAACCTGTTTTTTACAAAATACACACAATTTTAAATAATTTTTCTTTTCCCATTCACACAACCCTTGCATTGTAATCATGTTCATCGCTTATATATCTGTCAGTTGTCCTATTTATTGTTTAATCAATAATAAACTTCAACGGCTTTTTGAAGATTCAATTTTAATGTATCTGAAGTTCGCTTTTGTTGTTGTGTTCATTTATTTGAAGATTGCAAAAAGCACTGAGCCTAGTAAAAGCAGAGGAATCATCCCTAGTATAAGATTACCAAAACCCTGTTCACTTTTAATAGATTTTTTGCCTTTTGCATCGGTTTACTGTCAATCACAAAGCTCTTGCAATTGTTTTTTTTTTCTTATATTTTGTCCATTTCAATGGCCAATGTATGGAAAAGAAAAAAAGACATAGAAATATAACAGTCAACAGTATTTGTTTTTCATTTAAATTAGCATTTGCTACATATCTTATCTTCATATCTGTTTTTATATTCTTTCCATAATCACAAAGGTCTTGCAATTGTTTTTTTTTTAATATTTTGTCCATTCCAATGTATGCGAAAGAAAAAAAGACAGAAATATAACAGTCAACAGTATTTGTTTTTCATTTAAATTAGCATTTGCTACATATCTTATTTTCAAATCTGTTTTTATACTCTTTGCATAATTGCTGATAGTAATGCACGGCCCATATGCAGGGATGATAGAAACTGCACATGCTACTGCAACATGCCTTATGTTGTCATTGCTCCAGATTTTTCCAAAGCGTGGCTTCTCTTAGCTTTTGATGCAAAGTGCATATGCTATGACTTGAACAAATGCATGTTCTCATTACACATTTTGTAAATTTATGTGGTTTTAAAGCCTTTTACATATTTATAGACTTAATGCAACTGAAAGAACTTCCGTTAAAATATTGCTAAACTGTTTTTTTCTCTACCTCTTTCATGGTTATCAAATTGTTAAAGCTGTATAAAATGATATAGAATTATTGATACATTATATTGACTAGATTCACAATTCCGGTCATTTAATTGCTTTGCTTTTTCTTTATCTAGTGATTTTGGTTTCAGATTTGGGATTCTGCTTATTATTGTTGAATCTGATTTTGCAATTCAAATCTTTGCAATGTTTTCTGAAAAATGCCATGCAATGTGCAAACTTTGCCTCTATATGAAAACCATATATTGCTCAATGCCAGCTAGATAGGAATTATTTCATGAATTTACCCTTGTCATTATGAGTTAGAATGGTGAATGTTGAATCTGATTTTCCAATTCAAACCTTTGCAATGTTTTCTGAAAAATGCCATGCAATGTGCAAACTTTGCCTCTATATGAAAACCATATATTGCTCAATGCCAGCTAGATAGGAATTATTTCATGAATTCACCCTTGTCATCATGAGTTAGAATGGTGAATTTACCCTTGTGATCATGATTATGGATTTACCGTTGTGACTTGAAACAAATACTAAATCTTGGATAAGTTCACATCATCAAAAAGGCTACCTCTCTTGCCTGAGGCACATTTTCATCATTGTTTTTCCCCTGATTGATTCTCAGCTTTAGTTAGATAAACCGGAAGAAAACAAGTATAAGTCATTCTTTGGATTTTTGGTCCATTCTTCATGTTTGGGAAGAATGAAAATTGAACTTTGTTAAAAAACTCAAATTATGAAAGAAAGGGCAAAGTTAATCACATCTTCAGGTATCATGGTTGCTGTTTCTGAATGCTCTAAAACAATGCATTCCAAAAATGAGAACATCGCTGTTAAACTCTCGAAGAAGTACATTCATTATTCTAAAACCAGACATCAACATGCGCTGACATATAAGGTCATTTTCTATCTCAAACTTGTACATATACACTTATTTATGTCTTCTAATTGTCTTATTATATTTTGAATACCCAAATGAAATCAAACAATCTTACACAATGACAGTGATTGTATCGTGATAACTTGCAGGGATCAGCCCACTTCACTCTATTGTGTGTTCATAGACTCTTCCTTTTCACTTCCCGGTTCCCAGCCATCACAGTGTTCACTGCGACAATGATCTTTTTCTTTACACAGTCTGGTAAGAACTCTCAGATAATTCCCTGAATGATTTTTTCAGGCCATTGTACTTGTTTGTAGCTGAATTGTAAAATCATCTCAGAATAAGGACTGGAATCCAAATCATCTTCTGGCATTTTTGTTGAAAATTGATGTTTTTCTATTGTACATTGCATATTTTTGATTTCTGTTTGATGCGTGCCTGAATGTGTCAACTTCTCCAAGCTTTATCTAAGTTGGCTTTGACTATTTTAGTTCGTTGGAGCTTTATCTGAGCTGCGTTTCAATTTTTTAGCATAATAGCAGTTTGTTTGACATGAGTATGGATTGTTTGTCATCTTGGAGTTTTATTTTAATGCAGTTACAATAGCTACATTTAATATATGCTTGAGGCTTTTTTGTTTCTGTTATATCTAGGGATGCTCGATATTTGGAAATGCTCAGTCTTTGATGTGTATTTAGTTTCACTTTGTCCCTGGATTTTTCTAGTTTTCTCTTAATGATGGTTTCTAACTTTCTGCTATGTTTTCAAGTAGTTTGGTTTAGTTATAGTTCTTGGGTTTCATTCTTATTAGTTTTGATTCTGAATGTTCTTGGTTCTTGAATGCTATTTATAATCAGTAACTGCTTTGCTTTTGTGTTTTCCTGATTCTTGAAAATGTTCTTGATTTCTAGAATCAATGGTTGAATACATGTATGCCCTTGTAACAATAATAATCATTTATCTGTTCTCTTTGTTTTGTCTCAGGACTGTTAAAACGTTCTAAGCAGCATTGCTCTCTCAGTAGTAGAGTTTTCAAATGTAGCCGTAGAAATTAGTTTGCAATTACACATTTTTTCTCTTTTAAAATGTCAATGCATCAGAAAACTGTTAATGATATCCATTTTTGCTAACTTTCATTATCAATTTTCATGTTTTAATCAATACAGATACACAATCAAATCTGGCCAACAAGAAAAGAACTAATCGCTAAAATACTTTGTTAAATATTTTGCCTTTTCAGTTTTGTTCAAAAATAAAGTTGAATTGTAACTCTTCTTTCAATGTAATTTCTTTCTGTCATATGCTGAGCAAGTTAATTTTCTAAATGATACTTAGCAAGGGTTTTAACTCGTCGTGCATTCAATCATGACCAATATGATTTCTTATGTTTTACGTCTTTTAGAGTTACTACAGAAATTATATTTGAAGTTTTACTGCTTTGTTACCATTTTGTGTACATCTGTCAACAACAATGCTCATCAACCAAAGTGCTGTCATTGATTTTTTGTTGCTGAATCAAGATGTTGACAATCCATGGAAGATTAATTCCGCTAAGGTAAAACATAAAATCTAACTCGAGACATGCTTACCTTGGATTTATGTCATGCAACCTTTATTTTTATTTTTTAACAATTGAAATGTCAAATTCTGTTGCCTCATTTCAGACAAAACAAGTGCTCCAAGGACTCCCCATTGTAACAGTACACACTAATATGAAGTTTAAGATCCTTGGTTTTGGTCAAAAACCATGCAAACACAATTTCTCCAGGTATGATCGTAGCTGACAACAATTCAAGACAGGCAGAAGAACATGGTGCAG
The DNA here is from genome assembly GCA_027924585.1 of Larix kaempferi. Taxonomy (NCBI): domain Eukaryota; kingdom Viridiplantae; phylum Streptophyta; class Pinopsida; order Pinales; family Pinaceae; genus Larix; species Larix kaempferi. The sequence goes on from BSBM01000254.1 coordinate 3,176,322, forward strand.
ACTTGGCAGCATCTATTTTTGTAAAGAAGTACATTATTATTTTAAACGCAGACATCAAGCTCTGCTCAAAGATAAGGTCATTTTCTATCTCAAACTTGTACCTATACATTTATTTATGTCTTATAATTGTGTTGTTATATTTTCAATGCCAAATGCAATCAAACAATCTTATTTAATGACAGTGTTTATATGGCGATAACCTACAGCCATCACAACATATTGCATCTACATATGCTAAAACACATAATGCAGGTGCAAAACCAAACTTGAGCAGGGTGCTGCATTGCTAGTTTAATATTTAACATATGGAGCAGTTTATCATTTGTCTCGGTTGTGACAATTCCACCTCCTTAAGACTTGTTCAGGTAAAAAAGTCTTTGTCAATACACTCTACTTATTATTTATAATTTTGTATTTGTTATTCATTATGTAATTGGAATGCTAAATTCCTTTCAATGACTTTGAAGGTAGTGGTCACCTATTGAAACAGAAGCCAAGGATACTCTATGTTTACCCCCAAGGTTTTGAGGAGGATGGGACCACAGCAGTGGAGTGATCGAAGGGTAAAAACGTAGGGTTCAGTAGCAGCAAATTTGATCAATAGTTGTTACACTGTGCAGCTGCTTCAATTCTTAGCCACCCATTCATTTAATTCATTTCGCCGGGAGGTTTAAATTAGAATAGATCCTCTTCAATCAAACTTATCTGGAAAGATGTACAAATAACGTTTATAAGGGATGTATCTGTTGAAAATTAGGCATTGGGATATAAAATCTTATCTTCCAGGCATATCTATTATTAATCTTATGAACTCAGGTATTTCTTATATGGAGCAGTTTATCATTTGTCTTGGTTACTTGATAACCATACAGGAATTCGCATGGCTTAACACTTCAGCATTATACAACCAATTGTGACAATTCCACCTCCTTAAGACTTGTTCAGGTAAAAAAGTCTTTGTCAATACACTCTACTTATTATTTATAATTTTGTATTTGTTATTCATTATGTAACTGGAATGCTAAATTCTTTTCAATGACTTTGAAGGTAGTAGTCACCCATTGAAACAGAAGCCAAAGATACTCTATGTTTACCATGCAGGAGATCAATATCACTTTTATATCATCTCTTGAATATTTTTGTACTTCCAGGTATGCCAAATTCACTTGATTACTTCATGAAGCTAGGATTCTGTATGCTGATGATCTGCACGTTTTCAATTATTTCTTTTGAAAATATATAAATTTCTTGTTGAACATTTTGATAATGATAAGCCATGATTAGATACTTGTTTAAATGAGCATACCAATGTTTGACACATAGTGTGGTTTTCAATCAGAAGAGATAAGCTTCCTTGCAAACTCAGTTTACGGTCAATTGCAAAAACCATGCAAACATAATTGCTCATTATCTTTTTGCAATGCACAGGAAAAAAACATTGCCAAAGCACCGATTATGCCACTGCAAAATGCAATTTTGAATATGGCTGGCATTTTTCGGTGTTCAAATACAAAGCAAGCGTTTACCACTTGCCCTCAAGATGATTGCGAGCTCTTTGGGCAATGAACCCCATCAAATTTGTCAAAATGCTAGCAAACTTTCAAGAGCGGAATCTATATCAAGGACAAGTATAAATGTCCTTGATGATGAATCCGAGGAATGCTTTTTGGACTTGGCAGCATTTCCCAAGGGTAGAAAGTTCAATGTAAATTCACTCTTGGATATTTGGATATACATTTGTAGGAGAGAAAGGCAAGAAGCTTTTGTGATCTTCTTTTCAATGCGATTGTTTATCACCCATGGAATGTAACTGAACTAGTTAGTGATCAAAATACTTTGAATTTATATTAATATTCGACCAGCTCTGCCATATTTCTAATTACACTGTGAGTTATTTCATCATCTAAGCATTATGTTTTTCTGTCGACTTTTTGTTTGCTTAGTGTCATCCATTTTGTTAAAAACACATGGCTTCAATTCAAGCCCTTCATATTGCACTTAACTGTTTCCTGCCTTTAGTGCTCACAGCTTGTGTTTGCAACAAAAAAATATATCCCATGCAAGTTGCATACACTAAAGTCTCGGTGATCCTCCAACTACTTCAGACAAACTGTTTTCCTGCAAATGTCGAGTCTCAATGACCCCATACTTGAATGTTTTCTTTTGTATTTACTAATTACATTTATTGTCTCTCCAATTCCACTAAAAATAATCCACAGCTGCAGCGATGACAGACATTGCCCATGGTATTCCAATATGCTTATCTTACCAGTGTTGCAGATTTTGCTACAGCGCATCCTCCCTCAACCTTTGAAGCAGAGTGCATATGCTATGGCTCCAACAGATCTATGCTTGTAGTTTTTGTTGTTTTTGTTGAAGACATCGTGTCTTCCTTGCCTTTTGTACTAAACGCACTAGTTCATGGCCTTTGAAACAAAATGCTTGTCGCATAGAAAAAATATTATCTTCATGTTCTATAATACAATGTAGGTATGTTATAAAGAAAACAATTGTTCACAGATCTAATATAAATGCAAGTATGTAATAGGTATACGATTACAATTTTGTATTCAAGTTCCGAAATTATTCTCTCTCTTTTTTATCATGCAAAAGAACTATCTCTTTCTTTTTTTCTACATTGCATTTTATATACCCATTTAAATTAAAAATTATTTACTACCTTACTTGACTACTTTTTTATGCAACTCACAAAAATAGAAGAAAAGAAAAATCCTTTTGCCAAAAAAATCGCTTTTATCAATTAATGACAATTTCATATACACTTGACATTGCCCCCACTAGCAATGTCGGGGACATTGCCACTTTGTGGCTCTTTTTTGATATATGATATCCATAATTTATTTATTTTACTTTCATCATAATTATATATTATATTAATGTATATTTACATTAATAGTATATTTTTATATATTAATATTATATTATGTCATTATTATATAGTTATTGTATTTTATTATATAATAGCATTATATAGTTATCATAATATTTAATGCACAATTGTATTTCATATTATTATTATTATTATTAAGAAATTACCAAACTTAAGCTGTATTATATTAAGAGAAAAATGATATTTTAATTTTTTTCTCTAATTTATGTGGCAGCTCTTTATATATACTAAAATAAAGGTCATGAAATGATATACAAATTTGTAGTTATATTATTTTTCAGATTCGATATGTTTTATAGCTACACGAATAATTTGACATGATTTTTTTTTTTTTTTAATTTGTCTGTAACTTTTGATCTTAACCTCTATTTGGGATATGCTTTGTACCATTGGAAAAGTGCCATGAAGGTCCAGTGCTATCAAGATCAACAACTTCACCCAGTGCCATCAAGATCAACAACTTCGATGTTAAACATTTTTTAAGATTCAATGTTATTTGTTTCAGATTTATAAAATAAAATTATGTGAATCTGTTGAGAAATAAGATACATAGTAGAAGAGGGTAAACAGTTATTTATTGTGTATTATATTGTACTTTAATTATGTATTATATATTAATAATATATTATTTATCGTAATAGTAATTTTTTATTGTACGATATGTATGAGTTTAATTTCATTATTATCTTTTAGTTTTTACTTTGTAATTTTAGATTAGCCTAATTTAGATGGCAATGTAATGTGGTATACATGGTTTTGATGTGGCATATACAGCTTATTATTTTAGAATTTCCTTAGGAGGATTATTTGTGGACCAATTTTTTTTCAATGTTATGTGTCATGAACTCAAGAGATCAAGGTGTATGGGTCGATGAAAGATCTCTAGGATAAATTGGTTGTTTATTTAGGCATTAGTCTTTTTAATGGATGTAGTAGTTATTGATGTCTTAGATGCATGAGGTATGCTACTATCTAGAAAATGGGAAGCTTAGGGGGACTATTTAGATTTATTTATCTTATGTTGACATACCTAAATGTGAAAACACATATGTCAAATTGTATAGAGAGCCAATGATGAAGTATTGTGTTGAAGACCTGAAGGAGCCAATGGATGAGCTTTTATGCGTAGAGGATGATTCTTGAAATTGTGAAATCGTATCTTAATCCATAGTTCCACCATTGGAGGATACACTAGATGGAGGCGATGGAGCTATATGGAAGATTCATTTTGATGGAGCTCGATCCAGGACAATTGTAGGAGCAAGGATTGCATTTATATTTCAACCAAGATAAGATCTTTCTCTTACATGTTAGAATTTGATTGCACTAAAAATATTGCAGAGTATGAAGCTTTATTGTTGGAATTGGAGTTAGCAAGAGAAATGTGTATAAAGGTGTTGAAAGTCATTGGAAATTTTGATCTAGTAGGTGTGCAAGTGAAACCAATTTGCTGCAAAAAATGAGAGATTGAAGATAACAAGCATGTAGTATGGGACAAAATACAATATGATGCATTTTCTATCATTGCTATCCCAAGGGAAGGAAATGATCATGTTAATGCATTGGTTGTTGCAGTAGTGACTTTAAAACATGAGAAGAAATTGTTCAAAGCTAACACAAGATGGAGGTTGTTTTTAGGCCTTCTGTCATAAATAGTTTTGAGCATTGATAGATTATCACGGATATGCATAAGAGATTAGATTTTTTAATAACCTCTAGGAATTCTCCCTATACTAGATAAATTGGCAAGGTGAAGATTACGCAGGACCATAACTCATGTAACTAAAAGAGATTAAGATTCCCAAGGGTCTTATTCCACTAGAGAATATTTGCTCAAGAAGTCAAGGAAGACAAGACATCCTGAGGATAGCGTGGAAATAAATATTGGATTAGAAGAAAGCTTGGAGCTCATCTAGATTGGAAAAGGTTATCATGTGGAATAAAGAAGTGAAATATAAGTCCTCATTTGGGAATACAAGCATATAATTGCACGTACTTGTGATGATCTCAAGGCTTTTAAGGAGGATATATTCAACATACTATCCTATTGAAGGATAGAGCCAAAACCCTCAAAGATGTTGGAATATTCTCACCATCATTATTTATATTTTCATGCATGCATGCATCCAGTCATCAGTATGGTAGTCTCCCCAGCACCTGGAGCCTATTTTCAGCCCCCTAGAGCTTGTTTTTAGCCCCCAGTATCCCTCCTACCTACCTAGTGCGCCTTGTTTCCTCACCTGGATGACAAATGCACCCTACTACACCTACTTGGATTCTAATAGTCAGTTGCAACATTGATTGACCAGTTCTTGCATTTATTGCTCAGTTTAACTTCCTGTAGCTTCCAGTTGTCTGTATCGGAGTGCCACTTGACCTACTGGCAGCCTCATGCACCCTCCTTGGAGTCTCCTTCCCTTGATTTGTGCTCACATGGCTCAGTTAGATTCAGTTAGACTCATTTGACTGATATTTTCCAATTTGTGACTACTACTACTGATTGGGTGATGTCTCCAATGCTGTCCAAGCCACACATTGAGGAGAATTTGAATCACCTTTGGATAATTTGAATTCACTTGACAATATTGTTATTGTATTTAGTTTCACATTGCCGGCTTACAGCTCATGTATGATTACACTGCATATTTCTCCATTTCTGGTTTTATGAGTGAATATTGATTCAATTCTTCTTCTTCTTCTTCTCTGCAATTCTTGAGTGAGATTATTGAGTTTTTCCTCTAGCTGTGAGATCTATCATGTAGATTATCACATGGTATCATAACATGAGCCAACTATTCGAATTGAAGCAGTAGCAGCAGTTCCTTGAGAAGTTGTCTTTCATTGAGCACCAGAAGCCTCTGGATTTCCACATCAATTCCTGGTGCGATTGTCTTGAATTCAGTGGAGCAATCCAGTGAGGTCTAACCAGGTGTGAAGGATCCAATCACATGTGCTCATTGTCCTAAGGTAGTGTTCTCTCGATTTGCAACAAATCTCCATCAACAATTTCATTTGTTTTGCAAGCTTATTCCATCATTTGAATTCATCTTCAATTCGACTTCAACAACTACCAATGGATCTAAAACTGAACTCCTTCAATTATTTCGAATGGAAATCCAAGATGGACATCTTCATGAAGTCCAAAAGCCTTTCTAGAGTATTGAATGGGACTGCAGTCGAACCCACTGGTGCAGTAGAGAAATCAAAGTACCTGAATAAACTTGATGAAGTAGTAGGACTGCTACTCCTCAGCATTTCCGAAGACCTCCATTTTCATGTCATTGATGTTGCCACTCCAAAAGAAGTTTGGGACAAGCTCAAATCTCTCTTTGGACAGAAGGATGACTTGAAAGGTCACAAGTTGGAAATGAGCTTATCTGACTGAGCCCTTGCAGTTTCGACTCCATCAATGAGTTTCTTACCAAGTTCAAAAATGTGATTTCACAATTGAAGAGATATGGAATAGAGAAATAAGAGAAGCATCTCATCCTTGCCATATTATCAAAAATGGGCCCTAACTACTCAGTATTTGTCTCTACCTTTTAGAAAACGAAGCTATCCATCCCAAAATGGAAGTTTCCCACTCTTGATGACTTCATCCAATCTATCACACAAGAGGAGGAGAAGTTGATTCAAATGTGAATGATAAAACCCACGATGGATTCACCAATTGCAGCTGCTGAGGTGTAGAGAGCGAATGGAAAGGGAAAGCAAAATGTTTTTGATAGAAAGTCAAATGAGCAGAAGCAAAAGGAGGCTCCCTATCAGTCAGAAGGGGCTTCGAATTCCAAGAAGGGAAAGCAATCTCATAAGGAGAAATCCAAATGTACCTATTGCAATAGAGGATTTCATCCTGAGAGTGCCTGCATGAAGAATACTACAAATTTGATGGCTCAGTTACTTGAAAAGAATAAGCTTCCAGTACCTGCATGTGCTAGGAAGAGAGAAGCTGAACCTTCTATATCTGAGGACAATGAGAGATGCCATGCTCTCATGGAAGGTGCATCAAGAGAGTCCTCCTTCATCATAGATTCAGGAGCATCAAGACACATGTCTTCCTCCAAAGATCTCTTTTCTGGTTTCGAATACACTGTTGGCCCTTCAATCATATTGGGGAATGATTCTGAGGTCTCCTCTGAGGGGATTGGAAGGATCAAACTTGATCATGGGTACTTCTCAGATGTGCTCTGTGGTCCTACACTTACTGCCAATCTACTTTCAATCTACCAGATGACCCATACTGGAGAGCCCAAGAGGGTGATCTTCTCTCCAAATTAGGTCGAAATACAAGACATGGTATTAGGAAATATCATTGCAAAAGGTGTTGCAAAATACCAATCGAAACTCTATGAGTTCTCTCACTTTCTACATCTCTCCAAACAGTCTGCTATTCACACACATGCAAATGAAGAGAGTAGGCTATGACATGAAATATTTGGGCATCTCAACTACAAGTACCTGCAAGATATGCACACTCAAGAGATGGTTGAAGGACTACCCAAAATCAAGTTTTCCAAGGGAAACTGTAAGGGTTGCTTGATGGGCAAGCATCCATAAAAGAAGTTTGAGAAAGGAAAGGCAAGGAGAGCCTCTCAACCTCTAGATTTGATTCATAGTGATGTTGCAGGGCCATTTCCAGATCTATCTTTGAACAAGGCAAGGTATATTCTTACTTTTATTGATGATTATTCGAGATTTACATGGGTATACTTTCTCAGATTAAAATCATAAGTGTTTGGATACTTAAGTTTTTCAAGTCTTCTACAGAAAAGTTTTCAGATAGAAAGTTCAAGGCCATTTGCACTGATAATGGAGGAGAGTATGTCAAAGGTGATTTCCAATCCTTTTGTGCCGATGAAGGCATAGAGATGCAACATACTGTTCCCTACACACCACAACAAAATGGTGTTGTAGAGAGAAAGAACAGAGCATTAAAAGAGATGGCAACTTGCATGCTAAAGTTGAAAGGGTTGCACCCTAGTCTTTGGGCAGAAGCCATCAATTGTGCTACCTACTTTCATAATAGAGTCCCTTATAAAGGACTGAAAATATGACTCATTTCGAAGCATGGATGGGCTACAAACCTGATGTATCCCATCTTAGAGTGTTTGGATCCAGAGCATGGGCAAGGATTCCAACAGAGAAAAGGAGAGCCCTAGATCCACAAAGCAGCAAGTGTATACTGGTGGGATATGCATTGAGTGCAAAGGCCTACAAGCTTCTTGATCCTTCTACTATGACAACATTCCTTGATATGAGTGTACAGTTTGAGGAATGGCCACTTCACGATGCTCATCCTGTTGAACAAGAGATATTTCCTACCACACCACCATTGCTTGATGAGCAAGAGAGCGAAGCTTCATCCCATGAAAGTTAAGATTCTGAATCTGAAAGTGAAGATGATGAAGAGCGAATGCTAGATCCAGATCCATAAGAACCTGAAGATATAGCAACTGACAGTGAAGATGAGCGAATGGAAGATCCAAATCCACAAGAACCTGATGATATTGCACCTGATGATCCTCCTCTTCCTAGATGGGCAGTCACTACTCTTAGATCTGTCAGAGATCTTGTTTGTGATCCACCCTATAAAAGGAGAACTAGATCTGATTTTCAGAATAGAACGTTTCATCCTTCTCACATTGATCATACACACAGTGATCCATTTCTTTCCGATTGATCCTTCTTCGGTAAATAAGGTCACTTGCCTCCTTCTGGGGTGAGTGATGCCATGCTACATTAGCATATTTTAGTCTATTTTGGGGGGGCACTTTCTTCCCACTGGGTTTTCCCACTTTCCTCACTTTATTTATTTAGATTGTTGCATGGGGTGACCTTTGGTCTCAGTCACCAGGGCCCTACTAGTTTTCAATTACTTCCTCATAGTTCGACTTACGGGGGGGGTTGGAATATTCTCACCATCATTATTTATATTTGCATGCTTTGCATGCATCCATTCATCAGTATGGTAGTCTCTCTAGCACCTGGAGCTTATTTTCAGCCCCCTAGAGCCTGTTTTTATCCCTCAATAGCCCCCCTACCTACCTAGTGCGCCTTGTTTTCCTCACCTGGATGACAAATGCGCCCTACTACACCTACTTGGATTCTAATAGTCAGTTGCAACATTGATTGACCAATTCTTGCATTTATTGCTCAGTTTAACTGCCTGTAGCTTCCAGTTGTCTGTATCGGAGTGCCACTTGAACTACTGATAGCCTCATGCGCCCTCCTTGGAGTCTCCTTCCCTTGATTTGTGCTCACATGGCTCAGTTAGACTCATTTGACTGATATTTGACTATTTGTGACTACTACCACTAATTGGGTGATGTCTCCAATGTTGTCCAAGCCACACATTGAGGAGAATTCGAATCACCTTTGGCTAATTCGAATTCACTTGACACTATTGTTATTGTATTCAGTTTCATAGTGCCAGCTTACATCCGATGTATGATTATACTGCATATTTCTCCATTTTTGGTTTTATGAGTGAATATTGATTCAATTCTTCTTCTTCTTTGCAATTCTTGAGTGAGATTAGTGAGTTTTTCTCTAGCTGTGAGATCTATCCTGTAGATTATCACAAAATACACATAGACCCAAAGTTCTTGCTGATAATATAAGAGTTACGTTGTCATGTGGATTAGCACCAACAATCCAACCTAATAATTATAGGCAATCTAACCCAGTGACCACTAGATGCCTCTTTGTTTGTACTGGTGCTTTCCAGTTTTAGGGGGTTTCCCTAGAGGTTATGTGTTATTAAACAATCCAATTTGCATAATATCTAATTAATTATCTCACATAAAATTTAGTCCCGAGATACTCGTAAGCAATCAAAAGCAAGGGAAAATTCATAGCAAAACTCAAGTGGTTGAGTTCAGATAATTGAGGCAATTGTAATAGTGAGTGAAAGTGAATGAAACGAGGAGAATACACACCTTATGTGAATAAGAAAGCAAAATATCTGCATCAAAGGAAACCTATTATGGCCCTAACCAATATTCATTATTAGTATATTAGTTATGGTTAGGTCAACTTAGTAGTAGGTTACATTAGGATCACTTCATCCCATATTTATATTAAAGGAGATTCTCATGTATATTCGCCTCGTCTTGTGCATTGGATATATTGTAAAAGGAGATTGACTCCTCAAAGAGGCTTATTATTCATTGACCCTTTATCATTCTCAAGGCATGGGGTTTTCTTTTTGTTTTATGTCATCTACGAATATTTTCATAACATTTCATTTTAGAGCATAAGGTCCTTGGGTGGGCTCTTTCGAATTGAGTCATTTTGCCATTTTTGCTAACATTCTATTTGGGAAGTTTTAGACAATGAAATTTTTGGGATCTTGAGGAGACAACAAAGTACTCATAGTAAGAATTTGAAGTTTCGGTTTTCTATAATTTTAGAGTTATAGGGATATATCCTAATGTCTTTATAGCCATGATTATGAAACTTGATTTAATTAACTTTTGTTTATTATTGTTCTAAGATGCGTAACAACCCAAAAATACTATTAAATTAATTATAAATAAAAATTTAGGAAAACTAAATTAAATAATAAAATAAATAAATAAATAAAATAAAAGGAAACATTTAACACCATGAATAGGATAACTATGACTAATAATATTAAATAATAAATAAATAAAAGGAAATTTTTAGCTAAATTAATAAAACATACTAGATTCAAATTCCAAAGAAAATGAGAAAAACATATAAAAAGGAGGATTGGAGGGAAGGGCATTCATTCATTCTTCTTAGCTTTGAAGGAATATAGATATGGTTGTGGTTATGGAAGGGAAGGGAACATATCTGACTACGTTTTATTGGTTGGGGGCTTAGAGGCTTTCGGTGTCTCACTGAGGGGTTGGTTGGGGGGAGAGTTGTCCCCCACACATTGTTTCCCCTCTTTTCTTGTGGAGATAGAGGTAAATCCTTTTCTCCATTAATTTGTCGTGATTGTATATTATGTGTTAGACTTACTTCCTCATGAATTTTTTTAAAGTTATTTGTTATAGAATGTTGTTTTTCTAATAAAATATGTCTTGAAGGCCCACTAGAGCCTTACATTTGGTATCAGAGCTAAGGTTTCTAACCTTATGACCTATGGACCCTTTCCATATTGAGGGATTCATATAGAATTCAAATATTTATGTTATAACTAATAAATTTATCCTAATTTAGTAGATACTGCATTAGGTCTAGTGGTAGTAAAATAGAATTAAAAAAAACTATCATATAGATTTGAAAAGCATATGAATGTACAAAATATAATCTGAAAATCGTATGCCTATACAAACTTATTATAGAAAATATATATATGTGTGTGTGTGTGTGTGTGTGTGTGTGTGTGTGTGTGTGTGTGTTGGGGGGGGGTTTAGATCTTAAAAAAACAATATAAATGTAAACAAATGTAAACTTGGATTTGCATGATGTAAGGAATCTCCATGAGCTCTTTAGGTAGGGTGAGGTCATGCGTATGCACATGATATGCTGAAATTTGATAAATAGTGAGCTTAAGAAGAGATTAATCTCATTGTAAACTCGTATTTATGGGCTTTGGGTGGGCTTATTGGCTATGTATAATAAGAATAAGGATAAAAGATTGTAGCTCATTCTATGTCCATATCTTTGATATGTGGCTCAGTTGAACATTATTAGATGGGGTTACCGATTGGAAATTGATGGTTAGTTTTGTAGTGTTTTACCTGGTAATTGGTTGAAGACTACTTGGTTGCTCTACCTAGAAAGGGTATATCTATTGATGTTTGGAGGTTCTTTCTCCTGCCATCATTCATGGTTGATTCAATGTTAATCTCTAGGGATTTTCCCCACGGATCTCTCTCATACCTATCTCTCCTCTCATGTTGAGCAAACACGCAAGGGCCTTTTATTCTTTCAATTCTGTGTGAGCACCTGTGCATGTTTAGGGTTTTATTTAAAAATGATAATAAAAGTGCTAGGGTTTTTCCTTGCCCTCACTCCTGGGTAATATATCTATGGTAGATATAAGTAGTGGATATGGTAAATTGATAATGAGTTTCATTTTCGTCATAAAAGGAGGCCTGATACACTCATCACTAAACAACCCACAAAAAGAATTCAATAATTGTAATGAGGATGGAAAAACAAACAAAATTCCAGAATCCCATGCCATGTTTTGGCTAGGTATTCAAAGGTTTGCTCATCATACTAAGAGTTTGCATCAATCTTATGATGCCTTTCTTAAACGTATGGCTTCTTGCATAAGAAGAAAACCAAAAGTAAGATTATTGTTTCTCCTTAATTTATTAACCAGGTGTTATTAACCATGTGTAGTACTATATTTATCTTTAGTTACCCCAATTTGCATCATCCAAAATGCAAGCTATGATTCCTTGGAATTTGTTAATGCGATATTCATAAGAAATCTAATCGATTTCAAAGTTCTTTACCTACCCATTAATTTAATAAAGTTAAAGTTAGTTATACCTATCATAAATCATCTTCTTTCACCTTTCATCACAAAGTAGTTGTAGAGGGAGTAGAGCTTCGTCAATTCCGTTAAAATTTTGTAAGGTGTGATGATTATGTAGTTCTACTTATTGTTTTTTTTTTCAAGCCGAAAAAGATAACTTGTTATTCTTGAGGAATCAAAGTTACATCATAAACATACTACAGATAATTGTCTTTTGAATCGATTATCCATATAGAATGTTCTCCATATACCCCGATATTTCTATGTATCAAGATAAACATTTTTCGAGCTGCTACATACAATCAGCTTACTTCCATGGATCACTATTACCCCCCCATAAGTGAGAAACAGAAGCTTGTATACACCATAATGAACTGAAACAAAACTGCAAAACGAGCAAAAAAGGAACCCAACTAAATAGTAAGTAAGTTCCTACATCAATAAGAACATCGTCCAAAAATTCTTTATAATGAAGAATACCATCCATATGACCCACCGCTGCCTTAGATAAGCGAACAACTTCCTTGTTGAACTCCCGGTAAATATGGGTAAAAGTGATCTTAGTAAAGAACTCCTTTAACTCCAAAATTCTAGTCATTCATTGAATAAGATGAAGGACATTTAGCTTTGATTTTCCAGCGATCCAATTGATAATAACATGAGAATCACCTGCCAACTGTAACATTTGAATACCTCTTTTCCTGGTGATACACATAATACCCCATAAAGCCAACAACTCTGCCTGCATATTGATGATGTGCCCCAAATTAATATGTAACACCATATCTTCACCACAAAGACCCTCTCTCTGTGCCCCATCAAAATAACCAACTGAGTATAAAGTGTCAAAACAAGGGGGAATAAGAGATATCTATTTATTCTTAACCTTCTTCATGCTGACTTCCCTGAACAATGCTATAGCTTTAAAGGCTACCTGTGAATAATTTGGCCACTTACTTTCAAAAATAAGTAATTCCTTGAAATGAAAGATATCTTGACAAGTTTTCCAGACATTATTTATAAATGTACAAGTCACGAAAAGGTGAGACACAGATTCAACGTTTTGAGCGCAGAGAATGCAAATACCAGGACCAAAAAAGCCTCGTCTCAATAAGTTATCCCACGTGAGTAATTTGGTTTCCAAACATAACCAATTAAAACAACATATATTCAAAGGAATTTTCCATTTCCAAATATTTGTAGACCAACAAGAAGGCTCCTTCACAACATGTCTAGACACCAAGAAGTCGTATGCATGTTTAGCAGTAATGATTCCATTGGAGTCTTCCCAGTCCCATACTAAACAATCAGGTTTGTCCATCAAGCGAATACTGGCTGCATTTAATTTTAAAAAATACCTTTTCCATTCATTGACCTCTCTTCCCACAAGACCCAGGTCTTCAGATTGCATCCATGCAGAAGAAAGACATCCAAGTGCTCTATTGTTATAAACCTGAGCAAGGAATTCAAGATTTATGGTACGAATAGACTTTATCAGTTGCGGGGAAAGACTGAAATCCTCCTGTAGACCCATGGTCAGATCAATACCAATATAATCCCAGATGCCACGACCAATATTCAAGCTTAATCGCTTCTTCAATATAGGTAACGCATTGCATAAACCTTTCCAAATGACCGAAGCATTCGAGCAAATAGGAGTATTTATGATCCAAATGACTGAAGCATTCGAGCAAATAGGAGTATTTCTGATCCAAATGAAGGGCAACGTAGATTTTAAATATTTCTTTTTGATTACAACACTCCACAAGCTATCACCAAAGAGAGCACGCCACAGAGTCTTAGCCCCCAAGGCATCTGCGAACCAGAAAATTTGCTTCAATCCCCAACTGCCAACGCGCTTGAGAAGAGCAATATTATGCCAAGCGGTTAGATGCATTTTAGCATGAGTTAAGTTACCTGCCCATAGGAACTGGAACGTTCTCTTCCTTATAACTTCCAACACCTTCCAAGGCACCAAAGCCAAGGACATCCAATAAACCAGAATACTCTGTAAGATGGAATTAATTAAACAAATCTTCCTCCTAAGGATAAAAAACGATAAGCCCAAGTATTAATTCTTTTTTCAATACGACAAATAAGCCATAACTAGTCATCAGTAGTGTATTTGTTTGTCTTAAGCACAAATCCCAAATACTTAATTCCATATTGTAAATTTTGCCACTAATAAGGGAAAAGGGATTCCAACTGATGACGAAAGAGTCAGTCTGGTTCCAAATCAGCACTGATGAACAAAAGTGGATTTCTGTGGACCAGCTTTCATGCCAGAAGCTTGACAGAATAGCTTCAAAATATCAGAGAAATAACTCCAGTCTTGTAAGGAACCCTGTCCAAAAATGAGAACGTCATCCACAAACAATAAGTGGGATATATGCAGCGTAGAAGATAATCTAACACCCATAAAATGTTTCTCCTCTTTAGCAATATTTAAGAGGAGACTTAATCCCTCAATCACCATCAGAAGAGTAAAGGAGATAATGGGCACCCTTGCCACAATCCTCTATCACCTTTGAAAAAGGAAGATGGGTGTCCATTTACCAGAACAACATAGTTGGCACTAGAAACACAACCCAAAATCTAGTTTGTAGCTTCAACAGGTAAACCATATTGCAATAATATAAAACATAGGAAATACCAGTCCACCTGATCGTAGGCCTTCATAAGATCCATTTTCAAAACAATGTCTTTCATCTTCTTTTGTTTGATAGAGTGTATAAATCCTTGAGCCACCTCAATGGCATCAATAATCTACTGATTCGAGAGAAATCCAAATTGCTCTTTTGAAAGACGAACATCTAAAAAAGGTTTAATTCTGTTTGAAATAACCTTTGTGATAACCTTATAGACCAGATTACAGAGATAAATAGGTCTATAGTTATTGAAGCAAGTAGGCTTATTCTTTTTAGGAATAAGAGTGATGAATGTAGAGTTAAGCTTATATGGAACGATACCCTTCTTTCTCGTTTCTTCCACAACTCTGTGAAGCTCCTCCCCTAATAAGTTAAACAATGAATGAAGAGCTCAACTGTCCAACTGTCAGGTTTCAGGCTCTTTGCCTTTTCAAATTGATTAAGAACCGCTCTAATTTCCTCCACAGTGACTGCAACACAAATAACATCCCCTGCTGCCTGAGAAAAGATGTGGGGTAACTTGCCAATAACTTTTAACTGATCAAGGAGGTTCTCTTGTTCTTCTTATCTATAGACATCTCGGAAAAATTCCACAACACCCACTTCTAATGAGGACTGATCCTTCATAGGTCTACCACTAGGGTCATTTAGTTCCCAGATAGAATTTATGTTCCTTCTCATGTTGGGATAATTATGAAAAAACTAAGTATATCGGTCACCACTCTGAATCCAAATCGCTTGAATTTTCAGGCGCCATGCTTCTTCTTCTTGAAGCAAAAGATTCTGTTTTTTTGTTTCTAAAAAGACCCTGTAGGCCTTTCTATCTTCCGAGAACAAATCTTCCACACTATCACCCAGGGAGTTTAACTGCAACTCAATTGAACATAACTCAGCTTGTTTCCTTTCATTCATCTCCTTTGCCCATAGTATAACATGAAATTTCAGTCTTTTAAGCTTGTATTGTAGCGAATGTGTAGCATAATTAAAAAGATTTTGAGAGTATTCCTTCCACTTGGAATGAACTAGAGAGCAGAAACCTTCGTCCAAGAGCCAATTGTGATTAAATTTGAAAGGATAACTGACCTTTGGAACGTTTGAGTCAAGTTCCAAAAAAATTGGTTTGTGATCTGAAAGTCCAACAGAGATAAACCAACTCCTATATTTCCCAAAACAATGACTCAAATCTTTTGCAATAAAAAACCGCTTGAGCCTTTTCGCACAACCACTCTTGCTAGTTCTTCCATTACTCCAGGTAGAAACCAAGACTACAGGGGAGACATCAATGATCTTAGCAGCCTCAAAAGAATCTTTGAAATAACCGTCCAACGAGTCTACCTTAATTCCATATCCCCAAATCTCCAAAGGTGAGAGGGTAAGATTCAGATCGCCTGCAAGGATCAGTGAAGGGTCATTAAGACAACCCTTCAAAAAAAGAGCATCCCATAAATCCTTTTTGTGGTGATAAGGGCCATACACATTTAGGATATGAACAATTCTATCCAGATATTTGAATTTACCTTCCAACAGAATGCTTCCGTTCGCTAAGAAAGAGGAGAAATGAGTTGTAAGAGGGTTCCAGGTAGATAAAATACCCCTCGATAAACCTAAGGAATCACAGGCGCAACAATTCCAAGGTGGTAAAAGTTTAAGAAACACCTCACAAGCTTGTTGAGAAGGGACCATAGTTTCCTGAAGGAGTAAGATGTCAGGTTTAGTAGACTGGATCAACCTCTTGAGGGCAGTTTGTTTGGAAACATTGCCAAACCCTCTGATATTAAGAGTTAGTAAGATCATTGGGAAGCAAAGTACAAAGGTATATTTGCTCTAAGGGCCTCAAGGTAGGAAACATTGGGAGACAGAATAGAAAGCACCCGACCAACAAAAGTAGCTTATGAGAGATTAGGGTTTACAAAGGGAGGAAGGATTTCATCTACAAGCAAGTTCAGACTCTCTAACTCCAACTTCTTCCCTCTTTTCTTCCTAGTAGTGACATTCTGCAATTAGGTAGAGGAGATAGGAATGATATCATCACTAGAAGGTTTTCCCGAGAAAGACGAGATTTTAGTTCTCTGCAAACCCCCACCATCAATAACCAGTGTATCAGAGGAAGCCCGCCCAGTATTGGGGGTAGATAAAGAATCCCCCCGACCCTGAACCCTCGAAGGAGAAGATGAGAGAGCCAAAAGCCCCAAATCAGGTAGAGAACGTTCAATTGCAGGAATGTGTTCCTCAGACTGTCCAATAGACCCCAAATCAACCCCAAATTCACCAACATCAACCAGAATCTTAACAATAGGTGAGGAAGTATGAACAGAGATGCCGCCAATACCTTCAAACAACAAGTGCATCAACTCCTCTTTAGACATAAATTTATGTAACACAGGGAGGGATTCTTTTAACTTACCCAGGTAGTCGACCGTCGAAGAGTAATCCAAAGGTACAGTACGAACCATAACAGTATCTGAATCCTTCAAATGGGCAGACTCCTCGGAGAATTCAGGTTCAACATTCAACTGATCTTCCGAGTGTCTAGGGAAAAAGTCCCTTACGTGACCAGTTTTGTGACAATTGAAACACTGGAAAGGAACGCGCTAGTAATCCAATTATTGAGTGAAAACTCCATCATTTCAAAAGAGCTCAATTTCATCCGGCAAACCCTGTGAAGTCACCATTTCCACCATAACCCTCGGAACCTGCCTATCAGCTGCAAGAAGTGTAGCTTCTTCCACCAAAATTAAACGATCGATAGCATTGGCGACAGACATAAAACCCCCAAACGACCAACACTGCAGGGGAAAGCCCGACATAATGACCCACAAATTCATCTTAACCAACTTCTCGGGCCAGGGGTTAAATCTAGAATGCCATCTGGAAAAAACAAGGGAACCTTCATCGATAACCCAAAACCAGCTTTCTATCAGATGAAGGATTTCCTCAATAAGAAAGTGGAAGCTATACCAACCATTTACTAGCAGATTGACCCAGGGAATGTACTGAATGATGGGTTTCTAGAACTTGCCCATCTAGTCAATGATTTCAGACTGTGAGAGTCGAATTAATTCAAATCTCCCGAGCAGGGTTCATTTAGTAAGCCCAATCACCATGTCGAAGGTCACGTCTCGTCCCAAAACAAAAGAGGATTTATCCTGTTTGACCTTCTCCAATTTATGTTTCCTCTTCCTTAGAGCCCTAGCCCCAGTCACAGGATTCCTGAGAACAAAATCCGAGGTCTCCACCTCTCTAAGTTCATTCCCAGGAGTGTGTGTAGGCGGAAGTGAAGTAGGACCAACATCCCCAAAACCCTCCGAACGGGAAGAAGGCACCACCAAATGCCCAGGCCTCAAATTCCTCCTCGTATGTCTAATAAAATCCACTAAAGCGTTAGGGTTTGAACGTATAAAATCCTCCGGGAAAGTAAAGGAGTCTGACGTATCTAATTTGAAAACATGAGTTCAAACCTCCGTCGATGTAGTAGAAGTAAACCCCATCCCATCAGAGGAAACCCTAATGGGTGACATGATAGAGGAAAAAATCCGGTAGGTTACCATAAATGTCTCACCGAAACCCACGGAAGACCGACGATGGTATACCAGAAACCAAACAGTGAAAAAAAAAAAGGTGCACAAAGCCGACAGGCTAAACAGACAACGAAACGGAACAGAGAGAAAAAAAATTAGAAAGGCCTTCCCACTTTTTTTATAACTTAGTTAGTACTAAACTAATTTGCATGATTAGTGGACTCCAATTATCGACAAAGGAGAGCTAATAATGGTATCCATTATCAATAAAACAGAAACCGACCAGCAACAACCCTGCAAACCCTAACCGGGTCTGATTATGGGTTTCTCAAAGAAACTAATACGTAGTCATTATGGAAACCCCATGTAGAAACTAATATGTATTCATTATGGAAACCCCATTTGTTTTTCTATTCCTGAAGATAACACTCATCCTACCTAACATAACATGTTTCTTTTCCAAGAGGTGACATATGTCATGGATAGATCACTCACAAGTCAACGATGATGAAAATAATAGCTGGGCTACCTAAAAATGCTAAAGGCACCAACCCAATTGCAAGAAAGCGCGAGCAACATCCATGCATCTATCACCAAAATTGGATGACGACTAGCTAACTTTGTCCCTTTCATTTAAACTCTTCCTACCTCGCACCCATTTCAGACATATTGCCGAACATAAACTCAAGGCCTCATTTTTTTTCTGCAAGTATTTTCCCAAGTTAAGAAACATGGATTTCTTAACATGACGTGCCAGATTAAAATCAAGTATCCATAATTTCCCTTCTATTCGATGTTAATTGACTTACATTGTGCTAGAATTGGCCTCCGAAGTTATTGTGGCTTCTAAGTTATAGGAGAAGAATTTATTTATTTATTTTTTCTTTCTAAACCAGATAGATACTCTTTAAATGGTTAAACCCTCGTAACCAGTATGTTGTGATCATGTTGTCATGTTAGTTAACTTTGGTATTTGTAAGCAATATATGTATGTTGTTGTTATAAGCCACATTACCCATCTGTGTACCAGAATGTAATTATATTTCTTTGTCATTACTCATGTAGGTTGTAATATCCCCTATAGAGGATATGCTAGATTTTCCCACTGTTGTGATCTCTAGTCTGGTTTAGTACTTACATCAAACACTTCGGAAGATCATCTAATTGTTCGATGTTTACTCCTTTAGTTGAACCACTGATTGTTTATGGATTTTGCTCGGTATGTGTGTATGTTTATGTTATCACACAATGTAGTTCTCAACTGAAAGATCTTATCTAGGATGGTAGAGGAGGACAATTAACCGGTGACACCTAAGAGGGCCTCAATTCCCAAGATAGATTGTTTTTCACGCCAATCGATGTACTCTTAACTTCTTGCTATCCAGACCACAGATAACAAAGGGGAAGACCCTGCTCTACTCTTAAAGAGAGATATCCAACCCAAACACCAAATCAAACAAATCAAACGATAAATATAGAGTGAAGGGTGTAGAACCCTAGATTTAAGGAATGGAGCTATTGTAGAGGCTTAGGGAAGATGAGATATGAAAGCTGATTAATTCAATTACAATAGCTCATAATTAAGGATAAATCCAGGATATAGGTGCTAGGGTAAATGATCAAAATAAACTACCTTGGGAAACATGTACTTATAATAGGAAAAATGGTCCCAAGGAGTAGATCTGAATGGATTATGGCTTCCTATCACAACTTGACGACAAATATGACAATATCAAAGGTCACAAGCTCAAAAACAAGGTTTTGATCATCCATAAGATAGGCAAACAAGGAGGGCACAACCATGGAAAGATCAGTGCATAGGGAAATGGGAAGAAGGAGTCCACAGAGAAAGACACCCTTGAGGACCCACCTGGAGTTAGGCCTAAGGATGAAAACCCATAATTTGTTCGCCAGAAAACAAAATAACAAATCCTAGAGAATTTTAATAAATTTATATTTAGGGTTTGAAAAGTAAAATTAAATGGCCAATGGTTTAGAATTTCAAACAAAAAGATCAAGTGTAGATCTTACCCATAAAATCTTGTAGATGCCTTGAAGGTGATGATTTACCTCTACCCGATCAATCTAAGATGATTTAACAGCGTCTCCAAGTGAAATTGATTTTCCCACGGAAGCCTATGCGCCCCTCTCTCTTGCACAAGCAAACTACGACAGTAAGATTTGATGTTCAACATAAAAAGACTATAACAAGAAGAGAAATATCAAGAAGCATATCAATGATCACATATACAATTTAAAACCCACTAATACAAATCCACTTCAAAGTGGAGCGAGTTGAGGAGCCCCTTCAAAAATGCCCAAGTTGAAGTTACCCTCCTGTAGTAATACAATGTTTCTACGAAAATATTTTGGATCCACAAAAATATCTCAAATGCTAAGAGAAATAAACTTTATAATCTCCATCCAAGAACAATCCACAAATAAATGTTGAAATTTGGATGAGATTTGATCTTTAATTCTTTTAGATGCAAAGATTTGAAGCAACGAGACAATTCAATCCATGAAATTCATACACCCATAACACAAGATATACCCTGAGAAAAATCCTCAAAATTATGAGAACAAAAACCCCAACAATTCTTCTCAATATAATATAATGGATAGCAGAGAATGCTTTCTTTTACAACATAAAGATTGCTTTCGAAATATAAGAGATCACCAAACTTCTTGATGAAGATACATAAGCAATAGAGAAGAGAGATCAATCGGATGTGTGCTCAGCACAACAATAATAAGAACAAACTATACCCTGCATAAAGAGAAGCGCCTTTCCTTCGATGGAGAAGAGAATTCGCTTCACACTGGATTCAACAATCATGTATAACATATTTATACATTCTTCTATTCTATTTTTAACTTCTAACTTTAGGATAAACTTGCCCTCAAACTGAATGTATTAATCTTGCATGGAGTGGTGTGCCCCACTTCTTATGTAGTACTTCATCTCACTGAGCTGTCACTTAGGATGAACTCATCTCTTAACTGAAAGCTTGCCCACTTAGTTAAGTAGCTAACTTAAGTGTTGACATTGAAGTTTCACAACTCACGTGTCATCTTTTAGTTTAACATAAGTGTCGTCATGCAATAACACTTTGTTAACTAGATCTTCTTTTTAACTGAAGCTTTAACTGAAGCATTGATACTTAACTAAATCTTTATAACTAAAGCTTTATTAATTTGAGTTCTCTTTAATTAGTTGAAGTGTCTGCATGGGAAATTTCAAATTCTCTTGATCTCTATGCTTTATATTTTATTTATTTATCTCTTACTGCATGGTCAATATGTGCTAACTTTAATTATCCATCACATCACATTATACTAAGAAGAATTATCGGATGTTGTGATCTTATTATATTATTCCGGACCAAATGATCATATGCTAAATTAATTCACTTTAGAGGTGATCAATCTCTAAAGGAGACTTAATAGCAATATGTCGATCATGGTTAATAATATATCACATAACATTAAATGCTTTTAACAAGTAAAGCATGACCTTTATACGGAAGATCCACCTCTATAAGGGAGGTCCATCTCATGGATAACTTTATATGAAAGGTTCACATGATAATCATGACTTGATACACACAAGTTCGAAGCTTTGTCTAACAAGACTTTACAACATCATTACTTTGATCAGTTACCTCTATACAGGAGGAATAACCTTTACATGGAAGGCGATCAAACTGCTCACCTCTATACGGGAGGATCAATCTTGACTACACAAGATTGGTTTGGAGAATGTCTCTTGATGCTGTATATTTAAAACTCCCTCTCTGTGAGGGAGGCATTCTCTTCCATACCAAGCTTGTCTCAGAAGTACCTGAACTTCATCACTGATAGAGGCTTTGTTAACACATCTGCAATCTGCTCATCAGTAGCAATGTACTGAAGTTTCACTATACCTTTCTATACCATGTCTCAGATGAAGTGATACTTCATTTCAATGTGCTTCGATTTGTCATGAAACACTGGGTTTTCAGAAAGCTTGATGCAACTCTGATTGTCACACCTAATAATGGTAGGCTCAAGCTTTTCACTGAACAAACCTGGAAGTAGCTTTCTGAGCCACACTGCTTCTCGGCAGGAAACACTAGCAGCTATGTATTCTACTTTAGTAGTGCTCTGGGCTACGGATCCCTGCTTCCTGCTGGACCAAGATATCATAGCTGATCCTAGGCTATAAAAGTAGCCAGATGTGCTCTTACAGTCCACAATTCTTCATCCCCAGTTCGAGTCTGTATAAACAAGTAACATGACACCTCCACTGGAGGCATATATGAGTCCAGATGAATTTGTACCTCGAAGGTACCTAAGCACATGCTTAGCAGCTGTCCAGTGTTTGTGTCTCGGATCAGACATAAATTGACTCAAAATTTTCACAACATAACATATATCAGGCCTCGAATGTATCAAGTACATTAGCGAGACTACAAGTTGTCTATACAAAGTGGGATCTACTGGATTTGATCCAGAGCCTGACTCATGAAGTTTCCTCAAATTGGAAACCATCGGTGTAGTCATAGATTTGCAATATATCATTCCAAACCTACGCAATATATCCACACTATACTTCCCTTGAGATATAAAAATTTCATCTTTTATTTGCGGGATCTCAATGCTAAGAAAGTATTGCATTAGACATAAATCTTTCATCTTGAACTTTGAGGTGAGCTCCCTCTTGCACCAAGCAATTAGATGTTCCTCTCTAGTGAGAAACAAATCATCAACATACAAAACCAATATCAATAGTTGGTTCTTCACTACTTTGAAGTACAAATTTGGATTAGCTTCACTCTTACAAAAACCCAGTTTTTGAAGGTAGCTATCAATTCTGGAGTACCAAAACCTAGGGGCTTGCTTAGTCCCATATAGAGCTTTCTTTAGCTTGCAAACATGGGAATCCTTCCCATGCACCACAAATCCTTCAGGTTGCTGAATATAAACCTCTTTCTCAACCTCACCATTGAGAAAGGCTGTTTTCACATCCATCTGGTGAAGTTTCCATCCTAGAATAGATGCAAGTGCAATCATTGCTCGGATTGTGGTGTACCTTGCCACAGGGGCAAAGGTCTCATAATAATCGATGCCTTCTTTTTAAGAGAAACTTCTCGCAACTAATTTGTATTTATACTTGTCAATGCTACCATCCGCATCATGCTTTATCTTGTAAATCCATCTGGAAGTCATAATGGACTTCCCTTCATGTTTGGGAACAACCTCCCAAACATCATTCTTCACTATAGATTTGTACTCTTCTGTCATTGCATCTTTCCAAACTTGCTTCTTTGAAACTTCTTCATATGGGGATGGCTCTGAATCACTAATGTGACTCATCAGTGCAACATACTCTGAATATATGTCAGGTTGCTTGCACTATCTGGATGAGCCTGTTGGTGCTCCATGTTTCTCTTCAATTTTGTAAGATGTCTAAGCACCGAGCAGATCTTCTTTTAGCCGGAGGTTCATCAGGTGACCTCTCAACCAGTTCTACTGGCTCTTCAGGAGCTAGCGAATTTGAGGCATCTTCTGGTTTCTCCTTCTCTAACTCTAAAGGGGGAGAATCAGACTCAGGATCCTCCATCTCTGAATCACATTGAATCTCTTTCGATCTATTGAAAGCAACTTTCTCATGGAAGGTAACATCTCAGCTAACTTCAATGTGTCTCTCACCATATACATATATTTAGTATGCTTTGGATGACTCGCTATAACCCACAAAGGTTCCTTTCTTTCCAGAAGGCTCCATCTTTGTTCTCTTTTCTTTGGGTACATGAAGGTATACTCGGCTCCTGAATATACTCAAGTGTGAGATGTTTGGATTCTCATCGAATATAAACATTTCTTCTGGTGTCTTCTCATCTAGAATGGCATGTGGGCTTCTATTCTGGATGTGCAAAGTTGTATGGGTAGCTTCTTCCCACAATGAGGTAGACATATCTTGATCATGCATCATGGATTTTGCAGCCTCACATATGGTTCTATTCTTTCTTTCGGCAACTCCATTTTGTTGAGGGTTGTATGGTACTGTTAATTGTCTATATATCACTACATAGCTCATTAAATGCATGTGAATCAAATTCATCTCCATTATCGGACCTTAATGCATAGATGTGATTTCCTTTTTGATTTTCAACTAGGGCCTTAAACTCTTTAAATTTGCTAAGAGTTTCACTTTTAGCCTTCATGAAATAAATCCACGACTTCCTAGAAAAATCATCTATGAAAAATACATAATATAAGAAGTCACTCAGGGAGGGGGATGACATGGGACCACATACATCAAAATGTATTAAATCTAAAATCCCTTTAGATCTAGTAGAATTGCTAGAAAATATTTTCTTAACATCCTTCTCAAGTGCACAACCTCGACATACACTATCATGCTCAAAATCAAATATGGGCATATATTTTACAATCTTTTGAAGTCCCAGTAGCACTTTGTAGTGTAGGTGTCCAAGCCTTCAGTGCCATAGCTCACATGGACTGATAGTGTGGTGAATCATAGCTTGAATGTACTTCCCGGGTACCTTGTAGAGTTCTCCCTCTTGAACTCCAATCACAACAACAAATTCTAGGATTTTGTTCTTGAAGCATTTGCATTCAAGAACCGAAACTGAGAGGAGGTTCTTCTTCAATCCTGGAACATATAGAATGTACTCCACATGTATAATATCATTGGTGCTCAGTTGGAATGAGGTGGATACAACTCCTTGGATCGAATAAGTTGAGTTGTCCCCCAAATCTAGCATGAATGTGAATTATTTCTCTTTTATATCGGTGATGGCACTCTTGTAACCAGTCATATGTTTGGATGCATCACTGCCAATCAACCACGTGTCTGCATTTGTGATGAAGGATCCCGAAAGGGATGAGACAAGATAATACTCCCTTCTTGTCTCATTTTCTTCGGATGCATTCTTTTGAGTGATTTCATCTTCTATGGCGGTAGAAGCATGAAAATTTCCTTTCCGCTTTGCTCTGCAATCTCTTGAGAAATGGCCTTTCTTGTTGCAATTGAAGCATTTAGCTTTTGACTTGTCAAAGCCTTTGTTGAGCTCCTTCTTCTTTGAATGAGAGAAATTCTTTTGGAAGAAGGGTTTCTTTCCTTTCTTCATTCTTGCCGCGAGGGAAATATTTTCTTCTTTGATGCACACTGACTTGGTCTAGATTCACCCCTCCTCTTGGAGGCAGTAATGCCACAACCTTTCGAAGTTAGGTTGTACCTATCGGTCATTTACCACAGGTAAGAATGTCTCCCATGAGGATGGGAGACCATCAATAGCAGTTTGGAGAAGATCATCTTCATCCACAACTACTCCAATACTAGCAAACTAATCTCTTACCTGAGAGATATTGGAGAAGAAGGAAGCCATTGTCTCATCCATCTCCATCTTTAAGTTCTGAAGCTTATTCTTCAATTCCATCTTTTGACTCGGGGCCTTCTTCTTATATAGATTAGTCAATGTGTCATAACATTCTTTCGCGGTCTTCAAGGGTGTGATCACATGCATCAAGTAATCTTTTACCGAATCATAGATGATCCGTTTAGCCTTAGCTTGATTCTTCTTGAAGTTGATGCGCCTTGCATTAGATGTAGGCTCCTCCACCACATGTAATGTCCCCTCCCATCATACCAGCATGATAGAGAGGACGTGAAACTAAATCCGGGCATCTAGCCCCATATCCATTAAGTAAAACTCATTGATAAAAAGACATATACATGTGCATGTTATAGAAACATAGCGGAATTTAAAAATCATGTTTAATATCTAACATACATTCAAACATTTCTGTGACAGCCATTAAATAAAGACATTGCAGAATTTATAAAAGAGAATACTTATCTTAACAAAGTAGTCCCAAGCAACCAGCTATGCATCTGCAACGTTCCACCCAACCATAGGCCAGTTGTGCTTATCAACCTCTTGATACAACTGCCACCCCCGAGCTGGGCATGATTTCTACAAGGAACCAGGGAACAACAGACTCACACATAGCCAATCATACACCATGATGAGCCAAGCCAATCTACAATTGGGTTTATCAGGCTGCCGGAAATGGAAAGGAAGAATTGCTAAGCTAGTGAGCTCAACCACAGAGCTATGGATACCTTTACAAGATCTATTTAGCTTGGCACCCACAATGCCTACACACCCCACTCAAGGAAGTATTCCCTTCACCAATTCACAGTCCCTCAGGCCATACCTTCCAATTCTAGAGTGTCCCAGGTGTGCATAGAAGAGTAGCCAGCCCTCTTGATCTTCTTGAGAGGTTATTCTCCCCACTAGGTTTATCAAGCCAATTCTGTCCACTACCACTCCAAAAATTTTGCTCATAGGTTCAAACCAAAACAGGGATGCACATAACAGCAAAACCACAATTGCTGGGTATGAGGAAAAACGTTTCTTCAGTGGGATGCCCAAGGAGGAGGTTTCTACCAATTCAGAAAAACGTGGGAAAGCCCAAAAACGAAATGGCAATTGGGGAACAACCCTGGAGAGCAGAAATCGTTTTTAGAAAAATGTCGATGGGCATTTTGGGGCAAAAACGACCTCCATCACAGTCCCAAATCGTGGCCCTTCTCTCCCAGCTGCTGTATAATGCAAAAACGAGCTCCCAGGCATGGAAAATGCAGGAAAAATGGTGAAAAACGTGATGGGGAAAGACCCAATAGTTCAGACTGCGTGAGAGAGGAAAGACTGTGTTTAGAATGGCTTGGGGCACCATTTCGTGGGTGTTTTCTTGCCCAAGGAGACAAAATACGATTTCCCAGGTTGATGGCTTGCCCATACATGAAATTGGCTGCCATACCTCTCCATTCCCAAGGCATTAACTGCCTCAACCAACTCTTGGAAGAATTAAATGATTGGGTCCCTAACCCAAAATGGGTAGTTGGTGGTTTATGGGTTTTCTCATTGACACATGGATTAACACCATTAGCTCATGGGTTTGAATAATTTTCCACCCTATTCCTTGTAGAATCATGCCCCCATCTCTTTGTTTCATTGCATAGCTAGTTGTGGGTATTTTTCATTAAAATTCGTATTTACATGATGTCTTATTTACATTGTGCCTATCTAGCACAAGAACCATAGGCATCTATTTTTAATTGTCGATACATAAAATGCTAAATCAATGGTGGGGCCTTGGCCTTGAGCTCCTCACCATGATTAAATAAAAATATTTACATCATTTACGATTTAAATGCAAAGGGGGTCAAAATGGGGACATTACATTCCCCTCCCCTTACATTAGCACTGTCCTTAGTGCTCATCAAAATTGAACAAAAATGGATATGCCACCCTCATGGCATCCTCCAGCTCCCATGCAGCCTCATCGGGACCGTAGTGCTTCCATTGCACCTTTACCTGTCCGATGGCTCGGTTCCAGAGCAATGTTACCTTCTTGTCTAGGATGCGCAATGGATCGGTTTGGAATTCTCCCTCGGGTTCCACCTGGATCACATCCCAATTAATCACATGGTTAGGATCATGTACATATTTCTTAAGCAAAGAGACATGAAAAACATTATGAGCTTTAGTGCTAGCAGGAAATGCAAGTCTATATGCAACTGGTCCTATTCTTCCAAGCACTTCAAATGGCCCACAATATCTAGGTGATAGCTTGGCACAACTCCCAAGCTTCAAGGAACTCTTCCTTGTTTTCACTCTAAGATACACATGATCCCCAACATTGAATTCCCTATGCACTCTATGTTTATTAGCATAGCTTCTGTCTATCCTGGGCTGTTTTTAAATTTTGCCGGATCTTGGCAACTTCTTGCTCCATTTCCTTAAGCAATTCTGGCCCAAGTACAATTCTGTTCACTAGATTGTCCCAAGTCACTGGTGTCCTACACCTTCCGCCGTACAAAGCCTCATAAGGACTCATTCCCAACGATGCTTGTTTCCCATTGTTATATGCAAATTCTACCAAGTGTAGATAATCCTCCCACTTGGATGGTTTGTCCATTACATACATGCGGAGCATGTCTTCAAGCACTCGATTTACTCTTTCTGTTTGCCTATCTGTTTGAGGATGGTATGCGGTACTAAAGCTTAGTTGTGTACCCAAATCTGCAAAGAGACCTTTCCAAAAATTGGAAGTGAGCTTGGTATCCCTGTCGAAAATTATTGCCTTAGGCAACCCATGCAATCTAAAAATTTCCTTCATGAAAATATTTGCAATGGCATCGGCTTTATGTGTGGACTTAACCGGTATAAAATGTGCTGCCTTTGTTAACTTGTCCACCACAACCATGATGGAATCATGTTGTCTCATATTCATTGGCAATCCTGTAATAAAGTCCATGGATATTACTTCCCATTTCCATTCTAGAATTGGCACTGGGAGCAACAAACCTGCTGGCTGTTGGTGTTCACTTTTCACCCACTGACATTCCATGCACTTAGAAATGTATTCAGCGACATCCTTCTTCATGCCTGGCCAGAAATAATATTTTCTTGCTGTAGCAATTATTTTCTGATATCTTGGGTGACCAGAGTATGGAGCTTTATGGATTTCATCCATAACAATTCTCCTCAAATCTGCCGCATTTGGAATATAGACTCTATTCTTATAGGTAAGAAGTCCGCCTTCTTCCAAATGATAGCCTTCATACTTCTTGCCAAGGTCTTGCTGCTACAATTTGTCCTTTATCTGCACGTACACTTCATCCTCAACAATATGGTTAACAATCTGCTGCTTCAAATCTGGTTGGCAAGTACTAAGTGCCGCCACATGCATTTCATGTACCTTCCTGCTGAGTGCATCAACCACCTTGTTTTCTTTCCCTTTTATGTGTTTGATTTCAAAATCAAATTCACACAAAAATTCCAACCATCTAGATTTCCTAGCATTTAAAGTTGGCTGATCAAACAAGTATTTCAGACCACAATGGTCTGTCCTTAATTCAAATTTTCTTCCCATTAAGTAATGCCTCCACATTTTTAAGGCATGTACTATGGCTGCAAGTTCTATATCATGAGTAGCATAGTTCTTCTCATGCTCCTTCAACTTTCTTGACTCATAGCATATCACGTGGTTGTCTTGCATAAGAATTCCTCCAAGTCCTTGATTGCATGCATCGGTACACACCACAAAGTTTTTTCCTGGGTCTGCAATTTTCAAAATTGGTGCACTTGTAAGAAGATTCTTCAACCGTTGAAAAATTTCCTCACATATTGGCGACCATTCAAACTTTATCCCATTCTTTTGCAAAGAAGTGAACGGGTTTACAACCTTGGAGAATCCTTCGATAAACCTCCTGTAGTAACCAACAAGGCCCATAAAAGATCTCACATCAGTCACATTCCTTGGAGTTGGCCAATTCATAATGGCTTCAATCTTCTCAGGGTCTACAGATATTCCTTCTTCGGAGATGATGTGACCCAAATAATGAATTCTATCTTTATAAAAGTCACATTTGCTCAAATTTGCATACAGCTTATGCTCCCTTAGTAATTGCATTGTCATTCTCAAATGTTCTTCATGCTCTTCTTCATTCTTAGAATATATGAGAATGTCGTCTAGGAATACAAGAACAAACTTGTCCAAATACTTGCTAAAAACATTATTCATGAGACACATGAATGTAGCTGGTGCATTTGTGAGACCGAATGGTACCACTACAAACTCATAGTGTCCATACCTTGTTCTAAAGGCAGTCTTATGAATATCTTCTTCTTTGATTCTTACCTGATGGTAACCAGACCTCAAGTCAATCTTTGAAAATACCTTTGCTCCTCTCATTTGGTCAAAAACGTCATCAATTCGGGCAATGGGTATTTTTTCTTCACAGTGACTTTGTTCAACTGCTCGTAGTCAATACATAACCTGAGTGTTCCATCTTTCTTTTTCACAAATAGAACAGGTGCTCCCCACGGGGACACACTTGGCCTAATATATTTCTTTTCTAGCAACTCTTGTAATTGCATTTTCAATTCTAGCAATTCCGATGTACTCATCCTGTAGGGTGTCTTAGACACTGGTGCCGCTCCTGGCGCAAGTTCAATTGTAAATTCAATGTCTCTCTTTGGAGGGAGTCCTGGAATCTCATCAGGAAAAACATCCCTGAATTCTTGCAATACATGATAGTCCTCCAATTTAAGAGTTTCATCCTCTGCTGCCTCTAAAATGTGAGCTGCATACAATTGACATCCCTTCCTACAGAACTTCTTCAGCTGCATGGATGAAACCTGTCTAACAGAAGTCACCTTTGGAATGCCTTTTACAACCCTCGGGTTTCCTTTTTCGTCCATGCATTCAAATGTCTTATTGTAGCAATCAAGTTTAACCCTGTGTTCTTCTAACCAATCCATTCCAATGAGAATATCATAGGAACCAAGTGGCAAAATATTTAGATCTGCATAAGTGAATAGCCCATCCATCTCTAATGGACATTTCTCTACTATTTCACTAACTTTTCTCTTGGTTCCAGTGGCTAGTTGAACTAACCATGATTTACTATGCTTTAATTTCTTGAAAGCACAAATCTCAACAATTCTAGGAGTGACATAACTGTGAGTAGATCCAGGATCAATCAAAATAGAAACATATTGCTTAGCAATCTTACCTTCAACTTCAACCACAGTCGACTGATGATCTGCCTGGCGGTCGTCTAGAGCTGCATAGATTCTAGGGATTTTCCTTGCCACTTGACTCATAGTTTCAGCTCCTTGGATGTTGTGAACTTGATTTGGATTCCCATTCCGATGTGGACAGTTCCTAAGCATGTGGTATCCTTCACAACCCCAACATTGAAGTGGTTCTCTTTGCTCCTTTGGATCTCTTGGCTTGTCTCCCATCATCCTAGTTGGCTTAGTCACAACCTGTGATAGTTGCCTTTGCTGATTCCGGAATTGAGGAGGCTTGAACCCCTTCTTCCTTTGATCAAACTTTTCATTTTTCCTATCCTTCCATGCCTTATGGAATTTCGGTTTGCTTCTATTTTGATCAAAGCAATACTTGGCCTTTCTTATGGCCTCCTCTAGAGTTCGAGGTTCAGCAAACTCAATTCTATCTTTTTATGACTGGGGCAGTCCACTTAGGAAACGATGAATTTTCACCTTATCATCTCGAATATACCTGACATACCTTAGCAGCTCCAAGAACTTGTTTGCATATTCTTCCATGGTCAATTGTCCCAATCTCAGCTCATGGAACTCTTTGATCTTACCATCATAGTACCTATCATAGAGGTACTTCTGCTTGAAGTATTTCTTGAACTGCTTCCACACAATCTTCCTTTCGTTGATCTTCTTCACTTGCCTGATGTGTTCCCACCATATAGATGCTCTTCCATTCAAGTTGAAGATGGCTACCCTTGCCTTCATATTTCCCGAGTAGTCTTGGACTTGGAAATACTTTCTCATCCCAAGAAGCCAAGCTTCAGCTTCTTGACCAGATTTTACCTCTCCATCAAATGTAGGAGGTTTTGCCTTCTTAAATTCCCCATGTGAATTGTTCTTATAGTACTTCTTCCTCTTACTCCTGCGAGATGAAGAGCTTGAACCCTCAATGGATTCTTCAGAGTTAGATGATTCATTAGAAGAGATTTCTGGAGTATAAGTTTGGTTTGTAGAAACTCTTCTTGGGCTACTGGCCTTCTTGCAGGAATTCCTCCTAGAACTACTCCCACCCCTTTCTAGGTTTGATGTTTGATGCCCAGAGTTTATTTTCCTTTGGATGTCTGTCAAACTCTGTAGCATGGCTGCATTCAACTGATTTTGTTCTTCCTGAGCTTTAATCATCCTTTCATTATCTTCCCTACAGCTTTGCAACTCCACCCTTAGGCTTCTCATGGTGGCTGCAATACCTGGAGGAGTCTCTTGATTTCTTCTCCCATTAGATCCTGTTTCAGCATTTTCAACATGTATGTTCTCCCCCATGGCATTTGTCTCAGGCTCATAGGGATCCTGTGCATCTTCCATGATGTTGATTTTCTTGGACCAACCAAGATCCAAAACTTTCCAACTGTACTACCTAGAAAGCTGCCTTGATGTAACTATGATTCTGCAAAATGTGTTCATCCACACAATTGTTAGCTGCATTATATTCTCAGAAATTGATAAATTTCTTTCATGCACGTGGGAAAATATTATATTGACAATTTGTCAAATCATAGATTTTTATCACAATCAACGACATATGAGGGGGGGGGGGGAACGACGGGGGTCAAGGGGGCTTGCCCCCTTGTGGCTGGCGGGTCGAGGGCAGCGCCCTCGTTTTTTTTTTGGTTGTAAATCCTTCATTTCACGCAATCTGGTGCATAAGTTCCATGGCAATTTTTCCATTTTCGGCACCTGAAAATCTCCCTAAAAAATGGCTAAAATTCCTTGTTTCAGAGCAACTTGTGGAGTTCTTCCACAATTTCGGAAGAGAATTGGAAATTCCTTCCGCAGTTTCGGAAGACATTCCGAAATTCTTTCCGCAGTTTTGGGGCGGTTTGCCGAATGCTTCCGCAATTGCAGGGCGGTTTGTTGAATGCTTCCGCAATTGCAGGGCGATTTGCTGAAGGCTTTTGCAATGCGGGACGATTCGCGGAACTCTTCTGCAACTTCAGAACAATTCACGGAACTCTTCCGCAACTTCAGAACGATTTGCGGAACTCTTCCGCAATTTCGGGGTGATTCGCCGAAGTCTTCCGCAGTTGCGGGAAGATTCGCCGAAGTCTTTTGCAGTTGCGGTATGATTCGTCGAAGTCTTCTGCAGTTGCGGGATGATTCACCGAAGTCTTCTGCAGTTGCGGGACGATTCGTTGAAGTCTTCTGTAGTTGCGGGACGATTCACCGAATTCTCCCACTGTTTCGGTGAAGATTTCCGAGTTCTCCCCGAAACATACTTAAACAAAATTTTTCAAAAATACTTAAAACAATTTCTGAGTTCCTTCTTTTCTTCTTCCTGTGATGACTGCTGCTCAACAGGAGGTAACCTTACCTCTGCAAACTATCCAACTTAGCCAGTTTAGGCCCGATGCTGAGACCTGTGGTGATCAGGAAGAGACCTTCCCATGTGACTATAATCAGATTTGTCCCATAGAGGTCCAATGCTGCAACTAGCAGCTCTGATACAAAAATGTAATGTCCCCTCCCATCATACCAACATGATAGAGAGGACGTGACACTAAATCCGGGCATCTAGCCCCATATCCATTAAGTAAAACTCATTGAGAAAAAGACATATACATGTGCATGTTATAGAAACACAGCGGAATTTAAAAATCATGTTTAATATCTAACATACATTCAAACATTTCTGTGACAACCATTAAATAAAGACATTGCAGAATTTATAAAAGAGAATACTTATCTTAACAAAGTAGTCCCAAGCAACCAGCTATGCATCTGCAACGTTCCACCCAACCATAGGCCAGTTGTGCTTATCAAACTCTTGATACAACTGCCACCCCCGAGCTGGGCATGATTTCTACAAGGAACCAGGAAACAACAGACTCACACATAGCCAAGCATACACCATGATGATCCAAGCCAATCTACAATTGGGTTTATCAGGATGCTAGAAAATGGAAAGGAAGAATTGCTAAGCTAGTGAGCTCAACCACATAGCTATGGATACCTCTATGAGATCTATTTAGCTTGGCACCCACAATGCCTACACACCCCACTCAAGGAAGTATTCCCTTCACCAATTCACAGTCCCTCAGGCCATACCTTCCAATTCTAGAGTGTCCCAGGTGTGCATAGAAGAGTAGCTAGCCCTCTTGATCTTCTTGAGAGGTTATTCTCCCCACTAGGTTTATCAAGCCAATTTTGTCCACTACCACTCCAAAAATTTTGCTCACAGGTTCAAACCAAAATAAGGATGCACATAACAACAAAACCACAATTGCCGGGTATGAGGAAAAACGTTTCTTCAGTGGGATTCCCAAGGAGGAGGTTTCTACCAATTCAGAAAAACGTGGGAAAGCCCAAAAATGAAATGGCAATTGGGGAACAACCCTGGAGAGCAGAAATCATTTTTAGAAAAATGTCCATGGGCATTTTGGGGCAAAAACGACCTCCATCACAGTCCCAAATCGTGGCCCTTCTCTTCCAGCTGCTGTACAATGCAAAAACGAGCTCCCAGGCATGGAAAATGCAGGAAAAATGGTGAAAAACGTGATGGGGAAAGACCCAATAGTTCAGACTGCATGAGAGAGGAAAGACTATGTGTTTAGAATGGCTTGGGGCACCATTTCGTGGGTGTTTTCTTGCCCAAGGAGACAAAATACGATTTCCCAGGTTGATGGCTTGCCCATACACGAAATTGGCTGCCATACCTCTCCATTCCAAAGGCATTAACTGCCTCAACCAACTCTTTGAAGAATTAAATGATTGGGTCCCTAACCCAAAATGGGTAGTTGGTGGTTTATGGGTTTTCTCATTGACACATGGATTAACACCATTGGCTCAAGGGTTTGAATAATTTCCCTCCCTATTCCTTGTAGAATCATGCCCCCATCTCTTTGTTGCATTGCATAGCTAGTTGTGGGTATTTTTCATTAAAATTCGTATTTACATGATGTCTTATTTACATTGTGCCTATCTAGCACAAGAACCATAGGCATCTATTTTTAATTGCCGATACATAAAACACTAAATCAATGTTGGGGCCTTGGCCTTGAGCTCCTCACCATGATTAAATAACAATATTTACATCATTTACGATTTAAATGCAAAGGGGGTCAAAATGGGGACATTACACCACAGTGGATACATAGCCATCCAAGTCATGTTCCTCTAGGATGTTGAGAATCCTAGCCTTCCAAGTGTTGAATTTTGAGGTGCCCTTAAGACCGTCTTCTGGTCGTACAAAGACCGATGACATAGTCTTCAAATATTGTGCTCAACTTCTCAGGATCAATGTAGGCTCTAATTGGTGTGCAAAACTAAGCTCCTTCACTCCCAGATCTCTAATAGCATGTTGAAATTTGGTTGAGCTTTGATCTTTAATTATTTTAGATGCATAGATTTGAAGCAATGAGACAATTCAATCCATGAAATCCATACACCCATAACACAAGATATACCCCGGGGAAAATCCTCAAAATTATGAGAACAAAAATCCCAACAATTATTCTCAATATAAATTCATACACCCATAACACAAGATATACCCTGGGGAAAATACTCAAAATTATGAGAACAAAAACCCCAACAATTATTCTCAATATAATTTAATGGATAGCAGAGAATTCTTTCTTTTACAACATAACATATTGCTTTGAGAAGATAAGAGAACACCAAACTTGGTGAAGATAAAAAAGCAATAGAGAAGAGAGATCAATCAGATGTGTGCCCAACACAACAATAATAAGTATGAATAATACCCTGCACAAAGAGAACCACCTTGCCTTCAATGGAGAAAAGAATTCGCTTCACACTGGATTCAACAATCACGTATAATATATTTATACATTCTTCTCTTATGTTTTTAACTTCTAACTTTAGAATAAACTAGCCCTCAAACTGGATGCATTAATCTTGCATGGAGTGGTGCGCCCCACTTCTCATGTAGTGCATCATCTCACTGAGCTATCACTTAGGATGAAATCGCCTCTTAACTGAAAACTTGCCCACTTAGTTAAGTGGCTAACTTAAGTGTCCACATGAAAGTGTCACAATTCACGTGTCATCTTTTAGTTTAACATAAGTGCTGTCATGCAATAACACTTAGTTAACTAGATATTCTTTTTAACAGAAGCTTTAACTGAAGGATTGATAATTAACTGAAGCTTTATTAATTCAAGTTCTCTTGAATTAGCTGAAGTGTCTGTTACCGGACAATGCACTCGACCGAAGGCGAGCCGGATCTCCCTAGCTCAATGCGAGTCTAGAACAAATAGAACAGACTACAAACACGTTTCCTAGATCTACTTAAGGATCAAGTACTAGATGTCTTACCTCTTTGATTTCGCTATCCTTTCTCCTGAATGTTGCTCCACGTTCCAAGGTCGGCAGATCCAAGCTACAAGACCTGTTAAGACACAGAAAAGAGAAACGAGTAAAGAGCATCTATACAATAAGATATCTATGTAAACAATTAAGCAGGTAAACAACACAACATCATTACACATTAAGAATGATATTGGTGGAAAACATTTGTATTACTGCAAATAGAGGAGTACATGATAGAGATATAGAACTACAACCAATGACTTAATGTAGTGTCCCTTCTCCACATAAGCCAATTGCCAAGCCCTTCCAAGGAAGCATGAATTCTCCAAGAGGTGAGTGAAGGTGTCTTAAGAGATTTCACCAGCATGTAGATACCATAGTCTTCCTTCTTTTGGTATGGGAGTGAGCCTCGTATATATAGGACTAAGTGGATGAAGTTATGGATAGTATGAGATGAGAGATGGTAGGAGAGAGATAGGGGATCTTCCCAACAGGCTAGGGGTCGAGTACCAGCTCTCCAAGAGATCAGGGATAAGCTCCCAAATGGGAAAGCTTCGAGAAAGATCTCGAAATGGCTATTTTTTCCCATTAACAGACCTCGTCGCAGCCTGCTATGGAGCAACCTATGATGTTGCATGTTGCTAGTGTGCAACCTGCGACCACCTCTCAAAAGGGTGTACAAACTGAGTACAAATCCTCCAAATGAGCACTTGGTCCAGATGACTTCAGGGATGTATACACTAAATCATGATGATGGGTAGATTTTAGCTGTAACAGAATGCCCCCCAAAGCATGAAGCTGTTAAGGATGTACAGGTGAAGTGCTTTGATAGGAATAATGGCAAAAGACTTGTCAGATGAAGGATGCTGCTGCAGTACAACTGACTCTGAATTGACAATCTCATATGTAGTACAACATGGCTGCCAACCAATACATTGCAGATCCATGGGAGTAATGACTGACTGAACACAATCATGGCTACTAGACACAAGCGTAGATCCATGATGAGATGATAACACAGCCACGACCAATACAAAAGTGGATCCATGTAATATGACTCAATACAAACTCCATTGCAACATGGGTAAAACATGACTCCCCAGTGTCTTCAAGTTGAACCTGCAATGATACGAATCTATCCATGCGATTACAAATGTCTTGACGTCGAACATGGTAGAAACCACTTGATTACCGGTCATTGATGTGAACCGTTAACAAGTGCGAGGGAGATCACCATTAATGTCAATGATTCCAAAGGTATCACAGTACATATCATCAAGCGTGAATAAATGAGTTGACGTCGAATGCAAGATGAAATCTTTCAATCAAGAGTCAATGATGTAAAATCATGATGAAAGCGAGGTAACCTGCCATTGAGGCATGCATGACCAAGGTACTTGACTGGTTTCTAGATTCAATCCTTGGATGATGAGTTGAAGTCGACAAAAGATGTGTAGAGTGGATCAGATGGTACAATAACACGTGAGACTGAGTCAAAGTAACAACGGCATGACGATGTGTGTACTGACTGAAAAATGATGAGTAATGAATGTGTTCTTGAACATGGGCACGGAATGACTTGGCAGTATTGACATGAGAATGACGCAAACTTCTAATGCAACTGATAGTGGAAGCTTTCTCCGAATGACTCAGAGGAGTAACAGGACTCAGAAAGTAAGTGGGGATTCATAGACAAATAGATGACCCAAGTATCGGTATGCAAATGCAGATGAGTGCCATGTTCAAGAAGGAATATATACTTCCACTAAGGTATGTAACACAAACACTTTCCTTTTTCCCCATCATGAATGATGAGTGCCTCGTGTTTTTTAACGATCTTGATGAGGGTAACCAGATGCTAGGTATATCTCATCTCATAGATGAGTCCAATCCCAAATATTTTTTGAACCTAGGATAGGAGAGGTTCGTCCCATGGCGGGTCCTTCAATGTGAAAATTTAACGAGTCCATAGAAAGCAAACTCGGTCGTCATTTCATATTTAGAGAGTCTGAAAATAACTAAAGAAGACTCCAACAAACCTTTTTCGTAAAGTTAGCCTGATCGCCCGAAAAAGGGTAAAACAACGTGGGAGAGGACTCTTCTAGTCATGATTGGCTCGAGTATTCCTTTTTAATAATTAGTGCCCCCTGGTCCGAAAAAGGGGTAAACTATCACCAGGAAGACGACCATTCAAATAATTTAACAAGTGTGAACGTGACAAGTTTGCTTGGCAATATTTTCAATTTTAGGGAGTTTGAAAAGAGCTTAACTATGGACTCCGGGGGGTGTCCTTTTCCGTGGAAGTTTAACGAGCCCGGAAAAGTGATAAATCATAACTCAGTACTTGTTCTCATGATTGGGTGAGTATGAGAACAAACGAAGAGTAAACTCATCCTCATGCAATAATTGTGACTTAACCAAAAACAATAATGACAAAACGTTCAAAGGAGTGTTCATACCTGTAATTACCATTGGTAATGCGAGAAACACTACGAAAGACCACTTTACGACTCCTGTACACTAGAGAAAGTGTCAAATAGCCCCAAATATGATGACAAACGATTAAGACTATAGTAAATGGCCCAAAAGCATCAAAATATTTGAAAAGGAATATTCCATTCCATTCTATAAATAGAAATATGGGCCAAAAATAGAAACATTGTTCAAATTGCCAATTTGGGTGGAGAAGTACCAATTTGGAGCCAAAACTTCCTTTGCCGATTCCGGGAGCTACGATCCACCATTTCACCAACCGTCTGGACCAGGTAGACCTAAATCTTAGCCAGCAACTTTGTAGTGGTTTAGTTTTTCCATTTTTGTCCATTTTTTGAGTTTTTTGATGGTTTGGGGAGGGGCAAATGCGCCCTTGGCTCGTCGCAAGTGGCCCTTTCGGGACTTGCGACGAGCCTGGGTCATCGCAAGTCTCGAAAACGAGACCTGCGATGATGTCGCGCTGTAGTTGAAGGTACACTGCGACGACGGAAACTCAAATCCCAAACATCAAACATGCTCCAAAAAATGAGTGTTTGCAAGTTGGAGAAAGACCTAACATGCTTTAAATGCCCCTTTTGGCAGGTTCCCAACAAGCAGAGATGGTACTAGAGTGGCGAGAGAGAGAACACGAGATAGAGGATGAGCAAGCCACAAACGATCCACAATGTGTGGCTGCTTTGCGAAACTGTGGGTTGCTTAAGTTCTTCCAGGTACAGGGGATGAGATCCCAGGTCCCGTTCTTGACACACATGCTACAGAGTTGGGATGCAACCCAACAGTACTTTATCATAGGTGAGCATATCCTCAACATTGATATTGAGG
Organism: Larix kaempferi; assembly: GCA_027924585.1. Lineage (NCBI taxonomy): Eukaryota > Viridiplantae > Streptophyta > Pinopsida > Pinales > Pinaceae > Larix > Larix kaempferi. Next base: position 3,216,098 of record BSBM01000254.1, read on the forward strand.
ACATATACTTTCTGACCGGTTTGTCCCGAAGAGGGGACGCTGTACATCTCACTGGGACACAGGACAGTGATCGTACAGTTGAGGACATGGTGTCACAACACTGTGTTGCTACTTCTCGCCCTTCCAGCGGGAAGATACTCATCAGAGATGTGGTGAGTCGTCCACTGAGGACTGTACTGATTACTATTACCAGGGTGGCGGGTAGCTAAGCTCCACATACAACTACTCGGACTCAGATGTTATATGCGGAAGATTGTATGTCTCCCGTGGTGTTCAATTGGTGCAAGGGTCTCCTCGCAAACATCCGAGCTCAACTGACCAAGTGTCGACGTGGGGAGCTCAAGCAATTCGGGTACGAATCAATCATAGTGTCGTTCCTCTTGGAGCGGGTTCCTCTCTTGCGCTCGCAGGTGGTACTGGATGACAGGGATCAGAGAGATCCACATATGCTCAGGTGGGTAGAGCTGATGACCTGCCATGGTGGGGGTCCCATCATCACTTTTGGTCTCGAGTTCTTCAACTGGCTATAGGGCCAGATGCTCATGGTCGAGAATCCATGTGGATGACAACGTGGTTCATACCCAAGGAAATGGCATCAGCTAGAGTTCCGATCACTGCCTGATATTCTGCGGCATTGTTGGTCGTAAACCCTAGGCAACTTCCTCCTGAGCTAATGAGCTCACTTGTTGGGGAATATAGTACCCAGGCTGTCGAAGCAAGGTGAAGGGTATGTCGGCTGGTGTCGTCCGCGAATCCATAGCACATTTCCATCTGCACACGTAGACAGAACATGGTATGAGAAGCGGAAACAAGATCAAAGGACACTCGAAAAGAGAAATGCGTCACACCACACAAAAAAACACCCCATGTACAATATATACAAGAAAGTCTATGAATGAGAGATCAAGCATAGTATCTCTTCAGGTAAAGCCCATTGCGGGGTTCACCTAAAGAGATTCCGTCATAATCCTCAAGCTCGTAGGAACCTTTTTCCAACACACGTTTTATGACGTAGGGTCCATGCCACATGGACTCGAACTTCCCAGCTCCTGGATTATCGTGCTTCTAGTCATAAGTGAGGACCAGGTCACCCTCGTTAAAGATATGAAGTTCAACCGACTTATCGTACTGGGTCTTGATGTGTTTCTTGTGTTCTTCATTAGCGAGAGCAGCATCACGGCGAGACTCGTCAAGTTGGGCTAAGTGTAAGAGATGTTCTTCCTCAGCAGTAGTGTTAGGAAGAAGTTCGACCACGAGCTGTAAAGACGGGATTTCACACTCTATCGGTAGAACAACCTCCAATCCATATACCAATTGGAAGGGAGTGAAGCCTGTGGCGGTTTTAACGGTAATTCGGTAGGCCCATAATGCTAAAAAGAGCATGTTATGCTAGTTGGACTTTTGTGTCCCTACCATCCTCTGGATCATAGTTTTCAAGACCTTGTTAATTGCCTCGACCTATCCATTGGATTGCGGGTAGTAGGGTGTCGAGTTTTCATGGCGAAAACCCAGCCTATCGCTCAATTCAGCAACCATATGGTTCTGAGAGTGAGAACCATGGTCGATAACTATGGCCCATGGAACTCCAAACCGCGCTGTCACATGATTAAACATGAAGAGTGCAGCGGTTTTGCCATCGTTTTGGTATGTAGGCATAGCCTAGGTCCACTTTGTGAAGTAATCCATGGCTACGATGATGTAACTATGCCCCCCGACCGAGGTAGGCTTACAGTGCATAAAATCGATGCCCCATTTTGGAAATGGGCCAACGGCAATAACCAAATGTAGTGGGGAAGGATGAGTGCACTTCTTGGTATGAAAATGTTGGCAAGGAGGACATTTTTTAACGGCCTCAATACAATCTTTGAAGATAGTAGGCCAGCAATATCCTGCACACAAAATTTTCTGGGTTGTAGCGATCCCAGAGAGATGACCGCCACACACCCCAGCGTGACAGTCATTCAAAACACGTTCATCCTCATCGAGAGTGAGACAACGTCGAAGGATTGAATAAACACCACGACGATACAAAGTATCATTAATGATTAAGTAATACTTTGCATGGTGATGAACCTTATGACGATCGTTGTGAGAAAGTTGAGGATTGAAGCATTGGGTTTGAAGATACAACAGAATATCTCCATACCAGGGGTTAGTCGTACTGATGAGAAATAATGATTCATCCGAAAATGAGTCATTGTGCTCAACTTCTGCATCAGGATGGGGAAGGTCGCAAATAAGCTCGACAAACACCAAAGACTTCTTAGACTTGGCTTTCTCGAAAAGAAGATCGAATTCTTGCAGTATCGCAATCCAGTGTGAATACTTGCTCCCAAGCACCTGACGTGTCAGTACGTGGTACATGGGGTTCGAGTCGGCAATGATAGTGGTGGTGCGGAGCAAGATGTAATGACGAAACTTCTGGACGGAAATTACTGCCGCGAAAGCAAGTTTTTCGACATGTGAGTATCTAGTTTCGGCGTCATCTAGACCCTTACTGGCATAGTATATCACATGTTCCTGAGCGTTTTGATCCTCCTGTACCAAAACCATGGTGATAGTGGTAGCAGAAGCAGAGAGATATAAGATGTAATATCGATAATAATTAGGCGGTTGGAGCACAGGGGCATGCATGATGGCATGTTTGATACTGTCAAAAGAATTTTGAGCTTGGTCGTCCCAAATGAACGGGACGTCCTTCTTAAGCAGTTTCATGTAGCCCTAAGTTTTCTCCGCGAAATTGCACACAAAACGTCTGAGGTAAGTCGCCTTCCCTTGGAGACTTTGAAGTTCCATAACATCAATCGGGGGTGGTAGGTTGATGATGGCCTCCACCTTTAAGGGATCAATACGGATCCCATCCTTCGAAACGATGAATCCTAAGAGGCGTCCTGACTCAACGCAAAAGAAACACTTGTGAGGATTTAGACGGATATTGTACCATCTGAATCTGAGGAATATGGCCATCAGATGATCAATTTGGAACTCATGCTGCTTCGAATGGGCAGGGAGATCATCCAAGTAGGGTTCCACAAAGTCCTTAATATCGTGGAAGGCATACGACATAGCCCGCTGAAACATGGAACCAGCATTTTTAAGGCCAAATGGGAGCTTGCGATAAGCGAATGTACCCCATGGGTAGATGAAATCCATCTTATGTTGGTCGGCTGGGTTGATCTCAATTTGGTTGTAACCAGAAAAGCCATCCATGAATGAGAAGATGATGCTTCCGATACAGTTGTCGATGAAAGGGGTTGGGTAATTGTCTTTTGGACAGGCCAGATTAAGGTCCTGATAATCAACACAGACGCGAATGGTGCCCTGTTTTTTGTTCACAGGAACGACTTTTGAGATCCAATCCGTCAATGGGACAGGATAAATAAAGCCAACCTGTAAGAGCTTTTCAATTTTTGCCTTTATTGTCGCAGTCTTCCGGGGGTGTACCGGTCGCAATTTTTGACGTACAGGTTTGATGTCAGGATAGGTTTTTATTTCGTGAGAAACAATCGCGGGGTCTATCCCAGGCATCTCCTCATAGGACCAAGCAAAAACGTCTTGAAATTTCTTGAACAAGGCCATGCTAATAGCGATTTCTTCAGGGGAACACTTATGGCCTATGCGAATGTGTTCCACTATACCTAGTTTCACGGAGATGTCTACCTCAGTAGTTGGCTCAATGTTAGCCAAGTTTCCCTCCATGTCTGTAAGACATGTAAGGATGGGAAAATGAGGGGATGGGTAGATATCTGGTGAAAAGAGGGTATGAATGTTGCCTTCTACGTACTTCCATGGAGGAAGAAAAGATGACCTATGATGAAGATCATCCGACGGACCTTCATCCACATTCTTTACTTTCATGATGGACTCATTTGAATGAAAAGTCCGAAGTAAGAGATCGGGTCGAGAGGGTGTCCGTCGTGGAGAACAGGAAGGAAGGTCCATGGATGGACAGTCCTTCGGTGCTGTTTGGATAGCCTTATAAATACATTCAGCGGGTGAAAGAGGCATCGCGTCTCCAAACAGGTGTGTTGTGGCTTCATCCGGTACAAGCCAAGCATCGTTTGAGTGAGATAAAATCTCAGTGGAGATCATGTTCATCGTGGCAACGTGATTCGAGGGGTCCGCGACTGGAAAAACGCCCATGAGAGATGAATCTTTCAATAGGCCAACCCCTACAATCTCATACTGTTTTGACGTCTGTCCAATGGAAGGAACATGGTCACCAGGATGAGTAGTGGCGTCCGGTGTACAAAAATCTAACTGGTCGATCGTAATAATTCCTCCATGGTGGGGGAATTATACTGTGTGGAAGACTGAAGAGGCTATCGCCTGCATGGTATAAAACCAATTGCGACCGAGCAAGAGATTATAATCTAATGGGGCCGAGACCACTTCCACGTTAATGGTTACATTCTTTCCGCCCAACTCAACTGCAAGAGCTTGTAAGAGCCCATGAGGTTGAAAGCCACGCCCGTCGAATGCTTTCAACATGGTAGGAGAACGATTCAATTCAGGGGATCCAATGGCTCTCCAACAAGTGATGGACATGACAGAAGTAGAGGATCCTTCGTCCAAAAGAGTACGATGGACAATCTTTCCACCAAGGTTCACAGTAACTTGGAATGCGAGCTGGTGGGAGATCCTTAGTTTAAGGTTGTCAAGACGAAACATGATGGTGTTCGAGGAATCTGGGTCGACTGCACCAATAGCGACAAGGAGATTTCTGCCTTGATTGGGACAATTTTGCAAAACCTCCAGGGTGGACATGGCGCAAGGAGCTTGGGCCAAGTCTTCTACGATATTGTATTTTGTGCCACGCGAGCATTAGGATTGAAAATAGCTTTTCGAATCATGCTCTTGGGCAGACGCAATATCGAATCTAAAGAGGGTCTCTCGATGGTGAGAGAAGTTGATGGTAGAGTGACATCAGGTAAAGAGTCGGAAGCTTTTCCAGTATTACTTCCGGCGGGTTCCTTTGAAGGGACCTGTTCGTAAGATCGCGAGTGAGTAGTTAAATTGATCGCCTCATTACGCAACATGAGAACATGCACGGTATTGGATGGTTCCCCCTGGGCTGGGGGGGTTTGAGCAATCATCTGCTGATTTTGAGCAGGAAACGGATCATTTAGGACTGCGGGAGTCGGTTTACCCCTAAGAAACTTCTGAACTTCGTCTCTATGGGGACACTCTTTGGAGAAATGGTCTTCTCCACACAGTAAGCAAGGATACTTCAGTTTCCTTTTCTGCTTAGTATCTTTGGGAGTGCTCTTCGTTTCCTGTTGGGAAGAAGACTTCTTGGGTTTCCCCTTGTTCTTCTTTTTGCCATTAAACTTCTGGGATGAAGCTGTTTGAGCATAATTCACCTCTTCAGTTACAGCAGGAGAAGTGGACTTGGCGGTGCTGTGTCCAGCCGGAGTTGGGTTGGATGATCCAACAATGCTAGTAGTAGGCTGGGTGGTAAGGGAACCAATGATTCCATCAGCTTGGGGTCCCTTATGTGGTTTCGTGGGATCATTAATGTCCCGAGGTACGTCAGGAAAAATATTGAACAGAGTGCTAGATTGGGTATAGAATAGGTCTAACAGGTGAGCACTCGTGATGGCTTGTTCTTCGGTGATAGCACCTCGCATGGCAACATCTTTTGCTATGAAAGGAAGGAGTGACTTTGTAAACCAGTCTGCTAGGAGCTGATCTGGAATGGGAGCTTTAATGATATGTCGTCTCCTTCATCACTCGTGGATATGATCCGAAATGTGAGTGGAGGTATTCTCACGGAGCGAGGTTAAAAGCTCAGTACTAGTCTCATACCGTATAGGTAGTTGGAAATGCGTCAAAAAGTCCATAACAAGAGAGCCAAAATCAGGAAAAGAGTGCGGTGGCAACTCAATGTACCACTTGGTAGTCGAACCGGTGAGAGTCCTTTGGAACAATCTAAGACGAATTGAATCGTCCATTAAGGAATTAGATGAACACCATAAATGGTATGTCATCACGTGGTTCTTGGGGTCTTCACCCGGCTTGCCGTCAAACTCGGGTATATCAGACGAAAGTTTCACCGGAATCGATGGCCAGTTAGATCCATGGTAAATAGGATCATTGGTTAAACGAGAGAGGTCAGGTAGGTCCAAAGTAGCCAAAAAGGGTAGCTGTGGATTAGGTTGCGCGTATTGATAATACAGATATGGCGTGTAAGGACTAAACTGACCGTAAGGTGTACCAGGATAAAACTGACCATAGGGGGTGTGCCGCCTGGACTGTAAGGAGGTCCGCCACCATAAGGTGGTCCATTCCAATAAGGTGGGGGTCCACCTCCACCACCGGGAGGAGGTGGGGGTCCATAACCATAATAAGGTGGCCCACCATCGCCTCCGCCTAGAGAGGGTGGTGGACCACTTCCGCTTCTAGATGGGTGGGGTCCCCCACCGCTTTTGTTGCCGGAAGGATGAGGGTTTCCACCACCACCACCGCCACCAGGATAATTAGGTCCTCCACCACCTCTGCCTGGAGGGGGAGGTGGACCACCGCCTCCACCCAAAGGGAAATGTCCTCCTCCACCATGATAAAGTGGTCCGCCGCCGCCTCCACCTGGAGTAGGTGGTGGACCATTCCTGCCACCGCCTGAGGGGTGAGGGGCATTGTAGGTAAAATGGGGTGGGCCTCTGCCAACGTTAGGTGGGGTCCCGCCACCTCCAACAGGAGGTGGGGGAGGGCTGATCGAGGGTGGTGGTACTTGAGGGATAGTCGGTTGGGGTCCGTGTTGCAACACAGGTTGTTGCCCCCATAGAGTGTAAGGATTCCCAGGATAAGGTATCCCGTATGGTGCGTTTCCGGGATTAGGTTGGCCCGAGGCAGGGTTAACGGAACCTGGATATGCCTGACTCCATGAGGGTTGGGTTACATTTGACGGCCCTCCAACATGAGATAATCCCGTGGTGGACAGTCTAGCAGGTTGGGTAGGTCCAACGGAAGGCCCGTTGGGGACTCCACCAATGTTCTGATTAGGAAACGGGGGTTGCCCCCCAGCCACAATAGGCTGACCACTATTCAAAGGTTGAACCAACGTGGGTTGTTGACTAGATACCGTGGTAATAACATTACCAATAAGATAATCCATAGGAATGGAGTACCCTCCCCTCGAATTTTGGGGTGGGGGAGGAACTGGTAAAGTAACCGTGGTAGTGACATGTGTGTTGGACTGTTGTCCTTCCACTGGTTGGTTCACTTGAGGTGCAGGACTGGATTCCTGCGAGGGTTGACCAGTCTCATTAGTGGTCATGTGGTGGGGTGCTTCAGGTGATCCGAAAGATATCGAATGAACTGGGATGGGTTGGTCGTCAAGTCTTATTTGGAAATGACGATTGTGGAACTCTTCAGAGTGTTGCTCGAGACTTTGTCTTCAAAGCTCATCTCCTTTAACACGTAACTGTTCCAAACGTTCGTGAATGGGGCCAAGATTTTCGACAAGGTCAGGCCTATAGTAAGGCCTAATGAACTCTGGAGTAGTCCAGTTAGGTGGGGATGAGATGGAAAAATGAGCCACTGGATGGTTTGTAGAAGAAGTCCAATAAGCTGTTGAAGGACCAACAACTGCAGTAGGGTCGTCCTAGGGTTGGTTTATCTATTCCAACGATCCAGGTTCTCCCGGGATGACGGGAGGAAGGTTTTGAGAAGTGGGGGTGTGAGCTTCCTCATCCCGCGTGGGATGAGAGGCAGGTGAATCTGGTGGAAACAAATGTCCGCCAATATTCAAGGTGGGGTTCCCTACTTCAGTAACTAAGACTGCGTTACGTTGATCCATTCTTACCCTCGAAATAACCTCCGGATTAAGGGGAAATTCGGTTGGAAAGTTCAAGATCCTACGGGACCTTCTCTAGGGAAAATCTGCCAGAGTATCAGGAAAATCAACCCAAAAAGGCCGAAATAGCGTTTCTCCTAAAGGTATTCTAAAAGAAAAGTAGTCCAAGAAAACCTACTCAAACTAAGGCAACAAGCAAACTTATGTGACAGAGTGGATTCAAAATTCTGGAACCTCACGGGATTATCAAGGCATTGCAAACCGCAATATATTGTAGGGTCCAACAGTATGACGCGACAAGGAGGATTGGGACCGTACCCTTGCCTACATACCCGACTACCTAGACAAGACGTGCGTGCTAATCTCCCCGAGTGCTGTTCTCGGTGTATTTCTTTGCCAAGATGGCCAAATGGTTAACTCATTTGGTTTCAGGAATCCTAATGGTGTCTCTCGATATAAGCAAGGTACGTGGGAGCTCAAATCCGTAGTGGTGCTGTCTAATGCACAGCCGTTGGAACGAGACCTTCCGATATACGTGTCGAGTACGTGATACACCCTTTGATATACGTGAAGTACGGATTATGGTACTTGGTGGGTACGTGAAGGAGCTCGATATATCGATGTATGTGGAAGACTACAATACCCCCGGACTACAGTGTTGGCAAGTAACGATAGCTGCCACGCTTAACGACGCCGGAACACATCTCTAACTTACACACAAGTTACTAAAAATTTTACCTATTTCTACCGTTTATTTTATCTTGGACGGTTAGGTGAATGCATGAGGTGAGTACATAATCAGAAACATAATGCAGCCCTAGCTACATGCACGAAATAGTCTTTTCTTTCGATGAATTCTACCTATGGTAAGGAGAAAGATTTTTCCAATGGTATTGCCAAACAAACTCAATGCAACACAATTCCCAATGCACAAATTTGACAATGAAAGTACTCTTTTCTTTTTCAACGAAACACACAAACATACGCAACACTACTATCCAAATCAAAGTATTTTTTCTCTTTTCTTTTCTTTTTCAAATCAAAACAACACTAAGTAAAAAGATGAGAGGATTTCGAAATGGAAATGCAAGCTTTTCACTTTCTTTTTTCAATGATCTAAAGGCAACAAAAATAAAAAATGCACTTATCTTTCCCTAGCATGAAAACAACTTTTGAAAGAAAACGAAATGTACTAGATCTTTTCAAGAAGATGAATGACTCATAATTCAAGAAAAACACAATCAATCATATTTCCATTCATTTATTCCAAAACATTCCAATGCACAATGATCTTTCTTCAATAACTTTTTGAGAAATAACGAGAGAGAAGCACTTTTAATTTTTCAATGGATGTATCAAAGCAATAATATTGAAAACAACTTTGCTTTCAGATCTAAATGACTGAAAAGAGAATGTTACTTGCGGCACTCATACACTCAGAAAACTCAAGAAAAGACAAGCACTCAACTAAGCAGAAATGACACACTCAACTCAAAATCAAGCATCAGCAAGCAAACTAAGCAAGCAAAGCCCCAAAAAAAAATAAATGAGGTCTGGAAGCTGATCCAATGAAATGATCATATCAGGGGTGGAAGGAAGGGAAAGCAAGAGTGAAAAGGATGAAGGTGAAGGAGACAAAAGTGTCCAACACTACCAATTTCAAACTTGTCCAAAGCGAAACCAAAAGTCAATCCAAACAAACCAAACTCTCAACACACAAATCAAAATGGGACCTCTGGCTGAATGATGCAGCACAGGAAGAGTTCATACACCAAACCAAGGCTCATACTGTCAGATGAGGGAATGAATGCCCATATGTCAAGTCTCGACAGATAGGCGCACTCTATCTTTGCAGACAGTGCGACATCGCAGGACACCTATATGAGAGGTGCGACGGTGTCGCAGTTCACTAATGCACAGGCCGCGATGAGCAAGCAACAGACAAAGAACAAAGGCTCAGGAAAACACAGTGTCGCTCTGTTTTCACTGCCCAGGTGCGACAGGCGAGTTCTAGATTCAAAAATGAATCAGATCTCTCAAAAATGAACCACCAACAGGTTTGAAACTGAGTTGTACAAACTCAAAGGAAGAAGATCAGGATCTTCAACGTGAAGATTTGACAATGGAATCAATCCTAAGAAGGAAAATGGAAAAAAATGACAATAAGGTTTGTGACAAGTAATCAACTGACAATGACTCAGATTAACGATCACTAAACAAGAATGCTCCCTAGTATGGTCGCCAGATTTGTTACCGGACAATCCACTCGACCAGAGGTGAGCCGGATCTCCCTATCTCAATGCGAGTCTAGAACAAATAGAACAAACTACAAACACGTTTCCTAGATATACTTAAGGATTAAGTACTAGATGTCTTACCTCTTTGATTTTGCTATCCTTTCTCCCGAATGTTGCTCCATGTCCCAAGGTCGTCAGATCCAAGCTGCAAGACCTGTTAAGACATAGAAAAGAGAAACGAGTAAAGAGCATCTATACAATAAGAGATCAATGTAAACAGTTAAGCAGGTAAACAACACAACGTCATTACACATTAAGAACGATATTGGTGGAAAGCATTTGTATTACTGCAAATAGAGGAGTACATGATAGAGATATATAACTACAACCAATGACTTAACGTAGAAACCCTTCTCCACACAAGCCACTTGCCAAGCCCTTTCAAGGAAGCATGAATTCTCCAAGAGGTGAGTGAAGGTGTCCTAAGAGATTTCACCAACATGTAGATACCATAGTCTTCCTACCTTTGGTATGGGACTGAGCCTCGTATATATAGGACTAAGTGGATGAAGTTATGGATAGGATGAGATGAGAGATGGTAGGAGAGAGATAGGGGATCTTCCCAACAGGCTAGGGGTCGAGTACCATCTCTCCAAGAGATCAGGGATAAGCTCCCAAATGGGCAAGCTTCGAGAAAGATCTCGAAATGGCTATTTTTTCCCATTAACAGACCTCGTTGCACCCTGCTATGGAGCAACCTGCGATGTCGCATGTTGCTAGTGTGCAACCTACGACTACCTCTCAAAAGGGTGTACAAACTGAGTACAAATCCTCCAAATGAGCACTTGGTCCAGATGACTTCAGGGATGTATACACTAAATCATGATTATGGGTATATTTTAGGTGTAATAGTGTCTGCATGGGAAATTTCAAATTCTCTTGATCTCTATGCTTTATCTTTTATTTCTTTATCTCTTACTGCATGGTCAATATGTGATAACTTTAATTATCCATCACATTACATTATAATAAGAAGGATTATCAGATGCTGTGATCATATTATATTATTCTGGACCAAATGATCATATGCTAAAGTAATTCACGTTATAGGTGATCAATCTCTAAAGGAGACTTAATAGAAATCTGGTGATCATGGTTGATAATATATTACACAACATTAAATGCTTTTAACAAGTAAAGCATGACCTTTACACGGAAGGTCCACCTCTATACAGGAGTTCCATCTCATGGATACCTTTATACGAAAGTTTCACATGATAATCGTGAATTGATACACACATGTTCGGATCCTTGTCCAACAAGACTTTACAACATCATTACTTTGATCAATTACCTATATACGAGAGGAATAACCTTTACACAGAAGGCAATCAAAGTTCTCACATCTATATGGGAGGATCAATCTTGACTACACAAGATTGGTTTGGAGAATGTCTCCTGATGTTGTCTATTTAACATGAAAATTCATTACTCTCTGCAAAATTTCTCTTTATTCTGAAAGTTCCAAGAGCCAAAGGTGCTTTTACAATGAGGGGGGGTCTCTTCTTTAAATATGAATGAGAGAGACCAAAACCCTAACCACTTTTTGAATGAGTGGCAGAGATCAAAAGATATAACATCAATAATCAATGGCTAAGATGATCCGGAAATACAATACACGGATCAAATCACAAATAGAGGGGGAGCACTCACTAAGTCTCCCAAGGGGGACGTACCACATGACAAGTGAATAAGACACATGGATAAAACACATGGTGGATCTAGGAGGTGATTATATCCTTCACTAGCATGGTCCCATGGCACAATAATAAAGAATATGACCATATAACATCATAAAGTGACCAAGAGACCAAATCGTGCCCCCCTCAAAAGCATAATAAAATATCCAAATAATATCCTGGAGTGTGTGTGGACCCCACTGAATGATGCAAACTATGCCAGAAGGTGTGGGATGCATCACAAAAATACTATGAACAAACCTCATGCCAATTCCTTGCCTCAATTTCCCAAATCAATTTCCTCAGTGACCATTTATTCCATTTTTTAATCCTCAAAAAATCATTTGTAAAATGATAAAATGCCTATACCTATCTGCTTGGTGCTCCAGGCACAAATCTGACTAAATCAAAATGTCTGGTTTCATGGTAATATGGTAATAACGAGTGGATGGACCCTATACTCCCTCTGTAGCGCCTTAGGTGAACAAAATAATCTCAAAAAGTGTTGACATGCCATTTTATATGGTAAATATGAAATAAAGTGATAATCTGATCATAAAATCATCTGAAAGTCCCTGAAACTGATATATGAGTGTTCCAATGGACTCAGGAGGCCTACATGTAGTAGATATGAGTACTCATACATCATGTGACCACCTGGATAATCATATGTAAGCTCAACCATGCCTGGACAATAAAAATAATGGTTTGTAAATAATAATAATAATAAAAATCCATCAAACCATCACATAAAACCTGTGTCTGATGCATGGAACCATCAAATGGGAACCATAGGACCACAAATAATCAATCTTGAACACGATCGGTCCAACTCATCTCAGATCCTACGGTTGACTTGGTCAAACTGGGTTGACCAGGTCAAAACTGATCAAAATATTGACCCAGGCTCAAAATGACTGATGCTACAAGTGAAAATGGATAAGATATGCTCCTTTAATTATTTCAATAGCAATACTAAAGTATAAAGTAACATTTCACTGGCGTTTAATCAATAATGCATCAAATATAAGTTTAGATTAAAACAATCAATTACTAAGAGAAAGACCGCCAAGTGTATACTCAGTTTATGGACATGGCCATTTTGCTAGAAATGGGTGAAGACGGAAAAGACAAGGCTAGGCTAAGGGAATGAATTTATAATCTTCAACATTGCGACACTTTGGATAAGGGAAAAAAGGAAAATCACCTTAGCATATGTTGGATAGAAAACACACAAGGAATGGTAGTGTCTCACAAATGGAATAAGTTGATTTGAGGAGTGCCTATTCAACTTTATCAAATGTCTACAACTCACATGCAAGCTGGAAACAACTATGTGAGGATATTTTCTAGAACCACCGTGACTAGGTGCACAACTAACCGCAACTCGAGGTTCTAGGGGACACTTAGAATTAGTTGTCCCTTATTCATCTCACATCCCAACTCGTAGACTCCGTGAGGAATTAATCATTAGATGTTTATTATGGCCAACAATGTTTAGATTTAACATACATTTAACCACTGCTTTTTAGGCTTGATGACCCTTTGGATTTCGCGTGTGCTTAGAAGCATAACTAATTGCATCTTTTTATACAGGGTGCTTTACATTTCATTTCATATTCCTATTTCATTGTGCTTAGAAGCACAATTTTAATTTATAACATGGGCTTGCATAGAAGATATAACATTCAGTCACATATGCATGTAATGATGGTATTACAATTTGCTTCAAGTCTAGCCGACACAACTCAGGAAACTAGGGGTATTATCCGTGACAATCAGGACCAAACATCGGGGGAAACCGACCAGAGAGGTCAAGCATTCAAATTCAACTCACCTAAGCTCAGGAACCAACACCAACGGGTTCCCATGGCCCAAAAGGATCAAGTCTTCGGTAAGTTCTGTTGCACAACTCAGAGCCGAGACACAAAACAACATGGAGTCTATCCAAAATAGAGGCATAAGTGGGGAAGTCCTCTATATTACAGGATGAAGTGTAAGTTAGGGTAAAACCAAATACGAAAGATAACAGATGGATGGAGAAAAGTGAAAGGTGATGCCATAACTAGCAAGGAATAAATGGTGGGAATGACCAAGTCCATACTACTTAAGAGGGTGAAATCAATGACTATACACAAGAAATTCTGATTCCAAGTAATTAAACCAATTTAATTCCAAACAGTCAACCAATAACCATATCTATATATATAATATCACCAGATCATGACTACTAGATACCTAGTCAAGATGCTAATATAGGTAAAAGAGCACAATAAAAGTACCTAATGCACAACCATATACCTGCTGGGTCATATACCCATATCTATCATTTGGACCATCAATCGTCATTGGAACACTGCTGCTGTATAAATCTGGGCACTATCACACTGCTCTGTATGGAAGAAAAATGGTCACCTTAGTCATCAAATCTAAGGTCATGAGGCTCAGTCATGGCATAAGGATCGTCTTGTCTGCTCTGGGGCTGCTCAAAATATGAGTGATCATCAAAAGTACTGCTCATCATAAGATGATCTCATAAAAAATGTGTAAAGGACTGACTCAAAAATATACAGGAAACTACTTTGCAATCATGGTAGTCTGGCTACTATGGATGTGATAAAATCTGGCTCCAGCTGGGACAAGTGCTCTAAGGGAGAGAGTGCTTGAGAACATCAGAAATCTCTAGTCCCCAACACTCACTGCATCAATCATCAATCCTGCACCCGATTTATCTTCTTCATCATCAAAATGTACCTGTTCATGCGCACATGAAAGCAAACACTACTTGAGCAACATGTATGGTATAAAAGAAAAATACTGGAATTGAAATACAACTCTAATCTAAGACATAAAATCAAATTCGGTTACATTATTAAATGCTAAAAGAAGATGCATGAAAGTAAAATGCTTATCTAAAAACTAATAGGTTTTATTTTGATGTAGGGAATAAATAAATATTAGGAAAACAAAAAGACAACAAGGGCTATACTCAATGGGGAAGAAAAGAAAAGCAAGATTCCAGACTCAATGGTAGAAAATACTAATCTACTCCTCAAGTGAGATTATTCAGTCCTACCTACCCTACTCTAACCAGTTAGACAAGTGCTAAGTAAAATTATAAATCTAGTGCAACCATTCATCAAACATGTTAATGATTCTTCCTTGATTTTCATCAACAAAGCAAATCAATATTGGATTAAAGATTAACAAATTTAATTTCACGATCTTCTTGACTTGTCCAAAAAATAAAAATAAAAATGATTAGAATGGTTCAAAATGAAATCATGCAAGGAGAAGAGTGCCTAATGCAAACATCCTCCATCAAAGAATTTATAGGATCATACAAATTATGCAATCTATTTTTTAAGATGGTTGGGGGGAAAATATACGACACATGACTCAACTTCTCTTGACACACAATGATTTCCCCCTGTATTACACTCATATACTCAAATTTTTTTTCCATGGGATAAATGATAGAAAAATAACCAAGTGGGGACAAATAAAATCTTAGAAGACCAAAAATCAAAATCAAGCCCACTTGTTGCTCAAAAATGGAGAAAAGATGAAACTGATCCTTATACACCCTTTCCAGCCACCAGCAAGAAAAATTAGTAGGTTGAAAATTTTTATTCATCTGATACGACTCGAATAGGAAATCAATAATTTTAGCGATAACCACTTGAGACCCATTAATGATAACTTTGCATGTTGAAATTTGATTTGAAAATGAAAAAGGAGGGAAAGGTTCCACAAGCAGGGATGGGAGGGTGGATTCAAAGATTGAAGATTCATTTGCATCACCTGAGATTTCCAAACCCGACTCTTCAAGAGGTAGAAGAAATTTGTCAAAGGGATCATCAACATCATACGATTTAGGGATAAGAGTGCCTGATGCAAACATCCTCCATCAAAGAATTTATAGGATCATAAAAATTATGCAAGCTATTTTTTAAGATGGTTGGGGGGAAAATATACGACACATGACTCAACTTCTCATGACACACAATGCTTTCCCCCTTTATTACACTCATATACTCAAATTGTTTTTCCCTGGGATAAATGATAGAAAAATAACCAAGTGGGGACAAATTAAAGCTTAGAAGACCAAAAATCAGAATCAAGCCCACTTGTTGCTCAAAAATGGAGAAAAGATGAAACTAATCCTTATACACCCTTTCCAGCCACCAACAAGAAAAATCAGTAGGTTGAAAAAATTTATTCATCTGATACGACTGGAATAGGAAATCAATAATTTTAGCGATAACCACTTGAGACCCCTTAATGATAACTTTGCATGTTGAAATTTGATTTGAAAATGAAAAAGGAGGGAAAGGTTCCACAAGCAGGGATGGGAGGGTGGATTCAAAGATTGAAGATTGATTTGCATCACCTGAGATTTCCAAACTTAACTCTTCAAGAGGTAGAAGAAATTTGTCAAAGGGATCATCAACATCATACGATTTGGGCTCAGATTGACCATCTTGATTCATGCGTAGAACCAAAGGGTCTTGATTTGAAGAAGAGGCCACATTAGAATCAGGCAGAATAGGGACAAAATATTCATGAACATTTAAGCATCTATCCTAGGATGATGGACATGAACGATATTTGGTTTTGGACAATATGATTTTCAATCATGCCATCATCATCATATTGCAGCTTTGAGGCCTCCTCTAAAAATTCCTCACAACCAGATGAGCTAGGATTTTCTTCAATGATCATGTCATCTTTGTCAATTGAAGCATAAGTTAAGTCGGAGTCCTCATTTACATTTTCAGAAGAAGAAGCAGTTAAAATAATCCTTGTCACATCCTTGAATGTATCGTCTTGAGATTCAAAAGGATGTAAGATATAATTTATTCCCTGAGCGAAGGGTATTTCATCAACTCTTCGTGGAGATATACTTCAAAATATAACTCATCCAACTTAGGAGTTTGATTAAAGGAATGCTCAGAATATTGACTACCAGTTTCATCTTTATCATTATTACTCGCAAGCTCAACTTCATCAAAAGAAATTGGGCAAAATGGGGGATCTTCGGACGTTAACAATTTAGTTGTTATTTGATTCATATTATTTATCGTTTCAACAATAGGGTCGGAAAGGGGAAGGTTTTTATCTTGGATCTGATGTAAAGAGTATATATTATCATATTCATTTCCTCATTCTTCTAATAATTTTTGTTCAAACATGTCATATCCAGAAATGCTATTGGTCCTTAAGTTTTAGAATAAGCGCTCAGCTATTCCTTGAAAAGATGAGGCCAATAGTTTCATGTATACATCCTCATGGGTTATAGGTAGTTCGTTAATGAATTCCTTAAAGAGGTCAAGGTTCCTTTTAGCAGATAACTCGTGAATTCCGTTGAATTTAGGCAACCTTTCACGAGCTTGACGATCATGAGGATATCCAACAATTTTTTAGAAGTCAAAGACTTTCAATCGGTCGGATGTCCTTGGGCATTCATAATTAGTCATGATGGAAATTTCTTAGAAAATTCAAGATCCCAAATGGAAATTGATGTACCGCATGGGTTCTAGATATGATATGATCGATCGCCAATGGAGTCGCATTGTGGAGTCGTCAAGTAAACCTATTGATCTTGTTTACCAAAAGAGATGTCGTTATGATAGCGGGGAAAGATGAGTGAAATAAGATGGCTACGTATGATTTAATGATGTAAATTGTAACCATCCAGAAATAAAACTGGATGCATTATGATATGAAATAACGTACAGACACTCACAGACACTTGAGGTAAGCCTCTACCTACCCGATAATGACGCCAAAAATGTTATCACATAAAGTGTAGTTGTCAATTGAAAGATCATATCCAGGATGGTAGAGGAGGACAAGTAACCGGTGACACCTAAGAGGGCCTCAATTCCCAAGATATATTGGTTGTCACACCAATCGAGGCACTCTTCACTTCTTTCTATCCAAACCACATATAACAAAGGGGGAGACCCTGATCTACTATTAAAGAGAGAGATCTAACCCAAACACCAAATCAAACAAAGCAAACAATAAATGTAGAGTGAAGGGTGTAGAACCCTAGATTTAAGGAATGGAGCTACTGTAGAGGCTTAGGGAAGATGAGATATGAAAGTTGATTAATTCAATTGCAATAACCATAATTAATGATAAATCCAGGATATAGGTGCTAGGGTAAATGATCAAAATCATTTGCCTTGGGAAACATGTACTTAAAATAGGGAAAATGGTCCCAAGGAAGATCTGAATGGATTATGGCTTCTTAGCACATCTTGACAACATATCTGACAATATCAAAGGTCACAAGCTCATAAAACAAGGTTTTGATCATACGGAAGATAGGAAAACAAGGAGGGCGTAAGCATGGAGAGATAAGTGCCTAGGGAAATGGGAAGAAGGAGTCCATAGAGCAATATTCCCTTGAGGACCCATCTGAAGTTAGGCCTAAGGATGAAAACCCATAATTTGTTCTCCAGAAAACCAAATAATAAAGCCTAGAGAATTTTTATAAAATTTATATTTAGGGTTTGAACGGTAAAATTAAATGGCCAATGGTTTAGAATTTCAAACAAAAAGATCAAGTGTATATCTTACCCGAAAAATCTTGTAGATTCCTTGAAGGTGATGATTTACCTCTACTCGATCAATTTAAGATGATTTAACAATGTCTCCAAGTGAAATCGATTTGCCCAAGGAAGCCAATGCACCCTTCTCTCCTACATAAGCAAACTACGACAGTAAGATTTTATGTTCAACATAAAAAGACTATAACAACAAGAGAAATATCAAGAAGCATATCGATGATCATAGATACAATTGAAAACCCCCTGATACAAATCCACTTCAAACTGGAACGAGTTGAGGAGCCCCTTCAAAAACGCCCAAGTTGAAGTCGCCCTCCTGCAGTAAAACAATGTTTCCATGAAAATATTTTGGATCGACAGAAATATCTCAAATGCTAGGAGAAATAAACCTTACAATCACCATCCAAGAACAATCCGCACAGAAAATCCAAGAGTCTTTGCAAAATTTATCTTTATCATGAAATTTCTACGAGCCAAATGTGCCTTTACAATGAGGGGGGGGTCTCTTATTTAAATAGGAATGAGAGAGACCAAAACCCTAGCCACTTTTTGAATGAGTGGTGGAGATCAAAATATATAACAATAATAATCAACAGCTAAGATGAGCCAGAAATACAATACACAGATCAACTCAAAAATAGAGGGGGACGCACTCACTAAGTCTCCCAAGGGGGATGTACCACATGAAAAGTGACTGAGACACATGAATAAAGCACATGGTGGGGCTAGTAGGTGATTATATCCTTCACTAGCATGGCCCCATGGAACAATAATAAATAATATGACCATATAACATCATAAAGTGACCAAGAGACCAAATCGTGCCCCCCTCAAAAGCATAATAAAATATCCAAATAATAACCCAGAGTGTGTGTGGACCCCACTAAATGCTACAAATTGTGCCAAAAGGTGTGGGATGCATCACAAAAATCCTCTGAACAAACCTCATGCCAATTCCTTGCTTCAATTTCCAAATCGATTTCCTCAGTGACCATTTATTCCATTTTTTTATCCTCAGAAAATCACCTGTAAAATAATAAAATGCATGTACCTCTCTTCCTGGTGCCTGGGGCACAAATATTATTGCATTGAAATGTCTAGAAGCATGGTAATATGGTAATAATGAGTGGATGTACCCCATACTCCCTCTATAGCACCCTAGGAGGACCAAAATAATCTAAAAAATTGCTGACATGGCATTTTATATGGCAAATATGCAATAAAGTGATAATCTGATCATAAACTCATCTGAAAGTCCTTGAAAATGATATCCGAGTGTTCCATTGGACTTAGAAGGCCCAAAGGTAGTAGATATGAGTACTCATACATCATGTGACCACCTGGATAATCATTTGTAAGCTCAACCATGCCCGGACAATAAAAATAATGGTTTGTAAATAATAATAATAATAAATCCATCAAACCATCACATAAAACCTGTGTCTGATGCATGGTACCATCAAATGGGAAGCATAGGACCAAAAATAATCAATCTCAAACATCATCAGTCCAACTCATCTTGGATCTTGCAATTGACTTTGTCAAACTAGGTTGAACAAGCCAAAACTGATCAAAATATTGACCCAGGCTCAAACTGACTGATGCTGGAAGTGCAAATGGATAATATCCGCTCCATTAATTATTTCAGTAGCAAGACTAAAATATAAAGTAGCATTTCACTGGTGTTTAATCAATACTACATCAAATATAAGTTTAGATTAAAACGATCAATTACTAAGAGAAAGACCCTCAAGTGTATACTAAGTTTTCGGACGTGACCATTTTTCTAGAAATAGGTGAAGGTGGAAAAGACAAGGCTAGGCTAAGGGAATGACTTTACAATATTCAACACTGCGACACTTTGGATAAGGGAAAAAGGGAAAATCACCTAAGCATACGTTGGACATAAAATACACAAGGAATGGGAGTGTCTCAGAAATGGAATAAGTTGATTTGAGGAGTGCCTATTCAAATTTAGCAAATGTCTACAGCTCACATCCAAGTTGGAAACAACTCTATGAGGATATTTTCTAGAACCACCGTGATTAGGTGCACAACTAACCATAACTCGAGGTTCTAGGGGACACTTAGAATTAGCTGTCCCTTACTCCATCTCACATCCCAACCCGTCGGTTTCGTGAGGAATTAATCATTAGATGTTTATTATGGCCAACAATCTTTAGATTTAGCATACATTTAACCACTGATTTTTAGGCCTTATGATCCTTTGGATTTCGCATGTGCTTAGAATCACAACTAATTGTAGTTTTTTTTTTTTTTAATTTTTTTATCCAGGGTGCTTTACATTTCATTTCATAGCCCTCCTTCATTGTGATGAGAAGAACACTTTTAAGTTATAATCATGGGATTTCATAGAAGATAGAATAATCAGTCACATATGCATGTAATGATGGTAGTACAATTTGCTTCAAGTCTAGCCGACGCAACTCAGGAAACTAGGGGGATCATCCACAATCATGACCAAACATCGGGGGAAACCGACCAGAGAGGTCAAGGATTCAAATCCAACTCACCTAAGCTCAGGAACCAACACCAACGGGTTCTCCTGGCCCAGAAGGATCAAGGCTTCGGTAAGTTCTGTTGCACAGCTTAGAGCCGAGACACAAAACAACATGGAGTGTACCTAACATAGAGGCATAAGTGGGGAATTCCTCCATATCACAGGCTGAAGTGTAAGTCAGGGTAAAACCAAATACAGAAGAGAACAGATGGATGGGGAAAAGTGA
This sequence comes from Larix kaempferi, assembly GCA_027924585.1. Classification (NCBI taxonomy): domain Eukaryota; kingdom Viridiplantae; phylum Streptophyta; class Pinopsida; order Pinales; family Pinaceae; genus Larix; species Larix kaempferi. The sequence goes on from BSBM01000254.1 coordinate 3,237,197, forward strand.
CAGGTGATTCCATAACCAGCAAGCCGTAAATGGTGGGAATGACCAAGTCCATACTACTTAAGAGAGTGAAAGAAACGAGTATACACAAGAAATTCTGATTCCAAGTAATTAGACCACTTTAATTCTAAACAATCAACCAATAACCATATCTATATATATAATATCACTAGATCATGACTACTAGATACCTAGTCAAGCTTCTAAGATACGCAAAAGAGCACAATAAACGTATCCAATGCACAACCATATACCTATTGGGTCATATACTTGTATCTATCATCTGGGCCATCAATCGTCACTAGAATACTGCTGCTTTATAACTTTGGGCACTATGACACTGCTCTGTATGGAAGAAAAATGGTCGCCTTAATCATCAAATATGAGGTCATGAGGCTCAGTCATGGCATAAGGCTCGTCATGTCTGCTCAAAATATGAGTGATCATCAAAAGTACTGCTCATCATAAGCTGATCTCATAAAAAATGTGTAAAGGATTGGCTAAAAAATATACGGGAAACTGCTCTGCAATCATGGTAGCCTGACTACTATGGATGTGATAACAGTTTCTTTAAGAGATTTGGGGTCACTAGATGATAGCATTCATGCATTATTTATAACTATGCGAGAATCATAAATTACACACACTGAAAGACTGAAATTTCTAACCAGTAGAGATAATAGTTTGGTATTTAAATCAAGAAATGACAAAATACATGCCTACAGCCAGTGTATGCGCCCATGTATACAAGGAGATACCCAATATTGAAGATTATCTCATTTGCAGACTTAGGATGAAATATTTACACGTGTATTTCAGATTTGGAAATGAGATGTTGACATGTAACAATATTTGAGAATCCTAACTAGAAGTCTCCTTACTCCAACTGATTCTCAAATCTGATATAACAAGGGAAATTATTTGGAAAGATAACCACACAATCAACTGCAAGTAAATTGAGAATGATAAGTCAACTCCACAGAGTTCTGGAACTGCCGCAAATGGTCTCCGTTTAGCTCCCACGAATTTCCCAATGCACACAGAACACGCCCTTGGAAAGATAGTGAACTGGGGGTGATGAATATGAGTGCGAATATGTCCTTCCTACCAACTAGACTTCCTCTAATGGATTATATGTCCAACAAGTAGATGCGAAATGGCTTCCAAAGTGCTACTCATTATCCCACTGAAAGATATCAGACACAAAGCAAGATATAGACTGGTGCGACCTCTCTTAAGTCTGAAATTGCGCCCTCCTATAGTGATGATTGTTGTAGTAGTGGAAACATTGAACTAAGAACTGAGAGGTCACGTCCTTCCTTCACTTTTACCACAAAGAAACGATTTTGAATGGAGCATAGATAGTCCCTTCCACAAGTTCCCCTTGCCTCCAAGATATGAGATCTCTGCTCAATCCACAAAACTGAAGATGAAGACAAGATATCTAACCACGATAATGAAGCACGATTGAGAAACCCAATTGATTCCTCCACATATGATAGCTAGGGTAGATTGTTGCACTATCGAAACTATGCACCTCCTCCTAGGGTTTTGTTCAAGAGAAGCTAAGCTCAAGATCTCTCTATTTAAAAAAATGCAAATGACAAGAATGAATGAGAGAGTGGGATCTCTCTCACTTTTATAACCCGTTTTCTCTCTTGTGACTCTTCAACTTCCCTTTCTCCTCTTTTTCTCACTTTTTAATTAAAAAATGACTTTTTAGTGACAAAGTAGCTTCTATTCTCATGTTTACCATTTTGCGCCACTTTTAACTTAAGTGACTTTTATAAAGTAAATTTAGGAAGTAATTATTAAATGTCACTTTATAAAGTTCTTTTGAGCCTAGGTGACATTAAATAATTAATTAATTCCCTGTTTCCTCGACTATAGCCTACGGGAACTAGATAGGCTAATAAGTCGTCTCTAAGGTGGTTATCCGGAAATGGATATGATGGTTCTCCCTTCTCGAAATTGTTTGAACTCAAGCAATTGTATGTTGGGATGCTGCATAATATGCTCACTCTCCCAAGTAGCATCCTCCATTGGCATATGCCTCCATCTAACCAGGTACTCCCGGATCACCCTGTTTCACAATATTCTCTCTCGCACATGCAAAATCTCCTCCGGTTCTAATATCAATTGCCCCTCCTCATCCAATGGGGGTAACTTTGCAGAGGCTATGACCTGCTATCCAAATACTTTATTGAGGCATGACAAATGGAGTAGATTGTGGATCTTGCTTCCCTCCGGAAGCTCCAACTCATAGGCCACCTCACCAACTCTCGTGACCACTCTGTAAGGTCTGTAGAAGCGAGGCTTCAATTTGTCTGCACCAATTTTCTTCAGGGAAGACTGTCGATATGGTTGCAGCCTTAGGAATAACAAGTCCTAACTCTTCTATATCTAGTCCTTCGTCTTGGGTGCCCTGCCATCCACAAAGTCCCTATCAACAAATGACGGGGCATCATACCCGTATAAAAATTTGAATGGCGTCATCCCAATAGACATTTGGTAGGTGATGTTGTAGCAATTCTCACCCAAGTGTATCCACCTGATCCATGCTCTCTGCTGTCCGGACACATAGTTCCACAGGTACCACTCAACCCACTTATTCACAATTTCGATTTGTCCATCGGTCTGGGAATGGTAACAAGTGTTGGGAGTCAAGTTTGTACCAACCAACTTGAAGAGATCCTACCAAAAATCCCCTAGAAATTTGTTGTCCTTGTCACTGACAATGTTCTTTGGTATCCCGTGTAGATGAAAAACCTCCTTGAAGAACACCTTTGCTACCTATGTAGTTGTGCAATCTGACGAAATCACAAATAACAAGTTATACAACTTGACGAGAACCCGACATTGTTCTCGTTTTTTTTGGGGTCAATTTTACTAGTTGTTTTAACCTATGTTTCAAAAAGTGTGTATACTGGTAGCACCATTTTTCATTTTAAGCCCATTTTCTGCAATTTTGGAACTTCCTATTTATAAATTTTTATTTATTTATTTATGTACAACTACATTTTTTCAAATTTTACAAAAAAATTTGCATTTAGCAGCTACTTATCACGCAACAATATATTAATTTTTGATTTTATTTTTAAAAACGAATTAAAATTAAAAATAAGCAAAAATATATTAATTTTTAAAAACGAATTAAAATTAATATATATATATATATATATATATTTATATTTTGTTTTTCTTTAAAATTTTATTTTGATTATGTTATTTTTACCATTATATTTGTAAAAAAAATTGAAAAAATGAAAAAAAAACTTAAAAACAAAATTTAAAATACAATTTTAAAAAAAAATTTAAAAAAAAAATTAAACAAATTTTAAAAAAAAAAAAAAAAAAAAAAAACCAAAAAAACATCAAAACCCTACCCCCTCCCTTCCACTACCCCTCACCCTCCACCTCCCTCTACCTACATCCCTTCCCCTCCCTCTCCCCACCCCCGTCCCCCCTCCACCCCTTCCCTCCCTCGCCTACCACCCTCCACACACCCCCTCCCCCCTCCCCCTCCCCTGCTCGCCGCACTTCCCCTCCTCCCCCCCCCTTCCCTCCCCGTCTCCTCGAGTCTCCCAGCACCCCTACTCTTTCCCACTCGACCCCCCACCGATGAGCGTGATTTTGAGAATCGCGCCGCCTCGAAGGGGTGACGCTTGGGCGATAGAAGGAGCAGAAGGGGTGGCGCTTAGGGGGGTGGGGGAGGGGGAGGGAGGGGGTGTGGGGAAGGCGGTGGGCGGGGTAGGGAAGGGGGGTGGGGAGAGGGAGGGGAAAAGAAGGGGGGGAGGGGGGTGGGGAGAGGGAGGGGAAGGGCGAGAGGAGGGGAAGGGCGATGGGAGGTGGAGGGGGAGCAGAGGGGAGGGCGTAGGGTTAGGGTATGGTTTTGTTTTTCTTAATTTTTTAAATTTTAATTTTTTTTTTTTTTTTTTTAATTTTTTTGTTTCGTTTTTTAATTCTTTTTATTAAAATTTTATTAATTTTTGTTTTAACTTATGTTTTTTTTTTTAAATTTAAAAATTTGATATAATTTTTATTTTTATTTTTTTTAAGTTTTGTTATAAGTTTAGATTTTGTTGTATTTTCATTAATTGTTTTTTAAATTTTCATTATTATTTTTTTAAATTTTGTTTATTATATATATATATATATAATTATAATTTTAAATGACTTGTTTTAAAAAAAATCATTAAAATTTGCTGGTGAGTTTTAATTTTTTTTTAATGTAATTTGTTTTTTATAAAAATATTGTATTTTTAAGTTTTTAATTTTTAAGTTTGTGTTTTTTTTGTTTTACAATTTTGTTTCATTTTTTTTGGATTTATTTTTAAAAAATTTTTGTTTAAAAATTTTCTTTCATGTTTGTTATTTTTAAAAAAAAATTAGTTTTAATAATTTTTGCATTTTTACTTTTTACCTTTTTATTCATTTTTAAATTATGTTTCTTTAAATTTAGTGTTTTTTAAATTTTAACCTCTAATAAAAATGATAGTAATTCTAGGAGGTCCAGTTTTCAATATGGGGGTCGATTTAAGGTTTTGATTGCAACCATACCATCCATGGTTTCTAGAAAGTTGTAATTTTACCCCCCCAAAAAGGGGTGATATTGTTTCCTCTCTTGTGCGTCCAAATATCATAACTTCTATGTTTTATGGTTTTATTATGAATAATATCATAAATTCTTTTATTTTAGATGGAAAGAGTGGTGAAATAATTTCTTGAATAATTTGTGTTTAACTCAGTGCCACTTTTATATAGTGTTACTAACAATTTTAATAATTGCAGTTTGAAATTATGATATAATAATATAATAATGCCATTTTTTGAAAACGTGTGCTACCAATAGCATTAGTTTTCAATTTAGGACTTGATTTTAAGGTTTTTGTAAACACCAATAAGGATTCTTTTGGTCCCTATCTATATTTTTAGCCATAAAAAAAAAGTGGTGCTACCGGTAGCACCGCTTTTTGATTTGGAGTTTTTTTTGGTGTTTTTTTATGCAAAAATATGAGTTTTTAGGGCTAGAGTTCTCGTGTTGAGTATAAAGTTCTCGTCAAGTTGTAGAACATGTTGAATAAGTGTGCGATTTTTTTCAACCGATCTACCACCACATAGATACAATCTCGACCTTGCACCCATGGCAACCCAGTGATGAAGTCCATGGAGATACTCTCCCATTTCTGCTCCGGAATAGGCAATGGTTGTAGAAGTCCTGTCGGATGGACCTGTTCGGTCTTGTTTTGCTAATAGACCATGCATTCCTTCACGTGCCACAACACATCATCCTCAAGGCCCTTCCAAGAGAACTTATCCCTAACCTACCAGTATGTTTTGAAGAATCCTTGATGTCCTACTGTAGGAGTGTCGTATACAACATGCAAAATCTTCTCCTTCAGTTTGGATTCTAGCACCAAATATATATGGTATTTATAGAAAATGACATCGTCAATAACTCGATATATATCATCATGTATAAGGCCATCCATTAACACACAAGAAAATTTATTTTTGGAATACTCCACCAAAAGGTGAGATTTCTAATCGGCTGAAATCTCCATCAAAGAACATGCAGTTGGTTTCCTAGAGAGTGCATCAACAACAATTTTTTTCTTCCCCTTTACATACTCTATATCAAAGTCATATGCATGTATCATGTTGATCCACTTTTGTTTCCTCTTATTCAAGACTTTTTTCTCCTGAAAATATTTCGGACTGTTGTGGTCCATCCTCACCACAAACCTGTTTTCCACCAAGTATTGTTTGAACTTCACCAATGAATGTATGATGGTGATCATATCTTTCTCATATATAGAGTAGAGACTTTATGGCTTCCTGAGTTTCCCGCTTTCAAAGGCTATTGAGTGTCTATTCTACATAAGAACCTCCCCAAGGCCGATGCCTAAAGCATCACATTCCAACACAAAGGGCTGGTTGAAATACGGTAACGCTAATACTGGACAAGTGCTCATCACCTCCTTGAGCCCGTCAAATGCTCGATGAGAATCTTTCGTCCATACTAAAGACCGTTTCTTTGTAATATCGGTAAGGGGTGTGACCAATTGTGAAAACCCCTTCACGAATCATTTGTAATATTGGCATAGTCCAAATAATCCTCGCATCTCAGTGAGGGACCTAGGTGTAGGCCAATCTAAAATAACTTGGATCTTCTTCCAATGAACTTGCATGTCCTGTGCACTAATCACATTGCCCAAGTATAATATCTCTATGAGTCCAAACTCACATTTGGAAGCCTTGGCGTACAAGTAATGCTCCCCCATAATGTCGAGTATCTCATCTAGATGCCTCATGTGCTCCTCCCATATCCGACTGTATATGAGGAGATCATCGAAGAACACTAACAAAAATTTCCTCAACTGCTTCCAGAAAATTTGGTTCATGCAATATTGGAAGGTGGATAGTGCGTTGGTTAGCCCAAATGGCATATCCAAAAACCCGTAATAGCCATAATGGCACATGAACGTTTTCTTGTACATGTCTTTCTCGCGGACCTTGATCTGGTGGTAGCCTGGCTTGAGATCTATCTTGGAAAAATATACTACTCCGTGCAACTCATCCAACAAATCATCAATCCTAGGAATGGGATACCTTTTTTGATAGTTTTCTTGTTCATGGCCTTATAATTGATGCACATCCACATTGTCCCATCCTTCTTTTTGACCAACACAACCGAAGACGTGAATGGACTAGAGCTGGGTCTAATATGTCCCATAGCAAACAACTCCTTGATCGCTTTCTTGATATCATCTTTAAATTTCTTTGGGTGCTGATAGGGGGTGGTGATCACTCTCTTTGCCCCCTCCTCCAGCTCTATGGTGTGTTCAAAGCCTCTTTTTGGCGGCCTACTTGTTGGAATATCCTTGAACACTTGTCATGCTTTCACAATAAATCCTGTATGTCAATATGGTACGGCTGGCTGTCATGAGATGTCTTATGGGTGGTGATTAGGCACTCCGCTGCATAAGCTAATGATACAGATTTATGTGAGAATTAAATGAAAGAGAATATATATATATTCACATACAAAAACATATGGAAAGAAACACAACGATATAGTAAACTCAAATTCTATTAAATGAATGAAAAAGAACACACTATAAAATAAAAGCAGCTAGAATGGTGGTATCTATATCTCTGAGAAGAGATGTGGCATCTACGCTCATTTGTGACAAGATGAATATAATAAGAGGCCGAAAGAGCCTATTTATAATAAGCATGAGGCTAATAACCGTAAAAATCCAAAAACCTAACCCTAGAAGATGAACAGTCATAAATTTTACGGCCCCAAGGTGTTTAGTTGAACAATCAACTTCCCAGGGTCATAAATTTTTCATACGATCTCCATTTGGGGTGGTCGATAGCCCAATGGAAAGGTATATCCGAGATATACATGTTGCAAATGAGGGGAATTGCATGCCATTGCCAACCATTTCCCCCCCGAAATCTCCAAAAAATGTCGTTTAGGGCCTCAATACGGCCCCAGAAGTTCAGGACCCAAAAAAACTATAGAAAAATTACAAGAAAACTGCCATAACAAAAATGTTTTGAGCCAGTGGAATAGGTGGGTGGCCACCTATATCCATCTATATCAGTCATCCCCCCTTAGGAATCAATTGTATCCATTGCGTTGAGTTCCCACATTAGGTGGGGAAAATTATGTTGAACTTGACTCTCGGTGAGCCACTTGCCTTGGTGAAGTAGTTGCTCTGCTTTGACAACCCGATATATCTGGATCTTCTGTTGGCGGGTTCCCTTAACCTATGTGTCCATGATATGATCAATGGTTTCATGTTCCATGTATTCAGGCTTAATATCTATAGGTGTCAATTTCTCTCCCAACTCCGAGGTGTCCAACAATGGTGTAAAATATGGGCGAAGGAGCTCCACATTGAATACTGGGTGTAGGCCAAGGAATGGAGGAATGCTTAGCTCGAAGGAATTGTCACCAACTACCTTGGTGATGGCATACAAACCGTATCGAATTGGATGAAGATTGCGATGGGCTCCTGCGAGCCACTCTTTCTACAAATGCAACCAAACCTTATCACCCACCTGGAACTTGTGTGGAACTCGATGCTGGTCATGTCGCTGCTTGTACTTAGTGTTGGACTTTTCCAAAATTTCATGGACCTGTTGGTGGATGTGTTGGATTCGTTCAACAAATATGGTGGCCTTATCAACCTCAGTTTGAGCATGGGAATATTCCTCACGTGTGGATGCAATGGGAAGAGCTACACCAATTGGTGCAAGTGGTTGGAACCACAGACACTCTTGAAAAGGGCTGTGGTTGGTAGAGCTATGAAGGGTTCTGTTATAGCTATGTTGAACATAGGGAAGGATCTCATCCCATATGCGGGGATGTTTAGAATTATACATTCTCAGAATATGCACAATCATCCTATTGACTACCTCTGTTTGTCCATTGGTTTGAGGGTGGAAGGCAGTTGATTTGGTGAGCTTGGTATCCATCAATGACCATAGGATGGACCAGAAAGTGCTTAGGGACCTGTTGTCCTGATCTGAAATGATTGTCTTTGGCAGCCCGAAATGAACCCAAACACGCTCGAAGAAGAGCTTAGCAGTGGCTTCAACAGAGACATTCTTCTTGCAAGCTATTAGAATAACCATCTTATAGAAATGATCCACAACAACAAACACATAGTCATTTCGATGCTTGGTTGAAGGTAGTCCAGACATGTAATAGATGGAGATGGATTCCCATGGCCCATTAGGAGTTGGAAGAGGGGTGTACAACCCCCGATTTTTTATGGTAGGTGTTAGCACATATATTTTTCGAAGGTTTGGATGAGGTGGTAGAAGATGAAATTTGTGTTTGATATAGCCCGAGGCTCTATAGGGAGAAAAGATCGGTCCTTCAAGAAATTTATACTACGTGACCATGGGATGGGGCTATGCAGAGTCAACAAAGCCCGCAAAATGGCTTGGGGAATCCTGGAACAAGAGACCGATGGCTGGGATCGAAGCGGGGGCGGGATCTACGATGGAGAGGAGCTCTCGAAAGTGACCTGTGGGGAAGGTTAAAGGGTGGGACGTCTCGTGGACCCAGATCCAGTCGCTAGGTATCAACGACGGAGGTCATTTTCAGGGGAAGAAGTAGCACAGAGGTTAGTGGTGAGATACCACCGGAGAAAGTAAGAAAGAGTTAAAGGGAGGGAAACTTCCGGGGATGAACGAGTTTCGATCTCCAGATCAACAGTCCTAAAGGTTTTCGGCAATGCCAAGTTGCGCGGGGGATAATGTCAAAGGTGGTTGCAGAATCACAAACTGCCCACCGCGTGTCGCTTCCTCAACGTTCTGCAAAGCGCAAAAGCGGTATGGGAAACCGCTCGAAAGGCCCGCGGAACCGCCTTTGGGGGCAATATTTGGGCAAAATGGAAATCTACGGTTGAGATGGGAGCTGTAGGGGATCTGACAGTCATGGGAGTGGGTTAAGGTGTGACGAGGATGACGGGGGATCCAATAGTGCATATTTGGTCGAGAAAGATCAACGTTGATGAAGGGATCCCCAATGGGGAAGGAGCACGACAGATAATGCAAAGCTGGGCGGAAAGGACAAATGAGATATGGTTAAAAGACCCACAGGTCTCACCGTCGATCAGCCATCATGGGATAGATCGATGGTGTAAGAAGGATTTGGCGTCATGGAGATGCGCGTAAGATAAGGGGAAAGATGGTTGTGGAAACTGAAACCACCATCCATTTGGCAGGACCTCATCATTCCGCGACTGGAAAAGGTGGTAATAAAAACTACCAATTGGCCATGCGAAACTGCCTACGGTGGTTGCAGAGTTTAAGATCTACGGTGGAGGTTGATCGTGGAGCAGATCAGACAATAGGTAATGACCACATGAGGGTGACGGTAAAGGGACCTCATATACGACGGTCCATATCGTCGCATGAAGGATCAGCGGTTGAGGCAAATGTCCGCTAGATGAGAAGCAAGGGAGATAGCCGGGGTCGGGTTATAAAAAGAGAAGGTTACGTGAAAGTTGACATTTTTTTTTCCAGTGACAGTGTTAGAGAGCTCTGGACAACTGTGCAGTGAAGAAAGCAACAGAGGATACTAGGGTTGCGAGTTGTCAGTGTCTGGTAGGCCCTGAAAACCATACATTTGTTATAAAAAAGGGTATTTTGTGATGGAAGAGGTTGCAGCGGCACCGACTGTCGGGAATGATAAGATTGAGGATACCCTAGAGGATAGGGACAGGGACGTATTTGACACTATAGTTACGATGTCAGTTAGAGAGATAATAGCAAAGTTAGCTAGGTTAAACAAAGAAGGTATCGACATCCATAGGGTTTTTTTGTCGTCCTTCATATACTTTTGCCCGGACCAGTTCATGGGATGCCCCAAGTTTCATTCCTGGTGCGTAGAAAAATATTCCCAAGCCGAGAGAGTCGTGATGAACGCCCGAAAGTTTGAAATCATTTGTCCTATCGAGTCCACTGTTATCAGAAAATCCTTGGAGGTACCTTCCTCACAGTCCCATGAGCCCGAGAGTTTTTCCGAAGAAGCCCTAGTGAGTTTGTATAGCCAGTCCTCCCCTAAAGCAAAACAAATTTTCCTCTCCAGTTTCCTGAAGCAGGATCTCGAGATCCTAGACACACCCTACCCCTTAGATTTGGATTTCTTTGACGAAAACACTCAGCTAGTCTTGTCTTTGATTTCCCAGTTCCTAGGGATTGATAGTGATACCGTAGTAACTGAGGTTCAACGATGCCTACTGTTCAGAATAAGCTCTGGTTTACCAGAGGTGGAATACCATCAGGTACCATGCCTTAAATTTGATTAACCCCTGGCTGAGAATATCCATTCTTAGCTAGTGGATTTCCACAATACTCGTCATTTCAGGTTCCAGTCTCATATGATGAAGATGTTGATGTTCTCAAGTCAGAAAGCTATGAGGTTTTTGCCGTAAGTTTTCTCGGATTTGCTGGAGGACAAATTTTTTAACTATATGAACTATATTATTGCAGAGGTCTACAAGTTGATCTTTGGAGAGGAAATTGGCAAGTGTCTTTCCAGAAATGAAAACTTCTATGCAGTTAAAGCAGGATTTGGTGGTTGGTGATTGGTTTTTGTACAAGCGGCATACTGTTATCAGGTTGTATGGGTTTGTAAAAGAACCCTATATGTTACCAGCTTTTATGACCTCATGTGTCTTTTCTCTAGAATTTATCAGACATAAGATGATTGTTGAAGATGATCACTTCTTTACCTTCAAAAAAAATTCTGACATCAAGTTCCACTGGAAGCTAGGCCCCTTCATTGTGAAGAATAAACTTGCCTCTAGCTTATAGAAAAGAAATTGGAAGGATTGGAGTTCAAAAGGGATATTGCCGTTAAATACGATCCCTGCCACATAATCTATGACAGAAGGCAACAAAACAAGAATAGAGCCTTCAATCATGAAGAGGTAGAAGGTCTATCCAAAAGAGAAAATATTCTGAAGTACGAAATAGAAGAAGGGGCCCCGTCATGTTCACATTTGGAGTCGGACACCCCAAAAAATACCTTATCTGAATTGGTACTTGTAAATGCAGTAGAGAATGTAGGAAAAAGGAGCTTTGAATAAATCTCCGACACAGAAACAAAGGAGTCAGAAGGGGAAAAGAGATTCAAGGCAGATGTTCCAAGTGATTTGGTTGTATCCACGAGAGTGGAAGAAATGAAAAAGGAGAAGTACCAGGCCCGCGAAGTTCAGATACAATAGTACAGTTTCGAGGAATCCAAAGAGGATGGTGACACCTAGAGGTTCCAATCTAGAGATGAGATGTACATAAAGTATGGACAAGACAGAAACACAAGCTCCGAAAAGACGAGCAAATTATTTACTAGAGTCAGGGATACAAAAATTTTACCAGTCACTTTGGTGGCCAGTAGAGACGTCTCTGAAAATACTCTGAACCTGGCAGTGTCATCTGATGACAAGGTGACTGAGATGAAGTTGAATTTGAATAAAATAGCGATCCCTGAGAAGATTCAGCTGCATAGGCAGACCGGGGAGGTATTATATGAAGACCTAATGAAAGCTACTCTAAGGATCCCTAAGTTGGAGAGTACTGTCAACAGATTGGAGATCCAGTTGAGACAGGAAAGGACTGAGAATAATGACTATCAACAGAATATCAAGAAGTTGAAGATGGATTTGGTTGATGATGGAGCAGACAAAGGTAAAGGTTGAAAGAAGCTGTTGGCGGAGAAAGAAAGCACCATTCAAATGCTCAAAAAGAAACTCAAAACACCGACAGTACAACTCATATAGGATTCTGAAATGATTGTGCTTGAGCAGGAAAAATAAAACTTGTCTAAAGAGCTGGATGACCACAAAGAAAAATCACTAAAGTTCATAGAGAAAGAGGTTGAATGGGGAAAAGACCGAATAAGCCTCAAAGGCCAGATTGAAGACCTTAAGGGAAAATTGACGGCTTTGGCACAAGAGAAGCAAATTGTTAATCAAGCATGTGAAGGGACCAGTACAGATGGCCTAGTTCAGGCTATGTCCTAGGTCAGTTTAAGGGAGGTGGAGATAAAAGAGTTGAAAGAAGCAAAAAGGAAGCTATAGGAGGAGAACCAGAAAATGGATGATGAAATGCATGCCTTAAAAAATAAAAACAAGGAGCTGGTAGATAGAAACCAGAGGTTCATAATATAGGTGACAAGGCAGACGACAATGCAGGGTGCCAAGCACATGATTTGGGATTCCATTATGGCCGAAGCTACCAAGTTCAGTCCCTACCTAAGTTTTATGAAATAAAAGGGAAAGGTGGCGAGTAATGCCTTGCAGAGCTATACGATCGTGAGATAAAGTTTGAGTAGGAAGCCCAAAGAAACAACTCAGAACACAATAGATTTTATGAATACCCTTACCGACGATGATATGAAGGCTATGCAGATAACAAACAAGATAACGATTATAACATGGGTAAGAAGAGTGCTCAGGAAGTATGCACACGTGGAAGGTGTTCAGGCCAGAGCCAAACACATGAGAAAATAGGTGACCGAATACAAGAAGAAATTCGATCAGCTGATTGAGAAGGGGTTACCTTCATTCTGGGATGAAAACGGTGACTTGATCCCTCAAAATAGTCACAAAGATTTTATTTTTGAAGCCAGGACCAACCATGAATGCCTTGAGAATTTGAATCATGTCTTGACCGACAAAATCTTGTTGGAGAAGTTCAAAGATGATTTTTAAATTCTGCATAGATTGGCCACGATAGGTGAAAGAATACCACAAATTTCAGCTGCAGACAATATAGAAATAAAGGTATTGGTGAAAGAGATTCCAGTCTATGAGTTGCCCACGGTAGATCAATAGAAAACGGTGGAGAAATATGGAAAAAAAAATACATCTTACGCTCCTGAAAGTTTGTGGCTCAAGATTTCAGCAGGAAGTCCCCATCCAGCAAGCAAGGCATCGAAGGCTCATGTATTCAAAATTTTGACATGTGCACAACTTTTGGTTAAAGTAAAATGTAAAAGTGAAAACCTGAAATATTTACTGGATCAGTTACAAGTTAGTCAGGGTTTTCATTCCCAAGAAGTACTATAAAGAGGCCATTTGGCTGTCATTGTAAAGGGTTGAAACCTATAATAGAGAAAGCATTCTGGTTCTGAGAGTACTTCGGTTATTGTAAAGTTTTTCCATGCATAAATAAAGCACATTTTGGAGGGTGAATATTCATGTGTTGTTTGTGTTGAAGTCTGTGTTTTCCCTTTTCTTTGTAAATCGTATTTTCCAGTGAAAATATTCCATGTTGTTTTTCTTCTTATGCTTATGGTGAAAGTGTTATTTAATACATAATACATGCAAATCATGCTCTGTTTTAATCGCACCTAAGTGTTCCATGTTTTCTTCTAAAGTCGACGTTAAATTCATCTATGCTGATGCTTAATGTTGATGGGTTTGTTTAACTTTATTTCAAATATCATTTGCTAAAAGAACTTGACCGTGGGATAGCAATTACCTTGCCTTCATCAAGATTTATGTTCTTTATTTTCTGTTGGTCTTTAGAAATCTCATATGTGACTCCATGCTCAATGTGATTCATATGTTTTCATCCATTTTAAAAATAGAAATATCAGTTTCTTGAAAAATGTTTTTGGCCATTGTATTCATCTTTTGAGAGAGCCTGCTCTGGTAGGAAAGAAGCCAGCTCTCCTCCTAAAGCTTGGTTTTAAATAGTTACCTCGGGGTCATCCTCCTACAACCAAGTGGTAAATCCTGAGTGCTAACATATTGGTGCTGTTGCCGGGGACGAATGTTCAAAATTTTTCCTGGGAAGAACAAGAATTGTAATCATATTTCTGTGGGCAAAGAAGTTTGATATTTAGTATTGGTTGTAATTTTTCCTTGGCGACTTCACTGTCAAGAAATTTTCAGGTTTAAAGGCAACTCCAAGAAAGACATTGTGGCTCCCAGAAGGATTCCCATGAGGAGAAATACAAACTCTCAGTTGCTCTCGGGGGTGGAGAGTCCAAAAACGATCCTAAGGAAGATTAAAGGAAAATATCAAGAAGGTACTTCTCAAACAATAAATCTATTTCCTCCTTTTCAAGAAGAGTTGTTAGATGATGAAAATGTTGATTTAAGTGAAAGGTTTGAACAATCTTTGTAGAGGTCTTAATTAGAATAAGATTTAAAAGAAAATGTAATTGATCAGAACGGTTTTCAGTCCTATTTTTTACAGTCTATTTGGGAAGATCTGCTAAATTTTGGAAGCGTTGAGTCTAAAAAATCTAAAGCTCAAAGAATACCATTACGAAACCACAACCCTGTCCCAAACCCGCCATTATTCATGGCTGCTAGGTTTGCCCCACTTGCTCTACCTACTGCCTTGCATGACCTCCCTCAAAACTATGCCCAGAGAATCACATTGTTTGATGGGGAGGGGAATTGTACATCCCAACATCATGTCGATAGATTCAATGACTTCATTGACCTTGAGGAGGTAGATCATGATGATGCTAAAATGAGGCTGCTAGCACAAAGTTTGTCTGGGGAAGTAAAGAAGTGGTTTAGGGCACTTGCTGCTGGGTCGATACCTTCCTATGATGATTTCGTGACTTGTTTGATTGAGAGGTGGGAAGACTAGATTCAGGAGGGTTTATAATTCCATCCCTGCTGATGTGAAACCCCCGGTAGGGGCTGCTAAATTGCCTTATGCAAATGCCTTTGAGGGTGATTTTTCTTGTATGTTGAGAGAAAGAAAATCAACCACTTTGCCAGACATGCTAAAAGATGTGGTGGAGGTTGAAGCAAACATGATGGCTTCTGGGAAAATGAAACAGAAAACTGATACAGACAGGAGGAAGATTAGGGAAGAAAACGTAGCTTTCACCTCATCTCCCACTGATGCTAGGATTGATATGATGATGAAAACAATGGAGAAACTAATGGACAGATTGGCCTTAGAAAATAAACCCCAGAACAGAGATCAACAAGAGCCTCCAATTAGGAACCCAAATTTTAGGAGACAAGTTCCACCCCAAATAAGTCAAAGGGATCAAAGAGATCAGAGGAATCCAAGGAATGCAACGAATGATCAAGTAAGACCCCCATTTCCTGAAAACTATGTATATGAGGAAGGAGAAGCTGAATTTGTGGAAAGTGAGATTCATCATTTTGGTGATTTTGATTCTGAAGTTTATTTGACTAAGGTAGAGCATGACATGTTTTCCAGGGAGGGGGAATGTAATAACCTTGAGTTAGAGACAGAGCGATACTGGGTGGGATATCAAAATGCTATGAGTGATCTCCAGAGGAAAATCAATCTCAGTAATAGAGATGTAGTTGTGGATAAGGGAAAAATCCCTATAGGTGCACCCTCAACCAACCAACACAAAAAGGATAAACCAAAAAAAGAGGTAGCAAAGAGAATTCTAGAGGTTAAAATGGATTTGATCAAAGAAAATGATAAAACTCTTGCCTCCAATTTACAAAACGAGATGTCAAAGATCAAAATACCCATCCCTTTCAGTGAATTGTTGAAAAATGGTGAATATAGAGAACAGATCTAAAAAATGATTAGAAGTGAAGGACAAATAGAACTTGATGCCCTGGAATTAAATGATGATTCCCCAACTATCATGATGGGTTCTATTATGGAGGATAACAGTTTGGAAGAAGTTCCACCTTTTTATGTAAATCTGAATATTCATGATATGACCCTTCATAATTGCATGCTTGATTCGGGGGCGTCTCAAAATCTGATTCCAAAGGCGGTGGTGAAAAGTTTGGGTTTGGAGATCACAAGTCCATACAAGTATTTGTTTTCGTTTGATTCAAAAAAGGTCAAATGCCCGGGGTTGATAAAATACCTGGTGGTTTCTCTCACGAAATTCTCAAATAAGAATGTGGTCATGGATGTGGTTGTTGCAGATATTCCACCAAAGTTTGGTATGCTGTTATCTAGGTCTTGGGCTTCAAAGCTCAGGGGAACTTTGCAAATGGATATGTCCTTTGCCACAATTCCAGTTCTCGGTGAACATCGAAGATTATACATTGAGAAGAGACTCTCGTATGTGGTAAGTAACCAGAATGACCCAAATAACCATTCCATTTATGTAGTTGATACTGATTTATGATCTTCTATCTTTTACAATGATTCTCAATCTGAAGAGAAAATAGAGACAGAAGAAAATGACTCGATTGAGGGAGAGGAAGAATTTAGACAAAATATAAGGATGGAAGGGACTTGGACCATGCATTTTGATGGGTCGAGAAGCAAAGAGGGTGCTGGTGCAGACGTGTGGATAGTGACTCTAGATAGGGAATTTCTAATTTATTATTTCAAGTTGTCTTTTGAATGTACTAACAATGTTGTGGAATATGAAGCTCTGATTCTGGGATTGAATGTGTTGAAGGATCCAAAGGAAAAGAAAATAGAAGTACTTGGGGATTCAGAGTTGGTCATAAATCAAGTGAATGGCATATACCAGACGAAGCACCCAAAAATGAGATCATACATAAATGAAGTCTGGGATGTGTTGGACAATTTATTTGATGAACATGACATAGTAGTGATACCCAGAATTAACAACTCAATAGAAGACTCTTTGGCCACAACCGCTGGCGCCTTCAAAGAATCTGGTTTCTCGAATAAAAAATATGAGATCGAATTCATAAATAGGAATTCTATTCCTTCCAATTCAAAACACTGGCAGGTTTTTGATGATAATATGCAGATTTAAAGATTTCTGGAAATGACGCATGAGTTTGCAAATAGCATGAGTTTGCAAATACAAGTATTGATAATGAAAACCAAGGTATGGAAGTAGTTGTTAACAATGAAGAGTTTCTGGAGGAATGGGAAAAGTTCAGAGTAGAAATCAGAGGAAAATAAATAATTCATTTGAAGAACAATGTCATTCCAAGAGGACTTGTACTATTAGAAAGGCTATTTGACAGAAATGATGTGGCCAAGAATCCGAAAGTAGAGCCTCATGATGGAGAAGTCAAAGACTGCAACATTGGAAAGAAAGAAAAGCCCAAGATAGTGAATATTTCTAAGAATTTGCCACGCGAGGAAGAAAAGAAATATGTTGAGCTGATGAAAATATTCTGAGATGTGTTTGCTTGGAGTTATGAAGATTTGAAAGAATATGGCACTTCAATTATTCATCATACTATCCCCATCAAGCCGAATGAGAAGCCCTTTAAAACAAAAATCAGAAGAATAAATCCACCCTTGCTGCTAGTGATCGAAAAGGAGGTTAAAAAGCTGTTTGATGCAAAAATAATTGTGTCACTGAGATTTTCCAGATGGGTGGCGAATCTGGTCCCGGTAATAAAGAAGAATGGAGAAATAAGGCTGTGTGTAGATTTCAGAAATTTGAACAAAGTCTCCATGAAAGATAATTATCCTTTGCCAAATATGGATCATATTTTGCAGAAGGTTGTGGGGCATAGAGGATTTCCATGCTGGATGGATTCTCTGGATATAATCAGATCAAGGTCCTTCCAGAGGATCAGGAGAAGACGACTTTCACAATGCCTTGGGGGACCTTCATGTACGCCAAAATTTCATTTGGGTTGATGAATGCAGGGGCTACATTCCAAAGGGCCATGGATATCTCCTTCGCTGAGGAGAAATATAAATTTGTGGTAGTGTACATGGATGACATAACTGTATACTCAAAGTTCATTGCAGATCATTCGAAGCATTTTGAAAGGGTATATATGAAATGCAAAAAATTTGGCATATCCTCGAATCCAAAGAAGTCAATTTTTTCCATGGAAGAAGGAAAGTTATTAGGGCATATCATATCAAAAGATGGCATAAAAATTGATCCTGAAAGAGTAGCAGCGATTCAGAAAATTGGGATACCAAGGAGCAAGAAGGAAGACCAATATTTTATTGGTAAGGTGAATTTCTTAAGAAGGTTTGTTCCTAGTTTTGCAGAGATTCTAAGAAATATCTCAGATATGTTAAGGAAGAGCAATGAAATCAAATGGACCATTGAAGCCAGTAAATCTTTCACTGACATCAAGAAATCCCTAACAAAAGCTCTTGTTCTGGTCAGTCCTGATTTTTCAAAAGATTTTATCATGTTTTCTTATTCGTCACAACATACTATAGCGGGAGTCTTACTACATAGGAATCATGATAATATGAAGTAACCAATCGCCTTTTTCAATAAGATTATGAGGGATGCAGAACTAAAGTATAATATAATGGAAAAGTAGGCTTATGCATTGATAAAGTCTTTATAGGATTTCAGGGTTTACATTTTTCATTCTCACACTATTGCATATGTTCCATCTGCAGCTGTTAAGGATATCCTTACCCAACCGGACCCGGAAGGGAGAAGAGCTAAATGGATTGCAATTTTGTTAGAATATGACTTGGATATCAAGCCTGCAAGATTGATCAAGGGACAAGGTTTGGCGAAGCTGATGACAGAGACCAACTATGATGCTTTGGATATGAACTTGATCTCTGACCTCTCAGCTGAAACTGTTCCAGAAACGCCTGTGGTGAGGGATTTTTCTTTGTCACCTTGGTATTGTGACATTGTGTATGTTCTACAGAATTTGCAGGGATCCCCGGACCCGGAGAAACCATAGCAAGATTAGTAAAATTAAAAGCAACAAAATTTTGCATATTGAATGAATATTTGTATTGGAAAGACCTAGGAGGAATTGTACTGAACTGTTTGCTGGAGGATGAAGCACAGCATGTAATGAAGGAGTTTCATGAAGAGGTGTGTGGAGGACATCAATCCTGGAAAGCCACTGTGAACGAAATCCTTAGGGCGGGGTTCTATTGGCCTACTATTTTTTCAGATGTGCAGAAAGAAATGGTAAAATGTCATGAATGCCAAATCTTTGATGGGAAAAGAGAACTTTTTCCTTTTCCCTTAAAGTCGGTTTCAGTAGAAGACCATTCCAAGAGTGGGGATTAGATTTCATTGGGGAAATTAATCCAAATTCTTTAGGACAACACACGTGTATTCTGACTATGACAGATTATTTCACTAAGTGGATTGAAGCTATCCCAACAAGATACGCCACATAAACGGTTATCATAAGTTTCCTGGAAGAGAATATTTTAGCAAGGTTAGGGTGTCCCAAAAGGAGAGTCACAGATAATGACCAGGCATTCAGATCAAAGAATATGGTCAGTTTTTTTCACAAGTACCATATCCATTTAAATCACTCAACTGCATACTATCCTTAAGGGAACGGATTGGAAGAATCTTCTAACAAAAGTTTGGTAAGAATCATAAAGAAATTGTTGGAAGAAAACAAAAAGGCCTGGCATACCAAACTCAAATACGCTCTATGGGAAGACAAGATTAGTACAAAAAGGGCCATTGGTACATCACCTTTTCACTTGGTATATGGGACAGAGGTTGGTTTTCCCATTTATTTGGGCCTGCCTGTCATGAAGCTGCTGCAAGAGTCTGAGGAGGAACCGAACCACATGCAGAGAAGAATAAGCCAAATGATTGAGTTACATGAGATAATGGAAAAGGCTTATAACATGACTCAAATTCATCAAGAAAAAATGAAAAAGACATTTGATAGGAAAATCAAAGAAAGAGATTTTAAGATTAATGATTTGGTTCTAAAATGGGACGCCAGGAATGAAGACAAGCATGGGAAGTTCAAACATTTATGGAAAGGCCCATATATAATTTTTGCTTATTAGGGGGGAAATTCCTTCATCTTACAAGATCAGAATGGAGAGTTTATTGGTGGAGGACCGGTAAATGGGAGGTACCTGAAACACTATCTTTCTTTGCCCTAAAGGGAGAAAAGGAGTCGTTGTACATAATTTGTATATATGTTAGTAGTTTTATGGGAGTTTGTACATAAAGTTGGTAAGCAGAAAAATTGTATAGTTTTGTTTCAGAAATGTGTTGTGTTGTCGGTCGGTTTGTCAGTTTGGTTCCAGATGGGTGATTTGCAGATTAAAGAGTGCGGGGCTGGTTTTTCAGTAGGGAGAACAGATAAAGTTAGATGGTCAAGCACATGGTCTACGGGTTCTTTGCTACCTCGAAGGGAGGATAACATCCCCAGTTGGAGACAATTGTTAGCACAAATATTTTTTGAAGGTTTGGATGAGGTGGTAGAAGATGAAATTTATGTTTGATATAGCTCGAGGCTCTATAGGGAGAAAAAACCGGTCCTGGAACAAGAGAGCGACGGCTTGGATCGAAGCGGGGGCAGAATCTACAACGGAGAGGAGTTCCCGAAAGTGACCCGTGGGGAAGGTTAAAGGGTGGGACGTCTCAACGGCCCAGATCCAGTTGCTAGGGATCAATGACGGAGGTCGTTTTCCAGGGCAGAAGTAGCACGAAGGTTAGCGGTGATATACTGCTGGAGAAAGTAAGAAAGAGTTAAAGGGCGGGCATCTTCCAGGGAGGATCGACCGTCGATCACCAGATCAACGATCCTGAAGGTTTTTCGCAACGCCAAGTTGCACGGGGGATAGCGACGAAGGTGGTTGCGGAATCACAAACCACCCACCACATGTTGCTTCCTCAGCGTTGCGCAAAGTGTGAAAGCGGTATGGGAAACCACTCGAGAAGCCTGCAGAACCGCCTTTGGGGGTCCCAGGTGGGTAAAATGGAAATCTACGGTTGAGATGGGAGTCATAAGGGGATCCGTCAATCATGGGCGTGGGTTAAGGTGCGGTGAGGATGACGGGGGATCCAATGGTATGGATTTCGCCGAGAAAGATAAGCAGTGATGAAGGGCTCCTCACTGGGGAAGGAGCGCGACAGATAACACAAAGCTGGGAGGAAAGTCCAAATGAGATATGGTTAAAAGACCTGCAGGTCTCTCTGTCGATTATCCAACATGGGAAAGATTGATGGTGTAAGAAGGTTTCTGTGTCATAGATATGCGTGTAAGATAAGGGGAAAGGCGGTTGCGAAAACTGAAACCACCATCCACGTGGCGGGACCTCAGCGTTCTGCGACTGGAAAAGGTGGTAATAAAAACCGCCAATTGGCCATGCGGAACCGCCTGCGGTGGTTGCAGAGTTTAATATCAATGGTGGAGGTTGATCGCGGATCATATCGGACGATAGGTAATGACCACACTAGGTTGACGGTAAAGGGACCTCAGATCCGATGATCCAAATCATCGCATGAAGGATCAACGGTTGAGGCGAATGTTCGTCGGATGAGAATAAATGGAGATAGTCGAGGTCGGGTTATAAAAAGAGAAGGTCACGTGAAAGTTGACATTTTTTTTTCTTCAGTGATAGCGTCAGAGAGCTCCGGAAAAATGTGTAGCAAAGAAAGCGACAGAGGATACTAGGGTTGCGAGTTGTCAGTGTTAGGTAGGCCCTGAAAACCGTGCATTTGTTATAAAAAAGGTATTTTGTGATGGAAGAGGTTGGAGAGGCCCCGACTGTCAGGAATGATAATATTGAGGATGCCCGAGAGGATAGGGACATGGACGTATTTGATACTGTAGTTAAGATGTCAGTCAGGGAGATAAAAGCAAAGTTAGATAGGTTAAACAAAGAAGGTACCGACGTCCATAGGGTTTTTCATTCGTCCTTCATATACTTCTACCCGGACTAGTTCATGGGATGCCTCGAGTTTGTTTCATGGTGCGTAGAAAACTATTCCAAGGCCGAGAGAGTTGTGATGAACGCTCGAAAGTCCGAAACCATTTGTCCTATCGAGCCCACTATTATTAGAAAAAACCTGGAGGTACCTTTGTCATAGTCCCATGAGCTTGAGAGTTTTTTCAAAGAAGCCCTAGTCAGTTTGTACCACCATTTCTCCCCTGAAGAAAAACAAATTTTCCTCACTAGTTGCCTGAAGATGGATCTCAATATCCTAGACACACCCTACCCCTTAGATTTGGATTTATTTGATGAAAACACTCAGCTAGTCTTGTCTTTGATTGCCCAGTTCCTAGGGCTTAATAGTGATACCATAGTAACCGAGGTTCAGCTATGCCTATTGTTTAGAATAAGCTCTGGTTTACCAGAGGTGGAATACCATCAGGTACCATGCCTTAAATTTGATGAATCCCTGGCTGAGAACATCCATTCTTAGCTAGTGGATTTCCACAATACTAGTCATTTTAGGTTCTAGTCTCATCTGATGAAGATGTTGATATTCTCAAGTCAGAAATCTATGAGGTTTTCGCCGGAAGTTTTCTTGGATTCACTGGAGGACAACATGTTTAACTATATGAACTATATTATTGCAGAGGTCTACAAGTTGATCTTTGGAGAGGAATTGGAAAGAGTCTTTCCAGAAATGAAAACTTCTATGCAGTTAAAGCAGGATTTGGCGATTGGTGACTGGTTTTTGTACAAGTGGCATATTGTTATCAGGTTGTCTGGGTTTGTAAAAGAACCCTACATGTTACTAGCTTTTATGAGTTCAATGGTATTTTCTCTAGAATTTTCCAGACATAAGCTGATTGTTGAAGATGATCACTTCTGACCTTCAAAAAGGATTCTGACATCAAGTTCCCTTGGAAGGTAGGCCCCGTCATTGTGAAGAATAAACTTGCCCTCTCGCTTATAGAGAAGAAATTGGAAGGATTGGAGTTCAAAAGGGATATTGCCATTAAATACGATCCCTGCCACATAATCTCTGACAGAAGGCAGAAAAACAAGAATAGAGACTTCGATCATGAAGAGGTAGAAGGTCTATCCAAAAGATCAAATCTTCTGCAGTACGAATCAGAGGAAGGGGCTCCGTTATGTTCACATTTGGAGTCGGACACCCCAAAAAATTCCTCATCCGAATTGGTACTTGTAGATGTAGTAGAGAATGAAGGAAAACGGAGCTTTGACGAAATATCTGACACAGAAAAAGAGGAGTCCGAAGGGGCAAAGAGATTCAAGGAAGATGTTCCAAGTGATTTGGTTGTATCCACGAGAGTGGAAGAAAAGAAAAAGGAGAAGTACCAGGCCCCCAAAGTTCAGATACAACAATACCGTTTCGAGGAAGCCAAAGAGGATGGTGACACCAAGAGGTTCCAATCTAGAGATGAGATGTACGTAAAGTATGGACAAGACAGACACACAAGCTCCAAAAAGACGAGAAAATTATTTCCTAGAGTTAGGGATACGCAAAATTTACCAGTCACTTTGGTGGCCAATAGAGACGTCTCTGAAAATACTCTGAACCTGGCGGTGTCATCTGATGACAAGGTGACTGAGATGAAGTTGAATTTGAAGAAAATAGCGGTCCCTTGAAAAGATTCAGCTG
The DNA here is from genome assembly GCA_027924585.1 of Larix kaempferi. Lineage (NCBI taxonomy): Eukaryota > Viridiplantae > Streptophyta > Pinopsida > Pinales > Pinaceae > Larix > Larix kaempferi. Next base: position 3,260,940 of record BSBM01000254.1, read on the forward strand.
CATAGGTAGACCGAGAGGTATTATACGAAGACCTGATGAAATATACTCTAAGGATCCCTAAGTTGTAGAGTACTGTCAACAGATTGGAGATCCAGTTGAGATAGGAAAGGATGGAGAATAAGGCCTATCAACAGAAGATCAAGAAGCTGCAGATGGATTTGGTTGATGATGGAGCAGACAAAGGTGAAGGTGGAAAGAAGTTGTTGGCGAAGAAAGAAAGCACCATTCAGATGCTCAAAAAGAAGCTCAAAATATCGACAACACAACTCATACAGGTTTCTGAAATGATTATGCTTGAGTAGGAAAATGCAAACTTGTCTAAAGAGCTGGATGACTACAAAGAAAAATCACTGAGGTTCATAGAGAAAGAGGTTGAATGGGAAAAAGACCGAATAAGCCTCAAAGGCAAGATTGAAGACCTTAAGGGAAAATTGACGGCTTTGGCACAAGAGAAGCAAATTGTTAATCAAGCAAGTGAAGGGACCAGTACAGATGGCCTAGTTCAGGCTATGTCCCAGGTCAGTTTAAGGGAGGTGTAGATAAAAGAGTTGAAAGAAGGAAAAAGGAAGCTAGAGGAGGAGAACTAGAAAATGGAGGAAGAAATGCAGGCCTTAAAAAATAAAAACAAGGAGCTAGTAGATAGAAACCGGAGGTTCATAATACACGTGATAGGGAAGATCCCAATGCAGGGTGACAAGCACATGATTTGGGATTCCATTATTGCTGAAGCTACCAATTTTAGGCCCTACCTAAGTTTTATGAAATAAAATGGAAAGGTGGTGAGTAATGCCTTGCAGAGTTGTATGACCATGAGGGAAAGTTTGAGTAGGAAGCCCAAAGAAACAACTCAGAGCAAAATAGATTTTATGAATACTCTTACCGATGATGATCTGAAGGCTATGCAAATAACAAACAGGATAGTGATTATAACATGGGAAAGAAGAGTGGTCGGGAAGTATGCACATGTGGAAGGTGTTCAGGCCAGATCCGAACACATGAGAAAATAGGTGACCGAATACAAGAAGAAATTCGATCAGCTGATTGAGAAGGGGTTACCTTCATTCTGGGATGAAAACGGTGACTTGATCCCTCAAAATAGTCACAAAGATTTGCTTTTTGAATCCAGGACCAACCATGAAGGCCTTGAGAATTTGAATCATGTCTTGACCGACAAAATCTTGTTGGAGAAGCTTAAAGATGATTTTGAAATTATGCATGGATTGGCCACGATAGGTGAAAGAATACCGCAGATTTCAACTCCAGACCATATAGAAATAAAGGTATTGGTGAAAGAGATGACATTTTATGATCTGCCCACGGTAGATCAATGGAAAATGGTGGAGAAATATGGAAAGAAAAAATACATCTTACACTCCTGAAAGTTCATGGCTCAATATTTCAGCAGGCAGTCCCCATCCAACAAGCAAGACGTCGAAGCCTCATGTATTCAAAATTTTTACACGTGTACAACTTTTGGTTAAAGTAAAATGTAAAAGTTAAAACCCGAAATATTTACTGGGTCAGTTACAAGTTAGTTAGGGTTTTCATTCCCAAGAAGTACTATAAAGAGGCCATTTGGCCGTCATTGTAAAGGGTTGAAACCTGTAATAGAGAAAGACATTTTGGTTCTGAGAGTACTTCGGTTATTGTAAAGTTTTTCCATGCAGAAATAAAGCACATTTTGGAGGGTGAAGATTCATGTGTTGTTTGTGTTGCAGTCTGTGTTTTCCCTTTTCTTTGTAAATCATATTTTCCAGTGAAAAGCTTCCATGTTGTTTTCCTTCTTATGCTTATGGTGAAAGTGTTATTTAATACAGAATTCATGCAAATCATGCTCTGTTTTAATCGTACCTAAGTGTTCCATGTTTACTTCTAAAGTCGACATTAAATTCATCTGTGTTGATGCTTAATGTTGATGCGTTTGTTTAACTTTCTTTCAAATATCACCTGCTAAAAGAACTTGACTGTGGGATAGCAATTACCTTTCCTTCATCAAGATTTATGTTGTTTATTTTCTGCTGGTCTTTAGAAATCTCAGACGTTACTCCATGTCCAATGTGATTCATATGTTTTTATCCATTTTAAAAATAGAAATATCACTTTCTTGAAAAATCTTTCTGGCCATTGTATTCGTCTTTTGAGAGATCCCACTCTGGTAGGAAAGAAGCCAACTCTCCTCCTAAATCTTGGTTTGAATTAGTTACCTCGGGGTCATCCTCCTGCAAACAAGGGGTAAATCCTTAGTGCTAACAATAGGTTTCACGATGGCACATGCAATGCATGATCTTATGTATCGATCAACATATTGTCGGAGCTCGGGCCAATAAAAATACTTTTGCCGCTATGGCCACTGTCTTTTCGGTGCCGAAGTGCCCTTCCACCCGACTGTAATGAGCTTCCCAAATCATCTTCTCATGCTCACTTGAAGGAACACATAGATGGCGCAGGTGGCATAGCAATCCTTCTTGAAGATAAAATTCTGCTATGGATTTGCCTACACATAGGGCTCGATAGATGGGAGAAAACGAAGGATCATTGCTATATAGTTGAGGCCACTGTGAAGTCTCATTGCCACAAGAGTGGAGCACTGTGGTAAGTGCGGATACTGGAGGCCAATTGATAAAATCAACGACTTGGTTGGTGCTGCCCTTCTTATATTTAATATTCAGGTGGAATTGCTGCAAGTAAGTGGACCACATCTGCTGGCGGTCATTCTGTAACTTCCCTTTGGTTTGCATGAACTGCAGGGGCTTGTGATCAGTGTGGATGACTGTCTCTTTTCCAAGGATGTAATGATTCCACTGGAGACAGGCTTGGACAATGGAATACATTTCCTTGTCATAGGTGGGGTACTTGCGGACTGTATCTGAAAGTGTCTCACTATGATATGCCACTGGATTGCCATGCTAAGTGAGGATTGCACCAACATCATAGTCTAACGCATCTGTTTCAATATCAAAGGGTTGCTGCAAATATAGTAAGTCAAGGAAATGTGTTGAACATAAGCGTTGATTTATCTCCTCAAATGTTTGTTGCTGTGGCTTGGACCAACTGAAATTGGATTTAGATCCCCCTTTGGTCACTTGGATAAGGGACCAAGCAATATTAGAGAAGCCCAACACAAATCCGCGATAGAAGTTGGCAAGCCCTAGGAAGCTGTGAAGCTATGTGAGAGTTGTCGGGGTTGGCCAATCATGGATGGTTTCGATTTTGGCTAGATCCACATGAAAACCATGTTCGTCCATGATATATCCCAGATATTGAACCCTCTTCATGCCAAACGAGCACTTCTCTAAATTAGAATATAACTTGTGCTGGTGCAAGGTGTCGAGGACTTGGTGGATATGCTGTAGATGCTTTGCCGATGTTCTGCTATAGATGAGAATATCATCCAGATACATGACCACAAAAGAGTTAGTGAATGGCCGTAGGATATTGTACATCATCATCATGAAAGTTGCTTGCGCATTAGTCAAGCCGAAATGTATGAACAACCACTCAAAAAGGCCTTCCCAAGATTTGAAGTCAGTCTTCCAAACATCGGTCTGCTCAATTGGCACTTGATGATAGCCATACTTCAAATCAATCTTGCTGAAATATTTGGCACCCTTGAGCTCGTCAAGAAGGTTGTCGATACGGGGAATGGGATACTGATTCCGAACTGTGATCTTGTTTAGAGCTCGGCAATCAATACAGAGTCTCCATGTCCTATCTTTCTTCTATACCAACAAAATTGGGCTCCCACAAGGCGGGGAGCTAGGTCGAATGTGACCCTTTTGGATCAATTATTGAATTCGGCATTTGATTTCTTCATTTTCCATGTGGGAATGCCTGTATATTGGCTCGTTAGGTAAAGGTGCACCAGGTATCAAATCAATGGAATGCTTGACCAGGCAATGTATTGGCACCTTGGTGGGTGTGGTGAAGATGTCTTTGTATGCTTCCATGATCTTTTCCACCTGTTTCTATTGCATAGAGGGGTTTTGCATGGAGGTGGTGGATGTTGCTGCAATCTTTCGTTCACCTTCAGAACGAACCATGAAGATGACGAATTTACCTGTCTGGGATATTACCTTCCTGCATTGCTTAGCTATGATTATGGACACTGAAGTGGTCGTGGAAAGTGACTCTGGTATCTTGTAGAGCTTCTTTCCCAAAGCAATCATGACACTACGAGGTCTATACTCATACATAGTATGAAGTTTCCACATATATGGTTGTCCTAAAAGAACATCACAAAATTCAAGTGGGGAAACATTACACATTAACTCATCTTTGAAGGGATTGATCTCGTAGGAAAGACGACACTGTAGACTAACGCGGATGTCTCGTCCTTGGATCATCCAACCGATGTTGTATGGTTGGGGATGTGGAACCGTCGAAAGCTTCTATCTTTTGACGACCTCATCCGAGATGAGGTTTTTGTGGATACCACTATCAACAATGAAGTGTAGCAGAGTTCCTTGCACCCACAATTGTGAATGGAAGAGGTGATCCCCTTCCTATGGATCCTCTGATTCTTTTGGTTGAATATTTGCGGTTGCGGTGGTGGCACTAGGTTCCACATCAATGATCTTCTTTCCCTTTTCTTTCTCTCCATCAGGTTCTGATTCAGAGTCTGGATCTGTGGATTTTGTCTCAGCCAACAAGGATTTTTTTGAGTGGCACTCATCAGTCATTTGCCAAGGGAACAACATATGATGCTAGTTGTAATTGCTATTGTAGACTAAATGGATGCTTATCTCTTTAACAAAGGACATTTTATGATCATAACACAAGAATACATCTTCAGACCTGCTTAAGTTCTAAATGTAACTTTATGCTGTACATAGGTTTGTATTATTATAATTGTCTTGGTAATATGTTGATAGTTTGTTTTGTATGATGACGAAGGGGTCCTACGAGGTACCCTGAGGTTTACTTAGCTACGTTTAGCTAAGGCATTTGAATCCCGTTTCCATGTGTAGAATGCAAGTAAGAAATTGTATGACAAACATGAGTTAAGAGTACATGTGTCTTTCAATTCATCATCAATGTAATATGAAAAATACTAAGTACTTCCTTGCAAAACAAGTTATTGGAGGTATGGATATTTTGGTTTCAATTCTCGTTTACGTGCTGGCTTACAAAATTTTTAGTGTTATTAAAATCACGTCGTCATTTTGTTTTTACATTTCTATATTTATTATCTACGAAAAATCATCCTAATATGACTACTGTCATTAACATCAAGTGGTGATACTTTTGTCCATTTGTCACATTATTGGAATCTTGTGAATATAGTGCTTATGTTTATTGCAAAATGAACTAGCATTAGATTGTACACCAACAGAACTTTAGACTATCCTAAAGTCTCAAATTTATCCAATGATTACAATACATAGCTAATATATGAAATATATAGTGAATATAGTGCTTATGCTATGAACTAACATTATATTGTGCATTAACATAATCTTAAACTATACATATAGTCTCATTTTTTACCAATTGAATTGACAATACATGGCTATGCATGAAACTATGTAAACTTTACTCTAAAAGACTATACATATACTATAGGAATGAAATATATACAATCTATAGTGACTAAGCATTCACGCACATACATTGGCATATATTATTACATCATGATGCCTAAAAATAAACCTTAGGAACTATTATAAGATATGAACTAAGGATCTAACATTGCAATGGTTACGATTTTGACAGGGTATTTAAAGTTTGGTACTTGGCATGCTTCCAAACTGTCGATTTCGTCGCTCATCTGTTAAGAGAAGTGGAAAGCTTGGTTGGATGGTCTTCACATGATTGAGTTTACAATCAACACCATACAATGCTAAGCTGTGCCATGCACTAGCCCTCGGTCTGCTGATTTGGCAACTTGGTAGATGCAACAATCAATGTAGTATTGATTGCAATGATCTCTTGAATCTCTGCGTGCCCGACTGGCAGCTAATCCACCGTTGATCTTTACAAGATCTAAGGCTTGGAATAAACCCTAGTCTTTTGTTGGTAAGTAACAAAGAATTGCTTACTGGCATTCATTTCGTGTTTAGTGGTAAGGTTTGAAGAGCTGACAGTGCTGCTGCAATGTGGGGTTTAGAGTTTCACTGTTAGGAGGACTCCTTCCTCGGTTTCGAACCTTAGACCAGTGAGATAGAGTTTATATGTTACGGGCTTATGATCGTGGTGAACTAGAGCCACGACTTAGCCATATGGTATTTGTGGGGAGGTTCTTCTGTCAGTTTGTTTGAGTGTAAGTCGAACTGGGGTTCGATTCTCCTATTCAAAAATGGTCTTCTGAGTTTGAACTCATATTTGCTGTACTTTATATAAGGCTTCGTCGTTTTGTTGGTGTGGGTGTCTAAGTCTAGGAGCTTCGATGCTAAAGGTAAATTTTCAATGATAGTGACAGTAATACTGCAATACTTAATTTATACCTGTATTTCTTGTTTTTAACCTTTTTAAGCTGTGACTGGCAGGTATCACTTCGTTGGAGGATTTCTATGAACAAAACTTGGAATGGGGATGCTGCAGCTACTTCCTGGTAAGCCTCGGTGGTTCTTGAAATCTCGTAGGTACCTTTGGAATGGTTTAGCTGGTGAATGCAGTGTGACGAGAGTTGGAAATACAACCCTGTTTGGAGTAGTGGCCGAGTTTTAATGTTTATTTTGAATAATATTTGTAAAGAGGATAAACCCTCAGTTTTAAGTTGATATTCGGCTCTGTAATGATTGCTGCGTCGTCTTGAACTTGTTTTTTTGCTTCTGGTTGTTAAGGGAAAGACCCTGTGTAAATTTGGAACCTTGAAAGGTCCGTAATGTAAACTTTGTCGAATTTTTACTTATAATTTTTAACATGAAACTTATAGAGCCGAGGGTTCACTTGCTTCTGTAGAACAATGTCTCGTTTGTACTGAAATGCTATAGTTTTGTTTAAATAGTGGTTTGAGAAATCGTTTGTATAAACTTTTGATTTGGTAATGATTGTTGTCTTTGGTCGAGAGTAGTAGGTTGTAAGTCTGTTGGTAGATAGACCCTGTACTTCGTATCGTTTTTGAAATTCAAGTTTGAAATGATGATGTTGTAAAATTTGATCTATTATATGTTTTTGAAATGGCTAATCACCACAGGATTCGATCTTGTTTCAATGAACGAAACCCTACCCTGTAGGTTTCGTTGGTAACCCTGAAAGTACTGAAAATCCAAACCCTAGAACTGGACTTTAACTTGTGCATAAAAGGTGTTTTTAACACTGTTTATGTTTCTTGTTAGGGTTTGATAGATGACAATATAAAAATCATGTCTTCTGTTAACTGATGTTAAAAGCCTTGTTGATATTCTTAATACGAAATGATAGATAGTAAGTTAAAAATAATATTGTTTAGGGTTTGATAAAGCATGTCTGCTATAACTTCAGAAGTATTTACTTTGTTTGCCATGAATGGCTTGATATGTAATTTATTGAACTATGTACTAAATAAATGTTTAGAATCTAGAGTATGTAAAATCTTAGGGTTTTGATTCTATAGTGAAGGTATTTATATTTAATGATTTAAATCAAATGTGATAATTAGTGATGAAATAATAAGTGTTTATTTATCATTTGTAAGTAATAACTCTATATAGAGAATAGTTGCAGCTGTTATATTTCTAGATGCATGAAACCATAGGTTTATAATATTGGAATGCATATTATTACTATCCGAAAATAAATGGAATTGAATTGGAAATATAGATCTGTGCAGAAATAAAAGTGTTTTTCTTTTATTATGAAATAGAGGAATGCTATACATCTGTTTATACTATGCTGTACTATTTCCTGCGTTTTAAACTTATGATTGAAATGGCAGAATTTAAAAGAAATACTAATGTGTTTATCTATTCATTCAAATGGCATTCTACCTATCACTCATCTCTATTAATTTTACTTTTCTATACTAGAGTACTATACAGATAACAGTATGGGAAAAATACAGAAAAAATTTAATCATTCATTTAAATTACTTAATCATTCTTAAAACATATCATCTTTAAGTCAGAAAATAAAATAGTTTCTCCTGTATAACTGTAAATAATAATTCTACCATGCAGAAAAACATTTAACTGTAAACAAGAAGTCAGAACAGTAGAACCTGGTTGACTGTAGGAGAAACAAACAAATCAAGGAACCTGTTCCACCCAACCCATTCCTGAAGACAGCCAAATTACTTGCCTTAGGACCCCCGAGCCTGTTCACTGAACCACCAGGAAGAAGAGTACGTAGAAGCCTTAGTTCATCAACTTGCTATAGAATATAGATTATCCAGTCATAAAGACTCAACAGTCAAAGTGACCTGCACCAGCACCTTTGGTTTCCTTCTCAGAATAACTAGTAGACTCACAATGCATTCCCACTTAGCCTCCCTATTCGAATCTCTCAGTGATCACCTAATACACTTAAGGAAATATTTCTGCAGAAAATTTTGTGGAGCTTCCTGCTCAATTCAAATTGCCTTATCTAGGCTGCCTAGGCCTTTTAGTGGTTAACCTGGTCATTAATGAGCCATCAGCTCTCTTCCACCCACCTGGGGGATAATGCCACAAATTTAGGGGTACTTGTCCCATAACCAATAGCTAGTGGTGGAGTGCAAATGCTGCCATCTGTCCCATGCCTTCTAAGAGCTTTCATTCCTCCTAGTGGGTCAGTGAACACTCATTTAATAGTTCCCTTGGGTGTTTGTCTCTTGTTTAATTTATTAAATAATAATAATAAGTCATTACAATCATCCTTGACCAGATTTGGTCATAATTACAAAACTTTGTAATTAAAATTTAACATAATGTATTTTGCAATAAAATAATTAGTCTTCAGAATTTGGGTAGGTGACATACACCCCCCCTTAATCTCAACATCATCCTCGATGTTGTTTAATCACTCTCTGAGTGTTCCTGAAATAGAGTTGGGTATGCTGCCCGCATACTACTCTCCAACTCCTAGGTTGCCTCTTCTGGGCTAAGGTGCTTCCATTGCACCTTTACCTGCCCAATGGTGCGATTCTAGAGTAGAGTTTCCCTCCTTTCGAGGATACAATTCAGTTCCAATTGAAAATCACCGTCTTGTCCCACCTGTACATCATTCCAATTTACAACATGAGTAGCATCGTGTACATACTTCTTTAAAAATGATATATGAAAAACATTATGTATCTTTAGATTTGGTGGCAAATCCAGTTGGTATGCCACAGGTCCAACCCTTGACAAAATTTCGAAAGGACCACAATACTTGGGTGCCAACTTGGCACAGCTTCCCAATTTCAATGAACTCTTTTTTGGTCTTACCTTAAGAAAAACATGTTCACCAACCTAGAACTCTTTATAAGTCCTTCTAAGATCTGCTTGACTTTTTTGCCTATCTTGGGCAGCTTTAAGATTTCTTTGTACCTGTTTCACAATTAGTTCTAATTCCTACAACAATTCAGGTCCTAGAATAACTCTATTTGCTGGGTCATTCCAAGAAACAGGTGTATCACATTTCCTACCATAAAGAATTTCAAAAAGGCTAAGCCTGGCTGATGCATGATAATGGTTGTTATATGCAAATTCTACTAAATGTAAGTAGTCCTCCCACTTACCAGGCTGGTCCTTAACATACATCCTAAGCATGTCTTCCAATACCTGATTCACCCTTTCTGTTTGTCCATCCATTTGTGGATGAAATGCTGTGCTAAAGTTTAAGGTTGTATTCAACCCTTTAAACAAAGATCTCCAAAATTTTTCAGTAAACTTAGAATCACGGTCTGAAACTATCACTTTTGGTATCCCATGTAATCGAAAAATCTGTTTCATGAAGATTTCTGCAATGTCTGGAGCTTTTATCTTATCGGGGTCAACCGAGATTCCTTCCTTAGAAATTATGTGTCATAAATACTGAATCTTATCCTTGTGAAAGTCACATTTACTAAACTTAGCATATAACTAATGATCTCTCAGAACTTGTAAAATAATACGCAAGTGTTCGTCATGTTCTTCTTTACTTTTAGAATATACTAGAATGTCATCTATGAACACAATAGCGAACTTATCCAAATACTTGTGCAGAATATTGTTCATTAAGCACATAAATACTGTCGGGGCATTAGTCAACCCAAATGGCATGACTACGAACTCATAATGTCCATATCGAGTTCTAAAAGCTGTTTTAAAAATATCGTCATCCTTCACACGAACTTGATGATATCCTGACCTCAAATTAATCTTTGAAAATATCGTTGCTCCACGCAGCTGATCAAATAGATCGTCTATGCGGGGCAATGGATATCGATTCTTGATTGTCATCTTATTCAATTGGCGATAATCTATGTAAAGTCTTAAAGTGTTATCCTTCTTTTTAACAAAAATAATAGGTGCTCCCCAGGGAGACACGCTAGGTCTTATATAGTTTTTATCAATCAGTTCCTTCAACTGTGATTTAAACTCATTTAATTCCAGTATATTGATCCTATATGGAGCTTTAGAATTCGGTACCATACCCGGTATTAATTCAATGGTAAAATCTAGATCTCTCTTAGGGGGTAATCCTGGAATCTCTTCAGGAAAAACATCTTAGAATTCTTTTAGGACAGGCATATCTTCTAGTTTCAATTTGTCCTCTTTAGTAATTAACTCCTCATTCACTACATTCACTGCAAACATTTGACATCATTTTCTAACTGCTCTCTTTACTTGCATAGCTGAAATCTGTCTAAGTGATGTCTTTCTTGGAATACCTTTTACTTCTACTGTTTCTCCTTCATCATTTAAACAAGTAAAACTTTTCTCATAACAATTCAGAATGACATGATGGGATTCTAACCAGTCCATTCCTATTAAGATGTCATAGGATCCTAAAGGTAAAACATTCAACTTGGTTTGTGTCTTTAATTGATTCATGGATAAAACACAACTTTCAATAAAATCAGAAACTTTTCTTTTTGTTCCTGTTGCTAGTCTAACTAACCAAGATTTATTGAATTTTTCTGTTTTCAAATGAAAACTTTCTACAATATCTGGTGATATATAACTCAGGCTAGCACCTGGATCAATCAAAATAGTGGCAGGGTGGTTTTGTAGCATACCTTCAATCTCTACCATAGAGACTTGATGCTCAGCTTGCCTGTTGTCTAGAGCTGCATTAATTCTGGGCATCTCCCTTACCAAGTCTCCCACAGTAGGTTCAGTCTGTATGGAATGAATATTGTTAGCTGTTTGCTTCCTCTTGGGGCATTCTGAAGCATAATGAGGACCTTGACACTCAAAACATTTGATAGGTGCCTTTTGGTCATTAGTCCTGGTAGCATTGGGAGTATTTCTAGGAGCTATAAAATTCTGCCGCTGATTATTTCTGGAATTGTTCCCTTGGAAATTCCGATTCGGAAAGTTTTTCTTTTGGAAACCAGAATTTCCACTAAACCTGAAATTTTTCTTTTTCAGCTCAAAGTTGTTGGATTTATGATTTTTCCAGTTAGATATCCCTTCTCTTTTCCGATTAGTGTCATAACAGAAAGTTGCTTTTCTCATGGCCTCTTCTAAGGTCTTTGGATTGTCATACTCTATTATGTCCTTGATGTTGAAAGGTAGACAACTCAGGTATCTTTGAATCTTCGATTTTTCTTCCACGAGGTATGGCACATACCTCAGCAAATTTAGAAATTTACTGTTCAGCTCTTTCATGTTCATAGTTCCCAGCTTTAAATCATAAAATTCCTTGGATTTTTTTTCATAGTATTGTTTCGATAAGAACTTCTTCTTGAAGTACCTTTTAAAAGTGCTCCAATTCACATCCTTGTCTTTAATGCCCTTCACTCTTTTGATGTCCTGCCACCAAATATCCGCCTTCCCAATAAAGTTGTATATTGCCATCTTTTCCTTCAATGATTCAGAATAATCATAAATTTGGAAGTACTTCTTCATGCCGAACAACCATGCTTCTGTTGTCTCTCCTTCCTCAGTTTCACCATTGAAGGTTGGGGGTTTGATTTTCTTGAACTCCCCAGAAATCTGTTCATACTGTTTGTGACTTTTTCTTTTGGGTTTGTAATCTCCCTCGCTGCTATCACTTGAATAATTACATTTCTTTTTGCGTTTTTCATTGGCAGCTTCTGATGATGTTGAAATGTTGTTCGCATCATCAGTTTTCATTTTCTTACCCTTGTCTCGATGAGTTAAGTCTTCAATCTTGGAGGTATTTTCAATCCCTCTATCTTGTTCATCAGTTGGGCATTGATCGAACAGTACTTGGTTAAGTTCATCTTGTGCTTTTAGAATTTTCTCATTGTCTTGTTTTACAGATCTGATTTCTGCTTTTAACTCTTGAAATGCACGCAACAATTATGATGAATTGTCATTTAATTCGCCATGGACTTCTCCTTCATAATGCTGTCCCGTGATATGACTGTTGGGTCGAAATCTATCTTCCATATGTTTAGTCGATCCTTCCATACTTGTAGCTTAAAAATAATTTCTGTATAACACAAATAGTTTAAATTTGTATTAGTGAGTTTTCTGCTGTAATAAAATTCTCTGTTGCGTGTTCTTTGGACTTTTTTAGGCCTAGAGTTTGAACTTGGCTTTGATACCACATGTAACATCCCATAAAATACCAAAAATTTAAATTTTTTTAAAATAGCAATAATTATTGAATTTGATTATGCGGAACATATAAAAATAGCTAAATCTCTTAACTAGGATAATTAATAACGACAACACGTCGAAATTCTCAAAACAAAATATGATGCTAGTTGTAATTGCTATTGCAGACTAAATGGATGCTAATCTCTTTAACAAAGGACATTTTATGATCATAACACAAGAATACATCTTCAGATTTGCTTAAGTTCTAAATGTAACTTTATGCTGTACATAGGTTTGTATTATTATAATTGTCTTGGTAATGTATTGACAGTTTGTTTTGTATGATGACGATGGGGTCCTACGAGGTACCCTGAGGTTTACTTGGCTACGTTTAGCTAAGGCATTTGAATCTTGTTTCCATGTGCAGAATGCAGGTAAGAAATTCTATGACAAACATGAGTTAAGAGTACACGTGTCTTTTAATTCATCGTCAATGTAATATGAAAAATACTAAGTACTTCCTTGCAAAACAAGTTATTGGAGGTATGGATATTTTGGTTTCAATTCTTGTTTACGTGCTGGCTTACAAACTTTTCAATGTTATTAAAATCACGTCATCATTTTGTTTTTACATTGCTAAATTTATTATCTACGAAAAATCATCCTAATATGACTACTGTCATTAACATCAAGTGGTTTGTCACATACCCAAAAATTCATAAGAGTAATTTAGTGAGATTTTCAAGAAATTTTTTCGCATTGTTTATTTAACTTCATAAAACTCAACCATATATATACTTAGTTATGCATAAAAGTGTCAACTTTTAATGACTTCATACAAGTTTATAAAGTTCCTCTATGAACTTGAGTTATTAAATCTATCATTCTTGAGATACAAAAATAATATAGTAACATTGAAAACTAGATTTAACCATTGTACTACTTCGAGCAATATGATTTAATTCTTTTCATGAAAAGGAATTTTATCATAATAATAAATCTAAATGTGTTTCAAACCATAGATCTAACTGTAATATTTGTTACATGATCAACCTGAACAAGAATGGATTATCCACCTCTATAGAATTATTATATGTATTCCACGGGGGGTTCACTCAATGAACTTGTTACATAACACGATCGTTCGCATGATATTAAAGAATACCCCTAATTTCACTAAATATTGGAAAATGCGTCCTAAAATTGTATTGTTGAACCCCCCTCCCAATATGCCTTTCTAATTAAGAAAACCCCTAGTTTCACCAGATATTGTAGGTATCCATTTTTATCAACCCATTTTTAACACCCCCTTTATATCATATTATCAAGTTGTAACAAACAGGATCCCAGCCTCATCTTAGTACAAGCAAACAAGATGCTAAATAAAATAATAGTATAATGCTAATAATGATCCCACTAGGATTGTAGGGGTGACTGATCAATTTGTAGCATTGGAGAGTGGAACACCCAAATAAATAGTACTTGGGAAGGAAAAATGCATAAAACGCAACCTAGTCAAGAGATCAACATAACAAAGAATGTAAAAGATCGATAGTCCAATTGTTAGTGAACGGCTTAGAAAATATGAGAATTGCAAATGTTGCACACCACAACCTGCCACTCTACCAATTTTATATCATGTAAATACACATATAGCCATAGATAACTCATGTTTTCTATAAGCTTAATAAATTAATCTCCATAAAAAAACAAAATTGAAACCCTTTTGTGGAAGGACGCCCCTACCTTCCTATCAAAGAAAACATCATTGATGTTTGAACCCAAATGGACATAGAAAATTCCTTTTACTTTTCAATAATACCATATGATCATGTGCATAGCTTGGATTTTGGTCATTCACAAGATCCAATGAATTGCCTCCACTTCCTCTACATTTATTCTTGCAATCACGGGAATTAACAACATTTAGTTACCTTTTCTTGGTTATATCTAGCTTTTTTTAATCTTTAAAGGATAGGGAAAAATATCCATTGTTAGGTTTCAAGCATGCAATAGTTATAAAGATACACAGATAATGAAACTTATATGATACCATTTCATGGTACCGATAACACATAGGGTATGTAAATAAGGATTTAGATTTTCACTTATGTTCATGTTAATTCCAATATAATATTAAGGCAGATGCCTTGCATATAAGAATTGAAATTACAATTATGAATGTGCCAAATATAACTCAATCTAACAACTATTCCTAACTGGAAATATGAAAATATATTAAAGAAGAATACAAAAATTTGAAAGAAATAATTAGTCAAGAAACATTGATCTAATTGTTCTTGGTTCCAGTGAGCCAAGAAAGATTGATCTCACTTTTCTTGGTTGTCGTGGAGCAAGGTTTAATTGAATCTCAATTCCCACCTAAACCCCAACCTAAAAAATGAAGAGTTAAATCGTTTACTTGAATGCCTACAAAAATACAATACAATTGGTCAAGTCTAGAATTCCCATTTAACTACATCTCTTAACTTAAAGATGAAAAACAATATAACATCAATTCAAACCAAGCCTAAATAAGCTATTAAATGAGGATTTCTCAAGGACAATAATCGAAAGAGACTTCCATCGATATTATCTTTGGTACACTGTTATCAAATTTATGCAAAACTTAGGATCATAAGAAATATTAAATAAAAATGGAAGGTCCTTAAGTTTTAGGTGGCTATGAATTGAGCCCGTATTTTGGACATATAAATCCATCCCACGATTTGGAGGTTATTCCTTAACACTCCCAAATAAAATAACCCCCAATATTTTTATTACTATGTCAAATTAAAAACCCCCCTTGACCCCTTAATACGGGGCAATATATTTTTGAGGTTTTTAAGAGTATTCAACCCCCCAATATGAATGGACGTGATATGATATTGCCTCATTAGTGAACCCCCCTTGATGTATTCCCCTCTTTCTTAAAGTAGGGTGCTCATATCTTTTAAAATCAATAACTCTATCTAACATATTTAAAATCAACTTGCATTCAATAATACCTTTAAATGTCATTGTGGAACCACTCAACATTTTTCCTACCACATTTATCAAAGAAGAACATAACGCAATCGAGACACATAAGAAGGTTCAACGTATCAACAAAAATATCAAGATGTTTACACACAAAGGGACACATAACAAGGACATGTTTTACCATGGTTCACCCTCAACTTGGGCTACTTCCACAAAACCTTTGCATCTTATTATTCCTCATAATCAAGATTACATTCCGCAACGAACTGTTGCCATGAGTTCTCTAATGACTTACATCTTTGTAACCATTATCACATTCCTTTCGCTAATCGATCTTCTCACCCTTGAGGTATCTTTTCCAACTCTATGAACAAATGCCAAGTATTACTATACTTAGTCTAAGAAGTTTTCCCTTCATTAAATTGTCATAATATTTTAACAAAGAATCACCTTCCTTTTTGTTATGCTAAATACCTTATCACATCAAATACCTTTTATCTAACCGTTTTAACAATTATCACCCCTTTCCAAGGTACTGGTTAGGTTCTAGCATATCTTCTTATACCCTTAAATACATAATCAAAGGTAGAATCATTTACTTCAATTAGTGAAGACTTTATTAAAAAAGCTAAGAATTAAAAATGACATACATGCCAAAATGTTTTCCCTAAGCGAATATAAATATCTTTTTGAATCCTCATAATAACTTTTAAATTATAGAATTTATATAACCCAAGGCTATGTCTTTATGGGTTTAGTACATATAAATTCTAAACCTAAATCAAAATATAGGCACTAAGTCCGCTTCAATTAAAGGGAATTCTTTTAACTCGAGATTCTAATGATTGTCTCCTGGCCTTATCAATAATGCCGTACATCCCCATATAATTAAAGATATCAATGTTTATAAAGTAAGCTAACAACCAAAAATAAATAAGTCTAAAAAAAATAAGACAAGACACGTTCTCCAGCCAGGCTGATGGAAGGATGCGAATTTTAGCCAGGCTATCGTCATTATTTACAGGAACAATTCTAAGGTAAGGATGCGAATACAACATGAACCGATGACGAGGAGTAGGGGTTACAAATGTCCACAAGTAAGCGTAAGTAATGGGTTTTGACAAGAAAATCAAACTCCAACAAGTAGTGGCACAGAAAAATCGCATTTCTCTGTCGCAAAGTTGTGATGTAAAAGAAGTTATCTCAGCCCATAATAAAAGGTGTTTGCTCAGGCATTTGTTATGATACAGTAAGTACAAACCACACAGGATGTTCATCAAAAAAGACTTCAAACAGCAGGTCGGTCCCGCTAGGATCCTTCCCTATTGCCATATAAATAAATTTAACAGTCTTTAAAAGTATTTTGCAGAGACGATTAACAACCAGACAAATAAAACCATGGAGACTATGGGCAGAAATTTCTTACATATATAAAACAAAAACATACAAAAATAACTAAAGGCTTTGAAGTGATAATTTGAATAATACAAAGCAATTTACATTTCAAAGGAACATAGGCCCTAAACAATCTGCGATCGATACAACAAAGGATATTAGTGTAATGGATCGATGCAGAGGATTTTTGTTTTGTGTGTTCTGAGAAATAAAAAAAATTGCAAACCTATACCGTAGTATACAATCAACCGAGGGCAGAGATGGCTTCTGAGATCGATGTAATGGAAAGTAATAGAATGATTAAATTTTGCAGTATGAAAAGAAGATAATAAAAAAAATCACTACAGCAGCGCAGAGATAAAATCGGAAAAAAAAAAAGATAACACATTGCAAGTGTTTGGATCAGTATGCTTCATATGGTTCTTACGATTTAGCACTTAACCAGATATTGAAATATAACAATTTGACAATTATACCGGATTAATACATATCAGGGCTTAAACTATGCGGAGATAACTTTATAAGGCGGAATTTACACATTTATATGTGAAATCGTGTAATGTATAAATGTATTAAGTGACAGATAGGAGCTTTGGATTTTGCAAGTCGATTTGGCATAAAAATCTCGATCTATCTCTTAGAATTTCTAGACATAGATAATATAAAAGAAAATTTATGATCCTAACTGAGATCGCACCGTCACTGCATAATAGCGGCTGACTGAAATTAAAAGACACAGAGTTAATGCAAAAATCCTCAAATCGCAGGGATCGATCCAGTTAAAGGATAAGTGAAGGGGGCGCAAAGGTTACATACCTCTGTAAAAACCACTATTACGACCATAACTTATGATTTACATATCTCCCTCTGTTATGGAACAACCAGGTGTTCGCCTCCCTCTCCGGCTACTACCGGCTTCCCAGCTTCGGATAAGAAACTTTCTTGAGTAATTGCATCCAAGATCGTAATTCTTAGGGTCTCCCGGGGTTTTTTCCCAACGATTTTCTATCCATCTTATAACCCTAAAAAAAACTCCAGTGCATCAGATCGGTTTAAGGAGGAGCTCCATTAGTGGGAGTGGTGGAGACAAAAACCCTCGAATATCCAGGGATGCTGCCCTCCACTCAAACGTTGTAACCATCACCACTAGTACATAAACTCCAGTCCTATTAAATAAAAAGATTTCACTCCTATGTTGATTGAACTGTCTCCCTAAGTATATGTTTCCTCAAGATTCTGTCCCCGGAGTAATTTCCCACGATGTCTTGAGCGTTTTAAGTTCCACGGAGAAAACAACTAGGTTTAGTAATGGATCCAAGTGTCTTACACGGAGACGACCTCTTCCATCGTCCATAAACCTTTTGGAAGGAAAATCAATTATTAAATTTAGAGAATGCGCCCCTCTGGAAGCAAATGGAGAGTACATGGGTCCATACTTTACACCATAGTTTAAATGTTCATAATGTCTATTTTATCTCATCTATTGGTTCATCATCATATATGTATATAATAGTGATCTCCACTATTTGTTAATCATATATATATATATATATCTATTATCCATCTAGTTGTTGAGATGGACATTTTTAATATTGTGTTTTAACGAGTGGTCATCGTCCACCTAGTGGCCTAGGTCTACCACCCATGGTTTACAATAAAAAATAAATAAATAACCATCATTAGACACTATGTTTACTGGTGGGGCCTTAGCCTTGAGTTCCTCACCAGGACCGTTTACAAAATTACAATTACATTTACAAAAGTAATAATAATGTCAAGGGTCAAATTGGAGGGATGTTACAGCTCTTGTGGAATTCACACCACTTTCCAGTGTCCTTCTTTGATTTCCCATTACCATTCTTTGCCTGTGGCTTGGGCTGGTTATCGAGGCTTTGGTCGTCCTTGCTCTGTCATTTTACTTGTGAATTGGGGCCACCTTTGCCAAGCTTCTGCTGCTGATTTGCAGACCCAAGATCACGCTTATTATTTTGCTTAAACTTCTACTCGATCTTGATGGTGTATCTATAAGCTGCTCCTAGTGAGGATATATCCAGGAAATCCATCTTTGTCTGAATGTACCTGTGCAGGAAACTGCAGTACTTTAGGACCAAGTGTCGTTCAGAGTCTTGGATACCCATCTTGGAGTGCAGGGTATGGAACATGTTGGTAAAATCTGGGACTGTTTGGTCTCTTTCCTAGCGCAAAGTCGTCCATTTGGTGTATTGGTCATCATAGTTTCTGACATGGTAGAATTATTCCTTGACAACATCGACAAAATCCGCCCAAGTGGGGTCTGTCCTGAATAGTTCAGAATCGTCTCTTGCATGCCTCTCGCAGTACCTGTTCAACTAGTCTTTAATATGGGGAAGGGACTCAAGGAGCGCGAATGTTATCTTTTTCGCTGTCGAAATTTTTTTGAACAGAGAAGTAACCCCTAATAGATTCAGCCATTTATCTAAAGCGTCTGCATCTATCTTTCCTTCAAATATGGGAATGCCAAAGTTAAATTGTATCTTGAAGGGAGTCCCACCCCCGAAACGACTGCTCGTTGAAGGTGAATCCACCGTTGTCGGCATCCTTCGAAGGATCTGTGCAAAATTATCCATCATCTCATTCCTCTGTCGCGCAAGGGCTTCCTCGAGAAACAAATTAATAGGATCTCATGCTCCGTCATCTCTCTTTTCGTCTCCCTCCATGGGATCATGCTTGGGTTGATGGGGAGGGTTTTCCCCGATCTCAACTAGTTCGAGACCCAACTCTCGATATTCAGATCTCGTCGGGGACATGCACCGAGAAATCACAAGAGAAGAAGGCTCTGATACCACTGATCCAGATTGATGTGAGAGCGAAATGAAACAGCATATATAAATTCAAATACACAGATATATGGCAAGAAACACAACGATACAATAAACCTAGATTCTATTAAATGAATAAAAAAGAACACACTGTAAAATAAAAGCAATTGTATTGGTGGTAGCTATATCTCTGGGAAGAGATGTGGCGACTATGCTCATTCGTGACAAAATGAATACAAGAAGAGGACGAAAGAGCCTATTTATCATAATCATGAGGGTAAGAACCCTAAACATCCAAAAACCTAACCCTATAAGATGAACCGTCATAAAGTTTGCGTCCCCAAGGTGGTTAGTTGAACAGTCAATTTCCCGAGGTCATAACTTTTGCATACGATCTCTGTTTGGGGCGCTCGATAGCCCATTGGAAAGATCTATCCGACCTATGCAAATTTTTATAAGAAAAAAATACATGTTGTTGACAGCCATTGTCCTCGTAGAATCTCCAAAAAAAACGTTGTTTAGGGCTTCAAAACGACCCCGCAAGTTCGGGACCCGAAAAACCGTAGAAAATTACAAGAAAATTGCTAGAATGAAAAACCATTTTGAGATAGTGGAATAGGTGGGTGGCCACCGATATCCATCTAGATCAGTCCTCCCCCCTTATGAAGCAATGGTATCCATTGCATTGAGTGCCCCCATAGGGTGGGGAACTTCTGTTGAAGTTGACTCTTGGTGACCCACTTGCCTTGGTGAAGTAGTTGCCCTGCTTTGACAACCCGATATAGCTGGATCTTCTACTGGCGGGTTCCCTTAACCTGCGTGTCCATGATATGATCAATGGTTTCTTGTTCCATGCAGTCATGATTAAGCTCTGTAGGTTTCAATTGCTCTGCCACCTCCGAGGTGTCCAACAATGGTGTAAAATATGGGCAAAGGAGCTCCACATTGAATACTGGGTGCAGGACAAGGAATGGAGGAATGCTTAACTCGAAGTCATTCTCACCAACTGCATTGGTGATGGTGTACCGTCCATATCAAAGTGGACGAAGCTTGCGACGGGGAGCTGTGAGCCTCTCTTTCTGCAAATGCAACCAAACCTTATCACCCACATGGAACTTGTGTGGAACCCGATGTTGGTCATGTCGTTGCTTGTACTTAGTGTTGGCCTTTTCCAAAATTTCATGGATCTATTGGCAGATGTGTTGGATTCATTCAACAAATATGGTGGCCTTATCAGCCTCAGTCTGAGCATGGGAAGATTTCTCACATGTGGATGCAATGGGAAGAGCTACATCAATTGGTGCGAGTGGTTGGAACCCCAGACACACTTGAAAAGGGTTGTGGCTGGTAGAGCTATTAAGGGCTTTGTTATAGCTATGTTGAACATAATGAAGGATTTCATGCCATGTGTGGGGATGTTTAGAATTGTACATTCTCAGAATATGCACAATCATCCTGTTGACTACCTCTGTTTGTCCATCGGTCTGGGGGTGGAAGGAAGTTGATTTGGTGAGCCTGGCAGCCCGAAATGAACCCAAACACGCTCGAAGAAGAGCTTAGTAGTGGCTTTAGCAAAGAAGTTCTTCTTGCAAGCTATTAGAATGGACATCTTAGAGAAACGATCCACGACCACAAACACATAGTCATTTCAATGCTTGGTTGAAGATAGTCCAGACATGTAGTCCATGGAGATGGATTCCCATGGCCCATTAGGAGTGGGAAGAGGGATGTACAACCCCTGCTTTTTTATGGAAGGTTTCACGATGGCACAGGCAGTGTAGGATATTATGTATAGGCTGACGTCTTGTCAGAGTTTAGAGCTCCGAAATATATACCGAGTCGCCATGTCCCGTCTTTCTTTTGTACCAACACAATTGGGATCCAACAAGGCGAGGAGCTAGGTTGAATGTGCCCCTTTTGGATCAATTCTTGAATGTGGTGTTTGATTTTTTCATTTTCCATGAGGGAACGCTTGTATATTGTCCCGTTAGGTAAATTGGCACCAGGTATAAAATCAATGGAATGCTTGACCGAACAATGTATTGGCACCTCGGTGGGTGTGGTGAAGATGTATTTGTATGCTTCCATGATCTTGTCCACCTTTTTCTGTTTCATAGAGGGGTTTTGCATGGAGGTGGTGGATGTTGCTGCAAACTTTCGTTCACCTTCAGAACAAACTATCAAGAGGACGAATTTCCCTGTTTGGGAGATTACCTTCCTACACTACTTAGTTGTGATGAGGGACACTACAGTGGTGGGAAGTGTCTCTGGTATCCTGTAGATATTATTTCCCAAAGTAATAATGACACTACGAGGTCTAGACTCATACACATCATGATGTTTCCACATTTATGGTTGTCCTAAAAGAATATCACAAACTTCAAGCGGGGAAACATCACACATTACCTTATCTTTGAAGGGCTTGATCCTGTAGGAAAGGAAACACTGTAGACTAACACGGATGTCTTGTCCCTGGTTCAACCAACCGATGTTGTATGGTTGGGGATGTGGAACCATCACAAGCTTCAATATTTTGATGACCTTGGCCGAGATGAGGTTTTTCTGGCTACCACTATCAAAAATGAAGTGTAGCGGATTTCCTTGCACCCACAATTGTGAATGGAAGAGGCGCTCCCCTTCCTCTGGCTCTTTTGACTCTACTGGTTGAATCTTTTCAATTGCGATGGTGGCACTAGGTTCCATGTCAATGATCTGCTTTCCCTTTTCTTTATCTCCATCTGGTTCTGAGTTAGAGTCTGGATCCAGGGATTTTGTCTCGGCCAACACAGATTGTTTTGAGCGGCACTCATCTATGTTGTGCCAGGGGATCTTGTGGAATTCACACCACTTTCCAGTGTCCTTCTTTGATTTCCCATTACCATTCTTTTCCTGTGGCTTGGGATGGTTGTCGGGGCTTTGGCCGTCCTTGCTCTGTCCTTTTCCTTGTGAATCAGGGCCACCTTTTCTAGGCTTATGCTGCTGATTTGCAAACCCAAAATCACGCTATTCTTTTGCTTAAACTTCTGCTCGATCTTGACGGTGTATCTATAAGCTGCTCCTAGCGATGATATATATAGGAAATCCATCTCTGTTTGAATGTACCTGTGCAAGCCACTGCGGTACTTTCGGACCAAGTGTCGTTCAGAGTCTCAAATACCCATCTTGGAGTGCAGGGTATGGAACATGTTGGTAAACTCTGGGACTGTTTGGTCTCTCTCTTAGCACAAAGTTGTCCATCTAGTGTACTAGTCATCATAGTTTACGACATGGTAGAATTATTCCTTGACGAAACGACAAAAGCCACCCAAGTGGGGTTTGTCCTGAATAGTTCAGACTTGTCTCTTGCGTGCCTCTCACAGTACCCATCCCACTAGTCTTTAATATGGGGAAGAGACTTAAGGATCGCAAATGTGATCTTTTTGCTGTCAGAAAAATTTTGAACAGAGAAGTAACCCTCTAATAGATTCAAGCATTTCTCTAAAGCGTCTACATCTATATTTCATTCAAATAGGGGAATATCAAAGTTAACTTGTACCTTGAAGGGATTTGCACCCCCGAAACGACTGCTCGTTGAAGGTGCATCCACCACCATCGACATCCTTCGAAGGATCTGTGCGAAATTATCCATCATCTCGTTCCTCTGTCGTGCGAGGGATTCCTCGAGCAACGACTTAATAAGATCTCTTGATCCATCATCTCTCTTTTCTTCTCCCACCATGGGAGCCTGCTTGTGTCGACGAAGAGGGTTTTCCCCAAGCTCAACTAGTTCGAGACCCAACTCTCGATATTCAGATCTCGTCGGGGACATGCACTAAGAAATCACAAGAGCAAAAGGCTCTAATACCAATGATCCATATTTATGTGAGAACGAAATGAAAGAGCATATATATATTCACATACATTGATATATGGCAAGAAACACAATGATACAGTAAACTAAGATTCTATTAAATGAATGAAAAAGAACACACTGTAAAATAAAAGCAGCTAGAATGGTGGTAGCTATATCTCTAAGAAGAGATGTGGCGGCTACACTCATTCGTGACAAGATGAATACAAGAAGAGGCCGAAAGAGCCTATTTATTATAAACATTTACAAAAGTAATAATAATAATAATAAATGTAATAATAATGTCAAGGGTCAAATTGGAGGGATGTTACAGCTCTTGTGGAATTCACACCACTTTCCAGTGTCCTTCTTTGATTTCCCATTACCATTCTTTGCCTGTGGCTTGGGCTGGTTATCGAGGCTTTGGTCGTCCTTGCTCTGTCATTTTACTTGTGAATTGGGGCCACCTTTGCCAAGCTTCTGCTGCTGATTTGCAGACCCAAGATCACGCTTATTATTTTGCTTAAACTTCTACTCG
The DNA here is from genome assembly GCA_027924585.1 of Larix kaempferi. Taxonomy (NCBI): domain Eukaryota; kingdom Viridiplantae; phylum Streptophyta; class Pinopsida; order Pinales; family Pinaceae; genus Larix; species Larix kaempferi. Next base: position 3,285,075 of record BSBM01000254.1, read on the forward strand.
ATCTTGACGGTGTATCTATAAGCTGCTCCTAGTGAGGATATATCCAGGAAATCCATCTTTGTCTGAATGTACTTGTGCAGGAAACTGCAGTACTTTAGGACCAAGTGTCGTTTAGAGTCTTGGATACCCATCTTGTAGCGCAGGGTATGGAACATGTTGGTAAAATTTGGGACTGTTTGGTCTCTTTCCTATCGCAAAGTCGTCCATCTGGTGTATTGGTCATCATAGTTTCTGACATGGTAGAATTATTCCTTGACGACATCGACAAAATCCGCCCAAGTGGTGTCTGTCCTGAATAGTTCAGAATCGTCTCTTGCATGCCTCTTGCAGTACCTATTCAACTAGTCTTTAATATGGGGAAGGGACTCAAGGAGCGCGAATGTTATCTTTTTCGCTGTCGAAATTTTTTTGAACAGAGAAGTAACCCCTAATAGATTCAACCATTTATCTAAAGCGTCTGCATCTATCTTTCCTTCAAATATGGGAATGCCAAAGTTAACTTATACCTTGAAGGGAGTCCCACCCCCGAAACGACTGCTCGTTGAAGGTGAATCCGCCGTCGTCGGCATCCTTCGAAGGATCTGTGCGAAATTATCCATCATCTCATTCCTCTGTCGCGCAAGGGATTCCTTGAGAAACAAATTAATAGGATCTCATGCTCCGTCATCTCTCTTTTCGTCTCCCTCCATGGGATCATGCTTGGGTTGATGGGGAGGGTTTTCCCCGACCTCAACTAGTTCGAGACCCAACTCTCGATATTCAGATCTCGTCGGGGACATGCACTGAGAAATCACAAGAGAAGAAGGCTTTGATACCACTGATCCAGATTTATGTGAGAACGAAATGAAACAACATATATAAATTCACATACACAGATATATGGCAAGAAACACAACGATACAATAAACTCAGATTCTATTAAATGAATAAAAAAGAACACACTGTAAAATAAAAGCAATTGTATTGGTGGTAGCTATATCTCTGGGAAGAGATGTGGCGACTACGCTCATTCGTGACAAGATGAATACAAGAAGAGGACAAAAGAGCCTATTTATCATAAGCATGAGGGTAAGAACCCTAAACATCCAAAAACCTAACCCTATAAGATGAACCGTCATAAAGTTTGCGTCTCCAAGGTGGTTAGTTGAACAGTCAATTTCCCGGGGTCATAACTTTTGCATACGATCTCTGTTTGGGGTGCTCGATAGCCCATTGGAAATGTCTATCCGACCTATACAAATTTTTATAAGGAAAAAATACATGTTGTTGACAACCATTGTCCTCTTAGAATCTCCAAAAAACGTTGTTTAGGGCTTCAAAACGACCCCGCAAGTTCGGGACCCCGAAAAACCCTAGAAAATTGCTAGAATGAAAAACTATTTTGAGACAGTGGAATAGGTGGGTGGCCACCTATATCCATCTGGATCAGTCCTCCCCCCTTAGGAAGCAATAGTATCCATTGCATTGAGTGCCCCCATAGGGTAGGGAACTTCTGTTGAAGTTGACTCTTGGTAACCCACTTGCCTTGGTGAAGTAGTTGCCCTGCTTTGACAACCCAATATAGCTGGATCTTCTGCTGGCGGGTTCCCTTAACCTGTGTGTCCATGATATGATCAATGGTTTCTTGTTCCATGCAGTCATGATTAAGCTCTGTAGGTTTCAATTGCTCTGCCACCTCCGAGGTGTTCAACAATGGTGTAAAATATGGGCGAAGGAGCTCCACATTGAATACTGGGTGCAGGACAAGGAATGGAGGAATGCTTAACTCGAAGTCATTCTCACCAATTGCATTGGTGATGGTGTACCATCCATATCAAAGTGGATGAAGCTTGCGATGGGGAGCTGTGAGCCTCTCTTTTTGCAAATGCAACCAAACCTTATCACCCACATGGAACTTGTGTGGAACCCGATGTTGGTCATGTCGCTGCTTGTACTTAGTGTTGGCCTTTTCCAAAATTTCATGGATCTATTGGAGGATGTGTTGGATTCATTCAACAAATATGGTGGCCTTATCAGCCTCAGTCTGAGCATGGGAAGATTCCTCACGTGTGGATACAATGGGAAGAGCTACATCAATTGGTGCGAGTGGTTGGAACCCCAGACACACTTGAAAAGGGTTGTGGCTGGTAGAGCTATTAAGGGCTTTGTTATAGCTATGTTGAACATAATGAAGGATTTCATGCCATGTGTGGGGATGTTTAGAATTGTACATTCTCAAAATATGCACAATCATCCTGTTGACTACCTCTGTTTGTCCATTGGTCTGGGGGTTGAAGGAAGTTGATTTGGTGAGCCTGGTATCCATCAATGACCATAGGTTGGACCAGAAAATGCTTAGTAACTTGCTGTCCCAATATGAAATGATAGTTTGTGGCAGCCTGAAATGAACCCAAACACGCTCGAAGAAGAGCTTAGTAGTGGCTTTAGCAAAGACGTTCTTCTTGCAAGCTATTATAATGGACATCTTAGAGAAACGATCCATGGCCACAAACACATAGTCATTTCAATGCTTGGTTGAAGATAGTCCAGACATGTAGTCCATGGAGATAGATTCCCATGGCCCATTAGGAGTGGGAAGAGGGATGTACAACCCCTGCTTTTTTATGGAAGGTTTCACGATGGCACAGGCAGTGTAGGATATTATGTATAGGTTGACGTCTTGTCAGAGTTTAGAGCTCCGAAATATATACCGAGTCGCCATGTCCCGTCTTTCTTTTGTACCAACACAATTGGGATCCAACAAGGCGAGGAGCTAGGTTGAATGTGCCCCTTTTGGATCAATTCTTGAATGTGGTGTTTGATTTTTTCATTTTCCATGAGGGAACGCTTGTATATTGTCCCGTTAGGTAAATTGGCACCAAGTATCAAATCAATGGAATGCTTGACCGAACAATGTATTGGCACCTCGGTGGGTGTGGTGAAGATGTATTTGTATGTTTCCATGATCTTGTCCACCTTTTTCTGTTTCATAGAGGGGTTTTGCATGGAGGTGGTGGATGTTTCTGCAATTTTTCGTTCACCTTCAGAACAAACCATCAAGAGGACGAATTTCCCTGTTTGGGAGATTACCTTCCTACACTACTTAGCTGTGATGAGGGACACTGCAGTGGTGGGAAGTGTGTCTGGTATCCTATAGATATTATTTCCCAAAGTAATAATGACACTACGAGGTCTAGACTCATACACAACATGATGTTTCCACATTTATGGTTGTCCTAAAAGAACATCACAAACTTCAAGCGGGGAAACATCACACATTACCTTATCTTTGAAGGGCTTGATCCTGTAGGAAAGGCAACACTATAGACTAACACGGATGTCTCGTCCCTAGTTCAACCAACCGATGTTGTATGGTTGGGGATGTGAAACCATCAGAAGCTTCAATATTTTGATGACCTCGACCGAGATGAGGTTTTTCTGGCTACCACTATCAAAAATGAAGTGTACCGGATTTCCTTGCACCCACAATTGTGAATGGAAGAGGCGCTCCCCTTCCTCTGTCTCTTTTGACTCTACTGGTTGAATCTTTGCAATTGCGATGGTGGCACTAGGTTCCATGTCAATGATCTGCTTTCCCTTTTCTTTCTCTCCATTTGGTTCTGAGTTAGAGTCTGGATTCAGGGATTTTGTCTCGGCCAACAAGGATTGTTTTGAGCGGCACTCATCTATGTTGTGCCAGGGGATCTTGTGGAATTCACACCACTTTCCAGTGTCCTTCTTTGATTTCCCATTACCATTCTTTTCCTGTGGCTTGGGATGGTTTTCGAGGCTTTGGCCGTCCTTGCTCTGTCCTCTGCCTTGTGAATCGGGGCCACCTTTTCCAGGCTTATGCTGCTGATTTGCAAACCCAAAATCACGCTATTCTTTTGCTTAAACTTCTGCTTGATCTTGACGGTGTATCTATAAGCTGCTCCTAGCGATGATATATCTAGGAAATCCATCTCTGTTTGAATGTACCTGTGCAAGCCACTGCAGTACTTTAGGACCAAGTGTCGTTCAGAGTCTCGAATACCCATCTTGGAGTGCAGGGTATGGAACATGTTGGTAAACTCTGGGACTGTTTGGTCTCTCTCTTGGCGCAAAGTTGTCCATCTGGTGTATTGGTCATCATAGTTTACGACATGGTAGAATTATTCCTTGACGAAACGACAAAAGCCACCCAAGTGGGGTCTGTCCTGAATAGTTCAGACTCGTCTCTTGCGTGCCTCTCGCAGTACCCGTCCCACTAGTCTTTAATATGGGGAAGAGACTTAAGGATCGCAAATGTGATCTTTTTGCTGTCAGAAAAATTTTGAACAGAGAAGTAACCCTCTAATAGATTCAAACATTTCTCTAAAGCGTCTACATCTATATTTCATTCAAATAGGGGAATATCAAAGTTAACTTGTATCTTGAAGGGATTTGCACCACCGAAATGACTGCTCGTTGAAGGTGCATCCGCCACCATCGACATCCTTCGAAGGATCTGTGCGAAATTATCCATCATCTCGTTCCTCTGTCACGCGAGGGATTCCTCGAGCAACGACTTAATAAGATCTCCTGATCCGTCATCTCTCTTTTCTTCTCCCACCATGGGAGCCTGCTTGTGTCGACGAAGAGGGTTTTCCCCAAGCTCAACTAGTTCGAGACCCAACTCTCAATATTCAAATCTCGTCGGGGACATGCACTAAGAAATCACAAGAGAAAAAGGCTTTGATACCAATGATCCATATTTATGTGAGAACGAAATGAAAGAGCATATATATATTCACATACATTGATATATGGCAAGAAACACAACGATACAGTAAACTAAGATTCTATTAAATGAATGAAAAAGAACACACTGTAAAATAAAAGCAGCTAGAATGGTGGTAGCTATATCTCTAAGAAGAGATGTGGCAGCTACACTCATTCGTGACAAGATGAATACAAGAAGAGGCCGAAAGAGCCTATTTATTATAAACATGAGGGTAAGAACCCTAAACATCCAAAAACCTAATCCTATAAGATGAATTGTCATAATGTTTTCTGCCCCAAGGTGGTTAGTTGAACAATCAACTTCCCGGGGTCATAACTTTTGCATACGATCTCCGTTTGGGGCGCTCGATAGCCCGTTGTAAAGGTCTATCTTATCTATACAACTTTTGAATAGGAAAAAATTCTTTCAATTGAAAACCATATGGCCCCCGGAATCTCCAAAAAACGTCGTTTAGGGCCTCAAAATGGCCCTGGAAGTTCGGGACTTGACAAAGTGTAGAACAATTACAAGAAAACTGCCATATTGAAAAACCGTTTTGAGCTAGTGGAATAGGTGGGTGGTCACCTATATCCATCTGGATCAGCTACATCCCCATGTCTGAATAGTGCCTCCATCCTCTTAGCTAAATCCTGAGAAAACTCTGGGGGCCTCATTAAACATGCCCCACAGAACTATCCTAGTGCCATCCGGAGCATTGGACCCCATCTCCATGGTTCAATAGTTCGTGATGATAGGTCCCAGAGTGTTGAGCCACTAAACTCCAAAGAACACATTGGTCTTTTCCAAATCGAAAATATAGAATTCATCTGTCAAACTATAATTCCCATCATCTCTGTCAACCCGAGGGCCTTGAATAAACAAGGAATCATTCGTCCACCAACCACCTCAACACCAAATCCCTCAAACTTCTTGGCATGGATGTGATGTAGGGAAATATACTTTTCCTACAAGTTTATCTTTTCATAGTTTCTTAAGCACTTCAGTACTCAACGCTTCAAGCGTATGCCCAAGCATAGGTGCTTCCATTTAATACTTAACAAGTAACCACACAAACATTTACCTGAATCAAATATCACAACAAAGGTATTCCTTCCAATTAATACACATAGGAAACTAAATTCAAATTAAAACCCAAAGCGCTTATTATCATAACCGAATGCCATTTTTTCTTTTCATATATTCCATACCAATTCAAACAATTATGTTTCCAGATTGAACAAGACATTTGTTTTCACAGTAATACTCTGTCACTAGAAAATCATTCTACTCCTTGTTAATAATTTAGCTGGAAGGAATTTCCTTTCAATAGGGATTTATTTCATTAGCAACGTCTTCACTGGATAAATGGTCAGAATATAACTTTGGGTATGATTTGACTTTGAGCAACGGTCTGTTGACAACCAATCCAAATTTAATTCAATATATAGCTTGCGATTTTGTCCAACAGACTTTAGATTTGGATTTATGGTGGACTTTTGATTTATGTGGATTCAAATCCCAAAACAATCAATAAAGTGACTAAGACCCACTTACCTCAATGAAACCTCCAAGACGACTTCTCCTAAACATTCCAAAGTGTTAGGCAACGTCATCAATTCATCACTCGGTATTTAAGCAATTAGATCTTCTATCCCAGGCTTCCATTGTGCCATTCGCGTTTTGCCTTAGTGATCACAACTTATAAAACTGATTGGATGGCGGTGCATTTCCATCAACACAGGTCTTACTCTGTTTTCTTGTCAACATATCACCTCCTCTTCAATGCTCCTTACTAGAATTCCACTAGGATTTCTGCAAATCTTGAAGACTTGTTTGGATTGGAATCTATTATAGATTCTATCCAATACCCCTTTGAAATGGAATTTCGTATACAAATATTTGGACCAATTCTCCTCTTCTTAAATGAGTTTTATCAATCTCATTTGTCTCTTACAGTCATTCGCATGGATTCAATTCCTTATCATCAGGGTTCATTATCTAAATTTCACTAGGTCTCAGACAAGTTCATACATAAACATGCATAAACACACAGAGTCATACACAACAATTTGGTGAATTATTTCTTCTTATTCATAATCAAAGCACTATACACGCAACAATAAAACCCCGATCTTCTCTACTTGGCCAAATCTTCTCTACGAGGCCAAACCCCCCGAATTCCCTTAGGCTTACAATATTTATGCATGGCATATGCTATTGCTAGCACACTATCTAATTCCTACAAACTTGCAACTTACTCTAAATATAAAAGTTTCGACACTATCTCAACTAGTGACTTGTCAAAACAGATTATTATATTCATGTAGCTAAGCCTTAGATCTTTTGATCGTCATCGAAGGTTGCCATAAATCAAGGACTTAGTTACAATGACTCATTACTCTATTGAAACTCATCACTTAACTCAATGACTAATCATTTCTAATTGACACTCACATCTATCTTAGAACTTTCTAAGACTAAATTCATAAACTATGAGAATTTACAATAATTTTACAGTGAACCCCTCCTTGGGTTGATGTCAAGACCCTAGGTCTATGCAATTTTATAATTTGTTGGTGAGAGCAAGATGCTCCTGCATCAGGATGCCTCTCCTGGATACCAGGGCATAGTCTATGAAGTTTTGGGTTTCCCCACCATCTATCAGGATCGTGACTCTCTGTCCCCGTATAACACCCCTGACTCGAAAGGTTTTGAACCTAGGAGTAGCTGATAGAGTGGAAATAGTTCTATTCCGCGGCTGCATCGGTGGTTGTTCTGCCTATGACTCTTGAACTTGTGGTTGTGATGGATTTGGTATTTGTACCAGTGGATACTTCTCCATCCCATTGTCCTGCTCATCATCCTGCACCTACTCCTCCACATCATCATCCTCCTCATCACTATTTGACACCACCTCTATATAATGAACCTTGCCTTTACCCATACATCGATGTCCAGGTTCCCAAGGTTCCTTGCAACTGAAGCATCGTTTTTTTTCTTTTGAGTTCTTTCATGGTTTCTTCATCCAATCGGTTCTTCCCAAATCCTCCCTTCTAGAAGGGTTTCTTGTCCTTGCCTTCCTAGTGAACAAAAGGTTTGGATTGAGGTTTGTTCTTAAAGGAGGATCCCTCAATGTCCTATACTCTGGAGATGGCATCCTGTAAGGTAGAAAGCTTTAAAGCCTTGACCATACCATTTAGAGGCTCAGACAACCCCTCCGTGAATAACATAATAATCCAGGTCTTCGAAATATCTGTTACCATCACTGCCAGTCTCTAAAACTCTGTAATATACCTGTGCCAACTCTAAAAAATACAGCACTAGATCCTTCCTGTCAAATGATCTGTTCATTAATCTCTCTGTGAACTCCATGTATGATGTGATTTTGGCATGCCCCAAAATAACCAAACCATGATACTACCACTCGTGGTCCTCTCCCTCTAGGTGTAAGGTAGTGTATTTTGTTGAGATATTGTAACTTCTAAGAATATTATATTTGTACTTTATTATTCCGAAGATGTTTCATTCCTCCGTGAAGACCTTATTGTATATCCGGAGATGTTTTATTCCTCCGTGGAGAATGTGGTAACTTGGGTTATTAGACTTCCCTAGTGGGGGCCGGCCCTGTATGAGTCATGTGGGTTAAAGGGGTTATTAGACCACCCTACTGGGGTCGGCCCTGCCACATTATGTTAAGTGATTAAGTTGGGGCCAACCTCGTTAGTGTAAAAGTCAAGTCAGAGTTGTGTATAAATAGAGGAGGCGTGTTCCTCATTTAACACACATTGCACTCACTTGTGATTGGCGCATAGGTGATGGAGAGATCTGCTATGGAGGAGAAGGAGCTCATGTCTAGGGTTTACATCTTTGTATTTGCTGGTCATCTATATTGAGGAAGCTTTGCTAGGTTTTCTACCCCATGAGGGTTTCCCAGCATATTAAATATTAACATGGTCTCAGAGCTAACCTGAAGGAAGGAAATGTATGGCACTTACGACACTTGCTTCACTTACGACAATTTGAAGGTTAGGGTTTTGTATAGAAAAAACCAGTCATCGTGGAACTTTCTCTATAAATAAATTTTGGAGAAGGTTCAGGATCTGAAACCTTTACAGGTCGTAGATAACATCCCCCTGTACCTTGTGTCCAAAGGAAAACCTCTAATTCGTTCTACTTTGTGATTTATGATCAGTACAAGTTGGGGTTTCTGCCTCTTCCAGATCTCAGTCATAAACAGGTGACCTAGGAAAAAAGGTCACAACTTGGGATAGGAAGCTCCAAATGAAATTTCGTAAAAAATGACAGGTAGTGCACGGACTGTACTTTCACAAGGTACAATTTTTAGAGGCCGAAGTTGAAACAGTGACACGTGGCAGGCCGTACAAGTTCGCTCTCCTGTTTTATCCCATAAACAGGTCACGTTGCGACACTTGGAATAACTCTCTCTCGGAGAATCCAAATGAGGGAAGAACTATGGGGTTAGAAAGATGACAGGTCAGGATACCACAAGACAAACTTTTAGACCCTGTGGATTCGTAATTTCAGAGATGCACCAGAAACAATCAGGTGCGTATTTCTGTTAAAATAGAATTGGATTATGAGCAGCTTCATTCTTGGCTTATCACTGTTGTGGGAATTTAGGGATTCAGAGAAAGTTGTAATTTTTGGAATCAGATTCCACAGCTGAATGGTCCTTAGAAAAATCGAAATTTAGAGACCAAGATCAAAATTTTTGGTTGGTCAGAAGGCTGGGCTTGATCAAACCCTAGTTCAAGATTTTGATCGGAAAGGTGGAAAATTATGGCTTCTACAAAAGTTGGAATTTTTGAAGTCTGTGTCCACGGCTGGAATCTCCTCAGAAAAATCAAAGTTTAGAGCTTTGGATTGAACCTTTTGATTGGGCAGAAGGGTGGGCTTTATCAAACCCTAGTTCGGGGTCCTGTCCAGAAGATCCAGAAGTTACAAAGGCAATTTTGAGGGGTCAAATTTTGGAGATTTCAAAATTGAAGTATGCTAGCTTGATCAGCTCATCAAGGCGCATCTTTCCATCCATTCAGGAGTTTGAAATTCAAATTTTGAATTTTTAGGGTTTCCCTAACAAACCCTAATCCAACTCCAGATCCAGTTTCAACAAATCAAAGTGGATTGGGTTAAAAGCAATCCTAATAGGTATGACTTGAGGAGATACAGGTATGTGTTGAAATATGTTCATGGTTAAGTTTATGATATGTTTGTCTTCATGTTATTGATATTAGTACAATTATGATTGTTTGATAATGAATGCATGTGAATGATAGAAGGAATTCATTGATTAAGGTTATGACACTTATGATTGTATGAGGATGATGTTGTCTGCTAACAAGATACAGGTACATCAAGAAAGACAAATCCAGTTCTATGACCATGATGCCATAGGGACAAAGACTCATCCATAGTATTTGACCACATAGAAGATCTAGTTACGAGGTATGTATGACCTTGTTCTACTATGCTTAACCCATGAGATATGCAGGTTCTAAGAGAACAAAGAAGATATTGTTTGGGTATGTTAAGACATAACCAAGCTTGATAATCCATGTATGTTTTCCTATATCAAGTTAGAATCCTACTTTGTTAGGATCTTAGGTAAGTATACCTATGTATGAAATGATCATGACCATACATACTTAATATTATTTAGAATCATAATGTTATGATAGTATTAAGACTATACTAATGAATGTATGATTATGTATGAGATCATGATGATGACACTAGTGCACACTTAAGCATGCATAGTGGTCCAGGATGGATAGAAGTTCAAAATAGAGATCAAGCGGGAGGCAACCACACAAACATAAAAGATAAGTGTTTAAGTTGTCATTTGAATTACTTCTTGAATCTATGAATAGTAAATGATATTGCTCGTAGTAGTTGTATGCATTCCTAGAATATATCATGCTTAGTGTAAGCATTCATATGGCATTGAACAGTATACTACTAATATGCATATGATGGGTAAGTTGGACAAACTTTCCATTGTTGTTTATATAGAATAAAACCTCTTTGTTGACATGCTGAGATTTGTGCACGCTCTTGATAGTATGTTTTGGTAGAGATGGAAGGCATCTAGATAGCCACTATATGCATACAGGATATGGAAAAGTGTTGTGCCAAAGTATTGTTCAAGATAGTTGCATAACTATGTGAAGCATATCTATATGCATAATAGGTTATCATGTCAACATGATTTGATGATTATGAAGTATTACTAATCATGTAAGTAACTTTGATTTGTAGGAAAGATCATGAAGAATGATGAACACCGAACAAGTGATGGATGTTCAACAAGAAGACTTACAAATCAAACATACTATAGAAGGCTCGTGGCTAGAATATTCTCTTAGAAATAGGAAGAGGATCATGACGAGATGTTTTCTCCAAGTGGCTAGATAAGACCATTCTCTTAATGGTGTAATTGAAGAAGAAGTGTGAATTAGGCTCTATACGGGTACTCAGGATCGATAGTCATTTGATGAGCTTAATGATCACCATGGGTGATGTGGATTTCAACCTTTGCTACAAGGTTGAAGATGGTGTCTATATACAAATGACATTCTTCTCTTAGATGGATGCAAGAAGGAACTCACCACATAGTTCGAATGATCTTGAGGCTTATACCAGTAGAACCATCTGACGGGAGATGGCACGAATAGATATGCAGAAGATCGCTCAGAAGGAATATTTCTCAACTAGGGAAAGCATGCTGTGGAAATCTTGAGAAGATTTGATATGTTGGAATGCACAACCATGGCCACTCTCATGGGTTCCAACTTGAAGCTGTTAGCTGATGACTCCTCAGAGTTAGTGGATGTGACTCTGTACAAATAGATTATTGGGTCATTAATGTATCTGAAGAATACCAGGCCAGATATATGCTTTGCGGTGAACACCTTGAGTCAGTTCACCTGATAGATGCAAAGCATGTTATGAGGTACCTAAAGGGTACGATAGACTTTGGTTTATGAGGTATCGTGAAGATCATGACTTCAGATTGTATGGCTACATAGATGCTGATTGGGCAGGAAGTGTATCAGACAGGAAGAGCACATCGGGCAAATGTTATTGTCTGGTATCTACCATGATCTCACGGATTAGCAGGAAGCAGTATAGTGTGGCTCTCAGTACAGCTGAAGCAGAACATGACTTCAGATTGTATGGCTACACAGATGCTGATTGGGCAGGAAGTGTATCAGACAGGAAGAGCACATCAGGCAAATGTTATTGTCTGGTATCTACCATGATCTCACGGATTAGCAGGAAGCAGTATAGTGTGGCTCTCAGTACAGCTGAAGCAGAATGTATAGCTGCTTGTTTTGCTAGTTGTGAAGTGCTATGGCTTCGGAAGTTGTTATCAGGATTGTTTGACTTAGAGATGGACTCCACTGTGATCCTGTGTGACAGCTAGAGTTGTATCAAGATGACAGAGAATCCAGTGTTCCATGATAAGTCAAAGCACATAGAGATCCGATATTTCTATATAAGGGATATGGTGCAGAAAGGAGCTATCAAGATCGAGTATGTGAGCACTGACGAACAAGTTGTTGATGTATTGACCAAACCTCTATCTTGAGAAGAGTTTGAGTATTTATGAGACAAGCTTGGTGTAGTTTAGAAGGACCCTCCTCGAAAGGGGGATTTATGTCGTCGATGATGATATTTGGATACTGGTATCGATGTGGATACCTGTATCGATGATGAGATTGCCTATATTGACGGTAAGGTCGATGATATGATACTTGTGTCGATGATGTGGATACTGTATTGATGTGGATACTTGTATCGATGATGAGGTTACCTGTTCCGACGATGAGGTCGATGATGAGGTTGTTGGTTACGACAATGAGGTCGATGCATGGTCCTTAGACTTTGTCTAAGTGGACAAGGAGGGATTGTATCATCCCTGGACTTAGGTCCCTGAACAGATCCGTAGACAGTTGTCTTCGAGAATTGATCCCTAGTGGACGAGAGGGGATTGTATCATCCCCGGACTTCGGTCCCAGAATTGATTCGTAGACAGATGTCTCCGAGAATGTGGGGATTGTATCATCCCCGTACTTCGGTCCCAGAATTGATTCGTAGACAGATGTATCTGAGAATGTGGGGATTGTATCTTCCCCGGACTTTGGTCCCAGAATTGATCCATAGATAAATGTCTCCGAGAATGTGGGGATTGTATCTTCCCCAGACTTCAGTCCCAGAATTGATCCGTAGACAGATGTCTCCGAGAATGTGGGGATTGTATCTCCCCGGACTTCGGTCCCAGAATTGATCCGTAGACAGATGTCTCTGAGAATGCGGGGATTGTATCATCCCCGAATGACGGTCCCAGAATTGATCCGTAGACAGATGTCTCCAAGAATGTGGGAATTGTATCATCCCCGGATGACGGTCCCAGAATTGATCCATAGACAAATGTCTCCGAGAATGTGGGGATTGTATCATCCCTGGATTTCAGTCCCAGAATTGATTCGTAGACATCTGTCTCCGAGAATTGATGATAGGACTGCATCGTCCCTGGACATTTGGTTCAAAATGTACGTGATAGGATTGCATCGTCCTTGGAATCATGTCCTAAAGTGATAAGGATTGATCATCCTGGAAGTAGATATGGATTGCATCGTCCATAGACATGAGACTTGTCTAAAATTGATAAGGATTGATCATCTTGGAAGTAGATCTGGATTGCATCGTCCATAGACATGAGACTTGTCTAAAATTGATAAGGATTGATCATCCTAGAAGTAGATCTGGATTGCATCGTCCATAGACATGAGACTTGTCTAAAATTGATAAGGATTGATCATCCTGGAATTTGATCTGGATTGTATCGTCCATGGACCTATGTCCTAAAGTGAGCGGGATTGATCATCCTGTAATTGGATCATGTGTATTGCAGAGTATGCTGCTATGATGATGCTGTTGATCGTGATGGTCTAGGTGACAATGCTGTTGATCGTGATGGTCTAGATGACGATGATGTTGATCGTGATGGTCTAGATGACGATGCTATTGATCGTGATGGTCTAGATGACGATGCTGTTGATCGTGATGATCTAGATGACGATGCTGTTGATCGTGAGGATCCAGATGATGATGTTGATCATTAGATCCAGATGACGAGGTCGTTGATCCAAAGATCCAGATGATGATGTTGATCGGTAGATCCAGACGATGAGGCTGTTGATCAAGAGATCCAGTTGATGAAGTTGATCAGTAGATCCAAATGATGAGATTGTTGATCAAGTGATCCAGATGATGATGATGTTGCTGTAGCTGTTCGAGTGCTGCAAAAGATGAAGATCCAGTATTGAAGATCTTGAATATTTTCCAGTAACTGTTTGAGTTACTGATGATGTATGAAGAAATCTTCCAATGATTTATAGATGTATCATGTATGATGTTGATGACTCCTTGCTCCTGCAGATGTTGTTATAATATCCTTCTCGTTAAGGGGGAGTGTTGAGATATTGTAACTTCTAAGAATATTATATTTGTACTTTATTATTCCAGAGATGTTTCGTTCCTCCGTGAAGACCTTATTGTATAACCGAAGATGTTTTATTTCTCCGTGGAGAATGTGGTAACTTGGGTTATTAGACTTTCCTAATGGGGGTCGGCCCTGTATGAGTCATGTGGGTTAAAGGGGTTATTAGACCACCCTAGTGGGGTTGACCCTACCACATTATGTTAAGTGATTAAGTTGGGGCCTACCTAGTTAGTGTAAAAGTCAAGTCGGAGTTGTGTATAAATAGAGGAGGTGTGTTCCTCATTTAACACACATTGCACTCACTTGTGATTGGCGCATAGGTGATGGAGAGATCTGCTATGGAGGAGAAGGAGCTCATGTCTAGGGTTTACATCTTTGTATTTGCTGGTCATCTATATTGAGGAAGCTTTGGTAGGTTTTCTACCCCATGAGGGTTTCCCAACATATTAAATCTTAACATATTTAATGGCCTCTTCCTCTTTCATTGAGTTGAGTTGGAAATAAGTATCCAACTTCTAAACCCAAGCCCTTGTTGTGGATTTGTTGGAACCTTCGAAGGAAGGAAGAGTGAGATTCCCAACCTTACACTGCAAGTCATAGTTGTGAGGTTCCTCTGTTGAAGTCTCTGGGCTTGTTTTTGTACTTGATATTGCAGAAGTCTTGGAAAGACATAACTGCATGGAACTCATCCCCAAGGTCCTAGTACTCCCTTAAATAATATGTAACGCTATCTCTTGGTACTAGCTTTCCCAGTTGACCCATCAACTGCTCATCCGTGAATTTGGGCATGAGCGGTCTAGGTGTCTGTGAGCTAGATGCTCGTGTGTTTGGTTGAATGAGAATATTTTTGTTGCTTCCTTCTGCATGGTTCCCATTTCATCCACTGGTGCCATTGTTTCTCCCATCATTATGGTTTGTCCTATTTTTCATGAGTAGATGAGTCATGATGTCAACCAATAGTTCTTGTCCCCTTGCCACATTAATAGTTAGGAACTTGATCAATTTTTGCTGCCCTCTACCCAAATCATTCAAAAGGTTCATTGTAATGCCTATTGGAATGTCTTCTCTTCCATATATAAGTGAATGGATTACTGTCTCCTGGATTCATATAATAGCATGCACCTCATAGGCTGGGAGGACTGCACACCCTGATACCACTGTAATATCCCCATATAGAGGATATGCTATATTTTCCTACTGTTGTGATCTCTAGTCTGGTTTAGTGCTTTCATCAAACACTTCAGAAGATCATCTAATTGCTCACTATTTTCTCCTTTAGTTGGACCACTAATTGTTTATGGATTTTGCTGGGTATCTGTGTATGTTTCTTTAAGATATTTGGGGTCATTAAATGATAGCATTCATGCATTATTTATAACAATGCGAGAATCATAAATACACACAGTGAAAGACTGAAATTCTAACCAACAAAGATAATAGCCTGATATTTAAATCAAGAAATCACAAAATACATGCATGGAGATGCTCGTTTGCTGATTTGTAATAAGGGACTGAAGATGATGATCCCTTCTTTCTGTAATGGACACTACAAAAAATAATGGTGCCTACAACTAGTGTATGTCCCTAGGTATACAAGGAGATACCCAATATTGAATATTATCTCATTTGCAGATTTGGGATGGAATATTTACATGTGTATTTCAGATTTGGAAATGAGATGTTGACATGTCACAATCTTTGAGAATCCCAACTAGAAGTATCCTTACTCCAACTGATTCTCAAATTTGATATAATAAGGGAAATTATTTGGAAAGATAACCACACAATCAGCTGCAAGTAAACTGAGAATGATAATTCAACTCCACAAAGATCTGGAATTGTCGCAAATGGTCCCCTTTTAGCTCCCACTAATTTCCCAATGCACAGAGAACACGCCCTTGGAAATACATTGAACTGGGGGTGAGTAATATGAGTGCGAATGTGTCCTTCCTACCAACTAGACTTACTCTAATGTATTTTACGGCCAACAAGTAGATGAGAAATGGCTTCCAAAGTGCTACTCATTCTCCCGCTTAAAGATATCATACAAGACTCAATATATAGATTGGTGCGACCTCCTAAGTGTGAAATTGCGCCCCCCTGAAGTGATGACTATTATAGCAATGGAAACATTGAAATGAGAACTAATAGGACACGAAATTCCTTCACTTTTACCACAAAGACACAATTTTCAATGGAGCATAGATAGTCCGTTCCACAAGTGTGCCCTGCCTCCAAGATTTGAGATCTCTACTCAATCCACAAAACTGAAGATGAAGACAAGATATCTAACCACAAAAATGAAGCACAATTGAGAAACCTGATTGATTCCTCCACATTTGATAGCTAGCTAGGGCACTATCGAAGCTATGCACCTCCTCCCAGAGTTCCGTCCAAGAGAAACTAGGCTCAAGAGCTCTCTATTTTAAAAAATGCAAACGACAAGAATGAATGAGAGAGTGGGCTCTCTCTTACTTTTATAACTCTTTTGCTCTCTTGTGACTCTTTAACTTCCCTTTCTCCTCTTTTTCTCACTTTTTAATTTAAAAATGATTTTTTAGTGAAAAATTAGCTTCTATTCTCATGTTGATCCTTTTTCCCTCATTTTATCCTTTTGTGCCACTTTTAACTGAAGCGGCTTTTATAAATTCACTTTAGGAAATAATTATTAAATGCCACTTTATAAATTCATTTTGAGTCTAGATGACATTAAATAATTAATTAATTTCCTGTAGCCTGCGGGAACTGGATAGGTTGATAAGTCGTCTTTAATGTGGTCATCCAGAAAGGGACATAACATAGGCCGTGGCTTGAGCCAGTTTACATAATTTATATATTATGTTGGGTACATGCCAGCTATTTCTGGAATTCTCCTACATATAAGATCAATTGTCTAGGAATTTGGCTTATTTAACTTTTAAGTTGAAATTAAATTATTGGCATTCCGTGAAACTGATGATTGGTCCAGAAAACTTTTTTTTTTTTAGTGGAAACTAGGTTTTTGAGTGTAGTAATTTTTGTATGAACTTTACGTTTGAAGTGGCAATACGGTCAAATATTTTCGAAAAACGTTTAGACCCTGATTATCAAATTTTGGTGTTCATTGTTTCTTTCCCTTGTGGATCTTTCTCCCATTTATGCATTTTTAGTTGTGAGAATTTCTTTCACTTCAGCAATGTTTCACTTCTTTGTTTTGCTGCAAAGGAAGAGTGATAATATGGTGTTTTAAATTTATAACCTTCTTTTCGATATCTAAAGAAGGAATGA
The DNA here is from genome assembly GCA_027924585.1 of Larix kaempferi. NCBI lineage: Eukaryota > Viridiplantae > Streptophyta > Pinopsida > Pinales > Pinaceae > Larix > Larix kaempferi. The sequence goes on from BSBM01000254.1 coordinate 3,302,591, forward strand.
TAACTCCTCGACAAGGCGAGGCTTTGAGTATTGTATAATAGAACATCCTTGATTTTGTCCACTTCACACATAACAATGAAAAAAGTTTCTTGACCAAGATTGCATGTGTTCTCTATACTCTTCATTCACTTCAAGAAGCATAACATTATGTCTTGAGTTTGTAATAATGCTACCCAATCCCATCCGCGGATCTACTATGTCACAGTTATTATCGTCAATATCACTCCATATGGCTGGAACATGAAAGCCAGGCTTCATGGCTTCTTGACTTAAGCATGACATCTCATTCTGTTGACTTTCAACTCTGAATGCATATTTTGTACCTATGCAATGATCCCTTTCGACAGCTGATGTAATTCTTCACATCTACTAACTTTTTCTAAGACTTCCCTTTCGATAAATTGCCAAGTATTCCCCCTCGAGTAGATTGACATGAGGATAAATGCACACATCATAAAATATGTAGTAGATTTAAAACATATATTGGAAAGAGATCTCCACAATTCTCAAGAGTTGATACCTCTCACTTCCCAGAAGATTCATGTGCAAATAGACAGAGCAAGCAACCATTTTTTTTCAAGTGTTTAAATGGTGTTACATAGGGATGCAACCCCTCTAGGGCACACTTGTAGTTAAAAGTATATATAGGATTCTTTAAAGGAATTCCAAATATTCAAGTGCAACTCCAAATAATGTGAATCCAAGTGAAGTGATTATACAATGTAAAATCCTCTCGCGATGCCCTATTTAAAATGCACAAGGATGTGCCCAAAACGTAATCCAATAAAATACTCAACGACATCCATAATTGAGGTTAAAAGTCCCTATGGGTAAAAAGGAGCTTAACACCATGCGGGTGCGTAAGTAAGAATCAACTCTACACTCCTTCATTCTTTTGATGTTTCTCCAGTTAGCAGCATCGGACAGACATTCTCCCAAACTAGTCGTGCTGATTTGACCAAGGGGGAATGATACATTCAATCACAAGGCCAGGCTAATTTGGCTACTGGTGAATGGCCTAGGAACAATCTTTCTCCCAGTATTAGCCATGCTGATTTGGCTAGGGATGACAGGATCGAGATGCTCTCACATTGCCTACTCCAAGATGGAGTGATATATTTATATAGAGTAGGTTTGACTTGTTTACAAGTCTAGTCTAATGTTGAAGATGTAGGATGAAGAGACCTCTTGTGATGAGGGGATTCTTGGTGGGTCTACTCAACATTAGAGCTCTATATTAATTAGATGTGCATGTGAGGAGATAATTATCAACAAGGCTCATAGACAACTTTTCTAGTAAAGAAGAAATGCCAAGAAGACAAGTCAAGCCCATTGAACCATTGAAGAATCCCCATAAAGCATTAAAGAATACCCACGAAATATTGAAGAAAAAAGTACAAGTCGGCCTTGAAAGTGAAATGAAGGCAACTTGAAGTGTATAAATAAGTGGTTAAACATTTCATTTTCTATCATCACTTCTCATCTCTTCTCATGCAAAATTCCAAGGAGGCCTAACGAAGGTACAAGGACCATTTTTCAAGGTTCTTATCATTTCTAAGGGTTCATTATCTTGATCTAGGGTTTCTTCATGAAGGGCACATTCTTTATGGCTAGGGTTTCTTCATAATGGTGATGTACTTGTAATATTGGACTGATTTCTCCTAAGAAAAGTTGTCTGGGTTTTCTCCCAAGTTTGGGTTTCCTAGGATACAATTTTTTTGTCTACCATGCATGACTATCCATCTATGATATTTTGTTTTCACTGCATTTAAATTTGAAATTTTCAATGTGTAATTATTCAATAATAACAATAGAATGAAACTATTGTTTGAAATCATTAAGAAGTAATTAGATCTGAAAATTGTATTTCTATTGCTATATGAAAATTCAACACATTCATGGATACATTGGTCGTTGGTATAAATGTTCAATGCCAAGAACATAGCGATCATTCAATGCCAAGAACATAGCGATCAACTGTTGACACCCAAAAAGTGCTCACTAGCTCATTTCCCTATTTATATAACCCATTTGTCCACTTTTCCACCATCTGAGCCTCTGAAACCAACAAAAGGTCACCAAAAGACCTTAGTACACCCCTTTTTCCCACTCAAAAAGATTATTTTTCCTAAAAAACATAAAAAACCCTCAAAAAGGGTCCCAATTCCCAAAAATATTAAAAAGGGAATAAAAATATTAATTTTATTCAAAAAAGGAAAAAGGAGGGAAAAGTACCTAAACCATGTTGGTCAATACCATTTGGTTTCCACAAAACCACAAATGGTATTCCCCACCACCAAAACCTATAAAAAGGTGGTAGGGGATCCTCATTTCACATCCATCCATATTCCTATCCTCATGCTGCCAAAATCTCCCTTGAGTTTTGGCCATTGTAGCAACCTTGGAGAAAGGACCCATTGGAGATTGGAGCTGCTCACCATTGGAGCCATTCAAACAACCTTCTTCACTTGGAGGTATTGTTCTTGCAAGCATTTGCTTGCCCCATTGTCAATACAAAAATTATTTTTTATCTTTCTTGTTCTTGTTCTTTAATTCAAAATGCACATGTTAGTTTAGTTTAGTTTAGATTTAATTTATTGTTTAGTTTAGTATTGAAACTGCTGCTACTAGTTAGCAGGTGCCCATAGCACTAAGCCTGGTTGCAAAATCAGGCCAACAGTTTTTGGCGACTCCGCTGTTTTTTGAATATTTAGATCTCACTTTTGCTTTAAATCTTACTTTTTGATAGTATTTGTTAGTTTAATTCATAGATATGCCACTCTAGACAACAGATCCATTGCTGTTCTAGATCTTGGCCCATTTTTTAGCCATTAACAGCCCGAAATTCTCAATTTTCGGCGTCGTTTTTCGGCATCCGCGTACGGCTTTCGCCTCGCGGCTTTTCTCCCAACAGTCGTGTGGCTCATCGCGACTGCGCGGCCTTTTTCCGCGCGGTTCACCGCGGCTTCGCGGCCCATTAGTGCGCTGCACATCGCGGCTTCGCGGACCTTTTCCGCGCTGCACATCGCGACTGTGTGACGAAATCCCGCGCTGCACATCGCGGCTTCGCGGTCAAAACCTGCGCTGCACATCGCGGCTTCGCGGTCAAAACCCACGTTGCCCATCGCGACTGTGCGACAGAAACCCGCGTGGTCCATCGCGACTTTTCTGTCAAAACCCGCGATGTTAATTTTTTCATTCGGCCGAATCGTTTAAAAAATTAATTTCTTACTGTATTTTCTGCCCACATAGCACATTTTCCAGTATTAGAAATCCTGCATATTTTACAGCCATAGAAAAATTTTACTATTTAGAATGCCCATGTGAAAAAGTCTTTTTAAATATTTTCAGAAATTGAAAGAAGGATTTGATTGCATTTTATCTAGATTAAAATTTTTACTGTTTGCTTCTTTAATATTTTGCCCATAGCAATTATTGAAAACGAAATCCATTTATTTCGAAAAGAAGTTATATTATTTGCTTTCCTGTTTGAAAGATCCTTTATTTTTTGAATAGTCCTTGAAAAGCATTTAATTTCCATTTATTGAAAAAGTCATAATATTCGCTTTTTTCAAAAGATCCATTGTTTTTTGAATACTTAGCATTTACTTTTTCAATTTCAGTTTAAAATATCACACGTGCACTCACTCGAACACTAATTTTAAACTGAGCCTTAAAACTTACCCTAATTTCAACCCACTTTTAACCCCACTTGGGGAACACTAAAAGAACTTTGTAGCTAGGTAGTATTGAGGGGATAGGTGTTCCAATAACACCCCTTAGTTATTACATCTAAGACATAGTTGTTGTCCTTTAGGGAGCTAAAATCTCTTAGTATTTATTGGCGCGGTCACAACCGGTTTGTGGGAAGGCCTCTCCCCTAGGAGGGTTGAAGTCGCGAGGATGGTTCCGGAAGCCTGAGTGGAATATCGAAATCCATTAAGTAACCGAAGGGCTACCATTCGCAGTTCTCGGGATATCCCTGTATGGGGGTATTGCGGTAAAGGACCAAACGGCAGATTTACCTTTTCTCGACGCGTCATGAACGAAGTATCCTAGTAGCCATTCTTTAGGATTGATTACCCAGTGTCCCTCCCGGTAGGGGGATATCTAGCCGTGGACTCAACACTCAATATTGTCTGACTTGGATTTCATCACCTTGCAGAGAATATAGTTTGTTGATTCACAATACTTTTAGTTAGGTGTTTGCATGATTCAACCCACCTTTGGTCTAGTTACACCTATTTTTTCTAGAAGCTGTTTGCATGTTGGTACTCTGACCATTTTTTGCACCCCTCCACTTATTGTAGCACAGCTGCTAGAATAAGTGCCTTTTTTGAGGTTGATTTTTTGGCCTGAGAGCCTTCATTTTTACTCCCCTTCTGCACCCTTGGTTGCATTAGGGTTTTGAGTTTTTTATACATTACCATTTTACACATAAGATTTTTCCACAAAAACTTATTTTCTCACCATTGAGAATTTTAGACGCTCTCGTCGTCTACAGGGCGAACTCCCAGAGTTCAGTCTACTTGGCTCGCCATGTCACTGACTCCAAGCCTTATCCCTTGACTCGACACATCGTCGGTCGAACAGACAGTCATCCGATTCTGACACGCCTCACTTCACCTCCGATTCTGAGGCAGAATCCGAAAACCCCACAGAGTTAATTCCGGCCAACCTTATGGCTGGAACACCATTTGACCCACTCTTTACCAGCACCATAGGAGATACGTCTACAGACCCTTCTACTGCGGTGCCATCCATGGCAACACCCACCCCCCTGGGTATGCCTAATATGAACAACACTCCACCCTTAGGAATGCCCAACACAGGGCCACCACCTGTTATGGGTATACCCAACATAGGGGTTACACCCCCTCTGATTCCCACAACCCATATTCCAGGAATCACCACTACTATTCCTAACCCAAGTGTAACCCATGTTGCACTTGGAAGCGCTGGCCCACACCAGACCACACCTATTGGAGGACATATACCTTCAATCCCTAGCATACCGTTAGGCGCTACTGGACCCCTACATCATACCACCATGACTAGGCATGTCCCAGTCCCAGTCACTACATCTGCTAGCTTACCATACATGGCAAGTCTGAACTTGCCAGACTTGGCCAGGCTCACCAATGATCCTATCAGACACGATCCTGCGTGGCCTCACATGCCCACCAAACTCCCCTCCGACATCCCTAAGTTTGAGGGCAAGGCAGGTGAGGACCCCCAGAACCATATCATGTCCTTCCATCTATGGTGTTCCTCTAACTCCATAGTGGACGACTCTGTACGCCTCCGTCTATTACAGCGCACCTTCACTGGCTCTGCAGTTAAGTGGTATATCGAGCAGCCCCATGGGACACATGCTACCTTTACCTCCCTTGCCTCGACCTTCCTGCAGTTCTTTCAGTTACCTGTCCGCTATGATGCGGGCGTCGAGATCCTACTGTTTCGCAGACAGAACACGGCCACCCACATCACTGACCACATTCATGAGTGGCGTCGACGCCGAAGCCTCTGCAAAATCAAATTAGACGACCGTATCTTCCTAGATTGGTTTCTCAAATCCCTTCTCCCTCTCATTGCGAAGGATGTGGCATCCAAAATACCCCAGTTTGAAGAAGAGGCCATCCTCAAAGCCGAACAGTTTGATCTCATTTACGCCCAGTCAGGTTATCTGTATACCATTATACCAGACGCCCCTCGGGGTGAGTCATCCCAACATGATGCGCCGGGGGCATCACATGCCGCTGATGGCATCATTGGTCGTATGGCCTCGCATCCCCAACCCTTTTCCATTGCACATCCTAGCCATGGTCCCGACCTTTCGCGGGCTACATCTCAGTCTGGAGCAACCAGTTCATATTCTCCCATGGCACATCACCACCATACCCATGGACCTTCATGTCCACCTCAGTGTTTTGGTCATGCACCACCTGCATACGCCCCCCCAGCTGTACCTCAACCAGTATACTACCCACAGCAAGCTGTGGCAGCTAACCCAACACCTCCAATAGCTCAGGGTTACCAACAAACCCAGTAGGTACCTGGTCCACTTCCAACACCACCGGTGTATTATCCACCACAACCTGCTCCCGCACCTGCGGCGAACCAAAATCCTCCCACTGCTCAAGGGAAAGTGTACACACAGCACAACCAGCCCCAGAACCAAAACAACCAGCACAATCAAGGTGCGCAATAGAACTGTGGTAGAGGTCGTAACCGCGGTAATAACCAACAACATCAGCAAGGTCCTCCACCTCCCAATCCTCCGCAGAATAACAATGCTGCTCCTCCCAACCGCAATCCGGATCAGAATCCTAAGCAGCCTAGAAATAATAACCTCAGAACAAACCACCCTTGTTCTATCTGCGGGGTCTATGGTCATTACACCCATTCTTGCCCACATTTGGAGCGAGCTCGGCAACTCTGGACCGACGATGCCCATCGTCTAGGGCAAGCAGCTCCTCAGCCGCCACCCAACCCTCCACCACCTCAACATCAACCCTTGGTGCTGCAAAACCCCTTTCCAAACCAGGGTGTAGTGAACACTCAGCCGTTAGCTCCCCCTCAGGGAAACGTGCCACCACAACAGATCACTTATGCGGCCCCTGATCAACCCATGTTCGATTCAGGTACTCACCATTTGTTGATGATGTCGACTGCCGATGCCAACCTCCAAACCCGTCAGAACCAATATGGCTCCACGTCTGAAGCCCCCCCCGCCGACAAGAACACTAACGTTAATCCCATAGATCAAACGTTACGTATACCTCCGGCTCCACTTGATGGTGCTTCCAAAGCACCTCGCTTCCCACTTCGTCGTCTCAACAATAATCCCAATGCTCGCGCTGCGTCAAATTACAACATTGTCGACGACTTAGCCCAATCTCCTGCAGCCATGTCTGCTTTAGAAGTTTTGAAAAACTGTCCTTCGCAGCGCAAGACTTTACTCTCTGCCATTGGTGCCATTGACCCCAATGATTCACAGCTGATCGCATTCGATTCAGACCAGTCTGAACCACGCTTGCCTTCCTCTTTAGCATTCCAAGTTTCCGTTTCTGTTCGGAATCTTGTCATCCATCGGTGCATTATCGATGAAGGGGCCTCCACATGCGTCATGTCCACATTCGTTTGGCAGAAGTTGGGATCCCCTACTCTCCAGCAGTCCACCATTGCATTACGAGCCTACGACGACCGTTCGGCTCAACCCCAAGGTCTTTTAGCCAATGTCCCTGTACAGCTGGCGGGTAAAACCGTGCTCATTGACATTGAGGTCATCAATGCCCAAATAGACTATAACCTTTTACTTGGTCGCAACTACATGTATGCCATGCGGGCTATTGCCTCATCAGTATTTCGCACCATGCAATTCCCCCATGAGGGACGCGTGGTCAAGGTCGACCAGCTCACCTATTACGATCCCAAGGCCCCCGCCACACCTGAAAATGTTCTCCCCATGGTTGAACAACCTGTTTGTGGTGCAACTACCTCATTCATTTCCTCAGTAGGACCCGGACTATACTCCGACGCGCCGATGACTTCTACATTCCAGGCCATTCCACCACCGTCACCGGAGACCCACGTCGCTAACCTCTGCACTCTTTCACAACAACCCGGTATTCAACCCTCCTTGTTGCCTAAACCACCATTGGTACCTAGTCACATTGGGGTTACACCCATCCACACAATCCCCTTTATATTCCCTCCTTCAGGTGTAGTAAGCGTTCCGGTTATGGCTACCCTTAGTCTCCCCGGGTTAACATTGGGATTACCCGTGTGGTATATTTCGCCTCCCGTTCCCCCGCCGACACCAAATGTCATCCTGCAGCCAGTGCAACCCATTGTCACTTCTTCCCAACCACCTCCCGGTATCACGACTCCTTCGTCATCTACAAATCCCCCTCCTCTCATCAGGCTCACTGGGGGCAGAGGCCCACAACCATACACTGCGGTGCCCCCACCCAAAGCAGTTAAACCTCCTCCCGTATTTCATGCTCCTCCCAAATGCTCGTTGTGTGATGAGTTAGGCCATCCAACCCATCAGTGTCCACAGTTACCTGCATTACAGGAACACATGCAAATGCTAGACGACGACCCCAACATCCCGGTGGAAAAAATCGATCCAAACCCCATGCCCCACGACAAAAAACTCCGCACAAACCACCCTTGTGCGATATGCGGCATTTATGGCCATTATTCACACCACTTCCCTGATCTCCCAGATTATAGAGCAGCTCTCTACGAGATGAATAATTTGGACCTTGAGACGGCACCCCCCACAATTGAGGAGATCTACCCTCCCGCATCATCCTCATCCGGAGAGATTAGCACCATTTATATGATCTCTTCGACTACCACTACCTCATCACTTGATGTGACCACTCAAAACTCCTGCAATGATGACGAGATTCTCGAGGCTCCTATAGCCCCTGATTATCCCTGGGAAGACGTGCACCCTCGTTCACACTTCCTCCCAGAAGAGACCTCATCCCCTACCGCTACCCAACTCGCGGTTGAATCCAAAGACTTCCTTCCTACTAAAGACGACAGGTTCAAGGATCCTATTCCTACTCCTGTTACCTCTTAGGAAAATAACATGGCCAATACTTCTCCCGTCATCCACATCGATATCTCTGACTCACCTGGTGCCCTTCATACCATCACATTAGGAGCCTCCTGCAGTGAGCATGAGACTGGAGAATACAAACAAATTTTCCAACAGTTCCGTAATGTCTTTGCCTGGTCCTACACCAAACTGCCTAGTCTTGACCACGCTATTATAGAGCACCACCTAGACACCTCTGAGTTAGGGGGCATCGTAGATTACCTTGACCCTGGGATAGGGGGCATGATCAATCATGTTGAACCTTCCCCATCACAACTATCTCTGCATGTCAATGAACCCATTGTTCAAACCCACACATATGTGACCCACAATCACAAACCCCATGCACATAGCATGGGGGCAGGTCATTAACCCTGCTCATTTTTCACATTTGTGATCTCAACCATTTTTGAGGTCACGTGTCACTTGTATATTTGATTGGATTTGATACGCATAGTTCTTTCCTTTGACCATTCCGGAGTCCTTATGCCCTCCGTTTTTCACACCATTTGTACCGTCGGATTCATATTCCCGTGCTTGTGATGATGCTTGAGATCATTTCTCGCTCTCACCCCCAGATTTTTCGGGCGTTTTTCCCATGCCCCCTCGCCACCTCGGTTTGCGTGCCACATCGGCCGTCGTCCATTTTTTACGAGTCTTATATCGTCGGATTCAGTTTTCCGCGCTCGTGATGATGCTTGAGATCATTTCTTGCTCTCACCCCCAGATTTTTCGGGCATTTTTTCCATGCCCCCTCGTCGCCTCGGTTTGCGTGCCACATCTGCCGTTCTCCGTGGTTGACCATCTTTATATCGCCGGATTCATTTTTCTGCACTTGTGATGATGCTTGAGATCATTTCTCGCTCTCACGCCCATACTTTTCGGCCATTTTTTCAAAATGCCCTCTCATTGCCTCGGTTTGCGTGCCACAACAGCCGCAAGCCCCTTTTGAAAATCTTTATGTCACCGGATCCATTATCCCACACACATGATGACGCATGAGACCTTTTCTCGCTCCCATCTATCCTCTTTGTTCGGTATAATTTTATCCCTTTTTCGGGCCGAGCAATCCCTTTTTACGAAAAAGGCACTTAGGGAGTTTCTGTTAAGCTCTTTTCTGACTCCTAAAACAATGAAAAGATCGCCGAGCAACCTTGCTTCCTTTCATGCTCGTTAAACGTATCTGAAAGGGCGTCTACCTGGTATAAGTTTACCCCTTTTCTGGACCTCGTAGACTAATTACGAAAAAGGAATACTCTAGTCACATCGGCTAGAAGAGTTCTCCATTTGCACCATTTTATGCTTTTTCGGGCCTTGGAGACTAACTTACGAAAAAGAACACCAATGGAGTCCACTTACCTCTTTCAGACTCTCTAAACATGAAAGCGACCAAGAGCAATCACCATCCTGGGCTCGTAAAACCAACAGGACAGTAATCATAACCACTGCAGAGTCTTCTTATCGTTTTCAGACTCCTTAAAAATGAAAGCACCAATGAGCACGAACAGTCCTGGGCTCACAAAATCCACAGGACAGTACCATTTCAGAGCACACTTTTATCCCTTCTTGTAGCTCATTAAAACTACGAAGAAGGACCCAATGATGCTTCTTGGTGCCACAACAGATCACGTCTACTCATATGGCAGCTTCCCCATTTTGGTCGCCTTTGTTCAGAGTATTCTGCAGTATGTCACCCTGAGAATCCCTCGACAGCACCCATCAGCTCGTCCCCCCCCCCCCAGAGTCAATACATACCCTTCAGTCCTTAAAAGCAAAGATTCCCACACCTACAAGTCAGTTCCCTACGCTTCCAGGTCAACCATGTCATCTTGCTCTGAACAAAGGAAGTTTGAGTCTACCCACTTTTGACCCCAGTTACTTCCCACCCCCAAGTATGTCAGTCCTACCATCAGTACTACCACACTTCAGTTTCTACACCTCGCGCTCCTATCAAGGAAACATCATTGCCTTGTTAGTTGCGGGTCTCCCTCTGTCAACGACAACCAAATTTATTCCAGAGGATAGACCTAGAGGTCCCTGTGTCTTGGACTCATCACCATTTATGACGAGTGCCTACGAATCATTTCGAGAAGAATCCTCAGTGCTTCTCCAAATGGTTGTTTCTCACATGCTCGACTTCAACACCTTGATCGCATCGTTGAGACTCGCACATGGCATTGGTCCGCTCAGTTATTAGTCGAAGACCCCGGATACCATCTGACTCCTCCACATCGGAGAGTCTACCTATGGATACAACCAGTTATACTTTTCCTGTAGATATCCGGGTTGCGCATGGAGACAGTATTCATATGTACACCAGTTTTATACTCCCTCGAGTATACAGTCACATATACTTCCTAGAGATGGCTCACAGTCATTGAGTCCATACGGATGTTGGACACCTTCAGTTTCAGCAGTTCATCAGTTGTTCCAGTGTATCAGTTATTGAGATCAGCCATGTCAGGATCATGAGTACATCCCAAAATAATGTACCCTCTGGACCATTATGATGTACCAGTATATTTTTTATGTATTAGATCCCCCTTCTTGGGACTAATTGTTATGTCTATGTCTTGATACGAGCATGGGTATGCCCGCCTCGTCCATATATTGAGTTTCTTCCTCATCCTTTATTTGAGGCCATGTATCTTTTAGGTCCCCATATTTTGGACCCTATTGTTATTATTGTTCTATATCCTAATACGAGCATGGGAATGCCCGCCTCGTCCATTATCAGAGATTATACCTCATTCATATTGAGGCCATGTAACATTTTTTTTTTTTGCAGCTTCCAATGGCCGTGGCTCCAATCTCCAACCGGTCTCTTCTCTCCCCTCAACCCCAGAAAAAGACAAAAAGAACTATGATGTCTATCGGCCATATGATGAGCTCCTGCCCTCACACATCAGGGGGCAATCTGTTGACACCCAAAAAGTGCTCACTAGCTCATTTCCCTATTTATATAACCCATTTGTCCACTTTTCCACCATCTGAGCCTCTGAAACCAACAAAAGGTCACCAAAAGACCTTAGTACACCCCTTTTTTCCCACTCAAAAAGATTATTTTTCCTAAAAAGCATAAAAAACCCTCAAAAAGGGTCCAAATTCCCAAAAATATTAAAAAGGGAATAAAAATATTAATTTTATTCAAAAAAGGAAAAAGGAGGGAAAAGTACCTAAACCATGTTGGTCAATACCATTTGGTTTCCACAAAACCACAAATGGTATTCCCCACCACCAAAACCTATAAAAAGGTGGTAGGGGCTCCTCATTTCACATCCATCCATATTCCTATCCTCATGCTGCCAAAATATCCCTTGAGTTTTGGCCATTGTAGCAACCTTGGAGAAAGGACCCATTGGAGATTGGAGCTGCTCACCATTGGAGCCATTCAAACAACCTTCTTCACTTGGAGGTATTGTTCTTGCAAGCATTTGCTTGCCCCATTGTCAATACAAAATTATTTTTTATCTTTCTTGTTCTTGTTCTTTAATTCAAAATGCACATGTTAGTTTAGTTTAGTTTAGATTTAATTTATTGTTTTAGTTTAGTATTGAAACTGCTGCTACTGGTTAGCAGGTGCCCATAGCACTAAGCCTGGTTGCAAAATCAGGCCAACATCAACCATTCCGATAGCGTCGTCAGTGCAAACCCTTATCCATCAAATCTAAAGCCATCACCGATAGAGAAAAGTAATGTAGGATATTTTTCATAAGAAAAGACATCAGAGTCGTAGTTCCATACTTATTGTATGCAATTTAACTTTTTTTTATTACCAACGTGATTACGTTGATTTCTCCCCATAAGATTTTTGCTATCTCATTATGTGGATGTGTCTTAAGAGATATATTATGGATATACAATATCTCCATATTATAATCTTTTCTTAGAGTACATGTTGATAATTTGTTTCTAATGAAGTTTGTCTACTTTGGAATATACTTTCCTCCCAATTATTAAAATATAATAAATATTGTATTGTAATACTTTGTAGGAGTAGAAACTTTGTTGTAAACAGAATGATTTACATCTTGTTTTTAAATAGATTTCTCTTTGATTTGAATGATCATTTTATGTAGATTTCTCTTTGGTTTGAATGGTCATAATGAATGATCATTGGTCAACATTGCTTCGAGGATGTCACATCTTGAAGAGGGGAAGAATCATAATAAAAGAACTTGAACAACATAGAAACAAGAAGGTGTTACCTTTGCTTAAATTCTTCTATATTCTCTACATGTTTATTTTTGTGGGCAAGACACACTAAGTTATTTCTATGAGTGAACAAATGTAAATACGTTAGTTGTGCTAAACGTAATTATGGCTTAAGGAGGGGTTTGAAACTAGTAAATGTTTCTAAATTGAAGCATCTTCCTTATGAGTTTAAGTACATGCTTATATTAATTCATTCAAGTTTTTGCAAAGAGGTCCCATATAGGTTCATGTTCTACAAAGTTTACTTAGACATGAGTTCTATGCAACATTTTAAAGAAAATTGCTTTGGCCTTAGGAATACTACTTTATACTACATAAGCAAATTATCTAGTTGATTGATTTACTCCTTTGTCTAGAGGGAGCCAACATGGGTTGTAGGTGCATGTTGTATCTTGGGCATGACAACCACCAAAACAAACTTCTTCTAGCATTATTGATTGCTTAGTTTGATTCTCAAAGATGAAGCAAAATTCATCCATAGCCTTGTAACACTATAGCCAGGTAGTGATTACCATACTTAGAGTAGTATTTGTTAGCACACCTGAAGAAAATCATGTCGGGGATGCATACTATAACCTGGGAAATGTCCAAGAGAACCACATAACATTTAGTCTTATCAATGGATTTGGGTTATACCACAAAGAATATCAACCTTCTTATGTATGCATTATAATTAGAATATTGTAGGTATCTTGATGATATCACAAGGTATTTCATGATGAACCTTTTATAGAACCAACCTAGATTGTGAAACTTAACTAGATGACTGTGTGATGATGTGACTTCTGGTACTTATTGCTAGTCATTCATGCATATTAATGGAGTTGGTTTTCATGTCGTATTGGTTTACATATGCGATATGATAAGAATATTCATGATGTTGTGTTGTTTAAGGAATACATATGACTCCATAACATTACGTTGATATGTTGATGATCCTTGTTGATGGTGATATAATGATGTGATATCCTTGAAACACCATGATATTAGCATGCAATGTTTCGCTTGACAATATTTCATAATTTCACGACATGTGCTAACTACTTGTGATTATTTATGTCGATATTTCATGATGACATATGTTCTTATAATGATGATCATCTTATTATAATGTGCTTTTCCTTGATAGCTTGGTATAATTGATTAATATTCATAATGATATTATAATTCCTATGGTATGTTGACCATGTTATTATGAGAAGGATGTCATGATATTATATGTTATTCACGATGATGATACTTCATGAGGATTACACAATTTTATGTTGATGGTTACCATTATATGATGGCGTGAGGTAACATGCTTTTGTTTACTATTCATGATATTATTATGGATAGGATGGGTATGGTAAAGTCATGTTCCCATGAAGGAATACAATTCCTTGAATTTCATAATGATGATTATAACTAATGCATTTGGTTACATGTTGTAAGGTGGTGCTTAACAAGAAATCCACCCATGGGCCTAGAAGGCCAGTTAATTCAAGTATTTCATGGGAACCCATAACCACAAATGAGAATGTCCAGTAACATCTTATGGGTAGGGGAAAAATCAACCAATAAGCTTGTTCCATTGGTTTTTTTAACTTCCCAAAATTTCGTAGGTCCATGGCTAGAGTTATACTTGCATGTGGGAGGTATATGGAGAGGGACTATCGATGCTTGGGGTTGGATATCATTAGGGAGGAAATGGAGGAATTTTGGCCATCATTTCCATATGCTTGGTAGTACACGGGGGTAGTGTGTTGATAACCAAATGCTTTGTTTAACCCAGATGAGAACTTTAAGGTCGACAAAAATGGAAGGGGAGGGTGGCTGAAACCACGATAACTTCCTATGCCTACTATATGATCCATGGACATGTTACAGTAGAGGGCTCGTGCCATGGTGAGCGAGACCATCCAGAGTCTAACGTGGAGGTTTATGGAGGTTTATCGGATGGTATGATTCTCATGGAGAGGGTGTGTAAGGGAGGAGATAAACTATACTTAAAAATAATAAAGGTATTGTTATCCCTAATGTTTGCACCTTGACTGCTAGAGGGAAAATATAGGGAATTTAGATATGGATTTGAAGTAAATTGTGGTTTCGGGTTTGAAGTTGTTTGAGTTGTTGAATAATTAGCGAGCCATTCAAGGTTTTACGTGGACCAATTAATAATGCAAGAAGGAAAACAATAGCATATCATGAATTTAAAGGCTTTGCAATCATGAATTATACAAGAGCTTCAGATTTTAACACATAGCTTGAATGTAAATATATGGAAGGTAAACTACTCATTCATAAATTTACATTGACATCCTACATCATAACAACGTTATAATAAGAATTATAATTGAACACATGACATAAATCTCAGGCAATATACATTTACAACATAAACATTATTAGGTATGGAATCTACTGATTATGCAACACACAATTAACTCCAGTATTCAAATAGAAAATTATCAGTACAAATAGATAAGAGGAAAAAATGTATCCATGATTCAAATGATCTTCAATCATACATAGATTACTGTATCAAAATATTTCATGATTTCCACCAATTCCTTTCTGACTTACAAAACTAAACCACTCTCTGCTCCCCGAAGGACGATCCCTTTCTTCTTCCCTTTTTCAAAGTTTTATAGCAAATTACATAATCATAAAGATGCTAAATTAATGGATCTGAAAAATTCCTCCATATTTAGTTTGTTGATTCAAATTAAAATATCTCATCCCAAATCGAATTGCTGAAGTGGCCTTTCAACTGTCGATTAGTCATTTTTGGAAGAAATTAAATCTAGAGAAATATGGAAAAATAGGATTCAGAGCCACATATGTATCTCCTATATAGTGACACCTGTGCAAAAATTGAAAGAGGTTTTTGTAAATTGACCCGTTCCCGAAAAAATCCATGTTTTATTTTTTTTGAAATTCATCTCCAGCTATTCGGAAAAGTTCCTGAATTCAGTGTCTCGTACAAGAAATATGGGAAATTTTGGAATTGTGAATCAAAATATATCCTAGGCAATTCGATAGCGCACTGCCGTCTACAACAGTTTGGTAGAGAAACTACCAAATTATTTTGCAGCACACTTCTCCGACGGAGAGTCTAGTCCCATGACTGACCTTCACCTTACCGAAATGTACAGTTCATTTAAACAAGAGGATTAGTCCTGCAAAACTAAAACATAGAAAGTACCTTGCATATTGTTCCATCTTAACATATTTCATTAACTAATAATCAAATTTGAACAGAACCATGGAATCAAACATAACATCATAGGATAAACATCAAGGGTATGAGATTTGTCTCAGGTGAAATTTATTGAGATGACCCTGGAATAGATTTAATTTGCTAGGTCTCAAGTTAAAAAATATAGACAATCCTAGGTGCAGACCTAAGTACTAACATTGGCTCCTACTGGGGATATCACTTCCCTATGAGCTGCTAAGAACCCGCATATCAATGTCCTTTATGTTCCAGCAAATTTGTACCCTGCAATCTTCATTAAGCTCTGATATCTATCCTGCTATTGAAAACCAACCACTGTTGAAAATAAAACTTGAAGACTGTGTATCAGTGCTTCCATTGGTTTTTGGAGTCTTATTGATGCTAATCTACCACACATCAAACACGTGTAGAAATATGAGCTTATTTATATACAAACTTACTCTAATTAACCAGTTGTCCTCATCAAGTGAAATGGAATTTCCAATGTACCCAACCAATCTTATGATAAATAATTTGAAACATGCTCCCAATTTTAATTAAGAGTATGGAAGCAAGACTTAGGAAACATGAATGAAAATAAAAATCAAGCAAATATATTGTTTCCTCATTAGTAAAGAAATGAAATTTGAATTTACCAATAGTCTCCATATAGGTGGCTATTGGGTCTTGCAAGTACATAGTTACATGCTCATAGAAACATTGATTGATTGCAACTCCAGAAATATTGCTAACAAAAATTTTATCCTCCATCCACTACTGCTTAATATCCCCGATAAATGACATTCGTTCCTATAACTTCACTTTTTTTTCAAAGTAATATGTTCCAAATGAAAAAATTTCCATTGAAAATCCCCCTCTCTGATGATCTTGTGTTCAAAATTGATGCATTTGCAATCCTTAAACTCAGCTAAATGAACAATAAATTCCTCCAAAGAAATTTAAGGGCTCATAGAAATAGTATGTCATTGTTCAAAGGAAGAGTATGTTCAGGCTACTCAGCAGTAAACTATTCTCTAGTATTACTTATGAAAATATTGCTTTCAACTTCAACTAGATAAATGTCAGAACTATTTGAAAAAGAATAATATTTATATTTAGAAACTTCAGAGCTTCTAGGAGATGGATGATAAACATGTTTAGAAATGATCCCATCATTAGAATTTCTCATGAAAATGTAATTAGACCGCTGAAAAATAGAATTTCAGCCCTTACCACATGAAAATTCACCTTTATTAGAATCATCAAATACTGGATCTTCCCAAATTGAAGTAACAATATTTTGTAAATTCCCAGACATATCATGAGGATTGTAATTGGAAAAGGCTGAAGGTGCATGTGAAGAATTCTGTTCCAAATTATCAAACATGGTATGAAAACTATCTCTGTCAATCTGAAATTCATTTTCATCAAAATGTGCATCAAATTTATCCAATTCTGAATTTCTAGAAAATTCTAAACAAGAAGCTGAAGAAGGGTATATTGGAGAGGTAACACATGGTACTGAATAAACTGATTCCATATCATTTGCATAGGTATCAAAAACAGGTTGAAAACTGAAACTTCTTAAATTATGAAATTCATGAACTTTATGGTAATGAAAATGATGAACAACTAATGAATTGCATACAACTTGATTTGTATTTAAATATGAAATACTTAAAAATATAATCACTTTCAGCAGCATATGAAAACTTTGAATCTTGATTGGAATTTTCGTCAACTTCCGAAATCTCTATTCTAATAGAAGAGCAGTAGTTATCCCTAACTTTGTCATTTTCCATAACTTGATCGTGAGAACACCCTCTGTCATTATTTTCTTGTTGAACTAAAGAAGTAGAGGAAGAATACAAGAACTCAACTTTATCCTCACCCTTTATAAGATCTCTATTATCATCATTGTTAGAAGACTCCTTGATTGAGTTATGAATATATAATTGATTTTTTTCACAGCAATCTTCAAGAAGAAGTTCATATGGAAAATACCTTTTACAATGTTCATTAGATGCTGCATGAAACTCCTTTAATGATGATATACTAGAATGAAGTAGAGATAAGCACCATTCGCGTGCATCAACATCTAATGAATGCATGAACATTTTCATTAATACATCTTCATGATGTAGATCCAACTGATCCATGCATTGATGAAACTTAATGAGATTCTATGCAAAATTATCTTTATCCTTTACAAGAAAGAGAGTATTAATATATTCAACATAATTTTAAACTTGATAATTAAGAAATATATTTTTAGCATCTTGACAATGGTCTTCTGCAAAATGATCTTGATGAATATCTTCAAGAAAATTTATAGTAAAGTCATCCCGCTGATATAAATCAAGATCATGAGTATCTTCTAAATCCTTATCAAAATAAAAAAAATTATTGATTAGCTTCAAGCTTCGTAAAATAATACAAATATGGAAATGATACATCAACATCTTGAACTAGATGAGAACCCGGATTTGATCTTTCATGTTCGTATTTTTTCTCCAATTCCTCTACATCCATATTTGATTTATGTTGCTCATAGATTCTCTGATCTTTTGGATATAAATGTTCATAAAAAACCTGATCTTGAAGTCTGTCATAGGAATGAAATTTTTCCTTAATTTATCTAGCATCAACAATAACTGTTCTAATGATGAGGATTTCCTTTCTCTGAGATAAAAAACAAGATCAAGGTGCTGAGCTTCTATATAATACAACATGGAAGCAGTTTCAAAAGGCTAGATATCCTTAGGCATATTGTAATAAAATTTGTGAAATCTACTGTTGAATGTGGTAAGTGCTTCATCCTCCTCCCTCTTCAAAGCATTTAATTCAATCAAGTACTGATCAAAGGATTTGTTCTCACCCCAATAACTAAAAAAAACTATTAAAATCAGCCCATGAACCAATGGAACAAGCTTCCAAATTTCTAAACCATAATGCAACATATCCAAATAAAGATTTGCAAAATATCCTCATAACTACATCCTCGTGCAAAATTTCAAAATTATCAATGAAATTTTCAAAATCTTCCAAGTGCTTCTCAGCTGTAACATGACCTTTTCCATTGAACATAGGAATATACTTGAAAAACTTGAGAGGATAAGCATGAAGAATAGATGGTAGCTTCAAATGTCTAAAAATTACTCTTCTTATTCTGGACTGAACTTTAGTGGGTTGAAAACCGGGCTCAACAGGCTAATTGCAAGATACAACATGAATCACATGAGATAAATCAACTTTATTAGTTACAAGCTGACATGATTGATCATTTTCAGGACAAATTTGTATATGTACATCATTTTTATCTTAAGGTTCAGCTGGTGGAATTAGATCAATATCTATAACACAAGAAGATGACAAATCTTCTTCTAATGAGGGATAAATAAATGAAAGCTTATGGTCATCGGAGTAAACAAAGCATATGATAATCTTTTTCACATGCAATGGAAAGGACATGAAAGAATTGATGAATAAGAATAAAAGTTCATAAATAAAACTAATCACTTGATACCTGGTCTTTCCTTTGTATCCTTTCATCTTTCTATTGGTGAGATTTCTCTTCCAATGGAGTCTTATGATTGTGGAGTCGCTTGGTGAATGAATTGCAGTCAATGTTGTGTTTCCACCTTTTTTTCACCATCAAAAGATAGAACTACTCAATATTGCATACCCCGGAGAAGATCACTTCGTTCCTACTCTCCCCAGCAATGGCGCTAGAAAATGTTATCACTAAGGTTTGCACCTTGATTGCTATAGGGAAAAGCTATGTCATTTAGATATAGATTTGAAGTAAATTGTGGTTTTAGGTTTGAATTTGTTTGAGTGGTTGAATAGTTAGTGATCCATTCAAGGTTTTAAGTGGAACAATTAATAATTCAAGAAGGAAAACAATAACATATCATGAATTTAAAGGCTTTGCAATCATGAATTATACAACGGATTTAAATTTTAACACATAGCTTGAATGTAAATATATGGAAGGTAAACTACTCATTCATAAATTTACATTGACATCCATTACAATAAGAATGATAATTGAACACAGGACGGAGATATTAGGCAATATACGTTTACAACATAAACATTATTAGGTCTGGAATCTACTGATTATGCAACACAATTAACTCCAGTATTCAAATAGAAAATTAGCAGTACAAATAGATAAGAGGCACAACTGTATCCATGATTCAAATGATATTAAATCATACATATATTAATGTATCAAAATCTTATAATATTTCCACCAATTCTTTTCTGACTTACAATACTAAACCACTCTCTGCTTCCCGAAGGAAGATCCCTTTCTTCTTAATTTTCTCAAAGTTTCATAGAAAATTACATAATCATCAGATCTTAAACTAATGGTTCTAAAAATGTCCTCCTCCATATTTAGTTTTATGATTCAAATTAAAAGATCTCATCTCATTTTGAATTGCTAAGGTGGCCTTTCAACTGCTAATTAGTCATTTTTGGAAGAAATTAAATTTGGTGAAATATGGAAAAATAGGCTTCAAAGCACCATCTGTATCTCCTAGATCGTGACACCTATGTAAAAACTGAAAGAGGTTTTTCTAAATTGATCCGTTCTTGAAAAAAACCATGTTTTAGTTTTGTTTAAATTCATCTCTAGATGTTCGAAAAAGGTTCCAAAAGTTAGTGTCTCATACAAGAAATACAATAAATTCTGGAATTGTGAATCAAAATATATCCTAGACAGTTCGGTAGCACACTGTTGTCTACAAAAATTTTGTAGTGCAGCTAACAAATTATTCTGTAGCGCGCTGCTCCCAAGTAAAGTTTAGTCCCATGACTGACCTTTACCTTTACAAAATGTACAGATCATTTAACCAAGAGGATAGCTCCTACAAAACTAAAACATAGCAAGTACCTTGCAGATTGTGCCATCTTAACATATTTAAGTAACTAATAACAAAATTTGAAACAGAACCATGGAATCAAACATAACATCATAGGACAAACATCAAGGGTATGAGATTTGTCTTCGGTGAAAGTTATTGAGATGACCCTAGAATATATTTAAATTTCTAGGTCTCAAGTTCAAAAATATAAACAATCCTAGGTGCGGACCTAGGTACTAATAAATACCTAATAACATTAATTGATAAAAACATGAAATAGCAAAAATAATCATGAAAATGTAATAATATAAATTACTATAATAATTATTATTATAAAAGAATTACTCGTACTAGACACACGAGTGACTCTCACCCATGCAATATTACTAAATTATATGTATACTATATAACTAAGATGTTACTTCGAGACGAAGTTCCCTGAAGGAGGGGAGTGTGTAACAACCCAAAATACTATTAAATTAATTATAAATACAAATATTGGAAAACGAAATTAAATATTAAAATAAAAGGAAAGACTTATCACCATGAATATGATAACTATGACTAATAATATTAAATATTTAATAAATAAATAAATAAATAAATTAATAAAAGGAAATTGCTAACTAAATTAGTAAAATATACTAGATTAAAATTCCAAAGAAAATGAGAAAAAGCTATAAAAAGGAAAAGGAGGAGGATTGGAGGGGAAGGGCATTCATTCATTCTTCTTAGCTTTGATGGAAGATAGGTATGGTTATGTTTATTGAAGGGAATATAACAAATATATCTATGATTTATTGGTTGGGGCCTCAGGGGCTCTTAGTGTCTCATTGAGGGGTTGGATGGGTGGAGAGTCATCCCCCACACATTGTTTTCCCTCATTGCTTGTGGAGATAGAGGTAAATCCTTCAACAATTCTTCGGGTCACATGTATGTTTTTTCTTTTTTCTCCATTAATTTGTTGTGATGATATATTATGTGTTAGACTTGTTAAATTTTTAGAATTTTCTTCAATCTGATCTAGGATCTTAACTGAGAGAACAACATGTACAGCATATCTACAGCATATCAATCATGGAGACAATAATGCAAGCACACAAGAGACACAAAGATTTACTTGGGGAAAACCATAAAGGTGAAAAACCCCAATAACTTCCTCAGAGATAGATAGAGCAATGATACAACCAACCAATAGATATAGCCATAACCTAGCAGCAATCCTCCTCCTCCATAAGTGCGCCTCTCCTCCTTGAGAGCATGTGTGAGAAGTGAGTGAACAAATAGAGTGCCTCCCGCACTCTATTTATACTTGACTTGACTTGCCTTTTTACCTAACTCATGTCGGCTCGAACTTAACCACATAACATAATGCTGAGTGGGCCGACCCCCAATAGGGTGGTCTAATAACCCTTTGACCCACATGGCCGACCCCCAATAGGGTGGTCTAATAACCCTTTGACCCACATGACTTATACAGGGCCGACCCCAAACAAGGTGGTCTAATAACCCATCAAGTATAAGTTACGACACTTACAATATAAATGACGACACTTCCTTATAGAGGAATAATACCATCTCTATAGTAATACAATATACATATATGTGAAATACATTCCGAAGTTACATATACATCAACACTCCCTCTTAACTAGGAAGGTATTTCTCAGCACAGTTCTTCTAGCACAAGTCATCTTCTCTGGATCATCGTCACTGGATAATCGTCATCGAGTCATCATCATCGTCACTGCTGCTGCTATCTCAATCAATCTCTGAATCTACTCGTCATAGGAAGTTCTACAGAGCCAGTCCTTTTTCATACTGGATGTAGGCCCACCACCTGCAGGTCTTCATCATCACTGGCCATACTGTGGAATCCTCAGGACTTTTACGTGCGTCACAAAACCTCGAAAGAGCATCCCAGGCTGTTACGAGCACACAGCTCTACCTATAGGATCTCCCAGGGCACCGAATTACATGTGACCTCACCACAAAACCTCGCAAGAGCATCTGCCAGATATCCCAGGGAACCGAATTACATGCCATAGGCAAAACCTCGAAAGACTATCTGCAGATTTCCCAGGGCACCGAATTACATGTGGTCATGGCAAAACCTCGCAAGAGCATCTGCCAGATATCCCAGGGAACCGAATTACATGCCATAGGAAAAACCTCGAAATACTATCTGCAGATCTTACAGGGCACCGAATTACATGCCATAGGACAAAACCTCGAAAGAGCATCTGCCAGATATCCCAGGGAACCGAATTACATGCCATAGGCAAAACCTCGAAAGACTATCTGCAGATCTCCCAGGGCACCGAATTACATGTCCTCCCAGAGCAAAACCTCGAAAGAGCATTTGCCAGATGTCCCAGGGCACCGAATTACATGCCATAGGCAAAACCTCGAAAGACCATCTGCAAATCTCCCAGGGCACCGAATTACATGCTCATCTGCACAACCTGATCCACGGCCACAGAGTATCAACCTGATACTCACCATACATCATCCTGATGTATCCATGATCATCCTGATCATCATCACTGCAACGTCCTGCTGCATGTCATCTGGAGCAACATCTTGAAGCTCGTCATCTATGATCATCCTGATCATCACTGCAACATCCTGCTGCATGTCATCTGGAGCAACATCCTGAAGCTCGTCATCTATGATCATCCTGATCATCACTACAACATCCTGCTGCATGATCCACCTGATCATCAATGCATCTACCTGATGCATACCAAGTATCTACCTGATACATATCATCATACCTGATCCTCCTGATCATCAATGTATCCACCTGATACAAATACATGATACATATCATCATACATGATTCTCCTGATCATCAATGCATCTACCTGATGCATACCATCTGGAGCAACATCCTGAAGCTCGTCATCTATGATCATCCTGATCATCAATGCATCTACCTGATGCATACCAGGTATCTACCTGATACATATCATCATACATGATCCTCCTGATCATCAATGTATCCACCTGATACAAATATGATACATATCACCATACATGATCCACCTGATCATACAATGTATCCACCTGATACATATACAGATACATGGTCCAAGCATCCAACATGATGCATACATACATACATAAAATGATCCAACTGATCATATCCAGCATCCACATGATGCGTACATACATACATAAAAATGATCCCACTGATCATATCCAAGCAGAAACCAGAACATCATCCTGATGCTCATCATCCAACGCTTACATCCACAGCCATGTGAAGGATCCTCCTTCCAACATGCTTGGAATGGCTTCAGCAAATGTGTCCATCACTTCTTCCTCGAAGTGTCCTCGATCTGAAGAACGCCAAGCCTCTCTCTGAAGTACTCGAACTTCACTCTGGCTAGTGGCTTCGTCAGCACATCTTCAATCTGCTCGTCCGTCGCAACATACAGAAGCTTCACAGCTCCTCTCTGCACCATATCCCTGATATAGTGATATTTGATCTCTATGTGTTTCTACCTGTCATGAAACACTGGGTTCTCAGACAGCTTCACACAACTCTGGTTATCACAGAAGATACCAGTAGCCTCCAACGGGAGATCAAATAACTCAGACAGTAGCTTCCGTAGCCATACTGCCTCGCAACTAGCTGAGCAGGCTGCAACATATTCTGCCTCAGCTGTACTCAGTGCTACGCAGGACTGCTTCCTGCTAAACCAAGAGATCACACCTGATCCCATACTGAAGCAGCACCCAGATGTGCTCTTCCTATTTGCAGCACTGCCAGCCCAATCTGAATCAACATAACCCTGCAGGTTAAACTTTTGATTCGCCTCATACCTGAGCCCATAATCCACTGTACCCTTCAGGTACCTCAGAATATGCTTTACAGCAACCAGGTGAACACTCCTCGGATCCGTCAAGAACTGGCTCAATGTGTTCACAGCAAAGCAAATATCTGGTCTCGTGTTCGTCAGGTACATCAAGGACCCAATCATCTGACGATACATAGTGATATCAATCGGATCAGATGAAGCATCACACAGGCGCTTCAGGTTCGATGCCATAGGTGTGGCCATAGCCTTGTAGTCCATCATCCCGAACCTCTTCAGGATCTCTACTGCATACTTCCCTTGTCCAAGAAAGATTCCTTCTGCACTCTGCCACACCTCCATGCCAAAAACAAATAGTGCATCATCCCCAAGTTCTTCGTCTCGAACTCGGTAGTAAGCTTCCGCTACGTGTCGGCAATCAATCTATCTTCACCATACCAAGTTCTGCACATATATGATTTCCTATCATGTGTTTCAGAACCAAGTGGCTGCTCCACATACACTTCTTCTTCAACTACACCATTCAAGGAAGCTGTCTTGAATCCATCTGGTGTATTTTCTATTTCATCACTTTTATATTTCTCTATGCTGCCATCTGCAACATGCTTGATCTGATAGTTCCATTTGGAAGTCATAGCAAAATTCCCTTCATGTCTTTGGATTACATCCCAAACATCATTCTTCATGATCGACGGATCATGGCATTCTATTTCTTCATCCCAGATCCTGGGAACTTCAATATCTTCAATAGATAATTTGTTGCTGAACAAATGTTGTAGTTCTTCTTTTGTAGGAGATGGCATACGATTTTTCCTACACAACAAGTTAAATTGCATGATTAGAAAACATTTCATAGTTTTCAGAACAAATTCTTACACTTAAATAAATATGTCATACAGTCATGCAATTATCTTAGCCAATGCTTCAATACAACATTTATCCAAATTCCATAACTTTCTAGATGCCTTCCAATCTCTACCAGAACATTGTTAAGAGTGTGCACAACTCCCAACATGTCAGCAAAGAGGTTTCATTCTAGATAAGTAGCAATGGAATGTTGTACAGTGCCATAGGCCACTTACCCATGTATATTAGTAGTATACTGTTCATTAATGCAACTATTCTAATATGCACAATACATATCCTAAGTCTAGGAACATGAGCATATACATCATTGAACAATTTTAATTAAACAAACACATATGTAAGAAATGATAATTAAAATACTTATCTTTGTTTGTTCATTGGGTGGACTCCCTCTGAGTCTTTGCTTCTTTGCGGGAGATACTGGAGTCATAATCTGAAGTAGCTTCTTCTACACCTTTGTAGAAAGATGTTCAACTCCCTCTGAATATATGCTCCTTGCAGAAGCTACTGAAGTGTGCTCCTTTGCTTTCTTTGCAGGAACAATTGGAGTGTGCTCCCTCTTGATCTTTGCTTCCTGGATTACCTGTTCTTGAACTCATATTCATCCTTGGTTCCTATGCATGCTTATTAGTATCATGATTGTGTTATCCTTGTGATCTCATATAAAATCATACATTCATTAATATACTATTAAAACACAATAATCTCAAGCATGTATAGTCATGATCATTTCAAACAGAAATAATAAGCATTAGCATTCAAGGATTCTTATGGTTAGTCAAATCATAAGAAACATAACATGTCTAAACCTGTAATTACTCAAGCCTATGACTCTTCAGGTTAGTTGAATCATCAATCAAGATAAGAGATATAAAATGCATAAAACCCGTGATTATTCAAACCTATACCATCATGATTCTTCTGGTTAGTCATATCATCAATTATGGTAAGAAACATAATATGCATACAACCATGATTATTCAAACCTATGACTTCATGAATAATCATTATCAACAATAGTATAAAATCCTAACCCAAGGTAGGATTCTAGCTTGATATAGGAAAAACATACCTGGATTAGCATGCTAGCTAGTTTATGTCTAACATACCCGCATAATGTCTTTTGTTTCTCTTCAGTGACTTGTGCTAGTAACCTGCATGTCTCATATGTTATCCATTACAAAACCAAGTTATACATACCTCGTAAATGGATCTTCTATGAGATCCATGACAATGGATGAATCTTTGTCCTCATGTTATCATGACCATATGTTCTTGGACCAGAACATGATTTGTCTTTCTTGGTGTACCTTTCATGTTAGTAGACAACATAAACCTCATACAACATCATAATGCATTAGTACAATCATAAGTGTCAACACCCTAACCAATGAATATCTTCTATTATGCATTCATAATTTTGTTAAGGTGATACGACAAATCAAAAATCAAAATTGTACTAACCGTAATAACATGAAGACAAACATACCATAAACTTAATCATGGACAAATATCGAAACATACCTCGATGAGTCATACCTGTCGAGATCGCTTGTAATCTTCTTATATAAGGCCTTAGCCTCATCTCCCTCTGAAACAGGAACTTCTTCACTTATGCAGGTGACCAATCCATCTTCTTCTAGAATTAACCCAATCCACTTGATTTGCAAGAACTAGACCTGGAGCTGGATATGGGTTTGTCAGAGAAACCCCAAAAATTCAAACTTTGAATTTCAAACTTCCGAAAGGATAGGAATATGCGCCTTGATGAACTGATCAAACTGGTATATTCAGAATTTGAAAACTACAAAGTTTCACTTCTCAATTTTGCCTTTGAAACTTCTGGATTCACTGGGTGTGACCCTGAACTGGGGTTTGATGAAGACCACTCTTCTGACCAATCAAAAGGTTTGATCCAAAGCTAGAAGCTTCTATTTTTCTGAGGAGCTTCCAGCCGTGGTCACAGATTTCAAAAATTCCCATTTTTACAGAAGCCCTAATTTTCCACTTTTCTGATCAAAGTCCCGAACTAGGGTCTAATCAAGCCCGGCCTTCTGCCCAACCAAAAATTCTGATATTGGTCTCTAAATTTCTATTTTGATGAGTAGCATCCAGCCGTGGTCTCCGATTACAAAAATTCCAACTTTCTCCAAAGCCCTAAATTCCGGAAGCCATGAATGAAGGTACCAAAAAATAATTCTGTTTTGACAGAAATATGTACCTGATTGTTTCTGGTGTAACTCCAAATCTTTTGATCCACAGGGTCTGAAAAAGTTTCCTGAGATAGCCTGACCTGTTAGCTTTCCATCCTGACAGGTCTGACCTTAATTGGATGTTCTGAGAGAGAGTTATGCCAAATGTCGCAACGTGACCTGTTTTGGGAAAATACAGGAGAGCGAACTTGTACGGTGTGCCACGTGTCACTGTTTGACCTTCGGACTCTGAAAAAGTTTTCTGAGATAGCTCGGCCTGTGTACTACCTGTAAATTTTCACAAAATTTCATTTGGAGCTTCCTAGCCCAAGTTATGACCTTTTTCCCAAGGTCACCTGATTTTGACTCAGATCTGGAAGAGGCAGAAACCCTATATTGTACAGATCATAAATCACAAAGTACAACGAATTAGAGGTTGTCCTTTGGACACAAGGTACCTGGATATTTTAGCTTCGTCCTGTAACAATTTCAGATCCGAAAACTTCGCCAAAACGGATTTATAGCGAAAGTGCTACGATGACTGGTTTTTTCTATATCAAGCCCTAGCATCGTAAGTGCAACAAGTGTCATACATGCCATATCATGCCTTCTTTCAGGCTAGCTCTGATACCATGTTAAATTTTCAGAATTTTCTTCAATCTGATCTAGGATCTTAACTGAGAGAACAACATGTACAGCATATCTACGGCATATCAATCATGGAGACAATAATGCAAGCACACAAGAGACACAAAGATTTACTTGGGGAAAACCATAAAGGTGAAAAACCCCAATAACTTCCTCAGAGATAGATAGAGCAATGATACAACCAACCAATAGAGATATCCATAACCTAGCAGCAATCCTCCTCCTCCATAAGTGCGCCTCTCCTCCTTGAGAGCATGTGTGAGAAGTGAGTGAACAAATAGAGTGCCTCCCGCACTCTATTTATACTCGACTTGACTTGCCTTTTTACCTAACTCATGTCGGCTCGAACTTAACCACATAACATAATGCTGAGTGGGCCGACCCCCAATAGGGTGGTCTAATAACCCTTTGACCCACATGGCCGACCCCCAATAGGGTGGTCTAATAACCCTTTGACCCACATGACTTATACAGGGCCGACCCCAAACAAGGTGGTCTAATAACCCATCAAGTAGAAGTTACGACACTTACAATATAAATGACGACACTTCCTTATAGAGGAATAATACCATCTCTATAGTAATACAATATACATATATGTGAAATACATTCCGAAGTTACATATACATCAACAAGGCTTACTTACTCATGAATTTGTTTTTAAGTTATTTGTTATAGAATGTTTTTTTTTTAATAAAATATGTCTTTAATGCCCATCAGGGCCTTATAATATGGGGATAAGAGGTGAAACCTGGGCTTCTCATGAGGAACACTTGGGGAGTTATCAACATAGAAATTTAATGTTGGAATTGAAAATGTATCATCATTCTTATTGTACAAATCGTTGTCACTACAACAACTCCTGGAATTAATGCTTATTTTTGTGCCAACTTTTAGTGTATTTTGGTTTTCTTTGTGGGCTCAATAGTCGGTGCAAAACATGGCGTAAAAATACTTATTTTTAGTTGCATTGAATTTTGCTTCGTCTTTAATGTCTATTATAGTGCCAAAAAAGGTTTTGCCATAGTTTGCGTTGATTTTGGTGTCGAATTAAAGGCCAAGGACAGTGCCTTGTTTAGAATCCAATTTTGCCTGCACTTTAACGTCTATGTTAGCGTCAAGTGTTGATTATCGTTTAGTGCCAAGTTTTGCTTCCTTTTAGCGCCAAGGTTTGCTTCCATTTTAGCTTCCAATATGCCTTCCATTATTAATTCCTTGTTTGCTTCCCTTATAGCATCCTTTTTGGATTCCATTATTTCTTCTTTTTTAGCTTCCAATATGGATTCCTTGTTTGCTTCCCTTATAACATCTTTTTTTCCGTCCAGTATTGCTTCCATTTTTACTTCAATTGTGGCTTCCAAGATTGATTCTTTTTTTGCTTCCAACATTGCTTCCATTATTGCCTCCTTTTTTGCTTCCATGTTTACTTCCATTGTGGCTTCCAATATTGCTTCCTATGTGATGCTAGGTTTTGCTCCTAAGTTGGCACTGTATTTTTCTTCCTATTTAGTGCCTAGTTTTGCTTCCTTTTTAACACCAATGTTTGATTCATTTTAGTGTTGGGGTTTGCTTCCTATTTCTCATTAAGTTTTGATTCCTATTTCAATCCCGAAATAATGCCTAGCATGGATTCCATTTTAGCACCATATTTTGCTTATGTTTCCCCACCTCATGCTGCTTCTTTTATAGGTTGCACTCCTTTATTTTCTTTTAAGTTATTAGTTTCAATGAAATTAATTCAATATATTGTAGCTCTTACATAGCATATATGATTATAGAAAACATATATTGCATTAAATTTTTTATAGATTAACATTCACAAGGAAATTTTATGGAAATGGACATGCATACAAACAGGCAAAATCATCATAGTTATTAAATCTCCATCAATAAAAATTCTACAGGTTCCAATATAAATAAAGTATGAAGATAATTTTGATAACATTACCATCATCTATAATTAAAACAAGTTAAATTCAAATATACCAATATTAGATCATTATCATGTCATAGGCACTGTTATAGAAACATTAAAAACAACAAGTCAATACTAGTGTCATAAGATGCAAGATTTGATTAATTTCATTTAAATATATCATGATTCGTAAAGTAACATATATTTATCTAAAAAAGAAATCTATCACATTTAAAATTTATATGATAACATTTGTGAAAAAATTTAATGGAAATTGAAAACATCCATCCAAAGTAGAAAAATCATCATACATAGTAACACTACTACATATGGGTGGATTGTTCCACGAAATGTTTCCACGTTTTCAACATTCGTGGGTTAAAAATTTGTTTTATTTTTTTATTTTTTTAACAGGGCGGAAAAACCGTGGCAATATCCACGATTTTTAAAGTTCCATGAACATTCGTCCCTATATCGACGAAATTTCTAGGTTTCATTTTCCGTGGCAACAGGGATGAAAGTCGAGCTATATAAACTACACACTCTCACCATAATTTTCACATTTTCTTTTCTTGCGGCACATTGAGCACGGATTTTTGACTTGCGGGGTGATTGTATGAGCTTGGATATTCTGCATAGCTCCTTGCAAGGTTAGTAATGTGTAATTATATTTTTATATTTCTTGTTCAAACACTACATCTCCAAGTTAGGCCACTTGAACCCATTCTCTTACCAATTCTCTTTGTCATCCTAAGTTACGAAACACTATAAGTGACATAATCTCTTCTCCTAGTTCTAATGCGTACCACATTGATGTGTCCTACTAAGCTAGGGCTTATAACTTATTTTGTCAATCTTTACAACAAATAAATATTAACCCTACATTCTTCCCTTAGTCTGTATTCAATATCTTTAGTCTCTCACTCATCACCACATGACATCAATATTGACATCTTTGAAAATGTTTTCTCTTGCAATTGGTACTATCTCTAGTGTGTTTACGGTCCTATATAACATTTGACATACATAATGCTTGAGATCTATTACAATCATTTCTTCTTTTTGCTTTGCATATTCAATGTCTATATGGATCCAATTTTTTTATGGCTTGACCTCATCAAGATTTGCTACTTACCTAATTATGAGTCTTCAAATATTACAATGGATCGACTAAATAGAGGATTTTCAATAGTTGACCTTTAACCAACTCATTTCTTAGCTCTTGTGTGCACTTCTTAACATCATTTATTTTCTCTATCGTACCTCGAACCATTATTACCTCGAACCTATAAAGTATGATTATGGACTCACACCCTTCACTACCTAATGGCAATACTTCACAATATTTGTCAATAAACTAGTTAATGTTTCCAACCAAATTTGAGCTTCCCAATGTGATATACCATGTCATGTGGGTGAAATACATCTACAATATTAGTTAAGAGCGTACCCTCTTTGGTGGTCAAACTATATGAGGTCTTCAAACTATACAAGTAGTTATCAATTTTCCAATATTTTTGGTTCCTTAACATTTGACATTTACCATTTTTTTAGTAACCAACCAGAACCACTGCTAATTTTAGTGCTCTTGATACAATGCATTCCTAAAAATATGGAAAGATTATTTATTTAAAATTCCAACCACTACATGGGTACAATCTCCCTCCAAGTGTTCACATTAAACGTTAGATTATTATACCAAAAAATCCAAACTACAAATTCTTAATTCACAAAGTCTCATTTTCTATGGAAACCAACAATAAATTAAAGTACTTATACTCATTTGTACTCTTCTATGTCTCCCAACATTTCACAACACTTTATTTTTGTTCACAATATGTAAGTCAACATTAGTCACAAGTAGGTGTTAATATATACAAAAGTCAAACAAAAAAGGTTAACCATAATTATGAACTTCTTGTTATCACTACTAACTAGTTTTTTGTCGATCTTCCATCATCTAGATCACCATTGTCACCAATTTGATAATAGAAGTGTGCTCACAACAATAACAGTGTGGACCATAATTCCACTATTCCTAAATGCAAACAATAGGTAGGTCCATTATATAGTTTCAACAACACAAACGTTGTCATATTTGTCTTTGATATCCTAAAACCTTTTCAATCAGGAAGAAAAGATTCATGGAGCATCAATCCAACCATATATAGAATTCATCACCCTATCGACAATTATTTGACCTTAAAATAAGGCCAACTATAATTTTGTGAATTAGATGTACAGAACCAATGTAATGAGTCTATATGCAACATCACTCTACTACTTACCATCTTTCCATTCTCAATTCACTTTCTCAAAACCAACTTACCATCTTTCCATTCATATTAAATTTAGTCTTCATGTTTTTCTTTATAAATATAGAAAATATTGGATTATAATATACTATATTCAGAAATGTACTTATAATATCTAATGTAATTGACAAGTTATTGTTTTGTATGGTGTAGGTAAGACAATTACTTGTACCACTATAAGGATTTGTCACTATGAATGGAAATGCAAGGAATCTTGCTCAGTTTAGAGCTGCATTAGAGGTGAGAGGAGATGGAAAATGTTATTGTCCGTGCTTTGATTGCAGGGGCTTGCAAAAAAGAAGACTTTTAATAGAAACAGCTGAAAGACATTGTAGGGAGAAGGGGCACGCCGAAGGGGGTTATGAATATCGTCCCCTGGTAAGACTATTTTTGGGGTTCAATTTTTAATATATTCACTGAAATATTCATCATGTCTGCATTAATTTTAGTAAAATGTCTTATTTTTTTACTATATGTTCTATACAGACTAATTTTTCTATGTTGTTTGTAAATTTATAGACAATGCCCCCAAAATGTCACACTCCAAAGAGTTATTTGCCAAGTACTAGCATAAATACTCATTCATAGCTCGACGAACTTCTACATCAGAATATTGAAGATGATCAAGTAGTTATTTCTGATGATATAATGGATGTAGATAACATTAGTGATACAAATCAGGAAGATGAGATACATAGATTGATCCAAGACACATTTACTCCAATGGATGAGGACAACCAGGATGATAGTGATGATGTTGATCCTCTACTTGAGAAGTCACGTCAACCTCTTTATGAAGGCTCAAAAACAAATCTTTTATCTACTATATTGTTGTTAGTGAACTTGAAGGTTTTGAATGGATTATCAAACACATGTCTGACACAGATACTAAGGTATGTAATTTGTTTTTTATTTTTGTTTACATGTTCACAATATCTATAGAAAGGGTTGACTTTTTTCCTATATTGTTGCTATTGTTATCTAATGTGTAAAGTTTGGATGCGATATTGATGATTAATATTGTTTTCATTGATTTATTCTTTTGAATTTTTTAGATTGTTAGGTGAATTTCTATTACCAACTTCAAATATTTTACCACGCACATATCGAAGGGGAGGTCCTATTGGGGAGAGGTACATTGAGGACCGTGAAAGGTAATTATTATTATACGTTGTTGAATTAATATGCTACACATTTATTTTTTCCACTTTTATATTATCATACTGTTTTTTAACTCTTTTTAATAATTATGCATTTTCAACTATATTAAACTTATATGTGCCTTTGATGATCTAATTAATGATATTGAATTGTTATTTTATCCTATAGTTGGTCGAGTGTGGGATGCTTTACATTTATACATTGCAAACAACCTTGATTGGATGAGGCATTGGATAAAACATTGTGAAGAATTCTTCGGTAGGTTATCATGGGAAGGGGTCAATAACATGATTAAAACAACTCATCGTCTTCGACATCAAATTCCCGACCTTATGTTGCAAAGTGAAGTTGATTTAGCCTATGGTTTAAAAGATAAAAAGGCAAGTAAATTTTTTACCCACATTATTTCTAGTTACTTCGATCCATTTTTCCAATTACATTTCTTTTGTTTTATTTTTCAATTATATTTACTAACTCCTATATGACTTTTATTAATTGTCAATGTATTTTTAACCTGTTGCCAATGTTGCAGTTGAAACATCACAAGGCTATGTGGTGTAATGGTCGTAAATTTCATATAAAAAAGTTGGATGATAACAGGAAAACCTCGGATTGTGGGATAACTATAGTGTTTAAGGTCACCAATGTTTCCTCTAGAAGTGATAGACATCTAGAAGAAACCGAGAATAGGTACTATGGGCATTTGGAGGACATTATTGAGTGTGATTTTAATTCCTTTAAAATAGTTTTGTTTGAGGTGAAGTGGTACAGGATACGGATGCATGAACGTGATCCTGAAAGAACTGTTATTGAGCATGCTAATGGATTTACCATGGTTAATGCAAGGGCATTTGAACCGGGTACAGAGCCTTATGTTCTTCTAAGTCAATGTGAACAAGTCTACTACTCTGAGGTACCGGGTAAAGCAGGTTGGTCATAAGTTGTTCGATACGATCCAAGAGGAAGACCAGTAAAGTATAATCATGTACTAGATGATGAAGATAATCACGAAGAAGAAGACGATGATGATGATTCAGATCAGGCTGCAGTCGATGTGTTAGATGAAGAATTTGAAGAGGTTGATCATGCAAATGCAGCAGACGATGATCTCATTGACGATATGGATGACTATATTAGCGAAGATGACTTTGATGTTGATGACGATGTGAATGATCCTTTCATCAATATCTATTCAGAACCAGATCCTGATACAGATGTTGAGTTGGATGAAGACGAAGATGAATGACATTTAATTGTTGAAAAGTAGAGGTACGCAATGTTTTTAGGTTAAAGTAAATGCACTCACCATATGTTCATTTTGTTGATTAACTTGGTTATATTTGAAAATTAGTTTTCTAATCTAATTATGTTCTACATGTGCAGTAGCGTGGTTGTTCCTGGATGTTGTAGTGTTAATGGTAATTGAATCGAACATGCAGTGTCGATTGAGCAAGATACAAAATGAAGTTATCTAGATTTATGTGTTAATTCTTGGGTTATTTCATATTAGAACAATTACCATAAATTTTATACAAATGGATTGGTAACTTAAATTGTCAATATAATATTTTGAACAATATTGTCATCAATGTTCCTATTTTTAATGCAATGATAGATTAACTAGTAATAGCGTTAGTGATATTTACCTCAAAATTGGACAACCTTTCCATGGCTATTGATTGGTCTCTGAGGAAGTTTCCATTGCACTAACCTTGTAAAGTTATATTGTGCAAAATATGTGTGCTTATAGGCTTATTTGATGGTGGTAATTAACCGTGGAAAATACAAAATTACTTCCAAATGAAATTATGAAAACTTAAATAGATGACAAACAATGGGATCTTATGTCGCTAATCGAAATGCATGCCAATGTGATGTTAACTATAAATATAAATTTGTTATTTGTGGTGAAGAGTATTTTTATAAGTGTGTGGGTTAAATTTGAAAAATATGCAAGTGTTGTTGGTGTTAAAGATTTTTTTAAGTGTGTCAAATGTTTTGTTGGGATTAGTGATACAAACAATCCAGGTTTGGTAAGATATAGAGCTTTTATGTATGAAGAAATGTGTTTGATATTTTATAATTCATTTATGTAAGTTATCAAAAATATTTAACACGTGTTTAATTTTATTTAAATAATGGTTAACAAAAAATGTTAGCTTTATCATTCTTCTTCATATAGTCTTTATCATTCTTCCTCATGACCCCAACTTGAAAATGAATCTCCTCGGAGTGTAAGAGTTGATAAAATATTTTCAATTGGTTGATTTCTTGCACATCCTCAAATGACTAAATTATGTAGTTTATTATTTATCAAATTAAGCTTGCAATATGCCAATAGGCATGGTATAAAAAATAGATGGGTGGATGCAATGTCACCTCCCATAAAATTTAAACCCATACAAATACTCCATGAAACATCCATCCAACCAAGGAAAGCATCAATAGACAAAGTACATGCACCATCGAATTAATGGGAGAGAGATCCATCGTGTTCCATACCACAAATCCGATTGCAATTTCCATTTGAACGGTGGAAGGATGGGACGACCCTATGTGTGTGTGTCAATTTGCATGAGGATTGTCACGTGGCCTTCATTCGATAGTCAAAGGTGGCCCAATGTTGGCAAGGGATTTTTGGAATTTTCTTAATTTCATGGGTGGTTACTCCATTGGCCATTGAGGTACAGGGATCTGAGTCTAACTATTGGGCCTTTTGTGAGAATTCATACCTTCAATAGTATATTTTCCATTATGAATTATTAATAACATAATATAATTATATTAATAATACAATACAATTATTAATCCTAATACAATACAATTATTAATATATAATACAATACAATAATTAATACAATTATTAATATATAATATATAATACAATACAATTATTAATATGTAATATTATTGTTAATATATAATATTATAATTGTTTAAACAAGAAAAAAAACGTAACTGCAAAACAATTGATACCTGTCGCTGTCGCATGAGCTCTATTGCATTGTTTGTTTCGACGGCACTCCCTGCAACGATCGGAGTCGACGGGACCCCCCTGCAATCGGCTCTTTGGCCGTGACCTCCTTCACTGTGCTTTCACACCTGTCGCATGAGCTCTGTTGTTGTGTTGGCTTCGACAACACCCCTCTGCAACTGTTGGGTTCAACGGCACCCCCCTACAACCGGCTCTTGGGCCATGATCTCCTTCATTGTGCTTTCATACCTCTCGCATGAGCTCTATTGTTGTGTTGGCTTCAACGATACCCCCCTGCAACTATTGGGTTCGACGACACCCCCTGCAATCGGCTCTTGGGCCGTGACCTCCTTCACTTTGCGTGTTCCTTTGGGATTTTGGTGGCACCCGGTCCGGTTGTCTACGAGTCTGGATTGTGCATTCCTTTGGGCTTTTGGTTGCACCCGCTCCGGCCTTGTCCTCATTTGGATTTGCAATGAGCACTATTGAATTGGGTTTTTTGGTGGTACCTGCTCTGGCCATGTCTGCATATCCTAGCAGACCCTCAATGGAAACCGTAAGTGGAAACCCTCCTCTATTGAGTTGAATTTCTACTTTTTTGGGTGCGAATTAGGTGTTGTTGATTTCATTTGTTAATTGGGTGATTTTTATTTTATAATGAAACCAACAGACATGGAATGCTTGTTGTTGATTGATGTAAAGGCTGTAGTTCTATTTAACACAGAAATAGTGATCCAAAGTTCATTGATAGGGTTTTCGAAAACAGTTGCAAACCAATTTTATTTGGATATTTTGGTGCAAGTGGATTCTAGGAATATGAATTAGATATGTGCTCATTATCACATATTGAGGGTGTTTATGCCTGCAATTTAATTTTGATTTTACACAGTTTTAAATATCTCTGCCGGTAGCAACATTCTCCTTGGTTTGAGCTGATGTGAGTTTGGAGCTTTGTTGTAATCCTAATTTTGGTTTAAGCAGTTTTGTATCTCCGCCTTTTGCCACATTCTCTTGATTTGAGCTGGTGAGAGTTTGAGGCTTTTCTGTTATCCTGCAAGCATTTCTTGGGTTGTTTTCCCATGATTCGAAGGCATAGTTTAACCTTCATGGCCATAGAAGAATGATTGTCTCAATCATATTGTGCCTATCTTTTAGATTTTGGTTTTGGAATTTGAACCAGATTGCTTTCCAAGTTGTATGTGAAAATTTTAATAATTTTTTAAAATAAAACACTATGTTTCTGGGTATCAATGTTCAGGATGTGAATTATCATTTGGTCTGTTAAGCTCATTTGGATTTTCATGTAGATTTTGGATATGATAGCTGTTTTAATTTGTGATATTAATGTGATTGCTTCAAACGAGGTCTTGAATTTCAACTTTTAGCCCTGAAAGTGGTCTGGATATCACTGCTTTAAACACCATCAATAGATTCCATAAGAAAACTTGAGTAAATTGGAAATTATATTCCTTTTGATAGAAAATATGCACTTGTGTTCATTTCCCTCTAGAGATTATTACGGGAAATGTTATTAAAAACAGACTCACATCAGTTTCACTTGCTTGTAAATTCCCTCTATGTTAGATTGTTCATGGAGTAGTCTAATGCTTTGAGAATTTTGCTTGGTGTTAAGACTATTTTGTCACATAGAATACTTTGTCACCTTCTTCCGCAATCCCCATCATTGTCTTCAACAATCCCCTCCTTGGTGCCCACCTCGTCAGGGCATCACCTACTCTAGGTCTCTCATTAATTCACCATAGTGACGGTTTGGTAATTCCCAGTCCTACCTACCCTGCTCCCTGGTCACTCTCACCTCTTCATTCACCTGTTTCAAATGACCCCCCAACATCTGCTGAGACATCTTGACAATGCCAAACTCTGCTCATATTATCTCCTTTTACCTTGCACATCAAAACAAAATTTAAATTATATTATCTTTGGACAAGGCGTATAAACAAATACTGGCTGAATATTATGTCAATTAAAATCCGCCATGTTGAAGCATTGGACTACTCCTTATGGTTGCCACTTGAAGAGGGCGGGGGGGGAGGATCTCCATAGCCTTCTTAGTTTTGTGCAAAAAAATCAATAAATTCTTAACATCCTTCATCACCTCAAACCTTTAGAGGGCATTTGAAATTGCTCACTATCTCTATCTCTGTGGCTCTAGTTGAATGTGTAGTGAGAACCTGTGCATTGCTATGAAGTTGGAATAACTCTCTGTTGCTGTATAATATCCATCATGAGAATGCAGACTCTTCATAATATTCATCACTATGATGCCAATGCTTGAGCTTTTCAGTCCCATCCCATATTTCCAATTGTTTTCAATCTGTTGAAAGTTGATTGTCTTTATCTGCCTTTCATTCTAGATGCAGCTTTATTTTACATCTTTCCCAATTTATGGAATCACTACACAAATTACAGTGTAATCGATTGGACAGTCCATTGCAAAAATACGACCAGGTCGAGTGGATGATTGCAATTAGTAAAATGGCATACAACAATGGATGTAAATTCATTAGCGATTTTCCCATTGTCGATTATCCTCGATTGAATGGAGTAGATACTTCTTCATGATAAAATAATTGGACGTTGGTCATCTTTTGAGTTGGGTCTCATAAATTGTCCATTATGTCAGAGACGGAATCAATTAGTGTTCTAGTATTCATGTTATAAGCCCTTCTCATTTGATGAGAGTCTCGACTTGAGTCTTTCATGGTGTGACTGATCTAATTTGAGGCACATTGCAAAGTATGCTGAAAACTCATGCTGCAACTTAAGATTGGCCTCTGTAGACTCAACCTTATCCTTGTTCATCTTTTGATACGAGCTTCTAAGATGGGGTATAAAGAGAAAATATGAGTGTAAGGACTCACTCTCATGTTCAAGTGCTCTTGCTTTGCTGCTATTCTACTCCAGGAAACTTAAGGCTTCTTCAACTTGAGTGGCATGAATATCTACACCATTAGTATGAACAATCATGAACTTGAAGTTCCTCCATTTAATCCTTTAAGTGATTTCACATCATCTTCAACATATGCATCAACTGAATTTGAAGGGCCTCCTAACACAGAGTTAGCAACAATGCGAACTTATTATTGATCATCTCAGGCACAATGACTTAGAATCTGAATCTAGAAATAATCCGATGTTGCATATGAATATATCTGCAATGTTCCCCACACATAACATTCTCCACACATTTGATTGCAACTAACACATTGCTCCCAAGTGTTGTTATTTAATTATTTATCCTAATGGTGTCAATGACCTCTATGATTTTGACTATCAGGTGCTGAGGTGGCATCCTTCATTGTTTGCTTGCCTGGGAGACTACATTGCTCCCCTTATTTGGCATATTTTGTACTTATTTGGAGGCATAGAAATTATTTTAACAATATATTAAAAAGGTCATTGATACCATTAGGATAAATAATTAAATAACAACATTCGGGAGGAAATCAACCTTGTTAAAATTAGTCATCCACTCACTCATGTCATGCACTCACTACTTACCTTTGCAAGGTGACGAGTGATGGCTGACGACTACAAGGTACTAGCCATTGTGATTTGACTCTGAATCTTGATTCTCCTCGAGCTTAGATCTAAGGTGTTTTAATGTGTCAATGACTATGGCCGCGACATTAGAGAACCACTACAAGGCCCAAAACAAGGCCAACTAGAACCACAAACCAAGAAGAGGTTGATTTATGCATTGACATAGACAGGTGGCACTAGGCACACAATATGGACAAACAATGAGTTAGGAAAAACATTTGCACCAAAGTACCACAATGGTTACTAATAAGAGAATATTTGACACAGGAGAATGCTGTTAATTTATAACAAGCAAGCCTGAAACAAACGATCCTGGTGCAAGCAAGCACGAAGCAAGCGAGCATAGAATGTCAAAGCGGAATCCAGTGGGCCCATAACCCACAAGTAAAAATGAAAATCTTTGCTTGGACCGAAGGAAAAAATCATATCTATACTATCAATGATAATATGAGTTGGTTGGATTATATGCAAGGCTGGAAACCTAGGTGGAAGTTGAGACATGTTGAAGTATTAGATGCTAACTTACAGGGATCTGATGCTCTTATTAGACTAGTTCCAGAACTCAGAAGAATGCCTATGGGATCCAGTATTGTACCAGAGATGATTTACAACAACTCCCTGAGAAAAGCAGCCGATGCAAGCAATTGGTTAACTCACCTATACCAAGATCTTAACTTAATCTCGACGGAGGGCTCTACACCTCACACCGGGCTACGACTAGACCAACAATACTATTGTATTAACCAGATACGTTCTTTGGAAGCATGGCCACATGAAGATGCTAGTCTCCGGTTTCCAAGTACTACACACACTTATGAAAAATATAAAAAAATATGGTGGAAATTCTTGAGAAAAGAAAATACAGATAGAACATATTATACCATGCTAAAGTTTGGACCTCAAATGACACATATCCATGAGGATCCTGGATGGTTGGTCCCTGATTGGACTAAAAACTAGTGACGGTCATTTGGCATCAACCTGACAGCATTAGATCCAGCTGCTATTTATAATCTAAAACGGGAAGTTGGAGAATCTCTCGAACAGGTCAAAGATATTTTGCAGACAAAGCTTACTGAGGCTCAAATCCTTGGGTACTACGTTAAAAATGAACGACAGCGGCTTGTCAAAACCCACATAGATGTCCACATACATCAGAATAGACGCGTCGTCCTGAGGTCTGTTTATTCAAAGGAATGGGTTGTTGAATGCAATGTCTTTCGAGAATTATATGGTCCCCCATACTCCGATGAGTTGTAAATATCTCAAAAGTATTTGGCTGTGAGTGGGGCTTGTCCATTCCAATTGTCATAAAGATTGAAAAGAAAGTCATAAAAACTTTTAGACCTTACTTTTGAAATCCATAAATTTTTTTAGATGTTTTCCAGAATGGTTAGTTACTTTTATGTTGTCATCAATGACAATCCTATTCATCATGAGACTTTGAACATGGACTTCATTTCTTCTTTGTATGCATGGTGTTTTCGAATTTTCAAAATTGTCTTATTGCACATTAGATTTTCAGCTAACATTGTAGTCATGGTTTGGTTGTTTCCAACACTTATATCTCTTGTTGATTTCACTTAAGTTAAGGCTTAAATTGTCAAGGATTTGAATGTTTGCATCAAGCACATGTGGTGTATAAGGGTTGTTTGAGGGTCTTACATTACATTCCCCACACATTTAATTGCAACTAACCCATTGGTCCTGAATGTTGTTATTTAATTATTTATCCTAATGGTATCAATGACCTCTATGATTGTGACTATCAGGTGCTAAGGTGGCATCCTTCAGTTGTTTGCTTGCCTTGGAGACTAGAGTGCTCCCCTTATTTGGTATATCTTGTAGTTATTTGGAGGCATAGAAACCTTAATAACAGTTTATTAAAAAGGTCATTGACACCATTAGGATAAATAAATAAATAACAACATTTGGGAGGAAATCAGCCTTGGTACACTCAATTCAAAGTCCTCAATAGCTGATGTTATCCAGTTCTATAGCATGAAACAGTTCCAAAACCCCAAAGTCATCCCACTAGTCAACTAGCAAGAGATGATGCCCACGTAGTTGACTTGTGATTATTATGGTCACTTGTGCTAAAAGTTTGTATTGGAAGGCATGATGCCCAATTACTGCAGATTGCAGGAGTTTGTTGTAGCCAGAGCAAATCCGATGAAAAGGTTCATACTTATCCAAACTCCACTGAACACACCCATGATTTCTTATCTTAGACTTTCCATACCTCAAATTTTGAAAGCGTCTCATGTTGTAAGAAGACATGGATAGTCTTAATTTGCGCCCAAAACTACCTCACATCCACAAAACTGGCCTAGAACTAAATGATGAGGCTGCTAGAAGGTGAAACGTGTCTACTAATGTTCAAAACATTACCCATATATGTTTAATTACTGTTGTAGCTTGTCAAGGATGGGAAATGCTCATGCCCAAATTATTGATAATGGTAATTGTTACCCCTCAAATTGCATGTACAATTTAAATTTTCTTTCCATCCGTTTGGTGGTCTAATAGATCTCGAGCCAATAGAATGAAAAATTGTAAGTCAGAGGATTGTTGATCATGGTATGGGGATATACCAAGCTGTGTAATTTATATTTTCCATAGCTAAAAGCAAAGAATATGATTACATCTATAAATTTCTAGTATGTTAGAAGATTGTGTTACATCAGTTGTTCTAGATAACTCAGTTTTTGTAAAAGGATTCTTCTATAAAGTGATCTAGAGTTAGTAGAGTGGTTCTACCACTGTGTAATAGTGGTTTTTGAGTGAGAAGTGTATATGTAGATGGATTATGCTAGAGTGAGATAGAGTAGTATATTGATTATGCTACTGTATGATAATATGGTTTTTGAGTGAGAAGCATGTGTGTATACCAAGTTGTGTAATTTCTCTTTTCCATAGCTAAAAACCACCTAAAAACATAGAATGTGATTACATCTACAAATTTCTAATATGCTAGCAGATTGTGTTACATCAATTGTTCTAGCTCACTCAATTTTGGTAAAAGGATCCTGCTATAATGTGAGATAGAGTTAGTAGAGTGGTTCTACTACTATGTAATAGTGATTTCCGAGTGAGAATCTTATATGTAGAGGGATTCTGCTAGAGTGAGGTAGAGTAGTAGACTGATTCTGCTACTGTATGATAATATGATTTTTGAGTTAGAAGGATGTGTGTATACCAAGCTGTGTAATTTCTCTTTTCCATAGCTAAAAACATAGAATGTGATTGCTTCTACAAATTTCTGGTATGTTCATGTCCTGAATTCAAGGTTACTATTTATAAAATTGTTCTCATTTTGGAAACTTTTGGTGCCTTCACGCGAAACAAGTTCGAACAATGTAGAGATAATTTCAATGAACTCTGGTGATGAATAAGTTCAAGTTAACGTTTGATTGAGAAGAAACATTAGATAGATAGAATATTAATGTTTACATTGTTGTTGGTTTGGTTTTGTCTAAGTATCTTGTTTGCGGAATTTTGTCAAAGTTTGTAGAATTCTGGATTTGCAACTTCATAGAGAAGTGGATTTGCAAAACTCATCAAGTATAAATTCAAACCTTAAAAATTCAAAAAAATTGGTGAGTTGAAAAACATAGAAAACTTGGGAAAACTCAGGAATATGATAACGTCTCACTTGTGAAAATTGTATTAGCACATTGACCTAACTGATAGTGTTGAAGTTTCTTCAACATAGTGGCCAACTTGGGACTGCTCTTAGGTTGACATTTTTTTGGTTTTGTCCTCTTGCTTGGTTGATGGATACGCTCATTCTTGATTGAAATTTATTATTTGTTTAAAAAAAA
Source organism: Larix kaempferi (assembly GCA_027924585.1). Classification (NCBI taxonomy): domain Eukaryota; kingdom Viridiplantae; phylum Streptophyta; class Pinopsida; order Pinales; family Pinaceae; genus Larix; species Larix kaempferi. Next base: position 3,346,780 of record BSBM01000254.1, read on the forward strand.
ACAAATATAGTCGGAAAATCAATATACACATAATGTCTGAAAATAGTCTTTGAAAACCAAATTTCTCATGGCCATTTGAGTGCCAATTTGCATGAATTTGAAATTTGCAACATGTGTAAGGTGTAATATTTCACCTAAGTTAGCTGATGTATTTTGCATTCTCTGCTGTAGTATTTGATTGATTATTTGGTTAAGATGTATTGACATGAAACAGTTGCGAACACTGCTGCAATGTACTCCTGAGTGGACCCTCTCACTGTAGTTATGGTTTGTTGGGTTGATATATAGTCAATTAATGTTTCTTAGTTGAGTGATTTTTCCAAACAGTTCACTAACAAATAGTTTTCATATGCATTAGAATAAAATACCAGCATGTAAATTTAAAAATGAAGGGTAGGATGCCAAAAATATGCCATTCAAAGAAAGAGGGTAGGTTGCCAATAATATGCCCAGCAGTGTTGGAAGGACCAAAACTGGGTGATATACTAGTCAACTTCCTTAATTTGTTGTCCCCGGTGGTTTTGTTCTACCCACAAGAGAAAAAGACCCCCAAATATGCAAACTCAGTCCACAAAAGAGCTCACAGCCTACAGTGATGAATGTGGTGTCATATGGACAACTTGTTATGGCATTGTAACTTGGTCTCTTCTTGCCACAAATCACCCTCCCAATACCAAACAATTCAACTGAGATTTGTAACACTAGTACATCCACTAGGGTTCGGCATGTCCCTCCTAAGCCTCAAATTTGAGGGAAGTAAATGTGTTTAACTAAGTAAATGTGTACTTTCAAAGAAGAGAGAAAGCACCATCTTGTTTATTCTTGTTTTATGGAGTGTAAGTACCACCAAATAGGTATCTGTCAGATCTATCTTCCGCAAGTGATGATGAAGATATACTCTAAGAGGTTGAAAGTGAGTCGAGTTGTACTAGATCTACCGGATTTATATCAACTAGATCTGAAAAGATAAGGAAAATATTTCATAGATGCATGAAATATTTTATTGCCAATGGTGGGTCGTGTAATTATGATACTCAGAGCATAGGAGACATTGATTTTCCATTGAGGTATAAACATTTAGTGCAACTATGGGTACCTAATATGCTACCTCAAGTGGACACAGATTTCCTCATCAATGGGAGGATGTATTGCATTGCTCCTTCGTCCTTACATGGATTGCGGCTATTTTCCATGGATGGAATAAAGGTCCGCTATGGCAATGTAACTGAATTGATGGAGTATGTAGGACCACTATACAGATACAATAACTAGTTGATCTTGGTCCAATATACTCGAAGTATGAGAAGATACGGAGTTTCCGCGAATTATATTCAAATAGAAGAAAACAAGAAAAACAAAGGGGTGACTATGTATATTGATGGGAGACCAAGAGCATCCAGAAACGTTGCTGGATTTATAAATAGTACACGACTAGTGACAACAAATAAGCAGCCAAATTGCGAATTCGAGGCACACAAACATCATCGTATATTTGTATGTGCAATAAAAACAATACTTGCAGGTGAAGAGTTGTTGATCGATTACAACTTAAATAGAATAGATGTGCCTTCCGTGGTCCAGGGGAACTGTGGACCATCAAAAACTATGTCTCATCAGGTAAATGCTAAATGTAGTAACTAAACATGACTACAATAACTGAATGTTTCATTTTTTTCTGTTAACATTCGATTTCCACTGTTGTCATTCACTTTATTCATGCTTATTATGAATATTTCCATGTGATTACATGGTGATTACACTGCTATGAATATCTCATTTTTGTTTATGATGCAATTATTGACTATTGATGTTTGATTAGGGTGGAGGCAGTGGAAAGGCACATGTTGCTTCCACGATCCAGGGTGACCGTGGAAGGTTAGAATCTACGCCTTGTCAGGTAAAAGTTAAATATAGCAAATAAATATGATGACAATAACAAGATGTTCCGATATTCAATTCTATCATTCGTTTTTTTCCGTGCTTATTGTTAATATTTCCATATGATAGCATGCTCATTAAACTGTGGCAGGAGTCTGCACATCGACATGCAACATAACATGTATCTTCTACTTCCGAGGTAAAAATGAATATTAATGCAATATATCATTTTTTTTTATGTTACAAATATTTAGTATGAGGTAAACGTTTATTTATTGATTTATTATGTCAGGGTGGCGCCATTGGAAAGGCACCTGCTGCTTCCATGGTCGAGGGAGACCATGGAAGGTCACACTCTATGGCCTGTTAGGTAAGTGTTATGTACAATAACTAAATGTTTCGATTCAGTATGTTAGCATTCAATGTCCACTACTGGCATTCACATTATTCTGAGCTTATGATGGATTACTGGTTCATTTTTCTGACATTATTATGGTGTTATGGTTCATTCAGGACCTGGAAAGGCACCTGCTGCTTCCACGGTGTCGGTTGATCGTGGACACTCATGGGCCATAACACCACGTCAAGTAAGTGTTAGTGCATAATAGTAACTTAATTTTCATTACAATATCAATATTCGAATGATGTTAAAATTATGTTGCTTAATTTAAATTATTGTTTGCTGAATTTAGTCACATGCACCTGATCTAGATGATGAGGGGTTTGAGGAAGACATTTTCTATTCCACCGACCCACTGCACACTTTAGAACAACCTTGAAAAAGGAAAACATATAAATGCTTTCCTTGGCTCGCAAAAAGCCCTTGACACAAGAGAACAGGGCAAGGATTCAACAACTGCAAAATGAAATACAATCTTATGGGGTAAGTGCCATCTTCACAATTTTTTTTAAGCTATGACATGATTTCATATTTAATAGTATGTTTTTTATTTTTCCAAGTGATCTGATAAAGTAAAGTTTATTGTTTGTAGGAATTTTTAAAACCCGTGACTAGATCAGAAGCTGCCGAGACAGGTATAGGTAGTAGTGATGGTCCAATGCAACAAAAAAGAAGCAATGTACCAATGAGGCTTTTTTCCACTCCTGCGGTTGGCCTCGAATCCATTGATGACATGGGCACTGATGATAGGGGGCATGATGCCATGCCGGAGCATGATTCCATGCCAGAGAATGATGAGACGGAGCCTAGGACTCCACATGACTCTGGAGATGAATGTACTATAGACGACCAAGAAACTTTTCCTGGAGCAACACGAGTTAAAAGCACCGGATCACTAGATCTCACCTTTCTGGTGGATGAATCTTGTGTTCCTATCAAGGTTCAGAAGATTGCAGGTATTTATTAATTAATTTATTGATTTTAATCATGAAATTCAAATAGACATACGTTGAAATTATTATAAATGAATGGATGACATATTTTTGCAGGAAACAATGTCTTCTACAGGCATTTGAATGACAAAGCCTTGGAGTTGTTTGGACCCACCATTCACACATGGTGGAATAGCCAAGATAGAAACAAGAGAGATGAATTGATGGACCACATGGTCAACTTGTTCGGCAATACTTTCAACATGAAAGTTGTTGCAAGGTTAGTTGGTGAGAATTTGAAATATACCGGGCCCAATATGGGGAAAGATTGCAAGCTGACCTCAAGCATAAGCACCCTCCCATGGTTCCGGAGAAAGAGTAGAAGGAACTCATAGATGATGCAAAGGATAACTTGCTAAAAAACAAGGAAGACAACCACGGCCTGGTAAAGCAAGGTACAACATATATCATTTATTTACTGAAATAAGCTCAATTATTTTTTTCTTTTTTGTTTTAAGTAAGATTTTTGATATCTAAGGTTTTTCAAAATTTTCATATATAAGCTACCTGACACCTCTAAAGCAACCAAGGATAGAATGGAAAAGCACAGGCAACATAGACTAGGCCAAGGTGGCTATAGAAAACTAAGAGCAAGAATCGTAAGTATTAAATGATTAATTGTTGGGAATATTTATTTAACAATACCGAACAAATATTTGATTTTGATACTGGAAATTTTAAAATGTGTTATCATGCATTGTAGGGAAATACGTTCCAAGCTGATTCCATCGAGGAAGACCTAAAGCTTGGTTTTAAAAGTGTGGTTGAACATCGGAAAAGCTTGGGGTAGACTCCAATCTCCCCAATGATGCAAATGCAGGTATATCACCAATTGTAGTATACTATTAAAGTTTATTCAGTCATTCTGATTATATCACCCATAACTAAAAATTTATGTTTGTTTTTAAGCAACAATGCAACCGCAACAGTGAATCTAGTAGTACTCATCAAGTACAAGTTGATGTTGGGGTGAACATGTCCCATGATAGTGTGGAGCATAGTGTCCATTATGGTATGTATGCTTTGGAAATATAAATATCTACTGTGATTAGATATATATATTTCCTGATGTATACTTATAAATTTTCTTCTTTCAATGGAATACCATGAAGCTCAGGAGCATGAACTACAAGAGGAAGCAACTAGACCTCCAATTAACACCCCAGTTGTCACATCTACAGAGACTGGTAAAGAGAAATATTGTAATTTTAATCAAAATAATGAAATATTTATTTCAATAATAATTCAACTCCATATATATATGCTCATTTCCGTTGTTGCAGTTCACACCCCTTCAGAACTGCCTCCATGCCCTGCTCAGCGACGTACAAGAAGTGGAATAAATGAGGGCATGGAAAAACAAACAATAATAGGAGATATCGTAGTAAATATTGTGCCAATTTATGATTGTGATACCGTACTCGCAAGTTTTTTCAATGCAAAAAAACATAAATCAACGAAAAAGTGGATGCAACTTAAATTCATGACTTCTATTTTGATGGATATCGATGTTGTTAGTATGAAACATTGTTAGTATGTAACATAGATAACTTTTATTTGGTATAGTTACGAGGTACTTATCTTTTATGTGATGCTCTTAAGGATTTTCCCATTTATATCTTTTATTTTCTTAGAATTAGAATTTTAAATTTAAATGTCATCACAAGTCATTGTATGCTTGTTTATAATTAGTGTGTATTTTAATATTCAAATTTTGTGTTTTCTCAGACATCATCACTCCTGTATGTGCTGCATGTAGATATATTAGTCTGAAAAATTGATTATCTTTATATTAGATATGTTCATCATGACTTCGATGATCATCACTATTTATAATTTGATTACTGCCCATTACATCTCGAGGACCAACTTCAGCATAGGGACCACAGCACGGGGACTTCACTCAATGACTACCTACCATAGCACATTCGTTCGTGGTATATCAAACAATACCCCTAATTTCAAAAAATATTGCAAAAAAATTCCCAAACTCATTTTTTTTAACCCCCTCCCAATATGCCTTCCCAATTTTAAAAAACCCCTAATACCCCTATAATATTGTATGTATCAATTTTTTTATTTACATTTTTTATATCCCTTTATATATCTACCTAGTATATTGGCATGATACCGTGGGCTTGACTAAACCTCCCAAGGCCTGTAATAGGCACGAGTGGTTGGGTATTCAAGCCCCTAAGGCCTATCGAGGGCCTATAACAGGCCGTGGAGGTGCCCTGGAAGCTTAGAGCCTCCCAAGGCACCTTGGGGGCTTGGACACTTTCATATTTTTATAGCCTTCTTGTTCTATAAGAATCCAGTAGGACTAAGGGCATGTATGCATGGCCTACTCAAATTAGAGAAGAAAATGCTTATAGACAAAAAGTTTAAAATTTATATTGAAGAAGAAAAAAACTTTCCAAAAGCAAAGAATTTAGCATTCCTTACTTCTGACGACCTTCTAGTCTCTGTCGACGTTTTGAAGATACAACAAAGATTACCAATGTATACTTCAACTTGCACAAAATTGTACTAATGGATGGATCCTTTATGCACAAATTGCAATTTTTGCTCCGTCCAACAATGAAAAATTCACCCTTTAAGTCTACATGTGGATTCTGCCAATAAAAATCACAAACATTTCAGCAATTTAAGCATGTTGGCATATTTAGTATCAAGCAATTCAATTCCTAAAGAGGTCAAAAGACTATTTCTCTTTATGTAAAATATGGTATTCCATAATGTATGTGTAAAAACCAAATCAGTGAAAAAATCATTACCCTTGCTTTGCTTCAATGTCTCTGCTGAAGTCGATGTTAGAAAAGTGATTCTCATCACTTCAAGAAATCTGGAATATCATCTAAAAAACTAAATCTAATACTTTGAGTGCATGTGGTTCTTTCCAAGGTAAACTGTCATATCCAAATGCACCAGGTATGTCACAAGATCCTCCAAGCATGGAGGGAGATAGAGCATCAAGAACACGGGCTACATCCTAGGTGCACATAAAGGAGACAGACTGTCCATAAAATGCATGCCAGATTGTGTATGTGGCGTGCCAAAATAATCACAAGCCTTACAGTAAGGATCAACAACAATGGCATGCATAACATCCCAATACCAGATGCTCATAAAAGGTATAAAATTGCTGCTGTTCTTGCAAACTATAAATATTTTGAAATAAATAAAATAATGACAGACTGGAATCCTACATAAGCACCCATACTGACAAAAAATAATTTTATTTTCCATGAGACACGCCTTATAATTTGGACAACTAGACATTCAAATGATATTACCTGCCATCTTTCTACAAACTGGTAGGTGACCATATTATTAGGCATATTTTATTATTTCAGCATGTCATTGAATTTTAAGGTCAAAATTGCTTTCATCTAAAAGGAGCATTTGATCCTATTGGATAAACTGGCATGCAGACAGCATTCTATGATATTTTTTCTTAGATTTCAAATTGCTGTAATTTACTTTTCAAATGACCAGTCTGGCAGAGGAATTCAATGAACATTGCCCATGTATAAAAGCAAACAGATAAGTGGAGAGAACCTTGGACCTCACATACTTTTAAGAAACTAGTTTGGATAAGTTGGTTAAACTCACCTGAATCAAGATCAAAATGGATTGAAAATATTAATCTTGTATTCCTTCCTCCTTGACAAGGAGGCTGTTGACCTCTTCCCCAACTACCTCTATCACCTCGGTTACCTCTTCTTCCTCCCCTGCTAAAGAAACCCATCTATATAGATGTGAAGAGCATGATAATTACATGTACAAAACATTAAGAATATATATCAAATATATTTTCAATTTGGATAATCTATTAATGTCTCTATACCAAGGCAACAATCATGCATGCAATCATATTTTTTTGGGAAACAAGGTGATGGGACATCAAGCTTGTTTGAAATTATTTCATTTTCAAACTGAAAATCACTTTTCTCTCCCAACTATTTCTCTTTGAACATGGAAACATGACTATTGGGAAAATGATAGGGAGTGAATAAACAAATTAGTGAAAGCAGATGAAGGGAATGAAAAATGATACATGTTCAAATTATCCAATAACCTTAACTGTCAACATCCAATTATCACAAGCAATATTCATCCATCATGATAATCAATCACTGCCAGCTTCATCCAAGAAAGTCTTCATCATGGATTTGATATTCCCACACAAACATTTAATATTTACTGCATATGTTCATTTAATGACAATTTATTATCCTATATACCTCCAAAATGTATTTCATTCTATTCATTAACTGAGGTTTCAATAACCCACCAATAACCAAAATTATGTTATGAAAGTCTCCATAACATAACACATAATTATTTAATGTGATCAACATTATTATTTCACTTATTCCATCTCTTAAACATGCCAATAATATAGTGATAGAATAAACACTTTCAATTTCCTCAACCACAACTAAACCAAACTCCATATCCAAATAAACCTTGATCAATGAAGAATTATTGCAAACCATGCAACCGTATCATTTCCTTTAAAATAAATTCTGAGAATGAAATAAAAAATCAACAAAGATGACCCTCAAATATTATCAACAACATTGTGCATGTACAATCATTATGTATCATGTATTTTGACAATATGAGATTATAATCAAAATCCATTGCTACAAAGTCACTCATTTGATAGCTCATCCTTTTAAAATTTCAATCATGTCACCAACAAAATTTCAAGTGACTAAATGAACAACAACCTTCAGTACTTGTGTACAATCTTTCTTATGACTTGAAAACATAATCAAATTTCATGGAAGCATGCAAATCTTTGATTTTCCCATGCAGAACAAATCGATTGTTTGAACTTTAAGCTCAAGTTCTGATTTCAAAACAAAGCCAAGTCAATTTCTTATGAACAGCCATTCCAATACAATCTCATGATCAACTTCAATGTTTCCAACCGAAGAGAACAAGATTCAGAGACTCTTGTAATTCACATTTGAGGTTATATTCAATTATGTAAGGATTTTTTAATGCATAGTTGTTCTGGAATACTAGTCATATCCAGCCTTAACGAGAGCTCATTTGTTGTTCTAACAAGAGAAAAAAAACGATGTAATTCACTCCATTGCATTCACCAAATCCATTATTGTTTTTGCCAAGCATAAAAGGAAGAAAAGGAAGATCGATATATCATAGAATGTACTTGCAATTCATTTAGGGTATTCAATTGAAAATGAAAAATAGTTTTTAAAGGTCTAAATTTATTTTCCTATGTCATGATGGCATGCAAATACAACATGGACAGTAGTCTTCTATTTCTAAAGATCACCCAGTAGAAAGTTTGATTACTTTGAGAAGATCCTATCTTTAAGAACAAGGCTGCAGCGAGTTGTTGGAGAAGAATACATAAGCATGTTGAGGAGGAAGTAAATCTACAAGCATATTAGCAAGTCGATGTCAAAGTTGTGGTCTAGGCTTATAAAGGAAATTTGAACTAGAATAAAGGTGTATTTTATTTGGTCAACAAAAGAAAGAAAGCAATTTTCAACATGCAGAAAATACAAAACAACAAAGAAAAAACTATCCTAAAAGATATTAAAGACAAAGAAAATTTTCCTAAATACCAACTTTCTTTCCTTACATTAAGAGGCACGTTCATTGCTCAAAGGACATATTAGAAGTAATCGACCTAATAGAGGGAAGGAAATAATTTCTTAAGGAGAAACAGTGAGGAGGCAATCATCCTCACAGGGCTTGTGAACATTACAAGTATGGACATACTAAGAATGAATGCTGTCATGTACCCCAATTACTCCAGTATCATTGTTAACAAAATCCTCTTTTGAATAAGGTTTATTTAATGTTGAGGCTGGCTAGAAAAGCATCCCTTTCAGCACAAGCCTGACAAATAGCTTTGGTGATTAGAACTTTACTTTTGATGCCAAGGGTAACCCACAGAAAGTCTCATTTACCCAATTAAAGATGAAAATCCATGCCCTATTGTGGTGGGAGAGATTTTGCCAGTAACACAGTCAACAAGAAAGATGTCTCATCCTAAACTGAGTAGAGTTTGAGCAAATATTGTAAAATACAATCTACCGTACAGGGTATGAACATAAGTGGGAATCCAGTGGAAATACCTTAGGAAAAGACTATGGCAGAAAGTTGATGATTATGCCCCTAAACTCCTTAAGTACAGATATTTTGTTGCATATTTCTATAGAGGAAAGAGATAGGGCTGCATAGTTATATTTGAAAGGAGTTTGCTCTATTTGACATTCAAACTCTTCATGAAACTTGTACAAAAGCCATGTACCTATAACTTTTGGAACCTAAGAAGAAGCATATGGATCAGCTATATGTGCTCCACGAAAGAAGGTCCTTAGCAAAGAGAAGTAGAAGCAACCATCCTCATAGGGCTTATGAACATTACAAGAAGCATAGACATACTAAGGATGAATGTTGTCATGTACCTAAATACAAATTTATTATCCAAGTAAACTCTATGTAAATGAGCTAATTTGTTTGTAAGCTCATAATTTTCTAAGAATGTTTTACTCATTGGTTTTTATGTATATATTTCAATGATTGAAAATGTCACTTTCATGGAAGAATGGCCTGAGTACTACATAAAGGCAACCTGGGCTTTAAGTTATGATTTCTCTCTCCTTTTGTGGAAAACAGGGTTTCCAACTTTCCACCCTCTCATTTTCAACATTTTATTTCAGATAACTAATCAACAAACCTCTCTATAGATCTAAATCTGGATTTGAACATGCAATCCAATCTCCGTCCTTTTGGCCAATCCAGTGGAGTCTTTTGTCGAGCCAAATTTTGTAACTATGATCACCACACATCCCAGAGGAGATTTAAGCAACTTCATGAATGCAATAGCCAAAAGAGCCATTTGAATCTATAACAAACCCTACAAGTTCAGCTTATGCGCATGCTACAGAAGGATATGTCCATTGAAGAATCCACTTAAAGGTCAATACTGCAGAACCGCCTAACCTAGTGCATAGCATCTACATATCAAACCAAAGTTTAGAAATCAAAATGAAGGTGAGACTATTTGGAACTAATTCTTTACATAAAGTCGTAGCTATAGCTAGGAGAGCATAAAAACATGTTGAATATTTTAAAAATAATACTTTTTGTTTGAGTAGGAGAGCTTCTGTCTTGATAAGGCTAAGGAAGAGGGATTGAAAGTTCATGGCCCCTAAACCCTAGCCAACCAATCGGTTAAAAACCCTCTTTTAGTGACACACATATCTATCACAATGTTCTCAACCTTGGTCTAAAGGCCATGTTTGAAGCCCTCGAAAACATTATTTACACCACTTTTACCTAATATCCAAACCTAGTGGGAATACTGCACTTGAACATTTAAACAATGATTATCAGAAGACCAACCACTACCACTGGATGGGCAATGTTTAGGTCGTTATTGCGCTCCTAAAATACTCAGATAAATCAAAAAATGAAAACCAAAATTCAAGATGCTGATTATGATCCCCAAATCTGAAATGATGGCACATTTGATGCATTTCAAGATAGATCTTCTAAACACTAAAATAACAACAGAACTTGGAAAGCAGGAGGAAGAAACAAGGGAGAACCTAGGAAACAATCTTGGAGCTGGTTTGGCAACAATAGGTAGAGGGTCGAGGTTGCAAGTCCCAATCATTCTCCGTAGAAGGATGATATACTTGAAAACACATGTATGTTTCACACGTTGGAATCCCAATCAGCCATAGTCGACCAGTTCCCCCATATCAAGCTAACAATTGGTTCAATTTCTTAACAACTTGTTGCACAGAAGATAATACTGATTATTATACAGTATGCTGTTGTGATTTAAGATTTATGTGTCTGTGTAACTAGCACTTAAAGTTTCACTGTTTTTATAGGAGCTTAACCTGTCTTAGTTTCCTAGCTGATAAGGTTTTGAGTGCAGATCTAACTACCATGTAATGAAAATTTAACATAAATTACCATAGCAGAAATATTAGAAATAAATATCAAAATATGTATCGTGTATCCAAAGGAAAATATGGATCAAACAAGACATTCTTCAAGGGAAAAAACAATAATTGTAATAAAACATATTTAAAAAAACCCTAACTCAACTTTATCACATCAAAAAAAATATCACACATCACAAGAATATCTCTCATTCAGGAAAATGAGTCTGCCAAGGGAAGGTGGGTAGAGAACTGCTATAACGTAAGAAAAATTCCCACTTGTAACTGAGGAAATAGTAAACTATGCCCTCAAAGTGCTAGAACACAGTTATAATAGAAACAAAAGAATAAATATTATGATCCTAAAGAAATAAAATGTCAAAATAAATTGATATATATGTTATTTTCAGAGCCGGGGAAACATGAATTATCTAATTTGGGTTTAAAAAGGGAATTCTCAGTCATCAAATAGCCTTCATCTTGGGTTCTAATCTTAATTCCAGCATAAAAAATACCCTAATACCCAAATCTGGGCACTGTGTAGGCAGTTCTGAGCACAAACAGCGGTGAAAAGTCATATGGCAGCCACTGGAAAGTGATGAGTGGCAGTCTAAGACCCCTAAACTTCCATTCCGAGTGCACCTATAGTTTGACATATACCTACCTTCCTTATACAACTATAAAAGTATCCCATATGTCCTCTTGGTGTTTCAAAAGACTAAAAGGATCTGGTTGCTAGATCCCATATATTTTGTAGTCTATGAAATTCATAATTAAGTTTTTCACTTGTCAAGCTTTAAATTTATTTTTTGATTTTTTGAACCATTAACATTGAAGGAAACCAACCCTACAATAACATCACATATCCCAAATGGCCACTTCAATCCATTAACATCTGGGTAGTCACTAGTCTATGCCTGATGAGAATTTGTTGTGTTGCCTCACCTTTAATTTCCATAATAGTCCACTTTGTAGTCAATGCAATCCTTTCTAGCAAGACCAATTCTAGCAAATCAATTCTTGCTAGATAGCCTCTAAACCAACACCTACCATTAAAGTACTCTAGGCTTAAAAGCACAAAGTGTAGACCAAATCATATTGATTCTCCTAAACTAGATATCCTCATCATGCATAATTGACCATTTACAATTCAATTCTCGGTGATATTGATCTTGGGCCAAATAGATTGTATGGCATGTGAGAGTAGTAGCATAGGTAGATTTCCCATTATGTAAAATTCCATATCCACCTTGGTGCAACACCTATGAGGGATGCCATAAGCCTCTCATCAGAGTTAATCATATAATTATGTCTACATAGGCAAGCATATACTTTTATTAATGATTAGATAATAGGTTCATAGAAAGATCCATTTGTGCAAACCAATCAGCATGATCTCAATTCCATATACCATTATGTTTACAAAAGACTTTTATTGAATAGAACCTGCCATCTAACTTTGGAAGCAAGAAAATAGAGCCAATAGCTTTTAAAAAATCCAAATATTGTTGCTGCCAAGGTCCCAAACATGCCCAAATCTCTATAGATTCAAACTAAAGATGAGAAGAGATGATTTGTCAAGATTTCTAAATTCTCTTCAAGATAATGGAACCCTGAACAGAGAAGTCAGATGAATTACAGATGATATCGATCAAAGAAAAGGGACCTTTGATACCAAGAGATTCTTGGATGAGAGAATCCAATGTCTAATTAGGGTTCTCCATTCAACATTCCGAGTGATGAGCCTAATCAAACACTTCACTACCAAAACCAAGCCTTTGATCTTCACATATAATGGCAAAGCCTTACATGTTCTCTTTTCAGAGTAAAAATCTACTAAAAATAAAAGGTACTTCACTTCTGCCTCCAAATTTTCCCCACAGATAATTCTGGAGGACCCTCTCAAGCTTGTAAGTGTATGATTCAATGAGAAGCCAGTATGGATAGTAATGCATGACTAGCTACCAGAACCCAAGAGAGCAGTGACCTTTCCACTCGATCAAATGACCAAAGAAATCATCATCTAGCTGGTTGATATTGAGGAGGAAAAGGACAAAGGAAACATCAATATTTTTTAATAACCAACAAATACTCACAAACATGCAACTAGCGTAAATGCCAGAAGCGCAACTCAGCCCTCAGCTCAAGTGCATCAAGAGATGGATGGGCAACGTTTAGGTCATTATTGTGTTCCTGAAATACTCAGATCAATCAACAAAATAAAAACCAAAATGCATTTGTAAATTGGACATCAACTACCATATAATATATTTTTATACAAAAACAGAAATGCAACTCAGCCCTCAGCTTAACTGCATCAAGAGATGGATGGGGAATGTTTAGGTCATTATTATGCTCATGAAATATGCAGATCAATAAAAATAAATAGAAACCAAAATTCAAGATGCTAATTATGATCTCCAAATCTAAAATGATGGCACATTTGATGCATTTTAAGATGGAATGCAGATGAAAAATCATTTAAAATATCAGTGTTTAGATTGGTAAGTAAGAGATGTCCACCAGATTCGAAACAAGGTCTCCTCGTTGCAAACACCCTCAACTTCCTGCTCAACGAATGGGCACAATTTGATTAAAGAATAGCTGTGAAAATCTAGTCCTTGGGAACATACTTGCAGAGCCCTGAAAAGTACAGGTTCTTGGAGACGATAAAGAAAAGCCTCGACACCATCCTGAGTCCTTTGGCTGATAAACCCTCCTAAAACCTTTCTGATAGAAGAAGCAAGCATTTTAGAAGAGGCATATATAGCCCCTTCAACTAAACCTTCAATGCAATTGTTTTCGATCTCTTCAAGCGAGGAACCCTTTGCAAATCTCCATGCCTTGTACAGAATTTCCCCTCACTCAGAATATTGCAATAATGTTCATTTGCTTCAAGAATTTAAATAAATAACTTGTTCTTCATGCTATTAAACTACCCACTGTATGAGAATGAGACAAGCCTTGGGATATTATCAACAATTGTTACATGTTTTGATGAATTCCATATACAATGATACACTTATTTCATAGAACTTTCAGCTTTATGGTTGACTCTGAAATATATATATTTTATTTCAAGCAGAAATTTACATACATTCAGTAGCATTGGGGGCATATCGAAAAATCTCTTTGAGCTTGCCTAAAAAAACTGTTAAGACATCACTACCTACTTTACAAAACTTTCAAAAAGGAATAGTCCATCCACTCTGTTTGCAACTTTGCCTTATTGAGCAATGAGAGACTCCTTCCCGGGCAATGAATCTCGCCACCATTGCTCGCAAAACGCAGTCGCCATGGCCTCGACACGATTTCCCTTTCCTCATTCATTCTCCCATCCTGCTAATTGAATTCACCTAATTCGCACTAGCATTCATTCTCCCAGCTCACCGATTTCCATTGCTTGCACCCACAAACAGTAGGACGCATTCAAAAGAGGCTAGCGTAGGCAAGGGAAAGAAGTAATTTGGGATGACAGAGTGTAATTATAGTAACTAGGAAGAGAAACTGTGGAGAAATCCTGAAGGAATCTGGAAGGTTGTAGCAGAGCTGAGAGTCTGGGCAAGGTTAGGAACCAAACAACCTGGGTGGTTGTGTCTTAGGTTGTTCAAGAGGCCAAGAACCTGTATTACAGGAGAGACCCAGCAGGCAAATAGCTGAGTGGACCCAAGCAAGGGTAACAGGGGTTAAGGCGGCTAGAGCACAGGAAGAACCCACAAGAAGAGAGGCAGTCATTTCTTCAGTTTCTCCCACAACAGAAGCAATGGAACTGCAAGCCCTTGCCTCACACGATTTCCCTACAAAACTATGGTAGCTCGAGCCTTTCCATTTCGGGGATATTTGGCAGCCCGACCCTATAAAATATAGCCCAATGTATTAGAGTATTGTTGTATTAAATAAAAAAACCTAATACCCCTTAATATATAAGCAATATAATATTTGAGAAAACCCTAATATTTAATTAACCCAATATGAACGAACGTGGTATGGTATTGGCCCCCGAGTGAAGCCCCCGTGGACCACAGAGGAGTGCTGAAGTTGATAGAGATCAAATTGATGTTGTAAAATATTTTACTGTTGCTTTAGCGCTATTCAGAAATAGTACAACACTTCAGATCTCATTTTTGGTTAAATGTTGACGTGGAGATCTTCAACTATACCTCTCTTATTGTTATATGATCAATATGTTTATTTTATCAACTGTTAGTGAAAGAGATGAAAATTATGTTATAAGATTACTGCCCATTACATCTCCAGGACCAACTTCAGTACAGGGACCACAGAGGAGTGCTGAAGTTGATAGAGATCAAATTTATGTTGTAAAATATTTTACTGTTGCTTTAGCGCTATTCAGAAATAGTACCACACTTCAGATCTGATTTTTGGTTAAATGTTGACGTGGAGATCTTCAACTATACCTCTCTTATTGTTATATGATCAATATGTTTATTTTATCAACTGTTAGTGAAAGAGATGAAAATTATGTTATAAGATTACTGCCCATTACATCTCGAGGGCCAACTTCAGCACAGGGACCACAGAGGAGTGCTGAAGTTGATAGAGAACAAAATTATGTTGTAAAATATTTTACTGTTGCTTTAGCACTATTCAGAAATAGTACCATACTTCAGATCTGATTTTTGGTTAAATGTTGACGTGGAGATCTTCAACTATACCTCTCTTATTGTTATATGATCAATATGTTTATTTTATCAACTGTTAGTGAAAGAGATGAAAATTATGTTATAAGATTACTTCCCATTACATCTCGAGGACCAACTTCAGCATAGGGACCATAGAGGAGTGTTGAAGTTGATAGAGAAAAAAATTATGTTGTAAAATATTTTACTGTTGAGAGAAATGAGGGATATTTTTATTTGGCATCCCACCACCCTTCCTTATACTGTGATGATGAATTTTCAGGTTATATAGAATGACTGTACATTTGAGAGATATATGACTGGTTGTACCTTCCCCACCTTGATTGAGCTATGATTGGTCTTGTGGTACCTTATCTTTCACTTGTGTTTAATGGGGCCATTTACCCTCCTTGAGTAACTTTTTTAAAACCACCTTGTTGAAGTTTTGCTCTTATAGATTACTATGGTTGTTTGGCCACATTTGGAGCATACCCTTGGTTCTAAGCGTCATGGGTCTTCTACTACCCACACTTATATTGTTATGACCATTGTTTATATTTTCTCATTTTATGACCATTGTTTATATTTTTACCCAGACTTCAGATCTGATTTTTGGTCTAATGTTGACGTGGAGATCTTCAAGTATACCTCTCTTATTGTTATATGATCAATATGTTTATTTTATTACCTGTTACTGATTGAGTTATTAAATACTTGTTGTACCTTCCCCACCTTGATTGAGTTATTATTGGACTTGTGGTACCTTGTCTTTGACTTGTGGTTAATGCGGTCATTTAACCTCCATTTTTTTATACCACCTTGTTGAATTTTTGGCCTTATAGAGTACTTGACTTTGATCACCTGTGATCAGTTGTGGTGTGCTGATAATAACTTCTCTTCTGCTGAGACTTGGTTGAAGTTTATAATTTTTGTGACTTTATTTATTTTGAGTTATGTACTGTGCTTGAATGTCATTGACCTAATCAACACCAATCATTTCTCTCTCTCTGGTTTGTACACACCCTTTTGTAGGTTCAACTGGTTCCTAGAGAAGATTGGCCTCTCTGAGGCACAAACAGTCTTTTCTGAAAGTAACACTTCTGAGTGTATTTTCAAGAATGGTTTCACACCTAGGTTGGTATCTTCAACTATATCTCTCTTTTTGTTATATGATATATATGTTTATTTTATTACATGTTACTGAATATTAGTTTATCATTTTAGTTTGCTTGTCAGTGTAACTCAATATTATAATCTGTTGATATGGTAATTTTGAATTTATCATACATTGCAAAATGTTGTTTAAGCCTTATGATTATTCAAAGGACACAAGGAAACACTCTCTACATGAAGAAAAAAAGAAAACACTCTCTTCTATGCACAAGGATCTCCCCAGCTTGTCTCTTGTTACAAAGTCATGGCCTATAAATCCACAACTTGCAACAATTGGGTCTTGCTGTTTAGTAGGGGTGGTTTGTGGCAGAGTTCTTTATGTTTCCAATGTGGGAGATAGGTGTATTTGTAGGGTCAAAGTCTAGAAACCAAAGGTTTAAAAAATATGCAAGACCTACCCCAAAAACAAGGAACCCGGTACATCCTTTAAGATGTGTTTTCTGTCTTTCATATTTTTTAAGTAGATGATGAAAACCCCCTAGAACAAAAACTAACAGGGACAAGTTGGGGTCCAATTTTCTTGTATCCAAGGCACTAGATAATCTGCTAAGGGCCATATGCCAATAAATATGTGGATTAATGCATTTTCCTTGTGATCTTACAAGGTTTCCAAAACATTTCTTGACCTTATAATAAATTTTGGGGTTTCTTCCATTTATCTTGCTAAAAAATTGCCAGATTTTGGTGTTGATTATGAATGAAAGAGATTTCCACTTGCCTTAACTCATATTTGAAGGAACATGATTACAACACTTGCATTTCAGATGGCTTAGCACATCTAGAGCTAGAAGGGATTTTTGCATCAATTCAGAAACAACCTTGAAAGTAGAACCCTACAACTCAATCACAACATTAATCACAGTTACTATTATTGGATTTTTGACCTCAAGAGCTGTTGCAGGATCTGTCACATTGGGAGGGCCAGGTTAGAGTCAATCCAAATTGAGAGGCTACTCCCATGGTTTTTTTCTCTGGGGAATATGAGAGCTTTGTGGAGGACAAGGACATTTTGCTCCCCTTGAGTGCATAGGCACCATCTTTCTTATTGCCAACACTGTTGATGTATATGTAACTTTGGAATGTATTTCACATATATGTATATTGTATTCCTATAGAGATGTTATTATTCCTCTATACGGAAGTGTCGTCATTTATATTGTAAGTGTTGTAACTTATACTTGATGGGTTATTAGACCACCTTGTTGGGGTCGGCCCTGTATAAGTCATGTGGGTCAAAGGGTTATTAGACCACCCTATTGGGGGTCGGCCATGTGGGTCAAAGGGTTATTAGACCACCCTAGTGGGGGTCGGCCTAGTCAGCATTATGTTAAGTGGTTAAGTTGAGGCTGACCTAGTTGAGTAAAGGTCAAGTCAAGTTAGTGTATAAATAGAGAGTGTGTCTCTCTCATTTTACACATTCTATTCTCTCACTCACACTCGGGAGAGTGGCGCACTTGTGGAGGAGGAGGTTCTGCTGCTAGGAGAAGACTATCTTTTGTATTCTGGTTGTATCATTGCTCTATCTATCTTTGAGGAAGTTATTGGGGTTTTTCACCTTTATGGTTTTCCCCAAGTAAACTCTATGTCTCTTGTGTGCTTTCATTATTGTGTCCATGATTGATATGCTATAGATTTGCTGTACATGTTGTTCTCTCAGTTAAGATCCTAGATCAGATTGAAGTAAATTCTGAAAATTTAACATGGTATCAGAGCTAGCCTGAAAGGAGGCATGATATGGCATGTATGACACTTGTTGCACTTACGATGCTAGGGCTTGATATAGCAAAAAACAGTCATCGTAGAACTTTCGCTATAAATCTGTTTTGGTGAAGTTTTAGGATCTGAAACTTTTACAAGTCGAATATAAGATCCCCATGTACCTTTTGTCCAAAGGAAAACCTCTAATTCGTTGTGCTTTGTGATTTATGATCTGTACAATATAGGGTTTCTGCCTCTTCCAGATCTGAGTCAAAATCAGGTGACCTTGGGAAAAAGGTCATAACTTGGGCTAGGAAGCTCCAAATGAAATTTCGTAAAACGTGACAGGTAGTACACAAACTGTACTATATTAGGAAAATGTTTCAGAGGCCGAAGTTGAACCAGTGACACGTGGCACGCCATACAAGTGTGATCTCCTGTATTATCCCATAAACAGATCACATTGCGACACCTGGCATAACTCCCTCTAAGAGAATCCAATTGAGGTCAGACCTATCGGGATGGAAATACAACAGGTCGGGATATCTTAGAAAAATGTTTCAGACTCTGTGGATCAAAAAGTTCAGAGTTACACCAGAAACAATCAGGTACATATTTCTTTCAAAACAGAATTATTTTTGAGCACCTTCATTCATGGCTTCCGGAATTTAGGGATTCAGAGAAAGTTGGAATTTTTGTAATAGGAGACCACGGCTGAATGCTACTCATCAAAATAGAAATTTAGAGACCAAGATCAAAATTTTTGGTTGGGCAGAAGGCCAGGCTTGATCAGACCCTAGTTCGGGACTTTGATCAGAAAAGTGGAAAATTAGGGCTCTGTAAAAATGGGAATTTTTGAAATCTGTGACCATGGTTGGAAGCTCCTCAGAAAAATAGAATCTTAGAGATTTGGATCAAACCTTTTGATTGGGAAGAAGAGTGGGCTTCATCAAACCCTAGTTCGGGGTCACGTCCAGTGAATTCGGAAGTTTCAAAGGAAAAATTGAGGAGTGAAACTTTGCAGTTTTCAAATTCTGAATATACCAGCTTGATCAGCTCATCAAGGCGCATATTTCTATCCTTTCGGAAGTTTGAAATTCAAAGTTTGAATTTTTGGGGTTTCTTTTACAAACCCTAATCTAGCTCTAGGTCCAGTTCTTGCAAATCAAGTGGATTGGGTTAATCCTAGAAGAACATGGATTGGTCACCTGCATAAGTGAAGAAGTTCTTGTCTGAGAGGGAGATGAGGCTAAGGCCTTCCATAAGAAGATTACAAGCAATCCTGATAGGTATGGCTTACAGGTATGTCTCATGGTTAATTTTATCATATGTTTGTCTTCATATCATTACAGTACAATCTTGATTAATTACTAGACTTGTCGTATCACCTTAATAGAAGATATTCATTGATTAAGGTTTTGACACTTATGAATGTTCTAATGTATTGTGATGTTGTATGAGGTTTATGTTGTTCGCTAACATAAAAGGTACACCAAGAAAGACAAATCATGTTCTACTTCAAGAACATATGATCATGGTGACATGAAGACAAAGATTCATTTATTGTCATGGATCACATAGAAGATCTACTTTCGAGGTATGTATAACTTGGTCCTACAATGGTTAACCTATGAGACATGCAGGTTACTAGCACAAGTCACTGAAGAGAACCAAAAGACATTATGCGGGTATGTTATACATAACTAGCTAGCATGCTAATCCAGGTATGTTTTTCCTATATCAAGCTAGAGTCCTACCTTGTGTTAGAATCTTATACTGTTGTGTTGTTGATAATGATTATTCATGAAGTCATAGGTTTGGATAGTCATGGTTGTATGCATATTATGTTTCTTACCATAATCAATGATATGACTAACCAGAAGAATCATGAAGGTACAGGTTTGAGCAATCATGGGTTTGTGCATTGATGATTTAAGTAATCAGAAGAGACCTATGATCAAATAAGAATATGCATGAGTAAAAGAAGACTTCCCTGAAACCTTGAATACTAATGTTTATTATCTGTGAATGATCATGAATATACATGTTTAAGATTATTGTGTTTTGATAGTATTAAGATTATACTAATAAATGTGTGATTATGCATGAGTCCTCAAGGATAACACAATGATGATACTAATAAGCATGCATAGTGATTAAGGATGGATATAAGTTCAAGGACAGGTAATCTAGGAAGCAAATATCAAGAGGGAGCACACTCTAGTTGTTCCTGCAAGAAAGCAAAGGAGCACACTTCAGTAGTTTCTGCAAGGATGCAGATATTCAGAGGTAGTTGACCACTTCTCACAATCCACATCAGAATGGAGTTGCAAAGATTCAGAGGGAGTCCACCCAGCAACCAAACAAAGATAAGTATTTGAATTGTCATTTCTTACATAATGTTATTCAATGATGTATATGCTTATGTTCCTAGAATTAGGTTGTGTATTATGCATATTAGAATAGTTGCATTGATGAACAATATACTACTAATATGCATGGGTAAGTGGCCTATGGCACTGTACAACATTCCATTGCTACTTATCTAGAATGAAACCTCTTTGTTGACATGTTAGGAGTTGTGCACACTCTTAACAATGTTCTGGTAGAGATTGGAAGGCATCTAGAAAGTTACAGAATATGGATAAATGTTGTATTGAAGCATTGGCTAAGATAACTGCATGACTGTATGACATATTTCTTTATGTGTAAGAATTTGTTCTGAAAACTATGAGATGTTTTCTAATAATGCAATTTAACTTGTTGTGTAGGAAAGATCGTATACCATCACCTACAAAAGAAGGACTCAACATTTGTTCAGCAACAAAGTTATCTATTGAAAATATTGAAGATATTGAAGTTCCCAGGATTTGGGAAGAATGCCATGATTGAGGAGTACCAGTCGATCATGAAGATGTTTGGGATGCAGTCCCAAGACCTGAAGGGGAGTCTGTATTGACTTCCAAGAGGATCTACAAGATCAAGCATGCTGCAGGTGGTAGCATAGAGACTTTTGCTCCTGTAGCCAGATACACTTCCATTAAATCAGTACTTGCTTTGGCTGCAGTAATGAAGAGGAAGATACACTTTCTTGAATAGTGTAGTTGAAGAAGAAGTATATGTGGTGCAGCTACTTGGTTCTGAGACACATGACAGGGACTCATATATGTGCAGAACTTGGTATGGTAGGATAGATAGCTTTCTATCCAGTTTGGGCTTTACCAAGAGTAAAGCGGATTCCAACCTTTACTACAAGGTTGAGGAAGGAAATCCAGTGATACTACTTTTGTATATGGATGACTTGTTTGTAACAGGTGAGGATAGATTGATTGCCGACATGCAGCGGAAGTTTGCTGCTGAGTTCGAGTTGAAGAACTTGGGGATGATGCACTATTTGTTTTTGGCATGGAGGTGTGGAAGAGTGCAGATGGAATCTTCCTTGGAAAAGGGAAGTATGCAGTAGAGATCCTGAATCTTCTATGTGATACTTCATCTGATCCGGTTGATGTCACTGTGTATCGTCAGATGATTGGGTCCTTGATGTACCTGATGAACACGAGACTAGATATTTGCTTTGTGGTGAAAACATTGAGCCAGTTCCTGACAGATCCAAGGAGTGTTCACCTGGTTGCTATAAATCATATTCTGAGGTACCTGAAGGGTACGGTTGACTATGGGCTCAAGTATGACGCAAATCAAAAGTTTAACCCGCAGGGTTATCTTGATTCAGACTGGGCAGGCAGTGCTGTAGATAAGAAGAGCACTCCTGGGTGCTGCTTCAGTATGGAATTAGGTGTGATCTCTTGGTTTAGTAGGAAGCAATCCTGCGTAGCACT
Source organism: Larix kaempferi (assembly GCA_027924585.1). Classification (NCBI taxonomy): domain Eukaryota; kingdom Viridiplantae; phylum Streptophyta; class Pinopsida; order Pinales; family Pinaceae; genus Larix; species Larix kaempferi. Next base: position 3,369,346 of record BSBM01000254.1, read on the forward strand.
GAGTACAGCCGAGGCAAAGTATGTTGCAACATGTTCAGCTAGTTGTGAGGCAGTATGGCTACGGAAGCTACTGTTTGAGTTATTTGATCTCCCATTGGAGGCTACTAGTATCTTTTGTGACAACTAGAGTTGTGTGAAGCTGTCCGAGAACCCAGTGTTCCACGACAGGTCGAAACACATAGAGATTAAATATCACTATATCAGGGATATGGTACAGAGAGGAGCGGTGAAGCTCCTGTATGTTGCGACGGACGAGCAGATTGTAGATGTGCTGACGAAGCCACTAGCCAGAGTGAAGTTCGAGTACTTTAGAGAGAGGCTTGGTGTTCTTGAGATCGACGACACTTCGAGGAAGAAGTGATGAACACATTTGCTGAAGCCATTCCAAGCATGTTGGAAGGAGGATCCTTCACAAGGCTATGGATGTAAGCGCTGGATGATGAGCATCGGGATGATGTTCTAGTTTCTACTTTGTATGATAGTTGGATAATTTATATGTATATGTATGTACGCATCATGTTGGATGCTGGATATGATCGGTTGGATCATTTGTATGTATTTTGTATATGCATCATGTCGGATGCTTGGACCATGTATCTGTATATGTATCAGGTGGATACATTGTATGATTAGGTAGATCATGTATGTTGATATGTATCATGTATTTGTATTTGTATCAGGTGGATACACTGTATGATCAGGTGGATCATGTATGATGATATGTATCAGGTAGATACTTGGTATGCATCAGGTGGATGCATTGTATGATCAGGATGATCATGATGACGAGCTTCAGGGTGTTGCTCCAGATGATATGTATCAGGATGATATAGTGATGATGATCAGTGTGATCATGAGCATCAGGATGATGCTTTGTGCGATGATTATCTGTTGGATCATGAGTATTAGGTTGATACTTGGAGGTCAGAGATGATATGTGGCAGGTTGTGCAAATAACATGTAATTAGTCCTGTGAGATCTTGCCGGCCGTGCTGCGGCACATAAATGTTCCTGGGATACTCTTTCCGGTATTGATATGTAGTATGTAATCAGTCCTCAGATATCTGATAGGTTGAGTTGTGTGCTTGTAATCAGTCCTGGGATGAGGTATTACTACAGAGACATGTAATCAATCTTGGAGATCCGAGAGGTTGAGCTATGTGCTCGTAATTAGTCTTGGGATGCTCTTTAGAGATCTTGCCGGTCGTGTTGCGGCACATAAATGTTCCTGGGATGCTCTTTAAAGGTTTTGTCTATCCACATGTAATCAGTCTTTGAGATCCGAGAGGTTGAGCTGTGTGCTCGTAATAAGTCCTGGGATGCTCTTTAGAGATCTTTCCGGTTGTGCTACGGCACATAAATGTTCCTGGGATGCTCTTTAAAGGTATTGTGGAGGAGATGCATGTAATCAGTCCTGGGAGATCTCGCCGGTCGTACTTAGGCACATAAATGTTCCTGGGATACTCTTTCCGGTATTGCATCCGCACATAAAATTAGTCCTGAGAGGCCACCTCTATCAGACCGTTCGCACAGATGATGAAGACCTACAGGTGGTGGGCCTACATCCAGTATGAAAAAGGACTAGCTCTGTAGAACTTCCTATGATGAGTAGATTCAGAGATTGATTGAGATGGCAATAACAGTGACGATGATGATGACTTGATGATGATTATCCAGTGATGATGATCCAGAGAAGAAGACTTGTGCTAGAAGACCTGTGTCGAGAAATACCTTCCTAGTTAAGAGGGAGTGTTGATGTATATGTAACTTTGGAATGTATTTCACATATATGTATATTGTATTCCTATAGAGATGTTATTATTCCTCTATACGGAAGTGTCGTCATTTATATTGTAAGTGTTGTAACTTATACTTGATGGGTTATTAGACCACCTTGTTGGGGTCGGCCCTGTATAAGTCATGTGGGTCAAAGGGTTATTAGACCACCCTATTGGGGGTCGTCCATGTGGGTCAAAGGGTTATTAGACCACCCTAGTGGGGGTCGGCCCAGTCAGCATTATGTTAAGTGGTTAAGTTGAGGCTGACCTAGTTGAGTAAAGGTCAAGTCAAGTTAGTGTATAAATAGAGAGTGTGTCTCTCTCATTTTACACATTCTATTCTCTCACTCACACTCAGGATATTGGCGCACTTGTGGAGGAGGATGCTCTGCTGCTAGGAGAAGACTATCTCTTGTATTCTGGTTGTATCATTGCTCTATCTATCTTTGAGGAAGTTATTGGGGTTTTTCACCTTTATGGTTTTCCCTAAGTAAACTCTGTGTCTCTTGTGTGCTTGCATTATTGTGTCCATGATTGATATGCTATAGATTTGCTGTACATGTTGTTCTCTCAGTTAAGATCCTAGATCAGATTGAAGTAAATTCTGAAAATTTAACAAACACTTGATCCAATTGTAGCTTCATATGATGACTCCATGACTTTTGATGTATTTCTTAGTTCAAGCCTATGTATTATATTTATCTACTTTGTTTCGCATATAAAGTTAGGTATTGCAGACATATCATGATTCATTTTCTCAATGCACTAGAACTTCTCGTTGTTTTTATCAAGCTGAGGATATGTTGGAATAGGTAATGGCATAGTAGATGCAATAATCATACCAAATATATAAGGACATTACAGTGTTGCCATGTATTTTTAAAATAAGATATAAGGTAAGATAACTTCATTAATGTCCACAAATGACCAAAATAGGTCAATGGGACTAGAGAGTACAAGTCACAGTTGTAGTGTGGGAGTGCCAAGGCAACTTTAAATGCCCAAAAAAACAATACGAATGAAAATAATAGTAAATGAGAGGGGGTAAAACTTGACAGAGAAAGATATTGCTTTATACTTGAAGTAGAAGAAGATGAAAAAATGAGAGAGTGAATGTCCTTGTCATCATCAGTAAGTGTCATTTCACTCTCCATATGATCTTGTTGTCCACAACAACAAAATTGGTAGGTTGTAATTCAAACCAAAAAATGTTTACCCAAGTACATATTATTGTTCATTAAAATCTTTGAATTTTGTTGAAGCATTTTCCTATTAAGAGATTATCATAGAGTTGGTAGTATATATAAAATATTAGTTGTCATTCATCTCTTAGAAATCCTATCACTGCTCAAACTTTGACAAAAGGAAAGAGAATAGACCACCTTTGGAAATTGTTCATTTTGATATCTTATATGGATACTTTGCTTGTACCCTTGACCCCAAATAATGAATTAATTTCAATGAAAATTCTTCACAAGATTAACAAACCTTGATAATACCTAACACATGGATCCAACTTATGAGGGAGATACATATAAGAAATTCTCATGTGATACTGAAAATTGCAATTTTCCTCTGGAATGTCTTTTAACTTATGAGTGTTGTGATTATCACATGAGCACTTTTTGTCTGACTTTGAATTTTTGGGATATGGTTTCAATATGTAGGAACTATTGAAATCATTGGAAGCATTCAACTTGATATTATTTAGAATTGGAATTAAGGCAACGATACACACAAATAGAGGAGTGCAATCTTATTTAAAATCTAGAAGAATTTATGAGGAATATTGAAACCAGTGATGTTTCATCCAAATGCCAAATTTCTGCTAGAGAAGCACGATTGCACAATCTTGCACATAAATGAGCCTTTTCCTCAAGTTTTGTATTAACATTTGTTTTGATTCTTTATGCATGTTTACAAAAATGATGTATAGGTCTTTCCTTTATTTTTCAAATAATGTTTTTTCCAATAGTATTAATCAAGCCACTTGTTTAGGGTTTCCTTCCACTTAACACATCCAGGAGCAACTTTGAGGGTCTTTTGTGCACAACTCTCAGTACTTGGGATATTCTTGGGCCTGAAATACCTCATGAATGAGTGATGAGATGAGAAATTATAGTTTGGAATACTCCTTGTAGCATTGATTGTTGATTGTTTCGTTGACAAGTGTCACAAGTTGTGACAAATTTTTGGATGCATTAAATTTTTATTTATTTTTAACAGTCCAGGTATTGTCGATATATCGACGAACATTCGTGTATCCCATAGAAACTCTTTCCATGCAGGTGTTGAACCTGCCACGAAAATTTGGGAATCGGCGTGTGGATACTGAGACGATGTTTCGTGGAAATGTAAACTTGTTTCGACGCAGGTGCTGAAATTACAATGAAAGTTTGGGAATTGCTTCGTGGATACTGGGATGAGGATTCGTGGAAAATGTAAAATTGTTTCGATGCAGGTGCTAAACCTTCCATGAAAGTTTGTGGATCTCTACGTGGAAATTGAGACGATGATTCGTGGAACTACAAACATGTTTCCACGCACATTCGTGGAACTTGAAGAAGCTAAACATCGATATAGAAATGCAACCTCATGGATGGATTCCTCTTCCATAGATATGAGAACTGTTCTGTACTTGACACGTGGCCAGCAAGAAGCGTTGCTATTGCCACGACGAGGAATTTTCGTCCCTATATCCACGAATATGTTTCCACGAAAAAATGAAACACCAATCGTTGCAACAGGGACGAAAATTCATGGCAATTACAACGAACAATCCTGGCAAATTTGACCATATGTAGTAGTGTAAATATCCATCAAAATAAGATCGACAACTTCCAATATATATAAATTAACAAGATAATACTGATAAATATCATCATCATCTATAACTAAAACGCGTGAAAGTCAAGTATACCAATATATCAATAATATGTCAAAATGATACACGTCAAAATGATATAGGTATCATAATGAGGTTTGAACAACAACCCATGATACATTCAATATAATCCACATCATTGACTACCACTGGAAATATTAACATCATCATTGTCTTTTCCATCATCATCTAGATCATCGTCATCATCATCATCATCATATTCATCATCATCATCTTCATCATCATCATCTTCATCTTCATCTTCATCATCTTCATATTCATCATATTCATCTTCATCTTCATCATCCTCTCCTAAATCTGATCCGGAGTGAATATACTCAGGATCTTCATCAATTGGATCATCTAGTTATATTTCATTATGATGCAGAAAAAACAATAAAAAATAAAAGTTAGTATTAATTTCATGCTATAATTCATATTTGTGTTGTATTTATAATATTACAGCATATGAAACTAAACCATAATCATATTACATCATACCAAAGTGTACCATAATCAAATATAAGATAAGTTAAGTTAAAACTAACACGTCATTCAAATTATGTAAAACATGCAACAATTTTAATAAATGTTAGTAAAGATCATAAAAAGATGAGTAATAAAAGTTAACTATCAACTAGAAAGTGTATTACATGAGCTCAAGTTTCAACCCTCTCATGTCATTATTTAAAAGTTTTTTTGTCAACATTGACTTTGCAATATATACAAGTTTAAAATAAAAAACAATTATAGATTCCATAGTTGAATTGAATAGACCAATACTGACATAACTGGAATATTACAATCAAATCCATCATATATTATATTCCACGCCCATAATTGCTAAAGTTATCATATATATATGTACACCCCACATGTTTGTTAGAGATGAGTTGTCATTGATGTCAAACATGGTGCCATTGATGTGAGACAATGTGTTGAAGATGATTAGATTTAATGAATAAACTATATGATTCTTGTTAACCATTGATAAAGTATTTGACAATGTCGCTATCGAAAGTTGAGAGTTTCTGTAGTGACTTCCATACAAACAAAATGCACCGCACTACCGAAATTTGGGAGTTTCCGTAGTGACTTCCATATGAAATAGAATACGCTTCACTACCAAAAATTTTGGGCACACTATTCATCACCCCCGATGCCATGATCAAAAGATTCAATCTCATGCTTCCAATCACGAGATTGTCTTGTGATGAAGAGTGATGATAATTTATGGTCCAAAAAATGGTCTATGTGACCCACTAAATGGTCCTAGCTATCCATGTTACCCAAGTTGTAAATAAAAAATGAGTGGGATTCACAATTGCATAAGTACACAAGAAAAAAGATGAAGAATAAGCTGTGAGGAAAAGTCAGTATGCTGCAAAACGAAGCCAAGCCAATCATGTTGAAGCCCTTAAAGAAATCCTTGAAGACACAAAGCAATGATGGTGCAAGCAAAGCTTGACGTATGTCAAGTCTTGAAGAAACATTTGAAGTATGCAAGGGTTCAAGTGTTAAGATGAAGTGACAAGCCTCCCAAACAAGCAAATCATCCCTCCTTCTACAAGCCTACAATGCAAGAAGCTGACCCTCCTACATGTAATATTTGCAAAGGAAAATATGTGAAGTTTACCTCCTTTGTAGCCTACAAATGTTAAAACATTTAAACTTTAGATATGCAAGTAGGCTCTGTTTTAGCAGTGCAATAACTAAAATACAATTGTGTAAGGTCGGACCTCCTATTCAGCCCCAAAATACATGTTGAATGTGTATTTATAAGAAAGAAATGCGCTCTCATTTGAGGGAATAAAAAGAACAATGAAGACATTGAATGAGGTCCGAGGTAGCAGGAATAATATAACAAAGAATTAAGTGTCAAGTGTAGGATAAAGAATGAAAAAGGTTGAAATATTGGTCAAGATTAGACTGTGGTTTTTGCAGGGCTGTTAGTGCCACAAGTTTTCTAGGTGTGAATTGTGTTTGAAGACAATCTTGGACACACTTGTTGAGAGTTATTTTTGACAGTATTTTAAGGATAGTATGGGCATGGTTTTGAAGGCATCCTTGGACAATTTAGGATACAGAGGAGGGCATATTTAAAGAGTAATTATGGACAGATTTGAAGGATCTTTTGGGGCCATTTTTTAACAAACTTGAGGGGGTAATTATTGAGCAGGTTTGTGAAAGAAATATGTCGTTTGGTGAAGGATTGTTGTCACATGACTATTCATCATTGAAGTCTTGAAAACTGGGTTTAAATAGTTGTTTTGAAAACTTTGTTATTGGATGAGTATTCTCGCTAGTGACCGAGGATACATTTAGGATGAATGTTTGATTGAACGAGGACTCATTAAGGTAAACGAATACACTAGGACAAAGAATGAGCTGTAAGAATACTTGAGAATTGAGACAATGAAACATCTTGAAGAACGTGAGACATATCTCCTTGTTGACTTGTGTTAGAAGAGTAAAGTTAAGGCCTTGATTGTTGATAAGTGTTGAAGACAGAGAACACTAGTTGAGGTAGCATTGAGTGACTGAGTTCTGGACCAATAGAGAATATTTGGTGAGCAAAATATTAAGAAGACTAGACCTGTAGTATATTTCCTTGGAGTGAGTGCATATCAGACACAATACTAAAGAAGATAGTGAAAGAGCTATGAAATCTAGGCAAGAACATGACAGAGGTGTAAGCAAACTCTGATCATAGTATGGTTGTGACTGAAGCAGATTGGAAGTGTATTTGAGTTTGAGAAGTTTGTTGACACAAGTTGGAGCTTTCGTCTAGGGGGTTGAAGACTCCTCTAGTTGTAGCTGGAAAACAAGGGAGTTTTGAAGTTCAAAACGTATCTTCCATAGGGTACACTATAGAGTGTACCCTATAGAAAAATGGGATGCTTTCTACCAAGAAGGGCAATGTTGGCTATTTGGATTACGATAAGAGAGATTGATGTCATTAGCAAGAGGCTACTTTTTCTTGATTCTTGAATTATATGATAGGAGGGGAAAGAAAACACTAAAAAAACATCATTAGTTATTTTATTCACAAAAACCTAATTTGTTTAAGACTATGTCATTTGTCATTTGAATTCCTCAATAACGTGAAATTATACAATGGTCAAAATGGAATACTTGTTGTCAATGTTCACCATGGATATAACCAAGAAGACTCTTTGGTTGCTAACCATGATTCAATTGATCGTGGATCGTCTCGATCAATGCATTTTCATATCTTCTTATCTGAGACAAACCACGATGAGAATTTCCTTAATAATTCTTCTTCTTCAATAATAAAAGTAGATTTTGGGAAGCCTCTCACAAAAAACTTGAAAGTAGATAAGATTCATCTAGATTGACCTCCAGACATCGACTCGGGTTACTGTAGTGGTGATATTTTGATTAGGAATGTACGGACACAATCATCTGCTACAAATCGCATCCTCAAGTTAAAGCACACCGAAAAGGGGAGGGTTGATCAGGTTGTTCTAGAAACTAATGATGATGGGAAAAAAGTTCCAGAGTAAGACTAAGAGAAGTAAGATCATTGTTCCTTGGAGACTAGTTTTCGATCATGCATGGGAAAAAAGAGTTGTGGGTTTATTGTGGGGAAAATAGCACAAAGGTGTGCAGATCTTCCCACTTTGGAGGTGAAATCCTTGGAGGTTGTTAACAAGGCCCAATATTGTGTTACTAAAGCAATTGTAATGACTTCAAATTGATCTTGCAAGCTCTTGTTAGTAAACAAAACAAAATAAAAATGAATAACATGAAATAAAAAAAAGAAAGACTAAATATGTGCAAACCACAACAACAAGAAGATGCTAGAACCAATTTAGATTTCCCAATGGTCAAGCTTGTTACATGTAGTGTCACCTAGGAGGTCCAAGCTTTAAGGGAAGACAACAATCTCCCTTAGGGAGTGTCATGTCCCCAGTTAAATGATTTTTAGATAAATAATTAAGTTGGCCTACCTAGTTCCTAAGGGTTATGTGGAAGAATTAAAATATTGGCATTTAACCCCAAGGTCTATAGTTTCTCATGAAAATTCAATATTTTAAATTTTCGGTGGAAAAATATGCCAATAAATTATGGAATAAATGTTAAATATTCCAAAATTAAGTGGCATTGGGTCCTAGTTGGACTTGGGGGGTGCATAAGTGGACATGTGGGGACCACATGAGAGAATATTCCTCCTTTAAACATGGATCCATCCCCAAATTCAAGTTGGAAGGGAAGAGGTAACCTTCATGAAGGAAGAGGAAGATTCATAGGGCTAAAAATAGGAAATAACAGATTCTATGACAACTATGACAAGTACTATGACACTTATGACAGATTCTATGACACCTATGACACTTATGACAGATTCTATGACACCTATGACAATGTAAGAGCTAAAAATAGACCAAGAGGGCGCATGAGAGGAGTTACACTTCTCCAAAGCATTCAAAATATTCCCCAATTCGAATTCATGGAGGATTTGGAGACAAACGATGAGCCAAGTGTCATGTGGGGCTAATGAAGGGTCATAACCCCCACTAATTTGAATTTCGTGAGTAATTAGGAGATAATTTGAGTTCTAAGGAGGTAAATGAGTCAAATAAACTTATTAAAAGGAGGCCAGGTCGAAATAGAGGAGCTTTTGGAGAGATTCAAGCTTGTCCTTGCACGGTGGTTGTTCATCCTCCCTGCCTTAGAACCAATTTCGAGGGTGAAAGATTCCCATCAAAGTTGGTTGATGGAGAGGCCATTCAGACATATAAACAGAGCTTCATGGATATGTTTTGATGCAGGTTCAACCCTCATATGATTTCTAGTTCATATTCTCTCATTCTTCTCCATTCTCATTAATCTACTATCTTTCTCTCAATGTTCATGTAAAGTGAGATAGCGCACTCTTTGTTGCATATAGATAATGGAAGGATGTTGTTTCGAACTTATGAAATTTTTAATGGATGCATAAATATGTAATGGATAGATCATGAGATCCACAACTCAAATTAATAAGCACTTCATGTACTATTTCTCCAAGTAACATTGATATTCGAGCTAGCTTCCTCTTTCTCTCAATGTCATGTAAAAGTGTGATGGCCCACTTCTTGTTGCCTCTAGATAATGGAGGGTTTCTATTTAGAACTTGTTGTTGCAGCAACATCCCCCCCAAATTTTGTACATATTGGGGCCCCTCATTTTACTTTTTTATAGAAAGACTGCCTAAAGAAGTTAATTCTCCTTTTTACTTAGTTTTGTTTCAACTGAGGAATCTGCTTTAAAAAAATTGAAGTTTTTCTTCTAAGTCAAAACTCACGATTCTCTCCCGAAACTGCGGAAGGAATTTAAAATTCTCTCCCGAAACTGCGGAAGGAATTTACAATTCTCTCCCGAAACTGCGGAAGGAATTTACATGTCTCTCTCGAAATTGCGGAAGAAATTTTAAAAACTCTCCCAAAACTGCGGAAGGAATTTACATGTCTCTCTCGAAATTACAGAAGAATTCACGATTCTCTCCCGACACCGCGGAAAGACTTAAAGTTACTCACTGAAATAGCGAAAACACTTAGTGCTTTTTCGAAAGAACTTAAAATTCTCTTCCGAAACTACGGAAGAAGCTCAATTTTCTCTCCCGAAACTGCGGAAGAATTCAACGAACTCGCCTGAAACTGCGGAGGAACTTGAGAGTATATCCCGAAATTGCGGAAGCTTTCACCAAATGTTGCCGTAGTAAGTTGTCAATAAAAGCTTGAGCAAAGTTATTTCGGAAATTGCGGAAGGACTTTCCGAGTCTTTTTGAAACTTCGGGACGACTCGGCAAAGCCAGTCGCGATAAGCTTCTGAGAGACAGTATTTCGAAAAGACTCACAAAGTGCTCTCGAAACGCCGAAGCAATTTTCCATCTTGTTCCACAATTATGGATGAAACTTGTAAGTCCACCCCGCAACCGACAGTCACGCTTAAATGCCAAGACGACTTGAAAAGACCGCACCGTATAAGCATTAAAACCCATTTAAAAAGGCCACCTACCCGTTTAAATGCAGCACGTGTCTAGCTTTATATAAGGGTGGTGGGGTGTCATTGATCCCATTGTTGGTTTGTTGTTCAAAGAATGCCGTTAGGAAGACCGCGTCAGCTCGCTCCAGCTCAGCGCATCCACCACCGCATCCAACTCACTCAACCACTGTCTCGTCTCCAGGTAGGCTTTTTAACCGTCATCTTTGTCTCATCTCCACATTGAGTTACTTTTTGGGTTTTCCCATTCATAACATGGCCGATAGACATTGGTAGCATAGGTCGTTTTTTGTTTTTACGGCCGCCGTGGCCCCATAGGTTTCTCATTCCTACCAACTGAAAGCCGTAGCCATGACCATCCTATTTTTTCACCGGCCGCATTCCGATCGTTTTCCTACCTTGATTCAAACTTCATACTGGCTACAGACCATTTCGCAAGTATTATTAATGACAGTAGTGGTCGGTTGAGATACTCAACCACTCACCTATTCGGCTCAGTTAATGAATGTGGAAAACAAATCCTTGTTTCATTGTTTATTCATAGGATTTTTCCGCTCCAGGCCAACCCACCATTGACCATTAGAAATGCTACGATGAAGGGCACCCTCTCTCCAAGGACTAGGAGGGAAGTAGGTTTTTTTCCACGTCATATGCTTACCTTTTTGGAAGCATTCTAAAAGATCTTGACTAGGCATTGTCTCCCTAGAATAATCAAGTCTGAGGACCATATTTCATTTTCTGAAATGATCTATTTTGCTTCCCTAGCATGCAGCTTATAATTTTGTCTATATTTCTCATTAGCATGTTAAAATTGTCCTTCTCTATGTTACACTCTCATAACATGTTGCAAATTTTTATAATGATTCACATTTGGTTGCTAGCAGGGATAAGCCACGATGCCAAAAGGTGGTAGAAAGAAAACTAAAGTGATGGAACTAGAGCCAGTGCAACTAAGGACTGAGACTATTTTCCAAGACACTAAGTGTACCATCGGCGTTCCTCCCGAGGTCCGTTGGGGAGATGTTTACCAGATGATCAAGGACCAAGATATCCCAGATGTATTATTGGAAGAAGAACAAATCTACCTCAACATCAGAACTTCGGGCATAGCTAGGGCTTCTACCCGCCCTGAATTGTTCCCATGCTCTGAAGTGATCGTGTGGATACTGGAACATGCCAACCCAGAGACAAGAGTGTTGCATGACAGCAAGGGAGAGCCATTCGCTTCATTCCATCCAGCGTATATTGCTGCAGCCTACAAATTCTCACGTCCCCAACAAGCTCTAAGTGATGAATGGTTGGGTAAGATGACTAATATTGAGATGGCCAAAAAATTATTGGTCATGGGAAAACACCTGAGGAAGAGAGATAATGATGAATATGATGTTCAGAGCCTAAGACCTCCTTTTAGGTTAATCGCCCTGATGCTATGCAGAATTTTCGGCATGCCCGATGGCACTGTATATAGGATACAATGGGCCCCCATCATCCACTTCATAGCATTAAAAGGAACTGTGTTTGACTGGGCTACTATCCTTTCGGACAGTTTGGCATCCACAGTGGCCGCTGCAAGAGAAGGTCTGGCCTTAAAAAATTCATAATTTTACATGTCTTCATATCTCATTGGCTGCATTTTGGCCAAGCTCTCTTTCCCCAGACTAGGTTGCACATGGGATAAAGCCAACACCCCGGTCTACACTGCTTATAAAATAATGTGGGCTCAAAATTACAGAGCAAGCTATAAGCTCATCTGTGAAGAATTCATCATGCCTCTATACGAGCAGATGTTCAAGGAAGAGCCCAATTGTCTATCAGAAAATGCCATGGAGGTCCTGGAAAAATATGGCGATTTTTATTTCTCAGAGCAGGGCACCTACATCAGGATGTTTGGAGGTACCAAAGCGCCATACATTTTCCCAAAATATGCTACTGATTATGTAGTCCTCAAAGAAGCAATCAGGCAAATTTTCCTTGATGGAATAGGAGGGGTGCTTAACAAGCAACATAAGGCTTATTTCCCTCCTTTGCCCTTTTGCATAAGAGCCTGCAAATTCTCAGGGGTTGCAACAGCTGAGGAATACGTTCAAGAGCTGAAAGCTTTCCACTTCGGTGAAATGATCTTCCATAGAAATGATAGGCGGAGCAAGGTTGCCGAGCATTTCAAGGAATTTTATGCTCATTTTGAATATGCTCATTACTATGATGCCGAGGAAGAAGTGTTCAGAGGCATCAGCAACATGACTGAGTTGTTGATTTGTCGTCAAGGGAGTGGAGCAAGATCTAGCTCTGCCCCAGCCCGAAAATCCAATCTGCAGAAAGAGAGAGAAGCAGCTGATGCCCTAGCCCGCGAAGAACAAAGATTGAAAGAGGAAGCAAGGTTGCAGAGAGAAGCTGAGGATGCAAGGATGTAGAAAGAAGCAGAAGAAGCAACGCTGCAGAAAGAAGCTGAAGATGCAAGGTTGCAGAAGGAAGCGGAAGATCGAGAGTAGAGGGAAGAAAGTGAAAACCAACAACGAGCTGAAGAAGAAGAAAGAAGACGTAAAATTGAAGAGGAACAAAAGGCGGAGGAAGAACTTAAGACTGATGAAGATGCCCAGGCAAGTGGTTCCAGCACCCAAGATATGGAAACAGACATATCTCAAGCAGGTGTTCCCGGGATCCAAAATGTGAAAACAGACACATCTCAAGCAGGTGTTCCCGGCACCCAAAATGTGGAAATAGACACATCTCAAGTAGTACAGACCCCACCCATAGAAGCAGAAGTACATGTAATAGACCTCCCAATCATCCCTTACACTCCATTAGAAGATCATACTGTGTCCCGATGGGATGAATTTGTGTATGACGAGAAAAGGAAGGCGGTAGTCTTGAAATCGAAAGAGCGGATAAAGAGACTCTTCCAAGAATATTTTGTTACCCGGCAGGAGACCATGGTGATGCAAAATACAAATAAGGCTCCCATAGCCATGGCATTCACCGCTGTGTCGGCAGCAAAAGCAACACAGGACAATGTGGTCGATATGGTTAGAGAATTTGAGTCAACAAAGAGTAGAGCTCGCATGTTGCAACATACTGTGGCTAATGAGCAGGCTTACAGGGATCTTGTAGTGAATAAATATAATCGCCTATCTGTTGAGCACAAGGAATTGTCAGATAAGTATCACAATTTAGAAGAAGAAAAGGAGCACCTGGCAATCCAGATGATGGTTTTAGAAGCAGAAAAGAACGATTATGAAGCTAGAGTTTTCCAGCTACAAACAGATAAGCAAGCAATGGTTGAGCAATTAGAGCAGGAAGAGAGCAGAGAAATAGATATGTCTCCCTTTCATGAGCTGTCCTGTGACATTTTGAGACAAATGCACGCCACACAGGAGCTGATTACTGAGGAAGTGTGCAGGCTCAAAGCCATGATGGTTAGATTGAAAGAAGTCAATGCATAGGCCAATAGGCTTAAGGGAAAATATACTCGGGTTAAAGAAAACATCCCGAGCCAGATGGAATGGAGAGAAGGGAAGGTTGATTTCCCCAAGCATCTCCCATTCATGTCTGTAGATGATTTTAAAGAAGATATAGCCCTTATCGAATTCTGCAGGAACTGTGGCATTAAGCTAATGGCTAAGATCCAAGGAACAATGGATAAAAGTAACAGCCTTTATCAAAAAATCCATGAAGTGCATGATAAGTGCAAGATGAGTTTTCTTCAGTCCCTCAATGAGTTCCCAAGCAAAGAGCAACGTTTATCAGACTTGAAGGAAGAGCTAGGCATTCAAATAGAATATGTAAAGAAGATTGATGTCTTAGCCACTGATGATCTCCATCACTATATTGGGCTATCATCAATATACAGTCATTTGCTTAAAGAAATCCACCAAGCAGCAGTTGCAGAAATTCATGGTGTTGAAGCAAAACTTGGTAAACATGTGACTTCCCAGAAGATCTTGCTCCCTTCCCCAACAAATGTGGTTATCAGAGACACTGGTATCTGGTTCAGTTACATAGCAGAGGAGGAAAAGAAAGCAGCAGTAGTAGTAGCAGCTAGTCCAAGTACTTCTCTCCCAGCAGGAGCACCTTCCCAAGGGTGAACACGCTAATCCTAAGGCGTTGTTCCTTTTTTTTGTGGTCTCCCTATGTATAAAGCGTAGAATCACTGGACAGCTGTCCTTTTCTATTTTTGAGAAATTTTATGTTTTAAGAAAAGGGCCACGATTTGTTTATTAAGAGGAAAAGTCTGTAGAGGACATGTGTAAAGAGCCAAGTGGCAGCCCAAGAGGCATTTTGTAAAGATATAAATAGAAGTTTAGGGAATAGTGAAAGGACTTTTTGCAGGGAAAAGAATTTTCTTAACTTGTACGAGCTATCTTGCACTTGCTTCAAGAAAATGAAATTTACCTAATAAGAGCCTGGAGAGGACATCTTTTGCATGGAAATAGATGTTGGATGCATGCTGGATTATTCTTGTGACTTTCATATTCTACAGTGAGATCTTTCTTTGTTGTCTTGAATTATTTCTCTGTATTGAATGATCTTACTGTTTCTTGTGCAAATGATTTTTCTCCTACATGAGTAATGGAATGCGTTATATGTGAATTGGAAGCTATCTTCTAATATCTGTTGCCTTGTTGTTGTAGATATATCTTTATGATTTAATGGCTGTCTGTTGATCATTAGATAACTCTTCGAGCACATTACTCATACTTATATTTTTTGCTCCTTGCAGGGATAGCTTAGGTTTATTTTGGTTTTAAATACAGTTTTGTTTCGAGTTCTGCATTTAGATTAAGTTAGCTTAGGCACTTGCATATCATTTTAAAACCATAAAATCAAAAGAACGGTGGACCGGGCCATAACCGGTGTAATTGAAGCAAATCTCCAAACCTAACGGTTGCCGAAACCACTAACCGGACGGATTCCCCATACCAAACGGTGGACAATCTAATTGGGATAGTCTACCGGGGAGAATCCCTTTTCTGCTTGATGCTGCGATCTTCGGGGCATCAACAGTTTTTGGTGCTAGAAGGAGGGCCTGAAAGTGCATGGCTGATAAAGGAAAATCTCCCACTGTCAAAAATGTTACTGAAAACCCACTTAAAAGAGGAATTTCAGACAGCCCAAATCTTGAAGTAGCAAACCAAGAAAACCTCGTCTCTGATTCTGAACCTCAAGAAGTATTGTATGCTATGCCTTTTGCAGAAATAGAATATTTAAGGAGACATACACGATCTTATGTTAGACGGCTAGGTGGTTTAAACGCAGTAAATTTCCTCCCTAGGAAAAGTTCTCCTAGAAAAGAGCGACAGTACACCTGTGATTCGATTCTTGTGCAAAATTTTGAAGAGCTTGTGAACTTAACCTTGAAAGAAATTGCATAACCCCTGAACAAGGTCAATCTTGAAAACCCATAAAATATTTCAGATCAAGAAAGTCTTGGAGAACTTATTACTCCAAAGAACACTCCATTGAATTCACCATACAATTCTCCACCTGATTCTCCACATAGAGACATGGCCATACCTGCTTGGAGAGCGAGGGGAGTGTTGAATTTAGCTGGGCCATTCCACAATCTTCGAAAAAATCCAGAGAAAGTATTTCCTAAATTCGACCCAGGGAAAGCCATTTCCGCCGAAGATCATCTCAAGAGTTTTTATTTAGCTCTGAATCTTTTAAATGTGCAACATGAAGATATAGTCTGTAGGCTTTTTCCATACACATTTGAGCCAAAAGTATCGTCTTGGTATTTTAGCTTACAACCTAGCTCGATCTCAAGCTGGGATGAATTTGAAAAATGTTTCTTAAAGAAATATGGAAACCAAAAAACTGTAGCTACACTTATGAAAGAATTATTGTCCATGAGAATGGAAAAGAAAGAAAAGGTTCAAGACTTCAACCAAAGGTTCACAACACTCTTAAATAATTTCAGTGAAGCAAATAAACCAACAGAAGAATCTCTGGTTGAATATTATACAACGGCTCTTGAAGGACCCATAGCAATGTTCGTTAAAAGATCTAAGAAAACCACCCTGATAGAGAATTTCGAAGAAGCTATAAAGGTGGAAGAGGAAGCGGATAACATTGCTAAACATGCCTTAAATGCAGAAACAAAACCAGCAGTCAGTAAAAAACCTTGATGCTCACCAGAAGTAAAGAAGAGTCATTGACAGACATGGAGAATGTAGTTAAGATGATGTAGAAGTTGTCCAATAAAATTGTAGATCTCGAGAAAGATAAAGCTACTAGTACATCTAGGAAACCCTTCAAGCCATTTTACAAAAGGAGAGAAGACAGCAATCAACCTCATCCACCCATGAATACTTCCCCTATTTTAAACCTCAACGAAATAGGGATGGAAAACTTTTGCACCTTTCATCAAGAACCGCATTCGGAAAAGAGCTGCCCACAATGGATTAACTCTATGAGTTTAGTCATGAACCAAATGCTGGATTCATAGATTCTAGATCAAGACGATCCTCTAGAGGAATCGAGCCCTAAATCAGAAGAACCACCTCTGGACACCACTATGTTGCTATGGGATTGGGTACCTTTAACTGAATTAGTAGAAGAAGATCCCATAGAAAGCTCTCTCTCTGCTGTGAACATTAATATTCGCAGTAAAGGTCCTATTACGGATCCTGTGCCAGACTCTACTCCTCCCAAGCTTAAAGTTTCAAAAGAACTACCTAGAAGACATATAGCAATCATTCCACCGCAACCTAAAGCTTGTTAAATTTTCTGAATTTACTTCAATATGATCTAGGATCTTAACTGAGAGAACAACATGTACAGCATATCTACAGCATATCAATCATGGAGACAATAATGCAAGCACACAAGAGACACAAAGATTTACTTGGGGAAAACCATAAAGGTGAAAAACCCCAATAACTTCCTCAGAGATAGATAGAGCAATGATACAACCAACCAAGAGATAGACATAACCTAGCAGCAGATCCTCCTCCTCCATAAGTGCGCCTCTCCTCCTTGAGAGCATGTGTGAGAAGTGAGTGAGTAAATAGAGTGCCTCCCGCACTCTATTTATACTTGACTTGACTTGCCTTTTTACCTAACTCATGTCGGCTCTAACTTAACCACATAACATAATGCTGAGTGGGCCGACCCCCAATAGGGTGGTCTAATAACCCTTTGACCCACATGGCCGACCCCCAATAGGGTGGTCTAATAACCCTTTGACCCACATGACTTATACAGGGCCGACCCCAAACAAGGTGGTCTAATAACTCATCAAGTATAAGTTACGACACTTACAATATAAATGACGACACTTCCTTATAGAGGAATAATACCATATCTATAGGAATACAATATACATATATGTGAAATACATTCCGAATTTACATATACATCAACACTCCCTCTTAACTAGGAAGGTATTTCTCAGCACAGTTCTTCTAGCACAAGTCATCTTCTCTGGATCATCGTCACTAGATAATCGTCATTGAGTCATCATCATCGTCACTGCTGCTGCTATCTCAATCAATCTCTGAATCTACTCGTCATAGGAAGTTCTACAGAGCCAGTCCTTTTTCATACTGGATGTAGGCCCACCACCTGCAGGTCTTCATCATCACTGGCCATACTGTGCAATCCTCAGGACTTTTACGTGCGTCACAAAACCTCGAAAGAGCATCCCAGGCTATTACGAGCACACAGCTCTACCTATAGGATCTCCCAGGGCACCGAATTACATGTGACCTCACCACAAAACCTCGCAAGAGCATCTGCCAGATATCCCAGGGAACCGAATTACATGCCATAGGCAAAACCTCGAAAGACTATCTGCAGATCTCCCAGGGCACCGAATTACACGTGGTCATGGCAAAACCTCGCAAGAGCATCTGCCAGATATCCCAGGGAACCAAATTACATGCCATAGGCAAAACCTCGAAAGACTATCTGCAGATCTCCCAGGGCACCGAATTACATGCCAAAGGACAAAACCTCGAAAGAGCATCTGCCAGATATCCCAGGGAACCGAATTACATGCCATAGGCAAAACCTCGAAAGACTATCTGCAGATCTCCCAGGGCACCGAATTACATGTCCTCCCAGAGAAAAACCTCGAAAGAGCATTTGCCAGATGTCCCAGGGCACCGAATTACATGCCATAGGCAAAACCTCGAAAGACCATCTGCAAATCTCCCAGGGCACCGAATTACATGCTCATCTGCACAACCTGATCCACGGCCACAGAGTATCAACCTGATACTCACCATACATCATCCTGATCATCATCACTGCAACGTCCTGCTGCATGTCATCTGGAGCAACATCCTGAAGCTCGTCATCTATGATCATCCTGATCATCACTGCAACATCCTGCTGCATGTTATCTGGAGCAACATCCTGAAGCTCGTCATCTATGATCATCCTGATCATCACTGCAACATCCTGCTGCATGTCATCTGGAGCAACATCCTAAAGCTCGTCATCTATGATCATCCTGATCATTAATGCATCTACCTGATGCATACCAAGTATCTACCTGATACATATAATCATACATGATCCTCCTGATCATACAATGTATCCACCTGATACAAATACATGATACATATCATCATACATGACCCTCCTGATCATCAATGCATCTACCTGATGCATACCAAGTATCTACCTGATACATATCATCATACATGATCCTCCTGATCATCAATGTATCCACCTGATACAAATACAAATACATGATACATATCACCATACATGATCCACCTGATCATACAATGTATCAACATGATGCGTACATACATACAGAATGATCCAACTGATCATATCCAGCATCCAACATGATGCGTACATACATACATAAAAATGATCCAACTGATCATATCCAAGCAGAAACCAGAACATCATCCTGATGCTCATCATCCAGCGCTTACATCCACAGCCATGTGTAGGATCCCCCTTCCAACATGCTTGGAATGGCTTCAGCAAATGTGTCCATCACTTCTTCCTCGAAGTATCCTCGATCTGAAGCACGCCAAGCCTCTCTCTGAAGTACTCGAACTTCACACTGGCTAGTGGCTTCGTCAGCACATCTGCAATCTGCTCGTCCGTCACAACATACAGGAGCTTCACAGCTCCTCTCTACACCATATCCCTGATATAGTGATATTTGATCTCTATGTGTTTCGACCTGTCATGAAACACTGGATTCTCGGACAGCTTCACACAACTCTGGTTATCACAGAAGATATCAGTAGCTTCCAATGGAGATCAAATAACTCAGACAGTAGCTTCCGTAGCCATACTGCCTCACAACTAGCTGAACAGGCTGCAACATACTCTGCCTCAGCTGTACTCAGTGCTACGCAGGACTGCTTCCTGCTAAACCAAGAGATCACACCTGATCCCATACTGAAGCAGCACCCAGATGTGCTCTTCCTATCTGCAGCACTGCCAGCCCAATCTGAATCAACATAACCCTGCAGGTTAAACTTTTGATTCGCCTCATACCTGAGCCCATAATCCACTGTACCCTTCAGGTACCTCAGAATATGCTTTACAGCAACCAGGTGAACACTCCTTGGATCCGTCAGGAACTGGCTCAATGTGTTCACAGCAAAGCAAATATCTGGTCTCGTGTTCATCAGGTACATCAAGGACCCAATCATCTGACGATACATGGAGACATCAACCAGCTCAGATGAAGCATCACATAGAAGCTTCAGATTCGATGCCATAGGTGTGGCCATAGCTTGCAGTCCATCATCCCAAACCTCTTCAGGATCTCTACTGCATACTTCCCTTGTCCAAGGAAGATTCCATCACTCTGCCACACCTCCATGCCAAAAACAAATAGTGCATCATCTCGAACTTGGAAGAAAGCTTCCGCTGCATGTCGGAAATCAATCTATCTTCACCATACCAAGTTTTGCACATATATGATTTCCTATCATGTGTCTCAGAACCAAGTGGCTGCTCCACATACACTTCTTCTTCAACTACACCATTCAAGAAAGCTGTCTTGAATCCATCTAGTGTATCTTCTGTTTTGTCACTTTTATATTTCTCTATGCTGCCATCTGCAACATGCTTGATATAATAGTTCCATATGGAAGTCATAACAAACTTCCCTTCACATCTTGGGACCGCATCCCAAACATCGTTCTTCATGATCGACGGATCATGGCATTCTTCCCGTATCCTGGGAACTTCAATATCTTCAATAGATAATTTGTTGCTGAACAAATGTTGTAGTTCTTCTTTTGTAGGAGATGGCATACGATCTTTCCTACACAACAAGTTAAATTGCATGATTAGAAAACATCTCATAGTTTTCAGAACAAATTCTTACACATAAAGAAATATGCCATACAGTCATGCAATTATCCTAGCCAATGCTTCAATACAACATTTATCCATATTCTGTAACTTTCTAGATGCCTTCCAATCTCTACCAGAACATTGTTAAGAGTGTGCACAACTCCAACATGTCAGCAAAGAGGTTTCATTCTAGATAAGTAGCAATGGAATGTTGTACAGTGCCATAGGCCACTTACCCATGTATATTGTTCATCAATGCAATTATTCTAATATGCATAATACACAACCTAATTCTAGGAACATCAGTATATACATTATTGAACAGTATTATTTAAGAAATGACAATTCAAATACTTATCTTTGTTTGTTCGTTGGGTGGACTCCCTCTGAGTCTTCGCTTCCTTGCAGGAGCTGCTGGAGTCCTAATCTGAAGTAGCTTCTTCTACACCTTTCTGTTGTGGGATGTAGAGAGATGGTCAACTCCCTCTGAATATCTGCATCCTTGCATAAACCACTGGAGTGTACTCCCTCTTGATCTTTGCTTCCTGGATTACCTGTTCTTGAATCTCATATTCATCCTTGGTCCCTATGCATGCTTATTAGTATCATGAATGTGTTATCCTTGTGATCTCATATAAAATCATACATTCATTAGTATACTATTAAAACACAATAATCTCAAGCATGTATAGTCATGATCATTTCAAACAGAAATAATAAGCATTAGCATTCAAGGATTCTTATGGTTAGTCAAATCATAAGAAACATAACATGTCTAAACCTGTAATTACTCAAACCTATGACTCTTCAGGTTAGTTGAATCATCAATCAAGATAAGAGATATAATATGCATAAAACCTGTGATTATTCAAAGCTATACCTTCATGATTCTTCTGGTTAGTCATATCATCAATTATGGTAAGAAACATAATATGCATACAACCATGATTATTCAAACCTATGACTCTTCGTGAATAATCATTATCAACAACACAATAGTATAAGATCCTAACACAAGGTAGGATTCTATCTTGATATAGGAAAAACATACCTGGATTAGCATGCTAGCTAGTTATGTCTAACATACCCGTATAATGTCTTTTGGTTCTCTTCAATGACTTGTGCTAGTAACCTGCATGTCTCAATGGTTAGCCATTATAAAACCAAGTTATACATACCTCGTAAATGGATCTTCTATGAGATCCATGACAATGGATGAGTCTTTATCCTCATGTCACCATGATCATATGTTCTTGAACTGGAGCATGATTTGTCTTTCTTGGTGTACCTTTCATGTTAGTAGACAACATAAACCTCATACAACACCATAATGCATTAGTACAATCATAAGTGTCAACACCCTAAATAATGAATATCTTCTATCATGCATTCATAATTTTGTTAAGGTGATACGACAAATCTAAAAACAAAATTGTACTTAACTGTAATAACATGAAGACAAACATACCATAAACTTAATCATGGACAAATATCAAAACATACCTCGATGAGTCATACCTGTCGAGATCGCTTGTAATCTTCTTATGTAAGGCCTTAGCCTCATCTCCCTCTGAAACAGGAACTTCTTCACCTATGTAGGTGACCAATCCATCTTCTTCTAGGATTAACCCAATCCACTTTATGTGAAAGAACTGGACCTGGAGCTGGATATGGGTTTGTCAGAGAAACCCCAAAAATTCAAACTTTGAATTTCAAACTTCCGAAAGGATAGAAATATGCGCCTTGATGAGCTGATCAAATTGGTATATTCATAATTTGAAAACTGCAAAGTTTCACTCCTCAATTTTGCCTTTGAAACTTCCGGATTCACTGGACGTGACCCTGAACTGGGGTTTGATGAATCCCACTCTTTTTCCCAATCAAAAGGTTTGATCCAAAGCTCCAAGCTTCTATTTTTCTGAGGAGCTTCCAGCCGTGGTCTCAGATTTCAAAAATTCCCATTTTTACAGAAGCCCTAATTTTCCACTTTCCTGATCAAAGTCCCGAACTAGGGTCTGATCAAGCCTGGCCTTCTGCCCAACCAAAAATTCTGATTTTGGTCTCTAAATTTTTATTTTGATGAGTATCATTCAGCCGTGGTCTCCGATTACAAAAATTCCAACTTTCTTCAAAGCCCTAAATTCCGAAAGCCATGAATGAAGGTACCAAAAAATAATTCTGTTTTGACAGAAATATGTACCTGATTGTTTCTAGTGTAACTCCGAAATTTTTGATCCACAGGGTCTGAAAAAAGTTTCCTGAGAAAGCCTGACCTGTTACCTTTCCATCCTGACAGGTCTGACCTCAATTGGATTCTCTGAGAGAGAGTTATACCAAATGTCGCAACGTGACCTGTTTTGGGATAAAACAGAAGAGCGAACTTGTACGGCGTGCCACGTGTCACTGTTTGAACTTCGGCCTCTGAAATTTTTTTCTGAGATAGCTCGGCCTGTTATCTTTCCATCCTGACAGGTCTGACCTCAATTGGATTTTCTGAGAGAGAGTTATGCTAAGTGTCGCAACGTGACCTGTTTATGGGATAAAACAGTAGAGCGAACTTGTACGGAGTTTCACGTGTCACTGGTTCAACTTAGGCCTCTGAAAAAGTTTTCTGAGATATTACAGACTGTGTACTACCTGTCACTTTTTACGAAATTTCATTTGGAGCTTCCTAGCCCAAGTTATGACCTTTTTCCCAAGGTCACCTGATTTTGACTAAGATCTGGAAGAGGCAGAAACCCTATATTGCACAGATCATAAATCACAAAGTACAACAAATTAGAGGTTGTCCTTTGGACACAAGGTACCTGGAGATCTTAGCTTCGGCCTGTAACAATTTCAGATCCGAAAACTTTGCCAAAACGGATTTATAGCGAAAGTGCTACGATGACTGGTTTTTTCTATATCAAGCCTAGCATCGTAAGTGCAACAAGTGTCATACATGCCATATCATGCCTTCTTTCAGGCTAGCTCTGATACCATGTTAAATTTTCTGAATTTACTTCAATATGATCTAGGATCTTAACTGAGAGAACAACATGTACAGCATATCTACAGCATATCAATCATGGAGACAATAATGCAAGCACACAAGAGACACAAAGATTTACTTGGGGAAAACCATAAAGGTGAAAAACCCCAATAACTTCCTCAGAGATAGATAGAGCAATGATACAACCAACCAAGAGATAGACATAACCTAGCAGTAGATACTCCTCCTCCATAAGTGCGCCTCTCCTCCTTGAGAGCATGTGTGAGAAGTGAGTGAGTAAATAGAGTGCCTCCCGCACTCTATTTATACTTGACTTGACTTGCCTTTTTACCTAACTCATGTCGGCTCTAACTTAACCACATAACATAATGCTGAGTGGGCCGACCCCCAATAGGGTGGTCTAATAACCCTTTGACCCACATGGCCGACCCCCAATAGGGTGGTCTAATAACCCTTTGACCCACATGACTTATACAGGGCCGACCCCAAACAAGGTGGTCTAATAACCCATCAAGTATAAGTTACGACACTTATAATATAAATGACGACACTTCCTTATAGAGGAATAATACCATCTCTATAGGAATACAATATACATATATGTGAAATACATTCCGAAGTTACATATACATCAACAAAGCTATCCAAACAGCGGCCAAACAGCCAAACATTGACACTATAGTTCAACAATCGAAGGTCACAATGAATAAAATAGACAATCCATCCAGAATTGGGAACGATTCTGATATAGGATATGGCATTATTGAGGATATAAAGAAAGTCAAAGAAAATGTGTCAATATTCGATATGTATAGTTTTCCTCAGCAACGAGATAAGTTGTTGCATGCTCTGCAACCCCAACCCAGCACTCCATTAACGGATACTCAAGAAGATCCCGACATTAATGAGGCTAGTATCGGCGGGAAATCTAAATCTCAGACGTTGCCATTCCTGTTGACCTTTGAAATTTTCAATCATAATGTTCACAATTGTCTAGTAGATTCTGGAGCATCTTCAAATGTCATGCCACTGTCAATTTGTAAAAAAAATTAACGGGCAACCTGTTCCATCTCCAGCCCAAATTATTCAGTTAGATAGAACTGCTGTCAAAGTTATTGGGGAAATGAAAGATGTCCTCATCAGATTATCAACCGACTCTAGAGTTTGTCAGTTTATTGACATAATGGTAGTTGATATTCCTGAGGCCTATGGTTTGATCCTAAGTAGGGATTGGTCCACAAAGTTGAATGGTTACTTTGCAACTGATTGGTCTCATCTGTGGTTTCCTTATCAAAATAGGCAGAATCATATCAAAGTCCTGAGAGAACCGCACATGAAGCAAAATGTAACTCAACTAGAGGGAAAGAATGAGGCTGTAACCTTCTCATCCTCGGTTCTGGGGAATTATTTCTTAGAAATTGATCCGGGTAATTATCAGTCTGAAACTATCAGCCATGAATCAGATGAACAGTCTGATCTCCTTCATTTCTCTCGGACTGATGATGTTGACTGTAATATAGTTAGTTTAGTCACTGACTTAGACCATAGAGATACTAACTTAGCTGAATCAAAAGATTTGTTTTGGACATTATGCTTTGACTGTTCTAAAAATCTAGAAGGATTCGGAGCCGGTTGTGTTCTGATGGATCCGGGATGAAATAAGTATTTTTTGTCCTGTAGGTTAGAATTTGATTGTACTAACAACACTACGGAATATGAAGCTTTGGTACACGGATTAAAGAAGGCCGTCGATTTAAATGTTAAATACTTGAAGGTTTTTGGTGACTCAGAAATAGTTGCGAGATAGGTAAGAGATACCATTCACTGTCTCTCACCTCATTTGAAAGGTTATCAGGCTGAGGTATGGGATTTAATTATGCATTTTGATGCTTTCAATATAAAGTCTATTCCTAGATTGCAAAATTCTCCAGCTGATTTGTTAGCAACATCCGCTTCTAGATTGGTGCCATCTAATAACAAATGCTCAATTGAATTAATTTTCAGGCCCTCCGTCCCTGACAACGTCACAAATTTCAGGGTTTTCGATGATGACGAACAGATTATCAGTTTTCTAACGAACGAAGACATTTTCCAAGGAGCTGTGATAGATGAAGAAGAACACGATTCTGATTTGCTAAAGAAGGATGCAAATAAAGTAAATTTCATCCCCAAAGGGGTAAGGTCACTCGAAATGTTGTTTGATCTTCAAAGTAAGTTCAAAAGGCCAGGGAATACCAAAAATAATAGTTCATCAATGCAGCATGAGTTAGTTAATTTAGGTACCGAGGTTGAACCAAAATTTGTCAACCTTGGTAAATGTTGGTCACCGGGAGAAAGAGATAGGTTCATCAAACTGTTTAGACAATATAAGGATGTTTTTGCATGGACCTATGAGGATTTGAAAACATATGACGTCCACATTATTCAGCATGTTATACCAATGAAAGCGGGTGTCAATCCATTTCAGCAATAATTAAGAGGATGCATCCTACTTTGGAACCTCTGATTCAAAAGGAATTGAAGAAACTCCTGGATGCTAAAATAATCTTTAAGGTCTGGCATTCTGAGTGGGTTTCTAACTTAGTTCCCATAAGAAAGAAGTCAGGAGAGATAAGACTATGTGTGGACTTCAGAAATTTAAACAGAGCTTCAGATAAAGACAACTATCCCGTCCCTTCAATGGAACAAATTCTTCAAATGGTGTCAAGATCTGAACTATTTGCTCTCCTCGATGGTTTCTCTAGCTACAATCAAGTATTAGTAGCCGAAGAAGATCATCTTAAGACTACTTTCCGCACTAAGTGGGGAACTTTCGCATATAGAAGGATGCCATTCGGCCTGATAAATGCAGGAGCTACATTCCAGCGGGCAATGGATATTGCCTTCCGAGGATTAGGTGGGCAGTGTGTTGTTGTCTATCTAGATGATGTGACAGCTTTTTCAAAGAAAACAGAAGATCATGTTGTCCATTTGAAGCATATTTTTTATCGTTGTCGGAAATATGGTATTTCATTGAATCCCAAGAATAGTGTGTTCGTTGTTCCCGAAGGTAAACTCTTGGGCCATATCATTTCCAAAAGAGGAGTGTCAATAGATCAGGAAAGAGTACAAGCTATCAATAGAATTCCAATGCCTCATAACAAAAAATCCATGCAGTCCTTTATGGGCACTATCAATTTCATCCGAAGATTTGTTCCAGATTTTACACAAATTGTTAAACCTTTACAACAAATGGTTAAACAAAGCATACAGTTCAAGTGGACGGATTTAGAAAAGGATGCGTTTAGAGACATTAAGGTAGCCATAGCTAAAGCTACTTCCTTAAGAAGCCCAGATTTTGATAAGGATTTTATCCTGTATACCTTTGCTTCGGATGACTCCCTTGCGGCTGTACTCACGCAAAAGGTGGAGCTAGGGGACGAATAGCCAATCTTGTTTATGAGCACTGGTTTGCAAGGGGCTGAGCTAAACTATCCCGTGGTTGACAAGCATGCATATGCTGTCTTCAAAGCAGTCAAACAGTTCAGACCATACATTCTTAAGAACATAACTAAAGTTATAGTTCCCCACCCAGCTATTAGATCCCTCTTCGTTCAAAAGGAACTAGGAGAAAGGAGGGGAAATTGGGTCACAGCTCTTCAAGAATATGATTTAGAATTTAAACCAGCTACTATCATCAAAGGACAAAGCCTGTGCAAATTGCTTACAGGAAATTCGACTGATGAAGAGCAACATTGGAAGAATGAAGCTGAGCTAAACTCAGTTGAAGTATGTCCTATCTTCACAGCTCCTCAGTCATGGTATAGAGATCTGGTGCATTATTTGCAGCAAGGATACCTGCCTGAGCACTGGAGCTCTAAGCAAAGAAGGGTGCTTTGTTTGAAATCAACAGCTTATCAAATCATTGATGGGATACTTTTCAGAAAAAATTATGATGGAGTTTTTCTTAGATGTCTAGAAAAGGAAGGTGCAAGTAAAGTTGTTAAAGAATTACACGATGGCCCCGCTGGTGGACATTATTCAGGGGAGACAACAGCTCACAAGATACTAAGAGCTGGATATTATTGGCCCACTTTGTTCCGTGATGCCCATACGTATGCACGGAACTGTGATGTATGCCAAAGAAGTGCCGGGAAATTACCTAAGGCAGCAGGACCCTTGCAGCCGGTTATTATCTCTGAACCTTTTGAACAGTGGGGTATAGATGTTATTGGAGAGATAAATCAAAATTCTTCTTTGCAACATTGATACATCCTAACGGCTACTGACTACTTCACTAGATGGATGGAGGCTATCCCGTTTCCCAAGATCAATGAAGACACGGTCATCAGTTTCTTGAAGGAAAACATCATAACCAGGTTTGGGGTTCCAATTTCCCTTGTTTTTGATAATGCTCCCTATTTTTCATCTTTTAAGATAAATGAATTTATTTATGAATGGGGGATTAAACTGCATTATTCAGCCAATTATTACCCTCAAGGAAATGGATTAGCTGAATCTTCAAACAAAAACTTCATTTGAATTCTCAAGAAGACTGTGATAGAAAATCAGTGAAGTTGGCATATAGCTCTCCCAAATGCCTTATGGGCAGATAGGGTGACTCCAAAGAACGCATTAGGGGTTTCCCCTTTCACTCTTGTCTATGGCAAGGAAGCCATCCTTTCGCCCAACATCTTGCTTCCATCCTTACAGTTGTCCCAAGCCTCTCGAGGGTCTAGTAGCCAAGTCTTACAATCCAGGATCAATACCCTGCTTCAACTTGAAGAAGCCCGATAGAAAGCTAAAGACCGATTCCATCAGCACCAAGACATAGTTAAGAGATGGTTCGATAAGGGGAAGTCCGGTAAGAGAAGTTTTGAAGTTGGGGATTTAGTCCTGAAATGGGATCATAATCATGAAGGCAAAGGGATGCGCACGAAATTCCAACATTTATGGATAGGCCCTTACCAAATTTCGGCAAATATAGGCCCATCCACTTATAAGTTGACAGACCTCAAGGGAGAAGAAGTAACCCTTCCTCTCAATGGCCTCGCCCTGAAACAATACTTTGCGTAGTCTCACTGAGACTTTCTGTACATAAATAAAAAATTTCTTTTATGTTGCTTTAGCCCTTTGTTTTCATTGTTTTCAGCTATGTTGTTTCTTTTCTCGTCTTTTGAACTTTTTGTACAAAGTTTGTTTTCTGAAAGCTCCTGCGGTTGGGTTTCTCATCAAGATAGATCTCTCGAATAAATCTCACAACTCATGAATCTGAAACTACGCTCGAATGAAAGTTTATCTATGTATTGTGCTCTTGCTGAACATCCTTCAGAAGGAAGGAAGCCTATTCTGCTAGTCACACTAATCCTGTTTAAATAGCAGAGATCTATGACTATCTTTATTACTATCTTCGGGCTCCATCCACTCTCACACTTAAAGGAATCTCAAGAAGGTCATTGAAGTTAGACCCACGGAGAGTAGCACATCCCGAGGGCATAGGGTATTGAAATGACTCCATGTTGCAAATTTAACAGCCAAAATGGCTTATAATCAAGGCTCTATTTTCCAGAGATTCTCGCCTCAATTGAAGCATGGCTGAGACAAAAGCAAAGCGTGTAAGTCAAGAAGGATGTCCAAAAGACTCAGCTCAAATTAGGCTCCTCTCCGTTCGTGAGGCTTAATCAAATCAATAAAATCTCTCACTCACACAAAAGGACATTATGGATTGAGGAGCCAAAATCAAAGATCATGTCTAAAGAAAATATTTCTGGAAGGCTCAAACAACAAAGCTGTCAAAAGTATAAACATCCAAAAGGATGCAAGCGACATGGGAATGAGGAACAAGAGCAATAATGTCCATGAGAAGGTGTTGCAAATCCTGTGGAGTCTGATAGCAGTAGCCATCTGAAAGATGAATATTCTAAAATGAACCCCATATGTTGGCCCTTTGAGAGTTTTAAAGATGTCTCTATCAAAGATCCCTTTTCGCCAATGGCCAGCAGATAAAATGACTTCTTCCTTTGCCGAGATTCAAGGGCTCAGCTGAATATTGCATATAAGATGGATATCTTTTAAGAAGGTTTTGGATCAATGAGAGGGATTTTTTCAGAGATCTGTGTTCGCCAGCGACTCGCCAATTGTTGTTGCAGCAACATCCCCCCCAAATTTTGTACATATTGGGGCCCCTCCTTTTACTTTTTTCTAGAAACACTGCCTAAAGAAGTTAATTCTCCTTTTTACTTAGTTTTGTTTCAACAGAGGAATCTGCTTTAAAAAAATTGAAGTTTTTCTTCTAAGTCAAAACTCACGATTCTCTCCCGAAACTGCGGAAGGAATTTAAAATTCTCTCCTGAAACTGCGGAAGGAATTTACAATTCTCTCCCGAAACTATTGAAGGAATTTACAATTCTCTCCCGAAACTGCGGAAGGAATTTACAATTCTCTCCTGAAACTGCGGAAGGAATTTACAATTCTCTCCCGAAACTGGGGAAGAATTGTTAAATTTTCTGAATTTACTTCAATATGATCTAGGATCTTAACTGAGAGAACAACATGTACAGTATATCTACAGCATATCAATCATGGAGACAATAATGCAAGCACACAAGAGACACAAAGATTTACTTGGGGAAAACCATAAAGGTGAAAAACCCCAATAACTTCCTCAGAGATAGATAGAGCAATGATACAACCAACCAAGAGAGATAGCCATAACCTAGCAGCAATACTCCTCCTCCATAAGTGCGCCTCTCCTCCTTGAGAGCATGTGAGAGAAGTGAGTGTGCAAATAGAGTGCCTTCCGCACTCTATTTATACTTGACTTGACTTGCCTTTTTACCTAACTCATGTAGGCTCGAACTTAACCACATAACATAATGCTGAGTGGGCCGACCCCCAATAGGGTGGTCTAATAACCCTTTGACCCACATGGCCGACCCCCAATAGGGTGGTCTAATAACCCTTTGACCCACATGACTTATACAAGGCCGACCCCAAATAAGGTGGTCTAATAACCCATCAAGTATAAGTTACAACACTTACAATATAAATGACGACACTTCCTTATAGAGGAATAATACCATCTCTATAGGAATACAATATACATATATGTGAAATACATTCCGAAGTTACATATACATCAACACTCCCTCTTAACTAGGAAGGTATTTCTCAGCACAGTTCTTCTAGCACAAGTCATCTTCTCTGGATCATCGTCACTGGATAATCGTCATCGAGTCATCATCATCGTCACTGCTGCTGCTATCTCAATCAATCTCCGAATCTACTCGTCATAGGAAGTTCTACAGAGCCAGTCCTTTTTCATACTGGATGTAGGCCCACCACCTGCAGGTCTTCGTCATCACTGGCCATACTGTGGAATTCTCAGGACTTTTACGTGCGTCACAAAACCTCGCAAGAGCATCCCAGGCTGTTACGAGCACACAGCTCTACCTATAGGATCTCCCAGGGCAACGAATTACATGTGACCTCACCACAAAACCTCGCAAGAGCATCCCAGGCTGTTACGAGCACACAGCTCTACCTATAGGATCTCCCAGGGCAACGAATTACATGTGGTCATGGCAAAACCTCGCAAGAGCATCCCAGGACTGATTACGGGCACACAGCCCAACCTATCGGATCTCCCAGGGAAACGAATTACATGCCATAGGACAAAACCTCGCAAGAGCATCTGCCAGATATCCCAGGGCAACGAATTACATGCCATAGGCAAAACCTCGCAAGACTATCTGCAGATCTCCCAGGGCAACGAATTACATGTCCTCCCAGAGCAAAACCTCGAAAGAGCATTTGCCAGATGTCCCAGGGCAACGAATTACATGCCATAGGAAAAACCTCGCAAGACCATCTGCAAATCTCCCAGGGCAACGAATTACATGCTCATCTGCACAACCTGATCCACGGCCACAGAGTATCAACCTGATACTCACTATACATCATCCTGATGTATCCATGATCATCCTGA
Source organism: Larix kaempferi (assembly GCA_027924585.1). NCBI lineage: Eukaryota > Viridiplantae > Streptophyta > Pinopsida > Pinales > Pinaceae > Larix > Larix kaempferi. The sequence goes on from BSBM01000254.1 coordinate 3,401,253, forward strand.
TCATCATCACTGCAACGTCCTGCTGCATGTCAACTAAAGCAACATCCTGAAGCTCGTCATCTATGATCATCCTGATCATCACTGCAACATCCTGCTGCATGTCATCTGGAGCAACATCCTGAAGCTCGTCATCTATGATCATCCTGATCATCACTGCAACATCCTGCTGCATGTCATCTGGAGCAACATCCTGAAGCTCGTCATCTACGATCATCCTGATCATCAATGCAACATCCTGCTGCATACCAAGTATCTACCTGATACATATTATCATACATGATCCTCCTGATCATCAATGTATCCTCCTGATACAAATACATGATACATATCATCATACATGATCCTCCTGATCATCAATGCATCTACCTGATGCATACCAAGTATCTACCTCATACATATCATCATACATGATCCTCCTGATCATCAATGTATCCTCCTGATACAAATACATGATACATATCATCATACATGATCCTCCTGATCATCAATGTATCCTCCTGATACAAATGCATGATACATATCATCATACATGATCCTCCTGATCATCAATGCATCTACCTGATGCATACCAAGTATCTACCTGATACATATACAGATACATGGTCCAAGCATCCAACATGATGCATATACAAAATACGTACACATGATCCAACTGATCATATCCAGCATCCAACATGATGCATACATACATAAATGATCCAACTGATCATATCAAGCAGAAACCAGAACATCATCCTGATGCTCATCATCCAACGCTTACAGCCACAACCATGTGAAGGATCCTCCTTCCAACATGCTTGGAATGGCTTCAGCAAATGTGTCCATCACTTCTTCCTTGAAGTGTCCTCGATCTGAAGAACGCCAAGCCTCTCTCTGAAGTACTCGAACTTCACCCTGGCTAGTGGCTTCGTCAACACATCTGCAATCTGCTCGTCCGTCGCAACATACAGGAGCTTCACAACTCCTTTCTGCACCATATCCCTGATATAGTGATATTTGATCTCTATGTGTTTCGACCTGTCATGAAACACTAGGTTCTCGGACAGCTTCACACAACTCTGGTTATCACAGAAGATACTAGTAGCATCCAACGGGAGATCAAATAACTCAGACAGTAGCTTCCGTAGCCATACTGCCTCACAACTAGCTGAACAGGCTGCAACATACTCTGCCTTAGCTGTACTCAGTGCTACGCAGGACTGCTTCCTGCTAAACCAAGAGATCACACCTGATCCCATATTGAAGCAACACCCAGATGTGCTCTTCCTATCTGCAGCACTGCCAGCCCAATCTGAATCAACATAACCCTGCAGGTTAGACTTTTGATTCGCCTCATACTTGAGCCCATAATCCACTGTACCCTTCAGGTACCTCAGAACATGCTTTACAGCAACCAGGTGAACACTCCTCGGATCCGTCAGGAACTGGCTCAATGTGTTCACAACAAAGCAAATATCCGGTCTCATGTTCGTCAGGTACATCAAGGACCCAATCATCTGACGATACATAGAGACATCAACCAGCTCAGATGAAGCATCACCAAGAAGCTTCAGATTCGATGCCATAGGTGTGGCCATGGCCTTGCAATCCATCATCCTAAACCTCTTCAGGATCTCTACTGCATACTTCCCTTGTCCAAGGAAGATTCCATCTACACTCTGCCACACCTCCATGCCAAAAACAAATAGTGCATCATCCCCAAGTTCCTCAACTCGAACTTGGCAGCAAGCTTCCGCTGCGTGTCGGCAATCAATCTATTTTCACCTGTAACAAACAGGTTATCTGCATACAAAAGTAGTATCACTGGATTTCCTTTCTCAACCTTGTAGCAAAGGCTGGAATCCGCTTTACTCTTGGTAAAGCCCAAACTGGATAGAAAGCTGTCTATCCTACCATCCCAAGTTCTGCACACATATCTGACTACACCATGTTGTCTTGAAATCCATCTGGTGCATCTTCTATTTCATCACTTTTATATTTCTCAATGCTGCCATCTGCAATATGCTTGATCTGATAGTTCCATTTGGAAGTCATAACAAACTTCCCTTCACGTCTTGGGATTACATCCCAAACATCATTATTCATGATCGACGGATCATGGCATTTCATTTCTTCATCCCAGATCCTGGGAACTTCAATATCTTCAATATAGATATCTTTGTTGCTGGAACAAATGTTGTAGTTCTTCTTTTGTAGAAGATGGCATACGATCTTTCCTACACAACAAGTTAAATTGCATGATTAGAAAACATCTCATAGTTTTCAGAACAAATTATTACACATAAAGAAATATGTCATACAGTCATGCAATTATCTTAGCCAATGCTTCAATACAACATTTATCCATATTCCGTAACTTTCTAGATGCCTTCCAATCTCTACCAGAACATTGTTAAGAGTGTGCACAACTCCCAACATGTCAGCAAAGAGGTTTCATTCTAGATAAGTAGCAATGGAATGTTGTACAGTGCCATAGGCCACTTACCCATGCATATTAGGAGTATACTGTTCATCAATGCAATTATTCTAATATGCATAATACACAACCTAATTCTAGGAACATCAGTATATACATTATTGAACAGTATTATTTAAGAAATGACAATTCAAATACTTATCTTTGTTTGTTCGTTGGGTGGACTCCCTCTGAGTCTTCGCTTCCTTGCAGGAGCTGCTGGAGTCCTAATCTGAAGTAGCTTCTTCTACACCTTTCTGTTGTGGGATGTAGAGAGATGGTCAACTCCCTCTGAATATCTGCATCCTTGCATAAACCACTGGAATGTACTCCCTCTTGATCTTTGCTTTCTGGATTACCTGTTCTTGAATCTCATATTCATCCTTGGTCCCTATGCATGCTTATTAGTATCATGAATGTGTTATCCTTGTGATCTCATATAAAATCATACATTCATTAGTATACTATTAAAACACAATAATCTCAAGCATGTATAGTCATGATCATTTCAAACAGAAATAATAAGCATTAGCATTCAAGGTTTATGTAGGATTCTTATGGTTAGTCAAATCTTAACATGTCTAAACCTGTAATTACTCAAACCTATGACTCTTCAGGTTAGTTGAATCATCAATCAAGATAAGAGATATAATATGCATAAAACCATGATTATTCAAACCTATAACTTCATGAATAATCATTATCAACAACAGTATAAGATCCTAACACAAGGTAGGATTCTAACTTGATATAGGAAAAACATACCTGGATTAGCATGCTAGCTATTTATGTCTAACATACTCACATGATGTCTTCTTGTTCTTCTTCAATGACTTGTGCTAGTAACCTGTATATCTCATAGGTTAACTATTACAAAACCAAGTTATACATACCTCGAGAATGGATCTCTTATGAGATCCATGGCAATGGATGAATCTTTGTCCTCATGTCATCATGATCATATGTTCTTGAACCAGAACATGATTTGTCTTCTTGGTGTACCTTTCATGTTAGTAGACAACATAAAACTCATACAACATCACAATGTGTTAGTACAAACATAAGTTTCATACTCCTAATAAATGAATGACTTCTATCATGCATTCATAATTTTATTAAGGTGATATGATAAGTCTAAAATCAAGATTGTACTAACCGTGATAACATGAAGACAAACATACCATAAACTTAATTATGAACAAATCTCAAAACATACCTTGATGAGTCATACCTGTCGAGATCACTTGTAATCTTCTTATGTAAGGCCTTAGCCTCATCTCCCTCTGAAACAGGAACTTCTTCACTTATGCAAGTGACCAATCCATCTTCTTCTAGGATCAACCCAATCCACTTGATTTGCAAGAACTGGACCTGGATCTGGATATGGGTTTGTCAAAGAGACCCCAAAAATTCAAACTTTGAATTTCAAACTTCCGAAAGGATAGGAATATGCGCCTTGATGAACTGATCAAACTGGTATATTCAGAATTTGAAAACTGCAAAGTTTTACTCCTCAATTTTGCCTTTGAAACTTCTAGATTCATTGGACGTGACCCTGAACTGGGGTTTGATGAATCCCACTCTTCTACCCAATCAAAATGTTTGATCCAAATCTCTAAGCTTCTATTTTTCTGAGGAGCTTCCAGCCGTGGTCACAGATTTCAAAATTTCCCATTTTTACAGAAGCCCTAATTTTCCACTTTTCTGATCAAAGTCCCGAACTAGGGTCTAATCAAGCCCGGCCTTCTGCCCAACCAAAAATTCTGATCTTGGTCTCTAAATTTCTATTTTGATGAGTAGCATCCATCCGTGGTCTCCGATTACAAAAATTCCAACTTTCTCCAAAGCCCTAAATTTCGGAAGCCATGAATGAAGGTACCAAAAAATAATTCTGTTTTGACAGAAATATGTACCTGATTGTTTCTGGTGTAACTCCGAAATTTTTGATCCACAGGGTCTGAAAAAGTTTCTTGAGATAGCCTGACCTGTTATCTTTCCATCCTGACAGGTCTGACCTCAATTGGATTCTCTGAGAGAGAGTTATGCCAAATGTCGCAACGTGACCTGTTTTGGGATAAAACAGGAGAGCGAACTTATACGTAGTGCCACGTGTCACTGTTTTAACTTCGGCCTCTAAAAACGTTTTCTGAGATAGCTCGGCCTGTTACCTTTCCATCCTGATAGGTTTGACCTCAATTGGACTCTCTGAGAGAGAGTTATGCCAAATGTCGCAACGTGACCTGTTTATGGGATAATACAAGAGAGCGAACTTGTACGGCGTGCCACGTGTCACTGGTTCAACTTCGGCCTCTAAAAACGTTTTCTGAGATAGTACAGACTGTGTACTACCTGTCAATTTTTACGAAATTTCATTTGGAGCTTCCTATCCCAAGATATGACCTTTTTCCCAAGGTCACCTGATTTTGACTCAGATCTGGAAGAGGCAGAAACCCTATATTGTACAGATCATAAATTACAAAGTACAACGAATTAGAGGTTGTCCTTTGGACACAAGGTACCTGGAGATCTTAGCTTCGGCCTGTAGCAATTTCAGATCCGAAAATGTCGCCAAAACAGATTTATAGCGAAAGTTCTACGATGACTGGTTTTTGCTATATCAAGCCCTAGCATCGTAAGTGCAACAAGTTTCATACATGCCATATCATGCCTTCTTTCAGGCTAGCTCTGATACCATGTTAAATTTTCTGAATTTACTTCAATATGATCTAGGATCTTAACTGAGAGAACAACATGTACAGCATATCTACAGCATATCAATCATGGAGACAATAATGCAAGCACACAAGAGACACAAAGATTTACTTGGGGAAAACCATAAAGGTGAAAAACCCCAATAACTTCCTCAGAGATAGATAGAGCAATGATACAACCAACCAAGAGAGATAGCCATAACCTAGCAGCAATACTCCTCCTCCATAAGTGCGCCTCTCCTCCTTGAGAGCATGTGAGAGAAGTGAGTGTGCAAATAGAGTGCCTTCCGCACTCTATTTATACTTGACTTGACTTGCCTTTTTACCTAACTCATGTAGGCTCGAACTTAACCACATAACATAATGCTGAGTGGGCCGACCCCCAATAGGGTGGTCTAATAACCCTTTGACCCACATGACTTATACAGGGCCGACCCCAAATAAGGTGGTCTAATAACCCATCAAGTATAAGTTACAACACTTACAATATAAATGACGACACTTCCTTATAGAGGAATAATACCATCTCTATAGGAATACAATATACATATATGTGAAATACATTCCGAAGTTACATATACAAACTGCGGAAGGAATTTAAAATTCTCTCCTGAAACTGCGGAAGGAATTTACAATTCTCTCCCGAAACTATGGAAGGAATTTACAATTCTCTCCCGAAACTGCGGAAGGAATTTACAATTCTCTCCTGAAACTGCGGAAGGAATTTACAATTCTCTCCCGAAACTGGGGAAGAATTTGGCGAACTCTCCCGAAACTGCGGAAAAAACTTAAATTTCTCTCTCGAAATTGCGGAAGGAATTTAAAAAACTTTCCCAAAACTGCGGAAGGAATTTACATGTCTCTCTCGAAATTGCGGAAGAAATTTTAAAAACTCTCCCGAAACTGCGGAAGGAATTTACATGTCTCTCTCGAAATTGCAGAAGAATTCATGATTCTCTCCCAACACCGCGGAAATACTTAAAGTTACTCACTGAAATAGCGAAAACACTTAGTGTTTTTTTGAAAGAACTTAAAATTCTCTTCCGAAACTGTGGAAGAAGCTCAAGTTTCTCTCTTGAAACTGCAGAAGAATTCAACGAACTTGCCCGAAACTGTGGAGGAACTTGAGAGTATATCCCAAAATTGCGGAAGCTTTCACCAAATGTTTCCGTAGTAAGTTGTCGATAAAAGCTTGAGCAAAGTTATTTCGGAAATTGTGGAAGGACTTTTCGAGTCTTTCCGAAACTTCGGGATGAATCGGCAAAGCCGATCGCGATAAGCTTCCGAGAGATTGTATTTCGAAAAGACTCACAAAGTGCTCCCGAAACGTTGAAGCAATTCACCATCTTGTTCCGCAATTGCGGACGAAACTTGTAAGTCCACCCCACAACCGACGGCCGTGCTTAAATGCCAAGACGGCTTGAAAAGACCGCACCGTACAAGCATTAAAACCCCATTAAAAAAGGCCACCTACACATTTAAATGCAGCACGTGTCTAGCTTTATATAAGGGCGGTGGGGTGTCATTGATCCCATTGTTGGTTTGTTGTTCAAAGAATGTCGTTAGGAAGACCGCGTTGGCTCGCTCCAGCTCAGCGTATCCACCATCGCGTCCACCTCACTCAACCACTGTCTCGTCTCCAGGTAGGATTTTTAACCGTCATCTTTGTCTCATCTCCACGTCGAGTTAATTTTTGGGTTTTCCCATTCATAATGTGGCCGATAGACATCGGTAGCATAGGTCATTTTTTGTTTTTACGACCGTTGTGGCCCCATAGGTTTCTCATTCCTACCAACTGAAAGCCGTAGCCATGACCATCTGAGTTTTTCACCGGCCGCATTCCGATCGTTTTCCTACCCTGATTCAAACTTCATACCGGCTACCGACCATTTCGCAAGTATTATTAATGACAGTAGTGGTCGGTTGAGATACTCAACCACTCACCTATTCGGCTCAGTTAATGAATGTGGAAAATAGTTCCTTGTTTCATTGTTTATTCATAGGATTTTTTCGCTCCAGGCCAACCCACCATTGACCATTAGAAGTGCTACGATGAAGGGCACCCTCTCTCCAAGGACTAGGAGGGAAGTAGGTTTTTTTCCACGTCATATGCTTACCTTTTCAGAAGCATTCCAAAAGTTCCTAACTAGGCATTGTCTCCCTAGAATAATCAAGTCTGAGGACCATATTTCATTTTATGAAATGATCTATTTTGCTTCCCCAGCATGCAGCTTATAATTTTGTCTATATTTCTCATTAGCATGTTAAAATTGTCCTTCTCTATGTTACACTCTCATAACATGTTGCAAATTTTTATAATGATTCACATTTGGTTGCTAGCAGGGATAAGCCACGATGCCAAAAGGTGGTAGAAAGAAAACTAAAGTGATGGAACTAGAGCCAGTGCAACTAAGGACTGAGACTATTTTCCAAGACACTAAGTGTACCATCGGTGTTCCTCCCGAGGTCCGTTGGGGAGATGTTTACCAGATGATCAAGGACCAGGGTATCCCAGATGTATTATTGGAAGAAGAACAAATCTACCTCAACATCAGAACTTCCAGCATAGCTAGGGCTTCTACCCGCCCTGAATTGTTCCCATGCTCTAAAGTGATCAGGTGGATACTAGAACATGCCAACCCAGAGACAAGGGAGAGCCTTTCGCTTCATTCCATCCAGCGTATATTGCTGCAGCCTACAAATTATCATGTCCCCAACAAGCTCTAAGTGATGAATGGCTGGGTAAGATGAATAATATTGAGATGGCCAAAAAATTATTGGTCACGAGCAAACACTCGAGGAAGAGAGATAATGATGAATATGATGTTCATATCCTAAGACCTCCTTTTAGGTTAATCGCCCTGATGCTATGCAGAATTTTCAGCATGCCTGATGGCACTGTATATAGGATACAGTGGGCCCCCATCATCCACTTCATAGCATTCAAAGGAACTGTGTTTGACTTGGCTATTATACTTTCGGACAGTTTGGCATCCACAGTGGCCGCTGCAAGAGAAGGTATGGCCTTAAAAAAGTCAGAATTTTACATGTCTTCCTATCTCATTGACTGCATTTTGGCCAAGCTCTCTTTCCCCAGAATAGGTTGTGTTAAATTCTAGCATAAGTGCACAAGCAAGATCACTGAAAGAAACACAATCACAAGATAGACACAGATATACCCTGGGAAACCCTCATGGGGTAGAAAACCCAGCAAAGCTTTCCTCAATATAGGTAATCAACCCAATACAAGATTGTAGACCACAACAAGAGCTCCTTCTCCTCCTATGCACAACTCTCTCTCTCCTATGTACACAAGTGAAGTGTGAGGACAAGTGAGTTAAGTGAGGAACAACCTCCTCTACTTATACTTGTTTTCCAACTGACTTTTTACCCTATGAGGCCGACTTGTCAAATTGAATCTAATAACCTCCAATAAAATAACTTCGGGCCGATCCCCACATAGGAGATCTAATAACCCTAGTTCCCATAATCCAATGGAGGAATAAACATATCCAGATATACAATAGAGTCCCGTCGGAGGAATAAAACATCTCCGGAATAATACAAATATAATATTCTTTGAATTTACAATATTTCAACACTCCCCCTTAATGAGAAGGATATTATAACAACAACTGCAGGAGCAAGGAGTCATCAACTACATGATACATGATACATCTATAAATCATTGGAAGCTTTCTTTATACATCATCAGTAACTCAAGTAGTTACTGGAACATCTTCAAGATCTTCAATACTGGAACATCAACATCTTCAGTACTGAGTCTTCATCTTCTGCAGCACTCGAACAGCTACATCATTATCACATGATCATCAGCATCGTCATCACACGATCATCAGCATCGTCATCACACGATCATCAACATCATCATCACACGATCATCAGCATCGTCATCACATGATCATCAGCATCGTCATCACACAATCATCAACATCGTCATCACACGATCATCACACGATCATCAACATCGTCATCAACTGGATCCACTCGATCATCAGTACAACAACAACATATCCTGCAATACACATGATTCAATTACGGGATGATCAATCCCTCTCATTTCAGGACATAGGTCCAAGGATGATACAATCCTAATCCACTTACGGGATGATCAATCCCTCTCACTTTAAGACATCTCACCATGTCTAGGGACGATGCAATCCTAATCTATTTACAGGATGATTAGTCCTTATCACTTTAAGACACCTCACCATGTCTAGGGACGATGCAATCCCAATCTATTTACAGGATGATTAATCCTTATCACTTTAAGACACCTCACCATGTCTAGGGACGATGCAATCCCAATCTACTACAGGATGATTAGTCCTTATCACTTTAAGACACCTCACCATGTCTAGGGACAATGCAATCCCAATCTACTTATAGGATGATTAGTCCTTATCACTTTAGGACATAAGTCCAAGGAAGATGCAATCCTGATCCACTTACGGGATGATCAATCCCTATCACTTTAGGACATAAGTCCAAGGATGATGCAATCCTGTCATGTACATTTTGAACCAAATGCTCAGGGACGATGCAGTCCTATATACGTCCACTAAGGACCATATTCTCGGAGACATTTGTCTATAGATCACTTTAGGACTGAAGTCCAGGGATGATACAATCCTCATCGTTCGCTAGGAACCGCATTCTCGAAGACATTTGTCTACGGATCACTTTAGGACTGAAGTCCAAGGATGATACAATCCTCCATCAACCTCATCGTCGGAAAAGGAAACCTCATATTCAACCTTATCATTGAAACAGGTAGGCACATCATCGATACAGTATCCTCATCAATACAGGTATCATTAGTATGTATCATCAATACAAGTATACATATCATTAATACAAGTATCCTCATCAATACAAGTATACATATCATCAATACAAGTATCCTCATCAATACAAGTATACACATCATCAATACAAGTATCCTCATCAATACAAGTATACACATCATCAATACAAGTATCCTCATCAATACAAGTATACATATCATCAATACAAGTATCCTCATCAATACAAGTACATATGCAAGTATTCTCATCAATACAAGCAAACATAACATAGATGCAAGTATCCTTATCAATACAAGCAAACAAAACATAGATGCAAGTATCCTCATCAGTACAAGCAAACATAACATAGATGCAAGTATCCTCATCAATACAAGCAAAAAAAACATAAATGCAAGTATCCTCATCAGTACAAGCAAACATAACATATCTGCAAGTATCCTCATCAATACAAGCAAACATATAATCTAGATAAGCAATCTCATCATCAATATAGGTATCCACATCGATACCAGTACCCAAAGATATCTTCATCTATCATATCACTCCCCCTTTTGAGGAGAGTCCTTTTGAACTACACCAAGCTTGTCTCGGAAATGCTCAAACTTTACACAAGACAGAGGTTTCGTTAGTATATCAGCAACTTGCTCGTCCATGCTCACATATTCGAGCTTGATAGCTCCTTTTTGCACCATATCCCGTATATAGAAATAACGGATCTCTATGTGTTTTGACTTATCATGAAATACTGGATCCTCAGTCATCTTGATACAACTCTGGTTATCACACAGAATGATAGTGGGTTCCATCTCTAAGTCAAACAGTCCTGATAATAACTTACGAAGCCATACTGCTTCACAACTGGCAGAGCAAGCAGCTATGTATTCTGCTTCAGCTGTGCTGAGAGCCACACTAGACTGCTTCCTGCTATACCACGAGATCATAGCAGATCCCAGACAATAACATCCTCTCGATGTACTCTTCCTGCCCAATCAGCATCAGTGTAGCCATGCAAATTTAAATCATGATATCCACTATAGTAAAGTCCAAAATCTATCGTACCTTTTAAGTACCTCATCACATGTTTTGCAGCTATCATGTGAACTCTTCTAGATTCCACCAGATACTGACTCAAGGTATTCACAGCAAAACATATGCCAGGTCTAGTGTTAGTCAAATACATTAATGATCCAATAATCTGTCTATACAGAGTTATGTCCACTAACTCTGATGAGTTATCTACTAATAACTTCAAGTTGGAGTCCATGGGAGTGGCCATGGTTTTACAGTCCAACATATCGAATCTTTTCAAAATCTCCACAGCATACTTACCCTGATTTAGAAATATTCCTTTTGGGTCTTGCCATACTTCCAGGCCTAATAAGTAGTGCATCAATCCAAGATCTTTCATCTCAAATTCTAAAGAGAGCTTCTTCTTGCACTCGATAATCTGTCTCTCATTTCCAATCAGAAATAGATCATCTACATACAATAATAATATAACAGGTTCATCATTCATAACTTTGAGATAAAGGTTAGGATCATCTTTACTCTTGGTAAAGCCCATGCTTGTCAAGAAACTGTCAATCCTTCCGTACCAAGCTCTAGGAGCTTGCTTCAACCCATACAAAGCCTTCTTCAGTTTGCAGACATGAGTTCTTCCATCTTCTACCTCAAATCCAAGTGGTTGTTCTATGTACACTTCTTCTTCAATTACACCATTCAGGAAGGCTATCTTAACATCCATCTGGTGTAGTTTCCATTTCATCATCGATGCAAGTGCCATGATAGCTCTAATGGAAGTGTACCTAGCAATTGGTGCAAATGTTTCTTCATAGTCAATTCCCTCTTTTGAGAGAATCCTCTGGCTACAAATATTGCCTTATATTTTTTAATGCTACCATCCGCAGCATGTTTTATCTTGAATATCCATTTGGAGGAAACTACACTTTTATCTTTTGGTTTGGGAACTATATCCCAAACATCATTTTTCATTATTGACTGGTATTCTTCTGTCATTGCTTCTACCCATTCTTTCTTTTGAACTGCTTCTTCATAGCTAGTAGGTTCCTGATCCACTAGATTACACATCAAAGCCATATAGTTGGATACTAGCTTTGGTTTCTTCCTTTCTCTAGTGGAGCCTTCAGGAGCTCCATACTTTTCATCTCCTTGAATAATGTCTCTGGCCCATGCTGGCCTTCTTTTTCTTGATAAGTTTGTAATGGGGGGTTCTTGTGGTTCTAGCAAGTCATGGTCTTCAGGTGTAGTATCTTCAGGAATGGGTGCAGCCTCTGTGATCCTGGAAGGTGTGTCTTCTTCATAGATTTCTTCATGTTGGCACTTCCTAGATCTCTTGAGAGCTGCTTCTTCATCAAATGTCACATCCCTACTAATTTCCATAAAATTCTGAATGCTTTGGATGATTCACAATATCCAACAATTATTCCCTTCTTTCCAGAAGGATCCAACTTAGTTCTCTTTTCTTTTGGAATGTGAATGTATACAGGACATCCAAATATTTTAAGACGACTTACCTCAGGCTTCTTTCCTGTGAACACTTCTTCTGGAGTTTTGAAATCAAGAGCACTATGGGATAGTCTATTTTGTACATAGACTGTTGTTCTAGCTGCTTCAGCCCATAAATACATAGGTAGGTCTTGATCATGTATCATTGTCTTTATAGCTTCCATGATGGTTCTATTCTTTCTTTCCGCAACACCATTTTGTTGGGGATTGTAGGGAGTAGTTAGCTCTCTCTTGATTCCAGCTTCTTTACAGAAATCTTCAAAATCTTTTGAAGTATATTCTCCGCCATTATCTGTTCTGAGTATTTTAATTTTCTTTTCTAAATGATTTTCTATCAATGCTTTGAACTCTTTGAACTTTCCAAAAACTTCATTCTTCCCTTTTAAGAAGTATATCCAAGTATTCCTTGAATAGTCATCAATAAATGTGAGATAGTATTCATATCCACTTAAAGATGTGGAGGGCATTGGTCCACATACATTTGAATGGATCAATTCCAAAATGCTTTTGGTCTTTGTTTCACTCTTTGGAAATGGGTTCTTGATGTTCTTCCCTTTTGCACATCCTTTGCATGTGCCATCATGGTCAATCTTTAAGATTGGTAGGCCTACAACTACCTTGCTTACATGAGGTAGTGCCTTGTAGTTAATGTGAGCAAGTCTCCTATGCCATAGCTCATTTGGGCTAGTGACTTCATGTACAAGGGCAGCTTCTGGATGACCCTTGAGCTTGTACAAACCTCCTTCCTCTTCACCAATGACAATTGCATCCTTAATAGATTTACCTTTGGACCACAATAATACTTGTCCATCAATGAATGCAACTCTATAGCCTTTCTTGTCCAATGCTAAGATGGAAAGCAAGTTCTTCTTCAATCCTGGAACATACAAAACTTCCTTCATCTTCATGGGGATTCCAGAATCAAGTTTGTAGTTTGCTTCACCAATTCCCTTGATGGGATATTGATAGTTATCTCCTAGAGATACCTTTTGTGGGGAGGTCTTTTCTTCAAGTTTTGATAGAGTCTTCTTTTGTCCTGTCATGTGATTTGAAGCACCACTATCGATAACCCATGTACCTTCTCTAGGTGTTATAGATCCAGAGAGTGTGGAGAATAGAACATACTCTTCTGCATCTTCTTCTTCACTTCTTCTAGATCTTTTCTTGAAGAAGATCCTTTCTTCATCTTCTTCTTCTCTTCTAGTTATTTTCTTGTGAGGCCTTTCTTCCTCTTCAACATCTTCTTCACTATCATCTTCTGCAAGATGTGCTTGATGTCTTTTGTGGTGAGTACCCTTTTTCTTCTTCAGAGGACAGTCCTTAGCAATGTGTCCTATTTTGTGACAAGTAAAACATTGGAATGAGGAGTAATCTCTTCTTTGATTATATCCTCTTTTCTTTTGAAATCTTTGTGGAGGATGAGACTCCTTGTGACTATCCTTCTTAAAGTCGGATTGATTTCTTCTTCTCTTGGTGTGGGTGGCCAAGGCTTGGTCATATTCCTTGAGCAATGCTTCTCTGTTGGCAACCCTGGCTTCCTCTTGAATGCAATCCTCCCAAACCACATCAAACTTCATACTTTCTTTTCTGGCACACATGGTTTGGATGAATGACTCCCAAGGTCTAGTGAGACCATTTAGAGCAGTCATGACTAGTTCATCTTCATCAAGAGTATCTCCAATAGCATCTAGTTGTTCTTTGAACTGAGAAACCCTTGAGAAATAGTCTTGAATAGATTCTCCTTTATTCATCTTGGTGTTCTTCAATTGAGCTCTCAGGTTCATCTTCCTGTTGATGTTCTTTCCCTCATACATTCTGGAGAGAGCATCATACATTTACTTTGGGGTCTTCTTGGATGCCACTTGGGGAATCAAGTGGTCCTTAATAGAATCAGCAATGATTCTCTTTGCCCTAATCAAATCTTTCCTGTACTTCTCTTTAGCTTCATCTTCTGTAGGTTCTGCAATCTCATCTTTGATATAATGGGCAAGATCATTCTCTTCAAGAATGAGACCAATTCTATATTTCCATGCTCGGAAATTCTCTATACCCTCTAGCTTGTCTTCAAGCTTAGTACTTGGGGCCATCTTGCCCAGGGGGTCACTAAAAATTGAAAATTCCAAAAATGAAAAACTGACCTTACCAGGAGATTGGCTTGACTGAGGCGAGGTGATTGATGTACTTACTTTCTGGAAACATCAATTTTTCAGCCTCCAAACTTGACCAGCGAACTTTGGATCTGCTGTAGAATTCTGGTTCTGGTTTTCTGGTTTTATCGCACTTTTGTCAAACTAGGGTTTGACTTTCCCGGAGTTCTACCCAACCAAAAAGTTCGATCTAGGGCTCAAAAGATTGGTTTTGAGAAGGGATATCCAACCATGTAATCAGAATTCAACAATACCAACTTTTTGCAGAAACCCTAATTTTCACCGGAGAGAGAGATAGAGATATTTTCACCTTGTGAAAGATGTCCTATTCAGGCTAGCTCTGATACCATGTTAAATTCTAGCATAAGTGCACAAGCAAGATCACTGAAATAAACACAATCACAAGATAGACACCGATATACCCTGGGAAACCCTCATGGGGTAGAAAACCCAGCAAAGCTTTCCTCAATATAGATAATCAACCCAATACAAGATAGTAGACCACAACAAGAGCTCCTTCTCCTCCTATGCACAACTCTCTCTCTCCTATGTGCACAAGTGAATTGTGAGGACAAGTGAGTTAAGTGAGGAACAACCTCCTCTACTTATACTTGTTTTCCAACTGACTTTTTACCCTATGAGGCCAACTTGTCAAATTGAGTCTAATAACCTCCGATAAAATAACTTCGGGACGATCCCCACATAGGAGATCTAATAACCCTGGTTCCCATAATCCAATGGAGGAATAAACATATCTGGATATACAATAGAGTCCCGTCGGAGGAATAAAACATCTCCGAAATAATACAAATATAATATTCTTTAAAGTTACAATATTTCAACAGGTTGCACATGGGATAAAGCCAGCACCCCGGTCTACACTGCTTACAAAATAATGTGGGCTCAAAATTACAGAGCAAGCTATAAGCTCATCTGCGAAGAATTCATCATGCCTCTATACGAGTAGATGTTCAAGGAAGAGCCCAATTATCTATCAGAAAATGCCATGGAGGTCCTGGAAAACTATGGCGATTTTTATTTCTCAGAGCAGGGCACCTACATCAGGATGTTTGGAGGTACCAAAGCACCATACATTTTGCCAAAATACGCTACTGATATGTAGTCCTCAAGGAAGCAGTCAGGCAAATTTTCCTTGATGGAATAGGAGGGGTGCTTAACAAGCAACATAAGGCTTCTTTCCCTCCTTTGCCCTTTTGCATAGGAGCCTACAAATTCTCAGGGGTTGCAATGGCTGAGGAATATGTTCAAGAGCTGAAAGCTTTCCACTTCGGTGAAATGATCTTCCATAGAAATGATAGGCAGAGCAAGGTTGCCGAGCATTGCAAGGAAGTTTATTCTCATTTTGAATATGCTCATTACTATGATGCCGAGGAAGAAGTGTTCAGAGGCATCAGCAACATGATTGAGTTGCAGATTTGTCGTCAAGGCAGTGGAGCAAGCTCTAGCTCTGCCCCATCCTGAAAAGCCAGTCTGCAGAAAGAGAGAGAAGCAGCTAATGCCCTAGCCCGCGAAGAACAAATATTGAAAGAGGAAGCAAGGTTGCAGAGAGAAGCTGAGGATGAAAGGCTGCAGAAAGAAGCAGAAGAAGCAAGGATGCAGAAAGAAGCTGAAGACGCAAGGTTGCAGAAGGAAGCGGAAGATCGAGAGCAGAGGGAAGAAAGTGAAAATCAACAACGAGCTGAAGAAGAAGAAAGAAGGCGTAAAACTGAAGAGGAACAAAAGGCAAAGGAAGAACTTAAGACCGATGAAGATGCCTAGGCAGGTGGTTCCGACACCCAAGATATGGAAACAGACATATCTCAAGTAGGTGTTCTCGGCACCCAAAATGTGGAAACAGACACATTTCAAGCAGGTGTTCCCGGCACCCAAAATGTGGAAACAGACACATCTCAAGTAGTACAGACCCCACCCATAGAAGCAGAAGTACATGTAATAGACCTCCCAATCATCCCTTACACTCCATCAGAAGATCATACTGTGTCCCGATGGGATGAATTTGTGTATGACAAGAAGAGGAAGGCGGTAGTCTTGAAATCATAAGAGAGGATAAAGAGACTCTTCCAAGAAGATATTGTTACCCGGCGGGAGACCACGGTGATGAAAAATACAAATAAGGCTCCCATAGCCATGGAATCCACCGCTGTGTCGGCAGCAAAAGTAACACAGGACAATGTGGTCAATATGGTTAGAGAATTTGAGTCAACAAAGAGGAGAGCTCGCATGTTGCAACATTCTGTGGCTAGTGAGAAGGCTTACAGGGATCTTGTAGTGAATAAATATAATCGCCTGTCTGTTGAGCACAAGGAATTGTCAGATAAGTATCGCCATTTAGAAGAAGAAAAGGAGCACCTGGCAATCCAGATGATGGTTCTAGAAGCAGAAAAGAACAATTTTGAAGCTAGAGTTTTCCAGTTGCAAACAGATAAGCAAGCAATGGTTGAGCAATTAGAGCAGGCAGAGAGCAGAGCAATAGATATGTCTCCCTTTCATGAGCTATCCTATGACATTCTGAGACAAATGCACGCCACACAGGAGTTGATTACTGAGGAAGTGTGCAGGCTCAAAGCCATGATGGTTAGATTGAAAGAAGTCAATGCAGAGGCCAATAGGCTTAAGGGAAAATATACTCGGGTTAAAGCAAACATCCTGAGCCAGATGGAATGGAGAGAAGGGAAGGTTGATTTCCCCAAGCATCTCCCATTCAAGTCTGTAGATGATTTTAAAGAAGATATAGCCCTTATTGAATTCTGCAGGAACTGTGGCCTTAAGCTAATGGCTAAGATCCAAGGAACAATGGATAAAAGTAACAGCCTTTATCAAAAAATCCATGAAGTGCATGATAAGTGCAAGATTAGTTTTCTTCAGTCCCTCGATGAGTTCCCAAGCAAAGAGCAACGTTTATCAGACTTGAAGGAAGAGCTAGGCATTCAAATAGAATATGTAAAGAAGATTGATGTCCTAGCCACTGATGATCTCCATCACTATATTGGGCTGTCATCAATATACAGTCATTTGCTTAAAGAAATCCACCAAGCAGCAGTTGCATAAATTCATGGTGTTGAAGCAGAACTTGGTAAACATGTGACTTCCCAGAAGATCTTGCTCCCTTCCCCAGCAAATGTGGTTATCAGAGACACTGGTATCTGGTTCAGTTACATAGCAGAGGAGGAAAAGAAAGCAGCAGCAGCAGTAGCAACTAGTCCAAGTACTTCTCTCCCAGCAGGAGCGCCTTCCCAAGGGTGAACACGCTAATCCTAAGGCGTTGTTCCTTTTTTTTTGTGGTCTCCCTATGTAGAAAGCGTAGAATCACTGGACAGCTGTCCTTTTCTATTTTTGAGAAATTTTATGTTTTAAGAAAAGGGTCACGATTTGTTTATTAAGAGGAAAAGTCTGTAGAGGACATCTGTAAAGAGCCAGGTGGCAGCCCAAGAGGCATTTTGTAAAGATATAAATAGAAGTTTAGTGAATAGTGAAAGGACTTTTTGCAGGGAAAAGAATTTTCTTAACTTGTACGAGCTATCTTGCACTTGCTTCAAGAAAATGAAATTTACCTAATAAGAGCCTGGAGAGGACGTCTTTTGCATGGAAATAGATGTTGTATGCATGTTGGATTATTCTTGTGACTTTCATATTCTACAGTGAGATATTTCTTTGCTGTCTTGAATTATTTCTCTGTATTTAATGATCTTACTGTTTCTTGTGCATCTCCTACATGAGTAATGGAATGCGTTATATGTGAATTGGAAGCTATCTTCTAATATCTGTTGCCTTCTTGTTGTAGATATATCTTTATGATTTAATGGCTGTCTGTTGATCTTTAGATAACTCTTCCAGCACATTACTCATACTTATATTTTTTTCTCCTTGCAGGGATAGTTTAGGTTTATTTTGGTTTTAAATACAGATTTGTTTCGAGTTCTGCATTTAGATTAAGTTAGCTTAGGCACTTGCATATCATTTTAAAACCATAAAATCAAAAGAACGGTGGACCGGGCCATAACCGGTGTGATTGAAGCAAATCTCCAAACCTAACGGTTGCCGGAACCGCTAATCGGACGGATTCCCCATACCAAACGGTGGACAATCTAATTGGGATAGTCTACCGGGGAGAATCCCTTTTCTGCTTGATGCTGCGATCTTTGGGGCATCAACAGAACTTATGTACATTTTAGTTTCTGAATAAATCTATAATAGACATATCATGAGAGCCACAGCTCGAAATACCAAGTACTTCATGTGACATTTCCAATTAAAACTGAGATTCGAGCCATTTCCCTCATAGTATTTTCATGGTGATTTTGGGATGCTATTGCACCTATTTTATATCATATATTTATGAGATTTTTGTCTATGTTATGAGATTAATATGGAGTTAAATTTATGTCCCAAATAATGTATGCATAACCCTAAAGTGTTACTATATTTTTTGACATAAATTCAAGGTCCCTTGTCTACCATTTTCATCCAAATTATATACCACTTATATACTCTAGAAGATGTTGTCCTTTGGGAGACCTATTTGACCCTAAAAACTGATATAATGATGCAAAAATGTTGTGATGTCCTGTAACAAAGCCAAGTTTCATACATAATATTAGTGAAGTACGTACAGTGTTTGGAAGGGAAAACAATGGTTGACCTAGGGGGGATTTCCACGAGTCCAATTGACTAGTTTTGTCCCAAATATTATCTCCTTGTAAATTGCATACCATGGATGTGTATAACATATGTTTGGGTGTATAATGAATGTATTAAAGTGTCCTATGCCCTCCCAAGTCCCTCCTTCCACAATTCGAAACCATTTGGGGTCATTTGGGACAGTTTGGGGTTTCACTAGTCCAAGATTCGAAAATTTGCCAAATTGAGTAAATTTTCAAATTAGGGATATTACAGGGAGGTCATTTTTATCAGAACTAAATTATATTTAAATTGTAGAAAAAATGAGAGAAGCACTTGTCCCTTGGCCCAGAAGGTGGCAAGGGAGCTTGTGGAATGCCAATAGGTGGAGGAAGAGGTGGAAGAAGTTCCAACACAATTCCAACATCATAACTTTGCTCTAGTTTTCTCTACTTAGATGCATTCCCATGGATTCCTTCTATAGGAAAAGAGGTGGCCAAGAAACATCTAGATCCAAGTGTGAACCCCATCACCTAATGAACTAGCTCCAAAGTATACAAAGGGGGCTATTTAATGTTTGAAGAGCCAAATTCGAATTTTTGTTGGTGAGGGAGCTTTCATGGGACTTCAATGTGCAGCGGGTGGTTGAGATCCTATCATTTTTTACAGTTGTGCAGATCTCAAAGGAAAATCCAAGCTAGGCTAACATGGGCACATAACTGTTAACACGTGCTATAGCACAGGCTAACATGGTTTTACCTGCATGACCCCTTCTTTTGACTGTTTTTTGGCATTTCTGGACTCGTACTGCTTTCTGGATCTGATGAGGATGTCTTTGGTGAGATGCATGCTATATGTTGATGAAACCTTACTGCAATATTAGCTAAAATGTTGTATGTGTGCGAAATTTGAGCGTTAATAAATGCCCCTTGATGTATGAGGTTTGGATGGTATTGTAGAGTCAATAATGCATCATCGTTTCTTTTGTTCTCTCTTGTTCTTGTAAGTTGTGAAGCTAGTGTGGACGAAAATTTCCTCCCACAGGGGAATATTGTTGGTGACGATCGATGAATCTGTAACAAAGGATAACATTTTATAAAAATGAGGTGGGCATACCCATGCTCGTGAAAATATATTAAGATGACTACAATGAGAGGATAACAAGGGGTAAACTCATAATACTGGTGGTACATGGATTAAGGAGGTTTCAATCCATAGGAGAGTGAATGAAACTGGGAATGATGTTACTGGTTCCAAAGAAGTGGAACAACCAATGATCATGAGTATCCCACATGGGTGGGGGACCAGAATACTAGTGAAGTTGTTGGATGGAGAACCTCATTGTACAGTTGCTACCATGATTTGTAAATGTGAACGCTACTACCTTCGAAACGTATGACTACCCCTGATGCGATAGATGTGTTGATGTTGAGCATAGGATATGCCACTAAGTTAGGGAGCAATGATGAATCTCCCTACTTAGTTCGAGGCGATCCCTTATAGTGATTGAAAGAGACCCCAAGGTACAAATGTAACTACTGCAACTCTTAGAATATGGTGATTTGATGTCGATGAGAATTGAAGTATATGATAAGATGAAGATCTTATCTTGAGAAATGAGATCATTTTGTAACTAACTGTAAGACTGACAGACCTGACACAAGGTTGGATGATAAGTGTGGGGCTCATAACTTCCTTTGATTATGTAAACTTGGGGACTAATTGACAGCAATATTATTCAAACAAAGGTACAGAGTGTAATAACAAGAGACAAACTACAGATGAAGGACTTTGCTGGAGACATGATACTGAGGGTAATGGTGACTGCAAAACATAACAATGTTAGGGATATAGAGACTCAACTACATCGATCAAAGGTGACTAGGGTGTTGTTGATACAAGAATTATGGTGTTCCCATAGTTTTGATGGGATCAAGGAACTATTTGTACATAAAGAATAATCGATGGGGTCCCCATGGTTTGGAGTGTGTTGGGGGACCAATTTGATGATGCGATGGATTCCCATAGTTTTGGGTGAATCGGGGAATCACTTTTATGATGGGTGGAGTTCCCATCGTTTTGAGTGGGTTGGGGAAATTTTTCCATGATGATGTGGGGGTTGTTTTCAAATGCAAAGATGGGTGCCCCATGAATTAATGATTGATTGTTTTTTATGAGTATAGCTAGTAGTACCAGTCATAGGTTGACAAGGATCCAATCGTTTACACCATAACTCCTAAGAAATCTAAAAATTCCAATCCTTAACCATAATCATCTAATCATCAACTTGGTAATTCTATTTCTCAGCTGGTATTCCTCAAACAATAACCATGGAAAATACAAATCAAGGTGGTAATGTAAATCCACCTAAACCTAGAGATTTTGGAAAAAAATGGGATCTCCCTTTGATTTTAATGTTGTAGCCAGAGCTTCGTATCCCCTTCCCGACGATTACCATGAGAGGTTACCACGCTTCAGTGGTAACAATGTTGTCTCTATTGAGGACCATCTATATCTATTCTAGAAACCCATCCAATAGCTAAATGTGGAACACAAATATGTATGTATGAAGTTATTAACTCATTCCTTAGAAGGTGATGCTCACCAATGGTTTATGAACTTGGCACCTAATTTGATCACGGGTTGTGATATGTTTGAGAAAATATTTATTGATGAATGGGGAACTAAGTATGACGAAAAATTCTTATTGAATCAATTGTATGAAATCCATAAGAAAAATAATGAAACAATCCAATAATTTAACCTAAGATTTGAAAAGATCTTAGGAAAGATCCCCAATGAGATAAAACCAATGTTGTTAGACTCAGACTCGGCTAGATTGGGACTCGGTTGACTCGGTCGACTTGGCGACTTAGATAAGACTTGGCAAAGAGGGAAAAAAATCAAAATATAGTAAATTTTGTGAACAAAAAATATACTAATGACATTTCTATTCCATATAAGTTATAAAACCACATTCTATGCAAAAATTCATTGGATCATCTCATAAAAAAATGATAATACAACATTTGACACTCCATATTTGTATGCAAAATAGCAAACAAAAAGATGATTCCTTGAAAAAATTCACAAATAGTACCAAGTTCAATTACATAACTCAGAACATGATTGGAAAATCAAAAGAGATAGTGTCTCCAAGTCCAATATCAGGTCTCATGCATGACTACAAGAAGTAGAACGCCTAGTATAGGCCCTAGCGGAACTAGTGCCAACATCGCTAGATTGAATAGTCAACTGTGATGTAGGTGTGTTTGGTGTTTCCATTTCAGAAAATGGTACACTAGAGGGACCCTCGGTCTCTTCATAAGCCAATTGAAATCAATAGCAGGAGATTCACCTCCACTACCCAATCAAAGATTAGATCAATTTGATCCAATAAAATTGGATCATTATCGCGACGATTATTTATCTAGATTGAAGTGATAAAAAAATTGACAAAGTCAATTTAATAAAAGGTACGAGGTTGTACTTTAATTTGTTAAAATAGGAAATATTCATTATATTAATAATTTTTTATTTTAAATTATTATGTTTTCAATTAATTATTTTTAATATATTAATTTTTAAAATTTTATTTTATAAACTAAGTAAAATATTTTTAACTCCAATATACTCTAATAAAATAAATTCCCTAATCGATTAAAATAGATCAGCTCTTCAAATAAAATTACATTTACATTCAACTTGCTAAGCCACCTGCATATTTGTGTGAGCGATAATTTCATAGCCTATATTAATATTCATTATGAAATTGCGACAAGGCACAATTGAAAAGTGGAAGGTTGTTGTTAGCATATGTAACTGTATAGCGTAAATTTAATATAATTTTTAAAAGGTTGTTGTTAGCCTATGTTACTCTAATGTAAATTTAATATAATTTTTATATAAATTTAAATTTTACTCGCGAGTTTGAGGTGAGTTCGTACAAGTTACGAGTTTCCCAAGGGTCTGGGGGAGCGATGAGTACACATCCCGAGTTACATGCGAGTACTCATTTGGGAGTGGACTTGGTCAGACTCGGATGACTTGGTGAGTCTCCCGTGATTTTGACTATAGTGCATAAAACCCAAATACCAAGCTATCCCGCTCCATTATTTGAATGATTTTGAAGGCACTTCTGGGTTTATGCTTAAAGAAAATGGGCCAACCGACCTTTGGAATGCTCAAGCAAAAGAAAAACCCATGGTATTGAATGTTTCATCAACTGGTAAGGTTTTTTTGCTTAAGTCTTCTAGGGGTTCTTCTTCTTCCAAAACTGAAATCAAGGCAAGAGGTACCCGAGGCAAGGAGATGGCCCCAAAACAAAACACTCCTAATCCTAACTGTATGACTGAGATGATGAAACATTTAACTATCTTAACTTGAGGAAGTAGTAAAATTAGCTAGAGGCCAAGATAGGCCTAGGGTTCCATATCGTCCAAAGCCTTATTGGAATCAACCAAAGAGGAAGGGTCCCCAAGCTCCTACACAACCAAGTAACAATGTTATTTGATGGCATGCAACTTGTCAAGTTTCTCATGAAGAAGGAGAATGGCCTTATAGTAGCAGTCTTCAAGAATATGATCCCAGTGAAAATATTGCTTTTCTTGAGGAGTGTGAACCTATTGGGTCATTTGGGAAAGTTTTCCATGTCTCTGCCAAGGATAAGGAAGAGATACAATAGAAAATAAATGAAATACCTAAGGTATACCATGTTCCATGCAAAGGAAATGAAACATCCCAAATGAATAAATAGCAAGTTTAC
This sequence comes from Larix kaempferi, assembly GCA_027924585.1. Taxonomy (NCBI): domain Eukaryota; kingdom Viridiplantae; phylum Streptophyta; class Pinopsida; order Pinales; family Pinaceae; genus Larix; species Larix kaempferi. The sequence goes on from BSBM01000254.1 coordinate 3,425,324, forward strand.
CAACGAATAAATCCAAATGAGACAACAAACCCCATTAAAAAGAAGACCTAGGGTGCATCTTATCTTCCTATCAAACAACTTGTGGAGAACCCTCCCAAACATCAAAATGTGGAAGATATTGAGCTTAATATTGACCTTGAGTGTATTGTGTATGCACAACATAATATCCACAAGATTGGCAAGTGAATCAGCTACTAAATTGACACAACTATGGATTCCTGACCCAACATGTCACTATTGGAAAAGGAACCCACTATTTAGGTTTCTGAGGCCCAATAGTAAACGAGCCCAGACTAACCAAGGGAGGGGCCCTAGCAAAGCTTTTTCTAAGGCTATATAGAAAACCTATCTAGCCCCAAAGACTGACCTAGCTATATTTTTATGATAATGTGCCTACTCAAGATATTCAATGCAATAAGAAAGACACAACACCATATGATAATCAATGCTATAAAAAGTAAATGATACGAGATGAAATTACTTGAAAGTAAAATATACAATTGAAATTTAAAAGGGTAAATATCCTAAACCCAAGGATTTATAAGTCACTAGGAGTGTCAGATTGTTGTAGCCCTTCGATCTACTTGTGGGGTCCATTAGTGATGCTTGGACCATTACCTCAGAGCACTAACCAATGAGGACTTGGACTCTACCCTTGGCCTCAACACCCAACTACCAGGTATGTGAAGAGTAATATAATGCTCCCCCAAGATTCTAGGACGGGGGGACGCGGAAGCAGGGAAATGCACATTCGAGATGCCTGGAGAGCACCCCCAAATTTTAGGGAAATTTGGGGGAGACAGGGGGGGACGTCTCTAAAATTAAAAAATGAAATAAATACCAAAATTAATAATTCATTTGATGTATATTCATGATTGTGCAATGTAAATACTAAATATATTGATTTATTTTCTAAGTAGTACCAAGTAGGGATTATAAAAAGTGAAAATAGTAGAAAAACATTAAAAAAAAACTCAGGGGCTTGTGGGAGGGAGATATTTCTCTAGGAGTCCCACGTCCCTAGGACGTAGGAAACATAGGAAACATGTCCCTGCCACTACGGGATGTGTCCCCGTGGAAAACTAGAGTAATCTTCCTGGATGTTGTTTCTGATGCACTACAACAAGAAGACAATTGATAGGTTGGTTTCCGGATTCCTAAGGATTCCTCGATATACTCAAGGTATTGTTATCACTCGAAATATATTTCTTGCTAAAAATGATCCTATTTAGGACGGTAGAGGAAGGGACAACTAAATCAGTGACACCTTAAGGATCCCAATCACCACCAAATGAGAAGGTTGTCACACCCAAAGGGATTCTTGTCACTTTATGCTATTTGATCACAAAGGGGGAGACCCTTTCTAGCGGCTAGCCTAAAGAGACTAGCAAAAAGGCAAGAACTAGATCGAAGTCATGGAATATAGAAATAAGTAGATCTTTCCTATAAACACTAGATCCAAAAGATATATAGCAAGAGAGGCTTAAAGAAAATGGATAATGATTAATGTTTATTAAAACAATCCCAAAGAGTTTATTTCTTGCTATACTGATTAATCAAAGTGATCCGGGTTGAAGGTCTTAAGTGTATGATAGCCAAGTCATAGATATAAATTTATACCTTTAAACACCTTGATTAGCTTGCTTGATGAAGGATTTGACAATATCTAGAAGCACAAGCAAAGTCGGGACACAAAACTCATAAAATTGCTAAGAGACTAAGGAGGGTGAATTGCCCGAATGATTAGTGCCTGATCCAAGTGGGAAAATGGAGTCTAATGATGATTTCGCAGGAGATCTAGAGGTTTTGAGGTTTGGTCGCAAATATACCCAAATTCCAAAAATTTAATATCTTAAGTAGTTTGAGCCCCAAAATTTTCCTAGTTACTAAAATTAGGGTTTTAAAAGTTGTTTTTTTATGACTAATGGATTAGAAATTCAAAACAAGAGATATAGAGTATATATTACCCGAAAAATATTGTATATTCCTTGCAAATGATGATCTATCCCTTCTCGATCAATTGTAGGTGAATTGGATGTGTCTTCAAGTGAATCGATTTTCCCAATGGAGGTAGTGCGCCCTTCTTCCCTGCACAAACTGATGAGTATGATTGTCATTGATGACAACACATTAATGAAAAAGTTTGAAGTGATGACATGGAAATCAATCAAGCATGACATGGAAAAATACAATGACATGGAGGATGAATATTTGACGAAGGAAAAGGAAATGATCTGAAGACATGGCAATGGACAAAGATTTGGCAAAGCACATGGAAAAGGACAAAGACATGGAAAAGGAAAATGACATGGAATACAAAGCATGACAAGCATTGATGAAATGAAAATCAAAGGAAAAAAGAGTGACAAATATTTAGGCCTTGGTAGGCATTTGAAGGACCTGTGCAGGCATAATTTCTATTTAGCCCATGCAGGCATATTCTAGGGTAATTGTGGGCATTTCATAGAAGGCCTTGCGGGAATATCTAGAGGCCCTTGCGAGAATTTATGACGGCCCATGCAGGCATATACTGGAGCCTCTTAAGGGCATGTCAAAGAATCCCTTGCAGGAATTCTTGAAGCCCCTTGCGAACATCACATATGGATTTTATAAGGCCCTTGCAGGCATCTTCATGAAGCAGTTGAGGGCATGGAGAAGGATCCCTATGCGAGCATTTCCAAAGGCTTTGCTGAAATTCTCTTTTAGCCCTTGCGGGCATCCTCTAAGGGACCCTGCGGGCATCTTCAAAGCCCCTTGCGGGCATCTCTAGAGCCTCTTGCGGGCATTTCAAAGGTCCCATGCAGGCATTTCATAGCAGCTTATGCAGTCACCTAAGAATCCCTTGCGAGCATCACATAGGTCATATGCGGACATTTTATTGAGGCCATGCAGACATATTTAAGAGCCCCTTGCGGGCATAACTAAGGGCATTCTAGAAGGCCACATGAAAATGAAATGACATGGCATGAGAATGATGAAGTACTCACGATGATGATGTGGCAAAGAAGGTTAAATATATATATATATATATTTGAAGAGGATAATATGGAAATAATGTGATGAAGTCGGCCACCTAAATTAAATCTTAATTGATTTAAATTACTTAATGATAAGATAAAAATAAACTTGACATGTCGGCCTCCAGAATTTATGGAGAAGAAATGTATAAATAACAGACAAATTTCTATTTTGAAGAGTGGATTGAGTGTGGAGAACTCGGTGGTGTAGGAGAGCTCTGATTTTCGTGGGTTTGATATTTTTCGAGCAACAACAGATCCGAGGAGCAGCAATTGATTGAAGTTTCTTCTCTCCTTTTATTCTCTCTCTGAATTTTGGGTGGCTAAAGACAATACTTAGTACACAGAGTCATGATGATAGTTGACTTGACAGAGACAGTTTGATGATGTTCTAGGGCAGTAGAAATGGCAGATTGATGATAGTTTGTGGACATGTTTGTGGGCAAGAAAATGATACGTTTGTGGACATATTTGATGCTTATGGATAGAATGATGATGTGTTTGTACAACTGAATTGGCAGTAGTAATAGTTGATTAATGACATGATAATGATATGTGGTGACAAGAATGCATATGTAATTACAAGTTGGGTCTTGTACATATTTTCTTAGTTGGATCTAAGAAAAGACCAAGCTGGTTCTTGGAATAGAAGTTGGTGCTTCTCAATCAATTGTAGTTGATGTAACCTTATGGTTGTGGCCGATTGAAATTAAAAATAATAAATTTTACAAATCCTATCTTGTGATGTGTCTCAAATGATGTGGATTGATGTTGATATTTTTAATTTGATGTTTAGCCTATTGTGAATGATGAACTCTACCTAGTGTTGAAGTGAAATTGCTAAATTATATATTTTTAAGTTTTGAAGTTGGAATTAGAATTAAGTGTTGGCCCACTGATTCAACCCCCCCTCTCAGTGTGCCATTGTGTCCATCAATTTGTTTTAGAGAAGGCATTCATCACAATCCTAGAAAGCTTTAAGGGATCCGTGGACACAAGATGGAAGGACCAACAGAAGGCAACAATTAAGTTCCAGTCTTTGAGACATCAGATTACTTTGGTTGGAGAAGTAAAATGAAAGCTTACTTGAAGAAATTCGGTGTTTGGGAAATTGTGGCTAACCCACCTATCCAGCCCAACAAGAAGACAAAGACAACAGCCGAGAAAGACAATAATATTTCCTTGAAGTTTCTAATGGATGGAATCTCAAGCCCTATCAAATAAAGTGTAAGAGAATACACCTCCGTCAAAGATATTTGGTTCAAACTGGAATATGAATACCAAACGATAAATCAAGACACGGAAAAGGAAACAAAAGTCAAGCCTTCTGAAGATGAGAAGCAAGAAGAAAAGGAGGTACAAGATTCAGATGTAAGTGAAGTCGAGAAGGCATTTCCATGTGCCCTATTGGATATTGATATCAAATTCAATCTGAGGCTTAAAAAGAATATTTTAGGGTCCTTCGAAAAATACCAGAAGAAGACAATGGATCTGCTCAAAGATGTCAATCTCAAGAAGGCAAGTTTACAAAATAAGCTAAGAGACAAAGACGATGAAATTGAAAAATTGAAGGCCAAACTGATCAGTCAAGGAGAATCTAGTAAAGATGAAGATGAAGTTAAAGATCCTAAAGAACTTGAAGAAACAAGAAAGACAAATATTGATTTGAAGACTCGGTTGGAGGAAGCCAAAATAATAGAAGAAATCATGAAGCTTCAACTGGAAGAAAAAGAGAAGACAAACCAGAATCTTGAGATGGAAGTTGTTGATCTCAGAAATAAGATTGAAAAGTCAAACAATCATGTGAATTTCAATAAAATTTCAGTCATTTTGGATGAAATACCGAATTGTCAAAGGTCTCCATTTGGCACATCTGGTCTTGGGTACAAGAAGGAAGAAGAAAAATATGAAGGTGGCACTTGGTCCCCCAAGACTCCTGAAGTAGGATCCACATCCTTCAAAGGTGAAAGCAAAGTTGTACCTCAAGTACCTGCACAAAATAAAGAAGGTTTCAAAATATCAAGAATCCATCAAGAAGTTGGCCCACTCCTCAAAGAAAATTCTTTAGAAGTGAGACAACTCCAAGATGGAATCAAGCACTCAGGTATGATAGTAGCTTTAATGGTTATTGCTATTCTTGTAATGGTTTTGGTCACAAGGCTATGGACTGTACATTCCATGGAAGAAGAAGTGTTGGAAGTTGAAGTGACACAATTAGATGTTGGACATGTGACTGAATTGGACATGTTGCAAATTGTCACACTTTGAGATGCTTCACCTGTGGTGGTGTTGGTCATAAATCCCAAGCATGTGCAAGTCCAAGAAGACAATCCATGAGAAGTTTTTCATATCCATCAGCAAGGATAGTGGATGAATCATGGAAAAAGAATAATGCAAAAATATTTGAAGACCAAAGGACAAATGACCATAGCCAAGGACATTCTCAGGTATGGATGAGAAATAATATTTTGTTAGATCTAAATGAGGTTGATCATTGCACAGAAGGTGGCTTCCATATGGCAAGCCAAACTTGAGGTCTTTTGAAGACCTTAGGTACACCTTGAGTTCATTGTTGGAGGATGGAATCAAAGGTATATGGTGGTCGCTCCAAGCAGGTGCTAGGATCGGATTGCTAACATTAACAGAAGGAAAACAAGCAGGGATGAAGTTTGTAAAGTATGAGGAGCATGCTTGAAGGAGTACAACAGTTTGAATCTTGAAGAGAATATTTTTCATCCTGATTTGAAAAGGAGTTTGATGATGATGACAAACTGAGTCATTCAACATGTTGATGTTTGAAAAATTGATACATGCTTACCTTTTATGAACTTACTAGATGATTGTTGAACATGACTGTCTCTAGCTTTGGATACGATTGACAAAAAACAAAAAAAAGCTTATTACTAACATCTGATTGTATGTGTCATATTGGGAATATAGTTGGTTATAATCCAACTTGACATGTGAAAACCCCTTGATGATTGAACTATGATTGGCATGAGCGGTACATGATTTTATCTCTGATTTTAAGGCATCCAAAGACATTTGAAGACCTCAGAAGTACAAATCTAATTAAGTAAGGAGGTAGCTACATGTGTTTTGTATTCGGTGGTTCAAAGGCAACAAGCCTAACTAAATTCAAGTCAGAAGGTATTCTGAGGATAACAGGTTGGCAACAGTAGAAGATTATCCATGTACAATTCACAGACCAAGGTTACAAGATCAAGCCGATGATCTCTTACTGAAGAAGAAAATTATGGGCAAGGGTTCATATAAGATAGTAAAGCATAATTTTCTAAATTTGGATGGAGATCCAAGACTTACATGACAAGTAGTGTGCATTCTCTACAGCATTTGACGAAGGTTTTATAAAGTGATATCATAAAAAAGAAATGGAATTGTGCAAGCATGTTGTTTATGATTTTATTGATAGGGGGTGCATCTTGCAATACATTTATGATTAGAAATGATTGATTAAATGTTTTTTTTTAAAGCAACATTGTGATTGATGCATGATGTGAATAAATTTTTGGAATTCTTGGTAGAAAATGAAGCAAATCAGTACAGCTGTAAAAGTATTGTGAAATCGTTGAAAATTTTATCAAGGTATCCAAAATAAAAGTGTTGATTTAAAGGAGGAGATTAGCTCAAAAAAAATAAAAAATCCTATATAACAGGGGGAGATCAACCAATGAAAAATTTGACATGGGGAGCATCACTCATCAAATAAGATGATAAGGTGGAACGGATACCAAGCTTTGTCTTTGGTAGAGATTGATGATATCAAGATGCATTTTTGGGGGGGCATTGTGAAGCTTTTGATCGCTAGGTAATTGGCCCTTTGTCATTAATTTCAAAGGGGGAGATAAATTTTGAGGAGGTTTCCATCAATGACAAAGGGGGCGATTGATGAGTATGATTGTCATTTATGACAACACATTAATGACAAAGGTTGAAGTGATGACATGGCAAGCAATCAAGCATGACATAGCAAAAGACTTGACGTGGAAAAAGACAAATGACATGGAGGACGAATATTTGATGAAGGACAAGGACAATGAAGGACAAGGCAATGATTTGAAGACATGGAAATGGACAAAGATTTGGAAAATCACATGGAAAAGGAAAAAGACATGGAAAAGGACAATGACATGGAAAAGGAAAATGACATAGAATACAAAGTATGACAAGCATTGATGACATGACAAGCAAAGGACAAAAGAGTGACAAAGATTGAGGCCTTGGCGGGCATTTGAAGGACTTGTGCGGGCATTTCTATTTAGCCTATGCGGTCATCTTCTAAGGTAATTGTGGGCATTTCATAGAAGGCCTTACAGGCATATCTAGAGGCCCTTGTGGGAATTTATGAAGCCCCATGCGGGCATATCCTGGAGCCTCTTAAGGGCATGTCAAAGAATCCCTTGCGGGCATTCTTGAAGCCCCTTGTGGACATCGCAGATGGATTTTATAAGGCCCTTGTGGGAATCTTCATGAAGCAATTGAGGGCATGGAGAAGGAGCCCTATGCGGTCATTTCCAAAGGCCTTGCATAAATTCTCTTGCAGCCCTTGTGGGCATCCTCTAAGGGATGCTGCGGGCATCTTCAAATCCCCTTGCAGGCATTTCTAGAAGCACTTGCAGGCATGAGAATAAAGATCCCTTGCATGCATCTTTGGGACAGCTAGTGGGCATATGAAAAGAGACCTTGCAGGCATCTCTAGAGCCTCTTGCGAGCATTTCAAAGGTCCCATGTGGGAATTTCATAGGAGCTTATGCGGGCACCTAAGAAGCCCTTGCGGGCATCACATAGGTCATATGCAGGCATTTTATTGAGGCCATGCAGACATATTTAAGAGCCCCTTGCAGGCATAACTAAGGGCATTCTGGAAGGCCATATGAAAATGAAATGACATGGCATGAGAATGATGAAGTACTCACGATGATGATGTGGAAAAGAAGGTTATATATATATATATATATGAAGAGGATAATATGGAAATAATGTGATGAATTCAGCCACCTAAATTAAATATTAATTGATTTAAATTATTTAATGATAAAATAAAAATAAAATTGACATGTTGGCCTCTAGAATTTATGGAGAAGAAATGTATACATAAGAGACAAAATTCTATTTTGAAGAGTGGATTGAGTGTGGAGAAATTGGTCGTGTAGGAGAGCTTTGATTTTCGGGGGTATGATATTTTCTGATCAGCAACAGATCCAAGGAGCGACAACTAATTGAATTTTCTTCTCTCCTTGTATTCTCTCTCTGAATTTCGGGTGGCTAAAGACAATACTCAGTACACAGAGTAATGATGACAGTTGACTTGACAGAGACAGTTTGATGATGTTCTAGGGAAGTAGAAATGGCATATTGATGACAGTTTGTGGACATGTTTGTGGACAGATTTGATGCTTATGGACAGAATGATGATGTGTTTGTACAACTGAATTGGTAGCAGTAATAGTTGATTGATGACATGATAATGATATGTGATGACAAGAATGTATATGTAATTACAAGCTGGGTCTTGTACATATTTTCTTAGTTGGATCTAAGAAAATACCAAGCTGAGTCTTGGAATAGAATTTGGTGCTTCTCAATCAGTTGTAGTTGATGTAACCTTACGGTTGTGGCCGACTGAAATTAAAAATAATAAAGTTTACAAAGCTTATCTTGTGATGTGTCTCAAATGATGTGGATTGATGATGATATGTTTAATTTGATGTTTAGCCTATTGTGAATGATGAACTATGCCTAGTGTTGAAGTGAAATTGCTAAATGATATATGTTTAAGTTTTGAAGAAGTTGGAATTAGAATTAAGTGTTGGCCCACTGATTCAGCCCCCCTCTCAGTGTGTCATTGTGTCCATCACAAGCAAACTACCAAAGTAATATTTGATGCACAAGAAATAGAAACTATAGATGCATAAGAAATAGAGATCATATCAAATATCAAACGATGTTATTGAAAACCCCCTTATTATATAACGTCTTCAAGTGAAATGAGTTGGGGAAGCCCACAAAAACGCCCAAGTAAAGTCGCCCTCCTTCATGCAAACACTATCTTTCCCAAAATATTTTAGAATCCACAAGCAATTACTCAAATGCTAAGAGAAATGGACTTTCCAATCAAGTACAAGAACATCCCACAAAGAAGATCCAAGAATTTATGCAAAAGTTTCTTTTATTCAAATTGTCCTAGAGCCAAAATTCCCTTTAGAATGAGGGGTCCTCTCTCTTAAATAGATCCGAGAGAGACCAATTCCATAACCAAGTTTTTAATGGGTGGTTGAGATTAAAAGATACAATAGAGATCATCAACGGTGGAGATCTTTTTAATTTTTCAATACATGGATCAAGATGACCAAGTCAAAGGTGGGCGCACTTTTTCCCAATAACGCCTTAGGGAAGGAAAATACAACATAATGTAAAAATATAACATGTGGTAACATGGTAAGGGGGGGGACTAGGGGCTTAAATCACCCTAGGAATCCCCTTTTACAAAGATACAATGATATAGCATGGAGATACATCAAGTGACCAACATGAAGTGCGCCCCAAGGAAGACGTCCTCCCTAAGACAAAGATAGAAACATGTGAAGTCCTCCTCGGGTGAATAGAACACATGAAACATGCATGTAGAGCCTCATATCATCATAAGAAATCATCCCCAAGTCATTTCCTAGCATACACTATCCAAATTGATTTTTTTGAAGAAGCCATGGTCATTTTTTAATGAATAAACTATGAGTTTAGAAATAACTGCATCACCGATGATCAATATGCTCATCTCAAGAAAAGGACTGGCTCATGGATCAAAGGAATCTGATCTGCATCATGGTATCTCTAGCTATAATGGATGTGACAACAGGTACATGGGGTCCAAGTTCGTGCTCGATGTTGTCTAATGCAGTACTACTCGACTAAGGTAATAGATTGGAGTCAAAGGGGATATCCAACATCTTTCACCTAATGGGAATGCAAGGAGACGTGTCCGAGTGTTGGTCATTGTACTAGTAAGGCTACCCTAGACCGTAGTTTTACCTTCCTAATGATAGCTCTCGAAATTATTTATAGACATTGGCACATGTCTTCTACCTAATAAATTCCCAATGATATTTTCCCACAATGTGAATTTCACCATAAAAGAACATATTATATAATCTTCGTTATAAATGATGATGTTTCATTTAGCGTTTAGCACAATAGCATTGAATATAAAATTCTTTTCATTCAAAATATAAATTCAATAATCAATATTGCTAACAAGTATCCAAAGGAAAGCAAATATTGAGTTTAACTAAGATCTAAATTTTAGAGGCAATTAACTCAATATAGCACTATAATATACAAGAAACGTTCACTTTCATTGATAACAACTTATACAAAAGCAAATGAATCTAGGTTCTAAACAACTTGCAATTTCCTTATGGCATTTACTTGCTAATGATCCAATATATGCATAGCAATCACCATCAACTTAAACCAATAGCGAGTGAGTAACCAATATCCTTAATATCAATGACCCTAAGCTTCAAATTAAAGAAACCACATTCAATTGACTAGCATTGAATAGCATTTCTCCTCAAAAAGGTAATCAAGTTCAATATTAGTTTAAAACACTAGCAAATCATTCATCTAGATCTAGTCATCATATAGCATTCAATACTTACCTTCTTACTATCCAAAACATAAGATAATAATCTCTAGCTTAAATCTAAGCAGTAATGTCTTAGTATTTGAATTTAATATACTTCCAATCAACGTTTTATCTCAACCACTTAATCTTAATTTGAAACATTAGTCAATTTCAGAAATACTAGTGTTTTAGCATCCAACATTAGCTTGGTAAATTAATCATTAAACACCATTCATTATTTAGGAAATATGATAATTAAATTCTCATATAGTATACCATCCAGTTAACAAGGTGTTGACGCCTAGAAAAATTCTTGCGTCGACAGTAGGGATTCTCCCCAATGAAAAGTCCCAACTAGACTATTAACTGTTTGGAAATGGGGAATCCGTTCAGTTAACAATCCAGCAACCGTAGATGTATTTCGAATTAATCTTTACTAGTTGCGGTCCATCCCAATGTTTATATTTTATATATGGAGATGCAAATTCAAATGTTCTAATCCTAACAATGCATAAAACTTTGACTAATAGGTACAAGCCTCACAAGTGATGCGCAGGTTCTTACCTCTCGTCTTATCACTTCTACCTTATCAATCAATTAAAACTACTCTAATAAAATACATCTTTTAACTAATTAAACTAATCTATCCTTGCAAGGAGTGAGTTTTAAAATATGAGTAATATCTAAGATTGCTAGTACAAATTCAATAGTTAACTGATTGAAATAAAGTATTCACAATCACAGTGAAATTATTACACAAAGATAGCTTTGATATTCATTGATTTCATTCATTACTCAATTTTACACAAATATTTCCATTTTATAACATAAATCAGTAAACTCATTCATACGCCATTAGAATAGTCCAATAAAGTAAGCAATATCTCACAGCATAAATATGAACAAGGGAAGAAGTAATTATGCGCCTTAATTCATAACATTCCATGCAAACTCCATGTAAGCTTTCACCCAACAAAATAGTTCATTCTCATTAGCAGAAAAATAATTCTCGTACAAAATGTTTCTTGCTTCTATTACACTAGCCAAAAGTCCCTCCTCATTCTAATCCATCCTATTTATCTTTACAAAATTTGTCTCTATGTGACCAATCACTTCACATTCCCTCCTAACCTTTGGTTTTCACACTTTTGTCCTCTAGTGGTTACACCCAAAAATAAATAGTAAAATACAATTTACATTAATTTGATGGAAGATTTTATTAACTTGAAATGTAATTGTCCCAAAGGTCATTTTCATAAGATATCACATAAAAATTTTGAGGTTCTAATAAATTTAAAGCAACTTCATGAGTGGGTAGTTCTTTGACCATATGTATTAGTCCCTTTGATGTTTCCTTGTGACCTTCTCCTAGAAAATATGCATTTAGAGTTGCTTTCCCTACATGTTGTTGAATATCCTCTACAGTGAACATGCCCAGCTCTTTAAGGTATTCCAAATACTCCCCCAAATGCTTTCTCAACTCTGCTAAGTGTTTCTCTTTGGATGGCAATTCATCAATAGCTTTAGGGATTGGAATATGGCATCTCTCATATGCTTGGCATATAACTTGATAAATTTCTTCACACTTTGTAATTGATATTTGTACTTCAATTTGTATTATCTTAGCTGACTTCCGACAACTTTCCAAGAGAGCTATATCTAACTTTAATTCAACAGTTGTTCTTTTAGGAAAGTGATTGGGAATTTCCTTGATTATCCCTTTCCACCCAATTAGCTTTTCACTTTATTAAATGTGTCTACTAGTTTCTGTTTTATAGTGGAAGCCTCCGCATAGATCTATTTCATTCTATCTATCATTTCTCTTAATTCATAAATATCCTCTGTCAATAACTCTTCGAAGTGGAAAATTTGTTTTGGCAATTCACAAGCATGTTCGCAGAATAGTGCCATGTCATGCTTTTGTTCCTAAGCAATTATGATATGTCCCATCAAGGACTCCTTTTTTTTAATCCATTCATCCATCTGAGCTTGCAGAGATCCCTTTTCAACCGTCAAGGATTCTACCTGTTGATTTAAATTAGTTTAATTTCCTTCTAATTCCTTGATTCGAGATTGGAAATCATTTCTTTCCCCTTCCATAATCACTAGTTGTACATTTAGAGAATCATTTTCATCTTCAAGGCCTTGATAATCCAGGAAAAGTCTTTCTTTCTCTTCTTCTATGGCGTCCCTCTTTATTTTCATCTCAATTCCTTCACTTCGAGCTTGTACTAAATTATCCTTTAATTTGAGCATTTTTGCTTTGCTGTGTTCTAAATCATCCAGTAATATGTCCATGTTGTCTACATTATCTTTTGCTATAGTAATATTCACAGAAGCAGTGAATTTCAGATCTTTATTAGTACCTTAGATGTCTTCCCATGGTCGTTTATGTAAGTGTCGGGCCATTCTGACATGGTTGAGGTGTGTCTTCCCATGGTCGTTTATATAAGTGTCGGGCCATTCCGACATGGTTGAGGTGTGTCTTCCCATGGTCATTGATATAAGTTCCAATACATTCCAACATGGTTGAGGTGTGTCTTCCCATGGTTGTTGATGTAAGTGTTGAGCCATTCCAACATGGTTGATGTGTGTCTTCCCATGGCTGTTGATGTGAGTGTTGTGCCATTCTCGCATGGTTGAGTTTTTTCTTCCCATGGCGTATATGTAAGTGTTGATCCTTTCCCAAATGGTGGTATGTTTGTCCTCCCATGTCGTTTGATGTAAGTGTTGTGTGATGTGCATCTGGGCTGTGCTCCATTGATGTTGAGATGATCTTGACGTGATGAGGCGATAGTAGGAGACGCAGGTTTTTGCAGAGGCAATATAATAAGTACTAGGTTGTACCTACTTGATGGATTGCTCACAGAGATGATGAATACCTACATGGAGGCTAGGCCTACATCCAGCATGAAAAAGGGTTGGCTCTGTAGAACTTCCTATGACGAGTAAAACTGAGAGATAGCACCAATCGATGGTTAAGATGACGAGGATTGCAGCAATAATGACGATGACGATCCAGTGTTGATGATGATGTTCTAGCATTGTCGATCTAGTGACGAAGACTTGTGTTGATGACTGTGTCAAGAGAATACCTTCCTAGTTAAGAGGGAGTGTTAATGTAATTGTAACTTCGGAATATATTCACTTGTATATTTCATATTGTATTTGTATTATATTATTGTACCTCCGACGGAGATGTTTATTCCTTCAGTCGGGAAAGTCATTATTGTATTTGGGTCATGTAAAGTCATTGAGGTTAACCCTCCATTTTAAGTCGGGGCATTAGACCCCAGAGTTAAGTTGTAAATGGGTTATTAGACTCTCCTAGAGAAGTCGGCCCAGTTAGGTACAACTAAAGGCCGACCTAGTTGGGGTAAAGGTCAATTGAAAGTAAAAGTATAAATAGAGAGGGTGCCTCTCTCATTTGTATCATTCACTCACTCACTCAATTCTAATTAGTGAGAGAGAGGAGGAGTTCGCACAAGTGGAGAAGAGAGAAGCTGCTGAAGACATTTTCTATTTTGGGTTTTACTTTTGTGACATTGTATTGGTGATCATTCTATATCTGAGGAAGTTGCGGGGTTTTCTCCTTTATGGTTTCCCTGAGGAAAATCTTTGTGTCTCTTGTGTTTATGATGTGCTTGTTATTCTCTCAGTAAGATCCTAGATAACTATTGATTAAAAGTTAAAATTCTAACATAAATGAGGCAAGCCCTTTTCCATTAGCTCCTGCAATGATTCTAGACTTGACGTATATATAAGGCAGAATCCATCCTATTACCTTGGAGCATGGGAATAATTCTAGGCGAGTTGCAGCTTTGTAGAGACTTGATTTCTTTATATTTTGATAAATTACCATCTCCTCAATAGAGACATCAGGCACATCTTGATCTCTGATAAGTTGGTATATTTCACCCCATTTGTATTTGGGGACTATTCCGGTGATAGCTCTGGTATCTTCAAACAAGGTTTCCATGATAGCTTATGGAACTACTTCAATGTCCAAATCGGATCCTACAACTTTGGATTTGCGCTTAGAAGACCTTCTATACATATTTGAATCTTGTAATAAAAGAACAGTATCAACGTATTTAAATGGAAATCATAAAGCCTACAAGAACTTGAAAGAAAATTCAGTTAGTTCAGGCTCAGTATTATCAAAATATTTTACTTCATTTAGTAAGTTTCTTTCAATGCAGATTATTTTATGGAGAGAGTATGAGTCTCTGTGACACTTTAAAATACATATCTTGAGTCATTTCATCAAAACAAAATGGTCATTTTAAAAATAAAAAATAAATCACCATGCTCTTATATGTCTCATCAAGCTTCAAAATTTAATGCAGCCAATTCATATCAAGACATCAAGTAAATCCTTATTACTTCAAATGCACGTGTTCATGTTATCATGAAACTAATTCAAAATTTCTCTATTCTAAAGCTAAATGCACAGAAATGTGTTCTACATGCAAAAAATGAGGACAAACCATTTTAATTAAAAAAAAATAAAAGGATCAATGTTGTGCGATTTAGATTGTTTTCTCGACTGCCCAAATCCAAATACCTGGGGTTTCACTCCCCCTTTCGACCCAGGTAGACTCCAAAGGAAACAATATCGATGGCTCTTTAACAAGTAATCCCCCGGTATGAAACTCATCGAAGCCAACTTCTCATCTTGGGCACGTTCAAGGAAACTCACAACGAGAAAAGTAAGATGAAAGTTTGCAAAAGACAAGGGGTTAAAGGCTATGTTCAATCTAGAAACTTCCCTCCATCACCAAACTAATAATCAAACCCCATACAAGCAGGCTTAAAATGTGAGAATAAAGAGGTGAAGTAATGGTTTCAACCTAATCTCTGATATTTCACCAATCAAAATCGAACAAGTTCTACTAAGGAATGAAGTAGTACCTACCTGGCAGTGCGGACGTGACTTAGCAGAAGGAACCCTCCAAATAGCGTAGATGCTCTGGCAGGGATTCACAGGATTCGAAAGTCATATTACAATGGAATGTTAAAAAAAATACGAAAAATCCCCCTTTTAAACAAAGAATTAACCCTAAAACAAAGTCATTAATTGCTCATTAATGTTTGTCGGGGAGAACAACCCTTTTCACACGACATTACACTTTTCATCAATGGAAATTTGAATACTGACCTGATACTCATTGGAGCACAATGTTTTTTTACACCGGTTTGTTTCGGAATGATTATCAGTTTTTTTTTTGCATTGGTAAGTTTCGGGCTTGAAAACAATTTTACACTGACTCCCATTTCGGGCAAACAATCAATCTTGCACTGGTTCTATTTCGGATTTAAACCCAAGTTTACTCTGGTTGTGTTTCAGTGACAAACAGGTTTCATGTCAGTCGTGTTTCGGTGACAAAACAAAGTTTACTCCATAGGTAAAATGGAGCAAGCTCTGATTATGCATTGGAACAAAAGTCAATTCGGCATCGATCATTTCGACGGGCGATCGAAAATTTCTCTGATCGGTGAAAAACCTTATTCTAACCCGACTGTTTCGGAACAAAATTCAATTTTCCTCCGATCGCATAGAAAATTATTTTTCCCTGACCGTTTCGGCGACAAAATGATATTACCTTCGACTATTTCAATGAAAAAAATGAATTTTGCTCCGAAACAGAAAAATTCAAACAATATTTTCTAAGTGTTAAATTTTTTTTCTAAGGTAACTGAATTTACAAACTTTTGACATCTAAAGGATAAAAGAAGATGAAATCTAAGAATGCATCCAAAATTTAAAAAGAAGGGGGGGGGGCTAAAATTTTAGGTAAATTTTGGGGGAGTGGTTGCAGTTGAAACATAAGGTAATCAGTAGTTAACAAAACCAGATGCTAACAATATCATAGCTCAAACTTACGTATATTATCATGGCAAAAAATGCTTATTGTAATTATAGTTTATTCAAATGAAGTATACTGATCAGATCTTCCCTCATCAGTGAGCTTCTTTCGTAGAAATAGTATGGCGTATAGAAGGAATGTTAGGAAATCATAAAAGGATGCAAATCTAGAAATGCTTTTCAAAGCATGAAATGAGGTTCACAAACTCACAAATAGATAGTGATAATCGTATATTCCAATAAGAATAGAATCCAAACTATGCAAGCTTAGCACCTCAAGATAATAAGTGGAAAAGGTTTGAACTAGTTCCTCAACAAGAGAGTTGAGTTCACCATATGTATAAAGATCACCTCCAGGACTGCGTACTAAACAAATTCAATGCTATGACAAATAAGGATGCCAAACAACTCTGAAGTAAAACAGAGTTTTAGTTGTATGGACTTGTATACTTTAGAAATTATGGTACCAATGGATTGGTCATTGAAATACCAACACGAAGCCCAATATTAGTCACTTAAAAAGGCCAAGATTGTAAGTATCGAGAAAGAGTTGAACAAGTATAATAGTCCAGATTTATAAGCATTAGAAGACGGATTTTATTGTTGTAGGATACTCATAAGAGGGGCCGAATTGGGTGACTTTGAAAATCCCAAAGAGGATGAATTGAATGCTTCAAAATACTCTTAAACTTGTAACTAGATCTCCCTTAAACTTATTGCTATATATGGGGTATGGGATCAAATTAATTCGACTTAACATTAGTAACAAAGTTATATCATTTAATTGTCACACCTTACAGTACAAGGAGGGACAAATAGATTACTAGGGAAATCCCTTTGGAGAGGGATAATTTGATTACTTTCATTGCTCAATGGCATGCAATCATCAAGCAAATAAATTCTGTAGAACTTCCATTAAATTTGTTTCTAGATTTGAAAATAAGAGTATCAAATACATATGATGCACCCTCCTCTTTTGCAAACCCTCAAACCAAAACAATATCATTAATTTCAAGCCAAACACTTTTGATTTACTATCACAACAAAGGAAGACTAGGAAGGTCGAATGATGAAGACTGTTACAGCTAAGTTGTACTTAGTTGGACTTGGAAGCGAGCGTGCCAAAGTTGAACATGTTGCATGTTCTTTATCCGTATTTTGAAGTCCACCAGGCTTTTCAGGGCCCCCCCCCTTTTTTTTTCCACATGTTCATGCCCCACATGGTTTGTAATAAAGTGTGCTAGCATGGTATTTTATGTAAAGGATTTGGCTTCTTAGGAATTAGAAACTAATCCGGGTATTCTAACGAGTTTTTTCCCTTGTTAATTATGCTTTGCGTCTTAGCAGAGTATAATTTTCGTGTTTGTCTCCTACTCCTCCAAAGTTGGAATGCTCGTCTTGGGGGTTAGGCCTTAGAAGGTTATTAAATTTCATGTGTCAATGTATATGAACATGCTATACACTAGAATAGATTCATATGAACATGTGCGAGGTCCCCCTAGTGTTTTTTTTAAGTTTTGAAAGAAAAAAAAATTCCCCGCAAAATCAAGCCATTTTTTAATGGTTTAATTCGGAAAATTGAAAATGTAATAAAAAAGTGGTTTGTTGGAAAAAGTGTCAATGGGATGCTCGTTTTCTAATCCAGAGCACCTATTTAACCCATAAACCCATTTTTCCTAAGTTTCGAGTAAGTATTTATATCCAAAATTAATATTTACTCGAAAAAGGCCAAAAGAGACCAAATAAATGGCCAAAAAAGACATAATAAAGTGAGAATAGACAAATCCCATGGATTGAGGAAGTCAATTTCAAAGATCTCACTTAACTAATAAATCAAATATTTGATTGAATGAGTGGTATCTCAAGTGAATTGGGGTCAAATCTCGGAAGGTTGAGTTCATACCAATCAAGTCTCGGTCAAGAGATGTGCCCTTCTCTCTATTTGGGCAACTTTTCCACATGGAAAATAATTGTTGGGCATGATATTACCAAGGAAGGATGCGCCTACCTCATGGAGAGGTGGTGAAATCCTTATGAAATTGGCTTCCAATCAAGGATCAATGAAATGCTCAAGGTCTCAATTAGCTCCCTCTCCAAGCATATGCGCCCTCTCTTGGAAGTCCCCCCCTCTTGTAAACTCTATAAATAGGAGAGGTTTCCACACCATTATTAATGAGAAGGTGGAACCTCTACTCTTATGCTTTGTACATCTTTTGTGAGGAATTTGTGTTAATGAATAAAGGATTTGGAGGCAAATCGTGGTGTGGATCTCTAGTGTGTAAATGATCATGTTCTAATGCATGCATGAGGTAGTCTTTGTCTTTTCTTTCTTGAACTTGATTTTTGATTAAATATTGGATTTTGAAGGAGATCTAAATATTATTAAGTTAAAGTAGTGTGATTGCATCCATTGATTTTCTGTCAGGTTATTATAGATATGTTAGATTAACAATGTCATTTTTGTTTAAATGCTTGTCTCTGAATATCTATCTTAGTTTGCACCAGATGATTTTGATTCTTCTTGTGTGAGATTTTTTGTGTGATTACAGGTTGCCTAATTTGGTGAGTTTGTGGATCTAGCTTGCATCCCTTTGTATTTAGTAGATCTACCAAGAACTAGTCCCTTCGATCTCTACTTCGAGGACCCCATTGCCCGAATTCGAAGGTGTTTTCGTCTTCACCTTTCTCATATTAAAACTTCAACATTTATTGGTTACTTTGGTTTGTGCATCTCATATATATATTATCTTTCCATATTACAAGTAGATCTGATTTGTGTTATTAGATCTAAGTGTTAAATATTAAATATTTTATATTTAGATCTAGTAATAGGCAGTTTTCCTTTCAAGTATGCTCTCTTTGAATATTTTAAAACTTGATTGGATAACTTTCCTGTTGGTTTTAAAAGTTATATTAGGATATTTAGAGCCATCAATTTGCTGCCCTAAATGGGAAAGTAAAGATCCCAAAAGGCAAGTTTTCTATCTTGTGTTTCGGTTCATTTTAAGTAGTTTTTTTCCTAACTTAACTTAGATTTGTTTTGGTAAATTTTGTTGGTTGTCCCAAAACACTTTTTTTAAGTGTTTTGGGAATTTTCTAATAATATTTGCTCGTTTTTTGGTAGTATTTTATGAGCAGGCAGAAGGAGGCTATGGCCGGTTTTTGGCTGATTTAATAAAATTAACCTTGTTGGTTCTGTTTCAATAGAAGACCACAAGTGTACTCAGGACCTAGCTTTTCTCATTTTTTTTAACAATTTGCTTTAAAGTTTTAAATAATTTTGGCATTGCTCTCCCAAGTATGACATTGTGTAAGGGCTTTCCCGATAAAGCAGTGTTCTGAAAGAGACTCTTTTCTATTATTAAAAATATATATATAACATTGAAAAAAAAAGAAACGAAGGCTCCTTCCCCGTATTCTCTTGACCGTTGTAGCTTAGTCTGACCAGTTGGACAACCAGAAAGGGTGGAGTGACTAGTGTAATAGGATAATCCAAGTTAATTTATCTTTAAGAACTTGGGAGGCGATGAAGGGTGACTACCACAGAGTTAGGGGATACTTTAAGCATGTTATGCCTCGTCCCCTTGGACACTTGGTAAAGTCGCTTCAAGCACTAAGTTCGAAGAGTTAAGATAATTTGGGACAAACCCCAAATAAACCCACTCCTTAATCACTCACCATTAATAGATTTAAAACTGACAACGAGCTACTGCAATAATTTCCTGACGGAACACAACAACATCATTTTCACAACAACCTTAGACTTTTTATTTATTAAGGACCACCCTCCTTGGCTTCGCTAGGAGTAAGCCTAGACGGAGGAGTCAAGTTTTGAGTGACATCTCTTGACTCTGACTTGCCCCCAAGGCCACATCCATGGCTTGAATATTTATGCCGCGTTCCCCAGGTGTGTTTCCATGCGGCAACATTTTGGCGTTGCTGGGGACAAATCTTTCTATTCCTGGAATACGACTTTTGAGTTTTCCTTTTTGTTTTTTTTGCTTTGTTTGATGTATGTAGTTAATTTTGAAAATTGACTAAGATCATTTGGTGACTCCACTACCATTAAATTTACCAAGGCATTCTACAAGAAGGAACTTAGAGGGCTTGCTTCAGTTCATTCTTGAACCTAAAAAGGTCTACCTGTCATGTCCCAAATTTGGCATTGGGTCACAATGGCCTAATCACATTGGCCCTATTCATTAGAGTTTGTCAAATTGATGCTAAAGGTCAAATAATTACCAAGGAGGAAAATTACTAGTTTCTTAGGTTTGGGGTGGAAGCTTTGGGATTTGGAATAATGGGGATAATAAATGATGTTTGAACATTGGAATGGAATAAATATTTAATAAAGGAGATAAATAAATATATACAAGTGAAAATCAAAGTGGCATTTGATCATGAAGACACATGGAGGAAGTGGGACCCACATATGGCTAGATTTCTCCACTACATTTGGCATCATTCTCTCACTAATTCGAATTCAAGGTGAATGGTAACATACTTGGGGGAAGTACAAAAGGTATTATTCATGGCATGAATCATCCAAGGTCGAAATATAGAGGAAGAGTAACTCCCATGGAAGAGGAAGAGGCAATTTGGAGCTAGTGAGACACTTGGGCTAGATTCCCTAGCTCTATGACAACAATGATGAAGATGCTATGACACGTATGACACAAATCAGACCTGAAGGATGACATATGACATATATGACATGTCAGGGCTAAAAATAGACTCCAAGAGGGCGCTCAAGGATATTAGGGCGGCTAAGAGGCTTCCACATGTGATTTGGTGGAAGTGGGAGACTAGGAATTGTTGTACAAGTGGCGTTCTTTGGAATCTCTTCCCAACTTGAGTTGGCATGAGCCTCTTAGAACAAATTCGACCCATGGAGGACATTAGAACTTTATAAATGTCAATAAAAAACAATGAAACCAGCTTTTGATCATTTGTAGAATTTGCAATTGCATTTGTGAAGAGGGAGAGCTAGTGGATGACTAGTTTCTTGCCTTAGCCAATTTCGAGGGTGAAAGATTCCCATCCAAGCTGGTAATTGGAAAGGCCATTCAGACCTTTCATTTGGAGCTTTAATGGAGTCTTTATTTGCATGTGTAAGCTACAGGGAAGCTCATGGTTTCTTCTATTGCAGCTCACTCCTTCAACCTTTTCCAGTTTTGATGGCATATTCTTGATCCTTGAGGGAGGGCGTTTTTGGTGAGCTATTGTACTCTTTTGGGAAGATTTTAATGCCCCATTTCTTTTGTAATATGAATTAAATACTCTTTTCTTCATCTCCAGAAAGTTTCAGGTCGAAATTCCAAGTAGAAATGTATAAATCTCAATTTTAATGAAAGAACAGTGTCATTTCCCCACTACCTTGTTGTGAATCAATGTAATGCTGATGATTTCGAATGAATGGATGATTCTATGATATATTTGTGATCAATATACTGCCATGGATGTCTTATACAAGTTTCATGTACTATACTTGAGCATTTGAAGCATTTTTACTCAGTTTAATTGCATTGGGAGAAGAAATAGTGCCATTTCCCCAAGGGTCGAATTGGTGATTTTTGTAGTTGAATGGGAGAGGGTTGGAACAGATATAATAATCAATTAATGGTGCACATGAGACCTTAATAACATCCTTAATACATTCCCTACCTCTGTTCATAAATTTGAGTGGGTTTGGAGGCATTTGGGAAGCCATTTTCAGTACTTACCCCAGGGGGATTTGAACCCCAAATTACTAGTAAAATTGCATACTTGGTCCAGAATCTTAAGAGAGTTTGCAGAGGTATTTTTGTGGCCATATATCATCCTTGAACATCATATTCAAGTCCTAATATCATTCATACACCTTCCTTGAATATTTGAAGGAATTTGGAGTCAATTTGAGACCTAGAGACCAATACTAGTCAAAGGGAAATTACTAGCAAAGTTCCCTACATTGGCCAGAATTGAAAGAGGATTTGCAGAAGTATTTTAAAGGTCCAAACCATCCCTGAAATACATATTTATGTTCTAACATCATCCATATACCTTCTCAGAAGATTTGGGAGAAATTGGAGCAATTTGGGGACCTAGAGCTCAAAACTAGTCAAAGGTCAAACTAGGGAAAAAAAGTGAAAAATTGCCATTTTAATAAAATTCCTAACAAGGGACATTACACTACCATAGGAGGAAAAGCAAGCTATCTTCTCATAGAATCCTTGAGGATATTGGATCTCAGTCAATTTTGGATATTCACCTTTTATTTTCGCTAGTGAATAATCCCCTTGTTAAAATGGTTGAATTTTTTTATACTTTTGATTTTACTGCCATATCTGGGTTCCCTCATACAATTCCAGAAAAGGCCATTGAGAAATTTCCTTCCTTCCAAGCAAACAATGCTATCAATTCCAGAGCTCACCTGTTGGCCTTTTACCAGTGTTGCAACAAATGGTGTCTGAGTGCAAAGCATGAAGACGTGAAGATGAATCTTCTTACCTTGTCATTTGAAGGAGATGCTTTTGAATGGTTTACCAACTTAGACAATGATAGCTGCAAAACCTTCAAATATATTTGAACTACTTTCCTTACAAGATGGGGAGATAGAAAAGAAGAATGTTACTTGTTTGGTGGATTGACAAACACTATAAAAAACGAGAATGAAAATATGGAGGAATTCAACAAGAAATTCAGTGAAGTGGTTGCAAGACTCCATGCTAGCATTAAACCTCCAAAAAATTGATTCTCATTTACTACATAGAGGCCTTTGATGGAGACATGAAGTATCAGATGAGAGATAAGGAGCCCACAACTCTAAAGAAATCCATGGATATGGCCGAAAAGATAGACAGAAACATGCAAAGTTGTGGTAAATCCAACCTTCCTAGTTTCACTAGAGGAAACATTCCAATGCACAAAAAACATGAGAACAAGGGTAAAGCCACGGATTCTTAAGGTAAAGATCCTACAAAAGACCCCATGAAGGAGATGGCTGATCTTCTAACATCTCTAGTTTCAAACCAAGCCTCTCAGATTAATGCTATGCAAAATAGGTTGATTTCCATTGAAAGATCTCAAGCGAACCCAACCCCAAGAGATTTTGTTCCCAAACTGAATAGAATTGGTTTCGTCAGAGGGTGGGGGGCCCTTTGTTGTTTTCACAGGGATGATGATACAAAGAAGAATGTTGATGGTATATTACTCGTGGAGGTATGAGTGCTGAACGGTGAGTCTTGATCATAATATATGATGAGGAATATGATGGCATCATCTGTTGGAGGTGGTGGATTAAATGCACAACTATAAAATGATGAACTATGGGTTGATTTTTTCAAACTAGATCAGATTCCTCAGACTTGTGGGGGTTTGGAATCATAGGTTCCAAATGATGATGAGGTTTGCAATGGTGCCCACACCCATGCGAGAAACATGCTATCCTCGGTAACGATATTGATGGCACATCATTTCTATTAATTAGGACCCTATGGTTATCAATGGGAGTAATTAGGACCCTATTGTATCAATTCCCTTCTTTCTTCATCAAGGTGTTCCAAAGTAAACAATTGTCATTTGAGAGCTAGGGTAGTGGGTAACAACTCTACATCTGATTGGAGTGTAGGTATCATACATTCAATAGGTAATATTGCTTCTACTCCATGAACAAGGTGGAATGGGGTAAACCCTATGGCAATGTTAACTGAGGTTTGGTATGGCTACAAGAAACAACATATGATGACAGTTGGATTTGTTCTTATTAGCTATGTGTTGAAGCATGTTTTTGATAACTTTATTCACAGCTTTGACTTTTCCATTAGCTTGAGGATAATAAGATGTAGAGAATTCATGCATAGATCCTAACAAGAGTGATAACTCCTTGAAAGTGTGGTAGAAATTTCTTCCTACAGATAAGAAGAGGTTCTCTTAGATCAAACTGAGATTATGTATGCCTAATTTAAGACAGTATATAACAAATGCTACCTTAAAATCCTAGATCTAATCGTTGTATATAGATTGAATGTATTTAAAGAAGAAGAAATGGTATAACTCACCTTAACCAAATGTTTGTTTTTTCTCCTAGCTCTTGTCTCGGATCTCCCAAGCAGAACCTGCTAATATCAAGCAAACAACAAACAAATCAATTCTCCAAATACCATGTACACTAGTTAGATCTAAATCACATTAGAAACACCTCATGTTAATGACTGGAACGTGACACACAAAGTGGGAAAATAAGACAAGTTATTATTAAATGGAAACTTAATGAAACTTACAAACTGATTCCTTGATGTCCAAGCAACCTCCAGCTCCAAAGCTTCCTCCCTTTTGCTATCTTTGCAACCTTCTAAGATCATAGGTTTGATGCCCCAAGTTGTCCTCCCTTTGGTTCATGGATGGCCTCCCCTTTATAGCATTTATGAATCTAACCATATGGAGAGGAAGGTGGATTTAGGTGAGAGTTTAGCGGATCATCTAGGCTAAACAAGGAGGATAGGTTAGGATCGAATCAAAGGTTGCAATCCCAAGGAAATATCCAGGAAGGTAAGATCCACAATCCATGCAAAGGGTTGTTACTGATATTTTCGCGCCTCAACCACTGAGCATAGCGTGAAATTATGGAGATTTTCGCACCCCTGCAGGTATGCAAGACATGAAAATAGGGATTTTTTCGCATCTTGCTATACTAGCAGGGCACGAAAATAATGAGAAGAAATGGTTGGATGAGGTGGCAGGTGGCTCAATGAGCTGGCATTGAGCTGAATTTGGTTGGATTTGCCTCCTAATTCTCCAGATGAGGCTAAGGAGGGAACCAACAAGGTCCAACACTCATTAGGAGGAAGTGTCATTAGGTCGTATGACATGAGGATGCAACACTAAAGTTCAAAGTGTAATTCTGACATATAGCAGATGCCCCCTAAAGTGTGAGGTCAGAAGGAACTGATGGCCAAAACACTTTACCAATAAATTGTGCGGAGATAGAATCAAAGGGAGTCGGAGTGGAGTTGCAAGAATAGAGAATGTCAAATACCACTGAGGTGGGCATACTCATGCTCGGAACAACTGACTCAAAGCATGGTTGCCGAAGAATACATTTCATATCCATGAGAGAACTGAGATGATATAGACTGTGGACAAATCATAGCTACTATGAACAATCATAGATCCATGAGATGAAAATAACACAACCATGACCAATACAATAGTAGATTTGTGTGACAATACATCACTGAGGTCATCAACACGATGTCCGTGTAGAGACCTACTCAATAATAACCATAGCAGCCTGGATGCGAGAGAAACATCAGTAGCGCCCAAGGTCTTCTACCCAATCCCGAAGCGATACGATCCTAACCATGTGATTACAAGGTGTTGAAGTTGAAAATGGTAGGAACCACTTTATTACCGGCCAATGATGTGAACCGTTAACAAGCGCGAGGGTGACCACCAATAATGACAATGATCCCCAATGTATCTCTAGTACAACCCATCAAATGTGAATAAAGTTTCTTGAAGTCGAACATTCGAGGGGTCATTCGATTAGAGGCAAATGATGGAAACCTATTGTCAAATACGAGGAAACCTGCCATTGAGGCATGCAGGTCCCAAGGTACTAAGGTTGGTTCCTAAGCCTAATTCTTGGATGATGAGATGAAGTCGACAGGAATAGACTCGTCGAAGGAGGGCCATAATGAATCCCACATCAATGACACGAAAACGATATCGGAAAGAAGTGTGGAGCAAATGGATCAAGAGAGTACATACTGACACAAACTTGGAAGGTTTGACACAATGGTAAAAGGTTGAATCAAAGCAATACTAATCCTTTGAACATATAACGGCATGGAACAGAGCTTGGAAGCCAGGATTGATTAGTAAGAAACAACCACAGGGCGAGTATACTCAAGGCGAAGGAGACAACTCATGAATGTAGTTATGACCCATCAAGAAGGACTGAATACCCAAAGAATACAAGGCATGGATACATGCCATGTTCAAAGGTGAAGACTCACAAGCTTCCATCAAAGGTCAACTTGACTTATTTCCCAATTTTCCCCATCATAACTGACGAGTACCTCTTTGTTGTTTAACGAGCACCTCTTCGTTGTTTAACGAGCTTGAAGAGGATAACAGATGCTTGGAATAGATCATCTGTCAAATGATTCCAATCTCACATATTTTATGAACCTGAGAAAGGAGGGGTTCATCCCAATGCGGGCCCTTCAATGTTAAATTTTACCGAGTCCAAAGAAGGTAGACTCGGCATTTTTTCATGTTTAGAGAGTCTGAAAAAAAATTTAAAGAAGACTCCAGAATTGACTTTTTCGTAAAAGTTAGTCCCCAGACTCGAAAAAGTGTAAAATAATATCTGGAAGAACTCTCCCAGTCAAAGAAAGAATGAGGTATACCTTTCTCACAAATAGTCTAAACGGTCTAAGAAAGGGATAACCTACCACTAAATAGATGTCCTTTCAAATACTTTTACAAGTGTGAAAGAGACAAGTGCACTTGGCGATCTTTTCATAACGAGGGAGCCCGAAAAGAGCTTAAAAAGAACTCAAAAGGTCATTTTTGTGAGTTAATCATCTTAGTCCAAAAAAGGAATAAAATAATACTAAGATGATACTTTCCTCATCGTTTTATGAGCATGAGTAAAGTTGACTAAGCTCGACACCATTTTTCTTGGTTTTGAAAAGAACGACTCAGGTGTGAAAAAAAACTTGGAATCTTTTTCAGGTTTTGGTCCAGAGCATGAAAAAGATAAAGTAAGCTCAAGTGAAGGTGAAAATATGTCACATCACCAACGTGAACAATGCATGAGAACCTACCAAAGTCGGTCAAAAATTCCTAGAAACAAGGCATTAGTAATCAAAATATATGAAGAATTGACTCAAAAAGGCTTCTTAATTAAAATAATAGGTAAAAATATCCATTTAACATGTATAAAAGAAGGTAAAAGAGGAAATTACCCATTTTGGCTTGGTTATTTTTACCCATAGGAGAGTTTTTACCTTGTGGAGGGCAAATCTTCAACTAAAGATATTAGGATATCCAGGGCACCATTTCGACCGCCGTTCGGACCAGGTAGATACTCTCAGGCTCATCTTTCATTACATCCTTTCATTTTGTTGTTTCATGCCATTTTTTGTGATTTGAGAGAGGCTCTAGGGCATAAATTTTCGCCCATGAGATTTATGCGCCCTCTCTATGTTGAGAGGCGTGAAAATATCAAAATTTTCGCGTTATGGCCTAAAGGGGGGCACGAAAATACTCAATTTTTGCATCCTTGGACATTGCCCAGGCGTGAAAATATGCAGAGCAAGAAAAACAAAAGCTTGTTTCTCTTCTTTGGCATGAAATCAGGTTTTCATCTTCTCACAAATGTTTCCTTTGATGTTTTGCAGGAGTTTGCAACTTACTAGAGTGAAAATGGTTGACTGGAAGGAAAGAGAGCATGAAGGGGATGAGAGGGAAGCCCTAAATGATGATTCCACACTTGCGGCATTAAGAGAATGTGGTTTGCTAAAGTTTTTCAAGACAAGAGGTATTCATAAACAAGGGAATTTGTTGAACTATATCATCCAGATGTGGAACATAGATATCCATGCCTTCTGTATCGAAGAGCATACCCTCGAGATAGAGCTCGAGGATATTTACTTCTTGACTGGGCTCTCCAAGAGGGGGGCACGGGTCCATTTAGCCGGGCACCGAACCATAGAGGACACCACAGACACGTACATTGCCCATTATTGTAGACAGGGATCCCACAAGAAGAGCAGGAAAGTGCTCATCACGGATGTGATATATCTTCCCTTGAGGACTATTTTGTATACCATAGCACGTGTGGCAGGGAGCGTGGGGGCCCACCATGCTACCAAGGCACAGATGAATTATGCGGTAGAATGTATGGATCCAAAGCTATTCAATTAGTGCGAGGGGGTTCTAGGAAATCTCAAAGATCAGGTTACCAAATGCAAGAATGGGGATATCCATCAGTTTGGATATGGAAGTATCCTAGTCATGTTCTTCCTGGAGAGGGTGCCATTGTTATGGCCTCAGATAGATAAGCAGGTCCATCCCGCATTTGATTCTCGGATGGGGAGGTGGAGTGATTATTTCGTACGTCTCGATGGGCCACAGGTCCTAGCTTTCGGCGAGGAATTCTTTTCGTGGCTTGAGGAGCATATTATCATGATTGAGGACTATCCTTATGACGAGGTGTACTTCTGAGGAGACATTGATCTGGTATTGCCTGAAGATGATGACTAGGATGACTCAGGTATGTAACCTTCAGATATGTGTTTTTGGTATTTTTTGATTATATATATATATATTTTTGTTGTTTTTCAACGCGTGAAAAGATCTAACATATGTACATGCACTGTCACAAATCGCAGACCACAGAGGCCAGCGGGGTATTCACCACTGCATCGATGAGGGATTCAACAACATGCTAAAGATGAGGAGGAGGAGGAGGAGGTAGGAGGACTCTTCGATGTCGAGCGGAACCTCCAGGGTTTGACAATGAGTGTCCCTCCTATGAGGATGCCTGATATACCTCTCCACCTCTAGTGGCATATTGTAGGGGTGTCGGAGCGTATTGGTAGATTGCTCCGCCGTGTGGCGAGAGCAGTCGTATGTTACCACGAGCACCACGAGCCTGATGAGTAGTATTTGGGAAGTAGTGTCGCTAGAGGCATGTACACGATATGTAGGCCAGAGAACCAATTTTTGTATGGGACATGATCCCAATTTTGTCTTTTGGACGCATCATATTATTGTACTTTGGAAAAACACTTTTCACATGATATTTATATACATGGACCTATCTCTATGACTCTTTTATTTACTACAAGTTGTGTATTTACATTTTTTGCATGAGTTTGTTATGATATTTTGTTCTTATGTGGGCTAGATGCCAATCCAATATATAGTTAGCTAATGAATCAGCCACCATATTGAATTCTCTTGCTACATGTTGATACTGGATATAGTCAAATGATATTTCCAAGAGGCGTACCCTTCTGTATAATTGAAGTAACGTAGGATCACGAACAATGTAGACGTGATTCAACTAAAAAATTGCGAGTTGAGAGTCCAGGTAGACTAAAAAGGTGCGGATCCCAAGAGAATCAACTTCAGTTAGGAGTCCAATAACTGCATGGTACTCCATGATGTTGTTTGTTGCGGGGCCTAAATAGATGCCACCCGAGGATATCAACTCATCGGTAGGGGAATATAGTACCCATGCTGCGGAAGCAAGGTTCTGGGTATGTCGACTCGCACCATCCGCGAATCCATAGTACGCCGACATCTATGCATACAAGCACAAGTCGAGGTAAATAACAGTGTATGAGATAGAATCTTCACACGCAAAAGTGAACTAAAATCATGCTAAATACATTATGTACAAGGTGTTATACGTGGGATATTCCTACGCATAGAATCTCTTTAGGTAGATCCCGTTACGGGTCTGACCCAAAGGTATACCATCGCAATCGACAAGCTCATAAGCTCCTTTCTCTAACACATGTTTTATGATGTAGGGACCGTACCACATAGATTCCAATTTTCCCTTACCTAGTTTGTCATGCATCTGATCGTAAGTAAGGAATAGGTCTCCCTCGTTTAATACTCGAGGTTGAACGGATTTATCGTACTGATATTTGACGTGCTTTTTGTGGGATTCATTAGCGAGTTTCATCTAGCTTGGCCAGATATAGAAACTGTTCCTCTTCGGCGGTGGTGTTAGGTAAAAGTTCTACTGATATCTTAAGGGATGGTATTTCACACTCAATCGGGAGGATCTCTTCCAAGCCATACACCAGTTGAAATGGTGTGAACCCAATTGCATTTTTACGTGAAGTCCGGTAGGCCCAAAGAGATGAAAAGAGACCTAAGTGCTAGTTTGATTTTTGTTCGTGCGTTTCAAGACTTTGTTAATTGCCTCTACTTGACCATTAGCTTGTGGGTAGTACGGGGTTGATTTTTAATGGTAAAAACCCAGCTTGGCACTCAGTTCTTCTATCATGTGATTCTTGAAGTGGGAACCATGATCAATTATGATGGCCTGTGGGACATAGAACCTGGCATTGAATATGAATAGTGTTGTCGTTGGTACAACGTAATTTTCCACCTTGTGAGCATCAGCACTCTTTGGCCTTCAGGATCCATTTCACTGACTCGGAGGCACTTTATGTCCTTCAAACACACTATTTCTCTATTTTTTCTTCCTGTACGCTAGCTGTTCCACTTTAGCCAGTGTACCCACGAGCTGCACCACTATAGCCCACGGGTGACAAGTAAAATGGTAAAAATCACTAGTAAATGACTTTTTACTCCCAAAAAGTGGTCCTAAGGTGACCTTTGGCCCTCAATTTTCCCCGAAACGCCTCGATGTGTCCTTTCACTTACCTTTGGAAGGACTATATATTGAGCACATATGGCATATGGAAGGGAGGAAAAAGAGAGAGCAAGATAACTCTAGTGGATTTTTTCCGTATCTTGAGTCTACACTCATTGATCCTTGTTGTTGTGAACCTCTTATGTTCACCTTCCAAACTCCTTTCATAGTTTGAGTTTGCCATTCCATGGAGGATTGATGTGGTGGAGGCACAAGTGGAGAGACCTAGTTGTTGGTTCATATTGGTTGCCGACAAGAGGTCGTATCACATTGTACTTCTTGTTATTTATTAATAGAAATACTCATATTCTTGTCCATTAATGTTGTGAATGTTGTTTATATTACATTGGGTTGCATTTAATTATGATATCATGGACCATTGCTATTGATGATGTTAATGTCTTTCATGTATTATATGCGCTTGTTGTATATTGGCTGTCAAGACTAATTTGCAGGTTCAAGTGCACGAATTGAAAGCTTCAACGGGGATCTACATCGAATGTCCAGATCGAGGTTGGTTATATTCTTCATTGTCATTTATATAGCAAAGCATTTAGAATTAAGTTAATTTCTGGTAGTCAGCTGTCTATTGTGGTCTACCCCAAGCCATAGGAAGTTTTCTCCGTAACAGTCGTTTTTCCATCTTCGGTGTATGTAGGCATATCTTCAGCCCATTTTGTAAAGTAGCCAACAACGACGATCACATAACTATGCCCCCCGGATGAAGTGGGCTTACAATGCGTGAAATCAATACCCCATTTTGCAAAGGGTTCGACGACAATGACAGGGTGGAGAGGAGCTGGGTGTGAATGTTTCTTAGAGTGAAAGAATTGGCACGAGGGGCACTTCTTAACCGCTTCAATGCAATCTTTTAAGATTGAAGTCCAAAATTAACCCCTTCGCAAGATTTTCTGGGCGGTATCCATCCCAGAAAGGTGACCACCACATGCTCCGGAGTGGTAGTCATTCAACACATGCTCAGCCTCATCGAGGGTTAAGCAGCAACGTAGCATAGAGTCAATACCACGATGATACAATGTATCACTAATGATAAGATAATACTTAGCATGGTGTCGAATACGGAAACGGTCATCACAATTAAGATTGGGCCGAAAGCGTTGGGCATGGAGATACAAGATGATATCTCCATACCAAGGGTCAGTCGTGCTGATTAGAAACAAGGATTCATCTGGAAATGAATCGATGGGCTCCGATTGATCATTGATGCGGGGAAACGCACAAATTAGCTCGACAAAGACCAAATATTTTTTCAATTTCACTTTGGCTAATTCCAAATCGAACTCTTGAAGAACGACAATCCAATGGGAATATTTTCCCCTAGCACTTGACGTGTTAGGATATAATGCATTGGGTTGAAGTTCGCAATAACAATGGTTTTGTGGATCAAAATATAGTGTCTGAATCTCTGGACCACAAAGACTGTGTCCAGAGCCAGCTTCTCCACATGTGAGTAATGTGTCTCGGATTCAATGAGACTCTTGCTAAGATAGTACACAACATGTTCTTGGTCGTTACTGTCTTCCTGAACCAGCACCATGCCAACGGTGGTAGTAGAGGTAGCGAGATATAAAATATTGTCTTGTGTATAGTTAGGGGGTTGTATCACAGGTGCATTAGTAAGGGCCTTTTTCAGGTTGTTAAAAGACCGTTGGGCTTCATCATCCCAGATGAAAGGAATGTATTTTTCTAGAAGCCTCATGTAGCCCTTAGTGACCTAGGCGAATTTGCAGACAAAGCGGCATAAGAATTTTGCATGCCCTTGCAAACTCTGGAGTTCTGGAATATTGGAGGGGGAAGGTAAGTCTAAAATGGCCTCCACCTTCACAGGATCAAGGCGTATGCCGTCCTTGGAGATAATGAAACCTAACAATCTGTCGGCTTTGACACAAAATACGCATTTATGTGGATTCATGCGAATGTTGTAGTGATGACATCATGAGAATATTGCACTCAGATGATCTGGATGGTCCTCTCATGAATTGGAGTGCGTGGGTAGGCCATCCAGATAGGGTTCCACAACATGCTTGATATTGTGAAATGCATAAGACATGGCCCGTTGAAAAGTGGCCCTGGCATTCTTAAGACCAAAGAGTAATTTGCGGTACGCAAAGGTCCCCCATGGGAAAATAAACGAGGTTTTGTGCTGATCGGATGGGAGTATCTCAATCTGATTGTATCCAGAGAAGCCATACATGAATGAGAAGATAACACTCTCGACACAGTTGTCGATAATCTGGTCGATAAAAGGAATTGGGTAGTTTTCCTTTGGACAATATTTTCTCAAGTGTCTGTAATCGACACAAACCCTTATCATACCCTATTTCTTTGCAACAGGAAATGATGTTGGACACCCAATATGTCAATGGTACAGGGTAAATAAAACCAGCACGAAGAAGTTTTTCAACTTCCACTTTAATGGCAGCCGTTTTGTGGAGATGCACGGGTCGGATTTTCTGCCAGACTGGTCGGGCACCAGGATAGACTTGGATCTCATGAACGAAAATGGAGGGGTTGGTTACTGGCATTTATTCATAACTCCAAGCGAAAACGTCGCGGAATTCTTTGAATAGGGCAATATATAACTGTAGCTCGGTAGGTGTGGATGTTTTTCCTAGATGGATTTGTTCCACGACACCAGGTTTCACAGATATGGGATGGTTGTTATGATGTTTTCTAAGTTCCCTTCGGAAAAAATGTCATGTGTAGGTATGGGAGTCTTAGTGTTGACATTGTCCGGTGAAACAATGGATTTAGAATCAAGATCCACTGCCTGAATCGAAGGAAAAGAAGACAGATGATGGTGATATTCCTAGGGTGTTTCATCGATGCTCATGATCTTCATGATAGATTCGTCAGAGGGAAAAATATATGTAAGGGGGTCAGTGTAGGGAAAAGATGAAGGGATTTGAGGCAGAGGATGTGCCACCGTATGGTGGTCAATTGTTTCAATCCAATCAGAAGCCGACTGAATCTCCTGGTAGGTTGCTAAGTTCTGGTTTAAAGGCATGCAGTTGCCAAAGGTTTCCATCTCAGGGGGACTTGTTACTACCCATGAATCGTAAGGTTCTTTGGATTGGGAAGTACTCGATAAAATCATGTTGATTGACAGGATGGGGGGTTTGAGTTCTGGAAATACGCCAATAATGGAAGAGTCTTTCTTGGGACCGAACCCCTCCTTTCTCAGGTTCATAAAACATGTGATATTGGACTCGTCCAAAGGATGAGCTATACCAAGCATCTGTTATCCTCCTCAAGCTTGTTAAAAAACAAAGAGGTACTCATCAAGTATGATGGGGGTTGGGGAGAAATAAGCTAAGTTTGTTTTAGAAATATTTATGGTAGCTTGTGTCGCCCTTGAACATGGCACCTGTTTGCGTCCCATCATACAGTTGGGTAATCTGCTTATCTCTGATTCATGCCAATTCTATGAGTCGTCCTGCTCCTTCAATTCACCTGAAGAATGCCTCAGTCATCGTTGCATTATGTCTTGGTCTCTGCCTCATTGATTCAATGTTATCGATTCATTACTGTCGTGCCATTCAATATTCAAGGGAATTTTACCTTAGTCGACCTTTGTAATATTGTCAGCCTTTACATCATTGTGCCATTCTATACTCATATGATTCATTACTTCACACCACTTTCCTATGTCGGTTTTGTGTCATTGATGTGGGATTCATCATGGCCCTCCTTCAACGAGTCTATTCCTATAGACATCAACTCATCATCCAGGAATTTGACTTAGAAACCAACGATAGTACCTTAGTACCTGCATGCTTCAATGGCAGGTTTCCTCGTATTCGACAGTAGGTTTTCATCATTGACCTCTGATCGAATGATCTCGCGGATGTTCGACGTCAACTCATCTATTCACATTTTGTAGAGATGTACTATGATACCTTGGGATTCATTGTCATCATTGGTGATTTCCCTCCCATGTGTTACGGTTCACCTCATTGACCGGTAATCAAGTGGTTTCTACCATGTTCAAATTCAACACCTTGTAATCACATGGTTAGATTCGTATCACTTTGGGATCAGGTAGAAGACCCTGGATGCTTTTGATGTTTCTTTCACATCCAGGCTGCGATGGAGATTGTTGAGTAGGTCTCCACATAGACATCATGTTGGTGACCTTATTGACGTACTGTCACACAGATCCACTCTTGTATTGATCGTGGTTGTTTCATTGTCTTATCATGGATCTACGCTTGTAGTCTAGTAGCCATGATTTGTCTTCAGTCATTATTGATTCAATACTATCTTGTATCTGCAATGTATTTGTCGTCATCCATGCTTTGAGTCAATTGTTTCGAGCATGGGTATGTCCACCTCAGGGTCGTTAGACACATTGTTGATATTTGTTTGCAGCTCTTCTCTAGTTCTCCTTCAAATATCCTTGCAGAATTAGTATTGGTAAAGTGTTTCATCCATCAGATTCCTTATGACCTCACACTTTAGGGGGAATCTGTTCTACCTCAAATTGTCACACTATGTACCATTGAGAGTCTTCATGTCATATCACCATGAGAAACATGATTTTGATGTCTCCTAAGGGTGTTAGGACCCTTTGTCATCATGTTGGTCCCTTCCCTAGTCACACTTGGAAGCAAATCCAACAACTCAAGGGTCGAAAACCACTTGAACTAACCCATTTATGGGCCTCCTAGAGATATTTTTATGCCCTGCTAGTGGTGCAAGGCACGGAAATTCCTTATTTTGGCATTTTGCATGCATATGGGGGCACGAAAATTACAACATTTTCACATTTTTCTCAATTATGGGGGTGCGGAAATCCCTAAATAACCATTTTTCTTAGATCTTGGATCTTGGATTTCGAGGATATTTTCATGGGATGATGTCCCGCTTTGAATCCCATCTCACATTCCCTCCTTGGAATATTTGAGATCCTTGATCCACATCTTCCTCACTTAGATCCACAATATCCTCTTAGTGGTTGGCCTCCCAAATCATATAAGAAGAGAGCCATCCATGAGCTATGGGGGGTGATCTTGGAAGCACCAAACTTATGATCTTATGAGTCTTGCAAGGGTGATGTTGGAGAGATTGGAAGGAGATGCTGCTACTTTGGACATCAAGGTATAACATTGTAATCAACTTCTTTTGGATTTCTTATCATTAATATAACTTAGCCTATTACTCTCATTTTCATGTCTTTAATGATGAATGCATGAAATTGTCTATGTTTTTATAGTTAGATCTTTGTTTATACATATATTGCTTTGGATAAGGTGTTGTCTTTCCCTTGTGAATAGGTTCATAAGTCCATAATCAAAGGCTGGAGTTGGAGAAACTTAGGAGCAGCAAGTACAAACATCAAGTAAGGTACGCCATCTACTTGCTTTGTCTTTACATAGCTTGTTAGTTGATGTGTGAGTTAGATCTAGGAGGACTATAGTGTCTATTTGTTTCTTCTCTGTCTTGGGTAGGAAACTAGGGGCCTTTCCTAATCCCAAGGGGATATCTACCTATCTATAGTGATATTTTCTCACAACATAAAGTCTAATTGTGAAAATGGTTTCCATTATCATAGACTAATTGTTTTTGGACTCCAAAGCGCAAAATGACATGATTGAAAAAGAATCATGCGGCGATGATGCTGGTGCAATCGAATATAGGAAAGGCTTCGGCCCATTTAGTGAAGTATTCAACTGCCACTATGATGTATTTGTGACCCTGTGTTGGGGCCAATAGGCACTCCATGAAATCAATTCCCCATTTTCAAAATGGGCCAGCTATGATTACTAGGTGGAGAGGGGCAGGGGGTGCTCGTGTTTTGCAAGAAAATACTTAACAATTGGCACATCTTTTGACAGCATAAACACAATCCTTAAATAGTGACAACCAAAAATATCATGTGTGGAGTATTTTTTGAGCGGTTTCCAGCCCTAAGAGGTGACCACCGCATGCCCCACTATGATAGTCATTCAGGACTTGCTCGGCCTCCTCATGTGCTAAGCAACATCATAGGATAGTGCCTACCCCACGATGATATAAGACATTTCCCAAGAGGAGATATCTGGGAGCTTGGTGTCGTATGCGTCGATGATAGTCACAAGATAGGTGACAGGAAAATTTTTGGGTTTGGAGATAAGTTATGATATCGCCATACCATGGATCGTCGCTAGCTATGATGAAAAGATGCTCATCAGGTAATTGTTCATTCACACATCCTCCTGGAGTAATGGATGGGATAGCAGTGGTGAGATTAGTAAGGGCCAAGGATTTTTTGCTTTTAGGGATAACAAACTCAATGTCGAATTCTTGGAGAATAACGATTCACCTTGCAAACTTACCGTTAATGAGTTTTCGACTAAGTATGTATTGCATTGGATTGGATTCTGCGATCACTGTTGTTTTCCGTAGTAGGATGTAATGGCACAATTTCTGGACTGAGAGAATTATGGCGAGTGCGAGATTCTCATCGTGAATGTAGTTGAGTGTTGGTCCCACCAATATTTTGATGATGTAGTAAATGACATGTTCATTATGGTCTTTAGCTTGTTGGACCAGGATGCTCGCTTTGCTCGAAAGATGATGCCGATATATAGAGAATAAAATATTTGTCAAATTCTGGTGGGGAGATGAGGGGTGCAAAGGCCAATGCTTTCTTTAGTTCTTTGAAATATTTTTGTGCTTGGTCATCCCATTGGGATGGTGTTTCTTTCCTGGCAGATGCAGAAAATCGTGTGCCTGGGTGGCACAATCGAGTATAAAGTGATGAAGAAAATTAGCTTTCCCTTGGACACTTTGCAATTGTCGTCGTGTTTGTGGGGGAGGTAAGTCAAAAATGGCCTTGGAATTTGAATGGATCTATGTTGATTCTTGCTTGTGAAACAATGAATCCTAATAACCGTCATGCAGTGACACAGAACATGGATTCGAGGGGATTTAATTATATGTTGTACTTACAATATCGCATGAATATGGTTCATAGGTTGCAGAGGTGATCACATAGTTTTTTGGATTTGTTCATAAGGTCATCGAGGAAATCCAAGATGATATGGGCCAGGTCATTGAAAATGTATTCCATAGCCCATTGGAATGTGGCCCCAACATTCTTTAACCCGAAGGGCATAACTTGATAGGGAAAGGTTCCCCACAATGTTGTAAATGCCATGTTGTATTGATCCTAGGGGCAGATCTGTATTTGGTTAGAACGTGAAAATCCATCCATAAAGGACAAGATTTCACTACCCACACATGAGTGGACAATTTGGTCAATGAATGGGGTGGAGAAGTTATATTTGGGACATGTTAGGTTGAGATCACAAAAATATGTACAGACTCTCATGGTGCCTTGCTTTTTGTTTACCGAGATGGGGTTTAACCGATGATGTATAAGCAATGGGGAAAATAAATCCATATTGATGGAGTTTTTCAATCTAAGCTTTTGATAGAAAGTTCCTTAGAAGGGTGAACGGTTCGTTGTTTCTGTCGGACCGAGATTGCATCGGTCCAAGTGTCAATATGATGTTCAACAATTGAAGGGTGTAAGCCTAGAATTTATGCATACAACCATGTGAAGACATCTAGAAACTCTTTGCACAGAGTGGTGAAGTCAATGACTTCTTGAGGTGAGCATGACGCACCAATTGAGATGTTTTTTATCACTCCTCGTGTGATGGAAATATTCACATGAATCGTGAGTGAAATATTGGCTAGATTTCCATCTTCAAAGGCATCTAGGGAAGGGATTTGGTTTTTGAACCAATTGACATGACTAAGGGGTAATAATTGTTTTGATTCAATG
This sequence comes from Larix kaempferi, assembly GCA_027924585.1. Taxonomy (NCBI): domain Eukaryota; kingdom Viridiplantae; phylum Streptophyta; class Pinopsida; order Pinales; family Pinaceae; genus Larix; species Larix kaempferi. Next base: position 3,464,039 of record BSBM01000254.1, read on the forward strand.
GTGTAATGTTGGGTTGTCGGGGTGGTTTATTTAACATCAGTAGGGGAAGAATATGATCTATGATGGAGTTCATCTCATGGAAGCTTATCTAAGTACATGAATTCCATTATTTCTTCATCTGTGGAGAAGAAATATTCCTCTAACATGTCTTCATATGAAAAGAAGGAGTATTTTGACCCTATATCAATGAATCCATCTTTGTTGGTGGAAGGTAGGGGATCTATTGCTCAAGGTGGCTCAACCTAAGTGGCACTTGTACCTAGCTGGAGGGGTAGCGAGTTGATGTAAAGGATATCCATGTAGATGATGGGGATTTGGGGGGGGGGATCTCCTCTTTGGGTAAGACAAGAGGATGGTGCTATTTTTCCAGCGTTAATGTCAAGTCGGGATCCTTCTCAACAAATGATAATGAAGGGTCATTATTGTTGGGTGGAGGAGAGACGAACTATGTGTCTACATGTTGACCATCATTAGTAGAGCTATGATCTTCTTCGAAGATTATGGGAAGGGTAATTTACAAAGGAGAGAGGTTATCTAATAGTCGCTTCTGTGCAGAACGAAGTGTGCATAACACTCTCAACAAAGGGCACTAAAAGGAATGGTGGGTCAACAACTTGAATGATCTGCATGGGTGAGTGGCATAGTATTGATTAAGAACATGTGCCAGACTCTAAATGTTACTTGGGGGCGATGTTTGATCGGGGAGGTGTAGGTGTGAATCTTCTAGTTTAAGTGTTTCTAAGGAGAGCATGATCGGTGTATCTACTGTTGTAGTGACAACATTTATGGAAGTTGTTTCCTGCAGTTGAGGTGAAGGATTATCAACCAAAGTGAGGGTAAGGTGGATGGTTTCTAAGGCGTCCCAAAATCAAGGGAGGTTAGTAAAATGGTACGTATAATGCCCAAAATGAGAGAAAATCCAACACGCATAATTGGTACATAATGAATTGGACTTAGTGGTTGTGTTAGGTGAAGAGGAGTTTGAAGCCCCCTGCTATAGTGTGTTCCGCATGTGTCACATTAATAGGGGTATTAAGCAAACTCCTAAGCTCTGGAAAGGTGGGGAATAGGTTGGTTTCATGGCATTGTTGCATGCATAAGGAACATGGTGGGGTGACCCTTGTTGTGGGAGTAGTGGTTGTCATTACCAGGTATTTCAACCCAAGTTGAGTTATGCTCCATGATTTAGGCCTAATGACTGTCGATGGTGGTTCGGGAGGAGGGTTAGTCACAACGGGGGATTTGGGATGTATTAAGCCCCCATTGTTGGGTTTAGCAACAACTGGTGGTGGTTTATTCATAGGTGTCATAGGCTTGATGTGCGGTACAAATGGTGTAACTGGTCTGGATGGCGTTACTGCCAAGACTAGTACAAACTCATAGTGGGCCAAATTTTTTGAGGCCATTTTTGGGTATGGTGGAGTAAGGTACCAAGGTGAGCCCAAGGAGATCCAATTGAGCCATAACCAACGTCCCTTGCACTCCTGTGGGGGGGTACAAGAATGGTATATGAAAGATGGGAGGAAATGATGGACTCAATGTTTGTTCAATGCCATGACTTGCTGGTGGTGTCGATGATGATGTTGATGGGGTGGAAGAATTATTTTCAAAGGTGAAAATAGTGCACATAAGATGATTTGTTGATGTTTTTCGAGTTGATTTTGGTATGAGGTTCATATTAATTGATTTGTTCGAGGGTGACTATCTTCCCATTAAAGGGAAACATCATGATGTGAAATATCGAAGTGGAAACCTCCTTCATGGCATACATATAACTACGACCCAGTAGGATGTTGTACTCAAGTTGCGCATCGACTACCTTAATATCAATCATTACCATCTTTCTTCCTAGATCAATGGGCACATTTTGGTGCAAACCCCTTGGTTGTGATGGTATCCCATCATATGTGCAAAGGGTGATGGATGAGGGAACTAACTCGAGTGAGCCCAACTGTTTCTAGACATTATATGACATTACGCATGTGGATGCGCCTTCATCGATAATGCATTGATGGATTATAATGTTTTTAACTGGAACTGGAACTTGGAATGTGACTAATGAGGGTAGTTGCGGTTCACCTTTATCGACATCAAAATTCATAAGGCATGAGTATGAAGGGTCGATGACACTGAGTGCACTAAGTAATTCCTTCCTTTGGGTTGGGAAAGACTGTAGCACTTATAAAGTAGACATGGAAGCTGGTGATTGAGCCCAGTCATCCACAATACTATAGTTGTGGGCGGTTTTCATGTGATGGTTATGGGGGTTATGCCTAAGTGGTACCTTTGGGATCCTATGGATTTGTTCACCACTTTTTCACGGTATTTGCAAAGGGCCCCCAAAATGGGTAGGTACATCCTCTGCTTGTCGGGGTTCATGCCCGCCATAGCCTTTGGCTTGATTTTGTAGGTTGACATATGTCATGTTCATGTAGATGTTTTGAAAGGATCCATTGTTGAGGGGATGAGGCTCTTGATGCTGAGTAACAACCCCTTTGTTGGAAAAGGGTTGTTGTAAGACAATTGGTTGGGGTTGTGGAACATTAGGTGTGAGAGAAGGATTCACTGTTGTCTTTTTCTTTGCTTGCACCAACTGCTGACACTTTGGGATGAGTGGAAAATGGTGATTATAGTGACCATACTCTCCACAAATCAAGTAGGAATAGTTTATCCTCAGGTTAGCGTTTTTTCCTTGTTTGGGGGGTTATTAGCCCCCACATTCTAGTTACCTTATTTATGGTTATGTTGGGGAGGGGTTTCCCCCTTTTCCTTGTTTTTGGTTCTGTTTGTTCTTACCTTTCTTCTTCCTTTGATTTTGAGTATTTTGGGGGTTAGCCGTATTTAACCGCTCAAACTATTAAGCTTGTTGTGTGAAAGAAGGTTGTACTAAATTGAACCCCATTCTAGTATGGGGGAAGAACTAGGTGGACACTAAAATGGGTAATAAGTATTATACCCCTATGGTGGGATATATGCATTATGTGCTCCATATGATGTGGATGTAGGAGTTTCATGTTCCATTTGCGGTGGAGGTACCTACAATACTTGGCTTGCATTAGGGTAGGCAAGACTATAAGGTCCATATTGTAGCTATCCAAACTAAGAATTTGGTACAGTTGGAGGGGTTTCTAACATGTTATAAATGGGAGGGTACTATATTTCCATATTGGATGGCATAGAATTCGAGGGAGGGGAACCTTTCCTTGTTGGGAAATGGACCCAATAATCCCATTCGTTGAATGTGATGACCCTGCATGTGGGGGATCCAAAGATCGATGGCCGGGGACATTGGGAAGGATGGTGTATAAGTAACCTTATTGTGCGTAAATGAGATCAAAATGTTGGGCCTTCAGGATGGCCTCTTCCTCGGTTTGGGGAAATGAGGCTGCCATATCTTTTGTGGTTGCGGGTTGGAGTGATTTGATGAACCAAATCAATAGAAACTGAGGTTGTATGTTTATTTTTCACAATGTACAACCTCCACACCACTCGTGGATGTGGTCTGATATGTGGGTAGAGGTGTTCTATTAAAATTATGTGAAAATCTCTAGGCCTAGTTCGTGGCATGTGGGAAGTTGAAAGTAAGTGAGAAAAATGGTGTCTATTGTCCCAAAGGTGGCATGGGATGCCTCGGGTAAGTTCACATACAATTTTGCATTTTTTCCTGTCATGGTTCGCTAGAAGATGGGAAGCCTAACCGATTCATCCACTATGCTATTGGAGGAACACCATAAGTGGAACGACATGACACGGTTTGCGGGGTCATCTCCTTGTTTCCCTTCAAATTTAGGGATATCTGAGGGGATTTTATCTAGAATATATGGCATGTTGTATCATGTGTTATGGGGTCATTAATCAATTTGGCTAGATTAGGGAGATTCAAGATAGCCATGAACAATAGGTTGGTATTAGGTGCCACCATCATATGTTATGTAGTGTTCTCTCAAGTGGGAGAACAGGGGACGTGTGTGGCGGTGATCTCTATACTCGATGTGAGGAAGAGGACGATGTGTGTCCTTCTCCTGAAGAGGGGGAAGAAGAGGGTGTATTTCCTCCTAGATGTGGAAATAAAGGGTGGCCTCTTCCGTGAGAGGATGACGAAAAGGGGTCTAGATTATCTCTGAGAGGAGAAGATGGAGGGTTGCCTCTTACACAAGAGGATGACACAAAAGGATCTAAAGTTTCTTCGAGGGGAGAAAATGAATCAAGCAAGGAAAGACCTTTCCTGGATGATCCTATCAATATTGATTGGGAGTGGCCCCAACTAGAGTATCCTACTTGTGAACCATGGGGAGAGAGTGGGAAAATACCCCTCGAGAGAGAGGAGAAAGGCCTATAGAACTACCTTAGGTGGTTGTGTTCCTCAATTGTGGAATTTTTATGTGACAAATGAGAGAGATGATGGAAATAGACACAATTGAACAAATGCAAAAATATGCCAACCACAATAGATGAAAAATGGTGCAAAGTGAGTGATTGTTATGTCGGTTTAGTGTAAATGTTCTCACATGTAGGTTCTTTTTAATTACGAGTTAGTGAACTTGTATGTTAAAAAGAAAAATAAATGTAAATTCCATAAATACCTAACATCCTTCCTCTCAATTGTAACTGGGCATTCCTGTTGAGGCCTTGGGTGTGTAGGGTGTTGGAATGGGTTCCAAAGCTCTCAATAGAGGAAGAAAACCCAGCCAAAGGCTTCAGATAATCCTGGGCACACTATAAGAAAAAAGGTCATTGGTTAGGATCCAAAAATGTCACCATAAGCTCATTTGGTGATGGTCAAGAGGGGTCCCGTCACCAAAACCTGAGCATCGCCAAAGGCACCATCACCTTAAGTGGGGGTATGTGGTGACATTCAAGGCCCGTCACCAATAATTATGATTATTCCAGGTTGTGACCGTCACCAATCATTTCGAAGTATTGGTGACGAACCTACTTTGACCCTCACCATTTGATGCGTATATGGTGACGGCCAATGACCGATCATTGGTGAGGGTTGAGACATGTCACCATAATCTCATCGGTGATGGTGAAAAAGGAGGGCGTCACCAAAATGTGAATGTCACCAATGGCTGTGTCCCTAAAAGTAGAGGTGGTGTGGTGACATTCAATGTTCAACACTAATAAGGATTATTAGTGACAAATAGTTACCCTCACCAATTTATATGAAGTTTTGGTGATGGACCCAAGGGCCTCCATCACCAAAAAAAACTGAACGTCGCCAATGACATATGATGAGGGCCTTGCAATGACCCTCACTATTGAGGATATTTCCATTAACATATCAATGGTGACAACCGCTATGAGATTGTCACCACTTTTCATTTTGAAAATCTTTTAATGACGCAACATAAAGGACCGTTGCCATTTCAATTAAAATTGTAAAAAAAATAATTATAATTATAAATTGTCACAAGTAGTATGTAGCCCTAGTAGATGGTGATGACCAATATCCTGCTGGAATAAATTGAACATTTGGTTATTATTATTATAACATTTTACTAATTTGAAAAAGCAAAAATATCACATTGTTATAAGTAAAGTAAATAGAAATGATTCACTAACATGTTTACACGATAACTAAAATAGATATATAAGATTTTTTAAGCATATGGAAACAAGATACCAAAAGATGATATAAAATGTTGTAACAACAGTTTAATAACATATATCTACGGGCTTGGCCCAAGCCTGTAAGATGAGTTGTTTTTTACACTTTCATATGCACAAATGGAAATCAGACATATGGGCCTTCTTTGGAATCATGTCACCCAACTCATCCTCCTGTTTGTTCCTCCAAGTTCGTTCTAATGTTAACCGAGGAGCGGATTTATTGCAGACTGGTCACAAAACAAAGGAAGCATAGTTTATGCTTCTGTTGTGATGAAATGCTATGAAGGTTAACGGAAACTAAACAAGCACTATAAATCAACACCATTGACAACAACATAAGCACAAGAAACTATTCAAAAATCTATTCAACAACTTTTTTGAACTCCAGCGAAAAACATGAACCATACCTCAGTCATTATTTCTGCCAACTGCTTGACAGTGACCTCATTATTAGGATTGCCAACATTGAAAATGTGACTGTTTTCCCTGGAAGGAATTTCCTGAAAAATGAAATAGGTAAGTACTATAAATATATAAGCACTGTGCAACAAATAACATTATGGTCCTCAAAAGTCATTATTTCTCTCTTTTTCTTCATATTGGATCATCAAATTTTTATGGTCCTCAAAAGTCCTGCTCTGTGCAACAATAACATTAACATTGGATATCATTCTCAAAAGTCTTATTTAAAAGAATACTTGACCTCATAATTTTTTTAAGTGTGGTTCTAAAACTTGCACGATATAATTCAAATCCAATCTGACATAGTATAATATGCAGAGGAATTTCAGGATTCAACAAACCACTTGGAACTCAACTTTGAGCCCAACTGCATCGGTTAAAATCTAGAGACAGACTATCCAAGGTGTTTTTCAAAGCTTTGGATACTAAACATGTACATCAAAGGATAGTGGATAGCGGTTTTGAGATGAGTGGGAGGTCTCACCATGAAAATAAGAGATTGAAGAGGAAATTGTGGCTCGTGATAGGATTGTCTTCCAATCTCAAGCTTAGATTGATGAGAGGAAGGTGTCCTCATAATTGGTCTCCCACAACACCGCAGCTATAAGCATAGGGATTATATTATGTCCCCTTTTTTGTTAACTTGTTCTAGATTTGAAGAATCACAAAAGGTGTTTTGGGTTGTTTGGCATACTATTCAATCTCTGCTTGCACAAAAGTTTAGATGGCGTACAAGTATATGATAATTTATTCATGCAAGCAAAAGCATCTAGACTCTTTCTATCATTATCCAAATTTCCAATCCCTACAATTTAATGGGCTAGACAATATTATCAAACAAAAAGAATTCAGGGTGGATGTTTTGGAATTTGGTCATAAATACTCTCTTTATAAATGAAAAGGAACAAGTGGTGCCTTGCTTATGAGATATTGTTTAGTTGCTTCTTGTATTATGCCATTCACTTCAGGTTCTTTTTTCTTTGATTTTCTTTTCTCCAGTCTATTATGTCCTTTCCTAGTTGACCTAAATTTGGGGGGCTGAAATCACATTCTCCCAAATTTGCTGAACTCCCATCACCCTCTGCCACTGAGCTTGTGTAAGCAGGCCCTTCACCTAGATTCATCCCATCAATTTCTGGATTGTATTCAACCGCACAAATCCCTAAAACATTTTTTTAGAATAACCATCTGCTTGACTGCATGGAGCCCCTTGAGCAGAAGGATCATTTATTATTACATCATAAGAAACACTCACAGGAAACTGTCTTTCCTTGCAGATCCCATTCTCATTTGATGGTCCTCCTGGTTGGATGGTTGACCACTGTCTATATCATTTAAACTAGATAGAACCTCAGTCTGCTAACATTCAGTTTCATTCTCACACTAGGTGCTACATCTTACCTTCTCATAATCTCCATTACATGTTCCTCTCTCACTTGTGGTCACATCTTTTGTTTTCCTTGTATTCTGCGGTATTTGATGATGGGAGAAGTTTATCACAAAGGTGATAACTGGAAGAAGTGTCCCCTCTGCTCTGTTATGATCTCATGTAAGGATCTTCATACTGTTTTCATTCACAATGTAAAGCAGTATGATGTTTGGGAACACATTGACTTCATACTTCTAACTCAGGCAAAAAAAATTGTCATTCCTTTTGAGAAGAATCAACATTCTTTGGGTGCTTTTCCTCATAGTATAGATGGTTAGTGTAATGCCTTTTCAAGGTTTACTCTGACATATGATCCAAAGTTATCTGCAAGCAAGGCAGCTCTTGAGCTTACTAGTTGGACTGACAAGGTACAGTTTGAGGGGGGTGAAGATCTGGAGTTACTTCCTTATGCGTATGCAACTAGAGATCAATTAGAAGAAAGAAAAAATGCATGGACTGAACGTCGTGCCTCAGAATATCTGAGTGGTAGTCCACCATTGAAACAACAGTTTATAGTTGAGGCTAAAGCGGGGCTTGGTAAACTGAAGATTGACAGTTCTAATTCAGGATGTCTCATAGAATCTATGAAATTAAAATATGGGGATGACATTACTTTCTCTAATCATGAATCAAGTCATCAAGTAACAAAGAGGTCAGGAAGTCATCTCAGTTGAGTTGTTTTTTACACTTACAGATGCACAAATGGAAATCAGACATATGGGCCTTCTTTGGAATCATGTCACCCAGCTCATCCTCCTGTTTCTTCCTCCAAGTTCATTCTAATGTTAACCGAGGAGCGGATTTATTGCAGACTGTTCACAGAACAAAGGAAGCATAGTTTATGCTTCCGTTGCGATGAAATGTTAATGAAGGTCAATCGAAACTAAACAAGCACTATAAATCAACACTATTGACAATAACAAAAGCACAAGATATTATTCAAACAACTTTTTTGAACTCCAACGAAAAGCATGAACCATACCTCAGTCATTATTTCTACCAGCTGCTTGACAGTGACCTCATTATTAGGATTGCCAACATTGAAAATGTGACTATTTTCCCTGGAAGGAATTTCCTGAAAAATGAAATAGGTAAGTACTATAAATATATAAGCACCATACAAGATCAGTATAAATCCACAAAGGATTGTTGTTACTTACCATCATCAAGAGAACAGGTCAGCTATCATATTGTGCCCCATATGTTTAAATATTGTTTATACAATTCCAAGCATGCAAAACCAACACAGAGCACACTAATTTTTTCCTTAAATAAATCTATTGTGGAATAACTCCAAGTTAATGATTTAAAAATTAAAAAAACAAATGCAAAACACAACCAAAAATACACCACTATAAAATGATATAATTCCATACCCAAGTTAACACATCTAGAAAGTCAATATGAAGCAATTACAACCACATAGCAGTCCACTTTCTTTCCAATAGAATAATCAAACATAAAGGATGAGCTGTAAATAATCCACTGGATAGTCCAACAACATCTTAATTCAGTCCAAGACAAAAGATCAAAACTAGCATTTATCAAGAACATCATTCATTCAATGTAAATCGAAACCATTAGTGACCCAATATGCAAAGTCTGCAAATGTATAAACCATGTACAGGTGAATATAGCAGAATCGATATGTTTTATTGTTTAATATTCAACCATATTCCTTCACAATCTGAACGGACATAATCCACGTTCATGTCAACATCGACATTGACTATATCTTCTTCATTTACACATTTTGCTTCTTGAAAGTCTGTAACCCTTGACAAATCTGCATACTCGGGTTCATATGATGTACTATTTCTCAATCCTTTTGGAGAACATGTTAACACTACATACCAGTCAGTCTCAACTGGATCTTGTACATAGAATACCTGTTTAGCTTGCGATGCCAGAATAAATGGATCATCTTGCCAATGATTCTGACTTAAGCATTTCTTCATATTCACCATTGTAAAACCCAAATCATTAGTTTAATCCCTCTCTTATTGTATACATCGACCCAATTACATTTGAACAATGTGTACTCCATACAAAAATAGTCCAATGTAATTATTTCTTCTATTACTCCATAAAATGTTGTTTTCTGAAGTACAGGGTTTGGATCTTTGGAACTTGACCTCATCATTGTTTCGACTTCCAAACACACACCACTATTTTGTGTGGTTCTCTCATTATCCATTCTTTTTGTATGGAATCTATAACCATTGGTTAGGTATCCCTTGTACTTATTCACAAATTTCCTTGAGCCCCGCGCTAGCCATTTAAGTGTATCAGACACATTTCCGTCTCCTTCCACCTACATATTTTCAGTTTTTTTAATGTAGTTAGAACACATACATCCAACCTATGACAAAATATTTAAATTTGTACATGACAATATTCAACATGTAATTATTTGTAAGTAATTATAATATAAATAGTATAAAGTGACCTGTTTTTTTAGCTAACTAGAAAACTGTTGGGTGTGGAGTCTCTACAATAGAGCTTTGTCTTTTTTGGTTTGGGTAAATGAGTTGAGAATCTCCATGTTGTGCATCCTAATTTGACAATTATGGACAGTAAAATTGGTTGTTAATGTGTTTTGATAAAATATGAATAAAAATAATTTGAAATGTCAAATACATTATTCCATCCATGGATCTGTGTTTTGTTAAACCACAAACAAACAAAATTTTGAAGGTCAAACATGTTACTTACTCTATCCATGGATCAACTTCATTTGTGTGAAATAGAACCCATCTATGGGCTTGTTCCCAACTAATGTTATCCATTTCTGATGGAATTGAAGCAAATAATGGCTTTCCATCAAGAATTACTTCTTCAACTTCATCATCCCACACTTCATTTCGACCATGTGTGGTTCCAATAGCTTCCATACCTTTCAAGTATCCTCCACAAAACTTTATTGATTCCTCCACATTGTAGCTTTCAGCGATGCATCCTTCAGCCCTATTTTTGTTCTTAACATAACTCTTGTATACTTTCATACACCTACAAAAAGAGCATATTTTTTAAGTAATGTCAAAAGCTTTGAATAAATTATTCTTCTTGTGGTTCTTGATAGCAAGTAAAGTTCCATGTACCTTTCAAAGGGGTACATCCATCTATATGAAATCGGGCCACAATATCGAAGCTCATGTATCAAATGCAAATTCAAATGCATCATTATATCGAAAAATGGAGGGAAGTACTTTTGAAGCGAGCACATTGTCTCCACGATATCATTTTCCAACTTGTCAAGGCTCTCTATTGAAACCGATTTTGCACAAATCTGCCTATAAAAGTAACAGAGCTTACAAAGCGTATTTCGAACAGCAATTGGTAGCACATGGCATAGAGCTAATAGGAGAAGTTGTTGCATTAGAACATGGCAATCATGTGCTTTCATTCCATGGAACTTAAGCTCTTCCATAGATATATGATTTTTTGGATTAGAGTTATAACCATCTAGCACTTTTAATGTGAAAAGAACGTGACATAGGGTCTCTTTCTCTTTCTTTGAAAGAGTATGCGGTGCAGGTGGAAGGAATTTTTTTTTCCTTTAACTTCTGGCCATACTGATTTTCTCAAACCCATTTTTTGCAAGTCATCTTGTGATTTCTTTCCATCTTTGGACTTCCCTTTTATATCCAAGAGAGTTCCAAAAATGCTTTCACACACATTCTTCTCCAGATGCATTACATCTAAATTGTGACGTTGTAGGTGTTTCTGCATTCCAACACATTGAGAATATTGGAAAATTATTTAATATGGAGGAAATCATAAACGATGAATTCAATGAAGACATCTAAGCACAATGACATCATATAAGCATGCAATGTATAATAATTAGGAATGGTTGATGCCTCTACATACCTCCCAATATGGCAGATTGAATAGGATTGATTGTTTCTTCCACACCACAACATTAGTTTTTTCACCTTTTTCCTTATTTATTTTCCTTTTCTTTGATTCACTCTTCCCCCAAACTGTTTCGTTTCCCCTTGTTTCCTTAAAAATATCTGACACTCTTACAACTGGAGGGGCATAACGAAGCTCCTCCTTCCCATTAAATGGTCCCTTCTGTGAGTGAAACTTATGATTTTGAGGAAGAAATCTCCTATGTCCCATGTACACACATTTCTTGCTACAATTGAGGTACTCTGATTCTGTATTCTTTACACATATGAGGTATGCATTATAGCCTTTTGTTGTGCAACCAGCCATATTCCCATAAGTTGGAAAGTCATGAATCACCCACATAAGAATCACCTTCATGTTAAAGCATGTGTTATTGTAATCATCATATGTCCATACTCCTTGGTCCCATAATTCCTTTAGTTCATCTACCAAGGGTTCCAAATACACATCAATGTCATTACTTGGTTGCTTGTTACCAGGTATTAACAATGTTAACATACAAAAATTCATTTTTGTGCACAACCATGGTGGGAGGTTGTATGTAACCAACACTACAGGCCAAACACTATATGTACTGCTCAAGTCTCCAAATGGATTAAATCCATCTGCTGCCATTGCAAGTCGTACATTACGGGGTTCGCCTGAAAAACCAGGCCATCTTTCATCAATAGTTTTCCAGGTTGGGCTATCAACAGGGTGGCGCATATGACCATCATTGCTTGCATTCTCATGATGCCACCTCATTTTTTGTGACATGTCTACAGAGCTAGAACAACAAAGAAAATATTTCATTTATATATAATATTATCATATAATAACACTACGAAAAATGGTAAAGATAATACAAGAAGGTGAAAACTTGAATACAATTATGGTGTTGAAAATCATACCTATACATTCTCCTTAGCCTCGGTGCTATGGGGAAGTATCTTAACACCTTTGTAGGAACACCTTGACGCACCTTTTGAGATTGAGCATCCACCTTCCATCGAGATTTTCCACATGTTGGACATTCGTCTTTACTTTCATTACTTCCTCGATATAAAATGCAATCATTGGGACATGCATGTATCATATCATAGTTTAATCCCAATGATTTTATCAACTTTTTTGCAGCATATGCAGAATCTGGAAGTGTGTTATCTCTAGGAAGTGTATTTTTATGCAATTTTAACATTTGGCCAAAACTTCCATCAGACCATCCACTATTCACTTTGAGATTGTAATATTCTACGATTGTTGATAGTTTTGTGAAATCAACACAACCAGGGTACAATGGCATCTTTGCATCTTCGATTAACTTCCTATATTCATTAACTTCATTTAGTACATTTGTTGATGCCAAACCCACATTATCACAACCTTCGTTTAGGTTTTGATCAAGACATGGATAAGCATCATTCACCATATGAAGCACTTGATCACCAACAATGGTTGTATCATCATCCTTTTCGAGTGGATCATTACCATTCTGAAACGATGTTGCAAGCTCATCAACCTGATTATCGTAATGGCATTCTACATGTCCATAACCCTATTAATAAGAAAAATAAAATTCATGTCCGTGATTTTATGGTTTTTATGAAAATTAGAATGAATAGATATTGGTCAAATAGAGGCCTTTACCAATGCAAATTAGCTTACCAGTCGAGATGATATATGCTCTATAACTTCATGTGGCTCATTTTCAGAGTGTTGCCTAGCCTCATCAATAACGGATGGAATCTAAAGGTGAGAGGAAAACATAATTAAGCACATATAAATATAATTTATATCTTTATTGTAATACAACACATATAAATATACTTTGTATCTTTATTGTAATACAAGTAAGTTTGAAACTAGATCAATTCATTTATTTCAAGATACCTGACTGTGAATGCTCTCTCCATGAAAATACCAAATTTTATATTGTTCTATTATTCCATCACAAATCAAGTGCTCGCGTATTTTATCAAATGTTTGTACTTTGACTATACCACATTTATTACATGGACATCTTATTCCTTGAATGCGCCTAGGCAAACTTTAAGAATTCCTCAACCCCATCTATATATTCTTGTAGTGTCCTACACATAACCAATTTTCATTAAGTCACATAAATTTAATTCAGAACAAGTTAGCACTGATACATTTTTTTGGTATATCACCATGAATAACCAAATATAGAAACTATACCTATTTTTCAAGTTCATCCAGTTTCTTTTGTCCATTTGATAATATGCTCCAAGCTCCTTTGAAATTATGTCTACAATGAACTAAAAAATTTAGTTGATATTAAACCTTATATAAATTGAAAACACACAACTTTGCACTAACAACTTGCGGTCAAACAACTGCATAAACCCACATTTCTTATTAAGAGGTATTCTGATATAAAAAACACCCTAAACTGTTCGAATATTTGACTTAGACCTTCTGGAAATAATCTCTGTGGCTTGATGCATTATTGTAACTGTCTCTTTAGATGTCAATTTGTAGAACCATTGAAATTCGAACCAATATGGCATCTAACTTCTAAGAAAGTAGAACCCATAAAGATTCTATCCAGACTCAAAACTAATTCATTCTAGGCAGCCCTTCAATGCAGAGTGTTCAACATCACTCGTCTTCATACTGAGCGTAATTCCAATGTAGTCAACACTCAACCTTAGATCTTAATTCAACCTTAAAATTAAAATGTATCCCAACAGAGAGTAACACAATTAACTAATTCATTTCCTGGTTAGCTTGTATATTCACCAGAGTTCATCAATCACATAGACATATATGAAATCAACACACAGCATCATGGCAAATAATCCTTTTCCATTTATTACTTGGAAATTTGCAGGCTAATAAACAAACTCTGACCTATCCTCTGTTTTTCTTGCCTTGATTCTTACATTGTATAGCTAACCCTCCTAACCATCATTTTTCAAGCCTCTCTCTCTAACCTCTAATGCTCGCAGGCTTACAAGATATACTTGGAAACATAACTTGTAGCTAAATAACAAACCTCATACATTTATGGAACTAACTCCTAAAGTTTTTGTAAAGTTCTTGTAATTGTAATTGTCACTATTATGTTAAAATAAATTGATTTTCATCCTTAAGACTGTTTAATAACGTATATCTACAGGATTTACCTAAGCCTGTAAGTTGAGTTGTTGTTTATACTTACATATGCAGAAATGGAAATCGGACACATGGGTCTTATTTGGAATCGTGTCACATAGCCCATCCTCTTGTTGGTTCCTCCGAGTTCATTCTGATGTTATCCAAGGAGCGGATTTATTGCATACTGGTCGCAGAATAAATGAATCACTTTTTCTGCCTAGATTAGAGGATCTGTCGATTCTTTGAATCTTGACAGATCCTCCCTGAGCCTAAAGGAAATCTTGTAAATGTTCAATAGTTAGCAAGGTTAAACTAGAAGTTTCCAAGTGTGATGAGGTGTTAGTGATGCATCATCCTTTAGGATAGAGCCGAACTCCTATTTAGGGAGTCAGTTACAGAAATATAGAAAGGTCGTTAGGGTTAAACCGTTAAATTGATTCTTCATATATACGATTGTAAGCCTACGGGACACAGCAAAGGTAGAGTGGAGGTGAGGCAGAGGCAAAGAGGATAGGAAAATAGAGAGGAGGGGACCAGGGTAGAATACTCCCATATTGTGTAATCAGGTCACAAAATTCTGAGTAATTGAATTTGATTAATGAAAGCATTTTATATGCATATGGACTTGTGAATATCTCTTTCTATGTATTTTTTATGAAGTTCATTGTCTCTGTTGAATGTGAATGGCGTCCTGCTGAAAACATAAATTCATTTACTCCGGAATTTGTATGCAATTCCTACAGCGAAAAATGAGTACATAGGCTTTGTTAATTGGCTGACTTCCTGACAGTAAGAAACTACAGGAATATGCGATTTTTGCGGAGTATTTGGAATTGGAAGACCCTTCTAAAAACTGACTCGATGTGATTGTTTATCACTCAAGTGTCCTTATGTTATGAGATCTCAGGTTATGCAAATCGGAAGGAAGTGAAGCGATTGAAATTGGAACATCAAGTTACTTCAATTAGATTGTTTAAAGTACATTCTGCATAAAACCCTAACCCTAACCAAAATTTAAGAGAATAAATAAATGTGTTGGGTGAGAATCTACTATCGCTGAAGGTAAAATATTGGAGATTTTAGAACTTTTTTAACATTTTTATACAGAGATCGAGTTACGAAATTGATAGCTAGGTTCCATATTTCAGGGTTAGGGTTTGAATATTTGGAAGTGTGTTGAAGGGTAGTAGTTATTTTTTTCCACTTGTTCATGAAAAACTAAGTTTCTCAAATGTTGAAACAAACATTGAAGAAATGAACACTGGCCTGGAGGAAAAATCGTGGCAAATTTTCATTGTGCACAAATTTGAATACCCAAGTATACTCTGTTTGGGAATCGAACTCCATTTTAGATTCCATTTGTGTACAAGCAGTAGTAGATCATGGCCCAATTGTAATCATATTATTAAAAGGAAAACGCCATTTCTGAACAAAGAAATTGAATTTATACTCAAGGTAAGAGTTCAAGAATTTGGGGAAGCGTTTTTTGTTGAAATTGCAGGTGGTTCCTACATCAAAAATAAAAAGAAGAGCTGCATGGATAGCATTGGAACCTGATTTCCATAGTTTGTCTCACTCCCTTTCCTTTCGATCGACACCTATGTCTATCTCTCCATTTGCGGTTCAACCCAACAGCATTTCATTGTGATTTTTTGTCTATCTCTCCATGTGCGTGGTTTAAGCCAGAGAAAATCATTCCCACCCTAATTTCATCTGCACCAAAATTCAAAAATTGAATTTTTTAGTCTTTGAAAATGGTATCTTTTGAATCTTTGAAAATGGTATAAAATTGAACCTTTCGAATCTTAGAAAATGCAGGCATCATTTCTTGATGTAATTTAATTTACGATATATAAAGTGACAAAGTGTTACCATTATTGCAGTTTATTATTTAAATATTATTATTCGCAAAATCAAGAGTCATGCATGACTTCACAATGTCTCAGCTTGCCATAAACACTAAGCGAAGGCATACCTGGTGGGAGACCATGTGTCACACATCAAAGAATACCCGAGTATAATTGATCTACTACAGAAGGATAGTGAGCTATAGAATAACGAACCCCAATCATACACACAAGAGGAAGACCAAGTTGATATAACATGATGAGAACATGACTCTCTGATATATATTATAGAGGTCCAGGGGTATAAAGCCTCCAATAAGTATATGATCCCACACAAGACCGACTGAACCAATGGGTTAAGTTAGGGGTCACACATCATGACCAATACTCCAATGTTAGGTGATCAGAGGCTTGCAACCGCATAAGGACTTCTCTATACCTATGACACATGGAACACCCATCAAGGAAACCAACTCAGTCCACCATCATTAAGTACTGCTACCACCATCAAGGGATAAAAACGGTGAGGGCCAACTATTTGTTGAGGGATCCATCCCCTAGCTCAATGGCGTTGGGAAATGCTACCGTCTCTCTGACTAGTCCTCTCATTTTTGTTTCTAGTATTAAAACGCATATGCATTCTCAGTTTCATGACAACCCTGCGATGGGTGGTCCACACACTCCTGTGAATGTGTGTTTGGCTATAATGAAAAACAACATTATAATATAGGTGGTTCTTTCAAATCTATATTAATGCAAAACAACATGCTTACATTCCAACTTCATCCCTAGATATGATGGTAGCTATAGAAACAGTAAGCAAATTATAGGATCACATGTTTATAGAAAATGCACAACTACACAACATGTATCATGGGAAGCCCTCATGGGAGAGAAAACCCAGTTACAACCTTTCACTGTGATAGAATCCGCAAAATCAAGAGTCATGCATGACTTCACAATGTCTCAGCTTGCCATAAACATTAGGCGAAAGCATACCTAGTGGGAGACCATGCGTCACACATCAAAGAATACCCGAGTATAATTGCTCTACTACAAAAGGATAGTGAGCTATACAATAACGAGCCCCAATCATACACACAAGAGGAAGACCAAGTTGATATAACATGATGAGAACATGACTCTCTGATATATATTATAGAGGTCCAGGGGTATAAAGCCTCCAATAAGTATATGATCCCACACAAGGCTGACTTAACCAACGAGTTAAGTTAGGGGTCACACATCATGACCAATACTCCAACGTTAGGTGATCAGGGGCTTGCAACCGCATAAGGAATTCTCTATACCTATGACACATGGAACACCCATCAAGGAAAACAAATTGGTCCACCATCATTAAGTACTGCTACCACCATCAAGGGATAAAAACGGGGAGGGCCAACTATTTGTTGAGGGATCCATCCCCTGGCTCAATGGCGTTTGGAAATGCTACCGTCTCTCTGACTAGTCCTCTCACTTTTGTTTCTAGTATTAAAACGCATATGCATTCTCAGTTTCATGACAACCCTGCGATGGGTGGTCCACACCCTCCTGTGAATGTGTATTCGGCTATAATGACAAACAACATTATAATATAGGTGGTTCTTTCAAAGCTATATTAATGCAAAACAACATGCTTACGTTCCAACTTCATCCCTAGATATGATGGTAGCTATAGAAACAGTAAGAAAATTATAGGATCACATGTTTATAGAAAATGCACAACTACACAACATGTATCATGGGAAGCCCTCATGGGGGAGAAAACCCAGTTACAACCTTTCACTGTGATAGAATCCGCAAAATCAAGAGTCATGCATGACTTCACAATGTCTCAGCTTGCCATAAACACTAGGCGAAAGCATACCTGGTGGGAGACCATGCGTCACACATCAAAGAATACCCGAGTATAATTTCTCTACTATAGAAGGAGAGTGAGCTATAGAATAACGAACCCCAATCATACACGCAAGAGGAAGACCAAGTTGATATAACATGATGAGAACATGACTCTCTGATATATATTATAGAGGTCCAGGGGTATAAATCCTCCAATAAGTATATGATCCCACACAAGACCGACTTAACCAACGAGTTAAGTTAGGGGTCACACATCATGACCAATACTCCAATGTTAGGTGATCAGGGGCTTGCAACCGCATAAGGACTTCTCTATACCTATGACACATGGAACACCCATCAAGGAAACCAACTCAGTCCACCATCATTAAGTACTTCTACCACCATCAAGGGATACAAACGGCGAGGGCCAACTATTTGCTGAGGGATCCATCCCCTGGCTTAGGGACGTTGGGAAATGCTACCATCTCTCTGACTAGTCCTCTCACTTTTGTTTCTAGTATTAAAACGCATATGCATTCTCAGTTTCATGACAACCCTGCGATGGGTGGTCCACACCCTCCTGTGAATGTGTATTCAACTATAATGACAAACAACATTATAATATAGGTGGTTCTTTCAAAGCTATATTAATGCAAAACAACATGCTTACGTTCCAACTTCATCCCTAGATATGATGGTAGCTATAGAAACAGTAAGCAAATTATAGGATCACATGTTTATAGAAAATGCACAACTACATAACATGTATCATGGGAAGCCCTCATGGGGGAGAAACCCAGTTACAACCTTTCACTATGATAGAATCCACAAAATCAAGAGTCATGCATGACTTCACAATGTCTCAGCTTGCCATAAACACTAGGAGAAAGCATACCTGGTGGGAGACCATGCATCACACATCAAAGAATATCTGAGTATAATTGCTCTACTACATAAGGATAGTGAGCTTTAGAATAACGAACCCCAATCATACGCACAAGAGGAAGACCAAGTTGATATAACATGATGAGAACATGACTCTCTGATATATATTATAGAGGTCCAGGGGTATAAAGCCTCCAATAAGTATATGATCCCACACAAGACCGACTTAACCAATGAGTTAAGTTAGGGATCACACATCATGACCAATACTCCAACGTTAGATGATCAGGGGCTTGCAACCGCATAAGGACTTCTCTATACCTATGACACATGGAACACCCATCAAGGAAACCAACTCAGTCCACCATCATTAAGTACTGCTACCACCATCATTTGTAAAGGTGTTAATTCCTCAACGTGAAGTCATATTAATGGATAGGATATTTTTAGAATAGTGATAATTGCAATCCATGAGAATAACCTTGGATCACACATTTTGGTTTGATCTTATCTTAGGCATCACTCATGATGTCTGATCAAGGAAGCAAATCACTAAGAGGTTGCAGGGTGAGAATTTACTCAATAGACCTTTCGCATTACTAACCGAAAATTTCCACATATTTAGAGGAACTTTTGCATATTTGAAGGCATACCTCACCATTGAGGTTCATATATATGTTTTTAAATGTCTTTGCTTAGATAATATACTAGGTCTTGGCACCTCTTTTATGGTGTGAGAATGTGTTGTAGGCAATGAAGTTTAAGTAGGTCCATTTCAACTTTATTTAATTGTTGCATTAGTTTTTGTAGGAGAAGGGTTAACATTAATAGAAAACCAATGCATTACACTCACCATTACAAACTTTTTTTTCACACCATTAGTTTGATTGAGAAATTATATTGTTTGACTTATAATGATTTTACTCTTGTACATGTGAAGATGTTAACTTTATGTTTTTTCAAATCCATATGCTTTCCTTCTAGTTGTGCATTTTTTAGTGGATTGTGTATCTTCTATAATCATGACTACCTCTTAAAATTTTAAGGATCCATACTTAAAAATGTATAAGTCTTGGCAAATCCAATCAATTCTTAAATTCTAACTATAAAATATTTGGTGATAATTTTTAAATTTTTTTTCTAATTTATAAGTATTTTATGTACTTTATATAATAATTTGGAGAAAATAGTAACATCTGTAAATGGAAATAGGAACATCTCTTGTCAAGAAAAGAATGTTTGGATTTGTATTTCCTCCATTGTTTTTAGTATTTAGATTTCCTTCCAATTTTTTTTCATTTTGTAATATAAATAGGAACAATGCTCATATGTATTCAACAATATTTTAATTGAAAACATTTTTTGCTTGGCATTGAAGTTATAAAACTATGAAGACTAGAGGAAATGAGAAGCAAACTCTCTTACAACAGGCAATCTTAACCCGTGGAAACAAAAAGAGGTACCATTGCCTTGTACTATTGTTTGTACTATATTTCCCATACTATTGTTTTGTCTTTATTGTCCCGTTGTACTATATTGCTCATACTATTGTTTTGTCCTTATTGTCCCTTTCGGTCAAGATGAATTATGATGAGTATTTCAAAATTTAATAGTATTTTAAAATCCATATTTGCAAATGACATTTACCGTGGATAATTGGCCTTTTGCAAAGACATTTTTTGTTATCTTGTCAGTTTTTTTTGTCCATTCATGAACTAGATATTAAAATAAATTACATCATCATACTCTGGATTTGAAATAAGTAGGCCAACATGTGGTGCCACCGTCCGTTTCCACCCTTGTTGATGCAGGAGATGGGAAGACTTGCTCCGTTCCCTAATCTCGTAGTATTAGAATAGGGTTACCAGAATTTTCCAGATGTATCGTTGCTGGAAATCCACTTACTCACAAATCCAAACAAAAAATGCAGATTCGCTCTTTCCAAAATTTACAGAGGTCTTGTAAATGGCTGAGTCAGTCTCTCCAACATCTAGTTAGCAAAAATCCCAGAATTTCTTCAAGGAAAAATATTGGAATCTAAACCGGGAGTAAATCGTAAGATTTACAGATTCTAAACCAGTTAAGCAAATTTATATTAAAATTTTCAGAACCCCACCTCACATCTGCTCAGTATTTAGAGCTGTGCAGCATAATTTCCAAACACTCTTCATGAGAAGATGTTTTGTGGTTTCAGCATTCTGCATACACAGACAACATCTGCTGGGACCAATCCGACCTTTTTTAAAAATATTTTCCCATGTCTTGAGACACCCTTGTTGGCAATATGGCAGTTATGTCCTCAGAATCGCAAACCCTGGAGTCACTCTTGGTTTCCGATGAGCGTAACTTTGTGATCAAACAATAGAGGTGACCAGGTCCCGGTATCTGATCTTGTGGGCAAGACAGTTGCTCTGTTTTTATGTGACAAGTTTTTCTCCACCGTCACTGCAGATCTTAATAAGAAGAAGCCAGAAGATTAAAAAATATCATGCCCAATTTTTGGGAGAAAGGAAGCCTGTAGAAAGCCCAAGCATGCACTTTTGAAGGAAATGAAGCCTACAGGCTTGAAGTTAATTTATGAATTAATTGACTAGTTACTTAATTAATTAGTTCATTAAAACAGAGATTTTAAAGGGCGTGAAGCCCGCAAACGTGGAAGATGTCCATTGAGATTTTAATTGGTTAAATAATCAAAATCTGCAAAAGATAGAAATATGAATTAAAAGGTTTAATAATAGAAGATTCGATGAAGCATGTGAAGATTACACATCAAAGAATACCCGGAAAATCTAAATAGAAGAAATGAGTGTGTCTTGGAGTCATAAGTTGCAGTAGCATCCTGAGCTTCAACGATGTGTTAATAAAAATGATTTTTTTTGTTATGCAGTTTATTTGCGGATGTCCATATCAAAGTAAGACATTTTTTTTGGGGGGGGGATTTCAATAACTTCAATATTTTTTTAACAATTATTGTCCCCTCTTTTATACCTTAAAAATTGTCTAACTTTCTTTGAGCACGAGCTGCAATCCATATTTGTAGGGAGCTAACAAGATTAAATTAAGACGTTGCAATACATCACTTTTGACAAAGTCAGGCCGCATTACCAAAAGAAATGACAATGTTATATGTGGCACAACTTCAGGTAAATATTTTAAACATGATGGTAACTTATTATTTATTTTTTAATAAATAAATAATCATATTAAAAAAATTCATGATATACTTGACCATAGGCTCTAAGATGGGAAACAAATTCCAACAAAATGTAGCATCGGGATCCACTGTCCCATTACAAAGTGAATCTACTTGCTATAGTGTCGACAACAATTCTAATGCACATACTCTTGAGAAAGATGTGAAAGAACCAGTACTGGAAGGTATGATCATTTCGAAACATTTTTTGTCCTATACAAGTATTTCAAGATTTCATATTAACAATTTCATATTGTCATTGTCTCAAGAGGGGTACTGGTTTGTTTTTCCATAAAATTTTCAACAGGAACCACCACAACAAGATCATGTTTTGGAGGAGGATCCACCACAACAAGAGCATGTTTTGGATCAGGATCCACCACAACAAGAGCATGGTTTAGAAGATGCAAATGCATCTACCGAAGCTAGTACTGCAATAACTGTGAAAAGAAGGAGTAGAGGACCAACAAAATGTCTCTTTGGAACCACCATAGAGGGCATTGCATTGCTTGAAATTCAATTTAATGAGAGGGACCAGCCTATTGGTCCACATTCAGAGAAATTCTCCTCATTTTTAGGTGTTCTTGCAAGGGAAATTCTAGGCATCAAGCACATGGAATGGAAAAAAGTGTCTGAAGTGCAAAAGAAAGACATGTGGAGTGCAATCAATGTGAGCATCAACTTATTCTAAACTTTATATATTGATGCATATTGAGCTTGTGTGTGATAGGTTTAGTTTCAAATAACGCTTGTATCTAATAATGGATTTTTTATCTATTGTAGCGTACCTACCAAATAGATCCGTCAGCAGAGCAATGGTCTCATAAAGCAATATCTCAACGCTTGAGAACCTATAGATATAATTTGTATAAGAAATACTATTTGAAATACGAAACAGATGAGGAGAGGATTGTAAACATTCCTATTGCAGTAAATGAAACTGATTGGATTGAATTTGTTAGATTACGATCTGACCCTAAATTCAAGGTAAAAATGAAAGACAGATTTGAATGTTATCATCTTTGATTTTGAATCCTCTCATACAATCAACTATAATCTTAGCATCTATTTTTTTATTGAGTTGTAGGAGAGGTCAAGAAAAAATAAGGAAAATAGGGCATTAGAACAAGAGACCCACACTTCTGGCCGTAGAGGTTACTTTAGGGTTGAAGATGACCTCGTAAGTTGCAACAAATTCTATTATTTGTTCACAATTAACAACTTTAAATATAGTTAACTAGATTGTTGTATTTGTTGATACTAGAATCAATCTCGTGGTCCAAGTAATAAGCCTATAACTAGGGCTGACGTGTGGATGAAATGCAATAAAAAGAAGGATGGCACTCCAATGTCATCATTCATTACGGAGAAAATAGTAAGTTCCAAACCTATTCTTGTATCATTTATGCTTTTTTTAGAGTTTATGATGTTTCTTATATCAGTTTGTTGAAATGTTGACATTGCTAGAATCAAATTGAATCGGCACAAAATGAGTCAGTGTCTCCCGCATATGCTACAAAGCAAGATGCCCTTGCTATAGTTTTGGGGCCTGAGAGGAGGGGTCGTGTATGTGGGGTTGGATTTGGAGTCACTCCAACAATATTATTTGGAAAAGAGCGTTCGTACAAGAATGAATTTCATAATACTAAAGAGAAATTAAGAGAAAAAGACAAGGAACTCAGAAGATTGAAAAAAACTGTTGAAGAATTAATGGAATGGAAAGCTGCCATGGAGGTGGGGAAAGAAAGTGGCAGAGTTGTTCCAAAATCCAACAATGTAAGGATTGCATGTATAGACTTTAATTTTTTATGTAGGCCATCTTTAAAGTTGGGGATTTCAAAATCATAATGCTAACATGAACATGATCGTATTGTTGTAGGGTGTGTAATATATGAATTATTGTTTTTGCATCCTAACCCTTTATCTTCTGATTTCATGATATCTAATGCAAACTATTATATTGGTAGAGTAATATTTCCATGTCAGATGGTGAATCAAATCGACGACCTCCGCAACTGTCACCTCTTAATCCAGTCACCCCAATCCATGTAGTTTTTTAAACCAACTCTTATTTTTTCCATTTTTATTTTCCATTATTTGAAAATCGCTCACAAGTATTTATTTTTTAGGAGAGTCTCCAGAATAATCCTATTCAAGGTTCATTGGAAAAAAATACAATGGCTCCTAGACCATATAATACATTTGATACTCCAAAGTCTAATACATTTCATACTCCAAAGTCGATGGTGAGTTTTGAAACTATTTAATATTTACTGCAATGTTATAATCGTTATTTCACTATATCTTACAAGTATTTATTTACTAACAGGATTCTCTGAGTCCTCATCATGCTTTGCCAAAACAAACTCCTTTGACTTTGGGAGAACATAATCGTGACCCAATTGGAAAATCAATACAACAGGTAAGTTCTAAGCCTCTTTATTTCTATGTTTAATATTCCATTCTTATTCCGAGGAATCTCACAGGAATTTGTTTATTGGCAGGTTCAACTGCAATTACCATCTTCAGATGCGGGATTGAATGGAAAAAAATGTTTACTAACATATTTTAATGATCAATTGAAGGTTGCAAAGGGTTACATCAAAAGAATTGAACCAAACTTTGTCATGCCTAATGGGGAAATATTAGGTGATGGATATTATCTTGTGTGCCCACAATCAATTCTGGTTGATCCTGATTATGAAATCAAGCTTAAGCATAGAAGTAATCAATGCAAGTATTTAGCGGGTGCAATTAACAATTTTATACCTTGGAAAAGCAATGACATTGAATTGATCAAAGATTGAGAATAATGTGAACTCGGAGTAAACAACAGGAGGATGGGCTAGGTGACAGGATTCCAAATAAGACCCATGTGTCCGATTTCCATTTGTGCATATGTAATTATAAACAACAACTCAACTTACAGGCTTAGGCCAAGCCTGTAGACAAGCATAGACAAGCATGGCAAGCAAGCTGGAGGACAAAGACATGGCAAAGGTGACATGGAGGATTGATGACAGAGAATTCACTTTTGGATAAGCCCAAACAGTGTCTGATTCTGATAATTCCACAAGTACTGGTATATCTCCCTCTCACAAAAGTCGTGTCTGATACAAATAACTATCTTCACAGAGATAGATTAAAAAGGGCAGTGACTGCAACTATAACCTTTTCAGCATTATTTCGGGTTTATGGAAAAAAATGGAGCTGTAAGAGGTTGCAGGACTAATTACCTTGCAATCAATGCTAATAGTTTCATGTCTAGCACATAGTCCTAGTGAACATGACCCTTCTACAGCTAGTTGTAACAAAACAAGTATAGTTCAGTTCGTGCATTTACATGAAATAAAAGGTCGAATTTTTTCCTAAAATCACCATAAAAATCCTCCACAACACCCCTATAATCCCCACAACTAGATGGTCATCTTGTTAAACCCATAATAATATCTAAAAATTATAAATAAATTTAAAACTCAAGTATGAAAACATCAAAATTGCATTCACATTTGTAATTTTTATCCCAACGAATACACCTTTGAAACCAAGCAAAAAAAATTGAAAACTTATCATGAAGATACCCACATCCCACATACGAAATCCTATATGCATCAAAATATCTCTTGGGCTTATCCATTTACATATAAGTGTTGGTCTAAAAACACTAAACAAGACAGTCATCGGATCCCATGGGAAAGCAACTAAAAACAATCATGATATCCACAAACATGTATAGATTCTGCTTAAAACGTGATTCAATGAACTAAATCAACGAAACACAATGTAACTTACTGATTTTTTCTATTGTTACCTGTGTTTAAACCAATCCATATTCATGGCAATATAGATGTAGTGATGAACCCTATCACGCCTTAGAAAAAATGTGAAATGAAACAAAATGAGGGTTCCCAAAACCCATAAAATCTAAGATCAATGAAAGTGGTGGATATCTAGGTGGCGGTGGATATCAGTGCATTAGAATTCAATGGCCACTGATGTCTACTTGGACACCTATCAGAAGAGTCCCCTGAGCTTATGTTTATTGAATACATCATCAGTGCAAAGCCAATGAAAACAATGGAAAAAATCCAAAATTTTATTTCTAATGTTGAACATTGGGTGTGCCTTACCAGAAATCTTGAACAGACATATAATTGTGTCCTTGCAATCGCTATATTTCCCATAGGGACATAAAAATATCAGAGATAAAGCCATGGTTCACTATATTTCTTCAATACATAGTTTTCTTATCCAGTTGGTTCACTGTAATAGTGAGGTGGATGCAAGGTTAAATCATGGGTTCCCTTCTCATGTTGGTATTCCCTACTTGTATGCCATTACTTTCAAAGGCGTAAGGATAAGTACAAGACCTAGACCAGGAACCTAAATAGAAGGAAGTCCACTCTGTTGTGCATCCATGTTACTTAAGAACTTTAGGAGTTAGGATTTAGTTCCATAAATGTAGGAGTTAGTTCCATGTTACTTGCAATGAGATAATTTTTTGTGTTCAAGGGAATAGAAATAATGAGACAAAGTGGACATGTGGTATTGTTTGCAAGGAACCTTCCAATGTACTCCAAGTGAAAGGTAGGCCCATAGACAATTAGTTGTTGTAGCTTTTCATCTATTTGGTCATCCCCAAGTTAAGGTTTCAAGATCCAAAACATCAACTTCTCCTAAGTAATGGTATCCAGAATATCCACCTTATACCACAAGCATGTTTTCAATAGAAATTGTAGTGTGACTATCTCTGGGAGCAATAAGATCCCATTCACATCAATGGAAATCCATTTCATTAGCTTCAGGTCCAGAATATGAACATCAATCAAGTAATTTCCTCCCCCTCTCTCATGGGGATGGTGGAGTTCCTCGAATGCAAGCATGCCTCCATTCATTGGTCTACAAGTCTAAAGTGTGCAAATCATTTATCTTATTAGACCCGTTTGTTCCCCCAAACACTATGATATTGTGGTCTAAGAGAATGGCACTATGGATGTCTCTTGTACCTAGCTCTTGCCTAGTTGATACTAATAGGATACAGTACATCATCCAATGCGGGCATTTGAAGCCCCTTGCATTTAAGGTCTCTAAAAGACCTTAGGTACTGATGATTATGGTTATCTATGATTGTCATTGATGACAACATTAATGACAAAGGTGTACATGGTATGAAGATAAGCAAGCTAGATAACATTGACAAGCATGCATGATAAGCATGAATGACATGGCAAAAGGAATATGGGCATTGGATGACATACGTGGACATGACAGCTTCGGAAAAAAAACCATGACATGACAAAGAAGTGATAAATATTAATGACATGGCGTGATTGGGATTTGGAACACCAAAGTGGGAAAATGACCCATTCTGTGGTCATTTGTGGGTTGATGGGGTCATGAAACCCTTGAAGATGGTCATGGTGCATGTAAAGGTTTGGCACCCACATATATGGTGGCATGATGGCACTTGGATGATGACATGTCATAGCTAGATGATATGAAGCTCTTAAAATTTGATGGATGAAGTTCTTAATTGTGAAGTTGGTCTAGTATACCACTTGATGATAGCAGCTATAGTAAACAATTTTTTTTTAACTCTGATTTTTGGTGTGACTGAGGAATTTCAGACTGATATATAGCAGCAGCAAAGGGTGGACAAGTGGAAAATCGCAGGAGCATGATAGGAGTCTAATTTTCTTGTCTATTATTTCTAATTTCGGGTATATAAATTTTGAGAGCTTTTGGGACTGTCCAAAATTTTTTTACAGCAGGAGAATGATGCCCTAACAAGTCTGCTGACCTTGTTCACACCTTCAACAATCTGAATGATGAAATCCCAGGATGTATGCTACCTTATGATGTTGCTGCATACTACAGTATGGAGATAGGTGAAGTATGAACAGTGATGTACACACAGTTGAATAGCAATGAGATGATGCAATATGCATGTTCAAACCTTGATGTATACAGACCTTGATGATGATCTACCATGCCATGATTTGATGAACACTTGATGTTTATGTTGCCTACACTGATGTTGATAATGATGATGCATAGAATTACACA
The DNA here is from genome assembly GCA_027924585.1 of Larix kaempferi. Classification (NCBI taxonomy): domain Eukaryota; kingdom Viridiplantae; phylum Streptophyta; class Pinopsida; order Pinales; family Pinaceae; genus Larix; species Larix kaempferi. The sequence continues at coordinate 3,492,396 of BSBM01000254.1, forward strand.
ATAGATACAGTGATGTATATACTGGTAATGGTGTATTAATATGATGATATCTCAGTGATATACATGCACAACGACCTTGGTATGAGCAGCAGTGACTGTGACATACATGACCAGGTTGACCATTGAGTATGAGCAGTATATGGACTAATTTGACATGACAGCCTTATATAGCAATGCAAGCCTTGGCTTAACAGTAACAATATTGGACATCACTATGGATGATGTGACAGTTCGATATGATAATTAACATGACAATGATGATAGTAACAACATGATGAGCAGCAGTTGGTTGGTTGAGGAAATGATGATAAGCAGAAGTTGAAGACATAAGCAGACCTTGAAGATATGGGAAGACCTTGAAGATATGAGCACATTTAGTTGATGAGAAAACTTTATTAATATGACTGAACTGTTAGACTGATGATATTACTGAGGATAGACTGAAGACATGGTTGTGACAGGTTAATAAAGTGTGACATGACAGAGATGATGAAATTTGATAAGATATGCATATGTACATATAATACAAGCAAGGTCTTGTATCCAATTTTCTTGGTTGGGTCTAAGAAAGACTAGGCAGGGTCCTAGATAAACACATAACCTACAGCTGATGAAAGTAAGCAGTCTAGAGAGTTATGAGAATAGGAGGATGATATCTATAGGAACTCTACAAACCTAAGACCAGAATTGAAGAATTGTCTGAAGCATTTTTTTTGGCACAATAATTTGTGAATGCATTTGAGAACTGTTCAAAGGCAGGTTTGAAGGCTTTGAAGCTAATTGGGAATGTTCTAGTAATTCCATAAACAGTGAAGAATTAGCTGCATGTGGATATACAAAAGCATTGACAATAGGTTGCTTGAGTTCAAGCTTTCTCAAGGAAAATCTACATCAGAATGAACTTGGAGCAACCAACAGGAGGATGGGCTAGGTGGCATGATTCCAAATAAGACCCATGTGTCTGATTTCCATTTGTGCATATGTAATTATAAACAACAACTCAACTTACAGGCTTAGGCCAAGCCTGTAGATATATGTTATTAAACTGTCTAAAAACACTAAACAAGACAGTCATCAGATCCCATGGGAAAGCAACTAAAAACAATAATGATATCCACAAACATGTATAGATTCTGCTTAAAACATGATTCGATGAACTAAATCAACGAAACACAATGTAACTTACTGATTTTTTCTATTGTTACCTGTGTTTAAACCAAGCCATATTCATGGCAATATAGATGCAGTACTGATGAACCCTATCATGCCTTAGAAAAAATGTGAAATGAAAACAAATGAGGGTTCCCAAAACCCATAAAATCTAAGATCAATGAAAGTTACGAATCTCTGGGTGGCAATGGTTATCAGTGCATTAGAATTCAATGGTCACTGATGTCTACTTGGACACCTATCAGAAGAGTCCCCTGAGCTTATATTTATTGAATAAATCATCAGTGCAAATCCAATGAAAACACGAAAAAATAATTTTTTAAATAATGGAAAAAAACCAAAATTTTATTTCTAATGTCGAACATTGCGTGCGCCTTAAGAGAAATCTTGAACAAACATATAATTGTGTCCCTGCAATCGTTATATTTCCCATAGGGACATAAAAATATCAGAGATAAAGCCATGGAATACAATAGGGTATGGAACCATGGTGTGGATACATCCCTAAACACCAAAGAGAACCAGACTAACATGAAACGTAGTCAAAATACACAAACAAAATTCCTAGATGTGAAAACACCTCTAGAGATGGCTACAGGATAGTCCACATGATAATGAATATGGCTATGCCTTAAATACATTGTACAATCGCCCAGGAGGCAAGAGGAAGATGCAACACATTGATCAAAAGGATAATCATACTAATTGTATGCCAATCATATCGAAATTAAAAAGGGCAGTGACTGCAACTATAACATTTTCAGCATTATTTCAGGTTTATGGAAAAAAATGGATTTCTAAGAGGTTGCAGAACTGATTACCTCACAATCAATGCTAATAGTTTCATGTGAACATGGCCCTTCTATAACTACTTGTAACAAAACAAGTATAGTTCAGTTGGTTGATTTACATGAAATAACAGGTCGAAGTTTTTCCTAAAATCACTATAAAATATCAGATTATGGGATTTAGTAAGTTTCCAAAGAAAAATTTATACCCTTCTTTTGAACAAGTTCAAATTCACATAAACATAAAAATACATAGCAGGGTGAATCATTAGATTTGAAATATCATACTTTAGAGTCTAGATAAACAAGAAGGATATTTCCACTATTGTGCATTGAATAAACCTGAAATCCTGACAAAACAATTACAGGTTTTTAACATCCTCTGGTATATTATCAAGTAACAACACAATGGAGATCCAAGTGAAAACCCACCCTTTGGGTAACCAAGCACCAAGCATCTTCCCTAGAAGGAAGTTTGTTGCATGTCCCTATGCAACTTATTCCCCCCATAGTACATTCTGATGTAGCTCGGTCCAACTGTAAGATGGGTGACTTACTCCATTTCTTTCCCAAAACCCTAAATGATGATCCACTTCCATCCATGAAGAGTTCTCTGCAAAATCATACCACTACCCAACCACACTATACTCAGTTTTGCTGCACCAGAGCAAAAGGAAATGGAACCTTAACCCAAGCCATTGAGTACCATTTCTTCGTAGAGAATTCACATACAAACTTGTTCTTGAAAAGGAAACCTAGAAAAATGGGTATCCCATGGGGTCTCGTTGTTGGAGTACTGGAGGAAGCAAATTCCAACGGATCTCTGAGGCCTGCAAAGAGGCCAAAGTTCCACAAGATATAAGTTATTCAAAACTCTGTAATGCTGATCTCTGATTCATTCTAAATTGTTTCACCCTCATAGGATCCCTGAGGAATTGACTGTGACTAGAAAAGGCCACTTCAGCATCTGGATGCTCTCCTCTGACGTGAAGTTCAGATTGGAATTCCAACTTATAAAAGAATTTCATCCCTATTTCCCACTTAATTTGATTCTGAATAAAAGATGAAAAGGCTCGTAACTGAATATCTCCTACTACATGATTGGGATTCCATTCCAATTCATGTTCTAGAAAGAATTTAAACTGATAAAGTTCACACAACAAATCCTTTTCCCTTATAGATGAGTCATTATAGATATCCACAAAGTCATCAACATTTCCCATCATGAACTTTTTGTTATTATTCAATCTAATCATCTGAAGGCCTACCCATTGTTCATGCAGGTACATTGAATAAACTCTAGCAGGACTTCTACAATAAATGGCTTGCTCAGCAAATTTAAACATTTGTCTCTTTTCTTCTTCTTTAATCATTAATTGCTATTGTAAAGACTGTATCTTGGACTTCCACTTTTGTTCTTGAACCAAGTAAGCAGAAAACCAAGTTTCCTGCATACGTTGTACTTCAAATTTATATCGTTGTTGATAAATAAGGCCCAAGTCATATAATTCATCATTTCTTCCAATCCATTTAACAGTATTTACTTCAGTTGATGCTAAAGCCATGGTATTAGTCCAAACATCATCAAGAATTTGATTAAAAAATTCATAGAGAACATCTGTGACTTTTTCTTTATCTTTAGAACTTTTAGAGGTACTAGGAAGAATGTTTTCTGCAGCTGCTGTAGCCAATAATTCCAAACTTGTATTATCCTCAGCCAGTTGTACTGATTCCTTTAGTACTGATTTATCTCTAGGAAATTTATTTTGTTTCCTCAACCTTTTGTTTTCCAAACTCCATCGGTGAGCCTTATTTCTAAAAAAATTCAGTATTTTCTTAAGAACACCATTCTTTCTCTGTAACTGTCTACTCCTCTGTTTTAACTTTTCATTTTCATTCTTAACATGTCTATCCAAAACTTGAAATTCACGAACTTGCTTCTGAAGTTTCTTAATCCTCTTCTGTAACTTACTTGAAATTAAACCAGGAGAATCAGGCCTTACGACTTGATTAGATTCGTCTTCTTCCCTTTGAGCTTGGTCTTGAAACTGAGTAGCTTCCAATTCTGGCAGGGATGTTGACTCTAAATTATGACTCTGTGTGTAACGGGTTCTTGTACGTTTGGGTATTGTCGAAAACATATCTTCAGATGTTCTAACTTTTTCAATAACTTCTTCAGAAATGCCTTCTAGCCTTGCAGATCTTCTTCTCACCGTAACTGAAATTTTATTAACCTCTTCATCATCTCTATGCCTCTTTGGAGATGGTTGGGATTGAATTGGTTCAGAAAATGTTGGTGCTAGATCAAATTCTGTCTGAACTGTTGGAGGGGGCGATACAGAATCTTGTGGATCATCATTAACCTGCTCCTGAAAACCTTTTTCCACTAAAAATTGTTCCCACATTAGGTTGCTCTTCTGTAATTCCTCCACAATCAACAACTTAATTAAACCATGATGATACAAGCTATTACCAAGTCGTTGATCAGGCCGCTTTTGGGAAGCTGAAGCCATTTTAGACAGGCTCTTCCACAAAAAGTATGGAATGTTCATCAATTCTTCTCCTTTAATGTGAAGGAGAAGCCGAATATGATAAAGAAAGACAAGGCTATATCGTCCTTCACAAGTCAAATATTTCTGCAAAAAGAAAATGACATTACCCCATTCAGCAGTGAAACAGTTGCGTTCAGCTCCCTTCTTCCAATGAATACTAGAATTAGCCACCTTCACAAACTGTTTCCAAGAGTTAGGGTTTTTCAAACGACCAGCTTTAAACCATCTTTCCCCTGTTTGTGGTAAGCCTGCAGCGAGAGCAATGGACGTTTCTGAAACTGGAAGTAGAAACCCCTGAATGTTAGAACAAGCTCCATCAAAATTGAGAGCAAATTCCTTGGTCACATCTTCATTGTTCCCTCTGAATTTACTAAAAAACGCATACAATCCAATTTGTTAAAAATCCTCTTACTAGAGGGATCTTCATCCAACAGTTCAATGGAATTTGAACAAAAATACTTGGTCTCACATGTCATGATATATAATAAGCCATGAAATGACCTTGAAAAGCTAATTGAAATGTATAAAAATCATTCTTATATGCTAGAATTTATACACATTATTAGGAAAAATATATTGAATTTAACCCTACAGAAACAATACTTGTCCGGAATTAAGAGAATACTTTGAATAGCATACCACATAGGCAGGGGATAAAACCGAGATCCAACCCTTCCAGTCATGCAAATACAAATCCTCCATGGATTTTAAAGATATAAATCTGTTGGAAGAAATCATTATATCTGCAACTTGAAAAGAATAATTCCAAATAGAACTGAAAGTTTGCTTGTACTAGGAGGGATGAATCCAAGAGAGTATCAAGGTTCTGTTCATTTTCAGGATTCCCTTCCCCATACATGAGACATTCCATTTTACCAACAATCTGTTCATCTTCAGTATTTTACTGAAATATTTAAAATACATAGAAACTGGAGATTCTACAGGCTTGAATCAAGCCTGTAATTGTCTGCTAAAACATGATGAAATGCAAATTCTTAAACCAAACCATTCGTCATGCAATCCAAACCATGTGAATTAAGGTGTTGGAGTAGAACATGGATGAGTAGACATCCCTCCATTAATGCCAATGGCTTTCAAAGCTTGGAAGTACAATCTAACAGGATACATGAATCAATTTTGTTGATGTTGAATACCCAAAAGATCAGATTGCTTATGGATCCATTTTGGAATGGTACTTATAAATTGCTAGTGGTTTCTTATGGAAAACCACTATAGATTGCTTATAGACCTTATGAGTGGGTATTGTGACTAGTATGACCTTGGAAACATATTAATTACAAAGAATCCATAACAATACTAGTTGTCTTAAACCATTATATTCTTTTGTCGAAAAATATAGCAATGCTCACATAGTGTCGCCAAAAACCAATTATAATGATAATTGGTGACAAACATTTACTACACTCACCAAAAGTAAAATAAACATGTATTAGTGAGGGATACTAAAATATTGTCACCAAAGAGAGAATCAATAACGGTCCTTTAACAACCCTCACCAAAACTGTCCCTGAAAAGGGATTTGGTGATGAACCTTAAAGGACCATCTCAAAAGGAACTTATAATTACGATGTTTTAAGGACCGCCATCATATACTGCATTGGTGACAACCCTTAAAGGTCCATCATAGGCATGACCCTCACCAATGACATTTTTTCTTGTAGTGGCAAGTATTACCCTATCCTCGAGTTGTTTGGGATGGTGATCTCTCACTGATACAAAGGCCTCTGCTGGCACTTGTGGTTTTGATACTGAAAGGATCTGTCTTCCAAAGAAGGAAAACAAAGTGTGTTCAGTTTGAAAACAAATTTACCTAGAAAGGGAAATCTAAGCTAAGTTAGGCCCACTCTAAAAGGTGTATTGTTTGAATGCAGATTAACTTGATGTGAAAATGAATAAGTATGTTCATGCACTTGACAGAAATGTGAAGAAGATAAATTCCTTATTTGCTTAAGTTACAACCAATCAATTAAAATTAACTGAGTGCAATATTAAGTGTTTAAGGTCATTCAAGACTAACCCGTAACTAATATGTCAATTGAAAAATTAACATAAATTATAATTTACTGCGAATCATTTGCAGAAATAGATAAATATTTTAATTAAAGAAATTTAGTTAAAACATAATACATACACAGATCAAACGTAAGGAAAAATCAAGATCGATCTCTGCATGACATAATAATTGCAAATGGACTAAACAGCATAGATAACAGTCTGAAGTAAACATCAATATTTATCAAATAAACTTGATCAATGAACAAAAGATGATACAAGAGAATAACATTACTGTATTAATGAAAGTCTGTAAGAAATTACAAGCTCAACATAAAACAGAGTATCTCTAGTCTTCTTCTGTAGATTTCTACCCAAAAATGATCATCCTTTGCCTAAGCGAGATCTACCCCTGAAATAATAATTTACAAAATGATACAAAGGATAAATTCCCCTTAAATAGTGATTACAAAATCAAAATATTCTATACAACACCCTTCAAAGTGATTATCTCCAAACCTTCAACAAAATTTTCCAAACGAGATTCATCTCCTAATTTCGGGAAGAATCCCGTGACAAACTGTAGAATTCAACAACGAATTACCGTCTGTCTATAATAGGCAACAAAAGATCCGAAAAATATTCCTTAGGAACTTCTGGATGATTAACAATGTCTTCAAAAATGGAGAAATCAGTCAACGGGTCTTTCTTCATGGAGGCTGGTGGAGTAACAGGAACTTCATTGATTATAAAATCATGGATAATGGTGTCATCTCGATCAATTGGCTCTTCGGGAATTTTATTTTTCTTCTTCTGAAGGAGTTGCATGCAAATGGACAGAACTTCAGAATCCTTCTCTTCGCTACTACTGCTTGCATCAGGAATACCTGCATCAAAAGGTGGTGACATAGGTTCTTGATATAGCAAAGACTGAAGTTCTTCTTCTACACAAAACTTGTCCAAAGATTTGTGATCTGTCGGCATATTTCTCACACAAGATTATTAGAAGAAAACCTCTGAAGATTGAATTACAAGACTTCTCTATAGAATCTAGATGACGAATCAATTGCCTCATATCCGTCTCTGTATTTAAGAAGAGCTAATAAAACTATAATTATTGAGCATAATGAACTGGTGTGATTAAAATCTCATGACCTGGAAAGTGCAATCATCTAAACTGCAACGAAACAACTTGTAGCATCTGTTAACCAGGTTTGGATTATGATGAAGTACAATTTCAATTAAATCATGTATGACTTGAAGTCACATATGAAAACTCATCATTACAGATCAATCCAATCAACAATTATGACTTCGAATTTGAGTCGAAGGTGAAAATCTCAATCAGAAACCTGGTTTCCAAAACGATGAAGAACAGAGAATTCACACATTCAAACAAAAGACGCAATTTCATTCGTCAGATCAAAACAAATCAACGGTCAAGATCAATATAAGGATTTGCGGGAGATAAATTGTGAGGCTTGGTTTCGCAGGTATGCAAATCCTTCCCGCAATCCACAATCCGCAATTGCGGGTTGCGGGTTGCGGGTTGCGGGAACGAAACTGTGTTTATTGAATCAAAAGATAATTCCACAATCTGCAATCCGCAAATTGCGGGTTGTGGGTTGCGGGATTGCAAAGTTCGAACATTTATTCAACAAATTCCCGCAATCCACAATTGCGGGTTGCGGGATGTGGGATGACAAAAATTTTGAAAAGAAAAACAAAGCCCCCCGCAGTCTGCAATTGCGGGATTGTGGGCTTGCGTGCTGAAAAATAACCCTTTGAAAGAATTGAAGGTTTCCCGCAACTTCAGAAAAAACAATAAAAAAACTAAGAATTTTCAAAGGGAAAATCCCAATTTAAATCAGAACAATGCAAAGGCGTGAAATCCTAATAAAGATGATAAAACCCGATAATGACAGAGGAATTTAAACCATTACCTTTGTAGTGAAAAATCTTGGGGCTCTCGTGTTCCATTCGAACATGGGATCTGTTGTACCTACAACAAATGGCGACTGGCTGGGACGAACCAGTTATCTCTGTGAATAAAACCTTAGTTAAAGAAAACATGTCAGTCTACTAATATTCCAACCTGAAATTTAGAAGATGTTCATAAAGAAATACAAACAACAAGCAAAGTTAAGCATATGATTGATATACTCCCATCCTTTAATCATTAAAAATGATACAAATCTGATAAGGAGGTGTAATAAATAACAAGAATTCACTACCATTATGCAATCATGGGAAGCCAGCTTTAGTTGAACCTGGAGGCAAACTTAAAACTACTCTGGATATCCAAATTATATACCACCTTGATTTATTAATTGCTTTATTTGTATACAAGTATTTTTTGGCAATATATATATATATATTTGTATTCACTCTTTTCTTCTTCTTCTTTTTATATATTTCTCTTTTCTTTTTGAAACAAAATGGAAACTGTACATAAGACCTTGTTGATATAAGACCACTTCCCTGACTTGGTAATCAGATGTCAGCAATGCCATTCACAGACCTGATCTGGAAACTAATCAAGCTAGCTCGGTAAGGAGACTCTTTGTCTTCCAGCTGTGAGATTGAAAGCAACTATCATGGCTTGGTGACCACATAATGATAATATCAGTCCAAAATCAAACCCACGATCATGGAAGGGATGGCTTGTGATAAGACCCCCCTATCCTCATATAAAACAAGTGTCTTATAAAATAAAACAAATATTTATTAGAGTGTAAATTACAAGACACTACCATGGCTTGGTGACCATATAACAGTAGTGTTACTCACCAGTGCTTTGCAGATCATGAATGGACCAACCTGTGATAGGATCTGCCACCTTTCAGCTGAAACTGAAAGTCATCTTCCAAGTTAGGTGGCTTGATGTGAAGATGTCATTCCACTAAGAACCTATGAACCTAATGGGATGGCTTGTGATAAGACCCCCCATCTTGTAATCTACCATTATTAAGGAAATTATTATCAAAGTGACTGTAATAGGATCCAGAGCAGATAAATATGACCAGGTTATTAATATATGTTGCTTCACCAATGAAACATAAGATAAGAAACACCAGTCATTCCCCATACCCCAATTAAACAAATAAAACATATATAAAGATGGATCAAGGTGGGAAAGTATCAATCAAGGCTCTGCAATTATTGATTGTAACTCCCATACAAAACAAGTTTTGTCATAGGCTGAGGAAAGATAAAACTGACCATGCATTCTAAAACTTTCAGACTATGTAAATCTTGAGATAAACTAATCAATCAACCATTGCCAAATGTATGTGGGAGTTATTCAAAACACAAAATAATATAAAAGGGAAAGGAAATCAAATCAAAAGAAAACAAACACACAAAACTTATGTACTAAAGCATCAAATTGTTCAGACAAAATACTTCTTGAGCAAAGAAACATTCACTGGTTAAGTGTCAATGACTCCCTCTAGTGTCTGCAACCGAACAGTACTAGGACCAATCTTTTCTGTAACAATGAAAGGTCCTAGCCAAAGGCATTGAAATTTGGTGTATTCATTTTTGTCCTTATGTTGTTTATCCCATCTCAATACCAAATCTCCTACTGAAAACTCTCTGTCAAAGGAGGATTTCTCATCGAACCATCTTTTAACCATCTGTTGATGTTGATACAATTTATCCTTAGCCTTTTCCCTGTCTTCCTCCAACTTAAGCAAGGTATCAATTCTCTATTAAAGAGGAGAGGAATCATCTTCTTGAATGGATTGGGATAGCTGTAATGAGGGAATGGTAAGGTTAGATGGTAGGATGGATTCCTTGCCATACAATAGACAATAGGGAGAGTTTCCAATAACTGCCTTTGGGGTAACTCGGTCTGCCCAAAGAGCATTGGAAAGGTGCGTGTGCCAATCTTTGTGATGGGAGGCTACTGTCTTCTTCAAAATGTTTATCAAGTTCTTGTTAGAAGATTCAGTAAGCCCATTACCTTGTGGGTAATAATTGGTAGAAAATTTCAGTTTGATCCCTTTTTCAAGGGCATACTGTGTGAGATCAATTGAGGAAAAGTAGGATGTATTGTCAAAGACAAGATACTCAGGAGCACCAAACCTTGTAACTATCTGGCTGTCGAGGAAGGAAATTACTTGGTTTGTGTTACACTGCCTAAGAGGGACTGCCTCTACCCATCTTGTAAAGTAGTCAGTTGATGTCAGGATATACCTATGTTGCAGGGAGGAAACGGGATTAATTGGTCCAACAAAATCCAGTCCCCATTGCTGAAATGGGAACTGAATTGTTACCGGCTGCAAAGGAAAGGCAAGTTTTTTGAATTTCCCTACACACTTATGACATGGTTCACACCTTCTGACATGAGCATAGGAATCTTTAAACATGGGAGGCCAATAATATCATGCTCTGAGAATCTTGTGGGCTGTGGTTTCACCTGAAAAATTCCCTCCCGCAGGTCCTGCATGAAATTGTAAAAGAATATCATCAGTCTCATTTCTCTCCAAGCATCTAAGGAAAACTCCATCGTAATTTTTCCTAAACAAAACTCCATTAATAAATTGATATTGAGCATCCTTTAATCTTAAAGCTCTTCGTTTTTTGAAGTCAAGGGTTTTAGGAGCAGACCCATGGCTTAGAAAAAAATTAATATGATCATACCATTTAGATGTTGGAGTATCTATGGCACTAACAGAACCTGTAGGAACATTTTCCTCCTACTCCCATTCAGTCTATTGTTGTACAGGATCATTTGACTGAGCGGTAAGCAGGCACAAACCTTGTCCTTTTACAATCTTCACTGGTCTGATTTCCAGGTCATATTCCTGCAAGGATATCATCCAATGGGCTCTTTTCTCTCCTAGTTCTTTTTGGACCAACACATTTCTGATGGATGTGTAAGGCACGATAACCTTAGTTCAAGATTTCAATAGATACGGTCTGTAATGTTTTACAGATTTGTAGACCGCATAAGCCTACTTGTCAATTTGGGATTAGTTAAGTTCTGCTCCCTTGAATGTTGAGCTCATGAACGAAATTGGAATCTCAGCATCATTATCATGCTTCTGCGTCAAGACAGCTGCATAAGAAAAATCAGTAGCGAAAGTATACAGAATAAAATCTTTGTTGAAATTTGGGGACATCAGAGTAGGGGCTTCTGCAATGGCCCGACAAAATAAAATCCTTGTTGAAATTTGGGGACATTAGAGTAGGGGCTTCTGCAATGGCCCTCCGAATTTCAACAAATGCATCATTTTGTTCCTGAGACCAGCTAAACTGTACATCTTTTTTAACTAACTGCTACAAAGGCTTAACAATTTGTGCAAAATTTGGATCAAACCTACATACAAAATTGATTTTACCGAGGAATGATTGCATGACTTTGCGCGAACCAGGAAAACCGATCTTTGAAATAGCTTAAGTGCGTTCAGGATCAATAATCTTACCTTCCTTAGAAACAATGAAACCCAGGAGCTTACCTTCTGTTACTGCAAATATGGACTTCTTAGGGTTCAGTGAAATTCCATACTTCCTGCAGCATTCAAAAACCTGTTTCAAAGCAGACAAATGTTCATGTCTTTTTTTTAATAAATAGTGATATCATCTAAGTATACTACGATAGAATTGTGCATAAAACCTCTAAAATCTATATCCATAGCTCTCTGGAATGTGGCTCCTGCATTTATCATCCCGAAAGGCATTCGCCTATAGGTGAATGTACCCCAAGGGGTTCTAAAAGTTGTTTTCAGTTGGTCATCAGGGGCAACCATGACTTGGTTGTACCCTGAGAAACCATCCAGGAGAGAGAACATCTCTGACCCTGCTACCTTTTGGAGAATCTGCTCCATAGGAGGAACAGGGTAGTTATCCTTTTCGGAATCTCTGTTCAAATTTATGAAATCGACACAAAGTCTGATTTCCCCATTCTTTTTCCAAACAGGCACCAGATTGGAAATCCATTGTGTATGTGTTACACCTAAATCTTGCTACCCTGAGACTCAGTGTAAACATCTCTGAAGTTTCCTATGACTGGATGGCTTAACAGAACCATTTTTATAGGTTGTTGCAATTCACCCTTGTGCAACTTGTGACATCGTAGGCTGTCCTAATACAGCATGCGACGATATCAGTTAATTGGATAAAAGAGCATCTTCAATCCCATTCTCGAAGGAGAGTGATGTGGATCCCTATCCCTAGCCTATAGGGGAGCTGGCATTCGGTTCCCTAACCCTTGGGTGAGATCCCCTAACCTTCTCCTACCATATATCAACCTATCATATCCTCTTATTCCTATATAAGTGAAGCTCATTCCCATTCCAAAGGGAGGAAGTCTATAGTATCTATATGCTAGTGAAATTGGCTTAGGAGAGATCTCTACTCATCCCTTGAGAGATCCACACTTCCTTTGGAGGCTTTGGCATTGGCTTGGTTGGAGAAGGATTGTTACGTTAAGTCCTGGTTGTAATCACTTCCTTCTACGTACTTTCCCTTTTATACAGTAATATAAATGCTTTCCACCAAACGTTGTTGCATTAATGATGTTTTGTGTAGTTTTCCTGCTTAACTGCTTACTTAGATCTATTATTGTGTAGGTGCATTTTACTACTTGTTTTGTTTTGTGTTGTCTTGACAGGTTTTGCTACTAAGATCTGAAGACCATCAAGCTTGGAAAAAATGTCAAGGAGAAAGGATCAGCGATCTGAAAGCTAAAGCATCTATCTACTCGATCTCTAATTAGATCTAGGAAAGTATTATATATTCTGTCCTATTTGTTCTAGTCTTACATTAAGCTAGGGAGATTAGGCCTCGAGTCTGCTCTTGGTAGATTGTCCGTCAAACAAATCTAGCAACCATACTTCGATTCCTGACATCACCATACCGCACACTTCTCTCACCATCGAGAAGCCCTCTTTAGAGTTAGTGTTGCATCCGCCCAACAGCACGATTCGAAAATATGTTTTCAATCCCAATGCTCAGGCCGCTCAGAACTACAATATTGTAGAGGACTTGGCACAAGCTCCTTGTGCTATGTCGATGCTTGAGGTCTTGTAGAACTATCCTAAACAACGCAAGACTCTCCTCGCTTTCATCAGCGCGGTTGATCCGGATTCTTTGAATACCATCATGTTTCGGCTGGAATAATTTAAACCGAGGCTTTCCCATCAGTTGGCATTTCAAGTTTCCACAAACATTGCTAGGAAGACAATCCATCGTACCATTTTGAACGAAGGTGCCTCTACTTTAGTCACGTTGATTTCATGTTAGCGAGCCATTGGCTCTCCCGAGTTGAATCGTTCTCCTACCGCCTTGAAAGCATTCGACGGATGTGGCTTTCAACCTCATGGGATGTTACAAGCTTTATCAGTCGAGTTGGGGGGCAATACCGCAACCCTTAACGTGGAAGTGGTCACTGCCCCGTTAGATTATAACATTCTGCTTGGTCATAATTGGTTTTACGCCATGACTGTGGTCGCATCATCTATCTTCCGCATAGTACAATTCCCCCATCAAGGCCAAATTGTTACTATCATCCAACTGGATTTTTGTACACCTAACACCACTACTCATTCGGGCGTTAACGTTCCATTACTTGGACAATCTTCGCATCCTTATGAGAGCGTGGGGGTTGGCCTCATTAAGGACTCATCCCTTATGGGCGTTTTTCTAACCTTGGATCCCCCAAATCATGTTGCCATGGTGAACATGATCTCCTATTGGATTTCATCTATCCCCAACTCTGCTAATCAATGACTTGTACCTGATGAAGCCACCACAAACCTGATTGGAGACATTATGCCTCTTTCACCCACCGAACTCACTTACAAGGCTATCCAGTCAGCCCCGGAGGACCACTTAGATGTGGCCTCCACCTCTTGTTCTCTACAACGGACATCGTCCCTACCCGATCCTCTGCTTTGGACTTTTCATTTTGATGAGTCCATTATGGAAATCAAGAGCACGAATGACCCTCCGTGGGAAGACCTCCATCATCATTCATCTTTCCTTCCTTCATTGGATACTATGGAGAATAGCATTACCACCATCTTTACACCGGATGTCTACCCTTTCTCGCAGTCCTCGATACTCACGTGTCAAACGAACTCTGAATGCAACTTGGATAACATTGAGCCTACCATTTCGGTCGACATATCGGTTAACCCTGATGTAGTGGAACACATTCGTTTAGGCTAGAAGTGTTCTCCTGAAGAGATTACAACATTCACGACCTTGTTCAAGCAATTTCGAGACGTGTTTGCTTGGACTTATGAGGAGATGCCCGGGATAGACCCCGCTATTGTTTCACACACGATTCAAACCTATCCTGATGCTAAACCAGTCCGACAAAAGTTGTGACCGGTGCACCCCTTAAAGACTGCGGTAATCAAGGCAGAGATTGAAAAGCTCTTGAAAGCTAGTTTTATCTACCCTATCTCGTTGACAGAATGGGTCTCAAATGTCGTCCCTGTAGCTAAAAAGCAGGGTACCATTCGTGTATCCGTCGATTATTAGGATATTAATAAGGCTTGTCCTAAGGACAATTACCCAACTCCCTTTATCGACCAGATCATCGACAATTGTGCAGGAAGCGTCATCTTTTCATTCATGGATGGCTTTTCTGGCTACAACCAGATTGAGATCCACCCAGCTGATCAGCACAAGATATCTTTTATCTATCCTTGGGGTACGTTTTCTTATCGCAAGCTCCCTTTTGGCCTTAAAAATGCTAGTACCACATTCCAGTGGGCCATGTCATATGCCTTTCACGACGTGAAGGAATTTGTGGAACCTTACTTGGACGATCTACCTACCCATTCATGGCAGCGCGAGTACCACATTGACCATCTGATGGCGGTATTCCTCAGATGTAGACGATATAACATCCGCCTGAACCCTCACAAGTGCATCTTCTGCATCGAGTTTGGACACCTCCTCGGTTTCATAGTCTCGAAAGATGGGATCCGCATTGATCCCCTGAAGGTGGCAGCCATCGTCGCTCTCCCACCTCCCACTGATATCACAGAACTTCAAAGTTTGCAAGGGAAGGCAACTTATTTAAGGTGTTTTGTCTGTAATTTCACACAAAAGACGCAAGGTTACATGAGATTGATGAAGAATGATGTCCCGTTCATATGGGACGACCAAGCTCAACAATCTTTTGAAAGCCTAAAACATGTTATCATGCATGCCCCTATGCTCCAACCGCCCAATTATCTTTCCGCTTCTACCACCACAATCGCCATGGTCTTGGTCCAAGAAGACAACAACACCCAGGAACATGTGATATACTACTTAAGTAAGGGTCTCATTGACACCGAAACTCGTTATTCACATGTCGAGAAACTCGCTCTCGCGGCAGTCATTGCCATCCAAAAGTTCTGACGTTACATCTTGCTTCGCACCACCACCATCATTGCCGATTCGAACCCCATGTACCATGTTTTGACATGTTAGGTGCTTGGGGGAAAGTATTCACGATGGATCGTGATACTGTAGGAATTTGATCTCCTTTTCGAAAAGGTTAAGTCTAAAAAGTATTTTGTGTTTGTTGAGCTAATCTGTGATCTTCCCCCGGCTGATGTATACTTCGAGCCCAATGATTCTCTTCCGTACGAATCATTATTCCTCATCAGCACGTCTGATATATGGTATGGAGATATCACTTCATATCTTCAAACCCATTGTTTCAACCCTCAACTCTCGTGGGACAGCTTTCGTCGAATACGCCACCATGCAAAGTATTACCTTATCATCAGTGATACTTTGTATCGTCGTGGTATCGATTATATTCTTTGACGTTGTCTCACTCATGAAGAGGTTGAACATGTATTAAATGATTGTCATGCTGGGGCGTGTGGCGGTCATCTCTCTGGGATGGCTACAGCCCAAAAGATACTTCGCGCAGGATATTTTTGGCCATCTATCTTTAAAGATTGTATCAAGGCCGTCAAAAAATGTCCTCGGTGTCAGCACTTCCAAACTAAGAAGCGCACCCACCCATCCCTGTTACACTCGGTTATTGTCCTTGGCCCCTTCACTAAATGGGGCATTGACTTCATGCACTGTAAGCATACCTCGGTCTGGGGCCATGGTTACGTCATAGTAGCTGTGGATTACTTTACAAAGTGGGTCGAGGCTATGCCTACATACACGGACGATGGAAAAACTGTCGCACTCTTCATGTTTAATCATGTTATAGCATGGTTTGGAGTTCCTCAAGCTATAGTTACTGACCATGATTCTCACTTTTTGAACCACATGGTTGACGAATTGAGCACTAGATTGGGTTTTCGCCATGAAAACTCAACACCGTACTACCCACAGTCCAATGGACAAGTAGAGGCCATTAACAAGGTCTTGAAAACCATGATCCAACGCATGGTGGGTACACACAATTCCAACTGGCACAATATGCTCTTCTCCGCACTATGGGATTATCGAACTTCCGTTAAGACCGCCACTGGATTTACCCCCTTCCAATTATTTTATGGATTGGAGGAAGTCCTACCGATTGAGTGTGAGATTCCGTCCCTCAAACTCGCAGTTGAACTTCTCCCTAACACTACTACTGAGGAAGAACGCTTCCTCTACATAACTAAACTCGACAAGACTCATTTCGATGCCACTCTTGCCAATGAGGCTCATAATAAATGCATCAAAGCGCAATATGACAAGTCGGTAGAACCTCCCGTCTATAGCGAAGGTGATTTGGTCCTTACATATGACCAAAGACATGATAAACTGGGGGCGGGAAAGTTTGAGTCCATGTGGCATGGACCCTACATAGTAAAGCGCATTTTAGAGAAGGGAGCTTTCGAGCTTGAAGACTACAACAGGATATCTTTAGGTGAACCCTGCAATGGGGTTTAACTAAATATGTATTATGCATGAGTCTTTCGTACATATGTACTTTGTATATACTGTACATGGCGTGTGTTTTTTTTGGTGTGACGCTTTGATTTTTGCGTGCATGGGTCTTGTTTCATTACTTATACCATGTTTTGTCTGCATGTGCAGATGGCAACTTTCTATGGATTCGCGGACGACACCAGCCAGCATACCCGCAACCTTGCATCGGCAACCTGGGTGTTATATGTTAGTTTTTTCAGAATTTACTTCAATCTGATCTAGGATCTTAACATGTATAGCATATCAATCATGGACACAATAATGCAAGCACACAAGAGACACAGAGTTTACTTGGGGAAAACCATAATGGTGAAAAACCCCAATAACTTCCTCAGATATAGATAGAGAAATGATACAACCCAAGCATAAGAGATAGACATCTCCTAGAAGTAGCTTCTCCTCCTCCACAAGTGCGCCACTCTCCAAAGAGTGTGTGAGAGAATAGAATGATAAAATAGAGTGCCTCCCGCACTCTATATATACTTGACTTGACTTGCCTAATAACCTTTACTAGGTCAGCCTTAACTTAACCACATAACATAATACTGACTGGGCCGACCCCCAATAGGGTGGTCTAATAACCCTTTGACCCACATGGCCGACCCCCAATAGGGTGGTCTAATAACCCTTTGACCCACATGACTTATACAGGGCTGACCCCAACAAGGTGGTCTAATAACCCATCAAGTATAAGTTACGACACTTACAATATAAATGACGACACTTCCCTATAGAGGAATAATAACATCTCTATAGGAATACAATATACATATATGTGAAATACATTCCGAATTTACAAATACATCAACACTCCCTCTTAACTAGGAAGGTATTTCTCGACACAAGTCTTCTAGCACAAGTCTTTTTCTCTGGATCATCGTCATCATCACTGCTGCTGCTATCTCAATCAATCTTTGAATCTACTCATCATAGGAAGTTCTATAGAGCCAGTCCTTTTTCATACTAGATGTAGGCCCACCACCTATAGGTCTTCATCACTGGCCATACTATGGAAATCTCAGGACTTATTACGTGTGTCACAAAACCTCGCAAGAGCATCCAGGCTGTTACGAGCACACAGCTCTACCTGTCGGATATCCTAGGGACATATTATATGTGACTGTCACAAAACCTTAAAAGAGTCTCTTGACTAGCAAGAACCCTAAAGAGCATTTGAGGCCTTTTTCATCCTATCCAGATCTCTGGGACTTATTACATGTGACTTCCACCACAAAACCTTAAAAGAGTGTCTTGCCAATCAAGAACCCTAAAGAGCATCTGAGGCCTTTTTCATCCTGTCCATATCTCCAGGACTTATTAAATGTGGTCATGGAAAAACCTCGAAAGAGCATCCCAGGACTGATTACGAGCACACAGCTCAACCTATTGGATCTCCTAGGGCCGAATTATATGCCATAGGACAAAACCTCTAAAGAGCATCTGCTAGATATACCAAGGCCAAATTATATGCCATAGGAAAAACCTTGAAAGACTGTCTGCAGATCTCCCAAGGCCAAATTATATGTCCTCCCAAAGCAAAACCTCGAAAGATCATTTTCCAAATATCCCAGGGCCAGATTACATGCCATAGGCAAAACCTCAAAAGACTATCTGCAAACCTCCCAGGGCACAAATTATATGCTTATCTGCACAACCTGTTCCACGACCACAAAGTATCAACCTGATACTTACCATACATCATCCTGATGTACACATGATCATCCTGATCATCAACACTGCATCGTCCTGATGCATGTCATCTGGAGCAACATCCTGAAGCTCGTCATCCATGATCATCCTGATCATACAATGCATCCACCTGATGCATACACAGTATCTGCCTGATACATATCATAATACATGATCTACCTGATCATACAATGTATCCACCTGATACATATACAAATACATGATCCACCTGATCATACCTGATACATATCAACATACATGATCTACCTTATCATACAATGTATCCACCTGATACATCTACAGATACATACACATGATCCAACTGATCATATCCAGCATCCAACATGATGCATACATACATATACATATAAATGATCCAACTGATCATATCCAGCATCCAAAATGATGCGTACATACATATAAATGATCCAACTGATCATATCCAGCATCCAACATGATGCGTACATACATATAAATGATCCAACTAATCATATCAAGCATTCAACATGATGCATACATACATATAAATGATCCAACTGATATTATCAAGCATCCAACATGATGCATATATACACATATAGAGCAGTAACTGGAGTATCGTCCTGATGCTCATCATCCAGCACTTATATCCACAGCCACGGAAGGATCCTCCTCTCACCATGCTCGGAATGGCTCCTGCAAATGTGTCCATCACTTCTTCCTCGAAGTGTCATCAATCTGAAGAACACCAAGCCTCTCTCTGAAGTACTCGAACTTCACTCTGGCTAGTGGTTTCATCAGTACATCTGCAACCTACTCATCCGTTGCAACATACAGGAGCTTCACTACTCCTCTCTGCACCATATCCCTGATATAGTGATATTTGATCTCAATGTGTTTCGACCTGTCATGGAACACCAGATTCTTAGACAGCTTCACACAACTCTAGTTGTCACAAAAGATACCAGTAGCCTCCAGTGGGAGATCAAATAACTCAGACAGTAGCTTCCGAAGCCATACTGCCTCACAACTAGTCGAACAAGCTGCAACATACTCTGCTTCGGCTGTACTCAGTGTTACATAGGACTGCTTCCTACTAAACCAAGAGATCACACCTGATCCCATATTAAAGCAGCACCCAGAAGTGCTCTTCCTATCTACAGCACTGCTTGCCCAATCTGAATCAACATAACCCTGCAGGTTAAACTTTTGATTCGCATCATACTTGAGCCCATAATCAACTGCACCCTTCAGGTACCTCAGAATATGCTTTTCAGCAACTAGGTGAACACCTCTGGGATCCGTCAGGAACTGGCTCAATGTGTTCACCGCAAAGCAAATATTTGGTCTCGTGTTCGTCAGGTACATCAAGGACCCAATCATCTAACGATACACAGTGACATCAACCGGATCAGATGAAGCATCACACAGAAGCTTCAAGTTCGATGCCATAGGTGTGGCCATGGCCTTACACTCCATCATCCCGAACCTATTCAGGATCTCTACTACATACTTCCCTTGTCCAAGGAATATACCATCTGTACTCTGCCACACCTCCATGCCTAGAAAATAGTGCATCATACCCAAGTCCTTCATCTAGAACTCGGAAGCAAGCTTCCACTGCATGTCGGCAATCAATCTATCCTCTCCTGTAACAAACAAGTTATCCGCATACAAAATTAGTATCACTGGATTGCCTTCCTCAACCTTGTAGTAAAGGTTGGAATCCGCTTTACTCTTGGTAAAGCCCAAACTAGATAAAAAGCTGTCTATCCTACCATACCAATTTCTGCACATATATGACTTCCCATCATGTGTCTTAAAACCAAGTGGCTACTCCACATACACTTCCTCCTTGACTACACCATTCAAGAAAGTTGTCTTGACATCCATCTAGTGTATCTTTCATTTTATCACTGCAGCCAGGGCAAGTATTGATCTGATGGAAGTGTACCTGGCTACAGGAGCAAAAGTCTCTTCATAGTCTATCCCCTCTTTCTAGGAGAAGTCACAAGCTAGAAATCTCACTTTGTATTTCTCTATGCTACCATCTGCAGCATGCTTGATCTTATTGATCCATTTGGAAGTCACAGCAGACTTCCCTTCAGGTCTTGGGACTGCATCCCAAACATCATTCTTCATGATCGACTGATCATGGCATTCTTCCATTACTTCATCCCAGATCCTGGGAACTTCAATATCTTCAATATCTTTAATAGATATCTTTGTTGTTGGAACAAATGTTGTAGTCCTTCTTTTGTAGGTGAAGGTATACAATCTTTCCTACAAAACAAGTTAAATTGCATGATTAGAAACATCTCATAGTTTTCAGAACAGATTCTTACACATAAATAAATATGTCATATAGTCATGCGATTATTTTAGCCAATGCTTCAATACAACATTCATCCATATCCTGTAACTTTCTAGATGCCATCCAATCTCTACCAGAACATTGTTAAGAGTTTGCACTACTCCCAACATGTCAGCAAAGAGGTTTCATTCTAGATAAGTAGCAATGGAGTGTTGTAAGTGCCATAGGCCACTTACCCATCACATGCATATTAGTAGTATATTGTTCATTAATGCAATTATTATAATATGCATAATACACAACCTAAGCATATACACCATTGAACAACATTATTTAAACAAACAAAAATGTAAGAAATGACAATTCAAATACTTATCTTTGTTTGGTTGTTGGGTGGACTCCCTCTGAATCTTTGCAACTCCATTCTGATGTAGATTGTGAGAAGTGGCTGATTCCCTCTGAATATCTGCATCCTTGCAGAAACTACTGGAGTGTGCTCCCTCTTAATCTTTGCTTCCTGGATTACCTATCGTTGAACTTATATCCATCCTCGACCACTATGCATGCTTACAAGTATCATTATTGTGATATCCTTGAGATCTCATACATAATCATACATTTATTAGTATATTCTCAATACTATCAAAACACAATAATCTTAAGCATGTATAGTCATGATCATTTCAAATAGAAATAATAAGCATTAGTATTCAAGGACTCTTATAGTTAGTCATATCATAAATTAAAGTAAGAAACATAATATGTCATGTCCCAAAATTGGAATTGGGTCACAATGGCCTAATCACATTAGCCATATTCATTAGAGTTTGTAAAATTGATGTTAAGGGTCAAATAATTGCTAAGGAGGAAAATTACTAGTTTCCTAAGTTTGGGGTGGAAGCTTTGGGATTTGGAATAAGGGGAATAATAAATGATGTTTAGACATTAGAAGGGTTCAAGTATTTAATAAATAGAGTGAATAAAGAAATTCAAGAGAAATCCTAGGTGACAAATGGTTTTGGAGACATATGGAGGATGTGGGACCCACACTAGCTTGATTTTTCATAATACATGGTATCTCTCTTTTGCAAATTCGAATTAATGGGAATGTGAACACTCTTGGGTGAGTTGGTAAGTCATAAAATATGTCATTGAGTATCTTAGGTCTAATTGGGAAGGATTGGTAACCTCCATGGAAGATAAAGAGTCAAAGTGGAAGTTTGTGGACACCTGGGCTAGATTCTCTAGCTCCTATGACACTAATGATGGAGCATCTATGACAACTATGACAAATTGCAGACCTGACCTCTGACATATGACCACTATGACATGTCAGCCCCAAAAATAGGCTCAAAGAAGGTGAATTTGGGAGTTGGAGAAGCCAAAGAGACTCAAAATCGAATTTGGGAGAAGATGGAAGGTTGGAACTAGGAGATAAGTGGCAAATGTGGAATATTTCCTAAATGGAAATCTATTGAATCTATTGAGAGGATTTCGACCCTTAGAAGGATAATGTTGGTTATAAAATGTAGAAATGAAGTATGATAATATTTTTTGATCATTTGTAGAATTTGCAATTGCATTTGTGTAGAGGGAGAGCTAGTGGATGACTAGTTTCTTGCCTTAGCCAATTTCGAGGGTGAAAGATTCCCATCCAAGTTGGTAATTGGAAAGGCCATTCAAACCTTTCATTTGGAGCTTTAATGGAGTCTTTATTTGCAGGTTTAAGCTACAGGGCAGATCATGGTTTCTTCTATTGCAGCTCACTCCTTCAACCATTTCCAGTTTTGATGGCATATTCTTGATCCTTGAGGGAGGGCGTTTTTGGTGAGATATTGTACTCTTTGGGGAAGATTTTAATGCCCCATTTCTTTTGTAATATGAATTAAATACTCTGTTCTTCATATCCAAAAAGTTTCAGGTCGAAATTCCAAGTAGAAATGTATAAATCTCATTTTTAATGGAAGAACAATGCCATTTCCCCACTACCTTGTTGTGAGCCAATGTATTGATGATGATTTCGAATGAATGGATGATTCTCTGATATATTTGTGATAAATATACTTCCATGGATGTCTTCTACAAGTTTCATGTACTGTACTTGAGCATTTGAAGCATTTTTACTCAGTTTAGTTGTATTGGGAGGTGAAATAGTGCCATTTCCCCAAGGGTCGAATTGGGGATTTTTGTAGTTGAATGGGAGAGGGTGAGAACAGTTGTAATAATCCATTAATGGTGCATATGAGACTTTAATAAAATACTTAACACATTACATACCTCTGTTCATAAATTTGAGTGGGTTTGGAGGCATTTGGGAAGCCATTTTCAGTACTTACCCCAGGGGGATTTGAACCCCAAATTACTAGTAAAATTGCATAATTGGTCCAGAATCTTAAGAGAGTTTGAAGAGGTCTTTTGGTGGACATATGTCATCCATAAACATAATATTCAAGTTATAATATCATTCATACACCTTCCTTGAATATTTGAAGGCATTTGGAGTCAATTTGAGACCTAGAGACCAATACTAGTCAAAGGAAAATCACTACTAAAGTTACCTACATTGATCAGAATTGAAAGAGGATTTGTAGAAGTATTTTAAAGGTCCAAAGGCATATCCCTGAAACACATATTTATGTTCTAATATCATTAATATACCTTCTCAAAATATTTGGGATCATTTGGGGCAAATTTGGGACCTAGAGATCAAAACTAGTCAAAGGTCGAACTAGGGAAAAAAAGTGGAAAATTGCCATTTTAATAAAATTCCTAACAAGGGACATTACATAATATGCCTAAACCCGTGATTACTCAAACCTATACTTTCATGACTCTTCTGGTTAGTCATATCATCAATTAAGGTAAGAAACATAATATGCATACACCCATGATTATTGAAACCTATGAATAATCATTATCAATCATGCCATGTATACTTATATGAGAAATCCTATCACAAGGTAGGATTCTAACTTGATATAGGAAAAACATACCTGGATTAGTATGTTAGCTAGTTATGTCTAACATACCCACATGATGTCTTCTTGTTCTCTTCAATGACTTGTGCTAGTAACCTGCATATCTTGTAAGTTAACCATTATAGAACCAAGTTATACATACCTCGTAAATAGATCTTCTATGTGATCCATGACAATGGATGAATCTTTGTATTCATGTCACCATGATCATATGTTCTTGAACTAGAACATGATTTGTCTTCCTTGGTGTACCTTTCATGTTAGCGGACAACATAAACCTCATACAACACCATAATGCATTAGTACAATCATAAGTGTCAACACCCTAATCAATGAATATCTTCTATCA
Organism: Larix kaempferi; assembly: GCA_027924585.1. NCBI lineage: Eukaryota > Viridiplantae > Streptophyta > Pinopsida > Pinales > Pinaceae > Larix > Larix kaempferi. The sequence goes on from BSBM01000254.1 coordinate 3,517,121, forward strand.
TGCATTCATAATTTTATTGAGGTGATACGACAATTCTAAATTTAATCAAGATTGTACTAACCGTAATAATATGAAGACAAATATACCATAAACTTAATCATGAACAAATCTCGAAACATACCTGGATAAGTCATACCTATCGAGATTGTTTGTAATCTTCTTATGTAAGGCCTTAGCCTCATCTTCCTCTGAAATAGGAACTTCTTCACTTATGTAGGTGACCAATCCATTCTCTTCTAGGATTAACCCAATCCACTTGATTTGCAGGAACTGGATCTGGAGCTGGATAAGGGTTTGTCAGGAAAACCCTAAAAATTCAAACTTTGAATTTCAAGCTTCTGAAAGGACAGAAATATGTGCTTTGATGAGTTGATCAACCCGGTAAACTCAGAATTTGAAAACTGCAAAGTTTCACCACTCAAATTTGCCTTTGAAACTTCTCACTGGACATGACCCCGAACTAGGTTTTGATAAAGCCCACCCTTCTGCCCAATCAAAAGGTTCGATCCAAAGCTCTAAGATTCTATTTTTCTGAGGAGCTTCCAGCCGTGGTCACAGATTTCAAAAATTCCCATTTTAACATAAGCCCTAATTTTCCACTTTTCCGATCAAAGTCCCGAACTAGGGTCTGATCAAGCCCGACCTTCTGCCCAACCAAAAAATTTGATCTTGGTCTCTAAATTTCGATTTTGATGAGTAGCATTCAGCCGTGGTCTCTGATTACAAAAATACCAACTTTCTCCGAAACCCTAATTCCCGGAGCCATGAATGAAGGTGCTCAAAATCCAATTCTGTTTTGACAGAAATATGTACCTGATTGTTTCTGGTGTAACTCCGAAACTGCAAATCCATAGGGTCTGAAACTTCTACCTATGGTATACCAACCTGTCATATTTCCAACCCCATAGGTCTGAGATCAATTAGATTCTCTGAGAGAGAGTTATTCCAAGTGTCGCAACGTGACCTATTTATGGGATAAAACAGGAAAGCGAACTTGTACGGCGTGCCACGTGTCACTGGTTCCGTTTCGGCCTCTAAAAACGTTACCTAAGAAATTAAAGTCCGTGCACTACCTGTCACTTTTTACTAAATTTCATTTGGAGCTTCCTATCCCAAGTTATGACCTTTTTTCCTAGGTCACCTGTTTATGACTCAGATCTGGAAGAGGCAGAAACCCTATATTGTACATATCATAAAAGACAAATTACAATGAATTAGAAGTTTTCCTTTGGAAACAAGGTACATGGGGATCTTATATTCGACCTGTAAAAGTTTCAGATCCAAAAAATTCTCCAAAATGGATTTATAGTGAAAGTTCTATGATGACTGGTTTTTGCTATATCAAGCCCTAGCATCGCAAGTGCAACAAGTGTCATACATGCCATACCATGCCTTCTTTCAGGCTAGCTCTGATACCATGTTAGTTTTTTCAGAATTTACTTCAATCTGATCTAGGATCTTAACATGTACAACATATCTACAGCATATTAATCATGGACACAATAATGCAAGCACACAAGAGACACAGAGTTTACTTGGGAAAAACCATAATGGTGAAAAACCCCAATAACTTCCTCAGAGATAGATAGAGAAATGATACAACCCAAGAATAAGAGATAGACATATCCTAGAAGCAACTTATCCTCCTCCACAAGTGCGCCACTCTCCAAAGAGTGTGTGAGAGAATAGAATGATAAAATAGAGTGCCTCCCGCACTCTATTTATACTTGACTTGACTTGCCTAATAACCTTTACTAGGTCGGCCTTAACTTAACCACATAACATAATGCTGACTGGTCCGACCCCCAATAGGGTGGTCTAATAACCCTTTGACCCACATGACCAACCCCCAATAGGGTGTTCTAATAACCCTTTGACCCACATGACTTATACAGGGCCGACCCCAACAAGGTGGTCTAATAACCCATCAAGTATAAGCTACGACACTTCTGTATAGAGGAATAATAACATCTCTATAGGAATACAATATACATATATGTGAAATACATTCCGAATTTACATATACATCAACATTATATTCACCAACCGGCGATCTTATCAGCTCAGGAGAAATGTGTCTAAGTTTCGCAACCAACAATGTTGCGGAATATCAGGTAGTCATTGGAATCCTAACCGATGCTATTTCTTTGGGTATGGACCACGTTGTCATCCATTTGGATTCTCAGCTGGTGGTCTCTCATCTTAACCGGGTTTACGCCATCCGCGACCCTACCATACTCTGTCTCTACAGACGAGTTCATCTTCTGGAAAGGTCCTTCGAATCCATTCAGTACCTGCACATTCCACGAGACGTGAACACAGTTTTCGACTTGATGTCCAACTTCATCTTATATTGGTACATTGCACACACATAGCATTTCCATTAACTATAAAAGCAAACATAACATGTAAATAATTTATTGTATAACGAAACACATAAACAAGCTCTCATATGGAGCACAAATGTATAAAGCCACCAAAATGTTTGTATATATATATAATCAAGATAAAGTAGTGCTGATACAAAAATCTAAAGCACAATGGCTTTCAGTGAGTCTATACAAAATCTGAAGCCTGATAGCTTTCAGTAGTACAAAATTTGAGGCTCACAAGGTCTCAGTACATACATAATATCATGAGGCCTAACATCTATCTAGTGCACCCCTGGGTCTCGCAGCTCTCGCCTGCGGACCGTGGAAGCAGTCTACCGCTCTCTCTGCCTTACGAAGCAGCTGACTGAAATGCAAGGTCACACCAACCATGTACCTCTGCATGGGCCTCGGTAACTCATGCACTACTGCATCTGGAATTTCCAATGTCAACCTGGTAAGGTTCTCATAGACATCCTCCATCTCTACGATGGCATCATGCATGGATGGGGCTACTGGTGGTGCCTCTCCTCTCCTCGCGAGAAGTAAAACTCCCACCGGTCATGAAGGGGCTGTTAGGATATTCCTATACTCCATCCTAGTCCCACCAGTATTTTGATCATTTACATTTTTAGTCATGCATGCACTTTTAGGGTTTTCATGCATCATTAGGGTTTGCATGCATTCCAGTCATCAGTCCAGCACCTAGCCCTCAGTTAGCCAGCCCCCGAGAGCTTCTCACTGATCAGTTTTAGCCCTCCAGTTTCTTAATGCACCCTTCTTCCTTGATTTTACGAATCAACTCGCCCTTCTTCACCTACAAATCTAGTTGTCTTCAATTTATACTCAGTTACACTCAGTTACACCTACCAGACTCAGTTTGACTGATGGTTGACAGTTACTTGAGCATTGATGACTCCACTGATGATGATGAAGACTTCCAGTTGTGCTCTGATGATACTAGTTGTGCTCCGATGACACTCCAGTGATCCTTTGATCACTCCATGAAGGCTAATTCGAATTGCCACCTTAGGCATTCAAATTCCTCATGCATTGTACTATTTATTTGTCCATATTGTGATTAATTAACTAGTGTGTGTGAAGTATTATTGCTTCTATCCGAGTTCTACTATACCATATTATTCTGTTGCTCATTATATTGTATTGATCACTCTTCTTCTATTTTCCTGCTTAATCATAATTACTCTTGTGAGGTATACATCATCTCTTAGATCTGTTGTGAGGATTTTCACATGGTATCAGAGCATGTTGAGAGTATTGTTTATCTCCATTCTTGAGAGCTTTTGCAGGTTATTACCAAGATTTCGATTGCAACAATTTCTGCATTTTTGCAGCAGTAGCAGTTGCAAATATTCTTTATTGTTTTTGCAGGTCTTCTACAGCTTCAATGTATTCAGAAGAAATCCCTCCTCCTTCTCCATTCAACTGTGATCTTCTTTCTCCACTCAACTATGATGAATGGAAACCGAATATAATATCACATTTGAAGAGAAATGGTCTCTTTGATTATTGTTTTGAAAGAGAGTTCGAATCCTCTGAAGAAGAGATTGATTGGTTAAATAATGGTGACAGAGCTTGTGGAGCCATGTTGCTTGCTATGCCTTTTTACATGGCACACCAATTCGTTGATATTGAAACTCCAAAAGAGCTATGGGCTCACCTGGATGAAAGTTTTGGCAAACAGAATGAAGGAATTGGTCCAAACCCTTTCAAAATCAAGCAAAGTGATGCATTCGCTCCCCTTGATGGTCTCTCAGATCATGCACCAGTATCATCTCATATTGAAGTTGTTCACAAAGAACTTGCAGATTCTACACTCATGCTCAAACTTTCTTCTCTTTCTGTGCCAGCTCACACTCTAGATATTTCAGAAGGTCCTAAATCCTCTCTTGCACTAGAGTCTGTTGGTTTGCATCATGATCACATGATTATTTCGGAGGTCAAAACAGATATTGAAGGTAATGCATTCTTTCTCCTCAATCAATCACCTCTTTTATACTACTATATGATCATAATTCCATGCTTTCAGAAGGTTATTGAAAAATATGGCCATTGCCATCCGCATGGGAAGATTTCTCATGCACATCATGGTTTTGATCTCACCCCTGTTGGTTCAAAGGAGATCTCAAGAAACCATGACCATTCACTTGGGATAATTTCTCATGCATTTACTGGTTTTGATCTCACCTCTCATGGTTCAAAGGAGATCTCAAGAAACCATGATTCAAGTCTTGGATCTAAGTTGGATTCCAAGCAATTAGTACTTGGGATAATTTATCATGCATATGATAGTTTTGATCTCACCCCTGCTGGTTCAAAGGAGATCTCAAGAAACTATTTTTTAAGTCTTAAATCTGATTTGGATTTCAAGCAATTATTATTTGATGGTTCTTTTTGGCATAATCTCACCCATGATGGTTCGAAGGAGAAGACAAAAGACCATCTGCATATTCATGATTTTGATCCTACCCCGGCTGATTCGAATCACAGGTTCAAGGATCATCCTCATACTTTTGGATTTGTTCTCATCACATTCGATATGAAGAGCAAGTACAAGCACATGTTTTTTTAGCATGATCCACTTCTTCCCAAGAAGAAAATACCTCCAGACATATGACCAAGCATCACACCTGCTTGAGTTTGGAGCATTTATTTTTTGTGTGTGCCTTACAGTCTATTTTTGAGGAGGGGGTATGTTTCCCATGAAATTTTCCCACTTCCTTGGTTTATTGACTATTATTATTCATTGTATTGGGTGACCTTTGGTCTTAGTTACCAGGGGCCAGGATGGATTAAGGGGGGGTGTTAGGATATTCCTATACTCCATCCTAGTCCCACCAATATTTTGATCATTTACATTTTCAGTCATGCATGCACTTTTAGGGTTTGCATGCATCATTAGGGTTTGCATGCATTCCAGTCATCAGTCCATCACCTAGCCCTCAGTTAGCCATCCCCCGAGAGCTTCTCACTGATCAATTTTAACCCTCCAGTTGCTTAATGCGCCCTTCTTCCTTGATTTTAGGAAGCAACTCGCCCTTCTTCACCTACCAGTCCAGTTGTCTTCAGTTTATACTCAGTTACATTCAGTTACACTCAGTTACACCTACCAGACTCAGTTTGACTAATGGTTGACAGTTACTTGAGCATTGATGACTCCATTGATGATGATGAAGACTTCCAGTTGTGCTCTGATGATTCCGATGACACTCCAGTGATCCTTTGATCACTCCATGAAGGCTAATTCGAATTGCCACCTTAGGCATTCGAATTCCTCATGCATTGTACTATTTATTTGTCCATATTGTGATTAATTAACTAGTGTGTGTGAAGTATTATTGCTTCTATCTGAGTTGTACTGTACCATATTATTTTGTTGCTCATTATATTGTATTGATCACTCTTCTTCTATTTTCCTACTTAATCATAATTACTCTTGTGATGTATACATCATCTCTTCGATCTGCTGTGAGGATTTTCACAGGGGCCACATATGCACACACATGTTATTAACTCATCAACACTACCCCAAAAAATTATAAAGACACAAAATCAAAAAGTACAAGGGTCATTGTTCTTACCGATCTCTCCCCACTCTACTCCGTTAGGAAACACGAGGTCTGGATCCTCTCTGAAGTCCATACCACTGTATGAATAGTCCTCGATCATGAGCAGCTGGCCTTCCATCTAGGTGAAGAATCTGGAACTGTACCCGATGATTGGACCCCCACCACCATGGCAAGCCATCACCTCCGTCCATCGAGCCATATGAGGATCCTTGGGATCCTTGTCATCCAAAGTCACCTATGGGCGTAAGAGAGGTACCCGCTCCAACAAGAATGAGATCACTAATGATCCGTACCCGAACTGCTTGAGTTCACCGTGCCGACACTTGGTCAGCTGAGCTTGAAGGTTGGTGAGGAGTCCCTCACACCAGTTGAACACCTTTGGAGACATACACTCCTCTGCATATAACATTTGGGACTTTGTAGCTAGATGAGCCGCTAGGCTCCCTGCTATCGTCACTATAGTGAAGAGTATAAAATGAAATGGACGTTCTCGAACCTCTTTAATGGGAATTTTCCCACTAGAGGCGCGATCAACTGGAGTACAGTGTTGGGTGATCAAGTCATCTACCATTCGGTCACTCCCTTGTGATCTGGTGAGAGACACCATATCCCCTCTCTAGGATAGTCCTGTCAAGAAATAGATGTCATCAACATCTATATTCAGTATGTTCTCCCCAATCATGAAGTACTGTTGCACTGCATCCCAACTCTGGAGCATGTGCTCTAGTAGTGGGACTTGGGCCCTCATGCCCTGGACCTGGAAGAACTTCAACATCCCACAATTTCTCAATGCCACCATGCACAATGGATCATTTTCTACTTGTACATCTTCCACTTCATCTTCACGCTCACGCCATTCTAGAACCATGGTGACAGCCACAAACCTATCAAAGGAAGCATTTAAACACCATTAGAGCTCACCCAAACCATTCAAAGTTTTTCTTGTGGGCTAGGTTTGATTTTAGAGATGGACGTTTCCGTCATCGCACCCCATCTTTTATGACAGGGCAACATCGTCGCAAGACATCCTTACAGGTTTTGCGACGGCCCTGGTTCGTCGTTGTTCCTGTAAGGGACACCTGCGATGACCCGAGGGCGCAAAATCCCCTCACAAATCAACCCAAATACCTAAAAAATGGACAAAAACTGAAATTGTAAACCACTAGAAAGATGCTGGATGAGATTTAGGTTTACCTGCTCCTAATAGTGTGTGAAATGGTCACTCGTAGCTTCGGCAATCGACGAATGAAAATCTGCTCCAAATGGCACTTTCTTCTCCCCAAATTTGGTAAATGACAATGGTAACTATTTTTGGTCATTTTTTCTATTTTATAAACAAAAAGGGAATATTCTTTTTCAAATTTAGATGCTTTATGGGTCATTTTCTATAGTTTGGATTATTTTACCGCATTTGAACACCCGGTTGACTATTTGACCTAGTTTTCAAGCATGCAGGAGACGTTAAGTGTTTCATTTGCGCCATTTTCGCATCGTAGCGATCATCTCAAGTATGAACAACCCGTTGAATATTTTTGTTGTTATTTTCACCCATTAGATTTCAATTATTTAATGATGACGAGCTCAGTCTTTGTTATTTCTCGTGCTCGTAAAACCATGAGAATAAGTCACCGAGTTATGATTTATCACTTTTCCGGGCTCGTTAAACTCCTACGGAAAAGGAACCCCCCCGGAGTCTATCTTTAAGCTATTTTCAGGCTCTTGAAATATGAAAAGATCGCCAAGCAAACTTGTTGCGTTCACGCTTGCTAAAGTATTTCAACAGTCGTCTCCCTGGTGATAGTTTACCCCTTTTTTGGACCAGGGGACATTATTTACGAAAAAGGAATACTCCAGCCAATCATGACTGGAAGAGTCCTCTCTCGCGTTGTTTTACCCTTTTTCGGGCGAAGAGGCTAATTTTACGAAAAAGGACCATTGGAGTCTTCTTTAGTTCTTTTCAGACTCTCTAAACATGAAATGACAACCGATTTTACCTTCTATGGACTCGTTAAAATATAACATTGAAGGGCCCGCTATGGGACGAACCCCTCCTCTCCCAAGTTCGGAAAATATTTTGGATTGGACTCATCTATGAGGTGAGCTATACCAAGCATCTGGTTACCCTCATCAAGCTCGTAAAAAACACATGAGGCACTCATCAGTCATGATGGGGAAAAAGGAAAGCTTTTGTATTACACCTTTATCAGTGGCAGTACCTAGTCATTCTTGAACATGGCGCTCATTTTCATTTGCATACAGTACCTGGACCATCTATTTTCCCCCGAGTCTTTCCTATTTCCTAAGTCTTGTTACTCCTTTGGGTCATCCAAAGAATACCTCCATCATTAGTTGAATTAGGAGTTGGCGTCATTCTCGTCGTGTCAATACTTCCAAGTCATGCCATGCCCATGTTCAAGAATACTTTCACGGCCACTCATTATCTGCAGTCAGTACACCTTCCACCATGTTGGTCTACTCTAAGTCAGTCCTATATGTTACTGTACCATTTGATCTACTCCAAACATTTGTTGTCGTGTTTCGTGTCGATGATGGGGGATTCATCATGGCCCTCCTTCAACGGATTCATCTTTTTCGACTTCAAATCATCATCCGAGGATTGAATTTAGAAACCAATCGAGTACCTTGGGCCTGCATGCCTCAATGGCAGGTTACCTTGCTTTCGACATGATTTTACATCATTGACTCTTGATTGAAAGATTTCGTTAAGCGTTCGACTTTAGCTCATTTATTCGCGCTTGATGATATGTACTATGATACCTTGGGGATCATTGACATTAATGGTGATTTCCCTCGCGCTTGTTAACGGTATACATCAATGATCGGTAATCAAGTGGTTTCTACCATGTTCGACGTCAATACATTTGTAATAACATGGATAGATTCGTATCATTGTGGGTTCAACTTGAAGACCATAGGGATTCATATTTTACCCAGGTTGCGATAGAGATTGTTTTGAGTCATATTGCATGGATCCACATTTGTATTGGTCGTGGTTGTGTTATCATCTCATCATGGATCTACGCTTGTGTCTAGTAGCCATGATTGTGTTCAATCGGTCATTAATACCATGGATCTGCATTGTATTGGTCAGAAGCCATGTTGTGAGTCATATGAGACTGTGTACTAAGAGTCAGTTATACCGCAGCAGCATCCTTCGTCCGACAAGTCCATTTCCATTCCTTCTGTCAAAGCATTTCACCTGTCCATTTTCAACAGCTTCATGCTTTGGGGGGCATTTCACCATTCCTAAATCTTGTTACCCTAAGACTCAGTGTAAACATATCTGAATTTTCCTATGACTGGAGGGCTTAACTGACCCATTTTTATAGGTCGTCGCAGGTTGTCCTAATACAGCCTGCGACGATATCAGTTAATTGGATAAAAGAGCATCTTCGAGCCCATTCTCGAAGGAGAGTGATGTGGATCCCTATCCCTATCCTGTAGGGGAGCTGGTATTCGGTTCCCTATCCCTTGGGTGAGATCCCCTAACCTTCTCCTACCATATCTCAACCTATCATATCCTCTTAGTCCTATATAAGTGAAGCTCATTCCCATTCCAAAGGGAGGAAGTCTATAGTATCTATATGTTGGTTAAATTAGCTTAGGAGAGATCTCTACTCATCCCTTAAGAGATCCACACTTCTTTTGGAGGCTTTGGCATTGGCTTGGTTGGAGAAGGATTGCTACTTTAAGTCTTGGTTGTAATCACTTCCTTCTATGTACTTTCCCTTTTATACAGTAATATAAATGCTTTCCACCAAACGTTGTTGCATTGATGATGTTTTGTGTGGTTTTCCTGCTTAACTGCTTACTTAGATCTATTATTGTGTAGGTGCATTTTACTACTTGTTTTGTTTTGTGTTGTCTTGACAGGTTTTGCTACTGAGATGTGAAGACCATCAAGCTTGGAACAAACGTCAAGGAGAAAAGATCAGCGATCTGAAAGGTAAAGCATGTATCTACTCGATCTCTAATTAGATCTAGGAAATTATTCTGTATTTTGTCCTATTTGTTCTAGTCTTACATTAAGCTAGCGAGATCAGGCCTCGAGTCTGCTCTTGGTAGATTTTCCATCTGCTCTTGGTAGATTTTCCGTCAAATAGTATGTCTGACAGGGAATATGATTCTAGCTGTCAGTAACTTTTCAAGTTCTTTCTTTACAGAGGGTTCCAAAATGGGATGCATCTTTCTTAGTTTTTGTCGGTAAGGCTTCACTTCTGGTTTCATGGGTATGTTATGATGCATGATGCTAGTGTCAAAAGTCTTCAGTTCATCATAGGTCCATGCAAAAACATATTTGTACTCTTTACACAATCTTATGAAAGCTCTTCTTTCATCAACAGAACAATCAACCCCAAGGTTGATGAATCGGGGATTATGTTTAGTACCAAGGTTGACTGGCTCATCATTCATAGATGAGCTCTGGGTCTTACAGTTGGTATTTTGTTTAAACTTGTCTTGCAAGTCATAAAAATTCTCTAGGTTGATCACTGATTTCGAGATAATGTTGGAAGGATCAAACAGAGACTTCTCAAGCTCAGCCTCATCTATTGCCATGTCTTGAAAGGTATCTTGGGCTGTGATAAATTCTAGTATCTGTTGGTCATCATCAAACACTTTCCAGTTTGTTACATTATCAAGGATGGAAGGCTTGTACATAAGTTCTATTGAAAAGGTTTTAGGTGACAGGCCTTCAGGTGGAATCAGCCTAGATGCTGTATTTTCCAAGAGATCAACATCAAAGTTTTGTGACCTAGGGACTGACTTGATGTTGAATGCAAAGAAAGAGTTAGTAAGATCTCTTACCATTTTTTGATAATTATTTAAACGTGGAGACAAACAATGTATCTTGTTTCTTACTTGTTTAACTATGATTTCAGAATCTCCAAAACATTCTATTACTTATGCACCCAAATCAATAGCCTTCTTGAGTCCCTACACCAGGGCCTCATATTCAGCTACATTGTTGGTACATTCAAACTCAAGTCTGCAAGCAATCATGGTTTTAGTCCCTCTTGGATCAATAAGGACACAACCTGCACCAACTCCATCTTTAGATCTGGATCCATCAAAGAATAAAGTCCATGCAATAGGATCTATCCTAAAATTTGTATTAACATTATAAACATTATGTACAATAGTTCCAGAGAATGGTATAGAAGTAACATTGGTAAATTGTGATTCATTTTGTACATTCTCATCTGGTGAAGAATCAGCTGACAGATCCCCAAAGAAGGTATCAAATGTGAAATGCCCAATATGTGAACTAAAATAACAAGCAGGTTCATTTGAATCATTAAGGTCAGTGAATGTTTACTTCATAAATGGTTCCCTATTGATCTTAATCTTGTTTGGTTGTCCATTGTAGTGTATCCACATGTGAGACCAATCAGCAGCAAAGTAGCCCTTGAGCTTCTATGACCAATCTCTGTTCAGACACATTCCATAGGCTTCAGGGATGTCAGCTACAATGATATCTATGGTCTAGTGGATCCGGGGATCAACAGATTGTGAAAATCCTCACAGCAGATCTAAAAGTTGATGTATACCTCACAAGAAAGAATTTAGGAATAAGATTAGGAGTGGTCAATGCAATAAGATGAGCAACAAAATAATAATACAGTAGAACTCGGATGGAAGCAAAATAACTTCACAAACACTAATTCATTAATCACAATATGGACAAATAAGTAGTACAATGCATGAGGATTTGAATGCCAAGGTGGCAATTCGAATTAGCCTTCATGGAGTGATCAAAAGATCACTAGAGTCATCAACATCATCAGTGGAGTGTCAACAGTGCACCAATAGGAGTCCTAATCATCATCGGAGAGTGTCATCCATGCAGAAGACTGAGTCTAACTGAATGTAATAATTGTAACATGAAAATAATGCACTAATGTAGTGAAGGAGGCTCAAAGGAGGACTGTTATCTCCCAAATTGACCACCGTCTTTTTGGGTGATAGAATAGGTAAAAAATTTATTTCTGTGAGTCTTGGGTTTCAAATTTGAAAATTTAAGCTTTCGGCAGTTAACTAAGTCTGTGGAAGTGTGCTTAACTGCCGAAAAGGGTCAGTTTCCGCAGCTAAAGTGGTCTATCAGAATGAACTTAGCTGCCGAAAATGTTTCCACATGCAAATTTAAAATCCTTATGCGTCAAATGTTCATCCAAAAGGACTGAATTATGATTTTCATTTAAAGGCTATTCTTTTTTATTCTGCATGGAAGGACACGTGGAGGGTTATGTAATCAACCTCAGGATTGAAAGGCATATTTTCAGCCTTGATATAAGCAGTGCTACAGGTGGCAAAGAGAGTCAGTCTTCCCAGCTTTCAAGCATCTTTTTGAGGCAGCAGTTCTAGGATCGAGTGCCACATCTTCAATGTCAAGTCTATTCCTGAATTTCAGCCAGAATCTCAGTCCAACTCAAAGCAACCTCAGGATTGAAAGGCATATTTTCAGCCTTGATATAAGCAGTGCTACAGGTGGCAAAGAGAGTCAGTCTTCCCAGCTTTCAAGCATCTTTTTGAGGCAGCAGTTCTAGGATCGAGTGCCACATCTTCAATGTCAAGTCTATTCCTGAATTTCAGCCAGAATCTCAGTCCAACTCAAAGCAACTCATACTTATGAATCCTATCCTGAGTCTCGAGTTTATGATTTGCTCAGCAGTTGTCAATTCTCTGTTTTTCATGTTCGTTCACTGATTGAACCATTAATAAAGACAAGTCAAGTGATAATTTGGAGGAATTTTCTGCTGAAATCACGTGATCTTGCGGGGCCATTTCGACAGCCTTCCCGAACTCCAAATTCAAATACGAAAGCACCAGTGGATAGCTTATGATCCATAGATCAAAATCGACTATTCGAACATGAAAAACGGACATCAGACGGTTGAGAAAATCGATTTTTTCCAAAGGCAGTTTTTTCAGGAATCCTACAGGTTTCGGCAGCTTAGGGGAGCCTCCAAGAACTCATTAGCTGCCGAAAAGGCTGACTTTTGGCAGCTAACGTGTGAAACTGGCAGAAGGCTTAGCTGCCGAAAGCCTGTTTTCACAGATCGCTTAAGATTTCGCCCAGATCTCGGATTTGTTCGCTGAAATGGCAGAAGGCTGATCAAAATGAATGAATTATAAATTGTTTTATCAATATCTTAAAGGGTTTTGAACAAGATTAAAGTCAAGTGGGTGTTTTGGCTAGTTAACATTGTTTTGAAGAAACAGTTCAAGAGATCAAGTGCCACATCAGCTAGGTCGAATCTACACGTACCTTATCAAGTTCACCGAGCCTTGGAAGGCTGTTTCATTTCACCAACCATCAAGCCGTTGAAAGAGATCTCCATATCAAAATTTCCTTGATTTTAGGGATTAGTCCCTATCTTTTTGCTTTTTACTATCAGTTAGTGTTTTAGTTAATTAAACAGATCCATGCTTTTAGGATCTGGGAACTGCTTTGTAAAGGCTATAAAGCCTGAAAACTAAGACGATTCATGGTTCGAGCTTGGAGAGACTTTGCCATATGTTTTGGTCGCTTGTTATAATAAAAAATCACAGTTTCCTCTTGTTGTTGTGATCAGATATTTTCATCCACCATTGTTCTGCACTCTGTTCAAATTAGCTTAGCCTGTGCTCATGATTTGGATTGAGGAACTTCCTATTGCTGTGTGTGACCCGATGTTATGCAAGTACTTGGTTGCATAAACCCTGCATGTTAATATACTTGGTTGTCTCAGCAATATTCTACATACCATTTCTGTTATTTATCATCTGATTTACAGTTTCTAAGAGCACTGGCTCATTTAACTATTTGATAAGCAACCTTTCCATCGAGCTATTGTGGTATCCCATCGATCCATTTACTGAAAAGGGTATTGAATTCTTAAGTTACCGAGCACCTTTGGTCTACAACCACAAAGGGTTTCTTGGAGTGATAACAAGGACGAAATAAGAGCTTACTGGAGTCAGAACAGGTTGTCAGGGCTAACTGGAGGTCCATTAGAGTGTCAGAGATAGTTAACTAGTCAATCTATCCTCAAATCAAGGAGCAAATCCACAAATCACTCAATAACTGAAGTTTAACTTAATGGTAGGTGAGGGAGGGCGCCTTTGTCAAGTAGTAGGTGAAAGAAGGGCGCCACACTAGCTAGGAGGGATAAAACTGAGCAGAAAGAGGCTCCTCGGGCTAGAAAACTGAGGAATAGGGGCTGGAGGACTCCATGCTGATGACTGGGATGCATGCATGGCTGAAAATGAAAATAATGAAAATGCTGGTAGGACTAGGATGGAGTATAGGAATATCCTAACACAGATAATGTCAATAACACATTTCTTAATCTCCCCACTACTCTCACTTTAGATCTTTCAAGCTGCACAATCTGAGTAGGACAGGGTTCCCAAGTTGCATTTAGTTTTCTGCAAACAGACAGGGGCATCACATTGGAGGAGGCACATGAATATATCATACAATTGTGTACATTTCTGTTGAAGATTTCAAAGGTAAGCAAGAAAGGAGGTGTCCTCTTGCTTCCAAATTCCTGATCATCTGGTTTGGTAAAAGAGTCTAAGTTATTGTTTTGTGTTTCCCTTGGTTGTTTTATTATCATGATTTTAGGTAGAGAATCCCTCATGGAAGGGATTCTCAGAAGTTCAAACAAAGAAATATTTGCTTTGAATCTTTTCAAATCTTCAACCAAGCTATACTCCATTTCAGGAATGACTGTATCCTTTTGAGGAATATTTTTACTTTTGTTGGGAACTGTTGTTGAAGATGAAGGTTCCTGAGAGGACTGTCCTCTTGATATAGTATTGTAAGGGTGTTGAACATTGAATACTGTCTCAGGTTCTTCTTCCTCTTCATTCATTGGGAGTTCAGAAAAATAGCTTACAGTATTAATCTACGGATCCTCTTCTTCATCTCTTTCGTCTTGTAGTTGTGGATCTTGATTTGTTTGATCATCAGAGGGTTCAGGGACATTCTGTGATTCCGTGGCCAGAGCTTTGAAGATAGAATAAATTTCTTCAGATGTTAGTCCTTCATTAGGATTAGGAGGTGGTAGATTTTGGGGAGGTTGATACGGTCTCCTAAAAGGTGGCCTTGCAAAACCTTTATTATTAGTTTGATTTTCATTGTTATTATTTTTTAAATCAACCATCTCATTTGACATTTTCTGGAGAAACTTCTTGATATCAGTCATTTCAAAAGCATCTTTGTTTTGGGTAGTGGGTTTGGGAGCATTATCAGTTTTCTTTCTAGATGTGGAAGGTTGTCCTTCTGAAACCTCGGGATTATCCTTTAGACAGGACATATCCTTTTCAACCTGAATTGCTTCAGCATATGCCTCAAACAAGTTGTCTTTGTGTGCTCTCTTGACCCACATCGCAATAGGAACAGATAAGCCCTTTTCATAATAAGCAACCAACAGTTCTTCTGCAAGAAGAAGAGTGGTAGGGATCCTATTTTTCATATAAGAAAATCTTTGATTATAGTCTTTGACCCTTTCTTTACCTCTCATCTTCATAGAAGACAACTCTAAGACTAGATCTTGTGGGGTTTTATCATCCCCAAACTTCTGTATAAATAGTTTTTCAAACTCATCCCAAGAAGTTATGGATCTAGCCTCTAAGGCAAAGTACCATGTGGATGCCTTTCCTTCAAATGTATAAGGAAATAGCCTGCAAACCACATCCTCATGGAAAACATCTCCTAAGTCTAATGGCCT
This sequence comes from Larix kaempferi, assembly GCA_027924585.1. Lineage (NCBI taxonomy): Eukaryota > Viridiplantae > Streptophyta > Pinopsida > Pinales > Pinaceae > Larix > Larix kaempferi. The sequence continues at coordinate 3,532,817 of BSBM01000254.1, forward strand.
ACATAAAGGTTTTTATGTGATCCAATGCAAGTGAATTATTATCTGGATTGAAATTAGGAATCCATTTCTCAGGGTTGTTAGGAAATCTATGTTGATCCCTAAGTATAAATACAACATCTTGGTCAAGCCAAGGTCTGTTCTGGACTTCTTCAGCAACTGGTTGTTCTTCCTCTTCTTCAGATGAAGAGCTAGAGGAGCGTTCACTTTCAGACGAGGAGGATGATGATGAAGGAGGAGAGGGTGGTGGTACACCAGTTGCAACGTTAGGTTGATCTTGTGATACTGCTTGAAAGAGTGAATCAAGGTTGTATTCAGGGGGTCTTCGACGATCAGGTGTATCTTGATTCTTAGTTCTTTGTTCAGCTATGTGTTGACCTTCTTGGTTACCAGTCTGCGAAATGGTGTTCTGTTGAATTGTTGTTATTCTTCTATTTCGTTGTTCAGTGATTCTTTGTTGTATTCTAGCAACACTGTCATTAGAAATTTTCAGTATTTGTTCAAGTGAAAGGGGTCCTCTAGTAGGTGATACGAAAAGGATGTCCCTTCTATCTTCCTGCTTAGCTACAGGTGTACCAGGATTTACAGTTGGTTGTTCAGATGTAGATGCATGTGATTGGCTACGAGTGACAACCGACGAAGTTCTTGCTGGAGGAGGTTTATGAGTATTCTGTTTAGGCATATTTTACTACTGGCCCTCCTTCTAGCGCCATTTTTTGAGGCCTCGAGTGTGTAGGGTGTTGGACTGGGTTCCAAATCTCTCAACAGAGGAAGAAAACCCAGCCAAAGGCTTAAGATAATCTTGCGCAAGTATTACCCTATCCTCGAGCTGTTTGGAATGCTTATCTCCCACAGATACAAAGGCCTCCACTGGCACTTGTGGTTTTGATCCTGAAAGGATCTGTCTTCCAAAGAAGGAAAACAAAGTGTGTTCAGTTTGAAAACAAATCTACCTAGAAAGGGAAATCTAAGCTAAGTTAGACCTACTCTAAAAGGTGTCTTGCTTGAATGCATATTAACTTGATGTGAAAATGAATAAGTATGTTCATCCACTTGAAAGAAATGTGAAGAAGATAAATTCCTTATTTGCTTAAGTTACAACCAATCAATTAAAATTAACTGAGTGCAATATTAAGTGTTTAAGGTCATTCAAGACTAACCTGTAACTGATATGTCAATTGAAAAATTAACATAAATTATAATTTACTACGAATCATTTGCAGAAATAGATAAATATTTTAATTAAAGAAATTCAATTAAAACATAATACATACACATATCAAACGTAAGGAAAAATCCAGATCATAGATCTATGCATGACATAATAATTTCAAATGGATTAAACATCATAGATAACAGTCTGAAGTAAAAATCGATATTTATCAAATAAACTTGATCAATGAACAAAAGATGATACAAGAGAATAACATTACTGTATTAATGAAAGTCTGTAAGAAATTACAAGCTCAGCATAAAACCGAGTATCTCCAGTCTTCTTCTGTCGATATCTACCCCAAAATCATCATCCTTTTCCTAAGAGAGATCTACCCCTTAAATAATAATTTACAAAATGATAGAAAGGATAAATTCCCCTTAAACAGGGATTACAAAATTAGAATATTCTATACAACACCCTTCAAAGTGATTATCTCCAAACCTTCAACAAAATTTTCCAAACAAGATTCATCTCCTAATTTTGGGAAGAATCCCGTGACAAACTGTAGAATTCAACGACGAATTACCAGTTGTCTATAATAGGCAACAAAAGATCCAAAAAATCTTCCTTAGGAACTTCTGGATCATTAACAATGTCTTCAAAAACGGAGAAATCAATCAGCGGGTCTTTCTTCACGGAGGCCGGTGGAGTAACAGGAACTTCATTGATTATAAAATCATGGATAATGGTGTCATCTCGATCAATTGGCTCTTCGGGAATTTTCTTTTTCTTCTTCTGGAGGAGTTGCATGCAAACGGATAGAGCTTCAGAATCCTCCTCTTCGCTACTACTGCTCGCATCAGGAATACCTGCATCAAAAGGTGGTGACATAGGTTCTTGATATAGCAAAGACTGGAGTTCTTCTTCTACACAAAACATGTCCAAACATTTGTGATCTGTCTGCATATTGCTCACACAATATTATTAGAAGAAAACCTCTGAAGATTGAATTACAAGACTTCTCTATAGAATCTAGACGACGAATTAATTGCCTCATATTCATCTCCGTATTTAAGAAGAGATAATAAAACTATAATGATTGAGCATAATTAACTGGTGTGATTAAAATCTCATGACCTGGAAACTACAATCATCTAAACTGCAACGAAACAACTCGTAGCATGTGTTAACCAGGTTTGGATTACGATGAAGTACAATTTCAATTAAATCACGTATGACTTGAAGTCCCATCTGAAAACTCATCATTACAGATTAGTCCAATCAACAATTATAACTTCGAATTTGAGCCGAAGGTGAAAATCTCAGTCAAAAACCTGGTTGCCAAAATGACGAAGAACGGAGAATTCACACATTTAAACAAACGACGTAATTTCATCCGTCGGATCAAAAAAAATCAATGGTCAAGATCTATTTAAGGATTTGCAGGAGATAAATTGCGGGGCTTGGTTTCGCCGGTATGCAAATCCTTCCCGCAATCCGCAATCTGCAATTGCGGGTTGCAGGAATGAAACTGCTTTTATTGAACCAAAAGATAATTCCGCAATCCGCAAATTGCGGGTTGCGGGATTGCAAAGTTCGAACATTTATTCAACAAGTTCCCACAATCTACAATTGCGAGATGTGGGATGACAAAATTTTCTAAAAGAAAAACAAAGCCCCCCGCAGTCCGCAATTGTGTGATTGTGAGCTTGCAGGATGAAAAATAACCCTTTAAAAGAATTCAGGGTTTCCCGCAACTTCAGAAAAACAGTCCAAAAACTAAGAATTTTCAAAGGGAAAATCCCAATTTAAATCATAACAATGCAAAGGCGTGAAATCCTAATAAAGATGATTAAACCCGATAATGATAGAGGAATTTAAACCATTACCTTTGTAGTGAAAAATATTGGGGCTCCCGTGTTCCATTAGAACTTGGGATTTGTTGTACCTACAACACTTCCAAAAACACAACCACTGGTGGTAATGTGATCCTCCCAACGATTGGTTAGTGAAGGTAACAAAGAGTCAGTTATATTGGCGATGGGGTCATGCTCCATAAATGGCTTAGAAACATTTCCCAATGGAAATATCTCACTTCAGGAGACAATTGCACTCACAATTGCACCTTGGTGATGTAACACACCCAAAATCCTCGTCATGTTCTAGAGGAAATGGGGTGATGTTTTTTTTACTTTTACTCCTTGTCGAGTAATAAATATGTTCTATACTCAATCATACTTGGTAAGTATAAAATTGACTACAACGATACAAGATTATACATTCATATGTTATATTCCATTCTTTAGTGTAAAACCATATCTTAAGCAAAGGTCCTTATTCAATAAGTTATATACTTATTCAACCTTTAGACACCTTGTCAACACATCTTTACTGCAATAATGAAAAGCCTTTTCAAGCATAGAAGCATGCAAAACAAATCATTCTCAACCTCGTGATGTCATATCTTCTTAACATAGTTTTATTAACAAGAATTCAACTAAACATTAGAAGTATGCAAGTGTACCATTATTCCCACCATAAATCAAATGTAGACAAAGATATACACGTATCTATTAATATGACGACATGTCATAGTTTTTCTCTGTTTAAACACTATATCAACAAGATATTATATCGAAAGGTGTAATTATAACTTAAGAGGATTTAGAGATGCTATGTTAGCTTTCCTCCTTTACATCATTCATAAAGTGAATACAGTCTTGATTGTTCAACATGTTCCTTTTTTCAAATTAATACCAACAATCATGCATACTTATTGTAAGATACCTTTCTATTACAATTGTAACACCCCTTACTATTATTTAACTCTTCAAACTCAGGATGGTGTCTTACTCTTCATCCGCATAATATTTAAACTTTAAATATAGATAACTTACAAGTACACATTGTTACTTCAAACAGAATCCCAATCATTCATCTATTGCACCCATAACCACATGCTCATACATTAGACATAATTTCTAATACATGTTCTAGACATAAGAAAATACTCTTCACTTATATTACTAGAATACTGTTAAAGATAGAATACTTGATTAATATTTTCACTTCCTTCTTTTCTAGCATCAGGGTACAAGATATATCAAGGATTACATTATCTTCATCGAGCATGTTTTTCTTACCAGTTGGGTAGAACTGAAAGAGAGTTTCCTCCCCGCCTTCTTCTACCTGTCTACATCACACTTGTAACATTCATTAGCACTACCAATTCTAACTGATTTACAACCATACATATTTATTTAGGGGAAACAGTGTTGGGAAATGCAATGCTCCACCCAACCGTAGGCTCTCTGACGGCTTCTAATCAATCCATCCGAAGGCCACCCCCGAGCTGGGCATGGTGATCCACAAATAGGATAGGGATTTTTAAGTCTTGTTTCCCTAGAACTAACCACATACATCCTTAATGGGTACTGGAGTTCTCCTGCATTTCATAAGGTAGTGCTCCTACCTGAACACATCTCATGTTCTAGCCTCTTACCTGACTGTGGCGTTTTTCTCTGTTGGCCCAAGTCTGTACTCCATACTTGAGCTTCTATGCTCTATGGCACTTACAAGTGTTTAAAGGTTTCTGTTCACGGAGATTAAGCCATGCGCTATCAATACAACCAATGCCCTGCGCAGTCATCCCATATATAACATAACCAATGCATACAACATGTAAATGTAAATGTGATTCATAACATAACCAATGTATGTCGATTCCAATGCATTCAATTCATACAACATATTTAATATGAAATGAGTATTGTCAAACAATATTCAGCATGCCAATAAGCAATGAAAGAATTCATGCAATGCATGTCAATTCCAATGCATCCAATGCATACAGCATGCAACTAATGCATTCAACATGCAGCAAATAAATGTAATGCAATACAAGCATCATAAATATATATAAACCAAACTCCATGACTGTGGTGGCAGCATAACAGAACCACGAAGTGGCAGCATAAATGCATAAATTAATAGATTTAAAAATGTTATCCCATCTACAGCGCTTATATAGAATTACAGAGTTACCATGGATCAAGCTTTATGCTTTCCCATCAACAATATATATATTAAGTACAGAGTTAACACGGATCAAGCTTTATGCTTACCCATCAACAATATATAAATATATATAACAGGGTTAACACCGTTGAAGCTCAATGCTTCCCAACACATCATATAAATATATATATATAACAGGGTTAACACCCTTGAAGCGCAACGCTTCTCAGCATATAAATATATATATAACAGGGTTAACACTGTTGAAGCTCAACGCTTCCCATCACAGCATATAAATATATATATAACAGGGTTAACACCGCTGAAGCTCAACGCTTCTTAGCATATAAATATATATAACATGGTTAACACCGTTGAAGCTCAACGCTTCCCAAGCTATGTGTAGTATTTAAAATAAACAACAGGAAATAATTAAAATAGAACACCAACAAAGGTGTACAGGGATCCGCTCCCTTATCCATCCCTTCCCAAATACTACACGCAAACATCTATATGATTTAGGAATGCATCCAAAATAAACAGAACCCACGTAGGTAACAAACAATATCAAAAGAATATCCAGGAAATCCTTCCCCAAATCGGGATACACATTAAATTAAGATTATAATAGCAATGAAATATGTATCATTGGCTTTCAAACCTCTGCGCAATGAATTAAAGAGAGCTACACAATTAATATGATATATCTCCCAAGATAAAAGCACTCACGCAAACAACATAAAGATACATATAGAGCATCCGTTATCTCCAACATTCACGCAGGAAACATAAAGATACATTATACAAATCGATTTGCCAAGCTAATAAATGAATGTACAGGGAATATTTTCCCAAATCGGCATGCTCATTAGTTAATACTATAATAGCAATAAGATATATCTATCCACAGGGATTCACTCCCAAACACTACGAAAATTAACCCAAAGTGTCACTTTCTCCTTCCACAGAAAAACAGAGAATACGCAGGGTTTGTAGATATAATAAATGAAACAGAGAATAAGTAGGGTTTTAACTACCTGGTGTAGATGTAGAAAAGTGAAAACAGGGAATACGCAGGTCCTGAGACTGCTTCTACCCTAACATCGTAAATCTACCAAACATAAACCAATCTCTTGATTTGAAGCTTCTTCTAAATCTTTCACGCAGGGATTAGTCTCTTCTTGCAAAGGTCAATATTTTCTTGCCCTTACACTGCCCTTCTTCTTCCTGCGCCTCCCCTTCTTCCTTCAACCCTTTCTTTTAAAAGAACGAGAAGTAAAAACTTCCCAAGCACCGTTTCTTTCCACTCTTCTAGGGTGTTCCAGCATTGGATACCCACGTAGATTCTCCACCAGAACCACCAAAAATAAATAGCATAAACAAACTTTAATTAACAACCTGCCCCAACTCTCCTGCGTGAGTGCAATTAGAAGGGTGCTAATACTAGGTTAGAATAATCAAGTACATTTTCTCATATAAAAACATATGCTTATCAATAAAAGATACTCAATTCTATAAAAGTATACCATAAAAAGAACATATATATAAAATATATAGTAAAAGTATGCACTTCTATATATTTATATATTCTCATATAAAACATACATATATATATATATATATTAGAGTCAATACATATACCTATGTATTTAGATAGAAATAGTTATCATGCTTTAATTAAAATCCACCTAAAAGAGATACTCCTTTAGGTATATCTGTATATACATAAATACATCATAAATAAAATAACTTAACTCATGTTCAAAAGCTAATCAAATCCAAAGAGTACCGCGACCTCATCGACTTTAAAACTCTCCCCCTTGGAGGAACACCATCCTCGGTGTTTTGCCAACTTTCGCACTACTTCACCTATTCATCTTCCTTCCCTGCATTTCTTACCATATGCAATCACATTATTTTTCCAATATATTTGAAAAAAAAACAATAATCTTATAACAAAGGCATAATAAAGATAGGGTTTTTATAAATGCAATACTTATCTCATGTATTGCTCTGCTCCCTATCTTTGGCATTGCTAATGCTTTGCAATTTTGGTACCAGCTCTACCTGGTTCAAACGTTAGTTGCATAAAACTTATGAGCCACTTGCTCCTATGTATAGCCACTTACTGTTTGTTGTGCTTTTTCAATTTACCTGCAATGTCTTACTGACATTCCACTTATTATTTTACAATAAACAAATATTAAGTTTCACAATATGTTATTGAAGTTACTCAACTTCGTCCTGCATATGTATTCACCAAAATACATCATGCCCTTTCAAAAAAAATTAGCATCCCAACACTATATTTCTAAGCAAAATTTTATTTGCACATGTATTAGCATTTACAAGAGTAAGAAATAAGCAATTGCAAACATTTACCTATCTCGCAGGGTCCTCCTCCTGCACTCTTGTAGCGTGTCACTACCTTTCTTTTCAGCGTTTTAAAAATTCTCATCCTTGCTCTTAATTCTATAGCATGTGCATACATTGTTAAACATCTTTGATGTGTAATTCATGAATCACACACCGAATGTTCCACGAGTATGTAGACAATGATTAAGACATCCTTCATATTCAAAACAAGTAAATAGCACATTAAGTGAAGACTTAACAACATACTAGGTGCCTACCACACATCCAATGTAAAATAAAAGGGAAGTCACACATCACGTGTTTTTCAATACTCCACGTACTGTTCCCATTCAAAGCATTTGTATTCCCATAACATCTAAATGCATACTACAAAAAGTGATTACATCAATGCTCTTTTATTAAAATCATAAACTGGCTTCTGTAAAGAAACATTACTCTGAGAATTTGTTGTTTTAGACATTCTTTCACATGTATTTTCAATGCAACTTTCTTTCTTAGATGTACTTCTATAAAAAATTTCAAACATATCAAGGTATATGTATCATGTTCATAACATATCGGATGCATGGAAGTATCATTCTAAAATACCAATGGAATCATCTGCAAGTTTCTCCCGAAGCTTTGTTATAGATTCATGGTGCCTATAGTTTTTATATCCTGTAATGGTGAATAACACACCAAATGCCACTTCGAGTGCTTGTAGCTTAAAATGCATCATAATTTAACCAACACATCCAGTGCTAGTAACACACTTACTGTGTGAAAATAACAACTGATACATACAGTAATGTTATCTATATACTGGATACCATGTTACACTGAGATACTATACTAGGCAGTATCCTTTAATTGAATAGCAACTTTATTCAAGAATATCATTATTTCATTTGAAACATAATTGTATTCTCATCACAAATACATAAATTCAAATACACACATATTTGTTGCAATTTTATTTCATTGCGTACCTGTGGTATAGCGATATCATTGTAGCATCTTTCACATGCATCAACAGGTGGTCTTCAAGTTTTTCCACTCAATCCCTCTCGCTTGAATTCCGGAAAATTCTTTTTCCCCTCAAGCCCTCTCACTTGAGTCCAGGACAACTCTTTTTCCCCTCAAGCTCTCGCTTGAATTTCAAAAAATTATTTTTCCCCTCAAGCCTTCTCGCTTGAGTCCAGGACAACTCTTTTTCCCCTCAAGCCTTCTTGCTTGAGTCCAGGAGCTCTTTTTCCCCTCAAGCCTTCTCGCTTGAGTCCAGGAACTCTTTTTCCCCTCAAGCCTTCTCGCTTGAGTCCAAGAAAATTCCAAGCCTTCTCGCCATGCACCAAGCACAAAATTGATACTCAACACCTTCTCAGTGGCATGCCCCTCAGGGCGTGCATCATTCACATGACGATACCCAACACTCACCCAGTGCTCCTGATTTACAGAGTGCTCCAGGGACTTTTACGTCACTAAAACCATGGAACCACCTCTAACAGTTCTTCAGGGAATTGCACTGCTCCTGCATTAAATTGGTAGTACTCACACCTGAACACATCTCATGTTCTATACCCAACTGTAGGTGTTCCTTTCTGACACAAATTTGTGCTCCAGACTTGGCCTTCTCTTCTTCATTCTTCTTGCTTAGATTTATTTTAATTTAAGTTAACTTTATTTTAAGTTAGCTTTATTTTAATTTGCATGGCGCCTCCCTCCCCCTCCTTCTTATCTTATTAATGTGAGGGTTTTATTATTTGTACAGTTATCTTTTAATTTCTCTTGATGCTCTCAAGATTTTCACTTCTCTAATCATATTGTCTTATGTGCAAGCAACAATGTCTCATAACATCGTATTAGTGAACTCTTGGTTCTCATTGTGGCTCTCATGCCACTGTCAAGGCCACCCTGCTTTACCAATACAAGCTTTAATTTGAGCCTTCTACACATGACAATCTATTAAGTTTAACAACCATATAGAGGCATTCACTTACAGTGTTTTTTGCAAAATCCTTTTGGTTTGGCGATTTTCTCGCCGTTGATTAGCTTGGTTATTGAATGCCAAGCCTTTCCATTTGTTCGATCAATTCCTCGCACACATCAACCAATTATGTATATTATTTAAAATCTCATGGATGTCAATGGTCAATCACAAAAAACATAACCATCATATTTTTGTATCACATCACTTTACATAATCATAGTTCCTTGCAACTTAATTGCAGATATAAATTCCAGATATTTATCCTGTGACTAGATATCATTAATTTGATAAACCATAAGTTCAGCTATTTACTTATTTTAATCATGCTTTGAGTATATCTCTTCATGACATTCTATCACCATTCAACAATTTTTGTATATATACATATCTTATATACATTAAAGAAATTCTAGAGAACATTCTCATTCCTTACTGAACGTATCAAGGACAAAATCATAATCCAACTTCCATTTTTGTACGTCCATGTAGTACATAATACCAAAATGAAAGCATTACCTGATGCTTACAGTTTTAATCCACAATTCTTTTGGTCGAGGTGATAAAATACCTCACCATACAATTTCGCATTTTCATATATTATACAAGGAAGATGGATTGGAACATTTTTTTTCCTTGTTCTTGACACAAACAGCCAATACATTAGTCATCATAGATAAGCATACTCTTAACAAACTTTTCCCTACATATGATAAATATGCAAAAGGGATTCATGTTCTATTATCTTGTCTAACTACTCATATCCAAACAATTACTACTATAGGATAGCACAGCTTTAACACGTGTTCCCTAAAGCGATTGTATCTCTATCCTTTATCCAAGAGGCCATACAATCTTACTAGGAGGATGTTACTCCTTGAGTACTATATCAGATTACAAATTACTAGTATAATAAAGAATGGAACAAAACAGTGTTACCTCACTTTGTAATTTCATACCTCATGTTGAGGCTACATAGGTCCGAGTGCTGAAACTTAAGCGGTGATACCATATGTAACACACCCAAAATCCTCATCACATTCTAGAGGAAATGGGGTGATATTTTTTTTAACTTTGACTCCTTGTCGAGTAATAAATATGTTCTATACTCAATCATACTTGGTAAGTATAAAATTGACTACAACGATACAAGATTATACATTCATATGTTATATTACATTCTTTAGTGTAAAAGTATATCTTAAGCAAAGGTCCTTATTCAATAAGTTATATACTTATTCAACCTTTAGTCAACTTGTCAACACATCTTTACTGCAATAACGAAAAGCCTTTTCAAGCATAGAAGCATGCAAAACAAATCATTCTCAACCTCGTGATGTCATATCTTCTTAACATGGTTTTTATTAACAAGAATTCAACTAAACATTAGAAGTATGCAAGTGTACCATTATTCCCACCATAAGTCAAATGTAGACAAAGATATACACGTATCTATTAATATGACGACATGTCATAGTTTTTCTCCATTTAAACACTATATCAACAAGAGGTTATATCGAAAGGTGTAATTATAACTTAAGAGGATTTAGAGATGCTATGTTATCTTTCCTCCTTTACATCATTCATAAAGTGAATACAGTCCCGATTGGTCAACATGTTCCTTTTTTCAAATACCAACAATCATGCATACTTATTGTAAGAGACCTTTCTATTACAATTGTAACACCCCTTACTATTATTTAACTCTTCAAACTTGGGATGTGTCTTACTCTTCATCCGCATAAGATTTAAACTTTAAATATAGAGAACTTACAAGTACATATTTTTACTTCAAACAGAATCTCAATCATTCATCTAACCACATGCTCATACATTAGACATAATTTCTAATACATGTTCTAGACATAAAAAAATACTCTTCACTTATATTACTAGAATATTGTTAAAGATAGAATACTTGATTAATATTTTCACTTCCCTCTTTTCTGGCATCAAGGTACAAGATATATCAAGGATTACATTATCTTCATCGAGCATGCTTTTCTTACCAGTTGGGTAGAAATGAAAGAGAGTTTCCTCCCTGTATTCTTCTACCTGTCTACATCACACTTGTAACATTCATTAGCACTACCAATTCTAATTGATTTACAATTACACATATTTATTTAGGGGAAACTGTGTTGGGCAATGCAACGCTCCAACCAACCGTAGGCTCTCCGACGGCTTCTACTCAGTCCGTCCGAAGGCCACCCCCGGGATGGGAATGGTGATCCACAAATAGGATAGAGAATTTTAAGTCTCGTTTCCCTAGAACTAACCACATACAACCTTAATGGGTATTGCAGTGCTCCTGCAGTTCATAAGGTAGTGCTCCTACCTGAACACATCTCATGTTCTAACCTCTTACCTGACTGTGGTGTTGTTATCTGCTGGCCCAAGTCTGTACTCCAGACTTGACCTTCTATGCTCTATGGCACTTACAAGTATTCAAAGGTTTATATTCACGGAGATTAAGCCCTACACCATCAATACAACCAATGACATGTGCATTCATCCCATATATAACATAACCAATGCATACATCATGTAAATGTAAATGTGATTCGTAACATAACCAATGCATGTCGATTCCAATGCATTCAATGCATACAACATATTTAATATGAAATGAGTGTTGTCAAACAATATTCAGCATGCCAATAAGCAATGAAAGCATTCATCCAATGCATGTCGATTCAAATGCATCCAATGCATACAACATGCAACTAATGCATTCAACATGCAGCAAATAAATGTAATGCAATACAAGCATCATAAATATATATAAACCAAACTCCATGACTGTGGTGGCAGCATAACAGAACCACGAAGTGGCAACATAAATGCATAAATTAACAGATTTAAAAATGTTATCCCATCTACAGCGCTTATATATAATTACATAGTTACCATGGATAAAGCTTTATGCCTGCCCATCAACAATATATAAATTAAGCATAGAGTTAACACGGATCAAGCTTTATGCTTTCCCATAAACAATATATAAATATATATAACAGGGTTAACACCGTTGAAGCTCAACGCTTCCCATCACAACATATATATAGATAAATAGATAGATACATAGATATATATAACAGGGTTAACACCGCTGCAGCACAACGCTTCTCAACATATAAATATATATATAACAGGGTTAACACCGCTGAAGCTCAACGCTTCCCATCAAAACATATAAATATATATATAAGGGTTAACACCGTTGAAGCTCAACGCTTCTCAACATATAAATATATATAACAGGGTTAACACTGTTGAAGCTCAATGCTTCCCAAGCTATGCGTAGTATTTAAAATAAACAACAGGAAATAATTAAAATAGAACACCAACAGAGGTGTACAGGGATACGCTCCCTTAGCCATCCCTTCCCAAAGACTACACGCAGGCATTGATATGATTTAGGAATGCATCCAAAATAAACAAAACCAGGAACAAACGATATCAAAAGAATATCCAGGAAATCCTTCCCCAAATCGAGATACGCATTAAATTACGATTATAACAACAATGAAATATGTATCATCGGCTTTGAAACCTCTGCGCAATGAATTAAAGAGATCTACACAATTAATATGATATATCTCCCAAGATAAAAGCACTCACGCAAACAACATAAAGATACATACAGAGCATCCGCTATCTCCAGCATTCACGTAGGAAACATAAAGATACATACAGATCGATTTGCCAAGATAATAAATGAATGTATAGGGAATCTTTTCCCAAATCGGCATGCGCATTAGTTAATACTACAACAGCAATAAGATATATCTATCCAAGAGGATTCACTCCCAAACACTACGAAAATTAACCCAAAGCGTCACTTTCTCCTTCCACGGAAAAACAAAGAATACACAGGGTTTGTAGATATAATAAATGAAACAGAGAATACGCAGGGTTTTAACTACTTGGTGTAAATGTAGAAAATTGAAAACAGGGAATAAGCAGGGCCTGAGACTGCTTCTACCCTGACATCGTAACTCTCCCAAATAGAAACCAATCTCTTGATTTGAAGCTTCTTCTAAATCTTTCACACAGGGATTAGTCTCTTCTTGCAGAGGTCGATCTTTTCTTGCCCCTACGTTCTTCTTCTTCCTGTGCCTCCCCTTCTTCCTCCAACCCTTTCTTTTAAAAGAACGAGAAGTAAAAACTTCCCAATCATTGTTTATGTCCACTCTTCCAGGGTGTTCCAGCATTGGATACCCGCGTAGATTCTCCACCATAACCACCAAAAATAAATATCATAAACAAACTTTAATTAACAAACTGCCCCAACACTCCTGCGTGAGGGCAGTTAGAAGGGTGCTAATACTAGGTTAGAATAATCAAATACATTTTCTCATATAAAAACATATACTTATCAATAAAAGATACTCAATTCTATAAAAGTATACCATAAAAAGAACATATATATAAAATATATAGTAAAAGTATGCACTTCTATATATTTATATACTCTCATCTATATATATATATATTAGAGGCAATACATATACCTATGTGTTTAGATAGAAATAGTTATCGTGCTTTAATTAAAATCCACCTAAAAGAGATACTCCTTTAGGTATATCTGTATATACATAAATACATCATAAATAAAATAACTTAACTCATGTTCAAAAGCTAATCAAAGCCAAAGAGTACCATGACCTCATCAACTTTAAAACTCCCCCCCTTGTGGTTCACCATGCCCTTTTTACACTTTAGGTTGCATTGCTTGATCTAGTCTAGGTTGTAGGTTATGTAAATAGATAAAATTTGAGTAAATAACAATTTTACCAGAGATGGGGACATTACAGGTGATATCCTAAGTTTGGCCACTAAGATACCCGCATCAAGTGTGGATAAATGGTTTAGCTTGAGCGATATAGTGTTGTCTCCAAAAAATCTATGTGACTCTTTGTGGGGAGTAAGGCATCTATACATTGACTTTCATGTTCTTGGGAACTGCACCTTCTTATCTGGGTTGCCTTTTGACACTTTATGATAGCAGGATTTAAAAGTACCCTATAAGTCAACAATCTATTGTTTCATCCAAAGTGTAGAAAATTGGTGGTCGTTATTTGGATGCCTAGCCTAATCAATCCTAACCAAACTATAAATTTTCTTTTGACCTCCTGTGGAGGAACTTAGTTGGTTAAGAATTACAAGTGTTTCTTTTAAGGGTCCAAATTCAGTTAAGGATTGTAAAAGAGGTATTTCAAAATCCTACTTCTTTTTTATCCATCAAGAGCTCACAAGGTGTGAGATGAAGAACATGGTCAAAGTAAGAGAGTCTTTAGGTCTCTTAGTATGTGCTAGTGGAGAAACATGTGTGTAATAAGCAAATGATATTGTTGGTTGGAACTTAACTAAAGATCTAAGTAAATGCACATGTAGTTTCTACTTCAACTCGAAAAGATGCTAAAGGTGCTTGCAACTAACAATCTTGATCAAAAATTCTTTTGAAAATTAAAAGTGTGCAATGGAGATATTTCACACTGATCTCCTTTTTCTGATTCACCAATATCACATGGAATGCAAGGTGAAGAGCATACTTCGGGGTATTAAAGTCTTTAGGTCTTTGCTTGTGTGCAAAAGTTGAGTTACACTAATTTTCCTAAAACATGAGAAGTAAGCAAATGACATAAGATGTCAATACTAACAAATTCTATGAAATGGCATGCAAGATGTCTTGAAAACTGGTGATGACTATGAGAACCGTTGAAAGCCCCAAAGTATTTTACCTAAGCATATTTCGAGGGAAGACCCCTCTACTTCTTAATCTTGGCCTAAGTGAGCTAATTACTAGAGAAAGATCTAATTATTGCAATTTATTTTAATTATGGTTCATTAGTGAGCAGTGATTGGGACTGTAATATTTGAGCAAAGTATATAAAAATCAAATAAAAGATAGTAGCATAGGTTTTCCCAACTTAGATGCACTAGTAGCGTGGTTACAACACAACAGAGCTGCGTAAGCAGAGAAAATTACTGCGGGGGAGAACGTATGATCAACTGTGTAGTAGCACGACTATCGAAGGAAAATATGTGCAAGTAGAAGATTTAATGAACTCTTCTTGCCCCTAAATTTCAAGAACACCTTGTCACTAATATGAAATTCTCTGAACAGTCTACCTTTGTCAGCAAAACTCTTTTGTCTATCTTGTTCCACTTTCAGATTCGGTTTAATCTTGGCCACCTATTCCTCCATGTCTTGAAGAATTTCTGGCCCAACAATCAATTTTTTTACGGGCTTGTCTCCATTCACTAGAACATTGTAATCTATACCATACAATGCTACAAAGGGACTCATCTTTAAAGATGCGTGATAACCATTGTTGTAGGAAAACTATAGTAGGTACAGGTAGCCTTCCCACTTGGTTGACATGTCCATCACATACATTCTCAGCATGTCTTCAATAATTTGGTTCACCATCTCGATTTCCCCATCTATCTTCGGATGGTAAGTTGTACTGAGATTTAACTTTGTACCAAATTATTTGAACAAACCTCTCCAGAATTTTGAAGTAAACTTGCGATCCTGATAAAAAACTATTGCATTGGGAATCCCATGCAACTTGAAAATCTCTTTCTTGTATATTTCTACAAACTTTGCAGGCTTGAAAGTTGACTGTACATTTATGAAATGAGCTAATTTTTTCAACTTATCCAGCACAACCATGATGGAATCATGTTGCTTTGTTGTCCTGGGAAATTTCGTAATAAAATATATGATAACTCTGTCCCATTTCCATTCCGAAATTAGTAATGGATGTAATAATCCCACAATATGCCTACGTTCTGCTTTCACTCTTTGGCATTCTAATCGCTAATCAATCAACCTGGCCACTTCTTTCTTCATGCTTGGCTAGTAATACTCTTTCTTAACTATTGTCAAATTATTTTGGTACCCGGGATGACCTACATAAGGCACATTATGCATTTCTTGTAATATCATTTTCTATAATTCTCTTTTAGCTGGTATACAAATTCTGCCATTAAATTGAAGAATTTCATCTTCAACGAATGCATATTTGGAAAATTTTAATGGCATGTTTCCTACTTGCAATTCTTCCACAACCTGTAAGTACTAATTATCTGCTTTTGATGCTTCTTGCAACCTAATTTTCAAATCAGATTTCCAATTGCTAACAAATGAAATCTGCGTTACCTGACTTCTTATGTTGAGTGCATCTGCCACTCAGTTCTCTTTTCCTTTTATGTACTTGATTTCAAAATTGAATTCAATTAGGAATTCAATCCATCTAGCTTGGCTAGTGTTAAAATGAGGCTGCTCAAACAAGTATTTCATGATGTGATGATCTTCCTTTAACTCAAATTTGTTCCCCATGAGATAATGCCTCCACATCCAAAGTGCATGAACAATGGAAGCTAACTCCAAGTCATGGATAGCATAGTTATTTCCATGCTCCCTCAGATTCTGTGATTCATAACAAATTACATGCCCATATTGCATCAGAACTCCACCGAGTCCTTCTAGAGATGCATATGTACATACCACATACTCTTTGTCTAGATCTAGAATTTTTATGATTGGATCACATGTGCGTAACTCTTTCAAGACTCTGAAACTATCTTCGTACTTCTGATTCCAAATGAATTTCACACCCCTCCTCTATAAGGACATACTCAAATTTTCAATCCGAGAGAAAGCTTCTATGAACCTTTAGTAATAACCTACCAAATCCATAAATGATCTTACTTCCTTTACATTTCTTGGAGTAGGCCATTCATGTGTGAAATTCTAAATCACAGTAGATCATGGAGCTGAGTATACCTCACAGAGAAAGAATGAGCAGAAAAGATGAATCATAGTGAAAATTGCAGTAAAAATGAGCAGACAATTAATCATGCATGAGAACTCGAATAGGAACAGAATAATGCCACATGATCCAATAAATAGTATAGTCAACAATGATGTTACAATGGAGAGAATTCGAATCACCTAGGATAATTTGAGTCTCAGTCTGTCTAGCATAGGAATTGTCACCACTGGAGTGCTCCGGATGACCCAAACTTAACTCAACTGAACCAAAACTCGGTTAACTGAAGACACAGTCAGTTAACTGACCAAGGAGGGCACATTAGTGATTTTTTCATGCAAATCAATCAAAAAAGGGATCATGAGGCCACAATCAGTGGCAATCGGAGCATAAACCCCCCACAAGAGTCAGCTAAATCAGGTGGACTGAACTGGAAATACCAACATGAATACGTACCCTGAAGTAGATTTCCTATCAGTATTGTCTCCAAACTAGTCTGAGTTAGTAAAACCAACCAGATCTAGCTGAGCACCAGCAGAATAATGAATACCAAACTCTCTTGTACCTTGCACATAGTGCAAGATCCTCTTAGCTTCTTTCCAATGCAGCTCATGTGGCTCCTGCATGTACCTAGCCACAGCACCAACAACATATGATAGATCTGGTCTCGAATGTGTCAAATACAACAAGCTACCAATAAACTGTCTGTAAAGAGTGCTATCAACCAAGGGAGTAGAACCACCTTCTTCCAATCTAATGCCAAATAGGAAGGGAAAAGATGTGGCTTCACAATCATCCATATGAAACTTTGTTAGGAAATCAGATGCATAACTTTACTGTGAAATCATGAACCCTGAAGCATTTTGGGTTACTTCTATTGAAAAAGATAAATCTGGAGGTCCTCCCTCATATTTTTGGTGTGAGTGTGATGAGGGGGACCTGAAAGTTTTGTTCCTTGTGTATTGATGTAATAAGTGACGTTTATGTAAATAAAGACATTTTTGTACTTTATAAAAGTGGGTCACTTAAGTGATGTATTTATTAATTATTTTTATTATTGAGAAAAGTGCATCTAATGTGAACCATGGATCTCCTAATCTAATCCTAGCCATTGATTAGGTAGTTTATTTGGTAGTTAGGGTTAGTTAGTGAAAAGCAAAGTATAAAATGAAGTGAAAGGGACAAATGATATACTCACCATCAAAGAGAGAGGAAGAGGGAGATTGAAGAGAAAGGAGAGTTGTCAAGCAAGAAGGGCACAATTTCCAAGAGAGAATATCATCATGATTCCCTAGGAAGCCTAAGCAGGTTGTACAGAAGTAAAAACAGGCACATGAGGATACAAAAATCGAGGCAGAAAAGCACAGGTCCATACAGTTCCGTACAACATACTCTACAATAGATTTTTGGCACGATTTTCAAGGTTGGCACAGATTTCGAGGTTGGGTCTGATTTCTAAAATAATTTGGTGTTTATATAAATTCTTTCAATTAGGGTTGAAAGAGAAAAATTATATGTTTTTAGAATTTTTTTGTACTCTTCCTAATGAAAAAATTTCCTAGGGTTTTCTCCAAGTAAGGGGTTTCACTTGATCAAGTTTGACCAAAATCTCATGTGTTCAATGTGCTTGCATATTTTCAGTATTTGAAGTGTATTTGAAGTGGTGGTTTTACTTTCAAGATTTCTAAGTTAAAACCCTAGATTTTCAAAACTGTTTGACATTATACATGAATGAGAAAATTTCTATTTATGTCAATTTTTCTTCATGGTATCAGAGCCATATTGAAGTAGAGCAAGTGTTATTTTGAAGTGCAAAAGAGTGTTGTGGTTGTCTTTCAATTTTTTTTTGGTTGTAGGTGATTTCCATTATGAGTATCAAGTATGAGGATAGGTTAGATGGAGTATCCAACTATATCCCATGGAAAGTAAGAATCACTGCAATGTTAAAAGAATTGAGAGTTTGGAGTTTTGCTAACAGTACCATGACTAAACCAACAAATGCATCTAATCGGCATGTTAGTTACATTTCTTCTGATGAGGAGAGTGGATCTCTCCAAAGCACTAGCAGAAGACTCATCCAGTCACGTGATGGTGATGAGCAGGTTGATGAGGTTCAGGAATAATCTCAAGAGTAGGATTTTTATTTCATAGGTGGGCACTTGTCTCCGACAGACATTCTAGAGTAGGAGGGAGTTGCATCAGGAGTCAGTGGTGGAGATTTGGATGTTTCCGGATGGACCTCCCTCATTATGAGGGAGTGTTGAAAAAGATAATTATGTAGGTCCTCCCTCATATTTTTGGTGTGAGTGTGATTAGGGGGACCTGAAAGTTTTTTTCCTTGTGTATTTATGTAATAAGTGACTTTTATGTAAATAAAGACATTTTTGTACTTTATAAAAGTGGGTCACTTAAGTGATGTATTTATTAATTATTTTTATTATTGAGAAAAGTGCATCTAATGTGAACCATGGATCTCCTAATCTAATCCTATCCATTGATTAGGTAGTTTCTTTGGTAGTTAGGGTTAGTTAGTGAAAAGCAAAGTATAAAATGAAGTGAAAGGGACAAATGATATACTCACCATAAGAGAGAGAGAGAGAGGAAGAGGGAGATTGAAGAGAAAGGAGAGTTTCCAAGCAAGAAGGGCATGATTTCCAAGATAGAACAGCAGCACGATTCCCTAGGCAGGCTGTGCAGGTCGTACAGTAGTAAAACTAGGCACGTGAGGATACAAAAATCGAGGTAGAAAAGTACAGATCCATACAGCTCCATACAACATACCATACAATAGATTTTTTGGCACGATTTTCGAGGTTGGCACAGATTTTGAGGTTGGGTCTGATTTCTGAAATAATTTGTTGTTTGTGGAAATTATGTCAGTTAGGGTTGAAAGAGAAAAATTTTGTGTTTTTAGAATTTTTTTGTACTCTTCTTAATGAAAAAATTTCCTAGGGTTTTCCCCAAGTAAGGGGCTTCGCTCGGTCAAGTTTGACCAAAATCTCATGTGTTCAATGTGCTTGCATATTTTCAGTATTTGAAGTGGTGGTTTTACTTTCAAGATTTCTAAGTTAAAACCCTAGATTTTCAACACTGTTTGACATTATACATGAATGAGAAAATTTGTATTTATGTCAAATTTTCTTCAACTTCAAGACCAATGAATTGTTTTAACAGTCCTAGATCTTTCATAGCAAATGCTTTGTTTAAGGAAGACTTGATGTGCTTCAACCCAGTATCAAATCCATCGGTGATGAGCAAGTCATCCACATACAAAACAATCAATATTAGACATCCTCCCTTCTGTTGCATGTAAACATTGAAATCAGATTTGCATCTTTCAAACTTTTGTGATAGTAAGAAGGAATCCATATTTGCATACCATGCCCTTGGGGCTTACTTGATCCCATACATTAATCTCCTCAGTCTGCATACCAAGGAAGGATCATCAGTGTACCCCTGAGGCTGTTTCATGTAGATATCTTATTCTAAGTCACCATGCAAGAAGGCGCTCTTTACATCCTTGTGATTTACCTCCCATGCATTCGAAGCTGCAATGGCCAAAACAACTCTTACATAATGTTGCATTTGAATACCTTCGGAATCATATAGTTGTTGTAACTCCTTCTTGATGTAATCCCAACTTCCATTATCTAATCTGAGTGCCTTGATCTTCCTTCCAGTAGTGTTCTCAACTAAGGCTTTGAAAACTTTAAAGATTTCGAATGATTCAAATTTATGTTTGAGAAAGTAGATCTAGCAGAACCTAGAGTAGTCATCAATGAATGTCAAAAGGTACATGGATCCATTCATTGAAGCATTAGGCATCGGTCTTGAAACATCACTATGAATCAGATCTAGTATGGAGGAATCTCTCTTTGGCTTCCAAACATCATACTTTCGCTCTGGGTGCTTACCTACCAAGCAACCTTTGCAGATTCCTTGAGATAACTTTATGTCTGGAAAACCTTCAACCATCTATTCCTTGTGCAACTATTGTAGGTATTTGAAGTTTAGGTGTCTGAATATTTCATGCCAAATTCTACTTGTCTCATTTTCATGAGTCAAGAGAGCACTTTGATGTGAGTATGGGAATAAGCAGGAGAACTAATATGCCTTGGAGGCATGGTTTGCAACTCCTTTGGCTATCAGCTTCCCAGATGAGATCTCTGCAACCTCAAGTGTGTAAGGTCCAAATACTACTTTCTTTGGTGAACCTGTGTGTGTCATATGATAAGCAGAAAAAAAATTAGCTACTAGAGAAGGCACATATAGCACATTGTTGAACTTCCCATGCTCAAGCTATATTGTGCCCTTCCCTTTAGCAAATATTTGAGATTCATCTCCCATGTGTATGCTACTGCCATCGATGATATATAATGAATAAAATGGCTCTATGGAGGAAATCATGTGGTTGGAGGCTCCAAAATCAATAAGAAAGGCTTGGGATTGTGAGAATCCATCCTTCAATGCATGGCATCTCTCATGATCTTTTGACTTTCCACCTGGATCAATATTACTTGTGCCTTCAAGGAGGGTAATGTATTGTTGTTCAAGGATTTTTTCCATTTGATATATGGTCTTCTTCATACAAAAACACTCAGGATGGTTACCCTTCTTGCAGTATGTACACTTGGATTCTCAAATTTCTTTTGCTTGTCCTTCTTGGAGTTGGAGGCTCCTTCCGATGGACTAGACTTGGCATTCTACTTGGGTTCAAATTGCTTCTTTTCTTTTCCCTTTTTCTTCCCTTTTTCATTCTCACTTTTTGACTCTCCAGCCATAAGAGCTTGATTTTTGGAGGCCTTCAAGGCACCCATCTGAATCAATTTGTCTTGTTCTTGGATGAGAGATTCAGTGAAAACATCTAAGGATGACATTTTCCAACCAGGGATTGACAATCTCCCTGAATGGAAGGTAGAAACAAAGATGGAGAACTCGGGACCAAGCTTGCTCAGAATGGATAGCACCAACTGCTCATCCTTCTTCTCAATGCCACATTGCTTGCATTGCATGACCAAAGATTTGAATTTGGAAAAGAATTGCTGGATGGTTTCAAAACTGCTGGGTTGAAGAGCAATCAACTCATTCTCCAGAATATAT
Source organism: Larix kaempferi (assembly GCA_027924585.1). Classification (NCBI taxonomy): domain Eukaryota; kingdom Viridiplantae; phylum Streptophyta; class Pinopsida; order Pinales; family Pinaceae; genus Larix; species Larix kaempferi. Next base: position 3,555,213 of record BSBM01000254.1, read on the forward strand.
CCCCTTAGCTCATCTTGTTTTTCGAAGAGGGTCTCCAACTTCAACCAAACCTCTTTTGGAGTCTTCAATCCATCTAGGTGGAAGAGTAGACCTCTAGAAATATGAATATGCATGAAGCCAAATGCTTCATCCAATCTATTCAGATACTTGGCCTTCTCAGTGGTTTCTTGAGGTTCAACCTCCTCTCCCATTGTTACCATGTACAATGACTTGTTGTGCAACACCATTTGCATATCAGCCCTCCAATCAAGATAATTGAAGGGTGTCAGGATCCTGGGAGAGAGAGGATCATTCGAATTCTCCATTAGAGCTACTGGAGTGAATACAATGTGGTACTATTGCTACTAATGCAGTTAAAAACTTTCAATATCCTACAAAAATCTCTCAATTTTGGAGATATACTACTATTGAGCACTGCTTTAGGACAATAGGCACATTTTTATGGATCCTTCGCACCTGGTTAGACGTCAAATGATTTCTCCAATGAATTCAATACAATGGCACCAGGATTTGTTGTGGAAATACAGAGGCTTCTGGTGCACTACTAAAAGAAACTACTCAACCTACTCTCACTAAGCTTTGATACCATGTGAAATTGTAAATCACAGTAGATCATGGAGCTGAGTATACCTCACAGAGAAAGAATGAGCAGAAAAGATGAATTACAGTGAAAATTGCAGTAAAAATGAGCAGACAATTAATCATGCATGAGAACTCAGATAGGAACATAATAATGTCACATGATCCAATAATCAGTATAGTCAACAATGATGTTACAATGGAGAGAATTCAAATCACCTAGGAGAATTCGAGTCTTAGTCTGTCTAGCATAGGAATTGTCACCATTGGAGTGCTCTGGAAGACCCAAACACAACTCAACTCAACCAAAACTCGGTTAACTGAAGACACAGTCAGTTAACTGACTAAGGAGGGCGCATTAGTGATTTTTTCATGCAAATCAATTAGAAAAGGGTGCATGAGGCCAAAATCAGTGGCAATCGGAGCATAAACCCCCCACAAGAGTCAGCTAACTCAGATGGACTGAACTGGAACACTGAGTTGGATCCTAAAATATAGGGAACTAAATCAATTGGTCCTAAAATTATGCATGCAAGGCACATTAGGTGTCTGATGGATCCTATATGACATATGCACACCACTAGGGGGGAAATGACATCATCAACTACTAGGAAAAAAAACAATGCTAGGTAGGACAAGGATGGAGAATTAATTATCCTAACATCATGTATGGATTTTATTTTTGTTGGGTCCACTGCTACTCTCTCTTCTGAGATAATATGACCTAAATACAACAGTTGTTTTTGGTAAAATGAGCATTTGTTGAGCTTGGAATAAAGCTATTTTTCTCTCAGGATCTGCAAAGTAATCTAGAGATGCTCTTCATGCTCTTTTTCAGATTTGGAATATACCAAAATACCTTCCAGGAACACTATAATGAACTTGTCTATAAATTCTTTAAACACACCATTCACGAGGCACATGAAGGTGGTTGGGGAATTTGACAATTCGAAAGGAAAGACTGTATATTCATAATTCCCATACCTAGTTCTAAAAGTTTTTTTGTCAATGTCTTCATCTCTCATGTGCACCTGATGATACCCAGATCTCAAATCAATCTTGGAAACTACTTTTTCCCCTCTCAATTGATAAAAGAGCTCAACAATCCTCAGTAGCAGGTACCTATTATTGATTGTAGCTTTATTTAGTTGCTTGTAATCCACACACAGTATTATTGTGCCATCTTTATTTCTTAGAAAAAAAGTTGGAGCTCCCCATGGTGTCACATTGGGCCGTATATAATCTTTCTTTAATAAATCTTCCAACTGTATTTGCAATTCTTTCAACTGCAGGATGCTCATTTTTTAAGGATCATTTGAATCTGGAACAGCTCCAGGCACCAAATCAATTGTAAAGTCAATGTCCCACTTTGGTGGAAACCCAGGAACATCTTGGAACACATCCTCAAATTCTTTCAACATCGGGTATTCATTTATGCTTGGTTCTTTTCCAGCTATTATTTCCTCAGCATGTATAAAATACGACTAGCACCCTTTCTTGAAAAATTTCTTCATCTGTATGGATGAAATTTTCCTTATGGAAATTGGTCTCATAATGCCTTTTATCTGAACTCTATTCTTGTCCTCAACCATGCAAGTAATAATTTTATATGGAAATCCAAAACAACAAAATTATTTTCCATCCAATCCATTACGATCAACACATCATAAGAACTGAGAGGAATGATATCCAAATCAGTTTTGGTTTGATGCCCATTCATTTCCAAGCAACATTTTTCAACCATGGAAGTAATTTTCCTTTTCATTCTGATATCCAACTGTACCATTATGTGTTTGGGTATTTTGTCGCTCACTAATTTGCATCTTTCAAGCATATTATTAGTATTGACATAACTGTAAGAATCTATGGAATCAACTAAAATTAAAAATGGCAAGTCATTTATTTTACCTTCGATTTCAATCATATTTTTGGTGGTCTACTTTCTAGTTATCCGGGGCTGCATAAATCCGAGGCAAGCTTCTGGATACATACTCAACTGTAATGGCCTCTTGTACTTTATAAATGTTTCCCCCTTTGTTTGCTTTCATTGGACATATTTTTGCATAGTGGTCACCACCACAATTCCAACACTTAATCTGATTTGGCTGCCTTGACCTTGCATTTTCAGCCATCTTTGATTCACATGGATGCTCTCTAGAATACTAAGCTTGATTTCCTAGAGCATCAAATGGTTTGGACCCCTTCTTTCTTTGATCCTGATTGTCTCAGAGTTTTTCCTTTCCAAGCTTTATGCATGTCCTTATTACCTTTATTCGGCTCATACAAGTATTTGTATTTATATATGGTCTCTTTTAATTTGTGAGATTCATCATGTGAAATTTTATCCCTGTAGAATGATGGCATCCCACTCGAGAACCTCTGTATTTTCACCTTTTCATCATGGATTAAATCCTCATATTTCAACAATTCTAGGAATCTTCTCTCATATTCCTCCTTGGATATGCTTCCAACCTTGAGTTCAAAGAACTCTTGCATCTTCCTATCATAGTATTGCTGAGATAAATATTCATGCTTGAAATGTTTTTGAAATATGTCCTGGGAAATCTGCTTTTCATCAATTCCTTTCACCTGTTTCAACTGCTCCCACTAGGGGTAGGCTTTTCCCTGTAATTTGAATATTACAATTCTAGCTTCTTGGTTATCTGAGTAATTGTGTAGATGTAGATACTTCTTCATTTCCTACAACCACATCTTAGCAATTTCACCCGTTTTCTCTCCATTAAAGGTGGGAGGTTTTAGTTTCTGAATTTCACCCTGTAATGGGTCTTCTTCATATCTTCTTTTCTAGTATCGGTTAGAAAAGGAATCTGATTTTTCTTCTTAATGTTGTTTTTTATAATGTCTCTCATCATATTTTACATGAGTGTTGCCCCATTTTACTAGCATCTATGTCCCTAGAGTGATGAATCCTCTTTGAATGGCTCCTTCTCATATATTCTCCTCATTCCTCGTTTACCAATGATGCAAACACATGCTCCATTTGATTCTCTAGCTGAATCAGATTTTGGAGTACCTGCATATTCACTTGATTTTGCTACCCTTGATTATGAAAAGCATTTTATTTTCAGTTTGTAGCCTTCTCAAGGCTTGGATCATTTCCTCTGCCCCCAATTCATTCTATTCATTTATGTGACCATTTGACTCTATTTTGCGCTCACCATTTCCCATTCCACTAGACATATTGGACAATTCTAGCTCAGTAGCCATTTCCCATTATTTGTTTAATAAGTGGGCAATTTGAAATTTTATAGCAACCTGCAATTTCCAACTATCGCTAACAATCTGAAATTCCTTAAGTTTTGTTAGTCTCTAAGAATATAAATATACATATGTGTAAAAATTAATTTTCATCATGCATAATAATTTCATTTTCAAAATTTTAAATGGACACACCAAAAAATTTCAACATTAAAACTATGCTAGTGACATCCAGTCACTACAATTTTGCCCAAAGACCAAGTATTGAAACCTTGCTTTGATACCACTCTCCGATGATCCCCATCACTACATACTCAAAAAATGCACCAGGAAATTATTTTTTATATGCAACTACGTATAAATAAAAACTATATATATATAAGACTTCTTACTGCGTATATGAACTTATGCACAATAGCAGAAATCTAAACGTGGAATAAACATCTACATGTACACACATGTAATTTTATTCACGCTGCTAGTACGGTGCTTGAATTGTCCACACAGTCCAAGCACAAATTGGAGTTCCTATTTCTGAATTTTAATGAGGCCTTTGCTTAATGAATCTTATACTTACATATAGATACTTGTTATATACTTTTTGGGTTTGATATTCACACTTATAGGCTAGTAGAATCCTTTCACCCTTTTAAAACCTCACTTGACATATAATCTACACAATCACCATTCACTACTAGAAGTGTTATGTTTCAGTAGAAGCCCATCCAAAGCAGAATATAGAGGCACTACTGAAAGTGTTAGGTTTCGGTAGCATCCCATTCAAAGTAGAAAATAGAGGCACCATCGAAAGTGCTAGGTTTTGGTAGCATCCCATTCAAATCAGAAAATAGAGGTGCTACTAAAAGTGGTAGGTTTCGATAGCAGCTCATTCAAAGAAGAAAACAGAGGTGCTACCGAAAGTGATAGGTTTCGGTAACATCCCATTCAAAGCAGAAAATAGAGGCACATATGCAAATCAAAGACAAGATTCTGAGGAACAATACTCCAAGAAGGGTGTCTATCCCTTCAACGCTTCAGTCAGGAAACCATTAGCTGAAACATTCTAACAGTGATTTTCCATTGCATTTTTCTTTAAGCATGATCACATAAATTCTGTAAGAATTCTATTCCTCAAAAAAATTCATACTAAGTATTTTTTTCCTGTAGCATAGACTCTTATGGAAGATGTTAAGCAACAAATTTCCAAAATGAGCATCAAAAGAGCATAAATAGATCAGAAAGATTACTCCACGAATTTATTGAAGAAAATAGTTGAATAAAAAGCCTCTTCAAGGGGGAAACGTCCTTATACAATGTACTAAGTACACAAGACAAGACAAGACAAGATACTCCAAATGAAAAGGTCTCATTCCTATATATAGGAGACTAAGGGGTACAATCACAACTAACTAAACCAAGTCGATGTAACTAATATAACCATACTAATGACAATTACCACTAATGGACCAAATCCAACATCAAAACTAATGTAATGAACCACAATATAGGGGTAAATGTGCCCATATTAAGGTCTTAAAATGCCCCTCCCCTTCAGATAAGTGTTTTCCTCAACGCTTGATTAGTTGTGGATGCCTCTGTATGAAGGACTCATCTTCCCATGTCGAATTTTCAATTGGTAAGTTCTTCCACTTTATGAGGTACTCAATAATAGCCCGATTTTTTAGCTTTTTGGTCCTTGTTTCAGTGATTTGTTCATGTTCCAATATGAATTTTTCTTCTTCATCAAGCTACGGAAAGATTGTTTGAATTGGGATCTTGTCTCCTATTACCTTCTTTAAGCAAGAACATGGAAAACTGGATGTACTCTTGAAGATGAAGGGAGCTCCAATTTGTAAGTCATACTACCAATCTTCTGCAACACTTTATAAGGACCATAATACTTGGGTGCTAATTTATTGTCCTTATTTAGTTTCTTGAGAGACATCTTCTTGTAAGGTTGTAGCCTCAAAAATACCCAATCCCCTTCTTCAAAACTCCTTTCACTGTGATGTTGATCAGCTTGTTGTTTCATCCTATTTTTTGACATAGTTAGCTTGTCCTTAAGTATCTGGAGAACTTCTTGTTGGTGCTCTATGTGATCTTCCACGACTTGAATGTTAGATTTTCCTCTTAAGGGAGATGTGATATATGGAGGATGGTACCCATAAAGTGCCATAAATGGAGATGTTTTACCACCATTCTTCCAAAGGAAACCATTTCACCCACTGTGTTTGTTTATCATATGTAAAGAAACGAAGATAGCCTTCCAAACACTTGTTCACTATCTCAGTTTTCCCATCAGATTGAGGGTGATGATATGAACCGTGATCCAATTGAGTACCCAAACAAGAAAATAATTCAGTCCAAAATTTTCCAATTAAAATTGGATCTCTATCACTTACAATAATCTTCAGATTTCCATGTAACTTCTGAATAGTTTCCATAAAGGCTATGTTGTTGCTGCAACCTTATCCCCAAAATTTTCTTAAAATTGTAGGGCCCCTCCTTCTATTTTTTATTTACTTAGAATTTTGTTCATCTTGATAAGTTTACTTTTGTCACTCAGAATTTTTTGAAAAAACTAGTGAAAAAGGCAAGTTTCTAAATCGGTGTAACTTGCATTTTTCCGTCGAAACGGTCGGAGCAATTTCCCAAGTTCCACCAAAACGGTCAAAGCAATTTGCCGAGTTTTTCCACCGAAACGGTCAGAGAAATTTCTCGAGCTCCATCGAAACGATCGGAGCAATTTACCGATTTTTTCCGTCGAAATGGTAGGAGCAACTTCCTAAGTTCCGTCGAAACAATCGGAGCAATTTGTCAATTTTTTCCACAGAAACGGTCGGAGCCACTTCCCGAGTTCCGCCGAAATGATTGGAGCAATTTTTTTATTTTTTCCATCGAAACGGTCAGAGCAACTTCCCAAGTTCCGCCGAAACAGTCGGAGCAACTTCCTGAGTTCCGCCGAAACGCTTCGGCGAAGAATGGGAAAGATGCCGATACGCTTCGGCGTAAAAATGAATTCGTTGTGATGCTTAAGGAGGAAATAGTTAAAAGATTTACATCGGAATGAACTTGACCAATTATTTCTAAGATATTTGAAGAGTTAAAACCCCGAATATTTTAGGGGAAAATCCAATTTGTTTACATTTTTATCATTATTTGGCTCCTCTAAAACGATTGGTCTGCAATAAACCGTAGCTATAACTCTTCCAAAAAATAAATACGATTGGGATAATGAGACCATGTTTGAAATCGAAGACATCTTGGTGACCTTTCTTAGAGTGTTTCCATAGGAAAATCTAGTTACACTTTGGCTATTGCACACAAGTGGACATTTTGAAACATAGCCAACATAACCAACATCCACCAAGCACCATGGAAGTAATGAATATTCTGACTTCATTTTTCTGTAAATAATATTGCTAAGGGATGTCTTTACACGCTTCTTAATTCTATTGCTTTAACATTAAAATTCGCTCACACATTGATTCAATGTCTCATCAGGATTCATAAATGTGAAAAAGGGGTGCCAAGCGGAAACTCAAGATAGCTAAATCAAACTCTGACATAGGACTTGTTTCAAACACTCCAATGGAGACTATATTTGAAGACACCAAAGCAGCGATAGGAGTCATCCTGGAATACAAATGGGGTGAACTATATCATCTCATCAGAGATCAGAATGTACCCGATGCATCCATCAAAGAGATGATGGTGTATCAAAATATCAATAAATCTAGTCTCCACAAAATTGTTTCCAAGTTCTGAAGTCATCGGATGGATTCTACCTTTCATAGTCATTGGCACAAGGATTATCTCCAACACAAGAGGGGAAGGATTTGCTTCGTTCCAACCCGGTCACATCGCTGCGGAACATAGATTACCACCGCCCAAAGTCATGATGATGGAGGACTAAATCAAAGGTGTGAATATAGACCACTTTGAATACGCCAAGAAGATGATGATCCCAGGGAAGCAACTGAGGTAGAGAGCAAGTGGAGAACACGACAGCTACAAATCCGCAGCAGAAGGAGTGATCAGTGTAGAGAAGGAATTATCCTATCATGAAGTGTATTTGAAATTATTAGAACCTCTCCAATGTAATATCATATTTGCAAAGGCAGAATTATGGATAATTACCTCTCCAATTTAGAGGGCTCGCCAGGAAATTAATTTTTTAATTGTAATTAATTACATTTCTTGTGCAAACACTAGAGGACGAATTGGGGGTAGTCCAAAGGTTAGGGGTAGTTGAAACGAACGGTCATGTAAAGACAAAACCTATTGTAATATAAATATAGGGGAGGGATACTGACTAAAGGAATTTTGCTAGCATCATAGAAGCTGGACATTTTGTAAGAAAACTACTTTTCTGCTAATGAGAAGGACCTGTTTGCTGGGAAAAGCGTGCACAGAGATATTTTGCCTGGAATGTATGGAATGTCAAATGTGGAACTATTTCTTCTGTAATTCTTAACTCATGCCGTGAGATTGTTCTAACTTTATTGAATTACTTCAAATGGTGATGAATGATTTCATTTTATGTGCAAATGTTTATGTGTTAACCGAGTAATAAATTGTTTTAATTAAAATCGGAGCTATCTTTGATCATTTTCTACTATGAATGTGCATACTTTATCTTAATGGCTATCTGTTGGATTTGTATAAGCATTCTCAGCTTATTACTCTTATTTAAACTCGCTCCTTGCAAGGATAGATTAGTTATTCTATTCATGTGCATGCTGTGGGATATTTCTAACTTGGTTGAACTATTTCAACGGTGATGAATGATTTTAATTATCTGTGCAAATGTCTATGTGATAACATAGTAATGAATTGGTTTAATTATAATCAAAGCTATCTTTCTATTTTTCCTGCTGTGAATGTGCATACTTTATATTAATGCTACTTGTTAAAATTGTGTAAGCATTCCCAAATTATTACTCTTATTTTCACTCCTTGCAAGGATAGATTAGTTAGATTAGAATAGAATTAGCGAATTGACTAGGTAGAAGTGGTAAGACGAGAGGTAAGAACCTACGCATCACATTGGGAGGATTATGCCTGTCAATTCTAGGTTAAATACATTAGTTAGATTTGCATAATCATATTTTAAACATAAAATATAAATGGTGGGCCAGGCCGCAACCAGTAAACAAATTAAACAAACATAAATATGGTAGCCAGACCGTTAACCGGACGGATTCCCTATACCAAACAGTGAATGATCTAATTTGGATTATTCATTGGGGAGAATCCCTACTGTCGATGCTAGGATTTTTCGGGCATCAACAGAATTGGCGCTAGAAGGAGGGCTGGATGACAAGCCAGCCTATGTGAAGTCATTTTTGCTTAAGTTGATGGATTACTAATGGATTTTTCCCTGATCCATGTATTGGAACACGCTTTCGGCTCGGTGAGACCATCCGGAAGTATGTCTGAAAAGACAGTTGATCTCTTGTCGCATTATAAATTTGATGGTTAAGGAAACACCTCTGCATTTAGGCATATTGTTTGTTTTTATGTCACTCGTCGAAATCTCAAAATTGAGCAAGATGCTGAAATATGCAAGTTTTTTACCCTCAGTTTCGAAGGACGAATTAGGTCTTGGTTCAAAACGCTATTGCCTAAATCTATTCACAGTTGGAAACAGTTCATGGAATTTTTTATCACTGCCCATGAATACTATGACTATGAGGAATTATGTGTTGATCTTGAAAGGATTCGAAGAAAGGAAGGTGAGTCAGATGACGATTTTATTTTGAGAATGGCTCATATTTTTCATAGGTTTTGTGAAGAAGACAATCCCAATGAAGAAGAATTCATTGACTGGGTTTTATACCTCCTTGATTTGACTGAATATGATGAATTTTTACTTGGTGATGAAGGAAATGGTAGTTGCTTGAATGATACTAACCTGGGACCTTTGGACCAAGGGATGTTAAATTCTAGTGGGAAGGAAATTATAGAAGAGATTAATTTCCCAAACAACCTTCTCAATGGGTCTAATATACAGAATGAGTGTCCACTGTCTTTTGTAGGTGTACATGAAGAAATTTATACTCCATCAGAAAGTGGGTTGAGTGGAAAATTTTGTGAGAAATATTTGAGACATGTGGATGAATTAGGTTATTTGGATTTATTGGATGATGATTTTCCCATGACGCCTATGTCTGAAATTGTGAAAGAGGATAAATCAGTGTTTACTGAGAAAATGGATGATCCAATTGTTGCAGACATGCTGGATTGTAATAACCATTTTGTTGCTAAAACACGACAAAATCATGTTGATTTGATTAATAATTTGTTAGCTTTAGATTCTCTGGAACATCCAAGTGTTCAAGGAAATTTGTTTAATCATGAGGATTCACATTCTGAAGATTTTTACTCTATGTATTCAGACTTGTTTGCTGAAATTGTAAAAGAAGATGAATCAACATTGGATCAGAAAAATGGATCATCCGATTGTGGAAAAAATGGTGATTGATGGTTGTTCTATTGTTGAAACACATTTTGAACAAGATCATAATGCTTTGACTGATAATTTATTATTGGAGAAGCAAGTAAGTGATGATTTCTTTGAATATGCAAAAGTTAAAAGAAGCTTTTTCAACCCAAACATAGTTATAGACTGTACAACTAATGCAGAAGCCAAGAATATGCTTGGATTGAATAACCTTGAATCTGGATTTTGCATGTCAACAAATGTTGACAAAGGTGAATATGTAGAGGTTTCTAATGATCACTTTGAAGGTTGTATTGAAGGAGAAAATTTCTTCACAAATTTTTTCAATGAAACTCAAGTTAATAGTGATCGTACTGGTGATGTGGAACAATAGGAGGCTATCTATGATCCTCCATTATATCCTAATGAAGATGGAATTTTGATATTGAAGAGTTTCATGGTAAGGAAAAATGCATTGATGATAATGATGAGGCACTTAATCGTCTGGTGATGGTCATTTTGGGTTCTCACATCATTAATCCACACTCTAAATCCAGTAACGAGACAATATCTATGAAAGCTGACTTTGGATTTTCATCACATGGTCCTATGGACATACATTATTCATATTCAACTTTTTCACATGAATCACATAACTTATATAATGATTTTCATGAGTATGTTGATATATGGCTGGAATTATCATTTTATAAAAAATTCCCACAATACAACATGGACTTGATTTTTTCTGTTGTGTAGGACTGGTGTTACTTTTCTGACCTTGAATTGCATAATGCATCAATCCTACAGACCTATGCATGGTATTAATTTCCCTATGGGACTGAGGTTCCTTCGATGGTTGCATTGGGTCTATGATTTTACTTAACTCTGTTGAACTAGTAAAGTTGGGTTCAGAGTACCGTAGTTTTATTTTTCTAAGTTTGCGGAATAAGAGTTTCACTCACATATTTTTTTTTGTATAGGCTAGCTGCTAGTTAGTTGTTAGGTTTTGTTTGACAGCTTATATTTCCCCCCTCTACTATCATTTTGTCCCTTTGGAAATGAAGATGATACCCTATTATGGACTCAACTGGGAATTCATGAGGTATGTGCAGGAGATATCTCAACTGGATGCATTCAATGTTTTATGAGAAGGCGCATAAACAACACATTCAAAGCGGGTCAAAGTTGAACAAAGTTTGGATATGCAAAACTATTGGTTTGAGAAAACATTCTATGTTTTTTACTAAGTGGGATGTTATCAAAAGTAAAATTAGTGTTGGTACCATTGGTGATATAAGTGACGATGGAAGAAGAAAACAATTTGTCTATTAAAGGTTGAATCATCAATGAGCTATCACTGAGGCACCGATTGAAGAATCAAAACACTTTCACGAATAATTTTGAAATGGTTGATCACACAAGGATTTTTTCATTAAAATTTCTATTCATCACAACATGGTGACATAAAATCATCAATACAAATGGTTTAAACTGATTATGAGATCCGATAGCCCATAGATCTCTAGCTAAAAAGTTTGATCGTACAGAAAGTCATGAAGCAATGTTGAGTGGTGAAGAAGGAAGATAGTTTCTTATTAACAGAACAGTAACTCATAAGATGATATTCGGGGTAAAGAGTTTGATATGGTGAAGCCTCAGAGTAACTAATTGGTAAAGGGTACTTGGTTAGAGTTGAAACATTCTTGTGAGTATAATTGTTTTGTCAACTCAACCATAAGATTTGGGTAATATTACATTAGAAAAACTCTAGTAAACTTTATCATGTTTTTAGGTGTTTAGGGAGTAGGGTTTCCATTCTATCTTATTGATATCTCTTACTTCCAAATAAATGTGAATGGCACATCCAATATTTTACCATTTGAAATGCATTATGAGATTGAACTGATTAATTGATATGGTAATCTTGCATCTGAATTAATTGTCAATGATTATCAGTAAAAGGTAATAACAACAGGAGTTTTATTACATTATTATTGCCTCCCATGATTTCATTACTCTTATTCAATTCTATTGTTTTGACAGGTATTTTCTAGAAGGAAGTATGCCAACTAATTAAATACCTCGCCCAGATTCATAGGGAAATAGTTTGTCACTTAGCAAATGATCCCTAACAATGTCTTTTCAATTACATTAATTTTCGAGTCATTTTGAAACTACGTGATTATTGTTGTAGTGAATTAAATCAATCTGATCGTGCAATGCAACTAGTGACATTATAATGAAATCCTTAGACACACTTGACCTCATGTGATGAATCTTAACAAATGCTGAAATCTGTGGTAATGAGACTCCTTCTCATCCCCTGGAACTACCTTGGCTTGTTCTATCCTTCATTCACCCTAATAGTTGGCCCAATCATGACCCACAAAGTGAGCTTAGTTTCTTTCATGTTGACACAACCCTCAGGCTAGAGCTATCAGAATTTTTTTGGGGAATTTTCTATTGGAACACTTAATCAACTGTATGTTGGATATCTTGAAGCAATATCAAAGGTTTAGGTGGTAAGTGAATTTAGGAACAGTTTTGAAATCATCAAATAATGTTGGGCGGTAAAATGTTGGACTGAGGGATGCTTGTAATCTGGCTTGGCTTATTTCTTGTTTGTTTCCCTAAAACCGTGTTTTACTTGTCTTCAAATTTCCACATAATTTAAGGTTAGCCTTGATGATATGATATTTGGTTTTGCTTGCATCCCTTCGCTGGTGTATCTTGTTTTGAAAGTAAATCTAAAACAAAAAATAATAATAATAATAAAATCGGGTGTGCTCGGATTTGATCTAAATTTTTGGCTTGATTTTGATTCTGCTAATTTACAACCAGATATTTATTCTATACCTTTCTATGTGATCAACCATGATGGAGTCTTCCAGTACGTTTCCTAGATTTATGGGAACCTGTTGTACATAAATAATTTTTTGTTGATCCTTAGCTTGCGTTTGTTTTTCATTTATTTTCTTCCTAGGTTAGTTAGTTTCAACCTTATCTCGTTTTGGTTTGATTTTTCTTTGCTTGATTGATTTTTTATTGATTGAAATAAACCTCAGCTCAACTTTCAGAGTGATGTGCAAAATTGCAGACATTTGAACACTCCCATATGAAATGATTATAATCACAGAAGGATAAGAATTGGATTTGTAATAACAGGAGTTCTTTTTGTAACAACAATGTCATTAGTGATTTTAATTGTTGCTTTGTTTCAAAAGGGGAAAACCTACTTCGTGTTTCATATTGTGTCAATATAAACCCTGTGAAATAACAAAGATCCGTGAATTCTAAATTACTATATTGGGGCTTCACTCACTTACACGTAAATAACCATCTCAAGTAGCCTATTATAACTGACCCATGGAAAGGAATAAAGTCTTATGTATGGCAATTAAAATTATCCCATGCTACGAAAATTACAACCAAAAGGCTATAATGAATATTCAAAAGTTATAAAGGTTCCATATCCATCAAGGAAATGGTATGGAAAATAAAATACATCTAATCAAGAAGATACACCGGATGATATTCCAGAAGGTTCTTCTCCGTCCGTGAGTATGACCAAAAACAAAACTCATCACTCACACAAAAAAATATTATGGATCGAAGAACCCAACTCAAAAGTTTGAAGACTGAAGAAATCTATTTTGAAGGACTCAGACGATAAAACTCATCAAAAGAAAGCATCCAAAGGAATGCTAGTAGCATGAGAATGAAGAACAAACAAATACATCTATCTGATTTTATTACGATCCTGTAGAGTCACATGTATAGGTAACCAAAAGATGGGACTAAAAATGAACTCCATATTTTGGCCTCAGCGGAGTGGTCAAGAAATCTGGTCCAGGTTGCCCTATCTCCCGGAATGAATGACCAATATGATACAAGCAAGCATATCTCCCTGTATAAAACTTTGGCCCTTTAAAATACTGGAAAATTGATTAAGGCATTGTCTTACAATTAAGATTGTTAACATACAAGCAATTGTGATCTTCAAGGAGAAGTTGTTCAGAGCTTTGTGTTCACCATCTAGTCGCTAATTGTTGCTGCTGAAACCTTATCCCCGAAATTTTCTTAAAATTGTAGGGACCCTCCTTCTATTTTTTATTTACTTAGAATTTTGTTCAACTTGATAAGTTTACTTTTGTCACTTAGAATTTTTTGAAAAAACTAGTGAAAAAGGCAAGTTTCTGAATCAGTGTAACTTGTGTTTTTCCACCGAAACGGTCGGAGCAATTTTTTGAGTTTTTCTACCGAAACGGTCGAAGCAATTTCCTAAGTTCCGCCAAAAAGGTCAGAGCAATTTGCCGAGTTTTTCCCTCGAAACGGTCGGAGAAACTTCCTAAGTTCCACCGAAACGGTCGGAGCAATTTGTCAAGTTTTTCCGCCGAAACGGTTGGAGCAAATTCCCAACTTCAGTCGAAATGGTCAGAGCAATTTGCCGAGTTTTTTCGCCGAAACGGTCGAAGCAACTTCCCAAGTTCCGCCGAAACGCTTCAGCAAAGAATGGGAAATATGTTGACATGCTTCGGCGCGAAAATTAATTCGCTGCAATACCTAAGGAAATAGTTAAAATACTTACGCCAGAATGGCCTTGACCAATTGGTTCTAAGATATTTAAAGAGTTAAAACCCCGAATATTTTAAGGGAAAATCTAGTTTGTGTACTTTTTTATCATTATTTGGCCCCTCTAAAATGATTGGTCTGCAATAAATCGTAGCTATAACTCTTCCAAAACATAAATACGATTGGTATAATGAGACCATGTTTGAAATCGAAGAAATTTTGGTGACCTTTCTTATCGTGTTTCCATAGGAAAATCCAGTTACACTTTGGCTATTGCACACAAGTGCACATTTTGAAATGTAGCCAACATAACCAACATCCACCCGGCACCATGGAAGTAATGAATTTTCTAACTTCATTTTTCTGTAAATAATATTGATAAGGGATGTCTTTACACGCTTCTTAATTCTATTGCTTTAACATTAAAATTCGCTCACACATTGATTCAATGTCTCATTAGGATTCATAAATGCAATAAAGGGCTGCCAAGCGAAAACTTAAGAGATCTAAATCAAACTCTGACATAGGAGTTGTTGCAGACACTCCAATGGAGACTATATTTGAAGACACCAAAGCAGCGATAGGAATCATCCCAGAATACAAATGGGGTGAACTATATCATCTCATCAGATTTCAGAATGTACCCGATGCATCCATCGAAGAGATGATGGTGTATCAAAATATCAAGAAATCTGGTCTCCACAGAGTTGTTTCCAGGTTTTGAAGTCATCGGATGGATTCTACCTTTCATATATGTTGGCACAAGGATTATCTCCAACACAAGAGGGGAAGGATTTGCTCCATTCCAACCCGGTCACATCGCTGCTGCACATAGATTACCATCACCCAAAGTCATGATGACAGAGGACTGAATCAAAGTTGTGAATATAGACCACTTTGAATACACCAAGAAGATGATGATCCCAGGGAAGCAACTGAGGCAGAGATCAAGTGGAGAACACGACAGCTACAAAGCCGCGGTAGAAGGAGTGACTAGTGTAGAGAAGGAATTATCCTATCATGAAGTGTCTTTGAAATTATTAGAACCTCTCCAATGTAATATCATATTCGAAGAGGCATAATTATGGATAATTACCTCTCCAGTTCAGAGGGCCTGCTAGGAAAATAATTTTTTAATTGTAATTAATTGCATTTCTTGTGCAAACACTAGAGGACGAATTGGGGGTAGTTGAAACGAACGGTCATGTAAAGACAAAACCTATTGTAATATAAATATAGGGGAGGGATACTGACTAAAGGACTTTTGCTAGCATCATACAAGCTGGACATTTTGTAAGAAAACTACTTTTTTGCTAATGAGAAGGACCTGTTTGTTGGGAAAAGCATGCACAGAGATATTTTGCGTGGAATGTGTAGAATGTCAAATGTGGAACTATTTCTTCTGTCATTCGTAACTCATACGGTGAGATTGTTCTAACTTTATTGAACTACTTCAAATGGTGATGAATGATTTCATTTTCTATGCAAATGTTTATGTGTTAACCGAGTAATAAATTATTTTTATTAAAAAGAGCTATCTTTGATAATTTTTTGTTGTGAATGTGCATACTTTATCTTAATGGCTATCTGTTGGATTTGTATAAGCATTCTCAGATTATTACTCTTATTTAAACTCACTCCTTACAAGGATAGATTAGTTATTATGTTCATGTGCTGCTGTGAGATCTTTCTAACTTGGTTGAACTATTTCAATGGTGATGAATGATTTTACATATATGTGCAAATGTCTATGTGATAACAAGGTAATGAATTGGTTTAATTATAATCAAAGCTATCTTTGTGTTTTTCCTGTTGTGAATGTGCATACTTTATTTTAATGGCTATATGTTGGATTTGTATAAGCATTCTCATATTATTACTCTTATTTTCACTCCTTGCAAGGATAGATTAGTTAGATTAGAATAGAATTAGTGAATTGACTAGGTAGAAGTGGTAAGACGGGAGGTAAGAACCTACGCATCATTGGGAGGCTTATGCATGTCAATTCTAGGTTAAATGCATTAGTTAGATTTGCATAATCATATTTTAAACATAAAATATAAACAGTGGGTCAGGCTGCAACCGGTAAACAAATTAAACAAACATACCTATGGTAGCCAGACCGTTAATCCTACGGATTCCCTATACCAAACAGTGAACGATCTAATTGCTATTATTCATTGGGGAGAATCCCTACTATCGATGCTAGGATTTTTCGGGCATCAATAGGCTGCAACTATTGTACTTTCATTAAAAGGGTGAGAGAGTGCACAAAAGTGTGCATACTTCGTGAGTCTATCAACAACCACCATAATAACATTGTTTTCTTTGGACTTGGGTAGACCTGTGATAAAATCCATGGAGACTTCCTCCCAGCGCTAGAAAGGTATGTCTAATGGTTGTAGAAGTCCTCGGGTCTTAACTATTTCACCCGTATTATGTTGGAAAACCAAGCATTCATCCAAGAACCTTTGAACATCAGATTTAATACCTTCCCAAAAAAATTTCCTTCTTGACCCCATGGTAAGTTTTCAGGAATTCGGAGTGCCCACCTATAGGAGAGGCATGTAATTCTGAAAGGACCTTCTTCTTGAGTTGGGATTTTTTGCATAAATATAAGCAATCCTTATACCATAGTGAATCATTTTTCCACACAAAAGTATCTGATACACTGGGATCGTTCTGTAGCTTTTGAATGAGCGTCCACACTGATAGGTCATTTTTTCATTCTTCCTTTGCTGCTACTACCCAATCTAGTTGTAGAATGGAAATGGAACAAAGTAATGCCCCAACATATTCATCTTTTCTAGAAAGTGCATCTTCCACCACATTATGTTTCCCCTTTCTATTGATGATTTCAAAGTCATATCCTAACATCTTGGTTACCCGCTTTTGTTGCTCTTCCGAAGATAGTCTTTGTTCCAAGAAGTATTTTAGACTATCATGATTTGTTTTGACCTTGAAGTGCTTACCTATTAGTTAAGGATGATATTTCTTAAGAGCGTGTAGTATTTCCAACATTTCCTTCTCATAAATGGGATTCTATAAGTTCTTTCCCTTGATTGGATTACTTGTGAAAGCACGTGGGTGTCCTTGCATTAGAACAATGCTAATGCCATTTCCTTAAGCATGACATTCCACAATAAAGGTTTTTGTGAAGTATGGTGTGGCCAATATAGGAGTTGTGCACATTGCATGTTTAAGTTGTTCAAAAGCTTGAGTTTCCTCTAGAGTCCAAGAAAATGCATCTTTCTTCAATAATGTTGTTAGAGCTGTTATTCTTCCATAATTTCGAACAAACTTGCGGTAGTACCCTGTTAGACCTAAGAATCCTCAAAGATTCTTCGGGGTTTTGGGAATAGACCATCCTATCATGGCTTTAATTTTGTTAGGGTATACCTTGACACCTTCATGAGATACAATATGACCCAAATACTCTACCTCCTTCACCCCAAAGAAACATTTGGAAGGTTTTTCATATAGTTGTTGCTCCTGCAGTAGTTGTAGTACCTTTTCAACATGTTGAACATGTTCTTCCCAAGACTTACTATATATTATTATATCATCAAAGAATACTATCACAGATTTTCTAAGAAAAGGCTTGAAAATTGAATTCATCAAACCTTAAAATGTAGAAGGTGCATTCGTGATACCAAATGGCATGACTAGAAATTCATAATGACCTTCATGAGTTCTGAATGTTGATTTTGGGATGTATTCCTCCTTCATTCTAATTTGATGATACCCAGAATGAAGATCCAACTTTGTGAAGAAAATTGCTCCATGTAAATCATCTAACAATTCATTAATGACGGGAATGGAAAACTTATCTTTAATGGTGATCTTGTTGAGCTCTCTATAATCTGGACACATACGCCATGATCCATGGGGCTTGTGTACCATTACCACTGGTTTAGAGTAAGAACTTTGGATAGGCCTAATTATGCCAGCCTCTTATAACATTTCTTCAACCATACTCTCAATGTCACTCTTTTGTCCATAGGGGTATTTGTAATGTCTGATGTTAGGAGGAACACTTCCTGGAATTAAGTGAATAGCATGATCAAAATATCGGATAGGTGGAAAACCTTTTGGAATATCTTCAAATACCTTGGAACATCTAATGAGTATAATTGTGAAATTACCCCTTGATGTCCCTTTTTCATCAATTTTTCCATACCATTAAAGCTTATCACCTTGCTTGGTTTCCTTGTGATACCTTATAATTCATATTCCTTTCCTTCCCATAAAAATTTCATGAAAAGCTTCTGAAAATTAAAAGCCACAGTTCCCAAGGATTGTAACCATTGAACTCCTAAGATAACATCAACACCACCCATTGGAATAACAATCATTGGACTATTCAATACATATTCCCCCATAGTAAGATTTATATTATGGAATTTCCATGAACAGTTGATAGTTCCTCCATCTGCAATCATTACTTGAAACTCTGGTGCTGGATATACAAAGAAATTGAGAGCTTTTGTTAATTTATAGTGAATGGAATTATGAGTACTACCAGAATCAATCAACACTGTTACCTTTTTCTTTTTGATAAATCAGTTTATCTTGAGAGTTTGAGGACTGCTAATTCCAACCAGTGCATGACATGATATGGTGGGAGTAATCTCTTCTGAAGTAGTATATTTTATTTATTCATCTGGAGATGGCTCTTTTTCTTTTGGTTCTTCCTCTTCACAGTCTATGTAAAATAATTTATTCTCACCACACTTATGTCCCTTAATATACTTGGTGTCACAATTAAAGCATAGGCCTTTTGCTCTTCTTTCCTCTAGTTGTTGAGGTGTCAACCTTTGGGGTGGGTATGTGTTGGAGGTGTCTTTCTAGTAGCCATCATCATATTTTTACTTTCAACCTTTCGTTCCATCATGAAGGCCTTCTCCAAGGATGGTGGTTCAAAGAGACTCACCTCATGTTGAATGTTATCCTTCAAGGTGCCAATAAAGAGATCCAACAGATTATCTTTTGAAATGTTCTTCACTCTAAGACTTAGCTTTTGAAACTGTTTGATGTGCTCTGTAACTGGACCTTTTTGCTTGAGATTTATTAACTGGCTGAAGAAGGTATTGCTATTAATATCCCATAATGTGCAATCAATTCTTCGGTGAATATAGACCAAGATATAATAGAGTCATTTTTACAGCCACAAAGCCATTGGTACCATACAAATTAATCAAGCTCTAAATATAATGATCCAATAGTTACCTTTTGCAAAGTGGGAACCTGGGGTAGATCAAAGAATTGCTCCATTTGGAATATCCATGTTATTGGATCATTGCCATCAAACTTTCTCATGTCAATATTGGGAAGTTGGGTACCCCTTGGTGACCATCCCTGATGACTTCCATTACTAGAATAATTTCCTCTTGGAATATTCTTATTCATGGAATGTTTCTCAACATGACAATTATCTTTATCCTCCTTAGTATCCCGGAACACATCATCACCTATAGGAAGAGTATCCCTTGATGTTTGTATGAGATTAGAAATATTTGTCATATTTCCCATCAACTTCTCCTCTAGATTGAGTAAATCAATTGTTTTCACCATATTTTCCTCCATTTTATTCAACTTATCCTCTAAATTATCCAAATCATTTTTTTCACGGACCCTTTAATCATATCTTCCAACTAGGAAACTCAAAAAGAGAGATCTTCCCTTTCATCATACATCGAGGATGGATCCTCTGGTGGTTTGGATGGAGTGTAAGTATCTACACTTCATTTTTGTGGTATTTTGAACAATATAAATAGATATCGTACCTTAGGTGTCATCACAGTTATATCCTTCTACTCAAAGTTATTCAAAATTAAGAATCGGGTACCTTTTCAAACCCTGATTGGAAGACTGTTTTAAGGCTGACTTGAAACTAATGTAAATTTGAAATTTATGCTCCTATGGGTCTGAAACTTCATTTTGTTGTATCCTGATGTGTCCTCTTTCCAATGCCATGGGTTTGACCTAACTTGGATGTACCAATAAGAATATATTGTGAATCTCCCAACACTTCTTATTTTTTGTCTTTCCAGAATATCGAAATTGTATGGCCTGCCACGTGTCCAATATTTTGTATATGAGGTTGAAAACCCTACCAAAGATACTATGGTCTGTCTTATTTCATATTCAATATATCTTGCTCAATTTGGATCTTACATTTCCCATATATGACCGTTTTTTCTGAAAACACTTGTTTTGGACTAGTTAGAAACCCTAGATTCTGGGGTGAATATCTTCAAACCTGTAATGTTTCGGGATATGAAACGTGGACCATAGTTAGTTCAGCCTTTTTTCTAGATGGGTTTTAAGTCTCTCTCTTTGAACCCTTGTAGAAAAAATCTTATGGCAAAAATTCCAAAATGACTCGTTTTGAAGAAACCAGTCCCGAGGAAAGGGCTCTGATACCAAATGTTAAGCAACAATTTTCCAAAATGAGCATGAAAAGAGAAGAAATAGATCAAAAAGAGTACTCCACGAATTTATTGAATAAAATAGCTGAATAACAAGCCTCTTCAAGGGGGAAGCTTCCTTATACAATGTACTAAGTACACAAGACAAGACAAGACAAGGTACTCCAAATGAAAAGGTCTCCTTCCTATATATAGGAAACTAAGAGGTACAATCCCAACTAACTGACCTAAGCCTTCGTAACTAATATAACCATACTAATGACAATTACCACTAATGGACCAAATTCGACATCAAAACTAATGTAATGAACCACAATATAGGGGGGAATGTGCCCATATTTAGGGCTTAACAGAAGAGTACATATTGGTTATAAATAAGCATTCAAATTGCAATAAATGGATAAAACAGGGCAAGGCGTACTCTTGGCATAACTTAGCTTGGAAATGTTAGGATATTCCTATACTCCATCCTAGTCCTAGCAGCATTTTCATTATTTGCATTTTCAGTCATGCATGCACTTTTAGGGTTTGCATGCATTATTTAGCGTTTGCATTCATTTGCATGCATCCCAGTCATCAGTCCCAGCACCTAGCCCTCAGTTAGCTAGCCCCCGGAGCTTCCTTCCACTCAGTTTCATCCCGCCTAGAGCTTAGTGCGCCCTCCTTTCACCTACTGCATGACAAAGGTGCCCTTCTTCACCTACCAGTCCAGTTGTCTTCAGTTAACTGAGTTCTCTCCTTGATTTTAGGCTTAACTCACTCTTCACTGACCTTACCACTTCGATGGACCTCCAGTGTGACTAGACTGCTCATTCTGACTCCAATTAGCTCCTCATGCGCCCTCCATTGAGCCTCCTTCATTTAGTTAGTGCCAGTTACACCTACCACATTCAATTAGACTCAGTTTGACTGATGGTTGATAGTTACTTGAGCATTGATGACTCCACTGATGATGAGATAGACTACTAGTTGTGCTCCGATGACACTCCAGTGATCTTTTGATCACTCCATGAAGGCTAATTCAAATTGCCACCTTAGGCATTCGAATCCTCATGCATTGTACTATTTATTTGTCCATATTGTGATTAATTAATTAGTGTGTGTGAAGTATTTTTGCTTCTATCCAAGTTCTACTGTATTATTATTATGTTGCTCATTATACTACATTGACCACTCTTCTTCTATTTTCTTGCTTAATCAATTCCTTTCTTGTGAGGTATACATCATCTTATAGATCTGCTGTGAGGATTTTCACATGGTATCAGAGCATGTTGAGAGTATTGTTTATCTCCATTCCTGAGAGTTTTTTGCAGGTTATTATCAAGATTTTGAGTGTAGCAGTTGCAGTAGTTTCTGCATTTTTGCAGCAGTAGCAATTGCAGATATTCTCTATTGGTTTTGCAGGTCTTCTACAAAACCAAAAATGATGAATGGAAACCAAAAATGATAGCATATTTGAAGAGCCATGATCTCTTTGATTGTTATTTTGAAAGAGAGTTCGAATCCTCTGAAGAGAATATTGACTGGTTGAATAAAGGTGACATGGCCTTTGGAAGAATGATGCTTGCTTTGCCTAAATACATTTTATACCAAATCATTGATGATGTTGAAACTCCAAAAGAGTTATGGGCCCATCTGGATGAAAGATTCGGCAAATAGAATGAAGGATTTGGTCCAAACCCCTTCAAGAGCAAGCAAAGTGATGCATTCTCCCTCCTTGATGATCTCATTGATCATGAACCAGTATCAAACACATCTCATATTGAAGTTGTCCACAAAGAAGAAGAACTTGCAAATTCTACACTCATGCTCCAAATTTCTTCTCTTTCTGTGCCAGCTCACACTCTAGATATTGCAGAAGGTCCTAAATCCTCTCTTGCACCAGAGTCTATTGGTCTGCATCATGATATATTGAATGTTTCGGAGGTCAAATTAGCTATTGGAGGTAATGCATTCGCTCTCCTCAAGCAATCACCTCTTATTTACTACTATATGATCATTATTCCATGCTTTCAGAAGGTTATTGAAGAATATGGCTATTGCCATTCGCTTGGGATAATTTCTCATGCACATCATGGTTTTGATCTCACCCCTGTTGGTTCAAAGGAAATCTCAACAAACCATGGCCATTCGCTTGGGATAATTTCTCATGCATTTACTGGTTTTGATCTCACCTCTTATGGTTCAAAGGAGATCTCAAGAAACCATGATTCAAGTCTTGGATCTAATTTGGATTCTAAGTAATTACTACTTGGGATAATTTCTCATGCATATGATGGTTTTGATCTCACCCCTGCTGGTTCAAAGGAGATCTCAAAAAACCATTTATCAAGTCTTGGAGCTGATTTGGATTCCAAGCAATCATTATTATCTGATGGTTCTTTTTGGCATAATCTCACCCATGATGGTTCGAAGGAGAAGACAAAAGACTATCTGCACATTCATAGATTTGATCCTACCTCCACTGATTCAAATCACAGGTTCAAGGATCATCCTCATACTTTTGGATTTGTTCTCATCACATTTGATCTAAAGAGCAAGTACAAGCACATGCTTTCTGAGCATGATCCACTTCTTCCCAAGAAGAAGATACCTCCAAACTTATGACCAAGCATCACACCTACTTGAGTTTGGAACATTTATTTTTGTGTGTTCCTTATAGTCTATTTTGAGGGGGGGTATTTTTCCCATGAGGTTTTCCCCATTTCCTCGGTTTATTGACTGTTATTATTATTCATTGTATTGGGTGACCTTTGGTCTTAGTTACCAGGGCCCAGGATGGATTAAGGGGGGGTGTTAGGATATTCCTATACTCCATCCTAGTCCTAGTAGCATTTTCATTATTTGCATTTTCAGTCATGCATGCACTTTTAGGGTTTGCATGCATCCCAGTCATCAGTCCCAGCACCTAGCCCTCAGTTAGCTAGCCCCCAGAGCTTCCTTCCACTCAGTTTCATCCCTCCTAGAGCTTAGTGAGCCCTCCTTTCACCTATTGCATGACAAAGGTGCCTTCTTCACCTACCAGTCCAGTTGTCTTCAGTTAACTGAGTTCTCTCCTTGATTTTAGGCTTAACTCACTCTTAACTGACCTTACCACTCCGATGGACCTCCAGTGTGACTAGACTGCTCATTCTAACTCCAGTTAGCTCCTCATGCGCCCTCCATTGAGCCTCCTTCATTTAGTTAGTGCCAGTTACACTCAATTACACCTACCACACTCAATTAGACTCAGTTTGACTGATGGTTGATAGTTACTTGAGCATTGATGACTCCACTGATGATGAGATAGACTACTAGTTGTGCTCTGATGACACTCCAGTGATCTTTTGATCACTCCATGAAGGCTAATTCGAATTACCACCTTAGGCATTCGAATCCTCATGCATTGTACTATTTATTTGTCCATATTGTGATTAATTAATTAGTGTGTGTGAAGTATTTTTGCTTCTATCCGAGTTCTACTATATTATTATTTT
The DNA here is from genome assembly GCA_027924585.1 of Larix kaempferi. Lineage (NCBI taxonomy): Eukaryota > Viridiplantae > Streptophyta > Pinopsida > Pinales > Pinaceae > Larix > Larix kaempferi. Next base: position 3,579,938 of record BSBM01000254.1, read on the forward strand.
GTTGCTCATTATACTGCATTGACCACTCTTCTTCTATTTTCTTGCTTAATAAATTACTTTCTTGTGAGGTATACATCACCTCTTAGATCTGCTGTGAGGATTTTCACAGAAAACGATGGATACAAGAAAACCAAATTCTACTCCCCATAACCAAACAAAGCTACATAAATTTTGAATTGGTTTTTGTGTTGGGAAAAAGTGAACGTTCCAAGAATGTCTAGAACTTAAGCTATAGGAATAATGTTTCTGAAAGACTTCTTTGGAAGATTTTGCTAAGCACTTTGCATACAATTCTGATAATGAGTAAATAAATGAAATGGAAAAGGAACCTACAATGATTTCTATGCCCTTGATGACTTAGAGATTTCAATACAAGAAAATTCTGAATAGGCATCGAACTTAGCAAGTGAACATTCCGACCAACTGGATTTCTCAAGACTTGAGAATTTGGAAAAAGAGTGAATCTCGCTTTTATAATAAACTTGGATAGTTAACACCATAACAAATTCCAATTTCATATTTGACTCTAAAATTAGACATACAAGATTCTCAGTTTTCATAAAGGATTTGGGGTTAACACTTTCAACCAATGCTGAGTTTGCTCAAGGCTTGGAAAATAAATACACATAAATCCTCGATTCGATTAAGGCTTGGAATGCAACACTTCCATCCATTTGGTTGTATTTATAGAATTTATGCACACTAGAATTTATGCACACTATATATATATATATATATATATATCACCACAATCCAAGCATGAGAGCTCGCGCCCTCATTCTCCAAGCATATGGATAATATATACATTATATATATATATATATATATCTATCACCACAATCCAAGCATGAGAGCTCACGCCCTCATTCTCCAAGCATATGGATAATATATACATATATTCCAAATACCAATAATGCAATAGCCATGGTTGCACCCTCCAAAAGGGATCGCCCTCATTTACCATTTACCAACAATACTATATAATTTTACAATCAATCCAAAGGGATACCACTCAAAATAATTAAACAAAAGATAACTTTCAAATGAAGGGAAAATCCCTTCAAGTGTTCACATATAAATAGATAGATGCCAACAAAAAAGAGAAAGTGATGCCCTCCAGGAAACAATCAAGCAAGGAGAGGGGAGACGCTCTCCCACTCAAGTCCAATATTAAGGTAAATATATATAATATACCATGGCAACAAGCTCGCAACCGAATGCAAGGAGTATTGGATTTGTGCCCTTCACCTCCATACACATATAATATGAAAAATCCAAAGGCCATTTCCTTCTCATCAATCACCAACATTATATATAAATGTAAATACAAAATCGAAAGGCCACACCCTTCTCATCAATTAATAAATAAATAGTGATTTACCAAACCAGATAAGAGTGCACTCTCTAAGAGGGTTTCCCTCTCATCATCTGCAATTAGTATTAAATAATAAACAATAGTCGTGCAAACATTATGAAACTATGCCCTTTTATCCACGACGGTGGATAGACACATAATGTAAGTGCAAACATTAAGAGTTGTGCCCCCTTTATACACGACGGTGGATTAATACACAATGAACATGCAAACATTATGAAATTAATTCATTCCACAAAACATAACAAAAAATTAATTCATTCCATGAAACATAACAGAAATTAAACAATAAAGACAATTGAATTCAAACCATAATTGGATTTCCATCAATTTCCCAAGAACATTAAAACTGTAATAGAATTTTCAATAGAAAACTTATCTGAAATTCACTTGAATGGTGCAATTGGCTACATGTGAGGCACACTCCTCCCAGCCATAGGCACAGTGAGCTCCAATACTCTCAACCCGGCTGCCACCCTTGAGCTGGGACCAAGAAATTCACCAGGAGCACTCAATATTTTCACTAAAACTAGTCGAGCACTCGCCCAATCCCACACTCACAACAGTATTTCAAGGGACAAACTAGAACATGGATACAACCAATTCAATATTAAATATTCCAGTCCTTCTCTCAGTATCAATTCATCAAGCACAACCATGGATCAACCCATCCACAGGAACCATGACATCAATGACAGAATTGCTACTAAGAATAGTCCAACGCCATCTACCATTTCATTGGTTGTTGCTTCACAAGTAAGGTTCCCCAACCTCAACCAACAATGAGCATAAAGGCATGGTTTAGCAAAGTTCCAAGCTTCAAGGTATTCTCTAGTAGCTCGTACCATCTAATTTTTCCAGAGCTTGGTTTCCAAAAATTGGTAAGGTAGAAAGGTATGGAATGAATAAAATTTCCTCCTCTAGCCTTAGTGTTGTTTGCATAAAACTTTAGACCCACGTGGTCTCTCCCCCAAGAGACCCACCACTTAAGCATTCAATTCTCCACCTAAGAACCTACTTAGGATTTAAGCAAGAATTAAAGGATTTATATCATGGTTTAAGACTTAATCTCTCATAAAGTAACTTTTTTATTTTTATTTTTAATTGAGTCAAGGCCATATGACTTACCCCATGGGACTTCCTCATATCCCTTTTACTCTCACTGGTGAATAACTTGGTTCCCCCATACTATTTTGGCGTACCACCTCATATGCATCCAGCTATATATTTTATTTTTAAATATAATTGTTCATGTACATGGTCACATGTTCTGGCCTCCAATCCACTTAACTTAGTATTTACAACATACACAATTAAAAATTCTAGGTATTGAAACCAGGGGTATTGTAATATGCAAGACACCCTATATACCAAAAGACAATTGCAGCAGTAAGAAGTCAATACTTTTGTAAAGGAATGAAGAAATATGTTGTTGAGTATATAGACAGGTGCATGGAATGTCAGAGAGTAAAAGTGGAGCATAGACACCCAGTAGGTTTGCTACAACCACTACCACTACCAAAATGGAAATGGGATGTGGTGACCATTGATGTCATCACTAAATCTCCTAGGATAGTAAAGTAACATCACTCCATCATGGTAGTCATGGATAAGTTAACGAAGAATACCCACTTCATTCCAATCAAGTCAATGCATAAGGTAACTAACATAGTAGAGATTTATATGAAGGAAATTTCCAAGTTACATGGTATACCAAAGGCCATTGTATCAAACGAAGATCCAAAGTTTACTTCAAACTTTTGGAAGGGTTTATTCAAACTTGATTTGGAACAAATTTGAATTTGAGTACAACATATCATCCCCAGATAGATGAGCGGACTGAGAGATTTAATCAAGTTATTGAGGATATGCTAAGGATGTATGTGCTGGATTAGTGATCTAAATGGGAAGATTACTTGGCATTGGTGGAGTTTGCATACAATGATGGGTATCATGCTTCTTTGAAGATGAGTATGTTTGAAGCCTTATATGGAAGAAAGTGCAATACTCCAATCAGCTAGGGAAATCAAGCGGACAAAATAGTAATTGAGCCATAATTGCTTAAGGAAATCAAAGAGAAGATTATAAAGATCAAACATACCAAGGAAAAAAATAAAGATCAAACATAATTTAAAGACAGCATAAGATAGACAAAAAAGTTATGAAGACAAAGGAAAATTAGCAAGATAATCCAGAGTTGGTGATCATGTGTACCTGAAAGCCATGCTAAAAAAGAGTTCATTGAAACTCAAAATTTGTCCTAAGCTAGCACCTGGATATTGTGGTCCATTTGAAATGTTAGCTAGGATAGGACCTATTGCATAGGAGCTTGATTTTCCTGATTTCATAAAATTGCATAATGTATTTCATGTGTAGTTATTGAAAAAGTATATACGTGATCCTAACCCAATTATTGATTGGGTTGTTATTTAGGTAGAAATAGAAGGAGATATTCTGATGCATACAATGCACATAATCGATGGGAAGATTATGTTGTAGAGGAACAAATTTGTAGTGCAAGTAAAGGTCCACTAGACCCATTACATCCTTGAAGAAGAAACGTGGGAATTGGAGGATGCGATGTGGGAGGCATACCCACAGTTGTTTTGAAAATTTTGTTGTAATGTTCTTGTACATGTACATAGTGGTAATATGCATTGAGGATGGTGCATAAATTAAGGGGGAGGGAAATGTAACGCCCCATTTTTAACCCCAAGATGTAAATACGATGTAATTATGTAAAGGATAGAACCCAGATATTAATGGTCTAGGATGACCGATTATATTGTAAATTTGTACATTCTTCTTTTTAATATAAAAATACCTAACAGTTGCAAGTGAAGAAGGATGAAGAAGAGATGGGGGGACTATGAATCCACAAGTGGGGGAAGTTATAGGGGATAAGGGGTGATGACCCTAGTGGAATTTAATTATGCCTTAGCTTTCATTAACCTTTTTAACCCAAAGTCCCTTAACCATAGTTATGAGGGTCATTGTAATTAATCATGGGGTTAATTATCTTAATTAAGAATTAAGAGGGAAAAGTGGCATCTTTTGGGGAAGCCGTGTGTTAATTCAAAACCATACAAATTTAATGTTATAAACTCACTTCATTTAGGATTCATTCATTCCAGCATCCAGGGAGGAAGAGCATCTATGCCATAGTAGTTCTTGTTGGTAAACCAAAGGAAGATTAGTTTTCTAGAAGTTAGCACTTGAGTGCACCCTCATAAACGACATCCTAGCTACCTTGATAAACTAATTCTCAAGATTAGGGAACCCGGCCTCTAGTATGACATCCTTGGAGCCTTTTCATGAATACTTCCTGACCAACTTGTTCTGGAGTGCCAAAAATGGAAGGGGACAACCCAAGGGACCGTGGTGTAGAGAAAGGGGTACCTACCCTAGCATTGTGTAGGTCAATGGGGAATGAGTGAGGGGTTGGGTTCATCTATGGATGGGGTTACCTGCACCACTTGGGTAAAGGATACGTTCCCTTGGGTGATGAGAGGGGTCTGGTTGTAAATTGAAGAGGAAGAAGGTGAAATTCGCCTCTTGTGGATTGATAACTCCAACTTAGGGGTGACATCCATTAAATAAAGAAAAGTCCTAACAAAGTGCCTACTGCTGGAAGGAACATTCTTAGCTTGTAGTTGGTTGGAGGATATTCCTAAGATAAGTTCCAAATTGTGTATGATTGTTGAGGTTTATAATTTCTGCCATGTGTGTATGATTAAATTAATATTGTTGAATTGTTTATATGCATGAATTATTAGAGCATTGTTTGAGTACATTTATGGTAGGAATAATACAATAAATTCAATAGGTATTTTGAATAATCCACAGTTATAAATTTAAGAATATTTTCTTTTTAAAATTCATGAAATAGATGTGAATGGAAGTAAAATTGGATTTTTGTATCAAAGAGAAGAATTTACGCACAAATTTCAGTGCCTTGTGGTCTCAACATTGTAAAGAGGATACTAGGTATGTGGCAAAACTTCTCAAAACATGAATGCATGTAATAAATTCAAAATGGCGTTCGATAAGTTGCACCCATAAAAAATTCCTTAAAAGGGTAGGATCGTGAACACGGTATATGTCATTGAGTTGTGACACTGCCAACTGTGAGTCTAGGTGGACCACCAAACTTTGGATTTCATTTGATATGGAATCCAATAGAATTTTGATTACAACATTGTATTCAACATTGGTTACTGAACCCAAGCATACTCTTCTTAAGCTCAATAGTTGTCTAGTGGGGGAGTAGATCACCTAAGTAGCATAGGTGAGATTCTGAGTGTGATGGATAGAACTATCCATGAGGCCCACAAACATAGGGTTTTTCAATGTTATTTTTTAATCGAGCACAAATTACAATAAGTGGTGGCCTAAAATAAAAGAAAAAAGAAAAGTAACTTAAACTACTTATAGTACAACAAGTCAAAACCACTCCCCAAACATTACTACCTAGGAAGAATCCCTCTTAAAATAGGGCCCATTTCTAGGCTCCTTCAGCATATTCCCCTCAAATTCTTCCAAATCATAATCCCATTTACAAAGGGCTCACCTCAATATGTAAGGACATAGCCACATTGAATTGAATTTACTTCATCCTAACTCATCATTGTCTTGGACATAGACAAGTACCATATCTCCTTCAGAGAAGATATGATGGTCAAACTAATTTATCATACTGAGCTTTGAAGCATTTCTTATGTGCCCCATTTGTAGTGGCCGCATCTCTTCAATGCTTTTCAAGTTGTTCCAAGTACACTAGGCGTTCTTCCAAAGAGATTGTCTCAAGCAAGAGCTCTATGGCTAGATTTAAAGAAGGGATCTCACATTCAATAGGTAAGATATATTCAACTCCATGTACAAGTTGAAATAGAGTAAACCCTGTGGAAGACTTAACTAAAGTTCAGTATGCCCAAAATTTAAAATATAACATAATGTGCTAGTTAGTTTTACTCCTACTAATTGTTCATTGGAGAATGGTTTTCAAGTATTTGTTAACAACCTATACTTTTCCATTTTCTTATGGATATTAAAGTGAGGATTGGTCCCATCGAAGCCCTAGCTCGGTTGTTAATTATGTCATCATTTTATTTTGAAAGTGAATTCCATGATCAATGACAATCTCTTTGGGTACACCAAATCTAGCGATAACCTGATTAAATATGAAATGTTGTGTTATTTCACCTTCAATTTTAAAGGTTTCCATGGCTTCAATCCACTTAGTGAAGTAGTCTATGACCACAATAATGTATTTATGAACTTTTTTCGATGTCAGATTACACATCGTGAAATAAACCCCCCATTTTGTGAAGGGACCAATAGTGATAACATGATATAATGGAGTGGGATGCACCCGCATTTTCCTAGTGAACATTTGGCATGGATGTAACTTTTTCACTACTTCTACATAGTCTTTCATGATAGGAGGACGATAATATCCTACCTACAAGATCTTCTCGTCTATTTCCAACCTGGATAAGTGACCACCACATGCTCCACTATGACTATCATTCACAACCTTCCATGATTTTTCATGAGTTAAACATCGAGGCAAGACCAAATCAATCCCTCAGTGATACAAAGTGTCATCAATGATAATATAATGTTTGGCATGATGACGAATGAGTTGTCGGTCCTTGTGTGAGATGTGAGAGGGAAACCTTTTTGTTTGGAGATACACTAGGATGTCTCCATACTAATGGTCGTTCGAGTTGATGAGGAAAACATGTTCATCAGGAAATTCTTGATTTTCATTTTTTCCCTCATCTTCTCGAGATAACTCATCCCACATCAACTCAACAAATGCTAAGGATTTTTCAAACTTACCTAATACATATTCTAACTCAAATTCTTGTAGAATAACAATCCAATTGTTGTATGATTATTCGTTGGGCCAATATGTGTTGGAATGAATTGATATCATCTATCATCATATTTCATCTAAGAATAATGTAATGTTGAAGCCTTTAGACAACGTGAATAGCTGCCAATGCCAAATTATCTACATGCAGTACCTTAACTCAGTACTAGCCAAGCAATTTCTTAGATAATATACTACATGCTCATGATGTAGTTCATCTTCCTGAACCAAGACCATACCAATGGTATATTCAAGTGCCAATAAGTATAGTAACAAATATTTACTATATTTAGGAGGACTTAGCAGTGGAGAAGACATTAAATTTGCTTTTAACATGTCGAATGAACATTGAGTGAAATCATCCCAAATGAATGGGACCCCTTTCTTCAAGAGGCCCATGAAACCTTTTGTAACTTCAATGTAATTAGAAATGAGTCATCACAAGAATTTTTCCTTCGCTTGGAGGCTCTATAGTTGACCAACATTACACAAGGGAGGCAATTGAACTATCATCTCATCCTTGAACATGTCTACTAGAATTTTGTGCTTAAATACAATGAAGCCCAGTAATCGCTCGAATATTTCACAAAAGATGCACTTCTGAGAATTCAAACAAATCCTATAATAATGACATCGATTGAAAACTTCCAAGAGATGTTCAAGATGTTCAACTCTACTTGTGGATCAAACAGTCAAGTCATTAAGGTAATCTTTGACTATGCGTTTTATGTCATGAAAGGCATACGACATGGTTCTGAAAAGTAGCTTCAACATTTTTTAGACCGAAAGGAATTTTCCTATATGTAAAAGTACCCCAAGGACATATAAAGGTTGTCTTGTGATGATATTCATGACGTATTTGAATTTGATTATAATCAAAGAAGCCATCCATGAATGAGAATATCTCATTCTCCATGCATTCATCGATGATTTTATCATTGAAGTGGGTAAGATAATTATCTTTTGGACATTATTTGTTAAAATCCCTAAATACAGTACAAAATCTAAATTTTCATTGTTTTTTATCGACAAGTACCAAATTGGATACCCATTCAATTAAGGGCATTGGGTACATGAATCCTGCATTAAGTAGTTTCTCCACCTCTACTTTGATTGTAGCAATCTTCTGAGGATTGACATGATGTAGCTTTTATTGAACATGTTTCACATTAGGATATGGTTCAATCTCATGTTTGACAATCCTAGGATCAATTCTTGCCATTTTCTCACTTGGCCAAACAAATATGTCTCGATGTTCCTTAAACAGAGCAGTATAGATTTCAACTTTTTCATGGGAACAATATGCTCATATGAATACATTTTTTTATGACACCAAGAGTCCTATAAATTTTGTTTGTCATGTTTTTGAAATGTTGTCAGTGTTTCCATCTACATACACATTATTTATCACAAGGGGGATACCATATCAATCGATATCTCTACGTATGTTAATCCCTTTATCATCAATCCTCATACAATTCATCGCATGAAGAAATGATGATTGATAATACATGTCCTTTCAAGGTCTCTTAGTCATAGACATAGCCTCTAAAATAACTTCAATATAGGGCAAGACCATATCAATGAAATCATGGTAAGGCGAGGAATTGACAGCTCAAATGGGAAAAGTGTAATGATCATATTCCTTCATAGATGAAGAAGCACAATCAAATTCTGTTGTTGCCAATTGAAAAACCTAATATGTTAATTCATCTATAGACAAGTCCATTAGGGCCCCAGTATATCCAGTCTCTTCTAAAGAAACAAATGAGATTGACACTACCCGCAGGTCTTCAAAATATGACATTCCAAAGTGGCATATTCTTTCCATGGGGTTAGTGGTGACTAATGAAATCACATGTATTAGGGCAATATTATCATGAGGAGTGGGCGGGGAAAGGTAAAAGTTCCCATTAGGGATAGATACATCTCCACTCCAACACTCTCATAGGCTCTCACGAAATGACCTACTAATGGGACATAGGGCCCTATTATGCAGGCTAATTATGCTCTACATTATAGCAGTCAGTCTACAGTTATTGTATTTCCTTCATGAGGAGAATGGATAACACATAATATTGAAGACAGAACTGCTAACATGGCATAATTCCAATTGCGTCCTAAAAGGAGATTTTAATTAAGCGGGACATCAACCACTTCTACCTCTACGGACACAGTCGTACCCCCTAGTTCTATTGGAAGTATGGGGATAATTCCATGAGGATTGAAAAGATGAATATCGAAGGATTTTTTCATTGTAGGAGACCATACTATCTCGGTAAATCCTATGGATTTCCAAGATGACGGGGACATCACATAATTTGAATCCCCTTCATCCAACACAGTCCTAAATATTTTTGACCCTTTGGTTGAAACCGGAATCTAAAATGTCACAAAGTGGTGAAGGTGATATTTCCAGTTATCCAAATTGAGTTTTATCATCTAAGAATCCAAAGGTTTCAAAGCTCCAATAGCTGGTAATGATGCATTCCTCTATGTGGGGAAACTTTGAAGCACCTCTAAAGTAGACATTCTGCATGCAGCTTGAGCTAGATCTTAGACAATGCTATAGTTTTGTGTGGCTCGAGCATTGGACTATGCATGGACCGCATTATCAGTGCACCTTTTGGGATGTGAGGCATTATGTCATTTGTTGGCTTCTTGATGTGTAGAGGGTTCAACAATTTAGAGGTGGAAAATTTTGTTCCTTTGGATCTAGTCATGGATGCATTGTAATTATGAGCTTTGTTCTAGGCATTAATTTTTTGTTTGCAGATGTATACAATGGCATTCAATGAGTTTCTCCCTTGTGAGGAGTCTCTAGTTTCCCCCTTGTAGAGGTGTAGGTTTGTGTGGGACTACAACAATCATTTGTTGGTTTTGATGAGGAAATGAGTTTGTGAGAACAATAGGTTGTTGGTGACCATCCTATTGTGCCAACAGTCATTGGGCTACCTACATATTGCGGAAAAGGTGAGTCAAATGGTCCTCCTTGCAAATTTTACATGGAAACTTGACCTTCTTCTTGTCCTTTTTACCCTCACCAATGTTATTAGTTGTTTACATTATTTCCCCCATCCCCATTCTTTTTGTTTTTACCTCTCTTCTTTCCTTAGGGTTATCATCTCCCTTTATAATTAGATATCTATACTGACATGACATTGGAGGATTGATTAGGAGTGGAGTTGTTGGTGATAGTTTGAGGAACTATAGGTGCATTCAAGGACATTTGTCCCATTTTTCTTGTTACCTTATTAGCTAAGACATTCTCCATTGAACTAATCATAACATCAACATGTGATATAGGCTTATTTTTGGTTGGATATGCGTCTACTTGAGGAGCATTGGGAAAAATATCATATGACAACCTTGATTGGGAATACACTAGGTCTAGTTGCTAGGCTCTGATGATGGCTTGTTCCTCAGTCATGATCCCTAATAGCATGACATATTTTACAATGTAAGGTAACAAAGACTTAATAAACTAGTCAACTAAGAACTTTTCAAAAATCCAGGATATTATCAAATTCCATATCCTCCGCCATTCGTGAATGTGGTTGAAGATATGAGTGGATTTATCCTAGCCAAAATATGTCAAAATATTAATTCTTGTATCATAATGGACCGATAACTGAAAGTGATCCAGAAAACACATTGTTAAAGCGTCCAAATTTTTAAATGAAGCTCTTGGAATCTTAATGTACCATTTCATCGCTACCTCAATCATAGTTCTTTGGAAAAGTATCAACCTAATTATATAATCCATAAGTGATATTAATGAACAACACAAATGGAATGTCATCACATGGGTGATGGGGTATTCTCCAGAATTCCCTTCAAACTTTCATATGTCTAAAGGTAACTTAGTCAGGACTAGGGACCCATTAGTACTATCCTTTATCGGATCATTTGTTAACTTTGTGAGATATATAAATTTTAAATTTGCGATGAATGGAAAATTTGTATGAGAAATGGAATTCCAACATCTTGGAGATTATCCCGCACATCGGTTTGGATAAAAAAAAGAGTTACCTAGCGTATAAGCATTACCAAGAACAAAAGGAGAGTTCCTTTGACTGCCAAGATTATGGTGATAACCAGGTGGAACTTGTACATATGACACAAAATATCCACTAACCATGCCTCCAATTATGGGAAAGGGCATGCTTCGTTAATACACACTGAAGCTTTGGATAATTCCAATTCCTACAAAGGGTGTAGATAATGGAATGTGTCCACCTCCAAATGGAAAAGTGTTGAAAGAGATTGAATAACTTGCTGTTGACATACTAAAGTTTAGTACAATAGAAGGGTTAGTAATAGGTATATCCGACATCCCATCCAACAACATTACAAAGGAAAAATGGTTATGTCCTTGAGGTATTGAATCTGAAGACACAACCCCACTAACGGAATTTACAATTGAATGGAGTGACCCTTCGATAGGTATTCTTGAAGTGGATGGGAAGAAACTAGAATCTAGGAGGCTAGAAATTGTTGGATTTACTCATCTTAAAGAAGTGTTAGAGACAAAGGAAAATGTGCCCCTCGCCTTTGATATGCCACCAATGTTAATCATGTTAATACACTGGTATAAATGATTGGAGTGTGGTGGGTTACCTTGATTGTCAAAGTTACAGTTTTGAAAGAATGACAGGCTCTGAGATATGTTGAAGGGTGGGTTTAATTCTCCTGAAGGTTCTATTGGGTCCTTAATCTCAACTAGACTAATATTTTATTGAATGGGATAGGATGGTACCCTTCGAGGTATATGAATGTGACCGTCGGGACCTCTTGGGAATCCTTGATCTAAAAACTTGTCAAATTCACTAACTTCTTTCAATCTTTCTTCCTTTGTGGGATTGTTTACAAGTTCAAGGTTTTTATTCTCCCCCCATGGGGGTTGGTCATTTGTATCCATCCTCTTCCTCTTAGGAGGAAACTTTTCCCTTTAGGGTGAGAGGCCTTTGATACTACTAGATCTATAGGGAGGTTGGATAGCCATTTTAACTCAAATAATACCAAGTGGAGAAATCTTGCAAATGAAATTCAATACGACCACACTCGACAAGAAAAATTTCATGAACAATTACACAAGCAATAAATACTCTCCCCAAAACTAGCCTAGGGTGGTTAAGACTTGGGAATGAATCGGTGAAGAGTTGAAGAGGGCCTTCCAAAGGTTGGTTTGGAATGATTAGGGCTTGAATCCATCCAATGGAGGTGTGAGAGACAGTTATGAAAACCCTCATGCAAAAATCATCCAAGGTGCAAGTACCCTAGTGAAGATGAGAACCCTATAGGGGAGATGAGGTGTATGTTATGGGTCTATCTCAAGTACCACAAGAACTTCCCACTTGCAGTCACATGGGATAAACCTAAGATAAGCAACTATGGCCACCATTTCATAATTGACAATTGGGTGGTGTCTACGAATCTGTAGGGAAAGTAGGAATTAAGTCCCAAACCTGAAACTCTAGTGAAAAGTGGTGTCCCCCTAAGGACTTTCCACTCAACCTAGATACCCTAGATTCACATAACCCACTAAACAACCAAATGAGAGGAAAATCTCACTTGACTTCTAAGCTTTGCCTCTTGCTTGATGCACATGTTAGGCACTTGATGGGACCATAAAATGGAACATTATTTATCCCATCCTAGTCATAACTAAGGTAAATTAAGGATCTAAAAGATATTAGTTTGTTTGATTAATGATGAACTTTATGATAAATCTCCCTTAAATCTTATGCATGTTTGTTTTATAAATATCTTGACGTTTGATTATTAATGCTTACTTATTTTGTTTATTCCTTTGATTTATTTGATGAGATAATGGACTAAACTTGGTCAAACCATTATTGAGATGTGGTGGAGTTGTAGTTTGAATTTATCTAAAGCAAAGTGGAAGAGATCAAGTCACAACAACCAACTTAATCTTATTCAATGAGTTAATTAGATAAACTAAGATCATATTAAGAAATTTAAGGGATTATGTCCCCTAATCATTCTCATGAGCTGCCACCACATGGAGAAGGATATAGAGACCATCATAAGTCAACTTATTGAAGGCCAAGGTCAAATTTCTAAAGGTGGAAACAATCCCACCAACTTGCATGTTGATTTCTAGTTAACTATGAGTCAACTTCCACAAGTCAAGGAGTTGATTGCATAGATAGTTTTGAGTATACAAGTATAAATAGTAGTAGGATCAGAGTATATGGGTTTAGTTAGATTATTATTCTTATTCTCTTTAAAATTTCCGTTCATTCCTTGTTGTTCAAGGTGAATTTGTATCAAGAGGAAGCTTGCTTCCCTGTTTAAATGGCATATTATTGAATAAAGAAGAGCTAGTTTTGTTCCAAATTTAATGTACTTGATTAGGCGGGGTTACAGGAGCTTCCTTGGGCTGGTACCACTCAAGGGAATGAATGAGAACCCATTCATGTCTTTTATTTCATTTATTTTAGTTTATGACATTTTCTTTCACGCTTCTTTCCTGTAGAAATCCTATAGCTTTCATGTAGAAACTTTGTTTTCCGTAAAAATCCTATAGCAGTTTTAGCTATTTCTTGTTAGCATGTTTGTTTTATTTGATTTATAGAATTTGGTGTGTTTGTTTAATGCCATTTTATTTAATTTCTTTGCTTGAATGAGATGTTCTTGGCTTAGTAGATTCTCAAGCCTTACATATTTTCATAAGTATATAACTATGGCCTACTATGTTTCGTGTTCCTATTACCTAAGAATTAGTAAAAGGTATTCTCTTCCTCCTAGTCTTCTAACCTTGTGAGAGAAGCCTACCTTTGTTTTCCCCTTAGAAGCATATAAGGAAATAGGGTTAAAGTATGAGAATTATCATCTTGCATTTTCTAGTTAGCTATTGCTTTTCACTTACTTTCCTTTGTAGTTAGTAATTCAAGTTATTCCTTTACAATTGCACATACAGTGCATGGTACCTCTTAAGTTTGTACAAAGTCCCACATTGATCATTTAAGATAAAGACTTGCGACACAATGTCAATGATAATGAGAGCCAGAGAGATCATGACTACATTGAGTCTTTGTTTCAAGCAATCATCAATGAACAATACCACTCCAATATTCAACACTTCTTAGCACCATATCCACTTGTGCAATTGGTCCCTCATATCTTGGCATCTACTGAGGTATATTTTTTTAAAATGGATTTGAGTTTACTTAATATCCTTATATGCAAGTGGATGCACTGGAAGTATTCTTACACTTGAGAAGAGAGGTAATATTCTCCATGTATGGTGGGATAGATAGATTTGTTTTCATGAATAAAAAGAGAATAAAAATAAAAGAAGAATAAAATAAATTCATATAGTGAAAACCTCTTTGAGGTGCCTAGGACATGCCTTTACTTGAAAAGCTCCTTTGGGGCAAGAATAGGTCTATAGAAATAAAATATTTTTCTCATGATTTAAATCAGCAATGGCACCATGAGGTAGAGCATTGATGAAAACAAACAATGGTGCCCTTGCTTTGAGAAAGAATGAAAAGGATGAAAAAAATTTGTTTACTTCGTACTCCTTACTTATGCTCTCGTAGGTCATGCATGCAAAGGATTAGAGCTGGTATTTCATGAAGTACAAATCCTATGGAGGACCAAAGAACATGCATGAAAATATATGAAGTGTTCAATCTCATTTCCAAAGGAGAAATCAAAAGTGGAGCATTTGAGCATCAAGAATCAATATGGTCTAGTGTCCGTATGATTACTCCCAGATGGATTTATATCGGAGGATGAAATTTTATAGGTAATAGAGGACATCCTAATATACATACCCTTTAAATTTCATCAAGGTCTATTGAGTTTAAAAGGGGTATAACAATAAATTACAGTCCTCTACAATAAGCTTGCATATTTAAAGGTAGATTTGACATAGGTACTGTATTTTCCTCATTACTCCCTCATAAGTTGGAATCAAGGTCTAAGAAAAATTGAAAAATTCAGGGTGTAGAAGACATGTTTCTCTATCTACCCATACAATTTCATAAAAAAGGACAAGTTTAAGTGGGTTATAAAATTCAATTACAATCATATACAAAGAGCTTGCAAATTTGAAAGTAGATTTGACATAGGTACTATATTTGTATCATTTCTCCCTCATAAGTTGGAATCAAGGTCTGAAAAAATTTAAGGGTGTAAAGGATATGTTCTTCTATTGCCCCATACAATTTCATTAAAAAAGGATGAGTTTAATTGGGAATTGTTCGAAATTAAATCCTATGACTAGGGAAAGGACACCAACATACTAAGTAGAGAGAAATTGACCTTAATGACTCTATCTATAGATTAAGAAGACTCAAAATCATGCATCAAACCACTTAGAAGACTCTAACAAGCAAATATAAGATGGAAAAGAGATTATATGGAATACCCTTTTCAAAATTTGATCCTAGATGCTCCTTCTCCTCTTTTCCATATATGTTCCTTATTTCCCAATTCCAACCTACAAAATAGAAAAAGCCACCTTCCTCAAATGATTTTGACTATAATGAAGAATGTAAATAACTTGAAATGTGAATAGAACATAAACTATCTAATCGATTTTCAACATAAATAATGAATCGTTCTTCAAATCAATGATCAACATATGAAACACATGTTTGGGGAGGGAAAGATGTCAAATCTCAACTATGACAATGAAACAAGTACAAATCATACCTTCTCACTGTCAGGCACCTTATCGAATCCAAAGATTTGGTCTCTCTACTCTTGCATTCGACAGTCCCACTCAGTTCTACTGAATGTATATAGGGATTAAGTCACTTGATGACAGTAACTTCCACACTCAAGGATATATGGATCAACAATAGGAGATACTGATGTAGATGGGAATGAGGGGTGTGATTGTTAAGCAACAAATTTCCAAAAAGAGCACGAAAAGAGAAAAAATAGACCAGGAAGAATACTCCATGCCTTTAATGAAAAAAATATATGAATAGAAAGCCTCTTCGAGGGGGAAACCTCATTATACAATGTACTAAGTACAAAAGACGAGACAAGACAAGATACTCAAATGAAAATATCGCCTTCCTATATATAGGAGTTTAAGAGGTACAATTACAACTCACTTACCCAAGTCGACATAACTAATATAACCACACTAATGACAATTACAACTAATGGACCAAAGCCGACATAAAAACTAATATAATGCACCACAATATAGGGGGAAATGTGCCCATATTTTGGGCTTAAGCCCCTCCCCTTCAGATAAGTGTTGTCCTCGTGCTTGATTAGTTGTGGATGCTTCTGTATGAAGGACTCATCGTCCGATGTCGAATCTTCAACTGGCAAGTTCTTCCACTTAATGAGGTACTCAATAATAGCCTGATTTCATAGTTGCTTGGTCCTTGTTTCAGTGATTTGTTCAGTTTCCAATATGATTTTTTCCTTCTTCATCAAGCTCCAGCAAGATTGTTTGAATTGGGATCTTATCGCCTATTACCTTCTTTAAGCAAAAAAACATGGAAAATTGTATGTACTCTTGAATATGAAGGGAGCTCCAATTTGTAATCCATACTACCAATCTTATGCAACACTTTATAAGGACCATAATACTTGGGTGTTAATTTATTGTCCATATTTAGTTGCTTGAGGGGCATCTACTTGTAAGGTTGTAGCCTCAGAAATACATAATCCCCTTCTTCGGAACTCCTTTCGCTGCAATGTTGATCAACTTGTTGTTCAATCCTATTTTTTGACATATCCAGGTTGTCCTTAAGTATCTGGAGAACTTCTTGCTGGTGCTTAATGTGATCTTCCATAGCTTGAACTTTAGATTTTCCTTTTAAGGGAGATGTGATAGATGGAGGTTGGTACCCATAAAGTTCCATAAATGGAGACATTTTTTATGATGTATGGAAGGAATTATTGTACCACCAATCTGCCAAAGACAACCATTTCACCCACTATGTTTGTTTATCAGATGCAAAGTAACGAAGATAGCCTTCCAAACATTTGTTCACTATCTTAGTTTTCCCATCAGATTGAGGATGATAAGATGAATTGTGAGCCAATTGGGTACCCAAACAAGAAAATAATTCAGTCTGAAATTTTCCAATGAAAATTGGATCTCTATAACTTACAATAATCTTTGGATTTCCATGTAACTTCTGAACAATTTCCATAAAGGCTCCAGCTATTGTACTTGCATTAAAAGGGTGAGAGAGTGCACAAAAATGTGCATACTTCACGAGCCTATCAAAAACCACCATAATAACATTCTTCCCTTCTGACTTGGGTAGACCTGTGATAAAATCCATTGACACTTCCTCCCAACACTGGCAAGGTATGTCTAATGGTTGTAGAAGTCCCAAGGTCTTAACTATTTCACCCTTATTTTGTTGGCAAACCAAATATTCAGCCATGAACCTTTGAACATAATATTTAAGAACTTCCCAAAAAAAATCCTTCTTGACCCTGTGGTAAGTTTTCAGGAATCAAGAGTGCCCACCTACAGGAGAGGTGTGTAATTCCGAGAGGACCTATTGTTTGAGTTGGGAGTTTTTGCATAAATATAAGCGATCCTTATACCATAGTGAATCATTTTTCCACACAAAATTATCTGATACACTGGGATCATTCTATAGCTTTTGAATGAGTGTCCACACAGATAGGTCAATTTTTCCATTCTTCCCTTGTTGTTGCTATGCAATCTAATTGTATGTAATGCCCCAACATCTTCATATTTTCTAAAGAGCGCATCTGCCACCACATTCGGTTTCCTTTTTAATATATGATTTCAAGTCATATCCCAACATCTTGGTTACCCATTTTTGTTGCTCTTCCGAAGATAATCTCTATTCCATGAAGTATTTAAGACTATCATGATTTTTTTTTACCTTGAAGTGCCTACCTATTAGGTAAGGATTCCATTTCTTAAGAGCATGTAGTATTGCCAACATTTCCTTCTCATAATTAGCTTCTTTAAGTTCTTTCCCTTGATTGGATACTTGTGAAAGAAAGTGGGTGTCCTTATTGCATTAGAAAAGCACCAATGCCACTTCCTGAAGCATCACATTTCAAAATAAAGGTGTTTGTGAAGTCTGGTGTGGCCAAAACGAGAGCTTTGCACATTGCCTCTTTAAGTTGTTCAAAAGCTTGAGTTGCCTCTGGAGTCCGAGAAAATGCATCTTTCTTCAATAATTCTATTAGAGGCACTGATATTCTTCCATAGTTCTGAACAAACTTGTGGTAGTACCCTGTCAGACCTAAGAATCATCGAAGATTCTTCAAGGTTTTAGCAATCGTCCAATCCATCATGGATTTAATTTTGTTAAGGTCTACCTTGACACCTTCATGAGATAACCCAAATACTCGACTCCTTTACCCCAAAGAAACATTTTGAAGGTTTTTCATATAGTTTTTGCTCCTTTAGTAGTTGTAGTACCCTGTCAACATGTTGAACATGTTCTTCCCAAGACTTGCTATAGATTAGTATATCATCAAAGAATACTAGCACAAATTTTCTATCAAAAGGCTTGAAAATGGAATTCATCAAACCTTGAAATGTGGAAGGCGCATTCATGAGACCAAATGACATGACTAGAAATTCATAATGACCTTCATGAGTTCTGAATGTTTTTTTTGGGATGTCTTCATCCTTCATTCTAATTTGATCATACCTGAAAAGAAGATCCAACTTTGTGAAGAAAACTGCTCTGTGTAATTCATCTGACAATTCATCAATGGTAGGAATCGAAAACTTATATTTAATGGTGATCTTGTTGATCTCTCTATAAACTAGACACATACGCCATGATCCATCTAGCTTGTGTACCTGTTGTGGGGAAAATGCACCTATAGTTCAGGGGAGAAACTACCAACTTACGGTGATAAAGATAGACTTACAAGCATTCTGCAAGTACAACAAATAAATGAAGAGATTGGGGTTTAGAGATGTAAGTACCTCATTCAGAAGGTTGATCCTAGCTTTGCCTCCCTTGCTCTTCAATGCTTATCCAGAGTTGCAATGCCCAGACCTGAAAACAACTTGATACCTTTCTCAAATACATTTGACTACACATATAAGACTGATATTCATAATAGAAAGAGACATCAAACTATAATCAAATAGTAATCAAATCTAAGACACATTAATAGGTCATATTTGGAAAGAGAAGAATGTCTAATCTTTATTAATGAATGAAAGAAAGTACATACAGTTATACCTTCCTTCAAGCTTGGCACTTCACAAAACCTAGATTCAAGGTCTCCTGCTTCTGTTCTCCAAGGATTCCAGCCTCTAATCAACTGTGCTAGGGTTTACCAAAACTGAAGCACAAAAGAGGGGGGATGAGGGTCTCCATTCCTCCAGCATAACTTTGTAATTGGGATTGGTCCCCTTCTATGGCCCTTCTACCCTCCTTATATAGTCAATGAGGAAGAGGAAAAGAAGTTATAACCACTCAAGAGGTTTCCCAACCAACTTAACTTACTCGAATTTCGAGATTTTGACCAAAACAGGGGTGTACGCTACTCTACAATAGACAAAGTCGCGTACACATGGCATTGAGCGCTACTATTTCAACAGTGGAGTCGCGCTCATTAGGGTATACACGCTACTATCATGCCTGTGTACCAGCGCTCATATTGAAAAATGGCCAAAAACAGGCTTTTCTGCTCATTTTCAGGAGATGGTTTGGTCTGGAAAAATGTTCCTAAGGGTCATATACATCAAATGGGTCAAAAATGAGGTAATTTCAACCATTTTTAGTGTCCCAAATGACTCCTCCATCCACAAATGTCCTGTTGTGTGACTGAAACTTGATCTCAAGAAGTGTCTTCATGCGACCAAGGGAAGCAAGTGTCGTCACGGACGGAGAGGTGTCATTTCAAGATATAACAGATGCCCCCTAATGTATGAGGTCAGAGGGAGTGTGGGAAACGATGGCCGAAATACATTATAAATAATAAAAAGTTGAATCATGGAGGAACGAAGAAACCAAGAATCATAAGCTCAAATGAAGTACCTGAAAGCAAAGGCAATGTCAGACAAACTCATCCTTGGGGTAACTGTCCATGTTCAAATGGTGGAACATGACCTCCAAGAGGATACAATAATGATCCAAATACTGATGCATATATCATGGCCACTAAAATACAAGCGTGGATCCATGAGGAACATAAGTGTAAACATAGCCACATAAATACAAGGTGGATCTATGTCAAAACTGGAGAACATAGCCATAGAGAACAAGCTGGATCTATGTCTCATCAAGAGCCCAAAAAGAGTGTGGCTCAGTCTTGCGCAACTTGGGCGATAACATAATTGAGGTGATGCTATCGAGGATCCCAAGGTCTTCATCCAAAAACAACCCAAGGTACAAACCTATCCATGCGAATAAATGAGTTGATGTCAAACATGGGAGGTATCGTTTGATTACTGGTCATTGATGTATACCGTTAACAAACGCAAGGGTGTCCACCAATAATGAAAATGGAACCCAAGGTACCTAGTACATTCAAGCAAGTGCGAATAGATGGTCTTGCCGTCAAACACTTGAAGAATCCATCGGATAGGAGACATTGATGTATTCCCATCTATCCAATAGCGAGGGAAACTGCCACTAATGACTGCAATCCCCAAGGTACTAACCGAAACTCTATACTTCATTCCTAGAGCACAATGAGCTGAAGTCGATGAAAGAAGTCCGTTGAAAGGGAGGCCTTAATGCATCCTCCATCATCCAACACGAGGGACACTCAACAGGTATGAGCTGATTTGGAGTAGGACTGAACACATGATGAAACATACTGACACCAAGGAATGGCTGACACATGAGGTCAAGGCAACTACAGAATGGCCGACACAGGTTATATCCTTGAACAGTGAGCACGACACAAGAGTGACTTAGGCAGCTTTTAACACAAAGGGACCACGATGCAAATCTGCAATGTAGGAGACATTAACAGATTCCCCAAATGATTGGAAGACTAACCAAACGGACGAGTAAGAACTCTGAGATCAGGTTTACCCTAAAGCCAACGCTAGAACCCAACTTGTTTGATAGACTCAAAACAGGTGCTTTGTTCAAGGAAATAGTTGACTTGCTGCCATCATATTGAAAGATATTTTAACATTCTTCCCTTCCCTTTCCTTTTTCATTTTTTAACGAGCTTGACAAAGAACTAAAGCATGCTTGACGGTATTTTCATATTTAAGGAGTCTGAAAAACCTAGAAGAAAACTCCATACACCCATCCATGGATTTTGTATCGAGCCCAGATTGGTCTGTGCTTGGCGGTGTTTTCTTCCTTATAGAGTTGAAAAACTTAAACAATCCTCTATACACCTATCCGTGGATTTTATATCGAGCCCGGATTGGTATGTGCTCGGCGGTGTTTTCTTGTTTATAGAGTTGAAAAACTTAAACAGTCCTCTATCAACCATCTCGTGGATTTCACATCGAGCCCGAGTAGGTGAATGCTCGCTTGGTGTTTTCACATTTCGAGAGTCTGAAAACCCTAAAGACGACTCCAAAGGTCCTTTTTCGTAAAGTTAGTCTCCTTCACCGAAAAAGTGTAAAATGATGGAAGAAGAACTCTTCTAGCGCATACAAGAGTATACCTAGAGTATACCTTTTTCGTAAATTATCCACCAAGGACCGGAAAAGGGGTAATTCTATACCTAAGTGGATGTCGGTTCAGTTATTTTAACGAGCCCGAAAAGACAACTATGCTCGGAAAACTTTTCCTATTTAAAGAGTCTGAAAAGGGCTTAAAAGAAATCCATAGGGATCTTTTCCGTAAAGGTTTAACGAGTCCGGAAAAGTAAACTCATGACCTCCTTACTGTTTTTAATGAGCTCAAAGGAGATACAGAAAAATGCTCATAACTTCCTTACTATTTTTAATGAGCTCGAAGTGAAGATGAAAGAAATGCTCATAGCCTCCTTACTGTTTTTAACGAGCTCGAAGGAAAGGTGGAAGACTGCTCGTAACCTACTTACTCTTTTTAACGAGCTCGAAGTAAAAGAAGAATGCTCGAAACCTACTTACTGTTTTTAACGAGCTCGAAGTAAAATAAGAATGCTCGAAACCTACTTATTGTTTTTAACGAGCTCGAAGTAAAAGAAGAATGCTCGAAAAGGGAGGAGACGAGTGTCAGGGACATGCGAAACTAGCTCCAAGTGCATGGAACAAAGCTATGCCTAATGCAAGGAACATGAGCAAGATAAGGACACTCAGGGTGTGTCTCCTCCAGGTAAAAGGTGTCAAATTGTAAAGGCAAAATGATACAGGGCTTAGCGGAAATGAGATCAGAGATGGAGGCTTATATAACGGGCTAAAAGTGTGGAAGCCGGCATCAGGCTCAGTAGCGCAAGCAGGATCATAATAGATGCACATACAACTTGAACATAAAGATGGGAGCCTTATCAGGGATGGCCAGAAATAGATGAGGAAGAAAGATATGAGGCTTCTTCTCAAAGTCATGGTAAATCTAAAAAGGATCCCAAGCCTATGAGAAAAACTCAGCATGGGCACCAGAATGGAATAAGGGTGCTGACTAGGGTGACCCATGTTAGGTAGGCTCTGTTGTCGGACTGGTGCACGATGCATAAAGAGATGGCTAACACACCAATATCCAACAGGTTCGACCCTATGGCAAATTCGGATGGCAAAAGGTTCCAATGCAACATAACAATGGGGAAGCCTAAACCTATATGCAAGGTTCTGAATATACCTGACATGGTCGCACAAGGTGTCGAAAAGGACCAGTAAGCAAGTATACATCCAGCTAAGAATCCTGTCTCCAAGAAACATTAGTACCAGGATCATATCTAAAACATATGTAAGGAAAGACCCGATACAAGTCACTGTGGTAGAAATACTTCCAACTTCACTATCATCAACAACAGGCATAAACAAGGCATAGTTTTCAAATGAAGACTCTATGGTACCCAAGCCCGAGGACTTACAATCAACAAGATCAACTTCAGGTGAAGATCAAAGTTGAAGGACATGATGGAATCTGCAGAAACAAATTCATCATCATGGGAGTTGAAAATTCTAGAAGCATAATCAAACTCAGCAGGAACACCGATTTGCAGATCTATAGGAGAGTCCAAAGACTCAACAGTGGGAAGATCAGACTTTAAGGTCAAACCAGGGCTGGACATGATGGTGACTGGATCAACATCCAAGTGAATGGAAGACTATACTATAGACTCTAGGAAAAATTCATCGAAAGGAAGCATATCATCCCAGATAGAATACATATCTAAACATTCAGATGGAGGTGTCACTTGGTCAAAAGCTGGGACTAAATCCCAAGAAGGTAAGCATGAACTCAGAGACTCCTTCTCAGTAGCAGTTGAACTCAAAGAACAATATGCCACATAATTCCCATGTGACATAGTAGTGCCTAATGACGAGGGACCTGACTGGTCTACAGTTGGGTAATAAGGAGGATCAACGAATGCAAGCTGGTCGATGGTGACAATGTTTTCGTTATGAGGGAAATGCATCACACGAAAAAGCGTAGACACCACAGCATGCATAGCATAAACTTAATCACGCCCGAGGATCATATCAAAGTCCATAGGGTCCTTTAAAACCATAAAATCAACTAAGACTATTTTTCCACCCAAAGTAACAGGTGCCTGACGGAGGAATCCAAACGGTTCACTAGGTCTTTTATTGAAGGTCAACGGCCAATTAACAGCTAGAATAACATTAGGGAAACCCAAATCTCTCCAAGCATAAGTGGATAAGATACTAACAAAAGCACCTTCATCAACAATGCATCGATCAACCGTATGGTTCCCGATATCAACCTTTATCTGGAAAGGTGTTGAAGAAGGAAGGCGAGGCTCGGCTAGACTATTCCAATCAAAGGAAATGGTCCTAGGGATTGGTAGGGGTTCACATGGCACAGATGAAGTGCCCCCTTTTTCAAGAACATCCAAACTGGTAATGCAGAAGACTTCAGCAGTAGGTGCATCAATCTCCGAAGGACTGATGGGGTCGGTCGAAGATTGCATCGATTCGATCACTTCACTCTCCGAAGGAAGAGTGGGGTCGACCAAAGATTGCATTGGTTCAACCACTTTATCAACCAAAGGTTGATCTGACTGTAGGGAATCTATAGACAACTCAGGAATAGAGGTTCCTTCAGACATGGACCACACTCTTCTTGCCTCTGGAATGGCAGGGCATCGGTGAGTAAGGTGATCTCCCTTACAAAGTTTACAAGGGAACTTTGGTTTCCGTCCTATAGGTTTAGACTCCTTTACAATGTCAGTACTCTCAACATGACTAGCATTGGCTGACAGCTTGCTCCCAGCATGACTCACAGAGGTTGATTGCTCAGAAGCATCAGACTTTTGAACTAAGGACCACACTTTTTGCACTTCTGGAAGTACAGGGCACAAGTAAGTAAGGTGATCTCCCTCGCAAAACTTACAAGGGAACTTAAGCTTCTGTTTGTTTGGTTTGTCGACAATGTCAACTCCCTCCGCATGACTTGTAGTGGCTGATCTGGTGTCTCCAGTATGACTCACAGGAACTGGTGACTTGTCATTAATATGATTAGCAGTGATCAATGACGTGTCCTCAACATGACTGATAGTGGTTGAAGACAAACTTTCAGTATGATTTTCAGTGACTAAAAGTTTTCTCCCAGCATGACCTCCAGAGGCTGGGTAGGTGCCCCCTTCATGACTTGCAGAGGAAGGGTGCTTGCCCCCAGCATGACTTGCAGAGGCTGGGTTGCTGCCCCCTTGTTTTGGCATCTTCTTCCTATTCTTCCCCCGTCTATTCCTTTTAGACTGCTGGCTACTAGTATTGCTACTTTCGCCACATGAGGTAGAAGGAGGAGGAGAATATGTTACTGGCAAAGGAGGCACAGGGTTCTGATGCTCTTGATTTGAGGTGCTCACAAAAGAAGCGTCAGGAGCATGCAAGGCATTCAGAGTGGAAAAAAACCAAACCGGCAACCCAATAGTGAATCCGGGAAGATTCAGAGTAGCCATTAAGGGAGCACCAATGTTTCCAATGAATGGAACAACACAAGGATCCCTCGGAATAGGGGTACCTTGATTGGCACTCGCCGGAATGCTAGACATAGTTTCCTGCTCAAATGAACAAGAAGTTCTCTAAGGCAAACTAAAACAAGTAACACAAAGAGCACACCACTAAAAAAGGTCCTAGGTAAATCAAACCAGGAAAACAAATGCCTTCCGGAGAAGAGTCTGGGATGATGAGGGCCCAAAACAGATCAACGAAGGAAGAAAGATAGTTACCTGGGGTCCACAATACAATGACTAAGGGTGCAAGCGCTGGAATCACCCAACCACCCTCCCAAAGACCTGCAAGGGATTTCCTCCCACGTCTGTCTTAGGTACAGCAGATATACCCTCTGCTGTCACCTGTGTATGAACCTAAAGTCAGATACTAAGGATACCACAACACTGAAAACTCCTGGGGGAACAGTCGTTGGTCGAATTAGAAGGCGTGGACAAGGTAACTGAGCCCGAAACTCTAAAGAGTCCCCATACGCGATCCAATCCTGGTATATGCTCGAAACAAAAAGTAGGAGGAGTATTCCCAACAACCTGATCTCACAAGACCTACTGCATAGATCCCATGAAAGCTTTGAGTGAAATGGATTTACCTGTGATAGTCGAACTACAATTTTTGCATAATGTGTGATCTTGGGTGGTTTAAGGTGTTTTAAACCCAAGATCCTAACCAAGACTAGTTGGTGTAGTGTAACCTAGAAAAGAAAATGTTACTAGTAAATTTTATTAGAGTTCATTTTAAAGGTTACTTGCTTACTCAAAAAGGTAGTGGGTGTGTGAAAGTGGTTATAATAGAGATAGAGTACTGAAAATGAAATATTTACCACCAAACAAATCTTTTTCTTTTCAATGCAAGTCTTAAAATTCTGATCTAGAATGCATGTGCAAATGCAATTTTTAATATTTCGAATGCAAAAAAGGGTAAAAATAAAGTCTAAATGTACAAAATTAAACTAAAAACCTAAGAATGTAGCTACTCAAGCAAATAGGTATGCAAAAGAAAACTTGTTCTTTTTTCTGCAAGGTACTCTATTCATAAAATGAATCAAAATTCTTTATGCTTTTCAAAGGTAAGAAACAAAACTAAAACTAACCTACTATCAAAGCAAAGAAAAGAAACTTTCAGGTTCTCTTTATGAAACAGTAAAAGCTACCAAATATGACTTTCAAATTCTTATTGATGTAAGCATGCCAACCATTGGGAAAAGAGTACAAAAACTGCTTTTAGACCCAAACGAAGCAAATGACCTACTAAGAAGTATGGTTTGGTAAAGTCAGGTCTGCACATAAACAATGCAAACAAGGTCTTGAACAACAGCCAAAACACTTGAGCTTTCACTACAAAAGAAAAACTAAAAGCATAAGGGAGGATAAGAAACCAACCTAAAAGAGAAATTTCACTCAAATAGATACAAACAGGGTCAAGAAGACTCAAGAGGTTTCAAATCCAGTGGAAATGGGGAAAGCAAGTTCAGTCAGACTCAAATTAGGGTACAAAACACCAAACAGGTCCACAACCCCCCAACTTGGGTCAACAAACCCCAAAACTTTCCAAACAAGCCCAAATTGATCAAAAGAGGTTCAAATCATGAATGTAGGATCAGTACAAGAATGGGAGACCACTTACAGTGGTTTAACATAGACCTAGGGTCATCAGGGACCCCAAAAAATGCAGCCACAACCCCCAGATTTGGGTCCACAACCCAAAAAACTCAAAAATTTAAACCCATATTTTGAGCGCTACTGTGTATGAAGGAAACTAGCGCCCATAACAGGATGGGCGCTACTGTGTAGAAGAAAAGTAGCGTATGGGCGCTACTGTGTTGTACAAACAGTAGCGTACAGGTGGAAAAAGTTGGAAAAATGGGGTTAAAACCACCACACCTGGGTCCACAAGGGTTTGCAAGGGCTGGGAAGGGTCTATAAAAGCCCAGCAGGGTCAAACAGAGCCTACTAACTGATCCTAATCAAGAAAATGAACAAAGACCATCAAACAAGACTGAAGAAATGACCTTGGATACCCCTAAGCAGTTAGGCTTTCCCCAGCGGAGTCGCCATTCTGTTTTGGGGAAAATGCACCTATAGTTCAGGGGAGAAACTACCAACTTGCGGTGATAAAGATAGACTTACAAGCATTCTGCAAGTACAACAAATAAATGAAGAGATTAGGGTTTAGAGATGTAAGTACCTCATTCAGAAGGTTGATCCTAGCTTTGCCTCCCTTGCTCTTCAATGCTTATCCAGTGTTGCAATGCCCAGACCTGCAAAACAACTTGATACCTTTCTCAAATACATTTGACTACACATATAAGACTAGTATTCATAATAGAAAGAGACATCAAACTATAATCAAATAGTAATCAAATCTAAGACACATTAATAGGTCATATTTGGAAAGAGAAGAACGTCTGATCTTTATTAATGAATGAAAGCAAGTACATACAGTTATACCTTCCTTCAAGCTTGGCACTTCACGAAACCTAGATTCAAGGTCTCATGTTTCTGTTCTCCAAGGATTCCAGCCTCTAATCAACTGTGTTAGGGTTTACCAAAACTGAAACATAAGAGAGGGGGATGAGGGTCTCCATTCCTCCAGCATAACTTTGTAATTGGGCTTGGTCCCCTTCTATGGCCCTTCTACCCTCCTTATATAGTCAATGAGGAAGAGGAAAAGAAGTTATAACCGCTCAAGAGGTTTCCCAACCAACTTAACTTACTCGAATTTCGAGATTTTGACCAAAACAGGGGTGTACGCTACTCTACAATAGACAAAGTCGCGTACACATGGCATTGAGCGCTACTATTTCCATAGTGGAGTCGTGCTCAGTAGGGTATACACGCTACTATCATGCCTGTGTACTAGCGCTCATATTGAAAAATGGCCAAAAACAGGCTTTTCTACTCATTTTCAGGAGATGGTTTGGTCTGGAAAAATGTTCCTAAGGGTCATATACATCAAATGGGTCAAGAATGAGGTAATTTCAACCATTTTTAGTATCCCAAATGACTCCTCCATCCACAAATGTCCTATTGTGTGACTAAAACTTGATCTCAAGAAGTGTCGTCATGCGACCAAGGGAAGCAAGTGTCGTCACAGACGGAGAGGTGTCATTTCAAGCTATAACAGTACCATGACCACGGGTGCAGAGTAAGAACTTTGGCTAGGCTTAATTATGCCAGCCTCTAACATTTCTTCAACCATATGCTCAATTTCACTCTTCTATCCATAAGGGTATCTTTAAGGTCTAATGTTAGGAGGAACACTTCTTGGAATTAAGTGAATAGCATGATCAAAATCTCAAACATGTGGAAGACCTTTTAGAATATCTTCAAATACCTTGGAATGCTTATTAATGACCCTTTGGAGATCTGGGGAAACGGGAGGTTTATATGTTTGAACATCTAATGAGCATAATTGTGCAATTACACCTTGATCTCCCTTTTTCATCAATTTTGTCATACCATTAGAGCTTATCACCTTGCTTGGTTTCCTTGTGATACCATTTAACTCATATTCCTTTCCTTCCCATAAAAATTTCATGAAAAGCTTCTGAAAATTAAAAACCATGATTCCTAATGATTGTAACCATTGAACTCCAAGACAACATCAGCACCACCCATTGGAATAGCAATCATTGTACTATTCAATACATATTCCCCCATATTAAGATTG
The DNA here is from genome assembly GCA_027924585.1 of Larix kaempferi. NCBI lineage: Eukaryota > Viridiplantae > Streptophyta > Pinopsida > Pinales > Pinaceae > Larix > Larix kaempferi. The sequence goes on from BSBM01000254.1 coordinate 3,608,918, forward strand.
ATATTATGGCATTTCCTTGAGAAATTGATAGTTCCTCCATCTGCAATCATTACTTGAAACTCTGGTGTTGGATATACAAAGCAATTGAGAACTTTGGCTAATTTATAGTGAATGAAATTATGAGTAGTACCATAATCAATCAACATTGTTACCTTTTCTTTTTGATATATCCTTTGATATTGAGAGTTTGAGGGGTGCTAATTCCAGCCAATGAATGACAGGATATGATGGGAGTAATATCTTCTATTTGTTCAGCTTGAGAAGGTTCTTGTTCTTTTGCTTCTTACTCTTCACAATCTATGTAGAATAATTTATTCTCGCCACACTTATGTGCCTTACTATACTTGTTGTCACAATTAAAGCATAGGCCTTTTGCTCTATTTTCATCCAGTTTTTGAGGTTTCAAACTTTGTGGTGCATTAGAAGAAGGAACATTATTCTCTCTATATGTGTTGGAGGTGGTCCTTCTAGTAGTCATCACCATATTTTTAGTTGCAATTTTCCTTGCCAAACTATAAGCATTCTCCAATGATTTAGGTTCAAGGATGCATATCTCATGTTGAATATTCTCCTTTAAAGTGCCCATAAAGAGATCCAACAAATTATCTTCTGAAATATTCTTCACTCTAAGACTTAACTTCTAAAACTGCTTGATGTACTCTATAACTGGACCTTTTTGTTTGAGGTTTATCAATTGACTAAAGAAAGTGTTGCTATTAATATCACCATAATGTGCAATCAATTCTTCTGTGAATATAGACCAAGAGATAATAGAGTCATTTTTACGGTCACAAATCCATTGGTATCATACAAATTGTTCAAGCTCTAAATATAATGATGAAATAGTTACCTTTGCAAAGTTGGCACTTGGTGTATATCAAAGAATATCTCCATCTAGAATATCTATGTTTTTCCATCAAAATTTCCCATGTCAATCTTGGGAATAAAGTAGTTCTTTGGACCTAAGCTGAACCCATGATGATGGAGTAGATTATTATATTTTGGGGATTCAAACCTCTTATTTTCAAACATTTTTTTCAATTTTCTCAATATGTGACTGGAATAAGTCCCCCTTTTCCTCCTTATCCTCTTCTTGAGTAGACGACTGTGTAGGAAGGCTAGGTCTTATATCATTTAGTAGTATCTTCAAAATTTCTAGATCCTCTTTTCTAGCCATCCCCTTAAGATCCTCTTTATTATCCATCCCCTTGATATCCTCTTTACTAGCCATATTATTTTCCAAGTTAACTAAATCAACCATTTTCACAGTCCCTTTCATCATATATTCTAACTTGGAAACCCTAAAAGATATGTCTTCACTTTCATCGTAGGTTAGGGATGAATCCTCTGGGGGTTTCAGTGGACTGTGATTTTTTCCACTACATTTTGGTGGAATTTTGAACAATATAGATAGATATCACAGCTTTGGTTCACCTTAAATAGATCCTTCTACTAAAATCTATTGCAAAATTTAAAATGGTGTACCTTTTTCCAACTCTGATTTGAACACTAATTTCCAACTAAGAAAATCCTAAAATTTCAGGCCCTCTGATTTTGAAACCTTGTCCTGCGATATCCTGATATGTTCTCTTTCCAATGCCATGGGTCTCATTGAATTTGGATGTGCAAAACAAATTTGCGATAATTTTCCAAACACTTGTTATTTTTAGCCTTTTCAGAAGAGCGAGAGTGTACGGCCTGCCACATGTCCAATTTTTTTAATCTAATTCTGAAATTGCTACCAAAGATACCTTGGTCTGTTTCCTTTCTTATGCAACTAGCCTAACTTAATTTTGATCTTGAATGCTTCATATATCACAATTTTCCGTATAACTCTTGTTTGAGACTAGCTTTTGGGCTAGTCAGAAACCCTAACTTCCTAAGGGAATAAATCCAAACCTATAATGATTCAGGATCTAAAATTTTTGCCATAGATACTTCGTCTTTTTCTCTAGATGGGTTCTGATTTTCCCTGTTTGGAACACTGTACAAAAAATCTATAGCGAGAATTCCAAGATGAGTTGTTTTGGAAGCGTACAAGCTCTGATACTAAATGTTAAGCAACAAATTTCCAAAAAGAGCATGAAAAGAGCAGAAATAGATCAGAAAGCATACTCCACACCTTTAATGAAGAAAATAGATGAATTGAAAGCCTCTTCGAGGGGGAAACCTCCTTATACAATGTACTAAGTACACAAGACAAGACAAGACAAGATGCTCAAATGAAAATATCTCATTCTTATATATAGGAGATTAAGAAGAACAATTATAACTCATTGAACCAAGTCGACATAACTAATATAACCATACTAATGAAAATTACAACTAATGGACCAAAGCTGACATCAAAACTAATATAATGCACCACATTATAGGGGAAATGTGCCCATGTTTAGGGCTTAACAGTGATTAATAGTGATTCCTCCAATATTATCTTGTTATCTTGGGTGTCCCCTCTTCGTCCATCTCATTTCCTTTTAAATTTGATGGAGATAGTTTTCAAGTGGTTCAGGGAGTTGCAACTGAGTTAATTCATTTTAAAAAAATCCATAGCTCCCTATTTTCGAATTTTTATATTTTTTTTCATGGAATTATTGGGAATTCACGCCCTGATCAAAGGCAATGTGTGAATGGTTCACACCTTTTTAGTGTGCAAGGTGCGAATGGACATTTTTTGTTGCGTTCGCACCTTTGTAAAGGGAAACATACAAATGATTTGTGCCCGAGTAGTTTACAAGGTGTGAATTCACTCTTTTATAGTTGCAACTTTTAGGATTAAGGGAAATGTGCTAGGATATTCACTTCAAATGCTTAGGGCCATCATTAGGGATCAAATCATGGTCTCTTCCATCCATAAGTGTTTTTTTTGTGAATAAACATTGACACTTTCAATATCTTTTTTTGAATTGTCGTCATAGACAAAGAAGTGCTTATTTGAGTTATAATAGATGCCCCCTAATGTGTGAGGTCAAAAGGGAACCTGATGGCCAAAATACATTATAATAACCAGTGGAGTGGAATGCAAAGTAGACAAGGTTGATATTCTAATACCTTTGACTATGACAAAGTACCTGAAACAGAGAATGAGGTGCCAGACATTCTTTTCCATGAGATGGATATATCCATGCTCAAATTATGATATAACATGGCCACCAAATTATATACATTATGGATCCATGACATATAAATGATGTAGTGATCATGGCCATGAAAGAATACATAGTGGATCCATGTAACATATATATAAAGGTGGATCATGGCCATGAAAATAATACATAGTGGATCCATGCGGATCAAGAGTCCATAGCCACAAATAGATACACAGTGGATCTATGTCTCAACATGTATCAAGAGAGAAAAATGTAACTGAGTTGAGAATTGGCTATCCCAATGGTACCAATGTCATATGATGTGTGGTACAGCCTTGCACAACTCGAGCGATAGAAAAATTTAGGGATGTTACGAGTCTTCCATCCAAACTGCAAAGAGGTACGAGTCATGCGCATGTGAATAGATGATTTGAAGTCAAACATGGAGGACATTATTTGATTACCGGTCATTGTTGTATACTGTTAACAAAAGTGAGTTAACCCACCGATGATGATGATGGGAACCAAGGTACATAGTACATTCTAGCAAGTGTGAATAGATGTCTTTGAGTTGAACACTTGTAGAATTTATCAGGTAGGATACATTGATGTATTCCCACTACCCAATAGTGAGGGAACCTTCCACCAATGACTGCAAGCCCCAAGATACTACCAAGACTCTAGACATAATTCCCAGATCATGATGAGTTGAAGTCAATGGGAATAGATCCATTGGAAGGGAGGCATTAAGTTATTCCCCATCAACCAACACAATGAGATGTCAAGGACTAATTTGACTCAATTAGGGGAATTTTGAGGTCAAAAATGGGCCTCAAAACAAAAAATGTACTATCAAAATCAATTTTTAAAGAACCAATCGCATTCTAGAGGATGACATCATCTATAATAGTTGAGGTGGCATTGGTTGAGTTAAAGATGTTTATTTGTCAAATTCTAAATAGTGAATGAAAACCCATAGTTAACCATATCAATGGTGTAAGTAAAGTACTCATAATGAAAAGAGTATTCTTATATTACTTTTGAATATAATATAAATGTACTAAAGTACCTTAAAGTACTTAGAAAAAAAATACTCTTTATGTTTCAATATAAAATAAATAAATTACAAATACCAAAAAAGTGAATGCTCTATTCAAAATCAAAACCATAAAATTATTTTTCAATATATAACATATATCTTTAAATAATATATTATTAATACTAAAAAAATTAAAATTTATATTCAAAATCTTATAAATAATTTACATTATATAATATATAATTTTAAAATTTTATTTAAATAAATTATAATATATAAATCAATTTACAATATAATGATAATGTATAATTGCACCGAGTGAAACAAGGTGTTCTACAGCCCAGTATGGGGGAGATCCTGTAACGTTTGTCCATGTTTGTCCTTATAGTCGGCCATAATAAATAAAGTTTGTCTTTAACATAATAATAAAAAAATAAAAAATATGATGTCGACAATTAATAAAAGGACGTGTATTTTCGTTTGAATTAAATCATAGGCTATATAATACATGGACGTGTATTTTCGTTTGAATTAAATCCTAGGCTATAAACGTTTATCTTTATTATTGTCCACCATTAATTAAAATGTAATGGAAAGTATTTAATGAAAAGTAAAAAAGTAAAATGTATTGTCGGCCATTAATTAAAATGTAAAAAAAAAGTAAAATTATGGAAAGTATTTAAAAAAATCCATGTAGACTCATAAAATAAAATATTATGAAGAGTAATTAAAAAATAGATGTTCGTTTATAAAATAAAAAATTAAAACTTAAACCTGGATCTATCAATCAAGAGAGATTAAATTTCTTGAGTTTAAATTTTAAAAAAAGAAATACACCTCAAGAAATTGGATTCCTCTCGGTGCTTGATAGATACGGGTTTAAGATGGATCTATGTTGGTTTATAATAATTTACAATATATTGATGAAGTTTTAAAACCATGTGTAAAAATACGTATTATTAAACTAAAATCAAAATATGTATATAATATATTATTTAAAATTCTTTTAAGCTTTAAAAACCTTATTGAATACATACCATTATACCTTAATGTTTGCATAATTGATAGGATATTTAAACCTCTAAAACCTTATGGATTTAAATTTTTTAAACCTTATGTTATGGAAACGGGATTCTTATGAAAACTAATCCATAAATATATTATTTTTTTTTAGTATATGATATATAATTTTAAATCCATAAATATGTGATATATGTGGAATAATTACTATTTATATAATATATAATTTTAAATTTAAGAATATTAATAGAAATGAGATAAGTTTTATGAAATACAAGATGATAATAAGAAGGAAAAAATAAATTTGTAAAAAATATAAATTAAAACAAATAAAAAATAATTGTGTTGATTATTAAATGAATACATAAAATAAATACTTGGTTATCTAATTTTAGATATGTAATATCAATATAGATATATAAGTTAATTAAATATTTTGTAAATAGAAATATATTTAAATAATGTAGATATTTATGTAAATAGATTATTAGTATTTAAATAATGCTAATATTTATATAAATAAATTCTTAAGTTTTAGTTTTAATAAATTTAAGTTAGATTTATATAATAGTTAGTCAACATATTTTATAAATATTGAAATATAAGTTGGATTTATATGACTATATGATTGATTTTTATTTTTAATGAATATAAGTTAAATTTATATAATTAATATATATTTTAAAAGAAATAACAATTTATTCCTATAAATTTAATTTATGTTTAAATTCAAAATTTAAATTATAAATGTTATTTTAATCATATTTTGAATATTGAATAAGTTATATTTCAAAATTCAAAATAATATACTTTACTTTATTTTATTTTATGAGTACATTTTTTTTACTTTATGAGTGCATTACTTTTTACTTTAGGAGTACATTCATCATATTATATTCAAAAGCAATTTATGTATTCAAGAGTAATACTTTTAGTCACATCAAAAAATGATTTTTTGATTGATTTTATTATAGATGTCTTTTTCAATTTAACTTAACCATAGTTACATTGATTGTAGTGTAAAAGGTGAGTTGTGAATATACCTCCCCCAGAAAATGCCTAACTTGTAATATTTTATTATATCTCTTAGGAGGCCCATTTTAGACCTCAAAATTCCCCTAATAGCTTGGAAAGTGAACTAGTCAAATTTTTGCGGAACGGGCCATCCAATATGTCTCTTGCATGCACCAAATGTAAATAAAGCATAGAAGAGACCCTATGAGCAACAACTAATGATGAAATCTATTGATAGAGGTGACAACTTCCACCAATAATGAAAATGGAATCTAAGGTACAACACAAATCCCTAAGTGTGAATACATGTTTTGACATCGAACATTCAAGGAAACCACTCAATTAGCAGCCAATGATGAGTTATCATATGTTGAGTGCAAGTGATATGAAATGGATCAATATATAATTTGTCACCTATTTGGAGCTTTAGGGGTCAAAATATGGGATGAATTGGCTTGCAGGGCCCATTTAAGGGTTAGGTCTCACTTTCATATTTGGGGTCAAAAAACCGCCTGAAACCTTCCAATGCCATTTTGAGGTTTTAAATGTCAGTTTTCATCCTCAAAATAAATGGAAGGGTTTTTTGCATTATACACGTTGATACCTTTCCAATGGTGAAATAATCATCTCAATCAGAGTTTGTATGAATATGCCTCTTACAAGTTGACCACCATGGTACCGATTGGATTCCATATCAGCTCTCAATTCTCGCACATGTAGAGTTAGTCATGTGTGGACTCTCAAGAACATTCTAGAAGGTCCAAAATCCTAACCCTAAATGGGAATCGAAGCATGTACAAATCCTAAAATTAACCCTAAATGACTACCGGGATATGTTAAATACTGGGTTGTTAGGAAAAGAAGGGGGCATTCTTTTTATGTATTGTATTGTTCCATAATTGAGCAACAACATTAGGGAGCAGATATTAGAGCATAACATAGCACATAGGAGATCCTATAATAGACATTATGTTCATAGATTCATAGGTAACTTCATAGAGAGTACCATTTCCTTTGTATTTACAATTTGACATAAAGAGCAAGCCATAGTCCTCATTTGTGGCTGGATTTTTCCTCAAATTGGGTTTTCTTAGGGTATATCTTGTGTTATTGTGTAGATTGTGTACTTATTTCTCTTTCAATTCCACTATATTCAATATTTTATGGAATTAAGTTAACACGATGAGCTAAGTAGTAAGATCTGTTGTGATGAACTAATCCAGTGGAATATCCCTGATAGTTTATGGATCAACAAGGTTACCTATCAATGATGTAAATAGGGCTACAATGCTATGAATCTAGGTTAATGCTCAAAGAAGATGAATTGTAGTCGATGAGACACAACCCGATAGTGAGAAGTCAATGGGGACCATCTACACAAGCACGATTCCGAACACTAGTTTCAATGATACATGCTGAGAAAAAATTGACATCAAGTAATGGAAGACACATGAGGTTAAGGAAACTGTAGAATGGCCAACACAGGAGAGGACTATCCTTGAATAGTGAGCATGAAACAATAGCATCTTGGGCAACTTTTGACACAAAGGGACCAATCATCAATGATATAAAGTTGTAATGCATGAGACATTAACAGATTCTTCATATGATTGGAAGAGTAACCAATTGGAGGAGTAACAACTCTGAGATCAAGGCTTTCCTATGGCTGAAAACTAAAACCCAACTTGCTGAGAGACTCAAGACTAGTACTATGCTCAAGGATGATTTGACTTGCTTCCACTAAATAACAAATATTTGAGATCTTTCCTGGCCCTCTCTCTTTTTTAATAATATTTTGTGTTTACTATCTTTTTCATATTATAAAACTTGAAAAAGGAATAAAATAATTCTATAGTACAGTGGAAGAAATGAATGTCGCAAGTCATGCAACTATGTTCCAAGAGTATGGAACATACCTATGCAAAACAAAATCCAAAAATGGTGTTGGGCAATAGGAGGACACTCATTAGCATGTTTCTCCCAGCGATACAATCTGAAATGCAAATGCAACGGTTGCAAGTGACGAGCAACATGATGAATACAATGATAGTATGAATGTTGCAATGAGGCATTGGGCATAGCTATGCAAATAGTTGTGAGCAAAGGCAAATGCATAATGAAAAAAAATGGGAGCCTTATAGGGAATGGACAAAAATAGATGAGAAAAAGAGTCATGTGGCTTCTTCTCAAAGTCATGGTAAGACTTAAAAAGATCTCGAACCTATAAGAAAAACTTGGCATGGGCACCAAAATGGAAAGATGGTGTTGACTACAGTGTCCCATGTTACATAGGCTCTTTTGTGCAAAATGCAGATAGATATGGTTGACACACCAATATCCAAAAGGTTTGACTCTATAGTAAATTCGGGTGGCAAAAGGTTCAAATGCATCATAACAAAGGGGATGCCTAAACCTATATGCAAGTTTTCAAATATACCTACTCGGATCAATCAATGTAAAAAAAATTATCCCTAAACAACCTGATGAATCCAATTTAAAATCATGTATCCAAGAAACAAAAATATCGTGATCATATCTATAAAATATGAAAAGAAATATCTGATAAGGGTCATTTTGGTAGGATCATTTTCCACTTTAATATATTCAACAATATTCATTACCAAGCCAAAGCTTATCACTGAAGGCTCAAGAGCATCAAGGCTTGAGGACCTACAATCAACAAGATCAAACTCATTAGAAAGATCGAAGCTGGAAGCAATAATAGAGTCTAAGGGAACAGACTCATCGTTGTGGGATTTGAAGAATCTATCAGAAGAACCAATCTCCTCAAGAACACTAACTTGCAGCTCAATGGTGGAGTCCAGAGACTAAAAAATGCCACTATATGAGGATCCAAAAATGGTGAGATCATACTCAAAAAGAAAATCGAGATTGAACTTGATTGAAACTGGGTCCAATATGGGGAAATTATCTTTGGAAAGGACATAAGTATCCAAAGAAATGCTAGACTCGATCATAGCCTTTAGGAGAGATTCATTTGAGGGAAGTATGTCATCCCAGAGAAAACACACGTTAGAACATTCACTTGGATCAACAGGGTGGAGAGAAAGCTCCAATGCCCCCATTGGATTGATGAATTGGTCAACTCTCAGATCCAAGTCCCAAGAAGGTGAGCATGAACGTAAAAGATTCTTCTTAGTAACAATTGGACAAAAAGGATACGATGCCACATAATTCACCTATTGCAAGGTAGTGTCTACCAAAACACTATGAACATACAAAGGGGATACTTGGTCTAAAGTCGATACATGAGGAGGATCAACAAATGCAAGTTGTTCAATAGTGGCAATGCTTCCATTATGAGGATACTACATCACAAGAAAGAGCATATACACCACAACATTCATAGCATATACATAATCATGCCCAAGGAGCATATTGAAATCCAATGGTGTAACAACCCAAAATTAGTACGAAACTAATTCTAAATAAAACATAGGAAAAGTAAGGTATTAAATATTAAAATAATAAAAATAAATAATAACTGGAGAAATTGTTAATTAAAATTAATTAAATATAAATGGTACAAGTACTAAAGAAAATGAATAAAACCTTTAAAAAGGAAGAGGATTGGAGTGGAAGGGTATTCATTCTTCTTAGATTTTGAATGGAGATAGGAATGGTTATGGAAGGTAAGATAATAATCTGGCTACAGTTGATTGGTTGGGGGCTTGGGGGCTCTCAGTCTCTCACTAAGGGGTTGGTTGGGTGGACATTTGTCCCCCACACGTTGTTTTCCCTCATTGCTTGTGGAGATATAGAGGTAAAATATTTCAACAACTCATTGGATTACATGTACACATTCTCTCTTGTTTCATTAAAATTTCTATTATGCTAAGTTGTAAATGTTTTAGATCTACTTTTCTCATAGAAATGAATTTGATTCTAGTTAATTGTATGGAGTATTGTTTTTCTAAAAACTTTGTTCTTAAGGCCCATCGGGTCCTTACGAATAGTCCCTCCATAACCATAAAATCAACTAAGACAATTTTTTCACCCAATGTAACTAGAAGCTAAGGGAGAAACCCCATAGGCTCACTAGGTATTCTAGCAAAAGCCAATGGCTGATTGAAAACCGACATAAGGTTGGAAAAACCCACACCTCTCCAAGCATGTCAAGATAAGATACTAAACGAGGCTCCTTCATGTATAATACATCGATGAACCTTATTGTTTTCAATTTCAACCCTTATCTAGAAAGATGCAAATGAAGGAAGGCAAGGGCCAGCTAGACTATTCCAATCAAAGTAAGCAATATTAGAAATTTGTGGAGACTTACCCAAAGTGAATGGAGTGCCCCTTTGTCCAGAAAGTTCTTAACATGTAGTGAAGAAAACTCAAGCCACATTACTCTCCAAAGGAAGAATGAGGTTGATTGAAGATTGCATCAATTCGACCACTTGAATGTTGTCACTCTCCAAAGGAAGAGTGGGATCGATTGCATTAGTTCAATCACTTAAATGTTTTCACTCTCCACAGGAATAGTGAGATCGACTGAATATTGCATCGGTTCAACCACTTTATCAACCAAAGGTTGAATGAGCTATTGGGAAACTATAAACAACTTAGGAAAAAAAGATCCTTTAGACATGGACCACAATGTCCATACCTTTGGAATAGCAAGGCACATGTGAGTAAGGTGACCTCCCTTGCAAAGATTACAAGGGAACTTAAGTTTGCATCCTATTCATCTAGATTTTTCCACAATATCAGTACCCTCAGCATGACTAGCATTGGCCAACAACTTACCCCCATCATGACTTACAGTGGTTGTTTTCTCAAAAGCAAAAGATTTTTGAGACAAGGACCACACTCTTTGTACCTCTAAAAGTGCAAGGCACAGATGCGTAAGATGGACTCCCTTGCAAAGATTACAAGGGAACTTAAGGTTTTTTTTTAGGTTTGTCAACTATGTCAACATTACCATCACTACTTGTAGTGGTTGGTTTTTTGCCCCTAACATGACTTGTAGTAGCTAGTTGATTGCCCCTTGCATGACTTGCAGTGGTTGGTTTCTTGTCTCTAGCATGACTTGTAGTTATTGATTACTTGTCTCTAGTGACTTGCATGAACTGGTGATTTATCATTAATGAGACTCGTGGTGGTCAATGATGTGTCTTCAACATGACTAGCATTGGTCGATGACTTATTTCCAGCATGACTTGTAGTGATTGAATGTTTGCACCAGCATGACTTGCATTGATTGAGGAATTGCCCCCAACATGAATTGCAATGACTAAAAAATTTCCCCCAGCATGACTTGCAATGGCTAAGGAATTTCCCCCAGCATGACTTGCAATGGCTGAGGAATTCCCCCAGCATGACAATTAATGGATAATGGCACGCCCCCTTGTCTTCGCATCTTCTTCTTATTAATCCTCTTTATGTTCCTTTTATATTGTTGGTTACCAATATATAGACTTCCATCACATGAGGTAGAAGGAGGAGGGAAATATGTAACTAGTGAAGAAGGAAAAGGGTTTTGATGCTCTTGACATACAGTGCCACTCCAATATACTGAATGTATATAGGGATGAAATCACTTGAGGGAAGTAACTTCCACACTCAAGGGTATATGTATCAACGACAGGAGTTACTGATGTGGATGGAAATAAAGGGTGTGATGAAGAGCAATTCCTCTAACATTTTCTTGCTATCTTGGGTGTCTCCTCTTGGTCCATCTCATTTCCTTTTAAGTTTGATGGAGATAATTGGAGATAGTTTCCAAGTGGTTTAGTGAGTTGCAACTAAGTCAATTAGTTTGAAAAACTTCCAAAACTCCCTATTTTTGAATTTTTATATTTTTTTCATGGAATTATGGGGAATTCACGTCCTGACCAAATGCAACATGCGAATGGTTTGTATCGTACAAGTGTGCAAGGTAAAAATGGGCATTTTTTGTTGCATTCACACCTTTTTCAAGGGAAACATGTGATTGATTCGCACCCTACTAGTTTAAAAGGTCTGAAATTGTTCTTTTATAGTTGAAACTTTTAGGATGAAGGGAAATGTGCTGGGATATTCACTTCAAATTCTTAGGGCCATCATTAGGGATCAAAACATGGGATCTTCCATCCATAAGTGTCCTTTTTGTGAACAAATAGTGACACTTTGAGTGTCTTTTTTTGAACTATCATCATAGATGGAGAAGTGTTGATTTGAGTTATAACAGCCGGGTAGAAAATTCAATTACAGTCCTATACAAAGAGCTTGCAAATTTGAAGGGAATTTTGACATGGGTACGGTATTTTGATCATTACTCTCTCTTAGTTTGGAATAAATGTCTTTTTTTTCAGCGTATGGAGGGCATATTCCTCTATCTCCCTATATGATGTCATAGAAAAAAATGAGTTTAAGAGGGTCAAAAAAATTAATTACAAACCTACATAGGAAAAAGTAGTACTATGTCTCTAGAAACAAAAACTACAACCATAAAAAAGGCGAGAAATATAGATCCATCAAAGTATAAAATCAAGTGAACCATCAATGATAAGATCAAGCGAGCTAGAAGATGAAAGCAAGCAAGCCATAAATGTGAAAATAGCTCACCGCAAGCATTTCAAGCTCATCCTTCAAGATGGAACCTGCATGCAAACATTCAAAGGTTAAGTAAATAGGTAACTTACTAGCTCATGTCAATCTATTCATTTAACATTCATGTAAGGATTATAGTGATATCATAGAGTTTTAAATTTGATGAGGGAATTGAAGCTCAAGTTGGGGAGGGTAATATTTGTAATAATTAAGTTACAATGTGCATGATGAAGTGAAGTGGATGATAGACACCAATTTATGTGAGTTGAATCTGAATTAGTGAGATGATGAGGTTAGAAAGGAATGTGCATATGACGTATGGCCAAGGAAGTGAAGTTCACACAAACTAAACTCTAGGCATGTAACAAATTTATAGTTAAAACAATGAGCCCGTTCAAAAAATAATAACATGCTAAAACTTTGAATCAAGCATTTGAATTTGGGATAATTCCTCTTCCCAATACATTTATGAATTTGAGAAAACTTGCTTGCAAGCCTCTAATAATTGCATGATACATCACCTGACATTATTTAAATCATGTCATATATTAAATCCATGTAATCAACATTTTGTATAAACCCTAGGGTTATACATCCTAAATTCAAATATGCTTGTGATAAGGAGTGTAAAGGGAAAGTGGGTGTTGTTGTATAATAAAGGAAGATGACAAAGAAAAGAGAATTGGTGTGAAAAGGGTGACAAAGATATCCAACAAAATATTGAGAAGGAAAAGTGTGCATAAGGAAGAATATATAGAAGGTAGAACCAACAATTACAACCAGTAATAGCTAGTGCAGAGCAAAGAGCAAAGGAAGACTACAAAAGGAGAAAATGAACAAGCACATGAGTAAGGTTGTGTTCTTCAAGAAATTTTAACTTTCCTTGCCTACCTTTTATCTATATTTGATATGTTTGGCTTGAAATGGTAGCAGACTGGTACTTGAAATCACTCAAGTAGCCCTATGTCTAAAAAAATTCTGGCTCAACCTAACTCTTGCTATGATCAAGCATCCACTCTCGTGAATATATATCTTCTTCCATAAGGAGTCTTATGTTAGACTTGCTTTGTTGAAAACACGTGATCTCTTTTTCTCCTAAAGTCCTCTACTTAATGGCACTATTTCATAAGTTGGAGAAGTATAGAAATATTGTTTACAAAAGGCAGCTAGGGTTGTTTTGAACAAATATCTGTATTTTTCTCTAATAAAGAAGGATATCTCTCTCATAAGCTTTTTCTCGTATGACCTTGTGACTACATCATATCTTACATCCTTCTTTAAAAACACGGCCTTTCATGCCTTTGCAAGATGCAGGAATTAGGGTTTTCAAAGCTTATATCTCATGAAATAAAATGAGGGATTCATAGGTTATGAACTTTCAACAAGGAAAATTAAATTTTGCATATTTATAAGTTATGGATTGGTGATAAAGAAATAGATCAAGAGATATAGAAGTGAATATAAAAAATTGGAGTTTTCAAGAGATTGCATGAAGATAACATGTTCCAGGAAGGCCATTTGCACAACACAAGAGGGTACTAAGCTACAAATATATAAATAATCAATCCAACACTTTGCAAATTATTTTCAAGTTGAAGGGTAATGCAAACTTCGTCAAATGGGATGAAAGCACCATCTTTAAAGAGCATCCATGTGTTGGTTATACAAGATATATTTCAACATGATGTCCTTCTTATGCATTACAATTTCAAAGATTGCTTGTTGTTCTTGTCCACTTTCGAAACTCATCTAAAAGGTACATTCAAGACAAAGGAAATTTTTAAAAAAAAATAGTATTAAAGGAACAACATTCTTCAACATTACCGGAAAAACAAAGTATTGTAGGAAAGCAATGCTACAACACTAGAGGATTAGTTAAAGCAACATTTCAAGGGTATAAAAGGAACATTTGAACACCCAATACCAAGGATAGCATGTACCCAAGATTGCCTTCAAAGGAAAGAACATATATCAACCTTGGTCACATGCAATCAAATGAATCTGGACACTAAAAGAAACATCATGTTCAGACTATATGAAGAGACCAAATTTTGGGGAAGTTGTTTCATTGCACAAGGATGTGTAAAACCTTAAGTTGGGGGGTATGATAGGCCCCTAAAATGGAACATTATTTATCCCATATTTTTTATAGATAAGGAGATCAAAATAATTAAGTGTGTGTGATTAATTATGAACTTATGATAATCTTTCTTAAATCCTATGCATGTTTGTTGAATGAATATCTTGACATTTGATTAGTAATGTTTACTTAATTTGCTTATTCTTTTGATTTATTTGATGAGATAATGGACTAAGCTTTGTGAAATAATTCTTGAGTTGTTATGGAGTTATATGTGGAGGTTATTTGAAGCAAAGTGAAAGAGATCAACTCACAAAAACCAACTCAAACTAATTCAGTGAGTTAATTAGACAAACTAAGGCATGTTTAAGAAATTTAAGGAATTGTGTCCCTCTTCATCCTTATGTTGGAACATGGAGAGGACTCAATGATAATATAAATTTGAATTTACAAAGGCCAAATCAAACTCCTAAAGGGGGCATCTATTCCACAAAACTTGTATGTTGATTTCTAATTAATTGGGGAACAACTTCCATGAATCAAGGAGTTGATTCAATTGACAGTTTTGAGTATTCAAGTATAAATACTAGTAGGCTCAAAGCATATGGAGTTAGTTAGATTATTATTCTTCTTCTCTTTATCATTTTCATTCATCCCTTGTTGGTCAAGGCCAATTTGTATCAAGAGGCAGCTTGATGCCCTGTTATAATGGCAGATTATTGAATAAAGAAGAGCTAGTTTTGTTCCAACTTTTATCTTATTTATTTTAATTTATTCCATTTTCTTTCATGTGTTTTACCTCTTTATTCTCTACCATGTTTCCAATAGAAATCATGTAGCTTGCAATTTTAGCTATTTCTTGTTAGCATGTTTGTTTTATTTTAGCTTATATGCTTGAATGAGATGTTCTTGGCCTAATAGATCCTCAAACCTCACATAATTTCATATTTCTTTTACTATAGCCTACTATGTTTCTCATTCTTGTTTACCTAAAAAATAGTAAAAGAAGTCTCCTCTTCCTGGTCTTCTAACCTTGTGGGAGAGGCCTAACTTTGGTTGCCCCACAAAGGTAGATAAGCAAATACGAGCAAAGCATGGAATTTGTTATGCAACAAATTTCCAAAATAGCATGAAAAGAGCATAAATAGACCAAAGAGAGTACTACATGCATTAATAATGAAGAACATAGATGAATAGCAAGCCACTTTGAGGGGGAAACCTCCTTATATAATGTATTGAATACAAAAGACAAGACAAGACAAGATAGGATACTCAAATGAAAAAATATCCTTCCTATATATAGGAGATTAAGAGGTACAATTAAAAATCATTGACGCAAGCCGACATAACTAATATAACCATACTAATGACAATTACAACTAAATGGACCAAAGTTGACATCAAAAATAATGTAATGCACCACAATATGGGGGGAAATGTGCCCACATTTAGGGCTTAACATGCCCCTCCCCTTCAGATAAGTGTTGTCCTCAATGCTTGATTAGTTGTGGATGATTTTGTATGAAGGACTCATCTTCCCATGTCTAATCTTCAACTGGTAAGTTCTTCCAATTGACGAGGTACTTAGTAATAGCTCAATTTATTAGTTTTTTGGTCCTTGTTCCATCGATTTGTTCAAGTTTCAATATGAATTTTCCTTCTTCATAAAGCTCTAGAAAGATTGTTTGAATTGGGATCTTGTCTCCTATTACCTTGTTTAAGCAAGAAACATGGAAAACTGGATGTAATCTTGAAGATGAAGGGAGCTCCAATTTGTAATCCATACTACCAATCTATTGCAACACTTTATAAGGACCATAACACTTGGGTTTTAATTTATTGTCCTTATTTAGTTAACTGAGGGACACCTTCTTGTAAGGTTGTAGCCTCATAAATACCCAATCCCCTTCTTCGAAACTCCTTCCACTGCGATGTTGATAAGCTTGTTGTTTCATCCTGTTTTTGACATAGCCAGGTTGTCCTTAAGTATCTAGATAACTTCTTATTGGTGCTCTATGTGATATTCCACGGCTTGAACTTTAGATTTTCCTTTTCGATGGAGGCTAGTACCCATAAAGTTCCATAAATGGATACTTTTTTATGATGTATGGAAGGAAGTATTGTACCACCATTCTTCCAAATACAACCATTTCACCCATTGTGTTTGTTTATCATATGCAAAGCAAAAAAATAGCCTTCCAAACATTTGTTCTCTATCTAAATTTTCCCATTAGATTGAGGATGATAAGATGAACTGTGACACAATTGGGTACCCAAACAAGAAAATAATTCAGTCCAAAATTTTCCATATATCTATCACTTACAATAATCTTCGTATTTCCATGTAACTTCTGAATTGTTTCCATAAAGGTTGCAGCTATTGTACTTGCATTAAAAAGGTGAGAAATTGCACAAAAATGTGCATACTCTGTGAGTCTATCAACAACCACCATAATAACATTCTTTCCTTCTGACTTGGGTAGACCTGTGATAAAATCCATAGAGACTTCCTCCCAACGTTGGAAAGGTGTGTCTAATGGTTGTAGAAGTCATGGGGTCTTAACTATTTCAACCTTATTCTGTTGGCAAACCAAACATTCAGCCTTGAATCTTTGAACATCGGATTTAAGACCTTCCCAAAAAAAATCCTTCTTGACCCTGTGGTAAGTTTTCAGGAATCCAGAGTGCCCACCTATAGGAGAGGTGTGTAATTCCGAGAGGACATTTTGTTTTAGCTGGGATTTTTTGCATAAATATAAGTAATCCTTATACCAGAGTGAATCATTTTTCCACACAAAATTATATGATACACTGGGATCGTTTTGTAGATTTTGAATGAACATCCACACAGATAGGTCATATTTCCATTCTTCTCTTGTTGTTACTACCCAATCGGGTTGTAGAATGGAAATTGCACAAAGTAATGCCCCAAAATCTTCATATTTTCTAGAGAGCACGTCAACCACCACATTTTGTTTCCCTTTTCGATAGATGATTTCAAAGCCAAATCCCAACATCTTGGTTACCCATTTTTATTGCTCTTCTGAAGATAGCCTTTGTTCCAGGAAGTATTTAAGACTATCATGATTTGTTTTGACCTTGAAGTACCTACCTATTAGGTAAGGATGCCATTGCTTAAGAGAATGTAGTATTTCCAACATTTCCTTCTCATAAATGGGCTTATGTGAGTTCTTTCCCTTGATTGGATGAATTTTGAAAGCAAGTGGGTGTCCTTCTTGCATTAGAACAACACCAATTCCATTTCCTGAAGAATCACATTCCACAATAAAGGTTTTTGTGAAGTCTAGTGTGTCCAAAACAAGAGCTTTGCACATTGCCTCTTTACGTTATTCAAAAGCTTGAGTTTCCTCCGGAGTCCAAGAAAATGCATCTTTATTCAATCATGTTGTTAGAGGCACTGTTATTCTTCCATAGTTCCAAACAAACTTGCAGTAGTACCTTGTCAGACCTAAGAATCCTCGAATATTCTTCAAGGTTTTGGGAATCGTCCATTCCATCATGGCTTTAATTTTGTTAGGGTTTACCTTGACACCTTCATGTGATGCAATACGACCCAAATACTCTACCTCCTTTACCCCAAAGAAACATTTGGAAGTTTTTGCATATAGTTGTTGCTCCTTTATTAGTTGAAGTACCCTGACAACATGTTGAATATGTTCTTCCCAAGACTTGATATAGATTAGTATATCATCAAAGAATACTAGCACAAATTTTCTAAGGAAAGGCTTAAAATGGAATTCATCAAATCTTGAAATGTGGAAGGTGCATTCGTGAAACCAAATGGCATGACCATAAATTCATAATGACCTTCATGAGTTATAAATGTTGTTTTTGGGATACCTTCATCCTTCATTCTAACATGATGATACCCATAATGGAGATCCAACTTTGTGAAGAAAACTGCTCCATGTAATTCATCTAACAATTCATCAATGACAGGAATGGGAAACTTATCTTTAATGTTGATCTTGTTGAGCTCTCTATAATCTCAACACATATGCCATGATCCATCTAGCTTATGTACCATTACCACTAGTGCAGAGTAAGAACATTAGCTGGGCCTAATTATGCTAACCTCTAACATTTCTTCAACCAAACGTTCGATTTCACTCTTGTAACCATAGGGGTATCTGTAACGTATGATGTTAGCAGGAACACTTCCTGGAATTAAGTGAATAACATGATCAAAATCTCGAACAGGGGGTAGACCTTTTGCAATATGTTCAAATACCTTTAAATGCTTATTAGTGACCCTTTGGAGATCTGTGGAAATAGGAGACTTATTTTTTAACATCTTATGAACATAATTGTGCAATTACACCTTGATGTCCATTTTTCATCAATTTTGTCATACCATTAGAGCTTATCATCTTGCTTGGTTTCCTTGTGATACCATTTAACTCATATCTTTTTCATTCCCATAAAAAATTCATGAAAATCTTCTGAAAATTAAAAGACAATGTTCCCAATCATTGTAACCAATGACCTCCTAAGACAACATCAGCACCACCTATTGGAATAGCAATCATTGGACGATTCAATACATATTCCCCCATAGTAAGATTGATATTGTGGCATTTCCCTGGGAAATTGATAGTTCCTCCATCTGCAATCATTACTTGAAACTCTAGTGTTGGATATACAAAGCAATTGAGAACTTTGGCTAATTTACAGTGAATGAAATTATGAGTACTACCAGAATCAATCAACATTGTTACCTTTATCTTTTTAATATATCCTTCAATATTGAGATTTTGAGGAGTGCTAATTACATCCAATGCAGGACATGATATGGTGGAAGTAGTATCTTATATTTCTTCATCATGAGATGGTTCCTGTTCTTTTGGTTCTTCCTCTTCACAATGTATTTAGAATAATTTCTTCTCACCGCACTTATACCCATTACTATACTTTCTGTCACAATTAAAACATAGTCCTTTTGCTCTTCTTTCATCTAGTTGTTGAGGTGTCAACTTTTGAGGGGGGTTAGAAGAAGGAACAGTATTATGTCTGTATGTGTTGGAGGTGGTATTTCTAGTAGCCATCGTCATATTTTTACTTTCAACATTCCTTGCCCCCATGAAATACTTCTCTAAGGATGGTGATTCAAATAGACACACCTCATGTTGAATTTTATCCTTCAAGGTTCCACTAAAGAGATCCAACAAATTATCTTCTGAAATATTATTCACTCTAAGACTTAGCTTCTAAAACTACTTGATGTGCTCTATAACTGGACCTTTTTGCTTGAGATTTATTAACTAGATAAAGAAGGTGTTTCTATTAATATCCCCATAATGTGCAATCAATTCTTCTATGAATATAGACCAAGATATAATAGAGTCATTTTTACAATCACAAAGCCATTGGTACCATACAAATTGATCAGGCTCTAAATATAATGATGCAATAGTTACCTTTTGAAAATTTGGCACCTGGTGTAGATCAAGGAACTGCTCCATCATAAATATTCATGTTATTAGATCATTTCCATAAAACTTTCTCATGTCAATCTTGGAAAGTTGGGTACCCGTTGGTGACCATCCCTAATTACTTCCATTACTAGAAACAGTTCCTCTTGGAATATTCTTATTCATGGAATATTTATCAACATGGACCTTATATTTATCCTCCTGAGTATCACGGAACACATCATCCCCTAGAGAAGGAGTATCCTTTTAATTTTGTAAGAATCTTAGCAATATTTTCCATATGTTCCATCAACCTCTCCTCTAAATTAACTAAATCAAGTGTTTTAACAAACCCTTTCATATTTTCCTCCATTTTATTATCCATATGTTTCATCAACTTACCCTCTAAATTAAATAAATCAATTGTTTTCACGGATCCTTTAATCATATCTTCCAACTGCGACACTCAAAAAGAATATAGGTCTTCCCTTTCATCGAACAACGGGGATGATTCCTCTGGTGGTTTGAGTGGAATGTGACTTTTTCCACTTCCTTTTGGTGTCATTTTGAACAATATAAATAGATATCACACCCTAGGTTTCACCTCAAATATATCCTTATACTCAAATTTATTCAAATTTAAAATGCCATATGCCCGTGGGGGGCAGCTCAAGTGGTAAAGATGAGAATTTGTAAATGGAAGGTCACGTGTTCGAATCCCCCCAATCTTACTCGTGCACCATGGTTCGAGCCCTGTGGATGCACCTAGGGGTATAGTGGTAGTGAGATTGGATCCCTAGACCCCGTGTGATGCGAGTACCATCCCAACTCTAGTTTTCAATTCCCCTAGTACAAAAAAAAAATTAATGCCATACCTTTTTCAAACCTTGATTAGAAGATTGCTTTCTAGCCGACTTGGAACTGAGGTAAATTTAAAATTTCGGCTCCTCTAGATCTGAAAATTCGTCCTGTTATATACTAATGTTTCCTCTTTCCATTGCCATGAGTCTGACCTAATTATGATGTGCCAATAAAAATTTATTCCAAATCTCCCAACACTTCTTATTTTTTGTCCTTTCAGAAGAGTGAACTTGTATGGTCTGCCACATGTCAAATATTTTGGATCTAGGTATGAAAAAGCTACTAAAGCTACAGTGGTATTTCTTCTTTCTGATACAATGGGTATCACTCAATTTGGATCTCACATGCCCCAAATATGACATTTTTTCCCAAAATACATGTTTTAGACTAGTTTTTGGACTAGTGAGAAACCCTAGCTTCCACGGAGAATATCTCCAAACCTGTAATGGATCTGGATTTTAAAAATGGATCACATATAGATAACTTTTTTTACAGATGGGTTTTGATTTTCAATGTTTGAAACCTTGTAAAAAAAAATTATAGCGAAAATTATAAGATGACTCGTTTTGAATAAACCGATCCCGAGGAAAGAGCTCTAATACCAAATGTTATGCAACAAATTTCCAAAAGAGCATAAATATACCAAAGAGAGTACTACATGCCTTAATAATGAAGAACAGAGATGAATAGTAAACCACTTCAAGGGGGAAACCTCCTTATACAATGTATTGAGTACACAAGACAAGATAAGACAAGATAAGATACTCAAAAGAAAAGATCTTCTTCCTATATATAGGAGATTAAGAGGTACAATTAACACTCGCTGACCCAAGCCAACATAGCTAATATAACCATACTAATGACAATTACAACTAATATACCAAGGCCAACATCAAAACTAATGTAATGCACCACAATATAGGGGGAATGTGTCCACATTTAGGGCTTAACATAATTATAATCTGGCATTTTCTAGTTAGTTGTTACTTTGCATTTACTTTCCTTTGTAGTTAGTAATTCAAGTTATTCCTTTTACAATTGAATATATAGTGCACGGTACCTCTTAAGTTTGTACAAACTCTCGGGTTGATAATTTAAGTAATGATCCAAGGGATTCAGTGTTTATGGTTGTAATTCTTTGGCCCATCAACACACTTTCCCAATAAGTGCCTCCCGCTACTAATGGACTTTTGAACTCAATTAGTAAGATAATATTTTTTTTACATGGCCTTGGAGAACTGACTCTCTAAGCCTACAACCAAGGCCCTAGAACCTAGGATAATGTTGCTTTCTAACAAAAAAAACAAACCTAATTTATTTTAAAGAGATTGCTTTTAATGACTCAAACTTTTTCTTAGGAAACCAAATTGAAGAGAAGATGTTCAGAGAAGCAAAATGACTAGAACCAATAAGAATATTTAAACATTTTGTACTACTATCATTATTCTTTGAAAAATAGATATCCAACTCAATATTGATGAAAAATCACACTACAACATCAAACCACTCGTTCACTTTGTCTTCAAAAACCAAAAAACATGCTTTCAATGGCTCACTATAAAGGAAAATGAAACTCTAATATTTCACCTACAATGCAATCAAAGGGATGAAAAGAATGCAAACTATGATTTATTTTTCCTTTTTAATTATAATGCGAGAAAAATAGATGCAAAACTATGTTTTTTTTTTTCTTTTAACCAAAAATTCAAGGAAAAAAACAAAAGGAATACTCAACAAACTATGTTCTTCTTCCTTTATACTAATGAAACCAATACAAAGCCTAAAAGAAGTACTTCAAATAGTCAAATACCCCTAAACGTTGGCTCATGACCTTCTGAGCAACTTCAAACACCCAAAACAACAACAAACATGGCATTAAAAAAAGAAAAATAGAGTTAAAAACTTTGTTTTATGGATCCCATGCACTTGAAATGAAGCAAAGGTGCCTGGCCAAGCACTTATTAGAAGGAAAATGTGCATGGACTTGATATTCCACGCTTATGTGTCCTTTGGAGGGTGCATGGAACCTCTGTAATAGTCTAAAAAGGGAAAAACTCAAAAAAATTGCAAATTTTCAGGAAGATTAAGGGTTGGAGACTGTGGTAAGGACAAAATGGCTTCTAACAATAGTCCTAAAGAGGCCCTATAGAGAGTAATTCATTGAATTCTCCCGAGCAAATTTGTCAGTTCTGTTGATGGGAAATTCTCCCTAATAGCTAGGGCTAACTATTAAGAGAGTGATAAAAGAGACAACTAACCTAAATCCCTAGGATTAGTGATCTAAATCTATGCTAACGATCAAAAGTAATCATATTAAGAAGCAACAGAGGGGGACGGAGAAAGAAATACCTATTTCTGATGGTTGTCGTATAGCTTTTCTCCCTCTCTCAAAGATTGATGTAACTCAACCAAGTGATTATGAAACCTACACAAGGAAGAAGTACCTTTCTCACAGCTTATGAAATCATAAAATCATGAATCAATTAAATGAATCAACTTTGTCATTCAATTTTCCTAATTAACCTATCAAGGAGGCTAATCCTCTTTAACGAACTAGTATAAAATATGCATAAAATAATGAACATAGAGTTGTGGGGGAAAGGAGAGATATCTATTAATCAAAAGAAGAAGAACAAATGCATGTAACCTGGTATTTTCTATCATCATCTCTCAAAACCATTGCATGGGTCCCTCTGCAAACCAAGCTACTCACACTTTGTGCTTCCCAAGTCTTCGATCTTCACTTGGATATAGGGAGGAAGACACTAATGAATGATGACTTCAAAAAATGAGGGAGGATGATATCTCTGAGATATGGATCTCTAATATGGGAAACTAGGCATAAAAACTCAGGATATGGGGACAACTCTTTCGACATAACATCAATATTAGTGGTTTGTATCTCCCTTCTCTCCCATCAGTGCCTTTTTTATATGTTTTTGACATTGTTGAGATGGTTAGAAGGTAGTTATGAGGATTTATACCCGAGGAAACTATTATCCCTATGGTTTCATTTCATTAATTTCTTGAATTTTATATTTTTTGTGCATTTCCCTCTCCCACATGCATTTTAGGAAGGAAAGGTGCATGGCCATGCATGCTTATCAAGGAGGAAGTGTGTGGGGTCTCAAAATATTCAATTTTTAATGGATTTTGGGATAGAAAGAACTAGGATATTTACGTGAGGAGGTGGACATCATTTTGTATGACTATGATGTGGAATTCAAGATCATCAACATCTATTAGGGGCTCTTCCAATGATATTAGGTACATTTGGATTATGGTTAGGGACACTTGACTATCATTTGGGACTAGGTCATCCAAGTATAATCATAGTTACATAGTCCCAATTAGTGTTATAACACTATCATCTTGAATATTTCATGGGGAATCAATTGTGAAAATCACAAAACAAACATTAAATGGGGCCCTCTAAAAGTGACTATGTAGCCAATCAAGAAAGAACTAGCATATACCTTGACTACTAATAGGAAAGGTGTTGTAATACAAAAATGGGACAATTAAAATTTCCAATCAAATAATGGCATGCACAACTAAGGTATTTCACTTTAAAAGCTAAAATCACGCTTTCATTTTCAACATTTATCGCAAGCAACAAGAGAAGCGAAGAAGCTCTGGTGACTAGTTATTAGATCAAGTCATAGCAACAATTTCAGCATGCCAAATCTTATTGTCTACCACCTTTTAGGTCTCTAACTCAAGATTCTACAAGGAGATGGTAAAAAAAGGCAAGATCCGAATCAATTATGTATTCACAAATAAAGTACATTTATAGTACAATATCCAATAACCACCTTTAATGGTCCACATAGCCAACCCAAGATAACAACAAAGTAGTTTAGGACTTAATGATTAGAGCCAAATTTCTAACACTCGTAATGGGTATAAAAACTCTTTTTTATTATAAAAAATAATAGAGATAAGAATTTGCATAGATTTTAGGAACTTGAATAGAGATTCCCTCAAGGACAATTATCCAGTTCCAAATATGTATCAAATGTTGCAAAAGGTGGCGGGAGCCGAAAGGTACATTTTTTGGATATAACTAGGACATAATTGATCTTAAAGATGTGTTAAAGACCACTTTATGGGGGGCATTCACATACATTCGAATTCCCTTTTGACTAATAGATGTTGGGTTTTAATTCCAAAGGAATATGAATTATGCCTTTGCCTACATCAAAGATGTTTTATTGTTATATATCTTGATGAAATGATTTTCTTTTCCAAAAGAGCAATGAACCATTTTGGCCATTTAAAGTAGGCTTTTCAGAGATGCAAGAAGTTTATTATATCTCTCAATCCAAAAAATTCCTTCTTCTAGATGATGGAGGGCACTTTATTGAGGCATATCATAGCTTCTCAAGGGGTCCAGATAGATCAAGAAAGGGTAGAGTCATTTAATACCATCTCCCTCCCTTGGCACAAAATGACACTCCAATATTGCATTAGGAAGATAAAATTCCTATAGATGTTCATACCTAACATTGTCAAACCCACAAAATACATGATGGATATGTTAAAGAAGGATAGTGAAATTAGATAGGATAATGCAAATAGGGAATATTTTGAAATTTTAAAGAAGGCATTGTGACAGACACAAGTACTAGTCGACCAAGATTATAGTTAAGATTTTCTAGTATTCCCCTTTGCCTCCAAATACATTGCAGCGGTGTCTTCTTATAGAAGAGTAAGACCCTATTTTTTACCCCAATATGTAATGATGTAATTATGTAAATATTGACGAAATGGCTAGAAGTCATACATGAATGGAATAGTGTGATCAGATGATGTAATTATGTACATTTTACATGTAATATAAAAACCACGACTACTGCATACTAAGAAGGACGAAGAAGAGATGGGGGGCTATGATTCCATAAGAGGGAGAGTGAGAAGAGGGTTTAAGGGGGATATGACCCTAGTGACTTATAATTTAAGTCACTATCCTTATTATTCCTTTTTATACTAAGCTTAATAGAGACTCTTTAATTGAAGTGAATTAGTATTAACCTGAGTTAATTATCCTAGACCTGGGGATTAGTGGGGGGGAAAGGTGAACCTCCCATGAGTGCCATTTGTCCAATTCCCCCGGGCTTGCATGCCACTTGGATATTTCTCAACATCCATACAAATTATGGAGAACTAGTCCATTCTGCAATTCATTTCTTCCATCATTTAGACATCATCACTCTGCCATCATTGAAACACCACCAATTCCATAGCCTAGATCCATCACCCAAACTATTGTTTTGAGTTTTACCTGAGAACAATGGAGTTCCATGGAGTCTCGGGAAGGAGATTCCCTGGTTGAATTATGTTGGAGCCCTTAAAGGGAATTGGGGAAAAATAGCCCAAGGGACTGTTAACTCAGATAAGGGAACCCCATTCCTTGGGTTGTGCAAGATTATGGAGGAGGAGTGCTAGAGGATTGGGATAGTTGTAGAGGGGAATTTTGGCACCTTCTTATGGATTGATAGCCCCATCTAGGGGGTGGCCTCTGTTATAGAGAGAACTGGTATAATAGAGTGCCTACGGTTGGGAGGAACGTCCTTAGCCTACAGTCAGTTGGATTATATTTTTAGATAAGTTTGTATCTATGTATGAAATGTTTTGTACTTATATTTGTTATGTATTTTACTTAATTATTGTTATCTAATTATTTGAATGCATGGAATTATTGCATTGTGTGAATGCATTCATGTAGAAATTGCCAGTAACAGTTTTATATATGTTTATATTAATTATGGGAGAGCATTTATACAATTAATTATGTTGTAATTAATAATTAAATCAATAGAAAAACGAAATTCAATATGAGATGGGATTTCAGTGAATATTTTTAGTATCTCGTAGCCTCAAAGGCACCATGAGGTCACTGGGTACATGATAAGAAGAATGAAGAAGGGTACGATTAATACATTGACTTTATCGAAAAAATTGTCAAGGGCACATAATTGAAATATAGCATCATGGAGAAGCAAGCATACACCCTGGTGAGGGTTCTAAAATCTTTCATGGAATAGACATTGCAGTCCCAAATAATCGCCTACGTCCTCATATTTCAATCAAAGACATAGTTTGGTAGCTAGATGGTAGAAGGGAACAATGAATTACTAAAATTCAAGAATATGACATGGAGATTAGGCCTACTAAACTCATAAAGGGACAAGTATTGGCAAACATAATGAATAAGACAAATATACAAGTAGTTTACATAAATATGGTTTAAGCTAAGGAGATAGTTAATCAACAGGAACAAGAAGTTGCATATGTCAAACTTATTTCCACACGTATCCTTTGTATCATGATATAACTCACCTACTAATAACCTGCCTTTTCCACCAAGTTATGGGAAAATATTAAAGGAGGTCATTAAAACTCAAAACTATCAAGTATTGTGTGGTAGGTGCTAAACTACATTGGAGAAATTTAGAAGGATTATTGCTCATGTGCATTATGGAAGAAGAAGCAATATACTTATCAAAGACACATAAAGGGGGATTTATGGGGTATCTTTGTAGACAAAACAACAACACACAAAAATATCTAGATTCATATATTTATGGTCTAGCCTATTCTTTGATGTTCATAAGTTTTTCAGGACTTGCCATGAGTGACAAATATTTACTAGAAGATAGAGAATCCTAACCTTCCCCTTAAATCCAGTACAAGTAGGAACTCCTTTTCAACAATGGATCCTTGACTTCGTAGGAGAGATTCACTCCCCTTCCCATGGTCACCATAGATGGATCCTCACAACCAAAACTATTTTACCAAATGGGTATAATCCATTCCCACCAAGCTAGCAAATGAAAAGAAAATTATTAAGTTCCTTGAAGAGAATATCTTATCCAGGTTTGAGTACCTTTAAAATCTAGTCTGCTCTGCACCAAATTCAAAAAAAATAGCATGAAAATGGAAAGAAAGAGTAACCCAACAACTTGATAATGAAATAAATATATGAATAAGAATCCTCTTCGAGAGGGAAACCTCCTTTTATAATGTATCAAATGCACAAGTTGATATGAGATGATATTACAACTAGGTCTCCTTGGTATGTCTTGTAGTTTAAATCGGCACTTCTCCATCCATGATGACAATTTATTGACAACACTCTGAATGTCATTGTTCGTCACACAAAAGGACAAGTATGGATTCAAGATCCTTGATTTGAATCCATTTGATATGGTCTTGATCATTGGATTCAATCCTCAATCATCTCCCATTTTCCCTTTAAGTTGTAAAATCCCTTGAAAAGAGCATAATCGCTCCCAAAGGTCATGCAAGTTGCAATTTAATTGTCCTTAACCTTTGGTTTGCTTGTCATTTCAGTAAAAAGTTGAAATCGCTTGTTGTAATAGCTCTGCCAACAATTTAATCATTTGTTTCTCTTGGTTTAAGGGCGATTTTATCCAAGAATATGAAAAATAAATAAAATTTCGAAAATCAAGGAAGTTAGGGTGGTTTTGGAAACCACCTATCCGGTTACAACCTTCTCCTACCCGATGGTAACTATCTCCATTTACTATAAAAAAACAAGAGAGATAGGCCATGAGAGGGGGATTTTTGCATAAGTAAAGTGATGTTGGAGTAATTGCCTCATATCCATCCCTTTTGATCAGTTTCCCTATGCATTGATATCCATTCCCTATGTTTTGAAACTATTTCTCTCAAATAGTTTCATACTTTTACACATTTGGAGTTTTGGTTGGGATTATTAAAGGAGACAAGCAGGAGACCTAGAGTCTTGGTTTTGAAAGGTGCCTGGAATATTAAGGTAAACTTGTAATTTTTTGCTATATGAATACAGATTGGACATATTTCCTTTCCCGGATTTGGTGTTTATCATTTCTTGTGTTTGGATTATAATTTGAAGTTCATTTCATTTAACTAGTTCAATTTTATGTTAAAGTTGAATTTCATTATTTCTATTAGCCAATATGTTTGAGGAAGGTTTTTATCATTTTTTCTAGGTCAGAGATAAGGAGCAAGTTTAATTGGAGCGAAGAAATATAGGACCAGTCGTCATAAACAATGTACACTAGCTTCTTCCTTATAATCTCTTAGATTAAATTTGTGTGTAATGGGTCTCAAGGAGTCTATTTTGATTGCATTTCAACCCTAGGGTGTCTATCTACGTTAAACCCAATAGGTTGGTGATTTCCCTGCTCATTTGGATGAAATCCTTCGCAATAGAAATGGAAAATCTGTTGTTAGTTCTTTTCCTTGTCACGACCCCTTAGATATTGGTTTTCCATCTAACGAAGCAATTCTTGAGGAAATGTCATTAGGGGATAGGCCCTGGAGAGATATGCATCAATGTGCAACATTCCTTCCAACTGAAAGTGACATAAGAATTGATGTAGACGAAACCATTAATCAAGGTCCTATGGAATGGTATGGGACCCCTCTTGCATCTTCACAAGTTTATGCTGAGGGGAATATGGAAAATATTTCTAAAACCATTCCCATCAATATATCCAAGACCCCAAACATTGCTGAAAATGTCTTCATTGATGTTGATTGTTCACTTGATGAAATTGAAACATATATAGGACTATTTAAAGAATATAGATATGCTTTCACCTGGTCTTATGAGGAAATGTTGGGAATTGACCCATCAATTGTGAGCACGAAATTAACACATACCCTAATTCCAAGCCTATTCGGTAGAATCTAAGACCAGTTAACCCTAGAAAGGTTGTTGTTGTCAAAGCAGAAGTTGAGAAGCTATAGTGGGAAAATTTCATCTATCCTATCCCCTTTAATTAATGGGTATCCAATCTGGTACATGTTGATAAGAAACAAGGAAACATTCATGTTTGTACTGACTTTCAGGGACATTAACTTCGCATGTCCTAAGGATAACTATCCTAATCCATTCATCGATCAGATCATTAGTGAATGTGAAATTAATGAGATATTCTCATTCATGGACAGCTTCTCTAGGTATAATCAAATTCAGATCCATCCCAAAGATCAAAACAAAACCACTTTTATATGTCCTTGGGGGACGTTCTCTTATAGGAAGATGCCATTTGGATTAAAAAATGATGAAGGCACCTTTCAATGTGCCATGTCTTACTCTTTTCACGATATTAAGAAGATTGTAGAGGCCTACTAACATGGCTTGACTGTTGAATCGGGGAAGAGAGTGGTTCACCCCAAACACTTGTGAGTTGTCTTTGATAGGTGTTGTTATTATACGATTCATTTGAATCCTCATAAATGCATATTCTGTGTTGATTCATGTAGATTGTTAGGTTCATTTTGTCCAAGGATGGTATAATGGTAGATTTGTTTAAGGTAGAGGCAATAGTGCAATTTCCTCCCCCGCAAAACTTGAATCAATGCAAAGCCTTCAAGGAAAGGAAAAATTCTTTTGTAGATTCATTGCAAATTATGCTGAGCTCACTGATGGTTTCATGTGTTTTCTTAAGAAGGGGTCCCCATTTATATGGGATGATAATGCCAAGAAATCTATTGATACATTAAAAAAGGCTTTAATGTCTGCCCCACTGTTGAGTCCTCCCAATTTCAATAGAGATTTCCTTATAAATATAGTGGCACTTGAATCAACTATAGGTATGGTTCTGGTTCAGGAAGATGATTCCTACCAGGAACATGTAATTTACTATTTGAGCAAGAATCTCACTGGACCCAAACTAAGGTACTCTCATGTTGAAAAACTTGCACTTGCTATTGTTCATGCAATTCAACGACTTCAGCATTACATTCTTCTTAGACGGACCTCTGTCATAAACAATGTTAATCATTCTCAACATATCTTCTCTCAACGAATTATCAGAGGCAAGTATAACAAGTGGATTGTCATCCTTTAGGAATTTGATCTAGGGTTTTCACCTACAAAATCAAAGAAATCCTTGGCATTTGTTGAGTTGATGTCAAAGTTACCCTGAGAAAATGAGGGATCGATCAAAAATATGTCATTACTTGATGAACACATTTTCCACATCATCTCAGATGACCCTTGTTATGGTGATATTTTAATCTACCTGCAAAACTAAAGGGTCCAATTTCAATCCACTCAAAGGCGTAAAATAAGTAATCCCTCGAGACATTATCTTATCACTGGTGATATTTTATATCATCAAGGTATTGATACTATCCTCAGACGTTTCCTAATTCATGAAGAGGTTGAGAAATTTTTGAATGATTGCCATGGTGGAGCCTGTGGAGGTCATTTATCTGGGCTTGCTACAACCCAAAATATTTTGCACATTGGATACTTCTGGCCTTCAACCTTCAAATACTGTATTGAGGCTATAAGTTAGTGTCATCCATGTCAAACATTTATGAAAAATAGGTGTGCCCATCCTACCCCCTTATACACAGTTATCAGTGTCAATCCCTTCACCAAGTGAGGGATTGATTTTACGATGTGTAATACGGCATAGGCTAGCGGCCATAAACACATCATTATGGTTTTCGACTACTTCACCAAGTGGGTTGAGTCCATACCTACCTTTCGTTGCGACGGTGAAACTGATGCACACTTCATTTTTAATCAAATCATTGCTTGTTTTGGTATCCCAAGAGAGATTGTGATTGATAATGGCACTCACTTTCAAAACAAGATGATGGCAAAGTTGACTAAGAAACTTGGTTTTCTCCAATATTTCTCTTCACCATATTATCCTCAGGCCAATGGATAAGTAGAAGCAGTCAATAAGTCTTTAAAAAACATGTTACAAAGGACCGTGAACAAACATAGGTCTAATTGGCATGTTATGCTTTATCCAACTCTATGGGATTACCGAACCTCCGTCAAGACTGCAATAGGATTTACACCTTTCCATCTTGTACATGGAACCTATCGAGTGTGAAATCCTATCTTTGAAATTAGCCGTAGAACTCCTACCAGAAAATAGTAAGCTTGAACAACAACTTTTATATCTGGAGCAGTTAGATGAACATAAGAGGGATGTTGTTACTGCCATTGAAGAGAACAAAAAACATGTCGAGGCCCAATATGATAAATCAGTATGCCTATGTATCTTCTTTGAGGGAGATTTAGTGTTAGTCTACGACCAGAAGCACGATGAATTAGGGTCTGGGAAATTTGCTTCTATGTGGATTGTTCCTTATATTGTCAAGAAAGTCCTCGATAGGGGGGCCTACGAGCTAGAATATTTTGATGGAAACATATTTGGGTCCATAAATGGACTCTACTTGAAGAGCTACTTTGCCTAGAATTCATGTCTGGGTGGGTCTCTCTTGTAATTATTGTACTATAGCTAGCTTAGAATGTTGTCTACTTTTAAGTTAGATTAGTATTGGCTTGTGCTTATTACACTTTGTGATCAATTGACAGATATCATCACCTGCACATATGTTTCCGAGCTATGCTAACGGAGCTTTTTGTCACACTCGAAACATCGCTTTTGTATCTTGGGTGATCTATGACCCAGTTGGCCAACTAGTGAATTCACATGGACTCTCTCTTGGCCCAGCCACTAACAATATCGTAGAATATAGTGTCGTAATTGAGTTGATGTTAACATCCATATCTATTGGTGTCTACCATTTAATTATCTATCTAGATTTGCAGCTGGTAGTGTCTCAGCTAAATGGTATGTATCGCATTCAGTTTCATGTGTTTTTACGTAAATTTTTAAGGGTACGCTTGTTAGAACGTCAATTTGATTTCATTACGACCATACAAGTTCCCAGAAGATGCAATCATCTAACCGATATGTTGGCTAATTACATATTATATTGGCATATATATCATAATTAAAATCAGTCACACACATAAAGCATATATAAGCATGTTCAAAATGTAAATATAATTGATACAATTTTTCATCCATGTACATATAAAAGTAGATCAAAAAGTACAAAATAGTGTGAGACTAGTCCAAAAAATATATGAGTTCCACATCATAAGTGTGACTCATTTTCCAAAAGTGGGGCATGTCCCTCAAAGATTCAAATACATATCTGTTAGCTACAAAAATATCTCATACGAGACTACTATCAATTTGAAGTAGTTGTGCCTACCTCATAGTAGCATAATACACATGTAGCTACCTGCTTGAGTAATATGATCCAAGTGGCAGGTACCCCTACCACTTGTCACGGCATGGCCTCTGGCATACAATCAATAAGGGTGAGTATCCCTTCAGTGAGACTAGTCAAGTTCTCCTCTACTACAACTAAAGTAGTCGTTGGTCCCTCCTATGGTAGTGGCTCATGGAGCCGTACACAAGGGTAACCAACAAGCCTCACTGGTCCAATGTCTGCATTATGTTATTTTGGTATTAGTACTCACGCATATAAAAAAAAATCGTATTAATGTTTAAATATTTCAAAAACCTAAAATGAAATATGACAAAACATATGTACTCACCTATTTTCCCCCATGCTCCTCCTGGAGGAAGCACTAGGTCTAGGTCATGTCGGAAATTGAGTCCCGCATATGGGAACTCCTCAATACCTAGTACCTATTGGCTCCGCCATGCATGAAACTCATCGTCAAAAGTGTTGGTGGTTGATCCTGCTCATAAGAGGTAGAGTAAGTTTTTCCATCAATCCATCCTAAGCTCTCTTGGATACAAGAGGGGCAGAGAGACTCTTGGGCTCATTCTTGAGAGCCTTTCAAAAAAGAAGGATACCAAGATGCTCCCATACCCAAAGTTTTTGAGTTTCCCTATTTTACAATTTTTCAATTGGGTTTTCATATTATCCAACAAGCAAGTACACCAGTCAAACAGTGTCCTTGTCAAACACTCTACTTCAATTTTCATAAAGCCCCTCAAAGTTAAATACAATGATGTCGATCCAGCCACCCTCGTGCTCATAGTAACTACTACTTTTAGTGGAAATATTGTGATAGTAGCAATGTGAATCTGACTAGGTTTCTCTGTCCTAGGTACACAATATGTTTTGATGTATTCTTGAACAGACAAGACAACTCTATGCCCTTTTAGGTTCACTTATTGTCCTCTCCGTGAGAGACTAGTCAGAAAATAGATATCTTCCAATGTTATCTCTAAGACTTCTCCATCGATCACGAAGACCACTTGGTTCGGGTTCTAGTATCGGATGAAAGTATGCAGTAGGCCTTTTTGAGCCCTCATATTGGATACTCTAAAGAATTTGAGTAATCTGCATTGGCTCAAATTATTTTAGCAAGTCCCCAAGTACATCCCGATCCATTTCTTCATGTTCACGCTCCCTCCATATGATGGCCATACTTGAAAAAATCATCTTTGTTAGTCAAAATGAAATTTTCATTGCCCTGCCCTATAAATCACTAGCAATTTCCTTATCACTTGGAAAGCTATACACAATGGTGATTTTCCTTAAAATTGCTACCCAATTTTGGTTTTCCAGTGATTACGCCGTGAAATTTTTAGAGTAGGGAAATAGCCCTTGTAAGCCTTAAGATCACATTTCACGAGAATGCGACGTTAGCCCTCTTTTTTTAAGTAAAGTTGTTACTTTTCTGTGATAGAGACTACCTCACATGGGACATCCTAGTTAGGATCCTTTTTTCCATTTTGGTTCCCATGCTGCATTTTTCATGGGCTTGGGAGCCTTGGAAGTTCAACTGCATGTCTTTCTCTCTCATATTTGTAGCCATCCCCTATAAGGCTCGTGCTTTTGTCTTTAAGTTGTAACTACATTTTCATATACCCCACTTACGCTTATGATCTTAATGTCATCTTTCACGCTTTTAGCTCATTATATAAGCCCTCATTTCTTATCTCATTTTCACTAAGCCTTGTAGCACTTTTCCTTTGCAACTTGACACCCCTGACCGAGAGGAAACACACCCCAAGTGTCATTATCTTTCCATTTCCCTTGCATTATGCATAGATTTGTTCCTTGCGCTTGGAACTAGTCCTGCCTTCCTTGACACTTGTTTTCTCCAATGTACTATAGCATTATTTTTATTTTTTTAGTCTTTAATAATATGAAAAAGAGAAAAAAATATATTATAAAAAAAGATAAGGGAAGGAAAAGATCTCCAATGTCAATTTACTACTGGCATCTAGTTGTGTCATCCTTCAATAGATCATTGTGTTGAGTCTATCAACCATACTGGGTTATAGTTTTTGACCTTAAGATTATGATTGTACAATTACCACTTCTCCAATTGGTTACTCTTCCAATCATATGGAGAATCTGTCAATGTCTCCTTTATTGCATATTTACATCGTTGTCCCTTTGTGTGATAAGTTGCCTAAGTCATTTTTGTGTCATGCTCATTGTTCAAGGATGTAGCCCGTGTATGCCATTCTGTAGTTTCCTTGAAATCATGTGTTCCCTGGTGTTACTCTGTTTTCATCATGTACTTGGTATTTCAGACTCATGCTTGCGTCAAAGGTCCACATTGAATTCTACCACGTGGGTTGGTGTCTCATCGACTACAACTCATTTATTTTGAGGCATTAACTTAGAGTCGTAGCACACTGGCCATGTTTTCATTATTAACAGGTAACCTTGCACTTAACAGAGACAACACATTATAGGTCACTAATCGAGTGTTCGATGTCAAGAAACCTATTCACATTTTGGGATTCATATTATAACTTGGATTATGTTTTCATCATCATGGAAGTCCTCTCCCTTCTCAATAGATTTCATTATTTATTATTGTTCATGGGGTCTCTTTCGTATGCTATTTGTATATGGTGCATGCCGAAGACGTACTTGGTGGTCCATTATGCAAAACTTTGTCCTAGTTCTATCCCAAATCAAATTAGTCCCTGATCTCTCCTCCTGTTGGATGATGGGGGATGCCTTAACGCCTCCCTTCCAACAGGTCTCTTCTTATTCATTTAGACTCATCTTGATTTGGGAATGAGGTCTAGATTATCGATAGTATCTTGGGGCTTGTAGTCATCAGCAGTAGGTTCCCTCACTATTGGGTAGTGGGAATACATCAATGTCTCCTACTTGATAGATTCCTCAGGTGTTTGACTCCAAGAATATCTATTCACACCTGTTAGAATGTACTAGGTACCTTGTGTTAGGATATTTAGACACTTAGGAGTTAGTTAAGATCAACTTGTGTAATATATCCGTTAGGGATAGTTTGTTTCTTTAGTATGCATTTGTAAATACTTAATCCGACAGTCACGATATGTTCCCGACATAGAGTGATCCGACGGCTCAACTTCTCTTAGATCAAACCTAACCTTGATCCATGGCTTAACACCCGATTGGTCCATGATCTCTATTTAAAGAGCATGGAGGGTCATTATTTAGTTGATCGATTATGAGAAGCTCATTTGTAACTTTCTTTCTTTGCATAATAAATTGTCACATAGAAGCTATTTGGTCGGGGCCGTGGAGTGTTTCCCTCAAGAGGGTTTAAACCACGTCAAAACATTGGTGTGTTGATCTGTGATCTATTTGTGTGAAGTGGTTTCTCTTGGTGTTCGGTCCTTTGGTAGTACCCTGTGTACCCGAACATGGTATCAGAGCTTTTATGAAGTGTCGCTTCCGGTTATGATCTAGATCTTGAACTGCTGTTGCCGAAACTCGAAAGGGTTTCTAGTTCTGGTATTTCTGTGCATTTCTGGGCTATGGGAGGTGTTCCATTGCATCCGGAGCGTCGTTTCCATTGGGAAATAGTTTTCGTTTGATCGAAAACGGTTCCCGGTTGCTCCAGAAACGCGTATTTCATCAAATCTGAAGGTATAATGTTACAGTGACGCATTTTTTTATTTTCTATTTTTAAAAGAAAAAAATCTCATATTTTATCAATTTTTTACTGTTAGATTTTTTTTTGGGTTCGGATTGTTGCTTTCCCGTCTGCGTATGCTCTTTTCCGTGCACCTTGAGCGATCTCGGCAAATCAGAAACAGAAAGGGAAAGAGTTTTTCTCGGCTACGTATACTCTTTGCCGTGCACCTTGCGCGATCTCGGCAAATTAGAAATAGAGAGAAAACGTAGACTTTCTGGGCAAGCTAACAAGATCTAACTCCACAAGTGTGGAAAAGTTTTTTTGTTTCGATTTGTGGTGTGTTTTGCAGGAAAAAGGGCAAGCACGCAAACCGAGCAAGAAGAGTAAAAAAAAAAAAAGGCCCCCTTCCTCATTCCCATATTTTACATACCTTTTAATCTAGCTCACTTGGTTCAAAATTGCTTTATTCCTTAATAGGTCTTGAGTTCAAGTCTTAGGAAGTTACTTTTAAAAGAAAAAGTGCATGCAATTTCTATTTTCAAGTTACTTTATTGTAAAAGTGCATCTCACTTAAATAATAAAAAATAAAAATACAAGTGAGTCACTTAAGTTTTTTTTATTGTTGCACTATTTAAAAGTAATACCATTGTAAAAATGAAATCACTTATTTTACAAAAGTGGTTCACTTAAAGCAACTTTCTTGTAAAGTGATTGTCAAAAGGTTCATCTTGGGAAGAGGGGGGTTCTTTTTTTTGCTGGACATTCTCTAGCTGCCACGTCACTATTGGGGACATCTTCAACAGTTTTTTTGTTCAAGCATAACTTCATCATACAGAGTCAGTTTTCAGTGCCGTTTTTTTTTAAACCGCCTATTTTTTCGAACTCTTCACATCCAGACTATTGGTTTCTGCTCTTACAACCATTAATTTACAAATATGGCCGCCCCCTGTGATATTCTACTTAACAGTTCCAACTATTTCTCATGGAAATCTCGTATGGAGGATGTTCTACGAAGTAGGGGACTTTTCAGAATTACCTCAGGGAAAGAAAAAGAACCCACTGATGATGATAAGAAAATAAAATGGGAAAATAGATGTGATGAAGCTCGTGGATTGATTGGGATGTCAATCTCTACTGATTTGCGATTCCACATATCTGGAATTGATGAACCTAATGTTGCTTGGGACAAGTTGGAATCCGTGTTTGGTAAACACAATGAAATTCGAGGTCACCAACTCGAAAATGAGTTGATTTCTTTAAATCCAAGTGACTTTTCATGCATTCAATATTATTTATCTAAGTACAAAACTCTTAAACTCTTATGTGCAGAATGTAAGATTGAGAGGGAAGACAAACAATGCATTTATCATATTCTTTCCAAACTTGGACCTGCATATTCTGTTTTTGTATCTACATTTTACTCCATGAAAGCATCCTTGAATGTAGCTAGCTATCAAAAGCCTAGTCTTGAATCCTTTTGTGATTCCTTGATTAGAGAACAAGATAAACTCATTCATCTTGGAATAATCAACAATGCAGATACATCTGGGAAAGCCTTATTGTCCCAACAGAAAGAAAAGTCCAAGCCTCCCAAGAAACAAAATTTTCGCAATAATAAATCAAACAAGGGTCCCAAACCCTCTCAGTCAGCTCCTTCTTTAAAAAATGACAAAGGATCCAAGCCAAAAGGCAAGAAGACTGAGCGTCATTGCAACTATTGCGAGAAAGATAATCATGATGAATCTAAGTGTTTCAAGAAGATGGCAGCCTTGGAAGCAGCAATGAAGAAGCACCACATTAGCCTAGATTCGCCTTCAGAATCTACCTCTCATGGACATGCACTTTGTGCTTTTGGTTATTCTTATAATGCATCTTCTTCTTCTACTTCAAATGAATGGCTCATTGATTATGGAGCATCTTATCATATGGCTAAGGATCAAGCCATATTTTCTACTATGCATGAATGTAACACCAAACAAATATTTGTTGGTGATGATAGATCTCTAAGTGTTGTAGGAGCTGGAACAGTTCCAGTAGATAATGGTCACTTTAGTGATGTACTATGTGTTCCAAGAATTTCCTACAATTTGTTATCAGTCTATCAGATCACTCATTCTGGTGAAGGTAAAACTATGACCTTTACACCTCACCAAGTTGTAATCAAGGATTTTAAAGATCCTCAACAGGTCCTAGCTACCGGAATTGTTGATGATATTACCAGGTTGTACAAGTTTAACAACTTTGGGTCATCACCTTTCCCTTCAGTTTTTGTTGCTCATAGTGATAACTTGAGCAAACTTTGGCATGAGCGATTTGGTCACTTAAATTATCGCTCATTGCAACAACTATGTAAAGAAAATATGGTGACAGGTCTTCCGATGGTCTTGCAGGGATGGTGTTTGCTCTGGTTGTGTACTTGAAAAACATCATCGGGACAGTTTTGACAAACGTGCCTCTTAGCACACCTCGGTTCCCTTGGAGCTTGTGCATAGTGACTTGTGTGGTCCTCTTCCATCTGCTTCCTTTTCTGGTTTCAAATATTTCTTAACTTTCATTGATGATTACACCAGACACACTTGGGTTTATTTCCTAAAACTTAAGAACGAAGTATTTAACATGTTCTTGGCCTACAAGGCCCTTGTTGAAAAACAATATGGTCATCAAATTATTAAGTTAAGATCTGACAATGGAGGAGAATATGTTAACAAAAATTTCACTACTTTCTGCACTGAACAAGGCATCCAACAACAGCACACTGTTCCATATACACCACAACAAAATGGTGTAGCTGAGCGGAAGAACCGCACTTTAAAAGAAATGGCTAATTGTATGATCCAATCTAAGGGACTAAGTCTTCAATTTTTGGTTGAAGCCATAAATTATGCAAATTACATAGTTAATCACACCCCCACTAAAGCATTACAAGGTATAACACCGGAAGAAGCATGGAGTAAAACTAAACCTGATGTAAGTCACTTCCATGTGTTTGGTATTGAAGCATGGGCTCACATTCCGGATGAAAAACGGAAAGCATTGCAACCTAAAAGTGAAAAGTGCATATTTGTTGGATATTCTGAAGATGTAAAAGGTTATAGACTTGTTCAACCACATTCTCATGATATAATCATTAGAAGAGATGTTAAATTTGATGAAAATCTCTTGGCCTGCGAGCCTAACTCGGTGATTGTGCCATCTTTGGCCTGCGAGCCTGATTCGGCGTTTGTGCCTTCTTCTTCTTCTTCCAACTTCCTTGACAGGTTTCCAACTCCAGTTTCTGATGATGACAGTGAGGATGAAAATCCACCTCCGCCTGCTCATGTTCCTCTAGTTGCACCAGCACAAGTGCTTCCTCGATGGGTCCATTCAACATGTGAAGCAGCTGGTGATCTTGCCGGTGACCTTAGAGATCAACGTCGGACACGTTCTCAATTTCAGCGAGCCTCTTCTCTTTTGGCTCAAGTTTCCGAGAATCATGATCCAGAAACTTTTGCAGAAGCTTCAGAGAATCCAGATTGGGATGCAGCCATGGATGAAGAATATCGTTCCTTAATGGTGAACGATACTTGGGATCTTGTACCTCTTCCAAAAGGAAGAAAACTTGTCAGATGTAAATGGGTCTACAGAACTAAGTATGCATCAGATGGAAGTGTTGAAAGACTTAAGGCAAGGTTAGTTTCCAAAGGGTTTTCCCAAGTTGAAGGGATTGACTACAATGAAACCTTTGCTCCCGTCGCAAAAATGAACTCCATCCGCCTTGTTCTTTCCCTTGCAGCCTTACACAACTGGGAAGTCCATCAAATGGATGTCAAGTCTGCCTTCTTGCATGGTGATTTACAGGAGGAAATTTACATGGAACAACCTCCTGGCTATGTTCAGAATAACTCTAGCCTTGTCTGTCGCCTTAAGAAATCCTTATATGGCCTTAAGCAAGCTCCTAGAGCTTGGTATGCCAAAATGGATAACTTTCTCCTTGACACTGGTTTTTCTAGATGCCATTCTGACCCCAATGTCTATACCAAGAAAGTAGGAAACCATCTCATCATACTTGTTCTATATGTTGATGACCTTATTCTTACTGGTAGTGACCCTAAGCTTATAACCCATGTAAAATCCAGTCTTAAACAAAATTTTGAAATGTCAGACTTATGACATTTGCATTATTTTCTTGGTCTCCAAGTCCTGCAAACCAAAGAAGGAATCTTTCTTTCTCAGTCTAAGTATGCTTGTGACCTTCTTCGTCGCTTTCACATGGAAGATTGTACACCAGCCCCTTCTCCCTTCCAGTCTGGAGTCAAACTTTCTGCCACTTGTACTTCACCTGAAGTCGATGCCACCTTGTATCGTCAGCTTGTTGGTAGTCTCTTATACTTGACTCATTCCCGTCCTGACCTTTCCTTTGTCGTTGGTCGTGTTGCCCGTTATATGCAAACACCTCATGAAAGTCACTAGAAAGCAGCTAAAAGAATACTTCGATATATTCGAGGTATAGTTCAGTTTGGGATTCATTACAGTACAGGGGGGAAACCTTTGTTGGTTGGTTTCACTGATTTAGATTGGGCCGGCGATCCTGATGAACGAAAGTCTACTGCAGGTTATGTTTTCAGTCTGGTATCTGGACCTATTACTTGGGCTTGTAAGAAACAACAAGCTCTTGCTCTTTCTTCAGCAGAGGCAGAATATCGAGCAGCAGTTAATGCCAGTCAGGAAGCTTTATGGCTTCGACAGATCCTTTCAGAGTTTCGATTCGAGCAGCAGCAGCCTACTCCACTTTGGTGCGACAATCAAAGTGCCATCAAGCTTGCCAAAGATCCAATTCTACTTCAACACAGCAAACACATTGAGCTACATATGCACTTCATCAGAAATCTTGTTCATGATCGTGTTCTTGAAGTGCTCTTTTGCCCTACAGATGATCAAGTTGCAGACATCTTCACCAAGTCTCTTACAGAAGCGAAGTTTTCTAAACTTCGATCTATGTTAGGAGTTCAGGAACTTGTCATTAAGGGGGTATAGGCTCTAATGCCTCCTTCCTTCTCCTAATAGTGTCACTTTTGTAAATCCTTCAATCCTATCCCAAGTTGTTCTTAAGGGGGGATATTAGGATATTTAGACACTTAGGAGTTAGTTAAGATCAACTTGTGTAATATATCCATTAGGGATAGTGTGTTTCTTTAGTATGCATTAGTATGTATTTGTAAATACTTAATCCAACGTTCACGATATGTTCCCGACATAGAGTGATCCAACGGCTCAACTTCTCTTAGATCAAACCTAACCTTGATCCGTGGCTTAACACCCGATTGGTCCATGATCTCTATTTAAAGAGCATGGAGGGTCATTGTTTAGTTGATCGATTATGAGAAGCTCATTTGTAACTTTCTTTCTTTGCATAATAAATTGTCCCATAGAAGCTATTTGGTCAGGGCCGTGGAGTGTTTCCCTCAAGAGGGTTTAAACCACGTCAAAACATCAGTGTGTTGATCTGTGATCTGTTTGTGTGAAGTGGTTGCTCTTGGTGTTTGGTCCTTTGGTAGTACCCTATGTACCCGAACACCTTGGTTCACATTATCATTATCGGTGGGTTCCATCGTGTTTGTTAACGGTATACATCAATGATCGATAATCAAACGGTTTTTCCCATGTTCGACTTCAACTCATTTATTCGTATGGGTAAGATTCGTACCTTTAAGCAGTTTAGATGGAAGACCTTGGGACAACAGTAGCATCCTCATATTTTGTTATTTACCAAGTTGTGCAAT
Source organism: Larix kaempferi (assembly GCA_027924585.1). NCBI lineage: Eukaryota > Viridiplantae > Streptophyta > Pinopsida > Pinales > Pinaceae > Larix > Larix kaempferi. Next base: position 3,651,452 of record BSBM01000254.1, read on the forward strand.
ACTGTACCATACCTCATATGACACTAGTACCATTGGGAGAACCATTACTCAGCTCAATTATATTGTTCTCCTAATGCTTGATGAGGCATAGACCCACTTTGTTTATTCATGGCTACGATCTCCAGTTTGACATAGATCCACCTTGTATCTTTTTGTGACAATGATAAGTTGTTGGGCATGGATCCACTGTGTTCATTCATGGCCATGACCCATCTATCTCTCACATGGATCCACTTTGTATTTATCATGGCCATGATTGCACCAAGAAGGCACATTTCTATAGCATAGGTGGAGGGGAAGTGTCTGTCTGTCCCATATAAAAAAAATGCATCATTGTGCTAAATAAGAATGCATACATCAATGTGTTGTAGCATAGTGGATCCCGTGTGGGGGAAGTTTCCTTCTATCCCACAAAAAAATAAAAATAAAAATAAATATAAAAATAAGAATGCATGCATCAGTGTGCTATAGAATAGTGGCGAGAGGGATGTGTGCTGTAGTTTAGTGGTGAAAGGTTTTTGTATTTGATCCCTCTCGGTTCTTTATAGAACCAGAGTTAGATGGGTCTATACTGGTAGTTACATCAGTTACATATATTTCATGGATCCACAATATATCTTTATGGTGATCATGTTCTATCATCTTGAGCATGGACATATCTATTCCAGGGATAAGATTGTATGACATCTTTTTTTTTTGTTTCAGGTTTCTTATTGAGACTTAGATTCTTGGACCCTCCAGTTTCTTTGACTCCATGTCCCATTCCATTGGTTTTTATAATGCATTTCAGACATCATGTTCCCTTCCAATCTCATACATTACGGGGAATCCGTTATAGTTTAAATCAACACTTCTTTGTACATGACGACAATTTTTTGACGACACTCTTAATGTCATTTCTTGTCACACAAAAGGACAATTATGAATTGAAGAACCTCGATTTGACTTCAGTTGTTATGGCCTTGATCATTGGACTCAATCCTCATTCATCGCCCATTTTCTTTAAAGTTGTAAAATCCCTTGAAAATAGAATAATCGCTCCCAAAGGTCATGCAAGTTGCAATTTAAATGTCCTTAACCTTTCGTTTCCCTGAAATTTCAGTAAAATTTTGAAATAGCTTTGCTAACGATTTAATCATCTAATTATTTTCATTTGAGGGCGATTTTCTCCAAAAAATATGAAAAATAAATAAAATTTCAAAAATCAAGGAATTTAGGGTGGTTTTAGAAACCACCTATCCAGTTACAACCTTCTCCTACCCGATGGTAACTATCTCCATTTACTATAAAAACAAGAGAGATAGGCCATGAGAGGGGACATTTTTCCTAAGTGATGCTGGAGGAATTGCCTCATCTCCATCCCTTTTGATGAGTTTCCATGTGCATTGATATTCAATCCCTATGTTCTAAAACTATTGCTCTCAAATAGTTTCATCCTTTTATACATTTAGAGTTTTGGTTGGGATTATTGGAGGAGACAAGCAGGAGACCTGGAGTCTTGGTTTTGGAAGGTGCCTGGTAGATTAAGGTAAACTTGTATTTTTTTCTATATGAATACAGATTGGACATCTTTCCCTTCCCAAATTCAGTGTTTATCATTGCTTGTGTTTGGCTTATAATTTGAAGTTCATTTCATTTAACTAGTTTAATTTTATGTTAAAGTTGAATTTCATTATTTCTATTAGCCAATATGTTTGAGGAAGGTTTTTATGGTTGTTTTGTAGGTCAAAGATCAGGAGCAAGTCTTATTGGAGCAAAGAAAGCGAGGACTAGTCGTCATAAACAAGGTACACTAGCTTCTTCCTTATAATCTCTTAGATTAAATTTGTTTGTAATCGGTCTCAAGGAGTCTGTTTTGCTTGCATTTCAACACTAGGGTATCTATCTAAGTTAAACCCAATACGTTAGTGATTTCCCCCATCATTTGGATGAAATCCTTAACAACAATATATATAAAATACAAAGGGTACATTTACGATAAAGGTCCTATCCGACCAATAAATACAATACTACTATAATAATAGAAATGCAATATCACAATATATAGGGATTAACATGCCCCTCCCCTTCAAACAAGTGTTGTCCTCAATGCTTGATTAATTGTGGATGATTCTGTATGAAGAAATCATCTTACCATGTCACCTCTTCTATTGGCAAGTTATTAGACTTGATGAGGTACTCAATAATTGCTCAATTTCACAATTGCTTGATAAATGTGTCAGGGATTGTTTCAAGTTCTGGTATCATTTCCCCTTCTTCATCATATCTGAGTAAAATAGTCTGAATTGAGATCTCGTCACAAATTATATTTTTTAGGTAACATGGAAGTCTAGATTTACATGTGAAGACGGAGGCAACTCCAATTTGCAAGCCATGCTTCCAATCATATGCAACAACTTGCAGGGAACATAGTACTCAAGTGCTAATTTATTGTCCTTCTTTTGTTGCTTGAGGGACATCTATTTGTAGGTTGTATCCTAAAAAATACGCACTACCCCACTTTAAACTTCCTTTCGCTACAATGTTGATCTACTTGTTGTTTGATCATATTTTTTGATATTGCCAAGTTGTCTTTTAATAGTTGGCCAACCTCTTGTTGGTGCTCTATGTGATCCTATACTGCTTGAACCTTAGCTTTATCTTTCAAGGATATATGATCGATGGAGGATGATAGCCATAAATGGTGACAATTTTGATGAAGTATGGAAGGATGTGTTTTACTACCATTTTGCCAAGGGAAACCACTTGACCCATTCTATTTGTTTATCGGATGCATTTCTATACATTTGCTCACAATCTCATTTTACCCACCATATTGAGGATGGTAAGAGGAGATGTGATCCAATTGAGTTTCCAAACAAGAAAATACTTCCTTCCAAAATTACTAGTGAAAATTGAATCTCTATCACTTAGAATAATCTTGGGGATTTCATGTAGCTTATGAACTATCTCTATGAATGTTATAGCTATAGTACTTGCTTTCAAAGAACAAGAAAAAGAGTAGAAGTGAGCATAAGTTATGAGTCGAACCATCACTACCACGATGAGATTCTTTCCTTTATACTTTGGTAGACTTGCGATAAATTCCATTGATACGTCTTCCCAATGTTGATTATGTATGGCTAATGGCTATAGAATACCTAGTGTCTTAATTATCTCTCCCTTATTTTGTTGGAAGATCAAACATTCTGCCACAAAATTTTGGACATAAATTTCAAGACCTTCCAAAAATCCCCTTCATGATCATGTGTTAGGTTTTCAATAACCTTGAAATTCCCCCCTATAGAAGAAGAGTGCAATTCCTTAAGGACCTTATGTTTGAGTTGGGAATTCTAACATGAATATAGGAGATCCTAGTACCATAGTGAATCATGTTTCCATAAAAAATTATCTAATGCACTAGGGTCCTCTTGTAGTTTAATTATCTTGCATGCCTTTGGTTCCGTCTTCCATTCTACCCTTGCTTCTTCCACCTAGTCAGATTGCATAATGGAAATAGCACAAAGTAATCCATCTTTGTCTTATTATTTCCTTGAAAGTGAATCTGCCACCACATTTTCTTTTTCTTTTTTGTAAATAATTTCAAAGTCATAACATAGCACATTTGTATCCCATTTTGTTTATCTTCTAAATATAATCATTTTTCCAAGAAGTACTTAAGACTATCATGATTTGTTCTTACCTTGAAGTTCTTCCTATTAGGTAACAGTGCCATTTTTTAATTACATGGAGTATGGCCAACATTTCCTTTCCATAAATTGGTTTGAGTAAGTTTTTTCCTTTAAGTTGGAAAGTTTCAAATGTAAGGGGCCTTCCTTATTGCATTAAAACTTCACCAAATCCATGCCATGAGGCATCATATTACACAATAAAGGATTTTGTGAAGTCATGCGTGGCTAATACTGGAGTTGTACACATAGCCTCTTAGTTTTTTAAAATCCTTGGTTTCCTCTTGAGTCCATGAAAATTCCTCCTTTTCAATAACATTTTTAGAGGTGTTATTATTTGACCATAATTATTAATGAACTTCTGGTAATAGCATGTCAATCCTAATAATCCTCTAAGATTCTTCAAGGTTTTGAGAATTGGCCATTCCATCATAGCTTTGATTTTGCAAGGGTCCACCTTTGATGCCTTCGTGAGATACAATATTGTTAGATACTTAATCCTAATGATTATTTGTATATTTTATAAATATTAGAATATATTAGTTACCTAATAAAATTGAAGGATCATTGAGAAGTCCAAAGGACAACTTGGGAGATGAAGACCAAAGGTCATTTGTCCATGAATTTAATAAGGTTCACGTTAATGAAGAGGCATCCCACCATTCAGGATATCCCAAGCCCTTCACGTGGTATCAGATCTCTGGCTCTTGTCATAAATCCAGTTTTCTCCCTGACATACTGAAGTCCTTAGTCTGCTTTTGTCCTCCATGGTGTACTATCCTTTTTTTTTTATCTCTGTCGATTGCCTTTGTGCTCTATCATTTTGTTTTCCAATTTTGTGCATTACCTTCTACATTTTCATTTTCTACAAACCCTAATTTGCCTCTCTAACTACTCAAACCTTTGTTTTGGTGCCTTACGTATTTTTTTTATCTACTCTTGCATGCATCTTTCCCACCTACACAAAGAACATTCTCTTACTTGTGTCTTGCCCACCTATGTAGAGATAAGCCTCCTTTGCATCTTTCCCACCTACATAGAGATCAAAAGAGGCATGTCCTCACTCTACATGTGTGCTACCACTCCACGCTTATGACCTTATTGTTCTCTCCACTCCCATGATATTCCTCGTGCTCATTTTTATGTTCATCATCTCTTCATCGTTTCACCTATGTGTATTCTTACATGTACGCATCAGTATCTGCCTTCATTTTACATGTGTGTATACATTAATATTTACCTACATTTTACCTATGTGTAACATTGTGTTTTTTTATCTCTATAAGGTATAGCATGTGGTTCCCTCTACTTCCTATGCATTACCTTTGAGTTCAATCAAAAGTTTGCATGCTCGTCTCCAAGGGAATTGTCATCTAACAATGAAAAACGTAATACTCGTTTGTTTGAAGTGGCACCCAAAGAATTTAGTGAATTGAAGGAAAAACTTATTGAGGTACAAACAATGCTATCAAAAACTAACAAATGAAAGCAACATAGTTGTGTAGCAAACTCAACAACTACATAAAGATTTGGAATCAATGTGCCAAGGAACTCAAAACATCCAATCTTGCTTTTCCATCATGTTTTTTGGTTGTTGATCTTCTAGGTATTATGGTTGAATACATTGCTTGTACATAGATTTGATGTAACCATTTGCATCATTGGTACAAATATTAACTATTTGAGGTGCAAGGATTTTGTTTAAAAAAATTTATAAAAGAATGAAGCATATTTGGTAACGTTTACTTTAGGTGTTCGTTGCTTGAGTATACCATTGTTGATGTTATTGTTGAGCTCCAACATGTTAAGTGAAACTTAGATAATTTCCTAGAAAATATTTTCATTATTAATTTTTTGTATTTCTTCTAAATCCATCATTTATATCCTCTAAATCACAAGAACAAAGATTGTGTTATTGCAAATTGTTGCAGATCTTGTAACTTGCATTGTAGATCTTGTTGTGTTGAAGAGCATGACTTGTTTGATTTTGTATCTTCTGCTCAAGTAATTTTGTTATTTAAGATACATTTTCTGGTTTATTTTATTAGAGTGGTTCTTTGTGTCAAGTACAACTATCCATAATGGTTGAGGAAAATCAAGCACACACTCATCTTCAACAATCTATTGGATGGAATTTGTGAGGGAGAAGATGACATTGCACCTAAAGAACATAATATTGACAAAGTGCTTGCATTATGGAAGGGTAGAAACAAAAGGGAATATGCATTGATTGATTATATAGTAAGTGAAGAAGTGAATCAACATTTAATATCTACTCAAACTTCTTATGATTCTCTAAAGAAATTGAAGGATTTGTATGACTCACACTCAACATTGGAGCTAATTTAGTTGTTGTTGAAGCTCTTCAACCTAGAGTTGAAGGGTGATGATCCCATGGTTGTAGCATATGAGATTAAAGCCATCGTGCATGAAATTTATGCCATTGGTGTAAAGGTATACCTTCCTCTCATTGCCTTCATCAAGTTTCTCTACTCCACATATTCCAACTATCTTCAGTCATTCAAGCCAATGGCCAGTTGAAAGACCTCAAATTTGAAACTCTAGTGGAGAAAATTACAGAATGAGAGAAATCCTTTGGAATGAAGCTATTTCAACCCACTAGAGAGATTGTGTCTTGCTCAAAAATGGAAAAACCAATCACATAGTTCTTTTAGAGGAGATGGCAGCAAAAGAGGACATGGAAGAAAAAAATTCATAGGCAGGGGGTTAGACACAACCATGGTGAGAGATGTGATCTTGAATGTGTCTATTGTGGCAAGAAAGGAAATGAGGAAAACACATGCATAATTCCATGGGAGAATATCATAGAAAAGAAGGAGAAGACAAAAAAAAGAGGGAAAGCTCATGAAACTGGTAAATCTCCTGAATTTGCTCATTTCATTGTTGCACATTGTAAAGTTGTCATAAATGAAGTTATGTTCAATAATTCGTTTGTATCTTGGAGAGATACTTGGCTACTTGAGACTGATGCTACCTACCACATGACATTTAGAAGAGACTTTTTTTAAGATTGCAATGTCAATGTAGATGGTACAATGTACCTTGCAGATAAGTCCAAAGTAAAACCTAATGAAATTGGCACCATCATGCTTAAATTGCCTAGATTTTATGATTTTATATTGCAGTATGTTCTATATCTTCCAGAGTTATAGAGAAACTTGTTTTCTCTTATGCACATTCGATAACAAGGCCATTCCATCCACGTATTTGATAGGAAATTTGAGATAAGGAGATCCTCTGACAACCATGTCATCATGACTAGAAGGGGAAATGAAAGATTGTTGAAGTTGAAATGGACATCTACAAGATCTAAAAATATTGCATACCACTCTCAGCATGAAGAAGGTACTTTTTCATCTAGCCTCTTGTGGCATGCTAGATGGACATGTAAGTTTTGATAGTATTATAATGTTGAAGAAGGATGGTGTTTCTAGTTTTCCTACCATTCCAAAGAAGTTGAAGCAATGTGATTCTTGTATCCTTGGCAAACATAGTAAGCAACATTTCCATGATTCTAATTCTAGAGCATGTAGAAAATTAGAGTTGATGCACTTTCACTTGTGTGACCCCGTTCCTATTGCTTCTATAAATGGAAATAAATATCTCATGAATTTTATTAATGAATGTTTTGGGTTTATTTATTGAAGCAAAAAGATGATGCATGGATAGAAAATGAAGAACATTCTCACATTGGCATTGTTTGTAGTGATAATGGAAAATAATATACCTCTAATAAATTTGAAAACTATCTTTGTCAACATGGGATTATGCATCAAACCACTATTCCATATAATCCTCAATAGAATGGTGTAGTATAAATAATGAACAAGAAACTCTTGAATGTGGTAGCTCCATGCTATTTTTCAAGGATGTGAAATTGATGTTTTGGGGTGATGGATTTTTTTGTGTAGTATATTTGAGAAACATAAGTCCATATCATTCTCTTGCTAGCAAGACTCCATATGAAGTGTGGTATGGCCATATTCCTTCGTTGAGGCATCTCGGGGTCTTTGGTTCCACCTATTAAGCCTTAAGTCCTAAGGAAAAAAGAAACAAACTTGGTGCAAGGGGTTGAGAATGAATCTTCTTAGGGTACTAAAATACCACCAAGGTATATCATCTTTAAAATGAGGTAAACAAAAAACTTATTCTTCCTAGATATGTGATTTTTCTTGAAATTGATAAAATGACAAGTTTGTGGAGATGCAGCTTGATTGGTTGGATAAATTTACCCATGTAAATATGTACCATGAATTTGATAATGAGATTCCACATCTTGAAGGAGAGATCCATATCTTGAATCAATCTTCGGAATCTTCTTTTGTAGCACCATCTACCCCTCGTGAAGAAGTTCTTTCCACTTCACCAGAACAAGAGGTTTAATTGGATGATATGATTGAGAGGATTGGAAGAATAAATCTTGAAGAGAATGAAACACCACCAGTTGAGCATCCTACACCTTCACAGAAACCTCTAAAGTGGGTCATGAAGACACTTGAAAGTGTTATTCATGAAGTTGTTGGAAATATATGAACCAAATGTTCAAAACGATAAGAAGATGGAGGTGATGTAGATGATTCAAATTCAAGTGATGTAGATGATATGGATGTTGCATATAATGGGCAACTGAATTTATTTCTAACCTTGAACTATCTTCCTTTGAAGAAAATGCTTCTCATTATGAAGGGAAAGAAACCATGAAAGATGAATGTGATGTTCTTATCAAGAATGGGACATTGGAGTTGGTGGATCCTCCATTTGGAACCAAACCAATTGGATGCAAGTGGGCCTACAAGAACAAGTACAAATTAGATGGCTCACTTGAAAAGCATAAGGAAAGGCTTGTGGAAAAATGTTTTGCACAGAAAGAAGGCATTGACTGTGAGGATAATTCCCCCCACAACAAAATGGGATACCATTCAGAATCTATTGGCTTTGGCTGCACAAAATGGATGGAAACTTCATTAAATGGAAGTGAAGACTACTTTTTTGAATGGATAATTGAAAGAGAACGTCTTCATGTATGAACCAAATGGTTTTATTGTAAAGGGACAAGGGCAAAAGGTATGCAAGCTCAGCAAGTCTTTGTATAGTCTGAAACACATATATTTCATTTGTTGTTGGGATCCTTTCCAAGTTCATGCAAAACCTTATGAAGGACATTGGTCTACTACAAAGAGACTTGTAAGATACTTGAAGGGGACGGAAGGCCTTGGAATCAAATATTCTAAGGTGGGTGGCTTCAAACTAATTGGATATTTTGATTCAAACTTTGATGGTGATAAATAAGATGTATTGTCTACTTCAAGTTACCTCATGAGTCTTGGATTAGCAACTATCTCATGGAGATCATGCAAAAAGTTTGTTCTAACAGATTCCACAACAAAGGCAGAATATATGGTTGTGGGAGGAGAAACATAGGAGATTGTGTGACTCGGTAAGATACTTGATATTTATAGCAGAAATAAATGAATTCTAATCCTCTTCTAGTTGACAATACTTATTCAATCAAGTTGGCCAAGAATCCTAGATTCCATGATTGAACTAAGCACATTAACACAAAGTAACATTTGATTTGATATCATGTAGAAGCCAAGACTATTAATTTGCGACAATATTTCAAAAGTGAGAAAATTGTAGAGATATTCACCAAAGTGCTTGGAAGAGAAAAGCTTGAAAAGTTCATAAAGATGCTTAAACTCACAAACACCCCTTCGGATTAAGGGGGGATGTTGGATACTTAATCAAATGTTATTATTTGTTTATTTTGTAAATAGTAGAATATATTAGTTACCTAATAATATTGAAGGGTATTGAGAATTCCAAAGGACCTCTTGGGAGGTGAAGAACAAGTGTCAATTCTCCATGTATTTAATAAGATTCACGTTAATGAAGAGGCATCCCACCATTGGAGTTATCCTAGGCCTACCAAATATGACCCAAATATACCACTTTATGAACCCTGAAGGCACACTTAGAATGCTTGACATAGAGTTGTTTCTCCTCCAATGGTTTTAAGATCCCGTCAACATGTTGTACATGCTCTTCCCAAGATTGGCTATATATTAGTACATCATCAAAAAATTACTAAAACAAATTTCTTAAGGAAGGGTTTCAAAATAGAGTTCATCAAACTTTGAAATGTGGAGGGTGCATTGCTAAGGCCAAATGACACCACCAAAAATTCATAATGACCTTCATGTGTTATAAAGTATATGTTTGAATATCTTCTTGCCTCATTCTAATTTGAAGATATATAGAATGGAGATCCAACTTGGCAAAGAAAAATTCTCCCTATTATTCTTCTAATAAATCATTAATCATGGTAATAAGAAAATTATGTTTATTGGCCATCTTGTTGAGCTCTCTATAATTTGGACACAGATGCCATCAACCTTCCTTTTTATGAACCATCACAACTAGTGCAAAGAAAGTACTTTATCTAGGCTAAAAGATGCTAGTATTTAAAATTTATTGAACCATATTCTCAATGTGGCTCTTTTGTGCATATGGGTACCTGTAATGTCTAATGTTAGGTGGTACACTTTTTGGTTGCAAGTGAATAGCATGGTACTGATCTTAAACAGGTGGAATACCTTTAGTCATCACTCCAAATACCTTGGAATGATTGCCAATATCTCTTTGGAGATCCAATGGAATAGAGGATATAGATGCTTGAATATCTAGTGAGAATAATTGTGCAATTACACCCTCGTGTGCCTTTTTTAGCATTTTTGTCATTTTGTTGGAGCTTGCCACTTTAGACAGATTCCTTGGCATACCTTTGAGTTCATTTTCTTTGCCTTTTGAGGACAATCTCAGCAAAAGTCCTTGGAAATTAAGAGACATTGTTCACAATGATTGTAACCATTATACCCCTAATTCTAAATCAACACCACCCATTGGGATTGAAATCATTGGAATATATGATAAATAATCCCCCATAGTAAGCTTAATAATATGGCACTTACCTAAACAAATTATGGTAACTTCATATACAATCATTACTTGAAACTCTAATGTTGCATATATACAACAATTGAGAAGTTTGACGAATTTGTAATTAATGAAGTAGTATGGGTACTAATAGAATCAATCAACATTGTTACCTTTTTATTTTTGATATATCATTCTATATTTAGACTTTGAGGATTGCTAATGCTAGCCAATCCATGGCAAGATATGGTTGGATTATTATCTTTTAGTTCTATCCTTTGATATTGTTCTAGTTCTGGATCTTCTTTTAAAAAATGGATGTAGAATAATTTCTCCCCACATATTATGCCCCTTACTGTACTTGTTGTCACAATTGAAACATAGTCCCTTTGCCATTCTTTCCTCCACTTGTTGAGGTGTCAATTGGTGGGATATAGGTATCAACAATAATATTGTATCTTTGGGATTCGTACAAACTTTAGAGGGTTCAACAAAGTATGCATCTACAAAAGGAAAAAACTTGTCTAGTAGTATGAATGGGAATTTAAACTAATAACAGTAAAGGAACCTAATATAATCAACCATAAAGCATTTTACTTTAAAACAAAGATAACATATATCTACAAATTGCATAAATGCAAGATCTAACAATTCAACTTAACACTTGCTTCTTTATCATTCCCAGAGTGGAAAGCTAGACCAACTCCCTAGATTTAGCTAAGTAGCCAATGGTGAAGAATTTCCTTATTGTGGCTCGGGTATATAATGTTGGTTGTGAAGCCTAATCTCCAGATTCAGACATGTTATTATTCAGCCGTGTCGGTACCCCAGGTTTGGTTATGATCCCGGCATGATCCCTAAGGGGTCCGGGGGACGCGAGGACCAGCGGGCCCCCGTCGGGGGTATTGCCCTCGAGAAAGGGGTTTTGGGGGAAACATCCCCAAGTTACGGGGGTTCAGGGGTTCAGGGGCATAGCCCCCGAGAAAAAATTTTGGGTTGTTTCACCAACAGATTTCGGGACCATGGTTTTGGGTAACCCGTGGTATTTTCCCATTGTATTTCCCTTATAAAAGAAGGTCATTGTAACATGGCTAGGGTTGATGTATTAGGTTTTATGCATTGTAACGATCTCTGAGATCAAGAAGAGAGACTGTGAGACAGTGAAGAGGAAGTGCAAGGGCTGTGCTGCAGGTTGTATCCCTTCACTTTGCTGGACGGTATAATAATAAGGACTGGAAAACTTCAATGTGGACGTAGCCCAAGTTGGGTGAACCACGATATATCTGTGTGTCTCTTGTAATGTGTATGTGTGATTATATTTGCATTTCTGTTTATTGTTATTGCTCTGCGATCCTGTTTTTCTAACATATAAGATACAAGAAAGAGTAACTACCAATTCCATGCAAATTCTCGAGATGCAGAGGGTGAGTATTAATAAAATTAAATAATAGATGCAAGCATATCAAGTAAATAACCTTGAGAAAACATAAAGTTAACTATTGAAAGCAGAAATAAGGCAGATCTGTGCACATAAAATGAAAAGAAAGCTTTCTACAGGAAAATTTTCATAACATGTAAAAATTCTACATGAAACAATGATTTTCTATAAAGTTGCATTAAATGTTAACAAAATCAAGTCTAATCTAAAAACAAGAGATCCATGTATTACCCCTGGGTGGGCCCTACCCAAGGTTACTGCAAGAATCGAGAGACTACTCAAATAAGTGATGCAAAAGATGTCCTCATTTATTCAAAAACCTGAAGATACATAATAATTTTCTTGAACTTCAACAACGATAACAAGTATATCAAAATGATAACTTCGCAAGAGTGGCATCCTTTTGGGCTTGCTCACTCTATCCTTTAAATACAAAATAGGTAAAATAGGTTCATTCAAATGACATCTAGCCTTCTTCAACCGAATGAGTCTTCATTACTGCTTCAAGACTACGTGCCATCTAGATGTTGTGATTATATTGAGATCACTTAGGTTGATCATCCATACACGGTGACACCTACTAGACAAGGTGCCGCAATATGTGCTTCAAATCCCTAATTCTCATGTTTTTGTGGCAAGTCAGCTGAATTCTACAATGCACAAGATCATGGCATGTCTATTAGTCACATACTAAGGTCAAATTATTATCACACTTTCATTAGTCACCAAATCAGGAAGTTGAAAGCACTTAAATGAATAATCTAAATCAAACATTAATTACAATTGCATATGCATGCATAAAAGGTAATTTTATTGTTGATACTACTTCCTTCATATTATTTTCAGCTCTTAATCCATGTAAACCATGACATAAATGGCATGAGTCTCACCATATTGGAATCCCATCATCAACCCTATAGGCTGAGTGCGGTTAGGAAGGAAAGCATTTCCCTCTCTATAGGTGTTAGTGGAAATCCTTCTAGTAGACATATTTTTACTTTCAACTTTCCTTGACAAACTAAAAGAATTATCCAGTGATTTAGGTTCATAGAAACATACCTCATGCCAAATGATATCCTTTGAAGTTCCCATAAAGAGTTCCAAAAAATATGCTCTAAAATGTTATTTAGTCCAAGTCTCAACTTTTGAAAGTTCTTAATGTGCTCTACAATTGGACCTCTTTGCCTGAGATTTACCAATTGGATAAAGAAAGTGTTTCTCTTAATATCCCCATAGCATGCTATCAATTCATCCATATTGACTAAGATACAATCGAGTCTTTTTTTAATTTATCATCACAAAGCCATTAACAAGGCACAAATTGATCAAGTTCTAAGTATAAGGATGCAATAGTTACCTTTTGTAAAGTCAACATTTCGTGTAGATCAAAGAATTGCTCCATCTAGAATATACATGTTATGGAATCATTACCATCAAACTTCTTCATATCTATCGTGAGAATGAAGTAGGTTGTTCGTCCCAAGTTGAACCCATGATTATGTGGACCTTGGACTAATGGTTGATCAAGTGTCTAAGACTCAACGCTCTGTTCTATGAGTATGCTAGAATTTTGTCTTGAGGACTTCACTATCTTGTTCTACTTATCCTTTTCTTGAGTTTACTTTTCGGTAACTATGCTTCTTATATCCTTCGGAATCCCCTCCCCTCATGTTTTCAAGGTTCTTTTTGAGGTCAACTTGGATATCCCATTTGAATGTTTGGAATTCAACTTGCATACCCCCTTCGAATGTTTGAAATTCATCCTTATTTACCATGTTCATGATGTATACCTTTATTAGAATTATATTTTCAAGGGTTTCTACTCTTTTGGTAAGCTTGGACACCTCAAAGTTCACATCATCATGCTCATCTTCTGTCATGGGTGAGCCTCTAGGAGGTTTAGTATGTGTAGAAATTTTCGCTCCACCTCTTGCCATTTGAACCCACTAATATTTACTATAGTTCTTCTCTATTTATTTTATCTATTACACCTTTTGAATCACCCTAGACAATTATTTCAATCAAAATTTTTGCAAGTTTCAGGTTAACATACCATTCAAAACCTTGGTTTATAGGTTGTCTTTCTAGCCAACCTTTCTCCTAAATTATCTATAAATTTTAGCTCCTATGAATATGAAATTTTGGTCTATAGTAGCATGGTATCTCTTCTCAATAATTCCATAGGTTTGATCAAATTATGATGTGCCAAGGGAAATTTATGGTGACTTTCCCAAAACTTTTTGTTATTTTCCCTTTCAGGAGAGTGAACTTGTATGACCAAACATGTGTTTGATTTTCTAGTTTTGATTCTAAAATTTTACCATGAACACTATGGTCCATATTTTTTGTATTATGCAATAGGTTGCACTCAGTTTGAAGCTTCCAAGTTCCATATATAATAGTTTTACCAATAAAACATTTTTTAGACTAGTAAAAACCCCCAACTTACACATACTGTAACTCCAAAATTATAACGAACCGACACTTGAAAAAATTTCCACAGACACCTTGAAATGTCTTATGAGGATCCTAAAATTTTGCTATTTGAAATGTCCAAGAATTTTTTGTATAGAGAAAATGGTTTTGATACCAAATTTTATACACCAAATTCATAAAATACCATGAAAATAGAAAGAAATAGTAACCCAATGCCTTGAGAATGAAATAAATAGATGAATAAGAAGCCTCTTCAAGGGGGAAACCTCCTTTTACAATGTATCATATGCACAATATAGGATGAGATGATCCTAAATCTAGGTCTCCTTGGTGTATATATATATAAGATACAAAGGGTACAATTACAATTAAGGTCTGAATCAACCATATGATTATAATTAAGGTCATAGCTGACCAATAAACACAATACTAATATAATAATAGAAATGCAATTTCACAATATATAGGGATTAACATAGCCATATATAATGTCAAATTCATCATCTCCTTGAGAATAATAATCTTCTGTCAATAATATAACATTGTCCTAGGCCACTCATTTACTTACTATCCCAAAGGGAACGGCCAAGTCTAGTCTTCAAATAAAAGCCGTATGAGGATCATTGCAAAAAACTTCATTCAAAAGAAAAAGGCATGGGATTCTCATCTTAGGTATGTGCTATGGGTGGACATGATCAACACAAAGGGGGCTCTAGAATGTGTCCATTTCAATTATTTTATGGTCGGGAGGTTGTTGTACTTGTACAACTAGAGTTTCTTGTGATGAGGTTGTTATAGGATGTGGTGGCATAGTTAGAAAAGACAACGATGATAATTAATCAATTGATAGATTTCCAAGAGTAGATGGACCAAGTCCATGGAAGTCTTGAAGAATACTAAGAAAAAATGAAAAATTGTGTTCAATAAAAAGGAAAAACCCATAATTTTTTTGGAAGGAGATCATGTCCTATTTTGGGATAAGTGGAATGAATATCTTCATAAACATGTAAATTTTGACAAGTTATAGTTGGGTCCTTACATCATAGAATAAGTATGTGGCAAAATTCCTATCCCCTTCTATTTGTCTAACATAGAGAGGCAACTTCCTAATTTTACTAACAATGTCCGACATTTCACGAATTTCGTCCAAGCTCAAAACAATGCACATGGAGGTTCCACATTGTACCACATCCTTTTGTTTTCATTGTCTAGTTATGTTTTTTTCCTTTTTGTACATTTTTTTACTCTTATTTAACTATGTCGAACTTTTTGACTAAGTTTGCAATTAACATTTTTCACTCCATCACCTAAGGAATAAGGCATAGTTTTGCTTCTTCCAGAGATCTAGTTCTTTCCCCCTCATAGGGAGGATCCATCCCATAGGCGGAATCAATTGTTTTAGATCTAAAGTTCATTTCCTTTAATTTTTTTCATAGGTCCTTTGCATCCTATCCATTCCCTAAGAGAGAAATGCCTTCAAGATAATGAAACACCCACTATATGATCCCAAACATAAACTAAAGACCATCATTTCATCCCCTTGGGGATTATCTATGGTCAATATTAATGCATGATATCCATTTGTTCAACAAAGGCCTCCAAGAAATAAAGTCATGAATGAGTGAGATATAGCCCTCTCATTAGATCAACAACAATAAATTTCTAGTGATATTTGGTGAAATGGAAATGCCTATATGAAGGGAAAGATGCCAACAACTATGCTTTGTATTGCTCTACTAATCAATTACCCAATTACATCATGGTTTGTTGGGTAAAAAAAATCTATGGTACAAAATATCCCAACCACCAAGACCTAGCCACCATATCTAATCAATAATAAAAAATGTTTTACGACAAGGGAAATAAAAAGGAAATCTTGAAGAGGCAAAAGTTGTGAATAATCTAGAAGGATCCTACCCAACAACTCAATAGGTATGAATATCATGATGTATACCAAAGGAAAGTGGTCACAACTATTGAAAACCCATGAATGACCAATATCACTTCAGTCCCCACAATCAATAGTTGGCAATCCCTCGTGGGATTCATTTCTCATTATATTAAAAATTATGGAATTATCGTCTTGAATATTCCATAAATAATCAATGGTGGATGTATCATGTAACAAGCATTGAATTTTCCCCCCTAAAAGTGACTGTGTGACCAATCAATAAATAATCCTCATATGACCTGGTTATAGATAGGAAAAGTGCGGTAATATAGAAATGTGACAATTAAAACTTCTAGTCATAATAATGGCATGGTTGAGTAAGGTATTTCTCATTAAAGGCATAAAATCCCACTTTATTTCTCCACAATCATTGCAATCACTAGGAGAAGCAGAGAAGCTATGGTGACCAGTTATTGGATCAAGCCATAACAACAATCTCACCATGCAAAAGCTAACCATCCCCCGCCTTTCAAGTCTCTAACTCAATTTTCCATTTGGGTCAACATTTGTTTCTAGGTAAGGATACCATTTCCAGCCTCCTCTCTTTTTTTCTTCTCTATAAACTACTCCACCATGTCAAGAAAATCAAATACTATTTCTCAAGGGTCCTCTGCTTCATCCATTAACACCTATCGTGACATGAGTGATGTTTCTTCCTCATCTACCTTTCCATTTGTTGACAATATAGCTCAAGTGACCCCTCCCGCTACGAAATAAACCAATGCCAAGAATCTCATCGGTAATTCCTATGGAAATTCCTCACTAACATGACAGGAGTTCACATTGGTCCTCTAGCCTAGCCCAACAGTTTTTCCCTAAAAACTTCCCTTTTCCTAATTTTATTAAGCTATGTGCCAAATTTTATCACTCAATCTCCTCCTCAATCATGACCTTTGATGACCAATATAAAGTCTTATCCATCACTACTAAGTCTATTTCCACAATGCCTAGGACATCCCTCAGCTTGAAAGTCATATCCCTGGAATATTGCAAGCACAAATATCTTAGGTTAAACCCAAAAAAGAGAAAACATAAATAGACCAAGTTCATCCCTAAACAAAGTCACCTCCTCAAGTCACCACCCCACTTTCAAAACAAAGTAATTCTACACATGCATCCAAGACACCATAGTTATGTTCTCCTTAATAATAAGAAATAATAATGACTCCATGCAGGTAAATGAAGTAAAGTTGATAATCTTGCACTGCTTTAATGATTCCTCAATCCCAATTTTCAAAATGTTTTAGGGCCAGTTTCTTGGCTTGGCCCACTAACCCTCTTATATTTAGTGTCGTGATCTTCATTGGGTAGCTTTGTTTGGGGTTAAGCTTGCTCTAAGGGCCCCTATAATAATTATTTGCTTTCCTTGGTTCACTTCTTTTATTGCTCTTTCTTAAGCATGCTATAGAGAATATTTTCATCCCATCGACTTAGGCCCTCAATCCTTGTGCAAATCCTACAATAAGATCCTAGAGACAAAAGGATCTAAAGAAAAAGTCCCCTTTTAGAACAAAGTAAATAGTGACCCCCTCCCCTCATCTATGTTGCAATTGGGGCTCTCCTATCTCCTTCGAATGGGAGAAATTCCTCTCCCCATGACAAATCAGAGTCACTAGAGATAGTATCGGGTTTACATCCACTAGTCTCCCCTCCTCTATTACCCTTGGAAGGTATAATAGGTATATTCCTACCCCTTAATATCGTCTTTTTATCGGACACAACAAAAGATGAACCTAATAGTAATGGAATTATTCGAAGGAGGAGATATCTTAAGCCCAAGTGGTGACATGTGATGCATCCCAATGTCCAACGAAGAACGATGAAAACCCTCACCCACCATTTACATAAATCCATCACCTTCACTATGATTTAGACACAACTAAACTCAAATAAGAATGGTGACATCACCTATTTTTAAAATCAACCTTCTTTGCATCCCTTTGTTTCAATTTCATTTCCTTCTGAGACTGAGTGACAGCTACCACCTCAGACCTTTTCTCTTCATCACTTCTCATGTGAGAATCAACCAAAAGACTAGTTTTGATTGAACTATCAACCTCCAATGCATGACTTTTCATACCACCACCCACAACTTGAATGGATCCATCACTTGCACAAGGATCTAATGTGGCTCCATAATTAGAGGAATTAAGTAGTCACCTATCCTAAAATCAACATCCTTAAAAACCCTTTGCTCCACTATATCTCTCTTCTGAGACTGTGGGGAAGTTATCACCCCATAGATCCTCACTTAAACGCCTTTCCCTAGGGAATGAGCCAAATAAATTTTTTATCAAAATAATCAACCTCCATGATTGTCTTTTTCACTACACCTTTTTTTATTAAAGGCTTATCGATATTTTTATACACATGGCCATAAATATGGCATTGTGACACCAAGAGGGGATATTAACATATTCCAAACCCTATAAATACCTTCTCCCTTCAAATACCGGGTCCATGAACTCAAACAAGTTGTAACTAACATCAACCTCAACGAGAATTCTAGCCACCAAATATTTATTATTCTATTTGAAACTCTCATCAACAAATAATGTCTTTCCTAACATATCCCCTATCACCCTAAGATCTTATTCAATCTATAACTTTATCGGCAACCCAAGTAACTTTATCCATAATGGGGTATTCCTCATAAAATCATCCTTAGCATCAAATAAAGGCTGCCAAGGTTTCATAGATAAGGATGCATTGTCCATAAATCATACACCCCTTGATATCAACAAGTCTTCTTCCTCCATTAGAAAGAGGAACCCTAGCTAGCCACGAGATAAGATATGGAAGGTCGAAAGATAACCAAGTAATGACTACCACTTAATTTGTAACCACAATTATAAATTCTCCATATAAACTCTATGGCCAAGAAACTTTCCAAAAAGAGTGTGACCATGAAGATCTAGAATTTGGTTGACTTTCAGATCCTCCCTAACCACCAACCCCACCCCTTCACCATGGCTTTTAGCCACCCTAAGTATTTTCTTATGCTTTACCTCCACCCTCAAAGTATCATTAACATCTTGTAAATGAGGAAGATCCAATTGACTTCCATCAAAACCAGGGTCATAGATAACAGTAGCATAACCCTTATCTCTAGAACCTTCTCTATAGGAACCCCTCTCTGAGCAGAAATCACATCAGTCAAATGAAACTTCTAGAGAAACATAACTCAAATATTCCCTCCATTCATCCTCCACATAATGATCCAATAAGACATTTGTAGCTGCTTTTACTCCCATATTAGTCTCAAGTACAAAATATTGATTGCATGTCTGCTCAAGATCGATGTCACTCTTGTCTAGGGATTGAGAAGGAGGGAATGTATATATGGATATTGCAATCAACGATAGAGATGGATCCTCCCTTGCAAACTCTATCACCTAATTGAAACCCTTGTACTCTCTTGAACCTCGAGTAACTCCACACGAGACTAAAAGGTTGTGTTGTACTCGAAATCCTCTTCCCTCCCACAGTCCATCAACTCTACCTCATTTTCCATCATTGGACCTGACATGAATTGTCGGAGAAGGACCCATGAGAGCGATCCAAACCTGTATAAACCCTCCTCAAATCCAATTCCACCTTACCAAGTCCAATATCCCTACATTGTGAAAATATTGATGGTTTTTTGTCTAGATATGCATCGATATCTAGGAAGTTTTTGGACTTATTTCCATGTGTTGAGAACTTGACTATTTTCGCATCTTGGATACCATGTTAATATTGATCCTCTTAATGATCCATTGAATATTGCCCATTTTTTACTAGATCCATTTAATCAGTTTCTTGCCAATATGTGTTAAGGAGAAATAAATGATCCTATCCATCTGTGGATCCATCAAACATTGATATTTGTGACATGTTAGTTTGGGATTTATTTATGGCTTTGTTTCCATTTGGAGGGTCATTATTGGGTCTTATATTCTATCCATGATCATTGATTTTCTGATCCAAGGGTCCTGATAATTCCTCTAAGGGCATTTCTTGTTTTGCCTCTCTTTGGTGATTTATTATTTTCTATTGCATTTATTCTCCTCTATTGTGCTCTGGTGTATCATGTATAAAGTTGTGAGTTGGGATCCTTCTTGGTGGCATCTTCTTTTCTCTCTTTTTTTCACAACGAGAATCATATGCCTTTCATTTGATGGGATTCCACCCCATAACTCCTATTAGAGTTCACCCATTAAAATTGTATGTTCGTGGTGGCATGATTCCTCGGGTTGTAGTGTAGAGTCACGAGTTGGAATTCCCTCCAAATGTTGGCGATAAATATAGGTCCAGCCCCAGATTACCATAAATCAAGCTTAACCTACCATACATATGCAATTTCTCTTTTTGAAAATTCCAATAAAACACCACAACAACATCACATATTCACCTATATCTTAAAAGAGAACATCCTAATCATTGACAATGCAAATTACAATGGGAAAATCTTACCTCCTAAGGCTAAAAACCCACTTGTGATAGTTGTGGGTATCTACCCCCAACAAAGGCCACAACTACTACCTTTTTTTCATGTGATATAGTTAATGTCATTTTTCCTTTTCCATTGGATAATAAAAAACTGATTTTCTTTCCCCTAACAATCATTCTGTAAATGTTGTTTGAATCATTGAAAATCATCATTTTGATGCCTTAATAGTTTTTATGCATGCTGAGAGATAGATATGTTGTTTATGTTGTTGTTCACTCATCCTTTTTGTATTCTCTTAGTTCTAACAACTAGATAGGATAAGTTTTTGGCAATTTCATGCACAAAAACCCCATATTCAAAGAGTGTAGAGACTATTCATATGAGAGTCGGATGAAGTGAATAAGTGGTTGTAGGAATTATTAGAACGAGGCTTCATAAGACCAAGCACTTCACCATGCAATTCCCCTATCATTTTGGTGCCATAGAAAACAAAACTCGTTGAATGTACATTGACTACATAGCTCTAAGTAGTATCACTCTTAAGAATTCATAGCCTTTGCCCTATATTAGTGACTTGTTAGATCTATTGCAACATGCAAAATACTTCACCATGTTGGATTTGAAATATGGATATCATCAAGTCTAAATCAAGGAAGAAGACACTTGGAAAAATGCCTTCAAGACGAAGCAAGGTCTTTATAGGTGGTTAGTAATTCCTTTTGGTTTGAGTAATGCATTGACTACTTTTGTGCATTTAATCAATGATGTGTTGCATCCATTCCTAGATTCAACTATCATAAATTTATTTGGACAATAAGATTCACTTGTCATAGTTTATTTGGACAACATTTTGATCTTTTGCTCTACTTGAGAGGAGAATGTGTTATGCATGAGGCAAGCGTTATTTGACTACAAGGAAGCATCATCTGCAAGCAAACATAAAAAGAAGTGTGAGTGTGCTAAGTAGTTGTTTTTGTAGTCAGGGCGTATGATTGTTGGAGGTGAGTTGAAGATTGATCCTACAAAGATAGAGGCCATCCTTAAATGGACCACTCCCACCAATGTCACATAAGTTAGGATTTTTGTGGGAGTTGTGCAATATTTAATAAAGTTCATAGAATCATTTTTCAGCTACGACAAACACCACTTCAAGCTATAACAACCAATGATAAGAGTTTCCAATGGAGTAAGAATTAAAAAACATCCTTTGAATATCTAAAACATAGGTCTTTTGGAACAGAAATTAATGCTAGTGGGTAGCATATGGGAGTTGTGTCAATGTAAGGGAACACACCAGGCTACTATCGTTTGGAGTTATTCCATGTAGTATAATGAACTACCCTACATATGAGAAGGAGCTCCATACATTGGTTCAAGCAATAAAGAAGTGGAAGCACTATATATTGGGTAAGGAGACCATCGTGCATTTTGATCGCCAACCTCTACAATACTTGCATGCTTAGAGTAAGCTCCAACAAGTAGGCACTACAAATGGATGAGGTTTCTACAACAATATCATATAGTGATTAAATAAAGGAAGGGAATAACTGACAAGTTGGATGATTTCCTATCTAGGCCACCAACACCAAAATTTACAACTTTAGGAGCCATTATGCACATATAGAAATTGACCATGAAGCATATAGAGAGGAGTATGTAGAAGATGAGGAACTCAAGTGGGTGTATCAATAATTGCAAGGACAAAAGGAACAAATATATGTTAATGACCATTTTCATGATAGATGACTCTACGAGATGGGGAAGCTTTGTGTACCAAAGGAAGAAAGAGCGCAACTAATAAGGGAGGTGTGCACCTCCAAGGTCGCTAGTTATTTTTGGTGTTGGGAAGACTATGGATAACCTATAGAGGTATGTTTATTGCCCCAATATGTAAGAAGTGTTGAAGAATGTAACTTTGGAAGATATTCTTATTTGTATCATTTGTATTATTTGTATTGTACTTCCTTCGGGAATTATTGATGGAATATTTGATCATGTAAAAGCCATTGAAAGAGTCAATGTAAACCCTAATTGTTAGGTCGGCCCAGAAGAGTCCAGAAAATAATATTTTATTGTTAACTGGACAAGTCGGCCTTGTTAGGAGAGTCAAGTCAGCCCTGTTAGTGAAAAAGGTCAAGTCATTGATTAGTATAAATAGGAGGCTCGCCCTCCTCATTTGGTCACCTCACTCACTCATCAAGTTCGCATGAGTAGAGAGATAGAGTCAAGAAGAGTAGTTGCTTTTGGAGACTTCTTGTTTTGGGTTATTGCACGAGGATTACTATTGTACTTTTTTACGAATCTATATTGAAGAAGTTTGTTGGGTTTTTCTACCCCATGAGGGTTTTCCCAAGATAAATTATTGTGTACTATTGTCTATGATGTGCTTGTTTATATTTTAATGATCATTTATGTTGCTGCATTTAATATTCTAACATGGGTTTAGAGCTATCCCGAAAGAAAACATTGTGCAACTGCTACTACCGGAAGTGAAAAATAAGGTTTTGCTTTCCGAAAGTTTTTCTCCACAGATTTACCGAAAAAAAGGGTCAAGGTAACTTTCCCTAGGAGGGTGCATCTTTTCGTGGAAGCAAAATTCAGATCAGAGAACTTTCATTTCTGGGCCCACCACTCTAGCTCGAAAAACTAGGGCATCAAGTTTTTGGAAGTTCTGTCCACATAATTGGATAAAAAGTACTTATGCTCAACTCACCTTGGGGAGGCGCATCTTTTCCTCCACTTGGTTTTTCAAGATCCCAAAGTTGAAAAATTAGGGTTTCTCTAACAAACCCTAGGACCTCCTGAAGCAAGATCTCAAAAATCAGTACTTGGTTGGAGCATCTCATTTGGTAAGTTTTACTATCTCTATTTCCATTTGAGGTTCTCATTTATCAAGTTTATAAAGATGACAAACCATACCAAGCTTGAGGATAAGCTTGAAGGAGCAGACAACTTTTGTGCCTGGAAGTATATGGTGATGCTCATTCTAGAAGAGAATGAGTTCGATAATTATATCAAAGAAGAAATTCTGGAGCCAAAGGGAGATGACGATAAATCCAAGCATAAGAAGAACCTGATAAAGGCCAAGAGGATCATTGTTGATTCCATCAAGGATCACTTGATCCCACACATCTCATCTCTACGTACTCCAAAAGAGATGTTTGATGCACTGAAGAGATTATTTGAAGGAACAAACATCAATAGAAAGATGACCTTGAGAACTCAACTCAAGGCTATGAAGATGCAAAGCAATGAAAGCATTAAATCTTACTTCACAAGGGCCTCACATACCAGAGACCAACTAGAATCCATTAGAGACCATGTCGAGAATGAAGAAATTGTGATGATCGCCTTGAATGGACTTCCAAGATCATGGGAGTCATTTATTCAAGGAATATGTTCCAGAAAGAAGCTTCTCAGACTCAGTGCACTTTGGGAAACTTGCACCCAGGAAGAAGCAAGGATTGAAGCCAAAGAGGATAAATTAGATGGTGAAGATAATCAAGCTCTAGCAGCTCACGCCAAGAGAGGCAAGAAAGAAGATCATCATCACAAGTATAACATATCCCATAAGGGTTGAAGACCTCCTAGAGACTATTCAAGTATCAGATGCTACAATTGTGATGACATGCGACACATTGCAAGAAATTGTCCCAAGAAGAAAGGAAACAAGAAAGGAAGCAAGAAAACACATCATGCTCAAGCTACAGAGGATGATGAACCAGCAAAGAAGAAAGCAAGAGAAGATTCTTCAAGTGATGAAGAATATGTTCTAATCTCAGCACTTAAAGGTACGGTCTCACTTCGAAACAATGGTTGGCTTGTTGATAGCGGTGCTAATAAGCACATGACAGGTTTCAAGGATGCTCTCAACAACCTCACAAAAAAGGACTCACCTCACAAGGTGAAACTTGGAGACAATTACCAATATCCCATAAAATGGGTCGGAGAAGATTCTTACAAGATTGAATCAGGAAAGCCTATTAAGATGAAATATGTCCTATATGTACCAGGACTGAAGAAGAATCTACTTTCCATCTCAGCTTTAGATGAGAAAGGATTATGAGTGGCATTTGTTAGTGGCCAAGTACTTATGTGGCCTAAAGGTAAAACCTTTGATGATGCAGTAGTGATTGGAGTGCAAGAGGGAGGATTGTACAAACTCAAGGAACAACCAAAACAAGCATTGGTTCATGAAACTATGGAACAAAGTGAATTATGGCACACAAGGTTTGCTCACATCAACTACAAGGCATTACCTATTGTGAGCAAGATGGTGAATGGTCTACCCGAGATCTAGACTAAGCATGAAGGAATATGCAAAGGATGTGCGAATTGGAAGAATGTGAAGAAATAATTTCCAAGCAGTGATAGCAAACCCAAGGAAATTTTGGAGCTTATACACTTAGATGTTTGTAGACCTATGTCCTCCAAATCACTAAGAGGGTATGCTTACTATGTTTCTTTTATTGATGATTATTCTTGTAAGACCTGGATCTATTTCTTGAAATCTAAAGATGAAGTATTTAGCAAATTCAAAGAAATCAAATCCCTTGTAGAGAATCATATTGAAAAGAAAATAAAGACCTTAAGATCAGATAATGGAGGTGAATTTACCTCAGGGGACTTCAAAACTTTATGTAAAGAATCAAGGATTAAGAGGGAGATGAGCACTCCCTACAATCCACAACATAATGGTATTGCAGAAAGAAAGAATAGAACAATAATGGAAGCAGTGAAGGCTATGATCCATGATCAGAACCTTCCAATGCACTTATGTGCGGAAGCAACAAGAGAAACAATATATGTTCAAAACATAACTCCACATCGTGTACTTGGGAACAAGACACCTAAAGAGATGTTTACAGGAGAGAAGCCAGAAGTTAGTCATCTCTGTATATTTGGCTGTCCTGTATACGTACATGTTCCAAAAGAGAAAATAACTAAGTTGGAGTCTCCAGGAAAGAAGGACATCTTCGTCGGGTACAGTGATTCATCAAAGGCCTACAAAATCTACATATTAGGCTTCAAGAAGATAGAGACCAACAGAGATGTTACCTTTGATGAAGATACAACTTTCAGCAGATCGAGACAGAATCACTCCGACGAAGCACATGAAGAAGAGCCTGAGACTCCCAGAGTTAGAGATATAGTGATGGAAGAGTTGATTCCAGAAGAACCTGAAGACCATGATATGTCGAAGCCACAAAGACCTGTAGATCCACCTAGAGAGGTGAACACTCACAAGAGAATACCAGCCTAGGCACGAGAAATTATTCAAGATGCATAAAAGTATGGTGCTCTAGAAGGGACTTCTAGAGAAAGCAAGAGACCTCTACCATACTCCAATTATGTGGCATTGTTGTGTGACATCATTGATGTAGAACCTTCGAGTTATGAAGAGGCAACTGAAAATAAAGTATGGAAGGATTCTATGATCGAGGAGTATCAATCAATCATGAAGAATGATGTTTGGGATGTGGTTCCAAGACCAGAAGGGAAGTCAATACTGTCTTCCAAATGGATCTACAAGATCAAGCATGCAGCAGACGAAAGTGTCGAGAAATACAAGGCAAGATTTTTGGCTCGTGGATTCTCCCAAAAAGAACATATAGATTATGAGGAGACATTTGTTCCCATGGATAGATACACTTCGATCAGATCTATACTTGCTATAGCCAAAGTAATGAAGTGGAAGGTACATTAGATGGACGTGAAGACTGCATTCCTAAATGACGTAGTAGAGGAGGAAGTGTATGTGGAGAAGCCAATGGGTTTTGAGAAACATGACAATCAGACTCATGTGTGCAGATTGAAGAAGACCTCGTATGGTTTGAAACAAGCACCTAGGACATGGTACAACAAGATTGATGGGTTTCTGACGAGCTTGGGCTTTACCAAGAGTAAAGCGGATTCCAACCTTTATTACAATGTTGAAGAGGGAAATCATGTTATTCTACTATTGTATGTAGATTATTTTTTTTACGGGTGATGAGAAGCTCATAGCAGAAATGAAGAAGAAGCTTTTCGTTGAATTTGAGATGAAAGACCTGGGTATGATGCACTATTTCTTAGGTCTTGAGGTGTGGTAGAATCCACAGGAACTTTTCCTTAGTTAGGGAAAATATGTGGTAGAGATCTTGAAAAGATTTGGGACGATGGATTGCAAAGCTATGGCCACACCTATGGCATCTAATCTGGACTTGCTGAGTGATACTTCTTCATAATCGGTGGATGCCACTGTATACAGGCAGATGATTGGTTTGTTGATGTACTTAACAAACATGAGGCCAGATTTATGCTTTGCGGTGAACACTCTGAGTCAATATATGGTAGAGACGAGACGAGTTCACATGGTTGCGGCAAAGCATGTGTTGAGGTACCTAAGGGGTACAATTGATTATGGCCTCATATATGCATTGGATCAAAGGATTAACATGCAGGGTTATGTTGATGCGGATGGGGCCAAGAGTTTCACATATAGAAATAACACATTAGGGTGTTGCTTTAGTTTGGGATCTGGTATGATCTCATGGTTCAGTAGGAAGCAGATGAGTGTGGCACTCAATACAACCGAAGCATAGTATATGGCAGCCTATTCGACAAGCTGTGAGGCAATATGGATTTAGAAGTTGCTTGCAAGTTTATTCGATCTCGAGTTAGAGGCGACTTGTACTCTCTGTGACAACCAGAGTTGTGTGAAGTTGTCTGAGAACCCCGGTGTTTAATGACAAGTCAAAGCACGTTGAGATCAGGTATCACTATCTCCAGGATATGGTGCAGAAGGGAGCAATGAGGCTCTAATATATAGCAACAGAAGAGTAGATAGCCGATGTGTTGACCAATCCTCTATCAAGAGTGAAGTTTGAGTACTTCAGGGACAAGCTTGGGGTGGTATAGATCAAGAGGGAGCAATACAACATGGATGAGACGTAGGTAGTCACGTGTCATGTGGCATAATTGAGTTTCGTGGGCATCTCCACTCGAGATGTGACGAGGTAACAGGTAGTCATGAATTATGTGACGTAAATGAATCTCTTAGGCTACGAGATGATCTGGATATGTGGTGAGGTAATGCATGTGGTTTTGATATGCAACGTAATGTACGCTCTTGGGTTGGACCCACCAGATGGCTTGCTCAGTTTATGAAAGAGGGATAATAGCTACATCTAGTATGAAAAAGGACTGGCTCTGTAGAGTTGCATCCAATATGAAATAGGATTGGCTTTGCAAGATAGCTACATCCAGTATGAAAAAGGACTGGCTCTGTAGAGTTGCATCCAATATGAAAGAGGATTGGCTCTGCATGATAACTACATCCATTATGAAAAGGGAATGGCTCTGTAGATTTGCATCCAGTATGAAAAAGGATTGGCTCTGCAAGATAGTTGCATCCAGTATAAAAAAGGACTGGCTCTACAGGATGGTTACATCCAATATGAAAAAGGGATGGATCTACAGGATAGATACATCTAGCATGAAAAAGGTCTGTCTTTGTAAAGGTTTGCATCCAGCATGAAAGAAGGTTGGCATTGAAAAGAGGCTTACATCCAACATGAAAAAGCGTTGTCTTTGTAGACAGGTACATCCAACATGAAAAAGTGTTGTCTTTGTAGACAGGTACATCCAACATGAAAAAGGGTTGGCTCCGTGGAACTTCTTGTGATGTATAGATTCGAGAGATGTCAGAAGTCAATATTCAGAGTACAGAAGTGTAGTAGTTGGAAGATGATGGTGACAATGTCAGAAGAATACCATCCTTGTTAAGAGGGAATAATGAAGAATGTAACTCCAAAAGATATCCTTATTTGTATTATTTATATTGTACTTCCTTCGGGAATTATTAATGTAATATTTGATCATGTAAAAGTCATTGAAAGAGTCAATGTAAACCCTAATTGTTAGGTTGGCCTAGAAGAGTCCAGAAAATAATATTTTATTGTTAACTAGATAAGTCGGCCCTGTTAAGAGATTCAAGTCGGCCCTATTAGTAAAAAAGGTCAAGTCATTGATTAGTATAAATAGGAGGCTCACCCTCCTCATTTGGTCACCTCACTCACTCATCAAGTTCGCATGAGTAGAGAGATAGAGTCAAGAAGAGTAGTTGCTTTTGGAGACTTCTTGTTTTGGGTTATTGCATGAGGATTACTATCGCACTTTCTAACGAATCTATATTGAAGAAGTTTGTTGGGATTTTCTACCCCACTAGGGTTTTCACAGGATAAATTATTGTGTATCGTCTATGTTGTGCTTGTTTATCTTTCAGTGATCCTTCATGTTACTACATTTAAAATTCTAACAAGAAGAAGGAAATAGGTTTATTAGAGGTTATATTTTATGTTGTACCCACAAGCCTAATGACAAGGAATGCACAGCCCACTTATAGTTCCTACAAGGCCATGGAAAATCATCTTTGTGGAGTTTATTAGGGATTTGTCAAGGATAAGAAGAGGGTGTGACTACTTACACGTGGTAGTATATAAGTTCAACATGATGTGCGTTTTGATGGCTTGTAAGAAGACCATAAAAGGACAAGGAGTTGCCTACTTGTTATTTGAAAGGGTTCTAGTGCACTTTGGGATTCCAAGGAGCATCATTTATGATAAAGAGACCAAATTTCTCAGTGTCTTTTCAACTTCATTATGGGAAAAGTTGGGTACTAAATTGAAGAGATCTACTACGATCCACACATAGACTAATGGGCATATTGAGGTAGTGAACAAGACTTTGGTTCAACTTTTGAGGGGTTACAATCAGAAGCCTCCAAGGACTTGGGAGGAGAATTTGGTTTGCATACAACATTCTTATAATAGATATATCCACACTTCCACTAGTAAGTCTCCTTTTGAAATTTGCTTTGGGTGTTTTCCATCATCACCATTGGATATTGTATATGGACAACCTAAAGCAAGGGTTTCAACCTCAAGTGATGCATTAAAGGATATTTGCCTTATCATAGACATGATGAGGCAAATACACTTACAGATTCAAGAGAAATTGAATAAGTCTTAGGAGAATTACAAGAACATACATGATAAACATAGGTTGAAAAGACTTTTAAAGTAGGACACAAAGTTTGGTACACATTAATAAAGAAAGGTTATAGGGATTAGGGAATAAAATCACATCCCTAAGATATGGTCCTTTCGACATATTGGAGAATGTAAGCAACAACGATTATATATTACCTTATATGCCCATTTACTCAATAGTAAATGTAGAGAACCTAAAACTCTTCGAGTCATCCATGCTCAATGAGGATGAAGAGGGCCAAGTCTTACCTCCAATTCAAGACTTGGCACTAGTAGATAAAATTACCAATGGAAGCAATTTTGCAAAAGAAGATTGAAATGACCAAAAGGGGTCAACAATAACTTTTGTGGGTGGGATTTCAGGGTTAGTTAGCATCCAAGGTCTTATACCTCAAATTGTTACATTGTGTACCATTGAGAGTCTTCATGTCATATCACCATGAGAAACATGAATTTTGTGCCTCATAAGGGTGTTAGGACCCTTTGTTATTATGTTGGTCCCTTCCCTAGTCACACTTGGAAGTACATCCAACAACTTAGGGGTCAAAAAGCACTTGACCTAACCCACTTATTAGCCTTCCAGAGATATTTTCGCACCCTACTAGTGGTGCAAGGCACGAAAATTACAAAATTTTCGCATTATGCATGCCTATGGGGGCGCAAAAATCCATGAATAGCCATTTTCCTTAGATTTTGGATCTTGGATTTCGAGGGTATTTTCATGGGATGAGGTCCCCCTTTGAATCCCATCTCACATTCCATCATTGGCATGATTTAGATCCTTGATCCACATCTTCCTCACTTAGATCCATAATATCCTCTTAGTGGTTGGCCTCCCAAATCCTATAAGAAGAAGGCCATCCATGAGCTAGGGGGGGTGATCTTGGAAGCACCAAAATTATGATCCTAAGAGTCTTGAAAGGGTGATGGAGGATAGATTGGAGAAGATCTGATCGAGCATGAGTCAGATATAACACATGTTGTATGGCTTCTTTATGGCTTTATTTATGTTAATATAACTTAGCCTATTCCTCCCATTTTCATGTATTTAATGATGAATGCATGAAATTGTTTATGTTTTTCTAGTTATATCTTTGTTTATACATATATTTCTTTGGAGAAGATGTTTTCTTTCTATTGTGAAAAGGTTCATAAGTCCGTGATCAAAGGCTAGATTTGGAGCAACTTAGGAGCAGCGAGGACAACCATCAAAGTGAGGTACACCATCTACCTGCTTTACCTTTCCATAGCTTGTTAGTTTATGTATGGGCTAGATCTAGGAGGAATTTAGTGTTTATTTGTTTCCTTTCTGTCTTGGGTAGGAAACTAGGGGCCTTTTCTAATCCCAAGGGGATATCTATCTATTCGTAAGGAGATTTTCTATCATGTCCCAAATTTTGAATTGGGTCACAATGGCCTAATCACATTAGCCATATTCATTAGAGTTTGTAAAATTGATGTTAAGGGTCAAATAATTGCCAAGGGGGAAAATTACTAGTTTCCTAGGTTTGGGGTGGAAGCTTTAGGATTTGGAATAAGGGGGATAATAAATGATGTTTAGACATTAGAAGGGTTCAAGTATTTAATAAATAGAGTGAATAAAGAAATTCAAGAGAAATCCTAGGTGACAAATGGTTTTGGAGACATATGGAGGATGTGGGACCCACACTAGCTTGATTTTTCATAATACATGGTATCTCTCTTTTGCAAATTCGAATTAATGGGAATGTGAACACTATTGGGTAAGTTGGTAAGTCATAACACATGTCATTGAGCATCTTAGGTCGAATTGGGAAGGATTGGTAACCTCCATGGAAGATAAAGAGTCAAAGTGGAAGTTTGTGGACACTTGGGCTAGATTCCCTAGTCCCTATGACACCAATGATGGAGCATCTATGACAACTATGACAAATTGCAGACCTGACCTCTGACATCTGACATCTGACCACTATGACATGTCAGCCCCAAAAATAGGCTCAAAGAAGGCGAATTTGGGAGTTGGAGAAGCCAAAGAGACTCAAAATCGAATTTGGGAGAAGATGGAAGGTTGGAACTAGGAGACAAGTGGCAAATGTGGAATATTTCCAAAATGGAAATCTATTGAATCTATTGAGAGGATTTCGACCCTTAGAAGGCTAATCTTGGTTATAAAATGTAGAAATGAAGTATGATAATAGCTTTTGATCATTGGTAGAATTTGGAATTGCATTTGTGTAGAGGGAGAGCTAGTGGATGACTAGTTTCTTGCCTTAGCCAATTTCGAGGGTGAAAGATTCCCATCCAAGTTGGTAATTGGAAAGGCCATTCAAACCTTTCATTTGGAGATTTAATGGAGTCTTTATTTGTAGGTGTAAGCTACAGGGCAGCTCATGTTTTCTTCTATTGCAGCTCACTCCTTCAACCATTTTCGTTTTTGATAGCATATTCTTGATCCTCGAGGGAGGGCGTTTTTGGTGAGCTATTGTACTCTTTGGGGGAGCTTATAATGCCCCATTTATTTTTTTATATGAATTAAATACTCTGTTCTTCATCTCCAGAAAGTTTCAGGTCGAAATTCCAAGTAGAAATGTATAAATCTCAATTTTAATGAAAGAACAATGCCATTTCCCCACTACCTTGTTGTGAATCAATGTAATGCTGATGATTTCGAATGAATGGATGATTATATGATATATTTGTGATCAATATACTGCCATGGATGTATTCTACAAGTTTCATGTACTGTACTTGAGCATTTGAAGCATTTTTACTCAGTTTAGTTGTATTGGGAGGTGAAATAGTGCCATTTCCCCAAGGGTCGAATTGCGGATTTTTGCAGTTGAATGGGAGAGGGTGAGAACAGTTGTAATAAAACATCAATGGTGCATATGAGACATTAATAATATACTTGACACATTACATACCTCTGTTCATAAATTTGAGTGGGTTTGGAGGCATTTGGGAAGCCATTTTCAATACTTACCTCAGGGGGATTTGAACCCCAAATTACTAGTAAAATTGCATACTTGGTCCAGAATATTAAGAGAGTTTGTAGAGGTCTTTTGGTGGCCATATGTCATCCCTAAAAATCATATTCAAGTACTAATATCATTCATACACCTTCCTTGAATATTTGAAGGGGTTTGGAGTCAATTTGAGACCTAGAGACCAATACTAGTCAAAGGGAAATCACTAGTAAAGTTACCTACATTGACTAGAATTGAAAGAGGATTTGCAGAAGTATTTTAAAGGTCCAAAGGCATCCCTGAAACACATATTTATGTTCTGATATCATTCATATACCTTCTCAGAAGATTTGGGATCATTTGGGGCAAATTTGGGACCTAGAGATCAAAACTAGTCAAAGGTCTAACTAGGGAAAAAAGTGGAAAATTGTCATTTTAATAAAATTCCTAACAAGGGACATTACATTTTCTTAGCACATAAATTGGTGACCATACTGGGGACCTTTCCCTAGTTTCACCCTTTGATTGCTTGTTTAGATCATTAAACCCTATTCTAAGTGTTGTTTCTCATCACCTTAGATCCTCTTTGATCATCATTGAGGACCATTTTAAACTTAGGGCCTTATCCTTGCTCGGATCTAGGCAAAACTTTTCATTTTTTAATCCTACAGGAGAATTTTCGCTCCCTCAAAATAGGTTACAGAGCGAAATTTCCCAATTTTCACTCCTTCATAGTGTTCTAGAAAGCGAAAATTTTCAAATTTTTGCTCCCTCACAGTGTTCTAGGGGGAGAAATTCTCAAATTGTCACTTTGTGTTGGTCTGTGCAGGGGCAAAAATTCCTTGTTTTGGTCATTTTTGAGCTTGTTTGGAGGGGTTCCCTTGGGTTTTTTGCTTCCAAACTTTTGGTGTGCCTCCATATGGTCCACTGGATTATTTTTAAAACCTTTTTGAATAAATTTGAGTCCTTTTCATCCACATTTTGTCTCTATTCTTTCATTGGAAGCTTTAAGGCAATTTGGTCAATTGTGAGTCCTCTAAGCCATTTTCCAGTTCTAGGAATCAAGTGTACCTTCCTAGTAGCTTTAGGATATCTATAACATGAGTTTGAAACCTTATAAACCTCATTTGGGAAAGTTTGGGACCTTCTTTCTTTGTTTGGAAGACTAGGTTCTACCTTGGAAACTTGAATCCCCTTAGGGTTAACTTTGATCCCTTCCTTTGTTGTTTCAGTTTTTTGAGTTTCATTCTTTTGTATAGTGGTATTATTATCTTCTTAAAACTGATTTAGATCCTTACATACCCATTTTTTTATATTTGTGACCCTTCTTCCGTGTTTGGAAGTTGGAGTTTATGATTGGAAAATTTAAATCCCCTTGGGTTAACTTGATCCCTTGTGTACATTTTTGATTTTTTTGAATTAGAGTCTCTTGATCAGTGATTCTGTGACCATTATATGACTGATTTGGACTCATCCAAATCATATTTGGATTTTTTTGGAAACTCTTGGCATGGTTTGGAAGTTCGAAGCCTTTGTTTGGTCTCTTGAGTCAAACTAGTGCTTTGTTTGCTCGTTGGGTAGAATTGTCATTCTTTTCAAGTCCCAATAGCTTGCATTTGTTTTTAAACTTCTTCTTGACATATGATTGTGATTGGATTCAAGTTTTAGAGATCTCGTTAGTGTGATATTCCAAAGGTTTGCTTGGTTTGGTGTGGTTTGGTTTGGTTTTTAGGCTTTGAAAGGCTTGGGACATCATTGTCTTTTGAAGTCATTTTCTTGGGTTTTGCACTTTGTTTCCTTTGCATCTTTAGCTATTTATTGGTTATTGGAGTAGATAGATTCTTTGTTTCCACTTTTGTTCAAAGAAAGGCTTCTTTTTGTCTCTCTTTTGCTAGATTTACAAGCTTGAAAAATAGAAATTTCCTTCTTGCATTAGTTTGATCATTTGACATTCTTGGTCTTACATTCATAAGAGGAAGAAAATATTGTTTCAAGTTCTTGTGCATTTGAGTTACAAAAAGATATTGAATGTTTTTCTTTGCATTGCATTTGATTGGAAACGTTTGTGGAATATTTCTTTCCCATAGATTAGATGTGTCTTTTTCAAGTGTAAAAAGATAGGAAACGAATTAGAATTTTTGCATTTGTTATTGATAGAAATATTTATTTTTATCACATTAGGATAGTTTTTGGTGTATGATTTTTAAATTTTTGGCTTTTTTATGTCATTTTTTAAAAGATAAAATTGCATTTGCATAGGGTTGTGCATTTGGGAATAAAAAAATCTCTCTCTCCTTCTTAAGTAGGACTCCATCAGAAAAAAAAAGACTTCCATACTCATACTTGCATGGTTTTGAGTCAGGTCCAAATTCCATTCGTCCACTTAACCGCATAAGATAAAATCAAGCACTAGTTAAGTTAAAATATTTAAAAACTTGAGTGATAGGTTAGAGACGTGTTCCGGCATCTTTAAGCGTAGGAGTTGTCATTATTTTCCTGGACTGTGTGGTTCTTCCACGTACTAGTCAGTATATAGAACGGCCTTTCACGTACCTCACGGTATATAGAAAGGTTCTTTCACATACTCGACAGTATATAAGGAGGCCCCTTTTGAATGATTGTGCATTAGACAACACTACTACAGATTGGAGCTCCCACATACCTTGTGTATATCGGGAGACCCTTATAGGATCCTAGAACCATCTGAGTAAACCTTCTGGATGTGTTGTTGTCGCAATATACCAAGAACAGCACTCGGGGAGCTACTACGCACGTATTGTTTGGTAGTCGGGTTATACGACCAAGGACGGTACCAATCCTCCTTGGTTAGTGCTCTGGAAAATCGGGCCAAGTATAACTGTTGGACCCTGCAGTATATCATGAGTTGTGATATCTTGATACACCCATGATGATTACGGCTTTTATATCCCACCTATTCACTAATTTGCTTGTTGCTTTTAGTTTGAGTAGTGTTTGTTGTGTGTGGTATTTAGAAGGCCTTAGGAAGATAATTAGTTTCATCAAATAGCTATGGAAACCTCTTATTGGACTACCAAGCAAGAGACCTCTTTTCAAGGGGTACCTTTTGTTTTTCCTCTAGTTGGAGATATTGGTCCTACCTTTATTGCCACTTTGAATCTTCCTGGATTTTCTATAGGATTACCAGTATGGTTATTCTCCAATTCGGTGATCCCGAATGCACCTAATGTTTCAAATTTTAACTCTTCATCACGAGAGCATCAATCCCAAATTGATCATTTTCCTTCTCCGTCAGATGTCTCTTCTTCCATTTCTTCTTCCTCGCCTGATAAAAGCAGTGATGCTAGTAATTAGGAGGATAAGAAGAAGAAGAAAATGAATATTAAATAGAAGAAGAATAAGAAAGAGACCAAGCATCAATCGACTACCGCTAATGATGCTCTTTCTAGTCAAACACCTCAAAAACCCAAGTTCCATTACAGGCTTTACAGGGGGGGTCGCCTTCTTAAGGATTGCCCTAGTATTTACAAAGTATTAGAAGAGTGGTCTAAATCCTCCAAACAACCTGTATCATCAGCCTCTGGATATCATACTGATGATACCCCATCGACCAGTGACTCTATGGTTAAGGGTCATAAAGGTAAAGTCAAGAATCCTTGTTTGTTGTGCAAGGACATGCACCTTACTTACATTTGTCCTCACATGGATGAAGCTTCATAATTGTTGGAAGACATTACTGTATCCCAGAAACACCTTCCAACCGGATATCGTAAGTTGTCCCTTGACCCATCATTGGTTGATAAAGTGGTCGATCCAGTTACATCCTCGGTCAATCCCACTCTTCCCTTAGAGAGTGAATCCAAAGTAGTTGATCATGCTCCATCCTTGGTCGATCCCACTCTTTCCTGAAAGAGTGGAGAACAAGTATTTCATCCCACTTTTCCTTTGAAGAAGTCGAGTCAAAGCCATCTCCACTCAATCCCACTCTTTCATTGTAGAATGTTGAGACTAAAAGTGTAAATTTCCTTAAAATCCAACTAGGGCTAAATGCAAGCCAAATACAAATAACCACACATGAATTTCTTCACTATGCAGCGGGAAATAAATATTGAAAGAAATATATCAGCAATCACATCAATAGAGACAACTCAGTATTTTTGGGTATAAACCCCCGGACAAAACCCAAGATGGGAAAACCAGTGCATCATTACAAAATATTTATTTTATTCAAAAAATATGGAGCAATACAATTCAAATTTCAATTAAGCCGAATTGGCAAAAATTGTACCAAAAAAATCACTGAGAAAAACATGTAAGTGGGCACGAATCCCAACACAGTAGTGATGTTGCTGCTGTATGACCTGTTGTACGGAACCATACAACCTGTTGTATAGAATCCGTACGACTGTACAGACTGTACTGATTGTTGTACGGTCACCTCTTCCTACTGTTGTCTCTCTCCTCTACAAATTTGCCTTCCTTCACTGGATTGTTGCTCCTCCGTCTTCTTCAAAAAACTCTCTCTCTCACACTTCTTTTCCTCCGTCTATGTCGGAATGCAATTGTGTGTCCTCTCCACCAATTGATCTTTCTTTTATAACTCAATGCTAAGCTAATAACCTAATCTCACTATAGATCTAAGGTTGAGATCCTCCGGTGAGAATGGATGGCCAAGCTTAGATCTTGCCATCACTTAAATATTTCACTTACACTTTATAAAAAGTGTTTCATTAAGTCAATGATTAATTAGACCACTTTAATTTATTTTCCAAAGTAAACTTAGGAAAAGTAAATCAAATACATTTTATTGGCTTCTCTCTTTTAATGTCTTCTACATGCAAGGACACATGCATGTAGGAAGACCTTCCTTGTTGTCACTTTCTAACGCTCCCTCTCAACGAGGAAGGGATTCGGTCACAACCCCAACTTGTCTCTGAACTTCACAAACTTGAGTTTGCAAAGTGCCTTGGTGAATATGTCTGCTACCTGCTCATCTGTCTATATGTACTCCAACCGAATGGTTCCTCTCTGAACACAATCTCTAAGGAAGTGATACCGGATTTTAATGTGCTTACTCCTGTCATGAAACACTGGATTCTCAGAAAGGTTGATACCACTCTGATTGTCACAGTGAACTACAATAGTCTCTAGCTCTCTCTCGAATAATCCTGAGAGCAACTTTCTTAGCGAAATCCCCTCACATGCATCCATGTATTCAACCTCTGTTGAACTCAATGCAACTAACTTATGCTTCCTGCTAAACCAAGAGACAACTCCTGATCCATTGCTGAAGCAACAACCTGAAGTGCTCTTTCGATCCTCTACACATCCTGCCAACTATATACTCCGTGAAACCTATCAACTATATACTCCCACTGTGCTCATAAACCAATCCATACTCCATTGTACCTCTGATGTAGCAAAATATGTGCTTCGCAGCTATCCAATGTACTCTTTGAGGGTTCACCATGAACTGACTCAAAGAGTTGACTGCAAAGTTGATGTCTGGTCGAGTGTTGACCGGATACATAAGCGACCCGATAAGCATCCTATACAGTGTAGGATCAAACTCCTCTGATCCCGATACATCAATCTTCCTCCAGTTGGAAACTAGAGGTATGGCCATAGGTCTACAGTCCTCCATCTTGAATCTCTTCAATATCTCTGCATACTTCCCCTGTACAATGAAGAAGCACCCATATCTCTGCCAAACCTCCAGACCTAGGAAGTAATGCATCAACCCAATGTCTTTCATCTCAAACTCCACTGCGAGATTAGACTTGCAGTCCCTTATCAACTCTTCATCTCCCGTAAGAAAGAGATAATCCACATATAGAACCAGTATGAGAGGTACCTAACCTGCCAAGAAGTATAGGTTATGGTCTGCTTCACTCCGCTGGAACCCCATCTCCTGTAGATAGTTATCAATCCTCGAGTACCATGCTCGAGGTGCCTGCTTGAGACCTTAAAGAGCTCTCTGCAACTTGCATACATGTGACTCTCTACTCTCCACCTCAAACCCATCTGGCTGCTCAATATAAACCTCTTCCTCCATCACTCCATTGAGGAAGGTTGTCTTCACGTCCATCTGATGAACGCGCCAACCCATCTCTGCTTCCAATGATAGGATAGTCCGAATAGAAGAATACCTAGTGACAGGGGCGAAGGTTTCCTCATAGTCAATAACTTACTTCTGGGAATACCCCTTCGCCATGAAGCGTGCCTTGTACTTCTCCACACTTCTGTCTACTTCATGCTTTACATTGTAGATCCATCTAGATCCCACCACCTTCTTATCTTGTGGCCTCTAAACAACCTCCCATACCTGTTTCTTCATGATTGAGTCATACTCCTCAACCATGGCCTCTTGCCACACGTCATGTTGTGCAACCTCCTCGAAACTAGAAGATTCATAGTCAATCAACTGTGTCATTAGTGCCATATAACTCAGTCTATTTGGTGGTACGCTCCGTCTAAAAGATCTCTGTGGAAGACTCACCTGTATGGAATCCTGAACTGTGGACCTATACCACTTAAGCCGTGGCCTAGTGTCCGCCTGTTGCAGCTAGTGGATGTCCTCCTCCTGCTACTGCTCATCCTCCCCATCAAAGATAGGAAGATCCTATCCACCTAACTCCCTATGACTACCAAATCCTCTGCCCTATGTCTGAACCTGTACCCGTGACTCCTCCAACTTGACTCCTCCTGAGTCCTCCGTTGTATGCTCCTGTGCTAGTAAGTCCATAGATCTTCTCAAGGGTCTGTCCTCATCAAACTGGACATCCTTGCTCACAATGATCCTCTTGCGAGCTAGTACATATACTCTCTAAGCCTTGGAAGTCTCACTATAGCCAACTAGAAGCCCCTTCTCTCCAGAAGGATCCAGCTTCTTCATAGTGTCAGCATGAATGTGACAATAGAGGATACTCCCAAATATGCGCAAATGACTCACATCCGGTCCAATACCTATAAATACCTCCTCAGGTGTCTTCCTCCCCAATGCAATGTGGGGACACCTGTTCTGGACATATACTGTAGTCTGAAATGCCTCGTCCCATAGGAATAGTAGTAATCCCTAATCAAATAACATGGCCTTGGTTGCACTCACCAGTGTCCTGTTCTTCCTCTTCGCCACCTCATTCTGCTGCGGGGTATGAGGAACAATGTGTTCCTTCTTGATCCCCTCTGATGCACAATACTCCATGAACTCTATGTCAGTGTACTCACCACCGTTGTCTGTCCTCAATATCCATATATTTCTCCCTGTTTGGTTGTCCACGAGAGTTTTGAACTCTCGAAACTGATCAAAGGCCTATGACTTGGCATTCAGAAAATAGATCCAGGTTTTCTTGGAATAGTCATCAATGAATGTGATACAGTAACTGTAACCACTGAAAGAATGGACGCTCATCGATCTGCATACATCCGAATGCACCAAGTCTAAGGCCCCCTCAGACTTGTGCTCACTATGTGGGAAAGGCTTCCTGATGTTCTTCCAGAATGCACAACCCTTGCAGTGGTTGTGCTTGTCCTCCTGTACTGAAGGAACTCCAATGACTGCCTGTCTCAGATGCCTCAGTGCACCATAATGTAAGTGTGCCATCCTCCCATGCCACAACTCACAATCAATACTGTTGTTACTGACCAGAGCCTTTGCAGGCTCAAACTGTAGTCTGTAAACCTTCCCGCTCCGAACCCCAATCTTCTTGTCCAATTTCTGATCTAACCCATGTGGCATGATATATACTTTCCTGTCCCGGAAAGTCACTATAAAACCCTTGTCTTCTAGTTTGGAAATTGATATGAGATTCTTGGTCATCCCCGGGAAATACAACACATCAACAAAGCTGATAGGTTTTCCAGACTCCCTCTAGAAAGAAATAGTGCCAACACCCTGCGCTTGATAATGCGCATCATCTCCTAACTAAATATGGAGATTTACTCCACCCTCCTGCAAGCTCTTGAAGAACCCTCTGTGTCCTGTCATGTGACAAGATGCACCGCTATCCACATACCAGATATTGTTGTTTATGGAACTTGCCATGCAAGCTATCAAGCAAAAGTCCTCATCAAAACTCTTGCTGAAATCATCCACCTCTGTAGATCCTTCCATCTATGTGTTGTTCTTCTTCTTCTTCCTCTCTGGGCATTGGGAAGCCAAGTGTCCATGCTTGTGACAAATGAAGCACTTGACTTTTTCCATGTCCAAGTTCTTCTTGCCACCCTCTTTCTTCTTTGCCTTCCCCTTACATTTGCTTGTTAGGGCTAGAGCCTCTTCATCCATGATCTGTGTAGCATCGCTGGATGAAGCTGAACCTTAACCCATCCAGGTCTCTTCCTGTGCGAAGTCATCCCACAATCTCTGCCAGTCAGGGAGCTTCTTCCTAGCCACCACGCCTTTGACAAAGACGTCCCATGGCTTAGAGAAGGCATTGAGAGCTATGCGAACTAGATCATCATCCTCGGTTTTAGAGCCCACTGCTCCAAGCTCATCCCTAATCTATGTGAGCCTTGTAAGATAAGGCACCACTCCTTCACCCTTGGCCACCCTGGTACTACACAATCTCTCCTGCAGCACCATCTTCTGGTTTTCATTCTTACTCTGGTAGAGACTCTCCAAATCCTTCCACATCTCTAATGCGGTTTTCTTCCCAAAAAGATGAGGGACTATGTGGTCCTTCACCCCATCCAAGATGATCAACATTGCCCTGGAGTCTATCTTCTTCCATCTAGCCAAATCTGTTGGGTCTGTGGGAGCTACCTTTTGATCATCAATGTGCTCTTCAACATCACTGACATCAAGGATCCTGGTGATCCT
Source organism: Larix kaempferi (assembly GCA_027924585.1). Taxonomy (NCBI): domain Eukaryota; kingdom Viridiplantae; phylum Streptophyta; class Pinopsida; order Pinales; family Pinaceae; genus Larix; species Larix kaempferi. The sequence goes on from BSBM01000254.1 coordinate 3,693,108, forward strand.
CTCTTTCCAAGTAGGAAAGTTCTATACCCCCTAGAGTCTATCCTCAACTCTCAACTATACGACCATAGTGAATAGTACCTGTAAGCCCTTGGATAGATATGCAGTGATCTATCCAACCAACCTGCTTCTTTCTCCTAGCCTGCTCAGAAAAGCTCTGATACCATGTAAATTTCCTTAAAATCCAACTAGGGCTAAATGCAAGCCAAATTAATTTATAACAAATAACCACATATGGATTTCTTCACTATGCAGCGAAAAATAAATATTGAAAGAAATATATCAGCAATCACATCAATAGAGACAACTCAGTCTTTTTGGGTATAAACCCCCAGACAAAACCCAAGATGGGAAAACCGGTGCAGTAGTATGAAATATTTATTTTATTCAAAAAATATGGATCAATACAATTCAGATTTCGATTAATCCAAATTGGAAAAAATCGTACCACAGAAATCACTGAGAAAAAACTGTAAGTGGGCATGGATCCCAATGCAACAATGTTGTTGCTACTGTACGACTGTACGGCATGCTGTATGGATCCGTACATCCTGTTGTACAAAATTCGTACAGATGTACAGATTGTACGTATTGTTGCTCGGTAACCTCTTCCTACTGTTGTCTCTCTCCTCTGCAAATCTGCCTTCCTTCACTGGATTGCTACTCCTCCATCTTCTTCACAAAACTCTCTCTCTCTCACTTCTTTTCCTCCGTCTCTGTCGGAATTCAATTGTGTGTCCTCTCCATCAATTGTTCTTTCTTTTATAACTCAATGCTAAGCGTGTTGGCCCGGTTTTGCAACCAGGCTTAGTGCTATGGGCACCTGCTAACTAATAGCAGCAGTTTCAATAGAATTAAACAAGAAACTAATCTAAACAAAACTAATCATGGATCTATGCAAGAATATAAGCAAATAATGAAAATATTTTAAAAACAAGAACAAGAAACTATGAAAGAATAAATTTGTATTTGAAAATGGGGCAAGCTAGTGCTTGCAATAGTATTACCTCCAATGGTGAAGGTTGATGTAGAGCAACTCCCAAGATGAGTGGCTCCAAGCTCCAAGAGGTCTCCTTCTCCAAGGTTGCTTCAATGGCTAAAATGCTCAAGGGAGATTTCAGCAGCATAAGGATGAGATAATGGATGGATGTGAAATGAGGAGCCCCTACCACCTTTTTATAGGTTTTGGTGGTGGGAAATACCATTTGTGGTTTTGTAGAAACCAAATGGTATTGACCAACATGGTTTAGGTACTTTTCCCTCCTTTTTCCTTTTTTGAATAAAAATAATATTTTAATTCCCTTTTTAATATTTTCGGGAATTTGGACCCTTTTTGAGGGTTTTTTATGATTTTCTTGGAAAAATAATCTTTTTTAATGGAAAAAGGGGTGTACTAAGGTCTTTTGGTGACCTTTTGTTGGTTTCAGAGTCTCAGATGGTGGAAAAGTGGACAAATGGGTCATGTGAATAAGGGAATGAGCTAGTGAGCACTTTTTAGGTGTTAACAAAGCGAATAACCTAATCTCACTATAGATCTAAGGTTGAGATCCTCCGGTGAGAATGGATGGCCAAGATTAGATCTTGCTATCACTTAAATATTTCACTTACACTTTATAAAAAGTGTTTCATTAAGTCAATAATTAATTAGATCACTTTAATTTATTTTCCAAAGTAAACTTAGGAAAAGTAAATCAAATACATTTTATTGGCTTCTCTCTTTTAATGTCTTCTGCATGCAAGGACACATGCTTGCAGGAAGACCTTCCTTGTTGTCACTTTATAACTCGAAGTAGTCACCATGACACAATCTTCGTATCATCTTGCTCTTCCAGTTGAGAGTGAACCGAAAACCACTAATGTGTTCTTTATCAATTCAGATTGTTCTAGACAAGGAGGCATTTTACCCATTTCGACGGAACCCCCCCCAAGTACGGAGGTCATTTCCTTTGATTAGAATAGTCTAACAAAATCTCGTCTTCCTTCAAGTGTTCCTTTCCATATATATGTCGAAGTTACTGGTAGGAACTCACTTCGCACTATTGTTGATGAAGGAGCTTCTATTAGTATTTTATCCTCAACTGCTTGGCAAGCCATAGGATCTCCTCAGCTTGTGCCAGCCACTGATCAGATATTGGCTTTTAATAGATGACCTACTAGACCTTTAGGGATCCTTCCTTAGTTACCTATTACCTTAGGAGGGAAAATTGTCTGTATTGATGTTATGGTGGTCCAAGTACCCTTAGATTTCAATCTGTTTCTTGGGCGAGATTATATCTATGCTATGAAAGCTGTAGTGTCCACGCTCTTTCGAGTGATGTATTTTCCTCATCATGGAAACATAGTGACCATTGATAAACTTTCCTTTGTTACACCTAATCATTGTCTGACTGCCATCCACCAGACTTTCCTGAATGTTCTGCATGTCTTAGTGGTTCCTCCCCCATCGTCGGTCGTGTCTCTCGGCTCTGGACATCACGCCGGAGTTGAGTCGTTAGCGAACCGATAATTTCTTCCCATCATGGAAGAAGCTTAGAGGGGCATGTTTCCATCCTCTGGACATCATGATAGAGTTAAGACCGGTAACTTCTTATGATGAGGGAAAAATACCAACCTCTGGACATCATGTTGGGTAGGAACCAACTTTGAGCATAGTTTTATTTTGTTTTAAGCTCGTTAAAAAATGAAATGGGCTACTTCAAGCATAGTTATTTTTTGTTTCAATCTTGTGTAAAAATGAAACGGGCCCCTATGAGCAGAGTTCCCTTTCTGTGCAAGCTCACTAAAAAATGAAATAGGTCATCACGAGCAGAGTTCTATTCCTGTGTCAAGCTTGTTTAAAAAAAATTGAAACGAATGACTATGAGTAGAGTTCCCTTTCTGTGTCAAGCTCGTTAAAAAATCAAACAGGTCATCACGACCAGAGTTCTATTCCTGTGTCAAGCTCGTTTAAAAAAAATTGAAACATATGACTATGAGCAGAGTTCCCTTTCTGTGTCAAGCTCGTTAAAAAATGAAACAAATTCCTCTCCCATTGAGTTGAGTTTCACACCAAACTTAGGACTTGAACCTTCATTTCATCTGCATGTGTAACTTAACTCTCATTCTTCATATCCCTCTGGTGAACCTTTTCCTATTAGTAGCCATAAATTTAATTGGGTGAAGAGGAAGAGTAGGCAGACGAAACAAATCTTGGGGGGCATGTCTCCAACCTCTGGACATCATACTGGAGTTAAGCCGCTAGCTTTTGTTGATAATGCTGGGGGCAAGTTTCCAACCTCTGGACATCATGTTGAGGAAAAACTTGCTAATGGGTATCACCTTGAGTACCAACCTCTGGACATCATGTTGGGAGGGAACCCGTCAATGGGCCTCATTCTGAGCATAGTTTAGTTTCCACTTCAAGCTCGCTAAAAAATGAAACCATCGTCTCGAGCATAGTTCATTTTTTGTTGCAAGCTTGTTAAAAAATGAAGCAGATACTATGAGCATTCTTCCAACCTTTCTTCGAGCTCATTAAAAACAGTAAGATGGTGTTGAGCTTACTTTTTCCCTTTTTGTGCTCTGATTAAAAATATGAAAAGTGGTTCGAGCTTACTTTTTCCTTTTTCGTGTTCTGGATCCAAACATGAAAAAGATTCCGAGTGCTTTTGATACCATTGTTGTGCTCGTTAAAATTGAGTATAAAAGGTGTCGAGCTTAGTCTTTTTTCTTTCTCGTGCTTGTAAATACATGAGAATAGGTTACCGAGTATGCTTTTATCACTTTTTCGGGCTCGTAAAAACTATTACGAAGAAGGAACCCCTGGAGTTTCCTTTAAGTTCTTTTCAGATTCCCAAAATATGAAAAGATCACCGAGCGAACTTGCTTCCTTTCACGCTCCTAAAAGGATTTGAAAGGGTATCTATTCAGTTTTAGTTTACCCCCTTTTCGGGTTGAGTAGTATTAATTATGAAAAATGAATAACTTAGTCAACCTTTGACTAGGAGAGTTCCTCCAGACATTATTTTATACTTTTATGGATCTGGGACTAACTTTTATGAAAAATTCAAATCTTGGAGTCTTCTTTAGGTTATTTCAGACTCCCTAAACGTGAAAAATCACCGAGTTTGCCTTCTTTGGACTCGAAAAAATTAAACATCGAAGGACCCTTATGGGATTGAACCTTTCCTTCCTTGAGTTCGTAAAATGTGCAAGGTTGGACTCATCTAAATATGAGCTATATCGAGCATTTGTTATCCTCCTCGAGCTCATTAAAAAACATAGGGGTACTCGTCAAGCAGGATGGAGATTGGGGAGAAATAAGCTAAGTTTGTTTGAGACAGCTTTATGGCAGCTTGTGTCGTCCTTGAACATGGCACATGTTTGTGTCTCGTCATATAGTTGGGTAATCTGCTTGTCTCTAAGTCATGCCAATTCTGCGAGTCATCCCGCTCCTTCAAGTCATATAAAGAATGTCTCAGTCATTGTCGCATTATGTCTTGGTCTCTACTTCGTTGAGTCAGTGCTGCCAAGTCATTGTTGTCGTGCCATTCAATGTTCAAGGTAAGTTTACCTAAGTCAGCCTCTGCAATATTGTCAACCCTTACATCCTTGTGCCAGTCCATACTCATCTGATTTATTACTTCACATCACTTTCCTATGTCGGTTTTGTGTCGATGACGTGGGATTAATCGTGGCCCTCCTTCGACGAGTCTATTCCCATCGTCTTCAACACATCATCCAATGATTAGATTTAGGAACCACTTTAATACCTTGGTACCTACATGCCTCAATGGCAGGTTTCCTCGTGTTCGACAGTAGGTTTTCATCATTGACCTTTGATCGAATAATCCCTCAAGTGTTCGACATCAAAACATCTATTCACATTCGTTGGGTTGTAGTAATGATACCTTGGGGATCATTGTCATTATTGGTGATTTCCCTCGTGCTTGTTAGTGGTTTACACCATTGACTGATAATCAAGTGGTTTCTGCCATGTTCAACTTCAACACATGGTTAGATTCGTATCGATTCGGGATCGGGTAGAAGACCCTGGATGGTTCTTATGCCTATTTAGCATATCCATGTTGCGAAGGTGATTTTTTGAGTAGGTTCCCACATGGACATTATGTGAGTGACCTCATTGATGTACTGTCACACAGATCCACTCTTGCATTGGTCGTGGTTGTTCTGTTGTCATATCATGGATTTACGCTTGTGATCTAGTAGCCACGATTTCAGTCATGTGTTGAGTCTATTCTATCATGGATCTGCGATGTATTGGTCGGTAGCCATGCTTCGAGTCAGTTGTTCCGAGCACGGGTATGCCCGCCTCGGGGTTATTAGACGTATTGTTGATGTTTGCTTGTAGCTCTTCTCCATTTATCTTTCAGATATCCCTGCAGACTTAATTATTGGTAAAGTGTTTCGACCATCAAATTCCTTCTGACCTCTCACTTTGGGGGGGCATTTGTTATACCTCAAATTGTCACTCTGTGTACCATTGAGAGTCTTCATGGCATATCACCATGAGGAACATGATTTTTGTGCCTCCTAAGGGTGTTAGGACCCTTTGTTATTATGTTGGTCCCTTCCCTAGTCACACTTGGAAGTACATCCAACAACTTAGGGGTCGAAAACCACTTGACCTAACCCACTTATTAGCCTCCTAAAGATATTTTCGCACCCTACTAGTGGTGTAAGGCGTGAAAATTACAACATTTTCACGTTCTACTTTCCTATGGGGGCGCGAAAATTACAACATTTCCGCGCTTTGCTTAGTTATGGGGGCGCGAAAAATCCCTGAATAGCCATTTTCCTTAGATTTGGGATCTTGGATTTCGAGGGTATTTTCATGGGATGAGGTCCCCCTTCGAATCCCATCTCACATTCCCTCCTTGGCATGATTTAGATCCTTGATCCACATCTTTCTCACTTAGATCCATAATATCCTCTTAGTGGTTGGCCTCCCAAATCCTATAAGAAGAAGGCCATCCATGAACTAGGGTGGGTGATCTTGGAAGCACCAAACTTATGATCCTAAGAGTCTTGAAAGGGTGATGGAGGAGAGCTTGGAGAAGATCCGATCGAGCATGAGTCAGGTATAACACATGTTGTATGGCTTCTTAATGGCTTTCTTTCTATTAATATAACTTAGCCTATTCCTCCCATTTTCATGTCTTTAATGGTGAATGCATGAAATTGTCTATGTTTTTATAGTTAGATATTTGTTTATACATATATTTCATTGGAGAAGGTGTTGTCTTTCTATTGTGAACAGGTTCATAAGTTCATGATCAAAGGCTGGAGATGGAGCAACTAAGGAGCAACGAGGACAACCATCAAAGTGAGGTACACCATCTACTTGCTTTGTCTTTCCATATCTTGTTAGTTTATGTATGGGCTAGATAGAGGAGGACTTTAGTGTCTATTTGTTTCCTTTATGTCTAGAAACGAGGGGCCTTTTCTAATCCCAAGGGGATATCTATCTATTCGTAGGGAGATTTTCTTAGCACACAAGGCCAAATGGTACTAGAAAGAGAAAATTGCAGAATTGTTTCCTCGTCTCCTTTAAAACTAAATCTTTTGGAGACCAAAATTCTCTTAAAATGGGAAGGGATGATCCAAATTAGATCTAAATAGGTACCATATGAATGTATTGATGTTTTAGATGGGGAAGATTATAATTTGGGATATCTTAAAGATGCTGTTGATTTTGTCAAATTCTAGTCATCACTTTTGACACATTTTTGGGGTGCTGAACAACATTTATCGAGCTTGGTGTTGAATGAGGGTTGTCATAGGATCTCCTCAACCAAGGTGGATTGTTTTCTTCTTATGGAGATCATTCCAATGAGCTATCATGCAAATAAAACGATGTTCGCATGAAAAAATTATGGCTTTGACAAGGTAATGGTCCAAATATTCCACAAATGTCAAAGTGGAAACCATATTAGCTCGTCATAATTAAAACATCATGATTTAGTAATGTGTGGGAATGTACTAGAGACTTTTCAAAGCATCATGGAACTGGTTCCAAGAGGGTTTCAAATCCCTAAACCCAACCCTAACCTTGGTCATAAAAAAACCTAACATAATGGGGGAATCACTTTCTATTAACAATTCCATAGAATTAACATGAGTGTGGAGGAGATACTAATATAGAAAAGATACAAAAGAACATTGCAAAGCACTATAGATGACCACAATGTCTCATAGATTCACAATAAGCTTGGACAAATTTGCAATGTGTATTGCAATATGCACTAGCATAGAACCATCTTAACTTTAGATCTATGATATGCCGATAGGGATCAAATCTATCTCGGTGCATGATAGATCCCTAGTTAATATCGATTTGTGCTGATGATAAACTATATTAGATGAAATCATAAAAGATGAATGCCACCACAATTATAAAAAAAACATGTAAATATAAAGAAATTCCATAATATCCATATCATCAAGTAATTAATTGGACATAGCCAAACTTGTAATGGTAAGCAATATCAATTAGTAGAACTTCATACCTGGACACCTAGAATCTTCCCTAGATCACTGGGAGAATCCCGTATCTCAGAGTGGGAAGTATCCAAGTTTCATTATTATTTTTAGTTTTAACTAATTGGAATATATATATATATATATATATATATTTGTTTTGAACTTTCAGTTAGGGTGACGTTGTAAGTTTTTTACTTAATATTTTATTATTTTAATAAGTGGTACATGTCAGCTCCATGTTGAGCACATAATTACACTTCTCGCTCATATTGGGTTGTAAAAAGCGCCTCTCAACGCAATAATATAAGTAAATGAAAGGTACAATCCTTCATTAAATGTTGGTTTTCCAATATTGGTTTATAGGGTTAATATATGTGTTCCATTGTGAGGTTTTTCTATTATAATGTATTTCAAATGATGTAGTAGTTAAAACTCCAAATTGTTTTAAAAATGCAAAAAGATAGTCGCATAATTAAGCATAAGATCAGTGCAGTCATTTAAGTTTATATATGTTTTGGTGAGTCGACCATTCCAATATTTATGGCAAATTTATAGATCATGAGCTTTTAGATCTTCCATTTAGGATGTTTATTACTCATTTTAAATCTCTTTTGAAAATAACTCTTTTTATGCGTAGGTGGATGGCCTTCTTTATTCCAAAAGTTATCTCTTTGCACTTAGGTTTAGTTTTGTTGCTAGAACCCTTTTCTAGAAAAATATGACACACTGGTAATATGACCTTTGTGATCTCCAAACACACCTTTACAACTCTACCAGTTCTAAATTGCCTTTAAAGGCACCATCAAAATTCACTTTGATGGACCCCTTTTGTAAAGGAAATTGAATCCATTGATCATATGAGGGATTCAACTTCTATCCTTTATTGGAAACAATTGAAGAATCATAAGAAACACTTATTAAGGAAATTGATTCCATGATACTATACATAATCATTAAAACTTAAAAACAACACATGTATTTTTTTCAAAGGAAAATTGTGTGGGATACCTCTCTTGTTATGCAAAAATTTCCACAAAAGAGCATAAATAGACAAGAGAGAGTAATCCACGCCTTAATAATGAAGAAAATAGATGAATATAAAGCCTTTTTGAGGGGGGAACCTCCTTATACAATGTATTGAATACACAAGACAAGATAAGATGCCTCAAATGAAAAGGTCTCCTTCACATATATAGGAGACAAAGAGGTACAATTACAACTAATGGACCCAAGCCGACATCAATAGTATAATAATATTAATGACAATTACCACTAATAGATCTAAGCTGACATCAATAATATGACAATACTAGTGTAATGTGCCACAATATAGGGGGTAATGTTCCACCATTTAGGGATTAACATGACCCTCCCCTTTAAACAAATGTTGTCCTCGATGCTTGGTTAGTTTGTGGATGCTTTTGTATCAAGGACTCGTCTTCCCATGTCAAATATTCTATTGGTAAGTTCTTCCACTTGATGAGGTACTTAGTAATAGCTCGGTTTTGTAGTTGTTTGGTCCTTGTTTCAGTGATTTCTTCAAGTTCCAATATGAATTTTCCTTCTTCATCAAGCTCCGATAAGATAGTTTGAATTGTGATCTTGTCTCCTATTACCTTCTTTAAGCAAGAAACATGGAAAACTGGGTGTACCCTGAAGATGAAGGGAGCTCCAATTTGTAAGCCATACTACCAATCTTCTACAAAACTTTATAATGACCACAGTACTTGTGTGTTAATTTATTGTCCTTATTTAGTTGCTTGAGGGACATCTGTTTGTAATGTTGTAGCCTAAAAAATACCCAATCCCCTTCTTCAAAGCTCCTTTCACTACGATGCCAATCTGCTTGTTGTTTATTTCTATTTTTTGATATAATGAGGTTGTCCTTCAATATCTCGAGAACTTCTTGCTTGTGCTCGAGGTGATATTTCACAGCTTGAACTTTATATTTTCTTGTCGAGGGAGATGTGATAGATGGAGGTTGGTACCCATAAAGTTCCATAAATGGGGACATTTTTTACGGCATATGGAAGGAAGTATTGTACCACCGTTTTGCCAAAGATAACTATTTCACCCATTATGTTTGTTTATCAGATGCAAAGCAACGATGATAGCCTTCCAAACATTTGTTCATCATCTCCATTTTATCTTTAGATTAAGGATGATAAGATGAATTGTGAGCCAACTAGGTACCCGAAAAAGAAAATAATTCAATCCAAAATTTTCCAGTGAAAATTAGATCTCTATCACTTACAATAATCTTTGGGTTTCCATGTAGTTTTGAATTGTTTCCATGAATGTTGTAGCTACTGTACTTGCATTAAAAGGGCGAGAGAGTACACACAAGTGTGCATACTTGGTGAGTCTATCAACAACCACCATAATAACATTCTTCCCTTCTGACTTGGGTAGACATGTGATAAAATCTATTGAGACTTCCTCCCAACGCTGACAAGGTATTTCAAATGGTTTTAAATTACTTGGGGTCTTAAATTTTCAACCTTATTTTGTTGGCAAGCCAAACATTCAACCACAAACCTTCCCAAAAAAATTCCTTCTTGACCCTATGGTGGGTTTTTAGGAATCCCGAGTAGCCTCCTATAGGAGAGGTGTGTAATTCCAAAATGACCTTTTGTTTGAGTTGGGATTTCTTACATATATATAAGCGATCCTTATACAATAGTGAACCATTTCTCCACACAAAAGTATCCGATACACTGGGATCCTTTTGTAGCTTTTGAATGAGTATCCACACCGATATGCCATTCTTCTATTCTTCCCTTGCTTCTACTATCCAATCTGATTGTATAATAGAAATAACACAAAGTAATGCCTGAACATCCTCATCTTTTCTTGAGAGTGCATTTACCACCATATTTTGTTTCTCTTTTTTTATAGATGATTTCAAAGTCATATCCCAACATAATGGTTACCCATTTTTGTTTCTCTTCTGAAGATAGTCTATGTTCCAAGAAGTATTCAAGACTATCATGATATGTTTTGATCTTGAATTGCCTACCTATAATTAGGTAAGGACACCATTGCTTAAGTGCATGTAGTATTGCCATCATTTCCTTCTCATCAATGGATTTGTGTAAGTTCTTTCCCTTGATTGGCCTACTTTCAAAATCCAGGGGCCTTCCTTCTTGCATTAGAACAACACCAATGCCATTTCTTGAGGCATCACATTCCAAAATAAAGGTTTTTTTAAAGTACGGTGTGGTCAATACAAGGGATTTGCACATTGCCTCTTTAAGTTGTTCAAAAGCTTGAGTTGCCTTTGGAGTCCAAGAGAATGAATCCTCCTTCAATATTGTTTTCATAGGTGCTTCTATTCTTCCATAGTTCTGAACAAACTTGAGGTGGTACCTTGTCAAACCTAAGAATCCTCTAAGATTCTTCAAGGTTTTTGGAATCGGCTAGTCCATCATGGTTCATGAGAAATCTCTTCTATTTCTTCAACTTGAGATGGTTCCTGTTCTTTTGATTCTTCTTCTTCTTCTTCTTCTTCTTCTTCTTCACAATCTATGTAGAATAATTTCTTCTTACCACACTTGTGTCCCTTGCTATACTTGTTGTCACAATTAAAGCATGGAACTTTTGCTTTTTTTCATCCATTTGTTGAGGTGTCAACCTTGTAGGTTGAGTTGGGTTAGACGAAGGAACATTAATCTATCTATAGGTGTTAGAGGTGGTCCTTTATGTAGCCATCGCCATATTTTTACTTTCAACCTTCCTTGCCAACATGAAAGCCTTCTCTAAGGATGTTGGCTTGAATAGACGCACCTCATGTTGAATGCTATCCTTCAAGGTTCCAATAAAGAGATCCAATAATTTATCATCTAGTATGTCATTCACTCTGAGACCCAACTTTTAAAATTGTTGAATATGCTTGATTACTGAACCCTTTTGCCTTAGATTTATTAATTGGGTAAAGAATGAATTGCTCTTAACATCATCATGATATGATATCAATTCTTCTGTAAAAATGGACCAAGGGATGACAGAGTTCTTTTTGCGTTCACAAAGCCATTGGTACCACACAAATTGCCGTGGTTCTAAATATAAAGATGCAATAGTTACCTTTTGTAGATTTGGCACTTGGTGTATTTCAAAGAATTTCTCCATTTGAAATATCCATGTTATGGGGTCCTGGTCATCAAACTTCCTCATGTTGACCTTGGGGAGTTGTATACCCTTTGGGGACCATCCCTGATTACTTCCATTATTATAATCAAATCCTCTTGGAGTATGCTTATTAATGGAAGGTTGTTCAACATGGACATTATCTTTATCTTCCTCGATTTCCTGGGACACATCATCACCTTTAGAGAAATTTTCCTTTGTATTTTGTATGAGATTAGCAATCCTTTGCATATTTTCCTCCATATTATTATCCATATGTCCCATAATATTATTCTCTAGATTAACTAATCAACCATTCTCATAGTCCCTTTAGTTAAATCTTCCAACTTGGACACCCGAAAAGATAGGTCTTCACTTTCATCGAAGGTCATGGATGAATCCTCTGTTGGTTTGAGTGGAGTGGTGTGGCCTCTTCCACCACCTTTTGGTGCCATGTGGAACAATAAAAATAGATAACTACGATCTTTATCACACTTGAGATCAATCCAAATAGATGCTTCTATTAGAAATTATTCAAATTTGAAATGACATACCTTTTTAAAACCCTAATTTGGAGACTGTTTTGTTGGCTAACCTTCCACCTGATGGAAATCTGAAATTTTGGCCCCTCTGAGTATGAATTTTAGGCTTATGTTAGCATGATATTTCCTCTTTCCAATGCCATAGGTTACGTTGAATTATGACGTGCCAAGAAGAAATGGCTGCAACTTTCCCACAATGTGCTGATTTTTAACTTTTCCAGAGAGCAAACTTGTACGACATGCCACGTGTCCAATTTTTCAGATCTGGATCTGAAATTCCTACCACAGATACTACAATCTGTCTTCTATCGTATGAAACAAGTCTCATTAAATTTGGAGCTCGCAAGCTTCAGCTATAATTTTTTTCTTCCAAGGACACCTTTTTGAGACTAGTTTTTGGGTTAGTCAGAAACCCTAACTTCCACAGAGTATATATTAAAAAGTATAGCAAGCGAGGAGCTGAAATTTTTATCACAGGTACTTCGGTTTGTCCTCTATGTCCCCTCCAATTCTCACGGTATGAAACTTTGCAGTAAAAAATTATAGCAAAAATTCCAAGATGACTAGTTTTGGAAGCATCCAAGCTCTAATACAAAATGTTATGCAACAATTTCCCCAAAAGAGAATAAATAGACAAGAAAGAGTAATCCATGCATTGATAATGAAGAAAATAGATGAATATAAAGCCTTTTCGAGGGGCAACCTCCTTATACAATGCATTGAATACACAAGACAAGACAATATGCTTCAAATGAATAGGTCTCCTTCATATATATAGGAGATAAAGAGATACAATTACAACTAAGTCGACATCAATAATATAATAATACGAATGACAATTACCACTAATGGACCCAATCCAACATCGATAATATGACAATACTAATGTAATGTGCCACAATATATGGGGTAATGTGCCACAATTCAGGGCCTAACACCTCTATTTTTTGGAATATCTAGATGGAGGGTGGCTCAATCGATAATCACAATATCAATTGGTAACCCAATGAGACTCCATTGGATTAGAACCAAAGACCTCATAGCGAAGTCTACCTTGAGACAATCCGTTCACACTAATTGAACTAACCCAGTGTGTTTGTAATGTAAGAGACATTTGTAGTGTTGTACAATGGGTCTAGAAGAGGTTGCAGCATATACTCGTAGGCATAGCAGTTTTACACCCATCCCCCGTGTGAAGAACGTAGGTGCAACTCCCAAGGTTATTTTAAATATGCATGAATCCTTGGATAGTTCACATTGAAGCCTTTCCAAATGTCTATGATAGCTATTGTGCCTAACCTAACTTGTACTTTTCACAATTAACCCCAAGAAATTGAATAAGATTTGATTTTAAGACTTTCTTGAACTTTCATATAAAATCACTTACCAATTAAACTAACCCTTATATATATATATATAATATAAACAACTATACATAATAACATCAACTAGTTGTACACCTCAAATCAATACATGATGCCAAGATTACTCAAATCAATACATGATGCCAAGATTATAAGTAATATTTTATAGCAATGCAACCTATCCACAAATAACATATAGCAAGCCAATACCAAGGAAAAAAACATATAGCAAGCCAATAACATCAACTAGTTGTACAACTCAAATCAATACATGATGCCAAGATTATAAGTAATATTTTACAGCAATGCAACCCATCCACAAATAACATATAGCAAGCCAATAAATCATACAACTTAGACATCATATTCACCGATGTAAATGGAAAACTTAAAACCACCCAAAAATATATATATATATATAACACTTAATTATAAATCATATTCAACCATTTTTATCCTTACCCATGTAAATGGAAAACTTAAAATTACAAAGTATATATATATATATATATAAAAGTATAGCTTGGTTTTGATAATGCACCCATTATTATCTGTGTGAGGATGTTTTGTAGTTCTAACGAGAGAAAATCGAAACCCTTGAGAGAGGATATCTATTTTTAACAAAAGTTATAGCCGTCCAGCACCGTCCACCACCTATATAATATTTGAACGAAATGTAATCATATTAGTGGGCATATTGTTAAAGTCAAGAAATTAACAATCTCATCGCTGGAATATAGCCATGTGATCTTCATTAACCACAATCACAGCACGAGTGGCCAATAACGAAAGCTCAAATCCACACTGCTTGCTTGCTAATGGTCCAACCCATATTAGTAATATGCTTGCTAAGCTACAGAAGCGAAGCGTTCGAGTCTCTCTGTCCTTCCTGCAGCATTTTGAATGGTTCTCCATACAAAACCGCCTGAAAAAACATGGTAAAGTTGGTGCCTCTATACTCATTCTCATATTTTGGAACAGATATTAACTTTCAGCACAGTAGTAATTTCATAACGCATTTTTCATTGGTTCTCAGATAATCCGAGGATGTAATATTGTTTACCGCATGGTATTCCGCTTCTGGATTTCAGTAGATATATGAAAATGCCTGACACCAATGGGCAATAATCAGGCCTGAAAACAGTATTCTTGACTAGAACATAAATTTTCTAACTGCAATTTGATTGTAAAAGAACAACAAATAATGCCCCCTTCTGCTGGTGGTCACGAGGCCTCTGTATGCATGGATGCAGTCTCTCTCTGCCCTATTTTCTCTGTTGAATCCCCTGAGATTTCCACACTGTTAAACCCACTTTGTTGTAGCATAGTTCAGAGAAGTTCAGTTAGTGCAGTCAGATTCAATTCTCAAAGCAATGGCAAAAACATATTTAAGTCCCTTGTAAGCAGTTCTTCTCTGAGAATCCATGGTGGTTGGGGGGCCTTCAATCAGTTTACAAGGTTGCATTGTGAGAGGGTTCACATTGGGTTTGCTTCAATCAGGGCTCCTGGCTCTTCCTATGGGTTGCATGACGGGGATTCTACTGTCAGCGGGGAGGATGACAATGGGGTCCCGATTAGTGGTAAAGATAGTGCTAAGAAGGTTCTAATTCTCA
The DNA here is from genome assembly GCA_027924585.1 of Larix kaempferi. Taxonomy (NCBI): domain Eukaryota; kingdom Viridiplantae; phylum Streptophyta; class Pinopsida; order Pinales; family Pinaceae; genus Larix; species Larix kaempferi. The sequence continues at coordinate 3,708,231 of BSBM01000254.1, forward strand.
TGAGTGACACAGGTGGTGGACACCGCGCTTCGGCAGAGGCCATCAAGGCTGCTTTCCAGCTAGAGTTTGGTGATGAGTACAAGGTCAGCTTCTGTAATCTGTTTATCATTTATTTATTTGGGCATAGTTATTTTGGTATGGATGCACTATACATATAGTTTTTCTGGTCCCCCCAACATATTCTAACATACGAAAAGCCAAAATGAGCCAGGAAATTTTATAACCAAGCTAATCAACCACAGAAACAATATCTTAAAACCGAACACCCTTGATCAAATCCCTGATTAAACCCTGATTAAATTCATTTTTCAATTTTAATTCTAAGAGAAGAGGTCCTATTGACCAGGAAGGTCTCGAATAACGTTAAGAAGTAAACATAAAAACACGAACACATTATAGAGGTGTAGAATTTCTCAACCACCAGGTCACATTGTGCATTGAATTCTTGGAGAGATAGATGGCACTGAAATGGACTTGTAACTCTGGTACTTAAGTCACTCAAATGTCTTTGCAGCTCTTACAATTTGTCTTGTTACTATAGGATCTCGATCTCCCTTCTACTGAAATAGTTTATTTTTATTTATGACGAATTTTGCTGTTTTATATGTCACATACTCCTATGAATAATGCCAGTAATTAAAATATCACAGGTGGACGTGACTGACTTATGGAAAGATCATACCCCTTGGCCATTTAATCAAATACCGAGGAGTTACAGCTTCTTGGTGAAGCATGGGACTCTCTGGAAAGCTACCTTCCATGGAACTGCTCCGCGCATTGTACATCAAACAAATTTTGCAGCAACACATGCCTTTATTGCTAGGTACTTATCGGAGTTGCCGAACGAGTTTTGTTTGTTGTGAAAAAAATGGCTGTGATATGCGGGAGAGTAAAGCAAAATGTATTGGAATGTTGTCTTCTTGAGATAAAGTTGTTTCTTCTGCTATTTTACCTTGCATTCTTGTATTTTGTTTGAGTAGTATATCTGAGTGATTTAAGGTATTATTAATCGTGAAGGATTACCTGTTGTTTATCTAAACAGGTTTTTTCATGTGATATTTCTTTGCTTGTAACTACATCTTTGCTCAAAATGAGATACTATAAGCATTTTTACCAAAAAAAAAGGATATATACATCTGTTGGGGTCATGATTTATCCCTGGAAGTTAAAAATAATTTTTTATTTCTCATAGCATGCCCCAGACCTAACACATCCCATTCCAATGTAGACTTGCTACACAGGAAAATGTTTATAAAATTTCATGTGCCATAAAGCAAAACACAATCTCCATTTAGATATCCATCCAATTTGCACTGTACATATCAAACAAGGAGAGTTCTCTGGTGTATGCATATGCTATTTTTATGATGACAACAACATAACAAATGCCACCTCCTTAGCTTGCTTCAAGTCACTGTAGAGTATTGGACACAGTTTTGGCTGCAAACATACATTTCTGAGTATTTGATTAGAAATGGGGAGGATATTCTTTCATTCTCATGTCTAAAATTGAATTGCATATCCTTTTCTGCAAAGTAAACAGTCCTGCAGATTTGGTGGAATGCTACTTACTCAGGGGGTTACTCAAACATTCAAATTGTCAGAAACTTAGAAAGCAAACCAGCTAGCTATATATTTTTTTCCAAGGAACCAGCTAGCTATATATATATATATATATATATATATAACAAGAACATATATATTTGTATTAAAATAAAGCTGCCATAGAACTGTCCAGCAAGATAATACAAAATTTGACCCAGTCTTTACAGTTCCCAAAAGAGTACAACAAGAGTTCTGCTCTGCTAGCTGCCTTAACTAACTCGATAGTACTGTATCTATGTGAAATCCCTGACAAACTACCCTACTAACAAAACATATTAGCAAACCATGTATTAACACTAAAATTTAAGAAGGAGCTTGCCCATGACAGGCCTTTCCACCAACCTTGGAGGCTTGGGCTTCCTCTGTTTGGTTCAATTCACGATGCACTGCCTGCTATACTGTTGCCTCCACTTCTCTCCACTTCTCTGGCCCACAGAACCCTTTGGAATGTGATGGGGGAGAATAGGAATATTCTTCAAGCCTAATGCTGTTATTACCTCCTGTAATCTCAGACCTTGGTTGCCTCAATTTCAAGCATTAAAGTTGGGATTCTACATCCTCCATTTGCTGGTTCCAAGAGTATTTTTTGCTTTCTTGTCCTTGTTGCTGCCTAGATCCACATGTGATTGTGAGAAAAATCTCAACCCACTCAGAGCGGCCTCGGGGCCAAGTCAATGAGTCAGGTGCCCGCTATCACCACAACACTCGACTCTTTTTGTTTATGCCAACTCCTAAACAGAAGCCAAGGGAGGTAGACCCAATGAAATCTAAGATGGTCGCCTTGGAAAAGGCAACTTAAGAGTTAATAAATCATACTATGGAAGCCATCTAATAAAAATAACTCAACAAGCAATTCAAAGCTTTCTGCATAAATGAAATTATAGACCAGTGCTTTAAAAAATAATACAACAATGGAGTCACAAAATCTTGCAAGCTACACTAAAAGATTACTTTACCAGCAGAAAATAAATGTTATCTAACAAGAGAGTAGAAGCAAAGCCAAATTGTGAACTCGCCAAGGCGATGATCAACTTTGCTTGTTAAATGGAAGTGCGTCGAATTGTGAACTTGTTTGGGGCAGGGATCAACTATTTGTTACAAGTTGAATTTGTTAAAGGAAAGGGGCTTTCCAATATACTTGAGGTATGTGGAAACAAATTCGGGTTGCCAAGTGTGGTCCACATGAGATGTTGGAAATAATGTAACTTCGGAAGTTATTCTTATTGTACCTTAGTAGATTATTGTTGTACCTCCTTCGGGAGAAATTATTGATGTAATTGATCATGTAAAGATCATGAAAGAATCAATGTAAACCTTGGGTTAGATTTACCCAAAGAAAACATTTAATAAATGTAATTTTATATTCCTCCATGTCAAGTCGGCTATGTTAGTCAGAGAAGTCGGCCCAGTTGAGGAAAAAGGTCAAACTGACTAGTATAAATAGAGGCTGCGCTCCCCTCATTTGCACACTCACTCAACACAAGCTAGTTCGCTCAAGGAGAAGAGAAGTTTGCTGCTGCAGTTAGAGAAGGCTTACTTGGGGTTGCTACTATTGGAGAAGTTTACCTTTCTCTTTCTTATTCGTGATATCTAGATGTACTCTGATCTCTGAACTTATTATCTCTATAAGAAGGTTGTTGGGTTTTCTCTTTGTTGGGTTTCCCAGGATAAAACTTGTGTCTATTGTTTCTATGCTTGGTTATTCTTTTAGTGATCCTATTTTATTACCTGCAATTAAATTATACAGCTAGAATTGTACAAAATCTAACATGGTATTAGAGCAGTGCTAAAAGAAGCCATTGTCGGAAACTAGGGTTTCATATTCCCAAGCCTTCCCACCTAAGTTTGCCTGGAAAAGAGCATTAGAAATTTTGCCCTAGGGGAGGCACATCTTTCTATGGTGGAGGCCAAATCCAGATTGGTGAATTTTCATTTTTGACCTAATATTGTGCCGGGGTCAAAACTAGGGCTTCCTGGATCAAGCCCTTCTCTCCACAAATTTGACTTGATTTTACCTCTTCTAAACTCGCCTTGATAGGGCGCATCTTTCTGTGGAATCAGTTTTGCAAAAGTCCAAACTTCAATTTTGACCTAGCTCCTGGTAGGGTTTATGGTCCAACACTTCAGTCAAGATGATTGGAATGAAGGTTGAAGATAGACTTGATGGGGCTTCCAACTTCAGCTCTTGGAAGTCTAGAGTTCTTCTCATATTAGAAGAAAATGATCTCTTGAAGTTCGTCAATGAGAAAGTTCCAAAACCAGAAGCGGAAGATGACAAGACTCATTGGAGAAAGAATGATGCCGAAGCAAGAAGAATCTTGGTAGATTCAATAAAAGATCATTTGGTTCCTCAAATCTCTCAGAAGAAGACAACCAAAAAGATGTTCAAAACCTTGAAGAAGCTATTTGAACATAATAGCATCAATCGTACTCTTGCATTGAGGAATCAACTATCAAATCTCAAGATGTCAGAGTCCGAATCAATTGCTTCTTACTTCATGAGGATCTTTGAACTAAGAGATAAGCTAAGCACTAGTGGAGAACCTCTTGAAGATAGAGAACTTGTTATAACAACTCTTAATGGTCTCCCTCCCTCTTGGGAACCATTTATTCAAAGTCTAAGTGGACGAACCAAGTTGCCCAAATTTGATCGATTATGGGCAGATTGCATCCAGGAAGAAACAATAATTGCAACTCGAAATAAACTACATGGCACTCAATCCGAAGAAAATCAAGTTTTTACATCTCATGCCAAGAAAGGCAAAAGAAAAGGCAGAAGGTTCCATAACAATAAGAACAAAGATAGAGGATCAAGCTCGCCACGAAATCAGAAGAAGAAGAAAGATCTCTCTCATATTCAATGCTTCAAATGCAATAAGTATGGCCACTATGCCATATATTGTCGAAGTTCAAATAAAAGGAAGCACGGAGCCTCAATTGTAGATATTGATGAAGATACTTCTCACAAGAAGTCAAGGAATGATGAGTGTACGGAGTTCTTCTAGTGCTCCTCATGTTGAGGTGATGATACGAAGATCCAGAGTGCAATGCAATCTCAGCAAGAAAAATGAAAAACATAGGACTCTCATGATTCCTACAAGGAGGCAGTGGGAGTCCACCCACAAAAACAATAAAAGATAAGTATTTGGATTTATTGCTCACATAGATCTGTTTTGTCTTATATGTTTTCATAACAAATTGTATGCAGATCTATTAGGAAGTTTTTTGAGCATTTGATATAGTTCACTTATTGATGTACCGTAGGTACTTGTTGTACTTGTTATGCATATGAGCTGCACAACATTCCATGAACACTTGTTGGAGCTAGTTTAGATGATATCTCCTTCTTACATGCTTAGAGTAGTGCACACTCTTGATGGCATGTTCTAGTGGCGATAACAGACATCTAGATAGTTACCATATGTGTTTGGGATACATGTTTATGATTGTTGTGCTGAAGCATTAGCTAAGATGCCTACATACCTGAGTAAACTATTGCCATTGCACTGAAATATAAATTGGTTAAATTTGATTATGCAATGTCGCTAACCATCTGACGGGACTTGACTTGTAGGGAAGAGACCATATGATATGGACTACAAGAGAAGGATGATGAGACTTTGTTCCGATGAACAAGTGGTGGACACATGAATCTCGTTGATGTTCAGATTAATCAAAAGTAGGAAGCTTCTAAGAGCATGACTCTTGGCCTAGAAGGATGACTCCTAGACAAAGCAGTTAGATGGAAGTTATGACTATGCAACAACAGACAGATGAGGACCTAATACATCCAGCTATATTTGATACATGACCCACAGGCCCGGAGGATCTCATATAGAGATTGGTGTTTGGGAGCAGAAGGCTCCAACAGATGTGGGTCTCTGTCTACTACAAATGTTTGGTTCTTCAATGATTATGGAAGGCAATTGGTTTCTAGTTAAAGTCATGATAGAAGGATTAGAGTATGTTGGTCCTGAAGGACAAGAGTTACTCAGTTGATTTATGTGGAGGTGAACATCTGATCAGTTAGAATTGTGCCTCAGGATTTAGAACATATTGTTGACAATGATCCCTTGTTCGTGATTTTGTATACTAACGATCTATTCCTCATCGAGACAGAGAGAGTTAGCCCTTGAGATGAGGATCTTGGCCTATTGATGGTGTGGTAGAAACTTGATGAGATACTCCTAGGTTAAGGAAGAACACAGTTGATATCCCAAGCAGATCTAGCATGATGACTGTGAATACCTGGCTACACTAATGGCGTTGCTGGTTGATTCAGACAGACAGTTGAGAGGATCCTTGATGTACTTGGTCGTCACCAGGATGGATAATTACATTTTAGTAAGGAACTGTGCTCTTTTGCTTTGTGAAAGCTGGTGCTCAAATTGGCACCCGAAGTGATAGGCTGATGGACCTACCTGTGGATAGCTCCAAAGAGGGAGCAGGATGCTCAGATGAAGAGGGAGATGTGATGAACATGATTGTAATTATTAGCCATGTGACTTGGCTAAGGGTGAGTGGTACGATGGCAGTACCATATTTTCTCCCTAACACTCTAAGAAAGGATGGGAGATCTCCTAGACACCCTATGATAGGGTAGGGAGACTAGTCTCTTGATACTCTCCCATGCAGGTGCAAAAATTTAGTCATGTGATTTGTTATTATTCCATTTATTTACATTTCATAACTAGAATAGGGTAGGACAAAAAATGTCTGCCTTGATATACTTGATGCCTCTGTTAGCTGATATGTGTGCAGGTATGATTCAGAATGGGATCATACACTCCGAGAAGGAGTTAGGAGATTGGTCCCATGATTGACTCCCTCGGTAAGAGGGAAGGTTGAATTTTCTCCTTGATACTCCGTGATGGAGTGGAGAGATTGGTTCCATGATTATATCCCTCGCTAAGAGGGAAGGATGATGATACAAAGACCAATGCATTCTCTCGATCACTCCGAAAGGAGTGAGGAGATCTCTCGGACATCCTGAGATGGGATGGAGAGGCCACTGCATTCTCCTGATCACTCCGAGATGGAGTAAGGAGATCTCTCAAACATCCTGAGATGGGATGGAGAGGCCACTGCATTCTCCCGTTCACTCCGAGATGGAGTGAGGAGATCTCTCAGACATCTTGAAAAGGATGGAGAGGCCAGTGCACTCCCGATCATTCCAAAAGGAGTGAGGAGATCTCTCATGAAGATATTTAGTGCATTCTCCCGATCACTCTGAAAAGAGTGAGGAGATCTCTCAGACATCTTGAGATGCGATGGAGATGCTGGCACACACTGGTACTCTTGTATGAAATCACCGATGGACTGGTTGAGTTGGTGCATGTTCCCCGATGAATTGGGTTGAGCTGATGCATGATGGACTCAACGATGCACTGGTTGAGTTGGTGCATGTTCCCCGATGGACTGGGTTGAGCTGATGCATAATGGACTCTCTGATAGACTGTGCAGATTTGTTGAGCTGATGTATGAATCCACTGATGGACTGAGTGGAGTAGATGCATGATGACACTTCTCGACGAACTGAGACTGTATTGAAGACCTTCCGTATGTATAGAGATGTTCGAGACAGATGTGATGTACAATTGAGATCCAGATGATCGTGTCTAGTGACGCTGATGATAATCTTGTTCGAAGAATACCTTCCTTGATAAGAGGGAGTGTTGGAAATAATGTAACTTCGGAAGTTATTCTTATTGTATTTTTATTGTACCTTATTAGATTATTGTTGTACCTCCTTCGGGAGAAATTATTGATGTAATTGATCATGTAAAGATCATGAAAGAATCAATGTAAACCTTGGGGTTAGAATTACCTAAAGAAAACATTTAATAAATGTAATTTTATATTCCTCCATGTCAAGTCGGCCCTGTTAGCCAGAGAAGTCGGCCCAGTTGAGGAAAAAGGTCAAACTGACTAGTATAAATAGAGGATGTGCTCCTCTCATTTGCACGCTCACTCAACACAAGCTAGTTTGCTCAAGGAGAAGAGAAGTTCTCTACTGTAGCTAGAGAAGGCTTACTTGGGGTTGCTACTATTGGAGAAGTTTATCTTTCTCTCTCTTATTCATGATATCTGGATGTACTATGATATCTGAATTGATTATCTCTATACGAAGGTTGTTGGGTTTTCTCCTTGGTGGGTTTCCCAGGATAAAACTTGTGTCTATTGTTTCTGTGCTTGGTTATTCTTTTAATGATCCTGTTTTATTATCTGCAATTAAATTATACTGCTAGAATTGTGTAAAAGCTAACATGAGAAAGGGACTAGATCGGAGTTGCGGGGGTATGTCCAATGCTGACACCAATCGAGGGTGTAGAGTGACGGGTCCCCATAGTCACTACTTAGTTGATTCCCCTTCACTGTAGAATTTGCCCACAAGTGACAAATCTATGGAAGATGGATGCCAGAGTTTCGTCATTTAGGGAGGTTGATTTTAATTAATCGTGGAATTAGTTTGAACGTTTATGACTGATTTTAATTGGAATTAAGTGAGTGACTTACAATTTGCATGAATGATTAATCATTACAACTTAGCATGCATCCAAATTCCTTCAAATTGAAATAAAATGTTGTCTAATTCCTACTTAAACAATATAGAAAAACTGACTATGCTAAGGTAAAAAGGACAAACAGAAATCATGCATGAAATGTAACACAGAGAGGGGGGTAGGGGGAATTTGACACCACCACCCTACCTTAAGTGTTACAACAAGCTATACAGCCCTTAGAAGTGCCTATTGTTGGTCCTTATGACCAACAATCAGACTTACAAATTAGAATGTAGAAGTTAAGAAAAGCGGTGAGGAACAATATTAGTTTAGTTGGCATCCTGGGGGGTTGGATGGTGGCGGGTCCTGGTATCCTCTTGGACTAATTTTTTGCTGTTCAAGACCTGCAAAAAAGTGTTAGACAACAGTGAGAAAAATGGATCTGAATGTGATCTCTTTGATCCTTCCAAAAGGGAGCTTGTCTTGCAAAAGGATTGTTAGGCTAGAAACTAGTAAACAAAGGAAGGTTAGGACTATCAATCCAAAAGGGAGTAAGGGTCTGTATCATGAGATTTTCTCACTGTCCAACCTGTGGGCAGCGAGCTAAAATCTGATACAAAGTTACAATAACATGCAAATATTAGAGTGCATTTTCCTTGAAGCTAGGTGCAAAAATTGTAAGGATTTTAATGCATGCACTCTAGGTTCTTTGATCTTAGATCTAAAATTTGATGTGAATTATATTCCAAGTCTAGGATATATGTGATTAAATCTAATCTAATGACAGATATAAAGTATGATAATTAAAGATCTCACTAATCATGTAATAAAAGGGTGATAGATTGAAGCTTTTTTAGATTAAAAGAGGGCTAAGTAAGAGTGTAACCAAAGCAAATAACTAGTGCCAAATGCTATTAATGTAGCCAGTTTATCTTGCATGTAGAAACTAGTATTTGAAAAGATCTATTAAAACAATTATGAAATCAAAGAGCCAAGTAGATCCAATTAACCAGAACGAGATTTAAGTTTTAAGAGGAAGATTCAAGTTGAGAAAGAGAGAGAATGGAATCCTTCAAGATGACTTTGGAGATCTGGGGAAGAATGTTGAGGCCCGAGGGACTAGTTCTTTAAGGATTATGGAGACCTGTAAAAACAAATTTAGATACCCAAACGAAGAGAATTCTTCCTCCTTGTTGCTTTCAGGTGTAGCCTACAAAAGAGAAATTTACACAAGCATATATATACAACTGATAATATGCCTACCTTAGCTACTTCTCCTATAACCTACAATAGATCCTAGCAATAATACTAGGTTCTATCCTATTGGGCAGTAATACCCCCACAAAGGTGAATGGAAACAAGACAAACATGCATACAAATTAAAGCAAAGTTACATCACATGTATTAGTAGAACATATCATCCACACAATCAAGGCACCAAGCCTTTATGACCTCCAAAGTCTTAAACAATTATATTCCAAACTCAAAAGAGCAAAGCTTCAACATAATACTCCAACAAGAACCAACCCATAAACCAAGAGGAGATCACTCTTTAAATAGACCAAGGAGGCTAGAATTCACCCCCCTTGAGATGGTGACATATGGAGGGGCTCCAAAACCCTAATTAGGGATCCAAAACCCTAATGTGCCACTTGGAGGAGGACTAGAGCAAATTTAGGGAGTTAACTAGGCAAGTCCTCAAATGCGCCATATGGAGGACAATTAGAGCAAATTGAGGGGATAACTCACTTAATTAGGCCTCTAATTCCCCAATGCGCCACCTTTACCAATCAACTAGAGCAAAATTAGGAGTTAAACTCAGTTAACTAGGCCTAACTTGGCCTCCCATGCACCACCTTTAGGAGAGTTTGAGCACATTTAGGGGTAATTTAGGAGTTAACTGAGCCTCCAAAACCCTAATGCACCCCTCTTGAACAAAATTAGGAGCTTGGCTCACTTTAACTAGCCCTCTATGTCACTAGTGCACCACCTCTTGGACAACTGGAGCAAAATTAGGAGTTTGACTTAGTTAACTAGCTCTCCAAGTCATTGATGCGCCACCTCTTGGATAACTGGAGCAATTGATGAGTTAACTGGGCCTAACTAGGCCTCCAATGCGCCACCACTGAAGAGGATCCTTAGGAGATTTAGGAGATATTCTTGATTGCTTGAGTTAACTCCATCGTTAGGGGAGGGCACCCTTCTTTGTAGGAGATTGATATGTCAAGTTGTCACGCTGAGAGCCAATGCCCACCACTGGAGTTGACTCTATTACCACCTAAGTTGTACTTAGTTGGATTTCTGATGAGCCGCCAAAGTATTGAACAATTCCCTTGTTCATCATCAAGTGTTCAGAAGTTCAGTAGGCCAATTTTAGCCCTTTGTAATTTTTTGCATGTTCATAACCCACGAGGAGTTGTAATAAGTTGACGTAGCATGATGTCTTTTGTAACAGACTTGGATTTCCTAGGATTTAGACATCAAGGCGGTACTCTAGAGTGTTTTTTCCTTGTTAATTATATGTTACTTTTCAACAACGTATAATTTTCAAGTTTTTAACTCACACCTCCAAAGCTGGAGTATTCGCCTTGGTGGTTAAACCTTAGAAGGTTATTAAAGTTTAAGTGTCTGTATATTACAACGCTAGTCATCAATATTGAGTCATATCAACATGTACTAGGTCCCCCCTAGGTTTATTTTATTTTTTGCAAATAATTTTTTTTTCCTATAAAACGGTTCAATTTTTTAATGTTTTTTATGTAAAAAGTAGAGAAGTCATAAAAAGTGGTTAGGATGTGGAATTTTCCATGGGGGTGCTTGTTTTCTAACTTAGAGCACCCACTATACCCCTAAACCCACTTTGGGATTAATTTGAGTGGTTATTTATCACTTAAATTAATTTCCTCTCGAAAATGGCCAAAAAGACCAAATAAATGGCCAAAAAGGACAAAAATGTCATTTCCTAAATCAAAGGGAGCATGTCGGAGACATGTGTAGAGTGGTGGCGAGTTAACTAGCAATCAAATGAGAGTTAACTGTAGCCCCGAATCAGTTATCTCAATCAAATCTTGGATGGGGCGAGTCACTCCAAGTTAGAGAGGGCGCTGTTATCACAAAGTTAGTAGCTGCCACTAAATGTATCCTATCCAGGACAGTAGAGGTGGGCAGCTAAACCAGTGACACTTGCAAGGGCCTCGTTCACCATTAGATTAGATGGTTGTCACACCGAATGGGCTTGTTATCACATCCATAGTAGCCGGACTACCATGATTACAGAGCAACCATTTGCATATTTTTGAGCTTTGCCTTTGCATAGTTCCAGTGAGATCAGCTATGATGAACCATGTTATTTATGATCACTCACACATCAGAGCAGTCCTATATCAGACATGCAGTAGACATTATGCCAAGGATGAGCCTCTTGAACCCGAATTTCATGACTGAGATGGCCTTTTATCCCATACAGATGCAGTACAGTGTTTGTAGCTTCAGCAACAATGTTCTCAGTGGTTACAGTTGATTCAGATAATAGATACAGGTATATGGCCCAGCAGGTATATGATGTGCATTGGTTTTATCATCTTGCTGTTTTAGTCATTTTGATAGTTGGACTTAGTATATAGTGATCATGATCTGGCAATCTATCTATACAAAAATAAAATGGTTGTTATTGATTATCTACATGGATGTATTACTTGCACTTGGAAGCTCCTGTAGTATACTCGCTGTTTTTACCCTCTTAGGAGTGTGGACATGATCATTCCCACCTTTTATGGTTTGCTAGCTTGGGCATCACCTTCACTTTCACCATCCATCCGTTACCTTCCTTACCTTTTGGTCGTTGCCCTGACTTACACCTCAGCCTGTGATATGGAGGACCTCCCCGCTTTTGCCTCTATGTTGGATAACATCCATGTTAGTTTTGTGTCTCGGCTCTGAGTTGGCAACAAAACTTACCATTGGTGAGTTGGATTTTATGCCTTGATTACTCTAGTCGTTTGCCCCGATGTTTGGTCTTGATTTTGCGGAATTCCCCCTAGTTGCCTGAGTTGTGTTGGATAAAACCTGAAGCAAGTTGTACTACCATCTTTACATGTGGGAAGTCTTGATATATCTTTTGTAAAGTCCAATGAAAAGGGCTATGAAATGTAATGTGAAATGCACCTCAGAGGGATCCAAAAAGGCCCAAAGAAAGTATTGGTTAAATGTATGCCAAATCTAAAGACTGCTGGCCAAGGAAATGAAATGAAATCGAATGAAATGAAATGAAAAGGCCCAAATAAAATCAGTGGCTAAATGGATGCTAAATCTAAAGAACTGCTGGCCAAGGAAATGAAATATAATGATGTGATTAGACACTTGCCAAGGTTGAATAAGCACCTCTCTAAACAACTTACCCATTTGCGAGACACTGCCATTCCCTTTGTATCCTTTATCCAACATATGCTTAAGTGTGTAATACCCTTTCCCTTATCCAAAATCACAGTGTTGAGTCAGTCAAGTCATTCCCCTTAGCCTAGCCTTGCATCCTTAGCCTTCACCCTCTGCTAGCAAATTGATCATGTCTACAAAGTGAGTATATTCTTGAGGTTCTTTTGTAAGTAAAATATTATTTAATTAGATGATTTATTGGAATGAAATGTTAACTGCCAGTGAAATGATGCTTAATGATTTAAAGTCTTGCTATGAGAATGATTAAAGGAGCATGCCTTAACCATTTGCACTTGCAGCAGCAGGCTCTTCTAGCCTGGGTCATATTTTGATCAGTTTTGACCTGGTCAAACCTAGTTTGACCAAGTCAACCTTGGGATCCGTGATGAGTTGGGCTAGTTATATTATATGATGATGATCTATGGTCTTTGATGCACCTTGTTGTGGTTCCATACAGTGGACACTGATTTCAGATGATGGTTGATGTACTTTTTTATTGATTATTATTGTCTCCAGACCATTATATTATTATTGTCCGGGTATGGTGGATGCCACAGATGATCTTTCAGGATGCTACCAGGTGTATGAGTACTCATCCTTAGTAGATTTGGGTCTTCTGGATCCATTGGGACACTCTATTTTCAGTTTCAGACACTTTCAGGGATGATATGAGCATTTTTCCACCAGTTGACCAGTTTGGCCATGCTGAGCTGGCCTGTCCAACAGATGATTGGAGGCAAGTTGTTTCCTAGGGCGCTACAGAGTAAAGGGGTGGTCCAACCACTTGTTTTTACCATATTACCCCCCTTCCGGACATGATGGTGCAGTCAGATTTTGTGCTCGGGCACCTGGAAGTTGTTTTCAGGTAGTTTGATGGATTTTCAGGTGGGATAAAAATGGGATAAAAAGGTCATTAAATAAATCGATTTGGGCAATTGAGGCAAGGTTTTGGCATGTGGTCTTCTCAGAGGTCATCTATGGTGTATCCCACTCCTTCCAGATCAGTTTGCAGCATTCAGTGGGGTCCACATAGTCTCCAGGTTGTCTTTTGATGTATTCTTCTCTCAGTTGAGGGGGTCAGGATTTGATCATTTGTTCACTTGGACATGTTATTGAGTCTCATGCTATATTATTGTGCCATGGGGTGATGCTAGTGAAGGAAAGTAATGTCTCCTAGCCCTACCATGTGCTCCTAGTGTCTTGTCCTTGTCATCTTATGTGGCACACTTGATTGTTAGTCTCTTTTATGTAGTGCGCCATCCCCTAGGGAGTCTTAGTGAAGTGCGCCCTCCTCATGTGAATGATCCATGTTATATTGTACCGGCCCATCTTAGCCGTTGATTGTATTATTTTATCTTTCAATCTCCACCACTAGTTTTGAAAAGTGGTTTAGGGTTTTGGTCTCTCTCATCCTATTTAACGAAGAGACCCCCCCTCTTGTAAAGGCATCTAGAGATTTTTGGCTCTTGGTTACCGGAATAGAAGAAATATTTTTTGAGCACATACTTGGATCTTGATATGGGTGTTTGATTGTGATGATTGTTAATGCTTCTTCCATTGCACTGAAGGATATCTTGTAGCTATCTTGTATCTTTTTCCACTAATCCGATTTACATGTTAAGAGGCTGATTTGGAGGAGAGCGCATTGGTGGGGAGGCTTGCTCTGCACCTTCTGTCAAATCTTGGTTCAAATAGGGAGTGATTTTGTCTTTGTACCAATCATTTTCTATCTTTTTGCCTCTTGCTTGTATCTACCCTCATTTTTGTTGTGCTAATTGAGAATGTCTCCTTGGTTTTGCAAGAAAAGAGGGGCACACCTGTGGACTAGGGCAAAATGCGCAAGCACGAAAACTACAAAATTCTTCATTTGGTCTGTGGGGAAGTAATCCTCGTCATAATCGGCATCCATCTCATTATCCAGGTATGCTTGAAAGGTACGTATTTTACTTCCTTAGCTTATCCATTATTTCTAGATCTCAAAACCCTCAAAGTCAAAACCCTTGTATTTTTTTAATTTTCAGATATACAGAGATCTAGCAAGAATTTGGGCTTAATATTTAAAACCCACCTTAGTAATCATCTTAACATTTTCGATCTAAAATTTGGTGGGTATCTGACTCCATTTACCCCCTGATCTAAGGCACTGGGCCTCTCCAAGGGAGATCGCACTTGTTGGGGAGGTGGCCATTTGCTAGATCCAATCGTGGGTATTGCTTGTTCCTTCTCAAATCCATATCATAGCAAACCCCCTTGTGCCAATTCACCTTAATTTTTAACTTGTGGGCCCCATTTGGACCATTTTCCATATATTAAGGGTGGACCCCACTTGGGTACTTTTACTTGGCATTAAATCTATCTAGATCTACTATTCCTAAGGTGGCCTTATCTTTTATTGGTTGAATAATTTGTCATCTCATAAGCCTCTTCAACCAAGCCTTAACTCTTTGGGTCCACTTATCCTTTTTAGATCTAGATCTATCCATCCTTGATCTCTCCATATTTCATCTTTGCATATCCCTAGGAGGTCTTGAGTGGGTTCACTAGTCCTCTTTGGCTAGCTAGGGTCCCTCCCTTGGTCTTGCTTAGGCTTGATCTAAAGTGAAGAGTGCCTCGGTTAGCGTGACAACCAACTTACATTGGGAACTGTGGCTTCTCTTGGGTCACCTCTTTAGTTGTCCATTGCCTTTACCATCCTGGATAGGATAACCTTAAGGGACAACTACAAGTTGTGTGATAACAGGGCTCTTGTCACTTTGGATCTGGCTTAGAGCAAGATCAAGGGGGAGACCCTAGCCAGCCTATGAGGGCTAGCGAGCCAACAAAAGACACACTAAGTGATGTAGATGGAATATAGGAGTGAGATCTTGAGTGGATTGATCTAGATCTAGGAAGTATGTGTGATATGAGAGTTAGGGATTGGTTGATGAGGCTTAGATAAAGGATCAATGCTCAACCTTGAAGAAAATTCACGACGATTTTAAAGTAGTAGATCTAGATAGATCTAGTGCCTGTTGCCACCAAAAAAAGCAAACCTGGGGGGAAATGCAGTAGAAATCTTTCGAAGCCGCTAGGTGTGTCCTTGGGGGCAATTCTCGAGTCAGGTGCTGTTACCTGATCTTGACTCCTCCGTTTAGGCAAACTCCTAACGAAGCCAAGGGGGGTAGACCCTAATCAAAGAGTTTCTAAGGCTCTTAAAATGCGTTTATTGTTACAGATGGAAGTAAGTTGTTTTTAGGAGTTTTTGTAATGAGGACTAATAACAGACACAAGCTATTGCAACTTTAAATCAAATCAACAACATAAATATGAATACACTCACGACATAAGATAAAGAACTTAAAATATGGCAAATACAATGAAAAGACCAGTGCCGTGGAGTAAAAAATGGAATAGTGCTTGCTGTTATAAAGAAAACTATTGTGCAATGCTCTTGGTCAATTTTAGATTATTAGGGTGAAAATGATTAGGGGGAAAATGGGAGCTTTAGATATACCGTGAGGTACAAGGAGTAATGTTCGGAAATTAGGCAAAGGTGGCTCCTTACAAAGACGTGTGGGCTGGAGTAGGGTCTCGAGGGCGTGTTCAACACTACACCAACAAGGATGTGTTGCCGCCGGAACACGCACTCGGGAATTATCGCAACAGAAATCTTCAAGTTGCTTAGGTGCATTCCTTGGGGGCAAGTTACGAGTTGAGATATTGTCACTCAACATTCAACTCCTCTGCTTAGGCAAAACTCCTAACAAAGCCAAGGGGGGTAGTCCCTATGAGTTACTAAGGTTGATTAAGCTTTAGGTTTATGATTGGGTAAGTTGTTTAGGAGTTTTGAAATTGATTGACTAAAAGCAAAAATCACTTGCAAGTATAACTTTAGATCAACAACATAAATTAATCATATAACACATGATATCTGAATCAAAGATTGAAATATATAAAATATAGACAAGATCAGTGCCAAAAATGGAGTAAAAAATGCATGCTGTTGTATTGTAAATGTTTTGCGAGTGCTTCTTGGTCAATTTTAAATTATTATGAGATGGGATTTGATTATGGGAAGGGGGAGCTCCAGATATACTGTGAGGTACAAGGAGTAATGTCCGGAAGTTAATTAATGGTGGCTCCTCATGAAGATGTGTGGGCTAGAATGGAGTCTCGAGGGCGGTGTTCAACACTACACCAACAAGGGTGTAGTCTAACTGTGCCCTGAGGTCGCCTCCCAGTGGTTACCTTTTCTCCTGAGAAATTTCCCCACATAATAATTAAGTTCTTAGTGCCGGATTTTCACTATGTTCAGGGTAGTTAATTTTATTAGTATGATTTCTTATTAAATGTGAAAAATTAAGGAATAGTTGCAACTCTTTTTGATTTCCCACAGGCCCAGGCAAATGCCCGCAAGGGGAAAGAGCATACTTTGAGTTGGCAACTGGATGTTGGTTCCGTTTTTTACTGTAGAAAAGATAAATGACTAAAGAAAAATGTTATGCTAATTACCACAGACAAAGAATCTCTTTTCTGATCATCCTATCACGTACTCAGGCAAAGCCCTTTATGTGATGGCGAGAGCATACTTCGGGAAATCAATGCCAAGTTCGTTTACCAAAAGTAAAGACTGAATAGTAAAATGTTTGAACTAATTGCTACACCACAAATATCTTTTCCCTTTCGGTAGAGCGTGGTGGGTTAGTATTGATTTTCTTGGCAAAAATACTTTGAAAAAATAAACTTGCTTGATATGTAAAGTATACTGCCTGTGAAAATAAGAAATTAAGTGTTCCTACGTCCTGAATGAGTTGGAAGGCCGATATTTGGATCGGACACTTCAAACGTTAAATTTTAACTCTAGATTGATTTATTTAAACAGGAAATAAAATCTGTTAGAAAATTCACGCCATAAAAAAATGCGAATCCCCCCAAGGGGGATGGGGTGTGGGTGTTGGGTAGTCCACTTGCTCTTCTTTTTATTTATGATTTACAATAAACTCTTAAAGAAAATGCCTTGGATATTTACAGATCTAGATCCAAAGGCTTACAAAAATGTAAAGGCAAATTGTCAGATGAAGCTGGGATGCCCTAGGAAGCTCCAGAATGGCCCAAACTTGAATTTTTGACCAAAAAAGTGCCAAAACCTGCTAAAAAATAAAACAGGACAGCGAGTTAATTAGTGTTAGAAAAATGCCCAAAATCACTTTTAAAAGTGATTTGGGCAACTACAAAAATTAGGGAAAAATTTAGGCTAATCTACTTGCAAAAATTGAATGAAAATGACTCAAAAGGACAAGTCCTTTTGAGGATCTTGGCTTACTTTTGAGGGCAGCCAATGAAGAACTTTTTTTTAATTGCCAATTAGACTTTTAAACCCAAAGTAATTAACCTCTACTTTAAGCCTTGAAATTTTCCAATGAAATGACTGGCAAAGGGAAAACTATTCAATAGTAGATCTAGCTTTGCAAAATAAAACTTTTTAAACGATTCTAGATCTAGAAATTGATATCAAATCTACTTATGATATAGATCTAAACTATAGATTTGAATGCTTGCTATTTTTTTTTTGAAAAATGAAGTTCTTTGAAGTTTGAAGGAGGAAGAGAGAAGAAGCTTTGCTTGTTGCCGGAAAGATCAACCAAGAGGCTTCTTGGTGGGATGTCGAAGGACTATGTCTAAAAGAATTTGCTTGGAGATGAGAAGAAACAAGCTAGATCAACTCTTCTTCCAAGCTAAGCTACCTGCAATCTAATCACACACTTGAACACATACCCGTGGGATCCGATAGTATATATAAAAGAGAACTAATGAACATGCATATAAACTTATAAGCATGTAAAATATAGATCTCTAATCACATATATCTAAGAAGAAATAGAAAGTAAGCTTACTAACTATCTCTTTTCTATCAACTGATAACTGGAAAAAAGACTTTTTAACTGAATCTAAGCTTGCATGAAAGAAAAAAGTAACCAAGGAAAAGATTTAAAGTTTTAAAGGGATGGAAGGAGGGGTTCAAGTCCCAAGCTTGATCTTTATCGAAGACTCTGGAATGCCTGCAAACAAAATATTAGCTCGAAAGTGCTGAAGAGGGGAGAGGATGCAACCGAGCTCAACTCCTCCTTCAGATCTATGACCTGCACAACTATAAGAAAAACTTGCCAATAATGGATTAGATCTAGTGTGCATGCAAAAAGAGATCAAGAGAGCCTTGGTACAACCGAATACAATTGGCTACTCTTGTGTCTCTTGAAAACAAAACACAAATAAACAACTTAACAACCGTAAATGTTTACTCTATGGTTATGAACAACCTTCTAAGCTAGATCTATCACCAATATTGAAGCAAGAGAAAACAAGTGGTACGACATCACCTCAATAACATGGCATTCATCAAATGGCACATCATGGACCTCCAAAGTCTTTCAATATTATTCATTAGATACAACAGTGTTACAATGGGAAGAGGTTCCACTATCCATCTTCAAACATGGAGATGTTCCTTATGATCTGAAGTAGCTTGAGGCTTGTGCTTTTACAAGAAGTTATCATCAGAAGAGCCCATTAGATCAACATGTTGAAGCGGTTAACCTGCATCATCATTTAGAAATTTTTATTAGTCCTATCCAGTCATGGATAGAAGAAGCCTGCGGGAGGACTGGCCATTTTGGGAAGCAGTTTCTTGTATGATATGGAGAAGTGCTCCGGGGTTTGACTCACATGGACCCCCTTGATGATGTTTGGCACATGGTTTTAGGGAGAGTGCTCCCCTTAAGGAGGTTCCCTTGCACAATTTTCATGGCATATTCCTTGGACTTCACACTATGAAGGGCCTTCAGTTCACATGTGCCACTTTTTCTTGAGGAGCGTTCATTGATTTTGGACCATTGGGATGGAGGGAGATCCCTTGGGGAAGTCTTGTCACATTTCCACACTTATTTGGATAAGATTGTTGCACATTGGAGGAGTTTGAGGGTCAAAATCCTAGATTTTAGATCCCTCATTATTGTTTTGACCTTGTCTAGTGGAGCGCTTCACTTCATTGAGCATTTTTCATATTATTCATGTATTTTGGCATTTATTCATCATATTTGGAGGGTTGTTGGACCTAGTCTCACCTATTCTAGTGGTGCGACCTCCTCTTCTTGGGCAAGTTGGTTAGGGTTTAAGGTTGGATAGGTTAAGGATAGCTTAATCACCTTGTTTTTAATGACACTCCTAGCTGAATCAACAATTTCCTTAATCCAAAATTTTTTGTCGATGTCCTTTAGCATCAAATCAATGCAAATGGGCGACACAAGGAGTCCAATACAAGGTTTGATACCTCTCCATAAGCAACTTGCCAGCTGTTACCCCTTTTTCAACAAGGGGTGATTTTGATCAGTTGTTCTTGAGATGAGATATGTGGCTTCACCATAGATCATTGGTCAGAGTTCCTTCGACTTTGTCAGATAGTCCATGTGCCTGGATGTGCCTAGTCAAAGACAGTGCCTATTCCTCTAGTGATGTGATATCTCTAAGCCTCATTTACTCTTAGCATGTTTTCTAGCATGAGTGTATGTTAGCATGAGATGTTACATGCATGCTTCTATAATGAATAATATACTTAAACTGTTACTCGTCTCTTAGTCTAACCTTGGTATTATTCTTCTTGTTTAATAAGTGTGTTATTATGATGTTGATTTGTACCTTAGTGAACTAAGTTAGGTGATTTCATCCATTTCATAACTTTTACCTAGCCATTTTTCATTTCGCTAACCAATTCACTCACCCCCTTCATTTTTCCCTTTATGAATGATCTATTGTTAGTAACAACATATGGTCCCATTACTATTCCAATGTATGAATGCCTCAAATCAAAGCTAAAGAATCTTGTACTCTCTCTCAAAAAAGGGAAGTTGTTGATAAATTAAATGCAAAGGAAAAGATCAGGGTAGATACTCCCCATCGCAAAAGCCAAGTTCCCTTGTCCTAGGTTGCCGTAGCCACATCTAAAGAAAAATGGACTAAGCCAATGAAAGGCCTAAATGAAATATCAAAAGAAAATGAAAAAAGGGTTCGCAATACGAAGGCGTGAGGATGGATGACCCATGATAGCACTTCCTAGGCACATGTAGAAGAAACATTTAAAATTTCCTAATTCTTGAAAGTTAAGGATAAGCCTATTGTCCGCCGAATTGCACACCAGCAGCATAAATCTTTCGAAAGCTGTTCCCTCACTACAAGTGGGGAAGGTGTGGCCTTGGGGGCAAGCAATGAGCCAGGTACTGTCACCTGAATCCGAGCTCCTCCGTTTAGGCTAACTCCTAACGAAGCCAAGGGGGGTAGTCCCTACAAAGAGTTTACTAAGGCTCAATGTGTTTTAATGTGTTTTAAGTGTATGGTGATGCGGATGGGTGTTGTTTAGGAGTTTTTTGAATGATGAAAAGATCACGAATTTGTAATTGAAAATAAACACAAGATCAATGAGCAATCCACGTTGCAATGCAAGATACGAGATAACTTGATGTACAACCACTTGAAGAAATTTAAGTACAAGTCACTCACATGTGGAAAATTAACAATAGGTACTCCAGATAGATAATAAGCAAATAAAAATATGATGTCAAGGACCAGTGCCTTATGGAGTCAAAAATTGCCTGAGTGTTTGGGTTGCCTGATACAAGAGTTCGAAAGATATGTTCGTGAGATCGTTTTGTAAATTATCTTGGTTTATTTGAAAGTTTTAAATGATCTTGATTATTAGGCTGACAAGAAACAAGGATAAAACGTCCAACCAGAAGAAATACTTTTAGTGGCTATTCACGGTGATCTGACGGACTGTCCAGTTATCAAGAGGATAAGTGTCCAATGTTTAAACCACCCTCGAAGTTTGAACAACGGCACTCCTGCTCCACCCCCCAGAATAACACTTTAAGTATTTATTGAAAGCAACGCCGGTTCGTTGGTTGTGGGGTGAAAATTTTATTATGTTATAGAAATTTATCAAATCTGACACCTTTCTGAGTACTAGCCAAACCTTTTCAGGTTGGCAGAGCATACGGGTGTCGGATAGCAACCAAGGTAAATTATTAACGGGGGTGTGAGTTGAAATGTTTTAGGATTATTGAAGCACACAGTTCATCTCTCCGATAGAGAGTGCTTTTGACTTTGTCTTATGACAAGGTTCAAGAGACTTATTTAATCTATATGCCTAATGCATGGGAAATGCAAATTAATATGCTCTCCGACAGAGAGTGCTCTTGACTTGGGTTATTTCAAGTTCAAGAGGCTTTGTTCTTTATTAGAATAGAAGTAGCTTGCGTAAAGAAAAAACAC
Organism: Larix kaempferi; assembly: GCA_027924585.1. NCBI lineage: Eukaryota > Viridiplantae > Streptophyta > Pinopsida > Pinales > Pinaceae > Larix > Larix kaempferi. The sequence continues at coordinate 3,730,070 of BSBM01000254.1, forward strand.
ACTTTTTGAAGTAAAACAAGTAATGAAAGAAAGTAACAAGTGCACACTTTCTAAGGCCAAAATTAACAACCAACTAAGAAATAACAACAAGGTGGGATCAACCTCCAAACAAGGTGACCACTAGAACCACCAATCCTTGAGACCTTCCAGCTAGCTGAACTTCGACAAGGAGTCTAGTGGGGATAGGGAAGCTACCACAAAATAATGTGGCCCTCGGGATGAAATCCCAAGGTTGCTAACTCAAGTCAAAACTTGGAAGAGAGTTAATCTAAGTACAGAAGTAAACTTTAATCTAGAAAACTTGAAGTAAAACTAACTAAAACATGCATGAAACAAAACTTCCCCAAATGGGGAAGGAGAAACAATGTGTGGGAGGCCTTATCCCACCTAGCCTTTTTATTAATCAATTTATAGATGCCTTTGGAAATAAAATCCTTGAAAGGTCTTTTTGAGAGAAGTAAAACTACTATTGAAACAAAACTTAGAGCCCTTAAATGGATTTTACAAAGGAGAATGTAAATGATTCTTTGATTTGGTTTAAGTCTTCTCCTTGAATATAACTTTGATCCTCTTTGAATCTTGTCTTCACAAGTATTTCTTCTCTTTTCAAGAAACCCACATAAGCTTAGTCAATCCTCAACAAGACACCCATTAAATGTTAATGAAAATCAAATAAACTTGAAACTAGTAAGTCAAAAGACTCAATGATATCTAAAGCTAAAAGCAAGCTATGATAGTATGGAAAAGAGATTCTAATATGCAAATGGCTAAATGCTTCAAAAGACAATGCAAGTTTTTACTTTTCAATGAGATCTAAGATGCCTATATGCTACTTTTCAAAGCATGAAACTAGAAGCTACTTAACAAAAACTTTAGAGATCTAAGCTATTGCAAATGTAAGATCTAAACTATGAAATAATTCTAACACTAACAAGCTTACACTTCGTCTTTTGTTTGTGTTTTTGTAGGTGGACGAAAGGAAGAAAGGGAAGGCAAGACGAGAGGAGAGACGAATGGAAGGAGGGGAGAAGGAGTAGGGAGACGAGAGGACGAGAGCTAGGTGGAGGGTTTTGGAATGAGGAAGGGCGAGAGCAAGGTAGAGAGGAGTAAGACTAGGGTGGAAGAAAATGGAGGAGGAGCGAAAGGGAGAAATGGAGAGTTGAAGGAGAAGAAAAAGATGGATGGAAGAGGAAAACGAGAAGGCAAAAAGTCAAGCAAGCTACAAACTAAAAGCAAGCTAGACAATAACCAAACTTGGAGAAGGATAGGGCCTTGGATTTCCACAGTTTAGATGGGTAGATCAAGTAACCGATTGAGAAGTTGTTGAAAGATTAATGGAGGAAGCAAGAACTCCTTGTTTCTTGATTTTATAGAGCTTGAACTTCTTTGGCAACCTGTAGAGTGAAGATGAAACCTACAAAAAACCTTGTACTTTGGAAGATACCTGCAAAACCAATATACTCAAGCGAAAAGCATAGATTTATAGTTACTTGTGCTAGATTGTTAGCCCTCTTGAAATATAAATCTATAACTTAAGAATCCTAAGTACCAAAGCAATACACAATATCACCTTGTTACAAGATGAAGTATGGCCACCAAGAGCCTCCACAATTTGACCTCCAAAGTCACAACTTTATTCAATAATTAAACAGGTTACAAAAATCCTCCAGAGTTTCTTTGCTAAAAGATCCATGAGGAATGAGGAGAAAAGCCCTCATTATATAACAAACTAGAGCCACACCCTACCCTAATTCGAATTGGCATTCAAGAGGAGCCAAAAGCATGAGTCACCAAATCGAATTGCCATCAAATCCCTATCACATCCATGTCAAGCCAAGCTTTGGAGTGCTAACTCCACCAACAAGTTCGAGTTGCATTGAAGGAGATGGGGAGGTGGTCTCCACCTAGGCAAGGCGCCCCCCATCTTTCATTGGAATAATCACCCATCAAATAGACCACTGCCATGTGTAAACTCGAGCTCCAATAATAGTTGACGTGAGGATATCAAGGAGGGCGTGAATGCCACATAACCAAGGCTTGGAGCCTTGTGATGAATGCTAACTCGAATGCATGGTGGAGTGTGTTGGAGTGTGCCGTCAATTTGAGGAGGGCACCTACCTTGGCTTTTAATACAACTCAACCATCCATTTATCATATGCCAACACACCAAATCGAATTTTTGCATGATGAAGGGCGAATTCACTTGGAGTTAATCATTGCTGGTGACTGGATGATGACTGAGATGATTGGAATCTTCATTAATGCCCAGTGCCATGTCAATTAGCCTTTTATTTTAATCCATTTGGATTATTTTGGAGAGATTTGGATTATCTCCAAATATTCAATTTTTAATATTTTAATTAATAATTTCTCTGTAAATGACTTTTTTGAGAAATTATTAATTATGAGGCTGAATTGACATCCGAAACTTAGGATAAACTGGTCCGGGGATCATGAATGATTTTTGGCTTAAGGTTGGAGCCTTCAATCATTGAATTCGGATCCCGGATGACTGACATATTACAAATTGGAATTTTTCCATTTAAACTATGGAAAAATTTATTAAAAATTTAAAAATAATTAAAAACTCAAAACCGGAGGACTCGGTAAATTTTTTTTTCTGAGGGTCCTAGGGACCTAGGACATGACCAAAACCTATTCTAATAGTGTCTAGTAGGCTTATATACATCAGTTGGACTCTAATAACCCCCTATGGCTAAAATTTTCAAAATCGGGCATTCCAGCTTTGGAGGAAGCAGGAGAAAACCTCATCGATTATAGCTCGGCTATAGGCAAAGTATAATTGACAAGGGGAAAAACTCCCTTGAATACCTTAGTTGCTTAATCAAGTCCTGGGGAACCGAGCCACTAAAAATCCTACTAGCACACTTTATTACAAACCCCGTGGGGCCATGGTCATGTGGACTGAAAAACAAAACTGACTAGCCAAAATTGGCTAGGCACAAATGATGGATCATCCGATACACTGGAGTACAAACATTCATCATGTTTGTCAAATGGCGGCTCTTCAGATAATCCAACTATGGTACAAAATAGGTGATAACAAGGCCTATCACTCCTATGTTGTTATGATGGTTATTTCACAAAGACCCCCTTTTCTCTCCTATGCACGTACTTCACTTCATATACCCTCACTTGACTTAGGTTGTTAAGCTATGCATTTTGACATAGGACTCACATGTAAAAAAGTTCTAAGGGTTACACCAATGTTAGACTGGATGAGTATAGATTATAAATCATTGAGTTATTAGAAAGGGTGTATTTTACATGTATATCTTGTGTATTATAGTCATGTTAGATTAACATTGCCTAAGTTTTAATGATGGGTTAGCTAAATACACTAGAGTAATTTATTTACACACATGCTATGACTGGTTACGACATGTTGGATGGCTATTAGGCGTTATTTCATGGAGCGCTACACTTGATGACATGCACATGATTTTCCTAGAGCACATTAGAGGGTGAAATCACCCTTCCTAGCATGATGGAGACACTTCTATGGCATGTGGGAGGTCCAAGAAACTTTCAAGACCCTTCCTCTCACATGTCTGACCATGCTACTTCACTTTGGACCATTTGGAGATGACACTTGGAGCATGTCTCGCAGTTGGAGCCAGCTGTTACGCCTTAGAATGTTTGAAGCATTCCTTCCAGATATACCAAAGCGAGGAGTTTCTTTTTCTTTTGTAAAGAACAAGTTTTTGGGGCTATATTATGTAGAGTGTTGATTTTGGGGCTAGATACCCCTGATTAGGTCATGGCAGGTCCTCTTGTTTTCTACCTCAACAAGGTGTTGGCCTTGTGGCTCTGCTGACTACCCTTTGGGTGGGTATCCGATGCCCTTGAGGCAAATCATTGGGACATATGGCCAAACTCATGTTTTGCTTTGTAGAGGTGATTGTGCGTATAAGGGTTGTCATACCCGGTTTAGCACACCTCATTTTGCCCACTTGCACCTATTGTTTTGATGCAAAACCCCTCCTCTTGGTCTTCATACCCATGACGCCGTTCCTTAAAGAAGAAGCCTAGTTGAGGGACAAGCATTTGTTGGGGTTAGTTGGGGCATGCCGCCCTCCTTTTAGCTCACCTTGCACTTGGTGGAGCCTAATTGCACATTTTTATTCTTATTTTATGTCATTGTATGGTTTAGTCCCTAGTTTGTGGGTGCACTAACCTTAAATTTTATAATTTGTCATTAACTTTGTCGGCTCAAATTTGTAAAAGATTGAGAATTGTCTCATATAAATAAGACAACCTCACCTCATGTGTAAATCATGGACAAGGGTTCCGGTTATGTATTATTTTTTTTTCCTAGTGGTTTATTGGAGCTATTTAGCTAGTGCGCAGCTCTCTCTTGGATGCCTTTTTTGCTTGAAGGACGAATTGATGACGTTAAGTTAGATGTGAAGTAGATCTTGAGCAGTGATATTAAGTCATTAGGAGATAAAAGGGGACCTCCTAAGCAAGAAAGAAGTGACATGTATGGCATGCAGGCCATAAATCAAGTTGCATGCGGCATGCGTCAGTTAAGTTGTATACATGCAAAAAGTGATTTGCATGCAGTCTAAAAGTCAATAAAAGGAGGCAAATTGAGTTCTCTAGCATGCATATGCTATTATTCACTTTTGAGAAACAGTTTGAGAGCTCTGCGAGCAAATTAGGGTTGAGGGAGCAGTTCCTTAGCTAGCAAGTGGATTCGGTAGGGAAATTTATCTACCCTAGTCACTTCCGAAGATAGATCATTCAGATCTGTCACCGTACTTCAAGAAGACAAAGATTGTTGAGGTTTTTAGGTCAGAGATTGAAGCTATAGATAGCTGGGTGTATTTATCAAGAGTGGGCAGCGATTCCCTTTATTGAACAAGGTCGTATTCATCTAGCAGTGGAGCAGCAATCCTCTTCCCCACTGCTGCTTGATTTCTTGTTGAAGTTGTGGACATCATTGCTATTGAGGAGAGGCGCATCTATTCATTGGGGTAGCAGAAATCTTACCTTTCCTGTTGTGTGGATCTATATTGAAATCGTGGGCATCTTAGCATTGGTATTCCACCTGAGAGAAAGGTGATTTATTGTAGGGAAGCACCCCATTCCATTGGCAGCTATCTATTAAGGAGGAGATACAAACTATTTAGGAAAGGCGTGACACCCATCTAAAAGCTTTATCATCAAAGGAGGCTCACGCATTCACTCAGGGCAGAGATCTGAAATAATAAGGACGTGTTTACATTCATGGAGGTTGCATACACCAAATGGGGGGCATATTGTGAAGTTGTGGCACCATTGGGCAGCTTCACATCCATACAAGGAGCAGCGGTCAACAACTGAGGTATTAATCCACTGTTGAGAGCAGCGCTTAATTATTGTTGCAGCGATCTATGTGTTGAGGCAGCTCGATCCACCTTGAGAGGGGCGTCCGTGTGGTGGTGGTATCTCGTGATGAGACCACAATTTGCTTCAGAGAGGGCATCATCTTCCTTCTAGGGCTGCTGCATTCAAACAGAATGTGGACTGTTCCAAAGATTCCAGCTGGGCGTGACTGCACTCTCAGCCATCCCTTGACAAATCTGAAGGGTCAATATGATTGCTACAGCAATCAACCATTCATTCATATTTCTGCTCAAGGTTGGACTGTCCCATATCTGAAATTTGATTGTTATTGAGCAATATTAAAGTAATTTCATGTTCAGAATTGAGTAACAGTCTTATTGAATTCCTGGGGCATTCCAAGCTTGTTATTATTGATTTTATGAGGTTGTATTTCAAAAATTCAAAGTTACATTCAATTGATCCGGGGCAAACAAACATTTATATGAATATTGAAAAAACCAAACAAGTCATGTAAACTGGCAGCTATGAAACATATGCAAAGGTAGAATGAGAATCCATCACTTGGCATCTTACACTCCCTCCTCTCTACTGATTATAACTACATTAAACTATCTTAATTGATTTCTCTTGAGATTTCAAATATGGTTGATTGCAAAACTGTGTTTCTATGTTTTTGTTTGTTTGTTTGTGTTGTTTAAGTAAGCTTCTTTTTGTTTGTGAGTAGTCAGTTGAGTTGTTTATTCGCAGTTCTTATTAACATTCTTTTTAATATGCAGGGATTTAAACTTTCTGATTAACTATTCAGTTCATTGGGTTTGCTAGCTATTTTAATTTTTACTTAGTTCTTTGGGATTGCTAGCTATTTGAATGAAGCACTTGGTGAAAGCTATATCTGTAATATTCACTTGCTTGTTGCCAGGTCATGTATTTTACTAATGCAACATTTCTTTGTAGAGAAGTGACAAAGGGTTTGATGAAGTACCAACCTGATATAATTGTAAGTGTTCATCCTCTAATGCAACATGTTCCGCTTCATATTCTGAAGTCGAGAGGTCTTCTTAGAAAGATATTATTCACCACTGTCATCACAGATTTGAGCACCTGTCACCCAACATGGTAGGTTATTGCATGAATTTTCTTGAGATGCAGTCTTAGGTAGAATATTTGTGACATTATTTGGCCCTTTGAAATATAATGTAATGGCTTTATGTATTACCTAGAGCAATTGTATTTTAGGCCATTTAAATACTAATTTCAGTATAGAATGGAATATTTTCTGCAGCCTTTAATACAGGAATACTGTCTTATTGCTCTTTTTGGTAGGTTCCATAAGCTTGTAACAAGATGCTACTGTCCAACCCCTGAGGTTGCAAGAAGAGCAGGAAAGGCAGGTTTACAACCTGGGCAAATACGTGTATATGGACTGCCAGTACGGCCATCGTTTTGCAAGGCTATTCGCCCAAAGGTTGGTCATTGTTTTATCTCATACAAAGATGTCATTAGTCAAGTTCTTAGAGATTCTGCAATTGGTTTTTTAATATATATTGAAGCTGTTCATATTTTACATATATCGTGCTTCAGGATGAACTTAGAAGGGACTTAGGAATGGATGAGGACTTACCTGCAGTCTTATTGATGGGAGGAGGAGAAGGCATGGGTCCTGTTGAGGCAACTTCTCGGGCCCTTGGAGAAACCCTATACAATAGGAAATTAGGAGACCCTGTTGGTCAACTTATTGTTATTTGTGGCCGCAATAGAAAGCTTGCCAACAAGCTGCAGTCCATTGAATGGAAGATGCCAGTGCAGGTATTCACCCATCAATTAGTCTTGAATTGTTTATTTTGTATTTTGGATTCAAATCCATACTTTTATTTTCTTGGATGCCTAGCAAATTTAGTTTTTGCTATAGATTTACTAAAGTGATGCCATTGTATATGGGCCAAAGTTTCATACTTTTAATGGCATTCTTTGCCAGTCACGTCAATATCTTATTTTAAATAATGCATTTCGAATTTTTTGTCGTTGATTATGGCCATTATGGAGTTCACAGTACATATTCTATTTCAGAATGACGGGATTCATACCTAGTATCTGGTCCAGATGTTTAGGTTCTTATAATGTAAACAAGGCTCAGATCCGTAGCTTCATTCCTTTTAAGATTTAGAAACAAACTCTGTATTAAAGTATGGTATATTCGGTTCCTTTTCAAAATTGACATGACAGAAAGTGATTCCTTCTCACTGGACATTTGTAACCCTTAAAATGATATATCAGTGCAATCTATGGTTTCCATTCAACTGAGTGAAAATTAACTATAACAATAAAATCAGCTATAACAGTGAAAGAAGCTCAAAATATTTGTTTTGAGGGGTTAGAACATGACAGTGCTTCAGAGTTGCAGGCAGTTGCTGAGTTTCCTTTGGAAAGGGATATCAAATGAGTGATAAAATGGTTGAAATTGAAAATGTTCTGTAACTTTTGCCTCTATAATCGCATAGCCAAGAAAAGCAGAAGTATAATTTGTTTGGGAGATGTTATAGCGGAAAATGTAGCTACGAAAGTAGCAAAGGGGATCATGAACCTGTTAAAATTACCCCCTCTCAGTCACTATTTTTATCTTCATGTCATATATATTTCTTCCTTTAACGACACTTGGGATTTGCCTTCACACTCCCGTAATACTATTGTGGCTTGTTCTACTCTCTAGTTCCATTGACCTACATTTTGATCACTTGTGGACATTAATAAAAGTATCATATCTTATCTTGCTTATATATAAACTTGGCTATTAAGAAGCATACCCCCTAAGAGTTCTCCAGCAATGCCCCTTACTTCACTACGAGGGATATTAATAATGGTATTAGAGCAGAGATCTACAAAGCCTACTTGAAAGCTACATGGGCTGAGCTAAAATAACCCTGTGATGTACCATGTGGTAGTCAGAGCAAGGTTACTTGGGAGCGGGAGCGGGAAGCAAAATTTTCAAAAGCTTCCGGTTAGGAAGCGTTCCGGAAGCGTTTTTTATATAATATATATTTTTTATATATTTTGATGCATATATGTCAACAAATGCATGTAGAATGTTGAATTAGTTATGGAAAGGATAAAAACACGAAATAAACAATAATACCATATAACATCATTCATCAATCATCAATCATTAATCATTTACTAGTGAATTCATCAACCATAGGTCCAGTATCCATGATTCCATAAGCTATAACATCAAGATTCAACCTTAAAGCTTCAAATTTTCAATATATAAACACTTTGTCATCACTAGTACTTGTAAGTTGTAACCAAAGTTACCAAGTAGCCAAACTATAGTGACATAGTCTATAACAGAGAACATCAACCATAAAATGAAAGTTGAAATTTGAAACAATTCTCGAAGCATCATATTCATTACCAAAGAGTTATAATATGCTTTTATGCAGTCAATCTCAATCATGCAAAGTTGCAAATAATGAACTTCAAATTCAAAGGTAGGTTCAACTTCAAACTTCAAACTTGAAATGCCATGTAATGTTTACAAAATATATGATAATAAATATAAAAGAGTCAATAGTGCAGAAACTTGAAAGTACTGTAAACAAGAAAATACAAGAAAAGTAGATTTTATGGATGCTTCCTCTTGCCATGGGAAATTTCCATTTTCTTTTCTCATGCTCTATGAACAATGGGAGTGGGATTATCATCCCCAGTAGCCACCAATGCTAAGCCACGTCCAAGACTCGACCTTGCACGACCCCCCCTCATTGATGCAGATGGAGGTCGTGAAGTTGAACCTCTAGGCAAAGATGGTGCATCTGGAAACAAGGTAGAAGATGGCAGCGGCATTGCTACTGCATGGTCATCCTCATCGCCCAAAATCTCTTCCTCCAAGCACTCTAAAGCTAAGGCTCCATCCTCCAAGTTATGCTCCTCTGGATTGTTGTCCCAAGTGACATATGATCTATCAGTTTTGGCACGCTCACAATAACGAGTCAACAACCTCAAGTTGTAATTTACACAAACCAAGCTTTCTGCTTGGTTTTCATTTATTCGCTTTCTTTTCACAGACTGGATGAAGCTATAGGTGCTCCAACACCTTTCTACAGAGGAACTATTAACCACCTGTGAAAGCACTCGGACAACCAATTTATTCAAGCGTTGGCACGTTGAGCCATACATGTTCCACCATTCGAAAGGAGGCGCCCTATCTCGATCTTTGATTGCATGCAAAGTACCAAATGGACCAACTTCACTGAGGAATTTGCTTAATACACTGCGCAATAAGTGAAAAATGGAGTGTGGAGGAGGGCTTTATCCCTCAAAGTCCTATTCCTCCCCTCCAAAACCCCAACCGTGGACCCCACCAACTCGAAATCCTCTTCAATTCCGCCGGTTGACGCGAAGCGTCCAAGGAAGCAACGGGAAGCGCTGAAGGAAGCAACAAGAAAGGTTTTTAATGCGTACGGAAACGCTAGGAAGCGAACAGGGAAGCGCTTGGGGAAGCGGAGCAAAGTGATCGGGAAGCGAAGCTTCCGATCGCTTCCTCAACTCTTCCTCAGAGTGGCAGGAAGCGTTGAAAATTCCCCGGAAGCGAGCTTCTGGAGCGGGAGCGAGGCGGGGGGGAGCGCTTCCCCGCAACCTACAGTCAGAGTGCCATAGGTATTCGTAAGAAAAGGGACATGCCCATATTGTCCAAAAGGATACTACTACTACTACTACTAAATTAATAATAATAATAATAATTGTGAATGATACAATGGATGAATGCTATTCAGTCAAGAAGGCCAGAATATATATATATATATATATATATATATATATATATATATAGATTACGTAAGAGACACTAGTGACTACTGTACTAATAGACACAGCCCTTGATAATATTAATTAAGCAGAATGTTCTGGGCTTTGGAAGGAAGACCTTGATATATCACCAACCATGCAAAGACCCGGATCTTATAGGAAACTCTAATCGACCAGACACCATACAGCCGTCGAACCCATTGACTCTCAACATCCATAGAAACCCACCGGGCATTAAGGACAGGACCTAACTCATGCCGTTGATGCAGGATGGAGTAGAGTTCACGAGACCGAAACTCCACTCCTAGGCTCTCCAAAAGGGACATGCCATGTTAATATTCATCTTAAAAGCCCACTGATTTCCATAAAAGAGGGTTGGTTTGCAAAAGACAAAGCAAACTCCTGAGCTACGGTATGCCAGTTTTTCCAAGAACGAGTGCTGAAGTCCCAAATATTCCTCCATAGGAAAATGTTCTTTCTGCTATGAGGTCTTTCTGATGGCCTTTGCCCTTGTTGCTCGAGGTCAGAGTCAGTGAAGCATATTTTATGGGAATGCTCTTTTGCTCGTTCTTGTTGGGCTCAGGTTCAATCTTAGCTGGCAGACATTCTACAGGGATATTTGCATTGGTGTGTGGTTTTGTTGGGCGATTCCAAATCGGTGATTTGGGGTTCCCTGTTTGGTATTTGGCATAGTCTGAGAGTTTCTGCTTTATATACTATTTGGAAGTTACGCTTCAAGTATGTTTTCGATAATGAGGTTAGTTCATCAGATTCTTTTTCTCAATTATGGTGTGATGAGGTACGTATGCAATTCCTAGCCAAAGGAGATCTGCTGATTAAGGATGCCAAATTGTTAGATCCGATCTCCTATTCAGATTATATAGCTGTTTTAGTTGCTCTTAGGAAGAGGATATGAGGTTCTCTGTATATACTATATACCCTTCCTTTTTTATTTTCTTTTCAGTTGCTGGTGTAAATATTTTCTGTATATACAAGAAGTATCTTTTACAAAAAATACTAAGCAGAATGTTAATGATTAGATATCTCACATGACCTCTCGTTTAGGAAGGCTTTGTCATTGAAGCACTTGGGGAAACAAGACGAAAAGATCATTGAAGCTCAAAGCAATATTGATGCTTTCTAGAAGCATCAATCCATCCTAGATTGATTTTTATAAGGATTATCCATTGATAAAACTCTCGAATGGAACTTCTCTATGACTCCATGTATGTCTTCAGAAAGAAATTGTATTCGAATGTAAAGAAAGTGTCATCTTTGTTCAGAGCAATGGAAATAAGTTGTTTGATTAGAGTGACAACTCTTGTGACTAGGATGATGATGGGGTTTTATTGAAAATGTCGTCTTCTTAATCTCCACTTTAAGATACTCATGATTCACCTTAAGTTGTGTATTAATATCTTCATTAGATACTGTTACAGCATGAACTAGCAGGTATAGTTAAAGCCCCAAAGAACACAGCTAGCCCAACAATAACTTAGAGGTGTTGCCCACTGTCAAGAAATACAAGTTTATTGCTATTTTAAGGCTGTTCGTGGGTTATTTGTACCCAGAACCTATAAAATGATTCTCAGATATCATCTAAGTTTGCCCAGAATTTGCCCAGCATTGAAAATCTTCCCTTTTTGCTGCTGTTCATCACTTTTTTAAGGCTGCAACGTGCCCAGAAGACTGTCCAGAATGAGGAACATGGTCGTTTCAACCCTCAAAACTACTCAGAAAGTGTATAGACCTGCTCAGAATTATGAATGAGGATGCTCAGAATGCTTGTTTTACTGCACAGGACGCCCTAGCACTGCTTAGAATCATGATCACTACTGTCATGAGTTCTGAAAAGTGCCCAGAAGTGAGTTTCTGAGGCTTCTCCTTGCTGGTTTCACCGTAGGGCTGTTATTGCTGATCTAGGGCACACAATGCACCCAGATTTGAAAAATGACCTCTTTTATCACTGTTAGGAGGCTGGATTGGGTTCAAACTTGCTCTAGAATGGTGACAATTTCCCTTCATGCTAAGAAGACCTAAGAATGAGCCCAACATTCCTCTGAAAAACTAAGGTGAACACTCTATGCAGATAGGGGGTAACAGATACTATTAAAGTTTAGAATGCTACAACCATTACGATAGTCTCCATGGAAAATGGTGGGTGTTGCCGCCGGATATGCACCTCGGGAAAATGTTAGCATGGCAGAAATCTTCAAGTCACTGGGTACGTCCTTGGGGGCAAGTCTTGAGTCAAGTGTTGTCACTTGATACTTGACTCCTCCGTGTAGGCCAACTCCTAGCGAAGCCAAAGGGGGTGGTCCCTATTAAAATAACTAAGGCTATTAAGGAGGATTTAGTTATTAAGATGAAGTTAAATTATCTAGGAGTTTAGAATCAAATTTACTGAACAAGAGATTGCAAACATGAATTAAAATGACAGCATAAGACAAATTAATCCATCTAACAAATTGATGCACTTGATTGAAAAATGGTGCCAAATGGAGTCACAAAAATATTGGAGTGCCGCTGTGTCGTGAAAGTGTTGCAGTTGTCTCGTAGGTCAGTTTTAGTTATGATTATTAGATGTGTGTATTAGGGAGTGGGTTAATTCTTGGTTTGGCCCAAAGCCACCTTATTTCTCCGAACTGGGTGCTTATTGCAACAGTATCAACTTTCAAGGTGTCCAATGGGGCGAGGCATGACCTGCTTAAAGCACCCCCTAACTCTATGATCTGTTCAACGCGACCTCCTGAGTTCTTTGAAACACATTACTTTCAGATTTCCCTATTAATCTAGTCACTTAGCTCCAGGGTAATTTTTAAGTATTTTAATAGTTTACTTAAGTATAGTATTCTAGGCGATTATTTTGGATTGAAAAAAACATATATATAGATAGGTAGGCGAATATTATATATGAAACATAGAATTTACTACTGAAACTTGTAAATTTTGGCGAATATTATGATAAAAAAACATATTTTATGTAAATATAGGCGATAATAGAGACTAAAAATTACCAAATAACGAATTTATTTTTTGAAAAAAAACCCAAAAATAGTCAATTGGCGAAATTTCGCCCCTAAAAATTTCCTTGCTTAGCTCCCTATTTGATGTGATCAACTGGTCGGACGAACCGCAGAGATCCAGAGCATACGAGGTGACTAAGCCTTAGTTCGTTTTAACACTTAGATTGAAGTTATTATTAAAAGGCTGAGAATCTCTTTTCACCTATCAGGGATAAACCCTTTCAGTCTACTTCAGGAATACACAACCCAATTTATTCATTTAAGATGAAAAATTGTAACAAGTAAATTGTAAGATTGTTAAATTGGTAAATTTTTTAACGGTTGAGAATCTCTTTTCCCTTTCTGTACTTTGGGAATGCACAACCGGCTTTAATCTTTGAGTTTGTTAATTGTGAAGGTAAAGTATAAGATTGTAAAAATAAAGACTGTGAAAGTAAAAAACTGTTTTGTTAATTGTGAAGGTAAAGTATAAGGTTGTAAAAAGAAAGACTGTGAAAGTAAAAAAATGTTTTCACTTACTACACTGAGTCTTTTCCCTTTCGGTACTTTGGGAAAAGCACAGTGGGTTAGTATTTCATTTACAATAAGCCAAAAAGGGAAACAATAAAGCAGTTAATCTACTCTAACAAAACAAGCAAAAGAAAAAACTAAGCTAAAAGAAAACCAAACACACAAGACTGCTACGGGCTCCCCCTGAGGGGGAGTGGGGGTTTTTTGGGCGTTGGGTAGCTCACTTGCTTTATTTTTTACAATATTTACAAAAGAAGTACCCCTTGATCCTTATAAACTTGGATCCAAGGGCTTACAGCATTAGAAATTGATAAGACGAAGATAGGAGGTCTTTGGGGCCCCGAATGGCTTGATTTCAAAGATATTTTGCTAGAGTATCTCTCTAATCTTTCATCAAATCTGCAAAACCAGCAAAGAAACTATGTCAGAAAATGATGGTACAAACAAATAAAAGATAAAATTTTTAGAATTTTGGTACTTGGAAAAATATTGGAAATTTTTTTAAATAAAGTACCAACATAGCTAGCTTAGATCTATTGTAAAAATGAAGCTACTGAAGCACTTTTCAGATCTAGTTATTTAACATGCCAAAACAAAATAGATCTGAAAAGATAAGGCTTTGCAAACTAGATCTACTGATTTAGACTTGTTATCACATCCATAGGAGCCGAGCTACCATGATTGCAGAGCAGTTCTTTGTAATTTTCTGAGCTAGGCCTTTACACAGTTTTGATGAGATCAGCCTATGATGAGCAGTATTGTTGATGATCACTCACATATCAGAGCAGCCCCAGATCAGACATGCAGTGAACCTTATGCCAAGACTGAGCCTCATGACCTCAGATTTGATGACTGAAGTGACCTTTTAGCCCATACAGAGCAGTGCAGTGCCCAGAGCTTCAGCAGCAGTGTTTTCAGTAGTTATAGATGGTCTAGGTAGCAAGTACAGGTATATGGCCCAGCAGGTATATGATGTGCATTGGTTTTGATTATCTTGCTCTTTTGGTCATTTTAGTAGCTGGACTTAGTATCTAGTGGTCATGATTTGGCAGTATATATATACATGAAATAAATATGGTTGTTATTGATTATCTAAATGATCTTATTACTAAGAATTAGAAACTCTCGTATTATACTCGTTGGTTTTACCCTCTTAGGAGTGTGGACATGATCATTCCCACCTTTATTGGCTTGCTCGCTTAGGCATCACCCTCACTTTCCCCATCCATCCGTTATCTTTCCCATTTTTGGTTGTCACCCTGATTTACACCTTAGCCTGTGATATGGAGGACCTCCCCACTTTTGCCTCTATGTTGGATAACATCCCTATTAGTTTGTGTCTCGGCTCTGAGTTGGCAACAGAACTTACCCTTTGGTGAGTTGGATTTGATCCCTTGATCACTCTAGTTGGTTGCCCTGATGTTTGCTCTTGATTGTGGAGAATCCCCCTAGTTGCTTGAGTTGTGTTGGCTAAAACTTGAAGCAAATTGTACCACCATCATTACATGTGGAAACTATTGTTATATCTCTTGTGAAAGCCCATGGAAATACTTTCAAATTGTGCTTCTCAGCACAATGAAAAAGGGATGTGAAATTAAATGAACTGAAATGTAAATGCACCTCGGATGAAAGCTGCGATTAGTTGTGCTTCTAAGCACATGCAAAATCCCAGAGGGGTCCTAAAGGCCTAAAAAGCAGTGGTCAAATGTATGCCAAATCCAAAGACTGCTGGCCAGGAAATTAAATGTAATGATTAAATTCCTCACGGAACCTACGGGTTGTGATGTGAGATGGAGTAAGGGACAGCTAATTCTAAGTGTCCCTTAGAACCTCAAATTACGGTTAGCCGGGCACCCAGTCATGGCGGTTCTAGAAAAGATCCTCACGGAGCTGGATTCAGCTTGGATGTGAGTTGTAGTCATTTGCCAAGGTTGAATAAGCACCCCTCTGAACAACTTATTCCATTTGTGAGACACTGCCATTCCCTGTGTGTTTATTATCCGACATATGTTTAAGTGTGTATTCCCTTTCCCTTATCCAAAGTAACACAATGTTGAGTCAGTCAAGTCATCCCCTTATCCTAGCCTTGCATTCTTCACCTTCACCCTTTGCTAGCAAAATGTTCATGTCTACAAAATGAGTATATCCTTGAGGTTCTATTTTGAGTAAGTTATTATTTAAACTTGTAATTAATATAATTATTTATTAACTGTCAGTGAAATGATGCTTAATACTTTAAGTCTTGCTATTAAAATTGATTAAAAGAGCATGCCTTAACCATTTGCACTTGCAGCATTAGGTTTTTCTAGCCTGGTAATATTTTGATGAATGTACCTTGTAGATCTTACCTCAAATGCTTGTGGCTTCCAAGTACATCGATGATCCTTGCATTTAGTTACAATTCCAAGCTAGATCCAAGTGATTCCAACAAAACGTCCTAGCCCAAGGAGGAAAAATGTCCTCTTTCACCTGCAAAACAAACTACATACATGAGATTTGATCCACAGATAAAATAAGATCTATGCACGACATATCAAAAGAAGCAAATCAATGGACAAAGCACAACTGAAAAACTCCCTTCAAGATGAAAACGTCATGCCCAAGGAGGATGTGGGAAACCCCTGCAATCTTTCCTTAAGGCAATTCGCACCCCTGCAGCAAATGAATTCGACCTCCCTCTGTAGCTGTTGAAAGTCACCTGTAAACAACTTGGATGTCTAAAGCAAAAGATGTCTAATCATGTACAAGAACATTCATCAAAGC
Organism: Larix kaempferi; assembly: GCA_027924585.1. Lineage (NCBI taxonomy): Eukaryota > Viridiplantae > Streptophyta > Pinopsida > Pinales > Pinaceae > Larix > Larix kaempferi. The sequence continues at coordinate 3,746,521 of BSBM01000254.1, forward strand.
ATGAGAAGCAGATCTGCAAAATAATATTTTATTCCAGTATTTCCAAAGCCCAAAGGTGCCTTTACAATGAGGGGGTCTCTTCCTTAAATAGGAAAGAGAGAGACCAAAACCCTAACCACTTTATGAACGAGTGGTTGAGATCAAAAGATAAATACAATATAATCAACGACTATGATGAGCCGATACAATATCACATGGATCAACTCACTAAAAGGGGGTGCGCACTCACTAAGGAGGCCCTAGGGGGGGCCGCACCACATAAAAGATGACTAGGACAAGTAATAGGAGCACATGGTGGGGCTAGGAGGTTTTATTATCCTTCACTAGCATCACCCCATGGCACAATGATATAAAATGACTCAATAACATGCCAAAATGACCATATGACCAAATCGTGGCCCCCCTCAATGAGAGAATAATACATCAAATAACAACCCGGAGAGTGTATGGAATCTACTGACTGATGAAAGTTGAGCTGCAAGGTGTGGGATGTATCACAAGTGACCTCTGAACAAACCTCATGCCAATGCCTTGCCTCATTTGCCCAAATCGAATTCCTTAGTGAGATTTTTATCCCATTTTTATTCCACAAAAATCCTCAGGAAAAACATCAAAATGCCTGTCTCTCTTTGCCTGGTGTCCCGGACACAAATCTGACTGTACCAACATGTCTGGAGATGGGGTAATATGGTAATAACAAGTGACTGGACCCCCCATCTACTCTATAGCGCCCTAGCAAAACGTGATAGATCAATGCAACTGCTGGACAAGCCAATTCTGCATGGCGAAACTAGAGAAAAGTGGAAATTTGACTATATCATCATTGGGAGTGCCTGCAACTGATAACTGAGTGTCTCAATGGACTCAGAAGGTCCAAATCTACTAGAGATGAGTACCCATACACCCTGTGGCTACCTGAATAATCATCTGTGGTCTCACCCATACTCGGACAATATAAAAATAATGGCCCTGAAAATAATAATATCCATAAAAAATTACATCAACCATCATATGAAACCTATATCTAATGTATGAAACCAACATAGGTGCATCAAAGGACCATAGATTATCATCCTCAAACATCACCGGTCCAACTCATCACGGATCCCATGGTTGACTTGGTCAAACTAGGTTTGATTAGGTCAAAACTGATCAAAATATGACCTAGGCTAGAAAAGCCTGCTGCTGCAAGTGCAAATGGTTAAGGCATGCTCTTTTAATCATTCTAATAGCAAGTCTTAAAGTATTAAGTATCATTTCACTGGCAGTTTAATTCAATAATTATATCAAGTACAAGTTTAAATATTCATTTACTCAAAATAGAACCTCAAGGATATACTCATTTTGTAGACATGAACATTTTGCTAGCAAAGGGTGAGGGTGAAGAAAGCAAGGCTAGGATAAGGGGATGACTTGACTGACTCAACACTGTGATACTTTGGATAAGGGAAAGGGAATACGCACTTAAGCATATGTTGGATAATAAACACACAGGGAATGGCAGTGTCTCACAAATGGAATAAGTTGTTTAGAGAGATGCTTATTCAACCTTGGAAAATGTCTGCAGCTCACATCTAAGCTAAAACAACTCCGTGAGGATCTTTTCTAGAACCGCCATGACTGAGTGCTCGACTAACAGTAACGTGAGGTTCTAGGAGACACTTAGAATTAGCTGTCCCTTACTCCATCTCACATTACAACCCGTAGGCTCTGTGAGGAATTTAATCATTACATTTAGTTTTCTGGCCAACAGTCTTTTGATTTGGCATATATTTAACCATTGCTTTTTAGGCCTTTAGGACCCTTTTGGGGATTTTGCATGTGCTTAGAAGCACAACTAATTGCAGCTTGCATCTAGGGTGTTTTTTATTTATTTTAGTTTCCATAGCCCTTTTTCATTGTGCTAAGAAGCACGGTTTTATTTGTTTCCATGGGCTTGCACAAAAGATAATATAATAGTTTCCAAATGCATGTTATGATGGTAGTACAATTTGCTTCAGGTTTTAACCAACACAACTCAAGCAACTAGGGGGATTCTCCACAATCAAGACCAAACATCAGGGCAACCGACTAGAGTGATCAAGGTATCAAATCCAACTCACCAAAGGGTAAGTTCCGTTACCAACTTAGTGCCGAGACACAAACTAACAGGGATGCTATCCAACATAGAGGCAAAAGTGGGGAGGTCTTCCATATCACAGGCTGAGGTGTAAGTCAGGGTGAAAACCAATAATGAGAAAGATAACGGTTGGATGGGGAAAGTGAAGGTGATGCCTAAGCTAGCAAAGTCATAAAAGGTGGGAATGAACACGTCCACACTCCTAAGAGGGCAAAACCAATGAGTATAAAACGAGAGCTTCTAATTCTGAGTAATAAGACCATTTAGATAATCAATAACAACCATATTCCAATCGTACATATATATACTGCCAGATCATGACACTAGATACTAAATCAAGCTACTAAGATGACCAACTGAGCAAGATAATCAAAACCAATGCACACCATATACCTGTACGTGCTATCCGAACCATCACTAATCACTGAAACACTGCTGCTGATGTTCTGGGTACTGCACTGCTCTGTATGGAATAAAAGGTCATCTCGGTCATTAAATCTGAGGTCATGAGGCTTAGTCTTGGCATAAGGTTCACTGCTTTCTGATCTGGGGCTGCTCTGATATGTGAGTGATCATGAAGAATACTGCTCATCATAGGCTGATCTCATGAAAACTGTGTAAAGGCCTGGCTCAAAAATATACAATGAACTGCTCTGCAATCATGGTATCCTGGCTACTATGGGCGTGATAACAGGTACTTTCTTTCAACTTCTTTGTCTAGCTTAACCTGAGTGTTCTCTGATGCAGGTACCCCTACATAAGTCCAATCCATTTGGATGTGCCCTCCCAAAGTTGCAGCCCACTTTCTTGACAAAAGCATACCCCACGTATTTGGCACGTCAATGACTAATACATCCATATCTAAATGGATTCCTAGATACTGTGCTAATCTTACTTCAAGGTTTGTGATTATCCCTACAACTTTGATTTCTCTTGCATCCATGGCACAAACATTGTGGTATGGCCTTGTGATTTTCAAACCTAACTAATCCATAACCTTCAAGGTGATAATATTGGATGATGCTCCTGAGTCTAACATGCAGTTGTGAAGATAGAAGTCATTTACCAATAATGAAACATAGAAGGGTGGATGATCTTCCCTTCTTGGATCCATACTATTCAAGATAACCATAGCATCTCTAAAAGTGTTTATCTCTTCCACAACTTTCCCCTTAGATTTATCCAGAATCTCATTTTCAGGTGGATCTTTAGTTTTAGGATGATTATCATAAATCTTATCTTGAGGATTATCTAAGGCTTTCAAGAACTTATCTTTCTATTATGAGATTTTAAGCATATCAGTCACAGGAACATTTAATTTAGCATGTGTTAACCAATCACCCATATCAATGCTCAATTTATTTACTATGGGAGGATTTGTTACCTTTGGAATGTACTACTTTGCTTTGGATGGGGTAGGATTGTCTCTTTTTTGATAAGTTGCTCCCTTGAATTTGGCATTAAACATTTCCTGGACTTGGTCTGGTGTAGGCTTTCCTCCATAATTTTGAGTGATGAAATCCTTTTCTTGACTATATGCTACAGCTTGTTGCCAATGTTGATCTGACAAAGGGTAGGTATGGCCTACAGTGTTGATATAATCAGGCTCTCTTGAAGGTGCTTCATGGCTACTTGTTTCTGGTAAACCATGTTTCTTGATGTGACAGGCACTATAGCAAGTGGATTCCTCATGGAAATCTTTACAAGGTCTGCAAAAAGGAGTTTCTTCTTCAACCATGTTGGCTTAATCTAACTGGTTGGGTGGCCTCTCCTCATAAGGAGGAGCCTTCTTCTGCCATCTATCCTGGTTTCCTTTGGGGGGAAACCTTTGTAATTGAGAGAGCTGGGCAACATGTGTCTTTTCCATATTAACAAACCTATTTTGCATGACAGTCATTTGAGCAGTTTGGTTTGCTACTAAGGTTTTTATAGTATCAGTCATCTCTTTCATTGCATCTTTTGAGGAATCCTTAGCTTCAGTTTCAATAGCTTTTCCTTTATCCTGATGTTTGGGGACAACATGCATTCCTCTTGTAAAGCTAGGTAAATTAGATTTCCCTGATGATTGCATGTTTTCATCAATTTTAACAGCTAGATCCTGGGCAACTTTTAGAGTTTCAGGATCTTTGTCTCTTAGCATGAATTTCAGTTCACCACTTAAAGCTTCCATGTAATAGACAAGGATGGACTTGTCTGGGGGTTTGAAGTCAGCATGAATGTTGGCAACTATAGTTCTGAACTTTTTGTTGAACTCCTCCATGGATTCATTCTCATTTCTCTTAATTGAATGGAGGGCATTTAGCTGATAATGAGGCTCTTTCTTATCACCCCATCTTTCCAAGAAGCCCTTTTTAAAAGCGTCATATGTTGAATAACTGTTGTCATTTAGGCCTGTAAACCAATCATAAGCATCTTCATTTAAAGATAAGGCAAAAGGCCTCATGTAAACATCTTCCTGCTTTTGAGTGACTGTCTGGCACCATACTAGGTTTCTTGAAAATCTGGTGAGGTGAGCTGTGGCAACAATGGCATTATTGCCTTGGAACATCGACAACTTCTCAATAGCCTTGTCAGGTAAGTCGTGTGGATAACCTGCTATCTGAGTGAAGCCAAGGGGTTTGAAATTTTTTTCCATTGGACCTAAGAAATTATTACTAAGGTTATTGTTTTCAAATAAGTTATGGATGTCTTCAACAGACTCGACTCCTAAGTTTTCAAGGGTCCTCCGAGAAGCAAGCCTGGCCTGTCTCCTTCTGTAAACCCTTTCAGGTTCAGGAATGAAAATCAAATAATAAACCCTAGAGAATTTTTATAATTTTTATAGTTAGGGTTTGAGCAGAAAATTCAAATGGCCAATGGTTTAGAATCTCAAACAAGAGATCTAGTGTAGATCTTACCCGAAAAATCTTGTAATTGCCTTGAAAGTGATGATTTACCTCTACTCGATCAATTTGAGACGATTTGACAGTGTATCCAAGTGAAATCGATTTGCCCAAGGAAGCCAATGCATTCCTCTCGCTTGGACAAGCAAACTACAAAAGTAAGATTAGATGTTCAGTAGAAAAAGACTATAACAACAAGAGAAATATCAAGAAGCATATCAATGATCACAGATACAATTGAAAACCCCCTGATACAAAGCCACTTCAAAGTGAAGTGAGTTGAGGAGCCCTTGCAAAAACGCCCAAGTTGAAATCGCTCTCCTGCAATAAAACAATGTTTCCACAAAAATATTTTGGATCCACAGAAATATCTCAAATGCTAGGAAAGATAAACTTTACAATCTCCATTCAAGAACAATCCAAAAAGAAAATCCAAGAGTCTCTACAAAATTTCTCTTTATTCTAAAAATTCCAAGAGCCAAAGTTCACTTTACAATGAGGGGGGTCTCTTCCTTAAATAGGAATGAGAGAGACCAAAACCCTAACCACCTTTTGAATGAGTGGTTGAGATTAAAAGATATAACAATGACAATCAACGGCTAAGATGAGTCGACAATACAATACATGGATCAACTCACAAAATAGAGGGGGTGCACTCACTAAGACGCCTTAGGGGGACACACCACATGGCAAGTGACTAGAACTCATGACATAAGCACATGGTGGGGTTAGGAGGTGTAACATGTCCTTCTCTAGCATGACCCCATGGCACAATAACATATGATAACTCAAGATAATATCATACTGTGACCATATGACCAAATTGTGGCCCCTTAATGACATAATAAAATCCCCAAATAATAGCTCGGAGTATGTGTGGACCCCACTGAATGCTGCAAGCGGTTGATGTATTTGTAACTTCGGAACGTATTCACTTGTATATTGCATTTGTATTTTATTATTGTACCTCCGATGAAGATGTTTATTCCTCCGGTCAGAGAAGTCATTATTGTACTTGGGTCATGTAAAGTCATTGAGGTCAATCCTCCCATGTATGTCGGGGCATTAGATCCTAGAGTTAAGTTATTAATGGGTTATTAGACTCTCCTAGAGAAGTCGGCCCAGTCAGTTACACTTAGGGGTCGACCTGTTTGGGGTTAAGGCTAAGTGAAAGGTAAAGTATAAATAGAGAGGGTGCTCCTCTTATTTGATCATTCACACACTCACTCACTTCGCATTAGTGAGAGAGAGGAGGAGTTCGAACAAGTGAAGAAGAGGAAGCTGCTGGAGACCATCTATTTGTTTTGGGGTTTTGTCTTATTGCTCATTCTATCTCTAGGAAGTTGCAGGGTTTTCTCCTTTATGGTTTCCCTGGTGAAATGCTTTGTGTCTCTTGTCTCTTGTGTTTGATTTGCTGTGCATGTTATTCTCTCAGTTAAGATCCTAGATCATATTGAATTAAATGATGAAAAACTAACACAAGCCGTTTCACAAAAATCCTTTGAACAAACCTCATGCCAATTCTTTGCCTCAATTGCCAAAATCGATTTCCTTAGTAGCCAGTTCTTCCATTTTTTATCCTCAGAAAATCACCTGTAAAATAATAAAATGCCTGTATCTCTTTGTCTGGTGCCCCGTGCACAAATCTGACTACATTGAAATGTCTGGGAGCATGGTAATATGGTAATAACGAGTGGTTGGACCCCATACTTCCTCTGTAGCGCCCTAGGTGAACCAAAATAATCTCAAAATGTGCTGACAGGCCATTTTATATGGCAAATATGCAATAACTGAATAAAATGATAATTTGACCATAAACTCATCTGAAAGTGCCCGAAATTGATATCTGAGTAAGCCAATGGAATCTGAAGGCCCAAATGTAGTAGAGATGAGTACTCATACACCATGTGACCACCTGGATAATCATCTGTAAGCTCAACCATCACCGGACAATAAAAATAATGGTCTGTAAATAATAATAATAATAAAAATCCATCAAACCATCTCATAAAACCTATGTCTGATGCATGGAACCGTCAAGTGGGCACCATAGGACCACAAAAACAATCAATCTCGAACATCATTGGTCCAACTCATCTCGGATCCTGCGGTTGACTTGGTCAAACTGGGTTGACCAGGTCAAAACTGATCAAAATAATGACCCAGGCTCAAACTGACTGATGCTATAAGTGCAAATGGATAAGATATGCTTCTTTAATTATTTCAATAGCAAGACTAAAGTACAAAGTAGCATTTCACTGGCGTTTAAGCAATAATACATCAAATATAAGTTTAGATTAAAACAATCAATTACTAAGAGAAACGTGACCATTTTGCTAGAAATGGGTGAAGGTGGAAAAGACAAGGCTAGGCTAAGGGAATGACTTTATGATCTTCAACACTGCGACACTTTGGATAATGGAAAAAGGGAAAATCACCTAAGCATATGTTGGACTAAAAATACACAAGGAATGGCGGTGTCTCACAAATGGAATAAGTTGATTTGAGGAGTGCCTATTCAACTTTAGCAAATGTCTACAGCTCACATCCAAGCTTGAACTAGCTCTGTGAGGATCTTTTCTAGAACCACTGTGACTGGGTGCACAACTAACCGTAACTTAAGGTTCTAGAGGACACTTAGAATTAATTGTCCCTTACTCCATCTCACATCCCAACTTGTAGGATCCGTGAGGAATAAATCATTACATTTTAATTATGCCCAGTAGTCTTTAGATTTAACGTTTATTTAACCACTGCTTTTTTTAGGCCTTATGACCCTTAGGATTTCGTATGTGCTTAGAAGCACAACTAATTGTAGCTTTTATCCAGGGTGCTTTACATTTCATTTCATAGCCCTTTTTCATTGTGCTTAAAAAGCATAGTTTTAATTTATAACCATGGGCTTGCATAGAAGATATAACAATGAGTCACATATGCATGTAATGATGGTAGTACAATTTGTTTCAAGTTTAGCCGATACTACTCAGGCAACGAGGGGGATCATCCACAATCATGACCAAACATTGGGGGCGACCGACCAAAGAGGTCAAGGCTTCAAATCCAACTCACCTAAGCTCAGGAACCAACACCAGCGGGTTCTCCTGGCCTAGAAGGATAAAGGCTTCGGTAAGTTCTGTTGCACAACTCAGAGCCGAGACACAAAACAATAGGGAGTCTATCCGACATAGAGGCATAAGTGGGGAAGTCCTCCATATCACAGGCTGAAGTGTAAGTCAGGGTAAAACCAAGTACGGAAGAGAACAGATGGATGGGGAAAGGTGACAGGTGATGCCATAACTAGCAATCCATAAATGGTGGTAATGACCAAGTCCATACTACTTAAGAGGGTAAGACCAACGAGTATACACAAGATATTCTGACTCCAAGTAATTAGACCACTTTAATTCCAAACAGTCCACCAATAACCATATCCATATATATAATATCGCCAGATCATGACTACTAGATACCTAGTCAAGCTACTAAGATAAGTAAAAGAGAACAATAAGGGTATCCAATGCAAAACCATATACCTGCTGGGTCATATACCTGTATCCATCATCTGAACCATCCACTGTCACTGGAACATTGTTGCTGCAAAACTCTGGGCACTATCACATTGCTCTGTATGGAAGGAAATGGCCACCTCAGTCATCAAATCTGAGGTCATGAGGCTCAGTCATGGCATAAGGCTGTAATGTCTGCTCTGGGGATGTTGAAAACATGAGTGATCATAGAATAACTCTCATCAACTGCCGATCTCAGGTGTCTCATAGTAAAGGATTGGCTGAGAAAAGTACTGGAATCTGGTCTGAAGAAATGGTAGCCCCGACTACTATGAATGTGATAATAGGTCCACCACTATATGATTCTTCAAGACCTAGTAGTATTGCTTCTAGACCTTTTAGTGACAAATACTTTGAAGAGGAAGTCAATGAAGTTTTCCTGCCATTCACAAAAGAACCAAAGGCTAGTATGGATCAGCCTGAGCCAGAACTCGACACTGTTTGGGATGAAGAAGCCATCGAAGACATAATCAGTGAAAGCCCTCTTGAACAAGATACGATTATTCCATATCCTCATGATGTTGATAATGAAGATTGGGTCAACCCCTTTGCTCTTACATTTGACGATGAAGTACCTCAAGATGTGGGTCCTTTTACCATCATAGACCATCATGATATGCAGGTATTCCGATATGACCAAGGGGTTGAAGACTTCGAAAGGCTTATCCTTGATGGGACTCCTATGTGCTTAGATCTTTTCTGCATATCTAGTATCAAGGATAGCGAAGCATGTTATACAGGGGATTCTCTCGCAGTTATTCAGAGCCCGGATTATCATTCCCAATTGTGTTCCTCGAGCAGTATTCAAGAAGTTGTTCACCTTTTTCTGTTCAGTATCGGTAACTTTCCAACAATGCATTTCAATAAAACTGATACAGGTATGACGTTCTTCTCACATTGTCAGGATTTCTATTGTTTATCTTTTCGTTTGAAATGTGAAGGCATAGATTATGTGGCTGACAATTTCAAAGTTTTAAAGATTATTGGGGGTACTAACATGATTATTATAAAGATGAACAATATGCTTGTGTCTCCAAAGAATTTTTTAAGCAGGTGCAAGGACAGGTGGCAGCTGACATATGAAAATTCGCAAGGTCCAACCCTACTAATGGCTTCCCAAGTTCAGAATCAGTCGACCAATTTCAGGCAATTTTTTACTCAATGCAGATGTATGATGGAGATGGCCCATACATAAGTCTAGTAGAAGGGTGGATAAATGAAGCTTGTCGAAGCAATCCTTCTCCATGGCAACGATATCAAAGCTTCCAGGTGCCCATAGTCACCCAACCTTCATCTCCTATCCTGATGGAGACCTTGGTACGTATCTGCTTTGTGATTGATGAGATCTTATCATGGATTCTCTCTAAAGACAAAGGTAAAGGATCAAGTATGAATTGCTTACTCAAATGGTTACATTGGTGGTGTGATTTCACTTAACCCTTCCTGATTCTTATGTTTAGAATAGTAGGCTTAGTTTCATTTGAGTTAGGCTTATATTGTTACCCATGCATTGCATTTGTGGTTCTTTATGTCTATATAGGTTACTCGATTGTTATTCAGTTTATTTTCATATTTTTATGATGAGCAAGGCAGGACGGAAGTGTCCGCCTCAGGGTATTTTGATGTCCTTGGTAATTTGATGTGTGTGTAGGTCTACTGGTACCTAGATGATTCATCAATTCTCAAGCACCCTCGGGAGGAGCACTCGTCCCGCAGTTGGAGCTAGTGTTACGTGGTACCAATACCAACGCACCTTCAGCTGTGCCCCAGGGAGAGAGGGTCACTTTTTCTAACTACAAGGGGTGTTTTTTAGCATTTTCTGAGTGGAGGTTATGGCCAGACCCTTTGGTTCTTCTCCTTGGAGTACTATGGCTTAGTGGCATTGCTGACTGCCTCATGAAAGGGCTTGAGGCCCTGACGTTGGTGTTCGGGGCTCATAGGGGTGGGTCACTGGGTCACATGACCCCCCACCTTGTTTTATCATTCCAATGACATTTCTCTCAGCATTGAGGCTTGTCTCTCTTCCAGGCCACCATCCACACCCTCCTGGTCCCTTTGCACTCCAATGCCCTCTCCTTGGGCTCCTAGTCATGATGACGTCATCCTTGTACCAAGCCTAGATTGCTTGATATGGGGGAGGGGCGTTGAGGGATTTTCACCACTGTTGGGGTTAGATGGGGCATGACACTCCCCCTCGCCACTCCAGCCTTCAGTTCAGAGTGATTTGCTCATTTTTAACTATTTTAGTCATTTTTGGGTAAACTATGGGGAAAGTGCTCCAAGTTACCCACATATTTGATTATTTTATGTTATAATTTTAAGTTGACATGTTTTAATTTTAAATTGACATTTTAAAGCATGTAGGCTCTGTTATTTTTTAAAAAGTGAGTGTGAGATCATATAAATACAATCTCCTCGCTTCATTTTTACACACAACTTATGGAACAAAATTCATTATGTTACTTTTTTACCCAAGATTAGCCTTATGAAGTGATGCGCACCTCTTGGAGGGATGACTCTTTGTCGTTTTGGATGAAAGTTGGTGATATCTTTGCTTTGCTAATGCTTTGTGGATTCTAGAATGGTTGGAATAACTCATGCTCAAGTAAGTCTTTTATATTTTTAAGGTTTGCTTGATGAATGGTAGGTAAATTTTGCATCTTGAATGATTGAATGGTAGGTAAATTTTGCATCTTGAATGATTGAATGGTAGCCCTAGGGCTACATTATCTTTGAATAAGGATTTTTCCTGCTGTTCTATCCTCATTGCATAGTAAAAACGCTCCCAAGAGGAGGTTTTTACAAAGTTTGGCCTTGGAGCTCCAACTTTGCCCTAGTTTAAGCTCTTGAACCAACCTTAAAGGTTGTTTCAAGAAGCCCCAACCTAGTAGCAAGGAGAATTATCTCCAAGAGGAAGGCTTGTCACCTTCCTCTAAGGCTAGGGTTTGGGGTAACATCCATTAAAACCCTAAGTTGGTCTATCTTTCTCTACATCAAACCCTAGTTTGTACATTTGTAATTATTATTTAGGGTTAAATTTTGCATTTTCATGTGTAAATCTCCATTTTCATGGTAGAATTAGGGTTAGAATCAGGTCTGCACTTTTATGTTAAAAACCCTAGAAAATCAAAAAATTAATTTTTTCGATTTTTGGCCTTCTTAAAATTTCGGCCCTCTCTCCTACAATTTCACCCTGCCTTCTTTAGCCCTAAAAACCCTAGGGCGAAATTTTAGGAAGCCCTAAAAATATTTAAAAAAAAAAAATCCTAAAACTAAACCCAAAACCTAAAATCCTTCCTAAAAAACCCTAGCGGCTCCTACCTCTTTCCTCCATCTTTCTTCCTCCCTCCTTCCTCTCTCCCTCCTCTCCTTCTTCTCCTTCCTCTCTCCTTTCCTTTCTCCTTCCCTTCTTCCTCCCCCCTTCTCCTTTCTTTCCCTTCTTTCTCTTTCTCTTCCCTTTCCTCTTCTTCAAAACCCTCGCCCTAGTTCCCAAGATCCTCATCTAAGGCTCGGTCCTTGTTTTTAGGCCTTTCCCAAGGCTGTAACAGCCTTAGACTGTCATCTCTGTACTGCTGTTAGGGTCTGCTAAAAATGGCAGACTGTCAACACTTGGACAGTCCTCTTCCTCCTCCATTCCATCTACACAAGACAACAAAAAGGGTTAGTAATTGATCACACTTTGCTACTATGTTAAAAGGCTGCCATACTGATGATAACAGAGGTCCAAATTTACCTTAAATACAGTCTGAAAGTTTGTGTTTAATGCATGAATGAAGTGCTTGGAATTTGGAATTAATATTGTTCATGCACATTATTTCTTGAATTATCTTGCTGCTGTTGCAAATTGGTACTCAAGTGACTGTCATACTACTGTTAACACACTCTTATACAGTATGAAACTCACTCTTATTTGGCTGCCATATAAGGTAGTTGAGGGTTGAATTCTCATTGGTTATTTGAACACATTTGAAACACACATTGCATGCTCTTACATACTGTTGCTATACTGTATTGACTGTTACCTTATACTATATCATTCCTCATATGTGATTGATGATTATATTCGTTTATTATTGGGTGATCTACTTTACATTGTTATGCTTGTAATTGATGAACGACCTCGTTTACTATTGATTGTTCCTATTGCTAGTCATTACATCATTGGGTTGAATGCTTACATTCCTACATTGAAAATTGCTACATCTTATTGAGTATCTACAAACACTTTCTATAAATAGTATGTCTTCTTCATTCATAGGATTACATTGATTGAAGGCACTGGTCTCTAATTTTGTTTTCTAGAAGACATAGCTTCTGTTGTCCTTAGTGTTTGTAGACTATCAAAGGGCTTTCCCCTTGGAGCTTAGGACTCTCCGAAACAGTTGGAAGTGTGACTAAGGTGACAGTGGTCACATTTTCCGTGCATTTGTTCATCGGACACTAGCCCTGCTAGTTCATCCGGTAACACCCGACAAAGACCAAAGAGACCCATTACCATTCCAACATCCCACTGAAATCCCACCTCCATACCATCTCCTCCATCTAGCTAGTCATTTAGAGAACCCAGGCGAAGAGTACCTGGGAGATAGGGAATCTTGAATGATTGCCCAAAGGTCTCAAATGACTGCCCATTTACCTAGTGAGATTGGCATCTAGAAAAATCTTAGTAGGAAGAGCGAATAATTTACGCTTAGCCTGAAGAGCCTGAAGTTGGTCACCTGCTGGTATGAATTGGATAAACAATGTAGAATCATGACCGAACCAAGCTCTCTCAAGAGGAATATTGGTAAGCTTGAGGTAATCTCGAAGAAACATGGCACCAACCTGTATGGGATCCTGAGAAGGAGAGGGTAAGGGAAGCCCTCCGACCTTCAAATTCAATTCACGAGCCCAATGATTACACTCTTCAAGTAGCTTGGCTTGGACAACTTCTTCGACCACAGCAAGAGGGGTTTTATCCCCACTCCTGACAACCCCTGCCCAAGGCTTAATGTGTGTTTCTATTGCTTGTAAGTTGAACTTGTAGTAGCTATTGCGGTGGATGGGTTAATTCTGCTAGTGTGTGCCCAGTTCAAACTATTTCAGATCTTTTGAAGTAAACTGATTTAATATCATCTTTTTGATTCTTTATTACTGATCCATGTCCTGCTTACCATGTTTCCCTCTAGTAGCTCCATTAAAGTTCATTTTCAAACCTAGTTTCGTGGGATGCTGCTTCAATTTGAAACTTTCTGGAGATTTTGATCCGTCCTTTAATGTGCATGGTGTATGGTTTGTTCTATAGTTTTTTTGTAAGGCTCGTACCTATGGAGTTTCGAACCGGTGACCTTACGCAAGGAGTGCCTTAATAGTACACCCATTCACTGTCTATTCTATGCCCCATGGGCTTGGTTTGTTCTATAGTTCATAATAATAACATATATCTGTTTATATCAGTTTCTCTAGTGTGTGTGGTATGCACAATCCAATCTATTACATTAACTTTTTAAATATATTTATATAACCAAATATAACCAACTTCCTAAGTCACCTTACACGTGGACATGTGGATTCGAGTGTTTGACATGGAACAGATAGACCCACTGAAATGTTACTTAGAGGACATGTCTATATATAGACATTAAAAAAATTACAAGTAAATAAAATATAGACATAAAGATGCAAGAACATTTGCAAAATGTTGATACATTTACAAGCTTATGACACCTTCAAATCTCCTGGAATCCCTTTGTATCTTGTGTTTCTCCTTAACCTGTAGACTGTTAGAGCAAGTTTCATGACACTGAGTGAAAAAAATGAGGGAGACACATTGGGACATGCTAGAGCAGCATTTCCGACACATTGCCCAGTATGTCATTCGTATCTGACATGTTTCCCAGTGTGTCCAACACACAGACATCCGATATGTACATTGTAGGTCTAGGGGGATGTGTTCTATATCTTAGCTAACTTCTATTTCAATGGAAAATATTCATTAAAGAGCTTCCTTCAGAATAAATCTGTTTGTATATTTTCTCAACATAATGCTGTCCAAAATGAGCCTTTCTGGCTGCATCCCAATCTTCTTTCACTTTTCAATGTTAATGCCAGTTGGTAAGCATCTAAAACCATCTTAAGACCTAATTTGAATACATTTACTTAGTATACAGCATACAATATTTTTTGAATAACTGTCTGAACTCTGCACTCAGTAACAGCTACTGTTGATCAAATTTGTTTCTTTAGTTTGTAGTACATCTAAGGATTTAAAGTTGTTGATTACGTCTTGTAATCGGAATCTTGTTCCGGATGTTGGGTTTTATCTTTTGATGTTCATGTATGCACCTATGTGAATCTCAACTGGAAGCATAATGCTTTTTTCTATTTTTATATACCAGCTAATTGAAGTAATGGGTGGGATTTGGTTATTGAATAGATAGGCACTACAGAAATTCATAACATAATGAGAAGCAGCACAACTAATTTTACAGAGTTGCTAATATTGTCTAGATAAGGGGCTTTGAGACCAACATGGAGGAATGGATGGGAGCTTGCGACTGCATCATAACAAAGGTAGCAAATGACCATTTTTGGGATGAGATCTACATTTTAGGTCATAGAGTTTGGCAGTGTCATAAGTTACAACTATCTTGTCTATGCAAATCTTTAAGTCCCATTATCATACTTTTGAATTCTAGTTATAAACTGCAGGCAAATTCTTCTTCTTTTAGAAGTATATGTCCTTTCTTGCTTATCAGTTTTTAATTACATACACCATCGCATATAAATCTTGATGCTGTCCTATTAGTTTGCTTTTAGCTTTTTGGAATGGACAATAGTGAGAGAATTAAAGATCAATCAACTAAAATGTGTTGTCCATGGTAATGACTTATAAAGAGGGCCAGCTGATTATTCATTTCTGTTCGAGATCTTGACGCATTTTTAAATGAAGGTGCTATACAAGGTTGTACATAATTTTTATCAGAGTTTTCTCATTAACGATTGTCCTTTAAGGCTAGCTTATGGAATATAGTTGATGTGATTGCCCTGGTTTTGTAATCAATATGTTATCGCCTCTTACGCACCTAGGGTTAATGCAGCAAAAAACTTCAAGCTGTTCGGTGCGTCCTTGGGGGCAAGTCTCGAGTCAAGTACTGTCACTTGATCTTGACTCCTTTGTTTAGGCTTAATTCCTAACGAAGCCAAGGGGGGTAGACCCTATTAAAGTTACTAAGGCTTTAGGTACTGTTATCACATACATGCTAGCTGAGGCTACCATGATGTAGAGTCATTGTCAGACACATTTTTGAGCCAGAGCAGATATGAGCTGAAATGAGCTAGAGCTATTATCAGAGGTGGCACTGTTGCATTTTGTATGTCCAGAGCATCACTGAGTAGCACTCCAGACCCCTTTGTCCTACTTGCCCTTGCATGACCCCACTGAGATGGGTGGCTTAGCCATGATTTGATGAGAGCAACAGAGATCAAAGTTGGTTTGCCACTTCTTTGCCCTCATTTGTCAGAGATCAGTCTTTAGATCCACTTGTCAGAGCAGGTATATGGCATGGCAGGTATATGGTTCATGATTTATGCTCATGGGTGTGTTTTTAGGCTTGTTTATTTATATTAGTACTTTGACTTAACATATGGTGGCTTATTGGGTGATTTTCTTGCTTGATTGGAGACTTATTTGTGTCCTTTGGTAAGGGCAGTGTTATCACACCATAGTAGCAGGGCTACTATTCTTGCTTAGCAAATATCTGCACATTCCAGAGCTTGGATTTTCAGAGTTTGGCTATGATGAATTTATATTTTGAGATCACTCATGATCAGAGCAGTGTATTATTCAGACTTGTGTTAGACCTTGTGTCAAGGCTGAGCCTTGAGAGTTCAGATTTGATGACCGATGTGACCCTTTATCCCATACAGTTTCAGTTCAGTGCCTAGAGATGTATTGCAGCAGTGTTTCAGATGGTATATGATGATTATTTTTATGATGATGTTGTATGACTTGTGGATTTATGATCATTGACTGTGGATTATTATCTTGTTGCTTTAGTCATGTTCACAACATTGGCGTGGTATATAATTCATGATGTGGCAAACTTTATAAAATGGACTATCTTGGTAATAAATTAAAATGGACATTTTACTCGTACATTTAGGTTGTCTGACAAAACTCACTGGTTTACTACCTTGCATAGATATGGTTTTTCTTGACACCAGTTGTCTGCTAGCTTAGGCTCCACTTTCACTTGACTCCATCCATCCATGACCTTCCTTATTTGGCCTTAACCCTTGACTTGTCTTACTTGGCTTTCTGATACCGAGGACTTCCCTTTTTACTACCTCTGTGTTTGGATTGCATCCCTGTTTGTTTAGTGTCTCGGCTTTGAGTTGGTGACAGAACTTGCCTTTGGTAAGTTGGATTGTAGGCCTAAATCATTCCTGTCAGTTGTCTCGATGTTTGGCACTGGCTCGAACTCCCCCTAGTCACTTGAGATGTTGTTGGCTAAAACTGAAAGCTCATGTACTACTTACGGAAACTTATGTAAACGCGCCCATGGAAACTAAAAAGGGAAAGAGTGATGAACTGCTAAAAGTACTCCTCGAAGAGTATAAGAAAGGTCCAAAAAGCAATGGTTCTTAAATTCTATATCTAAACAATTGCTGACCTTATATATGTATAGACATGCCTTGGATGCAAGCTGCAATTAGCTGTGCTTATCAGCACACCTGAGATCCGAAGGGTTATGTAGGCCAAAAAGGCCATGAAATGAAATCAATGGATCCTAATGAAACTGGATCATCTTTTATAAAAGTAGACATGATGCCTAAGTTGAATAAGCACTCTCTAACCAACTTACCCATTTGTGAGGCACAACCATTCCCCGTGCTTATTTTGTCCAGCACAGAGTTTGTAGCTTCCCCTTTCTCCTAGTCCAAAGTGTCTTTTAGTTAAGTTTAGACAAGTCACCCCCTTTGCCCAACCTTGTTCCTAGCCTTCATCCTTAGCTAGCAGTTAGACCATGTCCAATGGGTGAGTTTGTCATTTAAGCTATTGTGCAAGTAAATATAAATAACAATGAAATGAACAAATATGATTAATGCCAATAAATGATGTTATGCTTTAAAGTTAAGCTGTGAGTATGATTAGAGGAACATGTCTAAGTCTATTGATATGATTTATCCTTGGTTATATATTGACCTAGTCAAACCCAGTTTGATTATGGTCATTTCTTGGGATCCGTGATGATGTGGGCCATGTATGCTTATGGATGATGATTGATGGTCCCACATACTCTTGATGATGATACTATATGATGGACATATGATTCAGATGATGATTGATGTAGTTCAGCAGGTTTTATTATTACTTCAGATCATCAGATTATGCACTGTCCATATATGGTGGACCCTACAGCTAGCCCATCTGGGCAACCCATTGTGTATGAGTACACATTCTTAGTAGATTTGGGTCTTCTGGATCCAATGAGACACTTATCTTTCAGTTCCGGGCACTTCTGATAGTGATAGATGCAGTTTTCCACTTGTTGACCAGATTTGGGGTTGATTTCCCAGCCTGAGCAGTAGGGGCCATGAGAGGCCAGTTCACCTAGGGCGTTGTATGAGGAGGGGGTGGTCCAGCCACTTGATATTGCCATTTACCCCCCCTTCTGGAGAGCCTGGTGGGCTCAGTTTGACAGCGCAGGTCCCCTAGGATGTAGTTTCAGCACTTTCACAGTTACCGAGGCAGTCCAGAAATGGGATAAAAGGGTCATTGAGGAATTCTATTTGGGCAATTGAGGCAAGGTTTGGGCACTTGGTTTTCACAGAGGTCTTCCAGGGTGAACCCCCTATCTTCCAGCCAGTTTTCATCACTTGGGTGGGTCCACAAACGCCACAGGAGGCCTTTTATTGCATGTCTGTCACAGATTTTGAGGATAGATTTGATCATTTGTATTTATTTTGGACATATTATATTATTTTATTGTGCCATGGGGCTGAGCTAGCAAGGATTGATGCCTCCTAGCCCCACCATGTGCTTTATGAGTCATGTCCTAGTCATTTGGGGTGGGCCCATGTATTTTTGCCTTCTTTAGAGGATGATGTCACTCTCCATGAGTACTTTCTAGCTATGGCGTCATCACTATTTGAGTGATCCATGTGTTATGTTGTTATGATTCATCTCAGCCATTGATTATGTATTGAGATCTTTTAATCTCAACCACTCATTTTCAAAAAGTTGTTTTGAGATCTAGGGTTTTGGTCTTTATTATCCTATATAAGGAGGAGACCCCCTATTGTATAGCTCACCTTTGGAGCTCTGGAAAATTGGAATAGAACACTTCTTTGTGGAGCATATTTCTCTTGTCTTGTGGATTCTCTTGCATCTTGAGTATACAGTATCTCTTCTATGTATCATTGTGGATTTTGGAGCTACATCTTGTTTTCTTGCAGGGAGGCCGAATTGGTGGAGAGGAGAACGCCGAATTGGTGGAGAGGAGAACGATTTGAAGAGGATTATTGTTGGAGGGATCCACATATTTTTTCTTGGGTTGATCTTGGTGACAGGGAGTATCATTATTGTATCTTTGTGACATAGTTGATGCTTTCTATTACATCTTTCCATCATTTTCATAATCATCGTACTTGGCTTGTTTCACTTGATCTTGTCTTGTAGGAGGAGGACGATTTGGCATCTTGGAGGAGGACGTTTTTGCTTGGAGCTCTTGGATCTCACTCTTGAATATACACATAGGAGAATGCTATCAATTTGCAAGGTGGCCATAAGCAATTGAGGTAAGTTCTACAAGGTATGTGCCTAGATCCATCCATTCTTCTTCATTGGTCACAAACCCTTAAAAGTCAAAACCCTCATTTTTGTTTTTCTTAGATCTAGTTGGATCTAGCCTAGCTTTTGGAAAGATATTGAAAACCCACCTCTATAGTATCCACGACAATTAGGATCTATAGTTTGGTGGTGATTGGGTTCCATTTGACACACTTTCCAAGGCAAAATAGCCCTCTTGAGGCAAATCGCACCCCTTGGGAGAAGCTAATTGGGTTAGATCCAACACATGGGTAGGTGAGATCCCACTTGATTCATACTCTCCTCACTTGATAACCTACCCCTAGTGTCGATTTTCACCTTTTGGGCCCCATTCCTCATTTTGAGGGTTGTGCCCCACTTGGGTCAATTTGGTGATGCACTTTATATCTCAGATCTATGGAGATCTAGCCATTGGATCACTTTGATTTTCTAGATCCACATTGATAATTGCCTAAACTACCCGGATCTAAAGTTTGGTGGCCATTGGACTTGATTTGACACACTTTTCCATGCATTTAGCTCTCCTTGGGCAAAGTCGCACTCCTTGGGGGTTTGAGTTTGTCCACTTCTAGGACGTGGGTGGTTGAGATCCTATTGAATTTGAAATGAGCATACCTTGAAACCTACATCTAGTGTCTCATTTTGTGAAGTTCTGCCTTGGGGGTAGCATTCCTTGTTTTGGGGATTGTTGTCCACTTGGGTCACCTAGTGAAACATTAGATCTAGTAAGATCTAACCATCCAATCTACTTGATCTTGAACAATACCCTTGATTTGGATCTTAGGTGTCCCGATCTACACTTTCACATCCTTTTGATTCCATTTGCCCATCCATTTCAAGGCACTAGTCCACCTAAAGCAATTCGCACTCCTTGGGAATAGTGTCAAATGCTAGATCCCATATGTGGGTATCCCTAATTTCATCTTAGATCCATAGATCTAGTCTTTGCATACCCCTTGGTACCATTTGCACCCTTAACTTCACCTTGTGGGTCCTGTTGTCCGCCAAACTACACACCAGCAGCGGAAATCTTTCGAAAGCTGTCTCCCTCATTGGAAGTGGGGAGAGGTGTGGCCTTGGGGGAAAGCAATGAGCCAGGTACTGTCACCTTAATCCCAGCTCCTCCGTTTAGGCTAACTCCTAACGAAGCCAAGGGGGGTAGTCCCTACAAAGAGTTTCACTAAGGCTCTTGTGTTTTTTAGGTTTTAAGTGTGAATGATGCGGATGGGTGTTGTTTAGGAGTTTATTATGTGATGAGACCAATTTAAAAGATGAGATAAGCACAAGATAACAAAGCAATCCATGTTGCTAAAATTGGATAACAAGACTAACAGTATATCTCAAGACTTATGATCAATAAAGCATTCACAACATGAAAATTAACACAAGGACAAATGGTGCTAATTAAGATATAAATTGTAAATACCAGTGCCTTCTGGAGTCACAGAAAAGATGATTGTGATGCTGAATGTGTGGGTCTTGAAAGAATGCTATTTGTGAGATCGTTATGAAAATTATCTTGGTAAATTGAATATTTTAATGGTCTTGATTATTAGGCTAAAACCAAGGATATCAAAAGAGTAGAACCTTAACCAGGAAAAAATACTGGCGACCTCTTAGATGATATGTTGGGAGCACCCAGATTGCAGAGAGGATAAGTGTACAATGGCTTGACCACCCTCGAGTCTGACAGTGGATTATCGGCACCACCTGTTTCAGGAAGCAACCTCAATGATTTGATGCTGGTTTTGGTTTTGGGTAAAGTTTTAATTATGTTATCACTTGTAAATTTAGCAAGTCCTTCATCTTTCTGAGTACTAGCCGAAATGGGGAAGAAACACTCTTGGACCGACACCTATTCTAATAGTGTCTAGTAGGCTTATATACATCAGTTGGACTCTAATAACCCCCCATGGCTAAAATTTTCAAAATCGGGCATTCAAGCTTTGGAGGAAGCGGGAGAAAACCTCATCGATTATAGCTTGGCTATAGGCAAAGTATAATTGACAAGGGAAAAAACTCCCTGGAATACCTTAGTTGCTTAATCAAGTCATGAGGAACCGAGACACTCAGATCCTACTAGCACACTTTATTACAAACCCCCATGGGGCCATGGCCATGTCGACTGAAAAACAAAACTGGCTAGTCACAAATGCTGGATCATCTGATACACTAGAGTCAAACACTTATCATGTTTGTCAAATGGCGGCTCTTCAGATAATCCAACTATGGTACAAATAAGTTGGTAACATCTGGCTCCAACTGCGGGACGGGCACTTGCTCGATCTATAGATCAAAGAAAGTGTTCGAGAATCCCAGAACATCAGTTTCTTGCACAGAAACGGAAGTGTCTTAGTCCAACATTTTCATGATAAAAAATGCCGAAATGAAATACCAACGCAATATTTTTTTCTTTTTAAATAAAATAAAAGTACATGAAAATGAAATATTTTCTTTTCTTTGGCATATATATGAAGTATGATACAAAAAGCTAACATTGTAAAAACTATGATACATCAATATGGTACATAGAAATACATAGAGATCAATCAAGGATGGGTTAAGAGATGTCCTGAGATGACCCCTTGGTCATCTTGAATGTTGTTCCGATAGAAAGGCTTTAGGTGTTGCCCATTTCTGGGTAGGCTCAGCTCTTCTCCTTCCAAGGTGTTCAACAAGAAAGAATTTGTGCCAGCGATGGCATGGATGATAAACGGGCCCTTCCAAAGGTTGTCAAATTTCCCATGTTTCCCAGGCTTCTCCCTTCTTTTGTCCCATAGGAGAACAGTATCTGCTACTTGAAAAGGTCTTGGCTTGGCTGATTTGTCAAAAGTACACTTCATACTTTCTTGATGTCTCAGGGATTGATCAAGGGCAGCTCTTCTGGCTTCATCTAATTCTATGATATGATTTATCCTCTGCTCCATTTCTAATTTTTCTGATCCATACTCACTTATTAATCTAAAGATTGGAATTTGCATGCTAACCGGAAGGGTGGCTGTGAGACCATATACTAACTCAAAAGGGGATTTCCCTGTGGAGTTCTTCTTGGTTATTCTATCAGCCCATAAAGCATATTTAATCTTGTTGTCCCATGCTTTCTTATTATCACCCATAGTTTTCTTAAGGATACTCATTAGATTTTTATTTGTGGACTCATCAAGTCCATTTCCTTGTGGGTAGTAATCTGAGGAATGGGATAGGATGATGCCATATTTGAAGCAGAAGTCATTCACTTCTCCAGAATTGAAAGCCTTGGCATTATCAGTTGTTATCTTTAAGGGGATTCCGAATCTGGTGATGATTCTTTCTTCAATGAAGTTTATGACAATATTTTCATCAGCTTTCTTAGTAGGTATGGCTTTTACCCATTTGGTGAAATAGTCGGTTGCCGTAAGAATCCAGCAAAATCCATTGCTAGAGTTATCTTTGAATTTGCCGATAAAATCAAGCCCCCATTGTTTGAAAGGGGCAAGGACCACAACATGTGTGAGGGGAAAGGCAACCAACTTCTGCTTACCAGTGAAAAGCTGACACTCCTGGAAACACTTAACATGCTTGTGAACATCTACAAAGATGGTGGGCCAATAGTATCCAGCTCTTAGGATCTTGTGAGTAGTTGTATTTGCTGCATAATGCCCTCGGCAAAATCCTGAGTGAAACTCAGTCAAGATTCTTTTGGAGTCTTGTTCATTCACACACCTAAGTATGATCCCATCTTGGTTTCTCCAGCCCAAACCTTCTTGGGTAAGGCAATACCTAGCAGTTTTAAGTCTTAAAGCCCTTCGCTTGTGACCCTTGAGGTGATCAAGACAGTTGAAATGAAGGAGGAAGTAGATGATATCGGAATACCAAATGTTGTCAAGCTCTTGGAGGGCAGGAGTCATGGAGGGTTGAGGAATGTCATTCTCAGCGATCATTTCAATGGCTTCTTCATTCTTTTGGGTGAGCATTTTAGCCAGCCCTTGTCCTTTGATTAATTTGGTGGGCTTTATCTCGAGGTCATACTCCTGGATTTTGGATACCCATGTACCTCTTATTCCTAAACAATCCTGTTGAGATAGGATGTTTTTAACCGCAGCATGGGGGACATACCCTATAACCTTGGAATAGCCGACATACGTTCTGGAATGCTTCAAAGACTTGACTAAGGCATAAGCCTATTTTTCCATGATTGTGTATTTCAACTCGGAATGTTGCAATGCTCTACTCATGAAGGCAATTGGTTGCTCGAACCCTTTGCAGTTCTTTTGGAGCAGTACACCAGCAATGGTGTCCTCCGAGGCAAATGAAAAAATCATGAAATCCTTTGTATAATCCGAGCTGACTAAGACAAGTGATATAGTAATAGCATCTTTTATGGCTGCAAAGGCTTCCCTCCCTTCATCATCCCAGACAAATTTAGCATCCTTTTTTAACAACCGTTGCATGGGTGTCATTAGCTCGGCTAAATTTGGGATGAATCTTCTTATGAAGTTGATATGACCATTGAAAGATTGGAGACCCTTAACATTTCTACGAAGGGGAATTTTCTGGATAGCTTCAACTCTTTCGGGGTCAATTTTGACCCCGTCTTTGTTAACAATGTGACCCAAGAGTTTACCCTCCTCAATGCCAAAAACTGATTTTATCGGATTTAAAGAAATCCCATACTCTCTACATCTTTCAAATACTTTCCTAAGGTGACCAATATGGCCGGATCTTTCTTTTGAAAACACAGTCAAGTCATCCTGGTAGATTTCAATGATTTTACCTACCAATTCCTTGAAGGCATAGTCCATGGCCCTTTGGAACGTAGCCCCAGCATTTGTAAGGCCAAAAGGCATTCTTAGATATTCGAAAGTTCCCCAAGGGGTTGTAAAAGCAGTTTTATGTCTATCTTCTTCCTTAATGACTACCTGATTGTAACCCGAAAAGCCATCCAGCATTGACATCATGCTTGATCCAGTGACCCATTGGAGGAGGGTCTCCATATTTGGAAGGGGGTAATTGTCTTTTTGACATGCTATGTTTAGATTTCTGAAGTCTATACATATTCTTAAACTGCCGTTCTTCTTTCTGACCACCACTAAGTTGGAGCACCATGAAGTATGCCGAGTAGGTGCTATGATACCTGCTGCCAACATCTTTTCTAACTCTTGTTTGACAATAGGGGCTAGTTTAGGATTTATTTGCCTTAGCTTTTGCCGGAAAGGTTTACCCTTCTGACATTCGGGTTTTAAGGGAATGGTGTGTTGAAAGACATCTTCCCTATATGCTTTGAGCTCATCATAGGTGAAAGCAAATATATCTCTAAACTCTCTTAGTAGGTTTATGAGGTCCTTTCTTTCTACATTCGAGATACCTTTTCCAATTTTTAATATTTTTGGTTCTTTTTCTGTTCCGATGTTAACCTCAATGTACTCACATGGCTTCATCTGGTCAACACTACTTTTTCTCCTATCTTGTCTGTCAAAAATATTCTCCAAGGCAACAAAACCACGCGGAACCGGATTTGAGCGGTTACCCTCATCCTGATAAACTTTGCCTTCTTCCTGATCATTTGGTTTATAATTCAAGAACTCATCAATGTTGTTTATGAACTTTAGTATCTGTTCATCATCTCTGAAAACTTGCTAATGTTCTACATTATTAGGAATGGAAGGTCTGAAATTTACTTCCAAGGGGCAATGTCCTAACATTTCATCTAAAGGTTGAAGTGTTGAGGCTGAAACAACAAGTCTGTCTGCGGCACTATTCTGGTCTCGAGGAATTGCTTTTATATTAATGGCATCAAAGAACTCCATTGTGTCCCAGATTGCATTTCGGTATTTTTTAAGTCTCTGGCACTTACATGCAAATTGTCCCTTAATCTGTTGGACAATTAAATCTGAGTCCCCTCTTATAGTTAGCATCTTGATTCCCATGTCCTTGGCAATCTCTATGCCTAGTAGAAGTGCCTCATACTCTGCAACGTTGTTTGTGGCCTCAAATTCAAGTCTAAAAGCAAATTTGAAAACCTTTTCTTCGGGCAATGTCAAAACTATGCCAGCACCTTTGCTAGCTCTAGAAGAAGCACCGTCAAACTCCATTCTCCATAAACCATCAACTTTTTTATCTTTCATTTCCTTATGGACTGGATCTAAAAAGGTGGAGTTTACCTGGTAGGTCCCTATTTCATTTGTATTGCAGATGTACTCATTTGCTGGTTTATGGGGATCTTCAACGTGGTATTTTCTTTCTTTTTCTGAGTGTAATTTGACGAGAGTATCTTCGGATGCTGGAACAGTTGCATAGGATAAGTCCAATTGTATTGACCCACCCAAAGTAGCCCCCCACTTTCTAGAGAGAAGCATCCCCCATTTATTAGGCACATCTATGACAAGAATATCCATAGCGACATAGATATCTGGATACTTGGCCAATTTGACGATTTGATTTTCAATCATTCCCTCCACTTCGACAGGTCTGGAATCCATGGCACATACATTCTGATAGGGTCTAGTGGTTTTCAAACCAAGCTGTTGCATAACTCTTTTAGTCATTAGACTTGCACCAGATCTTGAATCCAACATGCAATTGTGTAGAAGAAGGTCACCTATCATCAATGATATATAGAAAGGTGGGTGAGCTTCTTTTCTTGTTTCCCTGGTATGTAGGATTATAGGGGGATCGTCAAAATCTTTTTTACAACTTGTTGAGGTTTGCTCTTTAGTTTCTGAGAAATGTACCTTCTTAGGGGTAGGCTGCTTTGCAAGTGGAGGGGGTTTCTCAGACGTTATGGGCTTTGGAATAGAAGGAGGAGTACCATCAATCTGAGGCTCTAGTATTTTCAACAATTTCTCTCTCTGACCAGGAATTTTACATAATTCAAGTATCGGGACTGGAACCTTAGAGTTGGCCAACCAGCTACCTAAATCAAAACCCAAATCAACAGATTCCTTTTCATCATTAATTTTTTGAGCAATGTTAGGAATTGTTACCTTAGGAGTAGTTTGAGCAGGTGGTCCCTCCTTAGGTTTCTTTTGATATGTCATTCCCTAGAATCTCTTGCTGTTGTTGATACTGGGTGGCATCTCACCATAGATCTGAGTCATATAATCAGTCTGTTGATAACCCTGTTTGGCTTGAGTCATATTGAGATTTTCACAGGTACTTCCCACATGGTTGATGAACATAGGCTCGTCTGTAGAAGAACTAGGACCACAACCCTCAGAATAACCATGCTCTTGAACAAAACATGCATAATGGAAACCAGATTCCTCGTGGAAATCTCTGCATGCCCTACAAAATGGCTTGTATGACTCAACCATGTTAGCAGCCTCTAACTGGTTAGGAGGCCTCTGTTCATGGTTGGAGGTTTTCTTTGCCAATTCTGCTTTGTAGCAAAAACCCTAGGTTGAGGTTGAGGTTGAGGTTGAGTCCTTTCAACATTTATAACCCGACTTTGAATTTCTTTTATCTGGGAGAGGTACTTTTGCTCCATTTTCTCCATTTTTTCAACCATATCCATGAGTTTCTTCTCATAAATAGTTTTTTCATTAGCAGGCTCTTTATCTTTAGGCTCAGTTGATTTCAATGGAGTTTGGGCTCTTGAATAACCAGGCAAACTTGACTTACCAGAAGACTGCATGTTTTTATCTATCTTAGTTGCCAATGTCTGTGCTTCTAACAAAGTAGTGGGCTCTTTATCCCTAAGTTCATACTGCATCTCTACACTTAAAGCTTCAGTGTAGTAGACCAATATAGTATGTGGAGTTGGCTTGTAATCTGTAGGGATAGCATTGTATAAGTCGGTAAACTTCTTGTTGAACTCTTCCATGGTTTCCATCTCCTTTCTTTTGATGTTAGTTAAAGCAGCTAGTTGATGACGGGGCTCTTTTTTCTCACCATACTTGTTGGTGAAAGCAGTTGTAAACTTAGTCAAAGTGGCAAAGGAGTTGGCTGGAAAGCCGATGAACCAATCACCAACATCCCCATCTAAGGATAAGGTAAACAACTTCATGTATACATCATCATGTTTGTGAGCAGGATCCCTGACATATCCACTTTTACATTTTGAGAAGGCTTTGAGATGATATGCAGCAGTAATGGCATCAGTGCCAGTAAAGATGGGAAGTTTGTCGATGGCCTTGTCTGGAATGTCATGTGGTTGACCTGCTATCTGAGTAATATTGAGGGGAGAATAGAAATCACCCATTGTATCGAAAAAACAATTATTGCTATTTTCAAAGTTTTCAAAATTTTCCAAGTTATTTTCTTGAAAAAGACTATGGATGTCAGAAATGGACTGAGATCTAAGTTCTTCAAGGATTTTACGAGAAGCTAGCTTGTTTAATCTTCTCCTATAAACCTTTTCAGGCTCAGGGATAAAACTAAGCAAGCCTTCAGAATTTCTTCTAGTTGAATACCTTGAGGTGTTAACTGACAGTGGAGTCGCCAGGTGGATCCAAGTCTAATTCCTGAGAGTGATTAAACTAAAAATCTACCAAAAGGAAAAAAGGGGCAGTGGAGTCGCCAGACAGATTGAGAATCTATCAAAGAAGGTAAAACAAACTAGAAAAAATTAAGGTCGTCCAGGAACAAAAAGATTTGTCCCCGACAGCGGCGCCAAAAATGTTGTCCGCCAAACTGCACACCAGCAGCGGAAATCTTTCGA
Source organism: Larix kaempferi (assembly GCA_027924585.1). NCBI lineage: Eukaryota > Viridiplantae > Streptophyta > Pinopsida > Pinales > Pinaceae > Larix > Larix kaempferi. Next base: position 3,774,539 of record BSBM01000254.1, read on the forward strand.
AAGCTGTCTCCCTCACTAGAAGTGGGGAGAGGTGTGGCCTTGGGGGCAAGCAATGAGCCAGGTATTGTCACCTGAATCCCAGCTCCTCCGTTTAGGCTAACTCCTAACGAAGCCAAGGGGGGTAGTCCCTACAAAGAGTTTCACTAAGGCTCTTGTGTTTTTTAGGTTTTAAGTGTGAATGATGCGGATGGGTGTTGTTTAGGAGTTTATTATGTGATGAGACCAATTTAAAAGATGAGATAAGCACAAGATAACAAAGCAATCCACGTTGCTAAAATTGAATAACAAGACTAACAGTATATCTCAAGACTTATGATCAATAAAGCATTCACAACATGAAAATTAACACAAGGACAAATGGTGCTGATTAAGATATAAATTGTAAATACCAGTGCCTTATGGAGTCACAGAAAAGATGATTGTGATGCTGAATGTGTGGATCTTGAAAGAATGCTGTTTGTGAGATCGTTATGAAAATTATCTTGGTAAATTGAATATTTTAATGGTCTTGATTATTAGGCTAAAACCAAGGATATCAAAAGAGTAGAACCTTAACCAGGAAAAAATACTGGCGACCTCTTAGATGATATGTCAGGAGCACCTAGATTGCAGAGAGGATAAGTGTACAATGGCTTGACCACCCTCGAGTCTGACAGTGGATTCCCGGCAACACCTGTTTCAGGAAGCAACCTCAGTGATTTGATGCTGGTTTTGGTTTTGGGTAAAGTTTTAATTATGTTATCACTTGTAAATTTAGCAAGTCCTTCACCTTTCTGAGTACTAGCCCAATGTTTGTAGGTTGGCAGAGCATACGAGTGTTGGATAAATAACCAAAATAAATTAATTAAGGGGGAAAATGAGTTGAAGTATTTTAATTATTAAGAGCACCGTTCAACTCTCCGATAGAGAGCGCTCTTGACTTAGTCTTAAGACCAAAGTTCAAGAGATTTTCTACTCTAAAATGCCTAATGCAAGGGAAAAAGTGCAAATCTATAATGCTCTCCGACAGAGAGTGCTCTTGACTTGGATTTGGCCAAGTTCAAGAGGCTTTGTTTATTTTATTGAAAAAAGGAAATAGTTGTGGAAACAATTATGAAGCTTTGCAGAATTAAATCATGTGATAGCTCAAAAATATAAAGACAACTAGCATGCTACTTGCGAAATGGAATTGAAACTTTACTTAGTGTTCTACCAAACAGATCTACACTAATGGTGGGATCAACCTCCGAACAAGGTTGACCTCTAAGAACCGCTAGCACTTGAGAACTCCCCAGCTAGCTGAGATTTCGACCAAGGCAACTAACGGGGAAGGAGGAGTAACCACAAAGCTATGTGATCCTGCCCTTGGGATTTCATCCCAAGGATACTACCCCCGGTCAAAACTTGGAAGAGAAGTATAGCAAATGAAATAAAAGGTTAATCTAAACAGTGAAATGAGAAGATCTAAGCTAACAAACACAACACTCTTCCCCAAATGGGGAAGAAACCCAAAAAAGTGGAGGACCCCTCCACTTGAAACTTTATTAAATGATTACAACTGCCTTTGGGATTTAGGCCCCTGAAAAGGTCTTTCGAGAATGAAACAACTAGGAAAACAAAGCTAGCTTTTATAAGCTATTACAAAAGGATAATGAGAAATTTTGGGTCTTTCTTATGGTATACAAATTTTTGGTCCTCAAATCTCGTTTTTGTCTTCTCCTTGGACTTAGCTTTTTATCTTCTTTTAAGTCTTGTCTTCACAAGTGTTTCTCTTTCTTAAAGAAACCTACACAAGCTTAGCCATCTTCAACAATGCACTCATTAAACATTAATCAAATCAAAATAAAATGAAGATCACTAAGTCTAGTATTGAAAACTGGGATCTAAAGCATGAAAAACAAGATCTTTTAGATGTAAAAAACCTAAGATAGTAAAACAGGCCAGCGAACAAACTTAGCCTAAAAATACTAGGAATGAAAACTAAATCATAAAATTTTTTGGAAAGATTTTGTGTAAAACTTCTATCTTTTTGAATGGAAAAGAAAAAATGCAACAATTTGTAAACTACATGTAAAACCTTACTACCCTATATGCTCAAAACATTTACCCAATGCAAGACTTAAACTTTTGTAAAAACTGACTAAGTATGCAAACTTCCTCTCTTAGAATAGAAAAATGATTATGGACGAGGTCTAAATATGAGATGCAACCAAATAAAAATGAGATCTAATTTATTGACAAAGAAACGAAGTCTAAAGCTACAAGCTAACTATTAACTTTTAAAGAAATGCAAATGAAACTAATCTCTAATCAATCAGACTTTATTGCTACTAACTAAAACAAATGTCTAACAAAGCTTTTTGTTTTTTTTTGTGTTTGTTTTCTGTGTATGAACGAACTAGAAGGAGCAGCTGCCGACAATGGACAATGGGACAGCCAACACACAGAGATGAATGGGCAGAACTGTTATGACAGTGATGGGACAGCCAACACACAGAGATGAATGGGCAGAACTGTTATGACAGTGATGGGACAGCCAACACACAAAGACAATGGGCAGGGCTGTTATGACAGTGAAGGTAGGGCAGCGAGCTAAATGAAGAGATGGAAAAACAGAGGTAGAAAGAAAGATAGCAGGGATAGAACTAGGGTGAGAGGAAGAGGTCTAGCAATCAATGACAAAATTTCAGGGAGAAAGTTGATGGATTGAAGAAGATAGCCCTTAGAACCAAGTTGAAAGTTTTGTTTAAAAAGTTGATGGGAAGAGCTTAGATCTCCTTGTTGCTAAGGTTTAACAAGTTGAAACACTTTTGATCTCAAGTAGAGTGAAGATACACCTGCAAAAGACCTTGATCCTTGGATAACACCTGCAAAACCAATGTACTCAAGCGAAAAACATAGATATATAGATGCATGTGCTAGATTGTTAGCCTTCTAGAAGTATAAATCTATGCTCAATAATCTCAAGTACAAAAAATATTACACAATGTCACCTTGTTACAAGATGAAGCATGGCCACCAAGAGCCTCCACAAATTGACCTTCAAAGTCACAACTTTATTAAATATAAATCGCTTACAAAATCTCCAGAGTTTCTTTGCTAAAAAAAAACCATGAGAAGAGAGCTAGAATGCATCTCTTATATAGCAAAACCAACTACCAAAACCCTAAGTCGAATTGGCCATAAGAGAGCCAAAAGCACTTGACAAAATCGAATCTCTAGTCAAAATCCCAATCACCACCGAGTTTGAGAGCCAATCCTTACCAAACAACTCGAATTCTATTGGTTGGGAGTGGGGAGGTGGCCTCCACCTAGGCAAGGCGCCCCCCACTCTCCATAGGAAACTCCACCAAGCAAACCAACAAAAGCCATGTGGAAACTCGAGCTCCAATTTGAAGTTGACGTGAGCTATCTAAGAGGGTGTGAATGCCACATATCCCAAGCTTGGAGGGAGTTGGGTGGGTGTAACATAAGTTATGAAGGGAGCCAAAGACTTGTGATTGCACAAATCAAGGATGGCACCTACCATAATTATTACATGCAACCACCAACCCAATAAACAAGTGCCAACACACTAAATCGATTTTTAGTTGAAGGAGGGCGAATTGCTTGGTGAGGATGAGCTTGTGCTGATTGTATACTCAACTGAATGCTGACTGAGATGATTGGGATCATCATTAATGTCCAGTGCCATGTCAACTAGCCTTTTATTTTATTCCAATTGGATTATTTTGGAGAGATTTGGATTATCTCCAAAATAATCATTTTTATTATTTTAATTAATAATTTCTCTGTAACTGGGCTTTTTGAGAAATTATTAATTATGAGGCCTAGTTGACATCCGAAACTTAGGATAAATTGGACCGGGGATCATGAATTATTTTTGGCTTAAGGTTAGAGCCTTCAATCATCAAATTCGGATCCCGGATGACTGACATATTACAAATTAATATTTCTCTATTTAAACTATAGAGAAATTTATTAAATTTAAAAAATAATTAAAAATCCAAATTTCGACGGACCCGGTAAATTTTTTTCGAAGGGTCCTAGAGACTTGGGACATGACCAACACCTATTCTAATAGTGTCTAGTAGGCTTATATACATTAGTTGGACTCTAATAACCCCCCATGGCTAAAATTTTCAAAATCGGGCATTCCAGCTTTGGAGGAAGCGGGAGAAAACCTCATCGATTATAGCTCGGCTGTAGGCAAAGTATAATTGACAAGGGAAAAAACTCCCTGGAATACCTTAGTTGCTTAATCAAGTCATGAGGAACCGAGACACTCAGATCCTACTAGCACACTTTATTACAAACCCCCATGGGGCCATGGCCATGTCGACTGAAAAACAAAATTGGCTAGTCACAAATGTTGGATCATCTGATACATTGGAGTCAAACACTTATCATGTTTGTCAAATGGCGGCTCTTCAGATAATCTAACTATGGTACAAATAAGTTGGTAACAGGTCCCATTTGAACCATTCCCATATCCCAAGGAAGTGGGTCCCACATGTGTCTTTTATGGTACTAGATCTTGTTATCTAATCTCATTATGTTGCCTAAATCACTCATTGGTTGAAACACTAGTCACTTCTTAAGCCTCTTTCAACCATACTTCAAACTTCTAGGTCCACCTAACCTTGCATTGGTTTCCGTAACTCATCCTTCACATTTCCCTAGAAACCTTTGTTTTGGTCCAATCACCTTTGATTGGCTATAGGGTCTCCCCCTAGGTCTTGATTCATCTAGATCTAAAGTGAAGAGTGCCTCGGTTGACGTGACTCCCAGCTTGCATTGGGAATCGTGGCATCTCTTGGGTCACCTCTTTAGTTGTCCATCTCCTCTACCATCCCGGATGGGATACCATTAGGGACAACTACAAGTTGTGTGATAACAGGCAGTTTGCCACTTTGAGTGTGTTTCCCGCCTAATGTGCACTCCAGCAGCAGGAATCTTTCGAAAGCTGTTTCCTAAGTGGGAAAGGTGTGGCCTTGGGGGCAAGCAAAGAGTCAGGTGCTGTCACCTGATCTCGACTCCTCCGTTTAGGCAAACTCCTAACGAAGCCAAGGGGGGTATTCCCTAAAAAGAGTTTCTAAGGCTCTTGATTTTAATGTTTTTGAGGTGATGTGATGCGGATGGATGTTGTTTAGGAGTTTTTGTGTGGTTTTACAATAATTGAATTAGAGTAATACCAAGCATATACTTGCAAAAGAGATTTAAGATGCACAACAAGTGATAAATTAACAAGACATCCACAGCATAATTTAAAACATACAACAATATTGATTCCAGATTGATAAGAAAATGAATAAACAAATTGAAGGACCAGTGCCTTATTGTGTCAAAATGCTGGGGTTGCCTGATACATAGTCTTGATGTGCTTGAGATCGTTTTGCGAGTGTTCTTGGTAAATTTTATTGTAAAATTTTAAATGGTGAGTTGATTATTAGAGGTGAGGGATATCTCCAAGATATACTTTTCGGTACTGGAAATGTGTCCGGAAAATACTCTAAGTGGCTCCGTACGAGGACATGTTGGCTATCCGAGTCTCCAAAGCGTGTTCAACACTACACCAACCGGGGATGTAGTCTAACGGTGCTTTTAAGATCAGGGTATAATGGTTCCAGCTTCTCCAGGAAGAATTTTCCCACTTTCGAATATTGACGATCAACGTCGGATTTTTGTTGGTTTTGCGGGAGAGTGTTTTATTAAGGTTAAAGTTGGAATTAAATGTGAAAATTTAAGAACCTATACCGTTTCTGAGTATCCCACAATTGGGCAAAGCATATGCAGTATAAAAAATAATGAATTCCAATTTTAAGGGGATGTGTGAAAAGAACTAAAAAGAAACTTTCCGACAGAGAGCACTCTTGATCTGCCTTATGGCGAGATTCAAGAGATTTATGAGATGCCAAAAAACAAATACTGAAATGAAATCTAATCTACCCAAGAGTCTCTTTCAGGTCTGAGACCGTACTCGGGAAAGCAAGGGGGTTAGTAAAAACTTAAGTAAAGAACAAGTAAATTGTCTGATAGAGAGCACTCTTGATCCACCTTTCGGTGAGATTCAAGAGATTTTGGATTCTTTTTAATTTAACAATTTTATATCAAAAAATGAAAGCAAAAACAAAATCTAAGAATTTCTAACAGTTTATCAAATGGAAACTAATCTAGGAATGAAATCTAAGATTGAAGCTAACTTAATAATTGAGATCTAAACCACTTGCAAAAAGGAACAAGACACACTACAAGCTTCCCCCAAATGGGGGAAGTGGGGTGTGGGAGCCGTAATCCCACTTGCTCTTTTATTAAATTTACAATGTTTTTTTGTTTGTTTTTCTTCACTTGAAAGCACAATAGGATGGGGGGATGAAGAATGGGGAAGTGCTTTTCAAGGAGCTTTATGGTTTGCTTGCTCTTTGCTTGTTCACCTTCAAACACAAGCTTCCAACATGGCACCCATTAAGATGTTAAAACTACAAATCAAATTGAAACTAAAACCTAACTCTACCTAGCATATGAATATGAACAAACTAGATAGGAATGAAACTAAATCTATGAATACAAAATAAATGAAACTAGTTTAGATCTAACTAATGAAAACTAACATACAAATAGACTAGTGTCTAAACTATAAATGCTAAGACTAAAAAACTAATACTAAATCAAAGTTTAAGAAAAGTGAAGAGTGGAAGACTTGAAAGTTTGAAGAATAGGAGCAAAAATGCAAGCAAGAAAGGAGCAAAGCACAAAGGGAAAGAAGGGAAGGCAAAAGGGGGGATGAAAGAGAGAAGAGAAGATGCCAAAAGAGAGCAAAGCTGGCCTTAAACAGTGGTAAAAAAGGAGGATAAAACAATGAGAGGAAAAGGCAGCCAAGAGAGATGAAAGATGGCTGCAAAATGTAAAAAAAGGAGGTCTGAAAACAGTGAGTTAGGACAGTCAAGAAAAGATGGAAGGGGCAGCCAACAGAGAGGTCAAAGGTGGCTGGAAAAGTTGGTGAAAAGAGGCGCAAAACAGAGAGGAGAGAAGGCAGCATAAAGTAAGAAAAGAGGGCTGCTAAAAGAAGGTAGAATAGGCTGGAAACAGTGAGGAAAAAGAGTGGCAAACAGAGGTAGAATGGGCAGCCAACAGGGATAGAAAGGTGGCTGCAAAAAAGATGAAGAGACAGTCAACAAGTGAAGAGAGAAGGCTGGAAATGAAGGTAAGAAGATGCAAAAAACAGAGATGGAAAAGAGAGGAAGAAAAGAAGAGAACAAGAAGCAAAGGTAGAAGCAATCAAAAGGAAAAAGTGGAAGAGAAGAGGTAGAAGACAAGGAAACCAGGGCAACCAAAAAACAAAACAACAAAGTTTTAAACACTTTGAAAACCCAAAGAACTTTGCCAAGTAACCAAGTAACCGATTTGAAATTTTAATTTGAAGAGGAGGATAAGAAGATAATACTTAGCTCTTTGAATCTTGAAATGGCTCTTGGATTTGCACTTGGTGATTGTTTGTTGAATCCTTTTGCTTGGCTTCAATAGGAAGGGATGCAAGCTAGCTCCACATCCTACTTGATCGAATGGAATGATCTGTAGACACACACACTCTAATACTTGCAAACAAAGGAGTTAGAACATGTATTATCTATTGATTGAAATCAAAAGGCATGGATTACAAACTAGTAAAGCGATACACTTTTAGATCTCTAAAAACAAATATATAAACAAACAACTTGAAACTACAAATGCTTGATCTTATGTGCTTGAATAAGCCCTCTAAAGGATGAACTATTTAACCAAAGATTGACAAGAAGAAGAGAGTATGGAACAGTATCACCTCATTCACCAAGAAAATTGATCCAATCCCAACACAAGATGAGCCTCCAAAGCCTAAATTTTATTCAACAATATGCATGAAAAGCATTACAATAATCGAGCAGATTTTCTTTACAAAGATTATCCACCCTTGAGAGAGGCCAAAGGCCTCTTATTTATACAAAAACTGACAGAGCAATGAGCCAATTCGCATGGGTTGAAGAAGAGAGCCAAGTTGGGCGAATTCCAATCTCAACTGAAGACAAATCCCACGATTAATGCGAATTGGAGTTTGGTTTGGTGTGATTGGGTTGGTGGGGGATGAGGTGGAGCCCCTCTCCCATTGAAACCAATGCCCAACACTTAGTATTACACGCCCATCCCAAACTCGCGAGCCAAATTGACGTGGATTAAGAGGTCCACGTGACGCCCAAGCTCACGTCATCCCTTCTAAACAAATCGCATATCCAATCTTTATTATAACATGTGACTTATATATTCTAAGTGGTCGCCCACCCTATGAAAACATAACCATCCTTTTCCATAGTAAAAAAATCACATTTTATTAATTTTTTAATTTTTTGGACTTAGTGCATTTTCTCATTTTCTGGTAATTAAATGCCAAAGTGATGCGTCTTTAGCAAAAGTTCCTCCAGAGGCGACGTAATCGCTCCGAACCTGATAAAAGTGGCCGCTAGGGTAAAGAGGACGCTCTGAGCGTCAAAACGAGCCTCCCCACTCCAAATTCTACCTCCAGATGAGGCTTTTATCACATTTTGAAAAAAACCATTTAAACCATTAAAAAATGGCCTAAATTACGGCAAAAATTATTTTCTTCGGAATGAAACAAAACTCCTAGGGGATCTAGTGCATGTTCATACGACTCAATCGAGATGGCTAACACGTAAAAAATCCTAGACACAAGACTCAAATAACCACCTTAGGTTTTGACCACCATGGTAAATACTTCAGCTTTGGAGGTGTGAGTGAAAAACTCAGGAATTATACACGACTGAAGCGCAATGCATAATTCCCAAGAAAAAAACATTCTATAGTATCCCCCTGATCGTTAAACCTAAGGAGAGCCGAGTCTTTTATAAAAGGACCCCGTTTAGACCAACTCTTTACAATTTCCCCATGGGGGTATGAACATACATTTATTACAAATGGGGCAAAATTGCCCTGAAAATGACTTCTGAACTTCTGAACACTGATGATGAACATTGAACATGTTCATGAAACTGGCGGCTCACAAGAAATTCAACTATTGTACAAAATAGCTGGTAACATCTGGCTCCAACCGCAGGACGAGCACTCCTATGATTAATCAATCAAAGAGAGTGTTCGAGAACCCTAGAATGTCTATTTCCTGCATGAAAACAGAAGTGTGTAAGCCCACATAAAAAATACCAAATAGATACCAACATAAAAAATGAAATCTATTTACAATGTTTAGTATACAACATATAATACAAAGCATAATGTACATGAAATAATATTCAAAATAATGTACAAACATAATGGTACAAAAATAGAAGTACAACATAATAAAATACAACAAGAGAGGGTTTAGAAAAGCCCTGAAATGCCCCCATGGGCATTTTTAGAGATCGTTGCTGTAGAACAGCTTCAGATGCTGTCCATTCATAGGTAGATTCATTCTCTCTCCTTCCATAGTGTTGAGTATGAGAGCGTTTGTGCCAGCAAGGTCACATATAACCCTTCCAGAGGCTGTCGAATTTTCCATGCTTTCCCAGTTTCTCTTTTCTCTTATCCCATAAGAGGACTGTGTCCCCAATCTTGAAAGGTCTAGGCTTTGCGGACTTATCAAATGTTCCCTTCACGCTCTCTTGATGTCTTAGGTTCTGATCTAAGGATGCTCTTCTACTCTCGTCAAGCTCGATAATCTGATTAATTCTTTGTTCCATCTCTTCCCTTTCCGAACCATATTCTATTATCATTCTAAAAACTGGTATTTGCATGCTGATAGGTAACTCAGCTGTGAGACCATATACCAATTCAAAGGGAGACTTCCCAGTAGAATTCTTTTTAGTGATTCTATCAGCCCATAATGCATACTTAATCTTACTATCCCATTATCTTTTGTTATTTCCCACAGTTTTCTTAAGGATGTTCATCAGGTTTTTATTAGTGGACTCAGCAAGTCCATTTCCCTGTGGGTAGTAGTCGGATGAATGGGATAGGGTAATGCCATACTTAAAGCAGAAATATGTCATGTTGATGGAGCTAAAGGATTTGACATTATCAGTTGTTATCTTAAGGGGGATACCAAATCGTGTGATGATTTTATCCCAATGAAGTCCATAACAACTTTTTATGTGGCTGTCTTGGTGGGTATGGCCTCTACCCACTTGGTGAAGTAATCGGTAGCCGTGAGGATCTAACAAAATCCATTGCTAGAATTGTCTTTAAACTTGCCGATGAAGTCAAGGCCCCATTGCTGAAAGGGGGCAAGGACTACTACATGTGTAAGGGGAAGAGCAACCAACTTTTGCTTCCCAGTAAAGAGTTGGCACTCTTGGCAACACTTAACATGTTTGTGTACATCTGAAAAGATGGTTGGCCAATAGTACCCAGCTCGAAGGATTTTGTGGGAAGTTGTATTCGCTGCAAATTGGCCTCCACAAAATCCTGAGTGAAACTCAGTCAAGATCCTCTTGGAATCTTGTTCATTAACACATCTAAGTATAACTCCGTCTAGGTTCCTCCAACCCAAACCCTCCTGAGTGAGGCAATACCTAGCAGTTTTTAATCTTAGAGCCCTTCTTTTGTGACCCTTGAGGTGATCCGGGCAAGTGAAGTGAAGTAGGAAATATATGATGCCTGAATACCAATGGTTGTCAAGATCTTGTAAAGCTGGTGTCATAGTTGGTTCGGATATGTTGTTTTCACAAACCATGCCTATTGCTTCTTCATTTTTCTGAGTTAACATCTTAGTAAGGCCCTATCCTTTTATTAACTTGGTTGGTTTAATCTCTAAGTCATATTCCTGAATCTTAGATACCCATGTGCCCCTTATTCCTAAGCAATCTTGTTGGGACAAGATGTCTTTTACTGCAGCATGGGGAACATATCCTATGACTTTTGAATACCCGATGTATGTTCTGAAGTGTTTGAGAGATTTAACCAAGGCACAGGCTTGCTTTTCCATTATAGTGTATTTTAGCTCAGAGTTTTGCAATGCACGACTCATGAAGGCAATAGGTTGCTCGAACCCTTCAAAGTTCTTTTGGAGCAACACCCCAACAATAGTGTCTTCTGATGCAAAGGAAAATATCATAAAGTCCTTGGTGTAATTGGGGGTGACCAAAACAGGTGACTTAGTGATAGCATTCTTTATACGGGAAAAAGCCTCCCTCCCCTCATTAGTCCATACAAATTTAGCATCTTTCTTAAGTAATGTTTGCATGGGTTTCATCAATTCAGCCAGATTGGGGATGAATCTTCTAATGAAGTTGATGTGTCCATTAAAAGATTGGAGGGCTTTCACATTCCTTGGTAGAGGTATCTTCTTTATAGCTTCAATTCTTTCAGGATCAACCTTGACCCTGTCTTTAGATATAATGTGCCCTAGAAGCTTTCCCTCATCAATTCCTAGGACAAACTTAGCCGGATTTAAGGAAATTCCATATTTCCTACATCTTTCAAAAACCTGCTTAAGATAATAGACATGGCTGGATCTTTCTTTTGAAAATACAGTTAAGTCATCTTGATATATTTCAATGATCATGCCAATTAGCATAGTCCATGGCTCTTTGAAAAGTAGCCCCAGCATTAAGAAGGCCAAAAGGCATTCTTAGACATTCAAAAGTACCCCATGGGGTTGTGAAGGTGGTTTTATGTTTGTCCTCTTTCTGAATGACAACTTGGTTGTATCCCGAAAAACCATCAAGCATGGACATCATACTAGATCCAGTGACCCGTTGGAGGAGGGTCTCCATGTTAGGGAGAGGATAGTTGTCCTTTTGACAAGCTATGTTGAGATTTCTAAAGTCGATGCATATCCTTATACTCCCGTTTTTCTTTCTAACTACTACCAAGTTGGAGCACCAAGATGAATGTCTAATGGGTGCTATAATACCTGCCGCTAACATTTTCTCCAATTCCTTTTTTATAATAGGAGCCAACTTAGGGTTTATTTGTCTTAGCTTTTGGCGGAAAGTTTTGACTTCTTGAAATTCTGGCTTGAGAGGGATGGTGTGCTAGAAGACATCTTCCCGATATGTTTTTAATTCATCATAAGTAAAAGCAAACATATCCCTATATTCCTTTACTAAATTGATTAAGTCATTCCTCTCCTTTTTAGAGGTGCCTTTTCCTATTTTTATCATTTTAGGACTTGTTTCCGATCCAATGTTTATTTCAATATAATCCCCTGGTTTCATTTGATCAATGCTGTTCTTCCTCCTATCCTGTCTGTCAAAAATGTTCTCTAGTGCTATACATCCATGTGGTACAGGATTGTCAAACTGGTCGCCTTCTCCCTGATACTCTTTGCCTTCCTCCTATTCATTGGCTTTGTAATTTGAGAACTCATCTATGTTGTGAATGAATTTTAAAATTTGTTCATTATCCTTAAAAACTTGCCAATGTTTTGTGTTATCAGGTACCGATGGTCTGAAATTAATTTCAAGTGTACAGTCACCTTTTAACATTTCTTCTGATGGTTGGAGGTTTGATGCTGAAACCGCCAATCTATTCGCTGCACTATTCTGATCTCTAGCGATTGCTTCTATATTTAGGGCATCGGAAAATTCCATAGTATCCCAAATTGCATTTCTATACTTTTTTAGTCTTTGCATTTACATGCAAATTGGTTTTTGACTTGTTGAACTATTAAGTTTGAATCACCCTTTATACTCAGCAATTTGATCCCCATTTCCTTGGCTAACTTGATGCCTAGTAGAAGTGCCTCATACTCAGCTATGTTGTTGGTGGCCTCAAATTCCAATCTGAATGCAAAGTTAAAAGTCTTTCCCCTAGGTGAAATTATAGCAATCCCAGCCCCTTTTCCAACCCTTGAGTGGGCACCGTCAAAATTCATCCTCCATAACTCATCTACCTTTTCCTCTTTTATTTTTTCTTGAATAGGGGCCAAAAAGGTAGAGTTAATTTGATAGGTTCCATATTCTTCAGTGTTATACACATATTGGTTTAATGGTCTTTTAGGATTTTCAACATGGAACTTCTTTTCTTTCTCGGTGTGCAACTTAACCAATGAATCCTCGGATGCTGGCACAATGGCATAGGTCCAATCCATTTGGATCCATCCTCCTAAAGTGGCAGCCCACTTCCTAGAAAGCAACATCCCCCATTTATCCGAAACATCGATGACAAGGATATCCATAGTTATGTGGATGTCCGGATACTTGGCTAATCTAACCGATTGATTTTCAATAATTCCTTCCACCTCAACCGGCCTAGAGTCCATGGCACAAACATTTTGATAAGGCCTCGTTGTTTTCAGGTTGAGTTGTTGCATGACTTTCATGGTTATGATGTTTGAGGAAGACCGCGAATCTAGCATACAATTGTGTAGAAGAAGATCACCTATCATCAATGATACATAAAAAGGGGGATGATCTTCTCTTCTTGGGTCCTTGGTATGCATAATTATTAAGGGGTCTATAGAGACATTATTATTACTTGTTGAAGTTTGTTCTATAGTGTCTGAGAAAGTAACCCTCTTAGGGGTAGGAGGATTTAAAGGTGTGGGGGGATTTGTAGGAGTAGGAAGACCTAAGACTTTTAACAACTTTTCTTTCTGCCAGGAATCTTATAAAGTTCATTTATAGGTACAGGTACTTTAGTGGTATTGAACCAATTACCCCAATCAAAATTCAAATAATTTGCTTCATTGGATTCATTTGGAGTTATTACTGTTATCACCTACACTGTAGTTACCCCTATGGATGTATCCACTCATGGATGGCAATAGGGAAGGGCAACTCAAAAGGTGCAACCACAATCACCTCGACCTCCAATAGATGGTTGTCACGCCAGTCGAGGCAACCTTCGCTTTATGTTATCTAGCCCAGACAACAAAGGGGGAGACCCGATCTACTCCCGACAGGAGAGATCAAAACCAAGACACCAAATCAAGTTAATTCTAAGTGAAGTAAGGTGTATGGTTTATCCTAGACCTTAGGATGAAGTCACAAGACAAGTGAGGGGTTCAATGAGTATAGCTTTGGTTCATTAATGATGTGAGAGTGACTTATGATTTGTGAAATAGGATCCAGGATTAAAGTACTAGTTCAATGTGACAAAATCCACTACCTTGGGAACCGTGTCCAATGCAGGGTAGTTTAGGGGTTGAATTAGGGCTAACTAGTACAAGTGACAAGCTTGATCATGCAGTATGATGGCATCAAAGGGTTTAGCTCACCAATCAAGGGTCAAACCACAAGTTAATCCAACAATCTAGGAAAGTCGAATTGACTTGGGGAGAGACCAGTGCCTTGGGAATTGGGATAATGGAGTCAAAGTAAAGTTAACTTGTGGTTAAGGACTCCTATTTCATGAGACAAGTGGGCAATTAAAGTCTTGATGGATGAATAGGTCTAGATCTAGGTTTGACCTAAGTGGACCACAATCCCTTAAAACAAGGAATGCTATCCCCAAGGCAAGATTTGACAAGGTGACCTACTAGACCTAGGTTTTGAATTACTCCCGTTCCAAATCCACTGAAATCTCAAGTACCCACGTCCTAGAAGTGGGACAACTCACTTCTCCAAGGTGGTGCGACTTTACCCAAGGAAGCCTAAAAGTGGGATAAGTGGGGTCAAGACAAGTGAGAGTATGGATCTACAATTTCAAGGCAATCCAATGGCTGGATCTTACTAGATCTGAGTTTGAAGATACCAAGTGGTCCAAAATGGGGATTAAATCCCTTAAAATGTGGAATAGGTCCCACAAGGTAGAAATCAGAAAAGTGACAATCTGGGGGTAGGTTATTGGATGTGTAGATCATGAATCAAGCGGGATCTCAACTACCCACATACTAGATCTAGGTCAACCCACCAAACTAGGAAGTGCGCCCTTGCTTGGAGAGGCTAAATGCCTTGGGAAGAGGGTCAAATGGAGGCCAATCCTCACCAAACTATAGATCCGGGATGCTGTGGATACTATAGAGGTGGGTTTTCAATATTTTACCCAAGAAGCCACTAGATCTTAGTAGATCTGAAAAAATGTAAAAATGGGGGTTTTGATTAATTAGGGTTTGAAATATTTTAGACAAGTGGATAGATTATGGAGATAGAAATTAACTTGAGATCATACCTGAGTGATGTGAATGAGATGCCTTGATGTTGAGGAAGATTCCCGCAGAGATCAAATGAGAAATTGTAGATTTTGCTTGCCAAATTGATGCCCTAGCCCACAAGTGCGCCCTCCTCTACCTGTCAATCCAAGGAAAATCGATTTCAATCAGAGAGGTCAAGTATGGAGGAAATACAAGTAAAATGCAATGATAACATAGAATAGAAGGTCCTGGGACAGTAATACTCCCTGTTACCAACGAAGAGATCCAAAGAAGAAGTAGGGAGAGTCTTCCCCTACCAATACTTCCTCCTCAAAGCAAATCGGCCTCCACTTGTAGATGCAAAAACGTGGTACAAAAGATATGGCAAACAAGATCTCCAATAACTCAGTGCAAAGGAAGAACCAATGAACGAACACCAAACACATTCACCACAACACTGGAGATAGATGCAATAATAATTTTCTATTCCAATAATCCAGAGCCACAAGTCCCCTTTACAATGAGAAGCTCTCTCCTTTAAATAGGAAGGAGAGGCATCAAAATCCTAACCACTTTTTGAATAAGTGGCTAAGATTAAAAGATACAAATGTCTAATCAATGGTTGAGATGAGCTCAACAATAAAATACATGGATCACTAATAAAATATAATATAAGTGGATAAAATTGCCCTAGAAGAGGGGAATCTCACCAAATCATGATGACAAAATATAATAAGAAGCTTATGGTGGGTCCAAGGGGTAATTTTAGACACCCTTGGTCAATCCCCATACCACAATAATAATAAAATAGTCATCAATATACCAAATCATGCCTCTATGGTCAAATCGTAGGCCTCAAAAGACCTCAAAAATCATCAGAAAGTGCCATAAGTGATGGATGCGGGCCCCGATGAAGCTGAAACTGCTGGAGAAGGTGTGGAAGACATTGATCCATCATCACTGATCATCCCATGCCATAACATTGCCTCAGTAGCCCAAATCGATTTCCTCAATAGCCATTTCTACCAATCCTGAAATGCCTCGGGAAGCGTGAAACTGCCCCAAACTGCCTCCTGGAGTGCCTGCGCTGTCAAGGTGAGGGCACCAGTGTGTCCGGGAGGGGGGTAATATGGTAAAAACAAGTGGCTGGACCACCCCCTCCAAGCACAGCGCCCTAGGTCAACCGGATAAAAATCACATCTGCTCTGACAGGGCCTCCGACAGACCAAAACTGCACTGGGATAGCCTACTGAGGCTCAATCATCACTGTAAGTGCCCGGAACTGAAAACAAACTGTCTCATTGGACTCAGAAGGTCCAAATCCATCCGAGATGTGTACTCATACACCATATGAGTCTCTGCATGATCAATATATATATCC
This sequence comes from Larix kaempferi, assembly GCA_027924585.1. Taxonomy (NCBI): domain Eukaryota; kingdom Viridiplantae; phylum Streptophyta; class Pinopsida; order Pinales; family Pinaceae; genus Larix; species Larix kaempferi. The sequence continues at coordinate 3,790,960 of BSBM01000254.1, forward strand.
AATATATCGGAACAGGGCAAATAATAATAATCTGTAAATGATCAAATACTGCTGTAAACCATGAATCATCATCATAACCCTGTAGCTGCTGCATAGAATCATCATGTACATGTACATAGACCATATATCATCAACCCATATCATCACAAGGTCCAACCATTTCATGTCCTATGGTAGACCTTGGTCAAACTAGGTTTGACCAAGTCAACATGACCAAATATAACTCAGACCATCATCAGAAGCTGCTGCAAAGTGTCCAAGGTTAATGCATGCTCTACAACTTATTCAAATAACAATTATAACACAAAGTAATCATTACTGGCGATCTAAATCCAAAAATATAATGTCATTAATTATTATTATTACTCAGACCAGACTTTCAAGACCATACTCACTTCATAGCTGTGATCAATTTGCTAGTGAAGGGTGAAGGCTAAAATAACTGGCTAGGCTAAGGGATGACTTGACCGACTTAACTTTGTGACACTTTGGCAATGGGAAAGGGAATACACACCATAGTATATATTGAATGAGCAACAACACAGGGAATGGCGGTGTCTCACAAATGGATGAGTTGTTCAAAGAGGGTTTATTCACCTTTAACAGATGCGCACAATCCATAATACAAATAAGGCCAGCAATTGTTTTGATATAGCATTTAAGTTCCATTGCTTTTTGGGCCTGAAGTTTCCATAGCCTTGGTCTATGTGTGTTTATAAACACATTGCATAGATTTTCATTTATTTTAGGCTTTCTGCTGCAGGTGTGTTTTTAAGGCACTTGTTTACCTGAGCACTTCTAGGTGTGTCATGGACAACTTGTTTACCTAGGTATTTACATTTCCAAAAGATATAACATTTTATTTTCATGGCCATTTTCATTTGGCATGCCTTTCATTCATGTGTGTTTAGAAACACATTGCATGAATGGGATTTTCATACAAGATATAACATTTCATTTTCCAGATTTTGTATTCATGGCAGCACTAAAAGTTTCAGGTTTAGCCAACACAACTTTAGTGACTAGGGGGAATTCCAAGGAACTCCAACTCACCACAGGTAAGTTTTGTCACCAACTCAGAGCCGAGACACAATAAATAGGGAAGCTCATCCAATATAGAGGCTACAGTGGGGGAAAGTCCTCCATGCCACTAGTCCAGTAGTAAGTCAGGGTGATAAACTAAAAGGTAGGCAATGGATGGATGAAGACAATGAATAATGGAGCCAACACTAGCAAGCCAAGGTATGGTGGAATGATCACCTCTATTCTCCCTAAGGAGAGTAAAACCAATGAGTATGAATAGTGAACTTCTAAGTCTGAGTAGGGACAATATAATATATATTATATATAACAAGATCAACCAGGTCCACATATCTATATGATCGCCAGATCATGACACTAGGTGCTAAGACATGCTATAAGAATAAATATAAAAGCAATATAACCACAACACTATGATATACCTGCTGAGTCATATACCTGAATGCTCATCACCTGTACCATCATCTGTCCTCTGAAACTATTGCTGTAACTCTGGGCACTACTGACTGCTCTGTACAAATGGTATAATGGCTACATCGGTCATCTCTCTAAGTGTCCTGAGACTCAGTCATGGCATGGGGAATACAACTGCTGTCCAAAATCTGATAGTGATCCAATATAGATGCTCATCTCAGCATCTCCAATGTAAGGGAGCTGGTTGAATAGTGTACTGGCATCAGAAAAATAATGTATGGTAGCCTGGATACTATATATTTGATAACAATTACCTTTGGTGGATATTGCATGGAAGGTCCAGGATTTGCTCTTCTCTGATAAGTAACACCTTTGAACTTTTGCATGTTGTGAACTTGCTCATTTGAAGGCCTTTCTCCATAATGTCTGGTTAATTTGTCTACTCCTTGACTGTATTGTCTGGCCTGTTTCCAACTTTCTTTGGGGATGTTATGGATATCTCCTACAGTGTTCACATACTCAGGCTCACTTGATTTTTGATCACTACCACAACCTTCTGGAAAACCATTCTCCTGAACATATCATGCATAGTGACATGTAGATTCTTCATGAAAGTCTCTGCATGCCCTACAAAATGGTGTATAATCCTCAACCATGTTAGCAGCATCCAATGGATTGGGAGGCCTCTGTTCATGGTTGGGTCCTTTCTTTTGCAAGTTTGTCTTTTGAGGATATGTTCTTTGGATAGGTTGAGTTTGTGTCCTTTCCATGGTTATGACCCTATTTTGCATTTCTTTCATTTGGGAAAGATACTTCCTTTCCATGCTTTCCATCTTCTCGTTCATATCCATAAATTTTCTCTCATAAGCATTTCTTTCATTGGAAGAGAAAGGATCTTTTTCCTTAGGCTCTAATGGCTTCATGGGAGTTGATATCCTTGAAAAACGAGGAATGTTAGACTTTCCAGAAGATTGCATATTTTTATCAATTTATTGGCCATTTCCTGGGCCATCAAAAGAGTAGTGGGCTCCTTATCTCTGAGTTGATATTGCATCTCCCCACTAAATGCCTCAATATAGTAAACCAATATGGATTGAGCAGTTGGTTTATAGTAGGTATGGATAGCATTTGCTAAATCAATGAACTTCTTGTTGAATTCTTCCATAGTTTCATTTTCACTTCTTTTAATAGTTGTTAGAGCGACTAACTGATGGTGAGGCTCTTTTTTCTCACCAAACTTGTTGGTGAAAGTAGTTTTGAATGCCTCATAAGTTGCAAAGGAATTGTCTGGCAAGTTGATGAACCAGTCACCAGCATCTCCGTCCAAAGATAGTACAAAGAGTTTCATGTACACATCATCATGTTTATGGGCTAGATCCTTGACATGGGCGCTAATACACTTGGCGAAGCTTTTCATATGGTGTGTAGTAGTAATGGCATCAGTGCCAGTGAAGTTGGGCAACTTGTCTATAGCTTTGTCAGGTATATCATGTGGTTGACCAGCTATCTGAGTGAAGTTAAGAGGACTATAGAATTCCGCCATTGGATCATACAAACGATTATTAGGCTCTACAAACAGACTATGGATGTCTGAAATAGACTCAGATCCAAGATTCTCAAGGATCCTACGAGAAGCTAACCTATTTAATCTCCTCCTATAAACCTTTTCAGGTTCAGGGATGAAATCAAGTAGGCCTACAGAGTTTCTCCTTATTGAATACCTTGGTAAGTTCATTGACAGTGGAGTCGCCAGATGGATGCAAGTTTAATTTCAGAGAGTTGATTGAACTAAAAATCTATCAAAAAGGTAAAAGTAAAAAACTAAGTTAAAGTCGTCCAGGAACAAAAAATTTGTCCCCGGCAACGGCGCCAAAAATGTTGCCCACCGAATGTGCACACCAGCAGCAGAAATATTTCGAAAGCTATTTCCCAAGTGGGAAAGGTGTGGCCTTGAGTCAGGTGTTGTCACCTGAACCCGACTCCCCTGTTTAGGCAAACTCCTAACGAAGCCAAGGGGGGTAGTCCCTAAAAAGACTTTCTAAGGCTCTTGATTTTAATGTTTTTGAGGTGATGTGATGCAGATGGGTGTTGTTTAGGACTTTTTGTGAGGTTTTACAATAATTGAATTAGAGTAATACCAAGCATATACTTGCAAAAAAGATTTAAGATGCACAACAAGTGATAAATTAACAAGACATCCACATCATAATTAAAAACATACAACAATATTGATTCCAGATAGATAAGTAAATGAATAAACAAATTGAAGGACCAATGCCTTATGGAGTCAAAATGCTGGGGTTGCCTGATACATAGTCTTGATGTGCTTGAGATCGTTTTGCGAGTAATCTTGGTAAATTTTATTGTAAAATTTTAAATGGTGAGTTGATTATTAGAGGTGAGGGATATCTCCAAGATATACCTTTCGGTACTGGAAATGTGTCCGGAAAATATTCTAAGTGGCTTCGTACGAGGATGTAGTCTAACGGTGCTTTTAAAATCAGGGTATAGTGGTTCCAGCTTCCCCAGGCAGAATTTGCCCACTTTCGAATATTGACGATCAACGCCGGATTTTCGTTGGTTTTGCGGGAGAGTGTTTTATTAAGGTTAAAGTTGGAATTAAATGTGAAAAGTTAAGAACCTATACTGTTTCTGAGTATCCCACAATTGGGCAGAGCATACGCAGTATAGAAAATAATGAATTCCAATTTTAAGGGAATGTGTGAAAAGAACCAAAAAGAAACTCTCCGACAGAGAGCACTCTTGATCCGCCTTATGGCGAGATTCAAGAGATTTATGAGATGCCAAAAAACAAATACTGAAATGAAATCTAATCTACCCAAGAGTCTCTTTCAGGTCTGAGACCGTACTTGGGAAAGCAAGCGGGTTAGTAAAAACTTAAGGAAAGAACGAGTAAACTCTCCAATAGAGAGCATTCTTGATCCACCTTTTGGTGAGATTCAAGAGATTTTGGATTCTTTTTAATTTAACAATTCTATATCAAAAAATGAAAGCAAAAACAAAATCTAAGAATTTCTAATAGTTTATCGAATGGAAACTAATCTAGGAATGAAATCTAAGATTGAAGCTAACTTAATAATTGAGATCTAAACTACTTGCAAAAAGGAACAAGACACACTACAAACTTCCCCCAAATGGGGGAAGTGGGGTGTGGGAGCCATAATCCCACTTGCTCTTTTATTAAGTTTGCAATGCTTTTTTTAGTTTTTCTTCACTTGAAAGCACAATAGGATGGGGGAATGAAGAATGGGGAAGTGCTTTTCAAGGAGCTTTATGGTTTGCTTGCTCTTTGCTTGCTTGGTTTTAGCCTTTGGGCTCTTTGCTTGTTCACCTTCAAACACAAGATTCAAACATGGCACCCATTAAGATGTTAAAAATAAAAATCAAATTGAAACTAAAACCTAACTCTAGCTAGCATATGAATATGAACAAACCAGATAGGAATGAAACTAAATCTATGAATACAAAATAAATGAAACTAGTTTAGATCTAACTAATGAAAACTAACATACAAATAGACTAGTGTCTAAACTAGAAATGCTAAGACTAAAAAACTAATACTAAATCAAAGTTTAAGAAAAGAGAAGAGTAGAAGACTTGAAAGTTTGAAGAATAGGAGCAAAAATGCAAGCAAGAAAGGAGCAAAGCACAAAGGGAAAGAAGGGAAGGCAAAAGGGGGGATGAAAGAGAGGAGAAGATGCCAAAAGAGAGCAAAGCTGGCCTTAAACAGTGGTAAAAAAGGAGGCTAAAACAGTGAGAGGAAAAAACAGCCAAGAGAGATGAAAGATGGCTGCAAAATGTAAGAAAAGGAGGTCTGAAAACAGTGAGTTAGGACAGTCAAGAAAAGATGGAAGAGGCAGCCAACAGAGAGGTCAAAGGTTGTTGGAAAAGGTGGTGAAAAGAGGCACAAAACAGAGAGGAGAGAAGGCAGCGAAAAGTAAGAAAAGAGGGCTGCTAAAAGAAGGTAGAATAGGCTGGAAAACAGTGAGGAAAAAGAGTGGCAAACAGAGGTAGAATGGGCAGCCAACAGGGATAGAAAGGTGGCTGCAAAAAAGATGAAGAGACAATCAACAAGTGAAGAGAGAAGGCTGGAAATGAAGGTAAGAAGATGGCAAAAAACAGAGATGGAAAAAACAAGAGAACAAGAAGCAAAGGGAGAATCAATCAAAAGGAAAAAGTGGAAGAGAAGAGGTAGAAGACAAGGAAACTAGGGCAACCAAAAAACAAAAGAGCAAAGTTTCAAAGAATAACACTTTGAAAACCCAAAGAACTTTGCCAAATAACTAAGTAACCGATTTGAAATTTTGATTTGAAGAGGAGGATAAGAAGATAATACTTAGCTATTTGAATCTTGAAATGGCTCTTGGATTTGCACTTGGTGATTGTTTGTTGAATCCTTTTGTTTGACTTCAAGAGGAAGGGATGCAAGCTAGCTCCACATCCTAATTGATCGAATGGAATGATCTGTAGACACAAACACTCAAATACTTGCAAACAAAGGAGTTAGAACATGTATTATCTATTGATTGAAATCAAAAGGCATGGATTACAAACTAGTAAAGCGATACACTTTTAGATCTCTAAAAACAAATATATAAACAAGCAACTTGAAACTACAAATTCTTGATCTTATGTGCTTGAATAAGCCCTCTAAAGCATGAACTATTTAACCAAAGATTGACAAGAAGAAGAGAGTATGGAACAGTATCACCTCATTCACCAAGAAAATTGATCCAATCCCAACACAAGATGAGCCTCCAAAGCCTAAATTTTATTCAACAATATGCATGAAAAACATTACAATAATCGAGCAGAGTTTCTTTACAAAGATTATCCACCCTTGAGAGAGCCCAAAGGCCTCTTATTTATACAAAAACTGAGAGAGCAATGAGCCAATTCGCATGGGTTGAAGAAGAGAGCCAAGTTGGGCGAATTCCAATCTCAACTGAAGACAAATCCCACGATTAATGCGAATTGGAGTTTGGTTTGGTGTGATCGGGTTGGGGGATGAGGTGGAGCCCCTCTCCCATTGAAACCAACGCCCAACACTTAGTATTACACACCCCTCCCAAACTCTCGAGCCAAATTGACGTGGATTAAGAGGCCCACGTGAGGCCTAAGCTCACGTCATCCCCTCTAAACAAATCGCATATCCAATCTTTATTATAACATGTGACTTATATCTCCTAAGTGGTCGCCCACCGCATAATGTCCATACTCATTGCAGGCGAAGCATTTGATCTTGCTCAGATCCTTTTTCTGTCTGCCTCTCTGCTTCTCGCTTGCTGCGAGAGCCACATCCTCCTCCTCAGGGATAGCAGAACCTGAACTCTGGATGTACCCTCTCCAGGTCTCCTCCTGTGTGAAATCATCCCACAGTCGATCCCACTTGGGAAGGTTCTCACGACCTATGATAGATTGAACAAACACTGCCCATGTCACAGACACGCCATTCAAGGCCCGTCGAACCAGCTCACTGTCCTCTATCTTCTCACCGACTGCTCCCAACTCATTTCTCACTTGAGAGATCTTGGTGAGATAGGTAACCATGTTCTCATCCTTCCCCATCTTGATGCTTCTCAGCTTCTCTCTGAGAACCATCTTCCTTTTTTCATTGGAGCTCTGGTACAGACTAGTCAATGCATCCCACATCTCAAACACATTGTCTTTGGTAGAGACATGTGGGATGAGGTGATCCTTGATCCCATCAAGCAGGATGCTTTGAGCCTTCACATTCTTCTTGTCATACATTGCTTTGGCAGTGGCGTCAGACGGAATAGTAACGGGATTTGTTGTCGTGCTGTTCACAACATCCCATAACTCACTTTCTTTCAGCAAAAGAGTAATACATGCCCTCCATGCACTATAGTTGGAGGCACCATCCAACCGGTCCTCCACTCTCAAACCAGTAGCCATACTCACCCAACTGAAGAAACTATAACTCACAGTGAACAAGAGTCTCTCCTGATCACAGACCTAGTAGATCTATCTCAGATCTAGCCACAAACCAACTGAACTGATAGATCCGACCTCTACACCCTTAGATCTGAACGGGAATGTTCAGATCTGGTAGATCTAGTCTCTATCTCCACAGATCTACTAGATCTATCTCAGATCTAGTCACCACCACTGCAGATCTATGTGCGACTGCTCACCCTGATCCTCAACAAGGCTCTGATACCATGTAAATATTTGATCCAGAGATCACTACTCCCTCTGGATCGCTCTGAGATCTCAAGTGGTATGAGTCTCTAAATCAATATATGCTCATAAAGAAATAAACTCAAACAACTAGATCTGCATTTACCAATTGAACATAAATGCAATCAACCACATAGACAACAGATATACCCTGGAACCCTTTTGGGAAAAACCAACTAACTATGGGGCTATCTTCTCTCTCGAGCCCAGAGCATATAGATGTATAAAAGATAGTACAATACAGAATTACTTCAGCCGGTAACTCAATCCCTCTAAACAAGACAAACTCTAATTTGCATGCATCCAGCTGATGCATGCACTAAAGAAGTATGCCCTAACTGCCAATCTGGATTTGAGTGCTCTGATGGTGCCTCTGATAGAACTGCCCTCTCTAGATCTCTTTGCTCTGATCTGCTCGCTCTGAAGATTGCCCACTGATGAAATCGGCCCTCTCTGCATGCACAAGTGCGCCCTCCCCCCTGGATGTCAAATGCTCGTACTGCTTCGGATCTCAACAGATCTGAGCTCCGATTGTCCCTAACCTTCCTCAAATCTCGAGGCAAGGCTATCCTGGAAGTCACAGACTCTGAATCAGTCAATCTAGCTCACAACGAGCTTCTCCTTCCTCAGGAAAAACGTCCTCCTCTAAGAGAACTCGACCTCCTCCAATCTCCACAGTAATCTCACTGTTGAGCTCTCTCAGCTTACAGGAACGGGTATCTAGCCTCTCTGGAACTGAAGGTCAATGATCTAGCTCAGAACTAACCTTCCTAGCTCCTACAGCAACTCCTCTCTATCTCAAAAAGTTGCCCCACATGTGCAGATTCGTCCTCCTCACTCTAGCAATATCTCTCTCTGATGATACAACTGAGTAACCTCATCTGGGGACCCCCTGCCTCTATAAATAATCTCACCGATGAATTAGGTTTGCCAAAACCCTAATTCCCGGTGCATGCAAAAAGTCACTTTTGCATGCATGCATGCAAAATGTCACTTTTGCATGCAATCACTGAATGCTGACAGGTCATGCAATACTCATGCATGCAAAGGTCAATCTCCCTTGAAGCTCCGCATGTAGCCCCCACTGGGCTCATGCCACTAAGTAGAGTGCATCTCACTCTCTACTCTATCCTGATGCGTATGCAGCTGATGTACCTCCATGTAAGGCATCTGAACCATGGAGGACATCCCGAAGTTACCATAATCTAACAGTTTTAATTAAGTGTGAGTTGCTTAATTAAATGTGAAAGTTTATGAGTGCAACAAATCCTGTTTCTGGTTGTTCCTAAGCTCAGACAAGGCTGCAATGGACAAGAGCATATGCGGAAATTGTGCAAAATATTTATTCCAATCAACTGTGAAAGTAGAAAAGAACATGTAAAACAATGAAATGTTATGCCAATTACTAAAGGCCAAGAACCTCTTTTCCCTTACTCGAGGAAGCTTTGTCGGTACTTTGGGAATACAAGGCCGGGTCCGTTACTCTTTATTGCTGAATAAAATAGCTTGAAAGAAAAAATAACTAACTAAGAAAGAAACTGAAACTAATATGAGGTTAGAAAATCCAAGCAAAAACGAAAGCATAAAAGAAAAATAGTCACATCATGAAAATGACACGAATCCCCCTGGGGGTACGGGTGTGGGCGCTGGGTAGCCCACTTGCTTTTATTATTTAATTTTACAATAATAAAAGGTGGATGCCTTTGGTCCTTATAGATCTGGATGCAAAGGCTTTACAAATTTCAGAAATGAAGTAGGATCGAGGGCCTAGATTTTCGATTTTCCAAGAGCACTTCCCCTTGTCATGGCGAGAAAAGTGTAAAACCTGCCATCTGTTGATGTACCAAATGTGCCAAATAAAACGTTAAAAATTAAAAGCATAAAAATGTTAAGTACTGAAAGATTGGAAATATGCACAAATACTTGACAAAACTAGATCTACTTTTAATAATATTACTTTATGCTTCTAGATCTAGCTACATGCTTGAACAAATCAGCCCTTTAGATATTCTTAAAAGACAAACTAATTTACTTAAGCATGTGAGTAACCATAGCCAAAGAAAGAAAATGATTTTAAAGATGAAGGAAAGAGAGAAGAAGGGAGCTTTGAAGCCTGGGAACTTTTGGGATGTGGAGTCCATTGGTGGAAAGCAGAGGGACTATGCTCCTCGTAAGTGCTTGAAAAGTGGAAGATTCTTACTCGATCAACCACTCCTTCAAGCTAGAAACCTGCATCAACTTAGAAATCCTTGCACAAGAAGAGGTTAAAAGCAGAGGAGCTGCCGAAACAAAAACTTGGAAAACATGCAATTATACCAAAAATACATGTAAACTAAGAGATCTACAACCATCAAACACTAAGAGTATGAATCAAGCTAGAACAATCTCTTATCCTACTGGGAGATAGCTCCCCTTTGCAGGCCCATAGCTAACCAAAGAAATTAACAAAGAAAATAAGCTAATACCGGTTACTTCATAAACAATGCAAATCCACACACTTGAGCCATACACCACAGGTCTGCCTCCAAAGCCTTTTTATTCCAAATGATATTACAAAACACAAGTACAAAGCTTAAGCGGCCTTTCGGTCCCCTGACCATGAGAAAATGAGAGGCCAAGCAATGCTTAAATAGGAAAAGAGAGCACAAAACCCCAATGGGGCAAATTTGCTTAGTGTAGAAGAGATTGAGTGAAAGGGGGGCGAATGTGAGTTAACTAAGCTAGATTTGGAGTGCATGGAGTTGATTCCCACCCAAAAATGCGCCCCCACTCCAATGGTTACACATCCCCATCAATTTATGCAATGTTCCTGTTATCACATATATAGTATCCGGGCTACCATACATTATTTTTCTCATTCCAGTACACTATTCAGCCAGTTCCCTTACATTTGAGATGCTGAGATGAGCATCTATATTGGATCATTATCAGATTGTGGACAACAGTTGTATTCCCCATGCCATGACTGAGTCTCAGGACACTCAGAGAGATGACCGATATAGCCATTATACCATTAGTACAGAGCAGTCAGTAGTGCTCAGAGTTGCAGCAGCAGTTCCAGAGGACAGATGATGGTACAGGTTGATGAGCTTTCAGGTATATGACTCAGCAGGTATATCATGGTGTTATGGTTAGATTGCTTTTATACTTATTCTTATAGCATGTCTTAGCACTTAGTGTCATGATCTGGCGATCATATAGATATTTGGACCTGGTTGATCTATTATATATATTATATTGTCCCTACTCAAACTTAGAAGTTCACTATTCATACTCATTGGTATGCACCCTCCTTAGGGAGAATAGAGGTGATCATTACACCATACCTTGGCTTGCTAGTGTTGGCTTCATTATTCATTGTCTTCATCCATCCATGGCCTACCTTTTAGATTATCACCCTGACTTACTACTTGACTAGTGGCATGGAGGACTTTACCCCACTGTAGCCTCTGTATTGGATGAGCTTCCCTGTTTATTGTGTCTCGGCTCTGAGTTGGTGACAAAACTTACCTATGGTAAGTTGGAGTTCCTTGGAATTCCCCCTAGTCACTAAAGTTGTGTTGGCTAAACCTGAAACTTTTAGTGCTGCCATGAATACAAAGTCTAAAAAAAAATGAAATGCTATATCTTGTATGAAAAGCCCATTCATGCAATGTGTTTCTAAACACACATGAATGAAAGGCATGCCAAATGAAAATGGCTATGAAAATAAAATGTTATATCTTTTGGAAAATAAATACCTAGGTAAACAAGTTGTCCATGACACACCTAGAAGTGCTCAGGTAAACAAGTGCCTTAAAAACACACCTGCAGCAGAAACCCTAAAGAAAAAATGTAAATCTATGCAATGTGTTTGTAAACACACATAGATCAAGGCTATGGAAACTTCAGGCCCAAAAACCAATGGAACTTAAATGCTATCTCTAAACAATTGCTGGCCTTATTTGTATTATGGATTGTGCGCATCTGTGAAGGTGAATAAACTCTCTTTAAACAACTCGTCCATTTGTGAGACACCTCCATTCCCTGTGTTATTGCTCATTCAGTATATACTATGGTGTGTATTCCCTTTCCCTTGCCAAAGTGTCACAAAGTCAAGTCAGTCAAGTCATCCCTTAGCCTAGCCAATTATTTCAGCCTTCACCCTTCACTAGCAAATTGATCACAACTATGAAGTGAGTATGATCCTGAAAGTCTAGTCTGAGTAATAATAATAATTAACGACACTATATATTTGGATTTAGATCGCCAGTTATGATTACTCTGTGTTATAATTGTTATTTGAATAAGTTGTAGAGCATGTATTAACCTTGACACTTTGCAGCAGCCTTAGATGATGGTCTGAGTTATATTTGGTCTTGGTTAGACCCAGTTTGACCATGGAGGACCATGGGACAAGAGATGTTAGACCTTATGATGATATGGATAGATGATATATGGTCTATGTATACATACATGATGATTCTATGCAGCAGCTACAGGGTTATGATGATGATTTTTGGGTTACAGCAGTGTTTGGTCATTTACAGATCATTATTATTGGCCTTGTTCCGGTACATTGGATATTTATTTTGATCATGCAGAGACTCATATGGTGTATGAGTACACATCTTGGATGGATTTGGACCTTCTGAGTCCAATGGGACAGTTTGTTTTCAATTCCGGGCACTTATAGTGATGATTGAGCCTCAGTAGGCTGTCCCAGTGCAGTTTTGGTCTGTCGGAGGCCCTGTCAGAGCAGATTAGATTTTTATCCGGTTGACCTAGGGCGCTGATGATGGAGGGGGTGGTCCAGCCACTTGTTTTTACCATATTACCCCCCTCCCGGACACACTGGTGCCCTCACCTTGACAGCGCAGGCACTCCAGGAGGCTGTTTTGGGCAGTTTCACGCTTCCCGAGGCATTTCAGGATTGGTAGAAATGGCTATTGAGGAAATCGACTTGGGCTACTGAGGCAAAGTTATGGCATGGGATGATCAGTGATGATAGATCGGGGTCTTCCACACCTTCTCCAGCAGTTTCAGCTTCATCGGGGCCCGCATCCATTACTTATGGCACTTTCTGTGGATTTCTGAGGTTTTTTTGAGGCCCACGATTTGACTATAGTAGCATGATTTGGTACATTTATGATTATTTATTGATTATTGTGCTATGGGGATTGACCAAGGAGGGATAAAATTACCCCTTGGACCCACCATAAGCCTCTTATGATATTATGTCATCATGATTTGGTGGGATTCCCCTCTTATAGGGCGATTTTGTCCACTTACATAATATTTTATTTGTGATCCATGTATTTTATTGTTGAGCTCATCTCAACCATTGATTAGACATTTGTATCTTTTAATCTTAGCCACTCATTCAAAAAGTGGTTAGGGTTTTGGTGCCTCTCCTTCCTATTTAAAGGAGAGAGCCTCTCATTGTAAAAGGGACTTTTGGCTTTGGATTATTGGAATAGAAAATTATTATTGCATCTATCTCCAGTGTTGTGGTGAATGTTTTTGGTGTTCGTTCGTTGGTTCTTCCTTTGCACTGAGTTATTGGAGATCTTGTTTGCCATATCTTTTGTACCACGTTTTGCATCTACAGGTTGAGGCCGATTTGTTTTGAGGAGGAGGTATTGGTAGGGGAAGACTCTCCCTACTTCTTCTTTGGAGCTCTTCATTGGTAACAGGGAGTATTACTGTCCCAGGACCTTCTATTTCATGTTACTATTGCATTTCTCTTGTATTTCCTCCATACTTGATCTTACTGATTGAATCACTATTCCTTGGTTTGACAGGTAGAGGAGGTCGCACTTGTGGGCTAGGACATCAATTCGGCAAGGAAATCAACAGTCTCTCATTTGATCTCTGCGGGAATCTTCCTCAACATCAAGGCATCTCATTCACATCACTCAGGTATGATCTCAAGGTAAGTTCTATCTCCATGATATATCCAATTGTCAAAAACATTTAAAACCCTAATTAATTAAAACCCCATTTTACATTTTCTCAGATCTACTTAGATCTAGTGGGTTGTTGGGCATAATATTGAAAACCCACCTCTATAGCATCCACGGCATCCCGGATCTATAGTTTGGTGAGGATTGGCTTCCGTTTGACCCCCCTCCCATGCCAACTTAGCTCCTCCCAAGCAAAGCGCACTCCCTAGTTTGAGCAAGTTGACCTAGATCTAGTACATGGGTGTTTGAGATCCCACTTGATCCATAATCTACACATCAAATAACATACACCCAAGTTGTTACTTTTCTGAAATTCACCTTGTGGGCCCTATTCCACATTCTAAGGGATTTAATCCCCATTTTGGACCATTAGGTGCACTTAAACTCAGATCTAGTAAGATCTAGCCGTTGGATTGCCACGAAATTATAGATCCACACTCCTACTTGACTAACCTACCCGGATCTAAAGTTTGGATGCCTTCCGACTTGTCTTGACCTACCTAACCCTCATTTTTGGCCTCCTTGGGCAAAGTCGCACCACCTTGGAGAAGTGAGTTGACTCACTTCTAGGACGTGGGTACTTGAGATTCTTGCGGATTTGGAACGGGAATAATTCAAAACCTAGGTCTAGAGTGTCACTTTGTCAAATCTCGCCTTGGGGATAGCATTCCTTGTTTTAAGGGATTGTGGTCCACTTGGGTCAAACCTAGATCTAGACACATTTATCCATTAAGACCTTTATTGCCCACTTGTCTCATACTATAGGAGTCCTCAACCACAAGTCAACCCTACTTTGACTCCACTTCCCAATTCCCAAGGCACTGGTTTCTCTACAAGTTAAATCGACTTTCCTAAATTGTTGGATTGACTTGTGGTTTGACCTATGCATGGTGAACTAAACCCTTGAAGCCATCATGTACCATGGTCAAGCTCGTCATATGTACTAGTTAGCCCCAATTCAACCCTTAACCACCTTGCATTGGACACGGGTCCCAAGGCAGTGTATCTTCCAACATTGAACTAGTACTCTAACCCTAGATCTCACTTCAAACATTATAAGTCACTCTCACATCAACTATGAACCAAAGCTATACCTATTGAACCCCTCACTTGGCTTGTGACTTCATCCTAAGGTCTAGGATAAACCGTACACCTAACTTCACTTAGAAACACCCTGATTTGGTGTCTTGGTTGTGATCTCTCCTGTCGGGAGTAGATTGGGTCTCCCCCTTTGTTATCTGGGCTAGATAACATAAAGCGAAGGTTGCCTCGACTGGCGTGACAACCATACATTGGAGGTCGAGGTGATCGTGGTTGCACCTTTTGAGTTGCCCTTCCCTATTGCCATCCATGACTGGATACATCCATAGGGGCAACTATAGTTTAGGTGATAACATTTTGGCGCCGTTGCCGGGGAGGCAATAGCTTACCCTGGTTCGACATACCTGTCTTAAAGCCCTCCCATTCTCTTTGCCTAACATTTTGGTATTGAAAGGCATAGGTTTACCTTGGACAAACTAGTAGTCATTACTCACTCTCTCCTGCATATACAACGACACATATCTTGGTAGAAGAGTTTAAAAAATCTACCTGGCGACTCCAAACCGTGACTCCGCTGAGGAGCGAGCTCATTTGCATCCTTACAATACTATAATTTAGACAGATCTTATCATTATCTAGAACCCATGGAGTGCATCATTTTGTTTTCAGGCTCTTGATTTTAAAAATAAATATAAAAATATAAAAAATATATAAAAATATAAAAAATAAAAAATTATTATCCATGGCTGCTTCTGAGCGACCTAGAACTTTCGGTCGTTTAAAAGTTTTTGATTTTTAAAAAATTGTTGGGTATCCTCATCATATTCCTCATCAAGCATGCGCAAGGTTGCCTATTTTCGATGGAAGTTATGAAATCTCTGCTAAAAGACACCTTGAACTTTTTAGGGAAATTATTAAAGAATTATCTATAACCCATGAGAATGTGTGTATGAGACTGTTGGCTTCATCTTTCAAAGAAAAGGCTGGTCTCTGGCTTTCGAATTTGAAACCCAATAGCATTTCTGGTTATGACATGTTTGAAAATAAATTCCTAGAAGAATGGGGAAGTGAATTCGATGACATGTATCTTTCAAATCAAATCCAAGATCAAAACCTTCCCCTTTCTGATCCTATTGTTGAATCATTTAACAATCAAATATCAAGTGATTTGTCAACATCCGGAGATGACCTTTCCTGCCCAATTTCTTCTGATGATAAATCTTCTACTTTTGAGTCAATCGAAAGTCAAATCTTTAATCACTGTACAAACCATAAGTTTTCAAATTGCTTTTTAGGTAGCCCTAGTCCTGATCCTGAGGGAATTTATGAGGATGAGCTTTTAGTTAACAAATCTACTGAAATTGCTCCCTCAGAGAGACTCATTAGTCATTCTGTATTTAGTGATCATTCAATTCCTTATCACCTTATTGAAGAAGAAGAAAGTAGAGACATCGACCAAGGTCCTTTAGTGGTGACTTCACATGATCATTGTGCAAATAATCAGGGTGTTTTAAATGAACTTGTTAATTTTCTCCCTGACAAATTAAATAAAAATGATCATTTATCTTCATATGAATTTAATGATGAATCAATAAAAGTTCAAGATGAAATAATGAATCACACTAGATGCTCTAATATTTGTTCCACCTCTTATAATGAGTCTTTAAATTTTTCCATCCTTAGTCAAGATAGGTTCATCGATTTCTTAGAATTAGAATCTTGTCCTCAGGTTGTAAATATTAAATTTGATCAAAAGCTTGAAATTATTCCTAGAATAAAGAATATTTTCTATTATCAAAATCCAAGGTCAAACTTGTTTATCCATTTGGGAGAAATTTCATATTGGCAATCCACCCTCCTTTCCCAGTTCTTTCAATCATCTTTAGGTTGGTGCTCTAGTCAATCTTTTGCCTTGGAAATTTTTGATAGTAAGTATAAGCATGATTACATGTTTGGAGAAAAAGCACTTCATGTCCCTTTTCAGTCACTCTGGAACCATAATGTATGTTGTCAAGTTATCAATCATTCTTGGTGGTTAGAAAAGGTGTTTAAAGATCAATTCCATCTTTTCTCCATTTTTGAGCATCAAGTGGGTCTGACTTTGATTTTCCGTCTTTTAAGCTTTAATTTATCCCCACTTGAATTTTTTATCATCAGTCCCAAGGAGAATCAAATTGAGTATGTGAGAGAAATAAATGAAAAAGTTAATTTGTGTGAAAATGAATCGAATCACATGTCTTATGTCCTTCCTCTATCCATCTCTGAGTTTAACTTGCATAAATTTTATGATCCTATCAGTTCTTTGATGGAGGATGTTTGCATTAGTCAGTCTTCTGCTTGGCATAATTTCATATTGCATCATTCAAACCATTCTTCAATTTATGAACAAATCAAGAAGACGACGCCCATAAATTTGTTGATCTTTAGCCCAATCTTGAGTTGTTCTATTATCAAAAATCAAATAAGAATCATTAACCTATTTGATGAATGGTTGCACTGGATTTATGATTTTACCTAACATTTGTGATGACTGGTTAGATTAGAGTAGGTAGGAACTAAATAAGCCTACTTGGGCAGTAGTTAGTCTTTTCAGCCATTGAGTCTGGCACCTTCTTTGTCTCTAAGCTCCTTTGTAAGCTCCTAGTTTAACTGAGTACCTGTCACTTTTCTTTTCCTGCACAATAAATTTCAAATTTTGCAAATTATGTTAGTAGTTTGATTTATTTTCTGCATTTATATTTCTGACATAGAATAGATATTATTTCAGTTGGTTTTACATTTTTCCCACACATGCGGCATGAGGTATTTTTGATGTCTGTGAATGCAGAAAATAGGTTGCAAAAATAAAAAAGCTGGAAGCAAAATGGTAGAGTGCTGGATTGTGGATTCGAGCAACAGAGTTCGAGGACCAGAGATTCTGAGGTTCTCAAGCGCTCACTTCAGCAGAGCACTTGTCCCAGCCGGAGCCAGATGTTATCACATATATAGTAGCCGGGCTACCATACATTATTTTTCTCATTCCAGTACACTATTCAGCCAGTTCCCTTACATTTGAGATGCTGAGATGAGCATCTATATTGGATCATTATCAGATTGTGGACAGCAGTTGTATTCCCCATGCCATGACTGAGTCTCAGGACACTCAGAGAGATGACCGATATAGCCATTATACCATTAGTACAGAGCAGTCAGTAGTGCTCAGAGTTGCAGCAGCAGTTCCAGAGGACAGATGATGGTACAGGTTGATGAGCTTTCAGGTATATGACTCAGCAGGTATATCATGGTGTTATGGTTAGATTGCTTTTATACTTATTCTTATAGCATGTCTTAGCACTTAGTGTCATGATCTGGCGATCATATAGATATTTGGACCTGGTTGATCTATTATATATATTATATTGTCCCTACTCAAACTTATAAGTTCACTATTCATACTCATTGGTATGCACCCTCCTTAGGGAGAATAGAGGTGATCATTACACCATACCTTGGCTTGCTAGTGTTGGCTTCATTATTCATTGTCTTCATCCATCCATGGCCTACCTTTTAGATTATCACCCTGACTTACTACTTGACTAGTGGCATGGAGGACTTTTCCCCACTGTAGCCTCTGTATTGCATGAGCTTCCCTGTTTATTGTGTCTCGGCTCTGAGTTGGTGACAAAACTTACCTATGGTAAGTTGGAGTTCCTTGGAATTCTCCCTAGTCACTAAAGTTGTGTTGGCTAAACCTGAAACTTTTAGTGCTGCCATGAATACAAAGTCTAAAAAAAATGAAATGCTATATCTTGTATGAAAAGCCCATTCATGCAATGTGTTTCTAAACACACATGAATGAAAGGCATGCCAAATGAAAATGGCTATGAAAATAAAATGTTATATCTTTTGGAAAATAAATACCTAGGTAAACAAGTTGTCCATGACACACCTAGAAGTGCTCAGGTAAACAAGTGCCTTAAAAACACACCTGCAGCAGAAACCCTAAAGAAAAAATGTAAATCTATGCAATGTGTTTGTAAACACACATAGATCAAAGCTATGGAAACTTCAGGCCCAAAAAGCAATGGAACTTAAATGCTATATCTAAACAATTGCTGGCCTTATTTGTATTATGGATTGTGCGCATCTGTGAAGGTGAATAAACCCTCTTTAAACAACTCGTCCATTTGTGAGACACCTCCATTCCCTGTGTTATTGCTCGTTCAGTATATACTATGGTGTGTATTCCCTTTCCCTTGCCAAAGTGTCACAAAGTCAAGTCAGTCAAGTCATCCCTTAGCCTAGCCAATTATTTCAGCCTTCACCCTTCACTAGCAAATTGATCACAACTATGAAGTGAGTATGATCCTGAAAGTCTAGTCTGAGTAATAATAATAATTAACGACACTATATATTTGGATTTAGATCGCCAGTTATGATTACTCTGTGTTATAATTGTTATTTGAATAAGTTGTAGAGCATGTATTAACCTTTACACTTTGCAGCAGCCTTGGATGATGGTCTGAGTTATATTTGGTCTTGGTTAGACCCAGTTTGACCATGGAGGACCATGGGACAAGAGATGTTAGACCTTATGATGATATGGATAGATGATATATGGTCTATGTATACATACATGATGATTCTATGCAGCAGCTACAGGGTTATGATGATGATTTTTGGGTTACAGCAGTGTTTGGTCATTTACAGATCATTATTATTGGCCTTGTTCCGGTACATTGGATATTTATTTTGATCATGCAGAGACTCATATGGTGTATGAGTACACATCTTGGATGGATTTGGACCTTCTGAGTCCAATGGGACAGTTTGTTTTCAGTTCCGGGCACTTATAGTGATGATTGAGCCTCAGTAGGCTGTCCCAGTGCAGTTTTGGTCTGTCGGAGGCCCTGTCAGAGCAGATTAGATTTTTATCCGGTTGACCTAGGGCGCTGATGATGGAGGGGGTGGTCCAGCCACTTGTTTTTACCATATTACCCCCCTCCCGGACACACTGGTGCCCTCACCTTAACAGCGCAGGCACTCCAGGAGGCTGTTTTGGGCAGTTTCACGCTTCCCGAGGCATTTCAGGATTGGTAGAAATGGCTATTGAGGAAATCGATTTGGGCTACTGAGGCAAAGTTATGGCATGGGATGATCAGTGATGATAGACCGGGGTCTTCCACACTTTCTCCTGCAGTTTCAGCTTCATCGGGGCCCGCATCCATTACTTATGGCACTTTCTGTGGATTTCTGAGGTTTTTTTGAGGCCCACGATTTGACTATAGTAGCATGATTTGGTACATTTATGATTATTTATTGATTATTGTGCTATGGGGATTGACCAAGGAGGGATAAAATTACCCCTTGGACCCACCATAAGCCTCTTATGATATTATGTCATCATGATTTGGTGGGATTCCCCTCTTATAGGGCGATTTTGTCCACTTACATAATATTTTATTTGTGATCCATGTATTTTATTGTTGAGCTCATCTCAACCATTGATTAGACATTTGTATCTTTTAATCTTAGCCACTCATTCAAAAAGTGGTTAGGGTTTTGGTGCCTCTCCTTCCTATTTAAATGAGAGTCTCTCATTGTAAAAGGGACTTTTGGCTCTGGATTATTGGAATAGAAAATTATTATTGCATTTATCTCCAGTGTTGTGGTGAATGTTTTTGGTGTTCGTTCGTTGGTTCTTCCTTTGCACTGAGTTAATGGAGATCTTGTTTGCCATATCTTTTGTACCACGTTTTGCATCTACAGGTTGAGGCCGATTTGTTTTGAGGAGGAGGTATTGGTAGGGGAAGACTCTCCCTACTTCTTCTTTGGAGCTCTTCATTGGTAACAGGGAGTATTACTGTCCCAGGACCTTCTATTTCATGTTACTATTGCATTTCTCTTGTATTTCCTCCATACTTGATCTTACTGATTGAATCGCTATTCCTTGGTTTGACAGGTAGAGGAGGTCGCACTTGTGGGCTAGGACATCAATTCGGCAAGCAAATCAACAGTCTCTCATTTGATCTCTGCGGGAATCTTCCTCAACATCAAGGTATCTCATTCACATCACTCAGGTATGATCTCAAGGTAAGTTCTATCTCCATGATCTATCCAATTGTCAAAAACATTTAAAACCCTAATTAATTAAAACCCCATTTTACATTTTCTCAGATCTACTTAGATCTAGTGGGTTGTTGGGCATAATATTGAAAACCCACCTCTATAGCAT
Organism: Larix kaempferi; assembly: GCA_027924585.1. Taxonomy (NCBI): domain Eukaryota; kingdom Viridiplantae; phylum Streptophyta; class Pinopsida; order Pinales; family Pinaceae; genus Larix; species Larix kaempferi. The sequence continues at coordinate 3,811,837 of BSBM01000254.1, forward strand.
CCACGGCATCCCGGATTTATAGTTTGGTGAGGATTGGCTTCCGTTTGACCCCCCTCCCATGCCAACTTAGCTCCTCCCAAGCAAAGCGCACTCCCTAGTTTGAGCAAGTTGACCTAGATCTAGTACATGGGTGTTTGAGATCCGCTTGATCCATAATCTACACATCAAATAACATACACCCAAGTTGTTACTTTTCTGAAATTCACCTTGTGGGCCCTATTCCACATTTTAAGGGATTTAATCCCCATTTTGGACCATTAGGTGCACTTAAACTCAGATCTAGTAAGATCTAGCCGTTGGATTGCCACGAAATTATAGATCCACACTCCTACTTGACTAACCTACCCGGATCTAAAGTTTGGATGCCTTCCGACTTGTCTTGACCTACCTAACCCTCATTTTTGGCCTCCTTGGGCAAAGTTGCACCACCTTGGAGAAGTGAGTTGACTCACTTCTAGGACGTGGGTACTTGAGATTCTTGCGGATTTGGAACGGGAATAATTCAAAACCTAGGTCTAGAGTGTCACTTTGTCAAATCTCGCCTTGGGGATAGCATTCCTTGTTTTAAGGGATTGTGGTCCACTTGGGTCAAACCTAGATCTAGACACATTTATCCATTAAGACCTTTATTGCCCACTTGTCTCATACTATAGGAGTCCTCAACCACAAGTCAACCCTACTTTGACTCCACTTCCCAATTCCCAAGGCACTGGTTTCTCTACAAGTTAAATCGACTTTCCTAAATTGTTGGATTGACTTGTGGTTTGACCTATGCATGGTGAACTAAACCCTTGAAGCCATCATGTACCATGGTCAAGCTCGTCATATGTACTAGTTAGCCCCAATTCAACCCTTAACCACCTTGCATTGGACACGGGTCCCAAGGCAGTGTATCTTCCAACATTGAACTAGTACTCTAACCCTAGATCTCACTTCAAACATTATAAGTCACTCTCACATCAACTATGAACCAAAGCTATACCTATTGAACCCCTCACTTGGCTTGTGACTTCATCCTAAGGTCTAGGATAAACCATACACCTAACTTCACTTAGAAACACCCTGATTTGGTGTCTTGGTTGTGATCTCTCCTGTCGGGAGTAGATTGGGTCTCCCCCTTTGTTATCTGGGCTAGATAACATAAAGCGAAGGTTGCCTCGACTGGCGTGACAACCATACATTGGAGGTCGAGGTGATCGTGGTTGCACCTTTTGAGTTGCCCTTCCCTATTGCCATCCATGACTGGATACATCCATAGGGGCAACTATAGTTTAGGTGATAACAGTTCCCCCAAGTTTCTGGGACGGGGGGACGCAAGAGTGGGGAAACGCACATTCGGGACGCCTGGAGACCATCCCCAAATTTTAGGGAAATTCGAAGGGGACGGGGGGATGCCTCTAAAATTATAAAAATAAAATAAAATACCAAAAATAATAATTCATTTGATGTATATTCATGATTGTGCAATGTAAATATTGAATATATTGACTTATTTTCTAAGTAGTACCAAGTAGGGATTGTAAAAAGTGAAAATAATGGAAAAACATAAAAAAATATTCTTAGGGGCATTGGGGGGGGAATGTTTCTCCAAGAGTCCCCAAGTCCCCAGGACACGGGAAACACGTCCACGCCCCCGACCCCGTGGGACGTGTTATCAGCTAAGTTGCACTTAGGTGATTTCAAGTGAGTCTGTGAAGATAGAACAAGTCTACTTGTTCATAATCAAAAGATCAAAAGTCCTAGTAGGCCACCTTGGCCTTTTTTTTTAATAAAATCACATGTCCATGCCTTCCAGGGAAATTGTAAAAAATGTCATAGCATGATGGTTTTGTAAAGGACTCGGCTTTACTAAGACTTAGATATCAGTTCGACTAGCCTAGAGTATTTTTTCCCTTGTTAATTATATGTTGTTGAATAAATGACTTATAATTTTCGAGTTTTTTACTCGTACATCCAAAGCTGGGGTGGTTGGCATGATTTCTCGATCTTAGGAGGTTATTAGAGTTCAAATGTCAATGTATATTACCATGCTAGATATTAAAATTGAGTCGTATGGACATGTGCTAGGTCCTCCTAAGTTTTTTTTTTTTTTTCTCCGTAAACTTAGGCAATTTTTTAATGGTTGAAATAGAAAATTTAATATTGTAATAAAAGTGTGGTCTGGAGGCGTATTTTGGCATCTGGATGCTCGTTTTCACACTCAGAGCGTCCTCTTTACCCTAGGACCCACTTTCCCCATGTTTCGGGTGACTACGTTGTCTCTGGGAGCATTATTCCTTAAAGTGTTAGAAAGTGGCAATAAGGAAGTTCTTCTTGCATTGCATGTGTCCTTGCATACAAGAAAGACTTAAATTAGGAAGCCAAATATATTTGATGTCTTTTCCAAAGTTTAGACTTAGAAAAAGTTCATTAAGTGATCTAATTATTAATTGACTTAATGGAGTCACTTTTATAAAGTGCAAGTGAAATAATTAAAGTGATGGCTAATCTAATCTTGGCCACTGAATCTCACCGGAGGATTTCATCCATAGATCCATAGTGAGATGTTAAGTTTTTCGCTTGGCCATTGAGTTAAAAGGAGGATCGATTTGGTGGAGAGGACACATTGAGATCGATTTGGTGGAGAGGAAACATTGAGACAAAGAAGTTTGAGAGAGAAGTTTGCAGAGAAGAAGACGAAGGAGCAATCATTCAGCAGATTGACAGAGCACTCAGGCAGAGAGCAAGGCCGTACTGTTTCGCAGAGGAGGTCGATTTGGTTTGCAGAGGTCATCCGTACAGCAGCTCGATCGTACAACAATCTGCACGTGTGGGCCGTACGGATTCCGTACAGCTGACGCAGCAGGCCATACAACTGCGTAGAGGGCCGTACAGATCAACAGGGTTTTCTTAGTGAGTTACAAAGGTTCGATTTTGCCAAGTTGGTTAATAGTGAAGAAGTCCATGTGTGGTTAATTGTGGCAATTAGGTTTAATTAAAATTAATCTGGCATACTTTAACTCTAGTTGGATTTTAAGGAAATTCACATGGTATCAGAGCTCTTCTGAGTAGATCTGAATGAAAGCAACAATTGTTGGATAGATCTGGGGCATATCTATCCAAGGGTTTATAGGTACACTTCATTATGGCCGTACAGTTGAGAGTTGAGTATAGACTGCAGGGGGCATGAAACTTTCCTACTTGGAAAGAGAGGATCACCAAGATCCTAGATGTTAGTGATGCAAAAGAGCACATTGACAGCGAGAAGGTTGCTCCCACAGATCCGACAGAGTTAGCCAAGTGGAAGAAGATAGATTCCAGAGCTATGTTGATCATCTTGGATGGGGTGAAGGACCACATAGTCCCCCACCTATCTAGGAAAAAGACCGCATTCGAGATGTGGAATGCTTTGGAAAGCCTTTACCAGAGCAAGAACGAAAACCGGAAGATGGCGCTGCAGGAGAGATTGCGCAGTACCAAGATGGCCAAGGGTGAAGGAGTGGTGCCTTATCTCACAAGGCTCACACAGATCAGAGATGAGCTTGGAGCAGCTGGCTCTAAGACTGAGGATGACGAGCTAGTTTGCATAGCCCTGAATGGCTTTTCTAAGCCATGGAACGTCTTTTTCAAAGGCATGGTGGCTAGGAAGAAGCTCCCTTACTGGCAGAGATTGTGGGATGACTTCGTGCAAGAAGAGACCCGTATGGGTCAAGGATCAACTTCATCCAGAGGTGCCCCACAGATCGTGGATGAAGAGGCTCTAGCCCTAGCAAGCAAGGGTAAGGGGAAGGCAAAGAACAAGAAGGGTGGTAAGAAGAACCTTGACATGTCAAAGGTTAAGTGTTTCGTATGCCACAAGCATGGACACTTTGCTTCCTAGTGCCTGTTATCAACTGATCTGTACAATAGTTGAAACCTCATTGAGCCGCCAGTGTTGGAACACATCAGTGTTCACTTCCAGAGTATCTGGGTTTCAGATATTTGGGTCTAGCCAGTTTTGTTTTTGAGTCGACATGACCATGGCCCCATGGGGGTTTGTAACAAAGTGTGCTAGTAGGGTCTGAGTGGCTTGGTTCCCCATGACTTGATTAAGCAACTAAGGTATTCCAGGGAGTTTTTTCCCTTGTCAATTATACTTTGCTTAAGGCGATATATAATCGATGAGGTTTTCTCCCGCTCCTCCAAAGCTGGAATGCCTGATTTTGAAAATCTGAGCCGTGGGGGGTTATTAGAGTCCAACTATAATGTATAAACCTACTAGACACTATTAGAATAGGTTCTGGTCATGTCCTAAGTCTCTAGGACCCCCAGAAAAAATTTCGAAAATTTTTTACCGGACGCGTCGGATTTGGGGTTTTTAATTTTTTAATTATTTTTAAATTTTAATTAAATTTCTCTATAGTTTAAATAGAGAAATTTGAGTCTGTAATATGTCAGTATTCCGGGGTCTGAATTTAGTGATTGATGGCTCGTTTCATAAGCCAAAAATCACACATGACCCATGGACCAGCTAAACCCAACTTTCGGATGTCAATTCGGCCTCATAATTAATATTTTCTCTAAAAAGCCATTTACAGAGAAATTATTAATTAAATTAATAAATTTGAATATTTTGGAGAAATCCAAAACTCTCCAAAATAATCAGAAATGAGTAAAATAAAAGGCTAATTGACATGGCACTTGGCATTTATGAAGATTCCAATCATCTCAGTCATCATTCAATCAGGTATACAGTCAGCACAGGTCAATCTCTTCAAGGAAATTCGCCCTCCTTCATCAAAAACTCGATTTGGTGATTTGGCACATGGTTATTGGATTGTTGAGTTGCATTAATGCCTATGGTAGGCGCTCTCCTTCATTTGTGCAATCACAAGCTTGGCTCCCATTACACACATGATTGCATTGGTTGTAACTCTAACTTGATCTCCCACACATGGCATTCACTCCCTCTCAAGGAGCTCACGTCAATCTAGGGTTTGAGCTCGAGCTACTAGGTGGCATATCTCTATTTGGTTGGTGATTGTTCCAAGGAAAGGTGAGGGGCGTCTTGCCTAGGTGGAGGCCACCTCCTCACCTCTTTTCAATGCAACTCGAGTTTGTTTGGTGGATTAGCACTCCAAGCATGTGTTGACATGGGATTTGATTGAGATTTGATGGGGTTCGAATTGTGTCAAGGCCATTGGCTCTCTTCTATGCCAATTTGAGTTAGGTTGATGGTAGGCTAGTGTGTTGTTATATAAGAGATGGCATTTTGGCCATTCTCATGTGGAGACTTTGATGCAAGATTACTCTGCACATTTTTGTAATAGCTTTGGCTTAATATTTTCAATAAAGATTTCAACTTTGGAGGTCCATGAGCTTTCAATCTTTGGTGTGAATTCATTTCTTGTTGAGGTGATATCTTCTCTAAACCCATCTCTTGATTATGCATAGTATTTGATCAATTGCTAGCTTGTGAGGGCTATCTTTAGCACAATAGAGTAACCATTTACAATTTAAGTTGGTTATTTATGCGTAGTCTATCAAGATCTAAATGGACATGAGTAGTTGGTTATACAAATTGTTGATCTAATCTTGATATTTCTAGCATACTAGCATTGTTGATCTCACTTGTTGGTTGAGTGGTTTGGGTTGTGATTAGGTGTTGCTTAAAGTGAAGAGGGGTAAGAGCTCGGTTGCATCAAACCCGTGCTTCATCTTCAAGTTTTGGCCTAACACTTTGTGGTTGCAGGATCTACAATAATCCCAAGATCTTTCATCCTAAGAAAGCTAGGAAGAGCTCTTCTCAAGTTTCTCATCAATCAAAACACTCTATTTTCACCTTGGTTACTTTAGGCTCTCCCTTCTTCAAGCCATCTTTTTTCTCCTTGATTTCCTTGCATTGGCTTGCTAGCCCATTCCTCCTTGCCCTAGTCTAGCCCTATCTCCTTCTAAGCTCTCGTCCTATCCCTTTTGGCCTTCTTCTCTAGCTCTCGTCCCATTTTAGTCTCTACCCTTCATCCCATTCATTTTGCCTCACCTTTCTTCCTCTCATCCCATCTTTAGCTACCCTCTTCTAGCTCTCGTCCCACTTCTAGTTCCTCCTCTCTTCATTCTATTTGCCCTACTCCTTAGCCCTACATCCTCCCTCTCGTCTTACCCCATTTGCTAGCTCCTTTACACATTTGTTTTTGCCTTCAAACTTGTCTCCAAACCTTCCTTTCGTCCACCTCTTTAGGCCCTAAAAAACAAGCAAAAACGATTGAAGGTTTGAAGTTTGGTTAGTAGTTTTAGTTTCATGCTTTGATAGTCATATTTACATCTTTAGATCTCTTTATTAAGTTAGGCTTTTCACACCAAACTTGCATTTGCATTCTAAGGATAGTTTCTATGTTGTTAGGACTTGCATGTAGCGTTAGATCTCCTTTATATACTTTAGTTTTGTTAGTTTCAATTTGTTTGATTTTCTAATGCTAATGGGTATTTGAGTTGCTCGTTTGTGATAGAGTTTTCTTGGAGAAAGAAGAGCTTTGAGAAGATTTTAAGCAAATAGAAGAAAGAGGCTTTTAAAACAAAGAAGTTATCAAGAAGACAAGAGGGCGATCCAAACCAAAAGACTAGTATTTATCCTTTGTAAAAAGCCACTAAGGCTTGTTTCATTTCATTTTCAAGTTTCGTCAAAAGGTTGAAATCCCTAAATATTGTACTTGTTTAATAAAATCTCTGATTCGTGGGGTCTTTAATCCCCCACCCCCAACTTCCCCATTTGGGGAAGTTTTGTAGTGTCTTTGATTGGTTTGAGTTTCTAGCTTAGATCTCTGATATGCTCTTAGATTAGTTTCCATTTCAATAAGTTGTGTTTGTTATAATTTCCGATTTACTTACCCCCATGCTCTCCCGAGTACGGTCTTTGACCTGAAAGAGATTCTTGGGTAGATTAGACTTTATTTTCTGTTTAGTCTTATTTTTCATCTTGTCATTTCTCTTCCAAGCCTTGACTAGAGTAGAGCTAACTTTGGGATTGTATCCCAAAGGCCACATAACTTTGTGGTAGCTGCTCGTTCCCCCATCAGCTTCTTGTGGACATCCAGCTAGCTGGAAGGTTTCCAAGACTGGTGGCTTCTAGTGGTTGACTTTGTTCGGAGGTTGATCCCACCTATTAGATTAGAATTTGTGTGGTAGAACACTAGATCTTTCAGTTTCATTTTATTTTGCAAGTAGCATTGTTAGCAATGTTTCATATCTTTTTGATCTGTCACATTGTTTAATCATTTCAAGTTGAAGTATCTTGCTTTTACAACTACTAGTTGCTTCTTAAAACGAACTAAAGTCTCTTGAACTTGGCCAAATCCAAGTCAAGAGCACTCTCTATCGGAGAGTATTATTAGTCTTGCATCATTCCCTGCATTAGGCATTTGTTAATTAGCAAGTCTCTTGAACTGTGATCATAAGATCAAGTCAAGAGCGCTCTCTGTCGGAGAGTTGAACAAAGTGCTCTAATAATAAAACTTTTCAACCCATATTTCCCTTTTAATTAATTTATCTTGGTCTTTGTCCTACACCCGTATGCTCTGCCAACCGAAAACGGTTGGGCTAGTACTCATAAAGGTGGAAGACTTGTTAATTTCACAAGTGATAACATTAATTAAAATTTTACCCCAAAACCCCAACCAAGACAAAATCACTGAGAACTTCCTGAAGAGGTGGTGCCGGGAATCCACTGTCAGACTCGAGGGCGGTCAAGCCGTAAGAACACTTGTTCTCTGAATCTGGGTGCTCCCGACCTATCACCTAAAAGGTTGCCAGTGTTTTTCTCGGTTAAGGTTCCACTTTTTGAATATCCTTGTTCTTAGCCATAATAATCAAGACCACTAAAATCTTAAATTTACCAAGATAAGCTGCAAAACGATCTCACAAACTTTTCTTCTCGAAATACTTGTATCAAACAATTTCAATCACTTTTACATTTTTTGACTCCATAAGGCACTGGTCCTTAATCACAATATTTTATTTGCTTATTATCAATTTGGAGTACTTGTTTTAATTTTCGTAGAGTGATTTATATTTGATTCAGTGTATCTCTTATTTTTTATTTGCAACGTGGATTGCGTTATCTTGGTCTTATTTAAAGCATTTTTGTGTCTCTCACCTTCAAAAAACTCCTAAACAACACCCATCTGCATCACAACAGTAAAATACATTTTAAACACACAAGAGCCTTAGACAACTCTTTTTTAGGGACTACCCCCCTTGGCTTCGTTAGGAGTTTGCCTAAACGGAGGAGCTGGGATTCAGGTGACAGTACTTGGCTCATTGCTTGCCCCCAAGGCCACACCTCTCTCACTTGTAGTGAACAAACAGCTTTCGAAAGATTTCCGCTGCTGGTGTGCAATCTGGCGGACAACAGTGCCCAAATAGGAAAAAGAAGAACAACACACAAATGGCAGGTTTAGCAGAGGTGGATGACTTCGGCAAGAGTTTTGACAAGGACTTTTGCTTGATAGCTTGCATGGCAAGCTCCATCAGCAACAACATTTGGTATGTGGACAACGGTGCATCTTGTCACATGACAGGACATAGAGGGTTCTTCAAGAGCTTGTAGGAGGGTGGAGTGAATCTCCACATTGAGTTAGGAGATGATGCGCGGTATCAGGCGCAGGTTGTTGGTACTATTATGTTTCAGAGGGAGTTTGGAAAGCCCTTCAGTTTTGTTGATATGTTATATGTCCAAGGGATGACGAAGAATCTCATATTAGTTTCCGCACGAGAAGACAAGGGTTTTCTAGTGACTTTCCGGGATAGGAAAGTATTCATCAGGCCATATGGGTCAGATCAAAGATTGTATAGGATGATTGGGGTCCGGAGTGGGAAGGTTTACAGACTACAATTCGAGCTTGCAAAGGCTCTGGTCAGTAGCAGCAGCAATGATTGTGAGTTGTGGCATAGGAGGATGGCACACTTACACCATGGTGCACTGAGGCATCTGAGACAGGCAGTCACTGGAGTTCCTTCAGTATAGGAGGAGAAGCACAACCACTGCAAGGGTTGTGCGTTGGGGAAGAACATCATGAAACCTTTCTCACAGAGTGAGCACAAGTCTAAGGGAGTCTTGGACTTGGTGCATTCGGATGTTTGTGGACCGATGAGTGTTCGTTCTTTCAGTGGTTACAACTTTTGCGTCACTTTCATTGATGACTATTCCAGGATAACCTGGATCTATTTTCTGAAGGCCAAGTTAGAGGTCTTCAATCGGTTCCGAGAGTTTAAGACTCTCGTGGAGAACCAAACCGGGAGAAAGATCTGGATATTGAGGACTGCCAACGGTGGTGAGTACATTGGTAAAGAGTTCATGGAATTCTTTTCTTCAGAGGGGATCAAGAAGGAGCACACCGTTCCTCATACCCCACAACAGAATGGAGTGGTAGAAAGGAAGAACAAGATACTGGTGAGTGCAGCCAAGGCCATGCTATTTGATCAGGGATTACCACTATTCCTTTGGGCCGAGGCATTTCAGACTGCAGTATATGTCCAGAACAGGTGTCCTCACACAACATTGGGGAGGAAGACATTTGAGGAGGTATTCACAGGCACTAGACCAGATGTGAGCCATCTACGCATATTTGGGAGTGTCTGCTATTGTCACATTCATGCTGACACTAGGAAGAAGCTGGACCCTTCAGGAGAGAAGGGGCTTCTAGTTGGTTATAATGAGACTTCCAAGGCATATAGAGTTTATGTCCTAGCTTGCAAGAGGATCATTGTGAGCAAGGACGTCCAGTTTGATGAGGACAGAGCCTTGAGAAGATCTATGGACTTACCAGCACAAGAGCAACCAGTAGAGGACTCGGGACTCAGGAGTCAAGCTGGAGGAGTCACAGGCACAGGTTCAGACACAGGGCACAGGTTCTGGTAGTCAGAGGGAGTCAGGTGGACATGATCCTTCTATCATTGATTTGGAGGATGAGCAGCAGCAGCAGGAGGAGGATATCCAATAGCCCTAGCAGGTAGACACCAGGCCACGACCTAGGTCGTACAGGTCCACAGTTCAGGATTCTAGGCAGGTGAGTCTTCCACAAAGCTCCATGAGGCGGAGCAAAACACCAGATAGACTTAGCTATATGGCACTGATGACAGAGTTGATTGACTCAAAGCCTTCCAATTTCGAGGAGGCTACACAACATGATGTGTGGCAGGAGGCCATGGTTGAGGAGTATGACTCAATCATGAAGAATCGGGTATGGGAGGTTGTTTGGAGGCCAGAGGGCAAAAAGGTGGTGGGATCCACATGGATCTACAAGGTAAAACATGCAGTAGATGGAAGTGTGGAGAAGTACAAGGCACACTTCGTGGCTAAGGGGTATTCACAGAAGGAATGTATTGACTATGAGGAAACCTTTGCCCCTGTCGCCAGGTATTCTTCTATTCAGACTATCTTATCATTGGCAACAGAGATGGGTTGGCACGTTCATCAGATGGACGTGAAGACAACCTTCCTCAATGGAGTTAATGAGGAAGAGGTTTATATTGAGCAACCAGAGGGGTTTGAGGTGAGGAGTAGAGAGTCACATGCATGCAGGTTGCAAAGAGCTCTTTACGGGCTCAAGCAAGCACCTCGAGCATGGTACTCGAGGATCGACAACTATCTACGAGAAATGGGGTTCCAGAGGAGTGAGGTAGACCATAACCTGTACTTCTTGTCAGGTGAGCTACCTCTCATACTGGTACTATATGTGGATGATCTCTTTCTTACAAGAGATGAGAGGCTGATCGAGGACAGTCTAATCTTGCAGTGGAGTTTGAGATGAAAGACCTTGGGTTGATGCATTACTTCCTAGGTCTGGAGGTTTGGCAGAGAGATGGGTGCTTCTTCATTGGACAGGGGAAGTATGTAGTGGAGATCTTGAGGAGATTCATGATGGAGGACTGTAGATCTATGGCCACACCTTTAGTTACCAACTGGAGGAAGATTGATGTATCGGGATTAGAGGAGTTTGATCCTATGTTGTATCAGTAGCTTATCGGGTCACTGATGTATCTGGTCAGCACTCGACCAGACATTAGCTTTGCAGTCAAATCTTTGAGTCAGTTCATGGTGAACCCTCGAAGAGTACATTGGACAGCTGCGAAGCACATACTTCGCTATATCAGAGGCACAGTGGAGTATGGATTGGTTTATGAGTGCAGTGGGAGTATATAGTTGGCGGGTTTCAAAGATGCTGACTCGGCAGGATGTGTAGAGGATCGGAAGAGCACTTCGGGTTGCTGCTTCAGAATTGGATCAGGGGTTGTTTCTTGGTTCAGCAGGAAGCAAAAGTCAGTTGCATTGAGCTCAATAGAGGCTAAGTACATGGCAGCCAACATGGCAGCATGTGAGGGGATGTGGCTGATGAAGTTGCTCTCAGGATTATTCGAGAGTGAGCTAGAGACTACTATAGTTCACTGTGACAATCAGAGTGGTATTAACCTTTTTGAGAATCCAGTGTTCCATGATAGGAGTAAGCACATTGACATCCGGTATAACTTCCTCAGAGATTTATTTTCAGAGAGGAACCATTCGGTTGGAGTATATTCAGATTGGTGAGCAGGTGGCAGACATATTCACCAAGGCACTTTGTAAACTCAAGTTTGTGAAATTCAGAGACAAGTTGGGGTTACTACCGACTCCCTTCCTCATTGAGAGGGAGTGTTAAAAAGTGGCAACAAGGAAGGTCTTCTTGCATTGCATGTGTCCTTGCATGCAAGAAAGACTTAAATCAGGAAGCCAAATATATTTTATGTCTTTTCCAAAGTTTAGACTTAGGAAAAGTACATTAAGTGATCTAATTATTAATTGACTTAATGGAGTCACTTTTATAAAGTGCAAGTGAAATAATTAAAGTGATGGTTAATCTAATCTTTGCCATTGAATCTCACCGAAGGATCTCATCCATAGATCCATAGTGAGATGTTAGGTTTTTCGCTTGGCCATCGAGTTAAAAGGAGGATCGATTTGGTGGAGAGGACACATTGAGACAAAGAGAGACAAAGAAGTTTGCAGAGAAGAAGACGAAGGAGTAATCATTCAACAGATCGATAGAGCACTCGGGCAGAGAGCAAGGCCGTACTGTTTTGCAGAGGAGGAAGCAATTTGGTTTGCAGAGGCCGTCTGTACAGCAACTCAGCCGTACAACAGTCCGCACGTGTGGGCCATACGGATTCCGTATAGCTGACGCAGCAGGCCATACAGTTGCGCAGAGGGCCGTATAGATCAGTAGGGTTTTCTCAGTGAGTTACAGAGGTTCGATTTTGCTAGGTTGGTTAAATCGATTTTCTGAATTGTATTTGCTTCATATCTTCATAATAAAATTTCATCTGAGACTGCTGCACCGGTTTTCCCATCTTGGGTTTTGTCTGGGGGTTTATACCCAAAAAGATTTGTGTTGTCTCCATTGATGTGATTGGTATTTCTTTCAGTATTTATTTTCCGCTGCATAGTGAAGAAATCCATGTGTGGTTAATTGTGGCAATTGGGTTTAATTAAAATTAATTTGGCATACTTCAACTCTGGTTGGATTTTAAGGAAATTTACATAAAGATGCGACAAATTGGCAAATAAATGCTAAAAAAGTACAAAATGGTCAAAAAATATCAAAAGGTAAATAAATTGGTGTGTGCTTGGAGTGTGCCAAACGAGTTGGCATGTCATCCTATGTGGCTAAGGCGAGTTCTTTAAGAGTGATAGCCATGTGGTGGGGAATCAAAACTTATGGTTAGCGATTGAGTGAAGTTTAATGATGCGCCCCTCTCATGTTTCACGTAGAAGGTATGTGGCAGCCCACAAATAGATTATGATAAAAGAAAAGAGGAGGTCGCCTACCTCATGAGAGGTGGCGCACCCTCCTTTGACTTGAATCTAAATCAAATCAACAACAACCAGTCAAATCCCAATCAAAAAAGAGGAGGTCGAGTTATCCCTCAAAGGGAGGGGGCGCATATCTCCAAAAGAGGGCACATTTCTTGATATGGGTGAATCTCATTGGTTAGATGGAGGTTCCAAGGAGAGGGGGCACACCTCTTGTTGAGGTGGCGCCCACCTCACCCCTCAACTACCACTTGTTGCCAACTAAGTTGTACTTGGTTGGATTATCAAGCGAGCGGGCAAAGTTGAACATGTTACATGTTCATTTTTTACGATCTGATGTCCAGCAAGCCTTTTTAAGGGCCCTTTTTAAAAAAAAATTCCACATGTCCAATGCCCTGCGGGGTTTGTAATAAAATGTACTAGCATGGTATTTTTGTAAAGGACTTGGTTCCTTAGGACTTTTTGACCAAGTCGGATATTCCAAGGAGTTTTTTCACTTATTAATTATGTCTTTCATTTTTGCATAACATAATTCTTGAGTTTTTCTCCTGCTCCTCCAAAGCTGGAATGCCTGGTGAGGTTAACGGGCCGTAGGGGTTATTAAAGTCCATGGGTCAGTGTATATGAACATGCTAGGCATTATTTTGAGTCGTATGGACATGTGCTAGGTCCCCCTAGGTTTTTTTAATTTTCGACGAAAAAAGTTTTTCCGTGTTTTTAAGCCATTTTTTAATGGTTTAATTAAAATTTTTGTAAAAGGTGTAAAAGTGTGGTCTAGGGGTCTTTTTTGCCATGGGTGTGCCCGTTTTTCAACTCAGAGCACCCACCATACCCCAAGACCCTCTTTCCATAGTCTTAGACCCATTTATTTTTCACTTATGGCAAAAAATCCCCAAAAAGTGAAAAATGGAGAGAAAAAAGTCATAAAAAATAAACTCCATAATTATGGGGATCTGAAGTCAGAAATAAATCAGCATTATTCTAGGAGTGATGTTGGCTGATATGTAAGAGCTGATGGAAGCCCAAATAGTGGGTATGACTCCCCCAAAAGAGGGAGGCGCATTCCCCAAGGGGGGGGCGCATTTCCCAATAAAGGGAGCCCCCACGTGTGGGCATTTTGCAGCTGGTTTTGTGCTGAGGTGTTGGCACATTTGGGGATGCGTTTTAGCAGCCAAAACCTAGGAGTGGGCAGCTCCTATTGCTCCATGATTTTTGCCACCCATTCCCCCATTCCTCTCCTCAACTTGGGTGCATTCCCTCTCTTAGTTTTTCTATAAATTGGAGTAGCTCTCTCCCATTTTCTCTAGTTGGAGTTCGGGAGTTAGAGCTTGCCTTTGTAATTTGATTTTGTACTTGTCATTTTGTTTAATGAAATAAAGAGACTTTGGATGTCAGTCATGGTGTTGGGCATGTTATGAGTGGATTAATGTCTTGGTTTAAGCTGAGGTAACCTGTATTTAAGTTATTTGTTTCTCTTTGCATCAAATCTAGCTTTGGGAAGGACTAGTACTGATTTATAAGGGAGGTTAAGTAATTTGTTTATTGTTTAATCTCTTATCTATGCATATGTAGAGATCTGATTTAGATGTTTCATTTGTTTATGAACATTTTCTTTTGATTTCTTTTATGTATTTTTCTAGATTTGATCTTTGTGTTTCAAGTTGATGTGTTTTGCAGGCTGCTTCAAGTAGATGGGTGGAAGATCTTGTTTGCTTTTTTAATTATACTAACTCTTTTTGCAGACACAGTCCCTCAGATCACCACCAAGAAGGATCCGAGGCATCTTCAAGTAAAAAATTGATAAACTAATAAAAACTCTCCATATCTCCTCCTTTCTTAATACATTTTCTTTGGTTACTGGTTACAAACAAAGCGTAATAGTGGTTTGCATTTCGAAGTTTACATTCTGATATATTACTCTTAGAAATCCAGTCTAGTTCATTTACAAAGTATTCATCTTCAATAGATTAGATCTCTTGTTATCAAGCATTCTACTTTTCTTTATTTGTCAAAAAGTTGTTAAATTTTAAAAGTTTGAAAAGTAGTGCTTAGATCTGATTTTTAAAAGTTTATCTGGCTCTCAGAAGAGCTTAAAATTTGCAGCTCCTTGAGTGTGCAAAGATCCCAAGGAGATAAGCCCCATAGCTTGTCTCACTTAGTTCTTTTTTGCATTTTTACTTAGATTTGTATTGGGTTTTTTGTAGGTGTCTCAAATACACTCTTAAAGTGTTTTTGGACATCGTTCACTAATATTTGCTTGCTGGTTTGCAGCAATTGATGAACAGGTAGGAGGAGATGCTAGCCAAATTTTGAAGATTCAGGCCATCCAGAGCACCATAAACTTTATTTCTCAAAACTGGTTACTTTTTCCTTCTGTCATTGTAAGCCACCGAGTCATTTTAAAAGTCTGGGGCACTTATATATTGTATTGCAAAGAATATTAAACGAGAGCAAGTGGGCTAACCAACGCCCACACCCCATCCCCCAAGGGGGAACTGTGTCGACTCATTTTCGTGGTGTGATTTTTTTTTAAGTTTAGTTTTTTCTTTTCGACAATTAAATAAAATCAACTAGGGCTTAAAATTAACCTCGTTGGTCCGATCCATTGGCGGGCCATGAGTTCACTCAGGACATAGTTTTTCTTCATTTTTTACAATTGTTCACTTTTTTACAATCCAGAACACCCCCTTGCTTTCCTGAAGTAAGGTTTCAGGATAAGGGCTTGCGTGAGTACTGGCCCGAAAAGAGACTCTTGGGGCTTTATAAAAGTAAAATTTGTGTTCATAAAAAACTTAAAATTTACAAGGCTCTTCCTCGTATGCTCTGTGGTCACTGCAGCTCAATCTGAACATATTGATCACACTAGAAAGGGAATAAGTGACTAGTCATAGGATCTAACACACCCAATAAACGACCCATTTGTGAAAATCCGACACAATCGATTATTCCTCTTTGGTGGGCAAATTTCTCAAAGGACGTGGGAACCACTGGGTAGTGAGCTTTGGGAAACCGTTAGACTATACCCTCATTTGGTATAGTGTTGAACACCTCCCTGAGACTCCGATCCAGCCCACATGTCTGAATGAGAAGCCACCTGGTTGAATTCTGGACATATTCCCAGTTCCTTTTGGTATATTGTAATATCCCTTTTTCAAATTTTATTAAAATGCCCAATTTTTCACTTTTTTTCCCAATTTCGACCTTTGACTAGTTTTACTGTTTTGACCTCCAAATCAACCCAAATGCTCCCAAATCTTCTGTAGGAGTGTATGAATGGTATTTAGACTTGAATATAAGGTTCAGGGATGTTTTATGGCCCTCTAAATACTGCTGCAAACTTGATTTGTATTCTGATCAATATATGTAATTTTGACTAGTAATTTGTGCATCAAATCCCCCTCGGGTAACACTGCAAATGGCCTTCCAAATGCCTCCAAACTCCCACAAATTTATGAACAGAGGTATATAATGTGTTAAGTATGTGATTAAGGTCTCATATGCACCATTAATTGATTTTTAATACTGTTCTAACTCTCTCACATTCAACAACAAAAACCCCCAATTCGACCCTTGGGGAAATGGCACTATTTCACCTCCCAATACAACTAAACTGAGTAAAAATGCTTCAAATGCTCAAGTACAGTACATGAAACTTGTAGAAGACATCCATGGCAATATATTTATCACAAATATATCAGAGAATCATCCATACATTCGAAATCATCATCAATACATTGGCTCACAACAAGGTAGTGGGGAAATGGCATTGTTCTTCCATTAAAAATGAGATTTATACATTTCTACTTGGAATTTCGACCTGAAACTTTTTGGAGATGAAGAACAGAGTATTTACTTCATATTACAAAAGAAATGGGGCATTAGAAGCTCCCCCAAAGAGTACAATAGCTCACCAAAAACGCCCTCCCTCAAGGAGCACGAATATGCCTTCAAAACTGGAAACGGTGGAGAGAAAGTGCTGCACTAAACCAAACCATGAAACTTCCTGTAGCTGCTACCTGCAAATACAAACTCCATTAAAGCACCATGAAAGACCTGAGTGGCCTCTCCAAACACCAACTTGGATGGGAATCTTTCACCCTCGAAATTGGCTAAGGCAAGAAACTAGTCATCCACTAGCTCTCTCTTCACAAATGCAATTTTTCTCAAATCATCAAAAGCCATTCTCATACTTGATTTCTACATTTTATAACCAACATTAGCCTTCAAGGGGTCGAAATGCTCTCAATAGATTCAATAATTTTCCATTTAGAAAATATTTCTCATTTGCCACTTGTCTCCTAGTTCCAACCTTCCATCTTCTCCCAAATTCGAATTTGAGTCTCTTTAGATTCCTCCAACTCCATGAGCGCCTTCTTGAGCCTATTTTTGGGGCTGACATGTCATAATGGTCAGGTGTAAGAAGTCAGGTCTGAATTTTGTCATAAAATGTCATAGATGCTTCATTATTGTTGTCATAAAACTAGGGAATCTAGCCCATGTGTCCACTAGTCTCCAATTTGACTCTTCCTCTCCCATGGAGGTTACTATTCCTTCCCATTTCGACCTAATATGCTCAATGCCATGTGTTATGACTTACCAACTCACCCAAGAGTGTTCACCTTCCCATGAATTCGAATTGGCAAGAGAGAGCTGCCATGTGTCATTGAAAAATCAAGCTAGTGTGGGTCCCACCACCTCCATATGTCTCCAAAACCACTTGCCACCTAGAATTTCTCTTGAATTTATTTATTCATCATATTTATTAAATTCTTGAACCCTTCTAATGTCTAAATATCATTTATTAGTTTCCTTATTACCATCCCACATGTGCCCATCCAACCTAGGAAACTAGTAGGATTGATGGGATTGTCTTACTATGCACTTATTTGAATGGGGACATTACAGTCCTCCCCACCCAAGATTGCTTGTCCTCAAGCAATTTCAAATTTGGATGCTGCAAAATCTTCTCCTCTTCCCATGTGGCATCTTCATTTGGTAAGTCCTTCCATTGCACTAAATATTCTTTGATGATTCTACTCCTCAACCTTCTTTCCCGTGTCTTCAAAATCTTTTCCGGAACAAGTGTGAGCTGACCTTCATCATCCAAAGGAGGAAGTATTTCTGAAGTGATGATTTTCTGACCAAGAGCTTTCTTAAGACAAGAAACATGAAATACATTGTGGATTTTACTCCCTTCCGGAAGTTCTAGTTCATATGCTACTTCTCCAACCTTTCGCACTACCTTGTATGGCCCATAGTACCTTGGTTTTAATTTTTCTGCTCCATTCTTTTTGATAGATGTTTGTTTATAGGGCTGCAACCTTAAATATACTAAATCATTGACTTGAAAGGTTCTCTCTTCTCTATGTCTATCAGCATATTGTTTTTGTTGATTTTGAGCAACCTGCAAATTGTCTTTCAAGAGCTTTAAAATTTCTTGGCTCTCTTCCACCCAATCTTTAGCCTTTGGGGCTCTACTATCACCAAATATAATGTCAGCAAATGTAAGTGCATCATAACCATATAATGCTTTGAAAGGAGACATTCCTATTGACATATGATAAGTGGTGTTGTAGCAAAACTCACCCAAGTGTAGCCATTTTGCCCATGCTTTTTGCTGCCCTCCCACATAGTTTCTTAGGTATCCTTCCAACCATTGGTTTACCCTCTCTGTTTGTCCATCAGTTTGTGGATGATAGCTGGTACTTGGAGTCAATTGAGTTCCTACCAATCTAAAAATTTCTTGCCAAAAAGCACCCATGAATCTACTATCTCTATCACTGACAATGCTCTTGGGGAGCCCATGCAATCTGAAGATTTCTTTGAAAAAAATATCAGCCACTTGTGCAGCACTAAAAGATGATGTAACAGCAAAGAAATGAGCAAATTTTGTCAACCTATCAACTACCACATAGATGCAATCCTTACCTAAGGATTTAGGCAATCCGGTGATGAAATCCATGGAAATACTGTCCCATTTTTGCTCCGGAATGGGCAATGGTTGTAATAGGCCGGCTGGACATGTAAGTTCTGATTTGTTTTGTTGACATGCTTTACATTCATTCACATACTTCTGAACATCTTCCTTCAGCCCCTTCCAAAAAAATCTTTGCCTCAACTGTCTATAAGTTTTGAAGATCCCCGGATGGCCCGCTAGTGGGGAATCATGTGCTTCTTGCAAAATTCGGTACTTGAGCTTGGAGTTATGAACTAAATAAATTCTTCCCTTATAATATATCAGCCCATTCAAAATCCTATAATTATCATCCCCTTTGATTCCATCCAACACATCACAAGCAAATTTGTCTTTGGCATATTCAACTAGTAGCATGTTTTTCCAATCCTTGGCAATATCCATGAGAGAAAAGGAAGGCCTTCTTGACAAAGCATCTGCTACTATATTATTCTTTCCTTTGACATATTCAATATCAAAATCATAAGCTTGAATCTTGCTTACCCACTTTTGTTGCCTTTCATTTAGATCCTTTTGGGTGAGAAAGTGTCTTAGACTATTATGGTCAGTTTTCACCACAAACTTGCTGCCCACCAAGTATTGTCTGAATTTGGCCAATGCATGCATAATGGCCAGCATTTCTTTATCATATATGGAGTAAAGTTTTTCATGAGGCTGCAACTTTCTGCTCTCAAAGGCTATGGGGTGTTGGCCTTGCTTTAGGACAGCCCCTATTCCTCCACCTGAAGCATCACATTCCACAACAAAAGGTTTAGTAAAATCAGGAAGTGCAAGTATGGGACAACTACTCATTACCTCTTTCATTTTTTGGAATGCTTTTTCAGCCTCTTCATCCCACTTGAAAGCATCCTTCTTAGTCAAATCAGTAAGTGGAGAAGTCAACTTGGAGAACCCTTTCACAAATTTTCTGTAGTAGGTGCATATGCCAATAAAGCCTCTCAATTCGGTAATATTTTTTGGTGATGGCCATTCCAAGATAGCCCTGATTTTTTCCATGTGTACCTTCACTCCTTCTTGCCCAATAATGTGCCCAAGATACAGTAGTTCTTTCATCCCAAACTCACATTTTGATAATTTAGCAAATAAGGACTCTTCTTGCAATATTTTCAACACAATCTCTAACTGTTGCAAATGCTCTTCCCATGTTTTACTGTAAATGAGAATATCATCAAAGAAAACCAAAACAAACCTTCTTAGTTGCTTGCAAAATATCCTATTCATACATGCTTGAAAAGTGGCTGGAGCATTAGTTAACCCAAAAGGCATGACAAGAAATTCAAAGTGGCCAAAATGACATCGAAAAGCGGTCTTTTGCACATCTTCATCTTTCATTCGAATTTGGTGATACCCTGATCTAAGGTCAATTTTTGAGAAGTATTTGGCCCCATGTAGCTCATCCATGAGCTCATCAATCCTAGGAATAGGATACCTATTCTTGATAGTCTTTTTGTTCAAGGCTCTGAAATCTATGCACATTCTCAATGTTCCATCTTTTTTCTTCACTAGCACTACTGAAGAAGCATAAGGGCTAGAGCTTGGTCTAATGAGCCCCAACTCTAGGAGTTCTTGGATAGCTTTTTCAATCTCATCTCTAAACCTTTTAGGATGTCTATAAGGTGGTATTTGAATGGGTGAAGTACCCTCCTCCAAAACAATACTGTGCTCAACCCCCCTATCTGGTGGCCTACCATGTGGAAGGTCTCTAAAAACCTTTTCATATTTTTGCAAAAGTCTCTCTATCTCCTTTGGGTGTTTGACAATATTTATAGTTGGCTTGGGAGATGTAATATGACATTCAGCAGCCCATTCTATATCCCCATGCCTCAATATAGATCTCATGCTATTGCAAGTCACTACTTGATTTGGATAAGTGTGTTGCCCTCTCACAACTCTTTGTACTCCTTTTGAATCTTGGAATTTCATTTCGGGAATTTGATAATTTACTGTATGCTCTCCTATTGAATACAACCATTGCACTCCCAAAACCACATTAGTATCAGCAACATCAACCACATAAAAACTATCAACAAAAGTATAGTTACCTACGGTGACTTGCAGCTTTGGAACCCATGTTTTGCATTGCATTGTGTTGTGACCGGGAATGACAACTGTGAAGCCATCAAATGGTTCAATAGGTATCTTTCTTTTCTCTACCATCTCTGCATCAATGAAGTTATGAGTGGCTCCTCCATCTACCAAAACTGAAGTTCTTTGTCCTTGTACCACACCTTTGCATCGGATAGTATGATAGCGAGGTACTGCTGAAAGCACTGCCATTCTTGCTTTGTCCGGTGAAGGCTGATTTTCTTCTTGTCTTTCCTCTTCTACTGCTGTCTCATATGCCTCTTCTTGATCTGAAATATGTCCATCTTCATCCATGCCCCCATCATACCCCTCATTATCAGAAAATACTTCTATGTATTGAGCCTTTCCTTTGGTACATTTGTGCCCCGGTGTCCATGGTTGGAAGCATGTGAAGCATAGTTTCTTTTTTCTAAGTTCATCCCTGTTTAGTCCCTCTTTTTTATTCCTCTCAAATGACTCTCTTTGCCAAGGTTTCTTATCATATCCCTCCCTTTGCCAAGGTTTCTTTTCAAATTTATAGCTAGGCTTAGGAGGAAATCTCGTTCTAGGAAGCACATTTTGGAGATCCCTAGTCAAGCTCATTGCATCTTTTAATGTAGTTGGCTTGTGGGCTTTGACCAAACCTCTTAAGGGTTCAGCCAAACCTTCAGTGAACAGCAATACTAATCTTCCCATAGATACATCAGCCACCTTGACTGATAATTTTTGAAAGTCCAACATATATTCGGTAGGGGACCCAGTTTGCTTCAATTGAGCTAGTTCTTTGAAAGGCAATTCTGGATCTTTTTGTTCAAATCTTTCTAGTACCCTGTCAACAAATTCTCCATATGTTTTAACCTGATTATGACCCAAGGTTTTCAGCCCATGAAACCACCATTCATTGGCATCTCCTTCCAAATGCAAAATGGCCATTTTTAATGCATCCTCTTCCAACATAGGATTCAGCTGAAAATATACATCCAATTTTTGCACCCAAGTGTTAGCAGAATTTTGAGAAGAACCATCAAAAGTAGGAAGTGACATTTTTCCAATAGCACTATTCAATTCTTTGTTTTGGAATGGACTCCTATTGTCTCCCTTCATTTTAATCTTTTGCATAGCATCAATGTAGTCACTGAGTGGTACACCTCTTTTACACTCTTCATTCAAATCATTCCAATCATTTACTAGTTTCTTGTAATCCAATTCAAGATTGGGTTCTTCTTTGGGTGTGAGAAATTTAGGTGCAGTATGCCTTTGTGTGCTTTGAAATTCATCAGGTCTATTATGAGGTCCTGTACTTGAGAAAATATGCTCATTCCCTTTCATCTTTTCCACTGAGTGTGAACCACTATTATCTCCTATCATCCCTTTGCCTGAAAGTTGGCTACCCAACAATTCGAAACCTTTCATCATTTGTTTATTCATATCTAGCATAACCATGGTAAGTCCTTCAAAACATGGTTTTAAGGCTTCAATAAATTCCTCCTTATGTTTTAATTTTTCCTCCTCCTCTCTACCCATTGTTTTAGAAAAGAACTCTTTTTCTGCTACTATCTCTTCTTCAACCAAAACTTCTTCAACTACTGATTCAAAGGGTGGTGTTTTATTTGTTTGGCTTCTTGTTAATACCATCAGGTGCCAAGACCATGCTCTGATACCACTTGTAATATCCCTTTTTCAAATTTTATTAAAATGCCCAATTTTTCACTTTTTTTCCCAATTTCGACCTTTGACTAGTTTTACTGTTTTGACCTCCAAATCAACCCAAATGCTCCCAAATCTTCTGTAGGAGTGTATGAATGGTATTTAGACTTGAATATAAGGTTCAGGGATGTTTTATGGCCCTCTAAATACTGCTGCAAACTTGATTTGTATTCTGATCAA
Source organism: Larix kaempferi (assembly GCA_027924585.1). Taxonomy (NCBI): domain Eukaryota; kingdom Viridiplantae; phylum Streptophyta; class Pinopsida; order Pinales; family Pinaceae; genus Larix; species Larix kaempferi. The sequence goes on from BSBM01000254.1 coordinate 3,834,561, forward strand.
TATATGTAATTTTGACTAGTAATTTGTGCATCAAATCCCCCTCGGGTAACACTGCAAATGGCCTTCCAAATGCCTCCAAACTCCCACAAATTTATGAACAGAGGTATATAATGTGTTAAGTATGTGATTAAGGTCTCATATGCACCATTAATTGATTTTTAATACTGTTCTAACTCTCTCACATTCAACAACAAAAACCCCCAATTCGACCCTTGGGGAAATGGCACTATTTCACCTCCCAATACAACTAAACTGAGTAAAAATGCTTCAAATGCTCAAGTACAGTACATGAAACTTGTAGAAGACATCCATGGCAATATATTTATCACAAATATATCAGAGAATCATCCATACATTCGAAATCATCATCAATACATTGGCTCACAACAAGGTAGTGGGGAAATGGCATTGTTCTTCCATTAAAAATGAGATTTATACATTTCTACTTGGAATTTCGACCTGAAACTTTTTGGAGATGAAGAACAGAGTATTTACTTCATATTACAAAAGAAATGGGGCATTAGAAGCTCCCCCAAAGAGTACAATAGCTCACCAAAAACGCCCTCCCTCAAGGAGCACGAATATGCCTTCAAAACTGGAAACGGTGGAGAGAAAGTGCTGCACTAAACCAAACCATGAAACTTCCTGTAGCTGCTACCTGCAAATACAAACTCCATTAAAGCACCATGAAAGACCTGAGTGGCCTCTCCAAACACCAACTTGGATGGGAATCTTTCACCCTCGAAATTGGCTAAGGCAAGAAACTAGTCATCCACTAGCTCTCTCTTCACAAATGCAATTTTTCTCAAATCATCAAAAGCCATTCTCATACTTGATTTCTACATTTTATAACCAACATTAGCCTTCAAGGGGTCGAAATGCTCTCAATAGATTCAATAATTTTCCATTTAGAAAATATTTCTCATTTGCCACTTGTCTCCTAGTTCCAACCTTCCATCTTCTCCCAAATTCGAATTTGAGTCTCTTTAGATTCCTCCAACTCCATGAGCGCCTTCTTGAGCCTATTTTTGGGGCTGACATGTCATAATGGTCAGGTGTAAGAAGTCAGGTCTGAATTTTGTCATAAAATGTCATAGATGCTTCATTATTGTTGTCATAAAACTAGGGAATCTAGCCCATGTGTCCACTAGTCTCCAATTTGACTCTTCCTCTCCCATGGAGGTTACTATTCCTTCCCATTTCGACCTAATATGCTCAATGCCATGTGTTATGACTTACCAACTCACCCAAGAGTGTTCACCTTCCCATGAATTCGAATTGGCAAGAGAGAGCTGCCATGTGTCATTGAAAAATCAAGCTAGTGTGGGTCCCACCACCTCCATATGTCTCCAAAACCACTTGCCACCTAGAATTTCTCTTGAATTTATTTATTCATCATATTTATTAAATTCTTGAACCCTTCTAATGTCTAAATATCATTTATTAGTTTCCTTATTACCATCCCACATGTGCCCATCCAACCTAGGAAACTAGTAGGATTGATGGGATTGTCTTACTATGCACTTATTTGAATGGGGACATTACATATATCGGGAATCCCCCAACCTTAATAAAAAGATCCATTACCACACTAATAATAAAATTAACCAAGAACAATCACACAACATTGTCATTTCAGTTTCAAGCACTTTTCTGACTCCATTTATCAGCACTGGTCTTACTATTTACATTTTATGATGATGGATGTTTATGCTATCAAAATGACAATGATGATGTTGAACTATAAATGATCTTATCTTTATATGGTGCATTGCTCTTATGTTCCAAAAATTCTCTAACTCCTAGATTAGTTGTTTTGTCTTTCCTAGATTAAACACCTTAGTTTATTTTTTACTTTTTAGGGTCCACCCCCCTTGGCCTCGCTAGGAGTAAGCCTAGACGGAGGAGTCGAGTTTCAGGTGACAACACTTGACTCTGGGTTGCCCCTAAGGCCACACTAGCGGCTTGAAGACTTCTGCCACGTTTTCCCAGGTGTGAAACCAGGCGGCAACACCGCTCATTCCCTTTAATCACTCAATCTATCCCTCCTTTCTCTCCTATGATGCGCCATTGTTCTCTCATGAGCTAATTCGCCCCTCCCCTGCCTCATTATGCTATAAAAGCAAGGCTCTCCATCACTTCAAGGAAGGAATGTGTGGAAACTTTGCTCACTTATGTAATATTTTTTTTTTGCTGAGTTCTTTATGAATAAAAAGGCTTTGGAGGTCTCATATGGTGTCCTTGGTTCAAAGTGGATGAACATTGTTGGATATGTGTATTGAGGTAACCGTAGAATGATTCTTGCATGTTGCTTTCTTGCTTGATTAATCATTAGCATTCTAAAGGACTAGTATTAATCGGAATGAATGAGTAAGATAGTTTCTTGCTCTTTTAAATAATTTATGTTCAAGGATAAGAATTTGCATGCTTATAAGATGTTATGTATGCTCTTCTTTTCTTCAATATAGATTTTTACTAATGATTTGGTGAGTTTCTTGGAAAGTGTAAGGATTTTTTTTTCAGGTGCTTTGCTTGGATTGAGGGGAGATCTCGTCTGTTTCTCTAATCCTCAAAGTCTTTTCGTCAAAGACAACATAGTCCATTTTCAACGCTACTGTGAAAGACCCCATTGCCTAAGTTCCAAGGGCCTTTGCTTCCACCTTCTTTCTTCTTTCAAAGATTTAATTTGTTACTTGTTCTCATGCTATAGCTTAGATCTGATTTATTTCTTAAAGTTTCATTTAAAAAAATCAGACTTAGTCATAGTTTTGCATGCTTAGATCTAAACTATTTGTTAAAAGTGGATTTGTCATCTGGATCTAGCAATCAGTCTCATTTATGCAAGCTAGTTTAAGGTAAATCTTGAAGTTTGTGCAAAAGAGTCTTTATATTGGTTTAAAGTTTCATATTTAGCAAATTCAAAAGTGCTTCATTGGCTGCCCTCAAAGGCAAGCCAAGATCCACAAGAAAGCTTGCTTTCTTGTGTTCAATTTTGCAATTTACACTTAGAAAAATTTCACAATTTTTTTTTAGTAAATTTGTTTTGGTTGTCCAAAAACATTTTCAAAGTGTTTTTTGGGCACTTTTGGAACTAATAATTTGCTGGTTTTAAGCAGGTTGAAAGGAAAAGAGAGAAACTTTGGCGAATTTTCGAATTTTGGGCTATTCAGGGCACCTCGAGACCTCTCTTCTTCATAAAACTTGTTATTTTAAACTTTTAAAGCATTGTAAGCTTAGTGATCCCATTTTACAAGGGATCACAAGCATTTCTATATTGTAATAAGCGAGTAAAAAGAAAAGCAAGTGGGCTACCCAGCACCCACACCCCATCCCCCTTGGGGGGATTCACATTTTTTTTATGGCGTGATTTTTTCTAGCAAATTTTATTTCCTGTTTAAATAAACCAATCTAGAGTTAAAATTTAATGTTTGAAGTGTCCGATCCAAATATCGGCCTTCAAACTCACTCAGGACGTAGGAACACTTAATTTCTTATTTTCACAGGCAATATACTTTACATATCAAGTAAGTTTTATTTTTTCAAAGTATTTTTGCCAAAGTAATCAATACTAACCCACCACACTCTACCGAAGTACCGAAAGGGAAAAGATATTCGTGGTGTAGTAATTAGTTCAAACATTTTAATATTCAATCTTTACTTTTGATAAACGAACTTGGCATTGCTTTCCCGAAGTATGCTCTCGCCTTCACATAAAGGGATTTGCCTGAGTACGTGATCAGATGATCAGAAAAGAGATTCTTTGTCTGTAGTAATTAACATAACATTTTTTTTAGTCATTATCTTTTCTACAATAAAAAACGGAATAGACATCCAGTTGCCAACTCAAAGTATGCTTTTTCCCTTGCGGGCATTTTTCTGGGCCCATGGGAAATCAGAAAGAGTTGTAACTACTCCTTAATTCTTCACATCTAAATAAAAACTCATACTAATAAAATTACTACCCTGAACATAGTGAAAATCCGGCACTAAGAACTTAATTATTGTGTGGGGAAATTTCTCAAGAGTAGCAGGAACCACTGGGAGGTGACCTCAGGGCACAGTTAGGCTACACCCTTGTTGGTTTAGTGTTGAACACCGCCCTCGAGAATCGATTCCAGCCCATACGTCTTCGTGAGGAGCCACCATTAATTAACTTCAGGACATTACTCCTTGTACCTCACGGTATATCTGGAGCTCCCCCTTCCTGTAATCAAATCCCTGTTAAATTTTCAGAATTTACTTCAATCTGATCTAGGATTTTAACTAAGAGAACAACATGTACAGCAAATCTGCAGCATATCAATCATGGACACAATAATGCAAGCACACAAGAGACACAAAGTTTACTTGGGGAAAACCATAAAGGTGAAAAACCCCAATAACTTTCTCAGAGATAGATAGAGCAATGATACAACCAGAATACAAGAGATAGTCTTCTCCTAGCAGCAGAGCCTCCTCCTCCACAAGTGCGCCACTCTCCCAAGTGTGAGTGAGAGAATAGAATGTGTAAAATGAGAGAGAGACACTCTATTTATACACTAACTTGACTTGACCTTTACTCAACTAGGTCTGCCTCAACTTAACCACTTAACATAATGCTGATTGGGCCGACCCCCACTAGGGTGATCTAATAACCCTTTGACCCACATGGCTGACCCCCAATAGGGTGGTCTAATAACCCTTTGACCCACATGACTTATACAGGGCCGATCCCAACAAGGTGGTCTAATAACCCATCAAGTATAAGTTACGACACTTACAATATAAATGACGACACTTTCGTATAGAGGAATAAGAACATCTCTATAGGAATACAAACACTTCTGTATAGAGGAATAATACCATCTCTATAGGAGTACAAAATACATATATGAAATACATGGGTGAAATACATTCCGAAGTTACATATTCATCAACACTCCCTCTTAACTAGGAAGGTATTTCTCGACATAGTCTTCTAGCACAAGTCATCTTCTCTTTATCATCGTCACTGGACAATCGTCATCGAGTCATCATCATCGTCACTGCTGCTGCTATCTCAATCAATCTTTGAATCTACTCGTCATAGGAAGTTCTACAGAGCCAGTCCTTTTTCATACTGGATGTAGGCCCACCACCTGCAGGTCTTCGTCATCACTGGCCATACTGTGGAATCCTCAGGACTTATTACGTGCGTCACAAAACCTGGCTGCAGCATCTCAGGCTATTACGAGCACACAGCTCTACCTGTCGGATCTCCCAGGAGCACATTACATGTGACCCATCACAAAACCTAGCTGAAGCATCCCAGGCTGTTACGAGCACATAGCTCTACCTGTCGGATCTCCTAAGAGCACATTACATGTGATCTCACCACAAAACATGGCTGAAGCATCCCAGGCTGTTACGAGCACACAGCTCTACCTGTCGGATCTCTCAGGAGCACATTACATGTGGTCCACCACAAAACTTGGCTAAAGCATCCCAGGCTGTTACGAGCACACAGCTCTACCTGTCAGATCTCCCAGGAGCACATTACATGTGGTCCACCACAAAACCTGGCTGAAGCATCTGAGTCCTTTTTCATCATGTCCAGATCTCCCAGGAGCAAATTACATGTGGTCATGGCAAAACCTGGCTGAAGCATCTGAGGCCTTTTTCATCCTGTCCAGATCTCCCAGGAGCAAATTACATGCCATAGGACAAAATCTCGCAAGAGCATCTCAGGATGTTACGGGTACACAACTCCGACCTGAAGATCTCCCAGGGCACAAATTACATGTCCTCCCAGAGCAATGTCTCGAAAGAGCATCCCAGGCTGTTACAGGTACACAACTCCAACCTATAGGATCTCCTAGACATGCTCATCTGCACAACCTGATCCACGACCACAAAGCATCATCCTGATACTCACCATACATCATCCTGATGTACACATGATCATCCTGATCATCATCACTGCAACATCCTGCTGCATGTCATCTGGAGAAGCTCGTCATCCACGATCATCCTGATCATACAATGCATCCACCTGATGCATACCAAGTATCTACCTGATACATACCATCATACATGATCTCAGTATCCACTTAATACATATACAGATACATGGTCCAAGCATCCAACATGATACATATACAAAATACATACAAATGATCCAACTGATCATATCCAGCATCCAACATGATGCATACATACATAAATGATTCAACTGATCATATCCAGCATCCAACATGATGCACATATATATAAATGATCCAACTGATCATAACAAGCATCCAACATGATGCATATATACATATACAGAGTAGTAACTGGAGCATCGTCCTGATGCTCATCATCCATGATCCTCCTGATCATCATAGCATCGTCCTCTTCAGATCATCTCATCGTCCACGAAGCACAGCCTAGATGCACATCATCCAGCACTTACACCACCGACATGGGAGAACACATCTACCACCATTTGGGGAAGGCTCCAACCCTTACTTTTTCACCATGGGAGAACACATCTACCACCATGTGAAAAATGGCTCAGCAATTACATCACGACCAAGGGAGAACATATCAACCATGTCAGAAAAGCTCATGTGCATCTGCATCTTCCGGACTCATCACTTCCCTTTGGAAGGAACCTTGATCTGAAGTGCACCAAGACTCTCTCTGAAGTACTCAAACTGCACTCTGGCCAACGGCTTGGTCAATACATCTGCAACCTGCTCATCTGTCGCAACATACTCTGCTTCGGCTGTACTCAGTGCTACGTAGGACTGCTTCCTGCTAAACCAAGAGATCACACCTGATCCCATACTGAAGTAGCACCCAGAAGTGCTCTTCCTATCTGTAGCACTGCATGCCCAATCTGAATCAACATAACCCTGCAGGCTAAACTTGTGATTCGCATCGTACTTGAGCCCATAATCAACCGGATCAGATGGAGCATCACACAGAAGCTTTAGGTTCGATTCCATAGGTGTGGCCATAGCCTTGTAGTCCATCATCCCGAACCTCTTCAGGATCTCTACTGCATACTTCCCTTGTCCAAGGAAGATTCCATCTGCACTCTGCCACACCTTCATGCCAAAAACAAATAGTGCATCATCCCCAAGTTCTGCACACATATATGACTACACCATTCAAGAAAGCTGTCTTGAAATCCATCTGGTGTATCTTCTATTTCATCACTTTTATATTTCTCTATGCTGCCATCTGCAGCATGCTTGATCTGATAGTTCTATTTGGAAGTCACAACAGACTTCCCTTCAGCTCTTGGGACCGCATCCCAAACATCGTTCTTCATGATCGAAGGATCATGGCATTCTTCCCATATCCTGGGAACTTCAATATCTTCAATAGATAATTTTGTTGCTTGAACAAATGTTGTAGTCCTTCTTTTGTAGGTGAAGGTATACGGTCTTTCCTACAAAACAAGTTAAATTGCATGATTAGAAACATCTCATAATTTTCAGACAAATTCTTACACATAAAGAAATATGTCATACAGTCATGCAATTATCTTAGCCATTGCTTCAATACAACATTCATCCATGTTCCACAACTTTCTAGATGCCTTCCAGTCTCTACCAGAACATTGTTAAGAGTTTGCACTACTCCCAACATGTCAGCAAAGAGGTTTCATTCTAGATAAGTAGCACTGGAATGTTGTACAGTGCCATAGGCCACTTACCCATCACATGCATATTAGTAGTATACTGTTCATTAATGCAATCATTCTAATATGCACAATACATATCCTAAGTCTAGGAACATGAGCATATACATCATTGAACAATTTTATTTAAACAAACAAATATGCAAGAAATGATAATAAAAATACTTATCTTTGTTTGATTGTTGGGTTGACTCCCTCTCAGTCTTTGCTTCTTTTTCTGCAACTCCATTCTGATGTGGATTGTGAGAAGTGGTCAACTCCCTCTGAATATCTGCATCCTTACAGAAACTACTGGAGTGTGCTCCCTCTTGATCTTTGCTTCCTGGATTACCTATTCTTGAACTTATATTCATTCTCGATCCCTATGCATGCTTGTTAGTATCATCATTGTGTTATCCTTGAGGACTCATACATAATCACACATTTATTAGTATAATCTTAATACTATCAAAACACAATAATCTTAAGCATGTATAGTCATGATCATTTCAAACAGAAATAATAAGCATTAGTATTCAAGGTTTCAGGGAAGTCTTTTTTTACTCATGCATATTCTTATTTGATCATATAACTCTTCTGGTTAGTTAAATCATCAATCAAGATAAGAGATATAATATGCATAAAACCCGTGATTACTCAAACCTATATCTTCATGATTCTTCTAGTTAGTCATATCATCAATTGTGGTAAGAAACATAATATGCATACAACCATGACTATTCAAACCTATGACTTCATGAATAATCATTATCAACAACGAAACAGTATAAGATCCTAACACAAGGTAGGATTCTAGCTTGATATAGGAAAAACATACCTGGATTAGCATGCTAGCTAGTTATGTCTAACATACCCGCATAATGTCTATTGGTTCTCTTCAGTGACTTGTGCTAGTAACCTGCATGTCTCATAAGTCAAGTTATACATACCTCGTAAGTAGATCTTCTATGTGATCCATGACAATGGATGAATCTTTGTCTTCATGTCACCATGATCATATGTTCTTGAAGTAGAACATGATTTGTTTTTCTTGGTGTACCTTTTATGTTAGCGAACAACATAAACCTCATACAACATCACAATGCATTAGTACATTCATAACTGTCAAAACCTTAAATCAATGAACATCTTCTATTAAGGTGATATGACAAGTCTAGTAATTAATCAAGATTGTACTGTAATGATAAACATATGATAAACTTAACCATGAAACATACCTGTAAACCATACCAGTCAAGATTGCTTGTAATCTTCTTATGGAAGGCCTTAGCCTCATCTCCCTCTGAGACAGGAACTTCTTCACTTATGCAGGTGACCAATCCATCCCCTTCTAGGATTAACCCAATCCACTTGATTTGAAGGAACTGGATCTGGAGCTGTAATAGGGTTTGTCAGAGAAACCCAAAAAATTCAAACTTTGAATTTCAAACTTCCGAAAGGATAGAAATATGCGCCTTGATAAGCTGATCAAGCTGGTATATTCAGAATTTGAAAACTGCAAAGTTTCACTCCTCAATTTTGCCATTGAAACTTTCGGATTCACTGGACGTGACCTCGAACTAGGGTTTGATGAAGCCCACTCTTCTGCCCAATCAAAAGATTTGATCCAAAGCTCTAAGCTTCTATTTTTATGAGGAGCTTCCAGCCGTGGTCACAGATTTCAAAAATTCCCATTTTTGCAGAAGCCCTAATTTTCCATTTTTCTGATCAAAGTCCCGAACTAGGGTCTGATCAAGCTCGGCCTTCTGCCCAACCAAAAATTCTGATCTTGGTCTCTAAATTTCGATTTTGATGAGTAGCATTCAGCCGTGGTCTCCGATTACAAAAATTCAAACTTTCTCCGAAGCCCTAAATTCCAGAAGCCATGAATGAAGGTGCTCAAAAATAATTCTGATTTGACAGAAATATGTATCTGATTGTTTTTGGTGTAACTCCGAACTTTTCGATCCACAGAGTCTGAAATTTTTTCCTGAGATAGCCCGACCTGTTATCTTTCCATCCCGACAGGTCTGACCTCAATTGGATTCTCTGAGAGAGAGTTATGCCAAGTGTCGCAACGTGACCTGTTTATGGGATAATACAGGAGAGCGAACTTGTACGGCGTGCCACGTGTCACTGGTTCAACTTCGGCCTCTGAAATTTTTTCCTGAGATAGTGCAGTCTGTGTACTACCTGTCACTTTTTACGAAATTTAATTTGGAGCTTCCTAGCCCAAGTTATGACCTTTTTCCCAAGGTCACCTGATTTTGACTCAAATCTGGAAGAGGCAGAAACCATATATTGTATAGATCATAAATCACAAAGTACAACGAATTAGAGGTTGTCCTTTGGACACAAGGTACATGGGGATCTGATATTCGACCTGTAAAAGCTTCAGATCCGAAAACTTCGTCAAAACGGATTTATAGCGAAAGTGCTACGATGATTGGTTTTTGCTATATCAAGCCCTAGCATCGTAAGTGCAACAAGTGTCATACATGCCATATCATGCCTTCTTTCAGGCTAGCTCTGATACCATGTTAAATTTTTAGAATTTACTTCAATCTGATCTAGGATCTTAACTGAGAGAACAACATGTACAACAAATCTACAACATATCAATCATGGACACAATAATGCAAGCACACAAGAGACACAGAGTTTACTTGGGGAAAACCATAAAGGTGAAAAACCTCAATAACTTCCTCAGAGATAGATAGATCAATGATACAACTAGAATACAAGAGATAGTCTTCTCCTAGAAGCAAGCCTCCTCCACAAGTGCGCCACTCTCCCAAGTGTGAGTGAGAGAATAGAATGTGTAAAATGAGAGAGAGACACTCTCTATTTATACACTAACTTGACTTGACCTTTATTCAACTAGGTCGACCTCAACTTAACCACTTAACATAATGTTCACTGGGCTAACCCCTACTAGGGTGGTCTAATAACCCTTTGACCCACATGGCCGACCCCCAATAGGGTGGTCTAATAACCCTTTGACCTACATGACTTATACAGGGCCGACCCCAACAAGGTGGTCTAATAACCCATCAAGTATAAGTTACGACACTTACAATATAAATGACGACACTTCCGTATAGATGAATAATAACATCTCTATAGGAATACAAACACTTCCGTATAGAGGAATAATACCATCTCTATAGGAGTACAAAATACATATATGAAATATATGGGTGAAATACATTCCGAAGTTACATATACATCAACAATCCCATCTCATAATAATTTAAAATTGACCAAGAAGCACTCACAAAACATTTACAATACAACAACATGCATTTTTTACTTCATTTTTGGCACTGATCTTGTCTATATTTTATATATTTCAATCTTTGATTCAGATCTCATGTGTTATATGATTAATTTATGCTGTTGATGTAAACTTATACTTGCAAGTGATTTTTGCTTTTAGTCAATCGATTTCAAAACTCCTAAACAACTTATCCAATCATAAACATAAAGCTTAATCAACTTTAGTAACCCATAGGGACTACCCCCCTTGGCTTCGTTAGGAGTTCCGCCTAAACGGAGGAGTTGAGTGTTGAGTGACAGTATTTCAATTCGAAACTTGCCCCCAAGGAACGCACGTAAGCAACTTGAAGATTTCTGTTGCGATAACCCCTGGGTGCGTGTTCCGGGGGCAACAGGACGCGTCCTTGTGGAACACTAAATTTATTTGCCCTCCTTTGAATGAATTCACCCTCTCTAGATTGGGATCTCAATCCAATCAATTAGATGCCAAAACAAAGATTTGGCTCCCTTTGTAACTCGCTTTTAACTGCCACATGAGATGCCACCACTCCGGATGATCAAATCATGTCCCAGACATGTTTCCCCAAAAAGTGGGATGCTGATTTTTGCCTTTATTTTCTATTTTTTTGGCATTTTTATTCACTTTTTCGAGAGAAACGACATTAAATAATTAAAAATGACTAATTTCACTCTCAAAGTGGGTTTAGGGGTACAATGGGTGCTCCAGGTTAGAAAACGAGCACCCCCATGGTAAATTTCACCGCCTAACCACTATTTTATGACTTTTTGACTTTTACATAAAAAATATTAAAAAATTGACCCGTTTTACGGAAATTTTTTTTATTTGCGAAAATTAAAAATAAACCTAGGGGGACCTAGTACATGTTCATATGCCTCAATATTGTTGACTAGCATGGTAATATACATGGACACCTAGACTTTAATAACCTCCCAAGGTTTAGCCACCAAGGCGGATACTCCAGCTTTGGAGGTGTGAGTGAAAAACTCAGAAATTATACATTGTTGAAAATCAATGCATAATTACCAAGGAAAAAACACTCTAGAGCAGTGTTATCATACTCGGCTGAGACTCGCCGAGTCTGCCGAGTTTGACCGAGTCACCTGCCAAACGAGTACTCGCTTGATACTCGCCCTCCAAACTTGTGACTCGTCGATACTCGCTGATACTCGCCCACTCATCCAAACTCGTCCAGACTCGGTTCAAACTCGTCCATACTCGGTTCAAACTTGAGATTGTTTTCATGTTCATGCTTCAAATCTTGATGGCGCCTTTGAAAAAGAAGTAGCCAAGTGTCAATTCCATGTTATCCCGACCTACATCGTGTATCTTCTCGCCCTTCTGTCGAGGATTACTCTTAGGGTCGATGCAGCAATAGATGTCCGCTCCCGCGTCTACAGCCTTTGTATTGATGCGATCATATCATACGCACTAGTGCACAGGCCGGGTCTATGAAAAATAAAAAATCCACGAGAGGGGATGATTGATCTGACAATCAAAAACGAAAAACGCACATTGGTGTGGCTATGATTGTCGATGGCGAGCTAAGTGGAGGCGCTGTGGAGGCGTTGGCGAGCTGAGTGGAGGCACGATAGGTGCACTACAACATACACGCGCGGACGCCATCACATGATTAAAATTATATTAATAATATAAAGTTATAATAATACCCCTCCGCTGTTTTTATACCATCCGCCTAAAAAACCTGCATGCAGGGACGCCTATCACTTTGGGACAGTTGCCTTAGGCTCGACTGCGTTAATGCTAAAAACTAAATTATTTTATTTTAAATTTTACAAAAATAATATTAATCATTTTTTAAAAAAAATTTAACTATTAGATATAACTATATTGGAGGCCATTACATAACTAAAATTATATTAATATAATAAATTATAATAATATTACTTAAACTTATTTTATTTTTAATTTTATAAAAATAATATTAATCATTTTTTATTTTTTTATTTTTAACTATTAAATACAACTATCTTGAAGGCTATTACATTATTAAAATAATAATAATAATAACTTTTAATAATATTATTAAAAATTATTTTATTTTTAATTTTATAAAAATAATATTAATCAATTTTTTTTTTTTAATTTTTAACTATTAAATATAACTATTATTTTATTTTTATAATAATAAATAATTCAATTTCCTTATTTTAAAATATCTCCTTAAGCTTTGAGAAGAGATGCAAATGTTTTGAGCTATGTAACATTGTAATTGAACATAGTACTATTTATGAATTTGTTTAAGGAATCATCTTTCAGTTCATTATTTTGCGTACAAATATGGAGTGTCAAAGGTTGTATTATCATTTTTTTATGTGGAGATCTAATGAATTTCTGCATACAATGTGGTTTTATAATTTATATGGATTAGAAATGTCATTAGTATTTTTTTTGTAGACAAACTTTACTATATTTTGAATTTTTTTTCTATTTGCCGAGTCTTTGCCGAGTCTCATCCGAGTCTTATCCGAGTCGCCGAGTCGGCCGAGTCTCAAGCCAGCCGAGTCTTTGCCGAGTCCAAGTCTGACTACACTGCTCTAGAGTACCACATTGATGTCTAATTCTTAGGCAAGCCAAGTCTTTTACAAAATTCATCATGCTACGCCAACTTGTTACAATTCCCTGGAGGGTATGAACATACAAATTTATTAAAAAAGAGCCAAGCTGGCCTGCTAGGACTTCTGATCTTCTGAATATGAACAAGTATACTTGTTCATCTTTGCAAGCTCACTTGACATCCAACTAAGTGCAAATTAGGTGGATAACAGGTTCATTTGCTGCTATATAAATACATCCAAAATTGAAATTAAAGGTGGATTAAGTTGCCCAATTAATCTCTTAGATTATATGAAGTTATGGCCCAAGGTGAGGCCTTGCTTGAGAAGATTTTATGAAGCAAGGTGTCACTCAAGGTGTTAGATTGATTAGATGAAATTCCATATTTCTTTAAGTGATGAAAATCACTTCTCCAACTGTGGAATTGAGTCAATGATTTAATACCAGCGCTTTGATTAAAAGTTTAGACAACAACATCCCACTTATCCATGATTAAGTTATTCAAACACATGAAAAACATCCCAAGAGTTGTGCAAGAGGAAAGTATTGCATGATAAACCAAAATTCCAAATTGCACAAGTAATTTCCAGATTTTAAGCGTGAATCACTTAACTAATATAGATGTGCTTAGTAAAACATGAAATTATTATCCAATATTAACCATGTGAACACTAAAAATATCTTGTCTTGAGAATGTGATTGCTGTTGGGTACTAAAGCAAGATAACTCAAAAATTCTAGAATTCAATAAGTAGTAAACAACATAAATTTAAACATTGAGAACTGAAAATTTCAAGATGCTAGATGCCCATAAAAATTCCAGAATTAAGTTTAATACGTTGTTATGAATTTCTAGAATTAACTAAGATGAATTATGAGCCATATAGGCACTTGAATCAGCTTTAAAACATAAATGGAAAACCCAAAAAATTAATGTGATTATTCTAACATGAAACCCCAATTTTAAAATATGATTTTAATTGAGTCATTAGGGTTGTTTTACTTCTGTGTTTTTGCTGTTAGGAAAAAAGACAAAACAAGAATAAAACTAAAGAAATCAAGCCTAAAAATGATGCTAAAGCATGAGAATTTACCTTGGCTTAGTGGAAGAGGAAATCTGAAAATTATTGCATCCTTGAAGAAACCATATTTCACCCTAAAAATAAAAATAAAAAGGAAAATATTTTTGAAATTTAGTGGTTGAAGAGATGAAGTGATAGACTAGTACCTTTCATCCTTGGGAAATTGAAGTCCTAGAAATAGTTCTCCTTGGGCCTTGCTTGAATAGTATAAAGAGTGCCCTCTATTATGATTGTAACTACTTGAAGTTACCAAATAATTTAATATAAAACAGATCGACAAGTTCCAAAACATAAATGGTGGCATCTGTTGGTGAGTTCTTGAAAGCACTACTGATTGCCTATCTGCGATGTTGCTTTTCTCGCCTAGAAGAATGGATAGAACTGAAGTGATAAAGTCCACAAGATTGAAGGAAAATGTCTGGACAAACTGAAGAAACTGAATTAAACAAAACAGAATGATGATTGACAGAATGTCTATCCTCACTACCTCAGGATGATTTTATGCGCTTGAACAATTCCTCTAATACTAAATTCATTACTCTGTAGAACATCTTGGTCGACCTTGCTGAAACTAAGTTACTAACCAGACATACTAATTTAATTACCGTATCTTGGTGGTTACATAAATATTTTCTATTGGGATTTTGTACATGTCAAAACTGTGCTGTTACTTAAGAAGCTAAGCATATTGGTGGGCTGAATAGGATGAGAAATCATAACAACAATACATTTGCTTCGGTGGAATAGACATATAATGTACTTCCTTGTTAAAATCTACTACGTTTCCAATCCTGATTACTGAAATGTTCAAAGTAGATTACAAACAACTAAATCCACTGTTGGCATACTTTAATTAGTAAAGATTCATAGAATTGCTTGAAAGTATATGGTTGATAATTCTCTTCTTTGCCTCCTGCTCTTAAAGTTATGTTTACACTTTAATTTTACAGGCAGGACCAGGGACAATTGCAGAAGCCATGATCAGAGGTCTTCCAATTATCCTTAATGATTACATTGCAGGCCAGGTATTACAAGGACTTTGTCTGCTTTACTATGATGTGTTGTATTTTAATTAGGGCATCTCTATATGGAAAAATAAAATAATATAAATTTATGGGTTGGGAATGTCCTGAAGTTGTCTGTTTGTTTGATTTGACATCCAACTATTCTAAGTGCTATGTCAACCAGATGACAGATTGGATTTCATATTTATGGACATTTAGATTAACCCTTATGTCAAATGTCTAGATATATTCCAAGTGCCATTGAGCCCTACTATTAGCAAAAGTTGTTGATTTCATTTGCAGTCTTAAATATCCATGTTATATTTCTTTCCAAGGAAAAACTTCCCTATATTTTATTAATATAACCAAAGATACATTGTACTTATGCAAAGGCATAATGAGTGTCAAACCCTCAATAGACTGCTGTAGACCTTCTAGTATCCAAACAGGTCTATGAAAAAGAACTAAAACATACTTAAATGTCACAGCATCATTGTACGGGTTTAACCTCAAAAGTCGTCCACCTTAAAACTGTGGATCCAAACTGACTGAACAACTGTAATATCCTTACTGTTCACGAAGCAGTGAATGAAAAAAGGAGAAAAAAGACACTCTTCACATTCAGAAAGGATCTGCCTATAGACCTGTTCCCAAACCAATCCATCGCTGGACCAGGCTTTCCTAAGTTCGCCAATTGGTTTTCCCATTGCATCCTTTAACAGCTGATCTGCCTGAGAATTGTTTTCCTTCATTTGTGGGAAAATAAAATTTGTTGGAAACGCTGCTTAAGATCCATAATTTTAGATAGAAGCCCAAACAGATTAATATTCCTAATGGCATAATACCCATTCAACCACTGAATAACCATCAGGGAATCTCCAAAAACCTACAACTTTCCCATAGCCAAGAATAACAGAGTGAAGACCGCACTCAACTCCACCCTGTTGTTTGTTCCCTCCCTGGTTCCACATTCAGATGTCCTCCATTGCTGCTGGTTTAGATATAGTAATCCTGTCCCACATGGTCCCAAGTTCCCCTGGGATGCTCCATCAAAGAAACCCCGAGGAGTTGATTCATCCACCTCTAGTGGGGTGACATTCCTTGTCTTTTTTGGCTTAGGAGGAGTATTACAGAGGGTATAAGAGTGCTTGATCTGATTGTTAGGCTATTTAGACACTTAGGAGTTTGTTAAAATTAATTTGGTCTAATGTGCCTTTAGGTAAATTGTGTTTCCTTAGTGTGTTTTTTTAGTATGCATTAGTATGCATTTGTACTTGTGTAATTTGATAGTCTTGATATGTTCTAGACATAAAGGGATCTGCCTGTTCATCTTCTCTTTGAACTTAATGACTACATAGCTCCATGGATTAGCACTCGATTGGTCAATGATCTCTATTTAAAGAGCACGGAGAGTCATTAGCTGATGATCGATTATGAGAAACTCATATGTAAAGTTTTTTTCTTTGCATTAATAGATTACCTCAAGTAGGTGTTTCGCTGGGGCCGTGGATTGTTTTCCTCTTTGAGGGTTTTATCAACATAGAACATTTGTGTGTTGATTTGTGATCTATTTTTGTGAATGATTGCTTAAGGTGTTCGACCTGTGCGGATTGTGGAAATACTCTGATTATTCAAACATGGTATCAGAGCGCTTACGAAATTATAGTGTAGAACACTTTAAGAAAGTTTTCAATTTGTTTGCTTGTGTAGGCATTTGGAGTTTTCCTTCATTCGCCCCAATCCTCTTCTACCATGGCACTAATTTACGAAATCCAAATTAATGGTATGTTGTAGCTTCCTAGTTATTTTCCCTCCATCTAAATTAATCAAATTTTCATTTACTACTCTTGCATACTTGGTTATTTTTGTTAGATCTTGATAGTCCTAATGGAAATTTTATTTATTTATACTCTTAATACCCTAGATCTAATTAGCTAGCCTAGATCTAAGTTTTAGTTTTCTCCAAGTATTGCTCTAAATGGCTTTTTCTTATGTTTGATCTAAAGCCTAAATCATAAGAGTAGCTTTAAAACTTCGTAGATCTAGTAATCTTCATCACTATTCTTATGCAATTTGCATGTTTACTATGAATAGTGCTACATCCAATGTCTAGATCTAGAGTTCATAATCCCTAGCTATTTTACGTCCATGAGCAAATCTTCATTTGAATTTTTATTTTATTTTATTTGCGTTGCTAGTGGTTTTGGTGGATCCAAGGAAGGCACAACGTTTTGCTTGTGAGCCTATTTGAGGCCCTTGCTCTACCATTTCGTCGCCCTAAGGAGAAACTCAACTTCGCCATTTTAAAATTTTACAAAAAAAATAAAAATATAAAAAAAATTCTGAACTTATGAAAATCAATTTTTATTTTTTTTAATTCTCCTGGATTCCCACAGGTGACCATTTCCAGATTTGAAGCAGGGATAAATCGGTGCTGTTAGCCAAAACAATTCTTTGTTACGAGCATGATCAATCACTTGTAAGTTTCAAATCGCTCCTTCAATGTATAAATCTTGAGACGTCATTTCTCTGTTGGCCATCGTGATCCATCTTTCCAGCCATTCTGGTGCAATCGCCCACATCAAGAGCATTGCTAAGAACCTTCTCAGTCAAATTCGGTCTCTTTGCAAGATCGGGTTCTAATTCATTATTTTTAATGCTAAAAGAAGCCCTAACGATTCACCTAGATACCAACGGTCTGCCCTAGAGCTATATTTTTCTTTTCCATTGAAATCGCCCCCTTCAAGAACCTGGTCGAAATTACCAGATTATAAATTTACTTGGGCCCAACAATTTTATCTCAAACCAAACGTCTTCACTTAAATCCTCTTCACAAGTTGAAATCGGCTCCCCTCTTTTGATGTGATTCCCCTCTTTTAATGTGATTGTATGAAAAGTAAATTTTGAAGTTTGACGTCATCCCTAAATAAGCCTCACGATTTGGTTGAAATAGGCATCCCTTAATATATTTCTTTGACACAGCTTATCTGACATTCCATGAGCACTAAATAAATAAAAAAGGACCCATCTCTCTAATATTTAGTTGGACCATTTATCATTACAATTGCCTCAAGAGTAGTCCAATGTATTGCATATTAAAAGAAGATTAAGATTTCTTTAATGTTTGATCTTAATCTTATTTGAAGTGGGTATTCTATGATAAGAAGAGTTTTATATTTGAAAAGATAGATTCACTTTCATTTATTATGAGAAGGCATTAACGTTTTGGTCCATGTTTGGAAATATGAATTATAATATTAATCTACATTTTATCTTATTTTTATAAAGTTATGAGATCTAAAGTATTGGATTATTTGGATATATAAAAGGGAATGGCTTGTTGAAGCATATCAATGTCTTTTTTCTTGTGGTAAATAATACATTTTGGGGTATCATTAATGGGAAAGGGTAAGTTGCAATTATCAAAATTTTGATAAGGTCTCACTTGGACAAAAGCTCTTTGAATTCTGTTTTACATTGGATATATCTACTAAAGCATATTCTTGCAAATTTAAGGTCTCCTCTTGAGGTTGTAATTTGGGCCTTCGGAATCACTAGTGTTTGAAGAATATCTTTGGATAAAGTCTTATTTAAGACTTGGGATTATTTCTTGTAATAAGTAATTGAGTCATCATTTGCTTATACCACCCAACACAATCAGCTAGAGTGATTTTGATCATTGGCCATTGTGTCTTTGGGGTTGATTCTTTTCTCAATTTAGCTATATCTCCTTGTGTACTTTTGGGGACTAGCTTTCTCTTGTTTTGGGTGGCTTTAGAGCGACTTGGCCATTCTATTAGTACACTTTTATTTTATTGTGGTATGAGTGCTCCTTGTGAATTATTGATAATTAAACACACATCATAACACCAATAACGATAAATAAGAGAAGCAACATCTTCTCCACACCTAATTTTGGATAATCCCTTTGATTTGATCTGCTATTCCTTGTAAACACGGATTTATTACTTTGATGATGATGTTCAACGCAATTCGTTTACTAAGGATATGATTATTTATTTTGACATGAATATGTGATTTATGAACTTGTTACATTGAATAAAGTGCCTTGGAAACAAACTTGAAAAATTCTTGATTGGGTAGAAGACGTGTATCCAATGTCTATAAATAAAGACAAAGTCTCTAACTTAATAGCCTTTTATGTTAATGTTTTGCATATAGATAGTACTTTTTTTAAATCATACATTATATGGTCTAACACTTGGATTGGTTTTTTCTGATGATGCATAGTCTCCATGTGATGATTTCCCTCCTTATACACACATTTGGATGCACATGTGGTACCTTTTGACATTTTTTTTGGAGGGGTGTCTTGGTTTCGGGACTAATTATCTTTTGACAGAGTCTCATAAATTTTCCATGTCGATGACATTAGAACTAGAAGCAGAGTGGCAATGAGATTTCTAAAAAGTGTTGATTTATGGAATAACAGAGGACAAGTGCTTTGCATGGCTTCGGTGATGGGAGCATGCGGAGAAGTCTGAACTTTACCTTTTCACTTTTTATGTAAAAGTGACTTTTATTAATGCGGAAGTGTAACTTTTTAAAGCGGAAGTGAAACTTTTAATGCAGAAGTGAAATTAGGGCTTTGGAACCCTAAAAGACATCGAAGCATTATAAAAGAGAGGCAGGGGGTAAAGGTTCGATACACAAGACACAGATAGAATGTGAGAGAGTCTCATTCAGATATTGATTGAGAGAGAGCAGAGGCGCACTTCCTTCAATGAGTAAGAGGGGGCGCATTACACAGAGAAAGTGTGAGATCAACACATTGTCTCATTTAGAGATTGATTGAGAGAGAGCGAATTCTTGAGTAGTCAAAGAGAGCAGGAAGAGAGGGCGCACTTCTTCAGTTGTGAGGGAAGAGATAAGTAGAGGTGCACTTCCTCAGTTGTGAGGACATAAGAAGCAAGAGCGCACTTCCTCAGTTGTGAGGACATAAGAAGTAAGGGTGCACTTCCTTCGGTGAGTGAGAAGGGTGCATTCCATCAGATATTTCAGAGCAGAGCAAAGGGCACACTTTTCCCAAGCAAACAGCTAGGAAACACGTGTGAGCAGGGGCGCATTCCTACAGAGAAGTAGTTGCAGTTGTTGTAGAGTGTGGGTTTGACCTTGAGATCTGGCACGCCTCCCACTTCCTTCAGTGAGTAAGAGGGGGCGCATTGTTTTTGTAATTGTAACTTCGAAAGATATTCCCTTGTATTTTATATTGTATTTTATTTGTACCTCCGACGGAGATGTTTTTCCTCCGTGCAGGGATGTCATTATGATGCTTAGTCATACTAGGTCATTGAGGTAAAAGTCTCCATTGTAAGTCGGGGCAATAGTCCCCCAAAAGAGTCAAATGTAAATGTATTACTAAGTCTCCTAGAGAAGTCAGCCTAGTTAGTTTTATTGAGGCCAACCTAGTCAGTTAAAAGGTCACCCCAAAAGTAAAGTATAAATAGAGAGCTGGGCTCTCTCATTTGGACACACACTCACTCACTGAAGTTCGCATTGGTGAGAGAGAGAAGACAAGTTCGCATAGGAGGAAAGAGAGAGAGTTTCAAAAGACCATCTTGTTTTGGAGTTTTACCTTTTGTGATATTGTATTGGTGACGATTTTATCTCTAAGGAAGTTGCGGGGTTTTCTCCTTTATGGTTTCCCTAAGGAAAATGTTTGTGTCTATTGTGTTATGCCGTGCTTGTCATACTTTCAGATAAGATCCTAGATAATATTGATTAAAAGTTGAAAAATTAACATGGTATCAGAGCTAAACTGAAAAGAAGACATTGTGCAGCTGCGGGAATCTAGGGCTTCTAAGTTTGAGGTCTTCTCTCCATAGATCATCCGAAAAAGGAGGCTAGGCTAACTCGCCCTAGGAGGGCACATCTTTCTGTCAAAGCAGAATCTGATTCTGAGAATTTTCATTTTTTGGACCGTCACTACTGCCAGAAGAAAAACTAGGGCATCAACTATTTTGGGATTCTGTTGATAAGACCATGGAATGATCACCGTTGATAAAAAAGTCCTAGGAGGCCAAGTTCTTTACATAAGACCATCTTACTAGCACATTTTTACAATATCCCCAAGGGGGTATGAACATGCAATTTATTACAAAGGGGCTAAATGGCCCTAAAAAAGGCTTTTGAACTTCTGAACACTGATGATGAACATTGAACATGTTCACAACTCTAGCGGCTCACAAGAAATCCAACCATGGTACAAAATAGTTGGTAACAAGTTCTCAACTCATAGTTGCCCCTCAAGAACACACCCAGTAGTTGGAAGACTTTTCTACGGTTAAGTGTGTTTTAGGTGGCAACACCACTTAGTGATTTGTCTAGGCCACTAAAAGTGAAGAGAAATGATTTCAGGTGACAGATGCACTATTTCCATAGTTGCACTTGGCTAGAATCCCTTTGACTCCTTGCATTTAGGGTGCTAGTTTTTGTGGTAACAAGTCTCAAGCTTAATTTTGTTGAGAAATTGAATACCAGATGGGTGACCACAGATGGTGAAGAGTTTTGTCTGAAAATAATTAATGCTATTTGGTCCCACCCCTTGTGCATTCAAGTTTAAACTTTAAAGTACTAGGGTGACCGGTTCTTTATCAAGGATTGGCTAGCAAATGTTGGTTATCCATGACTGGTCTCACTCATGTTATGTGTGTGCAGTGTGGCAAGAAACGGGATATTAAACACATCTTTTTGTATCGTAAGTTTGCTAGGCATATATGGGTTTATCTTGGCCATTGATTTCGTGATATTTTTTTGAAGACTCTTCACTGAAGACCAGCAGCCACTTTTGGTGAACGCTGGTTTGTTAGGTAATTTCTTGGTGGCTGTGGTAAATGCTTCTGTTCATTACTCTTTCACAACTTTGGGTACCCTGTATCTTTTTGTAATACAATTTTGCAAAATAAAAATCAATTAGTTCACTTTTCAAGAACTGTTGTTTTATTCTGAACTTGTTTATTGCGATTAAAATTTTAAATAGTCATTCTCTTGTAGATAAACATTCCTAGGCATATTGAGACACCAAGTGAGCTTGGATATTGATCAAGTCAGATGGTTTTGGGAAATTAGCGGAATGTTGTGAAAATGAAAGTTTGAAATCATATCTAATTTTAATGTGTTGTTCAAATTAAATGAAAGCCTCATAATTTATGCCTTGCTGATGAAGTTCAAGGGAGATGTCTGCGACATATCAAATTATTGAGGTTGATTGCATTGGTGGAGGATCATAATAATAACTACTCACCTCGGTATAATGTTCCACATTTGTTTGCAATTTACAGGAAGCTGGGAATGTGCCTTATGTTGTCGAAAATGGTGCTGGAAAGTTTAGTAAATCACCAAAAGAAATTGCCAATATTGTTGCTGATTGGTTTGGTCCAAAAGTAGAGGAACTCCAGAAGATGTCCCAGAATGCACTAAAACTTGCTCGACCAGATGCTGTTTTTAAAATTGTACATGATCTTGATGAACTTGTCCATCAGAGGGATGCAAATCCTTCGTACTCCTTTGCTTTAAGTTGACATTTTATTCCCTGATGTGTTTAAACTTTAAATTCAATCTTTTAATTTCATGCCTCCTCAATTTTGACGCGAATCAAATTTATTTCCATTGATTTGTTTTCTGCCTCACAACCTAGGAGAATGCTTTTCCTTTCTATAAGAGGTATGTAACTAACTTATCTAGATTTTTGTCAGCATGCTGAGCATGTAAGCCTTTAACGGGTGTATGTAGTGAAAAGTTCTGCTAACTTAGCTGTTAGCCTACATTATTTTTGGATCGAAATGTACTATGGCTGAATGCTTTCATGTACACCTGTGGTTTACACTTGATTAATATTTTGAAGGAGACATACCTTGTTTGAAATTTTCTTTTGTTTCATTTCTCAAGATTCCATGCAATTATGGTGCCATTCTTGCACTCGGGATTCCGGGAATGGCCTCATATTGATGAATGCTTACAAATGCATCGTATTTTGCAACAGATGTTTTAAAGCAACTATGCATTTTACATTTTTCTTTTCTTTATTTTGTTTCTCATAATAATTCATTAGTTCATTGGTTCCACTTGCATGGGGAAACTGTATCCTCCTTACAGTCCTTATCAAGAGAGAAATTTTCATGCTTTTAGGTTGATGTTAACCTCCAAAGAGGTTGTGTGCCTCAAGGTCCAGTTCCAGGTTTGGGCTATCTTGCATTGCCACAAAAGATGCTTGATTGTTTCTTCCATTTGGCAGGTCCAACAGCAACCATCTGAAATCCTGTGCTGTGAAGGATATCTTTGATTGCTAGACTTTTATTAATGACTAACCACCCAAACAGTGCATAAAATGTGATATATATATATATATATATATATATATCCTGATTTATCAAACGATTAAAATCTTCAATCTGGATTCTTTTAAATGCAAAAGCTAAAAGATTAATCTGATATAATGAAATGAAGAAATTTGTGGTCCTTCAGACGGTATCTTAGAACTTTCAGCCATTATTGGATATAGTGAAGATGATGTTCTATGAAAACTCTGGGCACACCTATTGCTGTAACTTTATGGCATAGCCTGCTAAATGACGAAGGGAAAATATTGCTTGTATGAATTATCAATGGAAAAGTGTCATTGTACAGGAATAAAACATTGTAATTATTGTTACTGGATGATGTGCAAGAACTGTACTTTTGGTTTCTATACAAAATAAGAATGGTCCATTCTTTATGAATAGAAATAGTAGTAACTTGAAGCGTTTAATAAGAAGTTAAGGCATTGATTCAATATTTGGAACTAAATTTGGAGAATAGCAAAGCATCAGAAACTATTACACATATATAGTATGTATGCCTATACTAAGGCTCAGCTTGCCGTGGGGTAGTTCAATGTTTCACTAGACCAAAAAAATAAAACGATTGTGGAATTCTGGTGCAAGTTAAGAGGTTACAAGCAACATCAATATGAAAATAGGAAACGGCTTTACTGTGCCAAACTCAATGAGGGGCTATACAAAACTTGCTAGTGAATTGTTCTTAGAGTTATGTTTAAATTGAACTCACTGCCAGTGCTGATTGAGAAATGGATGTAGTTGCAAGACTTTATTAACAAAAAAAGAAAAAATGTAGAGTAGAAAAGTATAAAGAAAAATTTGTACAGCTTGCAGGTTTTGTGCATCAAACCTAGTAAGAGAACATGAAGATCCAAGTTACAGTTACGCCCTGTGACCCCATGTCATGTATGGGTGATCAGAGAATTATTGCACTTGTGATTTTCATCACAGGCAGCAGTTCCACATAAGACATCAATGGACTTCCCATGGATGTTTGCACCAGAGGTACTTCTAGCATGCTCGTATGGCCACCCAAGGTGTTTCGTGTTGATTGTGTGTGCAGTAGATATACTCTAGAGGTGTGTCATATACCCTTTCCATATACATGGGAATGCTTCTTTAAAATGGATCGTGACTCATTGTGATCGTTTGTGTACTTTATATTGCTCAAAATGACCTAAATTGTTGCCCCTTTATAGGTAGTCACATGGCGTGTTCATAATTGGCCTTTAGAATGACCTAAATTGTTGTCTCTTGTGTACTTTATATTGGCTCCAGAATGACCTAAATTGTTCTCTCTTAATAGGTAGTCACATGGCATGTTCATAATTGTCTTTTAGATAAGTGTGTCACCCTGCGGGTTGAGGTGCATCACTAGTGACCTAGGTGGGTGTCATACATATACCATGTCATTCTCACTTTTTCCCTTAGCCATTTTTCACGCCTTATCATTTCATCACATTTTTACTCATTTTCATTCTCTCCTTTATGATTAGCCTATCATATGTCATATTGCAAGGTGTACCAATTCCAATGTATAAAATGCCAAAGACAAATCAAAATGTCCAATTGCTCTAGGTAGAAACACTTTACGTCACATTATCATACACTAGTCATGCGACCTTGATAAAAAGCCTTATTCCCTAAGTCCCATGATGATAAAAAAAGGAAAGAAGGGACCATGCAAATAAAATACAATAAATAATGATAACAAGGGAATACATAAAATCCTTTAAGAGTTATGTTTGAATTGAACTTAATGTCAATGCTAATTGATAGATGGATGTAGCCGCGAGACTTTATTAACAAAAAATAAGCAAAATTGTAGATTAGAAAAGTATAAGGAACAAATTGGAAAGCTTGCAAGTTCTGTGCATCAAACCTAGTAAGACAATATGAAAATCCAAGTTACAGTTTTACAACCTATGACCCCTTATGTATGGGTGACTGGAGGATTATTGCACTTGTGATTTTCATCATAGGCAACAATTCCACATAGAACATCAATGGACTTCTCATGGATGTTTGCAGCAGAGGTACTTCAAGCATGCTCATATGGCCACCCAAGGTGTTTTGTGTTGATGGAGCATGTATTAGATATACTCTAGTGTTATGCCATATACCCTTTCCATATACATGAAGATGCTTCTCTAGTATGGAAGATGACTCATTGTGATCGCTTGTGTACTTTATATTGGCTCAAAATGACCTAAATTTTTGTCCTTTAATAAGTAGTCACATGGTGTGTTTGTAATTGGCTTTCAGAATGACTTAAATTGTTGCCCCCGATGTACTTTATATTGACTCATAATGACCTAAATTGTGTTAGCAACATATTGATTAATCAAGAAGATGGCAACATGGCAGAAAAGGCTCACTTAGATTGATACATTATTATGTATAAAGATTACATATATAGTACACAATTTGGTAACTAACATTCACATCATAACTGGATGGTTGTTAATTATGTTTAGGACTTAGATTAGGATTAGTCTAACAATCCCCCCCTTAATCATAAGTCCATACAAGTCTTCAACCTAAAACTCATCATAAAACTTCATGAGTTTTGATGAATATCTACTTGAAAAATTGTCACTAAAATCGCCTAACAATAAATGTGTTAATCAAAATCCAGAGACCTAAAATCAGGAAGTGAATAGTTGACAAATGTTGAACATTTCTTACTTGACAATGTGTTCATTCACCAAGTAATTTAGCTAGAAGTTGGTGTATTCTACTAATGGAAGATGCTCTCTAAATCTGATGGTTTTGGGATGACGACAAACTAAATTAGAACTTAGCTCTAAGGCGTGGAGGTTCATGAAACATTCTGAAGGCTAGTAGAAGCTGAAAATATTTTACTAAATGGATGGTTCTAGGTTGACCATAAACCAAAAAAGTGGTTTTAGGATGACCACAAACTGATCTGGAACTTGGCTCAAACTTTGGTTCTGGCTCACCAGTTCTTGCTTGCTTGTTCTCGCTCGCTTGTTTTTTAATGTCAATCATTTTCCCCTGCCAGGAACAAGATGAAAAACAAGAAAACTTTCTTTGTTGTGATGGAAAAATGCATGGTTGTGCCTCCAATGGAAAAGTATATGAAAGAGGTAGGTTTGAGTGTCAAAATTAGACACAAAACCTATCCAAAAATCTCACAGTGGTTTTGAGTGTCAAAACTAGACATAGAAGACCATGATCTAAACTATGAATTATTGAAAACACTTCAAGCTTTTAGTGCTAAGACCTACAAGGGCTTCTTGCAACTCTACCCTTCAATCAAACTTAACAAATGGAGGGTGTTGTCTTCTATCGAAAATGCACCCGTTTAAGTGGACACTCACAAAATAACTCTTTTTACATAGTTTGCAATGGCCACAACAACTTATAACTCCTTTTGACGAGTAAGAATGATGAACATAAAACAAGTCATGAATGTACTTAAAACTCCAATAAACAATGACTCATTACAAAATTTTGGATTCGGATTCATCCCTTTGTGCATCTCACCATCATCAATACAATTGACTCTTTACAAAATTTTGGATTCAGATTCATCCCTTTGTGCATCCACAATCATCAATACAATTACAATATGTTTTATGAAATATCTCAATATCACCTGCAATGTTTAAATACATCAACATCACTCTTCATCCACAATACAATACAATTACAATAAAACCAATTACAATATGTTTTTATTGACTCTTCATCCATGATACAATACAATTACAATAAAACCAATTACAATATGTTATATTGATTCATCCCTTTGTGCATCCACCATCATCAATACAATACAATTACAATATGTTTTATCGATTCATCCCATCATCAATATGATACAATTACAATATGTTTTATTGATTGATTCATTTATGCATCCACCATCATCAATACAATTACATTATGTTTTATGAAATATCTCAATATCACCTACAATGTTTAAATACATCAACATCAACCTCTACAACACAATACAATACAATATGTTATATGAAATATATCTCAACATCAACATCTACAATACAATACAATACAATATGTTATATGAAATATCTCAATATCACCTACAATGTTTAAATACATCAACATCACTCGTTTAAACATTGTCATATCTCAATATCACCTACAATGTTTAAATAAATCAACATCACTCGTTATCACCTACAATGTTTAAATACATCAACATCACTCACCTACAATGTTTAAATACATCAACATCACTCGTTTAAACATCAGTCACCTACAATGTTTAAATACATCAACATCACTCGTTTAAACATTGTCACCACTCACCTACAATGTTTAAATACATCAACATCACTCGTTTAAACATTGTGATTCGTTTAAACATTGTCATCACTCACCTACAATGTCTAAATACACCAACATCACTCGTTATCACCTACAATGTTTAAATACATCAACATCACTCATTTAAACATTGTCATATCTCAATATCACCTACAATGTTTAAATAAATCAACATCACTCGTTATCACCTACAATGTTTAAATACATCAACATCACTCACCTACAATGTTTAAATACATCAACATCACTCGTCACCTACAATGTTTAAATAAATCAACATCACTCGTTATCACCTACAATGTTTAAATACATCAACATCATTTGTTTAAACATTGTGATTCGTTTAAACATTATCATCATTCACCTACAATGTTTAAATACATCAACATCACTCGTTTAAACATTATGATTTGTTTAAACATTGTCATTAGTCACCTACAATGTTTAAATACATCAAAACATCACTCGTTTAAACATTAAACATTATGATTCGTTTAAGCATTGTTATCAGTCACCTACAATGTTTAAATACATCAAAACATCACTCGTTTAAACATTAAACATTATGATTCGTTTAAGCATTGTTATCAGTCACCTACAATGTTTAAATACATCAAAAGTCACCTACAATGTTTAAATACATCAAAACATCACTCGTTTAAACATTGTGATTATTGATGAAGAATTTTTACTTCACCCATCAACACTTGTTGATATACCTCTCCACATCTTTTAACATAAGTCGGGATATCTTTTAATACAAATAAGGAAGATTTTGAACCCTTTCCAAATGTGGGATATGCGTGGACAGAAAATAAAAATTATGTTGTATTTAATAAACTCTAGATACCTTTTGCCCAAGTCTTATTGGGCCATATTTTCATTGTGCTCAATATAAACAATTGTATTTGCAGCCCTCTCATCCATTGAGGCCTTGACCTTCATCAACCTGTATATACTCGTCTTCAAACAAAAAACAAATGGAGGAACTGCGTAGAAGGAGTAGGTAGTTCCAAATCCCAGGCAAGTGCTTTGCCTTCACTGTACGAAGACTACCATTATTGCTCCTACACTACAACAACAATAGCATTCAAACAATACTTCCAATCACGCCATCAATCACGCCATCAAGATTGCGACCAGGGCCAACTGAAAGATGCAATGCACACTCTGCAACGAACAAGTGCCCCTTTAAAGCTTTAAATTTGTTCTAAACAATATATTTTTGCAGGTCAACACCATTTCATAAAAAATATCCTTTATAACCTCGTTTCTTCTTGAAATGCAGATCAAGGCCACTGCTTTTTCGATATGCTTCCTCAAAACTCTTCTTTCTGCGCGTATTTATCACGGGTGGAGACATATACATCCCACATTTTATCTTTATTATGTCAAGCAAGCGACTCCAAACACCAGCAACAATAGATACAAGTGAATACATTTTTTAAAACCTGAAATGCAATCAGTTCATTGTATGGGCAATATATGGATTCTACGTCAAACTGTTACAATTGCAAAAAGAACTGTTTGCAAATAATTTAACTTGAGAAAGCAAAAATCTGTGTGCGCAAATTTTGCAAAAATTAGCAGGGCGAAAAACAGATCAAACCCTAACAATTTATCATGTTTCAACATTTGTATTACTATGCACAGAGTTTGCAGTTAATGTAAATATTGCCAAGCAAACCTCAATATCATGAGACCTGAGAGAGAAACAACGACACAGTCTTCCTTTCCTCTTCAATATTGAAATGCTGTGTGTAATATTAGTACAGAATGTCCTTGAATTTCTCCTCACAAATAATACCCAATTCTCCTTGACAGTGATGCAACGATCGCTCTGAGGCCTCTTGAACTTATTCACGCGCTTCTTCCCAATCTTTACTACAGCTTATGGTGACTCCAGAGATACTTCCATGCACGCTCAGATTTGAGATTAGGGATTGGACGCTTCAGTGATCGAGGAAGATGACAACAGATTCAGTGGCTCTTACTCAGGTTACCAGCAGTTTGTTTTAGCGACTCCTTCACGCTCTTCCATGTAATTACTCCTCGAACAATGACATGATCACTAGATACAATTCTTTAAATGTAGCAGAAATATTAATTGGTCCGGGTAGGCACAATCCTTTCTCTTTTCTGTGGCCTTTTCGTTCATCTTGACATTTCTAGTATAGGCTTCAACGTATAATCTCCAACCAGGTAAGCTTTGGTCAACATCAAAATGATTCGATGGCTTCTCCAAGTCGACATTAAATTTTATGACGACACATTGATTTTGCTTCTTGATAGATCGTTCTCTACTGGGTGAATGCTTTAGCTTGGTTGTCTTCAACAATTTTCCTCTTTGTGAGATAAAACTATTTCAAACAATTTTGCAAGATTTACATATTAATGCAACAATGTATTATCTCCATTAGTAAAGCAGTGGACTAATATGCAGTCAGGATAGTCGACACAAGAAATCGGGACTCGCAATCGAAGATAAACTCTACTATTAATTGTTCTGCTTATCGACTTGGAAAATGCTTCTTTTCATACACTTATTATTTGATTCTTGGTCAGTTGCAAATGCAGTGCGCATTCTCATAAAAACGTTTTCTCTTTGGCTCACCATTTGAGGTGAGCAAAAGCATTTCCAGAATTTTTGCAGTAAGAGATGGAGTTGTCACCGCCTATGACAATGATGTTATAACCGGTCCAACGAAATAGTCATATGCACATAAATCACCATTGTGGCAGAGCAGAAGACTCACTTTGACGTGGCCTATTAGGGGGCGTCGAACTAGAAAGAAGGAGAAGGTAAGGCATTGCCTTATCAACACAAAACATTTCCACAACAAAGAAGAGACTTAATTAACTTCCGCAGATCATCTTCACTGCCATTCTAATAGGCTAGGGCACGGATTTTCTTGGAGTATGATTCCAGAGATTTCCTCGTGTTCAATCTCTTCAAGGGAAAAGAAGCATGAAAGCAACATGTTACCTTGATGTAGTTCCACGACCTTGACAGCTTCTAACAGATAAGCTCATCTAGATCACACATCACTTCAACGTAGCCCACGGCTCCTCAACATTAACACGCTTAGGTTTTTTTAGTTCATACAACCAGTCTCATCTTGGACATAGCAACCAGGCCTTGAAAACCCTAACCGCTCTGCTACCACTATTAGCAACATATTGATTAATCAAGAAAAGGATCACATAGAGTATATGTTTAGGAATTAGATTAGGGTTAGTATAACAAATTGTAGTCTCTTAATAGGTTCTTAATAGGTAGTCACATGTATCTTGATTCTTATTTGCCACCTTCAACACTTCCTGCTATCAACAAGAAAATCTCAGTTCTGTAATAACACAGAAATGGAAAAGAAAATGAAAGATCATATCTCTCTTTGTACAAGAGAAAACCCTTTTTATCAGAGTTCTTTTCCTCTCTTCCCTCTTTCCTTCATTCTCCTCTCCTTTTATCTTTGAAAAAGAAGTTAAGGTAGTTGGAAACTACTTTTTAGTTAAGATACTTTAATTAGGATAAATAAACTAAGTCAAGTTTATTTAAATAAAATATAATATAAATAGGTAGGACCCCTTTCATATATTTTATTAATCCCGTATATTCTCCTTGCCTCTCCAAAGAAAGTAACATATGATATGATAAGCCAAAACATCTGTCACAAATATAAACATGAAATATAATAATAAAGAAGTATTTCATTATATCCTTCATGCCTTCCTAATAAGTCAAAAATGAAACATAACATGTCCAAAAATCTGCCATCACTCAAACACAGTCAAGATACATCCACCAGTCAAAACATTATGAACTTCATCAAAATCCATATGCTTTATGACAAGCGGTCTGCCTTTGTCCACTTCCTTGTGAAGTGTCTTTTTTGCCTGACTGTTCTCTTTGTCTAGTTGATTCCGCCCCTTGACTTGCCAACTGTACATCACCTAGAGTGATGTCTCTTGCTCCAATATTGGCTTCTAGCAATATGGGGTGGGATGTAATAGAATGGGAGGAAGCTTTAGAAGAACTAGACTTGGAAGATTTGCCAGGCCTTTTTCCTTTGGTTGTGAGTGACTGTTTAGGTGAGGCTTTTGGTTCATCAATGAGTCGTAAACGTTGGGCCTGAGATGCAACTGAAGCTTCTCGGTGATCATGCTGCTCAGGTGGTGGTGGAGGCAAGGGCAGTGAAAGAATGGGCCATCCACAAACACCAGATGGCTAATTACAAATAAGTTGATTCCAACCATCATTGTTTTGGGGTTCAGGTTGCATAGACACATGTGGAGGTACAGGTATGTCAATAATGCTCCGATGAGACTATGGGGATGGCCTAACATAAGATTTGGCAGCTGGGAAATGGACTTGGCCAGCTAGGTTTAAGAAACTAGCATGGAGAAGTTGGTTAAACTCCTTTGAACCAACATCGAAATCGATTAAAAATATTAACATTTTATTTCTTCCTCCTTGCCAAGGAGGTTGCTGACCTCTTCCCCATTTACCTTGCTGACCTCTTCCCCATTTACCTCTATCACCTCAGTTACCTCTGTTACCTCCTTGCTGAAGAAATTCATCTATATATATTATAGCCATGAAGAACATGATCAGTACATGTACATAACAATAAGAATATATATCAAATAAATTTGCAATTTGGATAATCTATTAATGGCTCTGTACTAAAACAACAATCATGCATGCAATCATATTTTTCAAGGAAACAAGGTGATGGGACATCAAGCTTGTTTGAAATTATTTCATTTTCAAACTAAAAATCACTTATATCTCTCGACTATTTCTCTTTGAACATGGGAAAAAGGTCTGTTGGGAAAATGATAGGGAGTGAATGAACAAATTAGTGAAAGCTAATGAGGAGAATGACAAATGATACATGTTCAAATTATCCAATAACCTCAACGGTCAAAACAACATCCAATTATCACAAACAGTATTCATCCATCATGATAATCATCACTGCCAGCTTCATCCATGAAAGTCTTCATCATGGATCTAACATTCCCACAATCATTTAATGTTTACTGCATATGTTCATTTAATGACAATTTATGAGCCTATATATCTCCAAAATGAATTTCATTCTATTCATTAACCAAAGTTTCAATAACCAAAATTATGTTATGAAAGTCTCCATAACATAACACATAATTATTTAAAGTAATCAACATTGTTCTTTCACTTATTTCATCATTTAAACATGCCAATAATATAATGACAGAATAATCACTTTCAATTTCCTCAACCACAACTAAATCAAACTCCATATCCAAATAAACCTTGATCAATGAAGAATTGTTGCAAACCTTGCAACAATATCATTTCTTTTAAAAGAAATTCTGAGAATGAAATAGAAAATCAATAAAGCCGACCCTCAAACAATATCAATAAGATTGTGCATGTCAAGTCATTGTGTATCATGTATTTTGACAGTACGAGCTTATAATCAAAATTCATTGCCACTAAGTCACTCATTTGATAGCTCTTCTTTTAAAATTTCAATCCTGTGACCAACAAAATTCCAAGTGACTGAATAAACAATAACCTTCAAGACTTGCGTACAATCTTTCTTATGACTTGAAATCAAAATAAACTTTCATGGAAGCATGCAAGTCTTTGATTTTGCCATGCAAAACAAACTGAACGTTTGAACTTTAAGCTCAAGTTCTGATTTCAAAACAAAGCCAAGACAATTTCTTATGAACAGCCATTCCAATACAATCTTATGATCAACTAAGACTCTTGTAATTCACATTTGAGCTTATATTCAAAGACTCTTGTAATTCACATTTGAGCTTATATTCAATTATGTAACGACTTTTTAATGCACATATAATCAACTAAAAAATTGAGTGCAATTTCAACACTTATTTTTCATCAACTTGTAGCAAATCTCTTCAAACAATCATTGAGAAAGTCTAACACAATATGCGCCACATACTTTGCAACTCATGTAACCAACAACATCAATGCTTATTCATTTCTCGGATCAAACAAAACCCTAAAGGCTTTCGAGATAATGCATTAGGGCGCCGTAAGTAAAACCAAGTTATGATATTTTGAGTTACTGGAGATAACTTATAACTTTAGGTTCAAAATTGAAACCAACTCTTTGACAATAATGTCATCAAAACTTCCGACAATTTGAGGTTAGAATCTTGGGTCGACAGGATGAATACTTCCAGTAGTCTTTGAGCTTCAAAATTAGTCAAATAAATTTAGGTCTTCTTCATTTTTTGAATGAGAGGATTTTAAATCAACAATACCATTGGTTAAACAACCAATTCATACCATTGGGCTCATGAAACACTGAACCAAGCTTTTGATAGTCTAAGGAGCGGTCAAATGTAAACCCTAAAATTTGCTTGAAAGTATGGACAATGGATCGAATTCAAGCATTTGCTTACTGAGGCGTGAAACTGGTTTTAAGATTCCTAAAATCAAGTAATAGTGACCAACTCTCGTAAGTCGAGAGGGAAAAACTGTTAGTCATTGTATAAACTTAATGATTGACTGTATTTCAAAATGACAATGACATACAAACCCTCAACAGTTTATTTCAACAATTTTCTTCAACAGTGTCTCATAATAGTTTGTACATGAAATGAAATAGTCTGCACCAGGGAGGGTTTCAAACTCTTTTATGCAACATCAGTAAACTCA
The DNA here is from genome assembly GCA_027924585.1 of Larix kaempferi. Lineage (NCBI taxonomy): Eukaryota > Viridiplantae > Streptophyta > Pinopsida > Pinales > Pinaceae > Larix > Larix kaempferi. Next base: position 3,869,492 of record BSBM01000254.1, read on the forward strand.
TTTCTAAATCAGTAACTCAACCAACGATGCTTTCAAGCCAAACAATGACTGTGACCAATATTTCATATTGTATACAGACATTTACCAACATTTCAACTATGAAAAAGACCATCAAATTTAAATCCAAATCATTTATTTCAAGCATATTAACAGTAATCCAAGCAATATGCTGGTCAACTAGAGCCAAAATAAACTATCTTGCAAATTCATTATTTGATATAGAGTATATTGTCGGTCTACATACCTTTCAATGTTTTCAAAACCCTCCTGAGATGAACAATCAAACAGTTTCCAAACCTCCATATGCACGCTACAGGCGGGTGATGGCACAATTCTTTGAAACAAATAGTGAAATTGAGCTTCACTAGGGTGGAAAATCGAGAAGTTTACTATAAATAGCCACGTACTTCAACATTCAATGCTGCTCCATGCATTCCGTTAACCCTAGGGAATGTTGAACCACTTTTCAAATCAAACAACCTGTCAACCAATGCGAAGGCTCAAACTATACGAAGTCAGCTCGCCACATCAACATTCCATAATACATAAATCACCTTTTATAAATGTTGGCTGCCAGTTTCATTTATGCAAAAATCTTGTCATATCCCTTGGTTTAAGTGCCCATCATTGCATTCGTTTGATGCATATAACAAGTCCACTAACTTTTCCAAAGTTCGAAATGAACCCCTAGGGGAGGGAGGCCAGAAGGGGTTCGCCCCCACTTTGGCCATCCGGGATGCCAGAAGTGGTTTGGCCCCACTTTGGCCACCCGGGATGCCACGTGCATGCCACCCGTCGAGGGCTGGAGGTATGCAGGTGGCTGCTCCACATCGTCCCGGGTAGATAGCGTTTTAATGCGTTTTATGGCACCTCGGGAAGCGTGCCAGCTGTCCATTTCCCTGCAGTCGCTCCCAGAGCCCGTTCATTCTTGCTCGGGGCTGGAAGGTGAGCGTTTGGCCACCCCGGAACCTGTCCGCCATGGCTCCGCTGCTGCTCCGATGCCGCCTCCTGCTGCTGTTCGATGAGGCCGTTGCTTGGAAGCTCTGTCGTCGTGTTCTGGTCCGCATATGTCTGTTGTTCGCGCGGAGGTCGTTGCTGTTTGAGCATAGGTGTTTGTTGTTGTTAACCTTGTCGAAGCTCATGGTGGAGTGGCCCGCCTCCATGGTCGTCGTTGTGGGTTGGATGACTGGTGTGGTGTTGTTCTTGTGTTCGTGGTCCATGGCGTGGGTTCCCCGGTGGGAATCTCCTGTTCCTGCTTGTTTGCAGGCTGCTCCTGGTTCATCCTCGGCTCCTGGTGTTCATGTTCCTGCTTCGTCCTCGGCTCCTAGTACCTGCTCCGCTCCTGGTTCGTGCTCGGCGGTGGCCACCTGTTCAGAAAACGTGGTAGGATTTCGATCCTACCGGCTTCTCTTGCATTGTATTTTTCAACACAACCACTCTCTCGGTGTGATTTGCTTGCATTCTCTGTCTGTGTTCGGTTTGTTTGGGTCCGGTTGCATCTGTGTTCTTGGTTGAATTGATTTTGATGAGTGCTCCGCTCCTGGTTCGTGCTCCGCAGTGGCGGCCTATTCAAACGACGTCGTAGGTTATTGTTTTTTGGTTTTTAATGGAGCACTATTATGGTTTTTTGTTTTTAATGGAGCATTTTTAGGGTTGAATTCGTTTACGAATGGAACACTGTTATGGTATTTGGTTTTTAATGGAGCACTGTTATGGTATTTGGTTTTTAATGGAGCACTGTAATGGTTTTTGGTTTTTAATGGAGCACTGTTAAGGTATTTGGTTTTTAATGGAGCACTGTTAGGGTATTTGGTTTTTAATGGAGCACTGTTATGGTATTTGGTTTTTAATGGAGCATTTTTAGGATTGAATTCGTTTACGAATGGAACACTGTTATGGTATTTGGTTTTTAATGGAGCACTGTTATGGTATTTGGATTTTAATGGAGCACTGTAATGGTTTTTGGTTTTTAATGGAGCACTGTTATGGTATTTGGTTTTTAATGGAGCACTGTAATGGTTTTTGGTTTTTAATGGAGCACTGCTAAGGTATTTGGTTTTTAATGGAGCACTGTTAGGGTATTTGGTTTTTAATGGAGCACTGTTGTGGTTTTTGGTTTTTAATGGAGCACTGTTAGGGTTTTGGGTTTTTAATGGAGCACTGTTAAGGTTTTTGGTTTTTAATGGAGCATTGTTAGAGTATTTGATTTTTAATGAAGCACTATTATGGTATTTGGTTTTTAATGGAACATTGTTAGGGTATTTGGTTTTTAATGGAGCACCGTAATGGTTTTTGGTTTTTAATGGAGCACTATTAGGGTATTTGGTTTTTAATGGAGCACTGTTGTGGTTTTTGGTTTTTAATGGAGCACTGTTAGGGTTTTTGGTTTTTAATGGAGCATTGTTAGGGTATTTGGTTTTTAATGGAGCATTGTAATGGTTTTTGGTTTTTAATGGAGCACTGTTAGGGTTCTTGGTTTTTAATGGAGCAATGTTAGGGCTTTTGGTTTTTAATGGAGCACTGTTAGGGTATTTGGTTTTTAATGGAGCACTGTTATGGTATTTGGTTTTTAATGGAGCACTGTAATGGTTTTTGGTTTTTAATGGAGCACTATTATGGTATTTGGTTTTTAATGGAGCACTGTAATGGTATTTGGTTTTTAGTGGAGCACTGTTATGGTTTTTGGTTTTTAATGGAGCACTGTAATTGTATTTGGTTTTTAGTGGAGAACTGTTGTGGTTTTTGGTTTTTAATGGAGCATTGTTATGGTCGAAATTGATTATTAATGGCACACTGTTAGGGTCGAAATTTATTATTAATGATTGTATGAATTAGCAATGAATGGTTGTTAATTTGTTAATGGAGTTGATTATAAGATTAGGGTTTGAAGGTTGTGGGAAATTCTGACATAAAAAAAAACACCATAACAGTGCTCCATTAAACCCTTCAGTGATTATATTGCTTTCAGTGATTGCTTGAATTTTGAAGGAATGGTTGTTAATTTCTTATTGGAGTTGATTATAGGATTGATGCATGCTTGAGATGAATAATTTGGGCATGCCAATTAGATGAATAATTTGGACTGTGAATTGAAGGCATGAAACCTTTTAACAAATTAGGGTTTGCTATGGTTCATTGATTGTTTCAGTGATTGTATGAATTTGCAATTAGGGTTTGGAGGCATGAAACCTTTTAAAGAAATTAACAACCATTCATGCTAATTAGGGTTTGCTATGAATCAGTGACTGTTTCAGTGATTGTATGAATTCGCAATGAATGGTTGTTAATTTGTTAATGGAGTTCATTATAGGATTAGGGTTTGATATGGTTTCATTGTTTCATCGGTTGATAACTTAGTATATTTTAAAATTGAGAGAAGGTTTCATGGTTATGGAAAATTCAGATATGGTTTAATGGTATGAAGGTTACGGGAAATTCTGACATAAAAAAACACCATAACAATGCTCCATTAAACCCTTCAGTGATTATATTGCTTTCAGTGATTGCTTGAATTCTTAACGAATGGTTGTTAATTTCTTATTGGAGTTGATTATAGGATTGATGCATGCTTGAAATGGATTTGGGCATGCCAATTAGATGAATAATTTGGACTGTGAATTGGAGGCATGAAACCTTTTACAATTCTAATATCCCTTTATTGGATGAATATGTGAAATAAGCATTGATTTCTAATGAGAGTATGAGAAAATATGAAGGAGTATTTGAATGTTGGACATGCATATGTGTTTGTCCCATCTACAGTTAGCCCTCATTTTGTATTTTTCTAGAATTTTGGTTCTCATTTAAAAATTTGTCATTACTCTTCCGGCAGTAATGCAATATGCAACATGGAATTAGTGATACCACCTGCTTTCATTCTTGCTGTGTGCTCTAACCTAAGTAATCTTTAACTGTGTGCTTGGTGGTTGTTTGCAATGCTTACTATCAATCCAGTTCAAGTCGATTTGCATTCAAGTCAGTATTGCATTCAGAAAAAACTTGCATTCAATTTAAATGTTCAATCAGGTTGGTCTACCATCCAATTTAGTTTAACATTCAAATTAGTTTGCCAACCAAGAAATATAGCAATCAGTTTTAGTAAGGAATGTAGTCCAGTAAATAGACAGAGACATGAAGAAAACAATACTTGACATAAAGGGCATATTCTTGTTCAACATAGTAGCAATTCGAGATTTATACATATGGTTGGTCCATGGTGGGTTGGGACTTTATACATTTACTGTGGTTATGCCTAACATATATCGACTGTTAGATTGGAATCAAACAAAAACTTAGGAAACCACCCAAAATTCCTCCTGCAACAAAATCTAGCTATCACATGTGTATGCCAAAGAAAACACATCTTCCATCTGTCAAACAAAAACTTCGGAACCACCCAAAATTCCCCCCAGCAACAAAATCTTCCTTTCATATGTGTATGCCAAACACAAAACATCTATCATTCGCCAAACAAAAAACCCTATGTGTGAGGAGGTTGACTGCCTTCATTACCCAAACTAGTTGGGTTAGATACCGATGCTTGACCTGGTTGTGTTGAGCTGCAAACATTTGGTGCGGGCCAGGTTGCTCCTTGTAGCCAAGGAGGAATTGAGTAACCATAGTTATGACTTGAGCCTAATTACCCTGGGTTCACTGGAGTTTGGAAGGCATACACAGTATTTCCCCCTGCCTGGTGGTATTGGGGTATCTGTATGTTAATAAGGTCCTAGAATAATCTTTTGTTCTCTGAAAACTGATCCAATGGGTTTTCAACCACCTCTATCCTCTCCAGACCATTTGGATTCCTCTGATTTGCTTTTCTTTGCTCCCTTTCCTCCCTTGCCAATTGTTTCCGTCGCTCTCTTTCCTCCCTTTGTTTCACTCTTACAAGCCTTTCCTTCCTTCGATTTTCTGCTGCAACAATCTTTGCTTCCTTCTTCTCCTTTTCCAGGGCCTTCTTCTTCTCTTTTAAATCCTGCATCTCCTTTTTGTTGTGCTCAACCTCAATTAGTAGGGTGATGTAGTCCTCTGATGTTAGTAGTTGTGAGCTCCTGCTTTATCTAAGATGCTCAGCAGTGGGATTAGATAGTTGAGTTGCAACTTTCTCCACTAGCAACTTAAGGAACTGGCCAAGTAGTGGCTCATTTGGTGGGAGTGCCTCATCATCATTTTCTTGGTCCACTGTATCTTCATTTTGTTCAATCTCATCTCCAACACCCCCAAGTGGCACATAATAATGTACAGCTTAATTGTTAAGGACTGCTAGCATCGAAGGCAGGTTAAGGCTTTCATCGTTGGTGGGGGTGACAATGTGTCTGTTCATATTTGTCATCGCCTCTGCCAACCACTCGGGTTGTTCTGGCTGGCTTGGAAATGTCAACTCCTCGCTGTTGTTTACCATTGCTTGGTCACCTCCATTCACACTCAAATTGGCAACGTTGTTATGAACAATCCCTTGGCCATCTAATTATGTTTCTGTCCTTCCAACAACTTCTATATTCTCCCCAACAGGTTCGGTGCCATACTGACTTTCACTTACATGTTCATTGTCGTCATCCAGTGGTTGGCAATGACCTTGAGAGAGTGATATGATGTTATCTGCAGCATCTGCATCCTCTTTCCCCTGAACATCAAAAGCCTGACTACATCCCGTGTCATGTTGAAGAGCATCAGAATTGAAAGGCCATATTCCTGTCCGCCTAAAACCAGCCATATTCCTGTCCGCCTAAAACCATCCCTGATATTTGATGCTGTGAGTGCCCTAACAAAAGCTTTGCTTGCAAGTTCTGCTAATTCGAACCTCTTCACCTCTACCCCCGGGTTCTTTGCCATCCAGGACGCTCTCTCAGACCTGAAGTAACACTTGAAAGGCCCAAACACACTCACATCTAGAGGTTGCAGCCTGTGGGTGGTATGTGCAGGCAGTGTCAATAGATCAATGCCTAGCCTGTTTTCCTCCTCAATGGTTTGTATAGCAACATGGCTGCCATGGCCATCAAAAATCAACAAGTGTTTGTTTTCAGGTGAAACACCGCCAGGGACAGAGGAAGCAAAGTGGCAAAGCCAACTCAAGAACAGTTCTTTTGTCATCCAAGCATGGGGGTGTGCAGCCATGCATGCGCCAGGTTCACAGCTTTTAATGTAATTTTTGAGTTGATTCTTTCCCTTGAACAGATAAAAACCTGGAATTGATGCTCCAACTACGTTGACACAACAAAGAATAGTTATCCACTCCCTACTTTTTGGCAGAATTTTGGGCACATTCCTGCTCCCTCTCTTGGCAATTACCCTCATGCCACAATTCCTCCCTGCCTGCAATCCAGTCTCGTCACAGTTCCATATATGGTCTCCTCTGTATGAGTGTTTCTCATATGCATCAGAGAGTGTCTGATAGAACTTGGTCACAACTGTAGGGCGTAGATTGAAATCCCTATCCCTGTCAAGCCCCTCTGCTGTGCGTAACACAAGTTTTGGATGCCTTTGTTTAAATCTTCTCCACCATGATTTCCCTGGAAATCCATCTTTGAAGGGGTTTGGCCTCCCTTGACAGATTTGTGCAACAGTGGATTTGAGTTGAACCAACTCCAGACCATGGCCTAGTTGAGCCATCTCTTCACACCAAACCACAACTTCTTCTTCCTCTTCTGCACTAAACACTGTAAGAGGTCCTTTTCACTTGGTATGGGTCAGGCCATTTATCCAATAATGGATTGATGTTGGTGGAATCCCATGTTTTTTAGCAGCTACTCTGATAGAAAAACCATTGAACTCTATATCATCTATGGTAGCCTTCATGTCTTCTTGTGTCCATCCTCTGATGGCACTAATCTTCTTACTGGCAGTTGCACCTTGAACTGTGGTTGATTGTGGAATAACACCTCCAGGATCTGCATCATTTGCCTCTTCAACTGTGGTTGATGGTGGAATAACACCACTACGCTCCGCATCATTTGCCTCTTCATCATCTCTGTGTGCATTGTTATTATCAGCATCATGTGCTATGTCCTCATCGGATGAGGTGCATCGTAGCTGGGCACCCCTGCTGAGTCTCCTACTTGACCTCCTTGCACGAGTAGTGCTGACTCTTGCCATGACTGCAATCACCCACAGAATTAGAACAAACAGGGCCAAGGACAGGGCTAGGGACAGTGCTCCATTAAAAACCAAAAACCATAACAGTGCTCCCACCCACGGAATTAGAACTAGCTGTGTATCTTCACAGGGATCTGGAATATTACAATAGCTGTGTTAAAACAAAGTGTTAAAACGACCCTAGGATCTGGAGTATTCAAAAGGATCTCTTGATGTGATTTACATGTTCAATGCAGGTTCTTGCATAAAACTAGATATAGTCTGGCTACTTGAAAACATTATTGAAAGACAAGTTTATCTTGAATGCAATACCTGAACTCTGAATCCTGTCTTGAATTAACTCTGCAATTGTGTTTTGCTTGAATGCAATGCCTGGAATCTGAAATTTGATGCTTGGAAATAGAGGTGAGTTTAACAAGGTATGGGAATTTCGAATAGCAGAAAAATGAAGTTTGTCTGAAGGTTGTAGTGTCTTTATAGCATTTTGGTGTTTGATTTGATTGGCAAGTTTGAGAAGGCATGGATTGCAACTGGCTGGAGTTGGATGAGTGGCTCAAGATTGAGTTGGCCTCGATCCAATGGCCATCAATGGGGCTTTGTCGATCCATGTGCTCTTCGAAATGCCTATGGACATGCTTCTGTTTGGTTTTATGGTTGATTTGATGATTTTAATGGAGTTGGCAGCATTAATTGCATTGATTGGGCTACTTTGTTGAACAACAATGCACCTGGAGCTGACACTCATTCTCCATTTATTATGCAGATGACATTTGATAAATGTGTAGGTGGGATGCCTTGGTGGTTAAGTGATTCTCGATGCTGGTCTGGGTGTACCCTGAAGCTTGTTCGATGGGGTCCATGTGATGGGCAATCCGTCCTTGTAGATTGGGCTGCCTGGGGAGTGATGAGGTCCAATTATATGTTTGTGTCAGTGCATGTTGGGATTTGGAAGGGACATGATGGATTTGATTTTGGTTTTGTCAAGACTGCTCAGTTGTCAACCTTTTGTCCTATAGTTGACAGCTGTGGGCCTACTGTACAGAATGACACTTAATGAACTTAAATAGGAAACTTTTAATATATTTATATAATTATATGTGTTTGACAGTTGGCATTTTCTTGGTCACTTTTTGGGTTGTAACAGTCACCGGTTCTATCACCACTACCGGTTCCCGTTCAACTATAGAACTCTTTCCCCTATCACCATTTAAATAATGTGTGTTGCAAATGATATATCACTTATTCATATTGTGATAAGACCTTACCAAGGTTGTGATAAGATGGAATATCTAAATGTAATGTGAAACCACCATCACTAGGATAAATATCAAGGCCCATGCATATAATCACTAGTTTTGTATAAGATGTGGAACATACTAAATCTCTTTTGTTCATGTCAATACAACTCTTTAATGCAACCAACTTTTTGCCAAACATGTACAAGGTATACAAATGGTTTGAGCAATGTCATCATAAATAAAAGAACAAAATAACTCATGCAAGGTATAAGGCCATCGACTTTGAAAGTTAACACTAAATTCATGTCATGCTTTTATCAACTCATTAGTGAGGAACTAATCAATGGCATCAGTCTTGATTTTGTAAAGACCTAATATACAGCCCAAACCATACTAACTTCACATCATTAACCTTTTCAAAATAATTTGCAATTTCAAACAAAGAGAGTATGAGCCTGTCAGATGTCAAATTTGAATCCATAGTAAATGAGAAAACCATGTTAACTCAACCACGACATTCCTTTACCCATCGAAATATCATATTTTCTTTCAGGGGTCCCACCTATATACACACACACACACACACACACACACTATGTCTTGCAACAATTTGCAAGGGAATATTAGGTGGTGAATTTATGAGTTAACATTTGGCAACTCCATAGGGTAGTCAATTCTTATTGAATATAACTCATAATGTCTAGTTAAACTACTATATTTTCTATCGTTTTTTGAAGATTATCAAAATATCTTTGATATGCCCTTGAAAAATATGTATGGAGGCTGAAAGGGATAGAAGAATTGGGATCAAGCTTAAATCATCAAGTATAGGCAAGAAGACCAAAGGTCTTGTGGAAACAACAAAAGTAGTTATGCAACTAAAAAAAAATTCATTTATTTTGTTGTTCTTAACTTTATATGCAAAATAAAAATTGTTTTTACATAAAAGAGACTAATTAATACTTGACTGATCAAGCTTGACTCACCATGAACATTAAAAGAAATCAATTGAAATTGACAAAATCTTGAAGGAAAATAAAAAAAAACAAAACTATTAATAAACAAAAAAGAGAAAAACGTATGTGTATAAAAACTAAAACTAAAAACCAGTCTGGTTCATTATAGTGTTCAATATGTGAACCATTCGTAGTAAAAGAGAACAACCTTTCTTGCATATATTTCAGCAGATAGGATGTATTTCCTACACCAAAGGCAATCCTATAAGGACCTGTCCATAACATCTGAAACTTTGTGTGCTTTCCTTTATTTGCATGAGCAGAATCCAAAGTAACACTTTCTCATTAACTTTAAAAGATACAGATTTAGACTTCTTATTAAAGTATTTCTTAACAGTTTAGTGTCTTTTCTTCAGATTGTTAAGGGCATGGTTTCTTTGTTCTTCTAAAGCTAGCAAGGCATTAAGTCCTTGTGGGATATTGTTAGAATTTAATTCTTTATCCCGTGCTACAAGTCTAAGGGAAGTCAGCTCTAACTCAATGGGCATTAGAACTTCCTAGCCATATAAAAGTTGAAATGGAGTATGGCCTATACTAGTTTTAGTGGTGGTTCTATCGACCCACAATGCATAGATAAGAAGAGTATGTCATTGACGAGGGTTATCATTTATGATATTTTTTAAGATTTTGATGAAATTTTTGTTAGTGGACTCAGCTTGTCCATTTCCTTGCGGATAATAAGTAAATGAAGTGAAATATTTCACTCCAAATATGTTTAAAAAGGAGTCTGTTTAGTGGAAATGAAGGCTGGTCCATTATCTGAAATGATTTCAAGAGGAAGACCAAATCGAGAAAAGATGTAAGACTCTAAAAATGATATTACATGTCCATCCTGTGCAATTTTTAGTGGGACAACTTCTGTCCATGTCTTAAAATAATCCATCATTGTAAGGATAATGATATGACCAATAGAAGATGGTGGATTAATTGGACCAATGAAGTCTAATACCCATTTTGAGAAAGGAAAATCTGGACTAACATGTTGTAAATGAATAACATAAAATTGTTCTATACCTGCACTTTTTTGGAAATTTTCACAGGCCTGTGTGAATTCATATGAATCACTGAAAACAAAAGGACAATAAAAACGAATTCTTAAAATTTTGTATGCAATAGATCTTACAACAAAATGACCGCCAATGTGTATATTAGAATCATCAGATCCATAGATTTGTCTAAGAACATTTTGAGATTTTTCATCAAATGCATTGCAGGAGCATGCCATCAGTATTTCTTCGAAAAAGAGATGTCCCTAAAATTAAATATTTAGAAGATTCCAAACAAATTCTTCTGCGTTGATGGTTATTTAGACTGGTAGGAGATTTTTGAAATTGCAGATAATAAATTATATCTTTATAAGATGGATGCTCTGGTAATTCGTGGTTTTCAGCTTCAATGAGAAAGATTCCAGATAAGGAATCATCGTTTTCAACAGAAGTACTTGGTTCAGGATGTCGAGCCAAGTGTAAGGCTAGATCTCATCCCTTAATCATGTTTGAAGTAGTAATCATTAGATCGTGTTTTTGTATCTTGGAAATCCAATGAGCGAGCTTTCCTGAAAGATAAGTTTGAGAAAGAAAATATTTAACAGCTGGCAAAGGGACTTTTACCTGTGTATGCTTGCCTAAGATGAAATGACAAAATTTCCCAATAGATTTAACAAGAGAAAAAGTGTGTGTTTTCAATTAAAGAGTACTTCAGTTCATCATCATATAGACTTTGACTCATGTAAGCTATTGACTTTTCAATGTTTTGATCATCTTTCTGAAGAATAATGACTTATATTGCTTCCTCAGTAGTGTCAGTGTAAATTATAAAATCCTTTTTGAAATTAGGTCATCCGAGTACAAGGGCAGAAATGGTTTCCTTTTTGCTTTGAAACAAATCCTTCTTAACATTATCATTCTAGGAGAAAGATTGATCATATTTTACCATATGATGAATTGGTCTAGACATAACAACAAAATCATGAATAAACCTCCTAACAAAATTGATTTTACCCATGAAGGATTGAATTTAATTTTTAGAGGTAGGAGCTTGAATATTTTGGATGACAGTAACTCGTTCAGGATCTATGCTAATTCCAGAATCTGAAACAATATGACCAAGGAGCTTACCTTGGGTGATGCCAAAAACAAACTTTGTTAGATTCAAGGACATTCCAAACTTCTTGCAGCACAAGAAAACTTGTCAAAGATGATCAAAATGATCTTTTTGGTATTTGGAATAAATAGTTAAGTCATCAAGATAAACTTGGAGTATCTTATTGATTAGATCATCGAAAGTTATTTGCATAGCCCTTTGGAAAGTAGCACCTACATTAATTAAGCCAAAAGGCATTCTTTCGTAAGCAAATGTGCCCCAATGAGTGGTGAATGTGGTTTTATATATGTCATCCGTCTGGACTTGAATTTGATTGTAACCATAAAAGTCGTCAAGAAGGGACATCATCTGTGACCTTGATACTTGTAAAATTAGTTCCATGTTTGAAAGTGGAAAATTGTCTTTTATGTTTGCCCTGTTTAATGCACAGAAATCAACACGTAATCTTATGTATCCATTTTTCTTCTACACCAGAACAAGGTTTGATGCCCATTCTAAGTATTTGTTAGGAAAGATAATGTGAGCATTAATCAACTTTTCAACTTATTTTTTGATAGTTGCCTCTAGTGCAGGGTTGATTGGTCTATGCCTCTGTATTACAGGTTTTGCTTCTTCCTTTATAGGAATAGCATGCTGGATTATGTTGGGATCAAAACCACAAAGATCCTCAAAATCCCAAGCAAAAACATCCTTAAATTCATGAAACAATTCTTTGAACTTTTTTTTTCTATTTCATAACATTGAGATCCTATTTTTAAATGTTTAGGATTGTACGGAGTCCCATTATTTACTAATATCGTTTCACCAAGTTTTCTTTTTTATTCTTCTTCTTTCTTATTTTTTTGTTTCCCACAACACTAGAGGAAAATCAGTTTCCTAAGGGTGTTAACCCTTTAGGAAATGTATTGTCTTCTAGGGATATGATTTCTTTTTGTTTTAAAGGTTCATTTTGTACAAAGGCACAAATACTCTCATCATAAAAAAAAAACTTGCCAAGAATTGAATCTATATTTTTAGGAATATGGGGTCTATATAAAGATAAAAATATGCAATTTGGTCTTTGGGGCAACAACTGTTTTGAAGGGATGTCAGCAAAAAAACCTATGTTTTTAACAATTCCCTTCTAATATGAGTGACATTAAATGACATGAAATTTGAGATTAAAGATCGTGCTACTTGCATGTATCTTTTTAAGAATTTATTCCAAGTATTGTAGACTCGTTTAATCATATTTATGATCAATTCAGAATCTTCAAATACAACAAGATGAAAACAGCATAAATTATAAGCATTTTCCATCCCTAAAAGTAAAGCTTTGAATTCTGAAATATTGTTTGTACAAGGAGATTCGAGTCTGTAAGAAAAATTATGAATTTTACCTATAAGAGAGTACAATATGATACCTACTCCATTACCTTCATTTAATTTAGTACCATCAAAGTGCATATGCCAAATTCCATCTTTAGGTTCTATGTTGGGTACAACAAGGTCATCATCAACCTCAAGAAAGATTGAATATAATCCTAAATCTTCCTCTACGTAATTAACATGAGATTGCGGAATATTTTCAATGCAAGGAGAAATCCATCCTTCTCTTAAAACAATAATGTTTTTCCCATTTCTCATAAGAGACATATGTGATCCATCAAGAGAAATATACCCAACTGTCAGATCTTGCCAATCTCTACCAAGAATAATGGAAAATTTATTAACTGGCATATCAATAACTTGAATGTTACAAGTGGTTTTAATCTTTGGATGAGCACACAAAGATAAAGCAACATCTTATATTTCTCCCGTGGTAGCTTGTTGTTGACTATTATACGACAAGAGACTTCTATAATTTTCATTGGTAAAGGATAAACCCAATTCTTCGATGGTAATCTTAGGCATAACATTTGGGCCTGATCCACCATCTACCAAAAAACAATGAGCAATTTTATGATAAATTTTAATTGAGAGATAGAAGGGAGGATTCTTAAGACTACATCTAGGATTATATACAGTTAGTTTATTTACATGCAATTCTTCCTCATTATGTTCTTCAAACATGCTAGTTATGGTAGGAGTTCTTCCTTCCATAAATTTTTTAAGAGGGTTTTGTTGTTCAAGAATAGTAATCATATCAAGTAAAGTAGCATCAACATTAATAGTTGCTAGTTGTTTTAGAATATTGTATTTAGAAGAAGAAGATGAAAGATTTTGATTGACTTGACTTTTATCATTAATTGTAACTTGTTGATTTGACTGCCGAGAAAGTGTATTTTGAGCAAGAGGGACCTTTGAAGGCCCTTCTTTACCCTTGTTATTGTAAAATTTATTTCTTGTATTGACCAACATATAATCTTCCTCAAGGGTCCAATCTAGAGTGGCTATAGTTGAACATTCCTTTTAACATCACAAGTTTCCTCATCGTGATTCTCCTCACAAAAGTTACACCAGGCTCCAGAAATGATAGCCCTAGGCTATAAGTTATTAATATTTCTAAATGAGCCTTGATTAGAAGTTTTTGCAGGATTAGAATTTACTCCTTTCGTTTCAAAATCAATCATGCGGTTGCTCATGCCATGGACTAACTGTACGACATTTGCAATGTCATTTTTCCTCATGTGATCCTCATTTTGAAGTCCTATTCTTGCCAATTGATCTTCAAATTCTAAACATGTTTGCAAGGCATATCCTAAATTATCGACATTCTTATCTTCAAGTCTTTGCTTAGGGTAAGGTGTTATAATAGTGCATTAGAGAAGCTTGATTATGTGGCCTAATTAATTTAGGAATCTGATTGTATAACCTGGTGAAATGCAAATTAAAAGATTTAATGGTTTCGCCTCTGTTGTAAACTAGATTGTTATATTCTTTAAGCTTATCATCCGGATTTTGAGGCTGTCCATAAGTAGATTTGAACTAGTATGACAATTCAACCCAAGTGGAAAATATTTTTGGATGCAGGTCAAAAAAGTATGTTGCAGCTCTACCCTCTAAAGAATTAACAAATAAACACATACATGCATTAGCATCATTTGTGCCTATATTATGACAAGCATGGGAAAAGGATATCAAATGTTCATTTATTGAAATAGTGCCATTTTCGAAAAATTTAGGAAAATGATCTTTGAATTTGGGTAAAGGGGTTGTAGCATGTGGAAGATTTAGAGGAGAAGATACATGCCAAGGGGTGGTATCTAAATCTTCTTCAAATTTGAACAAACCACACTTTTTTATTACTTTGGCTGGATTTGAACTTGATGTAATATGGTTATAGAAACTACACATACTTCCAATTTAAGACGAGGATGAAGTTGAGCCCTTAGAACCACTACTACTTCCAGAGAAAGTCATATTGGGTTGAGTGAAATAAAAAGTTGTTAAATTTTTATGGATTATGAGGAATTTGACACTATCCTTTTGAGTTTAGATTGAAAATATTGAAGCACTTCTTTTCTTATGCCAATTTTGAAAAAGGATCAAACTTGGGAGATTGACCTATATTTCGACAAGAATATCTTGTATTTTTGGACATGAAGAATTATTGATCAGGTTGAGGATCTCTAGCTCACCCAACAACTCTTTGTCATTGTTCTTCACGGTCTATATCTTGATGAATGACCTCCCAAGAGTTCTATAATTCCTGTGCAAATTGAGCAGTGTCAAGAATATAATAAAATAAGAAAGATGTAATGTTGGTTTGTTCATGTAATTCAACTCTAATATCAGGTTGTATTCTTTAAGGAAAAGTCATGAAAATCAAAACAAAAGAAAAAATATACACAAAAAAATTACAAAGAACCAGGAAAAGAAGAATCTTTCCCCAATATGGTCGCCAAATAAATGTTGTTGGAAAGGAACAAAAGTCCTTAAACCAACATTCTCAAATTTTGTAGGTGGGATTATTACCCTAATTTATAGCCCAACTGTAAAATAAAAGAAAAATATACAAGAATTTATACTGTACAGGAATTTTTTTTATGTATCATAAAAGAAAATAAGAAGATTATGTACCATTATGAAAAAATTATGCATAAATGATAAATACTTGAGTAAAACAAAGAAAAGACTCGATAATAGATCCAAAATTAGAACAAAATGAGACAGAATCAACAATATATTTTATTGATTTCAATCTGAGTTACAACTGGAAATTTTCTTTTCAAACCCCTACGAGGGTAAGGACCCAAACAAAGCCTAGAAATCAGAGGTGGAATGATGCATCAGACTAATATTTTTGGTGTTTACAAAAGAATAAATCAAGATAGACTTTGCTGGACTAGTCATGCATTAAGCATGTCACAATCTTGACTCTGCAAAAATAATTCCTATTAGCACCGAAAATCAATTCAGAAACTAATATAATCAAGCAGACTATTAAAACCAGTGAAAAACCTTCAAAGCATAAATACTAATGATGTAACTTGATCCTTATTTGGAACCTTCAACACTATCCCTGCTATCAACAAGAAATCCCATCCTTATAATAACTCAAAAAGGAAAAAAAAATGAAAGATAATATCTGACTTTGTACAAGAGCAAACCTTTTTATCAGAGTTCTTTTCCTCTCTTCCCTCTTGCCTTAATTTTCCTTGTATCTCTCCTTTTATCTTTGAAAAAGAAGTTTAGGTAGTTGGAAACTAATTTTTATTTAAGATACTTTAGTTAGGATAAATAAACTAAGACAATTTTACTTAAATAAAATATGAAAAAAAAGATAATATAAATAAGTGGGAGCCCCGTCATATCTTTTATTAATACCCGATATTCTCCATGACTCTCCAAATAAATAACATATGATAAGCCAAAAAATCCATCACAAATATAAACATGGAATATAATAATAAATATGTATTTAATGATATCCTTCACTCCTTCCGAATAAGTCGAAAATGAAACATAACATGTCCAAAAATCTGACATCACTCAAACATAGTCAAGATACATCCACCAGTCAAAACATAATAAAGTAAAAACATTATGAACTTCATTAAAATCCATATGATTTATGAGAAGCAATTTGTCTTTGTCCATTTCCTTGTGAAGTGTCTTTTTTGCCTAATTGTTCTCTGTATCTAGTTGATTTTGCCCCTTGATTTGTTGATTGTACATCACCTAGAGTTATGTCTCTTGCTCCAGTATTGGATTTTGGCAATATGGGGTGGGATGTAATAGATTGGGAGGAAGCTTCAAAAGAACTAGACTTGGCATATTTGGCAAGCCCTTTTCCTTTGGTCATGAGTGATTGTTTAGGTGAGGCTTTTGTTTCATCAATGAGTTGTAAAGGCTAGGCTTGAGATGCAATTGAAGCTTCTTGGTGATCATGTTGCTCAGGTGTTGGAGGAGGAAAGGGAAGTGAAAGGGTGAGCCATCCACATACACCATATGGAGGATTAGGAATAAGTTGATTCCAACCATCGTTATCTTGGGGTTCAAGGTGCATAGACACATGTGGAGGTACAAGTATGCCAATAATGCTCTGATGAGATTGTGGGGTGGGATAACATAAGGTATGGAAGCTGGGAAATGGCCTTGGCCATCTAGGTTTAAGAAATTAGTCTGGATAAGTTGGTTAAAATACTCCAAGCCAACATCGAAATGGATTGAAAATATTAACCTTTTATTTATTCCTCCTTGCGGTCAAGGAGGTTGTTGACCTCTTCCCTAGTTACCTCTATCACCTCATGTTGATGTTTGTAGCTTAGTGAGGTATCCTCACTAGGTAAGTCATCCCACAAAGAAGGAAAATAAATAATTGCATAAAGACAAGTCAACCCAACAAGAAACATTAAATAAATTGTAATTTATTATTGAAGAAGACAAGTCGACCCATATAAAACAGACAAGTTAGCCCCAGTGAAAAAGTCAGCTAGAAAAACAGTATAAATAAGGGTGATGTCCTCCTCATTTGCAACACTCAAGCAAGGAGAAATTCACTTAAGGGTTGTAGAAGACTGCTATTATGTATTATATTTGATGTACTTGTATTTTGTACTACATATCTAAAATTTGAATAAGAAAGGTTGGATGGGTTTTTCCTAAGTTTAGGTTTTCCTAGGGTAAATTATTGTGTCTCTTGTGTTTGTATTTGTGTATCTATAACTTGATTATGTATTCAGTATCTGTGATAAAGAAGATAATAAGGCCATAATAAGCAAGAAAACATAATTAAATTCAACAATTTATGGGCCCACGCACACTATCATGCTGCGTGTAAAGCACAAAGATTTACCCATAAATCATAGCGGTGTTGAAAGAGACCATTGCCGAAAATTTAGGGTGTGGAAATCAGGGGCCAAAAATTTAGGGCCCAAAAATCAGGAGCCGAAAATTTAGGGTCCGAAAAAACAGGGGTCGAAAATTTAGGGTGCAAAAATCATGGGCTGAAAATGTAGGGTTCGAAAATCAAGTGCCGAAAATTTAAGGTTCGAAAATCAAGGGCTGAAAATTTAGGGTCCGAAAATCAGGGGCCGAAAATTTAGGATCGGGAAATTGTAGATTTGAAGTTTCAATTTTGACCTCAATTCTGCGTAAATTAGGGTTTCAGTTTGCGAGCTATTTTGTCCACAAATTCAGAATAAAAGGAGGGCTACTCAACTCACCCTGGGATGGTGCATCCACATGTGGAATCGGATTTTACAAATTCCAAATTTCATTTTTGACCTAGCTCCTGCTAGGGTTTATGTAGAAGATTTCAGATCCAAATTTTTTTAGTTTTTGACCTATTTCTGAACCAGAGTCAAGATGGTTGTTGGACTCAGAGTAGAAGACAAATTGGAGGGAGTTTTACACTTCCAACCTTGGAAGAGTAGAATTCTCATGCTCCTAAATGAACATGATCTCAAGGATCATATACTCAAAGATATTCTAGAGCTAGAGGGAGCCCAAGAGAAAGCAAGACACAAGAACAATGAAGCCATAGCCATGAGGATTTTGATGGAATCAAAGAAAGATCATCTTGTACTTCTTATTGCAATACAAGAAATTTCTAAGAAGATGTATGATGCCTTGAAGAAAATTTATGAGAATGAGTACCTAGTAGAATCCTGGCCCTAAAAGGACAACTTCATCAAGTGAAGTTCATAAATGATGATTTAGTTACTTCTTATTTCTTGAATATTTCCTAGATCAGAGATCAGTTGGAAGTTGTTGATGAAAGTGTCCCCAACGGAGATCTTGTGTTGACATCTATGGGTGGACTTCCTCTAGAATGGAATCCATTTGTGAAAGGAATATGTGCTCATGGTCAGTTACCCGATTTTGATCTGTTTTTGTTAGAATGTATCCAAGAGGAAATGAGGAAGCTTGCCTCTACCTCAAAGGAAGAGGAAGAATATCTAGCCCTTAGAAATCATGCTAAGAAAGGAAAGAAGAGATTTTGTAGAAAAGACAAAGGTGAAAGATCAAGACCAGTTCCAGAGTAGAAGAAGAAGAAGAAGGATCTTTCACACATTCAATGTTTCAACTGCAAAAAGTATGGTCACTATGCAAAACAATGTACCTCAAAGAAGAGAAAGCAACATGCCTCAAATGCTAATGTTAATGAAGATTCTCCACAAAAGAGGTCAAGGTATGCAAAAGATGATCTTGAGGAATGTGCAGAAGATCGTCAAAAGGAGTACTTTCTCTAGTACACTCTGTGAGTGCACCAATGATTACAGTATCAAGATGATGTGATTGTCATTGGTGATGTATGAAGATCCAGGTTGAAGAAAGAAGATGAATATTTGAGGACTCTTGTGATTTCTGCAAGGAGGCAGAGATCAAGAGGGATCCCACAAAACAATAAAAGATAAGTATTTGTACTCTCACTTGAGTTATTCTTTAAACCTTTGAATGCTTAGTTTAAAGGATAATATTCAAAACAATTATATGTAGATATATGATACACTTTTCTTTTATGCATTTATATATGAATGAGATCGATGATAAATAGACTCATGTAGTGCATATATATGTTGGGTAAGTAGCATATAGTGATGCAAAACAACCCATGAGCCCTTGTTGGAACTATTCTAGGATGAAACCTATTTGTTGACATACTCGAAGCAGTGCACGGTCTTGCTAGTATGTTCTGGTGGATATGGAAGACATCTAGATAGTCACCACGTGTGTTTGGGATATGGAAGGATGTTGTGTTGAAGCATTGGTTAAGATGCTTACATGAATGTGTGAACTATTGCATTGAAATTTCAATATGATTTGATTTCATGATTATGCAATGTTGGTAACTAATTGACTTAGCTGGACTTGTAGGAAAGATCATGTGCTATGACCTATAAGAGACTTGTGATGGTCTTTCAACAAGAGTACAAGTGAATGATGTGTTCCTCCTTGAGAAGGAGATGTAGTTGATTCTCCTAATTTCTATGTGGATTCCTTATCCTGTGTGGACTCCTGAGTTCTGTGTGGACTCCTTGTCATGTGTGGACTGTGGTTCTGTGTGGACCGATATGAGTTCTATGTGGAATCCTTGTCCTATGTGGACTGTGGTTCTGTGTGGAATGATATGAGTTCTATTTTGACTCCTTGCCATGTGTGGACTATGGTTCTGAGTGGATCCCTGTGCGGGGTACTGGTTCCTGTGTGGAGAGGACTCCTTTATGGGATGATCCTTGTGTGGGATGTTCTCCTATGTGGAGTATGGGCCGATAGGGGTGGACTAGTTGTTGTCATCATCACCTTACAGTTGTAATGACTAGTAAATTGGAAGAAGTGTCTTCCTGGGGAGTATAGCCTCCCTTCGATTTGAGATTGATAAAGTGCTTGGAAGAAGTGTCTTCCCGGGGAGTGTGGCCTCCCTTCAGTTTTAGACTAATAAAGTGCATGAGGAAGTAATCCTTTTTGGTCTAGGATGACCAAGCTAATCAAGAGGATCAGATATTGTCTTTGGAAAGATGATGTGGTTCCAATAGGGAACAAGGTTCCAGTGGGACTAATTTTTCTGATCATAAGGACTTGATTAGAAGAGACCTTTATTTTGATGACGAGATGTACGATACAAGCCATGAAAATAAGATGATATCTAAATGTGTTCCAGCATGATGATACCTCCCTAGCTAAGAGAGAGTGTTGATGTTTGTATCTTAGTGAGGTATGCTCACTAGCTAAGTCAGCCCAGAAAGAAAGAAAATAAATAATTGCATAAAGACAAGTTGACCCAACAAGAAACATTAAATAAATTATAATTGATTATTGAAGAAGAAAAGTCGGCCCAGATAAAACAGACAAGTCGTTCCCAGTAAAAAATTCAGCCAAAAAACCAGTATAAATAAGGGTGACATCCTCCTCATTTGCAACACTCAAGCGAGTTCTCTCAAGCAAGGAGAAATTCGCTCAAGGGTTGTAGAAGATTTTTATTTCTGGGGTTCTTTATTTGGCATCATATTTTATGTGATCTCTCTTGTTCTAGATCACTTCTATATCTTATGTACTTGTATTTTGTACTAAATATATGAATAAGAAAGGTTGGTTGGGTTTTTCCCAAGTTTGGGTTTCCCGGGGTAAACTATTGTGTCTCGTGTGTTTGTCTTTGTGCATTTGTATCTTGCTTATGTATTCAATATATGTGATAAAGAAGATAATAAGGCCATAATAAGCAAGAAAGCATAACTAAATTCAACACCTCAATTACCTTCGTTTCCTCCGCTGTTGAAGAAACTCATATATATAACCATAAAGAGAATACATGTACATAACAATAAGGATATATATAAAATAAAATAAAATTTGGATAATATATTAATGGCTATGTACCAAGACAAAAATCATGCAAGCAATCATATTTTTCATGGAAACATGGTGATGGGACATCAAGCTTGTTTGAAATTATTTCATTTTCAAACTGAAAATCACTTATCTCTCCCAACTATTTCTCTATGAACATGGGAAACTAGAATTTTGGGGAAATGATAGGGAGTGAATGAACAAATTAGTGAAAGCTAATGAAGTGAATGACAAATGACACATGTTCAAATTATCCAATAACCTCAACTGTCAAAACAACATCCAATGATCACAAACGATATTTATCCATCATGATAATCAATCACTACCACTCCAACCAAGAAAGTATTCATCATGGATATGACATTCCCACACAGTCATTTAATTATTTAATTTGATCAACATTGTTCTTTCACTTATTTCATCATTTAAACATGCCAATACTATTGTGATAGAATAATCACTTTCAATTTCCTCAACCTCAACTAAACCAAACTCCATATCCAAATAAACCTTGATCAATGAATAATTACTGCAAACCATGCAACAATATCATTTCTTTTAAAAGAAATCTCGAGAATGAAATAAAAAATCAACAAAGCCGACCCTCAAATAGTATCAATAATACTGTGCATGTACAGTCATTGTGTATCATGCATTTTGACAGTATGAGCTTATAATCAAAACTCATTGCTACTAAGTCACTCATTTGATAGCTCATTCTTTTAAAATTTCAATCCCGTCACCAACAAAATTCCAAGTGACTAAATGAACAATAACCTTCAGGAATTGCGTACAATCTTTCTTATGACTTGAAAACACAATCAACTTTCATGGAAGCATACAAATCTTTGATTTTTCCATGCAAAACAAAGTGAACTTTTTGAAACCAACTCTTTGAAAATCATGTCATTGAAACTTCTGACAGTTTGAGCTCAGAATCCTGGCTCGACAGGATGAATACTTCCTATAGTCTTCGAGCTTCAAAACTAGTGAAATAAGTTTAGCTATTCTTCATTTCTTGAACGAGAGGATTTTAAACCAACAATACCATTGGTTAAACAACCAATTCATACCACTGGGATCATGAAATATTGAACGAAGATTTTGATAGTCCAAGGAGCGGTCAAATGTAAACCCTAAAAGTCTGCTTGAAAGTATGGAAAATGGCTCGACTTTGCATTTGCTTATTGTGGCGTGAAACTGGTTTCAACACTCCTAAAATCAAGTAATCATGACCGACCATCATAAGTCGATACAGAAAGACTGTTAGTCATTGTATAAATTGTTAATATTTGGTTGAGATTTGATATTTAATTCTTTTAGATGTCGAAACTTGAAGCAATGAGACAATTCAATCACATGAAATTCATACAACCATAACACAAGATATACTCTGGGGAAAATCTTCAAAATTGTGAGAACAAAAACCCCAACAATTCTTCTCGGTATAATATAATAGATAGCAAAGAATGCTTTCTTTTACAACATATAAGATTGCTTTTGGAAGATAAGAGATCACCAAACACTCTTGGTGAAGATAGAGAAGCAATAGAGAAGAGAAATCAATCAGAGAAGTGCCTTTCCTTCAATAATAATATCTTGCACACAAAGAGAAATGCCTTTCCTTCAAAGGAGAAGAGAATTCACTTTACATTGAATTCATCAATCCCATATAACATATTTATACGTTCTTCTCTTCTATTTTTATCTTCTAACTTCAGGATGAACTCGCCCTCAAACGGGATGTATCAATATTGCATGTAGAAGTGTGCCCCACTTCTCATGTAGTGCTTTATCTCACTGAGATGTCACTTAGGATGAACTCACCTCTTAACTAAAAGCTTGCCCACTTAGTTAAGTGGCTAACTTAAGTTCCTTCACTTAGTTAACTTAGTTAACTTACAATCTCGCAAAATATCTTGCAAAACCCCTTAAACCATTAGTTGGCCACACTTTTTCATATATCAAAGATTCAACACACTTTGTGGAAAACATAAAGGATCTAAAAATTGAGGATAACGGTATGCTAGTAAGTTTTGATGTAAGCCAACTTTACACAAAAATCCCGGTGGAAGAAACAATCAATGTGGTGGAAGAAATCACTAACAAAAAGATAACCAACCTTGTAAGAATTTGTTTAAAATCGACTTACTTCACCTTTCGCGGGGAGATGTACGAGCAAACAAGTGGTGTTGCAATGGGATCCCCCCTTTCCCCGGTGATAGGCAACCTCTACATGGAATACTTTGAGAAGAAAACATTAGATTCTTACCTGCTAACACCAAAAGAATGGAAACGCTTTGTGGATGACACCAATTTCTTTTGGCCACATGGCAGAGAGAAATTAGATGACTTCCTTATGCACATGAACAATCAATCCGAACAAATAAATTTACCATGGGAATCCAGGAAAACAAATCCCTTCCTTTTCTTGACGTACTGATCACCAAAAAAGAAGACGGTTCCCTAGCTCACCAAGTGTATCGTAAGAAAACCCATATAGATACATACTTACATGCCAACTCACACCATCACCCTTCACAAAAACTTGGAATATTGCACACACTCGCTACATGAGTGGTTAGGATCTTTGATAAGGAACACCTTGACAATGAACTAAGACACCTCGATAAAACCCTCCAAAACAATGGTTACAAAAAGAAAGACATCAACAGAGCATTCAGGAGAGCAAGAGGATTAGAAAATAAAAATCGTAACAATGAACAAGAAGACGTAGGAATAACTTTTCTCCCATATATCCAAGGAACAACAGATAAGATTGCAAAAGTGTTGAAGAAAAAGAAGATTAAAATGATATTCTGCCCTCCTAACTCCCTAAGAAATTTGTTAGATAAAGCTAAAGACCCCATCGACCCTAAACTGAGAAAAGGTGTTTATTCGTTTCCGTGCTCATGCGAGGACGTATACATAGGTGAGACAGGACGCTCAATTCAGACAAGACTGAAGGAGCATTGTGCAGATGTTATTCATAAGATAATTAAAAAATCAGCCGTGGTTGAGCATTCATTAAGGACAAACCACCATGTGTGCATTGAAGAAGCAAAAGTCATAGCTCTCGAAGATAACTACAATAGAAGACGCATACGTGAAGCTATTGAAATTGAGAAACACCCAAAAAACTTCAATAGAGATGACGGGCTTAACCTTTGTGATTCGTGGAAACCAATCATTCACTCCCTGCAAAATAAGAACATAAATAAAAAATATTAAAGATTTATAAAAAATTAAAAATTAATTAAATAAAGAGAAATCTAAGGAATTTTAGATAACAATAAAAACTAGTAAAAAGTTAAAATTTTTATTGAAGTAAAAATAATAACATTTAAATTTTGAGAAGAATTGAGTTCTAACTATTAAACATAAACAAAATTTTTTACTTGTTACATTATTAATAATATTTTATAGGACATATTAAGAATATAATATAATAGGAATATTGTATACAATTTCAAACATTATTAGGTTAATACTTTTTAATATTTAATATAAAAAAGCCAATTTAATAAAAAAAGAATAGAATAATAGAACATCATTTAATAATGACTTAGGTCGGCTCTTTCATTAATTTAAATTAAAAAACAAACTAACAGTATATAAAAATATAGATTAGTGTAGGTTTCCACTTGAGATAACTTTTTCTCCTGAAGATGGACACAACTATAGAGTCCGAAACGCGTCGAGAACAAAAACTCCACACATGTCTCCAATTCCCCTTGAAAATAACCTGCAACCTGTGAAAGCCTAAATGAAACCATAGATCTTCTTTTTTGTCACTTAGTTAAATCTCTTTAACTGATTCTCCTTGATTTACTGAAGTGTCATCTTTTAGTTTAACTAAAGTGAAAACATTTTAGCTAACTAGTCCTTCTTATTTAACACTTAGTTAATTGAAATCATGTTGATTGATTTACTTGAAGTGAACACTGTGAGTTCTTTAGTTAACTGAGGCATATCTTTAACTGATGCTTTAACTAAAGCATTGATTGAGGCATACATTGATACTTAACTGAAGCTTTAACAATTCAAGTTCTCTTTAATTAGTTGAAGTGTCTACATGAGAAATTTCGAATTCTCTTGATCTCTATGCTTCATATTTTATTTATTTATCTCTTATTGCATGGTCAATATGTGCTAACTTTAATTATCCATCACATTACATTATACTAAGAAGAATTATCAGATGTTGTGATCATATTATATTATTCCGGACCAAATGATCATATGCTAAAGTAATTCACTTTAGAGGTGATCAATATCTAAAGGAGACTTAATAGCAATTGGTGATCATGGTTAATAATACATCACACAACATTAAATGTTTTTAACAAGTAAAGCATGACCTTTATATGGAAGGTCCACCTCTATACGGGAGGTCCATCTCATGGATACCTTTATACAAAAGGTTCACCTCTATACGGAAGGCTCACATGAGAATCATGACTTGACACAAAAGTCCAGAGCCTTGTCCAACAATAATTTACAACATCATTACTTTGATCAATTACCTCTATACAGGAGGAATAAACTTTGCATGGAAGGAAATCAAAGTGCTCACCTCTATACGGGAGGATCAATCTTGGCTACACAACATTGGTTTGGAGAATGTCTCTTGATGATGTATATTTAAAACTCCCTCTCAGCGAGGGAGGAATTCTCTACCATACCAAGTTTGTCTCAGAAGTACTTGAAATTCATCACTAATAGAGGCTTTGTTAACACATCTGGAATCTGCTTATCAATAGCAATGTACTAAAGTTTCACTGTACCTTTCTGGACCATGTCTCAGGTGATACTTGATTTCAATGTGCTTCAACTTGTCATGCAACACTGGGTTTTCAAAAAGCTTGATGCAATTTTGATTGTCATACCTAATAACTGTAGGCTCAAGATTTTCACTAAATAACCTTGCAAGTAGCTTTCTGAGCCACACTGCTTCTCGGCAGGAAACACTAGCAACTATGTATTTTGCTTCGGTAGTGCTCTGGGCTATGGAGCCCTAACTTCTTGTTGGACCAAGATATCATAGTTGATCCTAGGCTATAATAGTAGATGAATGTACTCTTACAGTCCACAATGATTCCTCCCTAGTATGAGTCCGTATAACCAAGTAACATGACTCCTCCACTAGAGGAATATCTGAGTCCATATGAATTTGTACCTTGAAGGTACCTAATCACATGCTTAGCATTTGTCCAGTGTCTATGTGTCATATCAGACATAAATTGACTCAGAATGCTAACAGCATAACATATATCAGGCCTCAAATGTATCAAGTACATTACCGATCCTATAAGCTGCTTATACAAAGTGGGATCTACCGGATCTTATCCAGAGCCTGACTCATGAAGTTTCCTCAAATTGGAAACCATCGGTGTAGTCATAGATTTTCAATCTATCATGTGAAACCTGCACAATATATCCACAGTGTACTTCCCTTGAGATAGAAAAAATCATCTTTTCTTTGCCAGATATCAAGGCCAAGAAAGTAGTGCATTAGACCTAAGTATTTCATCTCGAACTCTGAGGTGAGCTCCCTCTTGCACCAAGCAATAAGATGTCCCTCTCTAATGAGAAACAAATCATCAACATAAATAACCACTATCAACAATTGGTTCTTCACTACTTTGAAGTACAAATTTGGATCAACTTCACTCTTACTGAAACCTAGTTTCTGAAGGTAGCTATCAATTCCGGAGCACTAAGCCCTGGGGGCTTGCTTAATCCCATATAGAGATTTCTTTAGCTTGCAAACATCGGACTCCTTCCCATGCACCACAAATCCTTCAGGATGCTGAATATAAACCTCTTACTTAACCTCACCATTGAGGAAGGTTGTCTTCACATCCATATGGTGAAGTTTCCATCCTAGAACATATGCAAGTGCAATCATTGCTCGGATCGTGGTGTACCTTTCCACAGGGGAAAATGTCTCATCTTAATTGATTCCTTCTTTCCGAGAGAAATCTTTGGAAACAAATATGGATTTATACTTCTCAATGCTACCATTTGCAGCATGCTTTATCTTGTAAATTCGTCTGGAAGTCACAATGGACTTCCCATTAGGTTTGGGAACAACCTCTCAAACATCATTCTTCATTATAGATTTGTACTCTTATGTAATTATATATTTAAAAGCTTGTTGCTTTGCAGCTTCTTCATATGAGTATGGTTCTAAATCACTGATGTGACTCATTAGTGCCACATACCTTGAATATTTTTCATGTTGCTTGCACTCTCAAGATGATCCTGCTAGTGCTCCATGTTTCTCTGCATTTTGTAAGATGTCTCGTCACCAAGTAGATATTATTTTAGCGGTAGGTTCAATAGGTGACCTCTCAACCAGTTCCACTAGTTCTTCAAGAGATATCGAATCTGAGGCATCTTTTGGTTTCTCCCTCTCAAATTCTGAAGTGGGGGAATCAAACTCGAGATCCTCCATCTCAGAATCACATTGAGTCTCTTTCGATATTTTGAAAGAAGCTTCCTCATGGAAGGTTACACCTCAGCTGACTTCAATGTGTCTCTCACTAGGTACATATGTTCGGTATTCTTTGGATGATTCGCTATAACTCGCAAAGATTCCTTTCTTTCTAGAAGGCTCCATATTTGTTCTCTTTTCTTTCGGCACATGAATGTATACTAGGATCCCAAAGATCCTCATATTGGGATCTCGAAGATCCTCAAGTGTGAGATGCTTGGCTTCTCGCCGATTAACACTTCTTTTGGTGTCTTCTCATCTAGAATGGCATGCGGGATTCTATTCTGGGTGTACACAGCTATATGGGTGGCTTCTTCCCATAATGAGGTATAAATATCTTGATCATGCATCATGGATTTTGCAGCCTCACTTATGGTTCTATTCTTCCTTTCGACAACCCCATTTTGTTGAGGGTTGTATGGTACTATTAAATTTCTACATATTCCTGCATCACTACATAGCTCATTAAATGCATGCAGATCAAATTCAACTCCATTATCAAACCTTAATGCACATATGTGTTTTTCTTTCTGATTTTCAATTAGGGCTTTAAACTCTTTAAATTTGCTAAGAGTTTCACTTTTAGCCTTCATGAAATAAATCCATGACTTCCTAGAAAAATCATCTATAAACAATACATAATATAAGAAGCCACTCATGGAGGGGGATGACATGGGACCACATATCAGAATGTATTAAATCTAAAATCCCTTTATATCTAGTAGTACTACTGGAAAAATATTTTCTTAACATTCTTCCCAAGTGCATAACCCCGACATACACTATCATGCTCAAAATCAAATACAAGCATACCGTTTACCATCTTTTGAAGTACTGGTAGCACTTTGTAGTGTAGGTGTCCAATCCTTCGATTCCATAGCTCGCATGGAATGATAGTGTTGTGAATCATAGCTTGAATGTACTTCTCGGGTACCTTGTAGAGTCCTCCCTCTCGAACTCCAATCACAACAGCAGATTCTAGGATTTTGTTCTTCGGCCATAAAAGTGCTTTGTTATCAATGAAGATAAATCAGAGGAATTTTTATTCAAGAACCGAAACTAAAAGGAGGTTCTTATTCAATCCTGGAACATATAGAATGTCCTCCACATTTAAAATATCATCGGTGCTCTGCTGGAATGAGGTGGATCCAACTCCTTGGATCAAATATGTTGAGTTGTCCCCTAACTCTACCATGCATGTGAACTTTTTCTTCTTTAGTTCAGTGATGGTACTCTTGTAACCAGTAGTATGTTTGGATGCACCACTTTCAATCAACCATGTGTCTTCACTTGTGATGACGGATCCCGAAAGGGATGAGACAAGGTAAAACTCCCTTCTTGTCCCCTTTTCTTTAGATGCATTCTTTTGAGTGATTTCATCTTCTATGGCGGTAGAAGCATGAAAATTTCCTTTCTGATTTTCTTTGCACTCTCTTGAGAAATGGCCTTTCTTGTTGCAATTGAAACATCTATCTTTTTCCTTGTCAAAGATTTTGTTGAACTCCTTCTTCTTTGGATGAGAGAAATTATTTTGGAAGAAGGGTTTCTTTCCTTTCTTCATTCTTGTTGTGAGGGAAAGGTTTTCTTCTTTGATGCACACTGGCTTGCTTTGGATTTGCCCCTCCTCTTGGAGGAATTTGTTCCACAACATTTCGAAGTTAGGTTGTACCTCTCAGCCATTTACCACAGCCAAGAATGTCTCCCATGAGGATGGGAGACCATCAATAATGATTTGGAGAAGATCATCTTCATCCACCACTACTCCAATACTAGCAAGATGATCTCTTACCTGAGAGATCTTGGTGAAGAAGGATTACAATGTCTCATCTATCTCCATATTTAAGTTTCGAAGCTTATTCTTCAATGCCCTCTTTTGACTCGGGGCCTTCTTCTCATATAGATTAGTCAATGTATCATAACATTCTTTTGCAGTCTTCAACGGTGTGATCACGGGCATCAAGTTATCTTTTACTGAATCATAGATGATTCATTTGGCCTTAGCTTGATTCTTCTTGAAGTTGATGTGCCCTGCATTAGATCTAGGATCCTCCACCACAGTGGATACGTAGCCATCCAAGTCATGTTCCTCTAGGATGTTGAGAATCCTAGCCTTCCAAGTGTTAAAGTTTGAGGTTCCCTCAAGGCAGTCTTTCGGTCGTACATATATTGATGCCATAGTCTTCAAATCTTGTGCTCAACTTCTCAAGATATACGTAGGATCTAGTTGGCATGCAAAACTGATCTCCTTCACGCCCCGAGCTTTGATACCATGTTAATATTTGGTTGATATTTGATCTTTAATTCTTTTAGATGTCGAAAATTGAAGCAATGAGACAATTCAATCACATGAAATTCATACAACCATAACACAAGATATACCCAGGGGAAAATCCTCACAACTATGAGAACAAAAAACCCAGCAATTCTTCTTAGTATAATATAATGGATAGTAGAGAATGCTTTCTTTTACAACATAGAATATTGCTTTCAGAAGATAAGAGATCACCAAACACTTTTGGTGAATATACAGAAACAATAGAGAAGAGAGATCAGTCGGAGAAGCGCCTTGCCTTCAATAATAATATCCTGCACACAAAAGAAACGCCTTGCCTTCAAAGGAGAAGAGAATTCGCTTCGCATTGAATTCATAAATTTTGTATAACATATTTATACATTCTTCTCTTCTATTTTTATCTTCTGACTTCAGGATGAACTCATCCTCAAATTGGATGTATCAATCTTGCATGCAAAAGTGCACCCCACTTCTCATGCAATGCTTTATCTCACCGAGCTGTAACTTAGGATGAACTCGCCTCTTAACTGAAAGCTTTCCCACTTAGTTAGGTGGCTAACTTAAGTGTTTTCACTTAGTTAACTATATATTCTTTGTTTTCACTTCGTTAACTCTCTTTAACTGATTCTCCTTGATTTACTAAAGTTTCATCTTTTAGTTTAACTAAAGTGAAAACACTTTAGTTAACTAGTCCTTCTTATTTAACACTTAGTTAACTGAAATCATGTTAATTGATTTACTTCAACTAACCACTGTGATTTATTTATTTAACTGAGGCATATATTTAACTAATGCTTTAATTGAAGCATTGATTGAGGCATACATTGATACTGAAGCTTTAACACTTCGAGTTCTCTTTAATTAGTTGAAGTGTCTGCATGGGAAATTTTGAATTCTCTTGATCTCTATGCTTTATCTTTTATTTCTTTATCTCTTACTGCATGGTCAATATGTGCTAACTTTAATTATCCATCACATGACATTATACTAAGAAGAATTTTTTGATGACTGACTGTATTTGAAAATGACAATGACATACAAACCCCCAACAAACTATTTCAACAATTTTCTTTAGCAGTGCCTCATAATAGATCGTACATGAAACAAAATAGTCTACATCGAGCAAAGAGGGTTTTAAAATCTTTTATGCAACAACAATAAACTCATTTCTAAATCACTAACTCAACCGACGATGCTTCTAATCCAAACAATGACTACGACCAATATTTCATCTTCTATAGAGAAATTTACCGCCATTTCAACTCTTAAAAACACCATCAAATTTGAAGCGAAACCATTTATTTCAAGCATATTTTCAATTGAGGATTAAAGGAAAAAGGTATAATGCAAGTAATATTTCAGTCAAGTAGAGCCAAAATAAACTATCTTGCAAATTCATTATTTGATATAGAGTATATTGTTGGTCTACATACCTTTCAATGCTCTCAAAAAACTCATGAGATGAACAATCAAGTAGTTTGCAAAATTCCAAATGTAGGATACATGCGGGTGATGGCGCAATTCTTTGAAACAAGTAGTGAAAATGAGCCTCACTAGGGTGAAGAATCAAGAAGTTTACCATAAAAAACCACATAATTCAACAATCAATGTTGCTCCATGCATTCATGTTAACCCTGGGGCACGTTGAACCACTTTTCAAATCATAGAACTTGTCAACCAATGCAAGGGCTCATTCTATGCCAAGTCAGTTCACCACATCAACATTCCATAATACAAAAATTACCTTTAATAAATGTTGACTGTCAGTTTCATTTATGTAAAAATATTGTCATATCCCTTGGTTCGGGTGTCCATCAATCCATTCGTTTGATGCATATAACAAGTCCACCAACTATTCCAAAGTTCGAAATGAACCCCTATCACCATTTAAATAATATATGTGTTGCAAATGATATCATATCACTTATTCATATGGTGATAATACTTCACCAAGGTCACGATAAGATGGAATACGCAAATGCAATATGAAACCACCATCATTAGGTTAAATATCAAGGACCATGCATATAATCATCAGTTTTGTATAAGATGTGGAACATACTAAATCTCTTTTATTCATGTCAATACAACCCTTTAATGCAACCAACTTTTTTCCAAACAAGTACAAGGTATACAAATGGTTTGAAGAATACCATCATAAATAAAAGAACAAAATAACTCATGCGGGGTATAAGGCCATCAACTTTCAAATTTAACACCAAATTCATGTCATGCTTTTATCAACTCATTGTTGGGGACCTAGTCAATGGCATAATTCTTCATTTCGTAAAGACCTAATATTCATCCCAAACCATACTAACTTCACATCATTGACCTTTTCAAAATAATTTGCAATTTCAAACAAGGAGAGTATGAGCCCGTCGAATATAAAATATGAAACATAGTAAATGAGAAAACCATGTGAACTCAACCAAAACATTCCTTTACCCATCGAAATATTATATTTTCTTTTAGGGGGTCCCACCTATTTATTCATATTCTATATATAGATATTTATTATTCCTTGCAATAATTTGAGGGCGAATATTCAATGGCAAATTTATGAGTCAACACATGCTCCTATCAATAACCCATGAATTAGTTCGCTGAGAATAGAGACAAAAATATGGGAAAATGGTTGTAAACCCATAATAGTCCAACATTAAACAATCATTTATGGTCATGTACTCGTAAATTTAAACAAACATTTTCAGGAAAACAGAAATAGGAATGCAATAACTACACATAAGAATTGTTCATACTGTGAGATACATTTTTACATAATCTCGATGCTCAACAAATGCAATAGAATAGTCCACAACAAATACACACATGAATAAAATATTTCCAGAAAATGACTTGGCCAAAAGTTGGCTTCTCCTTATTAACATTCCAGTAGTATTTCATAAAAAGATAGAGAGCCAAAATCCCATTCTCAATTGATCTCCTCCTATTTAACCTTTCTCCCTCAAAAGCTGGATTGTTTCTTTGGATAACTGTCAAATTGTTTCTTCTTCATTACTCTTGAGTTTCCCTTTTGTCTTTTTCTAACTATTTGAATCCTATTTTTGGACTTTTCCATGAAATATATTAAATGTAAAATTTACATTTAATATTTAAGGTGAAGGTGGATCCCTTGGTTATGTGTGCATAAAAAGTGTTGTCTCATGTGACCACATAAGATTCAATCATGTTCCTTTCATTAAACTTTCAACTTATGTGCGCCATATAAAGTTTTAAGTCAAATCGATCCTTTTGGCCATTGATAATGTGATCCTCTTTTGTTTTTCAATTTGTTAACCATATAGTAGGTAATTTGAGAACAATTATGTTGTATGTAGGCAATTTAAAACTTATTGCACATCAACAATTTAAAATTTATCGCACATCATCAATTTAAATTTTATCAGGCACTTAAAATTTATCACTTAAAGGTATTGTCCACTTAAAATGTATTGGAGCAATGGACTCATTTTTCTTCATCGACCCTTTAAAACTTATCGCACATCGACAATTGAAAACTTATCGCACATCGGCAAGTTAAAACTTATCAACCACATAAAATTTATTGGAACAATGGACTCATATTTCTTCATCAAACATTTAAAACTTATCGGGCATTGACCATTTAAAATTTATCACGCATCGTCCATTTAACGCACATCGAAAATTTAAAACTTATCGAACACTTAAAATTGATCACTTAGAAGATATCGACCATTCAAAATGTTGATGTATATGTAACTTCGGAATGTATTTCACATATATGTATATTGTATTCCTATAGAGATGGTATTATTCCTCTATAAGGAAGTGTCGTCATTTATATTGTAAGTGTCGTAACTTATACTTGATGGGTTATTAGACCACCTTGTTTGGGGTCGGCCCTGTATAAGTCATGTGGGTCAAAGGGTTATTAGACCGCCCTATTGGGGGTCGGCCATGTGGGTCAAAGGGTTATTAGACCACCCTATTGGGGGTCGGCCCACTCAGCATTATGTTATGTGGTTAAGTTCGAGCCTACATGAGTTAGGTAAAAAGGCAAGTCAAGTCAAGTATAAATAGAGTGCGGGAGGCACTCTATTTACTCACTCACTTCTCACACATGCTCTCAAGGAGGAGAGGCGCACTTATGGAGGAGGAGGATTGCTGCTAGGTTATGGCTATCTCTATTGGTTGGTTGTATCATTGCTCTATCTATCTCTGAGGAAGTTATTGGGGTTTTTCACCTTTATGGTTTTCCCCAAGTATATCTATGTGTCTCTTGTGTGCTTGCATTATTGTCTCCATGATTGATATGCTGTAGATATGCTGTACATGTTGTTCTCTCAGTTAAGATCCTAGATCAGATTGAAGTAAATTCTGAAAATTTAACATGGTATCAGAGCTAGCCTGAAAGAAGGCATGATATGGCATGTATGACACTTGTTGCACTTACGATGCTAGGGCTTGATATAGCAAAAACCAGTCATCGTAGCACTTTCGCTATAAATACGTTTTGGCGAATTTTTCGGATCTGAAATTGTTACAGGATGAATATTAAATCTCCAGGTACCTTGTGTCCAAAGGAAAACCTCTAATTCGTTGTACTTTGTGATTTATGATCTGTACAATATAGGGTTTCTGCCTCTTCCAGATCTGAGTCAAAATCAGGTGACCTTGGGAAAAAGGTCATATCTTGGGCTAGGAAGCTCCAAATGAAATTTCGTAAAAAGTGACAGGTAGTGCACAGTCTTTACTATCTCAGAAAACCTTTTCAGAGGCCGAAGTTGAACCAGTGACACGTGGCATGCCGTACAAGTTCGCTCTCCTGTATTATCCCATAAACAGGTCACGTTGCAACATTTGGCATAACTCTCTCTCAGAGAGTCCAATTGAGGTCAGACCTGTCAGGATGGAAAGGTAACAGGATGAGCTATCTCAGAAAACTTTTTCAGAGGCCGAAGTTAAAACAGTGACACGTGGCACACCGTACAAGTTCGCTCTCCTGTTTTATCCCAAAACAGGTCACGTTGCGACATTTGGCATAACTCTCTCTCAGAACATCCAATTGAGGTCAGACCTGTCAGGATAGAAAGCTAACAGGTCAGGATATCTCAGGAAACTTTTTCAGACCCTGTGGATCAAAAATTTTGGAGTTACACCAGAAACAATCAGGTACATATTTCTGTCAAAACAGAATTATTTTTTGGTACCTTCATTCATGGCTTCCGGAATTTAGGGCTTTGAAGAAAGTTGGAATTTTTGTAATCGGAGACCACGGATGGATGCTACTCATCAAAATAGAAATTTAGAGACCAAGATCAGAATTTTTGGTTGGGCAGAAGGCCGGTCTTGATTAGACCCTAGTTCGGGACTTTGATCAGAAAAGTGGAAAATTAGGGCTTCTGTAAAAATGGGAATTTTTGAAATCTGTGACCACGGCTGGAAGTTCCTCAGAAAAATAGAAGCTTAGAGCTTTGGATCAAAAATTTTTATTGGGAAAAAGAGTGGGATTCATCAAACCCCAGTTCAGGGTCACGTCCAGTGAATCCAGAAGTTTCAAAGGCAAAATTGAGGAGTGAAACTTTGCAGTTTTCAAATTATGAATATACCAATTTGATCAGCTCATCAAGGCGCATATTTCTATCCTTTCGGAAGTTTGAAATTCAAAGTTTGAATTTTTGGGGTTTCTCTGACAAACCCATATCCAGCTCCAGGTCCAGTTCTTGCACATCAAGTGGATTGGGTTAATCCTAGAAGAAGATGGATTGGTCACCTACATAGGTGAAGAAGTTCCTGTTTCAGAGGGAGATGAGGCTAAGGCCTTACTTAAGAAGATTACAAGCGATCTCGACAGGTATGACTCATCGAGGTATGTTTTGATATTTGTCCATGATTAAGTTTATGGTATGTTTGTCTTCATGTTATTACGGTTAGTACAATTTTGATTTTTGATTTGTCGTATCACCTTAACAAAATTATGAATGCATAATAGAAGATATTCATTGGTTAGGGTGTTGACACTTATGATTGTACTAATGCATTATGATGTTGTATGAGGTTTATGTTGTCTACTAACATGAAAGGTACACCAAGAAAGACAAATCATGTTCTGGTCCAAGAACATATGGTCATGATAACATGAGGACAAAGATTCATCCATTGTCATAGATCTCATAGAAGATCCATTTACGAGGTATGTATAACTTGGTTTTGTAATGGATAACATATGAGACATGCAGGTTACTAGCACAAGTCACTGAAGAGAAACAAAAGACATTATGCGGGTATGTTAGACATAAACTAGCTAGCATGCTAATGCAGGTATGTTTTTCCTATATCAAGCTAGAATCCTACCTTGGGTTAGGATTTTATACTATTGTTGATAATGATTATTCATGAAGTCATAGGTTTGAATAATCATGGTTGTATGCATATTATGTTTCTTACCATAATTGATGATATGACTAACCAGAAGAATCATGATGGTATAGGTTTGAATAATCACAGGTTTTATGCATTTTATATCTCTTATCTTGATTGATGATTCAACTAACCTGAAGAGTCATAGGCTTGAGTAATTACAGGTTTAGACATGTTATGTTTCTTATGATTTGACTAACCATAAGAATACTACATAAACCTTGAATGCTAATGCTTATTATTTCTGTTTGAAATGATCATGACTATACATGCTTGAGATTATTGTGTTTTAATAGTATACTAATGAATGTATGATTTTATATGAGTTCACAAGGATAACACAATCATGATACTAATAAGCATGCATAGGGACCAAGGATGAATATGAGTTCAAGAACAGGTAATTTATGAAGCAAAGATCAAGAGGGAGCACACTCCAGTTGTTCCTGCAAGAAAGCAAAGGACCACACTTCAGTAGTTTCTGCAAGGATGCAGATATTCAGAGGGAGTTGACCATCTCTCTACATTCCACAATAGAAAGGTGTAGAAGAAGCTACTTCAGATTAGGACTCCAGCAGCTCCTGCAAGGAAGCAAAGACTCAGAGGGAGTCCACCCAACGAACAAACAAAGATAAGTATTTTAAATTATCATTTCTTGCATATTTGTTTGTTTAAATAATACTGTTCAATAATGTATACACTGATGTTCCTAGAATTAGGTTGTGTATTATGCATATTAGAATAGTTGCATTGATGAACAGTATACTACTAATATACATGGGTAAGTGGCCTATGGCACTGTACAACATTCCATTGCTACTTATTTAGAATGAAACCTCTTTGCTGACATGTTGGGAGTTGTGCACACTCTTAACAATGTTCTGGTAGAGATTGGAAGGCATCTAGAAAGTTACGAAATATGGATAAATGTTGTATTGAAGCATTGGCTAAGATAATTGCATGACTGTATGGCATATTTCTTTATGTGTAAGAATTTGTTCTGAAAACTATGAGATGTTTTCTAATCATGCAATTTAACTTGTTGTGTAGGAAAGATCGTATGCCATCTCCTACAAAAGAAGAACTACAACATTTTGTTCCAGCAACAAAGATATCTATTGAAGATATTGAAGATATTGAAGATATTGAAGTTCCCAGGATCTGGGATGAAGAAATGAAATGCCTTGATCCGTCGATCATGAAGAATGATGATTGGGATGTAATCCCAAGACATGAAGGGAAGTTTGCTATGACTTCCAAATGGAACTATCAGATCAAGCATGTTGCAGATGGCAGCATTGAGAAATATAAAAGTGATAAAATAGAAGATGCACGAGATGGATCTCAAGACAGCATGGTGTAGTCATATATGTGTGCAGAACTTGGTATGGTAGGATAGACAGCTTTCTATCCAGTTTGGGCGTTACCAAGAGTAAAGCAGATTCCAACCTTTTCTACAAGGTTGAAGAAGGCAATCCAGTGATACTATTTTTTTTATGCAGATAATCTGTTTGTTACAGGTAAAGATAGATTGATTGCCGACACGCAGCGGAAGCTTTCTTCCAAGTTCGAGATGATGCACTATTTGTTTTTGGCATGGAGGTGTGGCAGAGTGATGGAATCTTCCTTGGACAATGGAAGTATGCAGTAGAGATCCTGAAGAGGTTCGGGATGATGGACTGCAAGCTATGGCCACACCTATGGCATCGAATCTGAAGCTTCTATGTGATGCTTCATCTGAGCTGGTTGATGTCTCCATGTATCGTCAGATGATTGGGTCCTTGATGTACCTGATGAACATGAGACCAGATATTTGCTTTGCTGTGAACACATTGAGCCAGTTCCTGACGGATCCAAGGAGTGTTCACCTGGTTGCTGTAAAGCATATTCTGAGGTACCTGAAGGGTACAGTGGATTATGGGCTTAGGTATGAGGCGAATCAAAAGTTTAACCTGCAGGGTTATGTTGATTCAGATTGGGCTGGCAGTACTGCAGATAGGAAGAGCACATCTGGGTGCTGCTTCAGTATGGGATTAGGTGTGATCTCTTGGTTTAGCAGGAAGCAGTCCTGCGTAGCACTGAGTACAGCTGAGGCAGAGTATGTTGCAGCCTGTTCAGCTAGTTGTGAGGCAGTATGGCTATGGAAGCTACTGTCTGAGTTATTTGATCTCCATTGGAAGCTACTGGTATCTTCTGTGATAACCAGAGTTGTGTGAAGCTGTCCGAGAATCCAGTGTTTCATGACAGGTCGAAACACATAGAGATCAAATATCACTATATCAGGAATATGGTATAGAGAGGAGCTGTGAAGCTCCTGTATGTTGCGACGGACGAGCAGATTGCAGATGTGCTGACGAAGCCACTAGCCAGGGTGAAGTTCGAGTACTTCAGAGAGAGGCTTGGCGTTCTTCAGATCGAGGACACTTCGAGGAAGAAGTGATGAACACATTTGCTGAAGCCATTCCAAGCATGTGGGAAGGAGGATCCTTCACATGGCTGTGGATGTAAGCGCTGGATGATGAGCATCAGGATGTTCGGTTTCTGCCTGGATATGATCAGTTGGATCATTTATGTATGTACGCATCATGTTGGATGCTGGATATGATCGGTTGGATCATGTGTATGTATTTTGTATGAACGCATCATGTTGGATGTTGTTGGATACATTGTGTGGATCATGTATCTTTGTATGATTAGGTAGATCATGGATGATGATGGATACATTGTGTGGATCATGTATCTTTGTATGATCAGGTAGATCATGGATGCTGATGGATACATTGTGTGGATTATGTATCTTTGTATGATCAGGTAGATCATGCATACTGATGGATACATTGTGTGGATCATGTATCTTTGTATGATCAGGTAGATCATGTATGCTGATGGATACATTGTGTGGATCATGTATCTTTGTATGATCAGGTGGATCATGTATGTTGATGGATACATTGTGTGGATCATGTATCTATGTATGTATCAGGTGGATACTTGGATGATCGTGGATGACAAGCTTCTCCAGATGACATGCAGCAGGATGTTGCAGTGATGATGATCAGGATGATCATGTGTACATCAGGATGATGTTTGATGAGTATCAGATGATACTTTGTGGCCGTGGATCAGGTTGTGCAGGAAAGCATGTAATTTGTGCCCTGGGAGATTTGCAGATGGTCTTTCGAGGTTTTGCCTATGGCATGTAATTCGGTTCCCTGGGACATCTGGCAAATGCTCTTGCAAGGTTTTGCTTGGGAGGACATGTAATTTGTGCCCTGGGAGATTTCAGGTCGGAGTTGTGTACCCGTAACATCCTGAGATGCTCTTGCAAGGTTTTGTCCTATGGCATGTAATTTGCTCCTTGGAGATCTGGACAGGATGAAAAAGGCCTCAGATGCTTCAGCCAGGTTTTGCCATGACCACATGTAATTTGCTCCTGGGAGATCTGGACAGGATGAAAAAGGCCTCAGATGCTTCAGCCAGGTTTTGTGGTGGACCACATGTAATTTGCTCCTGGGAGATCTGGACAGGATGAAAAAGGCCTCAGATGCTTCAGCCAGGTTTTGTGGTGAGATCACATGTAATGTGCTCCTGGGAGATCCGACAGGTAGAGCCGTGTGCTCGTAATAGCCTGGGATGCTTCAGCCAGGTTTTGTGATGGGTCACATGTAATGTGCTCCTGGGAGATCCTACAGGTAGAGCTGTGTGCTCGTAATGGCCTGGGATGCTGCAGCCAGGTTTTGTGACGCACGTAATAAGTCCTGAGGATTCCACAGTATGGCCAGTGATGATGAAGACCTGCAGGTGGTGGGCCTACATCCAGTATGAAAAAGGACTGGCTC
Organism: Larix kaempferi; assembly: GCA_027924585.1. NCBI lineage: Eukaryota > Viridiplantae > Streptophyta > Pinopsida > Pinales > Pinaceae > Larix > Larix kaempferi. The sequence continues at coordinate 3,909,694 of BSBM01000254.1, forward strand.
TGTAGAACTTCCTATGACGAGTAGATTCAGAGATTGATTGAGATAGCAGCAGCAGTGACGATGATGATGACTCGATGATGATTATCCAGTGACGATGATCCAGAGAAGATGACTTGTGCTAGAAGAACTGTGCTGAGAAATACCTTCCTAGTTAAGAGGGAGTGTTGATGTATATGTAACTTCGGAATGTATTTCACATATATGTATATTGTATTCCTATAGAGATGGTATTATTCCTCTATAAGGAAGTGTCGTCATTTATATTGTAAGTGTCGTAACTTATACTTGATGGGTTATTAGACCACCTTGTTTGGGGTCGGCCCTGTATAAGTCATGTGGGTCAAAGGGTTATTAGACCACCCTATTGGGGGTCGGCCATGTGGGTCAAAGGGTTATTAGACCACCCTATTGGGGGTCGGCCCACTCAACATTATGTTATGTGGTTAAGTTCGAGCCTACATGAGTTAGGTAAAAAGGCAAGTCAAGTCAAGTATAAATAGAGTGCGGGAGGCACTCTATTTACTCACTCACTTCTCACACATGCTCTCAAGGAGGAGAGGCGCACTTATGGAGGAGGAGGATTGCTGCTAGGTTATGGCTATCTCTATTGGTTGGTTGTATCATTGCTCTATCTATCTCTGAGGAAGTTATTGGGGTTTTTCACCTTTATGGTTTTCCCCAAGTATATCTTTGTGTCTCTTGTGTGCTTGCATTATTGTCTCCATGATTGATATGCTGTAGATATGCTGTACATGTTGTTCTCTCAGTTAAGATCCTAGATCAGATTGAAGTAAATTCTGAAAATTTAACACAAAATATATTGGAGCGATTGGTGCTTTAGTGAATTATCCCATTATTTTTCATCCAAGCGATGGACTCTTTACTTTTAGTGGTGATTACATGCAAAAGTATTTTTTAAGGGAATTCCAATCCATGTTCTTGTAACTTCTTTACCTATATTCATTGTTGTCAACTCCCTTGTCATCTATGTTAGGTAGGATTTCCATGTGTTGACTAAAATTGGCATTGTTATCACAATTCTTGTAGAAACCCAAACAATTGATCCTCATCAAGATGGTGTAGAATGATGGTTGCTAAAGTTGTGACCCTTGAGAATCCTACCCCCCAAGATATGTTTTGGTTTTCACTCCAGGTAGGTTCTCGTCACTTTAAGCTACGTAGGACACTAAGGATGAACTCAATAAGCTATGGGGGAGACCAGAGCCCTAAAATATGTCATACCCTTTTATAACAACAAGATACCTATAAATGATAAATGATGAATAAGCAAAGTACACTAAGGATAATGCTTCCTAGATTGATGAAGAGTGATTGAACTAGGGCTTAAGCTAGTGGTGAATCAAGCTCAATTTTCAAGTTAATATAGAGATCAAGGAAGAGTGGTGCTAAGGTAAGGACATACCTCAGCACCAATTCAACTTACTATAATTAAAGATCATACAAGCAATGCAAATAAGCAAGTCGTCAAGCATCACAAGTGGATTTCGACTTCTAACCCAGAGGAAAAAATGATAGACTATGGATCAGAGCTTTAGATGGGAAATGGAGTCACAATGAAATTGTAAAAGGCCAATGAAGATAATCACTAGAGAAATTCGGCCCCTTTCCAAGCTATTTGACCTCCTTTAAAGCAAAGGTGAATTTTTTTTTTGTGAATTTATGCCAAATGAGAGACAAGACAAGTTCAATTTGGTTTATGGAAATACACCTAAGGGGAAACAACAATAAATTGTCCCTTCCACTAGTGCATTCGACCCCTCTACATTGAAAATAAAAATCGTTTGATGAACAAATGCCATATGTAGGGAGAATAGGGTCGAAATGGATTCAATTTAGCTCTTAGATTGACATCCTAGGGGAAACGAGATTAAATCATATGAATTCGGTCCCTCTCTTGTAAACTCGACCTTCACACTTAGAAAAATATTCAATTTTTACCCAAACGAATTGATACAAGAGACAAACGCTAGGGTTTATGGCCAATTTGTGAGGGTTTTGAGCGATGTTCTATGGGGAACAATAAAATCCCCCTCTTTCTTATGAATTTGGCCTCCACGTTTAACACATTTAATTCTTGATCCATGACATCTCTCTTCTCTGGATCATCATCATCAAGAACCATCCTCTTCATTTTCTAAAATGGCAATTTGTAACATATGTTGAAAATCAATCCTAGAATGCAAGACATAGAGGGAAATTTAATTTTTTTTTAGGTTACCAATCTCCACTTAATTGCTAGAGATTGCATGATTTTATTCTATTTTAATATTCTTGATCTTATAAATCTCTAGTCCAACCCTCCAATGTCTTAGTCTAAAAGGAAATACATGTCTATTCTTCTAATTTTGTAGATCCTTAATTGTTTACGGTCGATTTTGGTTCTTATCACACCCCATCTAGTGAACCAGATGTGGAATGGATGTTTTTTTATGCTTAGTTTTATTTTTAATGGATGGATGTCTTTTGTAACTAATTTAGATTAATTGGACAATGATTTTCATTGCTAGATCATGTTAGTAGTGAAACCCATTTTAAGACTATCGTTACAAGTTCATTGTAGTAATTAAGAGATCAATTTGTCAGAGGGTATCAAGCCCTAAACCAAAACCAACAAAAACCATAGGAATCCCTAAACCAACTAACATCAAGCAAGGAATCAAATTTTTAATGGTTCATTGCAAGAAAGGATCGAGGTTAATAAGAGGTAGATCACTCACCTGTTTTGGAGTCATGGTCACTCTCCTTGGTCTACTCACACGATTTTTGTCTCTTCCTTCTTGCTCCCTTCAGCGTCTCTACCTTATTTCTCCCTTTGGCGTCTCTGAGTAACGCATCGTACACTCTAGTATGCTCCACGTGGGTCTCATTTCCTACAATTCAAGTAACACATCGACCGCTTTGGTATGCTTTGCATGGGAGGAAAGGGAGGAAGGGGAGTGTGGTTAACAATGTTCATGAGCAGGAGTAAGGGAGGAAAGGGAGGAGGGGGAGTGTGGTCAATGTGGGATGGGTAGAGGTAAATTAAAATTATATGTTTTTTTGTTTATTTTAAATTATATATATATATACTAAAATAATTAAAAAAATTAAACATTCTTTGATGTCAGTGATGATGACAATTATATATATATACTAAAAAAATTAATTTAAAAAAAAAAGACATTCCTTGACGATGTCAGTGATGATGATGTTGACGACATCAGTGATGATGATGTGACGATGTTGATGTTAACGACTACATCATCGTCGTATCCGTCATCATCATCATAGAGATGGTGATCATTGTCATCATCATCGTCGTTGTCCTCATAGATATGGTCGTCATTTTCATCATCATCATCATCTAAGTAATTAACCAACCCTCAACCATAATTAACCATATCAAATCAATGTACTTAACCATGGTTGACATTATTTGACCATATTGACGACCTAAACCATATTCAATATTGCTTGAACATATTAAGTACTACATTGATATGGTAACCCTTAGCTTGTTGACCCACCCATGTCCTACCCTCTTATCCTCAAATTCATTTAAAGTGTATCCCAATGATCATATAACTCACAAACCTCATAACCTAGTCAGCTTTAGCCATCATTGACCATATTAACCATTGTTACCTAGTATTGACAATCGATGTCCATTATTCACCATAGTTCATAACCATTATCCATGGTTGACTAGTGTTGACCTTGTTGACAATAGTGTATCACCTACAGTCATGTTTGACCATCTATTGTGGGAAAAATTGCCACAAGGGTGGAAAACCTTCCCATAGTGAGAGTATACTTGAGGTTGTAGCAAGGACCCAGTATTTTGTTGGATAATTTAGTAACTAAAAACCCCAAATGGCCAAGCAAACTCTTGATTAGAAACAAAAACAAAATAACAAGAAATAAAATGAAATAAAAAGGGGGTAAGTGATAAACCAAACAATATGGAACAAGAGTGTGACAAACCAAGTTTTAATTTACCAATGGTCCATCTAAATACAATAGTGTCACCTAGGAGGTGCAAGCTTCAAGGGAAGCCAACAATCTCCCTCAAGGAGGTCCTTCTTATCCACACAATTTCTGGATAACTTGGATAGAACAATGGAGAAACACTTGCTTCTTAGAGTAAGAGAGCAAGGGAGCTTTGTGTATGCCAATTTGAGGTAGGAAGTACATTGAAAGAGGAGCTCTCAATGTAATTCCAAAGGAAAACATTGCTCTGATTTTCTCCTATGTAATGCATTCCCATGGCTTCCTTTTATATGCCAAATGGAGGCCAAGAAACATCTAGATCCTCATGTGAACACTCCTTCTTTTGAACTAGTTTCCCAAGTACGTGAGAGGGGATATTCAATTTTCCCAAGCATGTGAGGAGTCCTTGTTCAAATTTTGGAGCCAAGAGAGCCATTTTGAGCCTTCAATGTCCGCAGAAATAAGTGGTCCCATTGTTTTGACAGTCACACAGGTTTCAAGGGAAATCTCACACGGATACGTGCATGTAACTAAACAGTCAAGTCACGCTATATATCATGGGTATCCAGTGTTTGAAGCCACGTGATTGTTCATACCATCTTATTTGGAATTTTGGGGCTCAACCTATTTTTTGGTTCTTATGAAGAAGTCTTCGGTGAGTTGCATTTTGTATGTTGATGATGCCTTTCTGCAAGATTAGCCGAAATGTCACATGTATGTGAAATTTAACCATTAATAGATGCCCCGTGATGTATGAGGTTCAGAGGGTAATGTAGGGTTGATAATGCATCATTTTTTCTTTTCTCTCCCTATTCTAATAAGTTATCAAGCATTTGTCGGTTAAAAGACATGCCCATGAGGGAAGGTTTTTGGTGATGATTGTTGAAGTTGTAAAGAATATATGGTGTTTTGTACAAATGATGCCCACAAAAATCTGTCAGAATAGATTACAATAAGAGGGGAATGAGGGATCGACTCCTGATATTACTACTGCAATGATGAAGTCGGATTCGATCCTTATATGAGTAAATGAATCCTAGAAATGATGTAGGTGGTGCGTAGAAGTAGAACTGTTGATGATCATGAACATCCCACTAGGGTGGGGAACCTAAATAATGGTAAAGTTGTTGTGAGAAATTCACTGTACTGGGTGTGTTGCTACCATGAATCATAAATGTCAACACTGCTACCATCGAAATGTACAACTCCCCCTAATGCGATAGATTTGTTGACATCAAGCATAGGGGAGACCACCAAGTTAGGGAGGAATAATGATTCTCCCTATGTAGTTCAAGGCGATCCATTATATTGATGACAAGGGGACCCCAAGGTACAACTAAAACTACTATAACTCTCAGAATATGATGTTTTGATGTTGATGAGAGTTGAAGCATATGATTAGATAGGAGTCTTATATGAAGAAACAAGACCATTTTGTAACAAACTAGGGAATTGACAGACCTGACACAAGACTAGTTGATAAGTGTGGGGCTCATGACTTTCCTTGATTGATGTAAATAGGGGGGAGTGAATGGCATTATTCAAATGGTAATGTAGGATGTAATGGAGGGAAATAGACTACAGATAAAGGGCTTTATTAGAGACAAAATATTGATGAGCTAAGAGAGAACGAAAAAATGGATAATGTTGGGGTTAGATGGACTCAGATACATTGATCAAGGGAGACCAAGGGATGATTCCAAAATAATAATGCGATGAAATCCCTGTGGTTTTTTGTGGATTGGGGGATGCTTTGTTCACAAAGAATGACTGGTGTGGTTCCCACATTTTTTAGTGGGCAGGGGAACCAATTTGTATGGGAGAGATTCCCACGGTTTTGGCTGAGTTGAGGAATCATTTTGATGATGATGGGATGGTTTTGTGCAAAATGAGAATATGGGTGCCCCATCAATCACTTCCATGCAGAATTTTCTTGTGGGAATAACTAAGTGGGATTGGTGTCATTAGAGGGAGGGGGGCCCATTGGTGTCTTCTCGAGGGTTGACGGTACAAAGAAAATTGTAGGTGGTATATTTCTCATGATGATGGGATGGTTTTGTGCAAAATGAGAATATGGGTGCCCCATCAATCACTTCCATGCAGAATTTTCTTGTGGGAATAACTAAGTGGGATTGGTGTCATTAGAGGGAGGGGCCCCCATTGGTGTCTTCTCGAGGGTTGACGGTACAAAGAAAATTGCAGGTGGTATATTTCTCATGAGGGGGATGGGAGGTTATATATGAATCATATTCATAATATGTTCTAAGGGATCTGAGGGATGTGTTGATCAGAATGCAAGGAAATGATATGTGGCTTCAACTTAATAACTCTGGGTGGGTGATCAGATTCCTCAGGCTTGTAGGGGTTCTACATCATGGGTGCCAAAATATGTAAAGGGTTGTAATGGCTCGCAAACCCATGGGGGAGCATGTTATTCTTGTTGATGGAATTGATGGTATGGCATCATTGAGAATTAGGAACCTATGGTTATACTTATCATCGAGAATACTAGATAAATGCAATGTAAATAGAGGGATAATGTTGACTATATGCCAATACCAAGATGATATAGTCGTGGTTGGTGTCCCTGCACCATTTTTGTAAAGTGACAAGTTGGTGTCTTGCTACTAATCCTGCACACATGGCACACATACCCAAGCGTAATATAGATTATGACAAGATTATTGACAATGCATAATAATTGACAAGAAATGTAGCACACTTGTGGGATGGCCGTAAGAATAGAAGCAATGGTTTAGTGGAAACTGTTAGTGTTTTGATGAAAATTGTTGGTATTGGAAATTGGTTCAACTTATCTTGATTGAAAGATTGTTTGTGTGTCCATTTGGAATCCCAAGTCGATCAACCTGTGGGGAAGAGTGTTACTGATGAAACTCAGTGGTGAGCTTGCATATTACATCTCCTAAGGACACCCAACACATGGTAGATTTCTTTTAATGTCTAAGGATTGTCTGGTGAATCATGGTTTTCTTCCACGATCGAAGATGATTTTGGTGGTGGCGCTTGGTATTAATCTGATGAGGATGACAATGTGTTGTCGTTGGTGAGTAGATAAGCTAACGATGACATATTTGACAAGCATAGTTGTCATTGATGACAACACATTAATGAAAAAGGTTGAATTGATGACATGGCACAAAAGACAAAGGACATGATGGTGATGGTGACATGAAGGACAAGGATGAAAAAGGATAATGACATGAAGAATACACATGGTGACAAGAAAGCTAGCACAACGAAGGTTGATGACAAGGCTCAAGCATTGATGACTTGGGAGGTTGATGACTTGATAAAGAAAGATGACAAAGAATGAACATGATGACATTGATAAGCAAGCATGGAAAGCATGGATGATATGGAATGTGAGGACATGACAAAACAAGCAAGAGGTTGAAGACATGGCAATGGAAAAATGACAAGGCAATGACATGGCACAAGAATTGACATGGAGGACAATGATGATGACATGGATTGGAAAGCATTTGATGACAAGAAGGATCCATGCAAGCATCTGAAGATGTCCCTGTAGGCATTTCCTTGTGCCACTGTAGGCATTTTTATAACTTCATGCGGGCATTTGTTGAAACTCCATGCGGGCATAATTCAGGCTTATGCGGGCATTTTCAAAGTGCCCATGTGGGCATATTTAATGAAGGTTGCGAGCATAATGAGTGGATCCTGCAGGCATTTAAAAGTACCTTTGCGGGCATAATTTAAAGGCAAGTATGAACCCCTGCGGGCATTTCTAGAAGGTATTGCGGGCATATTCTGGTGACCTCCTGCGTGCATTTTATGAAGGGCCCTATGGGCATCTTGATGGAGCTTGCAGGCATTGTTTGATGAACCATGCAGACATATTAAGGATCTCTATGCGGGCATTTTATGGGAGCAAAAAGGGCAAGTGAAATGGCCCTTGCGGGCATAATCAAGAGGCCAATGTGGGCATTTGGAGCAAGTTGTTTTAAGCTTGATGATGTGGAAAGAAGACTATATATATATATATATATATATATGTTAAGGATAACATGGAAATGAAAAATATCATTTAATTTAATTGAATTATTAAATGATAAAATAAATTGAACTTGACATGTCGACCTTTTGTGGAAAACAAAAGGTATAAATAAAGGACAATTCTTAATGTTATTGTGTGGATTTGGAGGAATATTTCGGAGGTGGAGAGGAGCTCTGTTTTCGGGGGTCTAAGATTTTCGGGGCAACAACAGTTGGAGGAGCAGAAAGTGATAATGTGGACAGAATGATATGACTGTGGTCATGTTTGATATTTTGGCAGTAGTAATGGGTGTTTGAAGAAAAGTGATATGCATTTTGATGTGTGTCTGAAGAAGGGAAAAGTGCAACAAATAAATATCAGTGAAGAAGATTGGAACCCTGAGCTTCAACAAGGGATACTTATTTGGTGTGATTTATATGGTTTGAGGAAAGTATGATATATATTGTGTAATCTTTGTATTGTTGGGGTGTTGGTGCATCCCAGTGAGTTGCAATTGACAGAATTACCTTGCGGTTGGTGCCACCCTTAGGTTGTATCCCATTCTGGAGATTGAATTCTCCAATCAAAATATAAAAGTTTACAAAGCTTATATTTGTGTCTCTTGTAATGTGTCTATGATGATTGATGAGATGATTTGTTTATAGTTCTTTATGAATGATAAACTCTAATTAAAGTTGAAGTGAAATTGTTCAATGATATATGTTTAAGTTTAGAAGAATTTGAAATCGGTATCAAGTGCTCTCTCACCGATTCACCCCCACCTCTCAGTGAGCCATTGTGTCCATCAATTGGTATCAGAGCTTGGACTTCATCACAAGCCTATCAAGATTGAAGGAGACCCATGGACACAAGTGGAAGGCAGATCATGGATGCTTATTCAGGAGATGGAGTTCCATTTTTTAATGGATCAAACTATGAGTCTTGGAGCATCAGAATGAGGGTTTATTTACATGCACAAGGATATGATCTTTGGGAATCAGTTGAAGATGGTTACACTCATCCAAAAGGCAAACCAAAGGGAGCAACAACTAATAATCTACATGAAAACAATGAAAAGGCACTAAGATTGATTATGAGGGGCTTATCTCAGTCTGAGAAGGAAAGACTAAATGTTGGTAAGTACACTTCAACCAAAGATCTGTGGCTCAAGCTAGAAGAAGAATACCAAAGAAGGAGTCAAGACAAGGAAAAGGAAACATAAGTCAAGACCTCTAAAGATGAGAAACAAGGAGAGAGGGAGGTACAAGCTTCAAATGCAAATGAAGGTAAGGACTCTTTTGTTAGTAATAATTCTGAATGTGATGATGTTGAAATTCTACTTACAGAAGATGAGAAGGAAGACTTATTGAAAGTCAAGGAGGCATTTGCATGTACCCAATTGGATATGGATATCAAATTCAATTCAAGGCTTAGAAAAAAGATTTCAGGGTCATTTGAAAATTACCAGAAGGTGACAAAGGCTTTACTCATGAGTTTCAAACTCAAGAACAAAGAGTTGCAAGATCAAAATAATGAAATCAGAAGATTGAAGACTGAATTAGCAAAAGAACAAGAAGAGATTGGTGAAGATCCTAAAGAGTTTGAAGAGACAAGAAGGGCCAATTTTGATTTGAAGATTCGACAGTTGGAAGAAGCAAAGATAATAGAAGATATAATGAAGGTTCAGCTCGAAGAAAAAGAAAATACAAATCAAAGGCTTGAAATGGAAATTGTTGGTCTTTGAAAGAAGATCGAAAAATCAAAAAATCATGTGAAGTTCAATAACAACTCGGTTATATTGGATGAAATACTGAATTGTCAAAGGTCAACTTTTGACAAATCTGGTCTTGGGTACATGAAGCAAGAAGAAAAATATGAAGGTGGCACTTGGTCTCCCAAAACTCTAGAAGCAGGTCCATCATCCGCCAAAGGTAAAGACAAAGATGCTCCCCATGCACTTGCACATGAAAAAAAAGAATTTGGAAGATAAAAAATGCCTGAAGAAGTTATCACTGCACCTCAAAGAAAATTCAGAGAAGAGACAACTCTAAGGTGGAACCAAAGTCCCAGGTATGAAAATGAATTTAATGGTTACTTTTTTTCTTGTTCTAACTTTGGTCATAAGGCTATGGATTGTAGAAGAAGTGGTGGAAGACACAATGACAAGATTAGATGCTGGACATGTGACCAAATTGGACATCTTGCTGCTAACTGCCACACACTGAGGTGCTACACATGTAGTGGTTTTGGTCACAAAGCTGAAGAATGTGCAAGTCAAAGGAGCCAACTTAGGAGGAGTCCTTCATACACATCGGCAAGAAGAACCAGTGAATCTTGGAAGGAGAATAATGCAAAAAGAATTGAATACCAAAGGACTAATAATCGCAGCCAAGGACATTCTCATATATGGGTGAAGAAAAATCTTTTGCTAAATCTAAATGAAGTGGATGATCATTTCACAAATTAAGGTGGCTGCCATATGGCATGCCAAAATTGAGGTCTTTTAAAGACCTTTGGTACACCTTGAGTTCATCATTGGAGGATGAACTCAAATGGTAAATGATGAATGCTCCAAATAGGTCCTAGGATCGGATTGCTAACAGGAAGGGATGAAATGTGTAGAGTATGGGGTAATACAATTTGGACCTATGTAACTCAAGGAAGAGCATATAAATAGGGGGAGTAGGAGAACCAAAGTTCAAATCCCAGATATAAGCAAAGTTGATCAGCTGAGACACCAACAACATAAGGTTGAGCACTCAGTTCACTAATTTCCTACAGTAGCTTGCTGAAGACCCTATTTAATTAAGAAAAAGAAGGAGTTACTCTACCTAGACATCACGTTAACATGATATGTTATACAAAGACAAAGGTCTGGTCATCTTCTTAGAAGTGTATGTATTCAAGACTGAGAAGAAGCACTCTTCTAGAGAAGAGACTCTTGAAATGACTTGCTTACACATTGACTTGAGAAATGACGAAGGTCTTGATTCTTTATTTTATCAAGATAAATGCAACAAGAAGGATAAAGAAGAAATTATGGTAGATCTGAGGCATCCACAGGTCTACAAAGAAGCATCTCGTGTTGCTCCAACAGAAAATTTCTAACAGAAGGAATTCAGGCAGGGATGAAGTTTAAGCATGCTTGAAGGAGTACAAATGAAGAGAATCTTATTCGGCCTGTTTTGAAACGAAGTTTGATGATGAAAATCTGAGTGATGATATGATTTATAGGGGGAATATGGTTAGCAAACAAAATGAATGAACACATTGATGGGTGGAAAATTGATACATGCTCTTACTAGATGATTGTTGAGCATGACTCTCTCTATCCAAGATATGATTGACAAAAACACTTGTCACCAATATCTAATTGTATGTGTTATATTGGGATTGGCTAGCACACAAAAGGAGACATGAGAAATTGAAAAGGACAAACACGAGAGTATTCATAATAAAGATACTATTTGCACTAACATGTCTATAGATGTTGCTACTGTGCTAGTAAATGATTTGGTAGAGGACAGTATTGTGGAACAATTACTTGAGTAAATAAGATTTGGATGAAGATAGACCCGAGACTTACATGATAGTAACTTGGAAAGTAGTACAACATTTGAAGAAGCATTGAGTGTTGTGAAGAACACATTGGAAGAATATTGAAGAGAAATGTTTGATCAAAAGGAATTTCTTTTTGCAACATTTTGACAAACTGAATTGACTTGAAAGTAACAAGAGTGAACAAGTTTGGTAAAGCAGAATTGATGACAAGAACATGGCATGACCACAACTTGTCAATAAATGACATGAAGTTTGGAGAAGCAAACACTTGTGGATCATGGCTACAATGAATATAGTGAGCCAAAAAGCAACATTATGGTCAAATCTTGTGAAGAATTTTGAAGTCACATCTGATTGTTGAAAATATGAAGAAAACTAATATCAGATCTGAACAAGAAGACTTTGAACAATCCCAGGCTTCTGTCAAACAAAGAAATTTTGATGCATCATTTGAAGTTGTAAGTTTTGTGAAGTTGATGAGTTAGTGAAGCAATGTACTGGATATTTTTTAAGTACAATCTCAACAATCTATACGAAAGGGAGAGTAAATGTTTTAGTAAATCACACAAGGGAACAAACTTTTCAGTAAAAATTGCAGCAGTTTGATAGGGGAGCTTCTTTGAAGCAATCATAGCAGCATACCTAATAGGGGGAGCAGGAAAACTCAGCAAACCCTAGAGTATATATATATATATATATACTTATGAAAAATTTGAAGATGGCAGATCAAACTCAGCAAATGATTTCATGAAGTTTTTAAAGATACAATTTATTTTTGGGCATTGTGAAGTTTTTAATGGAAAATTGGCCCTTTGCCATTAATGTTAGAACTGTAATCCACACTTAGTACCATAATCCATAAATTTTTATTGCTCATGTGCTTAATTAAACCATAGTTTGGACTAGGTGACTACAGTTGGTAAAATACCCACTTTTGAGAGTGTTCACACCCACTTCCAACCAAACCAGTTCACCCAGGCTCCTGTTTTGTCCACAAGTGCACCCTCATTAATTGCTGGTGCGCCCTCTCTCCTTTTTTTGGGGAATTTCAGTTGACCAAGGGCGCTAGGGTGGATTTTGCCCATTTTTGGCTAGATTTGGAGCATTTAATGCTCCCTTGGGCCCCCCAAACTCCTCTACTTGCTCACCCACGACTGCCTTGAGCTCATTTATGACCCAGCATGCTTCAGCCACCTTCACACCAGAATTCGTGACTGTTTGGGGTGATTGGGATTGAGTTGGACCCACCTAGGGGGGATTGAGGCCAATTTGGCATTGTTGACTTGTACACTCATCTAGAGCCACCTAAGGCTCTCGAATTTCTCATGGATGTAATAAAAACCTGTTACTAACATTTTCACATGTTAGACAGTCAGTTAATCAAGAGATTCAGCATACATTGTGTGTAAAATTATCTCCTTTTTCAAGTTTTTCCACTGTTTTTGCAAATTAATTCGATTTTGTGAGGTTCTCCATAGCTCCTAGATCTTCTGTGATCAAAATACTCACATGGTATCAGAGCCATCGTGGAGTTAGTGAGTTGCAAGTCAATATTGTGCATTGAACTGCATTCTAGAGAGGATTTCCAGATAAAAATTGAGTGTTTTTTGCAGGTGTTTCAGTAGTTTTCTCACCATTCACGCAGCAGTCATGGAAGCAAACCAAATGTTGCTCACACCCTTCAATTTTTTCGATTGGAAGGCTGAGATGGTCATCAAGCTGAGATCTAAGGGTCTCTATAGAGTGACCATGGGCACAGAAGTGGAGCCAAACTCTGCTGTGGAGAAAGCAAAGTACTACAATCGACTTGATGAAGCTTATGGATTGCTATGCCTGAGCATTTCAAGGGAACTCTTGTTTCATACAGACAGTTTGACAACCCCCAATGAAGTATGGGTGAAGCTAGAATCACTCTTTGGGAAAACTGATGAACTAAGAGGCCACCAGCTTGAAAACGAGCTCATTAGCTTGAGCCCAGCGCATTTTGAAACCATCCAGGAGTTCTTCACGAAGTTCAAGTCACTGGTGCTTCAACTGCAACAATGTGGAATTGTTAAGAAGGAGGAACAACTGATTCTGTCCATCCTTTCGAAGCTAGGCCCAGAATTCTCTGTATTTGTTAGCACATTTCACTCAGCCAAAATGACCCTTCGAAATTGGCAAATGCCATCACTAGCTACCTTCATGGAGTGTCTTACTCAGGAGCAGGACAAACTAGTTCAGATGGGCACCATAAAATCAAAGGACCAAGCATTGGAAATGGGTGTTACAAATGCCAACAAAGGAAAGCAGAAAGCCAAGAATTCGAAGCAGCAAGAGAAGAGGAAGTTTGACAAGACCAAGTCTGCAGATGGGGGTTCGAATCTGTCAAAGGAGAAGGACAAGATGGGAAAGGAAAAGACCAAATGCACCTATTGTCATAGGGGATGGCATCCAGAGAGCTCATGCATGAAGAAAACCATTGACTCAATGGCGCAGCTGCTGGAGAAGAACAACATCCCAGTCCCTGAGGGCGCAAGGAAGAAAGAGAGCACCTCAAATTCTGACAATAAGGAGAAGTGTCATGCTTTGGTAGCAGGTATTTCGAATCCCTCATCCTTTATCATTGATTCAGGAGCTTCCAGACATATGGTTTCATCCAGAGAGCTCTTCTCCTCTATGCATTCAAATGGTGGCCCAACAGTTCGAATGGGAGATGATTCAGAAATCCAGACCAAGGGGATTGGTAGGATTGACATGGAGCATGGCTATTTCAGTGATGTGCTCTATGTACCTTCATTGGCTGCAAATTTGCTATCAGTTTATCAAATGACCCATACAGGAGAAGCCAAGAGAGTAACATTTACTCCAGATTTGGTAGAAATCTCAGAAATCTCTTCAAATCAAGTTGTGGCAGTAGGGTATGCTGATCATGATGAGAGAATGTACAAATTCTCCAATTTCATTCCACATTCTAGTGACCATGCTCTTGTCTCTCATGCCAACGAGACCTCCAAGTTGTGGCATGAAAGATTTGGTCACATGAACTACAAATATCTCCAGCACTTGCACAAGGACGAGATGGTGGAAGGACTTCCAGAAATCAGATCTTCAAAGGTGCATGCATTGGGTGTGTAGTTGGAAAGCATCCTGAGCGCAGCTATGAGAAGGGAATGGCAAGGAGAGCCACTCAACCACTTGGATTGGTACATTCAGACCTCATTGGTCCTCTTCCCACTCCATCATATGGTGGATCAAGGTATGTACTTACATTCATAGATGACTACTCTCGATTCTGTTGGGTTTACTTCCTTAAATTGAAGTCAGAAGTGTTTGAGAAATTGAAGATTTGGAAAGCCCTAGTGGAGAATCATAGTGGTCATAAGATAAAGATCCTTAGGACTGATAATGGAAAGGAATATGTGAATAATAACATTCAGCATCTTTGTGAGGAATGTGGCATCCAAATGCAACATTCAATCCCCTACACACCTCAGCAAAATGGTGTGGCAGAGAGGAAAAATAGATCTCTCAAAGAGATGGCTACTTGCATGATTGAAGCTAGGGATCTAAGCCCTAAGCTATGGGCTGAAGCCATCAATTGTGCTGCTCATATTCAGAACAGAGCCTTTCACAAATCAGTCAAAGGAAAAACCCCCTATGAGGCATGGTTTGGCCAAAAACCAAATGTGTCAAATTTCAGGATTTTTGGGTCTAGAGCATGGGCTTGAATTCCATCAGAAAAGAGGAAGGCTTTGGAGCCACAGAGCAGAGAATGTATCATGGTTGGATATGGTGAGGACACAAAGGGCTACAAGCTCTTTGACACATCCACACTCAAAACTTTCATTGAGAGAAGTGTGCAATTCGAAGAAGAACCAATTCCAGATTTTGAGCTTGCACCGGGGGAAAGCTCCTCTCCTCCACACCTTAACGAAATTAGTGATGATTCCACCTCTGATTTTTCTGATATTGCTGAATATGACATGGATGAAGATGAAATTGCTATACATGAGTCACCATCAAGGCCCAAGTGGGCTGAGAAAATCATACAAGCTGCAGGTGAATTGGCAGGCAATCCCCAAGAGCCTAGGAAGACTAGATCTCAAACAATCAATGCTTCCTTTGCAAATGAAAGTGAACTTGCTGATCACTGTTATATGATGATTGGATCTGATCCAACATCATATCAGGAAGCTCATCATGATCCAAGGTGGAGAGCAGCAATGCAAGAAGAATTCCAATCTCTCCAAGAGAAGAAAACATGGGATTTGGTGCCTCTTCCTCCCAAGAGGAAACTTGTGCAATGTAAGTGGATTTTTCGAACCAAACCTGTTGCTGATGGTTCTGATATGAAGTACAAGGCTAGGTTAGTGGCTAAGGGCTACTCACAAATCCATGGTGTGGATTATACAGAGACCTTTGCACCGGTTGCAAAGATGGACTCAATTAGACTAGCACTAGCCATGGCAGCTAGTAAAGGTTGGGAAGTTCACCACATGGATGTCAAAAGTGCATTCTTGCATGGTGAGCTACAGGAAGAGATATATATGCAGCAACCTGAAGGATTCCAAGAGGATCCCACACTTGTATGCAGGTTGAAGAAGTCACTCTATGGACTCAAGCAAGCCCCCAGGGCTTGGTATGCCAAAATGGATGCTTTTTTGCTCTCAATTGGTTTCTGTCGATGCAAGTCTGATCCAAATGTTTATTTGCAGCAATGTGATGATAATTTGCAGGTCATTGTACTGTATGTTGATGATCTTTTAATTACAGGGAGCTGCAACAAACAAATTGGCTCAATTAAAGCTTCTTTGCACAGTGAATTTGCCATGAGCGACCTAGGATTGCTAAGGCAATTTTTGGGTTTGGAAATTGAGCAGTCTGAAAGAGGTATATTGCTGAGTCAACCTAAGTATGCTTCAGACCTGTTATTCAAGTTTAAAATGGCTGAATGTAAGGCAGCCAAGTGCCCATTCCTTTCAGGCATAAAACTAGGTGAATTTGAAGACTCTCCATTGGTGGATTGCACACTCTACAGGCAGCTAGTCGGAAGTTTGTTGTATCTTACACATACAAGACCTGATTTGTCTTATGCTGTAAGTGCTGTAGCAAGGTATATGCAGCAGCCACATGAGATCCATTGGAAGGCAGCCAAAAGGATCCTTCATTATGTCCAAGGAACAAAGAGCTTTGGGGTACACTATGCAGCTGGTTCTTCACTTCAACTAGCTGGATTTTCTGATTCCGATTGGGCGGGAGATCCCATCGATAGAAAGTCCACTTCAGGTTTTGTGTTTATGTTTGCTGAAGGTCCCATTTGCTGGTCAAGTAAGAAACAGCATACAATTTCTCTTTCATCAGCAGAGGCCGAGTACAGGGCAGCAGTGAACGCAGCCACACAGTGTGTTGGGTTGCAAGGCATTCTTCGGGAGTTTGGTGTTGCTATTGATTCTCCAACCAATATTTGGGTGGATAATCAAAGTGCCATCAAGATATCTACTGATCCAGTACAGAGGCAAAGAACAAAGCACATTGAGATACACATGCATTACATTCGGGGCTTGGTGCATGACAGGGTGATTTCATTGCAGTATTGCCCATCCACCGAGCAAACTGCAGATATCTTCACCAAGTGCTTTACTGAGAAGACCTTCACTCAATTGAGAGCTTTGCTTGGAGTGAGTGATGGATGGTGATTGCTGCAATTTAATTGCAGGTTCAGCCCCATGTCCATTTTAGAGGGAAGTTTTTATCCCATGAGGTTTTACTTCTTTTCCTCGGTTCGTATGGACAAATAAAATTTCTGTTTGTAATGAGGTGACTTGAGCCTTTGTTGCCAAGGCCTCCCACTTATCTTTCATGAGTTGTACTAAGTTCTGGTTAAGGGGGGGTGTTAGAACTGTAATCCACACTTAGTACCATAATCCATAAATTTTTATTTCTCATGTGCTTAATTAAACCATAGTTTGGACTAGGTGACTACAGTTGGTCAAATACCCACTTTTGAGAGTGTTCACACCCACTTCCAACCAAACCAGTTCACCCAGGCTCCTGTTTTGTCCACAAGTGCGCCCTCATTAATTGCTGGTGCGCTCTCTCTCCTTGTTTTGGGGAATTTCAGTTGACCAAGGGCGCTAGGGTGGATTTTGCCCATTTTTGGCTAGATTTGGAGCATTTAATGCTCCCTTGGGCCCCCCAAACTCCTCTACTTGCTCACCCACGCCTTCCTTGAGCTCATTTATGACCCAGCATGCTTCAGCCACCTTCACACCAGAATTCGTGACTGTTTGGGGTGATTGGGATTGAGTTGGACCCACCTAGGGGGGATTGAGGCCAATTTGGCATTGTTGACTTGTACACTCATCTAGAGCCACCTAAGGCTCTCGAATTTCTCATGGATGTAATAAAAACCTGTTACTAACATTTTCACATGTTAGACAGTCAGTTAATCAAGAGATTCAGCATACATTGTGTGTAAAATTATCTCCTTTTTCAAGTTTTTCCACTGTTTTTGCAAATTAATTCGATTTTGTGAGGTTCTCCATAGCTCCTAGATCTTCTGTGATCAAAATACTCACAATTAATGTCAAAAGGGGAGAGAGATTTTGAGAAGGTTTCCATCAATGGCAAAGGGGGAGATTGACAAGCATAGTTGTCATTGATGACAACACATTAATGACAAAGGGGGAGATTGACAAGCATAGCTGTCATTGATGACAACACATTAATGACAAAGGTTGAATTGATGACATGGCACAAAAGACAAAGGACATGATGGTGATGGTGACATGAAGGACAAGGATGAAAAAGGATAATGACATGTAGAGTACACATGGTGACAAGCAAGCTAGCACAACGAAGGTTGATGAAAAGGCTCAAGCATTGATGACTTCAGAGGTTGATGACTTGATAAAGAAAGATGACAAAGAATGAACATGATGACATTGAAAAGAAATCATGACAAGCATGGATGATATGGCATGTGAGGACATGAAAAAACAAGCAAGTGGTTGAAGACATGGAAATGGACAAATGACAAGGCAATGACATGGAAAAAGACTTGACATGGAGGACAATGATGATGACATGGCTTGGAAAGCATTTGATCTCAAGAAGGAGCCATGCGGGAATTTCCTTGTGCCACTGCGGGCATTTTTATAATTGCTTGTGGGCATTTGTTAAAACTCCATGCGGGCATAATTCAGGCTTATGTGGGCATTTTCAAAGTGCCCATGCGGGCATCTTTAATGAAGGTTGCGGGCATAATGAGTGGAGCCTGCGGCCATTTAAAAGTACCTCCGCGGGCATAATTTAAAGGCAAATATGAACACCTGCGGGCATTTTTGGAAGGTATTGTGGGCATATTTTGGTGACCTTCTGCAAGCATTTTATGAAGGTCCCTATGGGAATCTTGATGGAGCTTGCAGGCATTGTTTGATGAACCATGAGGGCATATTAAGGATCCCTATGCGGGAATTTTATGGGAGCAAAAAGGGAAAGTGAAATGGCCCTTGGGGGCATAATCAAGAGGCCAATGCAGGCATTTGGAGCAAGTTGTTTTAAGCTTGATCATGTGGCAAGAAGACTATATATATATATATATATATATATATATATATATATTTGTTAAGTATAACATGGAAATGAAAAATATCATTTAATTTAATTGAATTATTAAATGATAAAATAAATTGAACTTGACATGTCGGCCTCCAAAATTTGTGGAAAACAAAAGGTATAAATAAAGGACAATTCTTAATGTTATTGTGTGGATTTGGAGGAATATTTTGGAGGTGGAGAGGAGCTCTGTTTTCGGGGGTCTGATATTTTTGGGGGCAGCAGCAGTTGGAGGAGCAGAAAGTGATAATGTGGACAGAATGATATGACTGTGGTCATGTTTGATATATTGGCAGCAGTAATGGGTGTTTGAAGAAAAGTGATATGCATTTTGATGTGTCTCTGAAGAAGGGAAAAGTGCAGCAAATAAAGATCAGTGAAGAAGATTGGAGCCCTGAGCTTCAACAAGGGATATTTATTTGGTGTGATGTGTATGGTTTAAGGAAATTCTGATATATCTTGTGTAATCTTTGTATTGTTGGGGTGTTGGTGCATCCCAGTCAGTTGCAACTGACAGAATTACCTTGTGGTTGGTGCCACCCTTGGGTTGTAGCCCATTCTGGAGATTGAAGTCTCCAATCAAAATATAAAAGTTTACAAAGCTTATATCTTGTGTCTCTTATAATGTGTCTATGGTGATTGATGAGATTATTTGTTTATAGTTCTTTATGAATGATAAACTTTAATTAAAGTTGAAGTGAAATTGTTCAATGATATATGTTTAAATTTAGAAGAGGTTGAAATCGGTATCAAGTGCTCTCTCACTGATTCACCGCCCCCCCCTCTCAGTGAGCCATTGTGTCCATCAATATTGATGATGCCACCATGATTGGTAGTCTGTGGTACTGGGAGAAGAACTTCCTCAGTGGGTAACTTGGTGGGTATGCCATAAGATGAGGAGGGTGATCCTCAATCCTCATCTGTTCTAGATGGACTTCTCGTTCTGTGCACAAAATGGGGCACTAGAATGAGTAATGCATCAATTGTACACATGATCTATATGGACGAGTGGCTTGGGCATGGTTAAGATTGTGCACCGGGATCAATGGTCAATTGGCACATTTAGGTATGACAGTGTTAGTTTTTTTGGGGATCATATGGGTATGATTCCCACATGATGAACACCCATGGGTTTGTACTGCTAGAAGCGGTGCCAACGGTGTTGGTTCGTCATACAGTGGTGCCCTCATCATTGATACTAATGTATTGACAATGTTGATGGAGGTCGTTTATGAATGCTCAGGTGAGGGTCTTTCGACCATGGGATGTGTGACATGGTCGCTAATGCGTCTCAAAATTGGGTGAGCTTGGGAAAATGATGTGTGTAATTCCAAAGCTAAGAACATATTGTGCACAAATGGTGGTGTGTAATGAATTGGTCTTCGTCTTAGTATTGGAGACAATTGGTGTGGTTTTGTGCCCCTTGCTAAGGTTTTAGGGTCATGGGTTACACTAACAGGGGCATTGAGAAAATTCTCGAGCTTTGGAAAGGTGGGGAATATGTTAGTGGCATGCCTATGTTTCCCGCATAGGTCACAAGGTGTGATGACACGAGGTGCGGGTGTAGTATTTAGTACTATAGGGGATTTCAACTTGGCTGATTTATGAACCCAATGTTAGGATTAGTGATAACTGATGGTGGTTGAGTCATAGGTGGTATTATTTTCGTAGGGGTTTAAGGTGGTGCACCTATGATTTCCACCAAGTTAAACTCATAATGGGATAATGGCTTGGAATCCATCGCTAGATAAGGTGGTGCAAGGTACAACATAGGTATTCCCAAAGTGATCCCTGGCAATGTGAGCTAAGACATTATTAGAATTCCTTTCACTCTTGTGGGGGGATACAAGAAAGGGATTTGGAAAATAGGTGGCAATGATGGGTTCAAGTTCTGGTTGATGCCTCGACCAGCGGGGGGTACTGATGCTGATGTTGAGGGGGCTTGCGACTTATATTCGGAGGTGAAGATAGTGCACATGAGACTGTTTATAGATGCATGGAATTTAGGTGGAGGACCTGAGTATTCCCCCAGCAAGTTGAAATATTTGCAAATTCTCATACCAATATCAACATACTGGGGGGAATTGGCTGATCCTATGGTGGGTAGGACATTATTTGGGTGTTGGTGTGTGGGTCATAGTAGTTGAGTTGGTCGAGGTGATGATATTCCCATTATGAGGGAACATCATGATGTGAAAAACCAATGAGGCTACCACCTTCATGGTGTACATATATCTACATCCCGACAAAATGTTGTATTCGATCTTCGCATCAACCACCTCAATATCCAAAAATAACACTTCCCCCCTAGCTCAATCGGGACATTTTGGTAGAAACCAAAATATTTTGATGGCCTCCCATCATAAGCACAAAGAGCGATAGATGAGGGTGCCAATTCTAGTAAACCCAAATGTTTCCAGTCTTGGGAGGACATCACACAATTCGACGCTCCTTCATTGACGATGAATTATAATGTTATTGATTGTGACAAGGATCTAAAAAGTGACTGCAGAGGGTAGTTGTGGTTCACCTTTTTCGAGATCGAAGGTCATAAGATGTGAATCAAAAGGATTGACGACGCCTAATGCACTGAATAATTCCTTCTTTTGGGAAGGGAAAGACTAAAGAACTTCTAATGTCGACATGAGGGCAAGTGATTGAGCCAAACCATTAATGATATTTTAGTTGCGGGAATCTTTCATGTGAGGGTTATGGGTAGTCTGTCTAAGAGGTGATTTTGGGACCTGTTATCACACAACTTGTAGTTTCCCCTAGAGATATCCCATCCGGGACGGTAGAGGAGACAGGCAACTAAAGAGGTGACCCAAGAGATGCCACGGTTCCCAATGCAATGCGGGAGTCACGTCAACCGAGGCACTCTTCGCTTTAGGTCAAGGTATAACTAGACCAAGGGGGAGACCCTATACCCCAATCACAGTTGATTGGACCTAAACAAAGGTTTCTAAGGGTAGGTAAATGATGAGTTACGGAAACCAATGCAAGGCTAAGTGGACCTAAAGGTTAAGGTATGGTTGAAGGTGGTGTGATGGATAATAAGTGTTTCAACCTATGAATGGTTTAGGCCACATGATGGGGTATGATTACTAGGTATAGTACCAATGTGTTTGCACAAATGGGTCTAGTTTCTTGGGAAGTGTGAAATGGTTCTAGATGGACCCACAAGGTGAAGTTAGGTGTGAGGGTGGTACTATAGGTTAGATCTAGGATAAATTTATAAGTTGGAGTTGGTTCTAGGATTACCCATGTGCTAGATCTAGGGTTGGACACTAATCCCAAGAAGTGCGCCTTGCTTGGAGAAGGACTAGTGCCTTGTTTAGTGGGCTAATGGAGTCAAGAAAGATGTCAAAGTGTAGATCGGGACACCTAGAAGCCAAGTCAAGTGAAATGGATGTGATCCAATGGTTAGGTCTTACTAGATCTAGGTTTTTAAGTGATGACCAAAAGTGGACCACAATTCCTTAAAACAAGGAATGCAATCCCCAAGGTAGATCGGGGCAAAAGGATAGTCTAGACCTAGGTTTCAAGGCATGGGCATTCCAAATCTACGAAAATCTCCAACACCCACTTCCTAGAAGTGGTCCAAATCAAAACTCCCAAGGGGTGCGACTTTCTCAAGGAGAGGCAAAAAGTGGGTTTGGTGGACCATGCCAAGTCCAATGGCCACCAAAGTGTAGATCCGGGGTGCTAGTACCCCGATCTATGTTCCTTCAAAGTTTCAAATGAATCCAATGGGTAGATCTTGGTAGATCTAGGTTTTAAGGTGCCAAGAAGGTCAAAGGGGGGTTTCAACCCCTCAAAACATGGAGAGATGTCCACAAGGTAGTTTTCACCAAAGTAAGGATATGGGTATGTGTTATCAAGTGTCTAGTTGTCAAATCAAGCGGGATCTCACATACCCATGTGCTAGATCTAGCCCAACAAGCCTCTCTCAAGGAAGTGCGCTTTAGGTCAAGAAGAGCTTTTTGTCTTAGAAAATGGGTCAATTCTTAGCCAATCACCACCAAATTATAGATCCAACTAGGGGTGGATGCTATAGAGGTGGGTTTTCAATATCTTTTCAAATTGAGGGCTAGATCTAAGTAGATCTAAGAAATACCAAAAACAAGGGTTTTAATTTGATTAGGGTTTTTGTGATCTAGAAATTATGGAAGATTCAAGGAAGAGAAGATCATACCTCTTGGGACATACCTGGATGAAGAGATGAATGCTAGTTGAGACGAGGATTACTTTGCCAAAGATCAAATGGAGAATTGTTGAAGCCCTCTTGCCAAATCGATTTTTCCAAGCCACATGTGATTCCTTCTAACCTGTCAAGCCAAGGAGCAAAGCATCAATTAGTTTAACAAATTGAAGGTAGATGCAAGCAAGAGAGAGAAAAACATAGAATAGTTGACACAAAGGCAAAACCACTCCCTGTCAAACCCAAAACGACTTCTTCCAAGCTTGAAGGGCAAGCCTCCCCACCAATTCGCACTTGTCAAAGTCGCCCTCTCAACCTGCAAATAAAGTATGGCAAATACGCAAGATAGCTACAATAGATCCTCCAGTGCAATGGACAATAGCATTTACAATCGAAACAACCAACATCCACTCCAATCCAAGCATGTACTCCAAAAGATAGAAATTTTATTCCAAGAGCCAAGAGCCAAAAATCTCTAGATGAATTTTACAATGAGAGGCTCCCTCCTTAAATAGGATGGGGAGAGAGTACAATCATAACCACTTTTTACATGAGTGGCTAAGATTAAAAGATCTCAAGATCTAATCAATGGCTAACAATAAATCATAACCATATATCACATGGATCACCCATATAATGATAGCGCCCCCACTAAAAAGGTACAATAAGGGGTGACGTCATCCACAAGAGAAAATATAAGCATCAAAATCCACCTCATGGTGACTAGGACATAACAATATAAGCTCATGGTGGGGCTAGGAGGTTTTAATCCTTACTAGCTCATCCCCAAGGCACAATAAAAATAATAAAATATGTCCAATATAATAAAAATGACCAAAACTGTCCTCAGAATCCATGACAGTCAAGCAGTAAATGTCCTCCTGTGATCAATCCGGGCATACCCACATGGTGAAAACTGGATGGAAGATAGTGATGCCACCCTGGAAGACCTCTGTGAAAACCAAATGCCAAAACCTTGCCTCAATTGCCCAAATCGATTTCCTCAGTGACCACTTTATCCCATTTTTTAACTGCCTCGGGAACTGTGAAAGTGCCAAAACTGCCCCCTAGGGTGCTAGCGCTGTCCATCTGAGCCCACCAGGCTCTCCGGGAGGGGGGATAAATGGTAATAACAAGTGGCTGGACCACCCCCTCCATCATCAGCGCCCTAGGTGAACTGGCCTCTCGGGGCCCCTGCTGCTCAGGCTGGGAAATCAGCCCCAAATCTGGTCAACAAGTGTAAAACTGCATCAATCACTGTCAGAAGTGCCCGGAACTGAAAGATAAGTGTCTCAATGGATCCAGAAGACCCAAATCCACTAGGAATGAGTACTCATACATCATGGGTTTCCCTAATGGGCCAGCTGTAGGGTCCACCATATATGGACAATGTATAATCTGCTGATCTGAAATAATAATAAACCTGCTGAACTGGATCAAACATCATCTGCATCATATGTCCATCATATGATATCATCATCAAACATGTGGGACCATAAATCATCATCAATAATCATCCATACATGGCCCACATCATCACGAATCCCAAGAATATAATATCAAGGATAAATCACATCAGTAGACTAAGACAATGTTTCTTTAATCATTCCCACAGCTAAGCTCAAAGTATAAATTCCATTCAGTGGCATTAATCAAGTTAACATATTCCGTGGTTATATAAAATTACTTGCACAATAGTTCAAATGACAAACTCACCCATTGGACATGGTCAAACTGCTAGTGAAGGATGAAGGCTAGGAGCAAGGTTGGGCCAAGGGTTTGACTTGTCTAACTTAACTCAAAAATACTTTGGACTGGGAAAAAGGGGGAAGCTACAAACTCTGTGCTGGACAAAAGAACACGGGGAATGGCTGTGCCTCACAAATGGATAAGTTGTTTAGAGAGTGCTT
This sequence comes from Larix kaempferi, assembly GCA_027924585.1. Lineage (NCBI taxonomy): Eukaryota > Viridiplantae > Streptophyta > Pinopsida > Pinales > Pinaceae > Larix > Larix kaempferi. Next base: position 3,934,970 of record BSBM01000254.1, read on the forward strand.
ATTCAACTTAGGCATCATGTCTACATCAAGTTGATCCAGGTTCATTAGGATCATTCAATTTTATTTCCATGGCCTTTTTGGCCTACATAACCCTTCGGATTTCAGATGTGCTGAGAAGCACAACTAGTTGCAGCTTGCATCCAGGGCATGTTTTTCACATATTTATAAGGTCAGCAATTGTTTAGATATAACTTTTAAGAACCATTGCTTTTTGGACCTTTCTTATACTCTTCGAGGAGTATTTTTAGCTTTTCATTGCTCTTGCCCTTTTTTGTTTCCATGGGCGAATTTTTAGTTTCCATAGGTAGAACATGAGCTTTTAGTTTTAGCCAACAACATCTCAAGTGACTAGGGGGAGTTCGAGCCAATGCCAAACATCGGGACAACCGACCAGAATGATTTAGGCCTACAATCCAACTCACCAAAGGCAAGTTCTGTCACCAACTCAGAGCCGAGACACTGAATAAACAGGGATGCGGTCCAAACACAGAGGTAGAAAAATGGGGAAGTCCTCGGTATCAGAAAGTCAAATGAGACAAGTCAGGGTTTAAAGTCAAACAGGAAGGTCATGTATGGATGGAGACAAGTGAATATGGAGCCTACACTAGCAGACAACCAGTGTCGGGAAATACCATGTCTATGTAAAGTGAAATACCAGTAAGTTTTGTTAAATGACCTAAAAGTGCAAGCAATTGTCCATTTTATGATTTACCGTTCATTTTAAATAGTTTGCCACATCAGGAATAATATACCAAGCACATGCCATGATCATGACTAAATCAACAAGATAATAATCCGCAGTCAGTGAGAACATATCCATAACATCATCATGCATCATCTGAAACACTGCTGAAATACATCTCTAGGCACTGAACTGAAACTGTAAATGGGATAAGTGGTCACATCAGTCATCAAATCTGAACTCTCAAGGCTCAGCCTTGACACAAGGTCATAAAATCTGAATAATGTACTGCTCTGATCATGAGTGATCCAAAATATATAGCCATGCTCTGGAATAAAGGAAGCTCTGGAATGTGCAGATATCTGCTGTACAAGAATAGTAGCCCTGCTACTATGGTGTGATAACATCTGGATCCAGCTGGGACAAGTGCTCTAAGGGAGAGAGCGCTTGAGAACCTCAGAATCTCTGGTCTCGAACTGCTCTGCATCAATCTTCAATCCAGCACTGCACCATCCTTGCTTTCAGCTTTTATCTTGCACCTGTTCCTGCTCTCACAAAAACTAGAATACCATCATGGAGCATGTATGGGATAAAAATAAAATAAAACTGAACTGAAATTTAATCTAAAGCATGAACTGAAAATGCGTCAAAATATAAATATAAACTAACATGGCATATATTATTATCTTTTATCATTTTTATTTACTGTGCAGGAGGACAAGAGTACTTCTTTAATCAGGCAATCTCAACTTGCACAGGCAGCCAACAATATAAATACTAACTATAATTTCTTAAATGTATGCAGGAGAAGAGACAAGCTTAGGAAGGAGCAAGACTCAACTCAGGCAGAAACAAGAAAAAGAAAAATCACACAAATCCTACTGCTCAAGTGAGCTTATTCAATACCTACCTACCCTACTCTAACCAGTGAGCACAAATGTTAGGTAAAATCATAAATCCAGTGCAACCATTCATCAAATAAATTAATGATTCTTCTTTGATTTTTGTTGATGAAACAAGTCAAGATTGGATTAAAAATTATTGAAATTGAGAGCACAATCTTCTTGACTTGTTCAGAAATTGAAGAAGGATTTGAGTGGTGCAACATGAAATAATGCAGAGGAGACGACTGACTAGTGAAGCCATCCTCCATCCAAAAACTGATAGGATCATAAAATTTATGCAAGTTATTGTTTAAAATGGATGGAGGAAAAATACAAGGCATATGATTTAATAAACTACTTTCCTCATTCACTTCACTTGCATATTTAATTCGTTTCCCCTTGGGATTGATGATCAAATAAAAACCAAGTGGGGACAAATCAGGGCTTAAAAGACGAAAAATCAAAACTAGGCCCATTTGATGCTCAAAAATGGAGAAAAGATGAAATTGATGTTTAAACACCTTTTCTAGCCACCAAGAATGATTGATAATTTGACAACAAGCATTATTGTTCCAAGGTGACTGAAAAGGGAAATGAAGTGCTTTTTCTCCAAACATGTAATCATACATATACTTCCTATTGAAAAATTCCAAGGCAAAAAAATGACTAGAGCACCAACCCAAAGATGATTGAAAGAGTTGGGAAGGGAGGGTGTTGGTTAAAATTATTGATATTTAATTCACCTCAATTTAATTTATCAACCGGGGAATCGTAGACTTCGAGCTGCTACACTATATGTGCAAATAAGCTAACCCTAATGCTCGAGAAACCCTAATCTACTGCTAACAACAATGAGACTAACCCTAAAGGACCAATGCTAGAGACCACTAACTCTGCACTAAAGAAAATGAAAACTAATTTACTAATTCCTACTGTTGAACTCAAAAATAACCTAACCAGGGATTTTCAAATTGTAATTTTATAATTTTAAAACAACCTGCTAGCAATTTAAAAACAATAAATGGTACCTACAGCAATCTAGGCTATTGTAATCACAATCCATAAAAATAGTCAATCTGTCATCAACCAAATGTGTATGCTTCGTCGACCTTGTTTCCTAGCTGAACTTCAAATCAAATGTGTAAATTCACACAAATATCTCCAAATCTGAACTAGTCCTATGCCTTTTAGCTTTGAGTTATTAATGCATACAGTCTATCAAAGGAGAATTCAACTGTTGGTGAAGTTCCATCATACTCTATTTATAATTAGTGCATATAAGTACTCATGAAGAAACACCAAAACTATCCAAACTTCTGCTCATCAAATAAAGATTAGAACTGTGTAATCGAAAGTCACTGTGTTTGGTTTAAATTATGAAACTGATTCAAATGAACAGGGTTACAACCAAGGACTCCTTCTCAAAACTCATTCAGATACAAATGCAATCCTTTATCTAAAAAGCGGTAAACCCTAAATACTCTATGATCACGATCTTCAAACCCTAATTCGACAATAAGAGAACAGGCTGTCTATAAGCTATTCTTGTGCTGCAACATAAAGGTTTTAGTATCGAAAGTTAAACTTGTAATTCATGTATCAATGCCACACACTGGAGACTAGAGAAAAGATTTAAATCCAAACCAATTCTGAATTCAATTGTACAGTCAAGTTCAAACCATTCCTGTAGCTATGGAAATATAACACTCAATCCATTCATAATCTTTCACAAAACACTCAATCTAAAAACACTCAATCCATTCGTAGTCCTTCATCAAATTGAGTCTACCATACTCTATATCAGATCATGCAATTATATATACCCTAGGTTTAAAATAACAATTCACCAAAAACAAATGGAATCTTACATTCAAACTGTTAACAAATTCAATCTATTACCATAAACTGTACTCGCAGTCACATTTTCTATTGCAAACCAGTAATGAGCAAATAAGTTATATTCTGAAAAGGAATGTGAAATGAGAAAACGCCAATCTACTATTGCAAACCACACACACTAATGGAATATCACAGTCTGGTGTTGAAGGTGGGCCCTGCCCTCAACGCCTCACACACTGAAATCACAAGTTTGCTGAAAACACACGCTGTATCATATTCAGAAAAATGGAGTTTGTACAAATTCCTCCCACTTAGGGTTTCCATGGCTACTTTTATACTAGATTATACAGAGTAAAATCGTCCTGAAGACAAGGATCGATAGGAATAACAATACTCAAAATATATTAACCATTCTGAGCCAAAAATGGCATCTCAGATCCAGGATATACACATATCATTTAAGAGAAGATAATAACACCAAAGATCGTGCCTGAAATAACAGTGAAGCAATCTTCAAAAGCATCTTAAAGATGATGTGGATCCAATAAAAACGCCCTGATGGTAGATCGAATCCCCAAATCTCCTCATTTGAACGCTGGCCAAATAACAAAACGAACCCTGTGTAGAAGAGAAACCCACATCATTATTAGCATAGGGTTTAATGAAACCTAAAAACCCAAAACATATGCATAAAAATAAGAAAATACAACAATCAAATAATTAAAATTACTTACCATGGCTTTTAGCAATATTGACCTTCAAAAGACACATAAAACTGATTATTATTGGACCCATTAAGACTTTAAATACTAGGAAATAGTACATCGAATGGACAAAATAGAGGACCAACATCTCCCCCAGACTGAAGGTCTTGCATGTCCCAATGCAAGGAAATTTGTGATAGGCAAAATTTAAATCTTCAAAATGAATTGTCAATCCTTGGACCCAACTCCAGAAACTGAAGCTGAGGTATTAAACAGGACTTGCACCTGAGGAGGAGAGGGAGCAGAATGTTGCTGTATGCTAGCTAACTGCTCAAACTGTTTGTCCTTTTTCTTTAACTGTCTTCGAAGGCTATGATTTGTCCCTTTAACTTCATCAACCAAGGTTTGCAGGGACACTATTCTAGCTTTCAAAATGGCATTTTCTTGTTTAACAACCCGATCCAACCTCTCATATTCTTGCAGCTTCTTTTTCAATTTGATATTCTTTTGTCTAAAATAGTCAATCCCCTGCGCTGAAGCTTCTGAACCAGACCTGGAAAATGATGCCCTGACAGATTTTAAACTTGATTTGGAAGAGGATACCTTGACAGACTTCAAACTTGACTTTGAAGGTGATCCTTTGATAGATTTCAGACTTGATTTGGAAGGAGATACTGGTAACAAGGGTTCACTGACAGGATTCAGTGATGCAGAACAATGAGGGGAATCAGGAGAATCGGAGTCAGCATGGGTAGAGGAAGCATCGGATGATGACAACTCGACTTGGACAGGTTCTTTACCCTTAGACCCCTTCCTCCCCTCTTTAGCGGCCATACTGCGAGTAAACCGTCTATTTGGCTCCTTATCTCCCCCAGACTGAGAGTTAACACACTGCCTTTTAGGAATTGGGGACTTCTTAGCATACAATGGAGCAGTTTTCTTGGAGCTATTAACAGCAGGTTCCTGAGGAAAAGCATCTTGAGGAACTGAATTGTTTGTGGAGGAAGCTTTTTCCACTAAATCAGGGATACCAGGCTCCCCTGCTTCATTCCTCACGGGTGACTGAAGATGAGGGTTAGAGAGTTCATATACAAAATGTTCCCAACCCCGACCCTGCTTCTTTAACTCAGCTAAAACGATCATTTTAATAAGCCCATGATGATAAAGACTATGGGTTGGATGCTCTAAATTCTTCCTCACCTGCGAAGCCATCTTACTCAAACTTTTCCAAAAATAAAATGGGAAATTTAGAAGCTTACCAAACTCGAAATGAGCTAGCAGTCGAAAATGGCAGGCTTTGTAGGTGGAGAATCGACCTTCACAGGTAATTAGCTTGGTGATGATCATCAAAGAATTATAGAATTCTTCTCTGACCCACAGCTTGGAGAAACCCTTCTCACCTTTCACAGCCAAATATTCTGGTTTAAAAACGCAGTCATAATCTTTTCGTGGCAGCCGACAATTCTTAAACCATCTATCACCGGTGCGTGGAAGTCCCGTGGCAACTGAAATGGACTCCTCTGTCACTGCAAACTCTAGAGCCCCCACTCTAGCGGTATGCCCGTCGAAACTCAGGGCGAATTGGAGAGAGACTGCGTCATCGTGGCCCTGTAAATTAGTTAAAAATGTATTCCATCCTGCCCGAATAAACATATCCTTGCATGCAACGAACTCCGGAATGGCTAATATCTGCTCATACGCAGAGGGTTCATGCCGGTTGAGCATGGTGGAGCCACGAGGGTAGCGAATTGACAGGGAATTAGCAAAGGATTCGGACAGGTAATTCGCAGGTAACGACAATGGGAGGATAGCGACTGTATAAAACCCGAATGATCCTGGTAAAAATGGTAGGAAGTGAGGGTAATGGAGACAGCATCGTGATAAGAAAACAAATCATTGCAAGTGGTGGCACATACTGCCCACTTCGCAGGGAATGATAACCGTGGTATAACACGTTTTTAACTGAACTCAGTCTCTTAACACGTCAGAACCCAAATTATAATAGAACAAGGTTATGATTAATTTATCAAAGGTTGCCAATAATAGAAAATGAAATATTACCAAAAGTTTTTAAAGGAATTCATAACCATCGGATTTCATATAATGGCAAAAAAAATATTAATTATAATCCTTATTACTAATTAAGGTTTAGCCAATCGTACAACTTTCCTTACCTCTATCCACGTCCATTAGCATATACATGCCAATTCCCCAATATAACTTCCGGCACTCAATCCGACACTCAATCCGGCACTTTGACAAACACAGCAGTGCTTTTTAGGCTGATAACTATGTACAGCAATTGACCAAGATAAAGGTAAGTATCAGCATCTGGAGCAGCTGTTAGGTTATGAATAATGATGTAAAACCATGAATCTCCCAAATAGACATCACTTCAAATGAGTTCATAAGCAGATAGCCTGAATTAAGAGATTCGTTGGACCCCAACAGTTTTATGGCCTGATTTCCTTATTGCAGAGTTGCTGCTCTATCTAACCATACAGGAACTCAATCATGCTATGAAGCCATCTTTTATTGAAAATACAATATAACAATCAAAAATTCAAATTCCAACCACTCACTCATAACTCAATAATTAGAAATGCAAATTTCATCAATCACTCATACTTTAATCAAAAATTCAAACTCAAACAATCACTCATAAATAATCAGAAATGCAAGCTTCATCAATCACTCATAGTTTAAACAATCAAAAATTCAAACGCAAACAATCACAATTCAGATTTCATCAATCAAAAATTCAGTCCTCACCCTTGTTATCCATACAGAACTTTTCCACCAGGACATATGCCACAGGATAAGAAAATAATCAATCAGAAGCTAATGGAGTACTGGTCCACTTTGACTCAGCTTCACACAGGATAATTTGAGTAGTGGAACAAATAGTACTACAGTTCTCAGCTATGTTTTAGGCATCAAAATAAACCTTTTTTAGAATCAGGTAACCCAAAGTACCAAAAACAGTTGGAGATGATTATCAACTGGCTATCATTTTATTTTTAATGAATTAATAATTTTTAATTAACCATCCTCATGGCTTCTCTTTTACCTTCACATAGGTACGTTGTTCATATAGACAAGTATAGATGAGGCTGTTAAAGAAGATATCAAAGTCAGAACCCACTGCCAGCAAGCCTGGTCAGTACTCCGGTGGGGTAACTATAACATCTTAAGAAGCTTCTTCCCCAGGCAGATGCCCCATTGCCAACAGGCCTGTTCAGAACCCTGATGGGTTTGCCTGTTCATACCACAGGTCGGTACCCGCTGCCAGCAGACCTGTTCAGTATCCCGGCGGGTTAACCTCTTACACCCTTTTTCTATCAGAGGCTCTTGTCCCAATTTCATCTTAAAGATAAAATTTATGATTTGCTTCAGCATAGATGAGTGGGGGAGCTGCTCTGAAAACCATCTAGGAGTGGGATGGTACCAACATTGGAAGAGTATTCTTTGTATATGCCTGTAAAGATTTGCCCATATGAACAACTAACCTTCGTAACTGTAGAAAGTGAAAGTCATAAAGTGGCTAAAGACATTATATATATATATGTGTTTAATCTTATAACAGCCAAGAGATAATAACCCCCAAACTGCCCGATCTTGAATACCTTTTAATCCTGATGCCTATCTTAAGAATAACTGCATGCCCATAGCTGTAACTAACATCAATTCCCACTCTTTATCTAGTGTGAAACCAAATCAAATGGTCCTCGCAGCCCATAGGTTCATAAGCAGAAACATTTGGGAAGCTTAAAGCATTAATGTAGGCAATGCCTGGTGGGCAAGTACTCTTATGAATAGCCAAAACAATAATAAAAAATCTGACACATAAATGCAGACATTCCCATAATTCAATGAAACTCAGACATTGACCCAAATTTACAAAGTCTTTTAAAAAAATGTCTTGTAAAAATAATCAGGATGCTGAAAATAGGATAGTGATAAACTCCTCCCTTAGGTTTCAAAGATATTCTGAGTCTTACTGAAAAGAATATCTGCACCTCTTCAAAAAGAGCAAAAAAAAACAAATCCCTGTACATATGTACAAAAACAATTCCACTGAAGATTACTGAGAAAGAGTAGGAGATGAAGAAGTCTTTTCCTCACCTACCAGTTCTAGTTCAGACTGCTGACTCATGTTATGGATGAACTCTTGCTTAGAGAGAGGTTTATGATATACTTTTAACCGATGTCCATTCACTATAAAGGCAGTTTGTTCTTCATCTATTGTTTTTATTTTGACAGAACCATTATCAAAAACAGTCACAATTTCGTATGGCCCCATCCATCTAGTGGTAAGCTTACCTTTGAAGTGTTTGAATCGTGAGTCAAATAACAGAGCCCAATCACCTTCTACAAAAGTCTTCTTCTTCAAAAATTTATCATGCCACTTAGTCCGCTGATTCTGTATCAACACAGTTTGTTGGACAGCATCTTGTCTAATTTCATCAAGTTCATTTAATTGCATCAGCCTCTGCTCCTGGGCTTCATCTAAATTCAGGCTCAGTTGTGCAGCAGTACGAAAAGTTTTCACCTGAAATTCTATAGGCAGCAGGACTTGTTTACCATAAACAAGTTGATATGGGGTATACCCTGTGGTATTTCTCCAGGTAGTTCTGTAAGCCCACAATGCCTCGGGTAGCCTGTCTGCCCAGTCCTTATGATGTAGCTGCACAGTCTTAGTTAAAATGGATTCTAGCACTTTATTGGTTGATTCCACCTGACCATTTGCTTGGGGATGGTAAGGAGAAGATTTATAGTGCTTAATTCCATATTGTTCTGTAAGTGCTTTCATTGATTTAGAGACAAACTGTGCTCCATTGTCAGTCACAATTTCACGAGGAATACCAAAACGAGTAAAAATCTCTTCGTAAATAAATTCTATGACTGATTTCTCAGTGGCCCTCAATAGAGCTTTTGCCTCAACCCACTTAGTTACATAATCAGTGCAAACTAAAATATACCTCTTTTTCCTTGACATTGGTGAAATTGGTCCAACAAAGTCCAATCCCCATTTTTCAAAGGGTTCAATTTGTACCTGGGCTTGTAAAGGCATTTGATCAGCAGCAGTGGGTCTCCCCATTCTTTGACAGCTGTCACAGCCCTGTACATACTTCTCAGCATCTTTAAAAAGGGTAGGCCAATAATACCCTTGATGTAACACCTTATATGCTGTCCGCTTGTCTGAAAAATGGCCTCCATAGGGCCCATCATGACAGGCTTGGAGGATGTCACACATCTCATCCTCCCTCACACACCTCCTGATAATCAGATCTGGACCGGTTCGAAAGAGATCATTACCTACCCATGAATAATTAGCACTTTGCTGTATGATTCTTCGTTTTTCATAAGATGACAAATGAGCAGGTAATTTCCCTGTAACCAAATAGTTGGCTACATCTGCAAACCAGGGTGTTTTAATAGAGACAGCAAACAAGTGTTCGTCAGGAAATGTATCATCGACAGGAACATTATTATCAGCATGAGTCAATCTGGAGAGGAAATCTGCAACCAGATTTTCCTTCCCTGGTTTGTAAACTATGGTAATGTTAAATTCCTGTAGCAAAAGTAACCATCTAGTAATTCTGCCACTAGTGATTGGCTTATTCATTAAAAATTTAATAGCAGAATGATCGGTATGAACAAATACCTCGTAACCTGTAATATAATGCCGGAATTTATTGATGGCATGAACTACTGCTAGAAACTCTTTCTCAGTCACTGTATAGTTCAGTTCTGCAGGTGTTAAATTTTTACTGATGAAATAAATAGCATACGAGGACTGATTTTCTTTCTGTCCGAGCACTCCCCCCAATGCAGTGTCTGAAGCATCAGTTTGTATATGGAAGGGCAAAGACCAATTTGGCCCCCGCAGAACTGGTGTTGAAGACAATTCTGACTTTAATGTGTCAAAGGCTTTCTGACAGTGTTGATCCCAATCAAAACCACTGTCTTTGACCAATAATTTGAACAGTGGGGCTGCTATCTTTGTAAAATTAGCAATAAACCTACGATAGTACCCTGCGTGTCCCAGAAAGCTTCTGACTTCTTTTTGTGTAGTTGGTGAAGACAGACTAGTAATGATTTCAATTTTTGCTGGGTCAACCTTAATTCCTTCTGATGAAACATGGTGCCCTAAAACAATACCCTCAGTTAACATCATCTTACACTTTTCATGGCTTAAAGCAAGATTTGTTTCTTGGCACCTAATTAGAACTTTCTCCAAATTATCCAAGGCTTCCTTGAAATCATTACCATAGACTGTAAAATCATCCATATATATTTCCACACAGTCATGGACCAAATCAGCCAAAATACCTAACACTGCCCTCTGGAAAGTGGCAGGAGCGTTACACAGTCCAAATGGAAGCACCTTGTAAGCATAAGTTCCCCATGGGCAGGTAAAAGTGGTTTTTTCTTGATCCTCTGGGGCTATTCTTATCTGGTTATATCCGCTGTATCCATCCAAAAAAGAAAAATATTTCTTTCCAGACAATGTATCTAAAACCTGGTCTATGAAAGGAAGAGGGAAGTAATCTCTGAGAGTTGCTTTATTTAATTCACGAAAATCAACACATATTCTCCACTTACCTCCCTTCTTTGGAACAATCACCAACGGAGATACCCATTTGCTATCAGAAATGGGATAGATGAAATCTACATCCAACAATTTTTGTAATTCTTCCTTCACAATGTCTTTAAGCGCAGGATTCATTCTTCTCTGTGGCTGCCTTACTGGTCTTATATTTTCCTGCGTATAAATGTGATGCATGCATGTGTCAGGGTGAATGCCTTTCATGTCTGTATAAACCCAAGCAAATGCCCCAGACTGTGCTTTGAGTAAATCAACTACCTGATTTTGCTGGCTTTGAGACAGATTCCCATTGATAAACAAAGATCTTCCTGGACTAATCTCCATTGGTATAGTTGCAGCTTCAACCTTCTCATCTATAAATAAAACTACTGATGATGAGGTGGCTGAGGGGTAATAGTGTTCCTGAAAATCTTCTGTGAAAACATTGTCTAAGTCAGAGAAGGACTGAGGGTACTCAATACTAGTGGTGGCTGAAATAAATTGATCTAGGATATCATCCTCAGTCTGGTGTTCCAGCCCCCTAGTTTGACTGATGGACAGTAAGGGTTGTCCCACATCCTCATCCCCATAAGGATTCTCTAACCATAACATGTTTTCCGATACAGGCTGGGCTGGAGGATAAATGATTAGGTTTTGTAGAGAAGTGCCATTTGATATAGTTAAAATACCTTCTCTGCATCCTATAAAGGCATTAGCAGTGGCTAACCAAGGCCTGCCTAATATAACAGGATGCTCCCCCATTGGGTGTTTGGTTTGGAGTACCAGAAAATCCACTGGATACTCCCAAGAAGCTACTGTGACAGTAATGTCATCTAAGGCCCCCACAGGTTTGACTGTGCTCCTATCAGCCAACTCCAAAATAGTAGGAGTAGATCTGAGGAGATTATGCAACTGAAGTCTCTGCATGGTGGTCATAGACATGACATTAATGGCAGCCCCTAGGTCAACCAGAGTGTTTCCTATTGGAACCTCATTGATGTAAATTGTCACCACTGGATTCCCAGGATTTGAAAATTTTGGGGGTAAGGGACAGTCCGAAATATAATTAGACAGCTGGCCTAAAACATTTATCTTGGGTGGGTCTTTCTGTTTCCGGCCAGGTTTCTTTAAACACAGTTCCCTTACCAATTTTGCATAAATAGGGACATCTCTAATAGCCTGAAGTAATGGAATTTTGATGCAAACATTTCTCAACTCACTTTCCAAATCAAACTGTGGACGCATCACAGGCTTCTCTATTAATAACCTCTCTGGGTAAGGGGGGTTGTTATTTACCTGTGGATGAGCTGGTGGTTGGAAATGAGTTCCCAGTGCTTGGGTATTTTCTGAGGCAATCTGCACTTCTTCTTCTTCTGAAATCTCTTTTTCATCACTTTCTTCTCCAGTCTCTTCATGAATAATCACTGCTGGAGGAGTTTTATTCAATGTTTTCCCAGACCTTAATTGTATTTCCTGTAAAGGAGCTGAATGAATTACATAAGTTGGAGCCATTTGAATTTCAGCATTATTAAGAGGCTGGGGAGGTCGATTATTAGGGTTTGGAATAGGTTGGGCTGGCAACAACGTGGGTCGAGGTGGATTTGGATTTTGATATTGTTGTGGAACTGGGGGTATAGGAGGAAGGGCAGGTGGTGTAAAGCCTGGTAGTAACTGCTGAATATTTGGTGGCATTGGACAGTAACTAGGAGGGGTGGTTGATTGTGTTCCTCCATAGGGTTGTCCTTGTGGTCCTCCATATGACTGTCCCCGCCAGCCTTGCTGCCAAGGCTGGGTCTGAGTAGGTTGAGAGGGCCAATTCTGCCACATTTGTGGACTCCATGGCTGCTGAGATTGCTGCATGGGATAATAATATGCAGGGTTCTGGAAAACAGGCTCTGGGTACATGTTTTGAGGTCTAGGCTGCCAAGGCCTCCTTGATGCATCGGTAGGTTCAGCATTAAGCTTGTAAAAAGCTTGCAGCTCTGGTAAAGAAGGGCAATTGTCAGTTGGGTGTTGAGCAGAGCAAAGAGCACAGACTGAAATAATATTTAGAGGGCATTCTTTCAAAGGGTGTCTTTTTCTGCATTTGGGGCAGAATATGTGTAATGCTGCTATGTCCTCCTCCTCTTGCCGTTTCTTTGTTTTCAAAGCATCAAATTGGGAGCTTAAGGTGCCTAAAATGTCAGTTTTGAAATTTTCTAACAAGTTTCCCAACTCAACTCTTGTGACCCCACTAGTCCCTGCTGTTCTAGAAATACGGGAAGGACCTTCCCTTGTGCTTTTTCCTGCCTTGGCTCTACTCCTCGAATACTTTCTGCATAGTTCAGTAATCTCTTCAAAGGATTTATGAGATACATCACCTGATGCCATCAAGTTGAGGATTTCCACATATTCATCCAGGATCCCTTTTAGAAAAAGGGTTCTGACGGCATCCTCCTGTAAGGTATTATATTTAGACTTCTGTAATACAAAGCAGAATCGTTCTAGGAAGTCCTCCAGACTCTCTTCTTCATGCTGTTGCATTTTAAAGATATCGTTTTGGGAGTCTCGGGGCCCACAGTAGTCTCGGTATTTTCTGAGGAAAGCACTCTTCATTTGTTCCCAAGTTCGGATGGTGGATTCCCCCAAGCTCATAAACCATCTAAGTGCAGAATCCTTAAGGGTTGCTGGAAATAATTTTAACTTTTGAGCATCCTGTAGATAATTATAACTCCTACATAAGATGTCAAACTCAAATAGAAAGGTATCCGGATCTTCAGTACTTTTCCCATAGAAAGTAGGTAATGAAGATGCTGGGATATTTTTCATACTGACATCCCGTGTAAGATCCAGAATGGGGAAGCCAAAAGTTATTTCAGTTCGTCCCACATGTTCTACTTCTCCTTCCATCTGGTGTTCAGTTTCCTGATCACTCATGACAAGAGGGTTCCTAAACCAGTTGACACCTATCCTGTCTCTTCTTGGGGATAGAATAGAATCCAAATGATCTGGCCTAGGCCAAGCTTGAAAATTAAAAGGTAAATCTGTAGTGGATTCTAATTGAGAAACCACCGGATTCTGGTTATGTTCCAGAAGGAAGTTCACTTTTTCTATGTTCACTGCGTCAACCAAATTAGGATCTTCCCTTAAAGGTGAAGTTTGTTGGATCTGTGGGATTTCTTCTGAATGTAACTGTTCACTGGGTATAACCTCAGTTCCTACTGGTTGGGTTCCAAATTCCGCTGAATTCTGAATGTTGTTGTTTTCAGTTTCGTTGCCGGTATCCCTATCCCTAGGGTTAGTGAAGGGGGGGGTTTTGTTGTTTACAAAAAGATCAGCATGAACCTTAATGAATCTACCCTTACTATCTCTAGGTCTCATCAAAACAAATTCTGAAAATCACAAGACTTTTAAAATAAATTGAAATACCTGTGCCCCAATTGGGTTTGAAGGAACCTGATATGAAATGCGCAAGTTTGCCTTACCAATCCTTCTCCTCCAATCTACAACACTAGTCACACACATAAAAGCTGTTGTAAAATTAGATTACTGAAATTAAACACACCCACACTTGCATGAAATTAAACTACAAAAAAAAAAAAAAAAAAATAAATAAATAAATACTCTTTACAAGAAAGATAAACACACTGTTTGCAGTAAAATAAATCAATCATGCGAAGAAAAACAACCACACCTACCAAAAGGGAACAACAAGAATTTGGGGCAACCCACTAAAGTGGATGCGGCAGGCTGTTACACCATGGGAATCCCATAGTGAATTCGTCTTTGCGTCTTAATGTTTCCCCTCCACCTTGTTGTGTACTGTAAAAAAAAAATCCTATCTACCTAAACTTCTCAGTCTAAAAAAATAGAAATGAGCAAAATACCAGCTTACCTTGGAGCAAATCCCCGGCAACGGCGCCAAAATGTTGGTTAAAATTATTGATATTTAATTCACCTCAATTTAATTTATCAACCGGGGAATCGTAGACTTCGAGCTGCTACACTATATGTGCAAATAAGCTAACTCTAATGCTCGAGAAACCCTAATCTACTGCTAACAACAATGAGACTAACCCTAAAGGACCAATGCTAGAGACCACTAACTCTGCACTAAAGAAAATGAAAACTAATTTACTAATTCCTACTGTTGAACTCAAAAATAACCTAACCAGGGATTTTCAAATTGTAATTTTATAATTTTAAAACAACCTGCTAGCAATTTAAAAACAATAAATGGTACCTACAGCAATCTAGGCTATTGTAATCACAATCCATAAAAATATTCAATCTGTCATCAACCAAATGTGTATGCTTCGTCGACCTTGTTTCCTAGCTGAACTTCAAATCAAATGTGTAAATTCACACAAATATCTCCAAATCTGAACTAGTCCTATGCCTTTTAGCTTTGAGTTATTAATGCATACAGTCTATCAAAGGAGAATTCAACTGTTGGTGAAGTTCCATCATACTCTATTTATAATTAGTGCATATAAGTACTCATGAAGAAACACCAAAACTATCCAAACTTCTGCTCATCAAATAAAGATTAGAACTGTGTAATCGACAGTCACTGTGTTTGGTTTAAATTATGAAACTGATTCAAATGAACAGGGTTACAACCAAGGACTCCTTCTCAAAACTCATTCAGATACAAATGCAATCCTTTATCTAAAAAGCGGTAAACCCTAAATACTCTATGATCACGATCTTCAAACCCTAATTCGACAATAAGAGAACAGGCTGTCTATAAGCTATTCTTGTGCTGCAACATAAAGGTTTTAGTATCGAAAGTTAAACTTGTAATTCATGTATCAATGCCACACACTGGAGACTAGAGAAAAGATTTAAATCCAAACCAATTCTGAATTCAATTGTACAGTCAAGTTCAAACCATTCCTGTAGCTATGGAAATATAACACTCAATCCATTCATAATCTTTCACAAAACACTCAATCTAAAAACACTCAATCCATTCGTAGTCCTTCATCAAATTGAGTCTACCATACTCTATATCAGATCATGCAATTATATATACCCTAGGTTTAAAATAACAATTCACCAAAAACAAATGGAATCTTACATTCAAACTGTTAACAAATTCAATCTATTACCATAAACTGTACTCGCAGTCACATTTTCTATTGCAAACCAGTAATGAGCAAATAAGTTATATTCTGAAAAGGAATGTGAAATGAGAAAACGCCAATCTACTATTGCAAACCACACACACTAATGGAATATCACAGTCTGGTGTTGAAGGTGGGCCCTGCCCTCAACGCCTCACACACTGAAATCACAAGTTTGCTGAAAACACACGCTGTATCATATTCAGAAAAATGGAGTTTGTACAAATTCCTCCCACTTAGGGTTTCCATGGCTACTTTTATACTAGATTATACAGAGTAAAATCGTCCTGAAGACAAGGATCGATAGGAATAACAATACTCAAAATATCTTAACCATTCTGAGCCAAAAATGGCATCTCAGATCCAGGATATACACATATCATTTAAGAGAAGATAATAACACCAAAGATCGTGCCTGAAATAACAGTGAAGCAATCTTCAAAAGCATCTTAAAGATGATGTGGATCCAATAAAAACGCCCTGATGGTAGATCGAATCCCCAAATCTCCTCATTTGAACGCTGGCCAAATAACAAAACGAACCCTGTGTAGAAGAGAAACCCACATCATTATTAGCATAGGGTTTAATGAAACCTAAAAACCCAAAACATATGCATAAAAATAAGAAAATACAACAATCAAATAATTAAAATTACTTACCATGGCTTTTAGCAATATTGACCTTCAAAAGACACATAAAACTGATTATTATTGGACCCATTAAGACTTTAAATACTAGGAAATAGTACATCGAATGGACAAAATAGAGGACCAACATCTCCCCCAGACTGAAGGTCTTGCATGTCCCAATGCAAGGAAATTTGTGATAGGCAAAATTTAAATCTTCAAAATGAATTGTCAATCCTTGGACCCAACTCCAGAAACTGAAGCTGAGGTATTAAACAGGACTTGCACCTGAGGAGGAGAGGGAGCAGAATGTTGCTGTATGCTAGCTAACTGCTCAAACTGTTTGTCCTTTTTCTTTAACTGTCTTCGAAGGCTATGATTTGTCCCTTTAACTTCATCAACCAAGGTTTGCAGGGACACTATTCTAGCTTTCAAAATGGCATTTTCTTGTTTAACAACCCGATCCAACCTCTCATATTCTTGCAGCTTCTTTTTCAATTTGATATTCTTTTGTCTAAAATAGTCAATCCCCTGCGCTGAAGCTTCTGAACCAGACCTGGAAAATGATGCCCTGACAGATTTTAAACTTGATTTGGAAGAGGATACCTTGACAGACTTCAAACTTGACTTTGAAGGTGATCCTTTGATAGATTTCAGACTTGATTTGGAAGGAGATACTGGTAACAAGGGTTCACTGACAGGATTCAGTGATGCAGAACAATGAGGGGAATCAGGAGAATCGGAGTCAGCATGGGTAGAGGAAGCATCGGATGATGACAACTCGACTTGGACAGGTTCTTTACCCTTAGACCCCTTCCTCCCCTCTTTAGCGGCCATACTGCGAGTAAACCGTCTATTTGGCTCCTTATCTCCCCCAGACTGAGAGTTAACACACTGCCTTTTAGGAATTGGGGACTTCTTAGCATACAATGGAGCAGTTTTCTTGGAGCTATTAACAGCAGGTTCCTGAGGAAAAGCATCTTGAGGAACTGAATTGTTTGTGGAGGAAGCTTTTTCCACTAAATCAGGGATACCAGGCTCCCCTGCTTCATTCCTCACGGGTGACTGAAGATGAGGGTTAGAGAGTTCATATACAAAATGTTCCCAACCCCGACCCTGCTTCTTTAACTCAGCTAAAACGATCATTTTAATAAGCCCATGATGATAAAGACTATGGGTTGGATGCTCTAAATTCTTCCTCAACTGCGAAGCCATCTTACTCAAACTTTTCCAAAAATAAAATGGGAAATTTAGAAGCTTACCAAACTCGAAATGAGCTAGCAGTCGAAAATGGCAGTCTTTGTAGGTGGAGAATCGACCTTCACAGGTAATTAGCTTGGTGATGATCATCAAAGAATTATAGAATTCTTCTCTGACCCACAGCTTGGAGAAACCCTTCTCACCTTTCACAGCCAAATATTCTGGTTTAAAAACGCAGTCATAATCTTTTCGTGGCAGCCGACAATTCTTAAACCATCTATCACCGGTGCGTGGAAGTCCCGTGGCAACTGAAATGGACTCCTCTGTCACTGCAAACTCTAGAGCCCCCACTCTAGCGGTATGCCCGTCGAAACTCAGGGCGAATTGGAGAGAGACTGCGTCATCGTGGCCCTGTAAATTAGTTAAAAATGTATTCCATCCTGCCCGAATAAACATATCCTTGCATGCAACGAACTCCGGAATGGCTAATAGCTGCTCATACGCAGAGGGTTCATGCCGGTTGAGCATGGTGGAGCCACGAGGGTAGCGAATTGACAGGGAATTAGCAAAGGATTCGGACAGGTAATTCGCAGGTAACGACAATGGGAGGATAGCGACTGTATAAAACCCGAATGATCCTGGTAAAAATGGTAGGAAGTGAGGGTAATGGAGACAGCATCGTGATAAGAAAACAAATCATTGCAAGTGGTGGCACATACTGCCCACTTCGCAGGGAATGATAACCGTGGTATAACACGTTTTTAACTGAACTCAGTCTCTTAACACGTCAGAACCCAAATTATAATAGAACAAGGTTATGATTAATTTATCAAAGGTTGCCAATAATAGAAAATGAAATATTACCAAAAGTTTTTAAAGGAATTCATAACCATCGGATTTCATATAATGGCAAAAAAAATATTAATTATAATCCTTATTACTAATTAAGGTTTAGCCAATCGTACAACTTTCCTTACCTCTATCCACGTCCATTAGCATATACATGCCAATTCCCCAATATAACTTCCGGCACTCAATCCGACACTCAATCCGGCACTTTGACAAACACAGCAGTGCTTTTTAGGCTGATAACTATGTACAGCAATTGACCAAGATAAAGGTAAGTATCAGCATCTGGAGCAGCTGTTAGGTTATGAATAATGATGTAAAACCATGAATCTCCCAAATAGACATCACTTCAAATGAGTTCATAAGCAGATAGCCTGAATTAAGAGATTCGTTGGACCCCAACAGTTTTATGGCCTGATTTCCTTATTGCAGAGTTGCTGCTCTATCTAACCATACAGGAACTCAATCATGCTATGAAGCCATCTTTTATTGAAAATACAATATAACAATCAAAAATTCAAATTCCAACCACTCACTCATAACTCAATAATTAGAAATGCAAATTTCATCAATCACTCATACTTTAATCAAAAATTCAAACTCAAACAATCACTCATAAATAATCAGAAATGCAAGCTTCATCAATCACTCATAGTTTAAACAATCAAAAATTCAAACGCAAACAATCACAATTCAGATTTCATCAATCAAAAATTCAGTCCTCACCCTTGTTATCCATACAGAACTTTTCCACCAGGACATATGCCACAGGATAAGAAAATAATCAATCAGAAGCTAATGGAGTACTGGTCCACTTTGACTCAGCTTCACACAGGATAATTTGAGTAGTGGAACAAATAGTACTACAGTTCTCAGCTATGTTTTAGGCATCAAAATAAACCTTTTTTAGAATCAGGTAACCCAAAGTACCAAAAACAGTTGGAGATGATTATCAACTGGCTATCATTTTATTTTTAATGAATTAATAATTTTTAATTAACCATCCTCATGGCTTCTCTTTTACCTTCACATAGGTACGTTGTTCATATAGACAAGTATAGATGAGGCTGTTAAAGAAGATATCAAAGTCAGAACCCACTGCCAGCAAGCCTGGTCAGTACTCCGGTGGGGTAACTATAACATCTTAAGAAGCTTCTTCCCCAGGCAGATGCCCCATTGCCAACAGGCCTGTTCAGAACCCTGATGGGTTTGCCTGTTCATACCACAGGTCGGTACCCGCTGCCAGCAGACCTGTTCAGTATCCCGGCGGGTTAACCTCTTACACCCTTTTTCTATCAGAGGCTCTTGTCCCAATTTCATCTTAAAGATAAAATTTATGATTTGCTTCAGCATAGATGAGTGGGGGAGCTGCTCTGAAAACCATCTAGGAGTGGGATGGTACCAACATTGGAAGAGTATTCTTTGTATATGCCTGTAAAGATTTGCCCATATGAACAACTAACCTTCGTAACTGTAGAAAGTGAAAGTCATAAAGTGGCTAAAGACATTATATATATATATGTGTTTAATCTTATAACAGCCAAGAGATAATAACCCCCAAACTGCCCGATCTTGAATACCTTTTAATCCTGATGCCTATCTTAAGAATAACTGCATGCCCATAGCTGTAACTAACATCAATTCCCACTCTTTATCTAGTGTGAAACCAAATCAAATGGTCCTCGCAGCCCATAGGTTCATAAGCAGAAACATTTGGGAAGCTTAAAGCATTAATGTAGGCAATGCCTGGTGGGCAAGTACTCTTATGAATAGCCAAAACAATAATAAAAAATCTGACACATAAATGCAGACATTCCCATAATTCAATGAAACTCAGACATTGACCCAAATTTACAAAGTCTTTTAAAAAAATGTCTTGTAAAAATAATCAGGATGCTGAAAATAGGATAGTGATAAACTCCTCCCTTAGGTTTCAAAGATATTCTGAGTCTTACTGAAAAGAATATCTGCACCTCTTCAAAAAGAGCAAAAAAAAACAAATCCCTGTACATATGTACAAAAACAATTCCACTGAAGATTACTGAGAAAGAGTAGGAGATGAAGAAGTCTTTTCCTCACCTACCAGTTCTAGTTCAGACTGCTGACTCATGTTATGGATGAACTCTTGCTTAGAGAGAGGTTTATGATATACTTTTAACCGATGTCCATTCACTATAAAGGCAGTTTGTTCTTCATCTATTGTTTTTATTTTGACAGAACCATTATCAAAAACAGTCACAATTTCGTATGGCCCCATCCATCTAGTGGTAAGCTTACCTTTGAAGTGTTTGAATCGTGAGTCAAATAACAGAGCCCAATCACCTTCTACAAAAGTCTTCTTCTTCAAAAATTTATCATGCCACTTAGTCCGCTGATTCTGTATCAACACAGTTTGTTGGACAGCATCTTG
Organism: Larix kaempferi; assembly: GCA_027924585.1. NCBI lineage: Eukaryota > Viridiplantae > Streptophyta > Pinopsida > Pinales > Pinaceae > Larix > Larix kaempferi. The sequence goes on from BSBM01000254.1 coordinate 3,955,864, forward strand.
TCTAATTTCATCAAGTTCATTTAATTGCATCAGCCTCTGCTCCTGGGCTTCATCTAAATTCAGGCTCAGTTGTGCAGCAGTACGAAAAGTTTTCACCTGAAATTCTATAGGCAGCAGGACTTGTTTACCATAAACAAGTTGATATGGGGTATACCCTGTGGTATTTCTCCAGGTAGTTCTGTAAGCCCACAATGCCTCGGGTAGCCTGTCTGCCCAGTCCTTATGATGTAGCTGCACAGTCTTAGTTAAAATGGATTCTAGCACTTTATTGGTTGATTCCACCTGACCATTTGCTTGGGGATGGTAAGGAGAAGATTTATAGTGCTTAATTCCATATTGTTCTGTAAGTGCTTTCATTGATTTAGAGACAAACTGTGCTCCATTGTCAGTCACAATTTCACGAGGAATACCAAAACGAGTAAAAATCTCTTCGTAAATAAATTCTATGACTGATTTCTCAGTGGCCCTCAATAGAGCTTTTGCCTCAACCCACTTAGTTACATAATCAGTGCAAACTAAAATATACCTCTTTTTCCTTGACATTGGTGAAATTGGTCCAACAAAGTCCAATCCCCATTTTTCAAAGGGTTCAATTTGTACCTGGGCTTGTAAAGGCATTTGATCAGCAGCAGTGGGTCTCCCCATTCTTTGACAGCTGTCACAGCCCTGTACATACTTCTCAGCATCTTTAAAAAGGGTAGGCCAATAATACCCTTGATGTAACACCTTATATGCTGTCCGCTTGTCTGAAAAATGGCCTCCATAGGGCCCATCATGACAGGCTTGGAGGATGTCACACATCTCATCCTCCCTCACACACCTCCTGATAATCAGATCTGGACCGGTTCGAAAGAGATCATTACCTACCCATGAATAATTAGCACTTTGCTGTATGATTCTTCGTTTTTCATAAGATGACAAATGAGCAGGTAATTTCCCTGTAACCAAATAGTTGGCTACATCTGCAAACCAGGGTGTTTTAATAGAGACAGCAAACAAGTGTTCGTCAGGAAATGTATCATCGACAGGAACATTATTATCAGCATGAGTCAATCTGGAGAGGAAATCTGCAACCAGATTTTCCTTCCCTGGTTTGTAAACTATGGTAATGTTAAATTCCTGTAGCAAAAGTAACCATCTAGTAATTCTGCCACTAGTGATTGGCTTATTCATTAAAAATTTAATAGCAGAATGATCGGTATGAACAAATACCTCGTAACCTGTAATATAATGCCGGAATTTATTGATGGCATGAACTACTGCTAGAAACTCTTTCTCAGTCACTGTATAGTTCAGTTCTGCAGGTGTTAAATTTTTACTGATGAAATAAATAGCATACGAGGACTGATTTTCTTTCTGTCCGAGCACTCCCCCCAATGCAGTGTCTGAAGCATCAGTTTGTATATGGAAGGGCAAAGACCAATTTGGCCCCCGCAGAACTGGTGTTGAAGACAATTCTGACTTTAATGTGTCAAAGGCTTTCTGACAGTGTTGATCCCAATCAAAACCACTGTCTTTGACCAATAATTTGAACAGTGGGGCTGCTATCTTTGTAAAATTAGCAATAAACCTACGATAGTACCCTGCGTGTCCCAGAAAGCTTCTGACTTCTTTTTGTGTAGTTGGTGAAGACAGACTAGTAATGATTTCAATTTTTGCTGGGTCAACCTTAATTCCTTCTGATGAAACATGGTGCCCTAAAACAATACCCTCAGTTAACATCATCTTACACTTTTCATGGCTTAAAGCAAGATTTGTTTCTTGGCACCTAATTAGAACTTTCTCCAAATTATCCAAGGCTTCCTTGAAATCATTACCATAGACTGTAAAATCATCCATATATATTTCCACACAGTCATGGACCAAATCAGCCAAAATACCTAACACTGCCCTCTGGAAAGTGGCAGGAGCGTTACACAGTCCAAATGGAAGCACCTTGTAAGCATAAGTTCCCCATGGGCAGGTAAAAGTGGTTTTTTCTTGATCCTCTGGGGCTATTCTTATCTGGTTATATCCGCTGTATCCATCCAAAAAAGAAAAATATTTCTTTCCAGACAATGTATCTAAAACCTGGTCTATGAAAGGAAGAGGGAAGTAATCTCTGAGAGTTGCTTTATTTAATTCACGAAAATCAACACATATTCTCCACTTACCTCCCTTCTTTGGAACAATCACCAACGGAGATACCCATTTGCTATCAGAAATGGGATAGATGAAATCTGCATCCAACAATTTTTGTAATTCTTCCTTCACAATGTCTTTAAGCGCAGGATTCATTCTTCTCTGTGGCTGCCTTACTGGTCTTATATTTTCCTGCGTATAAATGTGATGCATGCATGTGTCAGGGTGAATGCCTTTCATGTCTGTATAAACCCAAGCAAATGCCCCAGACTGTGCTTTGAGTAAATCAACTACCTGATTTTGCTGGCTTTGAGACAGATTCCCATTGATAAACAAAGATCTTCCTGGACTAATCTCCATTGGTATAGTTGCAGCTTCAACCTTCTCATCTATAAATAAAACTACTGATGATGAGGTGGCTGAGGGGTAATAGTGTTCCTGAAAATCTTCTGTGAAAACATTGTCTAAGTCAGAGAAGGACTGAGGGTACTCAATACTAGTGGTGGCTGAAATAAATTGATCTAGGATATCATCCTCAGTCTGGTGTTCCAGCCCCCTAGTTTGACTGATGGACAGTAAGGGTTGTCCCACATCCTCATCCCCATAAGGATTCTCTAACCATAACATGTTTTCCGATACAGGCTGGGCTGGAGGATAAATGATTAGGTTTTGTAGAGAAGTGCCATTTGATATAGTTAAAATACCTTCTCTGCATCCTATAAAGGCATTAGCAGTGGCTAACCAAGGCCTGCCTAATATAACAGGATGCTCCCCCATTGGGTGTTTGGTTTGGAGTACCAGAAAATCCACTGGATACTCCCAAGAAGCTACTGTGACAGTAATGTCATCTAAGGCCCCCACAGGTTTGACTGTGCTCCTATCAGCCAACTCCAAAATAGTAGGAGTAGATCTGAGGAGATTATGCAACTGAAGTCTCTGCATGGTGGTCATAGACATGACATTAATGGCAGCCCCTAGGTCAACCAGAGTGTTTCCTATTGGAACCTCATTGATGTAAATTGTCACCACTGGATTCCCAGGATTTGAAAATTTTGGGGGTAAGGGACAGTCCGAAATATAATTAGACAGCTGGCCTAAAACATTTATCTTGGGTGGGTCTTTCTGTTTCCGGCCAGGTTTCTTTAAACACAGTTCCCTTACCAATTTTGCATAAATAGGGACATCTCTAATAGCCTGAAGTAATGGAATTTTGATGCAAACATTTCTCAACTCACTTTCCAAATCAAACTGTGGACGCATCACAGGCTTCTCTATTAATAACCTCTCTGGGTAAGGGGGGTTGTTATTTACCTGTGGATGAGCTGGTGGTTGGAAATGAGTTCCCAGTGCTTGGGTATTTTCTGAGGCAATCTGCACTTCTTCTTCTTCTGAAATCTCTTTTTCATCACTTTCTTCTCCAGTCTCTTCATGAATAATCACTGCTGGAGGAGTTTTATTCAATGTTTTCCCAGACCTTAATTGTATTTCCTGTAAAGGAGCTGAATGAATTACATAAGTTGGAGCCATTTGAATTTCAGCATTATTAAGAGGCTGGGGAGGTCGATTATTAGGGTTTGGAATAGGTTGGGCTGGCAACAACGTGGGTCGAGGTGGATTTGGATTTTGATATTGTTGTGGAACTGGGGGTATAGGAGGAAGGGCAGGTGGTGTAAAGCCTGGTAGTAACTGCTGAATATTTGGTGGCATTGGACAGTAACTAGGAGGGGTGGTTGATTGTGTTCCTCCATAGGGTTGTCCTTGTGGTCCTCCATATGACTGTCCCCGCCAGCCTTGCTGCCAAGGCTGGGTCTGAGTAGGTTGAGAGGGCCAATTCTGCCACATTTGTGGACTCCATGGCTGCTGAGATTGCTGCATGGGATAATAATATGCAGGGTTCTGGAAAACAGGCTCTGGGTACATGTTTTGAGGTCTAGGCTGCCAAGGCCTCCTTGATGCATCGGTAGGTTCAGCATTAAGCTTGTAAAAAGCTTGCAGCTCTGGTAAAGAAGGGCAATTGTCAGTTGGGTGTTGAGCAGAGCAAAGAGCACAGACTGAAATAATATTTAGAGGGCATTCTTTCAAAGGGTGTCTTTTTCTGCATTTGGGGCAGAATATGTGTAATGCTGCTATGTCCTCCTCCTCTTGCCGTTTCTTTGTTTTCAAAGCATCAAATTGGGAGCTTAAGGTGCCTAAAATGTCAGTTTTGAAATTTTCTAACAAGTTTCCCAACTCAACTCTTGTGACCCCACTAGTCCCTGCTGTTCTAGAAATACGGGAAGGACCTTCCCTTGTGCTTTTTCCTGCCTTGGCTCTACTCCTCGAATACTTTCTGCATAGTTCAGTAATCTCTTCAAAGGATTTATGAGATACATCACCTGATGCCATCAAGTTGAGGATTTCCACATATTCATCCAGGATCCCTTTTAGAAAAAGGGTTCTGACGGCATCCTCCTGTAAGGTATTATATTTAGACTTCTGTAATACAAAGCAGAATCGTTCTAGGAAGTCCTCCAGACTCTCTTCTTCATGCTGTTGCATTTTAAAGATATCGTTTTGGGAGTCTCGGGGCCCACAGTAGTCTCGGTATTTTCTGAGGAAAGCACTCTTCATTTGTTCCCAAGTTCGGATGGTGGATTCCCCCAAGCTCATAAACCATCTAAGTGCAGAATCCTTAAGGGTTGCTGGAAATAATTTTAACTTTTGAGCATCCTGTAGATAATTATAACTCCTACATAAGATGTCAAACTCAAATAGAAAGGTATCCGGATCTTCAGTACTTTTCCCATAGAAAGTAGGTAATGAAGATGCTGGGATATTTTTCATACTGACATCCCGTGTAAGATCCAGAATGGGGAAGCCAAAAGTTATTTCAGTTCGTCCCACATGTTCTACTTCTCCTTCCATCTGGTGTTCAGTTTCCTGATCACTCATGACAAGAGGGTTCCTAAACCAGTTGACACCTATCCTGTCTCTTCTTGGGGATAGAATAGAATCCAAATGATCTGGCCTAGGCCAAGCTTGAAAATTAAAAGGTAAATCTGTAGTGGATTCTAATTGAGAAACCACCGGATTCTGGTTATGTTCCAGAAGGAAGTTCACTTTTTCTATGTTCACTGCGTCAACCAAATTAGGATCTTCCCTTAAAGGTGAAGTTTGTTGGATCTGTGGGATTTCTTCTGAATGTAACTGTTCACTGGGTATAACCTCAGTTCCTACTGGTTGGGTTCCAAATTCCGCTGAATTCTGAATGTTGTTGTTTTCAGTTTCGTTGCCGGTATCCCTATCCCTAGGGTTAGTGAAGGGGGGGGTTTTGTTGTTTACAAAAAGATCAGCATGAACCTTAATGAATCTACCCTTACTATCTCTAGGTCTCATCAAAACAAATTCTGAAAATCACAAGACTTTTAAAATAAATTGAAATACCTGTGCCCCAATTGGGTTTGAAGGAACCTGATATGAAATGCGCAAGTTTGCCTTACCAATCCTTCTCCTCCAATCTACAACACTAGTCACACACATAAAAGCTGTTGTAAAATTAGATTACTGAAATTAAACACACCCACACTTGCATGAAATTAAACTACAAAAAAAAAATAAAAATAAATAAATAAATAAATACTCTTTACAAGAAAGATAAACACACTGTTTGCAGTAAAATAAATCAATCATGCGAAGAAAAACAACCACACCTACCAAAAGGGAACAACAAGAATTTGGGGCAACCCACTAAAGTGGATGCGGTAGGCTGTTACACCATGGGAATCCCATAGTGAATTCGTCTTTGCGTCTTAATGTTTCCCCTCCACCTTGTTGTGTACTGTAAAAAAAAAATCCTATCTACCTAAACTTCTCAGTCTAAAAAAATAGAAATGAGCAAAATACCAGCTTACCTTGGAGCAAATCCCCGGCAACGGCGCCAAAATGTTGGTTAAAATTATTGATATTTAATTCACCTCAATTTAATTTATCAACCGGGGAATCGTAGACTTCGAGCTGCTACACTATATGTGCAAATAAGCTAACTCTAATGCTCGAGAAACCCTAATCTACTGCTAACAACAATGAGACTAACCCTAAAGGACCAATGCTAGAGACCACTAACTCTGCACTAAAGAAAATGAAAACTAATTTACTAATTCCTACTGTTGAACTCAAAAATAACCTAACCAGGGATTTTCAAATTGTAATTTTATAATTTTAAAACAACCTGCTAGCAATTTAAAAACAATAAATGGTACCTACAGCAATCTAGGCTATTGTAATCACAATCCATAAAAATATTCAATCTGTCATCAACCAAATGTGTATGCTTCGTCGACCTTGTTTCCTAGCTGAACTTCAAATCAAATGTGTAAATTCACACAAATATCTCCAAATCTGAACTAGTCCTATGCCTTTTAGCTTTGAGTTATTAATGCATACAGTCTATCAAAGGAGAATTCAACTGTTGGTGAAGTTCCATCATACTCTATTTATAATTAGTGCATATAAGTACTCATGAAGAAACACCAAAACTATCCAAACTTCTGCTCATCAAATAAAGATTAGAACTGTGTAATCGACAGTCACTGTGTTTGGTTTAAATTATGAAACTGATTCAAATGAACAGGGTTACAACCAAGGACTCCTTCTCAAAACTCATTCAGATACAAATGCAATCCTTTATCTAAAAAGCGGTAAACCCTAAATACTCTATGATCACGATCTTCAAACCCTAATTCGACAATAAGAGAACAGGCTGTCTATAAGCTATTCTTGTGCTGCAACATAAAGGTTTTAGTATCGAAAGTTAAACTTGTAATTCATGTATCAATGCCACACACTGGAGACTAGAGAAAAGATTTAAATCCAAACCAATTCTGAATTCAATTGTACAGTCAAGTTCAAACCATTCCTGTAGCTATGGAAATATAACACTCAATCCATTCATAATCTTTCACAAAACACTCAATCTAAAAACACTCAATCCATTCGTAGTCCTTCATCAAATTGAGTCTACCATACTCTATATCAGATCATGCAATTATATATACCCTAGGTTTAAAATAACAATTCACCAAAAACAAATGGAATCTTACATTCAAACTGTTAACAAATTCAATCTATTACCATAAACTGTACTCGCAGTCACATTTTCTATTGCAAACCAGTAATGAGCAAATAAGTTATATTCTGAAAAGGAATGTGAAATGAGAAAACGCCAATCTACTATTGCAAACCACACACACTAATGGAATATCACAGTCTGGTGTTGAAGGTGGGCCCTGCCCTCAACGCCTCACACACTGAAATCACAAGTTTGCTGAAAACACACGCTGTATCATATTCAGAAAAATGGAGTTTGTACAAATTCCTCCCACTTAGGGTTTCCATGGCTACTTTTATACTAGATTATACAGAGTAAAATCGTCCTGAAGACAAGGATCGATAGGAATAACAATACTCAAAATATCTTAACCATTCTGAGCCAAAAATGGCATCTCAGATCCAGGATATACACATATCATTTAAGAGAAGATAATAACACCAAAGATCGTGCCTGAAATAACAGTGAAGCAATCTTCAAAAGCATCTTAAAGATGATGTGGATCCAATAAAAACGCCCTGATGGTAGATCGAATCCCCAAATCTCCTCATTTGAACGCTGGCCAAATAACAAAACGAACCCTGTGTAGAAGAGAAACCCACATCATTATTAGCATAGGGTTTAATGAAACCTAAAAACCCAAAACATATGCATAAAAATAAGAAAATACAACAATCAAATAATTAAAATTACTTACCATGGCTTTTAGCAATATTGACCTTCAAAAGACACATAAAACTGATTATTATTGGACCCATTAAGACTTTAAATACTAGGAAATAGTACATCGAATGGACAAAATAGAGGACCAACATCTCCCCCAGACTGAAGGTCTTGCATGTCCCAATGCAAGGAAATTTGTGATAGGCAAAATTTAAATCTTCAAAATGAATTGTCAATCCTTGGACCCAACTCCAGAAACTGAAGCTGAGGTATTAAACAGGACTTGCACCTGAGGAGGAGAGGGAGAAGAATGTTGCTGTATGCTAGCTAACTGCTCAAACTGTTTGTCCTTTTTCTTTAACTGTCTTCGAAGGCTATGATTTGTCCCTTTAACTTCATCAACCAAGGTTTGCAGGGACACTATTCTAGCTTTCAAAATGGCATTTTCTTGTTTAACAACCCGATCCAACCTCTCATATTCTTGCAGCTTCTTTTTCAATTTGATATTCTTTTGTCTAAAATAGTCAATCCCCTGCGCTGAAGCTTCTGAACCAGACCTGGAAAATGATGCCCTGACAGATTTTAAACTTGATTTGGAAGAGGATACCTTGACAGACTTCAAACTTGACTTTGAAGGTGATCCTTTGATAGATTTCAGACTTGATTTGGAAGGAGATACTGGTAACAAGGGTTCACTGACAGGATTCAGTGATGCAGAACAATGAGGGGAATCAGGAGAATCGGAGTCAGCATGGGTAGAGGAAGCATCGGATGATGACAACTCGACTTGGACAGGTTCTTTACCCTTAGACCCCTTCCTCCCCTCTTTAGCGGCCATACTGCGAGTAAACCGTCTATTTGGCTCCTTATCTCCCCCAGACTGAGAGTTAACACACTGCCTTTTAGGAATTGGGGACTTCTTAGCATACAATGGAGCAGTTTTCTTGGAGCTATTAACAGCAGGTTCCTGAGGAAAAGCATCTTGAGGAACTGAATTGTTTGTGGAGGAAGCTTTTTCCACTAAATCAGGGATACCAGGCTCCCCTGCTTCATTCCTCACGGGTGACTGAAGATGAGGGTTAGAGAGTTCATATACAAAATGTTCCCAACCCCGACCCTGCTTCTTTAACTCAGCTAAAACGATCATTTTAATAAGCCCATGATGATAAAGACTATGGGTTGGATGCTCTAAATTCTTCCTCAACTGCGAAGCCATCTTACTCAAACTTTTCCAAAAATAAAATGGGAAATTTAGAAGCTTACCAAACTCGAAATGAGCTAGCAGTCGAAAATGGCAGTCTTTGTAGGTGGAGAATCGACCTTCACAGGTAATTAGCTTGGTGATGATCATCAAAGAATTATAGAATTCTTCTCTGACCCACAGCTTGGAGAAACCCTTCTCACCTTTCACAGCCAAATATTCTGGTTTAAAAACGCAGTCATAATCTTTTCGTGGCAGCCGACAATTCTTAAACCATCTATCACCGGTGCGTGGAAGTCCCGTGGCAACTGAAATGGACTCCTCTGTCACTGCAAACTCTAGAGCCCCCACTCTAGCGGTATGCCCGTCGAAACTCAGGGCGAATTGGAGAGAGACTGCGTCATCGTGGCCCTGTAAATTAGTTAAAAATGTATTCCATCCTGCCCGAATAAACATATCCTTGCATGCAACGAACTCCGGAATGGCTAATAGCTGCTCATACGCAGAGGGTTCATGCCGGTTGAGCATGGTGGAGCCACGAGGGTAGCGAATTGACAGGGAATTAGCAAAGGATTCGGACAGGTAATTCGCAGGTAACGACAATGGGAGGATAGCGACTGTATAAAACCCGAATGATCCTGGTAAAAATGGTAGGAAGTGAGGGTAATGGAGACAGCATCGTGATAAGAAAACAAATCATTGCAAGTGGTGGCACATACTGCCCACTTCGCAGGGAATGATAACCGTGGTATAACACGTTTTTAACTGAACTCAGTCTCTTAACACGTCAGAACCCAAATTATAATAGAACAAGGTTATGATTAATTTATCAAAGGTTGCCAATAATAGAAAATGAAATATTACCAAAAGTTTTTAAAGGAATTCATAACCATCGGATTTCATATAATGGCAAAAAAAATATTAATTATAATCCTTATTACTAATTAAGGTTTAGCCAATCGTACAACTTTCCTTACCTCTATCCACGTCCATTAGCATATACATGCCAATTCCCCAATATAACTTCCGGCACTCAATCCGACACTCAATCCGGCACTTTGACAAACACAGCAGTGCTTTTTAGGCTGATAACTATGTACAGCAATTGACCAAGATAAAGGTAAGTATCAGCATCTGGAGCAGCTGTTAGGTTATGAATAATGATGTAAAACCATGAATCTCCCAAATAGACATCACTTCAAATGAGTTCATAAGCAGATAGCCTGAATTAAGAGATTCGTTGGACCCCAACAGTTTTATGGCCTGATTTCCTTATTGCAGAGTTGCTGCTCTATCTAACCATACAGGAACTCAATCATGCTATGAAGCCATCTTTTATTGAAAATACAATATAACAATCAAAAATTCAAATTCCAACCACTCACTCATAACTCAATAATTAGAAATGCAAATTTCATCAATCACTCATACTTTAATCAAAAATTCAAACTCAAACAATCACTCATAAATAATCAGAAATGCAAGCTTCATCAATCACTCATAGTTTAAACAATCAAAAATTCAAACGCAAACAATCACAATTCAGATTTCATCAATCAAAAATTCAGTCCTCACCCTTGTTATCCATACAGAACTTTTCCACCAGGACATATGCCACAGGATAAGAAAATAATCAATCAGAAGCTAATGGAGTACTGGTCCACTTTGACTCAGCTTCACACAGGATAATTTGAGTAGTGGAACAAATAGTACTACAGTTCTCAGCTATGTTTTAGGCATCAAAATAAACCTTTTTTAGAATCAGGTAACCCAAAGTACCAAAAACAGTTGGAGATGATTATCAACTGGCTATCATTTTATTTTTAATGAATTAATAATTTTTAATTAACCATCCTCATGGCTTCTCTTTTACCTTCACATAGGTACGTTGTTCATATAGACAAGTATAGATGAGGCTGTTAAAGAAGATATCAAAGTCAGAACCCACTGCCAGCAAGCCTGGTCAGTACTCCGGTGGGGTAACTATAACATCTTAAGAAGCTTCTTCCCCAGGCAGATGCCCCATTGCCAACAGGCCTGTTCAGAACCCTGATGGGTTTGCCTGTTCATACCACAGGTCGGTACCCGCTGCCAGCAGACCTGTTCAGTATCCCGGCGGGTTAACCTCTTACACCCTTTTTCTATCAGAGGCTCTTGTCCCAATTTCATCTTAAAGATAAAATTTATGATTTGCTTCAGCATAGATGAGTGGGGGAGCTGCTCTGAAAACCATCTAGGAGTGGGATGGTACCAACATTGGAAGAGTATTCTTTGTATATGCCTGTAAAGATTTGCCCATATGAACAACTAACCTTCGTAACTGTAGAAAGTGAAAGTCATAAAGTGGCTAAAGACATTATATATATATATGTGTTTAATCTTATAACAGCCAAGAGATAATAACCCCCAAACTGCCCGATCTTGAATACCTTTTAATCCTGATGCCTATCTTAAGAATAACTGCATGCCCATAGCTGTAACTAACATCAATTCCCACTCTTTATCTAGTGTGAAACCAAATCAAATGGTCCTCGCAGCCCATAGGTTCATAAGCAGAAACATTTGGGAAGCTTAAAGCATTAATGTAGGCAATGCCTGGTGGGCAAGTACTCTTATGAATAGCCAAAACAATAATAAAAAATCTGACACATAAATGCAGACATTCCCATAATTCAATGAAACTCAGACATTGACCCAAATTTACAAAGTCTTTTAAAAAAATGTCTTGTAAAAATAATCAGGATGCTGAAAATAGGATAGTGATAAACTCCTCCCTTAGGTTTCAAAGATATTCTGAGTCTTACTGAAAAGAATATCTGCACCTCTTCAAAAAGAGCAAAAAAAAACAAATCCCTGTACATATGTACAAAAACAATTCCACTGAAGATTACTGAGAAAGAGTAGGAGATGAAGAAGTCTTTTCCTCACCTACCAGTTCTAGTTCAGACTGCTGACTCATGTTATGGATGAACTCTTGCTTAGAGAGAGGTTTATGATATACTTTTAACCGATGTCCATTCACTATAAAGGCAGTTTGTTCTTCATCTATTGTTTTTATTTTGACAGAACCATTATCAAAAACAGTCACAATTTCGTATGGCCCCATCCATCTAGTGGTAAGCTTACCTTTGAAGTGTTTGAATCGTGAGTCAAATAACAGAGCCCAATCACCTTCTACAAAAGTCTTCTTCTTCAAAAATTTATCATGCCACTTAGTCCGCTGATTCTGTATCAACACAGTTTGTTGGACAGCATCTTGTCTAATTTCATCAAGTTCATTTAATTGCATCAGCCTCTGCTCCTGGGCTTCATCTAAATTCAGGCTCAGTTGTGCAGCAGTACGAAAAGTTTTCACCTGAAATTCTATAGGCAGCAGGACTTGTTTACCATAAACAAGTTGATATGGGGTATACCCTGTGGTATTTCTCCAGGTAGTTCTGTAAGCCCACAATGCCTCGGGTAGCCTGTCTGCCCAGTCCTTATGATGTAGCTGCACAGTCTTAGTTAAAATGGATTCTAGCACTTTATTGGTTGATTCCACCTGACCATTTGCTTGGGGATGGTAAGGAGAAGATTTATAGTGCTTAATTCCATATTGTTCTGTAAGTGCTTTCATTGATTTAGAGACAAACTGTGCTCCATTGTCAGTCACAATTTCACGAGGAATACCAAAACGAGTAAAAATCTCTTCGTAAATAAATTCTATGACTGATTTCTCAGTGGCCCTCAATAGAGCTTTTGCCTCAACCCACTTAGTTACATAATCAGTGCAAACTAAAATATACCTCTTTTTCCTTGACATTGGTGAAATTGGTCCAACAAAGTCCAATCCCCATTTTTCAAAGGGTTCAATTTGTACCTGGGCTTGTAAAGGCATTTGATCAGCAGCAGTGGGTCTCCCCATTCTTTGACAGCTGTCACAGCCCTGTACATACTTCTCAGCATCTTTAAAAAGGGTAGGCCAATAATACCCTTGATGTAACACCTTATATGCTGTCCGCTTGTTTGAAAAATGGCCTCCATAGGGCCCATCATGACAGGCTTGGAGGATGTCACACATCTCATCCTCCCTCACACACCTCCTGATAATCAGATCTGGACCGGTTCGAAAGAGATCATTACCTACCCATGAATAATTAGCACTTTGCTGTATGATTCTTCGTTTTTCATAAGATGACAAATGAGCAGGTAATTTCCCTGTAACCAAATAGTTGGCTACATCTGCAAACCAGGGTGTTTTAATAGAGACAGCAAACAAGTGTTCGTCAGGAAATGTATCATCGACAGGAACATTATTATCAGCATGAGTCAATCTGGAGAGGAAATCTGCAACCAGATTTTCCTTCCCTGGTTTGTAAACTATGGTAATGTTAAATTCCTGTAGCAAAAGTAACCATCTAGTAATTCTGCCACTAGTGATTGGCTTATTCATTAAAAATTTAATAGCAGAATGATCGGTATGAACAAATACCTCGTAACCTGTAATATAATGCCGGAATTTATTGATGGCATGAACTACTGCTAGAAACTCTTTCTCAGTCACTGTATAGTTCAGTTCTGCAGGTGTTAAATTTTTACTGATGAAATAAATAGCATACGAGGACTGATTTTCTTTCTGTCCGAGCACTCCCCCCAATGCAGTGTCTGAAGCATCAGTTTGTATATGGAAGGGCAAAGACCAATTTGGCCCCCGCAGAACTGGTGTTGAAGACAATTCTGACTTTAATGTGTCAAAGGCTTTCTGACAGTGTTGATCCCAATCAAAACCACTGTCTTTGACCAATAATTTGAACAGTGGGGCTGCTATCTTTGTAAAATTAGCAATAAACCTACGATAGTACCCTGCGTGTCCCAGAAAGCTTCTGACTTCTTTTTGTGTAGTTGGTGAAGACAGACTAGTAATGATTTCAATTTTTGCTGGGTCAACCTTAATTCCTTCTGATGAAACATGGTGCCCTAAAACAATACCCTCAGTTAACATCATCTTACACTTTTCATGGCTTAAAGCAAGATTTGTTTCTTGGCACCTAATTAGAACTTTCTCCAAATTATCCAAGGCTTCCTTGAAATCATTACCATAGACTGTAAAATCATCCATATATATTTCCACACAGTCATGGACCAAATCAGCCAAAATACCTAACACTGCCCTCTGGAAAGTGGCAGGAGCGTTACACAGTCCAAATGGAAGCACCTTGTAAGCATAAGTTCCCCATGGGCAGGTAAAAGTGGTTTTTTCTTGATCCTCTGGGGCTATTCTTATCTGGTTATATCCGCTGTATCCATCCAAAAAAGAAAAATATTTCTTTCCAGACAATGTATCTAAAACCTGGTCTATGAAAGGAAGAGGGAAGTAATCTCTGAGAGTTGCTTTATTTAATTCACGAAAATCAACACATATTCTCCACTTACCTCCCTTCTTTGGAACAATCACCAACGGAGATACCCATTTGCTATCAGAAATGGGATAGATGAAATCTGCATCCAACAATTTTTGTAATTCTTCCTTCACAATGTCTTTAAGCGCAGGATTCATTCTTCTCTGTGGCTGCCTTACTGGTCTTATATTTTCCTGCGTATAAATGTGATGCATGCATGTGTCAGGGTGAATGCCTTTCATGTCTGTATAAACCCAAGCAAATGCCCCAGACTGTGCTTTGAGTAAATCAACTACCTGATTTTGCTGGCTTTGAGACAGATTCCCATTGATAAACAAAGATCTTCCTGGACTAATCTCCATTGGTATAGTTGCAGCTTCAACCTTCTCATCTATAAATAAAACTACTGATGATGAGGTGGCTGAGGGGTAATAGTGTTCCTGAAAATCTTCTGTGAAAACATTGTCTAAGTCAGAGAAGGACTGAGGGTACTCAATACTAGTGGTGGCTGAAATAAATTGATCTAGGATATCATCCTCAGTCTGGTGTTCCAGCCCCCTAGTTTGACTGATGGACAGTAAGGGTTGTCCCACATCCTCATCCCCATAAGGATTCTCTAACCATAACATGTTTTCCGATACAGGCTGGGCTGGAGGATAAATGATTAGGTTTTGTAGAGAAGTGCCATTTGATATAGTTAAAATACCTTCTCTGCATCCTATAAAGGCATTAGCAGTGGCTAACCAAGGCCTGCCTAATATAACAGGATGCTCCCCCATTGGGTGTTTGGTTTGGAGTACCAGAAAATCCACTGGATACTCCCAAGAAGCTACTGTGACAGTAATGTCATCTAAGGCCCCCACAGGTTTGACTGTGCTCCTATCAGCCAACTCCAAAATAGTAGGAGTAGATCTGAGGAGATTATGCAACTGAAGTCTCTGCATGGTGGTCATAGACATGACATTAATGGCAGCCCCTAGGTCAACCAGAGTGTTTCCTATTGGAACCTCATTGATGTAAATTGTCACCACTGGATTCCCAGGATTTGAAAATTTTGGGGGTAAGGGACAGTCCGAAATATAATTAGACAGCTGGCCTAAAACATTTATCTTGGGTGGGTCTTTCTGTTTCCGGCCAGGTTTCTTTAAACACAGTTCCCTTACCAATTTTGCATAAATAGGGACATCTCTAATAGCCTGAAGTAATGGAATTTTGATGCAAACATTTCTCAACTCACTTTCCAAATCAAACTGTGGACGCATCACAGGCTTCTCTATTAATAACCTCTCTGGGTAAGGGGGGTTGTTATTTACCTGTGGATGAGCTGGTGGTTGGAAATGAGTTCCCAGTGCTTGGGTATTTTCTGAGGCAATCTGCACTTCTTCTTCTTCTGAAATCTCTTTTTCATCACTTTCTTCTCCAGTCTCTTCATGAATAATCACTGCTGGAGGAGTTTTATTCAATGTTTTCCCAGACCTTAATTGTATTTCCTGTAAAGGAGCTGAATGAATTACATAAGTTGGAGCCATTTGAATTTCAGCATTATTAAGAGGCTGGGGAGGTCGATTATTAGGGTTTGGAATAGGTTGGGCTGGCAACAACGTGGGTCGAGGTGGATTTGGATTTTGATATTGTTGTGGAACTGGGGGTATAGGAGGAAGGGCAGGTGGTGTAAAGCCTGGTAGTAACTGCTGAATATTTGGTGGCATTGGACAGTAACTAGGAGGGGTGGTTGATTGTGTTCCTCCATAGGGTTGTCCTTGTGGTCCTCCATATGACTGTCCCCGCCAGCCTTGCTGCCAAGGCTGGGTCTGAGTAGGTTGAGAGGGCCAATTCTGCCACATTTGTGGACTCCATGGCTGCTGAGATTGCTGCATGGGATAATAATATGCAGGGTTCTGGAAAACAGGCTCTGGGTACATGTTTTGAGGTCTAGGCTGCCAAGGCCTCCTTGATGCATCGGTAGGTTCAGCATTAAGCTTGTAAAAAGCTTGCAGCTCTGGTAAAGAAGGGCAATTGTCAGTTGGGTGTTGAGCAGAGCAAAGAGCACAGACTGAAATAATATTTAGAGGGCATTCTTTCAAAGGGTGTCTTTTTCTGCATTTGGGGCAGAATATGTGTAATGCTGCTATGTCCTCCTCCTCTTGCCGTTTCTTTGTTTTCAAAGCATCAAATTGGGAGCTTAAGGTGCCTAAAATGTCAGTTTTGAAATTTTCTAACAAGTTTCCCAACTCAACTCTTGTGACCCCACTAGTCCCTGCTGTTCTAGAAATACGGGAAGGACCTTCCCTTGTGCTTTTTCCTGCCTTGGCTCTACTCCTCGAATACTTTCTGCATAGTTCAGTAATCTCTTCAAAGGATTTATGAGATACATCACCTGATGCCATCAAGTTGAGGATTTCCACATATTCATCCAGGATCCCTTTTAGAAAAAGGGTTCTGACGGCATCCTCCTGTAAGGTATTATATTTAGACTTCTGTAATACAAAGCAGAATCGTTCTAGGAAGTCCTCCAGACTCTCTTCTTCATGCTGTTGCATTTTAAAGATATCGTTTTGGGAGTCTCGGGGCCCACAGTAGTCTCGGTATTTTCTGAGGAAAGCACTCTTCATTTGTTCCCAAGTTCGGATGGTGGATTCCCCCAAGCTCATAAACCATCTAAGTGCAGAATCCTTAAGGGTTGCTGGAAATAATTTTAACTTTTGAGCATCCTGTAGATAATTATAACTCCTACATAAGATGTCAAACTCAAATAGAAAGGTATCCGGATCTTCAGTACTTTTCCCATAGAAAGTAGGTAATGAAGATGCTGGGATATTTTTCATACTGACATCCCGTGTAAGATCCAGAATGGGGAAGCCAAAAGTTGTTTCAGTTCGTCCCACATGTTCTACTTCTCCTTCCATCTGGTGTTCAGTTTCCTGATCACTCATGACAAGAGGGTTCCTAAACCAGTTGACACCTATCCTGTCTCTTCTTGGGGATAGAATAGAATCCAAATGATCTGGCCTAGGCCAAGCTTGAAAATTAAAAGGTAAATCTGTAGTGGATTCTAATTGAGAAACCACCGGATTCTGGTTATGTTCCAGAAGGAAGTTCACTTTTTCTATGTTCACTGCGTCAACCAAATTAGGATCTTCCCTTAAAGGTGAAGTTTGTTGGATCTGTGGGATTTCTTCTGAATGTAACTGTTCACTGGGTATAACCTCAGTTCCTACTGGTTGGGTTCCAAATTCCGCTGAATTCTGAATGTTGTTGTTTTCAGTTTCGTTGCCGGTATCCCTATCCCTAGGGTTAGTGAAGGGGGGGGTTTTGTTGTTTACAAAAAGATCAGCATGAACCTTAATGAATCTACCCTTACTATCTCTAGGTCTCATCAAAACAAATTCTGAAAATCACAAGACTTTTAAAATAAATTGAAATACCTGTGCCCCAATTGGGTTTGAAGGAACCTGATATGAAATGCGCAAGTTTGCCTTACCAATCCTTCTCCTCCAATCTACAACACTAGTCACACACATAAAAGCTGTTGTAAAATTAGATTACTGAAATTAAACACACCCACACTTGCATGAAATTAAACTACAAAAAAAAAATAAAAATAAAAAATAAATAAATACTCTTTACAAGAAAGATAAACACACTGTTTGCAGTAAAATAAATCAATCATGCGAAGAAAAACAACCACACCTACCAAAAGGGAACAACAAGAATTTGGGGCAACCCACTAAAGTGGATGCGGCAGGCTGTTACACCATGGGAATCCCATAGTGAATTCGTCTTTGCGTCTTAATGTTTCCCCTCCACCTTGTTGTGTACTGTAAAAAAAAAATCCTATCTACCTAAACTTCTCAGTCTAAAAAAATAGAAATGAGCAAAATACCAGCTTACCTTGGAGCAAATCCCCGGCAACGGCGCCAAAATGTTGGTTAAAATTATTGATATTTAATTCACCTCAATTTAATTTATCAACCGGGGAATCGTAGACTTCGAGCTGCTACACTATATGTGCAAATAAGCTAACTCTAATGCTCGAGAAACCCTAATCTACTGCTAACAACAATGAGACTAACCCTAAAGGACCAATGCTAGAGACCACTAACTCTGCACTAAAGAAAATGAAAACTAATTTACTAATTCCTACTGTTGAACTCAAAAATAACCTAACCAGGGATTTTCAAATTGTAATTTTATAATTTTAAAACAACCTGCTAGCAATTTAAAAACAATAAATGGTACCTACAGCAATCTAGGCTATTGTAATCACAATCCATAAAAATATTCAATCTGTCATCAACCAAATGTGTATGCTTCGTCGACCTTGTTTCCTAGCTGAACTTCAAATCAAATGTGTAAATTCACACAAATATCTCCAAATCTGAACTAGTCCTATGCCTTTTAGCTTTGAGTTATTAATGCATACAGTCTATCAAAGGAGAATTCAACTGTTGGTGAAGTTCCATCATACTCTATTTATAATTAGTGCATATAAGTACTCATGAAGAAACACCAAAACTATCCAAACTTCTGCTCATCAAATAAAGATTAGAACTGTGTAATCGACAGTCACTGTGTTTGGTTTAAATTATGAAACTGATTCAAATGAACAGGGTTACAACCAAGGACTCCTTCTCAAAACTCATTCAGATACAAATGCAATCCTTTATCTAAAAAGCGGTAAACCCTAAATACTCTATGATCACGATCTTCAAACCCTAATTCGACAATAAGAGAACAGGCTGTCTATAAGCTATTCTTGTGCTGCAACATAAAGGTTTTAGTATCGAAAGTTAAACTTGTAATTCATGTATCAATGCCACACACTGGAGACTAGAGAAAAGATTTAAATCCAAACCAATTCTGAATTCAATTGTACAGTCAAGTTCAAACCATTCCTGTAGCTATGGAAATATAACACTCAATCCATTCATAATCTTTCACAAAACACTCAATCTAAAAACACTCAATCCATTCGTAGTCCTTCATCAAATTGAGTCTACCATACTCTATATCAGATCATGCAATTATATATACCCTAGGTTTAAAATAACAATTCACCAAAAACAAATGGAATCTTACATTCAAACTGTTAACAAATTCAATCTATTACCATAAACTGTACTCGCAGTCACATTTTCTATTGCAAACCAGTAATGAGCAAATAAGTTATATTCTGAAAAGGAATGTGAAATGAGAAAACGCCAATCTACTATTGCAAACCACACACACTAATGGAATATCACAGTCTGGTGTTGAAGGTGGGCCCTGCCCTCAACGCCTCACACACTGAAATCACAAGTTTGCTGAAAACACACGCTGTATCATATTCAGAAAAATGGAGTTTGTACAAATTCCTCCCACTTAGGGTTTCCATGGCTACTTTTATACTAGATTATACAGAGTAAAATCGTCCTGAAGACAAGGATCGATAGGAATAACAATACTCAAAATATCTTAACCATTCTGAGCCAAAAATGGCATCTCAGATCCAGGATATACACATATCATTTAAGAGAAGATAATAACACCAAAGATCGTGCCTGAAATAACAGTGAAGCAATCTTCAAAAGCATCTTAAAGATGATGTGGATCCAATAAAAACGCCCTGATGGTAGATCGAATCCCCAAATCTCCTCATTTGAACGCTGGCCAAATAACAAAACGAACCCTGTGTAGAAGAGAAACCCACATCATTATTAGCATAGGGTTTAATGAAACCTAAAAACCCAAAACATATGCATAAAAATAAGAAAATACAACAATCAAATAATTAAAATTACTTACCATGGCTTTTAGCAATATTGACCTTCAAAAGACACATAAAACTGATTATTATTGGACCCATTAAGACTTTAAATACTAGGAAATAGTACATCGAATGGACAAAATAGAGGACCAACAGAGGGTGGATTGCAAATATGAAAATTCTCCCAAATGGATAAACAAGTTTGACCTTGGACTTTGACAAAAGAAAGCAGTCTTTACTCTAGGAATGATTTTAACCTTTTGATCAAGTTTAATATTTACAACCTGAGGACAAGATTGACCAAAACTATCTAACTCTAAGTTATCTTGATTAAGGATGAAAAAATTTAAAGACTCATTATAAGAAATGGAAAACAGATTAGAGCATCTAGTGTGATTCCCTAATTCATCCTCATCTTGATATTGACCTTCTATTGATTCATCATTAAAATTATAAGAGGATAAGTGATCATTTTCATTTATAATATCTTGATTAAATGCACAACGATCACGAGAGATCACCACTAAAGGATCTTGGTCGGTGTTTTCACTTTCTTCTTTTTCAATAAGGTGAAAAGGAATTGAATGATCATTAAATATGGAACTATTAATGAGTTTCTCTGAGGGAGGAACTTCAATAGACTGACTGACTAAAGGCTCATCCTCAGAAATTTCCTCCGGATCAAGACTAGGGCTACTTAAAAAGAAATTTGAAAACTTATGATTTATACAATGATTATGGATTTGACTATCAATCGACTCAAAAGTGGAAGACTTATCCTCAAAAGAAATTGAGCAGGATGGGTCATCTTCGGGTGTTGACAATTCACTTGATGCTTGATTATTAACAGATTCAACAATAGGATTAAAAAGGGGAAGGTTTTGATTTGAAAAATATATATCATCGGATTCACTTCCCCATCTTTCTAAGAAACTTTGCTCAAACATGTCATACCCGGAAATGCTATTGGGCTTCAAATCTAAGAACCAGATCTCAGCTCTTTCTTTGAAGGACGAAGCCAATAGTTTCATACACACATCCTCATGGGTTATGGATAAATCTTTAATAATTTCCCTAAAAAGTTCAAGGTGTCTTTCAGCAGAGATTTCATAACTTCCATCGAATTTAGGCAACCTTTCACGGGCTTGATGAGGGATATGATGAGGATAACCAATAATTTTTGAGAGGTCAAAGACTTTTAATCGACCGAAAGTTCTAGGCCGCTCAGAAGCAGCCATGGATTATTTTATTTATTTATTTATTTATTTTTATTTTTAAATCAAGAACCTAAGTACCAAATGATGCACCCCATGGGTTCTAGATAATGATAGGATCGATCACCAGTGGAGTCGCTTATGTGGAGTCGCCAGGTAGATTTTAAAACTCTACTACCAAGATGTATGTCGTTTAAAGTGCAGGGATAGAGTGAGACAAAACAGGTATGATGAACCAAGGTAGGCCTCTACCTTCCCCGGCAACGGCGCCAAAAATGTTATCACACAACTTGTAGTTGCCCCTAGAGATATCCCATCCGGGACGGTAGAGGAGACAGGCAACTAAAGAGGTGACCCAAGAGATGCCACGGTTCCCAATGCAATGCGGGAGTCACGTCAACCGAGGCACTCTTCGCTTTAGGTCAAGGTATAACTAGACCAAGGGGGAGACCCTATACCCCAATCACAGTTGATTGGACCTAAACAAAGGTTTCTAAGGGTAGGTAAATGATGAGTTACGGAAACCAATGCAAGGCTAAGTGGACCTAAAGGTTAAGGTATGGTTGAAGGTGGTGTGATGGATAATAAGTGTTTCAACCTATGAATGGTTTAGGCCACATGATGGGGTGTGATTACTAGGTATAGTACCAATGTGTTTGCACAAATCGGTCTAGTTTCTTGGGAAGTGTGAAATGGTTCTAGATGGACCCACAAGGTGAAGTTAGGTGTGAGGGTGGTACTATAGGTTAGATCTAGGATAAATTTATAAGTTGGAGTTGGTTCTAGGATTACCCATGTGCTAGATCTAGGGTTGGACACTAATCCCAAGAAGTGCGCCTTGCTTGGAGAAGGACTAGTGCCTTGTTTAGTGGGCTAATGGAGTCAAGAAAGATGTCAAAGTGTAGATCGGGACACCTAGAAGCCAAGTCAAGTGAAATGGATGTGATCCAATGGTTAGGTCTTACTAGATCTAGGTTTTTAAGTGATGACCAAAAGTGGACCACAATTCCTTAAAACAAGGAATGCAATCCCCAAGGTAGATCGGGGCAAAAGGATAGTCTAGACCTAGGTTTCAAGGCATGGGCATTCCAAATCTACGAAAATCTCCAACACCCACTTCCTAGAAGTGGTCCAAATCAAAACTCCCAAGGGGTGCGACTTTCTCAAGGAGAGGCAAAAAGTGGGTTTGGTGGACCATGCCAAGTCCAATGGCCACCAAAGTGTAGATCCGGGGTGCTAGTACCCCGATCTATGTTCCTTCAAAGTTTCAAATGAATCCAATGGGTAGATCTTGGTAGATCTAGGTTTTAAGGTGCCAAGAAGGTCAAAGGGGGGTTTCAACCCCTCAAAACATGGAGAGATGTCCACAAGGTAGTTTTCACCAAAGTAAGGATATGGGTATGTGTTATCAAGTGTCTAGTTGTCAAATCAAGCGGGATCTCACATACCCATGTGCTAGATCTAGCCCAACAAGCCTCTCTCAAGGAAGTGCGCTTTAGGTCAAGAAGAGCTTTTTGTCTTAGAAAATGGGTCAATTCTTAGCCAATCACCACCAAATTATAGATCCAACTAGGGGTGGATGCTATAGAGGTGGGTTTTCAATATCTTTTCAAATTGAGGGCTAGATCTAAGTAGATCTAAGAAATACCAAAAACAAGGGTTTTAATTTGATTAGGGTTTTTGTGATCTAGAAATTATGGAAGATTCAAGGAAGAGAAGATCATACCTCTTGGGACATACCTGGATGAAGAGATGAATGCTAGTTGAGACGAGGATTACTTTTCCAAAGATCAAATGGAGAATTGTTGAAGCCCTCTTGCCAAATCGATTTTTCCAAGCCACATGTGATTCCTTCTAACCTGTCAAGCCAAGGAGCAAAGCATCAATTAGTTTAACAAATTGAAGGTAGATGCAAGCAAGAGAGAGAAAAACATAGAATAGTTGACACAAAGGCAAAACCACTCCCTGTCAAACCCAAAACGACTTCTTCCAAGCTTGAAGGGCAAGCCTCCCCACCAATTCGCACTTGTCAAAGTCGCCCTCTCAACCTGCAAATAAAGTATGGCAAATACGCAAGATAGCTACAATAGATCCTCCAGTGCAATGGACAATAGCATTTACAATCGAAACAACCAACATCCACTCCAATCCAAGCATGTACTCCAAAAGATAGAAATTTTATTCCAAGAGCCAAGAGCCAAAAATCTCTAGATGAATTTTACAATGAGAGGCTCCCTCCTTAAATAGGATGGGGAGAGAGTACAATCATAACCACTTTTTACATGAGTGGCTAAGATTAAAAGATCTCAAGATCTAATCAATGGCTAACAATAAATCATAACCATATATCACATGGATCACCCATATAATGATAGCGCCCCCACTAAAAAGGTACAATAAGGGGTGACGTCATCCACAAGAGAAAATATAAGCATCAAAATCCACCTCATGGTGACTAGGACATAACAATATAAGCTCATGGTGGGGCTAGGAGGTTTTAATCCTTACTAGCTCATCCCCAAGGCACAATAAAAATAATAAAATATGTCCAATATAATAAAAATGACCAAAACTGTCCTCAGAATCCATGACAGTCAAGCAGTAAATGTCCTCCTGTGATCAATCCGGGCATACCCACATGGTGAAAACTGGCTGGAAGATAGTGATGCCACCCTGGAAGACCTCTGTGAAAACCAAATGCCAAAACCTTGCCTCAATTGCCCAAATCGATTTCCTCAGTGACCACTTTATCCCATTTTTTAACTGCCTCGGGAACTGTGAAAGTGCCAAAACTGCCCCCTAGGGTGCTAGCGCTGTCCATCTGAGCCCACCAGGCTCTCCGGGAGGGGGGATAAATGGTAATAACAAGTGGCTGGACCACCCCCTCCATCATCAGCGCCCTAGGTGAACTGGCCTCTCGGGGCCCCTGCTGCTCAGGCTGGGAAATCAGCCCCAAATCTGGTCAACAAGTGTAAAACTGCATCAATCACTGTCAGAAGTGCCCGGAACTGAAAGATAAGTGTCTCAATGGATCCAGAAGACCCAAATCCACTAGGAATGAGTACTCATACATCATGGGTTGCCCTAATGGGCCAGCTGTAGGGTCCACCATATATGGACAATGTATAATCTGCTGATCTGAAATAATAATAAACCTGTTGAACTGGATCAAACATCATCTGCATCATATGTCCATCATATGATATCATCATCAAACATGTGGGACCATAAATCATCATCAATAATCATCCATACATGGCCCACATCATCACGGATCCCAAGAATATAATATCAAGGATAAATCACATCAGTAGACTAAGACAATGTTTCTTTAATCATTCCCACAGCTAAGCTCAAAGTATAAATTCCATTCAGTGGCATTAATCAAGTTAACATATTCCGTGGTTATATAAAATTACTTGCACAATAGTTCAAATGACAAACTCACCCATTGGACATGGTCAAACTGCTAGTGAAGGATGAAGGCTAGGAGCAAGGTTGGGCCAAGGGTTTGACTTGTCTAACTTAACTCAAAAATACTTTGGACTGGGAAAAAGGGGGAAGCTACAAACTCTGTGCTGGACAAAAGAACACGGGGAATGGCTGTGCCTCACAAATGGATAAGTTGTTTAGAGAGTGCTTATTCAACTTAGGCATCATGTCTACATCAAGTTGATCCAGGTTCATTAGGATCATTCAATTTTATTTCCATGGCCTTTTTGGCCTACATAACCCTTCGGATTTCAGATGTGCTGAGAAGCACAACTAGTTGCAGCTTGCATCCAGGGCATGTTTTTCACATATTTATAAGGTCAGCAATTGTTTAGATATAACTTTTAAGAACCATTGCTTTTTGGACCTTTCTTATACTCTTCGAGGAGTATTTTTAGCTTTTCATTGCTCTTGCCCTTTTTTGTTTCCATGGGCGAATTTTTAGTTTCCATAGGTAGAACATGAGCTTTTAGTTTTAGCCAACAACATCTCAAGTGACTAGGGGGAGTTCGAGCCAATGCCAAACATCGGGACAACCGACCAGAATGATTTAGGCCTACAATCCAACTCACCAAAGGCAAGTTCTGTCACCAACTCAGAGCCGAGACACTGAATAAACAGGGATGCGGTCCAAACACAGAGGTAGAAAAATGGGGAAGTCCTCGGTATCAGAAAGTCAAATGAGACAAGTCAGGGTTTAAAGTCAAACAGGAAGGTCATGTATGGATGGAGACAAGTGAATATGGAGCCTACACTAGCAGACAACCAGTGTCGGGAAAGACCATGTCTATGTAAAGTGAAATACCAGTAAGTTTTGTTAAATGACCTAAAAGTGCAAGCAATTGTCCATTTTATGATTTACCGTTCATTTTAAATAGTTTGCCACATCAGGAATAATATACCAAGCACATGCCATGATCATGACTAAATCAACAAGATAATAATCCGCAGTCAGTGAGAACATATCCATAACATCATCATGCATCATCTGAAACACTGCTGAAATACATCTCTAGGCACTGAACTAAAACTGTAAATGGGATAAGTGGTCACATCAGTCATCAAATCTGAACTCTCAAGGCTCAGCCTTGACACAAGGTCATAAAATCTGAATAATGTACTGCTCTGATCATGAGTGATCCAAAATATATAGCCATGCTCTGGAATAAAGGAAGCTCTGGAATGTGCAGATATCTGCTGTACAAGAATAGTAGCCCTGCTACTATGGTGTGATAACAGGACCCTCAGGATCTGATCATCATCTAGGAGAGGTATTTGAAAAGGCCCATTAGAGGTAGCGGGTACATCTTTCCCTTGCGGGGATTCATGCATTCCATACCCTTTGGAATAGGTCTGGAGGTTGACCTCCATTGTGTACACGTAAATATTCTAATAGGTGTCATCACCTGAGGGGCGTGGATTTGGCTATTGAGTAACTCCTTGATTGGAAAAGGGTTGTTGAAACACAACTTGTTGGGGTTGTGGTGCATTAGGTGCTCGAGGAGGGTTGGTTTCTTTGTTGACACTCAAGTATCAACATGAAATGGTGCATGTAGTGCAAGTCTAGTGGTTGACCTCCGCCATGTTCATGTAAATATTCTAATCAGTGTCGTCACCTAAGGGGTGTGGATCTAGCTATTGAGTAACTACCCCTTGATTGGTAAAGGTTTGTTGCAGCACAACTTGTTGGGGTTGTGGTGCATTAGGTGCTTGAGGAGGTTCAGTTGCATCCTTCTTCTTTGCCTCAAGCATTTGTTGACACTCAGGTATCAACAGGAAATAGTGCATGTAGTTCCCATACTCTCCACACATGGAGAAAGGATAATTGGTCCTAAGGTTGGAATTATTTCCCTATTTAAGGGGATTTCCCCCCCCCTCAGTCTGGTTACCCATGTTCTAGTTTGGTTAGGGAGGGGGACTGATCCCCTATCCCTGCTTCTAGTTTTTTCTATTCTTTCCTTTATTCTTCCCTTGATTCAGAGGATTTAGGATATTATCCATGTTTAACTACTCAAATATTTGAGTTTGTTGCACAGGAGAAGGTTGTACTAGATTCACCTCCATTTGAGGCATGGGGACAAGACTAGGATGACCAAGAAATGGGAAATACATATTATAGGTGGGGGGAGATAGGTGCCCCATAATATGTGGATGTAGGAGTAGG
The DNA here is from genome assembly GCA_027924585.1 of Larix kaempferi. NCBI lineage: Eukaryota > Viridiplantae > Streptophyta > Pinopsida > Pinales > Pinaceae > Larix > Larix kaempferi. The sequence continues at coordinate 3,982,929 of BSBM01000254.1, forward strand.
TGGTGTCATTTGAAGTGGTACAATTGAAGGTGATTGGTGATCATTCGGGTATGTATGACTATAGGGTCTATAAATAATTTCCCAAATGGAGGAGTTGGTGCAATTGTAGGTGCCACTGATACATGAGCTGCTGGTGGATATTGTTGTGCCACATTGAGTGGTATAGAAGTCGAAGGTTGAGGAGCATTTACCTGGTGAGAAATAGTCCCAATAATCCCATCATCTAAATGTGATGTTCCCGAAGGTGTTGGGTTCAGAGAACGATATCGAGGGGCATATGGGATGATGGTATAAAGATAACTAGATTATGCATAAATTAGATCAAGATGTTGGGCCTTCAAGATGGCTTCTTCTTCTATTTTTGGCAATGTGGTTGCCACATATTTTGCAATCATAGGTTCAAAGTTATTTTAGGAACCAATCTAATAGAAATTGGGGCTGAATGTCTATTTTGCACAAAGTTCGATGCCTACATCATTCATAGATGTGATCTGCGATATGGGTGGAAGTGTTTTTCCAAAATTCTGTGAGGATTTCAAGCTCTGGGTTGTGATGTATGGATAAATGAAAATAGGTGAGGAAAATAGTGGCAATTGACTCAAAGGTGGAATAATTCGCATATGGTAGGTTGATATACCATTTGGTCATTGTTCCTATAATTGTTCTATGGAAGAGTTGAAGATGAACAGGGTCCTCAATGATACTATTAGAAGAGCACCAAAGGTGAAATGACATGACATAGTTTGTTGGCTCATCTCCTTGTACCCCCTCAATATTTGGGATATCTAAGGGAACCTTAGGAGATATGTTTGGTCAGGTTGGATCATGATGAATGGGGTCATTAATCAATTTATCCAACTAAGGAAGATTTAAGCTTTCCATGAAAGGAATATTTGTATTGGGGGTTGGTCCATCCATGGTGTTATGTGTATTTCCCCCTCTAGGAGGCGAGGGTGCGATAATGGTGGTGTGTTTTCTCCTTGAGATGGAGAAGACGGGAGATTATTCTCCCCAAGAGGTGAAGATGAAGTACTGTCTCTTCCACAATTTGGAGAGATAAAGGGTGTTGTATGATCTCCAATAGGTGGAGAGATGGGAGATTTAAGCAAAGTGTTTCCTTGCCGAGATGAGCCTAACAAAGTTTCTTGGGAATGTACCCAGCTAGAGTATCTCCCTCATAAACCACAGGGAGTAAATGGGAAAACACCTCTATGGAGAGGGGAAAGTCCTTGAATCCTAAGAGACTGCCTCAAATTTCTCTGTTCCGCTATGGTGATGGTCTATACAATCTAGTGAAAGTGATGATAAAGAAGTATAAACACAGATAATGCAAAAATATTCCAACCAAAATATATGCAATATGGTGCAAAGTGAGTGATAGGTGATTGAGTCTTTGTGCTATTAGTTCACAAGTTGGTTCTTTTTAATTAAGAGTTAGGTGATCTTGTAATTAAAAAGAAAATAAATGAAAATTCCCTAAAAGACGTAACTTCCTTTCCTCTCAAAATTCATTGGGCCTTCCAGTACCTCACCCACCAATGGAGATGAAATCCCCCGATGTTGGCTAGTGAAGGTATGATTGAGTCAGTTATCAAGTAATGATGTTGGGGATATGTTTCAAAAGGGTTGGAAACATTTCCAACAAATAATGATATCCGACTCACTGTGTCAATTGCAATCACAATTGATCCCTTGTGATATCCTAAGTTTTGTCCAATAAGATATATGCATCAAGTGTGGATAAGTGGTTCTTCCTGGGCAGTAAAGTGTTGTCTGAACAAAAAATAAGTCTCTTTATGGGGATAAGAAATAGCTATACCTTGGCTTTCACTTCCTTAGGCAATGCACCTTCTTATCTGGGTTGTCTTTTGACAATTGTTGATAAGAGGATTTAAAGTACCTTATAAGTCAACAATGATATGTTTTAATAATGTAGAATATTGGTGGGCATTATTTGGATGCCTAGCCCAATCAATCCTAAACTAACTAAAATGCTATTATGTGACCTCATATGGAGTATTTTAATTGGTTTGAGAATTACAAGCGCAATGTTGATTTTAAATGGTCTAGATTTGATTAAGGAGTGTGAGAGAGGTATTTCAAACTTTCATATCATTATGATCCATCCATATCACTAACAATGCAAGATGGAGATCATATTAGAAGTGAAAGAGTCTTTAGGTCTCTCAGCGTGTGCTTAAGTGGAAACCACACATATGTTTTGAAAGAAAAATGAAAGTGAATTTGCAACTAACTATAGAGCATAAAGTAAAGACACATGGAAATTCACCCTAATTCAACTCTAAGTATGAAAGATTGCTTGCAAATAATATCTACTCAAGATTCTTCTAAACCGAAATAAATGTGTGTAAAGGAGGTATTTTAAACCCATCACCCTTTTCTGATTTTCCAAGATCACTAAGAGTGCAATGCAAAGAGTATACTTTGGGTAAAGAGGTATTTAGGTCTTTCACTTGTGTGAGAAAGTGAACTAAACTATCCTGCATAAAACAAAGAAATAAGAAAGAAGAAAAATATTTATAACTAAAGGTAGTCAAATCTAATTTCCTAGACTAACAATTCCAATGATATGGCAAGCATGATCATTCAGTCACTAGTGAGTACAAGGAGGCCCATTGAAAGCCTCAAAGTATTTTAGCCTAAAAAGATGTCAATAAGTCACTTATTTACTACCTATATTTAAGTTAATTTATCTAATTACTATAGAAAACACAACTACTCTGAGTTTTTTACTTTATGGTTCATTAGGAAACCATTGGGACTACAAATGATTGTGAAAATAGATATAAAAAGAAAAGAAAATGTACATTCACGTGGGTATTGGACTCATAGTAGTGTTATTAGAGAGATTATAGTAAAGAAGAAGTCATGTGGATTTACCGCATGGTTTACAAAGCATATTATATACATGACTCGTGCATCTGTTGAAGGGTTTCCATGCTATGTAGCACAGATGGGACGATGTGATTTGCGTTGTTGATAAAAAATTAATCTCAGGCATAGGGCCACAAAATTATGGTTGCTAAGAGGCTTGATAGTAAGCTCCTGCACTTTCAAAACACCCAAAATAAGTTATGTAGAAGAAGACAACCTATCTAACATGCAATGAACAAAAATAAGAGTGGAGTCTCCATAAATATTGTTTAGGGAAAAATGGCACAAAGGTGAGCAATCTTCCCTGCTATCCTTGCTACTTGCAACCAAGGAAACAATGTTATATGTGGGTTAGGTATACCAAGCAATCACAATATACAACATGCTACAACAACTTCAATAAAACTAATCTAAACTAAAAGAATGAAGGGATAATATTTCTCCTTGAGGAAGGAGGCAACAATGGAGAAACACTTGTCTCTTGGGGGAAGAGAGCAAGGGAGATTTGTGTATGCCAATATGAGGGAGGAATTAGATTGAAAGTGGAGCTTTCAATGTAATTCCAACAACATAACTTTGCTATGATTTTCTCTTATGGAATGCATGCCCATGGCTTCCTTTTATTGGCCAAATGGAGGCAAAGAAACATCTTGATTCCCATGTGAACACTTATTCCTTTCAATCGCTTTCCCAAGCATGTTCCCAAGCATGTGAGGAGTCCTTGTTCGAATTTTATAGCCAAGAGAGTCATTTTGAGCCTTCAATGCGCCACAAAAATTAGTGGTCCTGTCATTTTGACAATCATGTAGTTTTCGAGGGAAATCCCATGTGGGTACGCACGTGTAATTGAACAGTCGAGTCACACTATATAGCATGGGTATCCAATGTTTGAAGCCGTGCGATTGTCTGTACCAAATTACTTTGGAATTTTGGGGTTCAATCTATTTTTTGGATTTGATGAGGATGTCTTCGGTGAGCTGCATTTTATATGTTGATGACTCCTTTTTGCAATATTAGCCGAAATGTCGCATGTATGCGAAATTTAAGCGCTAACACCATCATTCATCGATGTTTATCTAGTAACCCACTCACACATAATCCTCTAATTGATATTGTCCTATGTTGGAAAATGCTAACTATTAGTCAACATTGGTCTCTTGTTACAACCAGCCACCCAACCCTAACCCACAAATTATCCCACTAACCACATAATCCAATTCAAATGCAAATTAAATTACCCCATCATGCCTTAGAATGGAGGTAGCATAACAATTGGATTCAATGGAATTACAACCAATAAATAATTTCAAGACATGTTACATTTACGTTGTACCGACATACAAACGTCTCAATTTCGATGATCAACTATGGGCGTTGGAATTTTGACATCTGTCGGGGTTAAATTCAAAAATAGAAAGGAATTTTCAACAAGATGCACGATTTCTGCCTTCATTGTAAAAAAATATGTCAGAATTCCGATCCAAATGTAGTAGTGGCATCAGATGTCATCACGATAACATAGCTTCATAATTTTCCTATTAACGGGTAAAGACAATCTCTCACCGTCCAAGTGACTAAGATAAATCAATTAAAACCCGCAAGGTCATCAATCCTTGAAGGTCCCAACCAAAATATTTCAAATTTACTATGCTTCCCAAGTTGTTCACAATGTTTCTACCACGTAACCACTAATTCTCCCTTTTGTAACATCCTATCACGAGCCTTTCTATAAAATACACCCTTAAATCACACTTGTCTCTTCACAAAATGGTCAAAATCCTTCCTCCTATTCTCATCAAGTTCTATTAATTGATTTATTCGTTCTTGTACAATGTCTTGATCAATGGCGAATTGTTGAAGGAATCGGTACACAAGGATATTCATATGAATGGTAAACATGACATCCACCTTGTATACTAATTTGAATGGGATCATCCTAGTTGATTCCATATTGGTTATTCTATCAAACCATAAAGCATATTTTATTTTTCTATCCCAACTTCTTTTGTCATTTCCTATAGTGCGCTTCAGAATGATTGTGAGATTCTTGTTACTAGATTATGCTAGACTATTTCTCTGAGGGTAATAATTTGAAGAATGGGACAAGAAAATGCCATACTCAAAACAAAATGTTAAAATAACTATCAAACTAAAAGCCTTGGCATTATTAGTGGTGATTTTGGAAGGAATGTTGAACTTGGTAATGATTGTCTCTTTGAGGAGCTCGATCACCACATCGTCTGTGGCTCTTTTGTGTGGGATGGATTCAAACCACCTCGTAAAATAATCTGTGGCTGTTAGGATCCACTTATGGCCATCACTTGAGTTATCCTTGAACTCCCCAATAAAATCTAACCCCCATTGTTTAAAAGGATCTTCAAGTATGACTGGTTGCAAAGGAAGGAATGCAAGTTTTTGTCTACCAATAAAAAGATGACAAGGTTGACAGTCTCTTACAAAATTGTGGACATATTCAAAGATCGAGAGCCAATAGTAATTGGGCCTCAAAATCTTATCGGTAGTCATCCTAGTAGGATAGTGTCCATCATAGAGACCCTTATGCAAATCAGTCATGAGCTACTTAGCTTAAACATCATCAACACATGACAGGAATCCATCTAGGTTTCTCCAACCCATTCCTCCCCATAAGATCCAACCCGTTCCTCCCCATAAGATACAATACTTAGATCCTTTAAGTCTTAAGGTTCTTTTCTTATGGTCAACTAAGTGGTTGGAACATGTAATATTCTTCAAGTAATAAATAATTTTTGAGTACCAATCATGTTTCTCTAATGTGTTTAACATAGTAGAAATCAACTCAAGGGGTTCATTACTTAAGTTCAAGGATTTCTCATTTCCTTCAATCATCATGTAGCTAGGTCTTGTCCTTTAATCAACTTAGTGGGATTAATACCTAAGTCATACTCTTGGATTTGATTTAACCATTTTCCTCTAGGCCCTAAATAGTCTTGTTGAGTTAGCATATTCTTAACTACAACATGGGGTACATAACATATTATCTTGGAGTAACCATCGTAGCTTCTAAATAGTAAAATGCTTCAATGATTGCATGCGAGCATAGGATTGTTTTTCCATGATGGCATATCTCAATTTGAAATCTCTACGCACTTTGTTCACGAAAGCTATGGGTTGCTAGACTAAGTTTACATTGTTGAGGCAATGGCTTGTTGGATCAATCCAAATTTTTTCTTACCTTCCTCATCCCATTTGAAAACTAGTCCTTTTTAAGTGACTTATTGATCGATTTATCAATTTCAACAAAGTTAGGAAATAATCGTTTAATGAAGTTTAAATTTCCAAAAAATAGTTGAAGGGCATTTTTAGTGATAGGCAATGAGACTTGTTTGATGGAATCAATCCTTAGAAGGGTCAATTTTAATTCCCTCTTTGGATGCAATGTGTCTTAATAGTTTACCTTCATCGACTCCAAAAATTGATTTCTTCAAGTTTAAGAATATTTTGTATTTATACACCTCTCAAATACTTTCCTAAGATGATTTCCATGATTCTTCCTTTCTTTAGACACTACGGTCAAATCATCTTGGTATATATCAATTATTTAATGAGGTCCCTAAAAGCAAAGTCCATTTCACATTGGGATGTAGAGCCTTCATTCATCAAACCAAAAGACATTCTAAGATATTCAAATGTTCCACAAGGATTCATGAAGGATGTCTTTGGCCTATCCTAATATTTGACCAAGTCTTGGTAATAACTTGGAAACCCATACAACATCGACATCATGCCTACACCAATGACCCTCTATAAAATATTCTCTATATTGGGAAGCAGGTAGTTTTCCTTGAGAGATAATTGGTTAAGGTTTCGAAAGTTAAAACAAAGTCTTATTTCACTATTCTTTTTCCTAACCACAACCAAATTGGCTATCCATTTTGAGTGCCTAGTGGGGACAATAATTTTGGATTCCAACTCTTTTTTTATGACATGAACAAAATTGGGATTTATCCTTCTTAATTTTTTCCTAAAAGGCTTGGAACCTTCCTTTAAATGGATAGTGTGTTGAATCACATTATTCAAATCCTGTTGATATGCTTTTAGATAATCATATGACCAAGCAACCACATCTCTATATTCCCTTATTAGATTTTCAATGTCTCTCCTTTTTTCCAAATTGGTATTCTTACCCAATTTAATGATCTTTGGACTAGCCTTAGAACCAATGTTCAACTCTAATCCTTAGGCTCAATCGTTTCTTTCTTGTGTTTGAAAACATCATCCTTGAAAAAATCTCATTCTACAGGGGAAAGCACCAAAGGGAACCTATTTTCATATTTCTCTTGAGATTTGTCTCCCTCACATCACCAATCAGATGGATTATCGACAAATTCTTGTAAGTCATTCAAGGATCTTAAAATTTGCGAGTCATCTTGAATGCTTGCCAATATCCAATTTTATCGTGAATATATGGTCTAAAAACCAATTTTGTTTTCCCATCCCTGGTTAATAGGCTTTCACAAGGTTGGAAGGTATATGCATCTATGGCCAAAGCACTAACAAGCATGTTTTGTTCTCTAGGAAATGCCCATTTGGAAAATGCATCAAAATTTTTTATGGCATCCCACACAACATGCTTATAGTGTTTTCACCCTTACATTCTTTGTTCCAAAAGAATTATTCACTTTTTGGACTACAATATCATCATCACCTATAACCTTTAAGACATTTATGCCCATTTCTCTTGCTAACTCAAGGCCTAAAAGTAAGGCTTCATACTTTGCTACAATATTAGTGGTGTCAAACTCTAACCAATAAGAAAAAATAAGTTTGTCACCTTTGGGAGAGGTGAAAATTATCCTCGCACCAGACCTTTTCCTAGAACAAGATCCATCAAATTTCATTACCCATATCCAATCTTTCTCATGATTGTTGTCATCACCAAGCCTCTTTTCTTTATCATTAACAATAGGAGTTAAGGTATGGATCAAAATTTAAAAGTTTCCTAGGCTGTCATCTACATCAACAATAAAGTTTTTCATTGGTTCCTCCAGATCCTCTACATGATATATCCTAGGCACTTCACGATACAAAATCACAAATTGCCCTCCACAAGTTGGGATGGTGGCATATGATAGATCCATTTGTAAACTATTCCCCAAGTTAGCGGTGCAATTTCTAAATCGAAGCATTCCCCAAGCAAGTGGGACATCAACCACAAGTATGTCTATCAAGACTAAGATATCTAGGTAAGCAAGTAATGATACCTTCAAATACATCAAGCCTAATCTTTTGATTTCCCCAGAGTCCATGGCACACACATTTTGGTAGGAGTGAGAAACCTTTATCCCTAATTTATTCATCAAAATTAATGGCATAGAATTATCTCATGCCCCTGATTCTAACATGCATTTATGCAAATAGGAACCTTGGACTATTATTGATATAAAGAAATGGTTGTTGGTACCATTAGTTCACTTTTGTCTCATCGTTTGAAATGCTACATGGACATCCTCATGAGTTTCATCAATGTTATCTTCAAAACCTAATATCCTTTGAATTGCTCACTCAAGTGAGGCACCTTTAATAATTCCATGAGAGGGACTTGAACATGTGCCTTATTGAAGTGTCGATTCAAGTCAATATCTAAAGTCTTGAAGTATTTTTTATTCACTCTTATAGGTTCTTTAATATTAGAAATTTCTTTGGAAGGGAAATTTGAAGCATTCACTTCCTTATCTCTCCTTTTATAGGTTGCCACATCACCAACTTGCATCTTCCTCCTTATTTCCACTAAGGAGTACTTCCTAGTCAAAATTTCAGCTACCTCTCCTAGGGTCCACACACCTTTCCCTTATTTGTCTCAATTGATCATTAGAAACATTGTAGGTAGTCCCCATGACATTTTTCACTCCACACACAAAGTTCAAGGAATGATTTTCACTACACCCTTATTCACCTTTATTCATGTTTTGAATTATGAATTCTTGAACAAATGGACAAAGGTTAGGGTCATGATCCTTCTTAGAAGTTGCACACCAAAAATAAGTATCCTCATCAACTACATTATTTGTGTTCAAAGGGATGTGAACCTTTTGATAATTACTTTAACTTTTACTTTGGGTTTAATTTTGATTTTCCCTTGGTTTCCCCTTGTCCTGTCCCAACCACCATCATTCCCTCTAGGTTCATTTCGAAATTTCTTTTGAGCATTTTCTAAGTTGATCAACCCATTTTGGATGATGGTATTATTTTGGACCATGGTTGTTTCCAAGTGCTTTATCATTTTGGTTATGGATGCTAAGGAATCATATGAAGAAGGCTCATATGTGGCCTTTGGCTTAGGTTCAGTTTTTGGTTGGATAGCTCTTGGATTTAGCAACTTCAATCCAATCATGGTCAAGTTTCCTAGCCTTTTTTAGGGCACCTTACAAGTCTATGGGTTTATCTTGGATAAGAAATATTTGAATGGTCCTTGGTAAACATTTAAGTAATACAAACGAATTGTATCATCTGAAGGAGAAAATTCAAAAGGAATGTCACCCACCAACCAATTAAATTTTTCATTAAACTAATCCATAGTCTCCTTTTCATTTCTTCTCACAGATATTAAGGCATTCAAAAGAAATTTTGGGTCATTATTTTCTTTGCATCTAGAAAGGAAAGTGCTCATTAACCCATCATATTATCGGGTAGGGACATAAACCACTTTTTTGCATCTTTCTTTAGTGATAAGGTGAAAATTTTGAAAAGGACATCAAGATGTTGATTCCTTGTTCATTAACATAACACTCAAAATCATCTCAATGATCTAAAGCAGATATAACATTATCCATAGAAAATTCTAGTATATTTTCAATCTTAGGCATAGTCACTAGGGTGACTACCAATTGTTGAAAAGTTGAAAGGCTTGTTTGAGTTGTTCAAAAATAAAGTCATCATTATTGTAGAAGTAGAAGGGTTAAATTGATTTAAATGGATCCCTTGTGAAGGGGTGATTTAGATGATTGCTTGATCTACCCTTCTCTTCTTTCTATAATATCTCTCGTGTTTAGGATTGAAATGAATAATTGCTTGAGAGGATGCTCTTGTTGAGTATCCCTTAGGCACAAATTGGCTTGGTGGAGTCGCTAGGCGAGCTAATTAGATTATGAAAACTAACAGAAATCTCACCAAAAGGTTCAAAATGTCATTCAAGGCTTGGGTTAAAAAGACTTGTCCTCAGTAACGGCGGAAAGATGTTACAATCAATTTAGTACCTAAGTGGAAAAATCATAATCCACCAGTGCTAGAGAGTGAAACTTTGAAACAAAAATACAAATATCACCTAAGTTTTTATCTTTCCATGTTTTAGTGTATCTTTCAAGGCCAAGGGAGGCTTCCTTATAGGATGATTTGATTTGAGTTTCAGGAGAGCTTTAAGGGAAATGAGTTTTAACTTGTTTGGTTTGTGTGGATCGTGTGTAAGTTAGATTTCCACATTAAGAACTTAATCATTTAAGATTTTTGAAATGAATGGATCAGACACTCAATGACAATATCGCTCAAGACATAAAATAAAATGAACCATGGACATTAATAATCAACTTATGGAAGTGAAAGTGCAACAACCCACAAACTGCGAAGAAATTCAAATGAATAGATTCATTTTCATAGTAAATATATCCGCAAGTGTAATTTATTAATAGAATTCATAAAAAAATTGTATTATTTAGCTTGTGATACTATCTTTGAATGAGGTCATCTTGAAAAGGGGATCTCTATAAAAGGGTGTCACCCAAACTTATTACAATAACCCAACTTGTGGAAGTAACCAAAACCACTTCAACAAATGTGGTTTTTAGATATAAATGATTTATGTCACAAATTTTAGAAATTAATAAACAAATGACCTTTTATTTTAACATATATAATCCATGCCCCCCTGGGGTGTAGACCAAGTGGCGATGTACTTGTTATCACACAAAGTGTAGTTTCCAACTAAATGGATCCTATCTAGGACGATAGAGGAGGGAAACTAACCGGTGACACCTAAGAGAGCCTCAATTCCCCAGATGGATTGGTTGTCATGCCAATTGAGGCACTCTTCGCTTCTTACTATCCAAGCCTCAGTTAGCAAAGGGGGAGACCTTGATCTACTCCCAATGAGAGAGATCTAACCTAAACACCAAATCAAGCCAATCAATCAATGTATACAAAGTCAAGGGTGATAAAACCTAGATTTAGGGAATGAAGCTACTGTAGAGTCTTAGGGAAGATAATATATGAAAGTTTATTATTTCAATTACAATAACTCAGTATTGAGGGAAAATCTAGGATATAGGTGCTAGGATAAATGATCAAAATCAATTGCCTTGGGAAACGTGTACTTAAAATGAGGAAACTTGTCCCATGGAGTAGATTTGAAAATTTTAAGGCTTCCTAGCACAACTTGACCACAAATATGACAGTATCAAAGGTCACAAGATCATGAAATAAGTTTTTGATCATTCAGAAGGAAAGAAAACAAGGGAGGCGCAAGCATGGAGAGATCAATGCCTAGGAGATTGGGCAGAAGGAGTCCACATAGCAAGATTCCCTTGAGGACCCACTTAGGGCTAGGCCTGAGGATGAAAAAACGGAAATTGTTCACCGAAAAACCAAATAACAAAACCTCTAGAATTTTTATAAATTTTTATGGTTAGGGTTTGAGCAGTAAATTTAAATGGCCAATGGTTTAGAACTTCAAACAAAGAGATCAAGTGTAGATCTTACCCGAGAAATCTTGTAGATTCCTTGAAGGTGATGATTTACCTCTACCCGATCAATTTGAGATGATTTGACATTGTCACCAAGTGAAATCGATTTACCCAAGAAAGCCAATGGGCCCCTCTCTCCCGCACGTGCAAACTACATAAGTAATATTTGATGCATAGAAGAAAAATCCTGTAACAACAAGAGATAGATCAAGAATCATAACAATGATCAAAGATACAATTGAAAATCCCCTGATACAAAGCCACTTCAAGTGGAACAAGTTGAGGAACCCCTGCAAAAATTTCCTAGGTGAAGTCGCCCTCTTGCAGTAAACAATGTTTCCACAAAAAATATTTTGGATCCACAGAAATATCTCAAATGCTAGGAGAAATAAACTTTACAATCGTCATCCAAGAACAATCCACAAAGAAAATCCAAGAGTCTCTGCAAAATTTCTCTTTATTATGAAAAATCCAAGAGCCAAAATCCCTTTACAATGAGGGGGCTCTCTCCTTTAAATAGGTGTGAGAGAGACCAAAAAACTAACCACTTTTCCAATGAACGGTGGAGATCAAAATATATAAAAATAATAATCAACGGCTAAGATGAGCCGAAAATACAATACATGGATCACTCAAAACAAGGGGAACGCCCTCCCTAAATGATGCCCTAGGGGGGCGTGCGACTCATAAAGTGACTAGGGACACAACATGACATCATAACATGGTGGGGGGTATAGGAGAATATATCTTCACTAGACTAATTCCCCACCTACATAAATAATAATACATCAAGTGATCAAGTGTCTAAGGACACTAGGACGTGTGCCCCAAAATACATAATAAAACCCCGAAATAATAAATGGGAGGACATGTGGACCCCATTGATGCTATATCGAATGCTAGAAGGTGTGGAAAAAATCATCAAAATATCCCGGACCAACCTCCTGCCATTTATTTTCCCCACTAATCCAAATCGATTTCCTTTGCTAGCCATTCCTCTACCGGAAAATCACCTATGGAAACACAAAAATGTCCCAGGCACAAATATGAATGCACCAAAATGTCTGGGGATGGGTTAATATTGTTATAACGACTAGATGGACCCCCCATCCCCTTAGTAGTGCCCTAGGAGAACGTACATGCTCAATGAAAGTGATGGACAAGCCATTTCTGAATGGAAAAATGCAATAAAGTGGTAATCTGACCATATCATCACCTGTAACTTCCCGGAACTGATAACCAAGTGCACCAATGGACTCATAATGCTCTAATCCACTAGGAATGAGTACTCATACACCATGTGACCACTAAGTGACAGCTCTGTAAGCTCATCCATGCCCAGAATAATAAAATAATGGCATGTAAATAATAATAATAATACAAATCCATTAAACCATCATATGAAACTGTTGTCTGAAGTAGGGAACCATCTAATGGACACATATGTTCCATGAATAATCCATCTCGAACATTGTCTGCCCAAACTCATCTTGGACCCTGCGGTTGACTTGGTCAAACTGGGTTGATCAAGTAAAAAATGACCAAAATAATGATCCAGGCCTTGAATAACTACTGCTAAAAGTAAAAATGGTTATGATATGCTCTTTCAATTATATCAATATTAATCCCCCCATGGCGGGTGCATAAGGACGTGGCTAGCCACAAGCCAAGCCACGTGCCTGCCAACACGTCCAGCCACATGCCCGACCGCATGCCAACCCACTTGCCCGCCTTCTCCGACCGTGAAGCTAGGCACGTGCTGGCTCAACCCACCCACGCGTCCCATGCCATCTCTTAATGACCTAGGAAGGCACCTCGTCCAACACTCATTATCTCGCCAGCTGCTCGACCTCTCCTGCGTGTGCTTTGTCTTGTCAGGTTGCTCCCGCTCGTCTCAGGTTTCTGGCTATGATTAATCCCACACATTTGGATGAATGGGGTTGTACTTTCTCCCTCATAGCAATGGAAGGAAGCATAAAGTTTGAAACTTGGGTTCACCAGCACATTGCATTGCGACGCAATTGCTCTGCATACGCTCGGCTCCGGGTTGTTCAGCGCAAAGGTTCCACGGGCACCTGGATCTACTGTGTTTGGCTCTCCGGTTTTCAGCTTACTGGAACTCGGATCCATGGTACTCTGCTCCCTCGACTCTCTGGTGTTCGGATCTTTGGTGATCGGCTCTCTCGGCTCACCGGTGTCCGGCTCTCTTGGCCCTTTGGTGCTTGGATCTCCTGGCCCTCTCGGCTCTCTCGGTTCTCCGGTGAATGACTCCCTCGGATCTCTGACCAGTTTGTTGTTGAAGCGGACATGCCTCCCACCAAAAAATCTCACACTCGTCGCTCAACGCAGCAGGCTAGCCCCTCCTCAGGTCTGCCTATGCACCTCATGCGCGGGGTGTGGGGAAGGCTTGCAGATACAAAAAATAAATCCCACAGAAAGCACAGGAAGAAATACAGGAAGCAGAGTACGATGCTATGGTTCCCCGTGGATGTCTCAACGATGCAGAAATTCACAGAAAATTTGAGGCCGTGTTTCCAGACCCTGGGACGACAGGGGTAGGGTCACCTTGTATTAGAAAATTCTTGATAACCATTGGTCCCAGAAAACTGTGCTTGGCACGACACTTGTAGACAGAGATGAATCCAAAGCTTAAATTCTTCTTCAGCAGGATGAGATGGTCGATTTCCAGAAACACATACTCTTCAATCAGCATCAACTGGCTCGTCATTTCAGGATCACTCTCTCTAAGGAGCCTACTACCCAGCCTACCTAGGTTGGACAGACGGGTCATACCAGTAGTTATCTCTGTTTTTTTTCTTTTTGTTTAGACTTTTTCGATGCTGCTTCAGGGCACTTCTGCCTATTAGTATATCTATTGAACTCTTTTTTCTGTAAACTCTGATCCTCCTAGGATGACTGCTCTCAACTCTGTTTATAACTCTATTTTGGGGTCTGTTTTCTCTGTTAAGAGAGGGCCCAAGACATCTCTGTTACTGTTTATTTTTGTGAAGGCAATATAAGGATTTTCTCTAGCTTACAAAAAAAATTATATCAGTAGATATACTAAAGCATGAAATGATGTTTTAACTGGCATAAGCATGTAAGTAATGTAACCAAGATAAGTCTAGATAAAAGTAGTTAACTACTATAAACATGAATCTCAAGTGTATACTCGTTTATAGACTGAAAAAATTTGCTAACCATGGGTGAGGGTGGAAAAACAAAGGATGGGCTAGGGGAAAGACTTGACAACCTCAACACTACAATCTCTAGGATGAAGGAACTAGGGGAAACACCTCTACATATACTAGATAGACAATAACACGGGGGATGGCTATGTCTCACAAATGGGTAGAGTGATGAGAATGCTTCCAATAGAATCTAGAAAATTAACCTTTTAGGTAGATGATTTATTTGTCAGCTTTTATCACTTGAGATTTATCATTTATTTCATTTTTAATATTTTCACTAGCCAACCTCCAAAAGCAGGTGCCCTGAAAGCCTTTTGGGCTTTAGTTATGACTCGGTATGACCTCCATTTCCCGCCACTATCCATAGGTGCGATGGAGTGACCACCATTGATCCGGATTTATGTGGGAACGAAACAAAAGATAGCATATACAGAATCATATACAGAGATATATTGCAAGAACACAATGATATAGTAAACACATATTCTATTAAATAGCAGAAATAGAACAGACTGTAAAATACAATAGCTGGAATCGTGGTAGCTATCTCTGAGAAGAGATGTGGCTGCTATGCTCATTCGTGCCAAGATGAATACAAAGAGAGGCCGAAAGGGCCTATTTATCATAAGCATGAGGGAAAGAATCCCAAACATCCAAAAACCTAACCCTAGAAGATGAACCGTCATAAAGTTTGCGGCCCCAAGGTGGTTAGTTGAACAGTCAACTTCCCGGGGTCATAACTTTTGCATACGATCTCCGTTTGGGGCGCTCGGTAGCCCGTTGGAAAGGTCTATCCGAGATTTACAACTTTTGACTGGGATTAGCTATATGCTATTGGCAACCATTTGGTCCCCCAAATCGCCAAAAAATGTCGTTTAGGGCCTCAAAATGGCTCCGGAAGTTCAGGACCCGAAAAAACTACTAAAAATAGTAATTTACCAAAATTGCCAGAAGACTGTTTTGAGCCATTTGGAAGAGGTGGGCCACCACCGATATCCACCTGGATCAACCATGTTTCCTTGTAGGGGAAAATGACCTTACATCAAACAAGGATGAGTGCTCGTCCTTTGGCCACTGACTAGTTAATATAGATATAAGCAATAGTGTTTAGCAACAATGTTTTTGCTGACTTAGCATTCCTTTAGATATAGCATTTAAGATCCGATTCTCTAGTGTTTAGCAACACTATGTGTAGGAATAGTACTTGGTTTCGAGGACTAGAGGAGAAAATTCACTATGACCAAAATCACACACTCTAGAGCTGAGACACAATGCAAACAAGGAATCTATCCAACATAGAGGTGTAGGTGGGGGAAGTCCTCGAGATCTAGTTAAGGTGTAATTCGGGATGAAAACAAACTAGAAGGTAATGTATGGAAGAAGGGGTGACTGATGATGCCATGGATAGCGAAGGCCCTAAAATAAGGGAATGAACAAGTATGTACTTCATAGAGTAAGGGTATGACCAACGAGTATACACATGAACCTCCTACTCATAGTAACTGACTACTTCTACTCTAAACAACAAGTAAGCATCATATGAGAATAAGCTAGTAAACAATCATCATAGACCCAGTCATAAACTACTAGATAAAGGAAAGAGCACATCAGTAACCCAAATGCACCAATCACATACCTGCTAGATCATATACCTAAGTCCCTTATCTGAACTATCTGAATCACACTAAACAATTGCATCTGAATATACCATGGGCACTGACAATTAACCTGCTCTGGATGAATGAAGAATGGATTACTCAGTCAACGACTTGGTGTCATGGGACTTGGTGTCATGGGGCTCAGTCCTAGCACGAGACTGTAAATGTATAAGAACTGGATCCACTGAATGTGCAAGATTTATCATCAACATACTGCTAATCATCAACTGATCTCCACCTCATGTGTGAAGGACTGGCTCAAAATGTATTGGAAATTTAATTTGCAATCATGGTATCTTGGCTACTATGGACGTGACAACAATATTGTTAAGGCACTCCTTACGATGTCAAAAGTTCAAACCTCAACTAACCCCTTCTCCATGCTGGGGGGCTATGTGGGTGCACCTAGGGTTTTAGTGGTAGCAGACAGGAATCGACCCTGTGTCACGTGAGTATGATCCCTATCCCACTTTCGATTACCCTAGTAAAAAAATCATCCATATTCCATGTATATATGTGTTATCAAGAGAAATGTGCAAATAAAAGTAATCGGTGAGGTTTTGCACAAAGAATTTCTAGAATCCTACAACAAATGATTATGAAGATAAACACTTGGAATTTAAACCATAAACCATTAGGACATTTACACAAATTAAGAAGTGTAAATGCTTAAACAAAATATGAAATTAAACCATCATTTATTTCGGCATTAACACTTAAGATACCTTGTTGTTCATAAAGTTTTCATCAAGACATTTGAACCATAATTTCTAGAATTAAATAATGATCATTTGAGCCAATAAACATGTGATTTTCTTAACCAAAATTACTTATTATCCCCCCAAAAAGTTCAAGAAATCAAATGCTTGGTGTTCTAATCATTTTCAGTGAGCAAAATAATAATATATATGAAGTAAAAGCTCATATTTAATTTGATATTTATTGTAGAAATTTATACCATGAAAATCTAAGCCTAAGATTACTAGATTAATTCAAAATAATTCCCAAATTGATGTATTTTGCAAAAATATGTTTTAAAAATCATATTTATGAGTTAAATCACTTGAACTAGTTGGGAATTTTAAAGAAAAGAAAATATTTTATGCCCATAAATTTTCTGTGATAAGATCCAGCATAGAAAACCCCTTATTAATGGTCAGAACTAAGATTCAAGGTTGTTTTCAATATCAAATTAATGCACAAAATTAAAAGGTAACCTACCAAAAATTAATACCACTAATATGATGCTAAGAATTAACAAATCTGAATTTGAAAATTTTTAATTATAGTTGTGGATTTTTTTAGATTGATTTCATCTTAAGAAAGCAAGAAAATTGAGAGATTTTTTTATGATTTTAGTTGTAGAAATTGAAGTAGAGACTAGTGCCTGTCAAACCCAGGGCCAATTGGGTATTGGGGTCAAATATCCTTGAGCCTTGAAGTGTAAGTAGTTGGCTGAAAGTTTCTATAACAAAGAGAGGAAAATTCCTACCAAAACTATTGAAATCTCCTATTATTTCCCACCAAGAAAGGGTGGTATTTAAACTGACTCCTCCAATCTATATCCTAGCTTGCAACCTAGCTTATGCTCCTTTATTTGTAGTTCCTTCTAAGATTTGTAAGCCACAAGACAAACAACAAAACTAACATGCAAAATCTAAAATTCCACTTGAGCAAGATTCTCCATCGAAGTGAACTAGGAAACAAATTTGACAATGATTGAAAAACAATAAGTTACCTCAACATGTGATCCATCAAGTAACACTCAATGAAAAAAAAACACCAACAGACAAAGAACTTTTGATGCAAAAGATGTGTTAGTATTTCTCTCCAATACTCAACAATAAATGACAATGAGAAGTGGGTTCCTTTTATAGGAGGACTCAACTTTTTCTACAATATAATAATAATAATAATACCCTAGATTCATCTTAGGAACTGCCAGGCCACCAATTTATCATCATTATTTCACCATCATCATCATTTGTTGACATCCATTTTATCATTATTACTTCGTTTTTCATTTCCTTCTTACTCATTTTGTCATAATAGCTCATAAATTGCCATTTCACATCCTTGTGGTTAGTTCATGGTTGTTTTCCTTCATTTTTAATGAATTAAAGATGATTATACTTGGTATTCTATCAAAGACAACTAATCACAAGTTTTTCTCAGTGTTTACAAGTTTTCCAAAAACTTGTAGTTGGAGTAGTTTGAGATAGTTGTAGGGTGCCAAATGAAAATCCGTCACTTGGATTTGGTAAAATATGTCTCTAGAATGGTTCTATGTTCATTGGATCGCACCCATATGTTACACCTAAATCTTGCCATCCTAGAGTTTAGTGTAAACATCCCTAAATTTTATGTGACTAGGAAGTTCATTTGGAAGAGTTGGTGACCCTTTACCTAGAAATATAGTTGGGTTGTCGCAAGTTGATCTCTGCCAACTTGCGATGAGCTTGATCATCACGGTTTGTCTCCTTACAAGCTGCGACGATATCGTATACCCCCATTTTGCATCTTGCGATGATCTCACCTATCGCTCCTTGTCCTCACACAACCTGCAACGATTCCAGTTAAAGTGGATAAAAAGGATCTTCGAGCATTTTCTCGAAGGGGTATGACTTGGATCTCTATCCCTAACTTATAGGTTGAGTTGTCCTTCGGTTCCTCCATTCTTGGGAAGATCCCTTAGTCCTCTCCCACTAATCCTCAACTCATTTCTATCCTCCTAGTCCTATTTATATGAAGTTCCTCTTCACTCCAAGGAGATGAAGTCTATAGTATCTATATGCTGGTGAAATTAGCTTAGGAGAGATCTCTACTCATCCCTTAAGAGATCCACACTTCCTTTGGAGGCTTTGGCATTGGCTTGGTCGGAGAAGGATTGCTACGTTAAGTCATTGGTTGTAATCACTTCCTTCTATGCACTTCCCCTTATTATAAAGTAATATAAATGCTTTCCACCAAATCTCATTGCATTGATAATGTTTTGTGTAGTTTTCCTGCTTAACTACTTACTTAGATCTATTATTGTTTAGGTGCATTTTACTACTTGTTTTGTTTCTGTGTTGTCTTGACAGGTTTTGCAGATGAAATCTGAAGACCATCAAGCTTGGAGCAAACATCAAGGAGAAAGGATCAGCTATCTGAAAAGTAAAGCATCTATCTACTCGATCTCTAATTAGATCTAGGAAAGTATTCTATGTTCTGTCCTATTTGTTCTAGTCTTACATTAAGCTAGGGAGATCAGGCCTCGAGTCCGCTCTTGGTAGATTGTCCTTCAAACAAATCTGATGACCATACTGGGGATTTCCTCTCCGTTGTTCTTTCTATTTTAAGCTGTAGTTCCCTCACTCTTTCGAGTGATGTATTTTTCCCATGATGGGAGAATTGTGACCATCGATCAGCTTTCCTTCGTAACACCCACTCATCGTATGACTCCTAGTCATCTGAATTCCCTAAATGTTCCGCATATTTTATTGGTTTCCTCTCCCTCGTGATGGGAGGCGGGTCTCCAGCCTATGGGAATCATGATGGAGGTGTTCCCCTAGCTTCTTATGCTGAGGGGCACCCTACCAACCTCTGGACATCATGTTGGGTAGGGCCGATCTTCAAGCAGAGTTTCCCTTTTGGTTTCAAGCTTGTCTAAAAATGAAATCATTACGTGTTGAGCATAGTTTTATTCCCTTTCAAGCTCGTTAAAAAATGAAATAGCCCATTCGTGAGCATAGTTTTATTCCTTTTCAAGCTCGTTAAAAATGAAATGGCCCCTTTTTGGAGCATAGTTTTATTCTCTTTCAAGCTCATTAACAAATGAAACAGGCTTTATGAGCATAGTTTATTTCTATTTTGAGCTCGTTAAAAAATAAAATGGGTCCTTTCAAGCATAGTTATTATCTATTTCAAGCTTGTGTAAGATCTCCCTCCCATTGGTTCCAGTCTCTCGCTAGAGTTAGAACTGGAACCTTCATTTCATCTGATTCTCATTTCCCCCCCTGGTGAACATTTTCATATTAGTAGCCAGGTTCTTAGTTGGGTAAGGAAGAAGAGTAGTCAGATGAAACGAAGCTTGGGGGGCATGTTAAAGCCCCTAGCAATCATGCTAGGGGCATTTACCAACCTTTGAATATCATGTTGGGAAGGAACCCATCAATGGGCCTTAATCACGAGCATGGTTCTATTCCTGTGTCAAGCTCATTAAAAAATGAAACAGATGACAAAGAGCATGGTTCTTTTCCTGTGTCAAGCTCGTTAAAAATTGAAACAGTACCCCATGAGCATGGTTCTTTTCCTATGTCAAGCTCGTTAAAAAATGAAATAGTACCCCCTCAGCACAGATTGTTCTTTGTCTCCAAGCTCGTTAAAAAATGGAATAGGCCCCTACAAGCATAGTTTACCTTTGGTTTCGAGCTTGTGTAAAAATGAAACCGTTCTTGAGCATAGTTTACCTTTGGTTTCAAGCTTGCATAAAAATGAAACCAACTTCATGAAACCTTGGGAGCTGGGTGGTTGGCGAGACCTTGCCAGTTGGTAGGGTGGAAAAATTGATTGGGATGGTTGAGTTTCAGGGTTTTGGGGAAGGTTTTGGTTGCAGGGAAAAAACAAGGCATTCAACAAAAGGGATCAACAAAAGGGACAATAACAAGGGTGGATCTACTAGCTAATTAATAGGTACTTATCATACAGGTATATTTTATCATTTCTACCTCTGTCAAATTATTATTTCCAGTAAGAAAAATAAGGCTCATATGTTGTTACACCTGCACATAAGAAGTAAATGTTAGAAATAGATTAAACAGTAAATATGTTTATAGCAACCAAAAATGTAAACTTGATATATTTTACATGCATTGAAATAAACATAAGTTAGAAATCAAAACTGAAAACTTGAAACAAATGTGGAAACAGAAGGAAACAAGGATTATTATTAAACTTAGAATATCTAGGACGAGGTCCTACAGGTGCCATGTTTGCTGAGTTGTTGAGATGTTTGTAGCTCTGTGGTTGAGCTCACTAGATTAGCAACATCCTCCATGTTACCTTGTGTGCTTGATAAATCAAACTGTAGGTTGGCTTAACATTGGGATGGATCCTTGACTGTGAGAGAGCCTAGTTAATCCTCCTTATTGGATACACAACCCAGCTCAGGGGTGGTCTCTTAGTTGAAAGAGTACAGGCTAGACAGATACCAAAGGTTGGGTGGAAATTTTCTCTCACTTAACCAGTTGCTTGGGAAACCTGATTCCAAAGATAAGTGTTCCTTATGGTGTATGATGATGATATTTCATATGTTATGTCATGCTTGTTATGTTAAAGTTATGGATTGAATTATTACATAATATTGGATCAATAGAGAACTATGTATAAGCTTAATTATTAGATTGAATGCATGTTTGAATGCTTCATCATTTACATGAGTGTAAGATGCTGCTAACCTTGTAGGTTGTTGATGTGTTAACTAGCTTAGTTTCATAATATGTGTTTATTTATGCATTGCATTCACCCTTGAGAAGGACTAATTAAACTCATCTAGACTTGGGGACAGAAGTGAATAACCCCTCCTGTGTTTCATGACCCTATGTGGGTCAAGTGAAGGGAGAGGCCATGGCAGAGGGCAAACAGAGTTCCCAGCAGATGGTTAATGAAGCATAGAGGGAGTTTGAGGAAAAAATTTAGTTGGAGAAATGGTAAGGTTAGATTACTCTGATGTGGTGGGGAATCATACCATTGGATGGATTTCTCCAAGAGCTTTCCAATGGTACCGACATTGTCCAATTTGGACTAAGGATGAAGGAGATATCAGCCCTAGAACTTGGTAGGTGCAAGGGTCTGTGGTCCCGACCTTTCCGCATCCACAATGCAGATTGTTGATTACGGAGATCGGGGACTAACCATTGGAGTGGCGTGGATAGAATTCCTCCTTTCCGCATTCGAAATGCGGGTTGTGGATTGCGGAAGTTGGAAGGGGGAATGCCACCGAAATGGCGTGTGGGATTTCTAACTTTCCGCATCTGCAAAAAGGATTGTGGATTGCGAATATCGGAAGGTTGATTTCCACAGGGATGGCGCATCAGGTTTCTTCCTTTCTGCATCTGCAAGCGGATTGCGAGAGGTAATTTTTCTCAGGATTACGGAATGAGGCTTCCGCGTTCCGACATCCGCAACGCGGGTTGCTGATTGCGGAATTAAAGAGGAGTAAGGCCTCCGGGACTGTGAATGGAGGATTATGATCTTTGAGTTCCACATGATATTGCGAAACTACGGAGTCAGACAGGTAATTCCGAGGTCGTGCATTGATTTCCATCTTTCGACTTCCGCATTGCGGATTGAGGAAGTCCGGAGCGCGATTTTGTTGGAGGAGTGAATTTGGAAATTCGATTCTCGAGTTTCGCATGCGGATTGCAGATCGCGGAATGAGGATTGTGGATCGAAGGCCATTGCGGTTGTGTGCAAAACGGAAGGAATTTGGAAAAAAAAATGTATTAGTGGGTCTCCCATGGCCTCTGAAGGCCATCGAGGAGATCGGGGAACGTGAAAAAATGGTCCACTGTTAATTTAAGAACCTCCTGATTAGAAAAGTCTATATCTAGCTAGACCTAGCAATTGCATATCATACCTTTATCATGTAAACATTATTAAATTGTCAACATCCATAAAGGAACAACCATCCACAAAAATACATGGGTACCTAACCATTGGTCTAGTAAGACATCCTTCAAGTAGATGGCTCATTCAACTTCTTGATCATTTTCCCTTGAATGTACATAAAACTTCAGGATTCTAGGCATACCACACGTCTTAGAGTCTATAACCAACATGGTCCACTCATAGAGCAGTCAACCAACACACAACTCACTGCTTTGAGTATTTAACAACTCCATAGCACGTGTGACTTCTCACAAGCCATTTCCTTTCTTCTTTTGGATCCACTCATGGGTAGCATGAATCATTGGTTAACATCATACACAAATGCTCCTCATCAGTTGTAACAATTGGAAAAAACATAGTTGTAATCACCATCTAGGGAACATTCCCAAGTTGCAAATCCACAAGCCAACATCCTCATCTATGCACCATCGACCTCATATGCATGACATTAGCTACCTTTGGAAAGACTTATCTTCTAGTGTAACACCCTTCAATCTATAATCAATTATTCCTCCTCATATCATATATGCCTCCCCTGTCTTCATAATTTTAGCTGATACTAAATTTATTCAAATCTTTAGTGAAATAAATGGAATTATATTGAATGTACTTCTTTGAGGTTAGACACGAGTGTTGCACTTGACATGATTTTCGTTGCTCATTTTCATTATTAATCGTGCTCATAATATTGCTCTCCCATTTGAGTGTATATGTTCTGATTTTCTCCTCTCTAGTAGTGTTGTTATCTTGGGTGTAAAGGGAAACAAAGGAAGATTGAGAGTGGGTTCACACATCCCTTCTCAGATGATAGATGTTTGTCTAAAATTATGACCAATTGCAACACATAACGTATGTGGCATTCCTTCAATTTTTTATTATGTTTTTCTTAACCCACACCTATTAAAGCAAGGAGAATTAATATGCTTAAATTAGTGTCATCATCATACTTAACTTGCTTTCATATTCATCGTATGTAATAAATGGGTTGTTTTATACAGTCAATGAAAGAAGAACATCCTACACTGCTGGGTTGTGGTTTCAATTTGGACTCGAAGATGCCATTCTTGGTTTTCAATGGATGGTTTGGGAGAATAATACAAGCTTCCAAAGTTACATCTCTGTAAAGAGTCTCCTCACTGCGACCATATTCAACATGACATTTTCCCACCAAAAATTACATTTAAACATCCATCGAAGCCTACAATTACTAACCAAACATTCATAAAGAAAATAAAAAATTTCAGTAATGCTTACATAGCTCAATTATGGGACTAATTCAACTTATCCAGCCCAATCTGAGGAGATATGTAAATAAGAGAAAAACCAAAATTAACTTAAAATTGGACTTCCATTTCATCATGTCCATCATCGTAAAGTGCCTTAATCCTAATTTTTGGGGAGAATCACAAGTTATCTGCATTGTGATTAGAATATTTCAGCTATGTCTTAAAAGTTTACGAAAAGAATTCTAGTTATGAATGTGTAGGAGAAGGCAATAAATTCAAGCAAAGGTGCACTTGCATGTTTAGATCTTAGAAATTTCAAATAGAAAATCATTTTTTGATTTCATGGAAGGTACTAAGTAGATAAGTACATGGAAGACGTTCACTGGATAATTGCGAGGAGAGATGTGCATTGACATAGGTGAAGAACATGTGTTTGAAGTAACTGTGAATTTGCTACCAGAACAATACATTCACCATAGGTAGGGATTAAGCAGCTATTTCCCACAAGTTTAGACAAGGATACCATAATTGCATGTTAGCTCTAATAAAATTGACATGTTATGGTGTAGATAAGCTCCACATAAAGCTTATCCCAAATTAGATTTATGCTCAGGGAATTCGCTGCATTGCAGCTTTTGCTCTTGTTAAATAACCTAGGCATTCTTTATTCCCCTCTTTACCATTACGATTAACATGTAAAACTATTCATGCAATCAATCAAATTCATCTACTTTGCTTTAAATGGTTCCGAGCGATAATAAAATTCCTTTACACCAAGAACATCCTTTTAAACATCTATGTGTTTATATATGCACAACTCGTTTGGCATAATTATTCATCATGTATATATATACATGAATCACTTATATGATTACTTCACACACACACACACACATATATTTCATTCCTGGACTATAAGCTTTACTTAATATTAAGATCAATTTACAATGATATCAAGTTGTGGATAATATCTAGGACTTCATCCTAACTTACCCAAGTTACATAGTTTTTGTTCAACATAATTGTATATTCGGGGATAGCCATTGCTACTTAAGTGACAATATTTAGGTTTTTTTTATTAACATTTCGTTTCGGCATTATAATCATATATTTCGACATTATAATCATATAAATCACTTTGACATTATAACCTGCATAGATCCATCTTAAACCCGGATCTATCAAGCACTGAGAGGGATTCAATTTCTTGAGGTGTATTTTTTTTTATAATTTAAACTCAAGAAATTTGATCTCTCTTGATTGATAGACCTGAGTTTAAGTTTTAAGTTTTTATTTTATAAACAAACATCAATTTTTTAATTACTTTTCATAATATTTTATTTTATGAGCCAACATGAATTTTTTTTAAATACTTTTCATAATTTTTTATTTTATGAGCCGACATGAATTTTTTTAATTATTTAACGTTACAACATCTCCCCCATATTGGGCTGTAAAGCAACTCGACACTCACACTCAGTGCAATCAACTTACCATGGCATTAAACAATGCAATCATCCTTTCGACTCTCGGTTCCAACGGTAATGGTCTCGGTCCATGCAATTTACGAGGGTAAGGGCTATCGTGATGCCCACTCCTTAACAGTGTTGGTTGCAGCGTGTGACTCCCTGCCAAAAGGAAGCACAGCTTTGGGTAAGGTGATTGGATCTATTGTCATTGTCTCAAGTTACAACCCTCTGGGTAAGGATCTATTTATTACAACCCTCCAACCCATATGTTGGATTCTTGTAACTTCTGATCAATGACACCGAGTGCAGGCAAGTCTGGAGTCGTGGGTGAGGATAGAAGTTGACAGCAGCTGCGCCAATTACCTCTGACTGCGCATGCAAGGGCTGGCGAGTATGGAAACATTGGTATCTTTTAATAGTGGGCAAAGCTTATATATGGAAAATCACTGGATTTGTTACTCCAATATCTGCATACACATATACCCTTAAGCTCGGTTCAACAAACCTCCAGGAATTCCTCCTAATCCAACGACGGAAGAACTCCCTCATTAATCTAATTGACAGGCATAATATTTCTAGAAGATCAATGCAGCTAACTTAATAATTTGTCCTAAAATCCAGACAACATTTAAGAATCTCCATGGTTTAGTTTATAGCCATGATTACATTCGGGAGAGTCAACTCCACAGGTTTATTAAATTCGATAAAATCGATTTACAACCTCGCATTGAATCGTTTTCGCAGATCTACGGTTACAGGTTTAGTTAATGCAGTCAAGATCTAACTGGTAAATCACGAGTTTTCTAACCTTCCTCTGAAGGGACGCTGTAGATCACAGTTCGCGTCTAGGACTACAGTTACAACATTATAGATCTACTTCAACTGTCACACAAGTTTTTTTATTTGTTCAGTCAACTCAACAACATTTTAACCTGTAATTAGTTCTGTTTCTCTCTCTTTTTTTCTTTTTTTAAGATCGATTTGACAACATTTCAGCAACTAATTTTCTCACAACGAGATTAGCTATTCTACATATAATTTTACATTCCTTCATTTAACGCACAGATCTAATAATTTCATCTCATTGTTGCAGGTTTGGAGCTTTTCTTATATGCCGAATCAGCACTGTGAAACTAAAATATCCAACATCTAAAATATCTATGTATAACCTCGTGCCTGCCAGATTTGTGCCAGATTTACAGATGCATATAATTGGAAAAACATTATCCCTCAAGTTGAAGTGATCATTTTCATACCGAGCATACATAAGCATGGCCAGCACACGTTTGAGTGTGGAACCCACTCTGATACCATATGTAACACCCCTCTCCGGGGCTAGCTAAATCTAGCAACATTTACTTTTATTTTCTTTGATCACATACAACAGATAATAGATCTATAGAATTTTTTATATTACCAACATATCTAAACTTTCAACATTAGAAATTAATCCAATTTCATTCAAGACATAATTCATAATGGAAAATAATAATCATATAATACCTGAAAATTGCTAGTTGTTGAAGGTTGAGGACGAAGCCGAAGGTTGTTGTTGCTGCCAAATTGTTGAAATTGATTTAATACTGAGAGGGGGGGTGAATCAATATTAGCGTAGTTATTAGCAGATTTTACCTTCTTTAACAGCTTAGCCTTTACTTAATCTTTATCTTATGTTATGCATCAGTAAATAAACATCACACATATATGCACCACATAACACACAGGATTTTTAAGTGGAAACCCAAATAGGAGAAAACCATGGAATGCTTCTTTATAGTGAGAAAGAATACATTCAAGGAAGCACCAACTTCCTGTGTTTACCAACACCAACTCGAAGGAAGCACCAACCCTTTGGTTTTCCAAGCACTGACCTGAAGGAAGCTTCCACTCCCTGTGTTTTTCTACAGCACCAACTGGAAGGTAGCACCGACCCCCTATCGCTTTTTTTTATAGGCACCTGAAGGAAGCTGCGACGCCATGTCTCCTTTCCCTATCCGACTGCCTTGATGTTTAATGTATATTACTACCTTACTGAACTTCAACTCTGCGTACTTCTTTAGATCTTCTGATAATGATTCTGTTGTGTGCCACTTCATATGCACACTGTACTTTGTCACTGCACTACATACATCACTTGACTTCTTGAGTTTCTCAACTCACTTCTGTTGATGACTCATTTAATATATTGTGTGTTCTGCTGATTTTGCATTCTGCGTTTTTGGTTCAATGTTCTCCTTTACGTGACTACAATGAACAACTGCTACTGTGCTTTCAATTGATAGTTTGTTGTTCTGAAGTGAAGCACCAGTAACATAAGTAATTGCGCACTTTCTGATGTGTCTATTATGTTTAAGTGCATCAGTCTCTCAGATAATTTACGACGTCTTGTGCATCAAATAATTGGTCCGTTCAGTTTAACGCACTTGTCTCAGATCATATGTATCATGATGCGCATATCAGATTCTAATGTTGTTCTGTTGTTGCGCATCAGATGTAGTTCTCAACTTCACACACTTTCACTTCTGTTCTTATGCATTAGCTTGACATCTGCGGAATGTCTGATAACCTTCGGTTCTATCTATGCCCTTCTATCTCTGCAACATCTGTGACTATCGACGTGCTGATTGTGATATTGTCCTTTGAAACATCAAGCACTTGCGCATTCTTCACTATTTCTCCATTTCAGTATTTGTGCAACCGTCACAAATCTACAACATCATTTTGCGCACCATCAAAGCTTCGTACTGTTGCATGTGCGCATTCAACTATTCACTAGATCATTATGTTCTGTCCATGAGCCCTTCGATGCCCCAATAAACAAACTGAAACTTACTTGAAGCTCACTTCAAAACTATCTTCTAAGCTTACTTCAACTCACCAACTTGCATCTCTATTTATACATGTTCTCCATGTATTGTATGTTCACAAGTTGTTTGTGGCATCCTTCTTCCATACTTCACAGATTGTGCATATGCCACGTGTCTTCATCTGCGCCATTGATGTGTCATAGCTGATGTATCAAGAGCCTACAAGGTCCACAACTTAATGGGACTACACACCTTGGTGATGTACCATTACGCTCTTGATGTACCATTTCCTTATTGTATGTGTGCAATCTTCTACTTCATCTTGATATGTTCATGACCTATGTTGTACCAACCCTTATGGGTAATGTGCCCTTGTGATATAAATACTTTGCATAATCTACGCATTCTCTTGCTTCTACTTGGTGGGATTATGAACTGTGTCTCATCATTGCATATGGGTGATGCACCCTTGATGTATTAATACTCTGTGGATTCTGCGCATACTTTGATTTCTACTTGGTGAGATTATGACCCATGCCTCATCATTGCATATGGGTGATGCACACTTGATTTATTGATACTCTGTGGATTCTGCACATTCTCCAATTTCTACTTGGTGGGACTTTGACTTATGCTTTGTCATCACTTGTGGGACTTGTGCCTACTGTACCGTTGGCTGTGGAATTTTCTCATAGATAGTCTTCAACTATTGTATCATTCTAGAAACTTGTGTGTGTTCCACTTACTGAAAACATTTTCTTATTGTCTATGCTTGCGCACTTTAAGGATTGTCCAACCAACAACTACTTGCACACTTACAACCATTAACCAATAAATGCTTAGGCTTGCTTGCACATTTGTACCATTTGTTCAACCAACTCCTTGGTTGTTTGAACACATGTACCATTTTCCAACCAACTCCTTCAATTTGATGGCATGAGAGAGTATGACCTGGTGGAATTAAGTTCTACGCAAGGACCACATGATGTAGGATACATTACTTGTGTTCCTTCTTGAACTAGATCTTCATGAAGTATCTTCATATGTATTGTTATCACATCCATAGTAGTTTGGATACCATGGTTGCAGAGCAGTTATCTGCATATTTTTTAGCTTTGCCTTTACACAATTTTAGTGAGATCAACTATGATGAGCCGTGTATTTGTTATCACTCACACATCAGAGCAGCCCTATATCAGACATGCGGTAGACCTTATGCCAAGGCTGAGCCTTTTGATATTAGATTTGATGACCGAGATGACCTTTTATTCCATACAGATACAGTGCAGTGATTAGAGTTTCAACACCAGTGTTATCAGTGCTTATAGTTGATCTGGATTATAGGTATATGACCCAGTAGGTATATGATGTGCATTGGTAGTATTATCTTGTTGTTTTATCATTTTGATAGCTTGACTTGGCACCTAGTGATTATGATATGGAAATATATATGTATATTAAAATGAAATTGGTTACTATGGATTATGTAAATGATTGTATTACTGACAATTAGAAACTCTTGTTTTATACTCATTGGTTTTTACTCTTAGGAGTGTGGACATGCTCATTGCCGCCTTTTTGGCTTGCTAGCTTAGGAATCACCTTCACTTTCTCCATCTCTCCGTTGTCTCTTCCCACTTTTTTTTTTTACCCTAACTTACGCCTTGACTTGTGATATGGAGGACCTCCCCATTCTTGCCCTTGTTTTGGATAGAACCCATGTTTAAATTGTGTCTCGGTTATGATTTGGAAACAAAACTTGCCTTTGGTGAGTTGGATTTGATACCTTGATCACTCTAGTCGGTTTCCCTGATGTTTGGTCTTGATTGTGGAAAGTCCCCATAGTTTCTTGATTTGTGTTGACTAAAACCTGAAGCAAATTGTACTACCATCATTACATATGGAAATTATTGTTATATCTGATATGAAAGCCCATGAAAGTGATTTGGAAAACTGTGCTTCTCAGTACAATGAAAGAAAGCTATGAAAAGCTATGAAATGAATTGAAATGAAAAACACCCTGGATGTGAGCTACGATTAGTTGTGCTTGTAAGCACATGCAAAATCCAAAAAGGGTTGTATAGGCCTAAAAAGCAGTGGCTAAACATATGCTAAATCTAAAGAACTACTGGCCAAGGAAATGGAAACTCAAAAGCGCCCTGAATGAAAGCTTTAGTAGTTGTGCTTCTAAGCACAAGTGAAATCCCCAAAAGGGTTTTTAAATGAAATGTAATGATTAATTCCTCATGGAGCCTACAGGTTGTGATGTGAGATGGAGCAAGGGACAACTAATTCTAAGTGTCCCCCAGAACCTCAAGTTACAGTTATCTGAGCACCCAGTTCATGGTGGTTCTAGAAAATATCCTCACAGAGCTAATATAACTTGGATGTGAGTCATAGACATTTTCCAAGATAAAAAAAGCACCTATCTAAACAACTTACCCATTTGTGAGACACTACCATCCCCTGTGTATTCTTTATCTAGCATATGTTTGAATGTGTAATACCCTTTCCCTTATCCAAAGTATCAAAGTGTCAATTCATTCAAGTCACTCCCTTTTGCCTAGCCTTGCATCCTTAGCCTTCACCCTCTGATAGAAAATTGATGATGTTTACAAATGAGTATATCCTTGAGGTTATTTTGAAAGTAAATTATTATTAACCTATTATTATCTATTAACTACCAATGAAATTATGCTTAATGTTTTAAAAGTCTTGTTATGAAAATGATTAAAAGAGCATGTCTTAACCATTTGCACTTGCAGCAGCAGGCTTCTCTAGCCTGAGTCATATTTTGGTCAGTTTGACCAAGGTCAACCTTGGGATCCGTGATGAATTTGACCAGTTATGTGGTATGATGTGGATCCATGGTCCTTGATACACTTTTTTTATGATTCCATATATTTGACATAGGTTTTAGATGATGGTTGATGCACTTTTTATTGATTATTGTTATTCCCATACCATTATATTTTTACTTGTCCGGGTATGATGGATGCTACAGATGATCTTATAGGTTACCATGAAGTGTATGAGTACTCATATCTAGTATATTTGGGTCTTTTGGATTCATTGAGTCACTTGATTTTCAGTTCCGGGCATTGTTAGTGATGATATGAGTAGTTTTTCACCTGTTGACCAGTTTGGCCATGCTGATGTGGCCTGTCCAGCAGACACTTAGATGGTGAGTCATTTACTAGGGTCCTACAGAGGATAGGGGTGGTTCATCCACTTGTTATTACCATATTACCCCCTCTCCGGACATGATGGTATAGTCATATTTTGTTCTCGGACAGCAGGTAGTGGGCTTTGGGCAGTTTGGTGGTTTTCCAGGTGGAATAAAAAGGTCATTAAGGAAATCGATTTGGGAAATTGAGGCAAGGTTTTGGCATGAGGTTTGTTCATAGGTCATCTATGGTGTACCCCAATCCTTCTAGATCAGCTTGCAACATTTAGTGGGGTCCACACATTCACCGGGTTGTGTTTTGATGCATTCTTCTCTCAGATGAGGGGGGCAGGATTTGATCATTTTTTCACTTGGACATGTTATTGAGTCATATGTTATATTATTGTGCCATGGGGTGATGCTAGTGAAGGAAAGTAAAACCTCCTAGCCCCACCATGTGCTCCTAGTCACTTGTCCTAGTCATCTTATGTGTAAGGTAGCCGCAAGAATTTGAGGTAAGATCTAAAATGTATGTATTTTGTTTCATGCATTTTCTTCCATTGGTCACTCAAACCCTAAAAGTTAAAACCCTCATTTTTATTTTATTTTTCAGATCTATGGAGATCTAGCAATAACTTGGGCTTAATAATTAAAACCCTCCTCTATAATAACTAAGATATTCCTGATCTAAAGTTTGGTGGACATCCGACTCCATTTACCCCCCGATCTAAGGCACTGAGCCTCTCCAAGGGAGGTCACACTTGTTGGTTAGGTGGTATTTTGCTAGATCTACATCGTGGGTATTGCTCTTTATTTCTCAAAGCCATAGATCCATTGAGTAGCAAACCCCCTAGTGCCATTTCATCTTGATATTCACCTTGTGGTCCCCTATTTGGTCATTTTCCTCATTTTAAGGGTGGGCCCCACTTGGACATCTTCACTTGCCATTAGATCTATCTAGATATACTACTTTAAACCTATAAGTGACCTTTATTTATCATTGGTTGAAAATTTGTCCTTATATAAGCCTCTTCAACCAAGCCCTAACTCTTTTCGGTCCACTTATCCATCCTAGATCTAGATCTAGATCTAATCCTCTCTTGATTTTCTCCCTTTCATCATCGCATTTCCCTAGGAGGTCTTGAGTAGATTCGCTAGCCTTCATTGGCTAAGCTAGGGTCTCCCCCTTGGTCTTGCTTAGGCTTGATCTAAAGTGAAGAGTGTCTCCGTTAGCGTGACACCCAATTGCATTGGGAACCATGGAATCTCTTGGGTCACCTCTTTAGTTGTCCAACACCTCTACCATCCTGGATAGGATAACCTTTTGGGACAACTACAAGTTGTGTGATAACATTTTTGGTGTTTCTGTCGGGGAGGTGGAGGCTTATCTCAGGTGCCTGCGAGTATCCATGCGTAATTCCTATCTTATCGCATTCGGTCTTGTAATTTGATGGTTATCATTTGTATTCCTAAATTATTCATAACCATCCATTTTCACTCATTTCTCCCCGCTTATATACGACATATCTTTTGGTAGAAAATAATTAAAGTCTACATGGTGACTCCTAAATCATGACTCCGCTGAGAAACAAACCATAGAAAAATGTCTTCTCAAAATAATATCATGACATGGAATTTATGTCAAATTTATGTGAAATGGTCACCAATATGGCTCTTTTCCTTAAGAATCAAGATGAAGATTTCAAGAGATGTGATGAACAAACTAAGGAAATGTTGAATGCTATCTATAACAATTCAGTCCTTCCAAAGGCTAGTTCTCCTAGACCTCAACAACATAATCCAGTTGAACTATAGCCTACTAAGATGGTACATCCTAACAATCAGCCTGTGTGGAGAATCATCCCCAAAACACCAAAACCTTCATCTGAAATAATCTCAAAGGGTGGAAGTATTCCTAGTACTAGTCAAGATCCTTTAACAAAGAAAAAACCAGATCAAGAAGTTAGGATTGATCCTCCACGTAAAACCAACACACCTAAAGCAACGTTATGGAGGAAGCAACCAGGGCCTGATAAGATAAAGAATTCCCCAATCATAAACCCCTATATCCAATATCTTCCTAGAAAAAATGTTCCTAGCAAGCTGACCAACTCCTTTGCCTTAGTCTCTCTGAAGGACCTAATCAAAATCCCTTCTGTCAAGTATGACATTATGAAATTTTTGGGTTTATATGTTAATGAAAAAGATAAGGAAAACCCCTACAACTTGAAAATTAATGTCTCGGGATTTTTGTCCAAGATGAACATGCCTGTTCCTTTCTGCGAGATTTTCAACATCCTGTCCTTTCACAAAGGGGATACTAACCATTTAGGAATCCAACCAAAGAAAAAAATGACAAAACAAGTTCAGGTTGAACCTAAATATTCCCCTGTCATGATCCAAAGTGTGTCGAGTGACAACTTTGGAGGATTCCCTCCTTTTTACATAGCTCTGGAATTCAATGGGTTGATACTACATAACTGCATGTTAGATTCAGGAGATGAAGTGAATGTTATTCCCCTTAGAGTCATGGAACAACTTGAGCTAGTTCCCATAAGGCCCTACAAGAATGTGTGTGGAATGGACTCTAGAACAGTGAAAGCTATCGGGATAATTGAAAATTTTCCTGTTAGGTTGGTCGTGTGTTCGGACATTGAACTTTCAATGAACATCCTAGTCTTAGATGTCCCCGATGTCTGGGTAATGTTGTTGTCCAGGGAATGGTCAGCTAGACTAGGGGGAAGTGTGCAAATGGATCTCACTTATGCCACAATACCAATCAGAAATGGTTAATCTATAACGTTATTCAATGAGACACCTATGCCAGAGCATGTAGACTCACACCTGAACATTTGTTTAATGAGGCAATGTATTCAAGCAATGAAATTGGGAATTTTATGTTTTTGGCCAACTATTGGGAAGAAGTAAAGCAAAACCCTTTCCCACCAGATCAACTATGGAAGATGCACTTTGACGGGGCCCGTTCTCGGCATGGTGCAAGGGATGGAATTGTCTTGACTTCACCATCAGGAGAAGAAATCCTATTTTATTTCTGTTTGGAGTTTGATTACACTAATAATGTAGCTAAGTATGAAGCCTTGGTTTTGGGATTGGAAATTGCTCGAGAAAGGAACATTAAGTCTATATCTGTCATAGGTGATTTTGACCTCATTGTATCGCAAGTTAAGAATCAATTTGCTGCTAAGAACAATGGACTTAGAGATTACAGAAATGCAGTTTGGGATACCATTGAATGTTTCGATGCTTTCGGAATTAAGGCTATCCCACGTGAGAAAAAACACTTAGCTGATGATTTGTCTGTTATAACCAGTACCCTCCAAGCCTCTGAGTCTTTGAAGCAAATAAATTGCAAGGTTGAAGTCTTATTCAGATCCTCAGTCCCCGATAATCAAGATTATTGGCAAGTTTTCGATGATGATGCTCAAATCATCCAATTCCTGACTGCTTCTCAAGCCCCCAAGGGTAATTTTGAAGATCAACTAAAGGGTAGTTCTATAGAAGGCATGGACATAACAGAAATCACTTTTCCCTTAGAGAAAAAATTTAATAGGCATGATGAGTTTAAGGGTAGACACTCCGAACCAATTGATGAGGTCATTGAAATCAACATTGGCTCCTCTTGTTCTCCAAAAATGATCAAAATAGGGAAAAATACCTCTAAGGAAGAAAGAAGAAAAATTGAAGAATTAATCAGAGAATACAAGGATGTATTTGCATGGATGTACGATGATTTAAAAACTTATGATCAATCTGTCATTGAGCATACTATTCCTCTTAAGGAATGAGCTAAACCTTATCGTCAAAAGTTGCATAATGTAAATCCCAAGTTAGCTCTGTTGGTAAAAAATGAGTTAGAAAAGATGTTAACAACAGGGATCATTAGGCCTGTAAGACATACTACATGGGTATCTAACCCTGTGATTGTAAGGAAGAAAAGTGGGGAGATTAGGATTTGTATTGACTTCAAAAACCTAAATCAAGTGTCCCTAAAGGATAACTACCCATTGCCTAATATGGAAAATTTGTTGCAAAGTGTAACCAGAGCTGGTGTGTTGTCTCTTCTTGATGGTTTTTCAGGATATAACCAAGTCCAAATTAAACAAGAGGATTATGGAAAAAGTACTTTCACCACACCCTGGGGAATGTATGAGTATATCTCAATGCCATTTGGTTTGCTTAATGCAGGATCAAGAGTATGACATTGAGATTAAACCAATCAAGATAGTAAAAGATCAAGGACTAGCCCAATTCCTAACTAAAACCAAAGCTCAATCAGATGTGGATCATGAGGAATTAAACATGGTGCTCTATATTGATGAAAATCATGAATGGTATACGGACATTATCTACTTTCTCAAACATTTGTCATGTCCTGATCATCTCTTGGACCACCAAAGAAGAGCTTTGAGGTTAAAGGAATCTAAGTATATATTGACAGAAGATGGTTTAGGATGGAAAAATCCAGATGGAATTGTTTTAAAATGCGTAAACCTTGACGAGTCCCAAAGGATCATAAATGAAATGCATTTAGGATTATGTGGAGGACATTATGCGCCTAGAACTGCATCCTCTAAAATCATGAGAGTTGGGTATTATTGGCCATCATTGTTTAAAGATGTGCATGCTTTTGTTAGAACTTGTCAAGAATGCCAATTCTTCTTAGGAAATCCTAGATTGCCTTCGTTTCCTTTAACCCCAATCATCATAGAAGCACCTATTCAACAATGGGGAATGGATTTTGTTGGTCTTGTTGACCCTAGTTCTTCTAATGGGTATAAATACATCTTGAATTGCACAGATTACTTTACCCGATGGGTTGAAGTTATCCCTACTAAAAGATCAACATCAGAAGTGGTGGTTAAATTTTTGGAAGAAAATATAGTTTCCAGGTATGGTTGTCCTGTAAAAATCACAACTGATAATGAAAAATCCTTTAGCAAAGAAGAAATGTCAACATTTTTCTCCAATCATGGAATCACTCTGTCTCATTCCTCCTACTATTACCCACAAGGAAATGGTTTAGCCGAGTCTAGCAATAAGAACTTAATCCAGATTTTAAAGCGAATGATGGGTGAAAACAAAAGGAGTTGGGATAATAAACTCAAGTATGCTCTTTGGGAAGATTGAAAATCGGTTAAGAGAATAAGGCTCCTTTTGAAATAGTATATGGACAAAATTGTAGACTACCTATTAATCTCTAGATCCCAATAGATGAAATCTTACAACAATGTTCCTCGGATCAAGAAGCAATGCAAGCAAGAATTGATAAATTAGTAGAGTTAGATGAAACCAGAAGAGAAGCATGGCCCATAAGATGGTTTTGGAACAAGAAAGGGTGAAAGGAAATTTTGATCAGAGGAGTATAAATGTCAATTTTGGGGTAAGTGAATAGTCTTGCTTTGGGACAAGAATAAATAAAACCCATGGAATCATGGAAAATTTGAGAAGTTGTGGATGGGCCCTTATCGTGTGAGCAGAATAGCAGGAAAAGGTTTGGTGTGGTTAGAAACATTGGATGGTGATGAATTGGAATTGCCACTAAATGGGGTACTGTTGAAACATTACTACCCCCATATTCCTATGGGGTAGAGCCCCTCTTTCCTGTTTAGAGTAGGTAGGTCTTCGAATAAGCTCACTTGAGCAGTAGGATTTGAGTGTCTTTCTTTTTCTGAGTGTTAAGTATTCCGAGCCTTTTTTTCTTCTTTTGAGTGCTGAGTACTTTTCTTTTTGCCGAGTTTCTTGAGTGAGTTGAGTTTGCTCCATTCCAAGCCTTCCTCATCTCCTACATCTAAAATAAAAAAGCTAAAAGTGTTAGATGTTTCTAAATTAGTATTTTCATTTGCATTGCATTTTAAATTTCCGCTTTAGTTTAGAATTTCATTTATGCAATTTATTTTATTTTATTTTATCCCATACATGCTTCATGTGGTAGTTTGCTTCCATGTGTGTAGGAATAGGTACCAATAAAAAGGATGCAAAACAGTAGGTGTTGGATTGAAGGTTGATGCAGTTAGTGTTGAGGACCAAATATTATGAGGTTCTCAAGCACTCTCTCCCTTAGAGAAATTGTCACAGCTAGAGCCAGATGTTATCACATCCATAGTAGTTGGGCTACCATTGTTGCAGAGCAGTTATCTGCATATTTTTGAGCTTTTCCTTTACACAGTTTCAGTGAGATCAGCTATGATGAGTCGTGTATTTGTTACCACTCACACATAAGAGAATCCCTATATCAGACATGCGGTAGACCTTATGCCAATGCTGAGCCTTTTGAACTCATATTTTATGACCGAGATGACCTTTTATTCCATATAGATACAACGTAGTGATTAGAGTTTCAGCAGCAGTGTTCTCAGTGGTTACACTTGATCTAGATTACAGGTATATGCCCAGCAGGTATATGATGTGCATTGG
Organism: Larix kaempferi; assembly: GCA_027924585.1. Lineage (NCBI taxonomy): Eukaryota > Viridiplantae > Streptophyta > Pinopsida > Pinales > Pinaceae > Larix > Larix kaempferi. The sequence continues at coordinate 4,021,141 of BSBM01000254.1, forward strand.
TATTATTATCTTGTTGTTTTAGTCATTTTGATAGCTTGACTTGGCATCTAGTGATTATGATCTGGCAGTGTATATATATTAAAATGAAATTGGTTACTATGGATTATGTAAATGATTGTATTACCGAAAATTAGAAACTCTTGTTTTATACTCATTGGTTTTTACCTTCTTAGGAGTGTGGACATGATCATTCCCGCCTTTTTGGCTTGCTAGCTTAGGCATCACCTTCACTTTCTCTATCCATCCATTGTCTTTTCCCACTTTTTTTTTGTTTACCTTGACTTACACCTTGACTTGTGATATGGAGGACCTCCCCATTCTTGCCTCTGTGTTGGATAGCATCCATGTTTAAATTGTGTCTCAGCTATGAGTTGGCAACAAAACTTACTTTTGGTGAGTTGGATTTGATGCCTTGATCACTCTAGTTGGTTGCCCCGATGTTTGGTCTTGATTGTGGAAAGTCCCCATAGTTTCTTGATTTATGTTGACTAAAACTTTAAGCAAATTGTACTACCATCATTACATATGGAAATTATTGTTATATCTGATATGAAATCCCATGAAAGTGCTTTGAAAAACTGTGCTTCTTAGCACAATGAAAGAAATCTATGAAATGAATTGAAATGAAAAACACCCTGGATATGAGCCGCGATTAGTTGTGCTTCTAAGCACATGCAAAATCCAAAAAGGGTTGTATAGGCCTAAAAAGAAGTGGCTAAACATATGCTAAATCTAAAGAGCCGTTGGCCAAGGAAATGGAAACTCAAAAGCACCCTGGATGAAAGCTTTAGTAGTTGTACTTCTAAGCACATGTGAAATCCCAAAAAGGGTTGCTAAATGAAATGTAATGATTATTCCTCATGGATCCTACGGGTTGTGATGTGTGATGGAGTAAGGGACAACTAATTCTAAGTGTCCCTTAGAACCTCAAGTTACGGTTAGTCAGGCACCTAGTTCACAGCAGTTCTAGAAAAGATACTCACAGAGCTGATATAGCTTGGATGTGAGTCGTAGACATTTGCCAAGGTCGAAAAAGCACCTATCTAAACAACTTACCCATTTGTGAGACACTGCCATCCCCTATGTAATCTTTATCCAGCATATCTTTGAATGTGCAATACCCTTTCACTTATCCAAAGTATCACAGTGTCAGGTCAGTCAAGTCATTTCATTTTTCCTAGACTTGCATCCTTAGCCTTCACCCTCTGCTAGCAAATTGATCATGTTTACAAATGAGTATATCCTTGAGGTTCTTTTGAAAGTAAATTATTATTTAACCTATTATTATATATTAACTTCCAATGAAATGATGCTTAATGTTTTAAAAGTCTTGCTATGAAATGATTAAAAGAGCATGTCTTAACCATTTGCACTTGCAGCAGCAGGCTTCTCTAGCCTGGGTCGTATTTTGATCAGTTTGATCGGTCAAACCTAGTTTGACCAAGGTCAACCTTAAGATCTATGATGAGTTGGACCAAATATGTGGCATGATGTGGATCCATGGTCTTTGATACACTTTTTGATGATTCCATATATTGGACACAGGTTTCAAATGATGGTTAATGCACTTTTTATTGATTATTGTTATTCCCAAACCATTATATTTTTACTTGTCCAGGTATGATGGATGCTACAAATGATCTTACAAGTTACCATGAGGTGTATGAGTACTCATATATAGTATATTTGGGTCGTCTGGATCCATTGAGACACTTGATTTTTAGTTTCGGGCACTACCAATGATGATATGAGCAGTTTTTCACCTATTGACCAGTTTGGCCATGCTGATGTGGCATGTCCAACAGACACTTAGATGGTGATTCGTTGCCTAGGGAGCTACAGAGGAGAGGGGTGGTCCAGCCACTTGTTATTACCATATTACCCCCTCTCTGGACATGAGCTTACTATCATATTTTGTGCCCGGGCAACAAAGAGTGAGATTTGGGAAGTTGAGGCAAGGTTTTGGCATGAGGTTTGTTCAGAGGTCATATATGGTGTATCCCACTCCTTCCAGATCAGCTTGCAGCATTTAGTGGGGTCCACACAGTCACCAAATTGTGTTTTGATGCATTCTTCTCTCAGATGAGGGGGGCAGGATTTGATCATTTGTTCACTTGGACATGTTATTGAGTCATATGTTATATTATTGTTCCATGGGGTGATGTTAGTGAAGGAAAGTAGAACCTCCTAGCCCCACCATGTGCTCCTAGTCACTTGTCCTAATTATCTTATGTGGCATACTTGTATTCTAGTCACTTGTATGTGGTGCGCACCCCCTTGGAGCCCTCTTTTAGTGAGTGTGCACCCCCGTTTAGTGAGTGATCCATGTCATATTGTACCGGCTCATCTTAGCCGTTGATTGTATTATTTTATCATTTGATCTCCACCACTCATTTCAAAAGTGGTTTAGGGTTTTGGTCTCTCTCCTCCTATTTAAGGAAGAGCCCCCCTATTGTAAAGTCACCTTTGGAGCTTTGGAAAACTTGGAATAAAAATACTATTTTACAGATCTACTTCTCTTACTTTGATGGGATGCTCTTGTACATGATTATAAATCTTTTTCTTTAGACATATTTGCTATTTACAGGTGATTTTGACAGTTACGGGGGAGGTCAAATTGAATTTTTGCAGGGGTGCGAATTGCTTGGAGGGAAGATTGTAGGGGTTTCTCACATCCCCCTCGGGAAAGACGTTTTCATATTAAAGGGATTTTTTCAATTGTGCTTTGTCCATTGATTTACTTCTTTTGATATGCCATGCTTAGATCTTGCTCCTTTGTGAATCAAATCTCACATTACGTAGTTTGTTTTGCGGGTGAAGTAGGACGTTTTTTCTCCTTGGGATTGGACGTTTTAGCTTGGAATCACTTGGATCTAGCTTGGAATTGTAACTAAATGCAAGGATCATCTATTTTAAAGGTAGCCACAAGCATTTCAGGTAAGATATACAAGTTATGTATTTTTTTTCATGCATTTTCATCCATTCGTCACTCAAACCCTAAAAGTTAAAACCCTAATTTTATTTTTATTTTTCAAATCTATGGAGATCTAGCAATAAATTGGGCTTAATAATTAAAACCCACCTCTATAATAAATAAGACATTCTCGATCTAAATTTTGGTGGACATCCAACTCCATTTACCCCCCAATCTAAGGCACTGGGCCTCTCTAAGGGAGGTCACACTTGTTGGGTAGGTGGTCTTTTGCAAGATCTACATCGTGGGTATTGCTCTTTCTTTCTCAAAGCCATAGATCCATCAAGTAGCAAACCCCCTAGTGCCATTTCATCTTGATCTTCACCTTGTGGGCCCCTATTTGGTCATTTTCCTCATTTTAAGGGTGGGCCCCACTTGGACATCTTCACTTGGCATTAGATCTATCTAGATATACTACTTTAAACCTATACGTGACCTTTATTTATCATTGGTTGAACATTTGTCCTTGTATAAGCCTCTTCAACCAAGCCCTAACTCTTTTGGGTCCACTTATCCATCCTAGATCTAGATCTAGATCTAATCCTCTCTTGATCTTCTCCCTTTCATCATCACATTTCCCTAGGAGGTCTTCAGTAGGTTCGCTAGCCTTCATTGGCTAAGATAGGGTCTCCCCCTTGGTCTTTCTTAGACTTGATATAAAGTGAAGAGTGCCTCGGTTAGCTTGACACCCAATTGCATTGGGAACCGTGGCATATCTTGGGTCACCTCTCTAGTTTTCCAACACCTTTACCATCTTGGATAGGATAAACTTTTGGGGCAACTACAAGTTGTGTGATAACATGTACCTTTTCTTATGTGCTTCTTCATGCTTGACCTACATGTCACATATTCAAACTGAATGTACTCTTAGATATACTCCAAAGTTGCTTGAGTTTTGTATCCTTGATATACATCTTCAGACACAATGCACTCTTAGATATACTCCAAATTTGCATACATATGTGTCACTTTCACCACTTGCACATATAATTCCGATGTTCATTATCTTCTTCTTCTTGCGCATACACTACTTCAAAGTGGCTTCCATATACTTCTTCATACTTCTATAGGAATGTTGTATCCACTTTGACTTTGGTTGATATCAGTGACTCAGACTGAATCGGTTGACATCATATTTGGCATTGGATGGTAGTCAAACACTTGACATCATCTTTAGTTGACATCAATGACAACCAATTCTCAACACAAATCCACTGCAATATTAGTCTTCAAGGTTTCCAATCCAAATTGATCCACCGGTTTCCTCCCTACCATACCCTAGAGTACTGTTCTTCCTCTAGGACCCCTGAGATGCGACATGGCTGACGATACTTTGCTAGCCAATGAACTATGATACCAAAATCTCCGTTGAGGGGGATCCCAACCCCACTTATATCATAGTGAACCATTACCACACCCTTCAATAGTCACCTAGACAGGAGCCATAGCCTAAGCTGCCTCCAAAATTCTTTTGCAAGGAAGAAATGTCTCAAGCTCCTTCCTTCTTTATTTTATAGCAACCGGCATGCTTTATTTTCCTGCCATTTTTTATCTTATTATTATTATTATTTATAATTTTTATCTTATTTTATTATTATAATTTTTATTTCTAATGTTTATCTTCTTCTTCTTGTTGTTGTTGTTGTTATTATTTGATGTTTATCTTATTATTATTATTATTATCATTTTCATTATCATTATTATTATTAAATTCATTATATTGTCATTATTATCATTGTTTATTATTATTATTAGTTTGTTATTATTACTTGCTTGATGAATTCATTTTTAGTTTATGTTTTATTAATTTGTGTTTCCCTTTCCCAATTATGAATTAATTAGTAATCGCAACCAAGGATGTCAAGGCGTCATACTTCACGCATGTCCTTCAGATATTCCCTCGGGTGGGAATATGGTACGACGGTTGAGACGTCGTTAACTCAACCCGTCTACACTGTTGAGGGACTAGTAGGTCCTGGGGAATAAGGTCGAGTCCTTACTGTGCACCCCCTATCCATATACCTCGTGAGTGACCGTACTATGGCATACCCTCATGAAAACACACACTTGATGAGTCGGAGCCACTCTCAATACAATCGTACTCGTTGCGTGGACATTGGCTAGACTTAACTTGTATTAGGTTTAGCCCCGTCCTCTTATGTGGATCGATTGGAAATCACATCCGACACCTACACATAACTACCACGTGCATAAATATTGTAAAATAAGATTTCAAATAAAATGTGAATCATAGCTTGGCATCACTTGTAAATGTATCCAACTCATTCCGAGTCCATGCACATCACGTGCATCAAATATTTTTCTAATATTTCCACACAATCACATGTATATACCAGGTTGTCAATACTTGTTACTTATTTGTGACTCATTCCAATTTCATGTCATTTCGACGCCTATTTGCGCCACATGTACCTGCTCTACATGTTATGCTCGACAACTCATCAAGGTACATGATATATATATATATATATATATATATATATATATAATCATAAACATTAATCAACATTTTCACATTGCACATTCATTCAATCATATCGAATCATGATAAAATCATATCACATCTAAACCATCTCAAAATCATAACATAGACATATAACATTTGGTCAACATCAAATCATATCATGATCATATGAGTTGTCTATCTACAACAACATCATAGCATAATCATTAGTGAAATCATAACATAATCATAGCATAATTATTAATGAGATCATAACATGTCCATCACAACATAATCATACAGAATCATCATCAATGTCACATAAACGTCACATAGTCTAAGCCACACATAATCAGGTCATTCATGACTGAATGCCCTCAAAGAATAGTCATAATCAAAGTATATAACCTATAACAAAAACGAGGCACTACATTTATACATATTTATTTCGTAGTATCATTACCTTTGGTCATGCAAGATTGTTTAAACTACAATTTTCCCCGAGACTTGCAATGTACCCTATACAAATAATTTTCATTTGTATGTCAAATTACATAAAAGGATAATTATCACATGGGAAACATTGGCATCAAGATATACTTGAGATTGTATGTATGTTTGAGAAGGAACTACATATGAGTTTTATGGACTTGCAGGTCCATCTTCTAATTCAACTATTTAATGATGTTGAATTCATGGGAGTGGTCTCATGTCATTGTATCCTCTTCTTGGATATGTATATTAAATAGTTGAAGCGTTTTTCTCCAAAGGGAAAAAACTTAGAGGTGTATGGTAGAGTTTTTGTAACAAGCTAATTCTTGATCAAGTCGGAGGAAAATCAACGGTGGGATAGAAGCACTTTTTCATATGTAGTAGATCTGAGAAGTTACATATTTCAATATCTAACAGTGGATATGTGGGGTAGATTGGTGACCCAGGTTGATTGTGAATCGTCGAGGTGATCATTATTTAATTTTTTCTTGTTGACTCACATTGGAAAACTGCTTTTACACATGGTTGATTTAGGTTCATTGCGGGTTAGAGGAGAGGTTTTTGAAAACAACCCTTTTGTCAACATGTTACCACTTATCTCCAATGAGTGGTATAAGGTGATATCACATGTGGAGGGAAAAATATGATTGAGGACCAATTGCAAGTGGACACGTGTATTCTTTCTAAAGTCAAAGTTTCGTTAAAGAAAAGGAAAATCACACAAAATTCCAAGAATACTTCATCAAGAGAAAAAAGGTTTTTACAAAGTGGAAAAGTGAAGTAGGATAGATCGTCTGAGTTATCAATAGTTTCATTGGTATACCACTTGGTAAACTAGGTATTATTTTTTTATTATCCTCGTATTTTTCATGCTTTTCAATCTTCTTGTCCTACAAGATGCCTCCTCAAGAGAAACATGCAGTCCCTTCCCAACCTATTCTACTAACCAAGACGAAGAACATCTCATAGATAGAGATGTTGATATTTTTGAGACCAAATTGTATAGAACCACCCCATACAAACTCATACAATCCACATGTGGCCATTTCAGATACTCTCACGATAGAATTATAACATGGGATTCAGACCTATCCAAATCTATTGCACCTACACCATACCATTTTTTGAGTTTGTTGACCCTTGTGCAAAATGTTATGACCCTAATAAACATGCAGTTATGTCCACTGATGGTTCTATTCCCCTTTTCTCCATAACCATACTACCATCTATGAAATGATGATGTTTCCTAAAACCCTAATATTCTTTATGAAAATACCATTGCTTCACAATATTGAGACTTGGACCCAACTTAGGAAATAAATATTTTAGCCAAATACCTAGCTAAAGATGCCCCTATACCTGATACTTCCACACCTTACAAGTTAGATATTCTTTTAGAGATATCAAGGGAAGTAATTTCTATGATGTGTTTGATTCTAGGGTATGATAATGATGGTACTATTGATGATTTGGTTATGGGGTTTGTGTACGCCCACTAGTGGATTTGGACCCAAAATCCGACGACCTCCGTCGAAGAGGGACTATGTCGTTGGATTTCATCTTAAAATTTTCAAAATTTGATGATTTTTTTAAAATTGATAAAAGGAGACGTTGGATATCCGACGGGAATGCTGATATCCAATGGCTCTATCGATTTTCAACATCATATTAAGCATTGGGAGGTCAGATATCCGACGTCAAGCTATACAACCTGAGGAGGTCGGAAATCCAACATCAATTCTCCAACGGTAACTAGGTTCAAGGCGTCGGATATTTGACGGAAGCTTGACTTTTAAAACTTATAAATATTGAAGCATTTCGACATGTTTGCTATACAAGCGATGGTTTGCGGAATTTTTTTATTCGGCGAACTATTTTTCGGCAGATTGTTTTTCACTATTTCCATTGTTTTTGAGATTCAAGCAAGCGAAGCTTCATTTTCTAAGATCGATAATCTTTATTCAAGCTCTTTACGAGAAAATGTCAACTAGCAATATTCTTGATCCAGACGAACAAAATTGACAATTGCTTGCTAGATTGTGGGAAGGAGTTGAAAAAAGGGGTGATAGGAAATGCTATTGTCCATGTACTCAATGCAGGGGCTTTAAGTGGAGAAGAATTTTGATCACAACAGCCACAAAACATTGTAGGGAGTATGGGCACACTAAGGGGGGACATGAATGCCATCCATTTGTAAGTTTTGCATTATATATGTTTTTTTATTTTGATTGCTTTTGTAAATTTATGTATTGATCGTGGTTTCAATAGATGGGACTAACATGGACAATAAATATTATTTTAATATTAAATATTTATTATACTATTTCTTTTTCTTTTGTGCATGTTGAATCTAGGGTATAGTAGAATAACTCATTTATTTGTTCATTAGTGAAACTAACCCACTCACTGGGGAAAGCACTTAACTCTCTATATTTGTGACACTTTCCATCATGATAATAGAAATAATGACTATATTGGCATGTTGTAATTTCTCTTATATTTTCTCTATAGAAATTACCATAGCATCATTTATCTTACCTTGGTGGAGTACAGTATGAGAAATTTTGTGTTATATTTGAGTAGCTTTGCTCAATAATTGGGTCAATTATTATGTTTCTTGGATAGTTTGGATGCACCTATTTGACCAACAGTACAATTGGCCATTGTTCTTTTCATCCTAACAGTACAAAATTTGTTACATTTTAAATGCATCACATAAATGTTTACATTTTGCGTTTGAAATTTTTACATTTTGCGGTTGAATTTATTATATTAAATTTTATCTATTGATGGTTTCATGTAATTATAAAGGAAAGACATCCTAGAGCACTTCGTTCGGAGGAAGTGCTTCCACAACAATTACCAGAAGCTATGAATATTAATGGAGAACAAGTTAATGATCACATTAATGAAGAAGATGATCATTCTGAAAACATAGTTGAAGATGATGTTACAAATAATTTGATCCATGATTCATTTAATGTTGGAATGGTCGATGTTGATCATGATGATGATGATCATGAAAATGATGAACATTTTGATGATATTCATGATATACCTCTTCTTGATAAGGCATTGGAACCCCTTTATGAGGGCTCCAAGACAAATCTTCTCTCTGCTATATTATTGATAATGAACTTAAAGGTTATGAATGGTCTTTCAAACATATCAGTCACACAGATGTTAAGGTATGTAATATATTCCATCACAAAATATATACGATTGTATATTTTGTTGTTCATTCATATATAAGTCAAATTATTACGGATGAAATTTGTTCCATTAATATTATTTCTATATTATATTAACTAGATTTTTATTTTAATTTGTTGTAGCATGATAGGTGAATATTTGTTACCACCATCAAATATTTTACCTCACATATCGAGATTTATCTGCCATCATGAAAGAAATTGGAATCCAGTATGAAGCAATTTATGCATGCCCCGATGACCATGTTCTATATTACAATCAGTATGAATTTTCAACAGAATGTCCTGAATGTCATATCAGTAGATATTGCACAGATCAAGTAACTAAAAAGGTGCCTTGCAAGGTTCTACATTATATTCCCATTATTCCACGTCTGCAACGACTGTTCAGGTGCAAAAACATAGTGCAGTTTATGGATTACCATGCATAGAACATAAGTCAAGACGACATTATTCAGATGCCTGCAGATGGGTATGCATTTAGAGAAATGGAGGAAAAATGGCCCCACTTTAAAGAAGAACCTCATAACATTAGGATTTCTTTGGCAGCAGATGGTGTCAATCCATTTGCAGAGATGAGATCCATTTACTCGGTGTGGCCTATTTTGTTATCAACAACAACATTCCTCCATGGTTGACAATAAAGAGGGAGCACATAATGTTGTCGATGATTGTTCCAGGTACAAACCTTGCAATTTTTTTTTAAGTAGTTGTATATCATTTGTCGTATTTTTGTCGCATAATGTCATATGTATATTTAATGTTTTTCTATTGTGCAATATGGTTTAATATATGTAATCTAAATGGTACGTCTCATATTTATATTTTTTATATGTTCATATCAATCAGGTAAGTACCAAGTGAAAGATATGATGTATATATTGAACCTCTTATTGACGAGCCACTGAAGTTATGGAATGGCATCACTATGTATGACGTATCCAGACCAATATGACAAAGGCAATTTCAATTCCATGCAATGCTTGTATGGAAAATACATGATGCCCTAGGGTTAACCCATTTTCGTGGTATGTAATTATAAGTTCCACTTTATTTGCATTTAATTTTACGAACTACTAGTTAATATACTTCGCACGCATGTTTTTCTAAATAATCCAGTCATTTTGTATATAATTATAATTGACATAGATATTCCATCTCTTTATGTAGGTCTTCAGACAAAGGGGAAATTTGCATGTCCATTTTGTGGTCCTAAGATCAAATCTCATCGTTCAAAAAGCTTAGGAAAGGAGGTGTTTGATGAGTATAGGCACTTCCTCTATAAGAATCATAGGTATCGAACTACTGAAAAACATATGTTCAATGGCAAGCAAGAGACTGCATTGAAACCACAGAGAATGACACCTCGCCTATGGAAGTTGCAATATAATAGAAATCATCAAGGTACGTATAATGAATCATCGTATATGATATGTTATATTGTATTTTTTATATTGTGTGTTTTTTACTGTAATTAACATTAATTTATGTAATTTAATAATTGTCGTTCATGTGATCATGAAGGCATTAATGGGCTTCCACGAGGAATGAAAAGTTATCCTAGACAATTCAGTAGGTTTCCCTATTATGAGCACCTACAAATTGCTCATATATTTGATACAATGCATATCGGAAAGAATGTGACCGAAACATTATGGCGAATATTTGATGGAAGGAGTGACAAAGAAAAAATTGTCAAAATTTGCAAAGACATTCAAGATAGAAACCATGCAATGAAAGATGTCATTCAATTTCATAGCAACAGAGAGCAAATTGATATAAATTCACTTCCATGGATGTTAATGGACCAGCAAAGTAATGTTGTAAAAGAAGTCATTCGAAAAATTAAATTTCCCACCAGATTTTGTGTGAACATGAAGAATATCATAACAAAGAAAGGTGATTTCGCAGGGGTGAAAACTCACGATTGGCATGTCTTCATGAAGGTAATTATTATGGTATAGATTTAATTTTTTTTTTTCCTATCACAGTGAATATGGTTGGTATATTTTTTATTTGTCTACTGTTTGTTGATAAAATGAAACTATTTGTATATTATTGTTACAGTATGGTCTACCTCTCTCTATCCCGGACAACTTCGGCAACAATGTCAAGCAAATAATATATAGTCTCGGGAAATACATGAGGTAAGTGGTGATTTTTTTGATGCACTTAGTGTTTGTTTAATTCAACATAGAACTTATATTTGATTTTCGTTCTGTAATTCATGATGTTACGTAAAATATTGTTTTTTTCTTGAATCTCTTGATTTGGTTGTCATGTTACTTGTAGATGGTTGTCATCTAAAGAATTCCATAAAGAAGACATAAAGTATTGGAGGAGAGAAATTCCTCGTCTCATGTGTGAAATGTAGAAGCATCTACTTTCGGCATTTTTCAATGCACAAGAACACTACCTCATGCACCAAGTTGAGGAGATTGAACTGTGTGGACCTACGTACTCAAGGTCCATGTGGATGGTTGAGAGGCACTTGAAATTTATGAAGGGTTTAGTCAGACAACGAGCATATGCTGAGGGTTCTATGATGGAGAGATATATGGTATACCAAAACATGCTGTATATTAGTGAATATATTCCTAAATTAGCAGAAAAGCTCAATTTACGTCGCATTTGTGACCCATAATCCAATAAGAGTTTCGAAGGGAAGTACCCGAAGGGGAAAGGTAGATCGAGGAAAGTGAAAGGTAATATAACACATTTTTATATTTAGTATTTTGCATAAATTTATACTATAATGTACTTTGTTAAGTTACTATATTACATTTGTATTGAATTTTAATTTTATTGTCATGAAACAGTTGGTCAAGAGTGGCATGCAATTCATTTATACATCACAAACAATCTTGATTGGATGAATGTATGGATCGAACGATGTGAACAATCTGGTCATAGAATATCATGGGAAGGTGTGGCTTCATGGGTTAAAGCTGCACATCGCAATGGAGACACCAATCTAACACAAAGGGAAATCGATTTAGCAAGAGGTTTAAAATATAAGAAGGTAAGCATATTAATCATCCACACTATTTTTTCTTTGTAAAAAATAATGTCGTTGTACGTCACGCTATCTTTTTCATTGTATGGCATTATAAACATGCACAAGTTAATCATAAATATTGGATCATTATGTAATCTTTTCCTGTATGGCTTGTTGTAGGTAAAACACGCTATGTGGTGCAATGGATGTAGATATCGAATCAAAAACTTGGATGAAACAAAGAAAACATCTGATTGTCGGATATCTGCAGTCTTTGAGGTGACCAATGTTTCTTCTAGAAGTGACAGACATCCAGAACTCTCTGAAAATCGATACTATGGGTATCTGGAAGACATTCTTTAGTGTGACTTTATCTCCTTCAAGGTATTTCTATTCGTTTTCAAATGGTACAGGTGTCGATTGAATCAACGTGATCCCGATAAAACAATAATTGAACATGATAATGGATTTACCATGGTAAATACAAGGTTGTTTGAGCCATGAACGGAGCCCTATGTTCTTCCAATCCAATGTGAATAGGTATTTTACTCTGAGGTTCCAGGTAGAGCGGGTTGGTCATTTGCTGTGAGACACGATCCAAGGGGAAGGCCGGTAAAGTATAGCATAGATGAAGGTAATGAAGACGTTCTCGAAGAAGAAGACACCGTACAAGATGATCATGATCAACATGAGTTAGATGATCATGTTCCTGAAGAAGATGTTGAAGAACTTATTGAATCAGATGATGTATCAGACAATGTCCATGAAGATGATATCGACGATGACATGATGATCGTAAATGACATCGACGACGAGGATGATATGGGCAATCCTTACAATGTTGAATATGGATCATCGGATGATAGTACAGACGATGACTCAGATGAAGAAGATGATGAAGACCATTGAAGTTTATTAGGTATGTAGTAATAATAAATTAACTATTTCTTAGTGAGTTTCCATTTTCCAGTATGATATAATTAGAAACATTGCTTGTTATAGAGTATGTCAAAAAACACATTTAAAGTTTTTGTACATAGATATTTTTGTTGGGTTAAGGGGAATTGAGAGTGATGTGAGGGGGGGGAAGGGCCATAAGAGCTTCCACCTTCACGTGGTTGGCCCTGTTTAGTAGAGAATATTAAATTATTCTCGAAACAGAGAGAAGCTTAGTAAGGAAATGCACAATTATCAAGACTCAAACATAATCATCATCATCGTCATCATCATCATCATCATCGTCATCATCATCGTCATCATGATCATCGTCATCATCATCATGATCATCGTCATCATCGATCATCATCATCATCATCGTCAACTTCATCATCGTCATCTTCATCATCATCATCATCGTTATCCAAAGGGATACCCATTCACCAAAATTATTTGAGCCATACAAGTTGGCTAACCCAATTATATGGATTTCCAAATAAACCAAAGCTTAGGCTAACCATTGAGATGGATGAACACCCCAATGAATAATTTATTTATCAAATTTAGGAGCGAACAAGGTATCCACCCATCCTTTGACATAAAAATGATTAAAATAAATGCACTTATGTATTGGCCAAATAAAATAGAATCTCACTCACAACATGAATCTTAAAACATGTATGTCTTGCCATCAGAACACACCTATCCCAACAAAGGAATTCAAGATATGATGGATGGTATATTTTCTTCCCAAGTTCATTTAATCCCTAAACATTGATAAAAAAATGATGCATCTTCCTTCTCCACATCATTATATTCAAGGCTAGGATTTTTGGAACATTTTTTTATTATATATGTTATGGCCTAATACATATTTTAATAATAAATAAATATAAAAATGTACATTTGCTACAACAAGCACATATACTAACCTATATTAACCCCTAACTAACCTATTCACCTATTAACATCCTATGAATTGATAACATCTTATGTATGTTATGTACATAATTTTATCCATTTATGATCCCTTAAATTATTTAAAAATTTTGTTATTTGATTAAAATTCTGTAACTTCAAAGTTCAAACACAATATTATTATTTGATTGAAATTTTGTAACTTCAAACGGACCTTGGAGGCTTCAAATTTGAATCCTGGACCCGAAAGCAAGTTTGTCAAAAATATCCGTCAGAGGCTGTTCAGAACAACATTTATTGATTCCCAACCGTAGCAACAACAACAACAATTGCTTCTTTCTTCATATGTTTTGTGTACACACATATGATTCCATGTGCTCCTTTCCTTTCCCTATTTTCCATTGTCGCCCGATCGAAGCTCTTGAGAATTTAGCCTCCCTTTAACTTTCATGAAATGGAGGGGGATAGCAATCTAATTGTAGCTGCACTGATGCAGAAAAAAAAAATCTATAAAATTAGTTATGGCAATTCACAATTAACATCTTCAAAGTCGATTTTCTATGTGTCTCCTAAGTTATGTTTCACTAACAAATTCCTCATGTCCAGGGATATCATGTAAGAGTAAAATAGTATTAATTTTGGCTATAAGGATGAAAGTTGGATTGGAATGGGGTTAGCAAGTTAAATGTATTATTATACTAGTTAAAAGTTTAAGAGGCAAGATCAATTTGGGAAACTGCTAAGATGACAAAGGTGGTATAGTGGCCTAGAGACTGAGCTGCTAGATCCGGGAAAAATATGGTATATGACATATATAACGTTTAGTGCCGCCATATCCATTGCAAAATAAAGCCTCTCGACTTTACTACTTAAGTAAACAATGAAATTTTGATGTACTAGTACATTTTCAAATGAAAAGAATGATTTATTCTTACATGTCATCATTGAAGGGTTCAACATCTCATAGCCCTTCAGAGTGAAATGGGACCCCACCCTTCAAATTTGATCCCTACCCCTAACTAACCTATACTAACCTTTTTCAATAGATTTTTTTTTTCAATAGATAACTAACCTATACTAACCTATTAAAACCTAACCCCGCCTAATACCTTAACTCTCCAACCATTAAATCCATAAACCATTAAAACCAAAACCCCTAATTCTCTCACTGATCGATAATCCCGTCACTGATCACTATTCGATAGGGTGTTTCTGCATTTTTTTGGAGGGAAAAGTCCACCTCCTCCGCATCTGCTTCAGACTTGCGGTCTGGTTTGTGTGACAAAAAATGTAGTTCGAAGGGTAGTGATGAATTGGCATTCTAATTCAGTGATCGATAGGGTGTTTCTCCATTTTTTCGAGGGAAAATTCCACCTCCTCCACATACGATTCAGACCTGTGGTTTGGTTTGGAATGTGGATCCATTTTTGGTGGGCATGTCGACTTCGATTTGGACTTAACTGGTGTTAAGCGATGATGCAAGGGTTTCCATCGCACAAGCACAAGCAGGATCAAGAGCAGGGGTTTCGAGTGCAAAATCAGGAGCAGGAGAAGGATTAGTCTCTGCAATGTCTTCGGTATGTGGCAGTCCTACCTTTAAATTGTTCCTACAAATCGTTTTTTTTCACTTGATAGCTATTTCTCATTGGCCACAGAAAACCTAGGCAAGACTAAGATTAGACTAGTTTCTCTCTCTCCCATCTGAATCGATCGAAATTTATCCCAATCCGCGAGACTGATGAGTGTGCTTTTTTATTTGGGTTTTCCTCCTTAGTATCCTATGTTGCCACTAAGATTTGGTGCTTTTTTATTTGGGTTTTCCTCATGTAATGGTTGAAAATTTTTGGATACCTCCAAAGATGACAATGAAATCAGACTTTTCCGATAAACAATAGATCTGAACTTTAGCTCCCGCTAGCTGCCTCCACACGAGGCTATTTATGTCCCGCCCTCCACGTCCACTGCTCATTATGACGCCTGATTTCTACCCCTTCGCCCGTCCGGTACATTGTTTGGCCTCTGGTCTCAGCGTTAATGACTCTTGTGTGTGGAACGTCCAGTCTATGATGTAGTCTGCATTTCATCTCCTTTTTCGAGTTACAGTGATGATGCCTCTTGCATCTGATAATCAATGGCCCCGTCCTTTAGCCATCACTGGACAAACTTGCATTTCTTGTAATCATCCAGCACCTTCTGAAAGCCTCGGCCATCGTCTCCACAGGTCAGTCGACGCTAGGCTTATAGCCTTACTCAGGAAAGGTTCTACTCTTATCTCTCTTATGCTCGTTTCTCCTGGATGCCTTTGTCTCTGCTTTGATTCCCGTGACTCTCCAGTTTCTAGCTCTTGTCATTTCTGCCGCGCACTCTCTGTTTGCTACCTGATGGTCTACATTGTCATGGCCCCCCCTAAGCGCGTTAGGACCTGGCAAGATGCCCAAAAGTTCAATCCTTGGCACCCTTGCAGCTCCTCTTGCTCTCCCCCAATTCGTCTGATGAGGGGTGTAGTGGAGAAAGCCCGCACTTACCACTCCGTGATTCCTACCCAGGAGAAAGCGAAGATACAAGACGCTGAGGAGGACGCCTTGGTTTCCTGCAATTGTGTTACTGATGATGAGATTCAGGCGGAGTTTGAGGAGCTTGTTCCTAACCCTGGAAACACTAGAGGGAGAGTAACCCTCTATCAGAAAACCTTGGATATGATTTGGTCTCACAAATTGGTTTTAGGGAAAGCACTGACCGACCGCAATGAAGCACAGGAGGAAATCTTAATGCAATTGGACGAGTTAATGGACATGCAAAAATAGAGTCTTTTCAACCAGCAGCAGCTGGCTCGATGTTTGGGGATCACACTGGCTAAAGATCCTTTGACTCAGTCAGTCCAGCCTGAGTACCACAACTCCTAGTTATGATCGAATTCTAGTTTTCGCAGTTTTTTCTTCGGTTGTGTCTTTGTTTTAGCTCTCTGGAAGCTATGTTAGTTTTGGTTTTGTCCTCATACTTATGGTTCTCTAGATACCAGTAATTCTCTTATGCTACCTTTCCATACTTTGAATGGGTCTGTTTTCTCCTAGAAGAGAGGACCCGATAATAGTTTGAACTTGCATCTTTTGCTGCTTACTACTCTGTACATTTGGTTTATGCTAATATAAGGATCTTCTACTAATTTACAAAAAAAAAAGGACAGTCCCTTTCAATCCCATAAAAATGATCCAATGCAAGGGATAGAAAATCATTCATAAGTGGACAAAGAAGAGATCCAGAATTTTCAGAATGCACTTCTCTGCATAGGGACGCGTCACCTTTTGATTGATCAGACAACATGGGGGAGCATCCTTTATCATCTTCTGTCAATGTAGCCCTTCTGTGATTATGGGAAGCAAAATTGACCACACTGTACCTGTTCTTGCATGGTTAGGATCTTCAGCAACACTTTCTGCAATCTCAGAAACCTTACACCTTTTCTCAATTGGCTCTATTTCATCAGACAATCTTGTCATATTCTTATGATTTTTTTCTCTTAGGTAACTCCAACTACCAGGGGTATCTTGCAAACCTGAAGATTTTGAAAATTTCACAAGTCTCGCCTTTTGTTTTCTTAATAACTGCATGATCTAAACTGGCTCTCATCTCTGAACTTGGTAGAACATCAGTTTCACCAATATCGAATGAGGATACTAGCAACTCCTTATTAGTCTTCTTGGTTTTAGTATCCAATTGACAGTCATCAACCTTCCATTATATATCTAGGAAATCTTCACAAGGGCTATCCTCTAATCCCTCGGATATTTGATCATCTGGCTTATGAGATCTAAATATTCCTGGTTCATCCATTTCAACTAAATTCAATACTTGGGTTTCATTGGAGTCGTTGGAGAGAGAAACACTTTCATGAAGGTCTTTACTACCATTTTCCAATGCACATCCCACATTCTTTTCAGTTTCCTGACACTCTGTAACAGTCGAAGACACAGGTTTAGAGGTTGAAGGATGCACATTCAAAGAAGAGTCTCTGGGTATTGAAGTGCATACCCTCACCAAAGCACCAAAATCAGACTTTTTAGTCGTTTTAGCTACAAGTGATGCTCCATTCCCCTGTTGCACACCATTTGCTGAGAATGATTCCTTCTTAGCACCCACCAAATTTTTATGCACTCTACGTAGTTCATCTAATGTATCAATAGTTTCCTTACCTTCTGCTTGTAAGAAATTCGCTGGAAGAGCATGGACTGTTTTTATTTGTATTTGGGCATAATAAAATCCTTACTCTTTGGTTTGGTTTGAGCATGGATTGTTTTGATTTGTATTTGGGCATAACGAAAGCCTTACCCTTTTACCCGGGAGTAGCTTCTTTTAAGACTAAAAGGAGTAATAATAGAATGAGTTTCACTGTTTCAAAATAAGGTTGGAGTTTGAATGGGATATAGAGTAAATTTTATATCATTTTGTGCATTATTGCTTGATTGATATAGTATATCTTATCAGTGAGTGGTTTCCCATTTTCATTTGAATGTGAGATCAGATTTATCAAATGCATAAAGAAACCTCTGGCATGGTCTTAGATAAAGTGATTACTCTAATGCACAAAACCTCCAAATCATCACTAAGTTATGTAGTCAGGTATCAAGATTTATATGCAGAAAGGTTCTACTATCACTTTGTTTTTGTGAAGAATGATTGAAGAATGTTATAAGTGTTCCTAGAGAATTATGAACATGGATATGTACAATTCCTTATATTTATTATCACTTTGTTTTATGTGATGAATTCATTTGCATGACTTGAGTATATATGAAGCTCTCCTTGAGGTCCCTTGAATGAACTTGAACACTTGTTGCATTCATTTAATTTGAAAGAACTCTCTCCTTACCTTAGCTAGTATTCATTGAAAGGAAAGGCTTATTTTATTCATATGCATTTGCATGGTTTGAGTCAGTCATCACACCACGAGTTGCACTTCCATCACCCGATTGAGCAATACAACCATTAAAATTTAACTCGTTGACTCAACACACTTTAACCTCGCTTGAGGATAAAAAGAATTTGTTAGTTAGGTAGGACACCGGGGATAGGCATCCAAATAATTCCCCCTTGTCATTATCATCCGAGACATAGCTGTTTTCCTCTAGGGTGCTAAAATCCTCTTGTACTTGTTGACACGGTCATCGACCAATTTGTAGAGGGGCCTCCTGTTGTTTCAGGGGTTAAACCACCGCGAGATCAAGAACCAGACAGACTCTGTGGAATACCACACTCCACTTAGCCCTAAGGCAACATCGATCATTGTCTTCCTTGTATTCTCCGGCCACCATACTGGTGATACAAGGGTGATAAGGCAAAAGCACCGAAAACCTTTTCTGACGTGTCATGAACAAGGTAGCGTAGTGACTTTTTGGGCTCTTTTACCTATGATCCCTTTCGGTAGAGAGATATCCTTCCATTATTGGTCTCTCATTTTGTATTGTTCGACTTGGATTTCATCACCTTGCGAAGGATACAACTTGTTAAGGTCTCCAGCTCTTAGTTAGGAGGTTTTGCTTCCTATTTCACCTTTTTAGAGGGTCTTTTTCTTTTTAGTGCTACTTGTTGGCATTCTGGCCACTTTTGTTTCAGCTCGCTTACCGTGACACCAGTCCTAGTACAATTTTTTGAGCTTATCTAATGATGTGTGATGTCCTCTTCTCCTAGGTCTTCAAGATGGTTGAGTTAGATGGTCTTCTCAAGGGACTGAACACCTCTTGATGGAGCAACTGATGCTTGAACTTAGGAGTAGTCTAGAGGACAACGTGATCACATCATCCGTGTGGACTTTTCCGTTTACTGTGATGATGGTCTTTCAGGTTATATGGAACAATGGTACATTTGAGAGAGAGATGATTGGTACGTTGTACCCCACCTTGGTTGATTGTCTTATGGTCCTTCCATTTTGTCGCTAATATTTGTGTGGTACCTTGCCTTTTACCTTTTGGTTCTTTTACTCATCTTGGTATGTCTTTTGATTTGTACCACCTTTTATGTTTTTGGTCTTGTGGGTACTACGGTAGTTTGTACACATTTGAGGTACACACCCTAATTTGTCCAAGTTGTTATGAGTATTTAAACATTTTGGTGGTCCTATTTGAGTTACAAGAGGTAGTTACAAGGAGCTATTGCATATAAGAGGTAGTTACAAGGAGCTATTGCATATATTTGACATTATTTGACCTTCCATCTCTTTGGCATGTCAAATAACAGGTAGTTACAAGGAGCTATTGCATATAAGAGGTAGTTACAAGGAGCTATTGCATATATTTGAGATTATTTTACCTTCCATCTCTTTGACATGACAAATAACAGGTAGTTACAAGGAGCTATTGCAATATATAGTTGACCTTATTTGTACCTTCCCCACAATGGTTGATTTACTTTTGGACCTTACACCTTGTTGTTTATTGGTCTTGTGGTAGCTTGTCCTTTCATTTTTTTGTGGTACCTTGCCTCTCACCTTTTGGGTCTTTTACTGATCTTGAGTTATCTTTTGATTTGTACCGCCTTTTTTTTTTTGGTCTTGTGGATATAACTATGGTAGATTGTCCACATTTGAGGTACTACACCCTCTTAGCCCCAAGGGTTATGAGTCTAATTTATACCCACTCTTTTCTTTTTTACTTGTACCTTACTGGTTGGTTTTTTTACCCTTTGGTTGGTCCTTGTACCTTACTGGGGGCCGTGAGTCTCTTTGGCCTTAGTCTACTGGCTATCAGCTCATCTTTATTGTGATTGTATTGAGCCTTTTGACTGTCATTGACTTTCTTTGATTGACCGTACCAATATAGCCAGTCATCTCTCTCTCTCTGGTTTGTACTAACCCTATAATAGGGTCACTTGGTTCCTAGAGTTGACTAGCCTCTAAGAGGCACTGTCATTTCTAAAAGTAACTCTTCTGAGTATATTACAGGAAATGTCTACACCCAGGTAATTAAATATGTGTTGGTTATAAGACTTAATTAGTAATCAAAGTGTTGGTAATCAAATACGTGGTAAATAATTTGAATGAAGTAGTTAAGGCTTGTCCTGTCATACAATATTGTTGGTAATCAAATTATATTTGTTGGTAAATAATTTTAAGAGTGGTGGAACTCGACCTCGACTGAACTTGTGAGGAAAATTATCTTGGATAATAAGTGTCCTAACAGAAAACTGAGTAGAACTATGACTTTATTTCTTGAACCATGACCTTATCATAACTATAACAGGTTGCTCCAGACTTCCATTTGTGAGCTAAACAACACAATAAAATTTGTAACAACAAAAGGAAAGTTTAAGATGGGAAGCATTGTTCTGATGTTATAACTGTACTGTTCATGAGCACATTTCTGGGAAAGCAAAAAGCATTCCTAACTTTATAACAAGAGAATATTTGACACATAAGTGTGTTGTTAATTTTTAAGAAGCGGGCCTGAAGCAAGTGAGCCTGAAACAAGTGAGCCTGGTGCAAGCGAGCATGAGGCAAGCGAACGTAGAAGTTCAAAGAGGAATCCAGTGGACCCATAACCCACAAGTAAACATGAAAATATCTGCTTGGATCGGAGGAAAAAATCATACCTATACTATCAATGATAATATGAGTTGGTTGGATTATATGCAAGACTAGAAACCTAGGTGGGAGTTGAGACATGCTGAAGTATTAGATGCTAACTTACAAGGATCTGATGCTTTTATTAGACTAGTGCCAGAACTCATAAGAATGCCTATGGGATCTAGTATTGACGTACCAGAGATAATTTACAACAACTCCTTAAGAAAAGCAACTGATGCAAGCAATTGGTTAACTCACCTATACCATGATCTTAACCTAATCTCGACGGAGGGCTCTACACCTCACCCTGGGCTACGACTAGAAAAACAATACTACTGTATTAATCGGATATGTTCTTTGGAAGCATGACCACATCAAAGATGCTAGTCTCCGATTTACAAGTACTACACACACTTATGAAAAATATAAAAAATTATGGTGGAAATTCTTGAGAAAAGAAAATAAAGATAGAACATATTATACCATGCTAAAGTTTGGACCTCAAATGACACATATCCATGAGGATCCTGCATGGTTCGTCCCTGATTGGACTAGAGATTGGTGGCGGTCATTCGGCATCAACCTGACAGCATTAGATCCAGGTGCTATTTATAATCTAAAACGAGAAGTTGGAGAATCTCTCGAATAGGTCAAAGATATTTTGCAGACAAAGCTTACCGAGGCTCAAATCCTTTGGTACTACATTAAAAACGAACGACAGTGGCTTGTCAAAACCCACATAGACGTCCACATGCATCAGAATAGACGCGTGGTCCCGAGGTCTGTTTATTCAAAGGCATGGGTTGTTGAATCCAACGTCTTTCGAGAATTGTATGGTCCCCCATACTCCGATGAGTTGTAAATATCTCAAAAGTATTTGGCTATGAGTGGGGCCTGTCCATTCAAATTGTCATAAAAATTGAAAAGAAAGTCTTTGTAACTATGTCATGATAATATAAAGAAAGCCCTACTTTTCTCTCTGTCAATATGATTGAAAATCTATGTTATGTATTAAATACCCTAATTCAATATTACAAGTAATTGTCCAAAGGCAGCATTAGTTGGGAGTATGACTGAAAGCTACCATTTTTCAAAACAGCTTACATGTTTATGGTTCCGTTTTTGCTTGATTCAATTACTTTCAGTCATCTAAGAAGACCATGCTTGAATAAGATTATACAAGTTCCACAGCATTATATAAAATATTGTTTTTGAAGATTTATGAACCCTTATTAACCACTTAAAAGATCTTACTTTTGAAAGTCTTAAAATTTTTTAGACGTTTTCCATAATGGTTAGTGATTTTTATTTTATATTATTATTGTTGAATATAAATATCTTTTCATTAAGGCTTTCACAGGTTGCAGTTATCAAGGGAGATTGTTGAATATAAATATCTTACTAAATGTGACTGGACTTCAATTACTGAGTTGATGAACCCAAACTGATGGGATGAGAGAGACTTTAGGGCAATGACGACACAATTGATAATTCGATGGTTTGATATGGGAGTCAAGACCCAAAGGAGCAATAAAAGAAAGCTCATAATTGCGTGAATTTGTACTCATAAGAAAGATAAAGTGATCATCTTCCTCATCGCTTGAATGCCTACATGTTGAGAAAGGGAATGAGGATCAAGTAACATTATAAAAGGCGTGACACGTCACCTTTTAAGAGGCGCTATGCCTTGCAGTCGTATCTAAAATTTTTTCCCATGTTGCAGGTAGAACCAAATAGGTATTTGTCAGATTTGTCTTCCTCGAGCGAGGGGAGTTTAGGAAGGCTAGAGGAAAGTGAGACATCCAGTAGGTCTAGAAGAGTTGTATATTCAACTAGATGTCAAAAGACCATAAAAAAATTTGATAAACGCAATGAATTTTTTCACGGTCAAGGAGGGTCATGTTCCTATGGTGATGAGACAAAAGACGACCTCGAGGGGCCCTTGAGGTACAGACATTTAGTGAAACAATGGGTACCCAAGGATCTTCCTCAACCGAACACATATTTTTGTGTGAACGATAAGATATATCGAATAGCACCGTCGTCAATACATGGTTTCGGGTTGTTCAGCATGGATGGCATAAGGGTCATGTACAGAATTGGTGGAGTATGTTGGACCCTATTACAGCTACAAAGATTGGATGCGCCTGGTCCAATTTACAAAAAGTATGCGTAGCTATGGATTGTCAACAAACTATTTACAATTGAAACACAAAAATCAAAATAAAGGAGCAACGTTGTACATGGACGGAAGGCCAAAGGCCACAGGGAATATTGTGGGGTTTATAAACAGTACACAACCATGGTCTACAATTAAGCAACCAAACTGCGAATTTGAGGGGCGTGAAGGAAACCGTGTTTTTGTAGTTGCCATTAAATCAATATCTGCAGGGGAAGAGTTGCTTACTAATTACAATTTGAACCAAGTAGATACAAAAAATGTTACTATGGGAGTGGTACATATAACAATTTACCCAACCTTTTATTAAGGAATTTAACATATTAAGGATTTTTTCGTTAGTTTATTTCGTTTAAATTTTCCCCATTTACTTCACAGGCTAGTGATCGAGATAAAATA
Organism: Larix kaempferi; assembly: GCA_027924585.1. Taxonomy (NCBI): domain Eukaryota; kingdom Viridiplantae; phylum Streptophyta; class Pinopsida; order Pinales; family Pinaceae; genus Larix; species Larix kaempferi. Next base: position 4,045,268 of record BSBM01000254.1, read on the forward strand.
CCGCCAACAGATGGTTGGAGGAGTACATCTTCCTCGAGGGATCAGGTATACATCTTTGTAATAGTGCAAATATAATAAGAAAAAATAGTTGACTTTCACTATGTTTTTTATTTAGGTATCTGTAAGGGCCAACTCCCAGTTATTAGTAGATCGGGGCAAGTCACCTATGAGCATCGATCCGAGGAGTGGATCGCGATCCTCTGCGTTGCAGGTATAATCCATTGGAATTGTTCATATAATTTTAGGAATCTATCATGATATAACTCAATAGTCTTTTATATTTTTTTGTTGCATCCCGATGAATCGTTGTATGAAACAACATCAGAAGAATGTCTAGTAGATCCTGAAGTGACTGAGATCCTTAAAGATGATAGACAAACTGGTGAAGCCACAAACCGGTTTATGATGATAGACAAATTGTTGGAAAAATATACTGCAGAACTCGTTTCTCTGTTGATCAAGTTTCCGCAGACAAGCAAGAACCTGGCAAGGATTGAATTGTTGGAACGGAAATCTGAATCCTTGGAAGTAAGTTGAGGAATCTTGATTCATGAAATAATTCATTTATAACTTTATAATTTTCTCTTTTATATGATAGCACTGAACGTGTAAGACGTGGATTGTATTTACAGAATTATCGAAAAACACACAATAGTGGTGGAGGAGATGTTGGTCGTAGCGAGGCTCATGGAGAGACGTGGCATCATGAGCAAACGACTCCACGTACTACATCGACTCCTTCGCCATTGTTGTCGACTGAACAGTCGGAAACATGTTCTGACACACCATGGACCCCAACTGTGAGCGCATCGGCCACTGGTGACTGACGCACACCAGATCGTCCACCATAAGAGGTCGACAACGAGAATCTTGGTAATATTGATATCGACCTAGTTGCATTTCCAAGATCTTCCCATGTCACTAGCACGGGAACAATGGAGGTAAAATTTTTGGTCGAAGCCGATCTCATCCCAATAAAGATCGATAAGGTCCCAGGTAATTAATATACGTTGATCAAATTACTGTTTATAACTTCATTGTAATATATCGATAAAACGTTTTCTTTCAACTAATTATGATCATGGCATGATCGTTTCGCAGGAAATGATGTTTTCTATAAACAAATGAATGACGCGTGCTTGGAGATCTTCGGGCCCACCATCCAAGAAAGGTGGGATAAACAACAGAAATGTTTAAAAGATGAACTCATGCATCGATTGGTTGGCCTATTGGGCGACAAAACCTTTAATAAAGTCGAGGTCATGAAAAAGGATTGTCAACATGTGAAGGTTGTCTGAGACCAATATAGGACACACCTTGAAAAAAACCCTAAGTATGAGCGCCCTCCAATGATTTCACCAATGGAGTGGAGAGATCTAGTGGATGATGGAAGGGAGAGGGCTCAGAGAAGAGAAGGAAAGATAACACCGGGCACAGGGAGGTATGCAATACTTTCCACAATGTAATTCAAAACCTTATTATTATTGAATATTTCTATATCGAACTTGGAACATCTAACATATTTCAACACTTGCATAGACTACCAGACACATCAAAGGCCACAAAGGCAAGAGTTGAAAAAATAGGTCAGCACAAACTTGGGCCTGGTGGTTATTCCAATTTCGCGGCATGATTTGTAAGTTTCGAAAAACCAATAATGCATGCAAATAATAAATTGTAAATTATTTTTCGTTTTATTGCACCGGAAAATGTTAATTAATGACGCTATGCAAATATGCAGGACGAACGATTCAATGAATAGGACACTGAGGAAGACATGAAGCTTGGCTTCAAGGAAGGCTTTGGAGCTGTTGTTGAACGACGAAAAAGCTTGTCTGGCCAAACACAGTCTTCTGGTACCAATCCATCTTGTGCACAGGTAAATAGAATCTATATACTTTATTGAAGATTAACCGCTTGTGCAATATATTCGTTGTAAATACTTGAAAAAAAACATTGACTCTATTTTGAGTAGGAAAGCAATGATCCCCCTAATGTCGAGGAGGGAGAAAAACAAATCGAAGATCATGCTTCTAATCCTGGTAATGAATTTATTCATATGCATAAAATTTTATGTATAGCATTGCAAATGGTGAATATTAATTGTAGTTCACCATATTTCAACTGCAGAGCATGTAGAGGGTGAAACTGTACAGGTTGAGCCTGGACAAGAACATGAACTACATGATGTGGCCACACCAGGTAAAAAAACACCTTTGTAATGTTTTTTTTAAATGAAATACTTGTCATTACAATATCAAAATACAATGATGTAACATTTTCACATTGTTGCAGCAAATCCGAACCCCTTGCTGCAGACATCACCACAAGCGCCTGATGAAGAACCAAGAATTGGAAGAGAAAGTCCAGGGGTAGATGCTCCTCTTAGAGATTATTTACCATTTATAAAGAGAAGAAAAACTGCTAGTAAAAATAAGTGACTCGAAAAATGTACTTGTCTAATTTTTTTTATAACAATATATCATCCATGATTTTTGGCCTAATGAATGAATGAATGGTTTAATGGTTTAATGATTCAGTGTAGTAAACTGTTACCTTTATTGAATGTCAGTTTTTATTGAATGAATGAATGGTTTATTGAATGTTATCTTTTATTGTATGAATGTGTTGACTGACTGAATGAATGGTTTATTGAATGTTATCTTTTATTGTATGAATATGTTGACTGAATGAAACAATGGTTTGATGAATGTTAGCCTTTATTGAATGAATGGCTTTCTGAAAGTTCATGATGAAATATGGATGAATTTGCAAGTATTTGTTTTTTTCAAGTACATGCATTGGGTATGGGGAATTGAGAGTGATGTGACGGGGGGAGGGGCCATAAGAGCTTCCACCTTCACGTGGTTGGCCCTGTTCAGTAGAGAATATTAAATTATTCTCAAAACAGAGAGGAGTTCAATGTAACAAAGCAATGAAAGATCTTAGAAGCAAATGTAACAAAGCCCTGGAAGAAGTTCGCGTAACATAGTGGTTTCTGTTTGCAGGGATCCTTCAATTTACAGGGTGAAAATCATGGCCATAGAGCTGCCACAGTTCAGAGACGTCAAAATTGCTGACCTAAAAGTGCACTTGATAGGTTTGGAATATGGAATATATTACCATTGAAGTCCTCTTTATGTTCATTCTAGAGTTTTGAGAAAACCAGAGATATATGAAATGATGTATTATGACAGTTCGACTTCACAGTCGCCTCTTGAAACCATGGTAAGACTAGTTGGATATGGCGGGACAAGTTCATATGATAGGAGGGGTAGTTGGAGCAAATGAAGTAAAAGTTCATTTGCTTCGACTACTCTGCCTATTGACTGATCTTGATATTGTGTCTTGTAAATTATCCTTGTACCTTGCCATCTTCATCAACATTTTGTTGTTGGTTTTTTCATGCTAAAATGCTCCCCCTTATGCTACTTCAAACTTCAACAAGGTTCTGTCAAGTAAATTCATAAAAGGTAAGCATGCATCATCATTCCATACTCCCTCAAATCTCTCTCTCTCTCTCTCTCTCATTTTTTTTTGAATCGTGCTTACTGCCTCTCCATCCTCCCTCTTCTACAACATTACCATTTTCAAGCAACAAACTCCACAAATGCTTGGACTTCTCAATCATCTCCTCATTTTGATTTTTTTTTAACGCAAGAACTCCTCTATTGCAATCATATTCAACACAATGTTGCTCTACTTCATCTCCACTCTTTTCCATAAACTCTTATGATACAACTGTTATGTAGTGATACAACTACTATATTTTTACTTTGGTTTTATCCACTCTGTTTTCTTTTGTTGCACTTTTAAATTCATCTGCAATGATATCAACACACTACACATTATGGGAATAATACATTCACATTTGCATCTTCCACTACTACATCTAATTAAATATCATCCCCTTGCAACTCCACCATTGTAATACCACTCTCTTCTATAGTGTCATCTTCTACAACAACATCACTGACTACTACAACATATATCCATTACAATTTTTCCATTGTTTATTGAGTTTTTTGTACAAGCTCGACCTTTACCCTCAATATTTTTCTTATTGTATTTTGCTACAATCAATTCTTCTACAACTTTACTTGGAATTGTAGCAACATACACTTCCAAACAATATTGTTTTTTTTTTAAATTTCCCAAAGGTGTCGGATAACCGACGGCCATAACAAAGACAATTGATAACTTTGCCATAGATCCGACGGAAATCGACGTTGGTGCTCAACCATTTTCAAGTGGGATGGGTGTCGGTTTTTCGACCTCCATAGTGCTCAAAACCGACGACATTGCCATAGACTTGACGACAAACGACGTTGGTGCGCAGCCATTTTCAAGTGGGATGGCCATCGGTTTTTCGACCTCCATAGTGCACATAACCGATGACCTTGCCATAGCTCCGACGTCAAAATACGTCGGTGCACCGCCATTATCAGTTTTGAGCAGAGTCGGTTATCCGACGGCAATAGTGAATAAAACCGACAAGTATGCCATAGATCCGATGGAAAAAAGAGGTCGGATCCAAGACATCTTCAATTGTGACTGGAGTCGGTTGTCCGACGTCCAATGGGGTCGAATAACCGACAACGTCCGAGACGTCGGTTTTAATCTGAAATTGGACCGACGTTAAAAAAATACTGAGAATGTCAGATAGTCGACCACAAGAGGTAGAAAATCCGACTTTCTGGCCGTCAGATTTTGGGTCCAAACAACCTAGTGGCCATATTTCCTCCAAAAGAGATGTCTCTGGTTAAACTTAATTATACTCAATATCTTATTGATGGCATAAATTCATAGTTAGTCACATTTCCTTCTACTAGATCTTTTAGATATCAATCTTATTTGGTATACTTGATTCTCTATTTTAGACAACAAAGTTTTGAACATCTTGATCTAAATAGGGAAGATTCATTAGGAAATACTTGGCATGTCACTGAAGGTACTCCATTGGTTAGAAAGAATGCTAAAAATGTTGGCCTCAATAATTTTCTAGATAGATTTATGTATACATTTCATATTATTTTTTATGGAGAACATCCTCCTATAATCTTCCAAGAATGTAAAAATATACTGCAGTTAATTCCATATGTAAGAGTTGGGGACTAGTATCTATATGAAAACCATAGCATTTTGAGAATTTATGCTTCAAAGATAAAAACCTTTTTAATTACCTATATATCTAACCTCTAGGGTTTTTTCTATCGAATATATTAGGTAGAGGTTGAATTTAGATTATATCCATTTTTATTCTAGTAATTGAAAGATAAATTTCAAGTTACATATTGAAGTGGGCCATTTTGTAGACAAAACCAAAGCAACTCAATTTATTGCTAATAGATTATTATATGAATTGAGTTTTGAACAAGGTAAGGTCTATAGATATGATCCTTATCATATTATCTCACAAAAAGGAGTAGAGTTTGGAGCTTCTACCATATCTCCATCAAACAAACACTTGGACCTTGAAAGATTAGCAAATAAAGAAAGTCGGGGGGGGGGGGGGGGGACATGATGTATTGTGAGTATAAATACCATAAATCAAGCAGGATATCTTGCAATTCAAAGTTCGTAAAACAAAGGAAAAATATACAGGACTTGAATCTATAAATGAGGTAGAAGTTAGGACTAGTTCAACAACCCCATTGGTTGTGTATATTGACAATAATACCGTGAAAACCATTGAGGATTGTTTTATTGAAACTCCTTAGAAGAAAGAAATAAATAACAAAGGCCGGAGCTAGAAAAATCAAGTGTTATTTCAAATATGGAAACAAAGGAGCGAGAATCTGGTGAACGTATAAGAAAAACAATGCCGAGAGTTGAAATTAAGGGATTACAAGATATTGTTTTGAGTGAAGCATCAACTTAGGAAGAAGTTTTTAGAAGTGTTATTAAGGAATATGTGATGTATTTAGTACATCATTCCACACCATTTATACCTAGGGAGAAAACTCAACAAAGTTGTGAAGCCATACCTGAATGGTCTCAAGAGCCTAAGGTTGATATTTTTTCACATATGATGGATATTAAAAGGAAAAATGTAAAAGCAAAAGAATAATTGTATCCTAAAGTTTGGAACAGGGAGCAAGCACAACCAAGGTTATTTCTAGTCCACATTTTAATTAAGGAACTCTAAATATGGATATTTTGTAACCTAAGAACTCTAAATATGGATATTTTGTAACCTAAGACTCAAAAGGTTGAGTCATCTCAAGATTATTAGGCCACCTAGTTAAAACTTGACTTGAATAAACTGCATGTGGTAGATAAAATAGACTTGCATATACAAACAAAAGAAATGGTCCTTAAGACCTATTACAAACCACTACAAACGTGAAAAAGATGCAATCATTGTTGAAGAAGGTTGAAAAGTAGTGAAAGCAAGAAAAATTGATTAATAGATCTAAGCATATTAAGTTTCAAGACATGGAACAAAAGCTAGTTTATTTGGGTTCGAATCCAAATGATGTGGAGCCTATGGAATCTTTGATTCAAGAGAAAGATTATGAAATCAAAGTGTTGAAATGAAAACTTAAAATTCCAGAAATTAACATGTTTAGACTAAGTAATTATTAACCGTGCATCAAGGAAAAGAGCAATTATCTAAATAAGTTGAAAGATTGAAGAAACGAATTCTCATATTAAATGATGAATTAGAATAAGAGAAAATAAATGCAATCATGTCATCCTTTGGCCATTTATATTAGGTTATTCATGAGGAAGCAATTGAATAACTTTTTAAGGCCTTATCTGGATTGGAATTAAAGGATCAAGAAATTGCTAAGTGTCGAGATAAGATAAGAGGAAAAGAGTAAGCTATTTTAGAAGCAGGGAAGACAAAAGCATAGTTGTAGGAGAGCCTTGACAATGCCCTTAACAAGATGATAGGTAAAATTTATTTAATTGGGGTTAAACATGTTATTTGGGATCAAATTCTTATCGTGGTATCAAAGTCTTGGAATAATTTTGAAGTAGTACAAGATCAAGAAAATTTGGTTTTACAATAATCAAATATATATTGAGTTGGGAGATAAACCTCATGTTGTTGACAATGTAATCAAATTCCTAAATACCATGTCTATATATGATTTGAATACATTGGGTGTAATTGATAGAACTGTTATAATCATGGAATCCAACAAAGTGCACACAAAGAGAGATAAGGGACAACAAGCTCAAGAAAAATGCAATGCCATTTCTAAAAGTGGTAGATTTTTTAGAAACTAGTTCAGATCTTTAATTCAGAATGGATTTCCATACCCATGGAAAAATGAAGGGGTATTAATCCCTCAAAGAACATATAATGAAGAATTGGAAACTTTCAGAAACAATGTAGAAAAAATTCAAGACATGGAGGGATCTCTGAAGGGTCAAGTCATAATTGATAAATTAACTACAAATTTCAGTCTCTTAAATGAAACTAAGGCTTTACTTCAAAGTATCCCCCCTCCCTCCATATGAGCAATACACGCAGTTGGATATAGCAACAAGAAAACTGGTAAATTTTGTATATCCAACAAGTAATGAATGGTTGCATATTACAAATTTCCAAAGCAAGGGCCCACCCCTTTCAAAGGTGCCACATCATCAACATAGGTTTGAAGATGAAGAAAATAAACAATGTGTATAGTTGGCATTGTTAGGTTAATCTTGACTTGGTTATAAAGTTATTAAACATAAGCTTGATTTGGTCAATAATGGGTTTACTGTTAGTGGTTTACGAGCCCATGATTTTGGGTAACCCATGGTATTTACCCACGGTTTTATCATGTGATGAAGACTATTTAATGGCTTGAGTAACTCCATTGTAAGATGCCAACAATTGTCGATGTTGGCATTAGTGGCCAAGAATAATAGATATCTAATATTTGGTGTTGGTTTTCCCTATATAGGGTTTCCAAGGTAAAAATGTGTATTCCTCTTATTGCTTTTTTTGTGCATTATTATTATTATTATTATTATTTTCTAACATGTGGTATCAAAGTGAGGTTAGCCTAGAGTCCTCACGAGAGTGGACGGGGTTCTAATGTGGTGCCGGCGGGAATGACCACATCCCGTCCAACCCGCACCTTCCCAAGAAATAGGGTGATTCCTGAAATCGAACCACTAGACTTAGCTAAAAACCAGCTAGGTCCTTCTCAATGGAGACCCTTCTCTCCAAACTGGGCTTTCCGCAATCTTCTGACGGTCAAAACTGACCTTTCGCAACAGTATTGCGGAACCACTTTCCTTCCGCAAGTGCAGTGCTCTTCCGCAACAATCTTTCTGCAGTCGCCTTCCCACAACACTTCTTTCCGCAACACTCTCTCTGCAATCGCATGCCCGCAATGATCCTTCAGCAACTCCTTTCTGTAGCTTGCGGATTGCGGATTGCGGGTGCGTCCTTCATGTTTTCTTGGAAGAGCTTTCCGCAAAGACTCTCCTGCAATGCGATTTCCGCAACTCTAGTTGTTAACTCCTGGGCTCTTTCCTTTTGCAGAACGCGATATCGACCGTCGATCTTTTGCGGATGGAATCTCGTCCGTTGATCTTTGATCAATGCGGAACACTTCGCATTGCCTTGTGGACGAACTAATTCCGGTGCACTTCCAATTGATCGATTCTTTCCCCACCGTCGATCTTCCTTTCAACTTTAATCTGATCCATCCAACTTCTGTTTAGTCGCTTCGACTGCGCTCTACGATTTATTCGTTGATTGATCAGAGAGTCAATCAATCTAGCTTGATCTTCGTCCAGATATGATGATAAGTAAGGATGACAAGGGATTATCTCTACTACAAATTAATGGTTTGTCTACAAAGGACTTGGGTGTTCTTATTGTTCATACAAACACAAAGACAAATATTCATTCACACAGGTATCAGGTTAACGTTTGCACACAGCTCTACCTGATAGAATCTAGGCTTATCTCTCATTCAAATGCACAGTAACACCATTAACACACAGAACTTGCTAATTTCATTAAGTGAAAGAAAAAACATTTATAAAGTCGTATTTTCCTTTGACATGCAGGAAAATATCCCACCGACTCTTTCTTACGCAGAGCTCTCACTTCTGTTGATCGACTTCCTCTGAACCCCCTACTGCGTTCCTATCTTCCCCTATTTCATCCATTTGAAAATATCCTCCAAAACCGAATGGCTGAATCGTAACAACAAACTCCTAATAGACTCTCCTCCATCACTGAAGGAGTCACTATCATTTTGCAACAAACTAGCTAACTGGCTTGATCTCCACGTAGGGAGCATCAGCTCGCCACTATGCTCTACGTTCTCAAAAACTGACACATACTATGTGGTTACATATTTGCAATTATTCAAAATACTTAATAAACAGGATTTCTCCCACTTCATGACAACTTGTCCTCTTGCTAGCCACAACATGTGAACATGCAATCACATTGCTGGCTTAGCATTGATGTTCCTGCATTAGACTCCCAAGGTTAAAATTCTAAACCTCTGTTCAGTAAATCAGCTACTGAGAAACCCTTTGTTTCCAATTCTTCAGCATTCATCCATGTCGAATCTTTAACACAATGTCCTTTCCATTTGATCCATTTGATATCCTTTCCATTTGATGCATTTACCAAATTCAAATGATAGATACAAAATAATGATACAAGTTTTGACTCAAATATTAACATGTAAACTTGAAACATTCAATAGACACATTGCAGTTGGTCAAAGAAAATGTATATCCTGTTATCACACAATAGTAGCAGGGCTACTATTCTTGTTCAACAGATATCTGCACATTCCAGAGCTTCCATTATTCCAGAGCATGGCTATATATTTTGGATCACTCATGATCAGAGCAGTATATTATTTAGACCTTGTGTCAAGGCTGAGCCTTGAGAGTTCAGATTTGATGACCGATGTGACCCTTTATCCCATACAGTTTCAGTTCAGTGCTTAGAGATGTATTGCAGCAGTGTTTCAGATGATGCATGATGATTATTATTATGATGATGTTGTGTGATCTATGGATATGTTATCACTAACTGTGGATTATTATCTTGTTGATTTAGTCATGTTCACAGCATTTGCTTGGTATATTATTCCTGATGTGGTAAACTATTTAAAATGAACTGTAAATCATAAAATGGACAATTGCTTGCACATTTAGGTCATTTAACAAAACCCACTGGTTTTCCACCTTACATAGATATGGTCTTTCCTGACACCAGTTCTCTGCTAGTGTAGGCTCCATATTCACTTCACTCCATCCATACATGACCTTCCTATTTGACTTTAAACCTTGACTTGTCTCATTTGACTTTCTGATACCAAGGACTTCCCCATTTTTCTACCTCTGTGTTTGGACCGCATCCCTGTATATTCAGTGTCTCGGCTCTAAGTTGGTGACAAAATTTGCCTTTGGTGAGTTGGATTGTAGGCCTAAATCATTCTGGTCGGTTGTCCCGATGTTTGGCATTGGCTCGAACTCCCCTTAGTCACTTGAGATGTTGTTGGCTAAAACTGAAAGCTCATGTTCTACCTATGGAAACTTATAAATTCGCCCATGGAAACAAAAAAAAAGGGCAAGAGCGATGAAAAGCTAAAAATACTCCTCGAAGAGTATAAGAAAGGTCCAAAAAGCAATGGTTCTTAAAAGCTATATCTAAACAATTGCTGACCTTATATGTATTGAAAAAAACATGCCCTGGATGAAAGCTGCAACTAGTTGTGCTTATCAGCACACCTGAGATCCGAAGGGTTATGTAGGCCAAAAAGGCCCTGAAATAAAATTGAATGATCCTAATGAACCTGGATCAACTTGATGTAGACATGATGCCTAAGTTGAATAAGCACTTTCAGAACAACTTATCCATTTGTGAGGCACAGCCATCCCCCGTGTTATTTTGTCCAGCACAGAGTTTGTAGTCTTCCCCTTTCTCCCAGTCCAAAGTATTTTTGAGTTAAGTTAGACAAGTCAACCCCTTTGCCCAACCTTGTTCCTAGCCTTCATCCTTCACTAGCAGTTTGACCATGTCCAATGGGTGATTTGTCATTTGAACTATGGTGCAAGTAATTTTATATAACAAAGGAATATGCTAACTTGATTAATGCCACTAAATGGATCTTATACTTTGAGCTAAGCTGTGAAAATGATTAGAGAAGCATGTCTTAGTCTACTGATGTGATTTATCCTTGGTTGTATATTATTGGGATCTATGATGATGTGGGCCATGTATAGATGCCTATTGATGATGATTGATGGTCCCACATACTTGATGATGATATCATATGATGGACATATGATGCAGATGATGATTGATGCAGTTCAGCAGGTTTATTTATTATTTCAGATCAACAGTTTGTACATTGTCCATATATGGTGGACCCTACAGCTGGCTTATTAGGGAAACCCATGGTGTATGAGTACACATTTCTAGTGGATTTGGGTCTTTTGGATCCAATGAGACACTTATCTTTCAGTTCCGGGCACTTCTAACAATGATTGATGCAAATTTACACTTGTTGACCAGATTTGGCGCTGATTTCCCAGCCTGAGCAGCAGGGGCCCCGAGAGGCCAGTTCACCTAGGGCGATGATGATGAAGGGGGTGGTCCAGCCACTTGTTTTTACCATTTACACCCCCTTCTGGAGAGCCTGGTGGGCTCAGATGGACAGTGCAGATGCCCTAGGAGGCAGTTTTGGCACTTTCACGGTTACCGAGGCAATTAAAAAATGGGATAAAGTGGTCACTGAGGAAATCGATTTGGGCAATTGAGGCAAGGTTTTGGCATTTGGTTTTCACAGAGGTCTTCCAGGGTGATCTCACTATCTTCCAGCCAGTTTTCACCATGTGGGTATGCCCACATTGATCACAGGAGGTCTTTTACTGCTAGTCTGTCACAGATTTTGAGGACAGATTTGATCATTTATATTATCTTGGACATATTTTATTATTTTATTGTGCCGTGGGGATGAGCTAGTAAGGATTGATGCCTCCTAGCCCCACCATGTGCTTATATTGTCATGTCCTAGTCACTATGAGGTGGATTTTGGTACTTATACTTCTCTAGTGGATGACGTCACCCTCTTTTTGTACCATCTAGTGGGGGCGCTATCATTATATTGGGTGATCCATGTGATGTATTGTTATGATTTATTGTTAGCCGTTGATTAGATCTTTTGATCTTTTAATCTTAGCCACTCATGTAAAAAGTGGTTAGGATTGTACTCTCTCCCCATCCTATTTAAGGAGGGAGCCTCTCATTGTAAAATTCATCTAGAGATTTTTGGCTCTTGGCTCTTGGAATAAAATTTCTATCTTTTGGAGTACATGCTTGGATTGGAGTGGATGTTGGTTGTTTCGATTGTAAATGCTTTTGTCCATTGCATTGGAGGATCTATTGTAGCTATCTTGCATATTTGCCATATCTTATTTACAGGTTAAGAGGACGTTTTTGACAAGTGCGAATTGGTGGGGAGGCTTGCCCTTCAAGCTTGGAAGAAGACGTTTTGGTTTGATAGGGAGTGGTTTTTCCTTTGTGTCAACTATTATTTGTTTATCTCTCTCTTGCTTGTATCTACCTTCAACATGTTAAACTGATTGATGCTTTGCTCCTTGGCTTGACAGGTTAGAGGGAATCACATGTGGCTTGGGAAAATCGATTTGGCAAGAGGGCTTCAACAATTCTCCATTTGATCTTTGGCAAAGTAATCCTCGTCTCAACTAGCATTCATCTCTTCATCCAGGTATGTTCCAAGAGGTATGATCTTCTTCTTCCTTGAATCATCCATAATTTCTAGATCATAAAAAACCCTAATTGATTAAAACCCTTGTTTTTGGTATTTTTTAGATCTACTTAGATTTAGCCTTGCTTTTGAAGAGATATTGAAAACCCACCTCTATAGCATCCACCCCTAGTTGGATCTATAGTTTGGTGGTGATTGGCTTAGAATTGACACACTTTTCAAAGCAAAAAGCCCTCTTGAACCCAAATCGCACCTCCTAGTGAGAGGCTTGTTTGGTTAGATCTAGCACATGGGTAGGTGAGATCCCACTTGATTTGCAATCTAGACACTTGATAACCTACCCCCAGATTGTTACTTTGGTGAATTCTACCTTGTGGACATCATTCCATGTTTTAAGGGGTAAAACCCCCTTTTGAATTTCTTCGCACCTCAAAACTCAGATCTACTAAGATCTAGCCCTTGGATTGACTTGATTTTTGGGATCCACATAGATCGGGGCATGAGCCACTTGGATCTATAGTTTGGTGGCCATTGGACTTGATTTGGTCCACCTAACCCTCATTTTAGCCCTCCTTGAGCAAGTTGCACTCCCTTGGGAAGGTGAGTTTGCCCACTTCGAGGAGGTGGGTGGTTGAGATTTTTGGAGATTTGGAAAGGCCATACCTTGAAACCTAGGTCTAGAGTATCTTTTTGTGATGATGTGCCTTGGGGGTAGCATTCCTTGTTTCAAGGGATTGTGGTCCACTTAGGGTCATTTCTTGAAAACCTAGATCTAGCAAGATCCAACCATTAGATCTCATTGAGCCCACTTGACTTGGCTTCTAGGTGTCCCGATCTACACTTTGACATACTTTTTGACCCCATTAGCCCATTTAACAAGGCACTAGTCCTCCTCAAAGCAAGTCGCACTCCTTGGGATTTGTGTCAAACCCTAGATCTAGTACATGGGTACTCCTAAAAACAACTTAGATCCATAGATCTAATCATCACCTAACCTCTAGTACCAATTTCACACCCTAGCTTCACCTTGTGGGTCCACTTAAAGCCATTTCACGCATCCCAAGAAAGTAGGACCCACTTATGTAAACATATGGTACTACACCTTGTCATCATACCCAATCATGTGGCCTAAACCATACGTAGGTTGAAACGCTAACAATCTCTTACACCACCTTCAACCATACCTCAACTCCTAGGTCCACTTAGCCTTGCATTGGTTTCCGTAACTCATCATTTACTCATCCTTAGAAACCTTTGTTTGGGTCCAATCAACTGTGATTGGTTATAGGGTCTCCCTCTAGGTCTTGTTACACCTTGACCTAAAGCAAAGAGTGCCTCGGTTGACATGACTCCCACCTTGCATTGGGAACCATGGCATCTCTTGGGTCACCTCTTTAGTTTCCTGTCTCCTCTACCGTCCCGGATGGGATACCACTAGGGGCAACTACAAGTTGTGTGATAACATATCCCTAAGACAATAGTTGACCATGTGGTGAAAACACATTGCATGCAAAAATGATACCAGTGATTCAAACAAATTCACAGAGTTGTAACTACTCAAGATGCTAGAAGCACGAAGTATCCAATCATATAATAGTGAAGTAATAACCGTTGATGATAATTAATAGGAAAAGAGAAACGATCGACCATCTGAAAGTCGAGATGAGTTGGTGATAGAACTTTAAACTTAAAAAAGTTCACTGGTAAGTCTAAACTTCTCAATCCCAGAAAAGGAAATCATGGTAGCGGCAACTCAAATTCCAATTGTGACAAGACACCACCAAAAGCATCACTAGCATCAACTTTATGCACACCATCGAATGGGAATAAGAATGACAAATCTATAGAAAAACTATTTCTTAAAAAGAACAAACAAAAGAACCACTTAGAAAGTATACCCTGTCTCATCTCAAGAAGGTTGATAAGATCCACGTTTCATTAAAAGTAAAAATCAATCTTATAACTCCACTTGCAACTTTGATCGAGAAATTACAACCCAAAAAGCATTAAAGGTTCACTTTCAAGAAACTAGTCCAAAAACTTCAAGATATGATGGACTTCGTACAAAAGAACCTTGCTAGTGCTCAAAGCAAGGAACAAGTCAAGCCCCTACACAAAGATGATGTTGCCAAAATAACCTAAGTAGCCATGGTACCCGTACCGGGGGGTCAGGCAGGCGTACCAGTACCGGGTACCCATACCGCCGTACCCGGTACAGAAACAGGTACTCCTGGGAGTACCCAAGAAGTACCCGATACTTTCCACTATCCAGTCGGGTACTGGTACTCCAAAAAAGGCAAAGTACCTTGATTTTGGGTACTTCGGGGGTACTTCTGGCCCATAAATCTTAGCTTGTGGACTTCAAAATCCAATTTTTTTTAAAGTTTTGAAGGGAAGAGGGGGTAGGGTATGGTGGGGCCCTCTCCCAAAGATGTCCAAGTGTGCAGCGATTTGGTCCAATGACTTCCACAACATGAATAAACGCATTATCTCAATCTCATATTACACAATTTCTGAATAGCAATAGACATACTTACATAGTTACGTTGTTATAAAATAATAAACCTGTAATTTCATGTTAGTGCAACAAGCTCCTTACACAAGCCAAACTATTCTTCTTACAAATAACTTTCAGCCTTTGAGGCATTTCAAGGCATATGTATCATGATTCATGTCTGACATTTCATACATTACATATTCAAATTAGATGTATACAGTGATGTTGCATATGTTATTGGTCTAGTATAGATGGCTTGAGAAAGCCAAATATGAAATCAACTATGCAGTTTAGTATTTAAATAGTATTTTAGTATTTTGTATTTCATGTTCGAAAATATGGCAAATGCCATTTGTCAAATTTGGGATGTAGTATGACAATGGACATATATCATGATGATGATTCATATCAATATCAATATCAATATGCAATTTGAATTTCAAGCAATGTGCAGTGCCAATGTGTGTTGGAGTTTACTGTTTACTTGTTGAACAATGAACATTGAACAAAGAAAAACTTAATAATAAATATTAATATATAATTTAGAAACTTGAAAATTTAATATATATATATATATATATATATATATATATATATATATACAGTACCCTGACATACCCAAGTATCCTGTTTCAAAAAGTGGCTTGCCTGTACCCGTCCCAGTACCCAAGTACCCTAGCAAATAACATACGTAGCTAGTAAATCCTATTTATAATGCTTTGAAGACAAAGCATTCCTTGAAAGGGTGAGAGTGTAACAAACAAAATAATAATAATACAGATAGGAAAATAAAAATCAAAGAACATGTACCCCTTCACCTCATGACTAGTCCATGCGTCAAAGTATACCATCACGAGGATCATTGTAAACATTTCATCATTCTATCAATTATTTCATTACTCGAGAGAGAGAGAGAGAGAAAATATATATGCTCTCTCTCTCTAGAGAGAGAGAGAGAATATATGCTCTCTCTCTCTCGATCGAGTATATATATATAATCTCAACTGCATAGTGAACATGAACTGCCACTGTACTTGTTAGCAATTTTCGCCTTTTCCAAGGAAAAGCTTGCATGACCCCCCCTTCTTCAGAATATTCAGATGGGGGTACCTCAACTGCTAGCTACAATAACGGCTAGTAACTTTGAGAGACTCAACTAGATTTGAACACATGACCCATAGCCTTCCTATAAGCAACATGTTTTGAGCTGATGTTCAACTAATTGAGCTAACCCATCAGTGATTTTTCCTGCATTAAAATGTTTTCAACCCTTGGGAATTGCCAGTGATCATTCCTGCACTAAAACATTTTTGTACGAGACTCAACTGGATTTGGATTTGAACATGTGACCTATAGCCTTCCTATCAGCAACATGTTTTGAGTTGATGGTTCAACAAATTGAGCCAACCCATCAGTACTTTTTCATGCATTAAAATGTTTTCAACCCTTAGGAATTGTCAATGATCATTCTTGCACTAAAGGGTTTTTTTATTTTTATTGTTTAGTGAGTATGTTAAATATCTTAAGTCACTAATCAACTCATCGAGTTCGACTATGGTAATATCTAAGTAGCATGGGTACCCGTACCTAGGGGTAGGGTACGTGTACTCATATTGAATATTGTTGAGATATTGTAACTTCTAAGAATATTATATTTGTACTTTATTATTCTGGAGATGTTTCATTCCTCCATGAAGACCCTATTGTATATCCGGAGATGTTTATTCCTCCGAGAGAATGTGGTAACTTGGGTTATTAGACTTCCCTAGTGGGGTTGACCCAGAGTTAGTTGTATGGGGTGTTTAAGTCCCCAGTGGGGTCGGCCTAGTCAACATTATGTTGAGTGGTTAAGTTGGGGCCGACCTAGTTAGTGTAAAAGTCAAGTCGGAGTGGTGTATAAAGAGAGGAGGTGTGTTCCTCATTTAACACACATTCACTCACTTGTGATTGGCGCATAGGAGAGAGAGAGATCTGCTATGGAGGAAAAGGAGCTCATGTTTGGGGATTACATCTTTGTATTTGCTGGTCATCTATATTGAGGAAGCTTTGCTGGGTTTTCTACCCCATGAGGGTTTCCTAGGATAAATTTGTCTCTTGTGTTTATGTTGTGCTTGTTGTTCTTTCAATGATCCTGTATATGCTATTGTTGTGAAATGCAATGTAATACTGATATTTTCTATCTTAGCATATTAAATCTTAACATGGTATCAGAGCTAGCTTGAAGGAAGGCAATCCATGACACTTATGACACTTGTCTCACTTGCGACAATTTGAAAGTTAGGGTTTTATATAGCAAAAACCAGTCATCATGGAACTTTCGCTATAAATCCATTTTGGCGAAGGTTCAGGATCTGAAACTTCTACAAGCCGAATATAACATTCCCCTGTACCTTGTGTCTGAAGGAAAGCCTCAGATTCGTTGTACTTTGTGAGATATGATCAGTATAAGCTATGGTTTCTGCCTCTTCCAGAATGCAGTCCTAAACAGGTGACCTAGGAAAAAAAGGTCATATCTCGGGCTAGGAAGCTCCAAATGAAATTTCGTAAGAAGTGACAAGTAGGGCATGGACTATAGTTTCACAGGTCCGCTTTTCAAAGGACGAAGTTGAAACAGTGACATGTGGCACTCCATACAAGTTCGCTATGTTGTTTCATCCCATAAACAGGTCATGTTGCGACACTTGGCATAACTCTCTCTAAGAGAATCCATTAAAGCTTAGACCTATGGGGTTGGAAAGATGACAGGTGAGGCTACCACAGGCTGCAGTTTCAGACCCTGCAGATCTGAAATTGCAGAGATACACTAGAAACAATACGAAACATATGAATTGGCTCAACGGAGGAAATCTAAGAAGAGGATGAAGAAGCTCTCACTTAGGGTTTTCAGTTTTTAGGTCTGGAAGGACCTCATACAATGTTGGAGAAACCTGGTACAACATTGGAAGCTTTGATAATGGAATTGGAACCCATTCATCTTAGACATTAATCCTCCATCAAAATGTCGTGGGAGGAAGGAGATTGAAGATTAGGGTTTCCAAGAAAGAAGAAACCCTAGCAAAGTTGGGAGACTCATAGGGCAGCGATAAAGAAGGTTTAGATGGCACTGATATCCTATCATCCTAGCACCATGAACATACATAAGATGTTTACAAGTGATCTACCTTGGATGGTTAGGGTTTTACCCTTATAGAGAAGACTACTCGACATGAATGACTTGAGAAGACAAAGGTATGTTTTGAAATCTGATTCTTGATTAAGTTCATAATATGTTTGTCTTCATGTTATTGAGGTTAGTACAATTATGATTGTTTGATAATGAATGCATGTCAGTGATAGAAGACATTCATTGATTAGGTTTATGACACTTATGATTGTACTAAGGCACTTGTGGTGTTGTCTGAGGATGATGTTGTTTGCTAACATGAAAGGTACATCAAGAAAGACAAATCGAGTTCTATGACCATGATGACATGGAGACAAAGACTCATCCATAGTCTTTGATCACGTAGAAGCTCTACTTACGAGGTATGTATGACCTTGTTCTACCATGCTTAACTTATGAGATATGCAGGTTCTAGCACAAGGTCTCTAAAATCATTGAAGAGAACAAAGAAGATATTATTTGGGTATAATAATCCAGGTATGTTTTCCTATATCGAGTTAGAATCCTACCTTGTGTTAGGATCTTAGGTAAGTATACCCGTGCATGAAGTAATCATGACCATACATAATGTTTTGATGGTATTGAGATTATACTAATGAATGTATGATTATGTATGAGATCACGAGGATGACACTAGTGCACACTTAAGCATGCATAGTGGTACAGAATGAATAGAACTTCAAAGACATAGAGATCAAGCGGGAGGCAACCATAAAAGATAAGTATTTGAGTTATTTGAATCTCTGAAATACTAAATGATATTGCTTGTAATAGCTATATGCTTATTTGTACTCCTAGAATATATCATGCATAGTGTAAGCATTCATATAGCATTAATATGCATATGATGGGTAAGTTGGACAAACATTCCATTGTTGTTTATCTAGAATGAAACCTCTTTGCTGACATGCTGAGAGCTGTGCACGCTCTTGACAGTATGATCTGGTAGAGATGGAAGGCATCTAGATAGCCACTATATGCATACAGGATATGGAAAAGTGTTGTGCCAAAATATTGGTCAAGATAGTTGTATGACTATGTGAATCATATCAATATGCATAGTAGGTTATCATATCAACATGATTTGATGATTATGAAGTATTACTAATCATGTAATTAACTTTTATTTGTAGGAAAGATCATGTGATATGATCTACAAAAGAAGGATGATGAACACCGAACGAGTGATGGATGTTCAACAAGAAGACCTACAACTCAAACGTAATATAGAAGGACCCTAGCTAGAATATTCTCTTAGAAAGAGGAAGAGAATCATGACGAGATGTTTGCTCCAAGTGGCTAGATAAAGACCATTTTCTTAATGGTGAAATTGAAGAAAGCTCTGTATGGGTACCCAGGATCAATAGTCATTTGATGAGCTTAATGATCACCATGAGTGATGCGGATTTCAACCTTTGCTACAAGGTTGAAGATGGTGTCTATATACAAATGAAATTCTTCTCTTATATGGATGCAAGAAGGAACTCACCACAGAGTTTGAATGATCTTGAGGCTCATATCAGTGGACCCATCTGACGAGAGATGGCACGGATAGATATGCAGAAGATCACTCAATGCAGAGTGTGAATGATGTTCAGTCACAGAGGGAGAATTAATAGCTTCTTGACAAGCTTGGGCTTTACCAAAAGTAAAGCCGATCCTAACCTTGACCTTAAGGTTATGGATGATGAACCTGTCATACTATTACTGTATGTGGATGATCTCTTTCTGACAGAGAATGAGAAACAGATCATGGAAAGCAAGAAGAAGCTAGCTACAGAATTTGAGATGAAAGATCTCGGATTGATGCATCACTTCCTAGGTCTGGAAGTATAGCAAGGCCCAGAAGAAATCTTTCTCAACTAGGGAAAGTATTTGATATGTTGGAACGCAAAATCCATGGCCACTCCCATGGATTCCAACTTGAAGCTGTTAGCTGATGACTCATCAGAGTTAATGGATGTGACTTTGTACTGACAGATTATTGGGTCATTGATGTATCTGACGAATACCAGGCCAGATATATGCTTTGCGGTGAACACCTTGAGTCAGTATCTAGTGGAACATAGGCGTGTTCACCTGATAGCTGCAAAGCATGTGATGAGGTACCTAAAGGGTACGATAGACTTTGATCTATGTTATCTTGGAGATCATGACTTCAGATTGTATGGCTACACAGATGTTGATTGGGCAGGAAGTGTATCAGATAGGAAGAGCACATCGGGAGGATGTTATTGTCTGGGATCTGCCATGATCTCGTGGTTTAGCAGGAAGCAGTCTAGTGTGGCTCTCAACACAGCTGAAGCGGAATATATTGCTGCTTGCTCTGCTAGTTGTGAAGCGATATGGCTTCGGAAGTTGTTATCAGGATTGTTTGACTTGGAGATGGACCCCACTGTGATCTTGTTGGACAACTAGAGTTGTATCAAGATGAATAAGAATCCAGTGTTCCATGATAAGTCAAAGCACATACAGATCTGATATTTCTATATACGGGATATGGTGCAGAAAGGAGCTATAAAGCTCAAGTATGTGAGCACTAACGAACAAGTTGCTGATGTATTGACCAAACCTCTGTCTCGAGTAAAGTTTGAGTATTTCCAAGACAAGCTTGGTGTAGTTCATAAGGACCCTCCTCGAAAGGGGCAGTAATATGGTCGTTGATGATGAGATTGCCTGCATCGATGGTGAGGTTGATGATGAGGATACTTGTATTGATGATGTGGATACTTGTATCGAGGATGAGGATACTGTATCGAGGATACATGTATCGATGATGAGGTTACCTGTTCTGATGATGAGGTCGATGATGAGGTTACCTGTCCCGACGATGAGATCGATGATATCAACGATAAGGTTGATAAGTGGTCCTAAGACTTGGCCTATGTTGACGAGAGAGATTGTATCATCCCTAGACTTTGGTCCCTGAATTGATCCGTAGACATATGTCTCTGAGAAGTGGTCCCTAGTGGACGAGAGGGATTGTATCATCCCTGGACTTCGGTCCCTGAATTGATCCGTAGACATATGTCTCCGAAAATTGGTCCTTAGACCTTGTCTAAGTAGACATGATAGGACTGCATCGTCCCTAAACGGTTAGTTCAAAATGTACGTGATAGGACTGCATCGTCCTTGAATGGTTAGTTCAAAATGTACGTGATAGAATTGCATCGTCCTTGAACGGTTAGTTCAAAATGTACGTGATAGGACTGCATCGTCCCTGAACAGTTGGTTCAAATGTACGTGATAAATCCTAGATTTGATCTAGGTCACATCCAGTATGAAAAAGGACTGGCTCTGTGGTGGTAAATCCTAGATTTGATCTAGGTCACATCCAGTATGAAAAAGGACTGGTAATGCGGTTGGGATTGCATCGTCCCTAGACATGAGAGGTGTCTTAAATTGATAAGGACTGATCATCCTGTAAGTAGATCTGGACTGCATCGTCCATAGACATGAGAGGTGTCTTAAATTGAGAGGGATTGATCATCCCGTAAGTGGATCAGGATTGTATCATCCTTGGACCTATGTCCTAAATTGAGAGGGATTGATCATCCCGTAATTGGATCATGTGTGTTGCAGAGTATGCTGCTATGATGTTGTTGATCGAGAGATCCAGATGATGCTGTTGATTGAGAGATCTAGATGATGCTGTTGATCGAGAGATCCAGATGATGTTGTTGATCGAGAGATCCAGATGATAATGTTGATTAGGAGATCCAGATGTTGATGCTGTTGATCAAGAGGATCCAGATGTTGATGTTGTTGATCGAGAGGATCCAGATGTCGATGCTGTTGATCGAGAGATCCAGATGTTGATGCTGTTGATCGAGAGGATCCAGATGTTGATGATCGAGAGATCCAGATGATGATGTTACTGTAGCTGTTCGAGCACTGCAGAAGATGAAGACTCAGTACTGAAGATGTTGATGTTCCAGTATTGAAGATCTTGAAGATGTTCCAGTAACTGTTTGAGTTACTGATGATGTATGAAGAAAGCTTCCAATTATTTATAGATGTATCATGTATCATGTAGTTGATGACTCCTTGCTCCTGCAAATGTTATAATATCCTTCTCGTTAAGGGGGAGTGTTGAGATATTGTAACTTCTAAGAATATTATATTTGTACTTTATTATTCCGAAGATGTTTCATTCCTCCGTGAAGACCCTATTGTATATCCGGAGATGTTTATTCCTCCGAGAGAATGTGGTAACTTGGGTTATTAGACTTTCCTAGTGGGGTCGGCCCAGAGTTAGTTGTATGGGGTGTTTAAGTCCTTAGTGGGGTCGGCCCAGTCAGCATTATGTTGAGTGGTTAAGTTGGGGCTGACCTAGTTAGTGTAAAAGTCAAGTCGGAGTAGTGTATAAATAGAGGTGTGTTCCTCATTTAACACATTCACTCATTTGTGATTGGCGCATAGGAGAGAGAGAGAGATCTGTTATGGAGGAGAAGGAGCTCATATTTGGGGATTACATCTTTGTATTTGCTGATCATCTATATTGAGGAAGCTTTGCTGGGTTTTATACCCCATGAGGGTTTCCCAGGATAAATCTGTCTCTTGTGCTTATGATGTGCTTGTTGTTCTTTCAGTGATCCTGTATATGCTATTTTTGTGAAATGCAATGTAATACTGATATTTTCTATCTTAGCATATTAAATCTTAACAAATACTTGTACCCACGTACCGGATACCCCGTACCCACATACCCTACCGCACCCTACTGTACCCGAAACTTGGCTGAAGTACCCAAGATGTTTCTCATGGATTTAGGGGACATTGATTGTAGAGGGGATGGAGTACCCTTGTTTTGGGGACATGTGGGGATGCCCAGGAACCAGTTTTGTACAAGGTACCCCTATTTTGGGGACGCCTAGGGACAAGTTTGGTACAAGCCCAACCAGTTTTGTACAAGTGACATTAAAGTCAATAATAATAAATGGTAATATTAAAATTTTAAAATAAAAGGATAGAGAATGAAAGATAAGGAGAATGTCACTTAAAAGGATAGAGAATGAAAGATAAGGAGAATGTCACTTTTACTTAGATTTTTAACATTACCATTAATTGTTTCAGGATGCTTGAGAGGAGTTCCAACCTCATTCGACTTCATATGGCAAAAGTAGAATTTTAGATCACATTCATAATTCAACAAACTTAACGGTTTTCTAGATTTCAAGGTTGCAACGTTTCCACTGGATTCTATCATGTATGTGGGTATGGGATTGGCATTTAATCAAGCACATCAAACTCTCTATGTACCTTGATGTTGGTGGTGCTTATTGTTGAACCCCTCTGTTACGACCTTAACAAAAATGTGCCCTTCACTCGAGCAAAATCACTTATTAAGCATGGGAAGCTTTTTCTACCTTATTTTAACACTTGAATTACGAAGTTTCATCAAAACTATAGGGTGTTGACTAATATCCTTGGAGGACCAACTTCGAGATTCAAGGTAGAGGCAAGGGCTAGAGCCTACAGGAAGGGGCACAGGGTGTTATTGATGAATGGGATCCCAATATATGCAAGGATTTTGATATGTAATTATTTACTATAGCATGAGGTTTTTTGGACTCTATAGGCCATTTAACCTCTTTGTTTATGTATTTTGGGACAGATATGGATTGCACTTGATGGTTTTTTAGTTGTATGCACCCTTGCTATATACATGAGAAACTTTCCATATTTGTGTATAATGGTTTGGATTCATATATGGATGCACATAAATATATATATGTATAGTGAAAATGATTTAAATTTAATATATATATATATATATATATATAGAGTACCCCCGACGTACCCAAGTCCCCTGTTTCAAAATGTGGCGTCCCCGTCCCCGCACCCGTCCCCATACCCAAGTTTCCGGGCAACTTAGGTAATATTTATCATGTTGGTGTTGCACTTTTAAGGATCCCTCAAAAGATGCCCATAAATAATACTTCCACGCGTTTGTTTAT
Source organism: Larix kaempferi (assembly GCA_027924585.1). Lineage (NCBI taxonomy): Eukaryota > Viridiplantae > Streptophyta > Pinopsida > Pinales > Pinaceae > Larix > Larix kaempferi. Next base: position 4,069,604 of record BSBM01000254.1, read on the forward strand.
ATTCACTCTTGAAAACCTCGAGTTACCTCTGATCAGATTCCATTTTGGTATCAGTTGTTATTTCCACTGGTTTATCCCCATCAATGTGAATTGGCTGCGGAGGCATCGTATCCTTTAAATTACTTAACCAATTATCATTAGCATTGTAATAAAATCGGACCAAAGTCAATTGGTGCGATTTTATGCCACACTAAAATACAACACCAAAAGTTTTATTTCTTCTTCTTGGTGGCTTTAGACTATGGAAAGCAATATAAAAGATTGTTTTAAATCACCAAAGTTTGTAGTGACTGCAAATGAAACCAGAGGAGAGAAGTCCCCAGCATACGTACTTGCTTTTGATAGGTCCTAACAACAAATAATAAACAAAAGCAGATTTATTATGCAACCTTCATGAAAGCTTTTCCAGAGCTTTCTATTCCGATATTCAAAATGATAAAATAAACCCAGGAAAACATTCCATGTAACAGTTGAAAACTTGAATCTGTACATAAACTTGATAAATCCGATCTGCCATTGAAGCGCAAAAAAAAAAAATGGACTCAACCTCAAGTGCCTTAGGCATTGTTGTAGTAAATATGTTAGCCGTGCACACAACTAAACATTTTACCTACTAATATTTTACAAATGAATCTCAGAATCATCTGCAATTATCAGGAACGGAATTCCTTTTGCAACGATCCAAATTTGTAAAGTAGTCCAGAAGACACTGGAATCCATATTCGAAAGGCAGCTGCTTATCCAGAATAGAACTATGAGTTGTCTTCCCTGAAAGATAAATTATCACGAGTCTTCTAACAAAGAATTGTATGCCAACCAGTGGATACTTGGCATATCAAACTGCACTCCTGAAATTAACCCATTATGCTATAAACCTGTCTTGCTCGAACACCAGTCAGAGAGGTTTGCAATCATAAATCCTGCAAAAACCTGCAGGAAACATAAAGTACATACCCACAAACTACCACTGACCACTACCTCAGAATATTGCAATCTATAAAACACTTAACCTTAATGAGCAGATACAATATGCAACTATGTCAAAACAACCACAAGAAAATTACTTAAGTAATGTTGCTCCACATACCTGTGCTGAACCAAGAAAATAGATTGCTGAATAGCGGCGGCCATGAATTACCATATCAGCTATCATTGCTAGGGGTATAGTAAGGGACATGCCCAAAGTGGCTACTAAAGGTGTTGTCCACACTACAGACAATGCCCTGGAAAAGTATCCAAATAAAGGCATCATTGCATATATTTATTTCAATCTTTAAATTAAAGTACAGAGAATAATGTTGTATTATCATTTCAGCTATCATTGCTAGGGGTATAGTAAGGGACATGCCCAAAGTGGCTACTAAAGGTGTTGTCCACACTGCAGACAATGCCCTGGAAAAGTATCCAAATAAAAGCATCATTTGCATATATTTATTTCAATCTTTAAATTAAAGTACGGAGAATAATGTTGAATTATCATATCAGCTATCATTGCTAGGGGTATAGTAAGGGACATGCCCAAAGTGGCTACTAAAGGTGTTGTCCACACTGCAGACAATGCCCTGGAAAAGTATCCAAATAAAGGCATCATTTGCATATATTTATTTCAATCTTTAAATTAAAGTACAGAGAATAATGTTGAATTATCATATCAGCTATCATTGCTAGGGGTATAGTGAGGGACATGTCCAATGTGGCTACTAAAGGTGTTGTCCACACAACAGACAATGCCCTGGAAAAGTATCCAAATAAAGGCATCATTTACATATATTTATTTCAATCTTTAAATAAAGTACAGGGAATAACTTTAACATTAGCCGGGTACATACCAGAAGTAGTCTGAAAGAACACTTCCCACAAAGCCGTTTGCAATTACAATTTCATCCACTTTTTCTGAATCTGGAATGCTAAACTTTGGTTCGATGCCTATGGCAGTCAAGGGCCAGACTGCAACCACATAAGAAACATATTGTATTGCTAGTCAGACATTCTTTTACTCGATCGTGTGCATATAACTAATGTCCAAACCAAAGTAAGTCAACCAGCGAAATTCTTGACTCTAAGAGTTATGCGTAATATATGGGAAAACTAAATGGTCATTGGGCTGAAGAGATAGGCCTGATATAGTGGAAAAGGATATCAGATAAAGTCCATAAGATCAATAATTTCCTTATGGATCCATTTTCTAAATATAAGCAACTGCTCACAGTTTCTATATAAAGTGGGCTGTTTTGGGGGTGGATTCCATTATACCCTTGATAGGATCAAGACTCCATCTGTGATCTGGTCTAGACTTAAGTAGTGATTGAAATCAGAGGGCTTTTCCTTAGGCAAAGGCTCTTTGGAATTTAAGTTGTCATTTGCGACTTACCAGTAATGCTGCTCTATAAGTTGACAGGCTTATAGCACAGTGAGTACGACTTTTAGACATTAACAAATACTGGATGTTATACTCATTAGTTTATTTCCAAAAATGTCCTTATCTGGATTAACAAGATCAGATCAAAGATATTCAAGTAAAACATAGATTTTTTCTGTGCTCTAAATTAGACATATTGCGCAAAGTCAGAAAATGTGCTATTTCACTCAATCTACAATGTTCAAAACTCCGCTTTTGGTGACTTTCCATTACATTGTTAGACATACCTTGTTTTTAAAACACTATAATAAAGTACCTGCTATAAAAACTAGACTGTAAATGGATAAGAATTTAGAATCCAGTTCCAAAAACAGTCAGAAAATAGATTTGACCATGAACAAAAGCTATGACTCTTGTTTTCATAAACACAAGTTGACAGAACATTATATTTGACTACTGTATTAAATGGTCCTCAATTCAATGACCAGGTGAACTCTTGTCAACCATTGAGGTGTTGAAGCATCACACCCATGTCACACTAAAAATGATTTGAGATATAAATTGGAGACAATCAATTTGTATCATTGCAACTATCTGCATTGGTTATGACTCTTTACATTGTGTTACGCCCCAGATTGTCTGCAGCATGCCCTTTAGGATATACAAGAGTGAGGGGTTTTTTGCCATTGTAAAAGGCCAAGTCTGGCCTTTGGTGTAAAAGTGTTGGTCTAGCGGAGCCCAAGACCCATGGTCTGGTCATGGCAGGTCCTCTTGGTTTTCATTCTAAGGAGTATTGGCTTAGTGGCTCTGTTGACTACCCCTTGATGGATAGAAGTCCCCCATCATGTTGGGCATTTATGCCCTAGGTTGGTGCTTCAGTGCTTTTTGGGATGGACCCATTAGGACACATGGCTTAGGGGCTCCTAGCCACACTTCTGTTTATGCTATGTAGAAGGTGATTGCGCGTGTAAGGGTTGTCATACCCGCCTTAGCACACCTCATTTATGCCCACTTGGACCTTCTATTTCATGTATTACCCCTCCTCTTGGTCTCCATGTGCAACATCCATGATGACGCCATCTTCTTGAAGAGGGCCTTACCTTGCTAAGAGGAGAGCGTTGAGGGATCTTCTACATCGTTGGGGTTAGTTGGGGCATGACATCTTCCTCCAATTTGCCACTTCACTTGATTGAATCCATTCATCATTTTATCATTATTTTTTAGTCTTGTGTGGTTTAGTCCCCAGCTTGTGGGTGAAAAACTCTAATTTTAAGTTATTTTACTTTTTGGTAAGGTAGGTGTTATCACAAATTCCGTAGCAACCCAATTAAACTATCCTATTCAGGACTGCAGAGAAATCTAGTTGCTAAGACTATGACACCTCAAGAATCCTACCCACCAAGATATGCTTTGGTTGTCACTCCAAGTAGGTTTCTCCTCACTTTAAGCTTCCTAGAGCACAAAGGATGAACTAGATTAGCTATGGAGGAGACCCAAGGTTAGACGAAAGGAAAAACCCCTTTTTGATGATATAGGATACCAATGAAAGATTGACAATTAAATGAACAAGATACCCTACCAATGAAAGATTGACAATTAAATGAACAAGATACCTTGATGAGGCTTCCTAGATCTGTGAAAGGTATTGAGCTAGGTTTTAAGCTAATGGTGAATCAAGCTCAATATTCAAATTTAATAGAGAGATCAAGGAAGAGAGGTGCTAAGGTAAGAATATCCAAGTCTTTTCTTGTGTATAATGATTTAATAGCAAATTTGGAACAAGAACAAAACTTGGGACAGTATCGATGGCGCACCCTCACACCAATTCGACTCGCTACAACAAAAGATCATATAAACCATGCAAAATGAGCAAGCCATCATACACCACAAGTGGAAATTGGCCTCTAACCCCAAGGGCGAATTGATAGATGACAAGATCAGTGCTTTGGATGGGGAATGGAATCACAATGAAGTCGTGAAGGCCAATGCAGATAATCACAAGAGAAAAAATGACCTCACTCACCAAAGATCCAACCTTAAAACCCTAAGGAGAATTTGTTTTAGCTGAAATTATGGATAGATCGAGTCGAAATAAACTCAATAAGACTTTTAGACAGATGCCCAAGGCACATGAAGATGAAACCCACATGAATTCGTCCTCTCTTCAACAAATTTGGCCCTCCAAGTTTAAGATGAAATCATTTTTTTGCTAAACCGATGCCAAAGGAAAAAGAGATGGATCGAAATGAAGTTTGGTTGCATAAAAAATTGAAACCCCAAGAGAATTCATCCCCTGTACAAGAGAAAACAACTTCCCAGCTGTTATCACATCCATAGTAGCTGGGCTACCATGGTTGCAGAGCAATTCAATATATATTTTTGAGCTTTGCCTTTGCACAGTTCCAGTGAGATCAGTTATGATGAGCAGTATTACTTATCATCACTCACACATCAGAGCAGCCCTAGATCAGACATGCAGTAGACCTTATGCCACGACTAAGCCTCTTGACCTCAGATTTGATGACTGAGATGACCTTTTATTCCATACAAAGCAGTGCAGTTCCCAGAGTATCAACAGTAGTGTTTCAGTGGTTATAGGTGATCCAGATAGCAGATATAGGTATATGGCCCAGCAGGTATATGATGTGCATTGGTTTTATTATCTTGCTCTTTTGGTCATTTTGATAGATTGACTTAGTATATATTAATCATGATCTGGCAGTGTATCTATATAAAATGAATATGGTTGTTATTGATTATCTAAATGGTTGTATTACTTACATGTAGAAGCTCTTCTTTTATACTAGTTGCCTTTTACCCTCTTAGGAGTGTGGACATGATCATTCCCACCTTTTATGGCTTGCTAGCTTAGGCACCACCTTCACTCTCCCCATCCATTTGTTATCTTTCCCACTTTTGGTTTTTACCCTGACTCACACCTCAGCCTGTGATATGGAGGACTTCCCCACTTTTGCCTCTATGTTGGATAGCATCCATGTTAGTTTGTGTCTCAGCTCTAAGTTGGCAACAAAACTTACCCTTTGGTGAGTTGGATTTGATACCTTGATCACTCTAGTCGATTGCCCCGATGTTTGGTCTTGATTGTAGATAGTCCCCCTAGTTTCCTGAGTTGTGTTGGCTAAAACCTGAAGCAAACTATACTACCATCATTTGTGGAAACTTAAATGAATAAACACCCTGGATGAAAGCTTGAGTAGTTGTGTTTCTAAACACGTGCAATATCCCCAAAAGGGTTGTGAAATTGAATGAATTGGAATCTTAAAACACCCTGGATGAAAGGTTTAATAGTTGTGCTTCTAAGCACAAGTGAAATCCCCAAAAGGGTTGTCAAATGAAATGATATGGAAACTAAAAGCACCCTAGATGAAAGCTTTAGTAGTTGTGCTTCTAAGCACATGCAAAATCCCCAAAAGGGTTGTCAAATGAAATAGTGTGGAAACTAAAAGCACCCTGGATGAAAGCTTTAGTAGTTGTGCCTCTAAGCACATGCAAAATCCTAAAAAGGGTCATACAGGCCTAATGAAAGCAGGGGTTAAATATATGCTAAATCCAAAGAATGCTGGCCAAGGAAATGAAATATAATGATGTGATTTGTAGACAGTTGCCAAGGTTGAATAAGCACTCCTCTAAACAACTTATTCCATTTGTGAGACACTGCCATTCCCTATGTGTTTATTATCCGATATATGCTTAAGTGTGTATTCCCTTTCTCTAATCCAAAGTATCACATTGTTGAGTCAGTTGAGTCATCCCCTTGTCCTAGACTTGTATTTTTCACCTTCACCCTTTGCTAGTTGATTGATCATGTCTACAACGTGAGTATATCCTTAAGGTTCTTTTGTAAAGTAAATAAGTATTTGAACTTATGCTTTATAATATTATTTAAACTGCTAGTGAAATGATGCTTAATGCTTTAAGTCTTGCTATGAAAATGATTAAAAGAGCATGTCTTAACCATTTGCACTTGCAGCAGTAGGCTTTTTCATCATGGGTCATATTTTGATCAGTCTTGACCTGGTCAACCTTGGAATCTGTGATGAGTTGGACCAATGATGATGTATGATGATGATATATGGTCCTTTGATACACCTTTGATGGCTCCATACAGTGGACATAGGTTTCAGATGATGGTTGATGCACTTTTTATTGGTTATTATTATTTCCAGACCATTATATTATTATTTTCCAGGTATGGCTGAGGCTACAGATGATCCTACATGTTGCCAGAGGGTGTATGGGTACTCATCCCTAGTAGATTTGAACTGTCTAAGTCTATTGAGACACTCATTTATCAGTTTCAGGCACTCTCAGAGATGATATTGTTAGATTTCCATCTATTGGCCAATTTGCCATGCAGAAATGGCTTGTCCAGCAATAGCATTGATGAGACACGTTTTCCTAGGGTGCTACACAGGAGAGGGGTGGTCCAACCACTTGTTATTACCATATTACCCCCTCTCTAGACATGATGGTAAAGTCATATTTTGTGCCTAGGCATCCGGCAGTGGGTTACAAGTATTTTGATGGTTTTTCAGGTGGAATAAAAATGGAATAAAAAGGTCATTAAGGAAATCGATTTGGGCTATTGAGGCAAGGTTTTGGCATGAGGTTTGTTCAGAGGTCATCTATAGTGTATCCCACTCCTTCCAGATCATCTTGCAGCATTTGGTGGGGTCACACATTCTCCGGGTTGTCATTTGATGCATTCTTCTCTTAGTTGAGGGGGCCAGGATTTGATCATTTAGTCACTTGGACATGTCATTGAGTCATATGTTATATCCTTGTTCCATGGGGTGATGCTAGTGAAGGATAATAAAGTTTCCTAGCCCTACCATCTGCTCATAGTCACTTGTCATTGTCATCTTATGTGGCGCCCTTATGTTGTAGTCACTTTTATGTGGTGTGCACCCCCCTAGGGCTTCTTTTAGTGAGTGCGCTCCCCCCCAATGTGAGTGGATCCATGTCATATTGTACCGGCTCATCTTAGCCATTGATTGTATTGTTTTTATCTTTTGATCTCAACCACTCATTCATAAAGTGGTTAGGGTTTTGGTCTCTCTCCTCCTATTTAAGGAAGAGGCCCCCCTATTGTAAAGGTATCTAGAGATTTTTGGCTCTTGGTTATTGGAATACAAGAAATATCTTTTGAGTAATTTTATCACATCCATAGTAGTCGGTCTACCATGATTGCAGAGCATTTCAATGTATATTTTTGAGCTTTTCCTTTACACAGTTTCAGTGAGATCAGCTATGATGAGCAGTATTATTTATGATCACTCACACATCAGAGTAGCCCCAGATCATACATGTAGTAGACCTTATGCCACGATTGAGCCTCTTGACCTCATATTTGATGACCGAGATGACCTTTTATTCCATACATAGTGCAATGCCCAGAGTATCAGCAGCAGTGTTTCAGTGGTTATAGGTGATCCAAATAGCAGATACAAGTATATGGCCTAGCAAGTATATGATATGCATTGGTTTTGGTATGTTGCTCTTTTGGTCATTTTGTCAAGCTTGACTTAGTATATAGTGATCATGATCTGGCAGTGTATCTATATAAAATGAAAATGATTGTTATTGATTATCTAAATGATTGTATTACTTACATGTAGAAGCTCTTGTTTTATACTCATTGGTTTTTACCCTCCTAGGAGTGTGGACATGATCATTCCCACCTTTTATGGCTTGCTAGCTTAGGCATCACCTTCACTCTCCCCATCCATCTGTTATCTTTCCCACTTTTGGTTTTTACCCTGACTTATGCCTCAACCTGTGATATGGAGGACTTCCCCATTTTTGCCTCTGTGTTGGATAGCATCCCTTTTAGTTTGTGTCTCGCCTTTGAGTTGGCAAAAAAACTTACCCTTTGGTTAGTTGGACTTGTAGAGAGTCCCCCTAGTTGCCTGAGCTATGTTGGCTAAAACCTAAAGCAAATTATACTACCATCATTTATGGAAACTGAAATGAATATAAACCCTGGATGAAAGCTTCAGTAGTTGTGTTGCTAAACACATGCAAGATCCCCAAAAGGGTTGTAAACTTGAATATATTGGAAACTTAAAACACCCTGGATGAAAGCTTTAGTAGTTGTGCTTCTAAGCACAGGTGAAATCCCCAAAAGGGTTGTCAAATGAAACTAAAGAAACACCTTAGATGAAAGCTTGAGTATTTGTGCTTTTAAGCACAGGTGAAATCCCCAAAAGGGTTGTCAAATGAAATATTGTGGAGACTAAAAGCACCCTGGATGAAAGCTTTAGTAGTTGTGCTTCTAAGCACAGGTGAAATCCCCAAAAGGGTTGTATAGGCCTAATGAAAGCAGTGGTTAAATATATGCTAAATCCAAAGACTGTTGGCCAATGAAATGAATTGAAACGATGTGATTTGTAGACATTTGCCAAGGTTGAATAAGCACTCCTCTAAACAACTTATTCTATTTGTGAGACACTGCCATTCCCTGTGTATAGTTTTATCCGACATATGCTTAAGTGTGTATTCCCTTTCCCTAATCCAAAGTATCACAGTGTTGAGTCAATTGAGTCATCCCCTTGTCCTAGCCTTGTATTTTTCACCTTCACCCTTTGCTAGTTGATTGATCATGTCTACAAAGTGAGTATATCCTCGAGGTTCTTTTGTAAAGTAAATAAGTATTTGAACTTATGTTTTATAATATTATTTGAACTACCAGTGAAATGATGCTTAATGCTTTAAGCCTTGCTATGAAAATGATTAAAAGAGCATGTCTTAACCATTTGCACTTACCGCAGTAGGCTTTCTCAACCTGGGTCATATTTTGATCAGTTTTAACCTGGTCAAATGCAGTTTGACCTGGTCAACCTTGGGATCCATGATGAGTTGGACCAGTAGTGATGTATGATGATGATATGTGGTCTTTTGATACACCTTTGTTGGCTCCATACAGTGGACACAGGTTTCAGATGATGGTTGATGCAGTTTTTTATTGATTATTATTATTTCCAGACCATTATATTATTATTGTCCGAGTATGAATGAGGCTACAGATGATCTTACAGGTTGCCACATGGTGTATGGGTACTCATCCTTAGTGGATTTGGACCTTTTGAGTCCATTGAGACACTCAGTATTCAGTTTTAGGCACTCTCAGAGAGGATATGAGCAGTTTTTCACATGCTGACCAATTTGGCCATGCTGAGTTGGCTTGTCCAACAGTTGCTTTGATGAGGGTCATTTCCTAGTGCGCTCCAAAGGAGAGGGGCGGTTGAACCACTTGTTATTACCATACTAACCCCTCTCCAAACATGATGGTATAGTCATATTTTGAGCCCGGGCATTTGGCAATGTGTTTCAGGCATTATGGTGGTTTTTCAAGTGGAATAAAAATGGAATAAAAAGGTTATTTAGGAAATCGATTTGGGCTATTAGGGCAAGGTTTTGGCATGAGGTCTATTCAGAGGTCACCTATGATGTATCCCACTCCTTCCAGATCAGCTTGCAACATTCAGTAGGGTCCACACAGTCTCCGGGTTGTCATTTGATGTATTCTTCTCTCAGTTGAGGGGGGCAAGATTTGATCATTTGTTCACTCGGACATGTTATTGAGTCATATGTTATATTATTGTGCCATGGGGTGATTCTAGTGAAGGATAATAAAGCCTCCTAGCCCCACCATGTGCTCCTAGTCACTTGTCCTTGTCATCTTATGTGGCACACTTGTCCTTTAGTCACTTTTATGTGGTGTGCACCTCCCCAGGGCATCTTTTAGTGAGTGCGCACCCCCCTCATGTGAGTGATCCATGTTATATTGTACCGGCTCATCTTATTTGTTGATTGTATTATTTTTATCTTTTGATCTCAACCACTCATTCATAAAGTGGTTAGGGTTTCGGTCTCTCTCCTTGTATTTAAGGAAGAGGCCCCCCTATTGTAAAGGCATCTAGAGATTTTTTGCTCTTGGCTATTGGAATAGAAGAAATATCTTTTGAGTACATGCTTGGATCTTGAAATGGGTGTTTGGCTATGATGATTGTAATTGCTTCTCCATTGCACTGAAGGATTTTTGTAGCTATCTTGTATTTTTCTCCACTATATCGATTTGCAGGGCAAGAAGACGATTTGGAAGGAGTGCGCATTGGTGGGGAGGCCTACCCTGCTATCTTCTCTTAGATCTTGGGTTAAACAGGGAGTGGTTTTGTCTTTATACCACTCATTTTCTATCTTTGGCTTCTTACTTGTATCTACCCTCATTTTTGTTGTGCTAATTGAGCTTTGTCTCCTTGGTTTTGCAGGAAGAGAGGGGTGCACTTGTGGACTTGAGCAAAAACGCATAAGCAAGAGAAACTACATCTTCTTTCATTTGATCTGTGTGGCAGTAATCCTCGTCATAATCGGCATCTATCTTCATTATCTAGGTACGCTTGAGAGGTACGTATTTTATTCTTCTAACCTACCCATTTATTCTCTAGATCTAAAACCCTTAAAATCAAAACCCTCATTTTTTAATTTTTCAGATCTATGGAGATCTAGCAATCGCTTGAGCTTAATAATTAAAACCCACCTAAATATTAATAAATACATCTCAGATCTAAAGTTTGTTGGGCATCCAACTCCATTTACCCCCTCATCTAAGGCACTGGGCTTCTCCCAAAGAGGTCGCACTTGTTGGGTAGGTGGGCTTTTGCTAGATACACATCGTGGGTATTGCTAATTCCTTATCCAATCCATAGATCCATTGAATAGTAAATCCCTAGTGCCATTTCACTTTGATTTTCACCTTGTGGGCTCCATTTTGACTATTTTCCATATTTTAAGGGTGGGCCCCACTTGGGTCTTTCTATTTGGCATTAGATCTATCTAGATCTACTAATTTAAACCCCTAAGTGGCCTAATCTTTCCTTGGTTGAACATTTGTCCATCCACTAAGCCTCTTCAACCAAGCCCTATCTCCTTGGGTCCACTTATCAATCCTAGATCTAGATCTATCCACTCTTGATCTTCTCCTTTTCATCTTTCCCTAGGAGGTCTTGAGTAGGTTCGCTAGCCTTCATAGGTTAGCTAGGGTCTCCCCCTTGGTTTTGCTTAGGCTAGATCTAAAGTGAAGAGTGTCTCGGTTAACGTGACACCCAATTGCATTGGGAACCATGGCATCTCTTGGGTCACCTCTTTAGTTGTCCAACACCTCTATCATCCTGGATAGGATCACCTTTTGGTACAACTACAAGTTGTGTGATAACAAGTACATGCTCGGATATTGAGATGGATGTTTAGGCTATGATGATTGTAAATGCTTTTCCATTGCACTGAGATATTGGTAGCTATTTTGTATTTTTGTTCCACTATATCGATTTGCAGGGAAAGAGGACGATTTGGAGGAGTGCACATTGGTGGGGAGGCCTACCCTACAAGATTCTATCAAATTTTGGTTCAAATAGGGAGTGATTTTGTCTTTGTACCAATTATTCTCTATTATTTTCTTCTTACTTGCATCTACCCTCATTGTTGTGTGCTAATTGAGCTTTGTCTCCTTGGTTTTATAGGAAGAGAGGGACGCACTAGTGGGCTTGGGCGAAACGTGTGAGCAAGAGAAACTACCAAATATTTCATTTGATCTTTGCGAGAGTAATCCTCATCATAATCGGCATCTATTTTCATTATCCAAGTACACTCAAGAGGTACGCATTTTATTCTTCTAACGTACCCATTTGTTCTATAGATCCCAAACCCTCATATCTCAAAACCCTCATTTTTTAATTTTTTAGATCCAGTGAGATCTAGCAATTGCTTGGGCTTAATAATTAAAACCCACCTCTATAATAATTTACAAATCTTGGATCTAAAGTTTGGTGGGTTTCCAACTCCATTTACCCCCTCATCTAAGGCACTGGGCCTCTCTAAGGGAGGTCGCACTTATTGGGTAGGTGGGATTTTGCTAGATCCACATCGTGGGTATTGCTTGTTCCTTCTCAAATCCATAGATCCATTGAGTAGCAAACCCCCTAGTGCCATTTCACTTTGATCTTCACCTTGTGGGCCCCATTTTGACCATTTTCCATATTTTAAGGGTGGGCCCTACTTAGGTCTTTCTACTTGGCATTAGATCTATCTATATCTACTAATCTTAATCCATAAGTGGCCTAATAATTCTTTGGTTGAACATTTGTCCATCTCATAAGCCTCTTAAACCAAGCCCTAACTCCTTGGGTCCACTTATCAATCCTAGATCTAGATCTATCCACTCTTGATCTTCTCATTTTCATCTTTTACATTTCCCTAGGAGGTCTTGAGTATGTTCGCTAGCCTTCAGAGGTTAGCTAGGGTCTCCCCCTTGGTCTTGCTTAGGCTAGATCTAAAGTGAAGAGTGCCTCGGTTAGCGTGACACCCAATTGCATTGGGAAGCATGGCATCTCTTGGGTCACCTCTTTAGTTGTCCAACACCTCTACCTTCCTCAATAGGATCACCTTTTGGGATAAGTACAAGTTGTGTGATAACACCAACCTAGAGTGAAATTGCTTCTTGATAAACCAGTGCTAATGAAATGTAAAATGGGGTCTAAGTAAATTTGTGAGGGCCTTGTTGCCGCCTGGTTCCACACCTGGGAAAACGCAGCAGAAGTCTTCAAGCTGTTGGTGTGGCCTTGGGGGCAAGTCAGAGTCAAGTGCTATCACCTGAAACTCGACTCCTCTGTCTAGGATTTCCTAGCGAAGCCAAGGGGGGTGGACCCTAAAAAGTGAAAACAAACTATGGTGTCTAATCTATGAAAAAGAAAGCATCTAATCTAGGACTTAAAATATTTTTTGCTAAACCAAGACAATGCAGCATATGTATATAATATGTAAAGCAAAAGTCCTTCATCAACATTTCATTTGCAAACATCCATCATTTTCATAGTCATTTAAAGCATTCATCAATAACTTGAAATATAACAATATAAACTAGTGCCAATAAATGGAGTAAAAAAGGATGCTTGAAACTGAAAGGAAAATGTTGTGCGATGTGTTCTTGGTTTATTTTATTTTATTGTGGCAATGATCTTTTTATTAGGGCTGGTGGATTCTCGATATACGAAAAGGTATAGGGAACATGTCCAGATTTCTGATGTGCGGTTTTTCACTCAGACTTAGGCTGAATCGGAGTCTCAAGGAGGTGTTCAGATGCTATACAAACGAGGGAAAGCCTAACGGTTTCCAAGAGGTCACTATCCAGTTTTATCCCAAGTCCTTTGAAAAATTTCTCCACGACAAAAGAATATTCGCTTTGTGTCGGATTTTCACAAGAAGGTTTGTTTATTCGGTTGTGTTAAAACCTATTACTAGTCATCTTTCCCTTTCGGATGCGTACCAACATGATCAAACTGAGCTGCAAGTTGGCCATAGAGCATACGAGAGAAGACCTTGGAAATTTTTAAGTTTTTTATAAACCAAAATTTTATCTCTTTAGAACCCCAAGATTCTCTTTTCAGGCCAGTACTCGGGCAGGCCCTTGTCCTGAAACCCTACTTCGGGAAAGCAAGGGGGTGTTTTTGAAATTGTAAAAAAAATGAAAAAATCTAAGTCCTGAGTGAACTCGTGGCCCACCAATGGAATCGACCAACGAGGTAAATTTTAATCCTAGTTAATTTTATTTATTGCCGAAAATAAAAGAAATGAAACTAATCTAAAAAAATCACGCCATGAAAAGAGACGACACAAGCCCACCCCTGGGGGACGGGGTGTGGGCACTGATTAGTCCACTTGCTCTCCTTTAATATTCTTTACAATGATTAGAGAAGTGCCCCAATCTATTTAGAATGACTTGGCGGCTTACAATATCGAAGAGAAAAGTAACCGATTTTATAAAAAATGAAGTTTTGGTACTCCGGTTAGCCTGGATCTTCAAAATTTTGGCAGCACTTCCTCCTACCTGTTCATCTTTTGCTGCAAACCAGCAAGCAAACTTTAGTATAAGATGCCCAAAAACACTTTAAGAGTGTCTTTGGAACACCTCCTAAAAAACCCAAAAATTTTCGAAGTGTAAAACTAGTTTAAAATACAAAATTTAACCAAGTAAGACAAGCAATGGAGCTTGTTTACTTGGGATCTTTCCAAGCTTTAAGAGCTGCAAATTCTATGCTCTTGGACAGCCAAATGACACTTTAAAATCAGACCTAACCCTACTCTTGAAAACCTTGAAATTTTTTGACGATTTTAACAAGTTTTGAAAAGGTGAAGTGCAAGGTAAACAATAAAATCTAGTCTATGAAAGATGGATGCTCCGTAAACAAAATAAACTAAACTTCTTGCAAGTAACTTCTGATCTACTTAGAATATGATTATCAGTACTGTTATCACCTAAACTATAGTTACCCCTATGGATGTATCCACTCATGGATGGCAATAGGGAAGGGCAACTCAAAAGGTGCAACCACGATCACCTCGACCTCCAATAGATGGTTGTCACGCCAGTCGAGGCAACCTTCACTTTATGTTATCTAGCCCAGACAACAAAGGGGGAGACCCGATTTACTCCCGACAGGAGAGATCAAAACCAAGACACCAAATCAAGTTATTTCTAAGTGAAGTAAGGTGTATGGTTTATCCTAGACCTTAGGATGAAGTCACAAGACAAGTGAGGGGTTCAATGAGTATAGCTTTGGTTCATTATTGATGTGAAAGTGACTTATGATTTGTGAAATAGGATCCAGGATTAAAGTACTAGTTCAATGTGAGAAAATCCATTGCCTTGGGAACCGTGTCCAATGCAGGGTAGTTTAGGGGTTGAATTGGGGCTAACTAGTACAAATGACAAGCTTGATCATGAAGTATGATGGCATCAAAGGGTTTAGCTCACCAATCAAGGGTCAAACCACAAGTTAATCCAACAATCTAGGAAAGTGGAATTGACTTGGAGAAAAACCAGTGCCTTGGGAATTGGGATAATGGAGTCAAAGTAAAGTCAACTTGTGGTTAAGAACTCCTATTGCATGAGACAAGTGAGCAATTAAAGTCTTGATCAATGAATAGGTCTAGATCTAGGTTTGTCCTAAGTGGACCACAATCCCTTAAAACAAGGAATGCTATCCCCAAGGCAAGATTTGACAAAGTGACCTAATAGACCTAGGTTTTGAATTACTCTCGTTCCAAATCCACAAAAATCTCATGTACCCATGTCCTAGAAATGAGTCAACTCACTTCTCCAAGGTGGTGCGACTTTACCCAAGGAGGCTAAAAAGTGGGGTAAGTGGGTCAAGACAAGTCCGATGGCATCCAAACTTTAGATCCAAGTAGGTTGATCAAGTAGGAGTGTGGATCTACAATTTCAAGGCAATCCGATGGCTAGATCTTACTAGATCTGAGTTTGAAGATACCAAGTGGTCCAAAATAGAGATTAAATCCCTTAAAATGTGGAATAGGGCCCACAAGGTAGAAATCAGAAAAGTAACAATCTGGGGGTAGGTTATTGGATGTGTAGATCATGAATCAAGCGGGAATCAAGCGGGATCTCAACTACCCACATACTAGATCTAGGTCAACCCACCAAACTAGGAAGTGCGCCCTTGCTTGGAGAGGCTAAATGCCTTGGGAAGAGGGTCAAATGGAGGCCAATCCTCACCAAACTATAGATTTGGGATGTCGTGGATACTATAGAGGTGGGTTTTCAATATCTTACCCAAGAAGCCACTAGATCTTAGTAGATCTGAAAAAATGTAAAATGAGGGTTTTGAAGAAATTAGGGTTTTATCAATTTATGAGCTATGTCAATGGATTGGATCAAGATAAGAGAAACAAACCTATGGATCTTACCTGGGTAACCTTGTAGGTGCCTTGATGATGATGATCTATGCAAACCCGATCAATTTGAGAAGCTTTGAGGTAGTTTTCTATGCAATCGATTTAGTCCAAGAAGCGAATGCGCCCTCTCTCCTGCACAACAAACGTCAACAATATCAGATTTGATGCAACCAAGAGATAAGACTAATGCCACAAGAGAAGTAACAGAAAGATAGCATAGATCACAATGATACTAATGATAACCCTCTGATACAAGCAAATGCCAAGAAAGTCGATTTGAAGAAGCCTTGCAAAATCGCCCTTGTTGAAGTCGCCCTCCTGTAGACAAGACAATGATTTCCAAAATAGATAGATCTTACCACAAATTCCAAATGCTAGGTTGCAATAGACTTTCCAATCACCATCTAAGAACACCAGATGCAAAGGAGACCACAAGAAAGTTTTTCTATACCAATAATCCAAGAGCCAAAGACCCCTTACAATGAGAAGCTCTCTCCTTTAAATAGGAAGGAGAGGCATCAAAATCCTAACCACTTTTTAAATGAGTGGCTAAGATTAAAAGATACAAATGTTTAATCAATGGTTGAGATGAGCTCAACAATAAAATACATGGATCACTAATAAAATATAATATGAGTGGATAAAATCGCCCTAGAAGAGGGGAATCCCACCAAATCATGATGACAAAATATAATAGGAAGCTTATGGTGGGTCCAAGGGGTAATTTTAGACACCCTTGGTCAATCCCCATAGTACAATAATAATAAAAAAGTCATCAATATACCAAATCGTGCCTCTATGGCCAAATCGTAGGCCTCAAAAGACCTCAAAAATCATCAGAAAGTGTCTTAAGTGATGGATGTGGGCCCCGATGAAGCTGAAACTGCTGGAGGTGTGGAAAACATCGATCCATCATCACTGATTATCCCATGCCATAACATTGCCTCAGTAGCCCAAATCGATTTCCTCAATAGCCATTTCTACCAATCCTGAAATGCCTCGAGAAGCGTGAAACTGCCACAAACTGCCTCCTGGAATGCCTTCACTGTCAAGGTGAGGGCACCAATGCGTCCGGGAGGGGGGTAATATGGTAAAAACAAGTGGCTAGACCACCCCCTCCAAGCACAACGCCCTAGGTCAGCCGGATAAAAATCACATCTGCTCTGATAGGGCCTCCGACAGACCAAAACTGCACTGGGATAGCCTACTGAGGCTCAATCATCACTGTAAGTGCCCGGAACTGAAAACAAATTGTCTCATTGGACTCAGAAGGTCCAAATCCATCCAAGATGTGTACTCATACACCATATGAGTCTCTGCATGATCAATATATATATCCAATATACCGGAACAAGGCAAATAATAATAATCTGTAAATGATCAAATACTGCTATAAACCATGAGTCATCATCATAACCCTGTAGCTGCTGCATAGAATCATCATATACATGTACATAGACCATATATCATCACAAGGTCCAACCATCTCATGTCCTATGGTTGACCTTGGTCAAACTAGGTTTGACCAAGTCAACATGACCAAATATAACTCAGACCATCATCGGAAGCTGCTGCAAAGTGTCAAAGGTTAATGCATGCTCTATAACTTATTCATATAACAATTATAACACAAAGTAATCATTACTGGCGATCTAAATCCAAATATATAATGTCATTAATTATTATTATTACTCAGACTAGACTTTCAAGATCATACTCACTTCATAACTATGATCAATTTGCTAGTGAAGGGTGAAGGCTAAAATAATTGGCTAGGCTAAGGGATGACTTGACTGACTTAACTTTGTGACACTTTGGCAAAGGGAAAGGGAATACACACCATAGTATATACTGAATGAGCAACAACACAGGGAATGGCGGTGTCTCACAAATGGATGAGTTGTTCAAAGAGGGTTTATTCACCTTTAATAGATGCGCACAATCCATAATACAAATAAGGCCAGCAATTGTTTTGATATAGCATTTAAGTTCCATTGCTTTTTGGGCCTGAAGTTTCCATAGCCTTGGTCTGTGTGTTTATAAACACATTGCATAGATTTTCATTTATTTTAGGCTTTCTGCTGCAGGTGTGTTTTTAAGGCACTTGTTTACCTGAGCACTTCTAGGTGTGTCATGGACAGCTTGTTTACCTAGGTATTTACATTTCCAAAAGATATAACATTTTATTTTCATGGCCATTTTCATTTGGCATGCCTTTCATTCATGTGTGTTTAGAAACACATTGCATGAATGGGCTTTTCATACAAGATATAGCATTTCATTTTCCAGATTTTGTGTTCATGGCAGCACCAAAAGTTTCAGGTTTAGCCAACACAACTTTAGTGACTAGGGGGAATTCCAAGGAACTCCAACTTACCACAGGTAAGTTTTGTCACCAACTCAGAGCCGAGACACAATAAAGAGGGAAGCTCATCCAATACAGAGGCTACAGTGGGGGAAAGTCCTCCATGCTACTAGTCAAGTAGTAAGTCAGGGTGATGAACTAAAAGGTAGGCAATGGATGGATGAAGACAATGGATAATGGAGCCAACACTAGCAAGCCAAGGTATGGTGGAATGATCACCTCTATTCTCCCTAAGGAGGGTAAAACCAATGAGTATGAATAATGAACTTCTAAGTCTGAGTAGGGACAATATAATATATATAATAAGCTTCAACCAAGTCCATATATCTATATGATCGCCAGATCATGACACTAGGTGCTAAGACATGTTATGAGAATAAGTATAAAAGCAATATAATCATAACACAATGATATACCTGCTGAGTCATATACCTGAATGCTCATCAACCTGTACCATCATCTGTCCTCTGAAACTGCTGCTGTAACTCTGGGCACTACTGACTGCTCTGTACCAATGGTATAATGGCTACATCGGTCATCTCTCTGAGTGTCCTGAGACTCAGTCATGGCATGGGGAATATATACTGCTGTCCACAATCTGATAGTGATCCAATATAGATGCTCATCTTAGCATCTCAAATGTAAGGGAACTGGCTGAATAGTGTACTGGCATCAGAAAAATAATGTATGGTAGCCTGGCTACTATATATGTGATAACAAGTACATAAATCAGAAATACTTTTATTACGTAACCAGTAACCAGAGAAAACTTTTTAAAATAAGAGGGAGAGTGAGATGGAGCAATTTTTTGTTGAAAAATCGAAACTTTGGAGATCCTTTCCGGTGGTGAGCTGAGGGACTGTATCTGCATAAAAGATTAGATATGCAGAAGACACAAACAAGTTCTCCAACCTATCCACTTGAGACAACCTGTAAAAACACCACAACTTGCAACAAAAAGATCAAATGTAAATAAAACACATAGTAGAAATTAAAAGAAAATATTCATAAGCAAATGATATATTTAAATTTGATCTCTACTAATGCGTAAATGAAAGAATAAGCAATAAACAAATTGCTCAACTTTCCTCATAAACCAATACTGATCTTTCCCAAAGCTATATTTGATCTTAGAAAAACAAAAAGCATCAATACAAGTTACCTCATTTGAAACAAGACATTCATCCACTCACAAAGCCCAACACCAGCAGTGACCTCCAAAGCCTTTTATTAATCAAAATTGACAAAAGTATTACAATGATAAGTTCGTTGCTCTCCAACTCCCACTAACTCAAATGGAGAGAATGAACACCAATTTATAGAAGAGAACAAGTGAGGGAAGTCGTGAATGCTAGAGGAGAGTGGGGAGTGATGGGTGGAGAGAAAAGGGGCTGCCATCCCCATGAATGGGGCTGCACAAACCAGCACGAACAGTGCCCAACGAATCAGCACCAAACGTGCTGCTCCTCCCTCAAAACATGGCTGCCCATTTACTCATATGCGCCCAAGCTAGAAGGAGATGCGCCTAGCATAAAAGATGGGAGTTATTCCCATGATATGGGTTGCCCAATTGATAACTTTCAGCCCAATAAACTCCTCAATACATGCTGATCTAAATCAGACCCTCATTTACTCCAAAAATCAAATTTTTTTTGTCATTTTGTCATTTTTTTTATTTTTATGACTTTATTTTTTTTTTTTGTGGGGGGGGGGGCGGGGGGGGGATAAGTGAAAAATTAAAGACCCAAACATTAGAAAAAGTGGCTTTAGGGGTTAGGGGGGTGCTCTGAGTTAGAAAACGAGCACCCCTAAGGCAAAAAAGACCCATAGATGACATTTTTATGCCATTTACAATATTTTTTAATGAAACCATTAAAAAATGGCTCATTTACGAAAAAAAAAATTTCGCCGAAAATTAAAAAATTAAAAAACAACCTAGGGGGACTTAGCATATGTCCATATGACTCAAAAACAATGTCTAGCATATTCATATACATTGAACCATGGACTTTAGCAATCCCCTAAGGTCTGTTAACCTTCCCAGGCATTCCAGCTTTGGAGGAGCAGGAGAAAAACCCAAAAATTATGTTATGCACTAATCCAAGACATAATTAATAGGTGAAAAAACTCCTTGGAATACCCGACTTAGCCAAAAAGTCCTAGGAAACCAAGTCCTTTACAAAACACCATGCTAGTACATTTTATTACAAACCCCATAGAGCCATGGACATGTGGAAAAATAAAAATAAGAAAAGGGGCCTTTAAAAGGCCTGCTGGACACCAAATCATCAAAAATGATCATGTAACATGTTCAACTCTACCTGCTCGCTTGATAATCCAACCAAGTACAACTTAGTTGGCAATAGGCCTTATGAAGATGCCTAAGATGAAAAACAAAGAAACTTGACATGTCTACGAATTCGACCTCCACACTTAGAATGATTTTGTTTTTTAGCCAAATGACTAGGGAAAATGAAGTCATACAAATTCACTAGGGTTATAGTGACACCCTCACAAGCAAACAAAAATATCCCTAAGAGGAATCGACCATCCTCCAAAAGTGTTGTGAATTGCAAATTTTTTTTTTTTTAAATTGATGACAAATGTGTACAAGAATTTCTCAAATAGTTTTCATGTACATACCCAGATCTAGAGTGAATGGTAGTTTGTCCCCTCTTCTACAGTTCCAAATGGTGTTCGATCTCTCCTCAAGCCAAATTGTACTTCAAATCCTTAGTGAATTTTCACCTACAACTTCCACAAGCAAACAATTAGAAAGTTTTCACAATAGCTAAAAGTTTAAAATTTTTCAAAATTTTGAATTACAAAAGCAAAATGACAAGCAGAGAAACAAGAGAAATCTAGTTAACAAATCGACTGGAAAAGAAAATGCGATTTGCATTCATAGAGAAAGAGAAATCTAGTTAACAAATCGATGGGAAAAACAAATGCGATTTGCATTCATAGAGGAACCCCCTGTCAGATAGAAAATCGCTTAGAGTGAAGTCACCCTCCTTTTTCCTTGCAAGTTTTAAAGATCGCCACAAAAAGATTTGATTTACGAGAGAAGAAATAGAGATCCAATGAAAAAGGAATATTAGAAAGATAAATATCGATCCATGACTCTCCAAGACACAAGAGATATGCAACATAAATAATTTGATATTATTCTTCAAGAGCCATTACAAATGAGGCGCTCACTCTCTTTTATAGCTAAGAGAGTGGCCAAATCCCTAACCGATTTTTTTACGGACTGTTGAGATTAAAAGATAAAAATGAAAGATTAATGGTGGAGTTTACTCTCTCACTAATACATGGATCAAGCTAGAATAAGTCTAATCTAGTGAGGGAGGGAAATTGCCACATACCCAAGATATAAATCATAAGATATAACAATAATATTGTTATCACATCCATAGTAGCCGGCCTACCATGATTTGTAGAGCAGATTCCTGTAAATTTTTGAGCCATGCCTTTACACAGTTTTGATGAGATTGGCCTATGATGAGCGTTACCTTTTTATGATCACTCACATTTCAGAGCATCCCCAAAGCAGATATGACAAGCTTTATGCCAAGATTAAGCCTCATGACCTCATATTTGATGACCGAGATGACCATTTACATTCCATACAGAGCAGTGCAGTGCCTAGAGTTTTCAGCAGCAAGGTTTCCAAAGACTATTGATGATCCAGATGACAATCACAGGTATATGGCACAACAGGTATATAGTGTGCATTGGTTATGATTGTTTTGCTCTTTTGCTCATCATAGTAGCTTGACTTGGTATCTAGTAGTCATGATCTGGCGGTATATATATATGTTATATGGGCATGGTTGCTTAATGATTATCTAAATGGTCTAATTACTCAGGATTAGAAGCTCCTGTTTATACTCAATGGTTTTACCCTCCTAGTAGTATGGATGTGATCATTCCCACCTTTTATGGCTTGCTTTGGCATCACCTTTCACTTTCCCCATCCATCTGTTCTCTCCCATCTTTGGTTTTCACCCTGACTTACACCTCGGCTTGTGATATGGAGGACTTCCCCACTTTTGCCTCTATGTTGGATAGCATCCCTGTTAGTTTGTGTCTCGGCTCTGAGTTGGAAATAGAACTTACCGAAGCCTTGATCTTTATGGGCCAGGAGATCCCGCTGATGTTGGTTCCTGAGCTTAGGTGAGTTGGATTTGATAGCTTGACCTCTCTGGTCGGTTGCCCCCAATGTTTGGTCCTGATTGTGGATAATCCCCCTAGTTTCCTGAGTTGCGTTGGCTAAACTTGAAGCAAGTTGTACTACCATCATTACATGCATATGGAAACCATTATCTTATCTTTTGTGCAAGCCCATGGAAACAAATTAAAACTGTGCTTCTCAGCACAATGAAAGAGGGCTATGGAAATTGAAATGTTAAAGTACCCTGGATGCAAGCTGCAAATAGTTGTGCTTCTAAGCACATGCAAAATCCAAAAATGTTCATAAAGGCCTAAAAAGAAGTGGTTAAATGTATGCTAAATCCAAAGACTGCTGGCCATGATTAAATGTAATGATTAAATTCCTCACTGAGCCTATGGGTTGTGATGTGAGATGGAGTAAGGGACAGTTAATTCTAAGTGTCCCCTAGAACCTCAAGTTACGGTTAGCTGTGCACCCAGTTTCAACTTGGATGTGACCTATAGACATTTGCCAAGGTTGAATAAGCACCTCTCTAAACAACTCATTCCATTTGTGAGACTCCCATTCCCTGTGTGTTTATTATCCAGCATATGCTTAAGTGTGTATTCCTTTTCCCTCATCGGAAGTATCACAGTGTTGAGTCAGTCAAGTCATCCCCTTATCCTAGCCTTGCATTCTTCACCCTCACCCTCTGCTAGCAAAATGTTCACGTCTATGAAATGAGTATATCCTTGAGGTTCTATTTTGAGTAAATGATTTCCCCATGGCGGGTGTCCACTAGAGATGATGGAGGGACACATGAGGGGCACCTAGCCTTGTCTCATGCTGCCACCTCGCAGACTATGCCTCGTTATAACCCAGATCGTTCCGCACTGGGAGATGATGGCTCGAGTAATGAAGGAAATCATGGTGCAGATAGGGTGACAGAGGATTATGGCAGAGAGATAGTGATTGCAAGTGTGAGAACTGGTATGCCCAGCTTGGCTCATAATGGCAGCATTGGTGCAGTACATCCGACCTCCCTTCCCAACCTGTGAAATGATGGTAAGGCCTTGCTTATTTATGCGTCCTTCTCCCAATTCAATGCATTTCAATTTCCTGGTTTTTCACGAGTTTGTCTGCATGGTTATTTCCTGCTTTACCCTCACCATTCCTCCCTGAGAGCTGCTCTCCTGGTTGCTGACTGCGTGCTCTCTTGAGCCGCTTGACTCCCTCAGTTCTTGCCCCATGAGTTTTGAGTTTTACTTCCAATGCCCGATTCCCTGGTGTATTACTGCTCTCCCTCAGCACACTCGAATCCTGGTGTGTCGGCACTCCTTGCCCACACCCTCATTCATGCGCATTAGCTCTGTCCCTTCCAGCTCTCGAAGCCCCTCCCCACTTTCCTGAGTGCTAGCTCTGCATCTTCCTACCGTTGCTATGCCTCCTCAGCTGCAGTGTTACAGACACAGGAAAGCCAAGGAGGCAAGCTCCTTGACCATTCCTCCTGCCACCACGTCCAAAGCTATGCGGAACATTGTCCACACCGCCCAAATGTACAAGGAACAAATTCCTACTGCAATTCAACAGGAAATTGAAGAAGCTGAAGAAGATGCTCGAGTCACTCGTATCTGCACTACAGACGAGGAGGTTCGAAAGGAATTCGAAGCTCTGCTCCCTGATCCTGGTTACCCTCGTGGTCGGGTAGCTCTTTATATGAAGACCCTCAATCTTTCCTGGCAGCAAAAGTACCTCATGGGTAACGCTCTGATCGAACGCGGTGAAGCTCATCAGGACATCCTGCTTCAATTGGATGAGATAACAAGGAACCTGCAGAAGATTTCCTCTCACCTTGGCATCAGTCTGGACACCGGCACTGAAGCTCCTTCAGGCCTGGGTATTAAACAGGAATCTGAATAATCTCTGGTTTTAGCTCTCTATGTTTTTTGTTTTTTAATGATTAGCAGTAGACCTATACATAAAAACTCCATTTGTAAATGGTTCAGCCTTATTTCTTTCAAAGGCAGACTGATTAGTACTTCTCTGTAAAAATTTGGATCTGTTTTCCCCCGAGAGGGTCCAAAATTTTGTTTTTTGGCATGTTTTCCCTTTGTTGGGAGGGTTGTGAACTAACTGTGAACTTCCACCTTTTTTTTGGCAATAGGAGGAACTACTACTAGCTTACAAAAAAAAAATGAGTAAATGATTATTTAAACTTATATTTGATGTAATTATTGATTAACTGCTAGTGAAATGATGCTTCTTACTTTAAGTCTTGCTTTAAAAGAGCATACGTTAACCATTTTTCACTTGCAGCATCAGGCATTTTAGCCTGGGTCATATTTTGATCAGTCTTGACCTAGTCAAAACCTAGTTTAACAAGTCAACCATAGGATCTGAGATGAGTTGGACCAATGATGTTCGAGGTTGATGATTTAGGGTCCTTTGATGCCCACTTGATGGTTCCATGCAACAAACACAGGTTTCACTTGATGGTTTGATGGATTTTCATACAGACCATTATTTTTATTTGTTCGGGCATGGTTGAGACTGCAGATTGATTATCCAGGTAGCCACATGGTTTATGAGTATTCATCTCTAGTGCATT
The DNA here is from genome assembly GCA_027924585.1 of Larix kaempferi. Taxonomy (NCBI): domain Eukaryota; kingdom Viridiplantae; phylum Streptophyta; class Pinopsida; order Pinales; family Pinaceae; genus Larix; species Larix kaempferi. The sequence goes on from BSBM01000254.1 coordinate 4,094,862, forward strand.
TGGACCTTCTAAGTCCTCTGGTACACTCATATTTTAGTTATAGGCAGTCCCAGACGAGATTTCATTTAGATTGTCACTTTTCCACAGATTTGCCATTATAAAATGGCCTGGCATCACAATTGGATTATTATTTGGTTCACCTAGGAACTACAGAAGGAGTATGGGGTCCAGCCACTTGTTATTACCATATAGACATACCTCCAGACACTTTGGTCTAGTCATGTTTGTGCCCTGGGCACAATGCAGAGAGCTACAGGCATTTTATGGATTTACAAGTGATTTTCTGAGGATAAAAAATAGAATAAAATGGTCACTGAGAAAATCGATTTGGGCAAATGAGGCAAGGAATTGGCATGAGGTTTGTTTAGAAGTCATTCATGATGCATCCCACACCTTCCGGCACAACTTCATCATTTAGTGGGGTCCACACACACTCCTGGGTTATATTTTGATGTATTATTCTGAGTCATATCTTATATCATTGTTCCATGGGGTGATGCTAGTGACGGACATTAATACTTCCTAGCCCTACCATGTGCTCCTTACACTTGTCCTAGTCATCTTTTATGTGGTGCGACCCTCCTATGGCCACTTTAGTGAGTGCGTACCCCGTCTTAGTGAGTTTATCCATGTGTTATCACTTCGGCTCATGATAGCCGTCGATTATATTGTATTTATCTTTTGATCTCCACCACTCATTCATAAAGTGGTTAGGGTTTTGGTCTCTCTCATTCCTAATTAAGGAAGAGACCCCCTCATTGTAAAGGCACCTTTGGGCACTTGAATTCTTGGAATAAAAATATTATTTTGCAAATCTACTTCTCATGCTTTGCTGAATGTTCTTGTACATGATTATACATCTTTCGTTTAGACATCTAAGTTGTTCACAGGTGATTTCAACATCTTCAGAGAGAGACCGAAATCATCTTTTGCAGGGGTGCAAATTGCTTGGAGGGACGATTGCAAGGGTGCAAATTGCTTGGAGGGATGATTGCAGGGGTTTACCACATCTTCTCTTGGGCATGACGTCTTCATCTTGAAGGGATTTTTTCAATTATGCTTTGTCCATTGATTTACTTCTTTTGATATGCCATGCATAGCTCATCTTTTATCTGTTGATCAAATCTAACTTAGGTAGTTTGAATTTGCAGGTAAAGGAAGACACTTTTCCTCCTTGATCTAGGACGTTTTTGCTTGGAATCACTTGGATCTAGCTTGGAATTGTAACTAGACGAAAAGATCATCAATGTACTTGGCGGCCGCAAGCATTTGAGGTAAGATCTACAAGGTACGTATTGGTTTTCATGCATTTTACCCATTGGTCACTTCAAACCCTCACTGTTAAAACCCTAGTTTTGAAGAGCTTATAGATCTGGCAATAATTTGGTCTTAATAACTAAAACCTGGCTCTTAATTAATTAAAGAACCTTAGAGACCAGCTTTGGAGGAAATCTGTCTCCATTTACCCCTCAATCCAAGGCACTGGCCATCTCCTAAGGGGGGCGCACTTGTGGGTTCTTAGTCATTTTCCAGATCTATCATCTGGGTGTTGCTTTTTTGTCTTTTAACCTTCATATCTATAACCTAGCCACCCTCCTAGTGCCTTTCACTGCTTAATTTCATCAAATGGGCCCCATTTCACTCATTTTCCTTAATTTAAGGGTGGGCCCCACTTGGTTCTTTTAGATTGGCATTAGATCTATCTAGATCTATTTATCTGAATTATTTATTAGCATAATCATTCCTTGGTTGAGTAATATTGTCATTGCATAAGCCTCCTCAACCAAGCCTGTTATCACCTAAACTGTAGTTACCCCTATGGATGTATCCACTCATGGATGGCAATAGGGAAGGGCAACTCAAAAGGTGCAACCACGATCACCTCGACCTCCAATAGATGGTTGTCACGCCAGTCGAGGCAACCTTCACTTTATGTTATCTAGCCCAGACAACAAAGGGGGAGACCCGATCTACTCCCGACAGGAGAAATCAAAACCAAGACACCAAATCAAGTTAATTCTAAGTGAAGTAAGGTGTATGGTTTATCCTAGACCTTAGGATGAAGTCACAAGACAAGTGAGGGGTTCAATGAATATAGCTTTGGTTCATTATTGATGTGAGAGTGACTTATAATTTGTGAAATAGAATCCAGGATTAAAGTACTAGTTCAATGTGAGAAAATCCACTGCCTTGGGAACCGTGTCCAATGCAGGGTAGTTTAAGGATTGAATTGGGGCCAACTAGTACAAGTGACAAGCTTGATCATGATACATGATGACATCAAAGGGTTTAGTTCACCGCACCAAGGTCAATCCACAAGTTAATCCAACAATCTAGGAAAGACGAATTGACTTGGAGAGAAACCAGTGCCTTGGAAATTGGGATAATGGGGTCAAATGAAGGTTAACTTGTGGTTAAGGACTCCTATTGCATGAGACAAGTGGGCAATTAAAGACTTGATGGATGAATAGGTCTAGATCTAGAGATTTAATGTTTTGACCTAAGTGGACCACAATCCCTTAAAACAAGGAATGCTATCCCCAAGGCAAGATTTGACAAGGTGACCAACTAGACCTAGGTTTTAAGGTGTGCCCGTTCCAAATCCAAAAAAATCTCATGCACCCACGTCCTAGAAGTGGACCAACTCACTTCTCCAAGGTGGTGCGACTTTACCCAAGGAGGCTAAAAAGTGGGATAAATGACTCAAGACAAGTCCAATGGCATCCAAACTTTAGATTCAAGTAGTTTAAGCAAGTGTGAGTATGGATCTACAATTTCAAGGCAATCCAATGGCTAGATCTTACTAGATCTGAGTTTAAAGATACCAAGTGGTCCAAAATGGGGATTAAATCCCTTAAAATGTGGAATAGGGCCCACAAGGTAGAAATCAGAAAAGTGACAATCTGGGGGTAGGTTATTTGATGTGTAGATCATGAATCAAGCGGGATCTCAACTACCCACGTACTAGATCTATGTCAACCCACCAAACTAGGAAGTGCGCCCTTGCTTGGAGAGGCTAAATGCCTTGGGAAGAGGTTCAAATGGAGGCCAATCCTCACCAAATTATAGATTCGGGATGCCGTGGATACTATAGAGGTGGGTTTTCAATATTATACCCAACAACCCACTAGATCTTAGTAGATCTGAAAAAATGTAAAAATGAGGGTTTGAAGAAATAAGAGTTTTATCAATTTATGAGTTATGTCAATGGATTGGATCAAGATAAGAGAAACAAACCTGTGGATCTTACCTAGGTAACCTTGTAGATGCCTTGATGATGATGATCTATGCAAACCCGATCAATTTGAGAAGCTTTGAGGTAATTTTCTATGCAATCGATTTAGTCCAAGAAGCCAATGCACCCTCCCTCCTACACAATAAACGTCAACAATATCAGATTTGATGTAATCAAGAGATAAGACTAATGCCATAAGAGAAGTAACAAAAAGATAGCATAGATCACAATGATACTAATGATAACCCCCTGATACAAGCAAATGCCAAGAAAGTCGATTTGAAGAAGCCTTGCAAAATCGCCCTTGTTGAAGTCGCCCTCTTGTAGACAAGACAATGATTTCCAAAATAGATAGACCTTACCACAAATTCCAAATGCTAGGTTGCAATAGACTTTCCAATCACCATCTAAGAACACCAGATGCAAAGGAGACCACAAGAATTTCCACAAGAAAGTTTTTCTATACCAATAATCCAAGAGCCAAAGACCCCTTACAATGAGAAGCTCTCTCCTTTAAATAGGAAGAAGAGGCATCAAAATCCTATCGACTTTTTGAATGAGTGGCTAAGATTAAAAGATACAAATGTCTAATCAATGGTTGAGATGAGCGAAACAATAAAATACTTGGATCACTAATAAAATATAATATAAGTGGACAAAATCGCCCTAGAAGAGGGGAATCCCACCAAATCATGATGACAAAATATAATAGGAAGCTTATGGTGGGTCCAAGGGGTAATTTTAGCCACCCTTGGTCAATCCCCATAGCACAATAATAATAAAATAGTCATCAATATACCAAATCATGCCTCTATGGTCAAATCGTAGGCCTCAAAAGACCTCAGAAATCATCAGAAAGTGCCATAAGTGATGGATGCGGGTCCCGATGAAGCTGAAACTGCTGGAGGAGGTGTGGAAGACATCAATCCATCATCACTGATCATCCCATGCCAAGACATTGCCTCAGTAGCCCAAATCGAATTCCTCAATAGCCATTTCTACCAATCCTGAAATACCTCGAGAAGCGTGAAACTGCCCCAAACTGCCTCCTTGAGTGCCTGCGCTATCAAGGTGAGGGCACCAGTGTGTCCAGGAGGGGGGTAATATGGTAAAAACAAGTGGTTGGACCACCCCCTCCAAGTACAGCGCCCTAGGTTAACTAGATAAAAATCACATCTGCTCTGACAAGGTCTCTGATAGACCAAAACTGCACTGGGATAGCCTATTGAGACTCAATCATCACTGTAAGTGCCCGAAACTGAAAACAAACTGTCTCATTGGACTCAGAAGGTCCAGATCCATTCAAGATGTGTACTCATACACCATATGAGTCTCTGCATGATCAAAATATATATCCAATATACCCGAACAAGTCAAATAATAATAATCTGTAAATGATCAAATACTGCTGTAAACCATGAATCATCATCATAACCCTATAGCTGCTACATAGAATCATCATATACATGTACATAGACCATATATCATCTATCCATATCATCACAAGGTCCAACCATCTCATGTCTTATGGTTGACCTTGGTCAAACTAGGATTGACCAAGTCAACATAACCAAATATAACTCAGACCACCATCGGAAGTTGCTGCAAAGTGTCAAAGGTTAATGTATGCTCTACAACTTACTCAAATAATAATTATAACACAAAGTAATCATTACTGGCGATCTAAATCCAAATATATAATGTCATTAATTATTATTATTACTCAGACTAGACTTTCAAGATCATACTCACTTCATAGCTGTGATCAATTTGCTAGTGGAAGGTGAAGGCTAAAATAACTGGCTAGGCTAAGGGATGACTTGACCGACTCAACTTTGTGACACTTTGGAAATGGGAAAGGGAATACACACCATAATATATATTGAATGAGCAACAACACAGGGAATGGCAGTGTCTCACAAATGGATAAGTTGTTCAAAGAGGGTTTATTCACCTTTAACAGATGCGCACAATCCATAATACAAATGAGGCTAGCAATAATTTAGATATAGCATTTAAGTTCCTGTTATCACACCATAGTAGCAGGGCTACTATTCTTGTACAGCAAATATCTGCACATTCCAGAGCTTACATTATTCCAGAGCATGGCTATATATTATGGATCACTCATGATCAGAGCAGTATATTATTCAGATTTGTATATGACCTTGTGTCAAGGCTGAGCCTTGAGAGTTCAGATTGGATGACTGATGTGACCACTTATCTCATTACAGTTTCAGTTCAGTGCCTAGAGATGTACTTCAGCAGTATTTCAGATGATGCATGATGATTGCTATTATGATGATGTTGTATGATCTAGGGATATGTTCTCACTGACAGTGGATTATTAGCTTGTTGATTTAGTCATGATTATAGCATGTGCTTGGTATATTATTCCTGATGTGGCAAACTATTTAAAATGAACTGTAAACCTTAAAATGGACAATTGCTTGCGCTTTTAGGTCATCTAACAAAACTTACTGGTATTTCACCTTACATAGACATGGTCTTTCCCGACACCTGTTGTCTGCTAGTGTAGGCTCCATATCCACTTGTCTCCATCCATACATGACCTTCCTGTTTGACTTTAAACCCTGACTTGTCTCATTTGACTTCCTGGTACTGAGGACTTCCCTATTTTTCTACCTCTGTGTTTGGACCGCATCCCTGTTTATTCAGTGTCTCGGCTCTGAGTTGGTGACAGAACTTGCCTTTGGTAAGTTGGATTGTAGGCCTAAATCATTCTGGTCGGTTGTCCCGATGTTTGGCATTGGCTCGAACTCCCCCTAGTCACTTGAGATGTTGTTGGCTAAAACTGAAAGCTCATGTTCTACCTGTGGAAACTAAATGAATTCGCCCATGGAAACAAAAAAAGGGGCAAGAGCAATGAAAAGCTAAAAATACTCCTCGAAGAGTATAAGAAAGGTCCAAAAAGCAATAGTTCTTAAAAGCTATATCTAAACAATTGCTGACCTTGTGAAAATATGAAAAACATGCCCTGGATGCAAGCTGCAACTAGTTGTGCTTCTCAGCACATCTGAAATCCGAAGGGTTATGTAGGCCAAAAAAAGGCCATGGAAATAAATTGAATGATCCTAATGAACTTGGATCAACTTGATGTAGACATGATGCCTAAGTTGAATAAGCACTCTCTAAACAACTTATCCATCTGTGAGGCACAGCCATCCCCCGTGTTCTTTTGTCCAACACAGAGTTTGTAGCTTCCCCCTCTCCCAGTCCAAAGTATTTTTGAGTTGAGTTAGACAAGTCACACCCTTGGCCCAACCTTGCTACTAGCCTTCATCCTTCACTAGCAGTTTGACCATGTCCAATGGGTGAGTTTGTCATTTGAACTATGGTGCAAGTAATTTTATATAACAACGGAATATGTTAAAATAATTAATGCCACTGAATGGAATTTGTACTTTGAGCTTAGCTATGGAATGATTAAAGAAGCATTGTCTTAGTCTACTGATGTGATTTATCCTTGATTATATATATTCTTGGGATCCGTGATGATGTGGACCATGTATGGATGATTATTGATGATGAGTTATGGTCCCACATGTTTGATGATGATATCATATGATGGACATATGATACAGATGATGTTTGATCCAGTTCAGCAGGTTATTATCATTACAGATCAGCAGATTATACATTGTCCATATATGGTGGACCCTACAGCTGGCCCATTAGGGCAACCCAGGGTGTATGAGTACTCATTCCTAGTGGATTTGGGTCTTCTGGATCCATTGAGACACCTATCTTTCAGTTCCGGGCACTTCTGACAGTGATTGATGCAGTTTTACACTTGTTGACCAGATTTGGGGCTGATTTCCCAGCCTGAGCAGCAGGGGCCCCGAGAGGCCGGTTCACCTAGGGCGCTGATGATGGAGGGGGTGGTCCAGCCACTTGTTATTACCATTTATCCCCCCTCCCGGAGAGCCTGGTGGGCTCAGATTGACAGCGCTAGCACCCTAGGAGGCAGTTTTGGCACTTTCACAGTTCCCGAGGCAGTTAAAAAATGGGATAAAGTGGTCACTGAGGAAATCGATTTGGGCAATTGAGGCAAATTTTTGGCATTTGGTTTTCACAGAGGTCTTCCAGGGTGATCTCACTATCTTCCAGTCAGTTTTCACCATGTGGGTATCTCCAGATTGATCACAGGAGGACATTTACTGCTCGATTGTCATGGATTCTGAGGACAGTTTTGGTCATTATCATTATATTGGACATATTTTATTATTTTATTGTGCCTTGGGGTGAGCTAGCAAGGATTTATACCTCCTAGCCCCACCATGTGCTTATTTTATCTTGTCCTAGTCATCATGAGGTGGATTATTGTACTTTATACCCCTCTTGTGGGATGACGTCACCCTCATTGTACCATTTAGTGAGGGCGCTATTGTTATGTTGAGTGATCCATGTGATATTATGTTATGGATTCATCCTAGCCATTGATTGTATGATGAGATCTTATAATCTCAACCACTCATTTGATGTAGTATTGTAGAGTGGTATAGGGTTTTGGTCTTTATTATCCTATATAAGGAGGAGACCCCCCATTGTAAAGCTCACCTTTGGAGCTCTGGAATATTGGAATAGAAGATTTTTTGTGGAGCACATCTCTCTTGGCTTGTGGATTCTCTTGCATATTGAATATAAAGTATCTCTTCTATGTATCATTGTGGATCTATGTGTTTTTGCTAACCTTTTGACAGGAAAGTCGAATTGGAGAGAGGAGGGCAACTTTTGGAGGGTTATTGTTGGAGGGATCCACATATTCTCTCTTGGGTTGATCTTGTGACAGGGAGTATCATTATTGTATCTTCGTGACATAGTTGATGCTTTCTATTACATCTTTCTACCATTTTCATAATCATCTTGCTTGACTTGTTTCTTTGATCTTGTCTTGTAGGAGGAGGACGATTTGGCTATCTTGGAGAAGGGAGATTTGGTTGGAGCACTTGGATCTCACTCTTGAATATAAACATAGGAGAATGCTATCAACTTGCAAGGTGGCCATAAGCAAATTGAGGTAAGATCTACAAGGTATGTGCCTCTTTCATCCATTCTATCTCCATTGGTCATAAAACCCTAATTAAATCAAAACCCCAATTTTTGGTATTTCTTAGATCTACTTAGATCTAGCCCTCATTTTGAAAGGATATTGAAAACCCACCTTTATAGCATCCACCCCTAGTTGGATCTATAGTTTGGTGGTGATTGGCTAAGAATTGATCCATTTTCTAAGATAAAAAGCTCTCCTTGACCTAAAGCGCACTTCCTTGAGAGAGGCTTGTTGGGCTAGATCTAGCACATGGGTAGGTGAGATCTCACATGATTTGGCATCTAGACACTTGATAACCTAAACCCATGTCCTTACTTTGGTGAAAACTACCTTGTGGACATCTCTCCATGTTTTGAGGGGTTGAAACCCCCTTTTGATTTCATTGGTAACTAAAAACTTAGATCTACTAAGATCTACCCATTGGATTCACTTGAAACTTTGAACATGCATAGATCGGGGTACTAGCATCCCGGATCTACATTTTGGTGGCCATTGGACTTGGTTTGGTCCACCAAAACCACTTTTTGCCTCTCCTTGAGAAAGTCGCACCCCTTGGGAATTTTGAGTTGGACCACTTCTAGGAAGTGGGTGTTGGAGATTTTTGTGGATTTGGATCGCCCATGCCTTGAAACCTAGGTCTAGACTGTCCTTTTTGTCCCGATCTACCTTGGGGATTGCATTCCTTGTTTTGAGGAATTGTGGTCCACTTTTGGTCATCACCTAAAAACCTAGATCTAGCAAGATCCAACCATTGGATCTCATCCAAACCATTTGAATTGGCTTCTAGGTGTCCCGATCTACACTTTGACATTCTTCTTGACCCCATTAGCCCATCCAACAAGGCACTAGTCCTTCTCCAAGCAAGGCGCACTTCTTGGGATTAGTGTCAAACCCTAGATCTAGCACATGGGTAATCCTAGAACCAACTCTAACTTGTAGATCTAACCTAGATCTAGCCTATAGTACCATCTTCACACTTAACTTCACCTTGTGGGCCTTTCTAGAACCATTTCACACTTCCCAAGGCAACAAGACCCACTTGTGTAAACACATGGTACTATACTTAATAATCATACCCCATCAAATGGCCTAAACCATACATAGATTGAAACATTAACTATCCATGATACCACCTTCAACCATACCTCAAACATTAGGTCCACTTAGCCTTGCATTGGTTTCCGTAACTTATCATTTATTCACCCTTTGAAACCTTTGCTTGGGTCCAATCAACTGTGATTGGGGTATTAGGGTCTCCCCCTTGGTCTGGTCATACCCTGACCTAAAGCGAAGAGTGCCTCGATTGACGTGACTCCCACCTGCATTGGGAACCGTGGCATCTCTTGGGTCACCTCTTTAGTTGCCTAGCTCCTCTACCGTCCCGGATGGGATACCTCTAGGGGCAACTACAAGTTGTGTGATAACATTTTTGGCGCCGTTGCCGGGGAGGTAGGGGCCTACCTTGGTTCAACACATCTTTGTGTCTCGCTACCTTTCTGCACTTTAAACGACATACCTCTTGGTAGTAGAGCTTAAAAATCTACCTGGCGACTCCTAATCGTGACTCCGCTGAGAAAAGAACCCATAAAGAGATGTCTACTCAAAATAACATCTCTCCCGAAATGACCATGGAATTTATGACAAACATGTGTGAAATGGTCACCAACATTGCTACATATCTTAAGAATCAAGATGAGGATTTCAAAAGACGTGATCAACAAACCAAAGAGATGTTAAAATCCATCTGTAGCAATTCAATCCCTCCAAAGGCTAGTCCTCCCAAGACTCAGCAACCTAAAACGACTGACCCACAGCCTAGCAAGACAGTGCATCAACCTGTCCGAAGAATCTTGCCAAAAGCTCCAAAGCTTTCTCCTGAGGTCATCTCGAAGGGTAAAACTGTAACCACCACTAGCCAATCTCCTCATGCAAACAAAAAGACAGATCAAGCAATTAAAATTGATCCTCCCCCTAAAACTAACGTTCCCAAAGCAACCCTTTGGAGAAAGCAACCAAAACCTCCCACGATTCTAAAACCTAACAAGGAACTCCCTAGAACAAACATTCCAAGTAAGCTAGCCAATTCATCTGCTTCGGTTTCCCTAAAAGACCTAATCAAGATCCCGGCTGTTAAACATGACATTATGAAATTCCTAGGTTTAGGTACAATTGAAAAGGATAAGGAAAACCCTCACAACCTAAACATAGACATTACAAGCTTCCTAGAAAAGATAAACATGCCTATTCCATTTTGTGAAATTTTTAAGATCCCTTCATTCCACAAAAGAGCTACTACTCATCTTGGGATTCAAACAAGGAAGCAAGCTCCTAAGAAAGCTGCTGCAGAGATTAGGGATTCCCCTGTCATGATCCAAAGTGTCTCTGGTGACAACTCTGGAAACTTCCCACCCTTTTATGTTGCATTGGAAGTGAATGGTTTAATATTACATAATTGCATGTTGGACTCAGGAGCTGAAGTAAGTGTCATGCCTTTAAGAGTCATGGAACAACTTGAGTTAGTACCCACAAGACCCTACAGAAATGTTTGTGGCATGGATTCCAAACCTGTGAAATCTATTGGGATAATTGAAAACCTGCCCGTTAGGTTAGCTGCCTGCTCTGACATTGAGCTCTCAATGAATGTCTTAGTCCTAGATATCCCTGATGCGTGGGGAATGTTGCTATCCAGGGAATGGTCTGCAAGATTGGGAGGAAGTGTCCAAATGGATTTGACATATGCCACAATCCCAACCAAAGAAGGTTCGTTCATAACTCTGTTCAATGAACCACCCATGAAAGAACATGTTGAAACACCTGAACATTTATTTACTGAGGCAATGTATTCAAGTGATGAAATTGGGAACTTCATGATTCTAGCAAATTACTGGGAGGAGGTTAAAAGGCAGCCTTTTTCACATGAACAAGTCTGGAAGATGCATTTTGATGGGGCCCGTTCCCGACATGGTGCAGGAGCCGGTATAGTCTTAACTTCACCATCGGGAGAAAAGAGTTTGTTTTCTTTCCGTTTAGAGTTTGAGTGCACCAACAATGTGGCAGAGTATGAAGCATTGCTTCTGGGCTTGGAAATTGCCAGAGAAAGAAAAATCAAATCAATATCTGTCACGGGAGATTCCGACCTCATTGTGTCCCAGATAAAAAACAAATTCGCCGCTAAGAATAATAGACTTAGAGACTATAGAAATGCAGTTTGGGACACCATTGAATGCTTTGATGCCTTCGGGATTAAGGCTGTTCCCCGTGAACAAAATACTTTGGCTGATGAGCTATCCGTAATGGCCAGTACTCTTCAAACATCTGAGTCTCTAAAACAAGAAAACTGCAAACTTGAAGTTTTATTCAGACCCTCTGTTCCCGATAATGAAGACCATTGGCAAGTCTTTGACAGTGATGCCCAAATCATACGATTTTTAAATGCTTCTAAAACCCCAATGGTGAATTTCGAGGATGAGATAAAAGGTGATTCAATTGAAGGCATGGATGTCACAGAAATAGCTTTCCCCCTGGAGAGAAATTTTAACAGGCATGATGAATACAAGGGTAAGAGATCTGAACCTGTAGATGGGGTCATCGAAATAAATGTAGGGTCTGCTTGTTCTCCAAAAATGATCAGAATTGGGATAAATGCCTCAGGAGAGGAAAGAAGAAGAATTATTGAGTTAATCCGAGAGTATAAAGATATCTTTGCATGGGTCTATGATGATTTAAAAACTTACGATCAGTCCATCATAGAACACACCATTCCTCTTAAAGAGGGAGCCAAGCCATATCGACAAAAGTTGCGAAACATGAACCCTAAGTTAGCTCCCTTAGTTAAAAAGGAATTGGAAAAGATGCTGGCAGCAGGTATCATAAGACCAGTTAGGCATACAACCTGGGTATCCAATCCTGTAATAGTAAGGAAGAAAAACGGGGAGATTAGAATTTGCATTGACTTTAGGAACCTAAATCAAGCATCTCTAAAAGACAACTATCCTTTGCCCAACATGGAAAATCTGTTGCAAAGTGTAACAGGGGCTGGCATGTTATCCTTACTTGACGGATTTTCTGGGTACAACCAGGTCCAAATCAAGAAGGAAGATCGTGGGAAGACAACCTTCACCACCCCGTGGGGAACCTTCGAGTATATAAGAATGCCATTTGGGCTTTTGAATGCAGGATCAACCTTTCAAAGGGCAATGGATCATGCATTTGAGGGCCTCATTGGCAAAATCATTGCAATCTATCAAGATGATCTAACTGTCTTCTCGAAAGATAGGGGAGACCACGTAAAACATCTAAGGAGAATCTTTGAAAGATGTCGAAAATTTGGAATATCCTTGAATCCTAAAAAGTCAACCTTCGGGGTGGATGAAGGGAAGTTGTTAGGTCACATTGTGTCCAAAGAAGGCATTAGAATTGATCCAGAGAGAGTGCAAGGAATCCAAGCCATAACTCCCCCAAAGGATGTCAGCTCATTACGATCATTTTTCGGAAAAATAAACTTCGTAAGAAGATTCATCCCTAATTTAGCTGAATTGGCCAAGCCTTTAAATAACTTGTTGAAGAAGGATGTGAAATTTGTTTGGGATAAGAAATGTGATATTTCATTCGAATCCCTAAAGAAAGCCATTGCTTCTGCACCTGTCCTAGTAAGCCCGAACTACAATAAGGAATTTTTGATTTATTCTTATGCTTCCGAGGACACCATAGCGGGTGTGTTGTTGCAAAAGAATGAAGAAAACCATGAACAACCGGTTGCCTTTATGAGTAAAAACCTTAGAGATGCGGAACTAAACTACACAACCACTGAAAAGCAAGCCTATGCCTTGGTCAAATCGTTAAAACATTTTAGGACATATATCGGATACTCCAAAATTATGGCTTACGTCCCTTATCAAGCGGTAAAAGATGTCTTATCTCAACCTGATGGCATAGGTGTTAGGGGAAACTGGATTTCTAGGATTCAAGAGTATGACATTGAAATCAAACCAATCAAGATAGTGAAAGGCCAAGGGTTGGCACAGCTACTAACGGATTCCAAACTGCAGCAAAATAACATGATCCTTTATATTAATGAAGATCACGAGTGGTACAAAGACATCATTTTCTACCTTAAACATATGACCTGTCCAGACCACCTTGTAGACCACCAAAGGAGAGCTTTGAGGCTAAAAGCATCTAAGTATGTTTTAACTGAAGATGGTTTGGGTTGGAAGAATCCCGATGGAATCATACTCAAATGTGTAAATCATGATGACTCCCAAAGAATCATCAAGGAAATGCATTCTGGATTATGCGGAGGACATTATGCACCTAGAACCACAGCTGCTAAGATCATGAGAGCTGGGTATTATTGGCCATCCTTGTTCAAAGATGTGCACACATTTGTTAGAACATGTCAAGAGTGTCAATTTTATTCAGGAAAACCTAGACTACCTTCCTTGCCTTTGACCCCAGTCATTATAGAAGCTCCCTTCCAACAATGGGGAATGGATTTTGTGGGACCAATAAACCCAAGCTCTTCAGGAGGATATAAATACATCTTGACCTGCACAGATTATTTTACTCGCTGGGTTGAAGCTGTCCCTACCAAGAAATGCACCGCAGAAGTAGTGGTCAAATTTTTGGAAGAAAACATCGTTTCCAGATATGGTTGCCCCTGTAAAATCACAACCGATAATGCCCCAGCTTTTAGCAAGACGGAGATGACAACCTTTTGTTCAGACCATGGCATCACTCTATCCCACTCCTCCAATTATTACCCCCAGGGAAATGGATTGGCTGAGTCAAGCAACAAGAACCTAATCAGACTTCTGAAAAGAATGGTCGGCGAAAACAAAAGGACTTGGGATGTCAAGCTTAAGTATGCCCTATGGGCAGATCGAACAACAGTTAAAAGAATAACAGGAAAAGCTCCTTTTGAAATAGTATATGGACAAAACTGTAGGCTTCCGATCAATCTTAAAATCCCTGTGTATGAACTACTGCGACAATGTTCCACTGAGCAAGAAGCCATGCAAGCAAGAATTGACAAGTTAGTAGAACTAGATGAAAACAGAAGGGAAGCATGGGATAAAATGGTGTTGGAACAAGAAAGAATAAAAGGAACTTTTGATCAACGGAGCAGGGACATAAATTTTGGAGTTGGTGATATAGTTTTACTGTGGGATAAGAACAAAGAGAAACCTGGAAACCATGGCAAGTTTGAAAAGATATGGATGGGTCCCTATCAAATAAGTAGAGTTGCGGGTAAAAATTCCTTTTGGTTGGAAACATTGGACGGGTGTGAATTGGAGCTGCCAGTAAATGGGGTACTGTTGAAACACTACTACCCCCTTATCCCTTTCGAATGACTTACTGTGCCTTACCTGTTTAGATTAGGTAGGTTCTGAATAAGCTCACTTGAGCAGTAGGATTTGTGTGATTTTTCTTTTTCTGTGTGCCGAGTATTGTCCCGTTTTTCTTTTTCTGCTTGAGTTGAGTCTTGCTCCTTCCTAAGCTTGTTGCTCCTCCTGCATGCATTTAAGAAATTTTAGTTGTCATTTTTTTTATTGTTGGCTGCCTGTGCAAGTTTGCCTGCTTGAAGAATTTCTCTCTTCCTCCTGCACAGTAAATAAAAATGATAAATGAATAATATATGCCATGATTAGTTATATTTATATGCATTTCAGTTTATGTTCTAGATCAGATTTCAGTTCAGTTTTATTTTATTTTTATCCCATACATGCTCCATGATGGTATTCTAGTGTTTGTGAGAGCAGGAACAGGTGCAAGATAAAAGCTGAAAGCAAGGATGGTGCAGTGCTGGATTGAAGATTGATGCAGAGCAGTTCGAGACCAGAGATTCTGAGGTTCTCAAGCGCTCTCTCCCTTAGAGCACTTGTCCCAGCTGGACCCAGATGTTATCACACCATAGTAGCAGGGCTACTATTCTTGTACAGCAAATATCTGCACATTCCAGAGCTTACATTATTCCAGAGCATGGCTATATATTATGGATCACTCATGATCAGAGCAGTATATTATTCAGATTTGTATATGACCTTGTGTCAAGGCTGAGCCTTGAGAGTTCAGATTGGATGACTGATGTGACCACTTATCTCATTACAGTTTCAGTTCAGTGCCTAGAGATGTACTTCAGCAGTATTTCAGATGATGCATGATGATTGCTATTATGATGATGTTGTATGATCTAGGGATATGTTCTCACTGACAGTGGATTATTAGCTTGTTGATTTAGTCATGATTATAGCATGTGCTTGGTATATTATTCCTGATGTGGCAAACTATTTAAAATGAACTGTAAACCTTAAAATGGACAATTGCTTGCGCTTTTAGGTCATCTAACAAAACTTACTGGTATTTCACCTTACATAGACATGGTCTTTCCCGACACCTGTTGTCTGCTAGTGTAGGCTCCATATCCACTTGTCTCCATCCATACATGACCTTCCTGTTTGACTTTAAACCCTGACTTGTCTCATTTGACTTCCTGGTACTGAGGACTTCCCTATTTTTCTACCTCTGTGTTTGGACCGCATCCCTGTTTATTCAGTGTCTCGGCTCTGAGTTGGTGACAGAACTTGCCTTTGGTAAGTTGGATTGTAGGCCTAAATCATTCTGGTCGGTTGTCCCGATGTTTGGCATTGGCTCGAACTCCCCCTAGTCACTTGAGATGTTGTTGGCTAAAACTGAAAGCTCATGTTCTACCTGTGGAAACTAAATGAATTCGCCCATGGAAACAAAAAAAGGGGCAAGAGCAATGAAAAGCTAAAAATACTCCTCGAAGAGTATAAGAAAGGTCCAAAAAGCAATAGTTCTTAAAAGCTATATCTAAACAATTGCTGACCTTGTGAAAATATGAAAAACATGCCCTGGATGCAAGCTGCAACTAGTTGTGCTTCTCAGCACATCTGAAATCCGAAGGGTTATGTAGGCCAAAAAAAGGCCATGGAAATAAATTGAATGATCCTAATGAACTTGGATCAACTTGATGTAGACATGATGCCTAAGTTGAATAAGCACTCTCTAAACAACTTATCCATCTGTGAGGCACAGCCATCCCCCGTGTTCTTTTGTCCAACACAGAGTTTGTAGCTTCCCCCTCTCCCAGTCCAAAGTATTTTTGAGTTGAGTTAGACAAGTCACACCCTTGGCCCAACCTTGCTACTAGCCTTCATCCTTCACTAGCAGTTTGACCATGTCCAATGGGTGAGTTTGTCATTTGAACTATGGTGCAAGTAATTTTATATAACAACGGAATATGTTAAAATAATTAATGCCACTGAATGGAATTTGTACTTTGAGCTTAGCTATGGAATGATTAAAGAAGCATTGTCTTAGTCTACTGATGTGATTTATCCTTGATTATATATATTCTTGGGATCCGTGATGATGTGGACCATGTATGGATGATTATTGATGATGAGTTATGGTCCCACATGTTTGATGATGATATCATATGATGGACATATGATACAGATGATGTTTGATCCAGTTCAGCAGGTTATTATCATTACAGATCAGCAGATTATACATTGTCCATATATGGTGGACCCTACAGCTGGCCCATTAGGGCAACCCAGGGTGTATGAGTACTCATTCCTAGTGGATTTGGGTCTTCTGGATCCATTGAGACACCTATCTTTCAGTTCCGGGCACTTCTGACAGTGATTGATGCAGTTTTACACTTGTTGACCAGATTTGGGGCTGATTTCCCAGCCTGAGCAGCAGGGGCCCCGAGAGGCCGGTTCACCTAGGGCGCTGATGATGGAGGGGGTGGTCCAGCCACTTGTTATTACCATTTATCCCCCCTCCCGGAGAGCCTGGTGGGCTCAGATTGACAGCGCTAGCACCCTAGGAGGCAGTTTTGGCACTTTCACAGTTCCCGAGGCAGTTAAAAAATGGGATAAAGTGGTCACTGAGGAAATCGATTTGGGCAATTGAGGCAAATTTTTGGCATTTGGTTTTCACAGAGGTCTTCCAGGGTGATCTCACTATCTTCCAGTCAGTTTTCACCATGTGGGTATCTCCAGATTGATCACAGGAGGACATTTACTGCTCGATTGTCATGGATTCTGAGGACAGTTTTGGTCATTATCATTATATTGGACATATTTTATTATTTTATTGTGCCTTGGGGTGAGCTAGCAAGGATTTATACCTCCTAGCCCCACCATGTGCTTATTTTATCTTGTCCTAGTCATCATGAGGTGGATTATTGTACTTTATACCCCTCTTGTGGGATGACGTCACCCTCATTGTACCATTTAGTGAGGGCGCTATTGTTATGTTGAGTGATCCATGTGATATTATGTTATGGATTCATCCTAGCCATTGATTGTATGATGAGATCTTATAATCTCAACCACTCATTTGATGTAGTATTGTAGAGTGGTATAGGGTTTTGGTCTTTATTATCCTATATAAGGAGGATACCCCCCATTGTAAAGCTCACCTTTGGAGCTCTGGAATATTGGAATAGAAGATTTTTTGTGGAGCACATCTCTCTTGGCTTGTGGATTCTCTTGCATATTGAATATAAAGTATCTCTTCTATGTATCATTGTGGATCTATGTGTTTTTGCTAACCTTTTGACAGGAAAGTCGAATTGGAGAGAGGAGGGCGACTTTTGGAGGGTTATTGTTGGAGGGATCCACATATTCTCTCTTGGGTTGATCTTGTGACAGGGAGTATCATTATTGTATCTTCGTGACATAGTTGATGCTTTCTATTACATCTTTCTACCATTTTCATAATCATCTTGCTTGACTTGTTTCTTTGATCTTGTCTTGTAGGAGGAGGACGATTTGGCTATCTTGGAGAAGGGAGATTTGGTTGGAGCACTTGGATCTCACTCTTGAATATAAACATAGGAGAATGCTATCAACTTGCAAGGTGGCCATAAGCAAATTGAGGTAAGATCTACAAGGTATGTGCCTCTTTCATCCATTCTATCTCCATTGGTCATAAAACCCTAATTAAATCAAAACCCCAATTTTTGGTATTTCTTAGATCTACTTAGATCTAGCCCTCATTTTGAAAGGATATTGAAAACCCACCTTTATAGCATCCACCCCTAGTTGGATCTATAGTTTGGTGGTGATTGGCTAAGAATTGATCCATTTTCTAAGATAAAAAGCTCTCCTTGACCTAAAGCGCACTTCCTTGAGAGAGGCTTGTTGGGCTAGATCTAGCACATGGGTAGGTGAGATCTCACATGATTTGGCATCTAGACACTTGATAACCTAAACCCATGTCCTTACTTTGGTGAAAACTACCTTGTGGACATCTCTCCATGTTTTGAGGGGTTGAAACCCCCTTTTGATTTCATTGGTAACTAAAAACTTAGATCTACTAAGATCTACCCATTGGATTCACTTGAAACTTTGAACATGCATAGATCGGGGTACTAGCATCCCGGATCTACATTTTGGTGGCCATTGGACTTGGTTTGGTCCACCAAAACCACTTTTTGCCTCTCCTTGAGAAAGTCGCACCCCTTGGGAATTTTGAGTTGGACCACTTCTAGGAAGTGGGTGTTGGAGATTTTTGTGGATTTGGATCGCCCATGCCTTGAAACCTAGGTCTAGACTGTCCTTTTTGTCCCGATCTACCTTGGGGATTGCATTCCTTGTTTTGAGGAATTGTGGTCCACTTTTGGTCATCACCTAAAAACCTAGATCTAGCAAGATCCAACCATTGGATCTCATCCAAACCATTTGAATTGGCTTCTAGGTGTCCCGATCTACACTTTGACATTCTTCTTGACCCCATTAGCCCATCCAACAAGGCACTAGTCCTTCTCCAAGCAAGGCGCACTTCTTGGGATTAGTGTCAAACCCTAGATCTAGCACATGGGTAATCCTAGAACCAACTCTAACTTGTAGATCTAACCTAGATCTAGCCTATAGTACCATCTTCACACTTAACTTCACCTTGTGGGCCTTTCTAGAACCATTTCACACTTCCCAAGGCAACAAGACCCACTTGTGTAAACACATGGTACTATACTTAATAATCATACCCCATCAAATGGCCTAAACCATACATAGATTGAAACATTAACTATCCATGATACCACCTTCAACCATACCTCAAACATTAGGTCCACTTAGCCTTGCATTGGTTTCCGTAACTTATCATTTATTCACCCTTTGAAACCTTTGCTTGGGTCCAATCAACTGTGATTGGGGTATTAGGGTCTCCCCCTTGGTCTGGTCATACCCTGACCTAAAGCGAAGAGTGCCTCGGTTGACGTGACTCCCACCTGCATTGGGAACCGTGGCATCTCTTGGGTCACCTCTTTAGTTGCCTAGCTCCTCTACCGTCCCGGATGGGATACCTCTAGGGGCAACTACAAGTTGTGTGATAACATTTTTGGCGCCGTTGCCGGGGAGGTAGGGGCCTACCTTGGTTCAACACATCTTTGTGTCTCGCTACCTTTCTGCACTTTAAACGACATACCTCTTGGTAGTAGAGCTTAAAAATCTACCTGGCGACTCCTAATCGTGACTCCGCTGAGAAAAGAACCCATAAAGAGATGTCTACTCAAAATAACATCTCTCCCGAAATGACCATGGAATTTATGACAAACATGTGTGAAATGGTCACCAACATTGCTACATATCTTAAGAATCAAGATGAGGATTTCAAAAGACGTGATCAACAAACCAAAGAGATGTTAAAATCCATCTGTAGCAATTCAATCCCTCCAAAGGCTAGTCCTCCCAAGACTCAGCAACCTAAAACGACTGACCCACAGCCTAGCAAGACAGTGCATCAACCTGTCCGAAGAATCTTGCCAAAAGCTCCAAAGCTTTCTCCTGAGGTCATCTCGAAGGGTAAAACTGTAACCACCACTAGCCAATCTCCTCATGCAAACAAAAAGACAGATCAAGCAATTAAAATTGATCCTCCCCCTAAAACTAACGTTCCCAAAGCAACCCTTTGGAGAAAGCAACCAAAACCTCCCACGATTCTAAAACCTAACAAGGAACTCCCTAGAACAAACATTCCAAGTAAGCTAGCCAATTCATCTGCTTCGGTTTCCCTAAAAGACCTAATCAAGATCCCGGCTGTTAAACATGACATTATGAAATTCCTAGGTTTAGGTACAATTGAAAAGGATAAGGAAAACCCTCACAACCTAAACATAGACATTACAAGCTTCCTAGAAAAGATAAACATGCCTATTCCATTTTGTGAAATTTTTAAGATCCCTTCATTCCACAAAAGAGCTACTACTCATCTTGGGATTCAAACAAGGAAGCAAGCTCCTAAGAAAGCTGCTGCAGAGATTAGGGATTCCCCTGTCATGATCCAAAGTGTCTCTGGTGACAACTCTGGAAACTTCCCACCCTTTTATGTTGCATTGGAAGTGAATGGTTTAATATTACATAATTGCATGTTGGACTCAGGAGCTGAAGTAAGTGTCATGCCTTTAAGAGTCATGGAACAACTTGAGTTAGTACCCACAAGACCCTACAGAAATGTTTGTGGCATGGATTCCAAACCTGTGAAATCTATTGGGATAATTGAAAACCTGCCCGTTAGGTTAGCTGCCTGCTCTGACATTGAGCTCTCAATGAATGTCTTAGTCCTAGATATCCCTGATGCGTGGGGAATGTTGCTATCCAGGGAATGGTCTGCAAGATTGGGAGGAAGTGTCCAAATGGATTTGACATATGCCACAATCCCAACCAAAGAAGGTTCGTTCATAACTCTGTTCAATGAACCACCCATGAAAGAACATGTTGAAACACCTGAACATTTATTTACTGAGGCAATGTATTCAAGTGATGAAATTGGGAACTTCATGATTCTAGCAAATTACTGGGAGGAGGTTAAAAGGCAGCCTTTTTCACATGAACAAGTCTGGAAGATGCATTTTGATGGGGCCCGTTCCCGACATGGTGCAGGAGCCGGTATAGTCTTAACTTCACCATCGGGAGAAAAGAGTTTGTTTTCTTTCCGTTTAGAGTTTGAGTGCACCAACAATGTGGCAGAGTATGAAGCATTGCTTCTGGGCTTGGAAATTGCCAGAGAAAGAAAAATCAAATCAATATCTGTCACGGGAGATTCCGACCTCATTGTGTCCCAGATAAAAAACAAATTCGCCGCTAAGAATAATAGACTTAGAGACTATAGAAATGCAGTTTGGGACACCATTGAATGCTTTGATGCCTTCGGGATTAAGGCTGTTCCCCGTGAACAAAATACTTTGGCTGATGAGCTATCCGTAATGGCCAGTACTCTTCAAACATCTGAGTCTCTAAAACAAGAAAACTGCAAACTTGAAGTTTTATTCAGACCCTCTGTTCCCGATAATGAAGACCATTGGCAAGTCTTTGACAGTGATGCCCAAATCATACGATTTTTAAATGCTTCTAAAACCCCAATGGTGAATTTCGAGGATGAGATAAAAGGTGATTCAATTGAAGGCATGGATGTCACAGAAATAGCTTTCCCCCTGGAGAGAAATTTTAACAGGCATGATGAATACAAGGGTAAGAGATCTGAACCTGTAGATGGGGTCATCGAAATAAATGTAGGGTCTGCTTGTTCTCCAAAAATGATCAGAATTGGGATAAATGCCTCAGGAGAGGAAAGAAGAAGAATTATTGAGTTAATCCGAGAGTATAAAGATATCTTTGCATGGGTCTATGATGATTTAAAAACTTACGATCAGTCCATCATAGAACACACCATTCCTCTTAAAGAGGGAGCCAAGCCATATCGACAAAAGTTGCGAAACATGAACCCTAAGTTAGCTCCCTTAGTTAAAAAGGAATTGGAAAAGATGCTGGCAGCAGGTATCATAAGACCAGTTAGGCATACAACCTGGGTATCCAATCCTGTAATAGTAAGGAAGAAAAACGGGGAGATTAGAATTTGCATTGACTTTAGGAACCTAAATCAAGCATCTCTAAAAGACAACTATCCTTTGCCCAACATGGAAAATCTGTTGCAAAGTGTAACAGGGGCTGGCATGTTATCCTTACTTGACGGATTTTCTGGGTACAACCAGGTCCAAATCAAGAAGGAAGATCGTGGGAAGACAACCTTCACCACCCCGTGGGGAACCTTCGAGTATATAAGAATGCCATTTGGGCTTTTGAATGCAGGATCAACCTTTCAAAGGGCAATGGATCATGCATTTGAGGGCCTCATTGGCAAAATCATTGCAATCTATCAAGATGATCTAACTGTCTTCTCGAAAGATAGGGGAGACCACGTAAAACATCTAAGGAGAATCTTTGAAAGATGTCGAAAATTTGGAATATCCTTGAATCCTAAAAAGTCAACCTTCGGGGTGGATGAAGGGAAGTTGTTAGGTCACATTGTGTCCAAAGAAGGCATTAGAATTGATCCAGAGAGAGTGCAAGGAATCCAAGCCATAACTCCCCCAAAGGATGTCAGCTCATTACGATCATTTTTCGGAAAAATAAACTTCGTAAGAAGATTCATCCCTAATTTAGCTGAATTGGCCAAGCCTTTAAATAACTTGTTGAAGAAGGATGTGAAATTTGTTTGGGATAAGAAATGTGATATTTCATTCGAATCCCTAAAGAAAGCCATTGCTTCTGCACCTGTCCTAGTAAGCCCGAACTACAATAAGGAATTTTTGATTTATTCTTATGCTTCCGAGGACACCATAGCGGGTGTGTTGTTGCAAAAGAATGAAGAAAACCATGAACAACCGGTTGCCTTTATGAGTAAAAACCTTAGAGATGCGGAACTAAACTACACAACCACTGAAAAGCAAGCCTATGCCTTGGTCAAATCGTTAAAACATTTTAGGACATATATCGGATACTCCAAAATTATGGCTTACGTCCCTTATCAAGCGGTAAAAGATGTCTTATCTCAACCTGATGGCATAGGTGTTAGGGGAAACTGGATTTCTAGGATTCAAGAGTATGACATTGAAATCAAACCAATCAAGATAGTGAAAGGCCAAGGGTTGGCACAGCTACTAACGGATTCCAAACTGCAGCAAAATAACATGATCCTTTATATTAATGAAGATCACGAGTGGTACAAAGACATCATTTTCTACCTTAAACATATGACCTGTCCAGACCACCTTGTAGACCACCAAAGGAGAGCTTTGAGGCTAAAAGCATCTAAGTATGTTTTAACTGAAGATGGTTTGGGTTGGAAGAATCCCGATGGAATCATACTCAAATGTGTAAATCATGATGACTCCCAAAGAATCATCAAGGAAATGCATTCTGGATTATGCGGAGGACATTATGCACCTAGAACCACAGCTGCTAAGATCATGAGAGCTGGGTATTATTGGCCATCCTTGTTCAAAGATGTGCACACATTTGTTAGAACATGTCAAGAGTGTCAATTTTATTCAGGAAAACCTAGACTACCTTCCTTGCCTTTGACCCCAGTCATTATAGAAGCTCCCTTCCAACAATGGGGAATGGATTTTGTGGGACCAATAAACCCAAGCTCTTCAGGAGGATATAAATACATCTTGACCTGCACAGATTATTTTACTCGCTGGGTTGAAGCTGTCCCTACCAAGAAATGCACCGCAGAAGTAGTGGTCAAATTTTTGGAAGAAAACATCGTTTCCAGATATGGTTGCCCCTGTAAAATCACAACCGATAATGCCCCAGCGTTTAGCAAGACGGAGATGACAACCTTTTGTTCAGACCATGGCATCACTCTATCCCACTCCTCCAATTATTACCCCCAGGGAAATGGATTGGCTGAGTCAAGCAACAAGAACCTAATCAGACTTCTGAAAAGAATGGTCGGCGAAAACAAAAGGACTTGGGATGTCAAGCTTAAGTATGCCCTATGGGCAGATCGAACAACAGTTAAAAGAATAACAGGAAAAGCTCCTTTTGAAATAGTATATGGACAAAACTGTAGGCTTCCGATCAATCTTCAAATCCCTGTGTATGAACTACTGCGACAATGTTCCACTGAGCAAGAAGCCATGCAAGCAAGAATTGACAAGTTAGTAGAACTAGATGAAAACAGAAGGGAAGCATGGGATAAAATGGTGTTGGAACAAGAAAGAATAAAAGGAACTTTTGATCAACGGAGCAGGGACATAAATTTTGGAGTTGGTGATATAGTTTTACTGTGGGATAAGAACAAAGAGAAACCTGGAAACCATGGCAAGTTTGAAAAGATATGGATGGGTCCCTATCAAATAAGTAGAGTTGCGGGTAAAAATTCCTTTTGGTTGGAAACATTGGACGGGTGTGAATTGGAGCTGCCAGTAAATGGGGTACTGTTGAAACACTACTACCCCCTTATCCCTTTCGAATGACTTACTGTGCCTTACCTGTTTAGATTAGGTAGGTTCTGAATAAGCTCACTTGAGCAGTAGGATTTGTGTGATTTTTCTTTTTCTGTGTGCCGAGTATTGTCCCGTTTTTCTTTTTCTGCTTGAGTTGAGTCTTGCTCCTTCCTAAGCTTGTTGCTCCTCCTGCATGCATTTAAGAAATTTTAGTTGTCATTTTTTTTATTGTTGGCTGCCTGTGCAAGTTTGCCTGCTTGAAGAATTTCTCTCTTCCTCCTGCACAGTAAATAAAAATGATAAATGAATAATATATGCCATGATTAGTTATATTTATATGCATTTCAGTTTATGTTCTAGATCAGATTTCAGTTCAGTTTTATTTTATTTTTATCCCATACATGCTCCATGATGGTATTCTAGTGTTTGTGAGAGCAGGAACAGGTGCAAGATAAAAGCTGAAAGCAAGGATGGTGCAGTGCTGGATTGAAGATTGATGCAGAGCAGTTCGAGACCAGAGATTCTGAGGTTCTCAAGCGCTCTCTCCCTTAGAGCACTTGTCCCAGCTGGAGTCAGATGTTATCACACCATAGTAGCAGGGCTACTATTCTTGTACAGCAAATATCTGCACATTCCAGAGCTTACATTATTCCAGAGCATGGCTATATATTATGGATCACTCATGATCAGAGCAGTATATTATTCAGATTTGTATATGACCTTGTGTCAAGGCTGAGCCTTGAGAGTTCAGATTGGATGACTGATGTGACCACTTATCTCATTACAGTTTCAGTTCAGTGCCTAGAGATGTACTTCAGCAGTATTTCAGATGATGCATGATGATTGCTATTATGATGATGTTGTATGATCTAGGGATATGTTCTCACTGACAGTGGATTATTAGCTTGTTGATTTAGTCATGATTATAGCATGTGCTTGGTATATTATTCCTGATGTGGCAAACTATTTAAAATGAACTGTAAACCTTAAAATGGACAATTGCTTGCGCTTTTAGGTCATCTAACAAAACTTACTGGTATTTCACCTTACATAGACATGGTCTTTCCCGACACCTGTTGTCTGCTAGTGTAGGCTCCATATCCACTTGTCTCCATCCATACATGACCTTCCTGTTTGACTTTAAACCCTGACTTGTCTCATTTGACTTCCTGGTACTGAGGACTTCCCTATTTTTCTACCTCTGTGTTTGGACCGCATCCCTGTTTATTCAGTGTCTCGGCTCTGAGTTGGTGACAGAACTTGCCTTTGGTAAGTTGGATTGTAGGCCTAAATCATTCTGGTCGGTTGTCCCGATGTTTGGCATTGGCTCGAACTCCCCCTAGTCACTTGAGATGTTGTTGGCTAAAACTGAAAGCTCATGTTCTACCTGTGGAAACTAAATGAATTCGCCCATGGAAACAAAAAAAGGGGCAAGAGCAATGAAAAGCTAAAAATACTCCTCGAAGAGTATAAGAAAGGTCCAAAAAGCAATAGTTCTTAAAAGCTATATCTAAACAATTGCTGACCTTGTGAAAATATGAAAAACATGCCCTGGATGCAAGCTGCAACTAGTTGTGCTTCTCAGCACATCTGAAATCCGAAGGGTTATGTAGGCCAAAAAAAGGCCATGGAAATAAATTGAATGATCCTAATGAACTTGGATCAACTTGATGTAGACATGATGCCTAAGTTGAATAAGCACTCTCTAAACAACTTATCCATCTGTGAGGCACAGCCATCCCCCGTGTTCTTTTGTCCAACACAGAGTTTGTAGCTTCCCCCTCTCCCAGTCCAAAGTATTTTTGAGTTGAGTTAGACAAGTCACACCCTTGGCCCAACCTTGCTACTAGCCTTCATCCTTCACTAGCAGTTTGACCATGTCCAATGGGTGAGTTTGTCATTTGAACTATGGTGCAAGTAATTTTATATAACAACGGAATATGTTAAAATAATTAATGCCACTGAATGGAATTTGTACTTTGAGCTTAGCTATGGAATGATTAAAGAAGCATTGTCTTAGTCTACTGATGTGATTTATCCTTGATTATATATATTCTTGGGATCCGTGATGATGTGGACCATGTATGGATGATTATTGATGATGAGTTATGGTCCCACATGTTTGATGATGATATCATATGATGGACATATGATACAGATGATGTTTGATCCAGTTCAGCAGGTTATTATCATTACAGATCAGCAGATTATACATTGTCCATATATGGTGGACCCTACAGCTGGCCCATTAGGGCAACCCAGGGTGTATGAGTACTCATTCCTAGTGGATTTGGGTCTTCTGGATCCATTGAGACACCTATCTTTCAGTTCCGGGCACTTCTGACAGTGATTGATGCAGTTTTACACTTGTTGACCAGATTTGGGGCTGATTTCCCAGCCTGAGCAGCAGGGGCCCCGAGAGGCCGGTTCACCTAGGGCGCTGATGATGGAGGGGGTGGTCCAGCCACTTGTTATTACCATTTATCCCCCCTCCCGGAGAGCCTGGTGGGCTCAGATTGACAGCGCTAGCACCCTAGGAGGCAGTTTTGGCACTTTCACAGTTCCCGAGGCAGTTAAAAAATGGGATAAAGTGGTCACTGAGGAAATCGATTTGGGCAATTGAGGCAAATTTTTGGCATTTGGTTTTCACAGAGGTCTTCCAGGGTGATCTCACTATCTTCCAGTCAGTTTTCACCATGTGGGTATCTCCAGATTGATCACAGGAGGACATTTACTGCTCGATTGTCATGGATTCTGAGGACAGTTTTGGTCATTATCATTATATTGGACATATTTTATTATTTTATTGTGCCTTGGGGTGAGCTAGCAAGGATTTATACCTCCTAGCCCCACCATGTGCTTATTTTATCTTGTCCTAGTCATCATGAGGTGGATTATTGTACTTTATACCCCTCTTGTGGGATGACGTCACCCTCATTGTACCATTTAGTGAGGGCGCTATTGTTATGTTGAGTGATCCATGTGATATTATGTTATGGATTCATCCTAGCCATTGATTGTATGATGAGATCTTATAATCTCAACCACTCATTTGATGTAGTATTGTAGAGTGGTATAGGGTTTTGGTCTTTATTATCCTATATAAGGAGGAGACCCCCCATTGTAAAGCTCACCTTTGGAGCTCTGGAATATTGGAATAGAAGATTTTTTGTGGAGCACATCTCTCTTGGCTTGTGGATTCTCTTGCATATTGAATATAAAGTATCTCTTCTATGTATCATTGTGGATCTATGTGTTTTTGCTAACCTTTTGACAGGAAAGTCGAATTGGAGAGAGGAGGGCGACTTTTGGAGGGTTATTGTTGGAGGGATCCACATATTCTCTCTTGGGTTGATTTGTGACAGGGAGTATCATTATTGTATCTTCGTGACATAGTTGATGCTTTCTATTACATCTTTCTACCATTTTCATAATCATCTTGCTTGACTTGTTTCTTTGATCTTGTCTTGTAGGAGGAGGACGATTTGGCTATCTTGGAGAAGGGAGATTTGGTTGGAGCACTTGGATCTCACTCTTGAATATAAACATAGGAGAATGCTATCAACTTGCAAGGTGGCCATAAGCAAATTGAGGTAAGATCTACAAGGTATGTGCCTCTTTCATCCATTCTATCTCCATTGGTCATAAAACCCTAATTAAATCAAAACCCCAATTTTTGGTATTTCTTAGATCTACTTAGATCTAGCCCTCATTTTGAAAGGATATTGAAAACCCACCTTTATAGCATCCACCCCTAGTTGGATCTATAGTTTGGTGGTGATTGGCTAAGAATTGATCCATTTTCTAAGATAAAAAGCTCTCCTTGACCTAAAGCGCACTTCCTTGAGAGAGGCTTGTTGGGCTAGATCTAGCACATGGGTAGGTGAGATCTCACATGATTTGGCATCTAGACACTTGATAACCTAAACCCATGTCCTTACTTTGGTGAAAACTACCTTGTGGACATCTCTCCATGTTTTGAGGAGTTGAAACCCCCTTTTGATTTCATTGGTAACTAAAAACTTAGATCTACTAAGATCTACCCATTGGATTCACTTGAAACTTTGAACATGCATAGATCGGGGTACTAGCATCCCGGATCTACATTTTGGTGGCCATTGGACTTGGTTTGGTCCACCAAAACCACTTTTTGCCTCTCCTTGAGAAAGTCGCACCCCTTGGGAATTTTGAGTTGGACCACTTCTAGGAAGTGGGTGTTGGAGATTTTTGTGGATTTGGATCGCCCATGCCTTGAAACCTAGGTCTAGACTGTCCTTTTTGTCCCGATCTACCTTGGGGATTGCATTCCTTGTTTTGAGGAATTGTGGTCCACTTTTGGTCATCACCTAAAAACCTAGATCTAGCAAGATCCAACCATTGGATCTCATCCAAACCATTTGAATTGGCTTCTAGGTGTCCCGATCTACACTTTGACATTCTTCTTGACCCCATTAGCCCATCCAACAAGGCACTAGTCCTTCTCCAAGCAAGGCGCACTTCTTGGGATTAGTGTCAAACCCTAGATCTAGCACATGGGTAATCCTAGAACCAACTCTAACTTGTAGATCTAACCTAGATCTAGCCTATAGTACCATCTTCACACTTAACTTCACCTTGTGGGCCTTTCTAGAACCATTTCACACTTCCCAAGGCAACAAGACCGACTTGTGTAAACACATGGTACTATACTTAATAATCATACCCCATCAAATGGCCTAAACCATACATAGATTGAAACATTAACTATCCATGATACCACCTTCAACCATACCTCAAACATTAGGTCCACTTAGCCTTGCATTGGTTTCCGTAACTTATCATTTATTCACCCTTTGAAACCTTTGCTTGGGTCCAATCAACTGTGATTGGGGTATTAGGGTCTCCCCCTTGGTCTGGTCATACCCTGACCTAAAGCGAAGAGTGCCTCGGTTGACGTGACTCCCACCTGCATTGGGAACCGTGGCATCTCTTGGGTCACCTCTTTAGTTGCCTAGCTCCTCTACCGTCCCGGATGGGATACCTCTAGGGGCAACTACAAGTTGTGTGATAACAGTTCCATTGCTTTTTGGGCCTGAAGTTTCCATAGCCTTTGATCTATGTGTGTTTATAAACACATTGCATAGATTTACATTTATTTGAGGATTTCTGCTGCAGGTGTGTTTTTAAGGCACTTGTTTACCTGAGCACTTCTAGGTGTGTCACAGACAGCTTGTTTACCTAGGTATTTACATTTCCAAAAGATATAACATTTTATTTTCATGGCCATTTTCATTTGGCATGCCTTTTATTTATGTGTATTGAAAAACACATTGCATGAATGTGCTTTTCATACAAGATATAGCATTTCATTTTCCAGATTTTGTATTCATGACAGCACTAAAAATTTCAGGTTTAGCCAACACAACTTTAGTGACTAGGGGGAATTCACAAGGAAATCCAACTCACCGTAGGTAAGTTTTGTCACCAACTCAGAGCCGAGACACAATAAACAGGGAAGCTCATCCAATACAGAGGCTACAGTGGGGAAAAGGTCCTCCATGTCACTAGTCAAGTAGTAAGTCAGGGTGATAAACTAAAAGGTAGGCAATGGATGGATGAAGACAATGAATAATGGAGCCAACACTAGCAAGCCAAGGTGTGGTGGAATGATCACCTCTATTCTCCTAAGGAGGGTAAAACCAATGAGTATGAATAGTGAACTTCTAAGTCTGAGTAGGGACAATATAATATATATAATAAGATTAACCAAGTCCACATATCTATATGATCGCCAGATCATGACACTAAGTGCTAAAACATGCTATAAGAATAAATATAAAAGCAAAATAACCACAATACGAAGATATACCTGCTGAGTCATATACCTATATGCTCATCATCCGTACCATCATCTGTCCTCTGAAACTGCTACTGTAACTCTGAGCACTACTGACTGCTCTATACAAATGGTATAATGGCTACATCGATCATCTCTCTAAGTGTCCTGAGACTCAGTGATGGCATGGGGAATAAAACTGCTGTCCAAAATCTGATAGTGATACAATATAGATGCTCATCTCAGCATCTCAATGTAAGGGAACTGGTTGAATAGTGTACTGGAATTAGAAAAATAATGTATGGTAGCCCGGCTACTATATATGTGATAACATCTGGCTCCGGCTGGGACAAGTGCTCTGCTGAAAAGAGTGTTTGAGAACCTCAGAATCTCTAGTCCTCGAGCTCTGCTACTCGAATCCACGATCAAGCACTCTACCATTTTGCTTTCAGCTTTTATTTTGCACCTATTTCTGCATTCACAAACATCAAAATACCTCATGCAACATGTATGGGAAAAATCCAACTAAAATAAAATCTATTCTATGACAGAAATATAAATGCAGAAAGTAAATTTAAGCTTCTAACATAACTTGCAAAGTTTGAGATTGATTGTGTAGGGAAAAGAAAGTGACAGGTACTCAGTTAAACTAAGAGCTTACAAAGGAGCTTAGAAAAAGATAATAAAAAAGGTGCCAGACTCAATGGCTGAAAAGACTAAGTACTGCCTAAGTAGGCTTAGTCGGTTTCCTACCTACTCTAATATAACGAGTCATCACAAATGCTAGGTAAAATCATAAATCCAGTGCAACCATTCATCAAACATATTAATGATTCTTCTTTGATTTCTGGTAATGAAACAAGTCATGATTGGATTAAAGATCAGAGAATTTGATAATGCAATCTTCCAGGTTTGCTCAAAAATTGAATAAAGGTTTGAATGGTGCAAAATGAAATCATGCCAAGGAAAAGATTGACTGATGCAAATATCCTCCATTCAAGAATTGATAGGATCATAAAATTCATGCAAGTTATTGCTTAAAATTGATGGAGGAAAAATACAAGGCTTGTAACTCAATTTTTTTTCACAGAACGTAACTTCCTCATTTACTTCTCTTACATATTCAATTTGGTTCTCCCTGGGATTAATGATCAAATATAAACCAAATGGGAATAACTTAAAGTTTAAAGGACGGAAAAAAAAAGTCAAACCCACTTGATGCTCAAAAATGGAGAAAAAATGGAATTGATCTTTAAACACCTTTCCTAGCCACCAAGAGTGATTGATAACTTGACAACAAGCATTATGGTTCCAAAGTGACCGAAAAGGGGAATGAAGTGTTTTTTCTCCAAACATGTAATCATGCATATACTTCCTTCTGAAAATTCCAGAGGCAAAAGATTGACCTTAGCACCAACCCAAAGATGATTGAAAGAGTTGAGACTGGAGGGTGGATTGTAAATATGAAAATTCTCCCAAATAGATAGACAAGTTCGACCTTAGATTTTGACAAAAGAAAACACTCTTTACTCTAGGAATTATTTCAAGCTTTTGATCAAGTTTAATATTTACAATCTGAGGACAAGATTGACCATAGCTATCTAACTCTAAGCTATCTTGACTAAGGATAAAAAAAGAAAAATTTAAAGATTCATTATAAGAAGTGGAGCAAAGATTAGAATATCTAGTATGATTCACTAATTCATCCTCACCTTGAGATTGACTTATTGATTCATCATTAAATTCGTACGAGGATAAATGATCATTTTTATTCAAGTTGTCAGGGATAAAATTAACAGGCTCATCTAAAACATCCTTATTATTTGCATAATGATCATGTGAAAGCACTGCTAAATGATCTTGGTTAATGTCTCCACTTTCTTCTTCTTCAGTAAGTTAATAAGGAATTGAATGATCACTAAAGACAGAATGACTAATGAGTCTCTCTGAGGGAGGAACTTCAGTAGACCTGTTAACTAAAAGCTCATCCTCAGAAATTCCCTCAGGATCAGGACTAAGGCTACCTAAAAAGCAATTTGAAAACTTATGGTTTGTACAATGATTAAAGATTTGACTTTCGATTGACTCAAAAGTAGAAGACTTATCATCAGAAGAAATTGGGCAGGAAAGATCATCTCCGGATGTTGACAAATCACTTGATATTTGATTGTTAAATGATTCCACAATAGGATCAGAAGGGGGAAGGTTTTGATCTTGGATTTGATTTGAAAGATACATATCATCGAATTCACTTCCCCATTCTTCTAGGAATTTATTTTCAAACATGTCATAACCAGAAATGCTATTGGGTTTCAAATTCAAAAGCCAGAGTTCAGCTCTTTCTTTGAAAGATGAAGCCAATAGTCTCATACACACATCCTCATGGGTTATGAATATTCTTTAATAATTTCCCTAAAAAGTTCAAGGTGTCTTTTAGCAGAGATTTCATAACTTCCATCGAAAATAGGCAACCTTGCACATGCTTGATGACGAATATGATGAGGATACCCAACAATTTTTGAAAAGTCAAAAACCTTTAAATGACCGAAAGTTCTAGGTCGCTCAGAGGCAACCATGGATAATTTTTTTTTTTTTTAATATTTTAATATTTATTTTTAAATTCAAGAGCCTGAAAACAAAATGATGTACCCCATGGGTTCTAGATAATGATAGGATCTGTCTTAATTCTAGTATTGTAAGGATGCAAATGAGCTCGCTCCTCAGCGGAGTCACGATTTGGAGTCGCCAGGTAGATTTTTTAAACTCTTCTACCAAGATATGTGTCGTTGTATATGCAGGAGAGAGTGAATAATGACTACTACATTGATCCAAGGTAAGCGCATGCCCTCCAATGCCAAAATGTTAGGCAAGAAGAACGAGAGTAAGGCTTGAGAAATATATGTCAAACCAGAGTAAGCCTATGCCCTCTCTGGCAACATCGCCAAAATGATAGGCAAAGAGAACGGGAGGGCTTTAAGAAAAGTATGTCGAACCAGGGTAAGCTATTGCCTTCCCCGGCAACGGCGCCAAAATGTTATCACCTAAACTATAGTTACCCCTATGGATGTATCCCCTGATGGATGGCAATAGGGAAGGGCAACTCAAAAGGTGCAACAACGATCACCTCGACCTCCAATAGATGGTTGTCACGCCAATCAAGGAAACCTTCACTTTATGTTATCTAGCCCAGACAACAAAGGGGGAGACCCGATCTACTCCCGACAGGAGAGATCAAAACCAAGACACCAAATCAAGTTAATTCTAAGTGAAGTAAGGTGTATGGTTTATCCTAGACCTTAGGATGAAGTCACAAGACAAGTGAGGGGTTCAATGAGTATAGCTTCGGTTCATTATTGATGTGAGAGTGATTTATGATTTGTGAAATAGGATCCAGGATTAAAGTACTAGTTCAATGTGAGAAAATCCACTGCCTTGGGAACCATGTCCAATGCAGAGTAGTTTAAGGGTTGAATTGGGGCTAACTAGTACAAGTGACAAGCTTGATCATGATACATGATGACATCAAAAGGTTTAGTTCACCACACCAAGGTCAATCCACAAGTTAATCCAACAATCTAGGAAAGTCGAATTGACTTGGAGAGAAACCAGTGCCTTGGGAATTGAGATAATGGAGTCAAATGAAGGTTAACTTGTGGTTAAGGACTCCTATTGCATGAGACAAGTGGGCAATTAAAGACTTGATGCATGAATAAGTCTAGATCTAGAGATTTAATGTTTTGACCTAAGTGGACCACAATCCCTTAAAACAAGGAATGCTATCCCTAAGGCAAGATTTGGCAAGGTGACCAACTAGACCTAGGTTTTAAGGTGTGCCCGTTTCAAATCCACAAAAATCTCATGCACCCACGTCCCAGAAGTGGACCAACTCACTTCTCCAAGGTGGTGTGACTTTACCCAAGGAGGCTAAAAAGTGGGGTAAATGACTCAAGACAAGTCCAATGGCATCCAAACTTTAGATCCAAGTAGTTTAAGCAAGTGAGAGTATGGATCTACAATTTAAAGGCAATCTAATGGCTAGATCTTACTAGATCTGAGTTTAAAGATACCAAGTGGTCCAAAATGGGGATTAAATCCCTTAAAATGTGGAATAGGGCCCACAAGGTACAAAATCAGAAAAGTGACAATCTGGGGGTAGGTTATTAGATGTGTAGATCATAAATCAAGCGGGATCTCAACTACCCACATACTAGATCTAAGTCAACCCACCAAACTAGGAAGTGCGCCCTTGCTTGGAGAGGCTAAATGCCTTAGGAAGAGGGTCAAATGGAGGCCAATCCTCACCAAACTATAGATCCGGGATGCCGTGGATACTATAGAGGTGGGTTTTCAATATTATACCCAACAACCCACTAGATCTTAGTAGATCTGAAAAAATGTAAAAATGAGGGTTTGAAGAAATAAGGGTTTTATCAATTTATGAGTTATGTCAATGGATTGGATCAAGATAAGAGAAACAAACCTGTGGATCTTACTTGGGTAACCTTGTAGATGCCTTGATGATGATGATCTATGCAAACCCGATCAATTTGAGAAGCTTTGAGGTAATTTTCTATGCAATCGATTTAGTCCAAGAAGCCAATGCGCCCTCCCTCCTGCTCAACAAACGTCAACAATATCAGATTTGATGTAATCAAGAGATAAGACTAATGCCACAAGAGAAGTAACAGAAAGATAGCATAGATCACAATGATACTAATGGTAACCCCCTGATCCAAGCAAATGCCAAGAAAGTCGATTTGAAGAAGCCTTGCAAAATTGCCCTTGTTGAAGTCGCCCTCCTGTAGACAAGACAATGATTTCCAAAATAGATAGATCTTACCACAAATTCCAAATGCTAGGTTGCAATAGACTTTCCAATCACCATCTAAGAACACCAGATGCAAAGGAGACCACAAGAAAGTTTTTCTATACCAATAATCCAAGAGCCAAAGACCCATTACAATGAGAAGCTCTCTCCTTTAAATAGGAAGGAGAGGCATCAAAATCCTAACCACTTTTTGAATGAGTGGCTAAGATTAAAAGATACAAATGTCTAATCAATGGTTGAGATGAGCTCAACAATAAAATACATGGATCACTCATAAAATATAATATAAGTGGACAAAATCGCCCTAGAAGAGGGGAATCCCACCAAATCTTGATGACAAAATATAATAGGAAGCTTATGGTGGGTCCAAGGGGTAATTTTAGCCACCCTTGGTCAATCCCCATAGCACAATAATAATAAAATAGTCATCAATATACCAAATCGTGCCTCTATGGTCAAATCGTAGGCCTCAAAAAACCTCAAAAATCATCAGAAAGTGCCATAAGTGATGGATGCGGGTCTCAATGAAGTTGAAACTGCTGGAGGAGGTGTGGAAGACATCAATCCATCATCACTAATCATCCCATGCCAAGACATTGCCTCAGTAGCCCAAATCGAATGCCTCAATAGCCATTTCTACCAATCCTGAAATACCTCGAGAAGCGTGAAACTGCCCCAAACTGCCTCCTTGAGTGCCTGCGCTATCAAGGTGAGGGCACCAATGTGTCTAGGAGGGGGGTAATATGGTAAAAACAAGTGGTTGGACCACCCCCTCCAAGTACAGCACCCTAGGTTAACTGGATAAAAATCACATCTGCTCTGACAAGGTCTCTGATAGACCAAAACTGCACTGGGATAGCCTACTGAGACTCAATCATCACTGTAAGTGCCCGAAACTGAAAACAAACTGTCTCATTGGGCTCAGAAGGTCCAGATCCATTCAAGATGTGTACTCATACACCATATGAGTCTCTGCATGATCAAAATATATATCCAATATACCCGAACAAGTCAAATAATAATAATTTGTAAATGATCAAATACTGCTGTAAACCATGAATCATCATCATAACCCTGTAGCTGCTGCATAGAATCATCATATACATGTACATAGACCATATATCATCTATCCATATCATCACAAGGTCCAACGATCTCATGTCCTATGGTTGACCTTGGTCAAACTAGGTTTGACCAAGTCAACATAACCAAATATAACTCAGACCACCATCGGAAGTTGCTACAAAGTGTCAAAGGTTAATGCATGCTCTACAACTTATTCAAATAATAATTATAACACAAAGTAATCATTATTGGCGATCTAAATCCAAATATATAATGTCATTAATTATTATTATTACTCAGACTAGACTTTCAAGATCATACTCACTTCATAGTTATGATCAATTTGCTAGTGGAGGGTGAAGGCTAAAATAACTGGCTAGGCTAAGGGATGACTTGACCGACTCAACTTTGTGACACTTTGGCAATGGGAAAGGGAATACACACCATAGTATATACTGAATGAGCAACAACACAGGGAATGGCGGTGTCTCACAAATGGATAGGTTGTTCAAAGAGGATTTATTCACCTTTAACAGATGTGCACAATCCATAATACAAATGAGGCTAGCAATAATTTAAATATAGCATTTAAGTTCCTTTGCTTTTTGGGCTTGAAGTTTCCATAGCCTTTAATCTATGTTTGTTTATAAACACATTGCATAGATTTACATTTATTTGAGGATTTCTGCTGCAGGTGTGTTTTTAAGGCACTTGTTTACCTGAGCACTTCTAGGTGTGTCACAGACAGCTTGTTTACCTAGGTATTTACATTTCCAAAAGATATAACATTTTATTTTTATGGCCATTTTCATTTGGCATGCCTTTCATTCATGTGTATTGAAAAACACATTGAATGAACGTGCTTTTCATACAAGATATAGCATTTCATTTTCCAGATTTTGTATTCATGGCAGCACTAAAAGTTTCAGGTTTAGCCAACACAACTTTAGTGACTAGGGGGAATTCACAAGGAACTCCAACTCACCGTAGGTAAGTTTTGTCACCAACTCAGAGCCGAGACACAATAAACAGGGAAGCTCATCCAATACAGAGGCTACAGTGGGGAAAAGGTCCTCCATGTCACTAGTCAAGTAGTAAGTCAGGGTGATAAACTAAAAGGTAGGCAATGGATGGATGAAGACAATGAATAATGGAGCCAACACTAGCAAGCCAAGGTATGGTGGAATGATCACCTCTATTCTCCTAAGGAGGGTAAAACCAATGAGTATGAATAGTGAACTTCTAAGTCTAAGTAGGCACAATATAATATATATAATAAGATCAACCAAGTCCACATATCTATATGATCGCCAAATCATGACACTAAGTGCTAAGACATGCTATAAGAATAAATATAAAAGCAAAATAACCACAATACAAAGATATACCTGCTAAGTCATATACCTGAATGCTCATCATCTGTACCATCATCTGTCCTCTGAAACTGCTACTGTAACTCTGGGCACTACCAACTGCTCTGTACAAATGGTATAATGGCTACATCGGTCATCTCTCTGAGTGTCCTGAGACTCAGTCATGGCATGGGGAATAAAACTGCTGTCCAAAATCTGATAGTGATCCAATATAGATGCTCATCTCAGCATCTCAATGTAAGGGAATTGGCTAAATAGTGTACTGGAATCAGAAAAATAATGTATGGTAGCCCGGCTACTATATATGTGATAACAAAGCCCTAACTTCATTATCCACTTGTCTTTCCTAGATCTAGATCCACTTACTCTTTATCCCTCTCTCTTTCTCATTTCACATTTCCCTAAAGTGTCTGGAGTAGTTTCGCAAGCCCTCCGTAGCTAGCTAGGGTCTCCCCCTTGATCTTGCATCTACTAGATCTAAATTGAAGACTGCCTCGATTTACATGACAACCATTTATCCTATGGTTGTCACGCCAGTCGAGGCAACCTTCGCTTTATGTTATCTAGCCCAGACAACAAAGGGGGAGACCCGATCTACTCCTGACAGGAGAGATCAAAAACCAAGACACCAAATCAGGGTATTTCTAGGTGAAGTTAAGTGTATGGTTTATCCTAGACCTTATAGGTTGAAGTCACAAGCCAAGTGAAGGGTTCAATAGGTATAGCTTTGGTTCATGGTTGATGTAAGAGTGACTTATAATGTTTGAAGTGAGATCTAGGGCTAGTGTACTAGTTCAATGTCAGAAGACCCACTGCCTTGGGAACTGTGTCCAGTGCAGGGTAGTGTAAGGGTTGTATTGGGGCTAACTAGTACAGATGACAAGCTTGACCATGATACATGATAGCTTCAAGGGTTTAGTTCACCGTGCATAGGTCAATCCACAAGTCAATCCAACAATCTAGGAAAGTCGAATTAACTTGGAGAGAAGCCAGTGCCTTGGGAATTGGGAAGTGGAGTCAAAGTAGGGTTGACTTGTGGTTTAGGACTCCTAGTACATGGGACAAGTAGGCAATAGAGGTCTTGATGGATGAATGTGTCTAGATCTAGGTTTGACCCAAGTGGACCACAATTCCTTAAAACAAGGAATGCAATCCCCAAGGCAAGATTTGACAAAGTGATAGTCTAGACCTAGGTTTTGAATTATTCCGGTTCTAAATCTTCAAAAATCTCAAGTACCCAGTTCCTGGAAGTGAGTCAACTCACTTCTCCAAGGTGGTGCGACTTTGCCCAAGGAGGCTAAAAAGTGGGGTTAGGTGGGTCAAAACAAGTCGGATGGCATCCAAACTTTAGATCCGGGTAGATCGGTCAGGTAGGAGTATGGATCTGAAATTTCGTGGTAATCCAACGGTTAGATCTTAGTAGATCTGAGTTTAAGTGTTCCAAGTGGTCCAAAATGGGGATTAAATCCCTTAAAATGTGGAATGGGGCCCACAAGGTGAATTTCAGGAAAGTGACAACCTGGGTGTATGTTATTGGATATGTAGATGTCAAATCAAGTGGAATCTCAAACACCCACCACTTAGATCTAGGTCAACTTGCTCAATCAGTGAAGTGCGCCTTGCTTGGGAGAAGCCAAGTTGGTATGGGAGAGGGGTCAAACGAAAGCCAATCCTCACCAAACTATAGATCCGGGATGCCGTGGATGCTATAGAGGTGGGTTTTCAATATTATGCCCAACAACCCACTAGATCTAAGTAGATCTGAGAAAATGTAAAATGGGGTTTTGAAGTATTTAGGTTTTTTTTAAATATTTTAGACAATTGGATAGATCATGGAGATAGAACTTACCTTGAGATCATACCTGAGTGATGTGGATGAGATGCCTTGATGTTGAGGAAGATTCCCGCAGAGATCAAATGAGAGATTGTTGATTTTGCTTGCCGAAATGATGCCCTAGCCCACAAGTGCGCCTTCCTCTACCTGTCAAACCAAGGAATGAAGATTCAATCAGTAAGATCAAGTATGGAAGAAATACAAGAGAAATGCAAATAGTAACATGAAATAGAAGGTCCTGGGACAGTAATACTCCCTGTTACCAACGAAGAGCTCCAAAGAAGAAGTAGGGAGAGTCTTCCCCTACCAATACCTCCTCCTCCAAGCAAATCGGCCTCCACCTGTAGATGCAAAATCATGGTACAAATATATGGCAAACAATATCTTCAATAACTCAGTGCAAAGGAAGAACCAACGAACGAACACCAAAAGCATTCACCACAACACTGGAGATAGATGCAATAATAATTTTCTATTCCAATAATCCAGAGCCAAAAGTCCATTTACAATGAGAGGCTCTCTCCTTTAAATAGGAAGGAGAGGCACCAAAACCCTAACCACTTTTTGAATGAGTGGCTAAGATTAAAAGATACAAATGTCTAATCAACGGTTGAGATGAGCTCAACAATAAAATACATGGATCACTAATAAAATATAATGTAAGTGGACAAAATCGCCCTACAAGAGGGGAATCCCACCAAATCATGATGACAAAATATCATAAGAGGCTTATGGTGGGTCCAAGGGGTAATTTTATCCCTCCTTGGTCAATCCCCATAGCACAATAACCCAAAAATAATCATGAATGTACCAAATCGTGCCTCCATAGTGAAGTCGTGGTCCTCAAAAAGACCTCAAAAATCCACAGAAAGTGCCATAAGTGATGGATGCGGGCCTCGATGAAGCTGAAACTGCTGGAGAAGGTGTGGAAGGTCCCGATCTATCATCACTGATCATCCCCTGCCATAACTTTTCCTCAGTAGCCCAAATCGATTTCCTCAATAGCCATTTCTACCAATCCTGAAATGCCTCGGGAAGCGTGAAACTGCCCCAAACAGCCTCCTGGAGTGCTGGCGCTGTCAAGGTGAGGGCACCAATGTGTCCGGAAGGGGGGTAATATGGTAAAAACAAGTGGCTGGACCACCCCCTCCATCATCAGCGCCCTAGGTCAACCGGATAAAAGTCATCTCTGCTCCGACAGGGCCTCCAACAGAGCAAAACTGCACTCAGACAGCATACTGAGGCTCAATCATCACTGTAAGTGCCCGGAACTGAAAACAAACTGTCCCATTGGACTCAGAAGGTCCAAATCTATCCAAGATGTGTACTCATACACCATATGAGTCTCTGCATGATCAAAATAAATATCCAATATACCGGAACAAGGCCAATAATAATGCGCTGTACATATACAAACACTGCTGTAACCCCAGAATCATCATCATAACCCTGTAGCTGCTGCATAGAATCATCATGTATGTGTACATAGACCATATATCATCTATCCATATCATCATAAGGTCTAACATCTCATGTCCCATGGTCCTCCATGGTCAAACTAGGTCTAACCAAGACCAAATATAACTCAGACCATCATCCAAGGCTGCTGCAAAGTGTCAAGGTTAATACATGCTCTACAACTTATTCAAATAGCAATTATAACAT
The DNA here is from genome assembly GCA_027924585.1 of Larix kaempferi. Taxonomy (NCBI): domain Eukaryota; kingdom Viridiplantae; phylum Streptophyta; class Pinopsida; order Pinales; family Pinaceae; genus Larix; species Larix kaempferi. The sequence goes on from BSBM01000254.1 coordinate 4,136,024, forward strand.
AGAGTAATCATAACTGGCGATCTAAATCCAAAAATATAGTGTCGTTAATTATTATTATTACTCAGACTAGACTTTCAGGATCATACTCACTTCATAGCTGTGATCAATTTGCTAGTGAAGGGTGAAGGCTAAATTAACTAGCTAGGCTAAGGGATGACTTGACTGACTTGACTTTGTGACACTTTGGAAAGGGAAAGGGAATACACACCATAGCATATACCGAATGAGCAATAACACAGGGAATGGCGGTGTCTCACAAATGGATGAGTTGTTTAAAGAGGGTTTATTCACCTTCACAGATGCGCACAATCCATAATACAAATAAGGCCAGCAATTGTTTAGATATAGCATTTAAGTTCCATTGCTTTTTGGGCCTGAAGTTTCCATAGCCTTGATCTATGTGTGTTTACAAACACATTGCATAGATTTACATTTTTTCTTTTAGGCTTTCTGCTGCAGGTGTGTTTTTAAGGCACTTGTTTACCTGAGCACTTCTAGGTGTGTCATGGACAGCTTGTTTACCTAGGTATTTATTTTCCACAAGATATAACATTTTATTTTTATGGCCATTTTCATTTGGCATGCCTTTCATTCATGTGTGTTTAGAAACACATTGCATGAATGGGCTTTTCATACAAGATATAGCATTTCATTTTCCAGATTTTGTATTGATGGCAGCACTAAAAGTTTCAGGTTTAGCCAACACAACTTTAGTGACTAGGGGGAATTCACAAGGAACTCCAACTCACCATAGGTAAGTTTTGTCACCAACTCAGAGCCGAGACACAATAAACAGGGAAGCTCATCCAATACAGAGGCCACAGTGGGGAAAAGTCCTCCATGCCACTAGTCAAGTAGTAAGTCAGGGTGATAATCTAAAAGGTAGGCCATGGATGGATGAAGATAATGAAATGATGGAGCCAACACTAGCAAGCCAAAGTATGGTGTAATGATCACCTCTATTCTCCCTAAGGAGGGTATGTACCAATGAGTATGAATAGTGAACTTCTAAGTCTGAGTAGGGACAGTATAATATATATATAATAGATCAACCAGGTCCATATATCTATATGATCGCCAGATCATGACACTAAGTGCTAAGACATGCTATAAGAATAAGTATAAAAGCAATCTAACCATAACACCATGATATACCTGCTGAGTCATATACCTGCAAGCTCATCAACCTGTACCATCATCTGTCCTCTGAGACTGCTGCTGTAACTCTGGGCACTAATGTCTGCTCTGTACCAATGATATAATGGCTACATCGGTCATCTCTCTGAGTGTCCTGAAACTCAGTCATGGCATGGGGAATGCAACTGCTGTCCACAATCTGATAGTGATCCAATATAGATGCTCATCTCGGCATCTCAAATGCAAGGGAACTGGCTGAATAGTGTACTGGAATGAGAAAAATAATGTATGGTAGCCCGGCTACTATATATGTGATAACAAGACCCTCAAGACCTTAAGGAAGCCCAAGAAAACGCTAGAAGAGATGAAGCAAATGTTGCCTTTATGTCATCTCCCAAATTGGCATTGGGTCACAATGGCCTAAGCACATTGGACATATTCATTAGAGTTTGTCAAATTTATGCTAAGGGTCAAATAATTGCCAAGGAGGAAAATTACTAGTTTCCTAGCTTTGGGGTGGAAGCTTTGGGATTTGGAATAAGGGGAATAATAAATGATGTTTGAACATTAGAATGGCATAAATATTTAATAAAGGAGCTAAATAAATATATACAAGTGAAAATCAAAGTGGCATTTGATCATGAAGACACATGGAGCAAGGGGAACTATTATCACCAAACTTGTAGTTGCCCCTAGAGATGAACCCAAGATGGATGGCAGAAGGGATGGGCAACCAAGATAGCCTCGACTCCCAATGGATGGTTGTTATGCCAATCGGGGCAATCTTCACTTTATATTATCTAGCCCAAGACAAGAAAGGGGGAGACCCAAATCTACTCCCGATAAGAGAGATCAAATTAAGAATGGGTGAAATACGCAAGGTGTATGGTGAACCCTAGATCTATGGATGAAGTCACAAGATAAGAAATATGTTGGATCAAGGGGTTTAAGCAGTGTAGCTTTGGTCCATTATGAGTGTGAGAGTGACTTATGATATTTGAAATAAGATCCAAGATTAGGGTACTAGTCAATTATGAGAAAATCCACTGCCTTGGGAACTATGTCCAATGCAGAGTAGTTAAGGACCAAATTGGGGCTAACCAGTACCAAAGGTGAGCTTGATGGATGGATATGATAGTGTCAAGGTAATCAAGCAACCAAAACAAGGGTCAAACCACAAGCAAACTCAACAGTCCAATAAAGTCGACTTGGCTTGGAGAAAGATCAGTGCCTTGGGAAATGGGCCAAATGGAGTCGGATGTCCACCAAATTGTAGATCAGGAATGTTGAGGTGTCAAGCTTGGTGGATCTTGAAAATTAAGGTCATCCAATGGCTAGATCTCAGTAGATCTGAGATTGAAATGTATCACAAAGTGACCCAAGTGGGGCTCAACCCTCAAAATGAGGAATGGGGCCCACAAGGTGAAAATCACTGAAGTGACACACTAGGGGTAGGTTATCAATTATGGAGATGAAGGATCAAGTGGGATCTCACCTACCCAGGTGCAAAGATCCTTGCAAACTCACCACTCCTAGGAAGTGTGACCTCCATTGGAGAAGCTTCTTTCCCTTGGGAAATGGGTCAAATGAGGGCCAATCCTCACCAAACTATAGATACGGATCGTCGTAGATGCTACAGAGGTGGGTTTTAAATTTTATACCCAAAAGCCAAGTGGATCTTGCTAGATTTGAGAAAATGTAAAATGAAGGTTTTAACTTATGAGGGTTGGAAGCACTTAGACAAATGGATAGATCATGCAATGAGAAATTACCTTGAGATCATACCTGAATGATGGAAGTAGATGCCTTGTTGTTGAGGAAGACTCCCACAGAGATCAAATGGGAAATTGTTGATGTTGCTTGCCGAAATGATGCCCTAGCCCACAAGTGCGACCTCCTCTACCTGTCAAACCAAGGAAAGTCAATTCAATCAGTTAGATCAAGTATGGAGGAAATACAATCGAAATGCAATGATAACATGAAATAGAAGGTCAAAGACAATAATACTCCATGTTACCAACAAAGAAACCCAAGGAAGAAGTAGGGAGGGTCCTCCCCTACCAATACGTCCTTCTCAAATGAATTCGGCCTCCACTTGTAGATGCAAAAATGTGGTACAAAAATATAGCAAGACAAAATCTCCAAGAACCCAGTGCAAAGGAAGAATCAACGAACGAACTCCAAAAGCATTCACCACAACACAATAGATAGATGCAATAATAATTCTTTATTTCAATAATCCAAAGCCAAAAGTCCCCTTTACAATGCGAAGCTCTCTCCTTTAAATAGGATGGAGAGAGGCCACAATCCTAACCACTTTTTGAATGAGTGGCTAAGATTAAAATATCAAAAGATCTAATCAATGGTTGAGATGAGCTCAACAATACAATACATGGATCAATAATAAAATATAACAGTATGTCATTTTACCCATTGGTCACTTCAAACCCTCACGGTTAAAACCCTAGTTTTGAAGATCTTATAGATCTGGCGATAATTTGGGCTTAATAACTAAAACCCAGCTCTTAATTAATTAAAGAACCTTAGAGACCAGCTTTGGAGGAAATCTGACTCCATTTACCCCTCAATCCAAGGCACTGGCCATCTCCTAAGGGGGACGCACTTGTGGGTTCTTAGTCATTTTCTAGATCTGTCATCTGGGTGCTGCTTTTTTGTCTTTTAACTTTCAGATCTATAACCTAGCCACCCTCCCAGTGCCTTTCACTGCTTAATTTCATCAAGTGGGCCCCATTTCACTCATTTTCCTTAATTTAAGGGTGGGCCCTGCTTGGGTCTTTTAGATTGGCATTAGATATATCTAGATCTATTTATCTAAATTATTTATTGGCATAATCATTCCTTGGTTGAGTAATATTGTCCTTGCATAAGCCTCCTCAACCAAACCCTAACCTCATTGTCCACTTGTCTTTCCTAGATCTAGATCCACTTACTCTTTATCCCTCTCTCTTTCTCATTTCACATTTCCCTAGAGAGTCTAGAGTAGTTTCGCTAGCCCTCCATAGCTAGTTAGGGTCTCCCCCTTGATCTTGCATCTACTAGATCTAAAGTGAAGAGTGCCTCGATTTACGTGAGTCCCTCTTAGGTCACCTCTTTAGTTGCCCAACACCTCTACCATCCTAGATAGGATCACCTTCTGGGGCAACTACAAGCTGTGTGCTAACAATTACATCAAGTATCATCCTAAAGTTTTAATTCACCCATAGGAAAAAAATTTACAACTTTACATTAGCATTTGCTTTGACACTCAAGTCACAACAAAAGAAAGTCACCCTTCTAGGGAGAAAGACACCCCATGGGGGGAAATGAAGCCCGTGATAATAAACATGAAAATATGCCATGAAAGATGTCCAGTATTCTCTAGGGGGCCTACCACATAACCCAAGTCACTTCTTGTTATTCATTAATCCCATACCACACATCTCAAACCTTGGTCACTTTTTAATTATTTAATTAATAACTAGAAATCTCTGTAAATATTCAATCTGCCCATAACTAACCCTTCCTTTTCCCAAAACGATGATCTAACTACACAGATGGATCCGGATATATCAAAAACACTAGGATCAACTATTCATACACCCCTGACCAATCTATCATAGTCACTGTGAACAAATCTCCAAATTTTAATTTAAAAAATGGCTTATTTTCTGCTGACTTTATAAAAATAATGAATCAAGCCATTGTTACACAATTTGATGTATGGATTGATCTGATTGGCCTCCAAAGAAACTAAGATGAACAATGATAACCTTGTTATCACATACATAGTAGCTGGGCTACCATGATTTCAGAGCAGTTATCTACACATTTTTGAGCTTTGCCTTTACACAACCTTAGTGAGATCAGCTATGATGAGCAGGGTTATGGTGATCACTCACACATCAGAGCAGCCCTATATCAGACATGCAGTAGACCTTATGCCAAGGCTGAGCCTCTTGACCTCATATTTGATGACCGAAATGACCTTTTATTCCATACAGATACAGTGCAGTGATTAGAGTTTCAGCAACAGTGTTCTCAGTGGTTATAGTGGGTCCAGATTTGATTGCAGATACAGATATATGACCCAGCAGGTATATGATGTGCATTGGTTTTATTATCTTGCTATTTTGGTCATTTTGATAGCTTGACTTAGCATCTAGTGATATTGATCTGGTAGTATGTCTATATAAAAATGAGATTGGTTACTATTGATTATATAAATGATTGTATTACTAACAATTAGAAGCTCTTGTTTTATACTCGTTGGTTTTACCCTCTTAGGAGTGTGGACATGATCATTCCCGCCTTTTAGGTTTGCTAGCTTAGGCATCACCTTCACCTTCTCCATCCATCCATTGTCTTTCCCACTTTTTGGTCTTTACCCTAACTTACACCTTGACCTGTGATATGGAGGACTTCCCCATTCTTGCCTCTATGTCGGATAGCATACCTGTTAGTTTGTGTCTCGGCTCTAAGTGCGAAACAAAACTTACCTTTGGTGAGTTGGATTTGATACCTTGATCACTCTAGTCGGTTGCCCCGATGTTTGGTCTTGATTGTGGAAAGTCCTCGTAGTTGCTTGATTTGTGTTGACTAAAACCTGAAGCAAATTGTATTACCATCATTATATATGGAAACTATTGTTATAGATATTATGAAAGCCCATCAATGTATTTTGAAAACTATGCTTCTCAGCACTATGAAAGAGGGCTATGAAACTATTTTGAAACTCAAATGAAAACACACCTTGGATGAGAGCTTGAGTAGTTGTGTTGCTAAACACATGCAAAATCCCCAAAAGGGTTGTGTAGGCCTAAAAATTAATGGCTAAACAAATGCTAAATCTAAAGAACTGCTGGCCAAGGAAATGAAATGGAAACTCAAAAGCACCCGGAAGAAAGCTTTAGTAGTTGTGCTTCTAAGCACGGGTGAAATCCCCAAAAGGGTTGCTAAATGAAATGTAATGATTAATTCCTCATGGAGCCTATGGGTTGTGATGTGAAATGGAGCAAGGGACAGCTAATTCTAAGTGTCCCCTAGAACCTCAAGTTATGGTCAGCTGGGCTCCCAGTCCACGGCGGTTTTAGAAAAGATCCTCACGGAGCTGATACAGCTTGGATGTGAGTCGTAGACATTTGCCAAGGTTGAAAAAGCACCTATCTAAACAACTTACCCATTTGTGAGACACTGCCATCCCCTGTGTACTCTTTATCCAACATATGCTTGAATGTGTAATACCCTTTCCCTTATCCAAAGTATCACAGTGTCAAGTCAGTCAAGTCATTCCCCTTTGCCTAGCCTTGCATCCTTGGCCTTCACCCTCTGCTAGCGAATTGATCATGTTTACAAATGAGTATATCCTTGAGGTTCTTTTGAAAGTAAATTATGACTTTAACCTATTATTATCTATTAACTACCAGTGAAATGATGCTTGATGTTTTTAAAGTCTTGCTATGAAAATGATTAAAAGAGCATGTCTTAACCATTTGCACTTGCAGCAGCAAGCTTCTCTAGCGTGGGCCATATTTTGATCAGTTTGACCAAGGTCAACCTTGGGATCCATGATGAGTTGGACCAGTTATGTTGTATGATGTTGATCCATGGTCCTTGATATACCTTTTGATTACTACATATATTGGAAACAGGTTCTAGATGATGGTTGATGCACTTTTTATTGATTATTGTTACTTCTAGACTATTGCCGCCGGATTACACACCGTCTTTGTCGCAGCAGAAATCTATGCTGCCGCTCGGTGTGCCCTTGGTGGCAAGTCAAGAACCAAGTGATTACACACCGTCTTTGTCGCAGCAGAAATCTATGCTGCCGCTCGGTGTGCCCTTGGTGGCAAGTCAAGAACCAAGTGACAACATACTTGGTTCTTGACTTGCCACCAAGGGCACACCGAGCGGCAGCATAGATTTCTGCTGCGACAAAGACGGTGTGTAATCCGGTGACAACATTTTTGGCGGCGTTGCCGGGGATAAATCTTCTATCCCTGGGTACGACTTTTGATTTTTTACCCTTTTTGTTTTTTTGCTTTGTTTGATGAATCCTTAGATCTAATCTTTAATTTTTCATCTGGCGACTCCACTGACTTTTTTTTCTTTTTTATAAAAAAATTTCAAAGCAAAAAATAGAACCTTTTGTGAGTGTTTTAAAATGTATATTTTTTCTCACATGGCGACTCCACTGAAGGGATAAAACCCTTGTTTCTCATAATTTGTTGAGATTTGTTGTGTGTAGATGAGCCCATGCAACACAGTAAATCTTTAAAAGCTCATTTTTTCAAGCAAAGCTCCTGATACAGTGACAGACACATTCCATGGTCATTTCAAATATATGCTCCTGATCACTTAATGATGGATGATGATGAGTCTGATGATGAATTTTCTCCTATTGACTTCTCAAACATCCCGGGTTTCCCTAATTATCATCCTGGTAGAGATATATCCGATCATTTACCAACCTTTTGGGGAAATGGTGATTCAGAAACACAGCATGTCATATCCTTTCTTAAGGTCCTAGGCGATTTCAAAGTTCTATATGAAGATAACATGATGGAAATGTTTGTTAGCACCTTACGGGGAGATGCTTGTTATTGGTGGTATAATGGTCTCCCGGATAAATGTATTACCTCTCTGCCGAGCTTCCTTAGAATATTTTTGAGGCAGTGGCACATTAGAGGATTTGGTATGAGAGCTTTAGACAGTATCCTTGAGAAGTTTTTTCCTATTTTCATACCTTGGATAGACTATCATGAGGAGGACCCTAGGGCTCCTCGCCTTGTCATAGTGGAAAACATAAAATATTGGGAGATGCCTCTGAATTATTACAGTGACGGAGAGATTGGGCATCTTATTCAAGAAAATCATGCCTTTATCCATCAAGCACAGTGTGACCCTATTGAAGAGATTCATGAAGATCCGGTTATTGAAAATGTTATTGAAAGCCCTCCTCAGGCAACCATAACAGAAAACATTGAGGATTGGGGATTTTCTCATATTTACTTAAGTGATGATGAACAAATTTGTACTCCTAATCCACCCCCAGAAGAAACCATTGCAGAAGCCCGTGTTGAAAATCATGAAGAAGTTTGCAATGTATATAATGATGATAGTTTGGAAGGTTTCCTTCCTTATGACCTTTTTTTTTTTTCTGAAAAAGAGGATTATGAATCAGAAGAAGAGAATGATGCGCTTGAGTCTTTTCCGAGTGTAATTGAAAATCCCATACATGATATAGCTGAGGAAAGGAAGCTTGAATCAGAAACTCTTGATGATTTTATTGAGAAACCCATGTATGAGATTTTCACAGAAAACCTAGACTTTGAGACCTTGGAAAACCTTTGCATGGAGAAGGAGCATGAATCTTTTTTTCAATATGAGCCATGCATGAGCATCAACCATGAAGACCTGAAGAAGCAGTGTAATGAAGAGTCAGATTAGACACACCTAATTGAGGAGCAGTCACGGAAATTGTCTCCATATACAGAGGTCCCTTATAATGTGGAGCAACTTGGGGTTTATGCTTTCACAGAAAGTTACTATCAGAAGAACCCTTCGGATCGTTATGATGAGGTAGTTGGTCTACCTTATCATTCAGAATTTTTTCTCAGCCCTATCCAATCATGGATAGAAGAAGCCTATGGGAGGACTTACCATTTGGGGACACACTTTAAAGATCTATCACATGCTTTTGATTTCCCATCCAGAAGATTCATGCAGGTTTGCACTTTCTAATAAATGTGTCCTTGCTTTGGTTGGTAACCAAAGACAAGGCAAAACTTTGTTATATTGATGAAATGTTAAGATGGCTACATTAGATTTCTGATTACTCTTAGCATTTTATTATGTTATGTTTAGAGTAGGAAAATAAGCTCCTCAAAGTGAGCATTTACTTTACGCATTTCTTTCTAGTACTTAGGAATGATAATTTCTTTTTTTCCTTAGTTTGTTTTAGCTTTTATGAATAAATGCAATTTATGATTCATTGGTTTCTTCATAAAGCTTGTGCCGCTGAAGGTTTTTCTTGTCAAGTTGAGATTGTTTTACAGGTTATATAAAACCAGAGATTATGGTGTTCTCACATCCTCTCCTTGCCAGAAGGCTGATCGAGCACACGTCCCGCAGTTGGAAGCACTCTTTAAATTTCACACTTAACTTAATCAGTCACCTAATAAGATTAACTACCCTCAGGATAGTGAAAATACGGCACTTCGAAACTAGATTTTGTGTGGGCAAATTCTGCCTGGGGGCACTGGATCACTATACTTAGAACTTGGGGCACCGTTAGACTACATCCTTGTTTGGTGTAGTGTTGAACACGCGCTCAAGGCTTTGGCAGCCAACATGTCCTTGTACGGAGCCACCAACTTCTAGATTTCTGGGCATTCCTCTCTGTACCTTACGGTATCTCGAGAGTTCCCCTTTTTCTTCCCTAATCAAGATTCATCATTAATAATCTAAAAATCACCAAGAGACAATTGCACAACATTTCCTTTTTCCAACATTGTCATTTTCACACTGTGTTTGACTCCATAAGGCACTGGTCCTTGCACCTTTTTCATTTGCTTATTATCAATATCAAGTTATCGTGCATCTTTTATAATTCACAGTGATTATTTGAACTTATGCTGGTGAAAGCTATTTAAACTATTCTTGCAATTACATCTTGAACCCCAATTTCAAAATCCCAAAAACATTAATAAACAACCCATCATTTAATTGGAAGACCCTAACAACCTTAGTAACTTTCCATAGGGACTACCCCCCTTGGCTTTCGTTGGGAATTTTGCCTAAACAAAGGAGTCAAGAACCAAGTGACATACTTGACTCGAGACTTGCCACCCAGGGCACACCGAGTGGCAGCATAGATTTATGCTGCGACAAAGACGGTGTGTAATCTGGTGGCAACACAGACCATCATATTTTTATTTGTCCGGGTATGGTGGATGCTACAGATGATCTTACAGGTTACCATGATGTGTATGAGTACTCATCTCTAGTAGATTTGGGTCTTCTGGATCCATTTAGAAACTTGATTTTCAGTTCCAAGCACTTTCAGAGATGATATGAGCAATTTTTCACCTGTTGACTAGTTTGGCAATGCTGATGTGACCTGTCCAGCAGATGCTTTGATGGAGAGTCGTTCCCTAGGGCGCTACAGAGGAGAGGGGTGGTCCAGCCACTTGTCATTACCATATTACCCCTTCTCCGGACATGATGGTACAGTCAGATTTTGTGCTTGGGCACCAAGCAGTGGGCTATGGGCAGTTTGGTGGTTTTTCAGGTGGAATAAAAATGGAATAAAAAGGTCATTAAGGAAATCGATTTGGGTAATTGAGGCAAGGTTTTGGTATGACATCTGCTCAGAGGTCATCTATGGTGTATCCCACTCCTTCCAGATCAGCTTGCAGCTTTCAGTGGTGTCCACACAATCACCGGGTTGTGTTTTGATCCATTCTTCTCTCAGTTGAGGGGAGCAGGATTTGATCATTTGTTCACTTGGACATGTCAATGAGATATATGTTATATTATTGTGCCATGGGGTGATGCTAGTGAAGGAAAGTAAAACCTCCTAGCCCCCATGTGCTCCTAGTGACTAGTCATTTTCTTCTTTTGTGGCACACTTGTATTTTTGTCACTTTTATGTGGTGCGCATCCCCCTAAGGCATCCTTTAGTGAGTGCGCACCCCCCTCATGTGAGTGATCCATGTTATATTGTACCGGCTCATCTTAGTCGTTGATTGTATTATGTTTATCTTTTTATCTCAACCACTCATTGATAAAGTGGTTAGGGTTTAGGTCTCTCCTCCTATTTAAGGAAGAGGCCCCCCTATTGTGAAGGCATCTAGAGATTTTTGGCTCTTGGCTACCGGAATAGAAGAAATATCTTTTGAGCACTTGCTTGGATCTTGAAATGGGTGTTTGTCTATGATAATTGTAAATGCTTCTACATTGCACTGAAGGATTTTTGTAGCTATCTTGTATCTTTTCCACTATATCGATTTACAGGTAAAGAGGACGATTTGGGAGGATTGCGCATTGGTGAGGAGGCTTGCCCTGCAATCTTCTATCAAATTTTGGGTTCAAACAAGGAGTGATTTTGTCTTTGTACCAATTATTCTCATCTTTTTCCTCTTACTTGTATCTACCCTCGTTTTGTTGGCTAATTGAGCTTTGTCTCCTTGGTTTTACAGGAAGAGAGGGGCGCACTTGTGGACTACGGAAAAACGCATAAGCAAGAGAAACTACATCTTCTTTCATTTGATTTGGCATGTGCTTAGAAGCACAACTACTCAAGCTTTCATCCAAGGTGTTTTTCATTTAAGTTTCCATTATTTCATAGCCCTCTTTCATTGTGTTGAGAAGCACAGTTTTTAAAGTATTATCATGGGTTTTTATAAAAGATATAACAATAGTTTCCATATGTAATGATGGTAGTACAATTTGCTTCAGATTTTAGCCAACACAACTCAAGCAACTAGGGGGACTTTCCACAATCAAGACCAAACATCAGGGCAACCGACTAGAGTGATCAAGGTATCAAATCTAACTCACCAAAGGGTAAGTTCTATTGCCAACTCAGAGCCGAGACACAAACTAATAGGGATGCTATCCAACAGAGAGTCAAAAGTGGGGAAGTCCTCCATATCACAGGTTGAGGTGTAAGTCAGGGTAGAAACCAATAAAGGGAAAGATAACGGATGGATGGGGAAAGTGTAGGTGATGCCTAAGTTAGCAAGCCATACAGGTGGGAATGATCATGTCCACACTCCTATGAGGGTAAAACCAATGAGTATAAAACAAGAGCTTCTAAAATGTTAGTAATAAAACCATTTAGATATTCATTAACAACCATATTCGTTTCATATATATATATATATATAGAGAGAGAGAGAGAGAGAGAGAGATCTAGATACTAAGTCAAGCTATCAAAATGACCAAAAGAGCAAGATAATAAAACCAATGCACATCATATATCTGTTGGGCCATATACCTGTACCTGCTATCTGGATCACCTGTAACCACTAAAACACTGCTGCTGAAACTCTAGGCACTGCACTATATGGGATAAAAGGTCATCTCAGTCATCAAATCTGAGGTCAAGAGGCTTGGCCTTGGCATAAGGTCTACTACATGTCTGATCTGGGGTTGCTCTGATGTGTGAGTGATCTAAAATACTACTCATCATAGGTTGATCTCATGTAAAGGCCTGGCTCAGAAAAATATACATAACTGCTCTGCAATCATGGTAGCCCGGCTACTATGGATGTGATAACAGGACTATTGTGCGAATGCTCTTGGTTTATTTTATTAAGTATTTTTATGGGATGAGTTGATTAATTGTGGGATGAAGAAATTCCCGATATACCTTGTGGTACAGGGAATATGTCCGGAATATGATCTAAGTGGCTTTGTACAAGGACAATGTGGGATGGAATGGAGCCTCGAGAGTGGTGTTCAACACTACACCAACAAGGGTGTAGCCTAACTATGCTCTGAGGTCACCTCCCAGATGTTCCCACTTCCTTAAGTCCAAATTTCCCCACTTTCGATCACTTTCGAGGCAATGTTGGATTTTCGTTGGTAAAAAGGGACTTAATTTTATTAATGTGAGTGAATTAGCTTAATGTGAGAAAACTAACAATTGTAACACTACCGCTTTTGATATCCCAAAGCTTAGACTAGCTTGCGATGGGTAGAGCATACACAGAGTGAGCAAAGTATTCATTCCAATTTGGTTAAACTCTCCGACAGAGAGCATTCTTGATTAGCTTAAAGCGAGATTCAAGAGATTTAAAAAATAAAGAGAAAACTCTCCGACAGAGAGCGCTCTTGATCTGCTTAAAGCGAGATTCAAGAGATTTAGATAAGCAATACTTTAACTAACAGAAAAAGATATAAAGTACTAATGCAAAAAGTCACAAATTTTCTAATTACTACCCAAGAGTCTCTTTCAGGTCAAAGACCGTACTCGGGAAAGCAAGGGGATTAGTAGTCCGTTTAGCATGCAAATAAATCTTTAAAAAAATGCAAAATTTTAAACTTGGAGAAATTGCAAAATTTTAACTTCTAAGTAACGATGAATTTAAACTTTGTTTTTGCAAAACTTTGAAAGCTAGCCTAACATAATACTACTCTAGTTCTATTGCAGGTAGAAAGCAAAATAAATAAGAAGATACTGGCTTCCCCCAAATGGGGGAAGAAAGGCATGGGAGCCGTAATCCCACTTGCTCTTTATTTAGAAATGATTACAAATTTATTAATAAATCTCCGATAGAGAGCGCTCTTGATCCGCAAAAATTGCAAATTCAAGAGACTTTGAACCTTCACAGAAGGCTAAGGGAGAGAAGGGGATTGAAAAAGAGGGATTTTTTAGGTTTTTTTGAGCTAAAAATTTCGCTAATTTTCCTCGCTTTTCTGTAAAAGAAACACTAAACTAGCAAACAAAAACTTGTTAAAGTATTAGTGTGTTAGTCCAAAATACATAAAAAATGCATTCTAACACTTACAAGAAATTTGGAAATATTTATACTTTAAAGTGCTAAACAACTAGTATTGAGATCTAAACTGAAAATGGAGATTTTAAGCTCTTCTTAAATCTAATAATGAAACAAATAAATTCTAGAAATGAAGCTTTTAAATTCAAATCTACTTGCTTTCTATAGACAAAAATAGGGAAAAAGAGTTTGATTTGATTTTAAATGGTAAGAAAAGTGGAAACAAGCCCAAGCTTGAAGACTATGAAGATTTATGAATATTTGTAAAATCAACTTGTTAGCATGTGTATTAATATGCTCTCCGACAGAGAGTGCTCTTGACTTGGGTTACTGCAAGTCAAGAGGCTTAGTTCTTTGTTTAAAAATAGAGGCAGATTGTACACAAAGAAAAAGCACGTTTTCCAAAGTAAACAAGTAATGAAAGGAAAAACAAATGGAAAAAAAAGACAAGGCCAAAATGAACAACAGACCAAGAAATAAACAAACAAGGTGGGATCGACCTTGGAACAAGGTGACCACTAGAACCACTAGTCCTGAAAACCTTCCAGCTAGCTGGATGTCCGCAAAGATGCTAATGGGGAAAGAGAAGTAGCCACAAAACTATGTGGCACTTGGGATCAAATCCCAAGCTACTTTCTCAAGGCAAAACTTGGAAGAGAATTATTCTAAGTACAAAAAATAAAATTGAATCTAGGAAATTTGTACAAGTCTAACTAAAGCATGCATGAAACAGTCTTCCCCTAATGGGGAAGGAGAAACAAAGTGTGGGAGGCCTTATCCCACCTAACCTTTTTATTAACTAAGTTACAAGTGCCTTTGGGAATGAAACCCTTGCAAGGTCTTTTGAGAGAAATCAAACAACTATGGAAACGATACTTAGAAGCCCTTAATGGCTTTTACAAAGGAGAGTATATAATTTCTCTTATTGGTTCAAGTCTTCTCCTTGGGTTATAATTTTGCTCTTCTTTGAGTCTTGTTTTCACAAATATTCCTTCTCCTTCAAAGAACCTACACAAGCTTAGCCCAACTTCAACAAGGCACCCATTAGATGTTAATGAAAATCAAAACTTTGAAACTAAGTGCAAATCTAAGATCTAATCTATATGCCAAATCCTAAATGCAAACTTTAAACACTTTCAAATGAGATCTAAACTAAGGAAGTGAACTAGAAACTTTTAACAAACAAATGCAAAACTTAGAGCTTTAAAATGAGACTTAACTATTGAAAATGTAAAGTCTACAGTATGAACTAACTCTAACACTAACAAGTTTATGTTTTGATTTTGTTTGTGTCTTTTGGAAGTTGGACGAAAGGGAGGATAGGAAAGCAAGACAAGAGGAGATGGAGGAGGAGGGACAAATGGAAGGTTTGAAAGGGGGGACTCAAAGGGACTTGGACGAGAGGAAGGAGGAGAGGAAGGAGAGGGGAGACGAGAGGAAGGAGGAGAGGAAGGAGAGGGGAGACGAGAGGAAGGAGGAGAGGAAAGAGAGGGGAGACGAGAGGAGCTAAGGGAAGAAAACTAGGATGGAGGGGGGATCTAAAGAAGAAAACGAAGGGGATGCTAGAAGACAAATCTAAGGGGAAGAGGGAGGAGAAGGCGAGGATAGGGAGAGACAAGAAGAGGTTGGACGAGAGCAAAGAGAAGGCAAGGTCAAGGCAAACCTCAAGCAAAAGTAAGCTTGACAGGGCTCTAGGCTTGGAGAGAAGTAGAAGTTTGGGTTTCCACAGCTTAGAGAGGTAGATCTAGTAGCCAATAACCAAATGAAAACTTGTTTGAATGCTTGATGGAAGAAGCAAAAACTCTTTGTTTCTCGATTTTGTTAAGCTAAACTCCTTTGGCAACCTGCAGAGTGAAAATGAAACCAACAAAAACCCTTGCACTTTGGGAGAACACCTGAAAAACCCACATACTCAAGAGAAAAGCATAGATTTATAATACTTGTGCTAGATTGTTAGCCCTCCAAATCATAAATCCATAACTTAAAAATCGAAAGCACATAAGCAAATCATGATATCACCTTGTTACAAGATGAAGTATGGCCACCAAGAGCCTCCACATTGACCTCCAAAGTCTCAACTTTATTCAATACTTAAACAAGTTACAAAAATTCTCCAGAGTTTCTATGCTAAAAGATCCATGGAGAATGAGGAGAGAAAGCCCTCATTATATAACAAAACTTAGACAAACCCTATTCTAATTCAATTGGCTTGTATGAAAGCCAATGGCACTTGACATCCAAATCAAAATCCCAATCTAATCCAATCAGATCCATGTCTATTCGCAGCTTGGAGTGTTAACTCCACTCAACAACTCGATTTGTATTTAAGGAGATGGGGAGGTGGCCTCCACCTTGGCAAGGCGCCCCCCATCTTTCATTGTTAATATCACCCAACAAACAACGAGCTACCATGTGTGATACTTGAGCTCAAATAGAGATATACATGAGCCTTTAAGGTTTAGTGCATGAGAAATTAGTGGGATATGGAATGAGTCTAGATAGAAACCAAGCCATGAGGTGGAAAGGCGCCTACCCTAATATTCATTACCCTCCCAACAATCCATTGTGTGCTTGCCACATGGTAGATTCGAGTTCCAAGTAAAGATTGACATGAGCAAGAGGAAATACATGATCCTTGAGGTGGAAAGGCTTGGAGTTAACTCGATTTTCACTTGAGATCTTGGTAGTTGAGAGTGGGAGGTGGCCTCCACCTAGGAAAGGTGCCCCCACTTCCATTCAATGCAACTCAAAACCGAATCAATCTTCATTTAATAACATGCCACAAAACCAAATCGAGTTCTGCATGCAAGGTGGGCGAATTCTCTTGGAGTTAAACTCATCTGCTGACTAAATAGTTAACTGAATCTTCTTGGAGATCACTGGAATGATAATAAATGTCTTATGCCATGTCAATTAGCCTTTTATTTTAATCCATTTGGATTATTCTGGAGAATTTTGGATTATCTCCAAATATTCTTTTTTATATATATTTTAATTAATAATTTCTCTGTAATTGACTTTTTTTGAGAAATTATTAATTATGAGGCTGAATTGACATCTGAAACTTAGGACAAACTGGTCCGAGGATCATGAATGAAAGTTGGCTTAAGTTTAGAGCCTTCAATCACTGAATTCGGATCTCGGATGACTGACATATTACAAATTGAAATTTTTCCATTTAAACTATGGAAAAAATTATTAAAAATTAAAAATAATTAAAAACCCAAAACCGGAGGACTCGGTAAAAAAATTTTGAAATTTTTTTTGAGGGTCCTAATGACCTAGGACATGACCAAAACCTATTCGAATAGTGTCTAGTAGGCTTATATACATCAGTTGGACTCTAATAACCCCCCATGGCTAAAATTTTCAAAATCGGGCATTTCAACTTTGGAGGAAGTGGGAGAAAACCTCATCGATTATAGCTCAGCTATAGGCAAAGTATAATTGACAAGGGAAAAAACTCCCTGGAATACCTTAGTTGCTTAACCAAGTCATGGGGAACCGAGCCACTCAAAATCCTACTGGCACTCTTTATTACAAACCCCGTGGGGCCATGGTCATGTCGACTGAAAAACAAAACTGACTAGCCAAAATTGGCTAGGAACAAATGATGGACCATCTGATACACTGGAGTACAAACATTCATCATGTTTGTCAAATGGCAGCTCTTCGGATAATCCAACTATAGTACAAAAAAGTTGGTAACATCTAGCTCCAACTGCGAGACGGGCACTTGCTTGATCTATGGATCAAAGAAGGTGTTCGAGAATCCCAGAACATTAGTTTCCTGCATGGAAACAGAAGTGTCTTAGTTCAACATGTTCATGATAAATAATGCCAAAATGAAAATACCAACATAAAAATATTTTTTGCTTTTTCTATATCAAAGTACATGAAAAATAAAAATCTTTTCTTTTTCTAGCATATATATGCAATATGATACAACATTTTAATGTACAAAATCTATGGTACATAAATATGGTACAAAAAGTAGAATACATAAGGTACAACAAGATAAGGTTTAGAGATTTCCTGAGATGACCCCCTGGTCATCTTGAATGTTGTTTCGATAAAAGGGTTTTAGCTGTTGCCCATTCATAGATAGTGGCAACATCTCTCCATCCATAGTATTTAGAAAGAAAGAATTTGTTCCGGCCTGGCAGCGTATAATAAAAGGGCCTTTCCAAAGGCTGTCGAATTTTCCATGCTTTCCTGGCTTTTCCCTTCTTTTGTCCCATAAGAGAACAGTATCTCCTACTTGGAAAGCTCTCGGCTTAGCTGATTTGTCAAAGGTGGTCTTCATACTTTCCTGATGTCGTAACATTTTGTCCAATGATGTCCTTTTGCTTTCATCAAGTTCAATGATCTGATTTGCCCTATCCTCCAACTCCAATTTTTCCGCATCATAATCACTTAGCATTCTAAAAATGGGTATTTGCATGCTGAGTGGTAAGGTTGTTGTGATACCATAAACAAGTTCAAAGGGAGATTTCCCCGTAGAGTTCTTCTTGGTGATCCTATCTTCCCACGGAGCATACTTGATTTTGCTATCCCAAGATCTTTTGTTATCACCCACAGTCTTCTTAAGGATGGTCATTAAGTTCTTGTTTGAGGACTTCGCAAGTCCATTACCCTGAGGATAGTAATCGGAAGAGTGATAGAACAATGCCATACTTAAAACAGAAATCATTCATCTCTGCCGAGCTAAAAGCCTTGGCATTATCAGTTGTTATTTTTAAAGGGGTGCCAAATCTGGTGATGATCTTGTCCTCAATGAAGTCCATGATAACCTTTTTTGTGGCCGTTTTGGTGGGTATAGCTTCTACCCACTTGCTGAAGTAGTTGGTTGCAGTGAGGATCTAGCAAAATCCATTGCTAGAGTTGTCTTTGAATTTCCTAATAAAGTCAAGGCCCCATTGTTGAAAGGGGGCAATGACAACTACTGGTGTAAGGGGTAAAGCAGCCAATTTAGGCTTTCCTGTGAAAAGTTGACATTCCTGGTAGTACTTGACATGTTTATAAACA
Source organism: Larix kaempferi (assembly GCA_027924585.1). NCBI lineage: Eukaryota > Viridiplantae > Streptophyta > Pinopsida > Pinales > Pinaceae > Larix > Larix kaempferi. The sequence goes on from BSBM01000254.1 coordinate 4,154,695, forward strand.
TCTGCAAAAATAGTTGGCCAATAGTATCCCGCTCTAAGGATTTTATGGGCAGTTGTATTTGCTGCATAATGGCCCCCACAAAATCCTAAATGGAACTCAGTCAAGATCTTTTTAGAATCTTGTTCATGTACACATCTAAGTATTACACCATCTGGGTTTCTCCAACCCAAACCCTCCTGAGTGAGGCAATACCTAGCGGCTTTTAATCTAAGTGCCCTTCTCTTATATCCTTTGAGATGATCGGGGACACCTAAGTGTAGCAGAAAATATATGATGTCTAAGTACCAATGATTGTCAAGCTCTTGTAACGCTGGTGTCGTATGTGGATTAGATGGATGGTTTGCACAACTCATTTCAATAGCCTCTTCATTCTTTTGAGTCAGCATTTTAGCTAGGCCCTGTCCCTTTATCAGTTTAGTAGGCCTAATCTCTAGGTCATACTCCTGGATTTTAGATACCCATGTGCCCCTTGTTCCTAAGCAATCTTGCTGGGATAGGATGTCCTTTACTGCAGCATGGGGGACATATCCTATAACTTTTGAGTAACCAATGTATGTTTTGAAATGCTTTAGAGATTTTACTAAAGCATAGGCATGTTTCTCCATGATAGTATATTTTAATTCCGAATGTTGTAGGGCTCTACTCATGAAGGCAATTGGTTGCTCGAACCCTTCAAAGTTCTTATGGAGCAACACCCCAGCGATTGTATCTTCTGAAGCAAAAGAGAAAACCATGAAATCTTTTGTGTAGTCAGGACTAATTAATACAGGTGATCTAGTGATAGCATCTTTTATGGTTGCAAAAGCTTCTCTCCCTTCATCAATCCATACAAACTTAGCATCCTATTTTAGTAATCATTGCATGGGTTTCATTAACTCAGCTAAGTTTGGGATGAATCTTCTTATGAAGTTGATATGACCGTTAAAAGATTGGAGACCCTTAACATTTCTTGGAAGGGGAATCTTCTGTATAACCTCAATCCTCTCAGGGTCAACTTTGACCCCGTCTTTGTTAACAATGTGACCTAAAATTTTTCCTTCCTCGATGCCAAAAACTGATTTAACCGGATTTAAAGAAATCGCATATTCTCTGCACCGTTCAAACACCTTCCTAAGATGACCAACATGGCTAGATCTTTCTTTTGAGAACACAGTCAAATCATCTTGGTATATCTCAATGATTTTGCCTACCAATTCCTTGAAAGCGTAATCCATGGTCCTTTGAAAAGTGGCCCCGGCATTTGTAAGGCCAAAAGGCATTCTTAGATATTCAAAAGTTCCCCAAGGGGTTGTGAAGGCAGTTTTGTGCCTATCATCCTCTTTAATGACTACCTGATTGTAACCCGAAAAGCCATCCAGCATTGACATCATGCTTGATCCAGTGACCCTTTAGAGGAGGGTCTCCATGTTGGGGAGGGGGTAATTGTCTTTCTGAAGTCTATACATATTCTTAAACTGTCGTTCTTCTTTCTAACTACAACCAAGTTGGAGCACCATGAAGTATGTCGAGTGGCTGCTATAATACTTGCTACCAACATTTTTTCCAATTCTTGTTTGACAATAGGGACCAACTTAAGATTTATTTGCCTAAGTTTTTGTCGGAAAGGTTTTCCTTTTCTACATTCAGGTTTCAAGGGAATGGTGTGTTGAAATACATCTTCCCTATATGCTTTAAGCTCGTCATAAGTGAAGGCAAATATATTCCTATATTCTCTTAGTAAGTTTATAAGGGCATTCCTTTCTTTTTCAGAGGTACCTTTTCCAATTTTTAGTAATTTTGGTTATGTTTCTGTTCCGATATTGATTTCAGTGTACTCACCCGGCTTCATTTGGTCAACACTACTCTTTCTTCTATCTTGTCTGTCAAAGATGTTTTCTAAAGCAGCAAAGCCTCGTGGGACAAGATTGAAACGGTTGCCCTCATCCTGATATTATTTGCCTTCTTCTTGATCATTGGGTTTATAATTTATGAACTCATCAATGTTATTTATGAACTTTAGTATTTGTTCATCATCCCTGAAAACCTGCCAATGTTTTATATTATCAGGAATAGAAGGTCTGAAGTTAATTTCCAAAGGACAATGCCCCTCTAACATTTCATCTACCGGTTGAAGTGTTGAAGCTGAAACTGCAAATTTATCCGCGACACTATTATGATCTCTAGGGATTGCTTCTATATTAAGGGCATCAAAAAATTCCATTGTGTCCCAGATTGCATTTCTATATATCCTAAGTCTCTGGCACTTACATGCAAATTGACCCTTAATTTGTTGGACAATTAGATCTGAATCCCCTTTAATACTTAGCAATTTGATTCCCATGTCCTTGGCAATCTCTATGCCTAGTAGAAGTGCCTCATACTCTGCCACATTGTTGGTTGCTTCAAACTCTAATCTGAAAGCAAAATTGAAAACCTTCCCCTCCGGTGAGATGATGACAACCCCAGCCCCCTTTCCTGCTCTTGAATATGCCCCATCAAAATTCATTTTTCACAACTCATTTATTTTTTCATTCTCAATCTCTTCATGAATTGGATCTAAAAAGGTAGATTTGATTTGATAGGTTCCCATTTCACCAGCATTGCAGACATATTCATTTGATGGTCTTTGAGGATTCTCAACATGGTATCTTCTTTCCTTTTCAGTGTGCAGTTTGACAAGTGAATCTTCGGATGCTGGAACAGTTACATAAGACCAATCTAATTGTATCGAGCCACCCAAAGTTGCACCCCACTTTCTAGAAAGTAGCATACCCCACTTATCTGGTACATCTATGACAAGGATGCCCATGGTAACATGGATGTCCAGATACTTGGCCAATCTAACAGGTTGGTTTTCTATCATCATTTCAACTTTAACAGGTCTAGAATCCATGGCACATACATTTTGGTAAGGCCTGGTGGTTTTCAAATTAAGCTGTTGCATAACCTTTTTAGTCATTAGACTTGCACCAGATCCTGAATCCAACTTTGTAGTGGCTGACCTTAGTATTATTTTTAGCTAATGTTGACTAGTGGTGAATGTTGAGTGAGATTAAATACTATCTCCTACAATAGATATTGAACTACCTTTACACTTGGTTGGATGCATATTGGTAAATGATCCTTATCTCTCACATTAAATCGGTTATGATCTCTAGGATATGTTATCATTGATTGTTATAATACATGCTACACGAATGTAATGATACTGAGTTGACCTTATATTCTCATTGAATGATCTAGTATAATTGCTGATACTTTGATAATATATCTAAGTACATTGGATGATAAGTTGTTAGGATAACTACTTTGTTCATATTGACTCCATTAGGCATTGATCTAACTATAATATTGCATAAAATAGTCTTGTTTGGTTGTTCTAATGTCTTACAAGATTTCACAAGGATACTTCTCCTTGGAGGTTTCGACTTCCAAAAAAGTTAGAACGGTGATCGAGGTGACATTGGATCACTGATCTTATTTTTGCTTATTAGGAATTAGCCCTGCTAATTTGCCCAGTAACACTAAGCACATGCAAAATCCAAAAGGTCCTAAGGCCTAAAAAGCAATGGTTAAATGTATGCTAAATCCAAAGACTGCTGGCCATGATTAAATGTAATGATTAATACCTCATAGAGCCTACGGGTTGGGATGTGAGATGGAGTAAGGGACAACTAATTCTAAGTGTCCCCTATAACCTCAAGTTATGGTTAGTTGTGCACCTAGTTACGGCGGTTCTAGTAAAGATCCTCACGAAGCTGGATTCAGCTTGGATGTGAGTTGTAGACATTTTCCAAGGTTGAATAAGCACCTCTCAAAACAACTCGTTCCATTTGTGAGACACTGCCATTCCTTGTGTGTATATTATCTAGCATATGCTAAAAATGCCTGTTGTTGCAGGTGCAAATGGATAAGACATGCTCTTTTAATTATTCTAATAGCAAGACCAAAGTATAAAGTAGCATTTCACTAAGACATGCTCTTTTAATTATTCTAATAGCAAGACCAAAGTATAAAGTAGCATTTCACTGGCGGTTAAGCAGTCAACACATCAAATATAAGACCAATACGAAACAATCAATTACTCAGAACAGAACCTCAAGAATATACTCATTTCATGGACGTGACCATTTTGCTAGGAATGGGTGAGGGTGAAAAATACAAGGCTAGGATAAGGGAATGACTTTACAAAATCAACGTTGTGATAATTTGGATAAGTGTAGCTAGGGTTTTACCCCTAGCTGGTGCCAATGAGCACCTACTAAGGAGAATGGACTCCTTAGTAGCAGTTCAGTATATTAAACTAATTAAGCTAAAACAAAAATTAAATTACTTCTAAAGCATGCATGAAACATAAACATTAAATTGAAAGAATGGCTTTTTGTATTGATATTACCTTCAATGAGAAGGTTTGATGAAGCCCTTTGCAGTGTCCAAGAGGATGCTCCAAGCTTCAAGATGCTCCTTCTCCTTCTCCAATGATGGGAATGGGCCAAAGGTGGCTCTCAAGGTGAAAATAGTTCAAAGGTGAACTAGGGTTTCGAGAGAGATTTTGGCAGAGTAAGGGTGCTTGTGATTGTGGATATGGAATAAGGGATCTCCATCACCTATTTATAGTTTTTTGGTGGTGGAGTGCTGACCCATGGTTTTAGGAAACACATAGTTTTGGGCAGCTGTATAGGGTTTTTTCCTCCTTTTCCTCATTATTTTATATTTTTATTCCCTTTTTAGGGGATTTTTGCTATTTTTGGAGGAAAAGGGGGGTTTTTTAGCCTTTTTTAGGCTATTTTGAGGGTTTTATGGCCTTTTGGAGGCATTTTAGGCCTTTTGGAGGCTTTTTAATGGGATTTTTTGGGATTTTAAGGGAAATATGGTAAGAAAATGGACAAATGAGCCATATAATGTGGTAGATGAGGTAGTGAGCACTTTTTGGGTGTTAACAGATTGCTCCCTGATGTGCGAGGTCAGGAGCTCATCGTATGGCCGATGGACATCATAAGTCATAAATGGTTTTCCTGGGATGTGGAGAGAAGAGAAGAAACAAACTGAAGCCCGGAACAACGATCCCGAACAACTGCAAGAGCTAAAAGTACATAACCTCAATAATGGATGAGGAATCATCTGATCATATGGACGAGGCGGGCATACCCATGCTCGTATCAGGATATAACATAATAACAATGGGGTCCAAAAAATGGGGACCTGAAATATACATGACCTCAAATACTGACTGAGGAATAATCTCAATATATGGACGAGGCGGGCATACCCATGCTCGTATCAAGATACATAAACATAACTGTGAGGCCCGAAAAGGGGGACCTGTAAGATACATGACCACTGTGTACATCATAAGAGTCCAGAGGGGACACAAATCTGGGACATACTGCTGAGCGGATCATGTGTGAGCTGCAGAACTGGTGCACTGGAAAAATCAACAGTGCTACTGAGTGTGGTACCAAAGGAACTGATGAGCTGCTGGATCATAGTGACTGGGGTCATACTCTCCATGGTACACTGAACTGGAACTGATCTGGGACTGAAACTGGGTACTCGAGGAAGCATGTAACTGGATGGCTTCCGGATACAATCGCCAACGCAGCCCGGACATCCACGGGAACATATAACTGGGTGTTCCGAAGTGACTCACCAATGTGCTAGAGTCGGGGGAAATCCGGGGTCTTCGACGAAAAACTGATGGGATATAATCCTACGCGATCCTCAACGATGCGATCAAGGTGCTGAAGTCGAGCATGTGAGGAACAACCACTCGGAGAGGCAATGATGTCTCCTCTCAGAATGATCCGTAGGCACTTACCACAGATGGTGATAAGTCCAAGGCGTAAGGACCTCTGGGCCTATCCTCTGGAATAGAGGAGCTGTCGTCGACAGAGGGAGACCTGCAACTATCAAGGCAATGATGTTTCCTTGACAGGAGCGCGAGGTACAAGACCGAAATGTGATAGTGCTGATGGCAGGACTGATAAACTGTGGGGGGACAACTGGGCAAGTAGAGCGGGTGGACTCAAACTTCTTTTGTTCAGAGTATGATAATTGGAATGATCTGGCAGCATATGAAACTGACTAAGGGGAGATGGATCATAGCTGTATGGGATCTGGGAAGGGTACTGGGCTGAGGGAGACTCAAGCTGTGGTACAATGGCAGGAGACTGCAGAATACTCTGAACAAAGGCGACCTGATTGGGGGTGCTGCCGAGATGATAGATCAAAGTGCCAGGAGGCACGGGAGGGTACTTCTTCATGGGTTAAGGAACTAGAAGAAGTGTGTGTAAAATGGTACTGTCGTGTGGATTTTACGAGCCCAGGACAGTTCATGCTCGTGGTTGCTTTCAATTTTAAGGAGTCTGAAAGCGATAAGAAGACTCTGAAGTAATGGAATGGTACTGTCGTGTGGATTTTACGAGCCCAGGACAGTTCATGCTCATGGTTGCTTTCAATTTTAGAGAGTCTGAAAGCAAGTAAGAAGACTCCAGGGGGTTGCTTTTTCGTAGATTTAGTCTCCAAGGACCAAAGAAGCATAAAAGGATGCAATGAAGAACTCTTCTAGCCGGTGTGACTAGAGTATTCCTTTTTCGTAATTAGTCTACCAGGTCCGGAAAAGGGGTAAACTTATACCAGATAGACGCCCTTTCAGGTACTTTAACGAGCATGAAAGGAAGCAAGATTGCTCGGCGATCTTTTCATTCTTTTAGGAGTCAGAAAAGAGCTTAACGGAAACTCCCTAAGTACCTTTTTCGTAAAGGACTTGTCCGGCCCGAAAAAGGGATAAAATTATACCGAACAAAAGGAATGGCCAGGCAAGGAGGAAGTGTTCAATCAAGGATCAATAATGGTGACCAAGAGCGAGGGTAGGTGGGAACACTGATGGGCCTCCTTGCGGGGTAGATGAAATGGTGGAAAAATAACGAGACATTTGTAGTATGACAGGAGTGAATGGCTCATGTACAAAAGTGGAACAATCCGATAGCGGCCGATGTGGCACGCAAACCGAGGCAGCAAGGTGTCGGGACACAATGTTGAAATTGTACCAAGTGAGAGCGAGAAATGATCTCAAGCATCATCACGAGCTCGGAAAAATGAATCCGGCGATATAAAGGATGTCAAAAACGGGTGACGGCCGATGTGGCACACAAACCAAGGTGACGGGGGCATTTTGAAAAATGCCCGAAAAAACTGAAGGTGAGAGCGAGAAATGATCTCAAGCATCATCACCAGCTCGGAAAAATGAATCCGATGATATAGAACATGTGAAAAACGGAGAACGGCCGATGTGGCACGCAAACCGAGGCGACTAATGGTGTCTGAAAAATGGGCAAAAAATAACAAAACGACAATAATGCAACGAGGTGACCATCATGACGGTCTCGTCGTGCTGATTCCAATGGTAGAAACGGTTCGGAAAAGCAAAAAACAAAAAGAAAGTATTGTACAATGCGGACCAAAATGGGGCCACGAGTTATTCTATGGATAGAGATTCCGTAGGATGCAACCCGTCATGGGGGTTGCGTAAAGGGAGGCCTTCAGAGTTGGTTTCGGTATGAACATGGAGTTCCTCTGGCCGTGTGTCTATGTGATGTTTGAGAATGGCGAGGTTGAACCCAGGCATTCCGTTAGAGGGCCAAGCAAAGACATCATGGAACTCTTTGAAGAGTTGTGTATAATCCTCAATCTCCCGCTTGCTGCAGGAGGCTCCTAAAGTGATGAGTTCAGGGGCATATCCTGGGAACTTTGAGGGAGGAAGAGGATGTTGTTTCTGACGAACGGCGGTTACATCAGGCCATGTGTCAATGTGGTGCTCTATAATGGCAGGGTCAAGACCAGGCATTTCGGTATAGGACCAGGCAAAGACATCACAGAATTCTTTGAAAAGGTTTATGTAGTCCTCAATCTCTTGTTTACTGCAGAATGCTCCTAAAGTGATGAGTTCAGGGGCACGACCTGGAGCAGCAATATCAACTTGGATGACAGGTGAGATGTTGGCCATGTTGCCCTCCTCGAAGGCATCAGGAGCAGGAATAGGGTCCTTGAACCAGTCAACCTTAGTGGGGAGGAAGTCTTTGGATTCGACCGCGTATTGGGTAGCGGTGCTAGAGGAGGATTCTTCTAGGATGGAATAGGAACAGTGGTGCATATCATCCCAAGGATAATTCGGGGCAGTAAGGGCCTCAAGAATCTCCTCATCAGTACGGAACGTTTGCGTCGTCAAATCGGTTGACGAGGGAGTAGTGGTGGAAGAGATCATATAGATGGTATTAACCTCTCCGGAAGGTGAAGAGTCTGGGGGGTAGATCTCCTCAATGGTAGGTGGTGCCGTCTCAAGATCCAGATTGTTCATCTCATAGAGAGCCGCTCTGTAATCCGGGAGATCGGGACAATGATGTGAATAGTGCCCGTAAATACCGCAGATGGCGCAGGAGTGGTTGGTACGTAGGGACTTATCTTTAGGCTTAGGAGTGGGATTTAGTTCGACAGTTGGGATGTTGGGGTCATCATCGAGCATTTGCATGTGCTTCTGCAATGCGGGTAACTGTGGGCATTGGTGGGTCGCATGGCCCAACTCGTCACACAGCGAGCATTTGGGAGGAGCACGAAACACTGGAGGGTTCTTGACTGTCTTTGGAGGTGGTACGGCAGTGTAAGGTTGGGGACCTCTGCCCCCAGTGGGTTTGGGAGTAGGAGGAGGTGTCGTGGAGGACGAAGGGGTAGAGACACCGGGAGGTGGCTGAGTAGTAGTAGCCATGGGTTGCACCGGCTGGAGGACGACATCGGGTGTCGGCGGGCAAACGGGAGGCGAAAGATACCATACAGGTAATCCCAAGGTTAACCCAGGGAGGCTAAGGGTAGCCATGACCGGGGCGCTTACTACTCCCGATGGAGGGACTAGGAAGGGGATCGTATGGATCGGTGTAACACCAATGTGGCTAGGTACCAATGGTGGTTTTGGCAACAAGGGTGGTTGAGTATTAGGTGGGAAGTTGTCGTGGGACAAGGTATATAAGTCAGAGACTTCGGGCGTAGATGACGGCGGAGGAATGGATTGAAAGGTGGAGGTCATCGGCGCGTCTGAGTAGACTCCAGGCCTCGTAGAGGAAACAAACGAGGTGGTGGCAGGAGAAACAGGTTGTTCAACCATGGGGAGAACATTTTCCGGTGCCGCCGGAGCACTGGGATCATAGTAGGTGAGCTGGTCAATCTTAACCACGCGTCCTTCATGGGGGAACATCATGGTGCGAAAGACAGAAGAAGCAACCGCCCGCATGGCATACATGTAGCTGCGGCCAAGTAGAAGGTTGTAATCCAATTGGGCATTGATTACCTCTATGTCAATAAGGACTGTTTTACCACCTAACTGGACGGGAACGTTGGGTAGAAGGCCTTGGGGCTGGGCCGAACGACCGTCGTAGGCGCGTAACGCAGTGGTGGACTGCTGGAGAGGAGGGGATCCTAGCTTCTGCCATACAAATGTAGACATAACGCATGTGGAGGCACCCTCATCGATGATGCACCGATGGATAACAAGATTCCTAACGGAGACTGTAACTTGGAAGGCTAAGCTGGAAGGTAGGCGTGGTTCAGACTGGTCTAAATCAAACGCCATCAAATGTGAATCGGTTGGGTCAATCCCCCCAATGGCGGAAAGTAAAGTCTTGCGCTGGGAAGGGCAGTTCTTCAAGACTTCTAACGCAGACATGGCTGCGGGAGATTGGGCTAGGTCGTCTACGATGTTGTAGTTTGACGCAGCGCGCGCGTTAGGGTTATTGTTGATTCGGCGAAGTGGGAAACGAGGTGCTTTCGCAGCGCCGTCTATGGGAGGCGGAGGTATACGTAACGCCTGATCGGTGGGATGGGCGTTAGTAGGTTTATCCGTGGGAGTGGCTTCAGAGGTGGAGCCATATTGGTTCCGACGGGTCTGGAGGTTGACGTCAGCTGATGACATCATCAGTAAGTGGTGGGTACCTGAGTCAAACATGGGTTGATCAGGAGCAGCATAGGTGATCTGTTGTTGTTGGGCCGCATTGGCTTGATGGGGAGCCAACGGCTGAGTGTTCACTACGCCTTGGGTCGGTAAGGGGTTTTGCAGCACCAAAGGGGGTTGCTGAGGTTGGGGGGGGTTGGGCGGTACTTGGGGAGCCGCATTTCCTTGGCGATGGGCCTCGTCAACCCAGAGCTGCCGAGCTCGCTCTAAATGTGGGCAAGCGTGGGTGTAATGTCCATAGACTCCGCAAATAGAACAAGGGTGGTTTGTTCGCAGATTGGGGTTTTTGGCCTGCTTGGGCGGGCGATCAGGGTTTTGATTAGCGGGGGCCGCATTGTTGTTGTCAGGGGGATTAGCCGGTTGACCAGCTTGGTCTGCAGGTTGGTTGTTTCCCCGATTACGGCCCTTGCCGCGGTTCTGTTGGCCCTGGTTACGTTGGTTGTTCTGGTTTTGCTGCGGGTTCTGTTGGGCGTAAACTTGCCCTTGGGCAGCAGGTGGATTTTGAGGTTGCGCAGGTGCAGGAGCAGGCTGCGGAGGATGATATGTAGGTTGAGGCTGAGCAGGTGCAGCAACTTGAGGGGGTTGCTGATAGGACTGCGGAGCAGGTTGTGGATGTGCCGCAGGGGCTGCCTGTGGCGGATAATAAGCTGGTGGGGCTTGTGAAGGCGCAGGAGCTGAGGCAGCCTGCTGATGGTAGTAAGGCTGAGGGGCGACTGGAGGAGCATAAGCAGGAGTCACATACCCGAAGCACTGAGGTGGACATGAGGGTCCATGGGAATGGTGATGTGTCATAGGAGCATACGAGTTGGTTGCTCCAGATTGTGAAGTAGCCCGCGACAGGTCGGGGCCAAGGGTAGGACGTGCTATAGAAAATGGTTGGGGATGCGAAGAAACACGGCCAATGATACCATCTGCAGCGTGGGATGCCCCCGGCGCATCATGATGGGAGGACTCGCCGCGAGGGGCGTCAGGTATAATGGTATAAAGGTAACCCGATTGGGCGTAAATGAGGTCGAACTGTTGAGCCTTAAGGATGGCTTCTTCTTCAGACTGGGGTCTTTCTGAGGCCACATCCTTAGCAATAACCGGGAGAAGGGATTTGAGGAACCAATCTAGGAAGATACGGTCGTCAAGTTTGATCTTGCATAAGCTACGGCGTCGACGCCACTCATGGATGTGGTCCGTGATATGGGTAGCCGTGTTTTGTCTACAAGATAGAAGGATCTCAACGCCCGCGTCATAGCGGACAGGCAACTGGAAGAACTGCAGGAAGGTCGAGGCCAGGGAAGCAAAGGTGGCATGGGTCCCATGAGGTTGCTCGATATACCACTTGGTTGTAGAGCCAGTGAAGGTGCGCTGTAAGAGACGGAGGCGAACAGAGTCATCCACGATGGAGTTAGAGGAACACCATAGGTGGAAAGACATGATATGGTTTTGTGGGTCCTCATCGGCCTTGCCCTCGAATTTAGGGATGTCAGAGGGTAGTTTGGTAGGCATATGAGGCCACATAGGGTCGTGTCGAATAGGATCGTTGGTCAATCTGGCCAGGTCAGGTAGGTTGAGGCTAGCCATGAACGGCAAACTGGAAGAAGGCTGTGACACAGTAGTGCTGTGGACCAAGTTGGGGCCAGTGCCCCCAAGTGGAGGGACAAGATGTGAGGTGGTGCCCCCAAGTGGGGGGACTGAGGTAGTGAAGGATGGTCCAGCACCACCATTGGTAGTGTGAGCCACTGATGTAGTGGGGATGGGTATTCCCGCTGTGGGTATAGGTACCGTGAGGGGAACGGTAGATGGTTGCCCCATGGAGGGCATACCAAAAACAGGTGTAGTAACTGGTGTGGTGGTGGATGTGCCACCAATGGTCCCTATGACAAACGGAGTGGAAGTCGTGCCAGCCATGGGGCTAGTAGGGGCAGTATAAATAGGGTTCTCAGACTATTCGTCAGAATCAGAGGTAAAGTAAGGTGCGTCACTATCTGGTGACGGAGGCCTACGTCGCTGACGAGTGGAGTCAAGTGACAAGGCTCTAGATCTATGATGAGTGGTATCAACGGACAATGATCGGAATCTATGACGAGTGGTGTTGAGAGAACCGTGCTGTGGGGGCTCGCCCCTGAGGCGCCGAGAATGTCTCGGGGACTCAATGGTGACAGATGGTGTCTAGTCTCTGTGGGTTGAGGTGAGTATAAAAACAGCTCAAAAATCCTAATGCAACCGAGGGTGCAGAAGGAGAGCTAAAAAGCAAGGCACTCAGGCCAACAACCAACTCAAAACACCCACTGCAACAGCTGTGCTACAATAGGTGGAGTAACAACAAAGATGGTCAGAATACCAACAAGCAGCAGGTTTCCTAAAAAAGAAAAATGGTGGAATCACTAGACCAAAGGGAGGTAAAGGAGCATGCAAACACCTAACTAAAAGTATTCTGACTCAACTAAACATATCCTCTGCAAGGTGATGAAATCCAAGTCAGACAATATGAGTAGGAAAGCCAAGTGGCTATGATATCCCCCTACCGGGAGGGATACCGGGTAGTCAATCCTAGAAGAATGGCAACTAAGATACCCCGTTCATGACACGTCCAGAAAGGTGAATCTGCCGTTTAGTTCGTTGACCGCAATACCCCTATACAGGGATATCCCGCGAACCGCGAAAGGTAGCCCTTCGGTTACTGAATGGAGTGCGGTATTCCACTCAGGCCTCCGGAACCAGTCTCCCGACTTCAACCCTCCTAAGGGAGAGGCCCTCTGATAAACTGGTCGTGACCGTGCCAAAAAGTACTAGGGGATTTTGGTTCCCTATTTGGACAACAACTATGTCTCAAGTGAAAGTGACCGAGGGGTGTTATTGGAAGCCTATCCCCCCGACCCTACCTAACTACAATGATTCTTTTGTGTTCCCCAAGTGGGGTTAGAATGTTGGTTCAATTAGGTACTTTTTAAGGCTCACTTGATTTATGTGACAGAGTGTGTGCTCGTGAGGTAATGATCCCAAAAATAGAAATGCCACAAGGGGGGCAACTTCCAATCTATCAACAATACTGAAATTGAAAGTTTAACTTGCAAAATTTTCTGAATTAAAAATACTGAAATTTGTAAAATGAAATCTGTAAAAGGAACAGAAATTAGGTTGCAGAAAGGCTGTAAGGTAGTGAACTGCAGGTAAGACAGGGGGCTGTTCAGATGCAGAAAATATTGCAGCAAAAGGGGCTGGGCTCAAAACAGGAAAAGAGCAGAAATCAGACCGCGGGTCTGTGGCGATTTGGAACAGGCCGACCGCGGGTTTAAGGGAAACAGCGGCGGTCAGGTCGCGGCTATCGGGCCAACAGAGGCAGTCGGGACGCAGGAAATAGGGAACAAGACGCAGTCGGGTCGCGGCAAAAAGGGCTAACAGGCGCAGTCGGGACGCACGAAAGAGGCAGAAAGCCGCAATCGGGACGCCGGAAAAAGGCCGACAGGCGCAGTCAGATCGCGGCAAACAGGCTGATTAGCCACGGTCGGATCGCAGGTAACAGACTTGAATCCGCCGGCAGGGCGTCGGAAGCAGTCTGAGAGCCGCGGTCGGATCGTAGGTAAAGGCCTGAAAGGCGCGGTCGGGACGCGACTGCAGAGGGAAAAGACGCGGTATGCGGCGGCCGAAAGGGACAGCCGAAATTAAAAAATTCAAGACGGAAACCAGAAATTCGAAAACTAGGGGAGTCGCCAAAACTGTAGCTAGGGTTTTACCCCTAGCTTGTGCCAATGAGCACCTACTAAGGAGAATGGACTCCTTAGTAGCAGTTCAGTATATTAAACTAATTAAGCTAAAACAAAAATTAAATTACTTCTAAAGCATGCATGAAACATAAACATTAAATTGAAAGAATGGCTTTTTGTATTGATATTACCTTCAATGAGAAGGTTTGATGAAGCCCTTTGCAGTGTCCAAGAGGATGCTCCAAGCTTCAAGATGCTCCTTCTCCTTCTCCAATGATGGGAATGGGCCAAAGGTGGCTCTCAAGGTGAAAATAGTTCAAAGGTGAACTAGGGTTTCGAGAGAGATTTTGGCAGAGTAAGGGTGCTTGTGATTGTGGATATGGAATAAGGGATCTCCATCACCTATTTATAGTTTTTTGGTGGTGGAGTGCTGACCCATGGTTTTAGGAAACACATAGTTTTGGGCAGCTGTATAGGGTTTTTTTCCTCCTTTTCCTCATTATTTTATATTTTTATTCCCTTTTTAGGGGATTTTTGCTATTTTTGGAGGAAAAGGGGGGTTTTTTAGCCTTTTTTAGGCTATTTTGAGGGTTTTATGGCCTTTTGGAGGCATTTTAGGCCTTTTGGAGGCTTTTTAATGGGATTTTAAGGGAAATATGGTAAGAAAATGGACAAATGAGCCATATAATGTGGTAGATGAGGTAGTGAGCACTTTTTGGGTGTTAACAATAAGGGAAAAGGAATACACACTGAAGCATATGTTGGGTAATATACACATAGGGAATGGCAGTGTCTCACAAATGGAATAAGTTGTTTTGAGAGGTGCCTATTCAACCTTTAGCAAATGTCAACAGCTCACATCCAAGCTGGAACCAGCTCTGTGAGGATCTTCTCTAGAACCATTGTAACTAGGTGCACAACTAACTGTAACTTGAGGTTCTAAGGGACACTTAGAATTAGATGTCCCTTACTCCATCTCACATTCCAACCCATAGGCTCCATGAGAAATTAATCATTACATAATATCATGGCGAGCAGTCTTTAGATTTAGAATATATTCAACCACTGCTTTTTAGGCCTTATGACCCACTGGATTTCTCGTGTGCTTAGAAGAACAGCTAATTGCAGCTTTTTATCCAGGGTATTTTCCATTTCATTTCATTACATAGCCCTCTTTCATTGTGCTGAGAAGCACATTTTTAGTTTGTTTACATGGGCTTGCACATAAGATATAATAATAGTTCACACATGCATGTAATGATGGTAGTACAGTTTGCTTCAAGTCTAGCCAACACAACTCAGGAAACTAGGGGGATCATCCAGAATCAGGACCAAACATCGGGGGGAACCGACCAGAGAGGTCAAGGCATCAAATCTAACTCACCTAAGCTCAGGAACCAACACCAGCGGGTTCTCCTGGCCCAGCAGGATCAAGGCTTCGGTAAGTTCTGTTGCCAACTCAGAGCCGAGACACAAACAACAAGGAAACTATCCAACATAGAGGCAAAAGTGGGGAGGTCTTCCATATCACAGGCTGTGGTGTAAGTCAAGGTAAAACCAAATCTGTAAGAGAATGGAGGGATGGGGAAGGTGAGAGGTGATGCCATAACTAGCAAGCCATAAATGGTGGGAATGACCACGTCCATACTACTAAAGAGGGTAAAACCAATGAGTATAAACAAGAAATTCTTATTCTGAGTAATTAGACCATTTAGATAATCATCAAAACAACCATATCCATATATCATATATATATCGCCAGATCATGACCACCAAATAACTAGTCAAGCTACTAAGATAAGCAAAAGAGCAAAGCAAATATATGCAATGCACAACCATATACCTGCTGAGCCATATACCTATATCTACCATCTGGATCATCAATAGACACTGGAACAATGCTGCTATAAACCCTGGGCACTATCACACTACTCTGTATGGAACAAAAATGGTCACCTCAATCATCAAATCTGAGGTCACGAGGCTTAGTCTTGGCATAAGGTTCATCATAATCTGATCTGGGGCTGCTCTGACATGTGAGTGATCACCAAAAGTAATGCTCATCATAAGCTGATCTCATCAAAAATCTGTAAACGCCTGGCTCAAAAATATACAAGGAACTGCTCTGCAATCATGGTAGCCCGGCTACTATGGATGTGATAACAGACACTTCGAATAAAGGAAAAGGGGAACACACTTAAGCATATGTTGGATAGAAAACACACAAGGAACGGCGGTGTCTCACAAATGGAATAAGTTGATTTGAGGAGTGTCGGTTCACTTTAACAAACATCTACAACTCACATCCAAGCTGAAACCAGCTTCGTGAGGATCTTCTCTAGAACCACCGTGATTGGGTGCACAGATAACCGTAAATTGAGGTTATAGGGAACACTTAGAATTAGTTATCCCTTACTCCATCTCACATCCCAGCCCGTAGGCTCCGTGAGAAATTAATCATTACATTTTATTATGGCCGACAATTCTTTAGATTTAGCATATGTTTAACCACTTCTTTTTAGGCCTCATGTCCCTTTGGATTTTGCATGTGCTTAGAAGCACAACTAATCGCAGCATTTGTCCAGGGTGTGTTTCATTTAATTTCATAGCCCTCTTTCATTGTGTTTAAAGACACAGTTTTATTTCATAGTCATGGGCTTGCATAAGAGATATAACAAATAGTAATATATGCATGTAATGATGGTAGTACGATTTGCTTCAAGTTTAGTCGACACAACTCAGGAAACTGGGGGGACTATCCACAATCAGGACCAAACATCGGGGGCAACCGACCAGAGAGGTCAATGCTTCAAATCCAACTCACCTAAGCCTAGGAACCAACACCAGCAGGTTCTCCTGGCCCAGAAGGATCAAGGCTTCGGTAAGTTCTGTTGCACAACTCAGATCCGAGACACAAAACAACAGGGAGTATCCAATATAGAGGCATAGTTGGGAAGTCCTCAGTATCACTAGTTGAAGTGTAAGTCAGGGTAAAAAAAAGTATGGAAGAGAACGGATGGATGGGGAGAGTGACAGGTGATGCCATAACTAGCAAGCCATAAAATGGTGGGAATGACCAAGTCTATACTACCAGAGAGGGTGAGACCAACTAATATACACGAGACATTCTTTAGTCCAAGTAATTAGATAACTTCAATTATAGACAGTCAACCAATAACCAAATATATATATAATCGCCAGATCATGACCACTAGATACCTAGTCAAGCTACCAAGATAAGCAAAAGAGCAAAATAAGGCTATCCAATGCACATCCATATACCTGTATATACCATCCGAACCATCCACAGTCACTGGAACACTGCTGTTGTACAACTATGGGCACACTGCTCTATATGGAAGAAGATAGCTACATCGGTCATCAAATCTAAGATCATAAGGCTCAGTCATGGCATAAGGTTGTAATGTATGCTCTAGGGCTGCTGAAAGTATGAGTGTTCTTGGAATAAATGCTCATCATCTGCCGATCTCAAGCATCTCAATGTAAAGAACTGGCTAAGAAAAATACTGGAATCTGATCTGAAGATATGGTAGCCCTGGCTACTATAAATGTGATAACAGTTCCATAGTTTCATGAACCAATGCTTGTTCTAGTTAACCTTTCAGTTTGTACAAGCCTCCCTCTTGCTCTCCAATTATTACTGCATCATCAAAGGTTTTACCTTTAGGCAACATGAGTACTTGGCCATCAACGAATGCAACTCGGAATCCCTTCTCATCTAAGGCTAATATGGAAAGTAGATTCTTCTTTAGTCCCGGTACATAGAGGACATCTTTCATCTTGATAGGCTTTCCTGATTCTAGTTTGTAGGATGCTTCTTGGATGATAATCATCTCCAAGTTTCACCTTGTGAGGTGAGTCCTTTTCTATCAAGTTGTTGAGGGAGTTCTTGAAACTTGTCATATGCTTGAAAGCACCACTATCAACAAGCCAATCATTGCTTCCATGAGTAACAGTACCTATGAGTGCTGAAATTAAAACATACTCTTCATCGCTTGAAGAATCTTCTCTTGCTTTCTACTTCTTTGGTTCGTCATCTTCTGCAGCATGAGCATGGTGTCTCTTCTTATTTCCTTTCTTGTTGTTGCCTTTCTTCTTGGGACAGTTTCTTGCAATGTGTCCCATTTCTTCACAATTATAACATTTGAAGTTTCAGTAGTCTCTGGGAGGTCTTTGATTCTTGTGGAATCTTTTAGAGTTGTAAGAATGATCTTCTTTCTTGCTCCTCTTTGCATGAGCTGCCAAGGCTTGGTTATCATATTCACGCATCTTCTCTTCTCTGGATTCAATTCTAGCTTCTTCCTAGGTACAAGTTTCGCAAAGTGCACTAAATCTGATGAGCTTTCTTCTAGAGTATATTCCTTGGATGAATGATTCCCATGATCTTGGGAGACCTTTCAAAGTAGTCATTACTAGTTTTGCATTCTCAACATGATCTCCAATAGCTTCTAGTTGTTCTCTGATTTGGGAGACCCTTGTGAAATAAGATTGGATGCTTTATGAGCTCTACATCTTCACACCCTTGAGTTGAGTTCTCAAGGTCATCTTTATGTTAATGTTCTTCCCTTCGAATAACCTCTTTAGTGCATCAAACATCTTTTTAGGAGTTTGCAGAGATGAGATGTGGGGGATCAAGTGATCCTTGATAGAGTCAGCAATGATCCTCTTGGCCTTAACCGAGTTCTTCTTGTGCTTAGCTTTGTCTTCATCTCCCTCTGGCTCCGCAATTTCTTCTTTGGCATAGTTTTCTAACTCATTCTCTTCTATAATGAGCATCACTCTATAGTCTATACTTCCAAGCACGGAAGTTATCTGCTCCTTCAAGCTTATTCTCAAGCTTGGTATTGTTTGTCATCTTGATAAAATGAGAACCTCAAATGGAAATAAAGATAGTAGGACTTACCAGATGAGATGCTCCAATCAAGTGTTTGCTTCAATGGCTTCTGAAATCTGGCTTCTGGATGACCTAGGGTTTGTCAAAGAAACCCTAATTTTTCGACTTTGGGATCTTGAAAAACTGAATGGAAAGAGAGATGCGCCTCCCTACGGTGAGTTAAGCAAAGGTCCTTTTCTTCCAAATCTGTGCACAGATCTGCCAAAAACTTGATGCCCTAGTTTCCCAAGCAGTAGTGGGAGAGCCAAAAATGAAAGTTCTTCGATTTGAATTCTTCCTCCACAGAAAAATGCGCCCTCCTAGGGTGAGTTGCTTTAACCTCCTTTTCAGCCAAACTATGGTGAAAAACCTCCAAAATGAGAAACCCTAGTTTTCACTTCAGGTAGTTTCTGCTGCACAAGATCTTCTTCCAAGCTTGCTTTGAAACAATGTTAGAATTTTAAATGCAATAAAGTAAAGGATCACTGAAAGATAGACAAGCACAGCATGAACAATAGTACGCAACAATTTATCTTGGGAAACCCTCGTGGGGCAGAAAACCGAGCAAAACTTCTTCAATATAGATTTGTCGGAAAATACAATGTCAATCTCATGCAATAACTCAAAACAAGAAGCTTCTCTCCCAATAGGTTCGACTTTCTCTCTCTACTCATGCGAACTTGAGTGAGTGAGTGACGTGAAAAATGAGTTGGGCGACCCTCCTATTTATACTAATCAGTTCACTGACCTTTTTCCCAAACAGGGCCGACTTGACCTCTCAAACAGGGCCGACTTGTCCAGGATACAATAAAATATTTTTTCATGCTTTTTCTGGATTATTCTAGGCCGACACAACTAGTAGGGTTTACATTGATTCTTTCAATGACTTTTACATGAATAAATACAGCATAAATAATTCCCAAAGGATGTACAATACAAGTAATGCAAATAAATCAAATAAGAATATCTTCCGAAGTTACATTCTTCAACAAATTTTGCTATCTTGATTTATTCTCCAAGTTTCAAAAATGTTTAACCTTCACTAATTTCAAGTTTATTTCTTGTTTCCATTCCATTTCTTTTTTTAAATAATTTGTTGTTTTTCCTCGGTTTCTTTTCTTTCTGCATTTTTCTAATTCTATTTTTTACAAATTTTTCACAATTTTGTTTGCTGCTTCTCCATTATCTCTCTCCTCTTTAAATTATCCTCTTTCAATTTTCCCTAGATTGACCTAATTTTGTGGTCATTTGTTGGGCATTAATAAAACTATCTTATCTTATATGCTTCTCTCGTTTTGCAACTTTTCTTAGTGCCTTGACAATAAGTAAAGTGTTCACATGAAACGCAGTGTTAAACCAGAAAAGTATAACATTATAAACTATATGTCATACTGCAGTGAAATCCTGCGTACTGAAATCTTATCAATCCATCATGGAAGCAATATCTCTCTGGCTGCTGGTTCATCCATCCAATCCCAAAAGATCCAAACCACTCCTCCACACCTCTATATTGAAAACCAGTTTTCCCTTAGACCTCCATTAAAGTACTTTGTAAAGCATATATCTTCCTCTGTTGCTGCATACATTGATATTGGGTACTATTAATGTCAAAAACTGATTCAAGTCCATAAAGAATTAACACAGAATGCATATTGTGATTTTAACAAAAATAAATGAATCAAAAAAAGTCATGTCATTCACTCTGCTAGAGTGGTGATAGCAGATACAGCAGACAGTTTTCCATGTTATCCTCAGCACATTGTTGTGTAAGTATTTAGGTTGTGTATAACATTAAATAAAATGCAAGACATGATCCCATTGTCTGGAATTTATTATTTGTTATTCTTCACATTGGTCTCCCTTTATACACACAAACAAGTAAAGGTGACCAAAAACAATTAATCAAATCTGTTGCAAGCATATAACACATTTGCAAAATTGCATTCATCCATCAACGAATAATCTGACTCGCAACAGTCACAATTACAGAATTCCTAGACTTGCATAACCAAACAACAGCCAATGTGCCTATTAAATTGAGTAACCAACCTTTTGCAGATAGCATAAAAAATATCACATGGTATTGAAATCAAACACAAAATTTGACAAAATGGGATTTCCCTCACCAAGCCACCAAAGAGTGACCAGAGTGAAAAATCCAATATAGCCAAAGACCTTTTGCACATCAACCTTCTCCCCTTCTGCACCAGCAAGCTTTTTGAGCAGCACTGGAAAGTCATGCAAAAAGCATCCATAAACAAAAGAATAATTACCAAAATAAACTCGTGAAAACACCAAATCGCCCACCACTCACATGGCCCAATGGAAGCATCAAATACCCAGAAAAATATTGTAATGTGAGATAGATGTTACCAGTGAAGATGCCATATGAAACTGCAGAAAGAAGTCCAAATATATCCCCTACAATTGAATGTTGACCAGCACTGCAAACCAAAATATAAAGTAGAGAAACTATAAGACACTGCAAAGGAAAAAAGGCATGATTAATTACAGTCCACAATAGAACAATTTATCCAAAAGTAGAATCCAGACAGAGCCCAACCACTCTTTGATATGTAATTACTTCACAGATTTACTAATTCTGACATTCATATTGTAAACTAAAGCAGGGCATCATGCTATTAACCTTGGATTAACCAACAACTAAACTAATCGTGGTATAATGCAGCTAAACTAGATTATAATCCCTATATCACATAGCTGCATGCAAAAACGGCATAGGAAGGGACAACGTACCCAGAAATACTTAACTCCGATTCATCTGCAGCCCATGTCTTTCCAAGAGTTGTCATGGCTACACCAGCCATGGTGACAAAGACTGCTACAACTCTTGCAATGTCAAGGGATTCTTCTCCTAAGAGTGCCCCAAAAAAGAGTGTAAAAAGTCCTGATGTTGAAGCCAATACTGTTGTGCTTGCTACACTTGTTTGTGCCAAGGCGGCATTTGATAGGTACTGCATTTAGTGAAGATACTTTAGTAAAAATCTGAAATTGAGCAATACAGAGTTGACATGAATTCTGACAGATGAAAGGATAATCATTAACGTCAAAACTCTATATATACTATGTGAAGTTACACAATGCATGGTTGCAGATTGGATGTGGGTGAGGCACAAGACCCAGATTTAAGAATCGTGGGTTCTGCACTGGGTGTGTGTTAACGTATGATTTGCACCTCCATGCATTTCTGTTATATACATAAAATAAATGTAATTTTTTCAGGTTATTCTAAAAATGTTTACACCATGTTTAGGGTGTGTTACGTGGTACCAGTACCAGCACATTTTCCAGATGTACCCCAGGGAGATGGCAGCATTTTTCGACTCGGAGGGTGCGATACAGCCACATTTCATAGGTGGCGTCATGGCCAGGTCCTGTGGCTCCCTCTTGGGGGTACTATGGCTTAATGGCATTGTTGACTGTCTCATAAAAGGGTTTGAAACTCTGAGGTTGGTGATCGGGGACCCCAGAGATGGGCCATTGGACCACATGACTCCCCCCATTAATTTTACACTGATGGCATGATTTTCTTCAGCACTAGGGCCCATGTCATGGCCCCAGGTCTTCTCCTGCACCCTCCCGATGCTCCAGCGCTAACTCTCCCTGGCCTCCACAGAGGATGACGTCATCCTTTCCCTGGATGCAGAATGCTTGCTTTGAGGGGGGGCGATGAGGGCTTTTCACTTTTTTGGGGGTTAGTAGGGGTATGAGGACCCCCCCTCCGCATCTCAACCTTCAATTCAGTCCATTGTGGCCATTTTCAGTCATTTTAGACATGCAGGGGTGAATGTTGGGGAAAAAGTCCCAATTCACCCACTCAGTTGATTATTTTATATTATTTTTGTTATATTTTTAAGTTGACATTTTATAAACTTAAATTGACATTTAAAAAGGCACGTCGGCCTGGATTTATTTTATTTTTGTAAAGTGAGTGTGAGAAAGGTATAAATAACTTTCTCCTCACTTCATTTTAAACAACAACACATGGGATAAAAACTCTATTTTCTGATTTTCGACCTCCTTGGGCAATTTTGAAGAGATGTGTACTCCTTGAGGATGAATGTATGAGCTTGTTTGGGATTTATCTTTGGAGCATCTTTGTTTCTTGCACTTTGCTTGGGTAATTGCTAAGAGTTGTTTGCTTGGCACATGCACAAAAAGGTATCTAAGTCTTCTATCTTGATGTCTTTTTGCTAAATGTTGAAACCATGCTTGTCTAAGGTTTGAATGGTGGTTGTAATGCTGCATTTTTGCCCTAAGCTAGTAAAAGTTCAGTATTTTGTTGCCCTTGCTAAGAAGGCTTGAGCTTTAGGTCTCCTAGGTTTGTCTTAGCCAAGCCTCTCACAACCAACCCTAGAGGTTGTTGGAGAAGCCCTTGGCTTGGCTTGCCAAACTAGGCAAGTATCATCTCAAGGAGGGTTATTCCTCTTGGTCCCATTTGGTTCATGCATGGTCATTGATAATAGTATTTGCGTAATTCATACTTGGATGCTAAAAATGATCTGAATACATTGACATTGTCAGCAGCTTGTAGTAGTTTTACTAGTGAGACACTTGTGCATACTGATACCTCATTAATACACAGTCTCATTCACACCTAGAACGATAATCCTTGTATCTTTTCAATTATCAACTTCCGCTGCTATAAATATGCTAAATACTAATCTGGAAACTACACTTGGTTGATACTTATGTACATAACAACTTTCAGTGAATGATCTCTTACATTTCATTGGTGGATGGTGTAATTTTTTTTAAGAGTTTTAATTGGTTTTGGATTCTCATGCTATATGCTTATATCTGATTATTGAATGACTAGGACAACCATCACTAAATTGTATATTTGGTTAGTGTGTTAGCAATATAGTCTTTTAATCCAATATTGATTATTGTAACAATGTAATACAAATGTAAACATTCTTACATTTCATTGAATGAACTAAGCATTATCGGTTAAAGTAGAATATACTTGACTCCATTAGGCACTGGTCTAACTACAATTTGCATAGAGAATATATTTTATGTGGTTGTCCTATTGTTCTACAGGATTCCATAAGGACACTTCTCCTTGGAGGTTTGGACTTCTGAAGAAGTTAGAACAGTGACCGAGGTGACATTGGGTCACTGATCTTATTTTTGCTTACTGGGAATTAGCCCTACTAATTTTCCCGGTAACAGGGTGCTTCATGAGAGTTAGGGTACATGGTGTATGTTGAGACCCTCGATGGTTTGAGATGGATTGGAGCATGGGAGATGGCCCACCATGGATTTGCATAGTTGAGATAGCTTGCTCAATGAGTGATTGCTTGATCGTAGATGGTTGTTGGCTTGGTATTCTTCCTTCAGGAAATAGAATTCTCTTGACAATTTGGAGGACGTTCTTCATGATGGCCACATGGAGACTTCACTAGTTGGAGAATGCCCTACTTGGTAGGAGGTGCATTGTGCATCCTAAGGGAGAGCATTAAGCCCTTGATAGCATGGGGTTGCTTGGATTTTGGTTCGAAGTCTTTGATTTGGCTTAGGCACACTTGGGCTGCAACAATGTTCTTGTAGGGGGAAAATGATCCAATGGAGTACATTCCTTAGGAAGGTTGTGTCACCGCCGAGATGCACACTTGGAGGGGGGGAGCACAGCAAAAATCTTTTGAATTTGCTCGGTGTGGCCTTGGGGGCAAGCAAAGAGTCAGGTGATGTCATCTAATCCCGACTCCTCCATTTAGGCAAAATCCTAATGAAGCCAAGGGGGGTAGACCTGTTATCACCAAACTTGTAGGTGCCCCTTAAGATGGATCCAAGATGGATGGCAGAAGGGAAGGGCAACCTAAGAGGTGCAACCAAGATGGCCTCGACTCCCAATGGATGGTTGTCACGCCAATCGAGGCAATCTTCTCTTTATGTTATCTAGCCCAAGACAACAAAGGGGGAGACCTAGATCTAATCCCGACAGGATAGATCAAACCAAGACACCAGATCAAATCAGGTATAACTAAAGTATGTAAGGTGTATGGCAAACCCTAGATCTATGGATAAAGTCACTAGGTGGGTAATAGGTTGGATCATGCGATTTAGACAATGTAGATTTGGTCCAACATGTTTATGTGAGTGACTTATGAGGTTTTGAATAAGATCAAGGATTAAGGTACTAGTCAATTGTGAGAAAATCCACTGCCTTGGGAACCGTGTCCAATGCAGGGTAGTTAAGGACCAAAGTGGGGCTAACCGATACCAAAGATAAGCTTGATGAAAAGATGTGACAATGTTTAGGTGTTCAAGCATGCAAGACAAAGACCAAACCCTAGCTAACCCAACAATCTAATAAAGTCTATTTAGCTTGGAGAAGATTAGTACCTTGGGAAATGGGCCAAATGGAGTCAGATGTCCACCAAATTATAGACCAGGGATGTTGAGGTGTCAAGCTAGGTGGGTCTTGAAAATTAGGGTCATCCAATGGCTAGATCTCAGTAGATCTGAGATTGAAGTATGCCACAAAGTGACCCAAGTGGGGCACAACCCTCAAAATGAGGAATGGGGCCCACAAGGTCAAAATCACTGAAGTGACACACTAGGGGTAGGTTATTAAATGTATAGATGAAGGATCAAGTGGGATCTCACCTACCCAGGTGCTAGATCCCTGCAAACACACCTCTCCCAGGAAGTGCGACCTCCCTTAGAGAGGCTTCTCTGCCTTGGAAAGTGGATCAAATGGAGGCCAAATCACACTAAACTATAGATCCGAATTGCCATGGATACTGTAGAGGTGGGTTTTAAATTTTATACCCAGAAGCCAAGTGGATCAAGCTAGATCTGAAAAATTGTAAAATGAGGGTTTTGAAATTATGAGGGTTTGAAGCATTTAGACAAATGGATAGATCATGGAGAGAGAAATTACCTTGAGATCATACCTGAGTGTTGGAATGAGATGCCTTGTTGCTAAGGAAGACTCCCGCAGAGATCGAATGAGAACTTGTTGAATTTGCTTGTCGAAATGATGCCCTAGCCCACAAGTGCTACCTCCTCTACCTGTCAAACCAAGGAAAGCGATTTCAATCATTCAGATCAAGTATGGAGGAAATACAAGTAAAATGTAATGATAACACGAAATAGAAGGTCCTGAGACAGTAATACTCCCTGTTACCAACGAAGAGATCCAAAGAAGAAGTAGGGAGGATCCTCCCCTACCAATACATCCTCCTCAAACCAAATTGGCCTCCACCTGTAGATTCAAAAACGTGGTACAAAAAATATAGCAAGACAAAATCTCCAAGAACGCAGTGCAAAGGAAGAATCAACGAACGAACTCCAAAAACATTCACCACAACACAATAGATAGATGCAATAATAATTCTCTATTCCAATAATCCAGAGCCAAAAGTCCCCTTTAAAATGAGAAGCTCTCTCCTTTAAATAGGAGGGAGAGAGTCCACAATCTAACCACTTTTTGAATGAGTGGCTAAGATTAAAAGATCAAAAGATCTAATCAATGGTTGAGATGAGCTCAACAATACAATACATGGATCACTAATAAAATATAACAATAAGTGGACAAAATCGCCCTAGGAGAGGGGATCCCACCAAATCATGATGACAAAATAGTAGATCTAGCTCATGGTGGGTCCACGGGGTAATTTTAGACACCCTTGGTCAATCCCCATAGCACAATATCAATAAAATAGTCATCAAAGTACCAAATCGTGCCTCTATGGACAAATCGTGAGCCTTAGGAGGCTCCAAAAATCATCAGAAAGTGCCATAAGTGATGGATGTGGGTCCCGATGAAGCTGAAACTGCTGGAGAAGGTGTGGAAGACATCCCACTCATCATCACTGATCATCCCGTGCCATAACATTGCCTCAGTAGCACAAATCGAATTCCTCTGTAGCCATTTCTACCATTTCTAAACTGCCTCGGGAAACGTGAAACTGCCCAAACTGCCTCCTAGAGTGCCTGTGCTGTCAAGGTGAGCTCACCAATGAGTCTGGGAGGGGGGGTAATATGGTAATAACAAGTGGCTGGACCACCCCCTCCATGCACAGCGCCCTAGGTGAACCAAGTAAATCTCATCAATGCTCTGACAGGGCCTCCGACAGACCAAAACTACACTATGATAGCCAACTGAGGCTCAATCATCACTGAAACTGCTCGGAACTGAAAATAGACTGTCTCATTGGACTCAGAAGGTCCAAATCCATCTAAGATGTGTACTCATACACCATATAAACCTCTGCATGGTCCAAAATAAATACTCATCATATCTGGCAGACCAAATAATAATAACCTGTAAGAGTGCTAAAATGCACAAATCATCATCATAAGCCTGAAACCACTACATAAGCCCACCAAGGTGACCTGTACCAGACCATGTATCATCTATCTGTAACATCTGAGGTCTGTCATCTCATGTCCTGTGGTTGACTTTTGATCAAACTGAGGTTTGACCAAGTCAACATGACCAAAATATAACTCAAACTGTCATCAAGCTGCTGCAAGGTGTCCAAGGTTAAAACATGCTTTACAATCCATTTAATTAGCAATTATAACAAGAAGTAATCATTACTGGCGATCTAAATCCAAATATAATAAGTCATCATTATTATTTATTACTCAGACTAGACTTTCAAGGTCATACTCACTTCATAGTTGTGATCAATTTGCTAGTGAAGAGTGAAGGCTAAGAAAAACATGGCTAGGCTAGAGGGAATGACTTACTGACTTAACACTATGACACTTTGGCAGTGGAAAAGGGAATACACACCATAGCATATAGTGGACAAGCAACAACATAGGGAATGGCGGTGTCTCACAAATGGATAAGTTGTTCAAAGAGTGCTTATTCACCTTACACAGATGCGCACAATCCATAATACAAAAGAGGCCAGCAATATTTTTGATATAACATTTAAGTTCCATTGCTTTTTGGGCCTAGAGTTTCCATAGCCTTTGATCTATGTGTGTTTACAAACACATTGCATAGATTTACATTTATTTAGGCTTCTTGCTGCAGGTGTGTTTTTAAGGTACTTGTTTACCTGAGCACTTCTAGGTGTGTCACAGACAACTTGTTTACCTAGGTATTTTACATTTCACAAAAGATATAACATTTGATATTTCATAGCCATTTTCATTTGGCTTGCCTTTCATTCATGTGTGTTTAGAAACACATTGCATGAACGGGCTTTTCATACAAGATATTTCATTTCCATACTTTGCATTAGTGGCAGCACTAAAAGTTTCAGGTTTAGCCAACAACAACTTTAGTGACTAGGGGGATTCCACAAGGAAATCCAACTCACCATAGGTAAGTTTTGTCACCAACTTAGACCGAGACACAATAAACAGGGAAGCTTATCCAATATAGAGGCTACAATGGGGAAAAGGTCCTCCATGCCACTAGTTGAGTAGTAAGTCAAGGTACTTGTTATCACACCATAGTAGCAGGGCTACTATTCTTGTACAGCAGATATCTGCACATTCCAGAGCTTACATTATTCCAGAGCATGGCTATATATTTTGGATCACTCATGATCAGAGCAATACATTATTCAGATTTATGTATGACCTTGTGTCAAGGCTGAGCCTTGAGAGTTCAGATTTGATGACTGATGTGACTACTTATCCCATTACAGTTTCAGTTCAGTGCCTAGAGATGTATTACAGTAGTGTTTCAGATGATATTGGATGATTATTATTATGATGATGTTGTAGGATCTATGGATATGTTCTCACTGACTGTGGATTTATTATCTTGTTGATTTAGTCATGATCATAGCATGAGCTTGGTATATTATTCCTGATGTGGCAAACAATTTAAAATGAACTGTAAATCATAAAATGGACAATTGCTTGCACATTTAGGTCATTTAACAAAACTCACTGGTTTTTCACCTTACATAGATATGGTCTTTCCTGACACCAGTTGTCTGCTAGTGTAGGCTCCACATTCACTTGACTCCATCCATACATGACCTTCCTGTTTGACTTTAAACCTTGACTTGTCTCATTTAACTTTCTGATACCGAGGACTTCCCCATTTTTCTACCTCTGTGTTTGGACCGCATCCCTGTGTATTCAGTGTCTCGGCTCTAAGTTGGTGACAAAACTTGCCTTTGGTGAGTTGGATTGTAGGCCTAAATCATTCTGGTCGGTTGTCCCGATGTTTGGCATTAGCTCGAACTCCCCCTAGTCACTTGAGATGTTGTTGGCTAAAACTGAAAGCTCATGTTCTACCTATGGAAACTTAAAAATTCGCCCATGGAAACAAAACAAAAAAGGGCAAGAGCGATGAACAGCTGAAAATACTCCGCGAAGAGTATAATAAAAGGTCCAAAAAGCAATGGTTCTTAAAAGTTATATCTAAACAATTGCTGACCTTATATATATGTGAAAACATGCCCTGGATGCAAGCTGCAACTAGTTGTGCTTCTCAGCACATCTGAAATCCGAAGGGTTATGTAGGCCAAAAAGGCCATGGAATAAAATTGAATGATCCTAATGAACCTGGATCAACTTGATGTAGACATGATGCCTAAGTTGAATAAGCACTCTCAGAACAACTTATCCATTTGTGAGGCACAGCCATCCCCCATGTTATTTTGTCCAACACATAGTTTGTAGCTTCCCCCTTTCTTCCAGTCCAAAGTATTTTTGAGTTAAGTTAGATAAGTCAAACCCTTGGCCCAACCTTGTTCCTAGCCTTCACCCTTCACTAGCAGTTTGACCATGTCCAATGGGTGAGTTTGTCATTTGAACTATTGTGCAAGTAATTTTATATAACAACGGAATATGTTAACTTGATTAATGCCACTGAATGGAATTTATACTTTGAGCTTAGCTGTGAGAATGATTAGAGAAGCATTGTCTTAGTCTACTGATGTGATTTATCCTTGGTTGTATATTATTGGGATCTATGATGATGTGGACCATGTATAGATGATTATTGATGATGATTGATGGACCCACATGCTTGATGATGATATCATATGATGGACATATGATGCAGATGATGATTGATCCAGTTCAGCAAGTTTTATTACTTCTTCAGATCAGCAGATTATGCATTGTCCATATATGATGGACCCTACGGCTGGCCCATTTGGGCAACCCATGGTGTATGAGTACACATTCCTAGTGGATTTGGGTCTTCTGGATCCAATGAGACACTTATCTTTCAGTTCCGGGCACTTCTGACAGTGATTGATGCAGTTTTACACTTGTTGACCAGATTTGGGGCTGATTTCCCAGCCTGAGCAGCAGGGGCCCCGAGAGGCCAGTTCACCTAGGGCGCTGATGATGGAGGGGGTGGTCCAGCCACTTGTTTTTACCATTTACCCCCCCTTCTGGAGAGCCTGGTGGGCTCAGATGGACAGCGCTAGCACCCTAGGAGGCAGTTTTGGCACTTTCACAGTTCCCGAGGCAGTAAAAAAATGGGATAAAGTGGTCACTGAGGAAATCGATTTGGGCAATTGAGGCAAGGTTTTGGCATTTGGTTTTCACAGAGGTCTTCCAGGGTGGCATCACAATCTTCCAATCAGTTTTCACCATGTGGGTATGCCCAGATTGATCACAAGAGGACATTTACTGCTTGACTGTCATGGATTCTGAGGACAGTTTTGATCATTTATATTGTCTTGGACATATTTTATTATTTTATTGTGCCTTTGGGATGAGCTAGTAAGGATTGATGCCTCCTAGCCCCACCATGTGCTTATATTGTCATGTCCTAGTCACCATGAGGTGGATTTTGGTACTTATATTTCTCTAGTGGATGACGTCACCCTCTTATTGTACCATTTAGTGGGGGCGCTATTGTTATATTGGGTGATCCATGTGATATATTGTTATGGTTCATCTTAGCCATTGATTGTATGATGAGATCTTTTAATCTCAACCACTCATTTGATGCAGTATTATGGAGTGGTATAGGGTTTTGGTCTTTATTATCCTATATAAGGAGGAGACCCCCCATTGTATAGCTCACCTTTGGAGCTCTGGAATATTGGAATAGAAGATTTCTTTGTGGAGCACATCTTTCTTGTATTGTGGATTCTCTTGCATATTGAATATACAGTATCTCTTCTATGTATCATTGTGGATTTTGGTGCTTCTACTAATCTTTTGACAGGAAAGTCGAATTGGTGGAGAGAAGGGCGACTTCATGAGGGTTATTGTTGGAGGGATCCACAAAGTCTCTCTTGGGTTGATCTTGTGACAGGGAGTATCATTATTGTATCTTAGTGACATAGTTGATGCTTTCTATTACATCTTTCTACCATTTTCATAATCATCTTGCTTGACTTGTTTCTTTGATCTTGTCTTGTAGGAGGAGGACGATTTGGCTATCTTGGAGAAGGACGTTTTGGTTGGAGCTCTTGGATCTCACTCTTGAATATACACATAGGAGAATGCTATCAATTTGCAAGGTGGCCACAAGCAATTGAGGTAAGATCTACAAGGTATGTGCCTCTTTCATCCATTCTATCTTCATTGGTCATAAAACCCTAATTCATTAAAACCCCAATTTTGGTATTTCTTAGATCTACTTAGATCTAGCCTTGCTTTTGAGAAGATCTTAAAAACCCACCTCTATAGCATCCACCCCTAGTTGGATCTATAGTTTGGTGGTGATTGGCTTAAAATTAACACACTTTTCAAGGCAAAAAGCCCTCTTGAACCCAAATCGCACTTCCTAGTAAGAGGCTTGTTTGGTTAGATCTAGCACATGGGTAGGTGAGATCCCACTTGATTTGCAATCTAGACACTTGATAACCTACCCCCAGATTGTTACTTTGGTGAAATCTACCTTGTGGACATCATTCCATGTTTTAAGGGGCCAAAACCCCCTTTTGAATTTCTTGGCACCTCAAAACTCAGATCTACTAAGATCTAGCCCTTGGATTGACTTGATTTTTGGGACATGCATAGATCGGGGTACTAGCTACTTGGATCTATAGTTTGGTGACCATTGGACTTGATTTGGTCCACCAAACCCACCTTTTAACCCTCCTTGAACAAAGTCGCACTACCTGGGGAAGGTGAGTTTGTCCACTTTGAGGAAGTGGGTGTTCGGGATTTTTGGAGATTTGGAACTGCCATTCCTTGAAACCTAGGTCTAGACTATCTTTTTGTGGCGATCTGCCTTGGGGGTAGCATTCCTTGTTTCAAGGGATTGTGGTCCATTTAGGGTCATTCCTTGAAAACCTAGATCTAGCAAGATCCAACCATTAGATCTCATTTAGCCCACTTGACTTGGCTTCTAGGTGTCCCGATCTACACTTTGACATACTTTTTGACCCCATTAGCCCAATTAACAAGGCACTAGTCATCCTCAAAGCAAGTCGCACTCCTTGGGATTTGTGTCAAAACCTAGATCTAGCACATGGGTACTTCTAGAATCAACTTAGATCTGTGGATCTAGTCATTACCTATCCTCTAGTACCAATTTCACACCTAAGCTTCACCTTGTGGGCCATTTGAAGTTACTTCACACATCCCAAGAAAACAAGACCCCCTTGTGTAAACGTATGGTACTACACCTATTCATCATACCCCATCATGTGGCCTAAACCATACATAGGTTGAAACACTAACAATCTCTTGCACCACCTTCAACCATACCTTAACTCTTAGGTCCACTTAGCCTTGCATTGGTTTCCGTAACTCTTCACTTATTCACCTTTTAGAAACCTTTGTTTGGGTCCAATCAACTGTGATTGGTTATAGGGTCTCCCCCTAGGTCTCGCTACACCTTGACCTAAAGCGAAGAGTGCCTCGGTTGACGTGACTCCCATCTTGCATTGGGAACCGTGGCATCTCTTGGGTCACCTCTTTAGTTGCCTGCCTCCTCTATCGTCCCGGATGGGATACCACTAGGGGCAACTACAAGTTGTGTGATAACAGTACTGAATCAACTAGGTAGGTCATAGATGGATGAAGACAGTGAATAATGAAACCAACACTAGCAAGCCAAAGTATGGCGGGAATGATCACCTCTATTCTCCCTAGGGAGGGTAAAACCAATGAGTATAGGCTAAGAACTTCTAAGTCTGAGTAGGGACAAGTAAGATATATATAAGTACAACCAGGTCCACATATCTATATGATCACCAGATCATGATACTAAATGCTAAGACATGCTAAGAAAATGGAAATAAAAGCAATATAACCAAAACACCATCATATACCTGCTGAGTCATATACCTGAAATATCATCATCTGAACCATCATCTATCCTCTGAAACTGCTGCTGTAACTCTGGGAACTACTGACTGCTCTGTACAAATGGCTAGATAGCTATATCGGTCATCTCTCTGAGTGTCCTGAAACTCAGTGATGGCATGGGGAATAAAACTGCTATCCAAAGTTTGATAGTGATCCATAATAGATGCTCATCTCACCATCTCAATGCAAGGGAACTGGCTGAATAGTGTACTGGAATCAGAAAAATAATGTATGGTAGCCCGGCTACTATATATGTGATAACAAGACCCTAAAAAGAGTTTTCTAAGGCTCTTTAAAGTTTGTGTTTAAGTGATTGGAAAGAATGTTGTTTTTAGGAGTTTTTGAATGAAAAGATTTAAACCAAGTTGTTCGCCAATTTAATCGATACAGATCCCCAGCATATAAAATAAGTGACAACAATGGCATTCACAACATGATATGATAAAACAAATGATAACAATTTCAAGATGGATAATAAGCAAATAAAGAGATTGAACAATTGTTGTTACTGAAAGACCAGTGCCAATGGAGTCACTATCTGTTGGTGTGCTGAAAGATTGTTGTGCGAATGCCTCTTGGTTTATTTTAATTATGTGATTTTGAAGATGAAGTTGAATTACTGTGGGAAGGGGGTATTTCCGATATACCTTGCGGTACGAGAAATATGTCTGGAATATGATCTAGGTGGCTCCGTACAAGGACGTGTGGGTTGGGACGGAGTCTCGAGAGCGGTGTTCAACACTACACCAACAAGGATGTAGTCTAACTGTGCTATGAGGTCGCCTCCCAGTGGTTCCCGCTTCCTTAGTCAGAATTTCCCCACTTTCGATCACAACGAAGCAACGCCAGATTTTCGTTGGTTTTCGCGAGACTTGATTTTATTAATGAGTATTAATTAAATGTGAAAAATTATGAAGTGCAAAACAGCCGCTTTTGATATCCCAAAGCTCAAAGCAACCTGCGATGGGTAGAGCATACGTGGTGTTCGCAAAATTATTCGTTAAGATTGACTCTCCGATAAAGAGCACTCTTGATCCGATTTAGAATGAGATTCAAGAGATTTTTTTAAATAAATTTTAAGATCGACTCTCCGACATAGAGAACTCTTGATCCTCTTTAAGAGCATGATTCAAGAGATTTTATGAACACTACCTTATTGAAGAAATAAAATGTTGAAATAAAAAAAGACAAGTTTTATAATTATCTACCCAAGAGTCTCTTTCAGGTCCGAAGACTGTACTCAGGAGAGCAAATAGGTTAGTATTCAGTTTATTCCCAAAATAAAGTAAAGTAAAAACTGAAAGAAAAGTCTAGATGTAGTTGCAATAATTGAAAGAACTAATCTAGCAAGCAAAACTAATCTAAAGTAAAAAGTAAAGTGGACAGGTACAAGCTTCCCCAAAATGGGGGAAGGGGGTGTGGGAGCCGTAATCCCACTTTCCTTTAATTAAATTTATTACAAGTTTGAACTCTCTGATAGAGAGCACTCTTGATCCGCAAAAGCGAGATTCAAGAGACTTTATTAGATTAAAAGAAGCTTAAATAAGTACAAGGAAAAAAATGGTCTTCTTTGATGGTTCAAGCTCCCAAATCTCTTTGCCACTTCGATTGTCTATGACAAAAGGACAAAAATTAGTGAACAACAAACTTGTTAGAATGTTAGCATTTGTTAGTATATCACAAAAATTGTACAACCTAGTACTTGCAAATAGTAAGGAAAATTAATACTTCAAGTACTTAAGGAAAGCAACACTTAGGTCTAACTACAAAAATGTGAATTTAAAGCAC
This sequence comes from Larix kaempferi, assembly GCA_027924585.1. Classification (NCBI taxonomy): domain Eukaryota; kingdom Viridiplantae; phylum Streptophyta; class Pinopsida; order Pinales; family Pinaceae; genus Larix; species Larix kaempferi. Next base: position 4,189,286 of record BSBM01000254.1, read on the forward strand.
TTTTAGATCTAGTTTAAACAAGTAAATAACAAATGATGAAGACTTTATCTCTAATTTGCTTGCAAGAAAATAGTAACCAAGAAAAGAAGAGTTTAGAGTTTTAGAAGATGGAAAAGAAAGCTCCCAAGCCCAAGCTTGAATTTCGTGCAATCAATGGAGAATCCTGAAAGGCAAATAGCATTAGATCCAAAGAGTAGTGAAGAGGAAGAAGAAGCAATTGAGCTCAAAATCCTCCTTCACCTTTAAGAGATCTGCAAAACTACACAACTTCAAAAACAAAATGTGATCAAATCTAGTATGGTTAGTTAAATGAAACAAAAAAGAGCATCAGTATTGCTGACTACAGTTTCCTACATTTTAAGTCTCATCTAACCAAGCATAAGTGAACAAATTAAGACTATAAATGCTCACTCTATGGACTAGATACAGCCTTCTAAGCTAGATAAATGATCAACAAATTGCATAAGAAGAAATACAATTAAGCTAATATCACCTCAATGAAGCATCAACAATTTCTCATGAACAAGACTTGCACCACATGGACCTCCAAAGTCTGGACTTTTATTCAATAAGCAACAGCAAAATGATTACATACATGAGCAGAGGTTTCACTCTTCCATCCAAAACCAATGGAATAGGCCTCGTTTATATAACAATTACAAGAGGAGAGGGCCTGGAGCGATGCGCATGGGATGGAGGGTGAATCACTAAATTAATGGAGTGATTCGTGGATGGAACTACCACTTGGTTGGTGCAATAGTGAGGTGGTTGCCACCTCATAAGAGGGGCACCCCTCTTGCTTTGGAACTGTTATCACACCATAGTAGCAGGGCTACTATTCTTGTACAGCAGATATCTGCACATTCCAGAGCTTACATTATTCCAGAGCATGGCTATATATTATGGATCACTCATGATCAGAGCAGTATATTATTCAGATTTGTATATGACCTTGTGTCAAGGCTGAGCCTTGAGAGTTCAGATTGGATGACTGATGTGACCACTTATCCCATTACAGTTTCAGTTCAGTGCCTAGAGATGTACTTCAGCAGTGTTTCAGATGATGCATGATGATTGCTATTATGATGATGTTGTATGATCTATGAATATGTTCTCACTGACAGTGGATTATTAGCTTGTTGATTTAGTCATGATTATAGCATGTGCTTGGTATATTATTCCTGATGTGGCAAACTATTTAAAATGAACTGTAAACCTTAAAATGGACAATTGCTTGCACTTTTAGGTCATCTAACAAAACTTACTGGTATTTCACCTTACATAGACATGGTCTTTCCCGACACCTGTTGTCTGCTAGTGTAGGCTCCATATCCACTTGTCTCCATCCATACATGACCTTCCTGTTTGACTTTAAACCCTGACTTGTCTCATTTGACTTCCTGGTACTGAGGACTTCCCTATTTTTCTACCTCTGTGTTTGGACCGCATCCCTGTTTATTCAGTGTCTCGGCTCTGAGTTGGTGACAGAACTTGCCTTTGGTAAGTTGGATTGTAGGCCTAAATCATTCTGGTCGGTTGTCCCGATGTTTGGCATTGGCTCGAACTCCCCCTAGTCACTTGAGATGTTGTTGGCTAAAACTGAAAGCTCATGTTCTACCTGTGGAAACTAAATGAATTCGCCCATGGAAACAAAAAAGGGGCAAGAGCAATGAAAAGCTAAAAATACTCCTCGAAGAGTATAAGAAAGGTCCAAAAAGCAATAGTTCTTAAAAGCTATATCTAAACAATTGCTGACCTTGTGAAAATATGAAAAACATGCCCTGGATGCAAGCTGCAACTAGTTGTGCTTCTTAGCACATCTGAAATCCGAAGGGTTATGTAGGCCAAAAAAAAAAGGCCATGGAAATAAATTGAATGATCCTAATGAACTTGGATCAACTTGATGTAGACATGATGCCTAAGTTGAATAAGCACTCTCTAAACAACTTATCCATCTGTGAGGCACAGCCATTCCCCGTGTTCTTTTGTCCAACACAGAGTTTGTAGCTTCCCCCTCTCCCAGTCCAAAGTATTTTTGAGTTGAGTTAGACAAGTCACACCCTTGGCCCAACCTTGCTACTAGCCTTCATCCTTCACTAGCAGTTTGACCATGTCCAATGGGTGAGTTTGTCATTTGAACTATGGTGCAAGTAATTTTATATAACAACGGAATATGTTAATATAATTAATGCCACTGAATGGAATTTGTACTTTGAGCTTAGCTATGGAATGATTAAAGAAGCATTGTCTTAGTCTACTGATGTGATTTATCCTTGATTATATATATTCTTGGGATCCGTGATGATGTGGACCATGTATGGATGATTATTGATGATGAGTTATGGTCCCACATGTTTGATGATGATATCATATGATGGACATATGATACAGATGATGTTTGATCCAGTTCAGCAGGTTATTATCATTACAGATCAGCAGATTATACATTGTCCATATATGGTGGACCCTACAGCTGGCCCATTAGGGCAACCCAGGGTGTATGAGTACTCATTCCTAGTGGATTTGGGTCTTCTGGATCCATTGAGACACCTATCTTTCAGTTCCGGGCACTTCTAACAGTGATTGATGCAGTTTTACACTTGTTGACCAGATTTGGGGCTGATTTCCCAGCCTGAGCAGCAGGGGCCCCGAGAGGCCGGTTCACCTAGGGCGCTGATGATGGAGGGGGTGGTCCAGCCACTTGTTATTACCATTTATCCCCCCTCCTGGAGAGCCTGGTAGGCTCAGATTGACAGCGCTAGCACCCTAGGAGGCAGTTTTGGCACTTTCACAGTTCCCGAGGCAGTTAAAAAATGGGATAAAGTGGTCACTGAGGAAATCGATTTGGGCAATTGAGGCAAGGTTTTGGCATTTGGTTTTCACAGAGGTCTTCCAGGGTGATCTCACTATCTTCCAGTCAGTTTTCACCATGTGGGTATCTCCAGATTGATCACAGGAGGACATTTACTGCTCGATTGTCATAGATTCTGAGGACAGTTTTGGTCATTATCATTTATTTGGACATATTTTATTATTTTATTGTGCCTTGGGGTGAGCTAGCAAGGATTTATACCTCCTAGCCCCACCATGTGCTTATTTTATCTTGTCCTAGTCATCATGAGGTGGATTATTGTACTTTATACCCCTCTTGTGGGATGACGTCACCCTCATTGTACCATTTAGTGAGGGCGCTATGGTTATGTTGAGTAATCCATGTGATATTATGTTATGGATTCATCCTAGCCATTGATTGTATGATGAGATCTTATAATCTCAACCACTCATTTGATGTAGTATTGTAGAGTGGTATAGGGTTTTGGTCTTTATTATCCTATATAAGGAGGAGACCCCCCATTGTAAAGCTCACCTTTGGAGCTCTGGAATATTGGAATAGAATATTTTTTGTGGAGCATATCTCTCTTGGCTTGTGGATTCTCTTGCATATTGAATATAAAGTATCTCTTCTATGTATCATTGTGGATCTATGTGTTTTTGCTAACCTTTTGACAGGAAAGTCGAATTGGAGAAAGGAGGGCGACTTTGGAGGGTCATTGTTGGAGGGATCCACATATTCTCTCTTGGGTTGATCTTGTGACAGGGAGTATCATTATTGTATCTTCGTGACATAGTTGATGCTTTCTATTACATCTTTCTACCATTTTCATAATCATCTTGCTTGACTTGTTTCTTTGATCTTGTCTTGTAGGAGGAGGACGATTTGGCTATCTTGGAGAAGGGATATTTGGTTGGAGCACTTGGATCTCACTCTTGAATATAAACATAGGAGAATGCTATCAACTTGCAAGGTGGCCATAAGCAAATTGAGGTAAGATCTACAAGGTATGTGCCTCTTTCATCCATTCTATCTCCATTGGTCATAAAACCCTAATTAAATCAAAACCCCAAATTTGGTATTTTTTTTTAGATCTACTTAGATCCACCCTTGCATTTGAAAAGATATTAAGAACCCACCTCTATAGGATCCACCCCTAGTTGGATCTATAGTTTGGTGGTAATTGGCTAAAAATTGACACACCTTTCAATGCAAAAAGCCTTCTTGAACCTAAATCGATTTTCCTAAGAGAAGCTTGTTGGGTAGGATCTAGCACATGGGTAGGTGAGATCCCACTTGATTTGACATCTAGACACTTGATAACCTATACCCATATCCTTACTTTGGTGAAAACTACCTTGTGGACATCTCTCCATGTTTTGAGGGGTTGAAACCCCCTTTTGATCTTCTTGGTACCTTAAAACTTAGATCTACTAAGATCTACCCATTGGATTTACTTGAAACTTTGAAGGAACATAGATCGGGGTACTAACATCCCGGATCTACATTTTGGTGGCCATTGGACTTGGTTTGGTCCACCAAAACCACTTTTTGCCTCTCCTTGAGAAAGTCGCACCCCTTGGGAATTTTGAGTTGGACCACTTCTAGGAAGTGGGTGTTGGAGATTTTTGTGGATTTGGATCGCCCATGCCTTGAAACCTAGGTCTAGACTGTCCTTTTGTCCCGATCTACCTTGGGGATTGCATTCCTTGTTTTGAGGAATTGTGGTCCACTTTTGGTCATCACCTAAAAACCTAGATCTAGCAAGATCCAACCATTGGATCTCATCCAAACCACTTGACTTGGCTTCTAGGTGTCCCGATCTACACTTTGACATCCTTCTTGACCCCATTAGCCCATCCAACAAGGCACTAGTCCTTCTCCAAGCAAGGCGCACTTCTTGGGATTAGTGTCAAACCCTAGATCTAGCACATGGGTAATCCTAGAACCAACTCTAACTTGTAGATCTAACCTAGATCTAGCCTATAGTACCATCTTCACACTTAACTTCACCTTGTGGGCCTTTCTAGAACCATTTCACACTTCCCAAGGCAACAAGACCCACTTGTGTAAACACATGGTACTATACTTAATAATCATACCCCATCAAGTGGCCTAAACCATACATAGATTGAAACATTAACTATCCATGATACCACCTTCAACCATACCTCAAACATTAGGTCCACTTAGCCTTGCATTGGTTTCCGTAACTTATCATCTATTCACCCTTTGAAACCTTTGCTTGGGTCCAATCAACTGTGATTGGGGTATTAGGGTCTCCCCCTTGGTCTGGTCATACCCTGACTTAAAGCGAAGAGTGCCTCGGTTGACGTGACTCCCACATTGCATTGGGAACCGTGGCATCTCTTAGATCACCTCTTTAGTTGCCTAACTCCTCTACCGTCCCGGATGGGATACCTCTAGGGGCAACTACAAGTTGTGTGATAACAGGAACCATCACCCAATCCATTTAACGAGTCACAACGTGGAGATTCCACCATCACATGAAGGAGAGAGCGCATCATCAATCATGACATCACTCTTTTGACTTTATAACATGTAACTTATTCCTTAAACATGGTCTCACATCACTATTAAACTAATGCCACCCTTTTTGTTAAGTTTTAACCAAATAGACTAGCAAGATCACTGAAAGAAACACAATCACAAGATAGACACAGAATATACCCTGGGAAACCCTCATGGGGTAGAAAACCCAGCAAAGCTTTCCTCAATAAGATGATCAACCAAAATACAAGATGTGCTCCCTCCTTCTTTGTCTCCTTAGCAGATCTCCCAGACAAGTGCGCACTCTTCCACAAGTGAGTGAATGATCTAATGAGGAGTTCACCTCTCTTATTTATACTGACTCCCAACTGACTAAAAGACCTTATGGGGCCGACCTCTCCTGGAGAAGACTAATAACCCCAAAAATATAACCACAGGGCCGACCCCCACATGGTGGGTCTAATAACCCTAGTTAATACAAACCCTCGGAGGAATAAACATCTCCGGATACATAATAGGGTTACCTTGGAGGGATGAAACATCTCCGGAATAATAAAGTATAATTATAATATTCTTTGAAGTTACAATATTCAACACTTTTCCCCATAATTTTTTATTCATTTTTGGACTTTTGTGATCATTTGTCTTTGTCACATAACCCCGACTTTGATTTATCTCTCCAGCGGCAGATTCTTCAACACTGAGGTGCATACTTATCCTTTAGAGCACCTCCAGCACCCTCCTGGCCCTCCTGCTCACCAACGCCCTCTCTCTGGGCCCCTCTTTAGAGGATGATGTCATCCTTGAGAGCACACTGTATGCTTGATAAAGGGGGGGGCGTTGAGGGATTTTCATCACTGTAGGGGCTAGTTGGGGCATGAGGACCCCCCCCCCCCTCCGCAGTCTCGCCTTTAGAATGGACCGATATGCTCATTTTTAGCCATTTTGGCCATGTGTGGATCAAATCAAGGGAAAACACCCCAATTTACCCACTACTTTGATTATTTTATTTATTTTTGTTTTAATTTTAAGTTGACATTTATAATTTCAAATTGACATTTAAAAATGCATGTTGGCCTGGATTTTATTCTATTTTTGTAAAGTGAGTGTGAAAAGGTATAAATAACTTTTCCTCACTTCATTTTTACACATCAACTTATGGGATTACACTAAATTTTCTGATTTTTACCCTTCTTGGGCTCAATGGAGTGATGCGCACCTCTTGAGGATGGATAAGCTTGCTAGTTTGGGGACAAATCTTTGAAGTCTTTGCTCTTGTTTCTTTGCTAAGGTGATGCTAAGAGTTGTTTGCTTAACACATGCACAAGGAGGTATCCAAGTCTCTTCTCTTGATATTTTCTTTGCTAAATGTTGGAGTTGTCTTGTCTAAGGTTGAATAGTAGCCATTGATGTTGCATTTTGACCTAGCATAAGTCATTTTCATCCTTTAGTTACCCTAGCATTGTCAACTTGAGTTTTAGGCCTCCAAAGTTTGTCTTAGCCAGGGCATCATCAACCAACCCTTGTAGTTGTTGAAGAAGCCCTAGTTTTCCAAACTTGGGAAGTGCCATCTCAAGGGGAGGCTATCCTCCATTGATGCCTAGCGTTAGGGTGAATTTCTCATGCAAACCCTAGGTTGTTCATCTACATTCCTAACCTAAATTTCTGAGTTTATACATTTGTAATTATTATGTTAGCTTAGATTTTGATCTTTTCATTTTTATGTATTTTTTTTGTAAATTATAAATTATTAAAAAACTTAAACTTTTATTAAACCCTAGTTTTTTTGTGTTTTGCCCTAATTTTCATAGATACATTAGGCTACTCTTAGACTTCAAATAAAAAAACATAAGTAAACAAATTGAAACTACAATGTTTACCCTATGAATTAATAATAACCTTCTAAGCTACATATAGATCTATGAGATTGTAAATGCAGAAATTAAGCTTAGATAAATATCACTTCAATCTATGTCACAGGGTTCACCGAACCTGAACCTCCAGGTTCGGAATTCGGCGAACCTAAAAAAATTTCAAAAGTTCGTTTAGGTTCAACGAACCTGATAGCCGAACCTAATGGCAAACCGATTCGGCTATCAGGTTCGTTGAACCTGATAAAAAACGAACCCTAAGCCTTCAAGTTCAGCGCGTTTTTTGATGAAATGGGCGGGTTTTTCTTCGTGGCGAGTTTTCTTCGCGGGTTTTTCTTCGCAGCAAGTTTTCTTCGCGGGTTTTCCTTCATCCAGCTGCCCACGCCCTATTAAGAGCACTCCCGAGCCACAAGCAAATGCCCTGTTCGTCGTTCGAGTGGTCCTGTAGAGTCGTAGAACTCGCTGATCAGTCTGCAACCCCGCAATCTGCAGCTCCTTCGCAGACCTTCATTGTGTGCACACTGAAGTTTGAACACTGCAGACGCAGTGCGACCGTGCCCTAGCTACTCCGCAACCCGTTGGCCGTCACCATTCCGTAACCCGCTACTCCGCGACCCGTCGGTCGTCACCATTCCGCGACCCGCCCGACGCCACCCAACACTGAGCCAATGTGCAGGTCACGAATCATCCCACTGCGGCCCGCTACACTGTACCAGTACAGCATACAGAGCCCGCCACCCAGTCGGATTTCCACCCTAACAGCCACAGCCACAGGCCCACAGGTATGCAATTTGTGCATTTTCTTTTAAATTTTATTTTGTATTAAAATTCATTTGTTTGTTTTGAAATTTTTTTTAATTGTAAAGTTTAAACCAAAAATTGTTAAAAGAACAATCAATCAAATAATTTTTTGTTTAGAGTTTAAAAAAAATCATTTACCTTAAAAAATCAGTTATTTAACAATCTTTACAAACTGTTAAATGACTAATTTTTTATGATAAATGATTGTTTACAAAATTACAGACAAGTAAAAAAATCAGCGATTTATGTATTTTTAAGTGTAAACTTAAAAATCTCAAAATATCAGTGATTTTTTTTTTTTTTTGGTCCACAGAATGATGAAAATTCTGACCTGCAACATTATTTATGAAATAAACAGTGTAGAAATCTTTGTCATGGCACCTCGAAGATCGATAACAGAAGGATGGAAATATGTTGACAAACTCGATGGGTCTGTTGGGAGGCATCTAAAATGCAAATTATGCAATGTACAATTTGTTGGGTATTTGACAAGAGTGATGGATCACTTACTGTCAATTGGTGCTGGCAGAGGAGGTGGTGTTGAGGGTTGTCCAGGGGTGTCTGCAGAACTCAAGGCAACACTCCAAAAAGACTATGACATGATTAAAAAAATGAATCAGACAAATGAGAACAAAAGACAGCGCATTCAAGCGGAGTTGGGAAGGAATTACAGTCCCTTTTCACCATTTTCTTCAAGCAGCGTTGGAGATGGAAGTTCATCTCAGGTTTTGCCAACAAGATCAATGGAGACCAGGACATTAAACTCCCTTTGGAAACCTATACAAAAGCAGGAAGTAGACGATGCTTTGGCTGATATGTTTTATGAATCTACTATCCCATTTAATGTGGCTAGAAGTCCTTATTTTATCAATGAATGTGCTAAGATAGCAGAATTTGGAAAAGGGTATGTACCTCCTAGTTCTGAGGCAATAAGGAGCACTCTTCTCAAGAGGTCAAAAGAAAGGGTAACAAACAAATTGTTAAGTATCAAGGAGTCATGGAAAGAAACAGGCTGCACAATTTTATCAGATGGTTGGTCAGACATGAATAATAGACCACTAATTAATGTGCTGGTTTACAGTCCTAGAGGGGTAATGTTTTTGAAGGTAATTGATGCTTCGAGACACAAGAAGACTTCATAATATATTTTCAAGATTTTACATCAAACCATTCTTGAAGTTGGGGAAAAAAATGTGGTTCAAGTCGTCACAGACAGTGCCTCAAATTGTGTGGGAGCAGGGAAGATGATAATGGAGAAGTGCAAAACAATTTTTTGGACCCCTTGTGCTGCTCATTGCCTAGACTTGCTATTGCATGATTTAGCAAAGTTTCCATGGATTAATGATGCAGTTCGAAAGGGGAAACAAATTTCCCACTTCATTTGTAACCATCACCTCACATTGGGTTTGTTTAGGAAGCAAGCATCTAAAGAGATTCTAAGGCCTTGTGATACTAGATTTGCCACATATTATATTACTCTCAAAAGAGTGGTGGAGGAAAAGATAAGTGTGAGAGGTGTTATTTGCAACAATGAGTGGGAAAGCTCTCACCTTTCAAAAGAATCAAAAGGAAAGGAGTTGGAACAAATCATCTTAGGCAATTCTTTTTGGGAAAATGCTCTAAAACGTATGTGAACCAATTGTTGACATGCTTAGGATGGTTGATAGCGACACTCGTTTTATGGGTTTTGTTTATGAGGGCATGGACCGTTGTACGGAATTAGTTGCAAAATCCTTCAACAACGTGGAGAGTGAGTACATGGAAATATGGGAGATGATAGATAAAAGGTGGAAGATGTTGCATAGTCCTTTGCATGCAGCGGCTTGTTATTTGGACCCCGGGTTGTTTGGGATACAAAGAAATAATGATGCTAAAGTAATGAATGGCCTTTATGATGTTATTGAGCGGTTGGATCCAGATTCAGAAGACGCTAGCAAGGTTAGAGAGCAACTTCGGGCATACAGATTGGAAGAGGGAACATTTGGAAGGACTGCTTCCATAGAGGATAGGATCAAAATTTCTCCAGGAAGATGGTGGCAGTTTTATGGAGCAGAGACACCTGAATTGCAACGTTTTGCAATTCATGTTTTGAGCCAAGGATCAAGTGCCTCTCCATGTGAAAGGAATTGGAGTAGCTTTAATCACATCCAAACCAAGAAAAGAAACAGGTTATTATCTTCAAGGTTAGAAGACTTGGTTTATGTGCGCAGCAATTTGCAATTGACCTTAAGCAGTTTGGCCAACCTTCAGGTCAATTGCCAAACTTGGAAGACTTGCTTTGGATGTCCATATGGTTCGGGTTCGGCCAAACTGCTTAAGGTCAATTGCCAAACTGCTTAAGGTTGGAAGACTTGGTTTATGTGCGCAGCAATTTGCAATTGACCTTAAGCAGTTTGGCAATAGCCCTAAAAATGATTTATGGACTTCTGAACGCTGATGATGAACATTTGAAATGTTTACAACTCTGGCGGCTCACAGGAAATCCAACTAATGTACAAATTAGGAGGTAATAGACACCACTCGGGAAACTAGCCAGCCTTCGCTCTCAAGTCACAACACCAGCGCATACTCCTAGCCCAGAAGTGAAGCATAGGGTCAACTGGCAGGAATCATCCACAACCAGGACCAACTATCGGGGGTAACCAACAAGAGAGGTCAAGGCTTCAGAAACCCAACTCACTTAGGCTCAAGACCCAACACTGACGGGTTCCTTCAGCACAGAAGGGTCAAGGCTTTGGCAAGTATTGTTGCACAACTCAGAGCCAAGACACAATACAACATGGAGTCCAGTGCACACATAGGTCAAAGGGGGAAAGGTCCTCAAGGTCAGATATCTCAATCTAAGTCAGGTTAAGGATCCAAAATGAAAGGGTCGGATGGGTGGAGACAATGGAAAATGGTGCCAAGGCTAGCAATATGAGGAAGGGTGACCAAGTCCATACCATATGCAGAAGAGACCAATGTGCATACATCAAAGACTTACAATCAAGACCATTTAGCCACTCCAATAGTAAGCCTACCATAGTAATAACATGAAGCATGGGATCACCAATCTAGTCACTATATGCTAAGTCAGACTACTAATATAAATAAACGAGACAATGCATAAACATTCATGAGCACAAACATACCTGCTCTGCCATATACCTGCTCTAGTAAGTGAATCTGAAGGATGATCTCTGATAAGTATGGGAAAAAGGAAACGCCAACCACTTAACTTTATTGCTCTCTAAGTGAACCATGACCCAACCAACTCATCTCCATGGGATCTATTATCAGCTAAGTTGCACTTAGGTGATTTCAAGTGAGCCTATGAAGATAGAAAAAGTTTACTTGTTCATAATCAGAAGATCAGAAGTCCTAGCAGGCCACCTTGGCCCTTTTTTTAATAAAATGACATGTCCATGCCCTGCAGGGAAATAGTAAAAATGTCATAGCATGATGGTTTTGTAAAGGACTCGGCTTTATTAGCGCTAATTTATTAGTCCGACTAGCTCAAAGTGTTTTTTCCCTTGTCAATTATATGTTGTTGAATAAACGACATATAATTTTCAAGTTTTTCACCCATACCTCCAAAATAGGGGTGGTCGGCATGATTTCTCAGTCTTAGGAGGTTATTAGAGTTCAAGTGTCAATGTATATTACCATGCTAGATATTAAAATTGAGTCGTATGGACATGTGCTAGGTCCCCCTAAGTTCTTTTTAATTTCCGAAGAAAAAAAAAAAAATTTCCATAAAATTAGACCATTTTTTAATGGTTAAAATAGAAAAATTCAAATTGTAATAGAAGTGTGGTCTGGAGGCGGAATTTGGCGTGGGGATGCTCGTTTTGACGCTCAAAGTGTCCTCTTTACCCTAGGACCCACTTTCCCCATGTTTCAGGTAGCTACATCATCTTAGGGAGCATTATTCCTTAAATATGCGACAAATTGGCAAATAAATGCTAAAAAAGCACAAAATGACCCAAGTAAAAAATAAAAAAATAAAAATAAATGATCATTTGGCATGTGCCAAATGAGTTGGCATGCCATGTCAAGTGAAAGGGCGACTCATTAGTGAATAAATGCACATGTGATAATGTCAAATCAAGGATATACGAATCATGTCAAACGAAGTAGTGCGCCCCCTCTCCATAGGATGACGCAGCTCACAATTTGGCACTACCTCGTTGGTGGGTGAAGTTTCCAAAAAGAGGGCGCATCTCTCTTGGTAGAGATGGCGCCACCTCTCAATATCAAGTCAGAAAATTAATCACATGACTTCAGGTTGCATCATCAAGAGCGAGTTATCCCCCAAAGAGAGCGGCGCACTTCTCCTTCACATGGGTGATTGGGTGATGTGGCATCTTGTGGATGGAGGGAGGAGATCCCAATGTGGAGGGGGCATACCTATTGTGAGGTGGCACCTCCCTCTTTACTCTCACTCCCACTTATTCCTAAATCAATGGAATGTCAATCCCTCGAATCTCTAAATCTTATTCGCTCTTCTCTCCTTGAGCTATTCGCCCCTCATGTGCTCTCAAGTCTATAAAACCAAGCCTCCTCTCCTCCTTCGAGTTTAGTTCAAGTTGCATGAGTAGAGGAATTTTCATTGTAATACTTTCATTTTTGTATTGTTGAAATAAAAACAAAAGCTTTGAAGGCTCATTGGTGTAGTGTGTTTTGTTGGATGATCATGGCCTCGCATGTTTGAGGTAATCTGTATGTGATTAATTTTCTCTTGCATTTTTGTATGGTGGATCTAGCCTTGGTAAGATTGTTCTCAAGTGATAGGAAGAAATTGTTTAATAAGATTATTACTTAATTTATTTTGCTCATATATGTTTAAAGACTTATATCTAACATTTTAATAAGATTATTACTATGTTGCTCTAAATTTTTTCTATGTATGTGTAACTAGATCTCACAAACCATCTTGCAAGTGTTTTCTGAGTAGCTGCAAGTAACCATTGGATAGGAGCTTGAACAAGCTTGTTCACCCTCTCTCCAAACATTCATGTTTTTTTTTAACCATGGGGAACAGCAACATCTCCAAACATTCATGTTGCTTAGTCCAATAGCATTCCACCGGAGGCTTCTATTGTGATTCTCATCAGGCATCGGGCCTATCTCTCCTTCTCCTTCTCCTTCAAACAAAAAAGCAATTTTTTCCCTTTGGTTACATGCTAGACTTATAGATCTATGCTTCAAATTTTCAATTACTAAAGTGGATCTGATTTATGAGTTTAGTTTATGCTTAGATCTAAAATCCTTTGAAGTTTTATCACAAAAAGTAGATCTAGCTAGGAAACTATTTCATTTTGCAAGTTTTTTCAAAGTACAATTTTTAGCTTACATGTCAAATAGATTCTTTTGGGTTCAATAGATAAATCTAGCAAAAGTGAAAGTGCTTCATTGGCTGCCCTCAAAAGCAAGCCAAGATCCTCAAAAGGACTTGTTCTTTTGAGTCATTTTAGTTTTCTTTTGCAAGTAGATTAACTTAGAATTTTTTCATAAATTTTGTAGTTGCCCAAATCACTTTTAAAAGTGATTTTGGGCATTTTCTAACACTAATTTGTTCGCTGTCCAAAATTTATTTTTAGCAGGTTTTGGGACTTTAGTGGCAAAAAATCAAGTTTGAGGCCAATCCGAAGCTTCCTGGAGCTTCCTAGTTTCATTGGGCAGTTTTTACTTGCATTCTTGTAAGCTTTTGGATCTAGATCTGTAAAGATCCAAACCATTTCTTTCTTCAAAGTTTATTGTAAATCACAAATAAAAAGAAGAGCAAGTGGGATACCCAACACCCACACCCCATCCCCCTGGGGGGATTCGCAACTTTTTTTATGGCGTGAGTTTTTCTAACAAATTTTATTTCATGTTTAAATAAACCAATCTAGAGTTAAAATTTAACGTTTGAAGTGCATGATCCAAATATCGGCCTTCAAACTCACTGAGGACGTAGGAACACTTAATTTCTTATTTTTTGTAGGCAGTATACTTTACATATCAAGCAAGTTTATTTTTTCAAAGTATTTTTGCCAAGAAAATCAATACTAACCCACCACGCTCTACCGAAGTACCGAAAGGGAAAAGATATTCGTGGTGTAGTAAATAGTCCAACAATTTACTTTCAGTCTTTGATTTTCTTAAAGTAACAAACTTGGCATTGCTCTCCCGAAGTATGCTCTCGCCGTCACATAAAGGGCTTTGCCTAAGTAGGTGGTCGAATGATCAGAAAAGAGACTCCTTGCCTTTAGTAATTAGCATAACATTTTACTTTAGTTATTTATCTTTTCTGCAATAAAAAACGGAAGAAATATTTAGTTTCCAACTCAAAGTATGCTCTTTCCCCTTGCGGGCATTTTCCTGGGCCTGTGAGAAATCAGAAAGAGTTGCAACTACTCCATAATTCTTGACATCTAATAAAAACTCATCCTAATAAAATCAACTACCCTGAACAGAGTGAAAATCCGGCACTAAGAACTTAATTACTTTGTGGGGAAATTTCTCAGGAGAAGCGAGAACCACTGGGAGGCGACCTCAGGGCACAGTTAGACTACACCCTTGTTGGTGTAGTGTTGAACACTGCCCTTGAGACTCCATTCCATCCCACACGTCTTTGTGAGGAGCCACCATTAATTAACTTCCGGACATTACTCCTTGTACCTCACGGTAGATCTGGAACTCCCCCTTCTCATAATCAAATCCCATCTCATAATAATTTAAAATTGACCAAGAAGCACTCGCAAAACATTTACAATACAACCGCATGCATTTTTTACTCCATTTTTGGCACTGATCTTGTCTATATTTTATATATTTAAATCTTTGATTCAGATCTCATGTGTTATATGATTAATTTATGCTATTGATCTAAAATTATACTTGCTAGTGATTTTTTCTTTCAGTCAATTGTTTTTTCAAACTCCTAAACAACTCACCCATTCATAAACCTAAAGCTTAATCATCCTTAGTAACTCATAGGGACTACCCCCCTTGGCTTCGTTAGGAGTTCTGCCTAAACGGACGAGTTGAGTGTTGAGTGACAGTATCTCAACTCGAAACTTGCCCCCAAGGAACGCACCTAAGCAGCTTGAAGATTTTTGCTACGATAACCCCTAGGTGCGTGTTTCAGTGGCAACAGGGTCATGTGGGGAACAATCATGACAAGGAATCCTGGAGGGAGCTCTGAAGTACTCGGACTAGCTTTGAAAATATAGTATATCACTGATGACCAAAAATCATGTAAGGACTGGCTCATGTCTCTGACACGGGATCTGCACCATGGTAGCTCCAGCTAACATGGATGTGATAACAAAACCCTCTAGCACTAGGCCTCCACTTAGCAGATCTGGGAGGCGGAGCGAGGTTGATATTCAACCAACAAGAAAAAGGCCAACTCCAATTGGTCCAATGGACAGGATTTTCCAACAAGAGGCACGAGATGAGGTGGACCTTACCATTGCTTTTTTTTCTATCTCAACTTCATTTCATTCAATGTTGCACGGTCACCATTATTTATTGAGATGTGTCGAAGTATACTTGAATGAGCTCCAACTGGTTATGTAGCCTCCTGGTTCAGAGAAGCTTAAAACCACATTGTTGGTTAAGGCAAAGAAAGAGGTGGATAAAGTCTTAGAGACAATTAAATCAACATGGCCCTCATCTGGTGTCAATATTGTTTCTGATGGATGGACAGATACAGCACACCATCCACTCATCAATTTCATGGTGTCTTCCCAAACTGGACCGATGTTCTTGAAAGTGGTGGATGCTCTTGGGAAATAGAAGGATTCACAATATATGGGTCAGTTGTTCATCAAAGTCATTGAAGATGCAGGCGTTGATTCTTGTGTACAAATCATCACGGACAATGCACCTGTTTGCAAGGCTGCTGGCATGATTGTGGAAGCTAAATATCCATAGGTATTTTCATTTTGGACACCTTGCATTGCTCATTCTTTGAATTTAGCACAAGATTCATCTAGGGGAAAGTTCATTTTATAGATTTGAGCTATAGACTCATTTATACTTGCTTTTATTGCTCTTATAGATATTTTGGACACCTTGCATTATACATTCTTTGAATGTAGCACTCAAATCTATTGCTTCAGATGTGACATGGATTGGAAACCTTGTTGATGATGCACACCATATCCGTAACTTTGTACAAAACCACACCAATGCCCTCACAATCTACACAATCTACAAAGAGTACACGCATCTTTCATTGTTGAAGATTGCATATACTTGATTTGCTTCCTCATTCATCATGCTTAAGAGGTTGAGGGAGGTCAAAACTGCTCTTGGGTCCATGGTTATTTCAGAGTTTTGGTCTTTTTGGAGAAAGACAGATGAAAATGCTTCAAAAAAGGTAAAGGACACAATGCTAAATGATGGTTGGTGGGAGAAGGTAGATCTTACAATTAAGATCATGGAACCAATTATTTATTTGTTGCAGTTTGTAGACACGGACCAACCTATCCTAGCAGATGTTTATGAGGGGTGGGATTCCATGATTGAGTCCACGAAGACCATTGTTATGGAGAATGAGTGTCTCGAGTATAAGACATCGGCATAGAAATTATGGTCCACTATACAGGATATTCTTATCTCCAAGTGGGATAAGAATTGCACACCCTTGCATTGCTTGGCACACTCATTGAACCCCAAATTCTGCATTCATGAATGGCTCAATGGTGGGCCCTCACACAGAGTCCCTCCTCACATGGATGGAGATATATCACAAGGGAGGAAGATAGCATTTAGATGGTTATATCAGGATAGAGACTCACTTGATGAGGTGGAGGAGGGCTTTGTAGAGTTTTCCACTGCCAGTGGGAGATTTGGAAGCTATGATGTGGTCGGATATAGGGGGTATAAGAAACCCTATGCTTGGTGGGCAACTCATGGGGCAACATGCCCTATTCTACAGAAGTTATCCTTAAGGATCATCTCTCAAGTTACTTCATCCTCTAGTTGTGAGAGGAACTGGAGCACATATGGGAACTTGTACAATTTAAAGAAGAGCAGGCTTGAGCAATCCAAGGCAGAGACAATGGTGTATGTGCACACCAACCTTCGTCTTATTTACAGGCAGAGAGAGGAATGGGTGAAGGGAAAGACAAAGATGTGGGATGTATTTCCTTATGATATGGGTTTGGATCGCAGTGTTGAGTTGGCATTAGCCAACATGGACCTTAATGATCCAATGCTAGAGCTAGTCAATTTTGATGATAGTGATCCTCTAGAGGGGTCATCCTCCACACCAGCAGGTGTAGATCCTTACATGGGAAAAGAGACGGAGGAGGAGGAGGATGAAGAAGAGAGCAGTGATGAGTTTGTTGATTCGGGCATGGAGGAGGACTATTGATTCATTGACATATGAGATTCTTCCATCTTGATCTACCCCTTTTTGTATTTACTATTTTAGTATTTGCCAGTGGCATTCCGACATCTATGTAATACATTTTGATTTTGATGACTTAATGAGAAATACGGTTCCAACATCTTGATCTATGAGTATCATCTATGTGTCTCATTGTGATTTGTGAATGCATAATGTGTTTGGTTCTAATTTCTATTGAATATTTGCAAATGTTCAAGTTTCTAAAAAAAATTGGATCTATATGTCTATATTTTTAATATATATATATATATATATAACGTAGCTCGTGGGCTAGCTCAAGTGGTTGAGTGCTGTAAATATATAGATAATATATATATATATATAACATAGCTCGTGGGCTAGCTCAAGTGGTTGAGTGCTGTAAGTTGCGAGCAGAAGGTCTCAGGGTCAAATCCCCAGGTGGCTATACAATGCTATATAAGGGCCTCACTTGATGTCCCCATCGGGTTAGCCCCGTAATCAGAGCGAACAGGGTGTGGCTCCTTCGAGTAGGCCCCTTGTGATTTCTTACTGTGGACGTAGCAGCCCCACTGGGGGGTTTGTGAACCACATGTGAAAAAAAAATATATATATATATATAACGTGTCCTCTGTGTCCTGATTTCGGGGGTCTCCATGTCCATGTCAGACACTTGCATTTCCGTGTCCTCCATGTCCTGTGTCAGGTGACTTAAGTTATGACATATATTGGCAATTTATATGGCTGTGCTCACAACCTTTTGTGAAGCATGCCTGGTTATTTATTACTGATATTAATTTGTCTGACCTATTAACCTAATTAACAGTCCTAGAAACTTACATCCATAAGGCTTATCACAAATAAAACATTACAGATACAAAAAAAAGGAACACAAAATAACATACCTGTCATAAACAAATCAGTAGGACTCACGTCAATTGCATAATATACAAAGCAATCATGTGTAAAGCACCTTTATTATATTAATGCATGCAATTCAGCTGTAAGAATTGTTAACTTGTAACCTTTATTTCTAAGAATCTGGAAAAATGGACTTAAAGCCATACAGTGTTTAAATGGAAGACATTACTCAAAGCTTACCTCTGAAGCAAACCAAATTGGTGATATACAGAAACTATATTTTACAACATCCCACGATGTGAGCTCTGTTTGATGCTTCAAGTCTTCTGAACCTTCACCACCATTCATGAGTAGTGGTCTTCCTTCTTCCACTGCATGAAGGCCACTATCATCTTTTCTTGATAGGCAATGTTGCATCCCAGTCTCTGAACCTTCATCCATCATAATTACCTTCAAAAGAGAATCAAGGTAACAAGAGGTATCAACTATAGCATCTGCATGGCAATTCTCACAATGCTTTCTTATGACACTGCATATCCAGTCTTTTACAAATGATATGGGGAGGTAAACGACCATAAGAGACACTCCCAAATACGTAAGTGCAAATGGTTGCTTGTAGGCTGAAAAGATACCCTGCAGCATAACAAATAAACAAAAACATAAGAATTTAATGCATGCCACAAACAATTCCATCTCCATAGAATTCAAATTGTGTAGCGTTATTCACCTATCTAAAGAGATGAATCCAAGCAAGGAAGAGAAACATTTGAAAAAGGATGAAAATCACACAAACTGATGAGGCAGAGACAAAATATTTTTTCGGTGTTAACCAATATGCTTCAACATTTAATATTTTATGCTCCAGATAGGAATCCATTCCTCCACTTGTCATGTAAAGAAAGCTAGTTAGGTCCATATAATAGGAGGTGGTGATGATCAGTACATAGCTATGATTTTAAAAAATAATCATATACTTATTATACTTGAACAGACAACACACCAACCCTATCACTAAAGGTGGAATCTGGATGCACCTATCAATAGGTTGGTATAATGTTAGGAAGCTTGATCCTTTGGTCGGTCATCTTTGATCACCTTCCATGAATGGTCAGCGTTACTACTTACCTATAGGTATACCGTATACCTGACTTCAAGCTTGGAAAATCATCTTTCTCCTCTCTCTGACACACACAGACAGACTGTCACCTGTGACAGAGTTTGGTCTACTGCTTAAACAGGGGTCATTTGCGAGACAATAGTAAATGGTATAACCTGTGTGCAGTTATGTAGTAAACAGATTCCTGTTTAATACTGAATGACTGAAGATTTCTGCAATTATAAAAAAAGAATATTGAGTAATAAATGCTTGATAAGATTAATGATCAGATGATGATGTTACAATGAGCCTCGTGACGGTATACCTATATACTTATATGCATTGACTGGTCACAAAGTGAAGGGGTGTGTGTCCTTTGACCTTTCATTAACTTGATGATGTTATTACTATTACTACTACTACTACTATTATGTTTATAATACTTATATGCATTGACTGGTCACAAAGTGAAGGGGTGTGTGTCCTTTGACCTTTCATTAACTTGATGATGTTATTACTATTACTACTACTACTACTATTATGTTTATAATATTGCCACCCCCTTAGGGAATGCTTTGTCAGCAACACTAAGTCCAAAGGGATATAAAGATAAGTGAAGGGGTTATGGACTTAATACAAATCTGCTTTGAGTTATTTCTACAGCATGATATTGCAGATTTGTAGGACAGAATTTTATGTGTAGTATTAGGTGCATAAGATATGTATTACCTAGGCTTAAGGACAAATTTGAAGTATGATAAGGAGCTGTAATTTCCAGACTTGTTAAACAGAAATTAAATTAGTTTTTAAAGGTTTTAGATGGTGGTTGAAAGAAAGACTAGTGCCTAGTAAAATGCATTGGACATATGGGGTCAAATAAGTCTCATGGGAGGCTATGCTATTGAGGAAAAGAGGGCAAATATGGCTGAAAAGTACAAGCTGAATTACCCTGTCCTTGCTGTCCCAAATTTCAGAAATTTATCTAAGGAGATCTAAAGTGTAGATGAACTCCATTGATCATAAAGGTTATATTTACCAAAAATGGAGTATAAGTGCTCCTGGCCAAGCATAGAGAAACATGCATCCATAGACAACATTCAGTGATAAATATAACAAAAATAGGAATGAAGTTACCCAATCCAATCCTTCATAATCATAGGTCAAGGAAATGTCAGCAACATGAGATAGCATCAAAGTATAGAAGACATCCTCATCCACAAAAGCACTTTATTCATTCATCCACTAGCTCCAACAAAAATGCTAAACAAGAGTTCTAAGAGTTCAATATCAAACTTCCAACAACCAATACAATAGGAGGCTCTATATATAGAGTTATAGTCTCAAAACCTCCTGTTTATGCACAACCTAGCGGCCTCTTGATTAGCACAGAAAATCAGCCACTAAAGCACAACTATGGGATTTCCCTCCCAACATGTCATTACCGAAGAAAAAACCCTCATATAGGCTTCCTAGACCAACTATGGGATTTCCCTCCTGACGTGTCATTACTGAAGAGAAACCCCTCTTTTAGGCTTGCTAGACCTACGGGCAAGTAGACCTAGACTAACCAAGGGAGAGACCCCAACCGGATTTTCCTTGATTTCAATCAACAAATGTTAGTTGTCTCAAGTACTTGTCTAGTTGCGTTTTGGAATAAATGTGTGTCCTAATTACATTAAGGGTTGAGAACAAGACACACTCTAGGCTAAAGGTGGTTAAGATACTTTCGAGTGTAAAGTTTAGACACAACACCTCTTTAGCCATTATGAAATTCAAAGGCTACAAAATGATATAAGTATTACCAGTTACCATGAGAGAGAGACATGACATGATACATTTAAATATAGCTCATTATTATATGGATTAAATCAGCATTTAACCATGAATAGCAAACCCCAAAGATAAAATGGCTTGGGTCATCAGGGGAGTATCATGCTACTAAGTATTAGCTCTTCAATATACCTATGAGGTATGTTGTCCACTAAGTTGCACTTAGTTGGATTCCGAGTGAACCATCGAAGACTTGAACAACTTACCTTGTTCATTGCTAGAGTTCAAAAGTTCATTAGGCCAATTTTTGGTCCTTTGTAAAAAATTGCATGTCCAGATCCCCATGGGGGAATTGTAATAAGTTGATATGAGCATGGTACTTTTGTAAAAGGCTTGGCCTACCTTAGGTTTATCTATCAAGGGGATACTGTAGAGTGTTTTTTCCTTAGGAATTATGCGTTGTGCTTCAGTGGCATATAATTCCTGAGTTTTTCACTCACACCTCCAAAGATGGAGTATTATCCATGATGGTCGAACCTTAGGAGGTTATTAAAGCCTAAGTGTCTATGTATTTTTTCATGCTATCCATCAATAATGAGGTATGGACATGCACTAGGTCCCCTAGGAGTTTGATTTCATTCCGGCAAAAATAATTTTTCCGTAAAATTAGACCATTTTTTAATGTTTTAATTGGAATTTTTCAAATTGTAATAAAATTATGACCAGGAGGCGGAATTTGGCATGGGGATGCTCGTTTTCACACTTCGAGCATCCTCTTTACCCTAGGAACCACTTCTCCTATATTTCGAATGATTAAATCATCACTCGGAGCATTTTTTCCTAAAGAAGCAACAAAATGACAATTAAATGCTAATGATGCGACAAAATCCACAAAAGGACAATTGTGAAAATCGAAAAAAGCATGTTTTAAATATGATGAATGAGTTGGCATATCTCATCTCATGTGGAGTGCGACCTTTCTAAAGTGATTTACTATTAAAGGATGGAAAATCAAGAGGATAGTGTTAACTAAAGTCTTGGGATTCGCCCCTCCCTCTCATGCTTCACGTGAGGGAGAGGTGGCGCAAATCTCATCATGTGGCAGCCATCAAGTATATTGGGTGGAGATCACAACGCTAGAGGAGGGCGTTGTTATCACCAAACTTGTAGTTGCCCCTAGAGATGAATCCAAGATGGAAGCAGAAGGGATGGGCAACCAAAGAGGTGCAACCAAGATAGTCTCGACTCCCAATGGATGGTTGTCACGCCAATCGAGGCAATCTTCACTTTATGTTATCTAGCCCAAGACAACAAAGGGGGATACCCAGATCTACTCCCGATAGGAAAGATCAAACCAAAACACCAGATCAAATCAAGAATGGGTGAAGTACGTAAGGTGTATGGTGAATCCTAGATCTATGGATGAAGTCACAAGATGAGTAGTAGGTTGGATCAAGGGGTTTAGACAGTGTAGCCTTGGTCCATTATGAATGTGAGAGTGACTTATGATATTTGAAATAAGATCCAGGATTAGGGGGTACTAGTCAATTATGAGAAAATCCACTGCCTTGGGAACCGTGTCCAATGTAGGGTAGTTAAGGACCAAATTGGGGCTAACCAGTACCAAAGGTGAGCTTGATGGATGGATATGACAGTGTCAAGGTACTCAAGCAACCAAAACAAGGATCAAACCACAAGCAAACTCAACAGTTCAAGAGAGTCGAATTAGCTTGGAGAAAGATCAGTGCCTTGGGAAGTGGGCCAAATGGAGTCGGATGTCCACCAAATTGTAGATCAAGAATGTTGAGGTGTTGAGGTAGGTGGATCTTGAAAATTAAGATCATCCAATGGCTAGATCTCAGTAGATATGAGATTGAAATGTATCACAAAGTGACCCAAGTGGGGCTCAACCCTCAAAATGAGGAATGGGGCCCACAAGGTGAAAATCACTGAAGTGACACACTAGGGGTAGGTTATCAATTATGGAGATGAAGGATCAAGTGGGATCTCACCTACCCAGGTGCTAGATCCTTGCAAACTTACCCCTCCTAGGAAGTGCGACCTCCCTTGGAGAAGCTTCTTTGCCTTGGGAAGTGGGTCAAATGAAGGCCAATCCTCACCAAACTATAGATCCGGATTGTCGTGGATGCTATAGAGGTGGGTTTTAAATTTTATACCCAAAATCCAAGTGGATCTTACTAGATCTAAAAAAATGTAAAATGAGGGTTTTAGCTTATGAGGGTTTGAAGTACTTAGACAAATGGATAGATCATGGAATGAGAAATTACCTTGAGATCATACCTGTGTGATGGAAATCGATGCCTTGTTGTTCAGGAAGACTCCCGCAGAGATCAAATGAGAAAATGTTGATGTTGCTTGCCGAAATGATGCCCTAGCCCACACGTGTGACCTCCTCTACCTGTCAAACCAAGGAAAGTCAATTCAATCAGTTAGATCAAGTATGGAGGAAATACAAGCAAAATGCAATGATAACATGAAATAGAAGGTCAAAGACAGTAATACTCCCTGTTACCAATGAAGAAACCCAAGGAAGAAGTAGGGAGGGTCCTGTTATCACCTAAAGTGTAGTTACCCCTATGGATGGATCCAGTCATGGATGGCAATAGGGAAGGGCAACTCAAAAGGTGCAACTACGATCACCTCGACCTCCAATGTATATGGTTGTCACGCCAGTCGAGGCAACCTTCGCTTTATGTTGTCTAGCCCAGACAACAAAGGGGGAGACCCGATCTACTCCCGATAGGAGAGATCAAAACCAAAACACCAAATCAGGGTATTTCTAAGTGAAGTTAGGTGTATGGTTTTTCCTAGACCTAAGGATGAAGTCACAAGCCAAGTGAGGGGTTCAATAAGTATAGCTTTGGTTCATAGTTGATGTGAGAGTGACTTATAATGTTTGAAGATAGATCTAGGATGAGTGTACTAGGTCAATGTCAAAAGATCCACTGCCTTGGGAACTGTGTCCAATGCAGGATAGTTTGAGGGATGTATTGGGGCTAACTAGTACATAAGACAAGCTTGACCATGATTCATGATTGCTTTAAGGGTATAGTTCACCATGCAAAAGTCAAACCACAAGTCAATCCAACAATCTAGGAGAGTTGGGTTGTCTTGGAAATAAACCAGTGCCTTGGGAATTGGGAAGTGGAGTCAAAGTGGGGTTGACTTATGGTTAGGACTCCTATAACATGAGATAAGTGGACAGTATAGGTATTGATGGTTAAATGTGTCTAGATCTAGGTTTGACCCAAGTGGACCACAATCCCTTAAAATAAGGAATGCAGTCCCCAAGGCAAGATTTTACAAAGTGACAGTCTAGACCTAGGTTTTGAATTATTCTGGTTCCGGATCTGCAAGAATCTCAAGTACCCAGTTCCTCGAAGTGAGTGAACTCACTTCTCCAAGGTGGTGCGACTTTACCCAAGGAGGCTTCAATCGGGGTTTAGGTGGGTCAAATCATGTCGGATGGCATCCAAACTTTAGATCCTAGTAGATCGGTCAGGTAGGAGTATGGATCTATAATTTCGTGGCAATCCACCGGTTAGATCTTAGTAGATCTGAGTTTAAGTGTTCCAAGTGGTCCAAAATGGGGATTAAATCCCTTAAAATGTGGAATGGGGCCTACAAGGTGAATTTCAAGAAAGGGACAACCTGGGTGTATGTTATTTGATGTGTAGATGTCAAATCAAGTGGAATCTCAAACACCCATGTTCTAGATCTAGGTCAACTTGCTCAAATGGTGAAGTGCGCCTTCCTTGAGAGAAGCTAAGTTGGCTTGGGAGAGGGGTCAAACGGAAGCCAATCCTCACCAAACTATAGATCCGGGATGCCATGGATGCTATAGAGGTGGGTTTTCAATATCATACCCAACAACCCACTAGAGATCAGTAGATCTAAGAAAATGCAAAATTGGGGTTTTAATTAATTAGGGTTTTAGATGTTTTTGACAATTGGATAGACTATGGAGATAGAACTTACCTTGAGATCATACCTGAATGATGTGGTTGAGATGCCTTGATGTTGAGGAAGATTCCCGCAGAGATCAAATGAGAGATTGTTGATTTGCTTGCCAATTTGATGCCCTAGTCCACAAGTGCGCCTTCCTCTACCTGTCAAACCAAGGAATAAAATTCAATCAGTAAGATCAAGTATGGAAGAAATACAAGAGAAATGCAAATAGTAACATGAAATAGAAGGTCCTGGGACAGTAATACTCCCTGTTACCAACGAAGAGCTCCAAAGAAGAAGTAGGGAGAGTCTTCCCCTACCAATACCTCCTCCTCCAAGCAAATCGGCATCCACCTGTAGATGCAGAAGAAAAGGTTTCATGCGCATGCAGCAGAAGATAGTGATGAAGAAGTAAAAACCAAAGATGATGAAGACTTCAGTGAAGAAAATGTTCTAATATCAGCCTTCACTGGTTCAATATCTCATGGGAGTGATACTTGGCTAGTAGATAGTGGAGCTTCAAAACACATGACGGGATACAAAGAATCCCTCTCACATCTTGTTCAGAAGGAATCTCCACACAAGGTAAAGCTTGGAGATGATTATCAATATCCCATCAAAGGAATGGGAGAAGCCTCTTATAAATTGGACTCTGGAAAGTCCATGAATATGAAAGATGTACTTTGTGTACCAGGTTTGAAGAAGAACCTTCTATCTATTTCTGCATTAGATAAGAAAGGTCTTAGAATTGCTTTATGGTGAAGTTCTTATGTGGCAAAAGGGGAAGACTATTGACGATGCAGTAGTCATTGGAGTAGAATAAAGAGGACTTTACAAACTGAAGGGTCATGCAGATACAGCATTGATGACCAGTACTATGAGCCCTTGTGAGCTATGGCATAGAAGCCTAGCTCATGTACACTACAAAGCCTTACCAATAGTAAGTAAGGTGGTCACTGAACTACCAGAAATCCAGGTGGATCATGAAGGAGTATGCAAGGGATGTGCTCAAGGAAAGAGTACAAAGAACCCATTTCCAAGTAGCGACAGCAAAGCGAAAGGTATTATGGATATCATTCACTCGGATATCTGTGGACCTATGTCCACCACTTCTCTAAGTGGGTATGTATATTATGCCTCTTTTATTGATGATTACTCGCGCAAAATATGGATTCATTTTCTGAAGAACAAGAATGAAGTCTTTGAAAAGTTTAAAGAGTTCAAGGCTCTTGTAGAAAACCTCTCTAAGAAAAAGATAAAGATTTTAAGATCAGATAATGGAGGGGAATATACTTCAGGTGATTTCAAAGACTTTTGTAAACAAGTAGGGATTAAGAGGGAGCTTATTGTTCCCTATAATCCACAACAGAATGGTGTAGCTGAAAGGAAGAATAGAACGATCATAGAAGCAGTGAAGGCTATGATCCATGATCAAGATTTACCCATGCATCTATGGGTAGAAGTAGCCAGAACCGCAATATATGTGCAAAATAGAATCTCTCACAGTGCTCTTGGAAACAAGACCCCAGAAGAGATGTTCACCGGTAAGAAACTTGAAGTTAGTCATCTAAAGATATTTGGATGTCAGATGTTTATTCACATTCCAAAGGAGAAAAGATCGAAATTGGAACCTTCAGGGAAGAAGGGAATATTTGTGGGCTATAGTGAGCAATCTAAGGCTTACCGTATATACATCCCAGGATTCCGCCAGATCAAGCTCAGCCAAGATGTGACATTTGATGAAGACACGGCCTTCAACAAATCCAAGAAGACTCATGAGGATGAAGAGGAGCAAGATGCTCCTAGAGTTACAAAAACAAGTAAAGTACCAGACAAAAATATTGAAGAGCCTATTCTAGACGATCATGACATGGCAGAAGCTCAGAGACCTGAGGAGATACCTCATGAGGAGATTTCTCAAAAGAGAAAACCAGCTTGGGCATGAGAATTAATTCAAGACGCAGGAAGGTATGGTGCCCTAGAAGGAACCAGTAGAGAGAGCAAAAGACCAAGGCCATACTCCAGTTATGCAGCCTTGATGTGTAATCTTGTTAAAGAGGAACCAACTTGTTTTGAAGATGCAGTGAAGAAGAAGGAATGGTTGGATGCTATGAATGAAGAATACCAATCCATCATCAAGAATGATGTTTGGGATGTGGTACCAAGACCGAAGGATAAATCAGTTGTATCGTCAAAATGGATCTTCAAAACAAAACACTCAGCAGACGGAAGCATTGAAAAGTACAAGGCAAGATTTGTAGCACGAGGATTCTCACAAAAGGAAGGAATTGATTATGACGAGACCTTTGCTCTTGTGGCCCGATATACTTCAATTAGAACCATTCTTGCCTTGGCAGTCAAGATGAAGTGGTGTTACACCAAAATGTCATCACCCTTGTGCAAGTGTCGCAAGTGTCGTCATCATGACCTAGTGTCGTCACCATGACCTAGTGTCGTCACCATGACCGTTGCAAGTATCGTCATTATGACCAAGTGTCGTCATCATGACCGTTGTGATAATGTCGTCATCTTGACCATTGTGTAAACTCTTTGCTCTGACCCCTAACCTCATTCTAGGCTAAAACACATCCAACTAAGAGATTTCCCTGCCTAGTTGACCTCTTTGAGTAGGTTTTCACACTTCTCCTTCATCTAGGGTGCGACGTCGCAGTTCTTGGTCAGCTAGGGTGAGACAGTGTCGCAGCTTGTCTTCATACAAAGTGCGACGACCCTCCTTTGTCGCCCTGTGTCCTCTACCAGGGTGCGACGAGGTTGGTTAAAGGTTGTTTTGGGGAGTCTCGAGGTCTTTCTAGAAGTTTGTTGAAGTGGAGGCCTATCCCTAGGCTCTAGGTGAGGTGGCATTTCGGTTCCTAACCTTATGGGAAGATCCCTTAACCATCTTCCCCTAATCCTCAACCTACCCTATCTCTTTAGCCCTATATAAACACCCACTCTCTCCATGAGAAGGAGGAAGTCTATGGTGTCTACATGCTGGTGAAATCACTCTTGAGAGATCTCTACTCATCCTTGAGACCTTAGGAGGAAATGGCAAATGGCTTTGTTGGAGAAGGGCTACAGCGTTAAGCCTCGGTTGTAGTTCTATATCTCTGTTATGTAGTTCCCTATTTTTACAGTAACACAAATGCTTTCCACCAATATTGTTCATGTGTGTAATGATATTGAGTAGTTTACCTGCTTCACTGTTCACTTAGATCTCTTATTGTATAGATGCCCTTAACTTGTTTCTCTTCTTTCTTGTCTTGACAGGTCTTGCAGCTTGGATCTGGCGACCATGAGACGTGGAGCAGCATACAGGAGAAAGGATAGCGAAGTAAAAGGTAAGACATCTAGTACTCGATCCTTAAGTAGATCTAGGAAATGCATTCGTAGCCTATCTTATTTGTTCTAGACTCACATTGAGCTAGGGAGATTCGGCTCGCGTTCACTCGAGTGGATTGTCCGACAAACAAATCTGGCGACCATACTGGGGAATGAACATTGTTTTTGTCAATTTGAAGTCATTTTCATTTGATTTCTTTGACCAGCCATCTCTTTCGCCTCTTAAGCCTTTTCACCATCAGATCTTCACTTTGAAGAGTATGATTACCTTCCTCTGAGTTTGTACTTCTCACTTTCAAACCAGTTCATTGCTCATTACTTGGAGATTTGGCTCATTTTTTAACTTGGATCTCGCCTGTCGCACCTGGTCAGTGTACCCAGAGCAACACTGTGTTGTTTCTGATCTCTGTTCTTTGCCTATTAGTTTGTTGTCGCAGCCCTTCCATTGGTATACTGCAATGTCATCGCAGCCCTTCCATTGGTATACTGCAATGTCGTCGCACTTCCTGCATTGGTGAACTGCGATGTCGCACTGTGTATAAGCACAGAGTGCGCCTATCTGCCATTTTAGCCATCTTACTTTATTTTGATCATTTGATATTCTTGGTCTTTCCATCATCAAATGAAGAAAGGCTTGTTTCAGATTTGTGTGCATTTGAGTTAGATAAGATTATTAAGTTCTTTTCTTTGTCTTGCATTTGATTGGAAATGTTTGTGGAATCCTTCTTTCTCTAGCTTAGATGTGTCTTTTTCAAGTGTAAAAAGATAGGAAATGAGTTACAATTATTGCATTTGGTAGGTTTTGAGCCTTTCTTGAGTGCCTTTGAGTTGTTTGGGTGCTTGTCATTTTTCTTTGGGAATTTCTGAATGATTAGAGTGTTGTAGATATTCTCTCACTTCTTTATATAGATATGAAAAGCGTTTAGTTATCAAGTTCCAGTTTTGATACATGCATTTGAAAATTGAAAGTGCTTCATTATTTTGTCTCATACATTGTTAAGATTAGTTGCATCTTTCATTTTCTTTGCGCTTTTTAGCTGATTGTTGCAGAAAGTTAGAGTTATTGCACTCTAGGAAGGAATTCTTCTTTTTGCTACTACTGAAGTACTTGTTATCACCTAAACTGTAGTTACCCCTATGGATGTATCCACTCATGGATGGCAATAGGGAAGGGCAACTCAAAAGGTGCAACCACGATCACCTCGACCTCCAATAGATGGTTGTCACACAAGTCGAGGCAACCTTCGCTTTATGTTATCTAGCCCAGACAACAAAGGGGGAGACCCGATCTACTCCCGACAGGAGAGATCAAAACCAAGACACCAAATCAAGTTATTTCTAAGTGAAGTAAGGTGTATGGTTTATCCTAGACCTTAGGATGAAGTCACAAGACAAGTGAGGGGTTCAATGAGTATAGCTTTGGTTCATTATTGATGTGAGAGTGACTTATGATTTGTGAAATAAGATCTAGGATTAAAGTACTAGTTCAATGTGAGAAAATCCACTGCCTTGGGAACCGTGTCCAATGCAGGGTAGTTTAGGGGTTGAATTGGGGCTAACTAGTACTAGTGACAAGCTTGATCATGCAGTATGATGGCATTGAAGGGTTTAGTTTACCACACAAGGGTCAAACCACAAGTTAATCCAACAATCTAGGAAAGTCGAATTGACTTGGAGAGAGACCAGTGCCTTGGGAATTGGGATAATGGAGTCAAAGTAAAGTTAACTTGTGGTTAAGAACTCCTATTGCATGAGACAAGTGGGCAATTAAAGTCTTGATGGATGAATAGGTCTAGATCTAGGTTTGACCTAACTGGACCACAATCCCTTAAAACAAGGAATACTATCCCCAAGGCAAGATTTGACAAAGTGACCTACTAGACCTAGGTTTTGAATTATTCTCGTTCCAAATCCACTGAAATCTCAAGTACCCACGTCCTAGAAGTGGGACAACTCCCTTCTCCAAGGTAGTGCGACTTTTCCCAAGGTGGCTAAAATGTGGGTTAAGTGGGTCAAGACAAGTCCAATGGCATCCAAACTTTAGATCCGGGTAGGTTAGTCAAGTAGGAGTGTGGATCTACAATTTCAAGGCAATCCGATGGCTAGATCTTACTAGATCTGAGTTTGAAGATACCTAGTGGTCCAAAATGGGGATTAAATCCCTTAAAATGTGGAATAGGGCCCACAAGGTAGAAATCAAAAAAGTGACAATCTGGGGGCAGGTTATTGGATGTGTAGATCATGAATCAAGCAGGATCTCACCTACCCACATACTAGATCTAGGTCAACTCACCAAACTAGGAAGTGCGCCCTTGCTTGGAGAGGCTAAATGCCTTGGGAAGAGGGTCAAATGGAAGCCAATCCTCACCAAACTATAGATCCAGGATGCCGTGGATACTATAGACGTGGGTTTTCAAAATCTTACCCAAGAAGCCACTAGATCTAAGTAGATCTGAAAAAATGTAAAAATGGGGTTTTGATTGATTAGGGTTTTAAATATTTTCGACAAGTGGATAGATCATGGAGATAGAACTTACCTTGAGATCATACCTGAGCGATGAAGAGAGATGCTTTGATGTTGAGGAAGATTCCCGCAGAGATCAAATGAGAGATTGTTGATTTTGCTTGCCAAATTGATGCCCTAGCCCACAAGTGCGCCCTCTTCTACCTGTCAATCCAAGGAAAATCAACTTCAATCAGAGAGGTCAAGTATGGAGGAAATACAAGTAAAATGCAATAATAACATAGAATAGAAGGTCCTGGAACAGTAATACTACCTGTTACCAATGAAGAGATCCAAAGAAGAAGTAGGGAGAGTCTTCCCCTACCAATACTTCCTCCTCAAAGCAAATCGGCCTCCACCTATAGATGCAAAAAACTTGGTACAAAAGATATGGCAAACAAGATCTCCAATAACTCAGTGCAAAGGAAGAACCAACGAACGAACACCAAAAACATTCACCACAACACTGGAGATAGATGCAATAATAATTTTCTATTCCAAAAATCTAGAGCCACAAGTCCCCTTACAATGAGAAGCTCTCTCCTTTAAATAGGAAAGAGAGGCATCAAAATCCTAACCACTTTTTGAATGAGTGGCTAAGATTAAAAGATACAAATGTCTAATCAATGGTTGAAATGAGCGAAACAATAAAATACATGGATCACTAATAAAATATAATATGAGTGGACAAAATCGCCCTAGAAGAGGGGAATCCCACCAAATCATGATGACAAAATATAATAGGAAGCTTATGGTGGGTCCAAGGGGTAATTTTAGACACCCTTGGTCAATCCCCATAGCACAAAATAATAAAATAATCATCAATATACCAAATCATGCCTCTATGGTCAAATCATAGGCCTCAAAAGACCTCAGAAATCATCAAAAAGTGCCATAAGTGATGGATGCGGGCCCCGACGAAGCTGAAACTGCTGGAGGAGGTGTGGAAGACATCAATCCATCATCACTAATCATCCCATGCCAAGACATTGCCTCAGTAGCCCAAATCGATTTCCTCAATAGCCATTTCTACCAATCTTGAAATGCCTCGGGAAGCATGAAACTGCCCCAAACTGCCTCCTGGAGTGCCTGCGCTGTTAAGGTGAGGGCACCAGTGTGTCCGGGAGGGGGGGTACTATGGTAAAAACAAGTGGATGGACCACCCCCTCCAAGCATAGCGCCCTAGGTCAACCGGATAAAAATCACATCTGCTCTGACAGGGCCTCCGACAGACCAAAACTGCACTGGGATAGCCTACTGAGGCTCAATCATCACTGTAAGTGCCCGAAACTGAAAACAAACTGTCTCATTGGACTCAGAAGCTCCAAATCCATCCAAGATGCGTACTCATACACCATATGAGTCTCTGCATGATCAATATATATATCCAATATACCAGAACAAGGCGAATAATAATAATCTGTAAAAGATCAAATACTGTTGTAATCCAAGAATCATCATCATAACCCTGTAGCTGCTGCATAGAATCATCATGTACACGTACATAGACCATATATCATCTATCCATACCATCACAAGGTCCAACCATCTCATGTCCTTGGTCGAACTAGGTCTAGCCAAGTCAACATGACCAAATATAACTCAGACCATCACTGGAAGCTGCTGCAAAGTGTAAAGGTTAATGCATGCTCTACAACTTATTCAAATAACAATTATAACACTAAGTAATCATTACTGGCGATCTAAATCCAAATATATAATGTCATTAATTATTATTATTACTCAAACTAGACTTTCAAGATCATACTCACTTCATAGCTGTGATCGATTTGCTAGTGAAGGGTGAAGGCTAAAATAACTGGCTAGGCTAAGGGGTGACTTGATTGACTTAACTTTGTGACATTTTGGCAAAGGGAAAGGGAATACACACCATAGTATATACTGAATGAGCAACAACACAGGGAATGGCGGTGTCTCACAAATGGATGAGTTGTTCAAAGAGGGTTTATTCACCTTTAACAGATGCGCACAATCCATAATACAAATAAGGCCAGCAATTGTTTTGATATAGCATTTAAGTTCCATTGCTTTCTGGGCCTGAAGTTTCCATAGCCTTGATCTATGTGTGTTTATAAACACATTGCATAGATTTACATTTATTTAGGCTTTCTGCTGCAGATGTGTTTTTAAGGCACTTGTTTACCTGAGCACTTCTAGGTGTGTCATGGACAACTTGTTTACCTAGGTATTTACATTTCCAAAAGATATAACATTTTATTTTCATGGCCATTTTCATTTGGCATGCCTTTCATTCATGTGTGTTTAGAAACACATTGCATGAATGGGCTTTTCATACAAGATATAGCATTTCATTTTCCAGATTTTGTATTCATGGCAGCACTAAAAGTTTTAGGTTTAGCCAACACAACTTTAGTGACTAGGGGGAATTCCAAGGAACTCCAACTCACCATAGGTAAGTTTTGTCACCAACTCAGAGCCGAGACACAATAAACAGGGAAGCTCATCCAATACAGAGGCTACAGTGGGGAAAAGTCCTCCATGCCACTAGTCAAGTAGTAAGTTAGGGTGATAAACTAAAAGGTAGGCAATGGATGGATGAGGGCAATGAATAATGGAGCCAACACTAGCAAGCCAAGGTATGGTGGAATGATCGCCTCTATTCTCCCTAAGGAGGGTAAAACCAATGAGTATGAATAGTGAACTTCTAAGTCTGAGTAGGGACAATATAATATATATAATAAGCTCAACCACGTCCACATATCTATATGATCGCCAGATCATGACACTAAGTGCTAAGACATGCTATAAGAATAAGTATAAAAGCAATATAACCATAACACAATGATATACTTGCTGAGTCATATACCTGAATGCTCATCATCTAAACCATCATCTGTCCTCTGAAACTGCTGCTGTAACTCTGGGCACTACTAACTGCTCTGTACAACTGGTATAATGGCTACATCAGTCATCTCTCTGAGTGTCCTGAGACTCAGTCATGGCATGGGGAATACATACTGCTGTCCACAATCTGATAGTGATCCAATAGATGCTCATCTCAGCATCTCAAATGTAAGGGAACTGGCTGAATAATGTACTGGAATCGGAAAAATAATGTATGGTAGCCCGGCTACTATATATGTGATAACAGTACTTTTGGTTTGAAATAAAGAAAAATCTATCCTTACCTTAAGTAGTTTTCATTGAAAAGGAAAGGAAAATGTGCATTATCATGTAGTTGAGGATTGCATTATGTTTACATTTATGTACTCACCTCATGCATCCACCTAACCGTACAAGATAAAATTAACGCTAGCTTAGGTTAAAAAATTTTAGCAGCTTGTGTGTAAGTTAGAGACGTGCTCCGGCGTCGTTAAGCGTAGCAGCTGTCGTTATTTGCCAGCACTGTATTCCGGGGGTATTGTAGTCTTCCACGTACTTATCGGTATATCGAGCTCCTTCACGTACCCACCAAGTACCATAATCCGTACTTGGCGTATATCGAAGGGTGTATCACGTACTCGGTAGTATATCAGAAGGTCTCTTGCCGAACGGTTGTGCATTAGACAGCACCACTACGGATTTGAGCTCCCACGTACCTTGTGTATATCAGGAGACACCCTTAGGATTCCTGAAACCAACTGAGTTAACTTTTTGGCCGTCTTGGCGGAGCAATACACCAAGAACAGCACTCGGGGAGCTACTACGCACATACCGTCCAGGTAATCGGGTATGCAGGCAAGGGTACGGTCCCAATTCTCCTTGTCGCGTCATATTGTTGGACCTTGCGGTATATCGCGAGTTGCGAAGCCTTGATAATCCCGTGAGGTTCCAAACTTTGAATCCACTCCTATTCACACAGTTTGCTTGTTGCTTTTAGACTTGAGTAGTGTTTGATTTGTGTGATACTTTAGAGACTCTTAGGAAGTTCAGATATGGAAGATTCTTTTGGGACTAGCAACCAAGGCACTCCATTCTAGGGTATGCCATTTGTTACTCCCCCTTGTGGAACTGTTGGTCCTCCCTTTATGGCTACGTTGAGTCTTCCTGGACTGACGATAGAATTACCAATATGTTTATTCTCCAATCCAGTTACACCAAGTGCACCAATTGTGTCGAACCTAGGTCCTTCATCACATGAGCATCAATCTCATGGTGACCATTATCCTTATTCGTCGAAAGTTGAATCGACTTCTGTCTCTTCTTCTTCTCCTACTAAAAACTCTGATGTTAGTAAGAAGGTGGGTGAGAAGAAGAAGAAGAAAGGGAAGATTAAGAAGACGAAGTATAAGAAAGAGACCAAGCGTCAACCATCTGCCTCTGATGGCACTTATTCTATGAGAACACCTCATAAGCCAAAGTTCCCTTGTAAAACTTGCAAGGGTGATCACCTTCTCAAGAATTGTCCCAGTCTTTCCCGTGTGTCAGAAGTGTGGTCTAAAAACCCCAAACCGCTTGTATTGTCAACCTCCGACCATCATGTTGATGATACTCCCTCAACCAGTGACCCAATGGTGAAGGGTCGGAAGGGTAGAGCTGTGGACCCTTGTTGGCTATGCAAGGGCATGCATCGTACTTACCTTTGTCCAAGTATGGATGAAGCCTCACGATGGTTGGAAGATATTACTAGTTCTCAACAGGTGCTTCCAACAAGTGATGCTAAGTTGTCCCTCGACCCCCCGCTAGTTGACCAAGTGATCAATTCATTTTCATCTGTAATTGATCCCACTCTTCCTTCCGAGAGTGAAGCGATCGAGTCGCTGTCATCTCCACTCGATCCCGCTCTTTCATTGGAGAAAGTCCAGACTGAAGCAGTCACCATGACACAGTCTTCGTCTCATTCTTATCTTCCAAGTGAGAGTGAATTGGAAACCGCTGATGTTTTCCTAGTCAGTTCAGAATTTCAGATTGTGCTTTAGAGTAGATTTCAGTTTCAGTTTTATTTTATATTTTTCCCATACATGCTCCATGAGGTATTCTAGTGTTTGTGAGTGCAGGTACAGGTGCAAAATAAAAGCTAAAAGCAAGGATGGTGCAGTGTTGGATTGAAGATCGATGCAGAGCAGATCGAGACCAAAGATTCTGATGTTCCCAAGCACTCTCTCCCTTAGAGCACTTGTCCCAGCTGCAGCCAGATGTTATCACACCATAGTAGCAAGGCTACTATTCTTACTTAGCAGATATCTGCACATTCCAGAGCTTCCATTATTCAGAGCTTGGCTATGATGATTGTATATTTTGAGATCACTCATGATCAGAGCAGTGTATTATTCAGACTTATGTTAGACCTTGTGTCAAGGCTGAGCCTAGAGAGTTCAGATTTGATGACTGATGTGACCCTTTATCCCATACAGTTCCAGTTCAGTGCCTAGAGTTGTATTGCAGCAGTGTTTGAGATGATATATGATGATTATTCTTGTGATGATATTGTATGACCTATGGATGTTTTATCATTGACTGTGGATTATTATCTTGTTGTTTTAGTCTTGTTCATAGCATTGGCTTGGTATATAATTCATGATGTGGCAAAATGTGTAAAACTTAAAATGAACTTGTTATCACACCATAGTAGCAGGGCTACTATTCTTATACAGCAGATATCTGCACATTCCAGAGCTTCCTTTATTACAGAGCATGGCTATATATTTTGGATCACTCATGATCAGAGCAGTACATTATTCAGATTTGTATATGACCTTGTGTCAAGGCTGAGCCTTGAGAGTTCAGATTTGATGACTGATGTGACCACTTATCCCATTTACAGTTTCAGATCAGTGCCTAGAGATTTATTACAGCAGTGTTTCAGATGATACTTGATGATTATTATTATGATGATGTTGTATGATCTATGGATATGTTCTCACTGACTGTGGATTATTATCTTGTTGATTTAGTCATGATCATAGCATGTGCTTGGTATATTATTCCTGATGTGGCAAATCATTTAAAATGAACTTTAAATCATAAAATGGACATGTTATCACCTAAACTATAGTTACCCCTATGGATGGATCCAGTCATGGATGGCAATAGGGAAGGGCAACTCAAAAGGTGCAACCACGATCACCTCGACCTCCAATATATGGTTGTCACGCCAGTCGAGGCAACCTTCGCTTTATGTTATCTAGCCCAGACAACAAAGGGGGAGACCCGATCTACTCCCGACAGGAGAGATCAAAACCAAGACACCAAATCAGGGTATTTCCAAGTGAAGTTAGGTGTATGGTTTATCCTAGACCTAAAGATGAAGTCACAAGCCAAGTGGGGGTTCAATAGGTATAGCTTTGGTTCATAGTTGATGTGAGAGTGACTTATAATGTTTGAAGTGAGATCTAGGATGAGTGTACTAGTTCAATGTTGGAAAATCCACTGCCTTGGGAACTGTGTCCAATGCAGGGTTGTTTAGGGGTCAGATTGGGGCTAACTAGTACATGAGACAAGCTTGACCATGGTTCATGATGTCTTCAAAGGTATAGTTTACCATGCATAGGTCAAACCACAAGTCAATCCAACAATCTAGGAAAGTTGAATTATCTTGGAGAGAAACCAGTGCCTTGGGAATTGGGAAGTGGAGTCAAAGTGGGGTTGACTTATGGTTTAGGACTCCTACAACATGAGACAAGTGGGCAATAGAGGTCTTGATGGTTGAATGTGTCTAGATCTAGGTTTGACTCAAGTGGACCACAATCCCTTAAAACAAGGAATGCTATCCCCAAGGCAAGATTTGACAAAGTGATAGTCTAGACCTAGGTTTTGAATTATTCCGGTTTCAGATCTGCAATAATCTCAAGTACCCAGTTCCTAGAAGTGAGTGAACTCACTTCTCCAAGGTGGTGCGACTTTACCCAAGGAGGCTGAAAGTGGGGTTTAGGTGGGTCAAGACAAGTCGGATGGCACCCAAATTTTAGATCCGGGTAGATCAGTCAAGTAGGGGTATGGATCTATAGTTTCACGGTAATCCGATGGCTAGATCTTACTAGATTTGAGTTTAAGTGTTCTAAGTGGTCCAAAGTGGGGTTTAACTCCCTTGAAATGTGGAATAGGGCCCACAAGGTGAATTTCAGAAAAGTGACAACCTGGGTGTATGTTATTTGATGTGTAGATGTCAAATCAAGTGGAATCTCAAACACCCACCACCTAGATCTAGGTCAACTTGCTCAACTAGTGAAGTGCGCCTTGCTTGGGAGAGGCTAAGTTGGCCTGGGAAGGGGATCAAATGGAAGCCAATCCTCACCAAACTATAGATCCGGGATGCCTTGGATGCTATAGAGGTGGGTTTTAAGTATTATGCCCAACAACCCACTAGATCTAAGTAGATCTGAGAAAATGTAAAATGGGGGTTTTAAGATATTTAGGGTTTCAACAATTTATGAGCTATGTCAATGGATTGGATAAAGGAAAGAGAAACAAACCTGTGGATCTTACCTGGGTAACCTTGTAGATGCCTTGATGATGATGATCTATGCAAACCCGATCAATTTGAGAAGCTTTGAGGTAGTTTCTATGCAAGTCGATTTGGTCCAAGAAGCCAATGCGCCCTCTCTCCTGCACAACAAACGTCAACAATATCAGATTTAATGCATCAAGAGATAAGACTAATGCCACAAAAGAAGTAACAGGAAGATAGCATAGATCACAATGAAGCTAATGATAACCCCCTGATACAAGCGAATGCCAAGAAAGTCGATTTGAAGAAGCCTTGCAAAATCGCCCTTGTTGAAGTCGCCCTCCTGTAGACAAACAATGATTTCCAAAAAAAAGATAGATCTTACCACAATTTCCAAATGCTAGATTGCAATAGACTTTCCAATCACCATCTAAGAACACCAGATGCAAAGGAGACCACAAGAATTTCCACAAGAATATTTTTCTATACCAATAATCCAAGAGCCTGTTGCCAACTAAGTTGCACTTGGTTGGATTATCAAGCGAGCGGGCAAAGTGGAACATGACACATGTTCAATTTTGGTGATTTGATGTCCAGCTGGCCTTTTAAAGGCCCCCCCCCTTTTCTTTTCTTTTTTCCACATGTCCATGGCCCTGCGGGGTTTGTAATAAAACGTGCTAGCATGGTGTTGTGTAAAAGACTCGGTTCCTTAGGACTTTTTGGCCAAGTCAGGTATTCCAAGGAGTTTTTTCACCTATCTATTATGTTTTGCATCACTGCATTCCATAATTAATTGGTTTTTCTCCTGCTCCTCCAAAGCTGGAACGCCTGAGGCGGCTGACGGGCCTTAGGGAATTATTAGAGTCTATGGGTCAATGTATATGAACATGCTAGGCGTTAATTTTGAGTCATATGGACATGTCTAAGTCCCCCTAGGTGTTTTTTTTTTAATTTTCGGCAAGTTTTAATTTTTCCGTAAATTGGGCCATTTTTTAATGGTCCAATTAAAAAATTTGTAATTGGCCTATCTGGGGCGTCTGGAGGTATTTTTTGCCTTAGGGGTACTCGTTTTCTAACTCAGAGTACCCCCTAAACCCCTAAACCCACTTTCCTAATGTTTGGGTGCTTCTACTTTGGTCAAAATCAAAAAAATCAAAAAATCCCAAAAAAGTCATAAAAAAATAGAAAAATGGGAAAATGACATAAAAAAGTATTTAATTTTTGGAGAGATTTTGGTGTCTGATTTCGACCAGCTTGGTTATAGGAGTACATTGGGCTGATTTTGTGCCATTTTGGCAGCCCCAAACAAGGAGAAACTCGTGCTAAAGAGAGGGGCGCACTTCACTTGATGAGGGGGCGCACTTGCTATTTTGGCAGCCCACGTGTTGGGGAATGGGCAGCATGCTTTGTGCTGCTGCATGGGCACCTTTGGTGCTGCATATGGGGCAGCTAAATAGGTGGAGTGGGCAGCCCTATCCCCTCCACCATTTGTGCCACCACTCCACCTCTCACTCCCTCACTAAGTGCGCCCTCCCTCCTTGTTTCCTCTATAAATTGAAGCTTGCTCTCCATTGTTCACTAGTGAGAATTGGAGCAGCTGACTTATGATTGTAATAGTTTTATCATTTTGAATAAAAGAAGACTTTGGAGGTCAGCTTGTGGTGTTTTGGTTACATGTGGATGAAGTATCTTGATTTCTTTTCCAAGGTGACTTGTGCATAAGTCTTATTCTTCAAGGGTGTGGTGTGCTCATCTATGAGATAAGTTGTTTGTCAAATTTGTTTATTTGTAGCAGCTTAGTTTCTTATGAGTATATATATCTACACTTAATCTTTTGTTTGGTGAGATCTGTGATGTGCAGGTGTCTTCTTGAGTTGGCAAGAAGCAGGATCTTGTTTGTTTCCGCTTTTTACTAATCATTATTTGCAGATATAGTCCCTTCAAACACCACTGAACCATCTTCAAAGCTTCGATTTTCAACAAGGATTTGTTCCATCTCTCTCTCTCTTATTTATAAAAAAATCAAATTTTATGATTTACTAGTACTTTCTTTTCAAAAAACTAGTTTAAGTTGTCGAAATCTTTCAAATTTTTTCTAAAGAAGTATTAGATCTGATTGCAAAGTATTATCTGGCTGCCATAGAGCTGATAATTTGCAGCCATTCAAGGGCTAGCAAAGATCCCAAGTAGACAAGCTCCATAGCTTGTTTTACTTGGTTATTTTTGTCATTTTTACTTAGTTTTTTTTAACTTAGAAAATTTTGGGTTTCCTAGGAGGTGTTCCAAAGACACTCTTAAAGTGTTTTTGGGCATCTTGTACTGATTATTGCTTGCTGGTTTGCAGCAAAAGATGAGCAGGTAGGAGGAAGTGCTGGCAAAATTTCGAGCATCCAGGCGATCCGGAACACAAATTTCCATATTTTTCAAAACCGGTCATATTTTTCTAAAATTTTGTAAGCCACCAAGTCACATTAAGTAGACTTGGGGCACTTCTCTTTATCATTGTAAACATTTTTAAACGAGAGCAAGTGGGCTAGCCAGCGCCCATACCCCATCCCCCCAGGGGTGGCCTGTGTCGTCTCATTTTCATGGCGTGAATGTTAGAGTAGTTTATTGCTTTGTTTTTTCCGGCATTAAATAAAATAAATTAGGATTAAAATAAACCTTGTTGGTCCGTTCACTGGCGGGCCACAAGTTCACTCACAACCTAGCTTTTCACATTTTTTTTTTACAAACTCATAACGCCCCCCTTGCTTTCCCGAAGTAGGGTTTTGTATGAGGGCTTGCCCGAAATGCATGCCTGAAAAGAGACTCTTGGGGTTATAAAAAGATAAAATTTGGGTTCTTAAAATTTTATAAAAATATACCAAGGTCTTCTCCCGTATGCTCTGTGGCCAACTTGCAGCTTAGTCTGATCCAGTTGGTACACACCAGAAAGGAGTGGATGACTAGTAATAGGGCTTAACACCACCCCAATAAAAAAACCCTTTTGTGAAAATCCGGCACAACACGCAATTTGTTGTCGTGGGCAAATTTCCCAGAAGGCTTGGGATAAAACTGGATAGCGACCTCTTGGAAACCGTTAGGCTTGCCCTCGTTGGTATAGCATCTGAACACCTCCTCGAGACTCCGATCCAGCCTAAAGCCTGAAAGGGAAGCCACGCTTCAAATTTCCGGACATGTTCCCCCGTACCTTGCGTATATCGGGAACCCACCTGCCTTAATAAAAAAGATCACCATCACATTAAATTCTAAAATAAACCAAGAACACTCCACAACATTTACTTTTTCTGTCTATGCATTTGTTATTTGACTCCATAGCAAGGCACTGGTCCTGATGCAAATTTCATTTTATTGTTGACTAATATGCAGTTGAAATGATGATTATTCTAAATGGGAGTAAGTGATAAATGATGTTCTTTATTTGAAAAGGGTATATGTTGTCTGTCTTGGTTGCAAAAGTATTTTTTCTAACTCCTAGATTAGAGGCTTTAGTTTCTTTTAATTTTTAGGGTCTACCCCCCTTGGCTTCGCTAGGAAAGCCTAGACGAAGGAGTCGAGTCCCAAGTGACAGCACTTGACTCTGACTTGCCCCCAAGGCCACACCAGCAGCTTGAAGACTTTTGCTGCATTTTCCCAGGTGTGGAACCAGGCGGCAACATTTTGGCGCCGTTGCCGGGGATAAGTCTTTCTATTCCCGGAATACGACTTTTGAGTTTTCCTTTTTGTTTTCGCTTTGTTTGATGTATGTAGTGAATTTTTTAAATTGACTAAGAACATCTGGCGACTCCACTGTCAACAAATCTACCAAGGCGTTTTACAAGAAGGAATCCTCAGAACTTGCTTCAGTTCTTTCCTGAGCCTGAAAAGGTCTATCATAGAAGGAAAAGCAAGTTATCTTCTCGAAAAACCCTTGAGGATCTTGGTTCTCAGTCAATTTCTGATATTCACCTTTTATTCACAGAAAATAATTTGAATAATCTTATTGTTGAAATGGCTGAGTTTGGTCCTTATGATTTTACTGCTATAGTTGGTTACCCTCACGATATCCCTGAAAAAGCCATTGATAAGTTGCCATCTTTTCAAGGAAATAATGCTATTAGTGCTAAATCCCATATAACTCGTTTTTGCCATTGTTTTGACAAGTGGTGCTTAGGTGCCAAGCATGAAGATGTAAAAATGAAGTTGTTTGCTTTATCTTTGGAAGAAAATGCTTATGAATGGTTTAACAAGTTGGAAGCTGACAAGTACAAGACCTACAAAGAAATTGAAACTGCTTTCTTGGCCAAATGGGGGGACATCAAAGAAGACCGCTACCTTCTAGCTGCCTTGACCAATACTAAGAAAAATGAAAATGAGACAATGGAAGAATTCAACAACAAATTCAATGAAATTGTGGGTAGACTTCATGCTGATATCAAGCCACCTGATAATTCCATCCTCATTTACTACATGGAAGCTTTTAGCGGAGAGTTGAAATATCAGTTAGCTGATAAAGAACCTACCGATCTAAAGAAGGCCATGGAATTGGCCGAGAAAATTGATAAGAACATGTTAAATTGTGGCAAGTCTCATCTTCCCGGTTTCACAAGGGCCAATGTTCCTATGAAGCAAAGCGAGAGTAAAGATAAAACCATTAGCACTGAAATCAAGGATCCTTCAAAGGAACCTTTGAAAGAAATCGCCCAACTCTTAAAAGAAGCTGTGTCAAATCAAGCCTCCAACATGACTGCCATACAGAACAGGTTGATCTCCATTGAAAGATCTCAAAACCACCAAGTCTCAAATCAGTATGTGCCTAAGCCCCAATATGCTCCTAGGCCTCAATATCAGAGAAAAGTTCCATTTCAAGATCAGAGGACCCCAAATCCTTTGGAAACTGTAAATACTCTTTCAGAAGAAATTCCTCCCTTTTGTAGGGCATGTGATAGTTTCCATGAAGAGTCTACTTGTGCTATATTTAAGTGGTCAATGGAACAGAATCCGTCAGAAGCCAGTAGCAGTGTCAGATTAGCAAGCGAGCCTGAGAACCAGCCTGAATATATCAATGTTGTGGGTCAAACTCACCCTGTCTCTAAAGAAACTTGGGAACAAGCTAGATGTTACAGCCAGGACTTGAAAGATAAAGCTACCCTTAGATTTGGTGAGATGCCTCCACCAGAGAAGATTCTTGAGATGTCAAAGTTCAAAGGCCTAACTTATCAAAGAAAGAACCATATTGGAACCTCAAACTCAAATCAGAATATCCCTAAGGTAACACCTTCTTCCAACTCTGAAAGTCTTCATGTCGATTTGGCTCAATGGTTATCTTCTGCAAAGATTCCTGTTCTTGTTACTGACCTTATCAAAATCCCAAGCTTGAAAGAAAATCTTATGAAAGTGATAGATCATCCTCAACATGAAAAAGGGAAGGCTCCTATGGACTCAGAGATAGTTAATCTTAACCAGACTAGAGAAGAACCTAACCATAAAGATGACCCGATTATTTTGCATAGTGTGGATCCTCATAAGGAAGACCACCCTCCTTTCTATGTCTCCTTGCTGGTAAATGATATGCTTGTGCACAATTGCATGTTGGATTCTGGTGCTTCTTCCAATGTTATGACCAAAAGGGTTATGGATCAATTGGGCTTAAAAACAACTAGACCCTATCACAATGTGTGTGCCATGGATTCAAGGGAAGTTGATACTATTGGTATAATTATAAATCTACCTGTTAGGTTGGCCAAGTATCCTGATGTCCATTTAACCATGGATGTCGTAGTAATTGATGTACCAGACAATTGGGGAATGCTTTTATCTAGAAAGTGGGCTGCATCTTTAGGGGGAGACATAAGGATGGATTGGTCATATGCTACTATCCCTGCATCAGAACATACAACTGTTAAGCTATACAATGAACAAGCTAGAAAACT
Organism: Larix kaempferi; assembly: GCA_027924585.1. Lineage (NCBI taxonomy): Eukaryota > Viridiplantae > Streptophyta > Pinopsida > Pinales > Pinaceae > Larix > Larix kaempferi. The sequence goes on from BSBM01000254.1 coordinate 4,233,470, forward strand.
CCATGTTGAAGACCCACAGAATCTGGCCAATGAATTTGTGCATCAAACTGACAACTTTGGAAACTATTCTATATGTTCAAATTTCATAGCACCTTTTAAAGAAGCATCCAAAGATGAAAAGAAGGATGGGGTATGGAGGATGAGTTTTGATGGGGCATCTTCAAGATATGGAAAAGGAGCTGGAATTGTCATAACTTCTCCTTCTAAACAAACCTTCAAATTTGCTTTCAGACTTGAGTTTGATGCATCAAATAATGTGGCTGAGTATGAAGCCCTTTTGCAAGGGTTAGAAATTGCCAAAGATATGGGGATTAAAATTTTGTCTATTAAAGGTGATTCTGACTTAGTGGTTTCCCAAGTTAAAAACATATTTGCTTGCAAAAGTCAAAGGTTGAAACAATATAGGAATGCTGTCTGGGATACTATGGAGTGGTTTGATGCTTTAAATATCATGGCAATTCCTAGAGAAGAAAACATTGAGGCAGATGAGCTAGCTGTGGCAGCTTCTACACTTCAACCAACTGAGGAAATATTAAAGGGGAATGGGAAATTTGAAATCAACTTTAGACCTTTAATCCCTGACAACATAGATCATTGGCAAGTGTTTGATAGTGACAAGCAAATTCTCAACTTCATCCATAACCTTCAAGAATTTTCTGATTGTAAAATCACTTATAAGGAAGAAGGGAAAGAATATCCTGAAGAAGAGGACCAACCTAGGAACAAAGTCCCCAAGGGCATCACCCGGTTAGAGCAGCTTTTTGACAGACAGGATGGCCATAAAAGAAAAAAGGGTTCAATAAAACCAAGGGAGTATATTGAAGTAAACATAGGAACTGAAAAGGAACCTGTTATCACATATATAGTAGCCGGGCTACCATACATTATTTTTCTGATGCCAGTGCACTATTCAGCCAGTTCCCTTGCATTTGAGACGCCGAGATGAGCATTTATATGGGATCACTATCAGATTGTGGACAGCAGTTATATTCCCCATGCCATGACTGAGTTTCAGGACACTCAGAGAGATGCCCGATATAGCCATTATGCCATTGGTACAGAGCAGACAGTAGTGCCCAGTGTTACAGCAGCAGTCTCAGAGGACAGATGATGGTACAGGTTGATGAGCTTTCAGGTATATGACTCAGCAGGTATATCATGGTATTATGGTTAGATTGCTTTTATATTTATTCTTATAGCATGTCTTAGCACTTAGTGTCATGATCTGGCGATCATATAGATATTTGGACCTGGTTGACCTATTATATATATATATTACTGTCCCTACTCAGACTTAGAAGTTCATTATTCATACTCATTGGTACATACCCTCCTTAGGGAGAATAGAGGTGATCATTACACCATACTCTGGCTTGCTAGTGTTGGCTCCATCATTTCATAGTCTTCATCCATCCATGGCCTACCTTTTAGATTATTACCTTGATTTGCTACTTGACTAGTGACATGGAGGACCTTTCCCCACTGTAGCCTCTGTAGTGGATGAGCTTCCCTGTTTATTGTGTCTCGGCTCTGAGTTGGTGACAAAACTTACCTATGGTGAGTTGGAGTTCCTTGAGAATTCCCCATAGTCACTAAAGTTGTGTTGGCTAAACCTGAAACTTTTAGTGCTGCCATCAATACAAAATCTGGAAAAATCAAATGCTATATCTTGTATATGAAAGAAATGCCAAATGAAAATGGCCATGAAAAATAAAATGTTATATCTTTTGGAAAAATAAATACCTAGGTAAACAAGCTGTCCATGACACACCTAGAAGTGCTCAGGTAAACAAGTGCCTTAAAAACACACCTGCAGCAGAAAGCCTAAAAATAAATGTAAATCTATGCAATGTGTTTGTAAACACACATAGATCAAGGCTATGGAAAACTCAGGCCCAAAAAGCAATGGAACTTAAATGTTATATCTAAACAATTGCTGGCCTTGCTTGTATTATGGATTGTGCGCATCTGTGAAGGTGAATAAACCCTCTTTAAACAACTCATCCATTTGTGAGACACCGCCATTCCCTGTGTTATTGCTCATTCAGTATATACTATGGTGTGTATTCCCTTTCCCTTGCCAAAGTGTCACAAAGTCAAGATAGTCAAGTCATCCCTTAGCCTAGCCATTTATTTCAGCCTTCACCCTTCACTAGCAAATTGATCACAACTATGAAGTGAGTATGATCCTGAAAGTCTAGTCTGAGTAATAATAATAACTAACGACACTATATATTTGGATTTAGATCGCCAGTCATGATTACTCTGTGTTATAGAAGCTATTTGAATAAATTGTAAAGCATGTATTAACCTTGACACCTTGCAGCAGCTATTGATGATAGTCTGAGTTGTATTTGGTCTTGGTTGGACCTAGTTTGACCATGGAGGACCATGGGACATGAGATGTTGGACCTTATGATGATATGGATAGATGATATATGGTCTATGTACACATACAGGATGATTCTATGCAGCAGCTACAGGGTATGATGATGATTCTGGGGTTACAGCAGTGTTTGTATACATACAGCGCATTATTATTGGCCCTGTTCCGGTATATTGGATATTTATTTTGATCATGCAGAGACTCATATGGTGTATGAGTACACATCTTGGACAGATTTGGACCTTCTGAGTCCAATGAGACAGTTTGTTTTCAGTTCCGGGCACTTACAGTGATGATTTAGCCTCAGTAGGCTGTCCTAGTGCAGTTTTGGTCTGTTGGAGGCCCTGTCAGAGCAGAGATGACTTTTATCCGGTTGACCTAGGGCGCTGATGATGGAGGGGGTGGTCCAGCCACTTGTTTTTACCATATTACCCCCCTCCCGGACACATTGGTGCCCTCACCTTGACAGCGCCATCACTCCAGGAGGCAGTTTGGGCAGTTTCACGTTTCCCGAGGCATTTCAGGATTGGTAGAAATGGCTATTGAGGAAATCGATTTGGGCTACTGAGGCAAAGTTATGGCATGGGATGATCAGTGATGATAGATCGGGACCTTCCACACCTCCTCCTGCAGTTTCAGCTTCATCGGGGCCCGCATCCATCACTTATGGCACTTTCTGTGGATTTTTTGAGGTCTTTGAGGACCACGACTTCACCTTGGAGATACACTACTTCACCTTGGAGGCACGATTTGGTACTTTCATGATTGTTTATTGGTTATTGTGCCATGGGGATTGACCAAGGAGGGATAAAATTACCCCTTGGACCCACCATGAGCCTCTTATGATATTTTGTCATCATGATTTGGTGGGATTCCCCTCTCCTAGGGCGACTTTGTCCACTTATGTTATATTTCATGTGTGATCCATGTATTATGTTGTTGAGCTCATCTCAACCATTGATTAGACATTTGTATCTTTTAATCTTAGCCACTCATTCAAAAAGTGGTTAGGGTTTTGGTGCCTCTCCTTCCTATTTAAAGGAGAGAGCCTCTCATTGTAAAGGGTCTTTGGCTCTTGGATTATTGGTATAGAAAAATATTCTTGTGGAAATTCTTGTGGTCTCCTTTGCATCTGGTGTTCTTAGATGGTGATTGGAAAGTCTATTGCAACCTAGCATTCGGAAATTGTGGTAAGATCTATCTATTTTTTGGAAATCATTGTTTGTCTACAGGAGGGCGACTTCAACAAGGGCGATTTTGCAAGGCTTCTTCAAATCGACTTTCTTGGCATTCGCTTGTATCAGGGGGTTATCATTAGTATCATTGTGATCTATGCTATCTTTCTGTTACTTCTTTTGTGGCATTAGTCTTATCTCTTGATGCATCAAATCTGATATTGTTGACGTTTGTTGTGCAGGAGAGAGGGCGCATTGGCTTCTTGGACAAAATCGATTTGCATAGAGACTACCTCAAAGCTTCCAAATTGATCGGGTTTGCATAGATCATCATCATCAAGGCATCTACAAGGTTATCCAGGTAAGATCCACAGGTTTGTTTCTCTTTCCTTTATCCAATCCATTGACATTATTCATAAATTGTTAAAACCCTAAATACTACAAAACCCTCATTTTACATTTTGTCAGATCTACCAAGATCTAGTGGGTTATTGGGCATGATATTGAAAACCCACCTCTATAGCATCCACGGCATCCCGGATCTATAGTTTGGTGTGGATTGGCTCCCGTTTGATCCCTCTCCCAAGCCAACCTAGCTTCTCCCAAGGAAGGCGCACTTCACCATTTGAGCAGGTTGACCTAGATCTAAGCGATGGGTGTTTGAGATTTCACTTAATTTGACATCTACACATCAAATAACATACACCCAGGTTGTCCCTTTCTTGAAAATCACCTTGTGGGCCCCATTCCACATTTTAAGGGTTTTAATCCCCATTTTGGACCACTTGGAACACTAAAACTCAGATCTACAAAGATCTAGCCGGTGGATTGCCACGAAACTATAGATCCATATCCCTACTTGACTGATCTACCTGGATCTAAAGTTTGGATGCCATCCGACATGATTTGACCCACCTAAACCCCGATTCAAGCCTCCTTAGGGAAAGTCGCACCACCTTGGAGAAGTGAGTTCACTCACTTCGAGGAACTGGGTACTTGAGATTTTTGCAGATCCGGATTCAGAATAATTCAAAACCTAGGTCTAGACTGTCACTTTGTCAAATCTTGCCTTGGGGATTGCATTCCTTGTTTTTAGGGATTGTGGTCCACTTGGGTCAAACCTAGATCTAGACACATTTATCCATCAAGGCCTATACTGTCCACTTATCTCATGTTGTAGGAGTCCTAAACCATAAAGTCAACCCTACTTTGACTCCACTTCCCAATTCCCAAGGCACTGGTTTATCTCCAAGTCAACCCACTCTCCTAGATTGTTGGATTGACTTGTGGTTTGACTTTTGCATGGTGAACTATACCTTTGAAGACATCATGGACTATGGTCAAGATTGTCTCATGTACTAGTTAGCCCCAGTCTGACCCCTAAACAACCCTGCATTGGACACGGTTCCCAAGGCAGTGGATCTTTTGACATTGACCTAGTACACTAGCCCTAGATCTCACTTTAAACATTGTAAGTCACTCTCACATCAACTACAAACCAAAGATACATCTATTGAACCCCTCACTTGACTTGTGACTTCATCCTTAGGTCTAGGATAAACCATACACCTAACTTCACTTGGAAATACCCTGATTTGGTGTCTTGGTTTTGATCTCTCCTGTCGGGAGTAGATCGGGTCTCCCCCTTTGTTGTCTGGGCTAGACAACATAAAGTGAAGGTTGCCTCGACTGGCGTGACAACCATATACATTGGAGGTCGAGGTGATCGTGGTTGCACCTTTCAAGTTGCCCTTCCCTATTGCCATCCATGACTGGATCCTTCCATAGGGGTAACTACAGTTTAGGTGATAACATTTTGGCGCCGCTGCCGGGGAGGCAATAGCTTGCCCTAGTCCTTCCCGCATATACAAACGACACATATCTTGGTAGAAGAGTTAAATCTACCTGGCGACTCCCAATCGTGACTCCGCTGAGGAGCGAGCTCATTTACATCCTTACAACACAAGAAGTAAAGTAAACTTAGATCAAGTTGAAGGAACCCCAATCACCTATCGTAAAAGAGATCCTAAAGCACAACCATCAAACTTCCTTTGGAAATTGATTAACGATTCTCCAAGCAGAACTTTAGGATCCCCTTTGATCAAGTCGGTTCCTCCCTCATCACCTAGTTCAAACTTAAACACAAACTTACCAAATCCAATGGCCGGAACAAACCCGGGAAACCAGAATGTTCCTCCACCACAAGCTCCTAGGATTTTTGGAAGAAAAGCAAAACCATCTCCTTTAGACTTTTCCCAAATCCAGGGTGCACCCCATGACATGCCTGAAAAGTATTTTGAAAAGGTTCCCAGATTTGATGGAGTATCCGCTATATCAATTGAAGACCACATTGATAAAGTTTGGGAACACATGGAAGCATATGGAGCATCTGAGGAAGATGTTTTCATGAGGGGTCTCCTGGCATCCTTGGAAGGAGATGTTAGGAAGTGGTTTGACAGGTTGCCTGCCTCATCCATTGATGGGTATGATAACTTTGTCAACAAGCTAAACAGTGAGTGGTCCCGAAAGTTAGATGGGAAGTTTCTCTTACACCAACTTTTCGACATCAAGAAAAGAGAAAATGAAACAGTCCATGAGTTTAACATAAGATTTGACAAGACTGTAGCTGTTATCCCTGAAGAAATTAGACCAAAAGATCAAGCAGTTGTCATTCACTACTTGAATGCTTTTGAGGGATGGGTTGGTTATCAGCTAAAGGATAAAAACCCAAATGACTTAAAGACCGCTCAATCAAATGCTAAGATGGCTGAACAAAATGTAGCATCTATGGGGAAACAAAACTTTTTCGATCAATTCACCCCATCCACTTCTAGATCTGACCCTAGACTTCGAAAACCAAAGGAACCTGTGAGTGTGCCAAAGGAATCCAAGGACACTTTAGAAGTCATGCAAGAAATGATGAAACAATTAACTGTCCTGACTAAGAATGTGGCAAATTTGAATGACCCTGAGAGACATAGAAATCCTTATGGCCCTAAACCTTACTGGAACAATAATAGAAGGCCTGATGGGGATAGGGATAGGCGACGACCTGAGTATCCAGAAAACTCTGAAAAGAAGGAAGTCAATTGGTGTGATGAAGAAGAAGAGCCATGGGAGCAAGAAGATGATATTATTGAAGAACCTAGCTCCACATGTTGTGCCTTAGAACTCCCAAAATCTAAAGAGCAACCAAAGTATCAAATCTACAAACGAGGAACTACTTCCCAACCTTCTTTCCTTGATAAACATAAAAAGATTGATGAAGATAAAAAGGAAGAAGAAGATCTTGCCATAGATGATTATGATCTTAAGATTGATATGAAGAAAGAGCTAAGCAAGATAATGTGTAACATCCCTGTCACTGAATTAATGAAGGTGCCCTCTGTTAGATGCCAAGTAGAGGAATTTTTCAATGGTATTGGCCAAGAGAAAAATCCTGAACCTGTCCTAGAATCATGTCATATCCAAAAGCTTAGTGGAACACAACCTAGTGAAACAGAGAAGGATCCACCAATAAACATCCATTCAGCCATTTATGAAAGAAAAAGCGGTGGTCACTCCCCCTTTTACCTTACCTTGCACATTCAAAACATGCTCCTTCATAATTGTATGTTGGATTCTGGAGCAGCGATGAATGTTATGCCTTTACAAGTTATGAAGGAAATGGGACTCGAAGTGACTAGACCTTATGGAAATGTCTGTGGTATAGATTCCCGACGAGTACCGTCTTATGGCTTGATTAAAAACCTTAGGGCTGACCTTTTCGCATGTTCAGACATTTCTACTATGATGGATGTAGTTGTCATTGATTTACCCCCAGCATATGGAATGCTTTTATCTAGAAAATGGGCAGCTGGCCTAGGTGGATATCTCATGATGGATTTATCATTTATTTGTGTTCCCAACCCTGATGGAGCCTTGATTCGAGTTAACAGAGAACCTTGTTATAATGAGCATGTTGAGTCTTTTGATGAAGGGTTAAAAAACACATACGGGGATGAATTATTAAATAATGCCAAAACTAACCTTGTTGAAGATGAGGATGAATTGTATGAAGTTGATCAAAATATGTGTATGGTCATGGAAGATTCTGATTCTTTTTGGGAAGACAAGCAAATGATTGAAATAATTAGAAATGATGTTTTTGAGGAAATAGATGAATTGAGAGGACATGAAAATCAACCCCAAGATCACGAACAAAACAATGAAACCATTCAAGAACCTGCTATAGAAAATCACACACTTGAAGGGGTTGAGGAAAACATTGAAAACCCAATGCGTGAAGATGAGTTTGATGATATTAGGAGGGGAGAAAGAATTCCTTTCACTGTTAGGGAGTGGTTTGCCTTGACCGATCACAATAGAGAGAGAGAAAGACAAGGTCTTGTACCTATTTACCCATGGGAAAACAATCTTGCAACATCTTCTAGGGTTGAAACAAATGAAGAGCCTGAAGCCACTTATTATTCCGATACAGAAAATTCTTTATCTCATCTATCTCTAGAAGACGGTAATCTTATTCAAGTCCATGATAACTCTCTAAGTTGGGAAGAGGATGCCTTGATTAATGATGCTCCTGAAGGAGACTATAATCTAAATAACTTTGCTATTTTTCAAACTCCTTCAGAGCCTCAAAGCCATGCTTTATCTACTTATCCGCATATCCCTAGTTTCCTCCTACCATCTGAGTCATCTAGTCATCATACTCATGATCTTTCTCACATTCCTACTTTCTCTACATTTCATTCTGAGTCAGTTTCTCCCAGACTGGAAAACATGGTTGTACCTGTCCCTTCAGGGGAAGGTTCTAGTCATAACACTATCATATCTAAAGAGCCACTTCCCTTGGAAGAACATAGAGACTTCTTGACTGTAGGTGAGGTTGTTAAAAGAATTGTGTCTCCCCATGGGGAAGAGCCAAATGAGGAAATCCAAGAAACAAGAAGGGAAGTTAGGGAAATCCTTGTTGGCACAGTTGCTATTTCTTTAGATGGTGGTCCACCCAGAATGGAGGCAGTTCCTTCTAGAAGAAACTCGAGGATTGTCACACCTCAACCGCAAAACCCTGCTGAAATCCATCCCATACCTATTCGTAACATTGGAGTTATTCCTGAGTCAGTTAATAGAAATAATTTTCATACAGGAAGTCAAGTCATCATTCCCAACCATTTATTGCATATAAGATCGGGACAAGCTGATGACATATGGGTTGGACCTTTCACAGTAGAGCGATGCATTGATGGCATGTGTTTTCTGACCACTGGTAGTGGACGACGTATCTTATATCCTGTCCATCAGAGGGACTTAAGGGATCACATCCCTGATCCCACATAGTTGGGATTTCTCCGCTTGCATTGCCTGGTAGAGTAGGGTAGGTAGGAAACCAAATAAGCCTACTTAGGCAGTAGTTAGTCTTTTCAGCCATTGAGTCTGGCACCTTTTTTTTTAGTTTCTAAGCTCCTTTGTAAGCTCCTAGTTTAACTGAGTACCTGTCACTTTTTCTTTTCCTGCACAATAAAACTCAAATTTTGCAAATTATGTTAATTTACTTTCTGCATTTATATTTTATGTATTTATATTTCTGACATAGAGTAGATTTTATTTCAGTTGATTTTATTATTTTTCCCACACATGCGGCATGAGGTATTTTGTTTAGATGTTTGTGAATGCAGAAAATAGGTTGCAAGAATAAAAAGCTGGATATAAAATGGTAGAGTGCTGGATCATGGATTCGAGTAGCAGAGTTCGAGGACCAGAGATTCTGAGGTTCTCAAGCGCTCACTTCAGCCGAGCACTTGTCCCAGCCGGAGCCAGATGTTATCACATATATAGTAGCCGGGCTACCATACATTATTTTTCTGATGCCAGTGCACTATTCAGCCAGTTCCCTTGCATTTGAGACGCCGAGATGAGCATTTATATGGGATCACTATCAGATTGTGGACAGCAGTTATATTCCCCATGCCATGACTGAGTTTCAGGACACTCAGAGAGATGCCCGATATAGCCATTATGCCATTGGTACAGAGCAGACAGTAGTGCCCAGTGTTACAGCAGCAGTCTCAGAGGACAGATGATGGTACAGGTTGATGAGCTTTCAGGTATATGACTCAGCAGGTATATCATGGTATTATGGTTAGATTGCTTTTATATTTATTCTTATAGCATGTCTTAGCACTTAGTGTCATGATCTGGCGATCATATAGATATTTGGACCTGGTTGACCTATTATATATATATATTACTGTCCCTACTCAGACTTAGAAGTTCATTATTCATACTCATTGGTACATACCCTCCTTAGGGAGAATAGAGGTGATCATTACACCATACTCTGGCTTGCTAGTGTTGGCTCCATCATTTCATAGTCTTCATCCATCCATGGCCTACCTTTTAGATTATTACCTTGATTTGCTACTTGACTAGTGACATGGAGGACCTTTCCCCACTGTAGCCTCTGTAGTGGATGAGCTTCCCTGTTTATTGTGTCTCGGCTCTGAGTTGGTGACAAAACTTACCTATGGTGAGTTGGAGTTCCTTGAGAATTCCCCATAGTCACTAAAGTTGTGTTGGCTAAACCTGAAACTTTTAGTGCTGCCATCAATACAAAATCTGGAAAAATCAAATGCTATATCTTGTATATGAAAGAAATGCCAAATGAAAATGGCCATGAAAAATAAAATGTTATATCTTTTGGAAAAATAAATACCTAGGTAAACAAGCTGTCCATGACACACCTAGAAGTGCTCAGGTAAACAAGTGCCTTAAAAACACACCTGCAGCAGAAAGCCTAAAAATAAATGTAAATCTATGCAATGTGTTTGTAAACACACATAGATCAAGGCTATGGAAAACTCAGGCCCAAAAAGCAATGGAACTTAAATGTTATATCTAAACAATTGCTGGCCTTGCTTGTATTATGGATTGTGCGCATCTGTGAAGGTGAATAAACCCTCTTTAAACAACTCATCCATTTGTGAGACACCGCCATTCCCTGTGTTATTGCTCATTCAGTATATACTATGGTGTGTATTCCCTTTCCCTTGCCAAAGTGTCACAAAGTCAAGATAGTCAAGTCATCCCTTAGCCTAGCCATTTATTTCAGCCTTCACCCTTCACTAGCAAATTGATCACAACTATGAAGTGAGTATGATCCTGAAAGTCTAGTCTGAGTAATAATAATAACTAACGACACTATATATTTGGATTTAGATCGCCAGTCATGATTACTCTGTGTTATAGAAGCTATTTGAATAAATTGTAAAGCATGTATTAACCTTGACACCTTGCAGCAGCTATTGATGATAGTCTGAGTTGTATTTGGTCTTGGTTGGACCTAGTTTGACCATGGAGGACCATGGGACATGAGATGTTGGACCTTATGATGATATGGATAGATGATATATGGTCTATGTACACATACAGGATGATTCTATGCAGCAGCTACAGGGTATGATGATGATTCTGGGGTTACAGCAGTGTTTGTATACATACAGCGCATTATTATTGGCCCTGTTCCGGTATATTGGATATTTATTTTGATCATGCAGAGACTCATATGGTGTATGAGTACACATCTTGGACAGATTTGGACCTTCTGAGTCCAATGAGACAGTTTGTTTTCAGTTCCGGGCACTTACAGTGATGATTTAGCCTCAGTAGGCTGTCCTAGTGCAGTTTTGGTCTGTTGGAGGCCCTGTCAGAGCAGAGATGACTTTTATCCGGTTGACCTAGGGCGCTGATGATGGAGGGGGTGGTCCAGCCACTTGTTTTTACCATATTACCCCCCTCCCGGACACATTGGTGCCCTCACCTTGACAGCGCCATCACTCCAGGAGGCAGTTTGGGCAGTTTCACGTTTCCCGAGGCATTTCAGGATTGGTAGAAATGGCTATTGAGGAAATCGATTTGGGCTACTGAGGCAAAGTTATGGCATGGGATGATCAGTGATGATAGATCGGGACCTTCCACACCTCCTCCTGCAGTTTCAGCTTCATCGGGGCCCGCATCCATCACTTATGGCACTTTCTGTGGATTTTTTGAGGTCTTTGAGGACCACGACTTCACCTTGGAGATACACTACTTCACCTTGGAGGCACGATTTGGTACTTTCATGATTGTTTATTGGTTATTGTGCCATGGGGATTGACCAAGGAGGGATAAAATTACCCCTTGGACCCACCATGAGCCTCTTATGATATTTTGTCATCATGATTTGGTGGGATTCCCCTCTCCTAGGGCGACTTTGTCCACTTATGTTATATTTCATGTGTGATCCATGTATTATGTTGTTGAGCTCATCTCAACCATTGATTAGACATTTGTATCTTTTAATCTTAGCCACTCATTCAAAAAGTGGTTAGGGTTTTGGTGCCTCTCCTTCCTATTTAAAGGAGAGAGCCTCTCATTGTAAAGGGTCTTTGGCTCTTGGATTATTGGTATAGAAAAATATTCTTGTGGAAATTCTTGTGGTCTCCTTTGCATCTGGTGTTCTTAGATGGTGATTGGAAAGTCTATTGCAACCTAGCATTCGGAAATTGTGGTAAGATCTATCTATTTTTTGGAAATCATTGTTTGTCTACAGGAGGGCGACTTCAACAAGGGCGATTTTGCAAGGCTTCTTCAAATCGACTTTCTTGGCATTCGCTTGTATCAGGGGGTTATCATTAGTATCATTGTGATCTATGCTATCTTTCTGTTACTTCTTTTGTGGCATTAGTCTTATCTCTTGATGCATCAAATCTGATATTGTTGACGTTTGTTGTGCAGGAGAGAGGGCGCATTGGCTTCTTGGACAAAATCGATTTGCATAGAGACTACCTCAAAGCTTCCAAATTGATCGGGTTTGCATAGATCATCATCATCAAGGCATCTACAAGGTTATCCAGGTAAGATCCACAGGTTTGTTTCTCTTTCCTTTATCCAATCCATTGACATTATTCATAAATTGTTAAAACCCTAAATACTACAAAACCCTCATTTTACATTTTGTCAGATCTACCAAGATCTAGTGGGTTATTGGGCATGATATTGAAAACCCACCTCTATAGCATCCACGGCATCCCGGATCTATAGTTTGGTGTGGATTGGCTCCCGTTTGATCCCTCTCCCAAGCCAACCTAGCTTCTCCCAAGGAAGGCGCACTTCACCATTTGAGCAGGTTGACCTAGATCTAAGCGATGGGTGTTTGAGATTTCACTTAATTTGACATCTACACATCAAATAACATACACCCAGGTTGTCCCTTTCTTGAAAATCACCTTGTGGGCCCCATTCCACATTTTAAGGGTTTTAATCCCCATTTTGGACCACTTGGAACACTAAAACTCAGATCTACAAAGATCTAGCCGGTGGATTGCCACGAAACTATAGATCCATATCCCTACTTGACTGATCTACCTGGATCTAAAGTTTGGATGCCATCCGACATGATTTGACCCACCTAAACCCCGATTCAAGCCTCCTTAGGGAAAGTCGCACCACCTTGGAGAAGTGAGTTCACTCACTTCGAGGAACTGGGTACTTGAGATTTTTGCAGATCCGGATTCAGAATAATTCAAAACCTAGGTCTAGACTGTCACTTTGTCAAATCTTGCCTTGGGGATTGCATTCCTTGTTTTTAGGGATTGTGGTCCACTTGGGTCAAACCTAGATCTAGACACATTTATCCATCAAGGCCTATACTGTCCACTTATCTCATGTTGTAGGAGTCCTAAACCATAAAGTCAACCCTACTTTGACTCCACTTCCCAATTCCCAAGGCACTGGTTTATCTCCAAGTCAACCCACTCTCCTAGATTGTTGGATTGACTTGTGGTTTGACTTTTGCATGGTGAACTATACCTTTGAAGACATCATGGACTATGGTCAAGATTGTCTCATGTACTAGTTAGCCCCAGTCTGACCCCTAAACAACCCTGCATTGGACACGGTTCCCAAGGCAGTGGATCTTTTGACATTGACCTAGTACACTAGCCCTAGATCTCACTTTAAACATTGTAAGTCACTCTCACATCAACTACAAACCAAAGATACATCTATTGAACCCCTCACTTGACTTGTGACTTCATCCTTAGGTCTAGGATAAACCATACACCTAACTTCACTTGGAAATACCCTGATTTGGTGTCTTGGTTTTGATCTCTCCTGTCGGGAGTAGATCGGGTCTCCCCCTTTGTTGTCTGGGCTAGACAATATAAAGTGAAGGTTGCCTCGACTGGCGTGACAACCATATACATTGGAGGTCGAGGTGATCGTGGTTGCACCTTTCAAGTTGCCCTTCCCTATTGCCATCCATGACTGGATCCTTCCATAGGGGTAACTACAGTTTAGGTGATAACAGAACCAAAGATGATAAAAATTGGAAAGGGAATATCTCAAGAAGAAAGAAAAGCCTTGATTGACTTAATCTATGAATATAGGGATATATTTGCTTTCAGCTATGATGAACTTAAGGCTTATCGTGATGATATTTTTCAACATACAATCCCTTTTAAACCAGGTATCAAGCCTTTTCGCCAAAAACTGAGACGAATAAACCCCAAATTGGCTCCTATGGTTTACAAAGAACTCCAAAAGATGTTGGCAGCAGGTATCATTACTCCAACAAGACATTCTTCTTGGTGTTCTAACTTGGTGGTGGTTAGAAAAAAGAATGGGGATATCAAATTGTGTATTGATTTTAGAAACTTGAACTGGGCATGCCTAAAAGATAACTATCCTTTGCCAAGCATGGACACTTTACTTCAGAAGGTGACTGGATCAGGCTTGATGTCTTTTCTTGATGGGTTTTCAGGATATAACCAAGTGCTAGTCAACAAAGAGGATCAACATAAAACTACTTTTACCACACCTTGGGGCACTTTCATGTACCTTAGAATGCCTTTTGGTCTTACTAATGCTGGTGCTACCTTTCAACGTGCTATGGATGTTGCTTTTAATGGATTGATTGGTAAAATTATTGAAATATATCAGGATGATTTAACAGTGTATAGCAAAGAAAGATCAGATCATGTTGGCCATCTTAGAAAGGTTTTTGAGAGATGCAGAAAGTATGGCATATCTTTAAATCCAGCTAAATCTGTGCTTTGTGTTGATGAGGGCAAACTGTTAGGGCATGTTATCACTAAGGATGGTGTAAAAATTGATCCTGAAAGAGTTGAGGCCATTAAAAGGGTTCCTATCCCAACCAATGTCAAAGCTCTCCAATCCTTCAATGGCCAGATTAATTTCATTAGAAGATTTATTCCAAATCTAGCTGAGCTAATGAAGCCTTTACAGCTCTTACTCAAAAAAGATGCTAAGTTTGAATGGAGTAAGCAAGGAAGAGAAGCTTTTGCAGGTATCAAGGATGCCATATCTAGAGCCCCTGTGTTGATAAGCCCTAATTATTCTAAAGATTTCCAAATTTTTTCCTTTGCTTCAGAGCATACTATTGCCGGAGTCTTACTTCAGAAGAATGACCAAGGCCAAGAACAACCCATAGCATTCCTTAGTAAAGCTTTACAAAATTCAGAGCTTAAATATACTATAATGGAGAAACAGGCTTATGCCCTTGTTAAGTCTTTGAAACATTTCAGGATATATATTGGGTATTCCAAGGTTGTGGGTTATGTTCCTCATACTGCTGTTAAAGATATATTAGCTCAACAGGATTGCCTTGGTATAAGGGGAAAATGGGTGTCCAAAATACAAGAGTATGACTTGGAGATAAAACCTACCAAGTTAATCAAAGGTCAAGGTCTTGCACGCATGATGACAGAAAGTAATGAGAAAGCTGTTGGAATGATTTGTCAAAATAATGAGTCAGCACCTATCATATCTGAAGAGCTTCAAAGATTAAGTCAAACTCAATGGTATTCCGACATTATCTACCTTCTTAACAATTTTACTTGTCCTGAACATCTTGTTGGTCACAAAAGAAGGTCTCTAAGACTCAAAGCCACTAAGTATTGCATAACTCAAAATGGATTAGGTTGGAGAAATCCCGATGGTTTGATTCTTAGATGTGTTGATGAACCAGATTCCAAAAAACTTCTGGTTGAATTTCATAATGGATTTTGTGGTGGGCATTATGCAGCAGACACCACAGCCCACAAGATCCTTAGATCAGGTTACTATTGGCCCACTTTATTTACTGATGTGCACAAGTTTGTCAGATCTTGTCCCCAATGTCAGTTGTTCACTGGGAAACAGAAATTGGCAACTTTACCTCTTGAGCCAGTAGTTGTTCAAGCCCCTTTCCAACAATGGGGTCTTGATTTTATCGGTCAGTTTAAGGAAAACTCAAGCAATGGATATACCTGGATCCTAACTGCCACCGATTATTTCACCAAGTGGGTGGAAGCAATCCCTACTAAGTATGCCACTGATAAAGTAGTTATGGACTTTCTTGAAAATCATATTATAACTAGATTTGGGGTGCCATCCAAGATAACAACTGACAATGGTCCTAGTTTTAGTTCCATGGCCTTTTCAGCATTCTGCTTCAAGTATGGTATAATCCTTTCCCACTCATCCAACTATTATCCCCAAGGAAATGGATTGGCTGAATCAACCAACAAGACCTTAATGAACATTTTAAAGAAAACTGTGGGTGATAACAAAAGGTCTTGGGATTCTAAGATAAAATTTGCTATATGGGCCGACAGAATAACACAGAAACGTGCTACTGGGAAAACCCCTTTTCAGTTGGTTTATGGTTTGGAAGTTTCTGTTCCCATTCATATTCAGTTGCTAGTGTATCATATGTTACATGATTATGAGTCAAATGATGATGGTATGCAGAATAGAATTGAGCAAATTATGAAATTAGATGAGACTAGAAGAAAGGCTTTAGACCAAAGTATCAGAAATCAGGACAGGGTTAAAAGAACTTTTGACAGGTCAGCCAAGCCAAAAGATTTTCAGCCAGGGGATTGGGTTCTTCTATGGGACAAGCGAAGGGATAAGCCAGGAAAGCATGGAAAGTTTGATAGCCTATGGTTGGGACCATATATTATAGCTGAACCAGCAGGGGTTAATTCTTTCTTCCTTTGCACTATGGATGGAGAAAGGTTGACTCTCCCAGTCAATGGGCAACATCTCAAGCTGTTTTTCAAAGAAGATTTCCTAATGCCCACGGGGGCAGATTGATAGCAGGGCCATCTCTAAACCTTTGCCTTGCATTTTTGTACATTATGTTTTGTATATTATTGATGTATATTAGTTTCATTTACTTACTTTAGTTTTGCTTTGAAATAAATGTTGCAACTTATGTTTCATTTGGCAAAAATATGGGACTAATGCATTTTAATTTTGTGGCAGGAACCAGAGATTCTTGGATTCTCGCATACTCTATTTGATTGAATCAGATCGAGCACACGTCCCGCAGTTGGAGCCAGATGTTGCCAACTAAGTTGCACTTGGTTGGATTATCAAGCGAGCGGGCAAAGTGGAACATGACACATGTTCAATTTTGGTGATTTGATGTCCAGCTGGCCTTTTAAAGGCCCCCTTTTTTTTTTTTTCCACATGTCCATGGCCCTGCGGGGTTTGTAATAAAACGTGCTAGCATGGTGTTGTGTAAAAGACTCGGTTCCTTAGGACTTTTTGGCCAAGTCAGGTATTCCAAGGAGTTTTTTCACCTATCTATTATGTTTTGCATCACTGCATTCCATAATTAATTGGTTTTTCTCCTGCTCCTCCAAAGCTGGAACGCCTGAGGAGGCTGACGGGCCTTAGGGAATTATTAGAGTCTATGGGTCAATGTATATGAACATGCTAGGCGTTAATTTTGAGTCATATGGACATGTCTAAGTCCCCCTAGGTGTTTTTTTTTAATTTTCGGCAAGTTTTAATTTTTCCGTAAATTGGGCCATTTTTTAATGGTCCAATTAAAAAATTTGTAATTGGCCTATCTGGGGCGTCTGGAGGTATTTTTTGCCTTAGGGGTACTCGTTTTCTAACTCAGAGTACCCCCTAAACCCCTAAACCCACTTTCCTAATGTTTGGGTGCTTCTACTTTGGTCAAAATCAAAAAAATCAAAAAATCCCAAAAAAGTCATAAAAAAATAGAAAAATGGGAAAATGACATAAAAAAGTATTTAATTTTTGGAGAGATTTTGGGGTCTGATTTCGACCAGCTTGGTTATAGGAGTACATTGGGCTGATTTTGTGCCATTTTGGCAGCCCCAAACAAGGAGAAACTCGTGCTAAAGAGAGGGGCGTACTTCACTTGATGAGGGGGCGCACTTGCTATTTTGGCAGCCCACGTGTTGGGGAATGGGCAGCATGCTTTGTGCTGCTGCATGGGCACCTTTGGTGCTGCATATGGGGCAGCTAAATAGGTGGAGTGGGCAGCCCTATCCCCTCCACCATTTGTGCCACCACTCCACCTCTCACTCCCTCACTAAGTGCGCCCTCCCTCCTTGTTTCCTCTATAAATTGAAGCTTGCTCTCCATTGTTCACTAGTGAGAATTGGAGCAGCTGACTTATGATTGTAATAGTTTTATCATTTTGAATAAAAGAAGACTTTGGAGGTCAGCTTGTGGTGTTTTGGTTACATGTGGATGAAGTATCTTGATTTCTTTTCCAAGGTGACTTGTGCATAAGTCTTATTCTTCAAGGGTGTGGTGTGCTCATCTATGAGATAAGTTGTTTGTCAAATTTGTTTATTTGTAGCAGCTTAGTTTCTTATGAGTATATATATCTACACTTAATCTTTTGTTTGGTGAGATCTGTGATGTGCAGGTGTCTTCTTGAGTTGGCAAGAAGCAGGATCTTGTTTGTTTCCGCTTTTTACTAATCATTATTTGCAGATATAGTCCCTTCAAACACCACTGAACCATCTTCAAAGCTTCGATTTTCAACAAGGATTTGTTCCATCTCTCTCTCTCTTATTTATAAAAAAATCAAATTTTATGATTTACTAGTACTTTCTTTTCAAAAAACTAGTTTAAGTTGTCGAAATCTTTCAAATTTTTTCTAAAGAAGTATTAGATCTGATTGCAAAGTATTATCTGGCTGCCATAGAGCTGATAATTTGCAGCCATTCAAGGGCTAGCAAAGATCCCAAGTAGACAAGCTCCATAGCTTGTTTTATTTGGTTATTTTTGTCATTTTTACTTAGTTTTTTTTAACTTAGAAAATTTTGGGTTTCCTAGGAGGTGTTCCAAAGACACTCTTAAAGTGTTTTTGGGCATCTTGTACTGATTATTGCTTGCTGGTTTGCAGCAAAAGATGAGCAGGTAGGAGGAAGTGCTGGCAAAATTTCGAGCATCCAGGCGATCCGGAACACAAATTTCCATATTTTTCAAAACCGGTCATATTTTTCTAAAATTTTGTAAGCCACCAAGTCACATTAAGTAGACTTGGGGCACTTCTCTTTATCATTGTAAACATTTTTAAACGAGAGCAAATGGGCTAGCCAGCGCCCATACCCCATCCCCCCAGGGGTGGCCTGTGTCATCTCATTTTCATGGCGTGAATGTTAGAGTAGTTTATTGCTTTGTTTTTTCCGGCATTAAATAAAATAAATTAGGATTAAAATAAACCTTGTTGGTCCGTTCACTGGCGGGCCACAAGTTCACTCACAACCTAGCTTTTCACATTTTTTTTTTTACAAACTCATAACGCCCCCCTTGCTTTCCCGAAGTAGGGTTTTGTATGAGGGCTTGCCCGAAATGCATGCCTGAAAAGAGACTCTTGGGGTTATAAAAAGATAAAATTTGGGTTCTTAAAATTTTATAAAAATATACCAAGGTCTTCTCCCGTATGCTCTGTGGCCAACTTGCAGCTTAGTCTAATCCAGTTGGTACACACCAGAAAGGAGTGGATGACTAGTAATAGGGCTTAACACCACCCCAATAAAAAAAACCTTTTGTGAAAATCCGGCACAACACGCAATTTGTTGTCGTGGGCAAATTTCCCAGAAGGCTTGGGATAAAACTGGATAACGACCTCTTGGAAACCGTTAGGCTTGCCCTCGTTGGTATAGCATCTGAACACCTCCTCGAGACTCCGATCCAGCCTAAAGCCTGAGAGGGAAGCCACGCTTCAAATTTCCGGACATGTTCCCCCGTACCTTGCGTATATCGGGAACCCACCTGCCTTAATAAAAAAGATCACCATCACATTAAATTCTAAAATAAACCAAGAACACTCCACAACATTTACTTTTTCTGTCTATGCATTTGTTATTTGACTCCATAGCAAGGCACTGGTCCTGATGCAAATTTCATTTTATTGTTGACTAGTATGCAGTTGAAATGATGATTATTCTAAATGGGAGTAAGTGATAAATGATGTTCTTTATTTGAAAAGGGTATATGTTGTCTGTCTTGGTTGCAAAAGTATTTTTTCTAACTCCTAGATTAGAGGCTTTAGTTTCTTTTAATTTTTAGGGTCTACCCCCCTTGGCTTCGCCAGGAAAGCCTAGACGGAGGAGTCGAGTCCCAAGTGACAGCACTTGACTCTGACTTGCCCCCAAGGCCACACCAGCAGCTTGAAGACTTTTGCTGCATTTTCCCAGGTGTGGAACCAGGCGGCAACAGAGCCAAAGACCCCTTACAATGAGAGGCTCTCTCCTTTAAATAGGAAGGAGAGGCACCAAAACCCTAACCACTTTTTGAATGAGTGGCTAAGATTAGAAGATACAAATGTCTAATCAATGGTTGAGATGAGCTCAACAATATAATACATGGATCACACATAAAATATAATATAAGTGGACAAAATCGCCCTAGAAGAGGGGAATCCCACCAAATCATGATGATGAAATATCATAAGAGGCTTATGGTGGGTCCAAGGGGTAATTTTATCCCTCCTTGGTCAATCCCCATAGCACAATAACCAATAAATAATCATGAATGTACCAAATCGTGCCTCCATAGTGAAGTAGTGGTCCTCAAAGACCTCAAAAAAATCCACAGAAAGTGCCATAAGTGATGGATGCGGGCCCCGATGAAGCTGAAACTGCTGGAGAAGGTGTGGAAGACCCCGATCTATCATCACTGATCATCCCATGCCATAACTTTGCCTCAGTATCCCAAATCGATTTCCTCAATAGCCATTTCTACCAATCCTGAAATGCCTCGGGAAGCGTGAAACTGCCCCAAACAGCCTCCTGGAGTGCTGGCGCTGTCAAGGTGAGGGCACCAATGTGTCCGGAAGGGGGGTAATATGGTAAAAACAAGTGGCTGGACCACCCCCTTCATCATCAGCGCCCTAGGTCAACCGGATAAAAGTCATCTCTGCTCCGACAGTGCCTCCAACAGACCAAAACTGCACTAGGACAGCCTACTGAGGCTCAATCATCACTGTAAGTGCCCGGAACTGAAAACAAACTGTCCCATTGGACTCAGAAGGTCCAAATCTATCCAAGATGTGTACTCATACACCATATGAGTCTCTGCATGATCAAAATAAATATCCAATATACCGGAACAAGGCCAATAATAATGCGCTGTACATATACAAACACTGCTGTAAACCCAGAATCATCATCATAACCCTGTAGCTGTTGCATAGAATCATCCTGTATCTGTACATAGACCATATATCATCTATCCATATCATCATAAGGTCTAACATCTCATGTCCCATGGTCCTCCATGGTAAATATAACTCAGTCCATCATCCAAGGCTGCTGAAAAGTATCTAGGTTAATACATGCTTTACAACTTATTCAAATAACAATTATAACACATAATGATCATAACTGGCGATCTACATCCAAATATATAGTGTCGTTAATTATTATTATTACTCAGACTAGACTTTCAGGACCATACTCACTTCATAGTTGTGATCAATTTGCTAGTGAAGGGTGAAGGCTGAATTAACTGGCTAGGCTAAGGGATGACTTAGCTGTCTTGACTTTGTGACACTTTGGCAAGGGAAAGGGAATACACCATAGTATGTACTGAATGAGCAATAACACAGGGAATGGCGGTGTCTCACAAATGGATGAGTTGTTTAAAGAGGGTTTATTCACCTTCACAGATGCGCACAATCCATAATACAAATAAGGCCAGCAATTGTTTAGATATAGCATTTAAGTTCCATTGCTTTTTGGGCCTGAAGTTTCCATATCCTTGATCTATGTGTGTTTACAAACACATTGCATAGATTTACATTTTTTCTTTTAGGCTTCCTGCTGCAGGTGTGTTTTTAAGGCACTTGTTTACCTGAGCACTTCTAGGTGTGTCATGGACAGCTTGTTTACCTAGGTATTTATTTTCCACAAGATATAACATTTTATTTTCATAGCCATTTTCATTTGGCATGCCTCTCATTCATGTGTGTTTAGAAACACATTGCATGAATGGGCTTTTCATACAAGATATAGCATTTCATTTTCCAGATTTTGTATTGATGGCAGCACTAAAAGTTTCAGGTTTAGCCAACACAACTTTAGTGACTAGGGGGAATTCACTAGGAACTCCAACTCACCATAGGTAAGTTTTGTCACCAACTCAGAGCCGAGACACAATAAACAGGGAGGCTCATCCAATACAGAGGCTACAGTGGGGAAAAGTCCTCCATGCCACTAGTCAAGTAGTAAGTCAGGGTGATAATCTAAAAGGTAGGCCATGGATGGATGAAGACAATGAAATGATGGAGCCAACACTAGCAAGCCAAAGTATGGTGTAATGATCACCTCTATTCTCCCTAAGGAGGGTATGTACCAATGAGTATGAATAGTGAACTTCTAAGTCTGAGTAGGGACAGTATAATATATATAATAGATCAACCAGGTCCATATATCTATATGATCGCCAGATCATGACACTAAGTGCTAAGACATGCTATAAGAATAAGTATAAAAGCAATCTAACCATAACACCACGATATACCTGCTGAGTCATATACCTGAAAGCTCATCAACCTGTACCATCACCTGTCCTCTGGAACTGCTGCTGCAACTCTGAACACTACTGACTGCTCTGTACAAATGGTATAATGGCTATATCGGTCATCTCTCTGAGTGTCCTGAGACTCAGTCATGGCATGGGGAATACAACTGCTGTCCACACTCTGATAGTGATCCAATCTAGATGCTCATCTCAGCATCTCAAATGTAAGGGAACTGGCTGAATAGTGTACTGGAATGAGAAAAATAATGTATGTTAACCCGGCTACTATACATGTGATAACAGGACAATTGCTTGCACTTTTAGGTCATTTAACAAAACTTACTGGTTTTTCACCTTACATAGACATGGTCTTTCCCGACACCAGTTGTCTGCTAGTGTAGGCTCCATATTCACCTGTCTCCATTCATACATGACCTTCCTGTTTGACTTTAAACCCTGACTTGTCTCATTTGATTTTCTGATACTGAGGACTTCCCCATTTTTCTACCTCTGTGTTTGGACCGCATCCCTGTTTATTCAGTGTCTCGGCTCTAAGTTGGTGACAGAACTTGCATTTGGTGAGTTGGATTGTAGGCCTAAATCATTCTGGTCGGTTGTCCCGATGTTTGGCATTGGCTCGAACTCCCCCTAGTCACTTGAGATGTTGTTGGCTAAAACTGAAAGCTCATGTTCTACCTATGGAAATTTAATAAATTTGCCCATGGAAACAAAAAAGGGCAAGAGCGATGAAAAGCTAAAAAAATATTCCTCGAAGAGTATAAGAAAGGTCCAAAAAGCAATGGTTCTTAAAAGCTATATCTAAACAATTGCTGACCTTGTATAAATATATGAAAAAATGCCCTGGATGCAAGCTGCAACTAGTTGTGCTTCTCAGCACATCTGAAATCCGAAGGGTTATGTAGGCCAAAAAGGCCATGGAATAAAATTGAATGATCCTAATGAACCTGGATCAACTTGATGTAGACATGATGCCTAAGTTGAATAAGCACTCTCTAAACAACTTACCCATTTGTGAGGCACAGCCATCCCCCGTGTTCTTTTGTCTAGCACAGAGTTTGTAGCTTCCCCCTTCTCCCAGTTCAAAGTATTTTTGAGTTAAGTTAGACAAGTCAAACCCTTGGCCCAACCTTGCTCCTAGCCTTCATCCTTCACTAGCAGTTTGACCATGTCCAATGGGTAAGTTTGTCATTTGAACTATTGTGCAAGTAATTTTATATAACAACGGAATATGTTAACTTGATTAATGCCACTGAATGGAATTTATACTTTGAGCTTAGCTATGAGAATGATTAAAGAAGCATTGTCTTAGTCTACTGATGTGACTTATCCTTGATTATATATTCTTGGGATCCGTGATGATGTGGACCATGTATGGATGATTATTGATGATGATTTATGGGCCCACATGTTTGATGATGATATCATATGATGGACATATGATGCAGATGATGTTTGATCCAGTTCAGCAGGTTTATTACTACTTCAGATCAGCAGATTATACATTGTCCATATATGGTGGACCCTACAGCAGGCCCATTAGGGCAACCCAGGGTGTATGAGTACTCATTCCTAGTGGATTTGGGTCTTCTGGATCCATTGAGACACTTAACTTTTAGTTCCGGGCACTTCTGACAGTGATTGATGCAGTTTTACACTTGTTGACCAGATTGGGGGCTGATTTCCCAGCCTGAGCAGCAGGGGCCCCGAGAGGCCAATTCACCTAAGGCGCTGATGATGGAGGGGGTGGTCCAGCCACTTGTTTTTACCATTTACCCCCCCTTCTAGAGAGCCTGGTGGGCTCAGATGGACAGCGCTAGCACCCTAGGAGGCAGTTTTGGCACTTTCACAGTTCCCGAGGCAGTTAAAAAATGGGATAAAGTGGTCACTGAGGAAATCGATTTGGGCAATTGAGGCAAGGTTTTGGCATTTGGTCTTCACAGAGGTCTTCTAGGGTGGCATCACTATCTTCCAGTCAGTTTTCACCATGTGGGTATGCCCGGATTGATCACAGGAGGACATTTACTGCTTGACTGTCATGGATTCTAAGGACAGTTTTGATCATTTATATTATATTGGACATATTTTATTATTTTATTGTGCCTTGGGGATGAGCTAGTAAGGATTAATACCTCCTAGCCCCACCATGAGCTTATGATGTCATGTCCTAGTCACCATGAGGTGGATTTTGGGTACTTATCTTTCTCTAGTGGATGACGTCACCCTCTTATGGTACCATTTAGTGAGGGCGCTATTGTTATTTTGAGTGATCCATGTGATATATTGTTATGGGTCATCTTAGCCATTGATTGTATGATGAGATCTTTTAATCTCAACCACTCATTTGATGTAGTATTATAGAGTGGTATAGGGTTTTGGTCTTTATTATCCTATATAAGGAGGAGACCCCCCATTGTAAAGCTCACCTTTGGAGCTCTGGAATATTGGAATAGAAGATTTTTTGTGGAGCACATCTCTCTTGCATTGTGGATTCTCTTGCATATTGAATATACAGTATCTCTTCTATGTATCATTGTGGATTTTGGTGCTTCTTCTAATCTTTTGACAGGAAAGTCGAATTGGTGGAGAGGAGGGCGACTTCATGAGGGTTATTGTTGGAGGGATCCACATATTCTCTCCTGGGTTGATCTTGTGACAGGGAGTATCATTATTGTATCTTTGTGACATAGTTGATGCTTTCTATTACATCTTTCTACCATTTTCATAATCATCTTGCTTGACTTGTTTCTTTGATCTTGTCTTGTAGGAGGAGGACGATTTGGCTATCTTGGAGAAGGAAGTTTTGGTTGGAGCTCTTGGATCTCGCTCTTGAATATACACATAGGAGAATGCTATCAATTTGCAAGGTGGCCATAAGCAATTGAGGTAAGATCTACAAGGTATGTGCCTCTTTCATCCATTCTATCTTCATTGGTCATAAAACCCTAATTAATTAAAAAACCCAATTTTTGTATTTCTTAGATCTACTTAGATCTAGCCTTGCTCTTGAGAAGATATTGAAAACCCACCTCTATAGCATCCACCCCTAGTTGGATCTATAGTTTGGTGGTGATTGGCTTAAAATTTACCCACTTTTCAAGGCAAAAAGCCCTCTTTGACCCAAATCGCACTTCCCTAAGAGAGGCTTGTTTGGTTAGATCTAGCACATGGGTAGGTGAGATCCCACTTGATTTCAAATCTAGACACTTGATAACCTACCCCCAGATTCTTACTTTGGTGAAATCTACCTTGTGGACATCTCTCCATGTTTTAAGGGGTTAAAACCCCCTTTTGAATTTCTTGGCACCTCAAAACTCAGATCTACTAAGATCTAGCCCTTTGATTGACTTGATTTTTTGGGCATGCATAGATCGGGGTACTAGCATCTTGGATCTACAGTTTGGTGGCCATTGGACTTGATTTGGTCCACCAAACCCACTTTTTAGCCTTCCTTAAGCAAGTCGCACTCCCTTGAAAAAGTGAGTTTGTCCACTTCCAGGAGATGGGTGTTTGAGATTTTTGTGGATTTGGAATGCCCATACCCTGAAACCTAGGTCTAGACTGTCTTTTTGTCACGATCCGCCTTGGGGGTAGCATTCCTTGTTTCAAGGGATTGTGGTCCACTTAGGGTCATTACTTGAAAAACCTAGATCTAGTAAGATCCAACCATTAGATCTCATTTAACCCACTTGACTTGGCTTCTAGGTGTCCCGATCTACACTTTGACATACCTTTTGACCCCATTAGCCCATCCAACAAGGCACTAGTCCTTCTCTAAGCAAGTCGCATTCCTTGGGAATTGTGTCAAACCCTAGATCTAGTACATGGGTACTCCTAGAATCAACCTAGATTCATAAATCTAGCTTTTATCCAACCTATAGTACCAACTTCACACCTAACTTCACCTTGTGGGCCTACTTAGAACCATTTCACACTTCCCAAGAAAACAAGACCCACTTGTGTAAACATATGGTACTATACCTAGTCATCATACCCCATCATGTGGCCTAAACCATACATAGGTTGAAACACTAACAATCTCTTACACCACCTTCAACCATACCTTAACTCTTAGGTCCACTTAGCCTTACATTGGTTTCCGTAACTTGTCATTTACCTACTCTTAGAAACCTGTGTTTGTATCCAATCAACTGTGATTGGTTATAGGGTCTCCCCCTAGGTCTTGCTACAACCTGACCTAAAGCGAAGAGTGCCTCGGTTGACGTGACTCCCACCTTGCATTGGGAACCGTGGCATCTCTTGGGTCACCACTTTAGTTGCCTGCCTCCTCTACCGTCCCGGATGGGATACCTCTAGGGGCAACTACAAGTTGTGTGATAACAGAACTATAAAATGAACATTTACTTGCACGTTTAGGTTGTTTGACAAAACTCACTGGTTCACTACCTTGCATAGATATGGTCTTTCTTGACACCATTTGTCTACTAGCTTAGGCTCCACCTTCACTTGACTCCATCCATACATGACTTTCCTTATTTGGCTTTAAACCTTGACCTGTCTTACTTGACTTTCTGGTATTGAGGACTTCCCATTTTTCTACCTTTGTGTTTGGACCGCATCCCTATATGTTTAGTGCCTCAGCTCTGCGTTGGTGACAAAACTTGCCTTTGGCGAGTTGGATTCTAGGCCTAAATCATTATGGTCGATTGTCCCGATGTTTGGCATTGGCTCGAACTCCCCCTAGTCACTTGAGATGTTGTTGGCTAAAACTGAAAGCTCATGTACTACTTATGGAAACTTATGTAAATTTGCCCATGGAAACTAAAAAGGGCAAGAGTGATGAACTGCTAAAAATACTCCTCGAAGAGTATAAGAAAGGTCCAAAAAGCAATGGTTCTTAACTGTTATATCTAAACAATTGTTGACCTTATATGTATATGTAAACATGCCCTGGATGCAAGCTGCAATTAGTTGTGCTTATCAACACACATGAGATCCGAAGGGTTATGTAGGCCAAAAAGGCCATGAAATGAAATTGAATGATCCTAATGAACTTGGATCAACTTGATGTAGACATGATGCCTAAGTTGAATAAGCACTCTCTGAACAACTTACCCATTTGTGAGGCACAGCCATCCCCCGTGTTATTTTGTCCAGCACAGAGTTTGTAGTTTCCCCTTTCTCCTAGTCCAAAGTATCTTTCAGTTGAGTTTAGACAAGTCACCCCTTTGCCCAACCTTGTTCCTAGCCTTCATCCTTCGCTAGCAGTTTGACCATGTCCAATGGGTGAGTTTGTCATTTAAACTATTGTGCAAGTAATTACACATAACAAAGGAATATGCTAACATGATTAATGCCACTGAATGGATGTTATACTTTAAGTTAAGCTGTGAGTATGATTAGAGGAACATGTCTTAGTCTACTGATATGATTTATCCTTGGTTGTATATGGACCTAGTCAAACCTAGTTTGACTGTGGTCATTTCTTGGGATCCGTGATGATGTGGGCCATGAAGGCTTATTGATGATGATGTATGGGTCCACATACTCCTATTTATGATACTATATGATCGACATATGATTCAGATGGTGATTGATACAGTTCAGCAGGTTTTATTATTACTTCAGATCATCAAATTATGCACTGTCCATATATGGTGGACCCTACAGCTAGCCCATCAGGGAAACCCATGGTGTATGAGTACACATTCTTAGTAGATTTGGGTCTTCTGGATCCAATGAGACCCTTATCTTTCAGTTCCGGGCACTTCTGACAGTGATAGATGCAGTTTTACACTTGTTGACCAAATTTGGGGCTGATTTCCCAGCCTAAGCAGCAGGGGCCATGAGAGGCCAGTTCACCTAGGGCGCTATATGAGGAGGGTGTGGTCCAGCCACTTGTTATTACCATTTAACCCCCCTTATGGAGAGCCTGGTAGGCTCAGTTTGACAGCATAGGTGCCCTAGGAGGCAGTTTCAGCACTTTCACAGTTACCGAGGCAGTCCAGAGATGGGATAAAAGGGTCACTGAGGAATTCGATTTGGGAAATTGAGGCAAGGTTTTGGCACTTGGTTTTCACAGAGGTATTCCAGGGTCAACCCCCTATCTTCCAGCCAGTTTTCACCATTTGGGTTGGTCCACAGAGGCTACAAGAGACCTTTTACTGCTTGTCTGTCACAGATTTTGAGGACAGAGTTGATCATTTATATTTATTATGGACATATTTTATTATTTTATTGTGCCATGGTGATGAGCTAGTAAGGATTGATGCCTCCTAGCCCCACCATGAGCTCCATATGTCATGTCCTAGTCATATGAGGTGGGCTTTTGTACTTTTACCCCCTCTAGTGGATGACGTCACCCTCCATGAGTACCTTTTAGCTATGACATCATCATTATTTGAGTGATCCATGTGTTATATTGTTATGTTTCATCTTAGCCATTGATCATGTATTGAGATTTTTAATCTCAACCACTCATTTCAAAAAGTGGTTATGAGATCTAAGGTTTTGGTCTTTATTATCCTATATAAGGAGGAGACCCCCTCATTGTAAAATCATCTAGAGAATTTGGCTCTTGGCTCTTGGAATAAAATTTCTATCTTTTGGAGTACATGCTTGGGTTTGGAGTGGATGTTGGTTGCTTTGATTGTAAATGCTTTTGTCCATTACACTGGAGGATATATTATAGCTATCTTGCATATTTTGCCATATCTTTTTACAGGTTAAGAGGACGTTTTTGACAAGTGCGAATTGGTGGGGAGGCTTGCCCTTCAAGCTTGGAGGAGGACGTTTTGGTTAAACAGGGAGTGGTTTTGTCTTTATGCCAACTATTCTTTGCTCATCTCTCTCTTGCTTGTATCTACCTTCAACATGTTAAACTAATTGATGCTTTGCTCCTTGGTTTTGACAGGTTAGAGGGACACACATGTGGCTTGGAAAAATCGATTTGGCAAGAGGGCTTCAAAAATTCTTCATTTGATCTTTGGCAAAAGTAATCCTCATCTCAATTAGCATTCATCTCTTCATCCAGGTATGCTCCAAAGGTATGGTCTTCTTCTTCCTTGGCTTATCCATAACTTCTAGATCATAAAAACCCTAATTGATTAAAACCCTTATTTTTACTTTTTCTTAAATCTACTTGGATCTAGCCTAGCTTTTGGATAGATATTGAAAACCCACCTCTATAGTATCCACGGCAATTCAGATCTATAGTTTGGTGGTGATTGGGTTCCATTTGACACACTTTCCAAGGCACTTAGCCCTCCTTGAGCAAAATCGCACCACTTGGGAGAAGCTAGTTTGGTTGGTTCCAACACATGGGTAGGTGAGATCCCGCTTGATTCATACTCTCCACACTTGATAACCTACCCCTAGTGTGTCACTTCTTTGATTTCTGCCTTGGGGGTATCATTCCTCATTTTGGGGGTTATGCCCACTTGGATCAATTTGGTGATACACTTTCAATCTCAGATCTATGGAGATCTAGCCATTGGATGCCCATGATTTTCAAGATCCACATTCATACTTGCCTAAACTACTTGGATCTACAATTTGGTGGCCATTGGACTTGATTTGACACACCTTTCCATGCTTTTAACGCTCCTTGGGCAAAGTCGCACTCCTTGGGTGTTTGACTTTGTCCACTTCTAGGACATGGGTGGTTGTGATCCCGCTTGATTTGGAAAGAGCATACCTTGAAACCCCTACCTAGTATCTCACTTTGTGAAATTCTGCCTTGGGGGTATCATTCCTCATTTTGGGGATTGTTGTCCACTTGGGTCACATAGTGAAATATTAGATCTACTAAGATCCAATCATCACATCTTGAATAGCCCACTTGAGTTGCATCCTAGGTGTCCCGATCTACAATTTGACATCTCATTTGACTCCATTAACCCATCTACCAAGGCACTAGTCCACCTAGGGTAATTCACACTCCTTGGGAATTGTGTCAAGTCCTAGATCCCATATGTGGGTATCTCTAATTTCACTTTAGATCCATAGACCTACTCATAGCATACCCCTTAGTACCATTTACACCCTTAACTTCACTTTGTGGGTCCCATTTGAGCCATTTCCATATCCCAAGGAAGTGGGCCCCACTTGTGTATTTCATGGTACTAGATCTTGTCATCTTATCTCATCATGTGGCCTAAATCATTTATTGGTTGAAACATAAGTCATTCCCTAAGCCTCTTTCAACCACATTTAAACTTCTAGGTCCATGTAACCTTGCATTGGTTTCCGTAACTTGTCTTTTACATATCCCTAGGAACCTTTGTTTGGGTCCAATCATCTCTGATTGGTTGTAGGGTCCCCCCCTAGGTCTTGATTCATCTTGATCTAAAGTGAAGAGTGCCTCGGTTGACCTGACTCCCAGCTTGCATTGGGAACCGTGGCATCTCTTAGGTCACCCCTTTAGTTGTCCATCTCCTCTGCCATCCCGGATGGGGTACCTTTTGGGACAACTACAAGTTGTGTGATAACAGAACCCTCAGGTAAGAAAGGGATCTTTGTTGGATATAGTGAATCTTCTAAAGCTTGCAGAATCTATATCCCAGGTCAGAAACAGATCGAGGTTAGTCGAGATGTAACTTTCCATGAGGAAGTTGTTTTTAAACGATCTAGAGAGCTTCAGATTGATGAGGAGCGAGACACTCCTCCAGCCAAGACTTCTGGTTCTGACTTTCAAAGGGAGGAAATCATGATGATCCAATGGATCAAGATTCAATGTTAGAACCTACTGAGGTGTTAGAAAGGTCTCTTGAAGGGCCTCATATCAAGAGAAGACCTGCTTGGTTCAAAGAAACTCTGCAAGAAGCAGAGAAACATATAGCCCCTTCAGAAACCTTTAGAGAGAGCAAAAGGCCTCAAATATTTACAGGTTATGTTGCTTTGGTAAGTAACATTAGTGATGTTGAACCTTCTTTGTTTAATGAAGCTAACAAGTTGCAGGTTTGGAAAGATGCCATGTTGGAGGAATACAAGTCCATCATGGAGAATAATGTATGGGGCATAGTTCCCAGGCCCAAAAATAAGTCAGTTGTCTCATCCAAATGGCTATATAAGATAAAACATGCAGCTAATGGGAGTGTTGAAGAGTACAAAGCAAGATTTGTTGCCAGAGGCTTCTCCCAAAAAGAAGGTATAGACTATGATGAGATATTTGCACCAGTAGCCAGGTATACTACTATCCGCACAATTATCTCTCTTGCTTCTGTACTTGGTTGGAAATTACATCAAATGGATGTAAAGACTGCTTTCCTTAATGGTGAAATAGAGCAGGAAGTGTATGTAGAACAACCTGATGGTTTTGCAATGCATGAAAAGGAAACTCATGTATGTAAGTTAAAAAAGGCCCTGTATGGTCTTAAATAAGCACCCAAAGTTTGGTATAACAGAATTGATGGCTTTCTGCAGGGATTAGGGTTCAGTAAAAGTACCGCAGACTCTAACCTCTATTTTAAAGTTGTTGAAAATCAACCTTTGATTTTGGTGTTGTGTGTAGATGATCTTTTTCTTACAGGAGAAGAAAAGCAGATTGTCAAATGCCAAGAGAGAGTCACTGTTGAATTTGAAATGAAAGATCTAGGAATGATGCACTATCTCCTAGGATTAGAAGTTTGGCAGAAACCAAACGAGATTTTCCTATCTCAAGGAAAATATGCAGTAGACATACTAAAAAGGTTTGGTATGATGAATTGCAGGAGTGTGTCAACTCCTATGGTTGCAAATTTAAAGAAGTTACATGACTCAAGCTCAGAAGAAGATTTGGTGGATCCCACCATGTACAAGCAACTTGTTGGGTCTTTAATGTATCTGAATCATACCAGACCAGATATGCAGTTTGCAGTGAACGCATTAAGCCAATTTATGACTGAGCCTAGAGAACGACACTGGGTAGCAGGAAAGCATATTCTGAGATATCTTAGAGGTACCATAGCCTATGGGCTAAAGTTCACATCCAATGGTGGTGTGATGTCGCATGGTTATGCAGATTCAGACTGGGCAGGAAGTCCAGTAAACAGAAAGAGTACCTCTGGTTACTGCTTCAGTTTGGGATCAGCCATGATCTCCTGGTCCAGTCGAAAACAGGAATCTATTGCTCAGAGCACAGCTAAGGCCGAATATATTGTTGCAAGTAATACTAGCAATGAAGCAGTATGGCTTAGAAAACTCACTTATGGGTTGTTTCATGAAAAGCTTGAGACTACGATTATCCACTGTGTTAAAAGAATGTAAGTGCGAAAGATATTCTATTTGATACTAGTCTATTGTATTATTGTATTCCTCCTTCGGGAGATGTTATTGATGTAATTAATAATGTAAGAGTCATTGAAAGAGTCAATGTAAACCCTAGGTCTTGTGTCAGCCTAGAAGAACCCAAAAGAGATTATTATATTAAGTATTTGACAAGTCGGCCCAGTCAGTTAGGAGAAGTCGACCCTGTTGGGGAAAAGTCACCCCAACAGAAGAATATAAATAGAGTATGTCTCTCTCATTTGTAATCACTCATTTCACTCACACAAGTTCGCATAGGAGAGAGAGAGAAGTTCGCACAAGTGGAGGAGTAGCTGATCTTGTCTTGGGGTTTAGTTTTGTACTTTGTGATTTCTATATTGAGGAAGATTTTGTCGGGGTTTTCTCCCTTGTGGTTTCCCCGAGAGAAATATTGTGTTCATTGTGTTCTTGTTGTGCTTGTATTTCTTTCAGTGATAGATTGTTTAATGTTATATACTAAATAAGTAAAAACTAACATGGAATCAGAGCTGACCTGAAAGAATACATTGTGCAGCCTCCGTAACTGCAGAAACAAGGGTTTCTTGTTCCGGAAGCTCCCTCCACAGATTAGCTGAAAAAGATAGTGCATCTAGCTCGCCTCACTAGGGTGCATCTTTTTGTCGAATCAGATTTTCATTCTGAGAATTTTCATTTTTGGGTCCCCTACTACAGCCCGGGAGAATTAGGGCATCAAGTTTTTGGATCATCTGCTCACTGAATTAGGAGGAGGAGTACTTTGCTCAACTCGCCTTGAGGAGGCGAATTTGCTCATTCACTTAGATTTCCAAAACCCCAAAGTTGAAAAAATAGGGTTTCTCTAACAAACCCTATTTCAAGGAAGAAGCAGCTTTCAGAAGGACAACTTTTCTGGTAAGTCTCAAATCTATTATATTTCCATTTGAAGTACTCATTATATCAAGATGACAAGAAATACCAAGCTTGATGAGAAGCTTAAGGGAGCTGAGAACTTCGGGGCATGGAAGTGTAGAGTCATGCTCATTCTTGAAGAACATGACCTAGAAGACTATGTAAAGGAAGGAATTACAGAACCAGAGGGAGATCAATCCAAAGCAAGGCATAAGAAGAATATGGTCAAGGCAAAGAGGATCATTGTTGATTCCATCAAAGAACACTTGATCCCCCATGTGTCTTCCAAGAAGACCCCAAAAGAAATGTTTGATGCTTTGACCAGCTTGTTTGAAGGAAAGAATATCAATAGGAAGATGACCTTGAGAAATCAACTCAAGGGTGTGAAGAACTTGAAGTCTGAATCCATGCACTCATACTTCTCCAAAGTGTCCTAGATAAAAGAACAACTAGAAGCTATTGGAGACATGGTAGAGGATGCAGAAGTTGTGATGACCACTTTGAATGGTCTTCCCAGATATTGGGAACCATTTGTTCGTGGCATTTGTGCTAGAAAGAAATTGATCCAATTCAGACAGCTATGGGAAGAGTGTGTGCAAAAGGAAGTAAGGATAGCAGTGAGAGAGGAGAAACTAAACGACAATGAAGATCAAGCTTTGGCAACTCATGCCAAAGGTGGAAGAAAAAGGAAGAGTGATGTACATAACCACTCTCCCAGAAGATCTCAAGGATATCAAAAGAACAAGAGATTCAAGAAAGACCTCTCCTTCGTTGAATGTTACTCTTGTCACAAGACAGGACATCTAACAAGAAATTGTCCATCCAAATCTAGACATCATAAGAAGCAGAAGAAGAGGTTTCATGCGCATGCAGCGGAAGATAGTGAATATGATGAAGAAGTCAAAACCAGAGATGATGAAGACTCCAGTGAAGAATATGTTCTAATATCGGCCCCCACTCGTTCGGTATCTCATGGGAGTGATACTTGGCTAGTAGATAGTGGAGCTTCAATGCACATGACGAGATACAAAGAATCCCTCTCACATCTTATTCAGAAGGAATCTCCACACAAGGTAAATCTTGGAGATGATTATCAATATCCCATCAAAGGAATGGGAGAAGCCTCTTATAAATTGGACTCTGGAAAGTCCATGAATATGAAAGATGTACTTTATGTACCAGGTTTGAAGAAGAACCTTCTATCTATTTCTGCATTAGATAAGAAAGGTCTTCAAATTGCATTTATAGATAGTGAAGTTCTTATGTGGCAAAAAGGGAAGACTATTGATGATGCAATAGTCATTGGAGTAGAAGGACGACTTTACAAACTGAAGGGTCATGCAGATACAGCATTGATGACCAGTACCATGAGCCCTTGTAAGCTATGGCATAGAAGACTAGATCATGTACACTACAAAGCCTTACCTATAGTAAGTAAGGTGGTGACTGGACTACCAAAAATCCACGTTGATCATGAAGGAGTATGCAAGGGATGTGCTCAAGGAAAGAGTACGAAGAACCCATTTCCAAGTAGCGACAGCAAAGCGAAAGGTATTATGGATATTATTCACCCAGATATCTATGGACCTATGTCCACCACTTCTCTAAGCGAGTATGTATACTATGCTTCCTTTATTGATGATTACTCCCGCAAAACATGGATTTATTTTTTGAAGAATAAAAATGAAGTCTTTGAAAATTTTAAAGAGTTCAAGGCTCCTGTAGAAAACCTCTCTGAGAAAAAGATAAAGATTTTAAGGTCAGATAATGGAGGGGAATATACTTCAGGTAATTTCAAAGACTTCTGTAAACAAGTAGGGATTAAGAGGGAGCTTACTATTCCCTATAATACATGTTGCCGCCTGGAATCACACCTGGGAGAACGCGGCAAAAATCTTTAAGCCGTTGGTGTGGCCTTGGGGGCAAGCCAAAGTCAAATGTTCACCTGAAACTCGACTCCTCCATCTAGGCTTACTCCTAGCGAAGCCAAGGGGGGTGGACCCTAAAAGAAAGAAAATCTAGGTGTTTAATCTATGAAAGATGAAGCAACTAATCTAGGAGTTCAAATTTTTTTAACATAAGAAAACTGCAATATTTAAAACATAATATCATTGATCATCCAACATCATCATTGAAATGTAAACACCCATCATCATGAAATATTCATAAATAAGACCAGTGCTGATAAATGGAGTCAAAGTAAAGTACTCGAAATGAAATGATAATGTTTTGCAATTGTTCTTGGTAAATTTTATTATTTTGTGGTAATGAGTTTTTTTATTAGGGATGGGGGATTTCCAATATACCGTGAGGTACTGGAAATATGTCCGGAATTTGATAAGGTGGCTCCTCACTTGGACATGTGGGCTGGATTGGAGTCTCTAGGAGGTGTTCAACACTACACCAAACGAGGGTGTAGTCTAACGGTATCCCGAGGTCACTACCCAGTGGTTCCCACTTCCGTTGAGAAATTTCCCCACCAATATCAATAATAGTCTTATGCCGTATTTTTGTAAGGGGAGGTTAATTGGGCGGTCTTAGACTAATTAATAGTCACTAAGTCCCTTTCTGGTTGATCAGCAAGTTCAGACAAAGCTACAATGATCCAGAGCATACGAGGACAAAGCCTTGTTAATTTTATGTATTTTTGAACAAATTTTTTACTTTTTAGTACCCCAAGAGTCTCTTTTCAGGCTAGTACTCGAGCAAGCCCTTATCTTGAAACCATACTTCAGGAAAGCAATGGGTTGTTTTGAAAGTAAAGAAATTGTAGATTGTAAAAAAAAATGATAAAAACTCAGTCCTGAGTGAACTTGTGGCCTGCCAATGGAACAGACCAACAAGGGTAATTTTAATTAAGTGTCGGAAAAGCAAATCTAAACTAAAAATGCAAACCACAAAATTTTGGGTCGACACAGTTTCCCCCTTAGGGGGATGGGGTGTGGGCGCTGGTTAGCCCACTTGCTCTTGTTTAATATTTGTTTACAATGCAATAAGAACTGCCCCAGTCATGCAAAATTGACTCAAAGGCTTACAAATACAGATGGAAAAAGTTTCTGGAAGAAAAAGATATGGTTCTGGGTGCTCTAGATGGCCCGATCTACCAAAATTCGAGCAAAGTCTCCTCCTATCTGTTCGTAAAGTGCTGCAAAACAGCAAGCTAATGTCAGTAAAAAGTGCCCAAAAACACTTAGAAAGTGCCTTTGGGTCACCCAAAAAATTTCTGGAAAAAAGACTAAGTTAATCCTATGATAAAATGGCAAAAATAACCAAGGAAAGCAAGCTTTCCTTGGGATCTTGGTCTGCTTGTTTAAGGAAGCCAATGAAATGCACTTTTAACTTGCAAGATAAACTTTTAAAAGCAACAACTAGTTCCCTACTCAAGCTTTTAAAAAATTTCAATAAAAATGACTTTTTTGTACGAAACTAACAAAATAGATCTAGAAAAACTAGATAAATCTTTAACAACTTTAACTAAATCTATTTTATGCAAACAAAACCAGATCTACTTATGATTAATCTTTGTAAACAGATCTAAGAAATATTTTCTCTTTTCAAGAAACCCAAGTAACCAAGAAAGTTGAAAAAAAAAATATATGCTGAGAAAGAGAATAGGAAGCAGAGTGGCCTGTGAACTCAAAAAGTTTTGAAGGTTTGGAAGTGGGACACCGAGGGCAGGATCCACCAAAGCATGTATAGATGGAGAAAAGGAGAGCAAGCAAGCTATCTTCTTCTTCAATCCTGTCAACTTGTAGCTAAAGACACTCACAAAAACCCATCAAATATAGAAATGCATATGATTAGAAATTAAAACAATATGAGCATAAACAAATGAAACATATATGTCTTGAATCTCTAATCAAAATGACAAATAAAAGAACTAACTAATACAAGCAAGTTTAGTTAATCTTTCTTAGAAAATCGATACCAATCCTTCAAGTAAGTTAGAAGATGGTTGAAAATACTTGCACAGAAATTGACTTAGCTACAAGTTACCTCATGCCATGAAATCATTCATCCACTCACAAAGGAAACACACATGTATGACCTCCAAAGTCTTCTTTATTCACACAAATGAAATATAAAACAAATATAATAGGTCTGCTCCAAACTCCAACTAGAGCCAAATGGGAGAAAGTTGCTCAATTTATAGAAGGAAGGAGAGTAGGGCGCACTAGTGAGAGAGGGAGTGGTGCCATGAGTGAAGGCCAAGATGGGGCTGCCCCCCACCTATTGGGCTGCAAAAATCAGCAGCAAATCAGCTAGATATCAGCCACCTATCAATCTGCCCACTCCACATTAAAAGCCCACCACTTTGTTGGGAAATGCGCCCCCCCTCAAGTGGGGAAATATTCCACTTATTAAGCTGCCCAAAATGTTTCTAAAAGGCTCTCTTACACTTCCACAATGATAGCTGATCCCACTTCCACAATGATAGCTGATCCAAATCTGTCCACAAATCTCACCAATTTTGGATTTCATTTTTTCATGATTTTGCATTTTTTTGCATTTTTTTGCACTTTTTTGGGTTTTTTGGCAATAAGTGAAAAATAAAATGGCCAAACACTTAAGAAAGTGGGTTTAGAGCTAAAGTGGGTGCTCTAGGATACAAAATGAGCACCCCCATGGCCAAAAAGACCCCTAGACCACACTTTTACATGATTTTCAATTTTTTTTAATTTAACCATGAAAAAATGGCCTAATTTACGGAAAAGAAAAAAAAAATATATATATATATATATATTTTCTTGGAATTAAAATAAAACTAGGGGGACCTAGCACATGTCCATATGATTCAAAACTAATTTCTAGCATGTTCATATACATTGGCCCATGGACTTTAATAACCCCCTAAGGACTATCCACCTCACTAGGCATTCCAGCTTTGGAGGAGCAAGAGAAAAACTCAAAAATTATGTTCTACACAAATGCAAGACATAATTAATAAGTGAAAAAATTCCTTGGAATACCATGCTAGCACATTTTATTACAAACCCCGCAGGGCATGGACATGAAGAAAAATTAAAAAATGGGCCC
Source organism: Larix kaempferi (assembly GCA_027924585.1). Lineage (NCBI taxonomy): Eukaryota > Viridiplantae > Streptophyta > Pinopsida > Pinales > Pinaceae > Larix > Larix kaempferi. The sequence continues at coordinate 4,272,038 of BSBM01000254.1, forward strand.
TTATAAAGGCCTGAAGGACTTCAAAAACACTGAAAATGAACATGTTACATGTTCAACTTTGTCCGCTCACTTGAAATTCCAACTAAGTAAAACTTAGCTAGTAACAATCCACAACAAAATGGTATAGCATAAAGGAAGAATAGAACGAACATAGAAGCAGTGAAGGCTCTAATCCATGATCAAGACTTACCCATGCATCTATGGGCAGAAGCAGTCAGAACCGCGGTATATGTACAAAACACAATCTCTCACAATGCTCTTGGCAACAAGACCCCATAAGAGATGTTCACTGGTAAGAAGCCTGAAGTTAGTCATCTAAAGATATTTGGATGTCCGGTGTTTATTCACATTCCAAAGGAGAAAAGATCGAAATTGGAACCTTCAGGGAAGAAGGGAATATTTGTGGGCTATGGTGAGCAATCTAAGGCTTACCGTATCTACATCCCAGGATTCCGCCAGATCGAGCTCAGCTGGGATGTTACATTTGATGAAGAAACAACCTTCAACAAATCCAAGAAGACTCATGAGGATGAAGAGGAGCAGGAGGCTCCTAGAGTTACAAAAACAAATAAAGTACCGAACAGAAATATTGAAGAAGATCCTATTCCAGAGGATCATGACATGGCAGAACCTCAGAGACTCAAGGAGACATCTCATGAGGAGATTTCTCGAAAGAGAAGACCAACTTGGGCACGAGAATTCATTCAAGATGTAGGAAGGTATGGTGCCCCAGAAGGAACCAGTAGAGAAAGCAAAAGACCAAGGCCATACTCCAGTTATGTAGCCATACTGTGTAACCTTGTTGAAGAGGTACCAACTTGTTTTGAAGATGCAGTGAAGAAGAAGGAATGGTTGGATGCTATGAATGAAGAATACCAATCCATCATCAAGAATGATGTTTGGGATGTGGTACCAAGACCAAAGGATAAATCAGTTGTATTGTCAAAATGGATCTTCAAAACAAAACACTCAACAGACGGAAGCATTGAAAAGTACAAGGCAAGATTTGTAGCACGAGGATTCTCGCAAAAGGAAGGAATTGATTATGAGGAGACGTTTGCTCCTGCGGGCAGATATACTTAAATTAGAACCATTCTTGCCTTGGCAGCCAAGATGAAATGGAAGTTACATCAAATGGAGGTAAAGACGGCATTCCTGAATGGGAAGATAGAAGAAGAAGTATATATCGAGCAACCAGAAGGATTTGAAACAGAAGAGAAAGTCACATGTATGCAGACTAAAGAAAGCATTGTACGGGTTGAAGCAAGCACCCAGAGCATGGTATGGAAGAATTGATGGCTTCCTAATGAGTTTGGGCTTTACCAAGAGTAAAGTAGATTCTAATCTTTATTATAAGATTATGGATGATGAACCTATGATACTACTACTGTATGTAGATGATTTGTTCCTGACAGGAGAAGACAAGCCCATCACCGAATGTAAGAGAAGGCCTACAATAGAATTTGAGATGAAAGACCTTGGTATGATGCATTACTTTCTAGGTCTTGAAGTATGGCAGTTTCCAGATGAGATTTTCCTGAGTCAAGGAAAATACACAGTTGAGATCCTAAAGAGATTTGGGATGTTGGATTGTAAGGTCGTGACTACTCCGATGGTGATAAACTTGAAGCTCCTAATGATGCTTCATTAAAGATAATAGATGTCACCATGTATAGACAGATTATTGGGTCATTGATGTACTTGACAAATAATCGACCAGATATATGTTTTGCTGTGACACATTGAGTCAGTATATGGTGGAGCCCAGGAGTGTTCACCTGATTACAACAAAACATGTGATGAGGTACCTAAAGGGTACATTGGATTATGGACTTAGATATGATTCAGATAGTGAGTTCAGGTTGTACAGGTACACGGACTGAGATTGGGCTGGAATTGCCGAAGATAGGAAAAGCACTTCAGGATGTTGCTTCAATTTGGAACCAGGCATGATCTCATGGCTCAGTAGAAAGCAGCAGCCCTGTGTTGCACTCAGTACAGCGGAAGCTGAATATGTAGCAACTTGTTCAGCTTGTAGCGATGCAGTGTGGCTTCGCAAGATGTTGGCAAGATTGTTCGATGCGGAGATTGATGCTACGGAGATACTCTATGACAACCAAAGTTGCATCAAGATGACAGAGAATCCTATGTTCCATGATAGATCGAAGCACATCGAGATCAAGTTCCACTATATTCGGGATATGGTGCAGAAGGGAGCTATAAAACTCAAGTATGTTCCTAGAGAGGAGCAAGTTGTTGATGTACTGACTAAGCCTCTGTCTCGCGTAAAGTTAGAATACTTTCGAGACAAGCTTGGTGTGGTCCAGAGGGACCTCTCTCGAAAGAGAGACTGACAGAGTTCTTGTCCTTAGGGGACAGATGCCAGCCCTGGGATTGAAGATCAGTACTGGCTGACTGATAGTATTCCAGTTCTTCGGAACTAATGCCAATCCTGGGGACTGAAGATCTGTATTGGTTGACTGATAGTATTTCAGTTCTTTGGAACTGATGTCAGTCTTAGGGACTGAAGATCAGTATTGGATAACTGATAATATTCCAGTTCTTAGGAACTGATGCCAATCCTGGGGGTTGAAAATCAGTATTGGCTGACTGATAGCATTCCAGTTTTTCGGAATTGATGCCAATCCTAAGGGCTGAAGATCAGTATTGGCTTACTGATAGTATTCCAATTCTTAGGAACTAATGCCAATCCTGGGGGCTGAAGATCAGTACTGGCTGACTGATAGTATTCCAGTTCTTAGGAACGGATGCCAGTCCTGGGGGCTGAAGATTAGTATTGGCTGACTAATAGTGTTCCAGTTCTTAGGAATTGATGCCAGTCCTGGGGGCAAAAGATCAGTACTGGCTAACTGATAGTGTTCCAGCTGATGATGTTGCTGATGAGGATGCTCTAGCAGAGGATGTTCCAACTGACGGTGTTGCTGATCCAGCAGAAGATGTTCCAGCTGATGATGTTGTTGATGAGGATGTTCCAGCTGACGGCGTTGCTGATCCAAAGGATATTGCTGACAATGATACAGAGGATGCTGCTGATGGTGATATTCCAGCAGATGATGATGACGATGTTGATGATGACATTCCAGTAGACGTTGATGATGCTACTCCAGTAGATGATACCCTAGACAAATGATGATCCAAAATCTTTCTACGACATATAGAGTTTCACAAGTCAGTTGTGCAAATGTTGTTGTTACCCGCAGAATACCTTCCTAGTTAAGAGGGAGTGTTAAAAGAATGTAATTGCAGAAGATATTCTATTTGATAATTGTCTACTGTATTATTGTATTCCTCCTTCAGGAGATGTCATTGATGTAATTAATAATGTAAGAGTCAATGTAAACCCTAGGTCTTGTGTCGGCCTAGAAGAACCCAAAATAGATTATTATATTATGAATTTGACAAGTCGACCCGGTCAATTAGGAGAAGTCGGCCCTGTTGGGGAAAAGTCACCCCAATGCAAGAATATAAATAGAGGATGTCTCTCTCATTTGTAATCACTCATTTCACTCACACAAGTTCGCATAGGAGAGAGAGAGAAGTTCGCACAAGTGGAGGAGTAGCTGATCTTGCCTTGGGGTTTACTTTTGTACTTTGTGATTTCTATATTGAGGAAGATTTTGCCGAGGTTTTCTCCCTTGTGGTTTCCCCGAGAGAAATATTGTGTTCATTGTGTTCTTGTTGTGCTTGTATTTCTTTCAGCGATAGATTGTTTAATGTTATATGTTAAACAAGTAAAAACTAACACACTGCGATAATCAGAGCTGCATGAAGCTCAGGGAAAATCTGGTATTTCATGGCAGATCAAAGCATATTGATCTAAAGTACCATTATATCAGAGATATGGTACAACGAAATGTGATCAAGTTGAAGTATGTTGCAATAGATGATCAGGTAGCTGATATCCTAACAAAACCACTACAGTTGGTGAAGTTTGCTCACTTTAGAGGCAAACTTGGAGTTGCAGAGAATGCCTCCATCTCTGAGAAAGAAAATGATCAAAAAGGCATCCTCCAAGGTCTGAGGTCATAAGTGACCACCCTGAAGCTAGCTAGGGAGACTTGGAGATTAACCAGTTCTGTGAGTCATGGCAAAAGTCAAAGTGAATATACAAACTTTGTGAGCCAAGAAAAAAGTCAAAATAAAAGTGATAATGCCTTTGAAAAATCTTGTGAGTTTATAACAAAAGTCAAGGCGAAAGGACAAGCCTTGTGAGTCATGTCAAAAGTCAAAACATGCAGCCTTGTGAGCATTTAGCAAAAGTCAAGGCATCTAGCAAAAGTTAGGAAAAACATACAATTCCTATAAGCTAGAAACAAACAATCTTCCTTATATAAAATATCAGTTAATAATTTAATAGCTTCCTTGATAAGAGGGAGTGTTAAAATTATAGCTTCGGAAGCTATTACATATCATCACTAAAACTTCTAACTTATGCTACATTACTTTCTCCTACCACGTGCCCTCATCTTCTCTTGCCATGTGTCATCTCCAGCAGCTGCTTTGTGTCCTGTCAAAACATGTAAACTTGTGGCAATGACAAGTGTCTTGCAAAGGAGGGGGGTTGCTTGGGGTAGTTCCCTTAGGGGGCTGCTTGAAGGGCGGTTCCCTTAGGGGGCTGCTTGGGGCGGCTACCTCAAACCATAAATAGGAGCCACCCCTCCCTATTATTTCATTGATATTTTTTGTATCCTCTTGACGTAGGTGTGAAGTGTGTCTATGTATGCTCTTGAAGTCGATGTGAGGTCTGTCCATTGCACTAGAAGAGTAGTATGTGCAGCAGTTAACAGAAGATAATACTTGCAATAGAGGAGTAGTATGTGCAGCAGCAAGCAAAGGATAATACTTGCAACAAACAGAGGATGTTGTGAGCAGAGTTCAAGGTTGTCATACAATTCTGGTGTAAGTTGTTACTTCTGCTATTAAATTTTGTCTTAGCATAGCAAAAGTGAAGTTGGTGAGGATGATGTAATCTGAATCTGATATATTATATAAGAAAGATTGTTTGGCTGGATTTTTTCTCCCTTCTGTTAAAGAAATTTAACTGCGAAAGATATTCTATTTGTACTTGTCTATTGTATTATTGTATTCCTCCTTCAGGAGATGTCATTGATGTATTTAATAATGTAAGAGTCATTGAAAGAGTTACTGTAAACCCTAGGTCTTGTGTCGGCCTAGAAGAACCCAGAAAAGATTATTATATTTTGTATTTGACAAGTCGGCCCAGTCAGTTAGGAGAAATCGGCCCAGTTGGGGAAACATCACCCCAACGGAAGAATATAAATAGAGGATGACTCTCTTATTTGTACTCACTCATCTCACTCACACAAGTTCGCATAAGAGAGAGAGAGAAGTTCGCACAAGTGGAAGAGAAGCTAATTTTGTTTTGGGGTTTATTTTTGTACTTTGTGAATTCTATATTGAGGAAGTTTTGTCGGGGTTTTCTCCCTTGTGGTTTCCCCGAGAGAAATATTGTGTTCATTGTGTTTGTTGTGCTTGTATTTGGTGATAGATTGTTTAATGTTATTATGCTAAACAAGTATAAAAACTAACATGGTATCAGAGCAGGCCTGAAAGAAAACATTGTGCAACCTCCGCAATTGCAGAAACTAGGGCTTCTTGTTTCAGAAGCTCCCTCCACAGATCAGCGGAAAAAGAGGGTGCATCTAACTCGCATCACTAGGGCGCATCTTTCTGACGAAGCAGATTTCAATTCTGAGAATTTTCATTTTTGGGTCCCCCACTACAACCCGGGGGAACTAGGGCATCAAGTTTTTGGATCATCTGCTCACAGAATTGGGAGAAGGAGTACTTAACTCAACTCACCTTGAGGAGGCGAATTTGCTCATCCAAGCATTTTTCCAAAATCCCGAAGTTGGAAAATTAGGGTTTCTCTGACAAACCTGTTATCACATATATAGTAGCCGGGCTACCATACATTATTTTTCTCATTCCAGTACACTGTTCAGCCAGTTCCCTTGCATTTGAGATGCTGAGATGAGCATCTATATTGGATCACTATCAGATTGTGGACAGCAGTTATATTCCCCATGCCATGACTGAGTTTCGGGACACTCAGATAGATGCCCGATATAGCCATTATGCCATTGGTACAGAGCAGACAGTAGTGCCCAGAGTTACAGCAGCAGTCTCAGAGGACAGGTGATGGTACAGGTTGATGAGCTTTCAGGTATATGACTCAGCAGGTATACTATTGTGTTATGGTTAGATTGCTTTTATACTTATTCTTATAGCATGTCTTAGCACTTAGTGTCATGATCTGGCGATCATATAGATATTTGGACCTGGTTGACCTATTATATATATTACTGTCCCTACTCAGACTTAGAAGTTCACTATTCATACTCATTGGTACATACCCTCCTTAGGGAGAATAGAGGTGATCATTACACCATACTATGGCTTGCTAGTGTTGGCTTCATCTTTTCATTGTCTTCATCCATCCGTGGCCTACCTTTTAGATTATCACCCTGATTTGCTACTTGACTAGTGACATGGAGGACCTTTCCCCACTGTAGCCTCTGTATTGGATGAGCTTCCCTGTTTATTGTGTCTCGGCTCTGAGTTGGTGACAAAACTTACCTATGGTGAGTTGGAGTTCCTTGAGAATTCCCCCTAGTCACTAAAGTTGTGTTGGCTAAACCTGAAACCTTTAGTGCTGCCATCAATACAAAATCTGGAAAAAATCAAATGCTATATCTTGTATATGAAAGAAATGCCAAATGAAAATGGCCATGAAAAATAAAATGCTATATCTTTTGGAAAAATTAATACCTAGGTAAACAAGCTGTCCATGACACACCTAGAAGTGCTCAGGTAAACAAGTGCCTTAAAAACACACCTGCAGCAGAAAGCCTAAAATAAATGTAAATCTATGCAATGTGTTTGTAAACACACATAGATCAAGGCTATGGAAAACTCAGGCCCAAAAAGCAATGGAACTTAAATGTTATATCTAAACAATTGCTGGCCTTGCTTGTATTATGGATTGTGCGCATCTGTGAAGGTGAATAAACCCTCTTTAAACAACTCATCCATTTGTGAGACACCGCCATTCCCTGTGTTATTGCTCATTCAGTATATACTATGGTGTGTATTCCCTTTCCCTTGCCGAAGTGTCACAAAGTCAAGTCAGTCAAGTCATCCCTTAGCCTAGCCATTTATTTCAGCCTTCACCCTTCACTAGCAAATTGATCACAACTATGAAGTGAGTATGGTCCTGAAAGTCTAGTCTGAGTAATAATAATAATTAACGACACTATATATTTGGATTTAGATCGCCAGTCATGATTACTCTGTGTTATAGAAGCTATTTGAATAAATTGTAAAGCATGTATTAACCTTGACACCTTGCAGCAGCTATGGATGATAGTCTGAGTTGTATTTGGTCTTGGTTAGACCTAGTTTGACCATGGAGGACCATGGGACATGAGATGTTGGACCTTATGATGATATGGATAGATGATATATGGTCTATGTACACATACAGGATGATTCTATGCAGCAGCTACAGGGTTATGATGATGATTCTGGGGTTACAGCAGTGTTTGTATATATACAGCGCATTATTATTGGCCCCGTTCCGGTATATTGGATATTTATTTTGATCATGCAGAGACTCATATGGTGTATGAGTACACATCTTGGATGGATTTGGACCTTCTGAGTCCAATGGGACAGTTTGTTTTCAGTTCCGGGCACTTTCAGTGATGATTTAGCCTCAGTAGGCTGTCCTAGTGCAGTTTTGGTCTGTTGGAGGCCCTGTCAGAGCAGAGATGACTTTTATCTGGTTGACCTAGGGCGCTAATGATGGAGGGGGTGGTCCAGCCACTTGTTTTTACCATATTACCCCCCTCCCGGACACATTGGCACCCTCACCTTGACAGCGCCATCACTCCAGGAGGCAGTTTGGGCAGTTTCACGTTTCCCGAGGCATTTCAGGATTGGTAGAAATGGCTATTGAGGAAATCGATTTGGGCTACTGAGGCAAAGTTATGGCATGGGATGATCAGTGATGATGGATCGGGACCTTTCACACCTCCTCCTGCAGTTTCAGCTTCATCGGGGCCCGCATCCATCACTTATGGCACTTTCTGTGGATATTTTGGGTCTTTTGAGGACCACGACTTCACCTTGGAGATACACTACTTCACCTTGGAGGCACGATTTGGTACTTTCATGATTGTTTATGGGTTATTGTGCCATGGGGATTGACCAAGGAGGGATAAAATTACCCCTTGGACCCACCATGAGCCTCTTATGATATTTTGTCATCATGATTTGGTGGGATTCCCCTCTCCTAGGGCGACTTTGTCCACTTATGTTATATTTATTGTGTGATCCATGTATTATGTTGTTGAGCTCATCTCAACCATTGATTAGACATTTGTATCTTTTAATCTTAGCCACTCATTCAAAAAGTGGTTAGGGTTTTGGTGCCTCTCCTTCCTATTTAAAGGAGAGAGCCTCTCATTGTAAAGCGACTTTTGGCTCTGGATTATTGGAATAGAAAATTATTATTGCATCTATCTCCAATGTTGTGGTGAATGTTTTTGGTGTTCGTTCGTTGGTTCTTCCTTTGCACTGAGTTATTGGAGATCTTGTTTGCCATATCTATTGTACCACGATTTTGCATCCACAGGTGGAGGCCGATTTGCTTGGAGGAGGAGGTATTGGTAGGGGAAGACTCTCCCTACTTCTTCTTTGGAGCTCTTCGTTGGTAACAGGGAGTATTACTGTCCCAGGACCTTCTATTTCATGTTACTATTTGCATTTCTCTTGTATTTCTTCCATGCTTGATCTTACTGATTGAATTTCATTCCTTGGTTTGACAGGTAGAGGAAGGCGCACTTGTGGACTAGGGCATCAACTTGGCAAGCAAATCAACAATCTCTCATTTGATCTCTGCGGGAATCTTCCTCAACATCAAGGCATCTCAACCACATCATTCAGGTATGATCTCAAGGTAAGTTCTATCTCCATAGTCTATCCAATTGTCAAAAACACTTAAAACCCTAATTAATTAAAACCCCAATTTTACATTTTCTTAGATCTACTGAGATCTAGTGGGTTGTTGGGCATGATATCGAAAACCCACCTCTATAGCATCCACGGCATCCCGGATCTATAGTTTGGTGAGGATTGGCCTCCGTTTGACCCCTCTCCCAAGCCAACCTAGCTTCTCCCAAGGAAGGCGCACTTCACCATTTGAGCAGGTTGACCTAGATCTAAGCGATGGGTGTTTGAGATTTCACTTGATTTGACATCTACACATCAAATAACATACACCCAGGTTGTCCCTTTCTTGAAAATCACCTTGTGGGCCCCATTCCACATTTTAAGGGATTTAATCCCCATTTTGGACCACTTGGAACACTAAAACTCAGATCTACAAAGATCTAACCGGTGGATTGCCACAAAATTATAGATCCATATCCCTACTTGACTGATCTACCCGGATCTAAAGTTTGGATGCCATCCGACATGATTTGACCCACCTAAACCCCGATTCAAGCCTCCTTAGGGAAAGTCGCACCACCTTGGAGAAGTGAGTTCACTCACTTCGAGGAACTGGGTACTTGAGATTTTTGCAGATCCGGATTCAGAATAATTCAAAACCTAGGTCTAGACTGTCACTTTGTCAATTCTCGCCTTGGGGATTGCATTCCTTGTTTTTAGGGATTGTGGTCCACTTGGGTCAAACCTAGATCTAGACACTTTTATCCATCAAGGCCTATACTGTCCACTTATCTCATGTTGTAGGAGTCCTAAACCATAAAGTCAATCCTACTTTGACTCCACTTCCCAATTCCCAAGGCACTGGTTTATCTCCAAGTCAACCCACTCTCCTAGATTGTTGGATTGACTTGTGGTTTGACTTTTGCATGGTGAGCTATACCTTTGAAGACATCATGGACTATGGTCAAGATTGTCTCATGTACTAGTTAGCCCCAGTCTGACCCCTAAACAACCCTGCATTGGACACGGTTCCCAAGGCAGTGGATCTGTTGACATTGACCTAGTACACTAGCCCTAGATCTCACTTTAAACATTGCAAGTCACTTTCACTTCAACTATGAACTAAAGCTATACCTATTAAACCCCTCACTTGGCTTGTGACTTCATCCTTAGGTCTAGGATAAACCATACACCTAACTTCACTTGGAAATACCCTGATTTGGTGTCTTGGTTTTGATCTCTCCTGTCGGGAGTAGATCGGGTCTCCCCCTTTGTTGTCTGGGCTAGACAACATAAAGCGAAGGTTGCCTCGACTGGCGTGACAACCATACATATTGGAGGTCGAGGTGATCGTGGTTGCACCTTTCAAGTTGCCCTTCCCTATTGCCATCCATGACTGGATCCATCCATAGGGGTAACTACAGTTTAGGTGATAACATTTTGGCGCCGTTGCCGGGGAAGGCATAGGCTTACCCTGGTCCGACATATTATTTTTGTTAAAGCTCTCCTCCCCTTTCTCTTTGCCAAACATTTTGGCGCCGTTGCCGGGGAGGCAATAGCTTGCCCTAGTCCTTCCTGCATATACAACGACACATATCTTGGTAGAAGGGTTAAATCTACCTGGCGACTCCCAATCGTGACTCCGCTGAGGAGCGAGCTCATTTACATCCCTATAACACTAGAATTTAGACAGATCTTATCGTTATCTAGAACCCATGGGGTGCATCATTTTGTTTTCAGGTTCTTGAATTAAAAATAAATAAATATAAAAAAAATATAAAAAATATAAAATATAAAAAATTATTATCCATGGCTGCTTCTGAGCGACCTAGGACTTTTGGTCGATTGAAAGTTTTTGACTTTTCCAAAATTGTTGGGTATCCTCATCATATTCCTCATCAAGCCTATGAAAGGTTGCCTACTTTCGATGGAAGTTATGAAATCTCTGCTAGAAGGCACCTTGAAAGATTTCGGGAAGTTCTTAATGAGTTATCCATAACCCATGAGGATGTGTGTATGAGACTATTGGCTTCATCTTTCAAAGAAAGAGCTGGACTCTGGCTTTCGAATTTGAAACCCAATAGCATTTCTGGTTATGACATATTTGAAAACAAATTCCTAGAAGAATGGGGAAGTGAATTCGATGATATGTATCTTTCAAATCAAATCCAAGATCAAAACCTTCCCCTTTCCGATCCTATTGTTGAATCATTTAACAATCAAATATCAAGTGATTTGTCAACATCCGGAGATGACCTTTCCTGCCCAAATTCTTCTGATGATAAGTCTTCTACTTTTGAGTCAATCGAAAGTCAAATCTTTAATCACTGTACAAACCGTAAGTTTTCAAATTGCTTTTTAGGTAGCCCTAGTCCTGATCCTGAGGGAATTTCTGAGGATGAGCTCTTAGTTAACAGGTCTACTAAAATTCCTCCCTCAAAGAGACTCGTTAGTCATTCTGTATTTAGTGATCATTCAATTCCTTATCACCTTATTGAAGAAGAAGGTAGGGACATCGACCAAGGTCCTTTAGTGGTGACTTCACATGATCCTTGTGCAAATAATCAGGGTGTTTTAAATGAACTTGTTAATTTTCCCCCTGACAATTTAAATAAAAATGATCATTTATCTTCATATGAATTTAATGATGAATCAATAGAATTGCAATCTCAAGATGAAGATGAAATAATGAATCACACTAGATGCTTTAATCATTGTTCCACCTCTTATAATGAGTCTTTAAATTTTGCCATCCTTAGCCAAGATAGGTTCATCAATTTCTTAGAATTAGAATCTTGTCCTCAAGTTGTAAATATTAAATTTGATCAAAAGCTTGAAATTATTCCTAGAATAAAGAATATTTTCTATTTTCAAATTCCAAGGTCACACTTGTCTATCCATTTGGGAGAAACTTCATATTTGCAATCCACCCTCCTTTCCCAATTCTTTCAATCATCTTTGGGTTGGGGCTCTAGTCAATCTTTTGCCTTGGAAATTTTTAATAGGAAGTATAAGCATGATTACATGTTTGGAGAAAAAGCACTTCATGTCCCTTTTCAGTCACTTTGGAACCATAACGTATGTTGTCAAGTTATCAATCATTCTTGGTGGCTAGAAAAGGTGTTTAAAGATCAATTCCATATTTTCTCCATTTTTGAGCATCAAGTGGGTCTGACTTTGATTTTCCGTCTTTTAAGCTTTAATTTATCTCCACTTGAATTTTAGATCATCAATCCCAAGGAGAATCAAATTGAGTATGTGAGAGAAGTAAATTTGTGTGAAAATGAATCGAATCATATGTCTTATGTCCTTCCTCTATCCATCTCTGAGTTTAACTTGCATAAATTTTATGATCCTATCAGTTCTTTGATGGAAGATGTTTGCATCAGTCAGTCTTCTCCTTGGCATAATTTCATATTGCATCATTCAAACCATTCTTCAATTTATGAACAAATCAAGAAGACTGTGGCCTTAAATTTGTTGATCTTTAGCCCAATCTTGACTTGTCCTAGTATCAAAAATCAAATAAGAATCATTAACCTATTTGATGAATGGTTGCACTGGATTTATGATTTTACCTAACATTTGTGATGACTGGTTAGATTAGAGTAGGTAGGAACTGAATAAGCCTACTTGGGCAGTAGTTAGTCTTTTCAGCCATTGAGTCTGGCACCTTTTTTTCTAAGCTCCTTTGTAAGCTCCTAGTTTAACTGAGTACCTGTCACTTTTTCTTTTCCTGCACAATAAATTTCAAATTTTGCAAATTATGTTAGTACTTTAATTTATTTTCTGCATTTATACTTTATGCATAGAATAGATTTCATTTCAGTTGATTTTGTTATTTTTCCCACACATGCGGCATGAGGTATTTTGTTTAGATGTTTGTGAATGCAGAAAATAGGTTGCAAGAATAAAAGCTGGAAATAAAATGGTAGAGTGCTGGATCGTGGATGCGAGTAGCAGAGTTCGAGGACCAGAGATTCTGAGGTTCTCAAGCGCTCATTTCAGCAGAGCACTTGTCCCAGCCGGAGCCAGATGTTATCACATATATAGTAGCCGGGCTACCATACATTATTTTTCTCATTCCAGTACACTGTTCAGCCAGTTCCCTTGCATTTGAGATGCTGAGATGAGCATCTATATTGGATCACTATCAGATTGTGGACAGCAGTTATATTCCCCATGCCATGACTGAGTTTCGGGACACTCAGATAGATGCCCGATATAGCCATTATGCCATTGGTACAGAGCAGACAGTAGTGCCCAGAGTTACAGCAGCAGTCTCAGAGGACAGGTGATGGTACAGGTTGATGAGCTTTCAGGTATATGACTCAGCAGGTATACTATTGTGTTATGGTTAGATTGCTTTTATACTTATTCTTATAGCATGTCTTAGCACTTAGTGTCATGATCTGGCGATCATATAGATATTTGGACCTGGTTGACCTATTATATATATTACTGTCCCTACTCAGACTTAGAAGTTCACTATTCATACTCATTGGTACATACCCTCCTTAGGGAGAATAGAGGTGATCATTACACCATACTATGGCTTGCTAGTGTTGGCTTCATCTTTTCATTGTCTTCATCCATCCGTGGCCTACCTTTTAGATTATCACCCTGATTTGCTACTTGACTAGTGACATGGAGGACCTTTCCCCACTGTAGCCTCTGTATTGGATGAGCTTCCCTGTTTATTGTGTCTCGGCTCTGAGTTGGTGACAAAACTTACCTATGGTGAGTTGGAGTTCCTTGAGAATTCCCCCTAGTCACTAAAGTTGTGTTGGCTAAACCTGAAACCTTTAGTGCTGCCATCAATACAAAATCTGGAAAAAATCAAATGCTATATCTTGTATATGAAAGAAATGCCAAATGAAAATGGCCATGAAAAATAAAATGCTATATCTTTTGGAAAAATTAATACCTAGGTAAACAAGCTGTCCATGACACACCTAGAAGTGCTCAGGTAAACAAGTGCCTTAAAAACACACCTGCAGCAGAAAGCCTAAAATAAATGTAAATCTATGCAATGTGTTTGTAAACACACATAGATCAAGGCTATGGAAAACTCAGGCCCAAAAAGCAATGGAACTTAAATGTTATATCTAAACAATTGCTGGCCTTGCTTGTATTATGGATTGTGCGCATCTGTGAAGGTGAATAAACCCTCTTTAAACAACTCATCCATTTGTGAGACACCGCCATTCCCTGTGTTATTGCTCATTCAGTATATACTATGGTGTGTATTCCCTTTCCCTTGCCGAAGTGTCACAAAGTCAAGTCAGTCAAGTCATCCCTTAGCCTAGCCATTTATTTCAGCCTTCACCCTTCACTAGCAAATTGATCACAACTATGAAGTGAGTATGGTCCTGAAAGTCTAGTCTGAGTAATAATAATAATTAACGACACTATATATTTGGATTTAGATCGCCAGTCATGATTACTCTGTGTTATAGAAGCTATTTGAATAAATTGTAAAGCATGTATTAACCTTGACACCTTGCAGCAGCTATGGATGATAGTCTGAGTTGTATTTGGTCTTGGTTAGACCTAGTTTGACCATGGAGGACCATGGGACATGAGATGTTGGACCTTATGATGATATGGATAGATGATATATGGTCTATGTACACATACAGGATGATTCTATGCAGCAGCTACAGGGTTATGATGATGATTCTGGGGTTACAGCAGTGTTTGTATATATACAGCGCATTATTATTGGCCCCGTTCCGGTATATTGGATATTTATTTTGATCATGCAGAGACTCATATGGTGTATGAGTACACATCTTGGATGGATTTGGACCTTCTGAGTCCAATGGGACAGTTTGTTTTCAGTTCCGGGCACTTTCAGTGATGATTTAGCCTCAGTAGGCTGTCCTAGTGCAGTTTTGGTCTGTTGGAGGCCCTGTCAGAGCAGAGATGACTTTTATCTGGTTGACCTAGGGCGCTAATGATGGAGGGGGTGGTCCAGCCACTTGTTTTTACCATATTACCCCCCTCCCGGACACATTGGCACCCTCACCTTGACAGCGCCATCACTCCAGGAGGCAGTTTGGGCAGTTTCACGTTTCCCGAGGCATTTCAGGATTGGTAGAAATGGCTATTGAGGAAATCGATTTGGGCTACTGAGGCAAAGTTATGGCATGGGATGATCAGTGATGATGGATCGGGACCTTTCACACCTCCTCCTGCAGTTTCAGCTTCATCGGGGCCCGCATCCATCACTTATGGCACTTTCTGTGGATATTTTGGGTCTTTTGAGGACCACGACTTCACCTTGGAGATACACTACTTCACCTTGGAGGCACGATTTGGTACTTTCATGATTGTTTATGGGTTATTGTGCCATGGGGATTGACCAAGGAGGGATAAAATTACCCCTTGGACCCACCATGAGCCTCTTATGATATTTTGTCATCATGATTTGGTGGGATTCCCCTCTCCTAGGGCGACTTTGTCCACTTATGTTATATTTATTGTGTGATCCATGTATTATGTTGTTGAGCTCATCTCAACCATTGATTAGACATTTGTATCTTTTAATCTTAGCCACTCATTCAAAAAGTGGTTAGGGTTTTGGTGCCTCTCCTTCCTATTTAAAGGAGAGAGCCTCTCATTGTAAAGCGACTTTTGGCTCTGGATTATTGGAATAGAAAATTATTATTGCATCTATCTCCAATGTTGTGGTGAATGTTTTTGGTGTTCGTTCGTTGGTTCTTCCTTTGCACTGAGTTATTGGAGATCTTGTTTGCCATATCTATTGTACCACGATTTTGCATCCACAGGTGGAGGCCGATTTGCTTGGAGGAGGAGGTATTGGTAGGGGAAGACTCTCCCTACTTCTTCTTTGGAGCTCTTCGTTGGTAACAGGGAGTATTACTGTCCCAGGACCTTCTATTTCATGTTACTATTTGCATTTCTCTTGTATTTCTTCCATGCTTGATCTTACTGATTGAATTTCATTCCTTGGTTTGACAGGTAGAGGAAGGCGCACTTGTGGACTAGGGCATCAACTTGGCAAGCAAATCAACAATCTCTCATTTGATCTCTGCGGGAATCTTCCTCAACATCAAGGCATCTCAACCACATCATTCAGGTATGATCTCAAGGTAAGTTCTATCTCCATAGTCTATCCAATTGTCAAAAACACTTAAAACCCTAATTAATTAAAACCCCAATTTTACATTTTCTTAGATCTACTGAGATCTAGTGGGTTGTTGGGCATGATATCGAAAACCCACCTCTATAGCATCCACGGCATCCCGGATCTATAGTTTGGTGAGGATTGGCCTCCGTTTGACCCCTCTCCCAAGCCAACCTAGCTTCTCCCAAGGAAGGCGCACTTCACCATTTGAGCAGGTTGACCTAGATCTAAGCGATGGGTGTTTGAGATTTCACTTGATTTGACATCTACACATCAAATAACATACACCCAGGTTGTCCCTTTCTTGAAAATCACCTTGTGGGCCCCATTCCACATTTTAAGGGATTTAATCCCCATTTTGGACCACTTGGAACACTAAAACTCAGATCTACAAAGATCTAACCGGTGGATTGCCACAAAATTATAGATCCATATCCCTACTTGACTGATCTACCCGGATCTAAAGTTTGGATGCCATCCGACATGATTTGACCCACCTAAACCCCGATTCAAGCCTCCTTAGGGAAAGTCGCACCACCTTGGAGAAGTGAGTTCACTCACTTCGAGGAACTGGGTACTTGAGATTTTTGCAGATCCGGATTCAGAATAATTCAAAACCTAGGTCTAGACTGTCACTTTGTCAATTCTCGCCTTGGGGATTGCATTCCTTGTTTTTAGGGATTGTGGTCCACTTGGGTCAAACCTAGATCTAGACACTTTTATCCATCAAGGCCTATACTGTCCACTTATCTCATGTTGTAGGAGTCCTAAACCATAAAGTCAATCCTACTTTGACTCCACTTCCCAATTCCCAAGGCACTGGTTTATCTCCAAGTCAACCCACTCTCCTAGATTGTTGGATTGACTTGTGGTTTGACTTTTGCATGGTGAGCTATACCTTTGAAGACATCATGGACTATGGTCAAGATTGTCTCATGTACTAGTTAGCCCCAGTCTGACCCCTAAACAACCCTGCATTGGACACGGTTCCCAAGGCAGTGGATCTGTTGACATTGACCTAGTACACTAGCCCTAGATCTCACTTTAAACATTGCAAGTCACTTTCACTTCAACTATGAACTAAAGCTATACCTATTAAACCCCTCACTTGGCTTGTGACTTCATCCTTAGGTCTAGGATAAACCATACACCTAACTTCACTTGGAAATACCCTGATTTGGTGTCTTGGTTTTGATCTCTCCTGTCGGGAGTAGATCGGGTCTCCCCCTTTGTTGTCTGGGCTAGACAACATAAAGCGAAGGTTGCCTCGACTGGCGTGACAACCATACATATTGGAGGTCGAGGTGATCGTGGTTGCACCTTTCAAGTTGCCCTTCCCTATTGCCATCCATGACTGGATCCATCCATAGGGGTAACTACAGTTTAGGTGATAACAAAACCCTAGGTCAAGGTAGAAGCAGTTTTCAAAATGACAACTTTTTTGGTAAGTCTCAAATCTATTCTATTTCCATTTGAGGTTCTCATTTTATCAAGATGACAAACAATACCAAGCTTGATGAGAAGCTTGAGGGAGTTGAGAACCTCAGGGCATGGAAATATAGAGTCATGCTCATTCTTGAAGAACATGACCTAGAAGACTTTATAAAGGAAGGACTTACAGAACCAGAGGGAGATGAAGCCAAAGCAAGGCATAAGAAGAATATGGTAAAGGAAAAGAGGATCATAGTTGATTCTATCAAAGATCACTTGATCCTTCAAGTGTCTTCAAAGAAGACTCCAAAAGAAATGTTCGATGCCCTGACAAACCTATTTGAAGGAAAGAACATTAATAGGAATATGACCTTGAGAAATCAACTCAAGGGAGTGAAGATCTTGAAGTCTGAGTCCATGCACTCATACGTCTCCAGACTGTCCCGGATCAAAGAACAATTAGAAGCTATTGGAGACACTGTAGAAGATGTTGAAGTTGTAATGACCACTCTGAATGGTCTCCCCAGAGATTGGGAACCATTTGCTCGTGGAATTTGTGCTAGAAAGAAATTGATCTAGTTCAGACAGTTATGGGAAGAGTATGTGCAAGAAGAAGAGAGAATACCGGTGAGAGAGGAGAAACTAAATGACAATGAAGATCAAGCTTTGGCAACTCATGCCAAAGGTGGAAGGAAAAGGAAGAACGAAGTACGTTCCCGTGAAGACTCTCCAAGAAGATCCCAAAGACCTCAAAAGAAAAGGAAGTTCAAGAGAGACCTATCTTCAGTTGAATGTTACTCCTGTCACAAGACAGGACAAATTGCAAGATATTGTCCACTCAAATCTGGGCAACATAAGAAGCAGAAGAAGAGATCTCATGCTCATGCAGCGGAAGATAGTGAATATGATGAAGAAGTCAAAACCAAAGAAGATGAAGACTCGAGTGAAGAATCTGCAAGATATTGTCCACTCAAATCTGGGCAACATAAGAAGCAGAAGAAGAGATCTCATGCTCATGCAGCGAAAGATAGTGAATATGATGAAGAAGTCAAAACCAAAGAAGATGAAGACTCGAGTGAAGAATCTGTACTAATATCAGCCCTCACTGGTTCAGTATCTCATGGAAGTGATACTTGGCTAGTAGATAGTGGAGCTTCAAAACATATGACGGGATACAAAGAATCCCGCTAACATCTCATACAAAAGGAATCTCCACACAAGGTAAAGCTTGGAGATGACTATCAATATCCCATCAAAGGAATGGGAGAAGCCTCTTACAAATTGGACTCTGGAAAGTCCATGAACATGAAGAATGTAGTTTATGTACCAGGTTTGAAGAAGAACCTTCTATCTATTTCAGCATTAAATAAGAAAGGTCTTTGAATTGCATTTATAGATGGTGAAGTCCTTATGTGGCCAAAGGGGAAGACTATTGATGATGCAAAGGGGAAGACTATTGATGATGCAGTAGCCATTGGAGTAGGAGGAGGGCTTTACAAGCTGAAGGGTCATGCAGATATAGCACTGATGACCAGTACCATGAGCCCCTATGAACTATGGCATAGAAGACTGGCTCATGTACACTAAAAAGCCTTACCAATAGTACGTAAGGTGGTGACTGGACTACCAGAAATCCAGGTTGATCATGAAGGAGTATGCAAAGGATGTGCTCAAGGAAAGAGTACGGAGAATTCATTTCCAAGCCGCGACAGCAAAGCTAAAGGTATTCTGGATATTATTCACTTAGACCTTTGTGAACCTATGTCCACCACTTCATTAAGCGGGTATGCTTATTATGCTTCTTTTACTGATGATTACTCCCGCAAAACATGGATTTATTTTCTAAAGAATAAGAATGAAGTCTTTGAAAAGTTTAAAGAGTTTAAGGCTCTTGTAGAAAACCTCTCTGAAAAGAAGATAAAGATTTTAAGGACGGATAATGGAGGGGAATACACTTCAGGCGATTTCAAGGATTTATGTAAACAAGCAGGGATTAACAGGGAGCTTACTATTCCTTATAATCCACAACATAATGGTGTAGCTGAAAGGAAGAACATAACCTTCATGGAAGCAATAAAGGCCATGATCCATGATCAAGACTTACCCATGCATCTATGGGTAGAAGCAGCTAGAACCGCAGTATATATACAGAACATAACCTCTCACAGTGCTCTTGGCAACAAGACCCTAGAGGAGTTGTTTACCGATAAGAAGCCTGGAGTTAGCCATCTAAAGATATTTGGATGTCTAGTATTTATCCACATTCCAAAAGAGAAGAGATCAAAGTTGGAACCTTCAGGAAAGAAGGGAATATTTGTGAGTTATAGTGAGCAATCAAAGGCTTACCGTATCTACATCCCAGGATTCCGCCAGATTGAACTCAGTGGGATGTTACATTTGATGAAGACACGACCTTCAACAAATCTAGGAAGACTCATGAGGATGAAGAGGAGCATGAAGCTCCTAGAGTTATAGAAACGAACAATGTACCAGAAAGAAATGTTGAAGAAGAAACTATTCCAAAAGATCATGATATGGCAAAACCTCAGAGACCTGAGGAGACACCTCGTGTAGAAAATCCAAGAAAGAGAAGACCAACTTGGGCACGAGAATTAATACAAGATGGAGGAAGGTATGGTGCCCCAAAAGGAACCAGTAGAGAAAGCAAAAGACCAAGGCCATATTACAGTTATGTAGCCTTGATGTGTAACCTTGTTGAAGAGGAACCGACATGTTTTGAAGATGCATTAAAGAAGAAGGAATGGCTGGATGCTATGAATGAAGAATACCAGTCCATCATCAAAAATGATGTTTGGGATGTGATACCAAGACCGAAGGATAAGTCAATCGTTCCATCAAAGTGGATCTTCAAAACAAAACACTCGACAGACGGAACCATTGAAAAGTACAAGGCAAGGTTCGAAGCACGGGGGTTCTCTCAAAAGGAAGGAATTGATTATGAGGATACCTTTGCTCCTGTGGCCAGATATACCTCAATTAGAACCATTCTTGCCTTGGCAGCCAAGATGAAATGGAAGTTAGATCAGATGGATGTAAAGACGGCATTCCTGAATGGGAAAAATATAAGAAGAAGTATATATCGAGCAGCCAGAAGGATTTGAAACAGAAGATAGAAAGACACATGTATGCAAACTAAAGAAAGCATTGTATGGGTTGAAGCAAGCACCCAGAGCATGGTATGGAAGAATTGATAGCTTCCTAATGAGCTTGGGCTTTACCAAGAGTAAAGCAGATTCTAATCTTTATTATAAGATTATGGATGATGAACCTATGATACTACTGTTGTATGTGGATGATTTGTTCCTGACAGGAGAAGACAAGCCCATCACTAAATGTAAGAAAAGGCTTGCAGCAGAATTTGAGATGAAATACCTTGGTATGATGCATTGTTTTCTAGGTCTTGAAGTATGGCAGTATCTAGATGAGATTTTCCTGAGTCAAGGAAAATACACATTTGAGATCCTAAAGAGATTTGGGATGATGGATTGTAAGGTCATGACTACTCCGATGGTGACAAACTTGAAGCTCTTAAATGATGCTTCATCAAAGATAGCAGATGTCACCATGTACAAACAGATTATTGGGTCATTGATGTACTTGACCAATACTAGACCAGATATATGTTTTGTTGTGAACACATTGAGCCAGTATAAGGTGGAGCCCAGAAATGTTCACTTGATTGCGGCAAAACATGTGATGAGGTACCTAAAGGGTACATTGGATTATGGACTCAGATATGCTTTAGATAGTGAGTTCAAGCTGTACGGGTACACAGACTCAGATTGGGTTGTAAGTGCCGAATATAGGAAAAGCACTTTAGGATGTTGCTTTAGTTTGGGATCAGGCATGATCTCATGGATCAATAGAAAGCAACCCTGTGTTGCACTTAGTACAGCAGAAGCTGAATATGTAGCAGCTTGTTCAACTTGTAGCGAAGCAGTATGGCTTCGCAAGATGTTGGCAGGATTGTTCGATGCAGAGATAGATGTGACGGATATACTATGTGACAACCAGAGTTGCATCAAGATGACAAAGAATCATGTGTACCATGATAGATCGAAACACATCGAGATAAAGTTCCACTATATCCGGGATATGGTGCAGAAGGGAGCTATGAAGCTCAAGTATATTCCTACAGAGGAACAAGTTGCTAATGTGTTGACTAAGCCTCTGTCTCGCATAAAGTTTGAGTACTTTCGAGACAAGCTTGGTGTGGTCCGAAAGGACCTCCCTCGAAAGAGGGAGTGATGATGATGATGATTCCAGTCCCTAGGTGACTGATGCCGATCCAAGGGTGACTGATGTCGGTCCAAGGGTGACTGATGCCGGTCCAAGGGTGATTGATGTCGGTCCAAGGGTGACTGAAGATCAGTACTTGCCGATTGATAAAGTTCTGGTCCTTAGGTGACTGATGTCGATCCAGAGGTGAATGATGCCGGTCCAGGGGTGACTAAAGATCAGTAATTGCCGACTGATAGGGTTCTGGTCCAGAGATGACTGATGTTAGTCTAGGGGTGACTGAAGATCAGTACTTGCCGACTGATAGAGTTCCAGTCCTTAGGTGAGTGATGCCGATCCAGGGGTGACTGAAGATCAGTACTTGCTAACTGATAGTGTTCTAGTATTTTTCTTTACTGATGATTGATGTTGTTGTTCCAGTATTGTGTTTACTGATGATGTTCCAGCAAATGATGTTGTTGATGATGTTCCAGCAAAGGATGTTGTTGATGATATTCCAGCAAAGGATGTTGTTGATGAAGTTCTAGCAAAGGATGTTGTTGATGATGTTCCAACAAAGGATGTTGCTAATGATGATCCAGCAAAGGATGTTGTTAATGATGTTCCAGCAGAGGATGTTGTTGATGATGATCCAGCAGAGGATGTTGCTGATGATGATCCAGCAAAGGATGTTGCTGATGATGATGTTCCAGGAGAGGATGTTGTTGTGATATTCCAGCAGACAATGATGATGATGTTGATGAGGATGTTCCAGCGGATGATACCCCAGACATATGATGATCCAAAACTTCCTACGACATATAGAGATTCACAAGTCAGTTGTGCAACTGTTGTTGTTACCCGCAGAATACCTTCCTAGTTAAGAGGGAGTGTTAAAGCAATGTAACTGCGGAAGATATTCTATTTGTACTTGTCTATTGTATTATTGTATTCCTCCTTCGGGAGATGTCATTGATGTATTTAATAATGTAAGACTCATTGAAAGAGTCACTGTAAACCCTAGGTCTTGTGTCGGCCTAGAAGAACCCAGAAAAGATTATTATACTTTGTATTTGACAAGTCGGCCCAGTCAATTAGGAGAAGTCGGCCCAATTGGGGAAAAGTCACCCCAACGGAAGAATATAAATAGAGGATGAGTCTCTCATTTGTACTCACTCATCTCACTCACACAGGTTTGCATAGGAGAGAGAGATAGAAGTTCGCACAAGTGGAAGAGAAGCTGATTTTGTCTTGGGGTTTATTTTTGTACTTTGTGAATTCTATATTGAAGAAGTTTTGTCGAGGTTTTCTCCCTTGTGGTTTCCCTGAGAGAAATATTGTGTTCATTGTGTTTGTTGTGCTTGTATTTCTTTCGGTGATAGATTGTTGAATGTTATTATGCTAAACAAGTAGAAAAACTAACACCTTCTAAGGGTTTTCTCCAAGGTAAAAATATGTTGTGTTCATGTGGAATGAATTTGTGCAATTTTTTTTATGACATGTATTTCTGCTTGAATTAAAACTTGACATGATCACCTAGTGTAGGCCCAATGATAATGATGGTAATGAGTTAAAATTTGTCTATTTCTAGTTACTATCTCTATTGATTGGCATTGTTATCACTTTCACAAAAACCTTAATGTTATTACTCCATGACTGTCCATTCACCTAGTCATAAGATACATTTTTTTTTAATTTATCAACTTATTAATTCGATGTTGTTAGTTAGTGAGATGAACTCATATAATCTGATCCTAATCTCATTAAAAGGTTGCCCATGTTACACATAGCTATGTTTTAAAAATCGGCCAAATCGGTTTTGGAATCGGCTGATCTACCGGTTTGATAAGGAACTGAATCAAATCGTTCTGCAAATCGGTTCGGTATCGAACCGGTGTACCCAACCGGCCGATTTGAACACTGAATCGGCCAGTTCGGTACCAAACCGATCTAATCGGCCGAGTTATGTAAAAAATCAGCCGATTTGTCTGGAATTTTGTGTGGGTGCCCGCAGACTCAAAAAAACAATGCAATATCCCCATGGTGCAGTAGTACTTGGTGATATTAATTGTTTCAGGATGTTTGAGAGTGGTTCCAACCTCATTAGACTTCATATGCAAAAAGTAGATTTTTAGATCCCATTCAAAATTCAACAGACTTAATAGTTTTCAGGATTTTAGGATTGCAAGGTTTCCACCAGATTCTATCATGTATGAGGGTATGGAATTGGCATTTAATCAAGCACATCAACCCCTATATGTACCTTGATGTTGGTGGTGTTGATTGTTGAATTCCTCTATCATGACCTTAATAAAAATGTACTCTTCACTCATGCAAAATCACTTATTAAGCATGGGAAGCTTTTTCTACGTTATTTTAGCGATTGGATTAGGAAGTTTCATCAAAATTGTAGTGTGTTGAGTCGATGACTAATGTCCTTGGAGGATCAACTTTGACATTCGAGTTAGAGGCAAGTGCTAGAGCCTAGAGGAGGGAGGCATAGGGTGTTATTGATGAATAGGATCCCAATATAGGCAATGATTAGTTGACATGTATGATTGATGATTTATATTTCACATTCATTTTCGTAAATGTCTTTGCTAATTTATTAATTTAATATTTATATATATATATATAAATTGCATTTCCTCATTTCCAAAATTTTGGGGGGTCACGTTTCCCCTGTTTTGAAGTTTCCTCGTTTCCCTGTTTCATGCAACTTAGGTTGAAGCTGTTCCAACCCTCGTACAACAATTTTGAAGCAAACATGTGCCTGTTATGACCTTTGCAGTAGTCAAAAGTCATAAAAATCACCTTAAAGGCTTAAAATAAACTATGGGCGGTACTGTGGATGAAAGCAGCCCTAAACAACAAATATAGGTGCTCTTTAGCCTTCAAACAACAGGTATGGGTCATAACAACAATCCTAAATCTTGAAAATGTTGTTTTTCTTTAAAATTTAAATATTTTATGTATTTTTGAGTAAACCGATTCATTAAAGTCAAATCGGTCGATTTATGACCGATTCATTAAAGTCAAATCGGTCGATTTATGACCGATTCATTAAAGTCAAATCGGTCGATTTATGACCGATTCATTACTGATTCCGATTCCGATTCTAAGTTGACCCTTGACCGATTATGAGTCTAATTCCGATTTTTCAAACATTGACACATAGTACATACTATAAACTTGTATGGTAAGTTCCTGTTGTCACATCCATAGTAGCGGGGCTACCATGATTGCAGACCAGTTCCTACTATATTTTTGAGCCAGTCCTTTGCACATTTTGGTTGAGATTAGTTGATGATGAGCAGCATATTGATGATCACTCATGTATTCATTGGATCCAGAGCTTGTACATTTGACAGTCTCATGCCAAGACTAAACCCGATGACCCAGGTCGGTGACTGAGTTAGCCATTTCCTATCATCCAGAGTGGATTGTTGACAGTGCCCATGATGATTTCTTCAACTGCAATGTTTTAGTATGGTTCAGATGATCATATCAATGCTTCAGGTATATATGATCCAACAGGTAAATCTTGTGCATTTGGATTGTTGAGTTGCTCTTTCCTTTATCTAGGTAGCTTTGACTAGGTATATGATGATTGTTTACGGGCGATATTATATATATGGTTCTTACTTGTTGTTTAGAGTAGAAGTGGTCAGTTACTATGAGTAGGAAATTCTTGTGTATACTCGTTGTTCATGCCCTTATTTATAAGTACAGACTCAATCATTCCCTTTTACAGGGCTTTGGTTGTCCATGGCATCATCAGTCACTTCCCCATCCATCTGTTATCTTCTAGTTTTGATTTATCCCGACTTACACCTTAACTAGTAATCTCGAGGACTTCCCCCATCTAGACCTCTTTGTTGGATAGGCTCCTTGTTTACATTGTGTCTCAGCTCTAGAGTGTGTGATTCTAGTCATAGTGATTGCTCTCCTTTAGTCCTCGAAAGCAAGTATTCCTATTAACAGTCTTGCTAAACACTAAAGCATCGGTACTTAAATGCCATATCTAAAGGATGCTAAGTTAACAAAAACAATGTTGCTAAACACTACCATACATATCTATATTAGCTAGTCAATGGCCAAAGGACGAGCACTCATCCTTGTTTGATGTAAGGTCGTTTGTCCCCACAGGGAAACAGGGTGGTCACTCCATCGCACCTATGGATGGTGGTGGGCAATGGAGGTCATACCGAGTCATATCTAAAGCCCAGGAGGCTTTCAGGGCACCTGCTTTTGGAGCCTGGATAGTGAAAATCTTTAAATGGAATTAAATGCAAAATCTCAGTGTGAAAAGCTGACAATAATTTGTTAAAAGGTTGCTTGTCTAGAGTCTATTGGAAGCAGTCTCATCACTCTCCCATTTGTGAGCCACCTCCATCCCCTATGTTTTTTTTCTCTATCCAGCATATGTGTAGGTGGTCTTTCCGTGTTCCCTTATTTGATAGATTACAATGTTGAGGTTGTCAAGTATTTCCCCCTAACCTAGCCTTGTTTCTCCCCCTCACCCATGGTTAGCAAATTGGCCCAGTCTGTAAATGAGTATACACTTGAGGTTCCTGTTTATAGTGGTCGGTTTCTTTGATCTGAGGTTATTATTATTATTATATTTACATGATCATGTCAGTTAAACATCATTCTATGCTTTAGTCTCGCTACTGATATAATTGAATGAACATATCTCATCCATTTGTACTTGCAGCAGCAGTTATTTATGATCTGGATCATTATTTTGATCAGTTTTGACCTGGTCAACCTAGTTTGACCAAGTCAACCCCAGAGTTTGGGATGAGTATGGGAAGACAGTGTTCGAGTTGGATTATTCATGGCCCTGTTGTGCCCTTAAATGGTTCCATGCTTCAGACAGCAGTTTCAGATGATGGTTTGATGGATTTTTATTATTATTATTTACAAGCCATTATTTTATTATTATTTCGGGCATGGATGAGCTTGCCGATGTATCACTTGATGGTCACATGGTTTATGAGTACTCATTCCTAGTGGATTTAAGCATTCTGAGTCCATTGGTGCACTCAGGTGTCAGTTATGCGCCGTTACAGGTGATGATATTGTCATATTACCACTTTTCTCCAGTTTTCCATGCAGAAATGGCCTATACAACACATTCAGAGATTATTTTTGTTCTCCTAGGGCGCTCCTGAGGGGATAGGGGGTCCAGCCAATCGTTTTTACAATATTACCCCATCCCCAGACATTATGGTGTAGTCATTTTGGTGCCCCGGGCATGTGGCAGAGAGTTATAGGCATTTTTGTACTTTCAGAGTTGGTTTTCCAGCAATAGAATGGCTAGCAAAGGAAATCGATTTGGCTTAGTGGGGAAAGGAAATGGCATGAGATTGGTCCGGGACTTCATGATGATATTTTCCACACCGTCCAGCTTGGTCTCCGCAACAGTGGGGTCCACGCATCATCCCATTCATCAGTTCAGGGGTTTTATTATTGTATTTTGGGGCACACGTCCTAGTGTCTTTTGACACTTTATCACATGATGTATTATTTTTTATGTAGGTGGGGCATTAGTCTAGTGAATATGTGATCTCCTAGAACCCCACACCATGTTATGACCAATGTTGCACGACTCGGACTCGGCAAATACTCGGCTGGCATATGACTCGTACACTCGGGAAAGACTTGGGCCAGAGTCGGCAAGACTCGGCAAATAGGAAAAAAATAAAAATATTGTACATTTTTGGCACAAAAAAGAGTTTAAAAGCATTTCCAATCTATATAAGCTATAAAACTACAATTTATGCAATAATTCATAACATTGTCTCATAAATTTTTATAAATTATAAACTTATAACAAAACAAAATGAAAATATTGCAAAATAAAAATAAAAAATACATAAATTAATTAAAATAAAAAATATATAAATAAAAATCTATATAACAAATGTCAAAAACTTAAAAACTTAAAACTATGTAATAAGAAATAAAAATAAAAATAAAATTTTAAATAAATAAAAAATACATAAATTAATTTTTATTTAAAATTCACAAAAATATATAAAAAATATTATGTGATAAAAAATTAAAATTTTAAAAACTTAAAACTGTGTAATAAGAAATAAAAATAAAAATAAAATTTTAAATAAATAAAAAATACATAAATTAATTATTAATTAAAATTCACAAAAGATATATAAAAAAATATTATATGATAAAAAATTAAAATATAAATAAAATAACTAACAGAAAACAACCTATAAGTAGATAGTAAGATACTATATAGTAATATACTATAAGTATATATTATATATAATAATAAAATATAAAAAATCTATAAAAAAAATTAAAATATAGTTAACCATTTGCAATTTTCCTATACACATTTGCAATTTTCTATACAATATTACAGTATTAATACAATACTGTATTAATACTGTAATACAGTATTCATACAATCTGTATTGAATACTGTATTACAGTATTGTATTAATATTGTATTAAATACAGTATCAATATTAATACAATACTGTATTTATACTGTAATACAGTATTCATACAATCTGTATTGAATACTGTATTACAGTATTAATACAGTATTGTATTAATACTATATTATATATTTGAAAACGTAAAAAAAAAACATGGACTAAGTTACTAACCTGTCTCCACCGATGCTCAAGTTGCAGGGTTGACCTCCTCGCGTCGACCTCCACGAACACGACCATGACCTCACCACTACAGCGCTTCTCACTAGCTCGCTGCTCAACCACGACCACGACCTCACCACTACTCACTAGCTTGCTGCTCAACCCACTACAAACAATCTCCTCCACGACCAGCGCTTGATGAATTGGTGATGGCAGGAGTGACTGTCGGGCCTGTTTATAGCCTCCAACACTGTCGATTTTCCCTCCAAACTGAGAGAACGTGGGCCCCAATGGAAAACAGGGGCGAAAAAATGCTGCGGGAATGCTTCTCCCTGCACGGCCGAGTCAGGCGAGTTTAGCCCCAAGTCTAGCAAGTTCACGATTTTGGGCAAGTACCCGGGAATGGCGAGTATGCCGGCGATTCCGTGGCAGTTACGCAGCTGCAAAGACCACTCGTCCAGACTCGCGAGTACTCACGAGTATTGGATGAGTCGTGCTTCACTGGTTATGACATTATGTTGTGTCCCTAGTTATGTTATGAGGCTCACGTCCCCCTAGGGCATCATTGAGGGAGAACATCCCCCTTATTTTGAGTGATCCATGTTTTATTATTTCGGCTCATCTTACCCATTGATTATCATTGTTGTATCTTATGATCTCAACCACTCATTTAGAAAGTAGTTAGTGTTTTGGTCTCTCTCATTCCTATTTAAAGAAGACACCCCCTCATTTGTAAAGGGACTTTTGGCTCTTGGCTATTGGAATAAAAAAATATTCTTATGAGAAATTCTTGTGATCTTGGTTTGGATGTTGGATATGGTGATTGAAACTACTTTTCCATTGCACTGAAAGATCTTGGTGAATATTTTGCATATTTTGGATCCACATTTTTATTTGCAGGTGAAGAGGGCGATTTGGAAGAGGGGCACACTAGCTGGGGAGGCCCACCTTGTCTCTCTCTCTCAAATCCAATTTCTCCAGGGAGTGATTTTGTCTTTGTACCAATTATTCTCTGCATTTTACTTCTTGCTTGCATCTACCTTCATTGTTGCTTACTGATTGAGTTTTTCTCCTTGGTTTTGCAGGAAGAGAGGGGCGCACTTGTGGTCTTGGGAAAATCATGGGAGCAAGAGAAAACACCAAAACTTTCATTTGATCTTTGCAAGAGTAATCCTCGTCATTACGGCATCCATTCTCATCATCCATGTATGCATCACAAGGTACATATTTATTCCTTTAACTTAACCATTTCTCATTTACATTAAAACCCTAACTGATAAAACTTATAAAAATTCTCTGGGTTTAATTATTTGGATTTCTGGCAAACCATTTATGGTTTTCACCTTTAGGTCTAGTCCTAGGTGGGTCCTCAAGGGCGTCTTGCTCTGTGGACTCCATCTACCCTTTTTCCTAGGCACTCATCTCTCCATGCTTGCGCCCTCCTTGGTTTGCTTGCTTTCTGGATAGTTGGTACCCTGTTTTCTAAGCTTGTGACCTTTGATATTGTCAGATCTATCTCCAAGTTGTGCTAGAAAGCTCTATTCCTTTCAGATCCACTACTTGGGACCATTTTCCCTGTTTCAAGTACACGTTTCCCAAGGCAGTTGATTTTGATCATTTACCCTAGCACCTACATCCTAGATCCATTATTAATTCTGAGTTACTATAATTGAACAAGTCCAATTCAATATCTCAACTTCCCTAAGCCTCTGTAGTAATTCTATCCCTAAGATCTAGGGTTTCATACCCCTCACCTTACATACCCTATTGAATAGCTTGATCTAGTGATTGGGTTAGATCTCTCCTATCGGGAGTAGATCAGGGTCTCCCCCTTTGCTATCTGGGGCTTAGATAGCAAGAAGCAAAGAGTGTCTCGATTGGCATGACAACCAATCCATCTTGGGAATCGAGGCCCTCTTAGGTCACCTCTTTAGTTGCCTATCTCCTCTACCATCTTGGATAGGGTCATCATTAGGGACAACTACAAGTTGTGTGATAATAGTTCCATAGGTGGTGATTTGGATATTTGAAATAATTACATGCAATCAAGCTAATGATATGGCCTTTTGCTAGTGGAACGTTTTGGACATATTGAAACAAGTATTTGCATTGTTAGGGTCTCTTACAAGTCCATAAGGTCATAAATGGTTGTTATAAAGTGCTCTTTAGATGCTTGACATATGAATGGTTTTACATTAGAAACTTAGAGCTTGGTTTCCACTGGATGCGCTAATCCATTTAGATTTGTCATAAGGAATTGCCACCTTTAGCTAACAATAATATGAATGCCTTGTAATAACTTGATGGTCATGAACTTGAGCACTTGATATATCTTGGTTTATCAATAAGTATTTGCAATTTGTTCAATTATTTGGTTCATTTCCTAGTTGATCCATTGAGATACTTACATTGTCATAGGTGGTTACTATTTCATTGGTGTTAAGATTTACATCGATGCTATGAGTTATGATTACAAATGATACAGTGATACATTTTCATATTGAACGTATGCTTATGAGTATATATGGCTTAATGACATCTGGGATTCTTGGGTAGAAGACCGGGGTCAGGAGTTGTCGTTAGGTGGGTAAAAGATCTTCAGGAGTTGTCGTTAGGTGGGTGAAACTCTGGTTGAAGGGAACAATACCATGCAGTGACCATCACTGAGACACATCTACAATGGTTTGAGAATAGGGCACAACAGAACAGCACCTTCTAGAGGAGGCAATACCCAAAACACGTGATACCCAACATGTACAAGACCAGAAAAAGAGTGCTCGCCTGCTGATTTCACCCAACTTTATCATTTAATCTGAACTAGACCCTCTTAGCCTTTCCTCGGTCATTGGCAATCTAATACCCAAAAAAACAAAAATGGGTATTTTTCCTCTACAAAATCCAGTTTACCCAAATACAAGCTCAGATCATGTCTCAACCAAATACATTCAAATTATTTAAATGAAAAAACATAATCCATTATAAAAACTCGACCAGAAAATATGTCATGTAAATATAATCCAATGAGATGGATATACCTGAGTGACTTCTGCAGATGTGACCCATATGCAAACAACTGTAGCAATGAGAAGCAATCCAGCGGTGTACCGCCACCCCATTGGTAACACTGTGCTTTAATCCCCCAAGAGCACCCAGATCCACCCAGCACTCAATAAAGGCAATCACTCTAGTGAGTGTCCCATTTCTAGGTCCATTTCAGTAAAATTTCCATTGTTTCAACTTTTCAGTACTACTGAGCTTCAATTCCTCCACCACCTGACACCAATAACCACCATTTTGGTTGGCATTAGTATCTTTTTTTGCGTTTCCAAATAATTTTTCAGCATTTCAGACGTCCAAATTGTACACCCAACATCAAACTGGAAAAGGAATACTAAACTATAACTAATAATAAACACTGAGTTACTGGGAGGATATGCAATCTTTGTATATACGAGATGAATGAGATTCCTGTGCAATTGTAACGCCGGGATTGTTGAAATGCGGCAGGATGAATAAAGAGATTACAGGAAGAACAAAGGAAGGAGCAAATTTCTCGAATTCTGCTGCTGCGAACAAGTGCCGCCACGAAACCATTCCAACACATGGCAAGAGCCGCACGAAACCATTCCACAACATGGCAAGAGCCGCACGTAATGACATTGGTTTTTACGGTAATTGACGCTATCAACCACCGCTCCCATTAAACCTTAACAAGGACAAGTATTGACATTGTTTTTTACGGTAATTGACGCCATCAACAACCGCTCCGTTAGTGTGCTTTATGAATTATTCTGTGATAACTCTTGTAAAAATAAATCGTAATGATTTACTCTATTCAATCAAGGAAAATAGCTGCAAGTCTCCGAGGAGAGCGGGTTGGGAGGGACACTTTTTCTTGAATCTTTGTTTTGGCTATCT
Organism: Larix kaempferi; assembly: GCA_027924585.1. NCBI lineage: Eukaryota > Viridiplantae > Streptophyta > Pinopsida > Pinales > Pinaceae > Larix > Larix kaempferi. The sequence continues at coordinate 4,304,408 of BSBM01000254.1, forward strand.
CTTGACCCTTAGTGCATATTAGGGTTAGGCAATTTACACTTGAAAAAAAAGCTACAAAGAAGTTAGTCTTTACTTTTTGATCATAAAAATGTTTTGTTTAGTATAACAAATTTGTTGAAATAAAAGTTTACTAACCCATAAATCAAAAAAATCAAACTTATCCAAATGTAAATTATTTGTATTATTTAATATGAAAGAATTAATACATGACATAAAATGAAATTGAATGATTAAAAAATTTATACATTTAAGAATTTGATCCAAATCCATATTTAAAATGGATCTATGCTCATCTAATTTCATGTTGATCCAATTTGGGGCATGATCATTGTGTTTCCATAATCCATGCTTTTATATTGTAGAACAATCTACAATCAAGTGTTTTGCCCAATTTCCAAAAATAACTTTGAATTTAAATTGAAATTTTAATTCTTATATTGTAAGGTAGTGAGGTCTCAACCCTTGGCTGAGTCGAAGAGTTGCATTGCTGAATACGATGATAGTTCAAGCAACAGGAATAGAGTCGGTGAAGACAGAGTATGCAACTGACGAGGATTTTGCGAAAGCATGGCAAGCCAGTAGCGAACCATGGAGAGTCGACGGGACTCCATACTTTGATTATTTCATTCAAGAGGGATACATATTCAAGGGACAACAATTGTGTATTCCCAGAGGATCCGTAAGAGAGAACTTAATCCGGGAGCTGCATAGCGGTGGGTTAGCAGGTCATTTTGGCATCGATGACCAAGGCGATGGTCGAAGAAAAGTATTATTGGCCAGGAATGACGACAGATGCCGGGAAGTGGGTATGACAGTGTCGAGTTTGTCAATTGACAAAAGGAAGAAGTCAAAACGCGGGGTTGTATATGCCATTACCAGTGCCAAATACCCCATGGGAGCACCTAAGCATGGATTTTGTGCTAGGATTGCCGAAGACGCAGCAAAGTAGCAACTCAATCTTTGTTGTAGTCGATAGATTTTCGAAGATGGCACACTTTATTCCGTGTTGGAAGACAAGTGACGCCACAGGCATTGTTGTACTATTCTTCAAGGAGATGGTCAGATTGCATGGGTTGCCGAAGAGTATCATGTCGGACAGAGATACCAAGTTTATGGGGCATTTCTGGAGAACCCTATGGAAGAAACTGGACAAGAGGTTGCAATTTAGCTCGGCATATCATCCACAAACATATGGACAGACCGAGGTGGTGAACAGAAGTTTGGGAAACCTTATGAGGTGTTTGACGGCCGACACACCCAAGCAGTGGGAGAACGTGTTGGCACAAGCAGAGTTCGCGTACAACAATTCTGTGAATCGGTTGCCAAGTATGAGCCCATTCCAGATTGTTCAGGGACGAAGCCCACATGGAGTGGTAGATTTGGGCGAGATGTCAACACAAATCAGGAAAAGCACGGCTGCAGAATCATTTGCAGAACATATGAAAGAAGTGCATGAAGAAGTGCGAAAGTGCATAGAAAAGAGTAATGTGGCATACAAGTTGAGAGCCGACAGAAAGAAGAGGCTACAGTCGTTCAGCAAAGGGGGCTTAGTCTATGCACACTTGCGGAAGGAGAGATTTCTGACAGGAACATATAGCAAGCTGAAGTTGAAGAAGATTGGACCATGTAAGATCTTGAAGAAGATTTCGGACAATGCTTATATGTTGGAGTTGTCGAAAGACTTGAGCATTTCACCTACGTTTAATGTCTCAAATCTGTACAAGTTTGAGGAAGGCTCAACCAGCAACAGCGCAGAAGTGTCGAACATCGACTGGACAGTGCAAATTCCAAGTCGAAACGACAAAGAGGAAATCGCCGAAGTACTAGAGGACCCCGAAGTCGGGCATACGCGCAGTTCACGAAAGAAAGAATACTTAGTGCGATGGAAAGATGATGAGTTGCAGGAGGTGACATTGATTTCTAAAGAGGAATTCAGGAGACTGACGAAGCAGTCGAGTTCTTTTTCACCTGGGGAGTCTGATGCAGGAGCATCGGGGCCTAGGTGAAACAGTCGAAGTTGATCAACAGAAGGAGGCCGACCAAGGGGATTGTCGATGACCACTGGTGCAGAAGTGACGATTGGTTGTCGAAGCCAAGGAGTCGAGCAGAAGTTGTCGATATGCGGTCAACAAGAGCGGGAGGTCAAGAGTCAACACATCGAAGTTCGACAGGTTGTCGAATCGCAACACCAACAGGTTTGCGACAGAAGCTAAGCGTGGAGGAAGGGGCGAACTAGCAGCCATGGAAGAGAAGTGAAGCCAACATGTAAAGTCGAAGGATGACGGAAGATAGTATGGTCGAGGTAAGTGATGGGACCGACTACTATAGCAGAGTCAGAGAAGCTCAGAAGTCAAGGTGAAGTACTTGGTAGCCGTTCGGGGTTGCTAAGGAAGTTATGAGCAGTTAAGAAGGTGGTTGGGATCAGGACAGATGTCACCACAAGAAAAGGTTGTGCAACACAGACAAAGGGCGCTGACAACTGCGAGTCTGCAAGATCTGGTGGATTCGGCGGGCAGAGGAAGAGAGTGGACCTCGGGAGGAGCAGCAGCAGCAGAGTAGAAGACCGGTGCGTAGGCACAGAGGAGGGGATCAGTCGTCACTCATGGCTCATTCGTTCTAGCATTCAACAAAAGACTAAGAGGAGGAGAGGGTCACACACACAAAGAGCACACATTTACTTATGTATATTGTATTAGGCTATGGCCGACTAGTTTAGTTGTTTACATTTCTTTGCATTTTGCATTGTAACCGTTAATTCGATTGAAGTAATAGAAGCCAGATTCTGGCATCCTGTTTACACCAAGTCTGTGTTAGCGTCGTGTGTAATCTTAAGCAAGAAGGTCCACCCGACACGCCTTGCGCCAGTTGGAGTGGAATTTTTGTTGAAATGGAACAATCTGCACTAGGATGTCTTGCGAATGTTAAATTAACATAAATTCTCCAAAACAACTTTAAATTTTAAATTGAAATTTTAATTCTTATATGATGAGGTAATGAGGACTAGACCCCCTTGAGTAGAATTTCTCCAAAATATCTAATAATAAAAATCATTTCTAACATTAAATAGAAAACCACCTTAATCTACAATACAATTGAAAACAACTATAAACACGTTACAATTCAAAAACAAAACAAAAAACATAACAAGTTTGCACTATTTATTACATGGATTGGCCGAACTCTCTCACCTAGATTCCATTGAAAGGAATCGAAGTCTTTCAAGTCCACAACCATCCACGTTATACAAACCAAATCATATGAGAACAAGCTATTTGGTCATTCATAAACATCTTATGTTTGCTTATGCTCCTTGATTGTTGACCTTACAATTACTCTAATTATTCAAATTGCAAGTATAATGTTTCATGGTATACAATATTCCATTTTTTAACGAAAAAACCATCAATAACTATAAATATTCAATCTATTGCAATTACAAATTTTCTATTTTTTTAATTACAAAATAAAACCAAAACCAAACAAGCCTGAAAATAAATATACAAAATAATTTTTTTTTGTCTTGCTCGTGTATCATCTAACCTAATGCCAAAAATATCACACCAAGTTAAATGAGTTACAAACTTGAATTTAATTAAATAGTAATTTATAAACCCACCTCATAAATTAATACACATACAACACTAAACATAATATTATGTCTAAAATATGTTAATCTTACATTTTTAAACTAAAAAAATCAGAAATATAATAATTTAGACCTTTACATAAAGTCATCACACTTAAAAGAAAAAATATTGCATATAGGATATGATTGGCTATGTAAAAAAAATGCAAAACCATTAAATAATATTGTCACCAAATATAAATAAACAAATAATATTGTCTATTAAGTTTTAAATGGGGGCATATTTCCTCCTATATTGTGGTGCATTACATTAGATATCGACTCTGGTACATTAGTGATAACTGTCATTAGTATGGTTATATTAGTTATGTCGACTTGGGTTAGTTAGTTGTAATTGTACCTCTTAATCTCCTATATATATGAAGGAGATCTTTTCATTTGAGTGTCTTGTCTTGTCTTGTGTACTCAATACATTTTATAAGGAGATTTCCTCCTCAAAGAGGCTTGCTATTCATCTCTATTTTGCATTATTAAGGCATGGATTGCTCTCTTCCAGTCTATTTCTGCTCTTTTAATGGTTTTTCTGGGAATTTATTGCATAACATTTGGTATCAGAGCTCTTTCCTCGGGACTAGTTTCTTCAAAACAAGTCATCTTGTAATTTTCGCTATAATTTTTTTTCTAGAAGGTTTCAGACCGCAAGACTCAGAACCCATTTCAAAAAAATTTCAAGCTATCTTTGATCCAATTTTCAGATCCTAAGACACTACAGGTTTGGATATATTCTCCTTGGAATCTATGGTTTTTTACTAGTCCAAAAACTAGTCTAAAATAGATGTTCTAGGGAAAAAGGTCACATCGATGGCATGCGAGATCCAAATTGAGTGACACCTGTTGCATTAGAAAGAAGACGAACCACAGTATCTGTGGTAGGTTTTTCAACCTCATATAAGAAATATTGGACACGTGGAATACCGTACAAGTTCGCTCTTCTGGAAAGACCAAAAATAAGCCTAGTGTTGGGAGATTCGCAATAACTTCTTATTGGTACATCAGAATTAGGTCAAACCTACGGCATTGAAAAAAGAACACATAAGGCTACAGCAGGCCAAATTTTCAGACCCAAAGGAGCAAAAATTTCAAATTTACCTTAGTTTCAAGTCGGCCATAAAACAGTCTCCCAATCAGGGTTTGAACAAGGTATGCCATTTTAAATTTGAATAACTTTGAGTAGAAGGATCTATTTGTGGTGAAACCTAGAGTGTGAAATCTATTTATATTGTTCTAAATGCCACCAAAAGGAAGTGTTAAAACTCACACTCCACTCAAACCACCAGAGGATCCATCCCCTATGTATGATGAAAGGGAAGACCTATATTTTCAAGTGTCCCAGTTGGAAGATATGATTAAAGGGTCTGTGAAAAAAATGATTTAGTTAATTTATAGGAGAATTTGAATAAAATGAAGTAAAATATGAAAGGTTCAATAAGAACACCTGATTTACTCAATTTAGAGGACAAATTGATATATGAAAAATATTGCTAATCTCATACAAAATTCAAGGGATACTCCCCCTGTAGGTGATGATGTGTTCCAGGATACTCAAGACGATAAAGATAATTTCCATGTTGAGAAACATTCCATGAATAAGAATATTCCAAGAGGAAATGATTCTAGTAATGGAAGTCATCAAGCATGGTCACCAAGGGGTACCCAACTTCCTAAGGTTGACATGAGAAATTTTGATGGCAATGATCCAATAATATGGATATTCCACATGGAGCAATTATTTGATCTGCACCAGGTTCCAACTTTGCAAAAGGTAACTATTGCATCATTATATTTAGAGCCTGATCAATTTGTATGGTACCAATGGATTTGTGACTGTAAAAAAGACTCTATTCTATCTTGGTCTATATTCACCAAAGAATTGATTGCACATTATGGGGATATTAATAGCAACACCTTATTTAGCCAGTTAATAAATCTAAAGCAAAAAGGTCTAGTTATAGAGCACATCAAGCAGTTTCAGAAGCTAAGTCTTAGAGTGAAGAACATTTCATAAGGTAATATGTTGGATCTCTCTATTGGAACCTTGAAGAATAACATTCAACGTGAGGTGTGTCTCTTTGAACCACCATCCTTGGAGAAGGCTTTCACTATGGCAATGAAGATCGAAAGTAAAAATATGATGATGGCTACTAGAAATAGCACCTCCAACACATACTGAGAGAATAATGTTCCTTCTTCTATCCCACCTCAAAGGTTCACACCTCGACAACTAGAGGAAAGAAAAGCAAAAGCATATGCTTTAATTCTGACAACAAGTATAGTGAGGGACATAAGTGTGGTGAGAAGGAATTATTTTACATAGGTTATGAAGAGGAAGAACCAAAAGAACGGGAACCGTCTCAAGATGCAGAAATAGAAGATATTACTTTCGAAGAGATTACTCCCACCATATCCTATCATGCATTGACTGGTATTAGCATGCCACAAACTCTCAAAATCAAAGGATATATCAAAAATAAAAAGGTAACAGTGTTGATTGATTATGGTAGTACTCATAATTTCATTCACTGTAAATTAGCCAATGCTCTCAATTGCTTTGTATATCCAACACCAGTGTTTCAAGTAATGATTGTAGATGGAGGAACTATCAATTGCTTAGGGAAATGTCATAATATCAATCTTACTATAGGGGAATATGTATTGAATAGTCCGATGATTTCTAGTATTCTAATGGGGGGTGTTGATGTTGCCTTAGGAGTTCAATGGCTACAATCATTGGGAACAATGGCTTTTAATTTGTAGAATCTTTTCATTAAATTTTTATGAGAAGGAAAAGAATATGAGTTAAACAGTATCACAAGGAAACCAAGCAAGGTGATAAGCTCTAATGGTATGACAAAACTAATGAAAAAGGGACATCAAGGTGTAATTGTACAATTATGCTCATTAGATGTTCAAACATCCAAGTCTCATATTTCCCCAGATCTCCAAAAGGTCATTAATAAGCATTCCAAGGTATTTGAAGATATTCCAAAAGGTATTCCACCTATTCGAGATTTTGATCATGTTATTCACTTAATTCTAGGAAGTGTTCCTCCTAACATCAGACCTTACAAATACCCCTATGGCCAAAAGAGTGAAATTGAGCATATGGTGGAAGAAATGTTAGAAGTCGGCATAATTAGGCCTAGCAAAAGTTCTTACTCTAGGCCTAATTATGCATAGCATGGCCTCCTTTACCCCAACAAAATTAAAGCCATGGCCTCCCTTACCCCAACAAAATTAAAGCCATGATGGATTGGACAATTCCCAAAACCCTAAAGAACCTTCGAGGATTCCTAGGTCTGACAGGGTACTACCGCAAGTTTGTTCGAAACTATGGAAGAATATCAACACCTCTAACAACATCATTGAAGAAAGATGTATTTTCTTGGACTCCAGAGGAAACTCAAGCTTTTGAAAAACTTAAAGAGGCAATGTGCAAAGCTCTTTTTTTGGCCACACTAGACAACACAAAAACCTTTATTGTGGAATGTGATGCTTCAGGAAATGGCATTGGCGTTTTTCTAATGCAAGAAAGACGCCTGCTTACTTTCACAAGTCATCCAATCAAGATAAAGCACTTACATAAGCCCATTTATGAGAAGGAATTGTTGGAAATACTACATTCTCATAAGAAATATCATCCTTACCTAATAGGTAGGCACTTCAAGATCAAAATAAATCATGATAGTCTTAAATACTTCTTGGAACAGAGACTATCTTTAGAAGAGCAACAAAAATGGGTAACCAATATGTTGGGATATGACTTTGAAATTATCTATCGAACAGGGAAATAGAATGTGGTGGAGATGTGATTTCCAAAAAAGATGAAGATGTTGGTGCATTACTTTGTGCAATTTCCATTCTACTACCCGATTGGGTAGTAGGAGCAAGGAAATAATGAAAAATGACCAATCTATGTGGATGCTCATTCAAAAGCTACATAACGATCCTAGTGTATCAGATACTTTTGTGTGGAAAATGATTCACTATGGTATAAGGATTGCTTATATTTATGCAAAAAATCCCAACTCAAACAAAAGGTCCTCTCGGAATTACACACCTCTCCTATAGGTGGGCACTTTGGATTCTTGAAAGCTTACCATAGGGTCAAGAATGATTTTTTTGGGGAAGGTCTTAAATCTGATGTTCAAAGTTTCATGGCCGAATTTTTGGATTGCCAACAGAATAAGGTTGAAACAGTTAAGATCCCATGACTTCTACAACCATTAGACATACCTTGCTAGTGCTAGGAGGAAGTCTCAATGAATTTTATCATAGGCCTACCCAAGTCAAAAGGAAAGAATGTTATCATGGAGGTTATTGATAGAGTCATGAAGTATGCACATTTCTGTGCACTCTCTCACCCTTTTAATGCACGTACAATAGTTGTAGCCTTTGTGGAAACAATTCAGAAGTTACATGGAAATCCGAAGATTATTGTAAGTGATATAGATCCAATTTTCACTGGAAAATATTGGACTATATTGTTTTCTTGTTTGGGTACCCAATTGGCACACAGTTCATCTTATCATCCTTAATCTAATGGGAAATCTAAGATAGTGAGCAAATGTTTGGAAGGCTATCCTTGTTGCTTTACATCTGATAAACAAACACAATGGGTGAAATGGTTATATTTAGCAGAATGGTAGTACAATACTTCCTTCCATACATTATAAAAAATGTCTCCATTTATGGCACTTTATGGGTACCAACCTCCCTCTATCACATCTCCCTTAAAAGGAAAATCTAAAGTTCAAGCCGTGGAATATCACATAGAGCATCAACAAGAATTTCTCCAGATACTTAAGGATAACCTGGCTATGTCCTAAAACAGGATGAAACAACAAGCTAATCAACATCGCAGTGAAAGGAGTTTCGAACAAGTGGATTGGGTATTTCTAAGGCTACAACCTTAGAAGCAGATGTCCCTCAAGCAACTAAATAAAGACAATAAATTAGCACCCAAGTATTATGGTCCTTATAAAGTGTTGCAGAAAATTGGTAGTATGGATTACAAATTGGAGCTCCCTTCATCTTCAAGAGTGCATCAGGTTTTTCATGTTTATTACTTAAAGAAGGTAATAGGAGACAAGATCCCAATTCAAACAATATTTCTCGAGCTTGATGAAGAAGAAAAATTCATATTGGAACTGTTATCACATTATAGTAGTTGGGCTACCATATTTTTGAGATCAGATTTCAGTCCTTTTTTCAGCTAGTCCTTTACATTGAGATTCTTGAGATGAGCATCAGATAAGCATTCATTCCAGGATCACTCATGTTTCAGAGCATCCCATTTGTAGTACGATTAGCCTTATGCCATGACTGAGTCTCAAGAACTCAGATTTGTTGACCGATGTAGCCATTTTTTCCATACAGAGCAATATGCAGTGCTCAAGAGTTGCAGCAGCAGGTTTCTAGTTGACAGATGACGATTCAAGTGATTAGTACAGGTATATGGCCAGGCAGGTACATGGTTGTGTATTGGTTTATTATTGCTTTGTTGGTTATCCTTATGGTTTGATTTAGCATTTAGTGGTAATGACATGGCGGTCTATTTATGTATTATGGACATGGTTGTTACTTATATCTATTTAGTCTTGTTTGCTCAAAATGTATGAAGTTCTTGTCTGTACTCATTGGTTTTACCCTCCCTAGGAGAATGGAGGTGATCATTCCCACTAGTTTCTGGCTTGCTAGTGTTGGATCCACCTTTTCACTTTCCTCATCCATTTGTCATAATCCAGTCTCATTGTTTCCTTGACTTACACCTTAGCCTATGATATGGAGGATTCCCTCACTCTTGCCTCTTTGTTGGATAGCATCCCTGTTTAGTTGTGTCTCGGCTCTGAGTTGTGTAAGTTGTGTTGGCTAAAACCTGAAGCAGATAAGACTACCATCATTACATGTTTGTGGAAACTATTGTATATCTTTTGTAAATGCCAATTGAAATGAACTTCAAAACCTGTGTTTCTAAACACAATGAAATAAGGGCTATGGAAATGAATGAAATGTAAACTCCCCAATGAAGGGAAATGAAAGGCCAAATAAAAGCAATGGTTAAATGAATGCGAAATCCAAAGATTGTTGGCCAGTGAAATTAAATGAATGAAAGGCCCAAAAAGCAGTGGTTAAATATATTCTATATCCAATTATCTGTTGGCCTTAGATTGTAATGATTTATTCCTCATTAGCCTACGGGTTGTGATATGAGATGGAGTAAGGGATAGCTAATTCAAGTGTCTCCTAGAGTCTTGAGTTATGGTTTGTTGGGCACCTAGTCATGGAGGCTCTAGAAAATATCCCCACGGAGCTTAATTAGCTTGGATGTGAGTTGTAGACTTCTGCCAAAGTTGAATAAGCACTTCCCAAGCAACTTATCCCATTTGTGAGACATTGCCATCCCTTGTGTTATTTTTATCCAGCATACGCTTGAGTGTCCCTTATCCAAAGTATCATGGTGTTAAGATTGTTAGTCTTGCCTTCCATCCACCCATCTTCACCCATTACTTGCAAACTGATCACAACCATGAAGTGTGTATATTCTTGAGGTTATGTTCTGAGCTATAATTATTATTATTAAAGTTTACATTGAATATATTGTTTTAAGTGAATGCTACTTTACGTTTATAGTCTTGCTATTTGAATAACTTATGAATCATGTAAAATCCAATTACACTTACAACATTTTTTATGTTAGCCTGGGTCATATTATTGGTCAGTTTGACCTGGTCAAACCCAATTTGACCAAGTCAACCATAGGACATGGGATGTATTAGACCAGTGATGTTAGAGATTGATGATATATGGTCTAACATTGTCCACTAAGTGGTTCCATGCAGCAGTTACAGTTTTCAAATAATGATTTGGTATATTTTTATGATTTTGATCATTTACAGATTATTATTTTTAATTTGTCCGGGCATGGTTATGATATTATATGATTATACAGTTATCCACATGGTGTATGAGTACACATTCTTAGTGCCTTTGGATCTTCTAATTCCATTGGGATGCGCAATTTTCAGTTTTGGGCAGTGTCAATTGAGTTATTCTTCAGTTTATCATTCTAGTGCAGATTTGCCATTTAAAATGGCATGGCAAAGCAGTTTGACTTTTTATTCCTTTCACCTAGGGCGCTATAGAGAGAGTATGGGGTCCAGCCATTGGTTTTTACTATATTGCCAAATTCCCAGACATATTATTGCAGTTAGTTTTGGCCCCGGGTGACCAGGTAGTGAGTTACATGCATTTCTATATTCTATGGGTGATTTACAAAGGCATAAAAAATGGTAAAATGGCTACAGAGGAATTCGATTTGGGCTAATGAGGCAAGGAAATGGCATGAGGTTGGTTGATATGATGTGTGTGACATCTCCCACACCTTCCAAAGCAGTTTCAATAGTTAGTGGGTCCCACACACCTCCTGGGCTCATTTTGTATGGTTTTATTGTGTCTTTGAGGGCACACGACTTGGCCACATGGTCACATTATTGTACCTTGATGTTATATTTTATGTTATTATGCCATGGGGACACATTAGAAAGGGATTACATCACCCCCTAGACCCACCATGATATTCATGTTATATTTCCTAGTCACTTTATGTGGGACGTCTTCCCTAAGGTGATTTGACTAGTGTGTTTTCTTATGTTTTGGAGTTGATCCTTGTACTTTATTGTTGAGCCCATGTAACATCCCTCAAATTCGACCCCTATTGTTATTATTCTTATAAATGTAATCATGAATTTTGTAAATGGCTATGGTGAGGAGCTCAAGGCCAAGGCCCCACCAGTGGACCTCAAGCTAGTGTCATGTTTTTAAGTCTTATTTTAAGCTTAGAAGATTTAGTGCGGTAATGCAATTAAACAATAAGTAACTAAAACCTCTGAGAAGAAAGGTAAGATGGCTAAGGAGCCGTAAGAGTCATGTTCTAAATCGTAGCCTTTTGAGGGTGAGAAGTTAGTGGAGATCATTCTGAAATTTCAAAAAAATCCACTTAAATAGGGTTAGTATGTGTTGATAAACTTGACTTATTTTAGTAACACTCAAACTTATAAATAATTATATTTAAGTATAAGTCACACTATGAGATGTTAAGTTATTAATAAACATATATATATATATTCTTCCATTAAAACACCATGCCAGTTCAACTAATACTCTAAGTGGAGGAGTAATTACACGATTAGTGATCGTGTGAGGTGAGGTTACAACCGACTTTTCTGGGTTTCTGTCGGCCTCTCTTCTAGAAGAAACCGAACCTAAGTAATTAATTTTTACATTTGTCACCTGTTTGGGGAAATGGAACTCTCCACCACTGCCAACCGTTGGGCAAAGTGATCTGGATGTTTTGATATCAGTCGATTGCTACGTTTAGATGTCTATATATTGGGGAAGGTTTTCAGTTATAAGGGAATCGAGCTCGACTGAGTAAGGAGAAAAATATGGCGGAGACGCACACAAACAATAGGGAGGGTCGGCGTAGAAGCGTAGACCACCGATAAGTTTTTCTGTTCATATTTTTATTTATATGTTTACATATTGCAGCATTTAAACACGTTTTATCTCTGTCGAATTATTTTGTGTGGCCCGTTGGGATCTCAGGTTTATTCTTGTTTTCTGGGTTAGATTGCTACCATAGATAATCCATGGGTGATCGCTGTTCATAATACCCAAGCCAGCGATTGGGCACATCTGGGCTCGGTCTTGTGTTATTGCGTTAACCTTTGCCCATGCCTGCGTTTGTTACAGAGTTCAATCCCCATGACAGTCTTTAAATATATTTTTGTTTTCTTTAATTCATGGATCAAATAGAGACGGAGCGACAACGGCCGATCTCTGGTTTGAATTCTGTATGAGCATCTAGAAGTACCTCTGGTTAAAGCGTGGATAGATCTATTCTATCGTTATTTTTTATTCATAATCTGATTTTAGGTGTAATTTTCCCCTGCAACCGATTCTTGAGTATGACGCTTGGGGAAGGGACAGATCAAAGAGGTTGATCCCTGCTAAATAAATTTAATGCTATTATTATATCTGAACTATCTCTGCAAGATCGTAGGGGATAGCTGATCTCTTCTCTTGACTAAACATTAATAAATAGATATACATACATAGATCCGAGTTTGAATGCTGTCAAAACACTTGTTTTTATACCAGAGTTTTAGTATTTATATGAGTATGCCCGCTTCAAAGGAATTTTATGGTAATATTGGGCGCAACCGGGTATCTGCAATTGCCTTAATATGTTTATACATATATTTCGTTCTACTCTTACGCTGCAAAGTCGCAGACCGCGGACTCTGTGAGAGCGCATCGTTGTATTTATATTTATGAATCTTGTCTTTGCATTTGTCTCTATAGCTCTGTGTTTTAAACTCTGTCCACTGATAGATTGATCATTGTATCGCTGTGTTTTTTTAGGTTCAATCCACTGGCCTAGCAATCGTGGTATCGCTGACAGCTTTATCCCTACACTCTTTTTTGTTTACCGGCAGAACCATCGTGGTATCGCTAGGCACATGTTCGAAGCACTAATTAGGGAGTGGTCCTTGTTTACTTGCTTGATAGGATACCTTTGTATAGTGGTTCCTTTATTAAGTTAGAAATCGATTTTATCTGGTAGTGTCTTCTATACTGTGGTGCCATTTGGGAAGGGGACGATTAAAGATTTGAGTAATGTAGGTTAAGGGATAAGAACCGTTGTTTCTGTGTTGCGTTCCCTGAGCTTATTGCACAACTCTGCTAAATTCAGGGTGGAATTAACATATCACTCGGCTATGCTAAAAGATAGCGATCCCTGTCCACTAAGAATGATTTTATGAAACGCCTCAGTCTTGACTGTTCTTTTATTACCGGGTGACTTGAGAATTTCTTTATGCCGTAATGAGATTTATGGAGTTCGTTGCACACACGTTTCTAATTGATTTAGGGTTATTCTTAATATCTATTGATGAGCTGTGTTTGATCCCACACTCCAATTTAATTGTATGATCACCCATAGTCACCATAACTAGTTCTTGTTTGGATTAGGTTACTCTGCATACACCATAAGGATCTCTGTCTGTGGACAGAGGGAGTTGATGTTACATCTACCTGTCTCATCGATCTTGGACCGGAGATAGCGTAGATTTTCAATGGTATAGATTTTCAATGGTAAATCTCTGCAAATTAGCCCGGGGTTTAGAAAGCGTATTTTCACAGATAGATATGGCTTATATAATTTGTTGGTGTAGATAAAGACTAGGTAGCGTTGATATCACTTTACGATAAGAGCTATTCTAATTTCCGGTGTGGGATGGACAAATCCATAGTTTACATATAAGGAAGGTTTAGCAAATCTTTATCCCTTTTACCAAAATATACCTACTTTACATTAAAGAAAGAGGTTTTGCTAAATTCATCATCGTACTATTACCTTTAGTTTAAATTCAAGTTTAAAAACAAATACCTTTTCATTTTAAATAATCTTAGTTCTTACATCTTGTAAGGAGGAAGTTAATGGTCAAATATTTATATAAATAATTATATGCTTTGGGATGAAGGTTTTCAAGGTCAGTTTTATTGAATGTGGTTGAAATACTAATATTTATATATTTAGTGCCTAAGAAATCTTACTCCCTGTATCTCTTAATATAGAGTTAAATATCTGATCAGGAATTCACCCAAGTACAAGTATTTATTGATGAAGAATTGAGAGATCGATATAAATTGGATAATAGTGGATTGATTTATGAATAATAGATATATGATTTAGAAATTTTAAAAAGAGCATATTGGGATTATGTTATAATATACTTGGATTATATTTTGGCATTATTGCATTATGAGGTGGCACATGGTATGTATCATGTAATTACGAATAGACCTACAAGTTATAGAATAGAAAGGGAATTATTCATTTAGAAATTGTAGAAAGTTTTATCAACCCTCGTGTTGATATTTATGAAGAACCTCATCCTTCCAACGAAGGATATGTTATTTTGGAAAATGTTTCATATAAGGAAGGCTTGAAGAAAATAAGTCTTGTGACATTTGTGTCGCAAAAGAATATAACCCTTCACCATGATTTTAATAATACAACTTAACCCTTTTGTGGACGTAGCCCAAGATGCGGATGAACCACGTCAAAATGGCCTCCTTTTGATGTGTCTTTTATATGTGTACAACTTGTTTTCTTATGTAAATGACTTACTGATTCATGACCTAATGGTTTAAGCATTCTAATGTTGTGTTGGTTTGTCATTATATCAAAACATGAGTATATGGTGGTAAAGTATAACTTACAGTTAAATTCTTCATAATGATCTTGAATGGCAATTTTTGAGTTACTCACACTTACAACAAAATTTACAAATAGTAGGGATTATATAAACGTGTTTTTATTTAAAACAAATAGCATATTATTGTCTGAATATTCTCTTATTGTGTCCAAGGTATGATTTAGAAGTTGTATAGTTAATCTTTTTAAGAAGGAAACTGATGACGTATAGGAGTGTTGGAATATATGGTTTAGGCATCTTTTAGGTTATAAAGTATTGTTTGAAGGCAAATAGAAATTATAGTAAAATAACATTTCATTATGAAGAAGTTGTTTGGGTTATGGAAATGTATTTGGGAGTTTAGTAAATTTTACTAAACTCACAAATTTGGGTTAGGACACATGTTATGAGACATAGGATTGCGTATTCCTCTGAATGTCGTTAAACACACTTTTTGTTTGATAGGCATAATTAATAAAAACCGCAATTAAGCATATTTTTAAAACAGAAATAAAGATGTGATTTAGTTGTGATTGTACTTCCGCATAGAAATTATAGAAAATAGGATGTTTAGAAAATTTTTAAAATTTTATGAAATTTGGGGATATGATAGCTCATCTCAACCGTTGATTAGAACATTGTATCTTTTAATATTAGCCACTCATTAAAAAGGTGGTTAGGGTTTTGGTCTCTCCCATTCCTATTTAAAGGAGAGACCCTCTCATTGTAAAATTGACTTTTGGCTCTTGGCTTCTGGAATAAAATACATTTTTGCAAATACTTGTGCTCTGGTTTTGGATGTTGGTTATGTCAATTGAAACTGTTCTTCCTCTGCACTGAGGGTATTGGTGATTATTTTGCACATCTATCTTTCCACTTTTATCTACAGGTGAAGAAGTCGAATTGGAGGGAGGCGCACTGGCTGAGGAGACTCTCCTTGCTTCTCTATTTTCTCTTTGTCTGGTTCAAGGAGTATTACTGTCTTTGTACCTCTTACTCTATGTCATCATTTTCATCACTTATATTTACCTTCATTCTTGCTCGATCGATTGATTTCGTTTCCTTGGTTTTGCAGGAGGAGGAGGGCACATTAGTGGAACTGGGCAAAATCGTGTGGGCAAGATAAATCACTAAATCTTCATTTGATCTTTGCGGGAACAATCCTCGACATACTAGCATCAATTTCCATGTCTCAGGTACGCTTGCAAGGTATGTAAATTATTCTTCTATCCTACCCATCTGTCATTTACTTTCAAACCCTAAGCATGAATATTTCGGAAAATTCTCTGGCTCAAACGACTTGGATTACTGGAAAACCATTTATGTGTATTTTACACTTGGCATATCCCTAGGTGGGTTCTCCTAGACATCATGGTTGGAGGACTCCCTGTGGCCCAACTCCCAAGGCACTAGTCTTTTAACCCTTGCGCATTCCTTGTTTGACTGGTTTTTCTTGTCGTTTGATCCTTGTTTGTGAGCTTGCATACCTTAACACTGTCAGATATTTCATCCAAGTTGTGTTAGAAATACTAAACCTTCAGATCTACTCTTTGGGATACTTTCCCTGTCTTAAGGGTCACGTTTCCCAAGGCAGTTGATTTTGATCATTTGTACTAGCACCTGAATCCTGGAATCATTTTTAATTATTGAGTCACTGTGTCTAATTATCTTAGAGCAAATATTATCTTCCTTAAGCCTCCACAGTGACCCTATTCCCTTAAATCTAGGGTTCTTTACCTATCACCTTACGTACCCTATTTCCATAGCTTGATCCGGTGATCTGGTTAGATCTCTCCTGTCGAGAGTAGATCAGGGCCTCCCCCCTTACTATCTATGGCTTTGATAGTATAAAGTGAAGGGTGCCTCGATTGGCATGACAACCAATCCTTTTGGGAATCGAGGCTCTAGTAGTTCACCACTTTGGTTGCCTATCCCCTCTACCATACTGTATAGGATCCATCATTAGGGGCAACTACAAGATTGGTGATAACATTTTGGTGCTGTTTTCGGGGAGGTAGAGGCTTACCTTCGGTGTGTGTGAGTGTCCGTGCATTATCTTTTATCTTATCGCATCCAATATTTTGGTTTGGTGATTGCATTTTACATTCCTTAATCATTACAATCACCATCTTAATTCACTCATCTCACCTCTCCTACGGCATTTACATTATCGGTGAATTACTTGTGTGATTCACCTGGAAACTCCACCCCACAACTCTACTGACGACCGAACCCAACACATAAATCTTAAGATCCTTAATCGTCCTACTAATCCTGAAGGAATCCCCGCAACTTATACTTGGAACCGAAGACAAACTAAAGAGAATTCATCCAACTTCTTTTGGAAAATTTCTAATCCTAATTCTTCACCGAGTCATTTTCTAGGATCTCCTTCATATTCATCTAGTCCAATGGCCGGTACAAACGTTGGTGGAAACCAAAACAATCCTCCCCATAATCCTAGGATTTTTGGAAGAAAGGCTAAGGCTTCTCCTTTTGATTTTTCCCAAATCCAGGGAGCCCCCCATGACATGCCTGAAAAGTATTTTGAAAAAGTTCCTAAGTTTGATGGAGTTTCATCTATAACCATAGAAGATGATATAGACAAAGTCTGGGAACATATGGAAGCATATGGAGGATCTGCTGAAGATGTCTTCATGAGGGGCCTTCTGGCATCTTTGGAAGGAGATGCTCGGAAGTGGTTTGATTGGTTCCCTGCTTCATCCATTAATGGATATGACGATTTCATCACGAAGCTTAACAATGAATGGTCATGTAAGTTAGATGGGAAATTTCTCTTGCATCAACTCTTTGATATCAAGAAGAAAGAAAATGAAACAATTCATGAATTTAACCTTAGATTTGACAAGACTGTAGCCAACATCCCAAATGATATTAAACCAAAAGATCCAACAATCCTAATTCATTATTTAAACTCTTTTGAAGGATGTATTGGATACCATTTGAAGTATAAGAATCCAAATGACATAAAGACCGCACAATTGAATGCTAAAACTGCTGAGTCAAATGCGGCATCCATGGGGAAACAAAAATTCTTTGATCATTATTCCCCATCCACATCTAGAGCTGATCCTAAACTCCAAAAACCCAAGGAACCTATGACTGAGCCTAAGGACACAAAGGACACGTTAGAAACAATGCAAGAAATGACGAGGCAATTGACTGTCCTAACTAAAGATGTAATGAGTACTCATGAGTTAGAGCGGTATAGGAATCCCTATGGCCCTAAACCTTATTGGAACAACAATAGAAGGCCCGAGGGAGATAGAGATAGAAGGCGTCCTGAAATCCCAGGAAATTCTGAAAGAAAGAATGTAAATTGGTGTGACGAAGTAGAAGAAGAACCTTTAGACACCACTTACCCTGATGATCAACCTGAAAACAACAACATGGTTCAAGACTTATCTTACGATGACGATTTCAAAAGAATTCTCCTAGAAGAAGAAGAAGTGGAGCAAGATGAATTAGATAATGAACAAAGCTCCTCGTGTTGTGCAATCAATCTCCCTGAACCAAATGAGCAACCCAAGTTTCAAATTTACAAACGACATAATGTTAATCCTCAACAACTTTCTTTCCTTGACAAACGTAATATTGCTAAAGAAAATAAAACGGAAGAAGAGAAAATTGCCCCGTATGATTATAATTTGAATATTGATATGAGTTGGGAAAAATCATGTGCAATATCCCTATAGTTGAATTAATGAAAGTACCCTCAGTTAGAATCCAAGTAGGAGAATTTTTTGAAGGCGTTAACCAAGAGAAGACTCCTGAGATTGCTTTGGAATCATGTCATATACAGAGTCTTAGTGGGAAAGAAATTAGAAGAGTTGAAAAGGATCCACCCATCAACATTCAGTCTGTTATTTATGAGCGAAAGAATGGTGGTCACCCTCCTTTCTACCTTACCTTACACATTCAAAATGTGCTCCTTCACAATTGTATGTTAGATTCTGGAGCTGCCATGAATGTCATGCCTTTGCATGTCATGAAGGAAATGGGTTTGGAGGTAACTAGACCTTATGGAAATGTTTGTGCATTGATTCAAGATGTGTACAGTCTTATGGTTTAATTAAAAACCTGAGAGTTGATCTTTTTGCATGCTCAAACATATCCACTATGATGGATGTTGTTGTAATAGATTTGCCCCCAGCATATGGAATGCTTTTATCTAGGAAGTGGGAAACTAGCTTAGGTGGATATCTTATGATGGACTTGTCTTATATCTGTGTCCCTAATTCTGATGGTTCCTTGATCCGAATCAATAGAGATCCATTCGTTGAAAAAAATTTGGAATCTTTTGAAGATGGGATAAAAAATACTTATGGGGATGAGTTGTTGAATAAGGCTGAGGCTAGCATGATTAGAAATGATGATGAAATTTGGGGATTGTCTCAATCAGAGAATGTGTTCATGGTAATGGGAGAAACAGACTCTTCGGAAGAAGAGGAGGGCATAGCCGAACTTGCTAGGAGGATAAATTTGGAAATGCATTTAAGTGAAGTATCTAAAGAAATTCGGGAATTGAGAAGAGGAAGTGAAATCCAACTTCAAAGTCAAGAACTGAATAATGAAATGAATCAAGAATTAATTAATGAAAATCCAACACTTGAAGTTGTAGATGATTTGGAAGACATAAGACGTGGTGAACGTATTCCAATAACAGTTAGGGAATTCAATGTGCTTTATGATCATAATCTAATCAGAGAAGGACAAGGCCTTGACCCCATTATCCCATGGACAAACCATAATGAAGGAACACATCCTTCTCATGTATTGGAAAGTGATGATGAAATAAATGAATCCCATTATTCTGATGTTCTTAATCATTTGTTCCACATGTCTTTGGAAGATGGTGTTTTGATGCAAGTTCATGATAACTCTATGAGTTGGCAAGACGATGCTCTAATTAACGATGCCCATGTAGGAGATTTTTCTTTAAAAAATATTGTAATTTTTCAAGAATCTTCTTCTCACAATCAAGTCATTTTTTTATCTGCATATCCTAACATCCTTAGATTTTTGTTGCCACCTGAGGTGCCTAATCATCAAAATCATGATCCTTCTCACATTCCCATTTCATCAAATTTTCGCTTAGAATCTCCAGCCAACGAGTTAGAAGATATGAGCATTCCAGTTCCTTCAGGGGAGGGTAGTAGCCGTAGTAATAATATATCACATGTGCCTCCTCCTTTGGAAGAAAACAAATATTTTTGGACTGTGGGGTAAACGCCAAAGTATATAACTCACCCTCAGAATGAGGAGACTAATGTAAGTGTTCAAGAGACGAGAACAAAGATTAGAGAAGTGTTGGTTGGTAGTGTAGCTATTCCCATCGACGATGGTCCACCCAGATTTGATGCAGTTCCTTCTAGGAGGAACTCAAGAAGTGTCACCCCACAACCTCGCAATCGTGCTAAGATCCATCCAATTCCTATACACAATATCGAAGTTATTCCTGAATCTGTAAATACGAATATATTTTCTTCTGGAAATCAAGTCATCATCCCAAATCATTTACTATAGATCAGATCTGGACAGGCTGATGACATATGGGTAGGACCTCTCACGGTTGAGAGATGCATTGGAGAAATGTGCTTTCTAGCTATTGGTAGTGGAAAACATATTTTGCTTCATGTTAACCAAAGAGAGTTAAGGGATTGTGTCCCTGACTTGACTTAGTCCTTGACTTCTTGCTTGCCTGGTAGGATAGAGTAGATAGTAACTGAATAAGCTCACTTGAGCAGTAGTTTAGTATTTTTCGCCATTGAGTCTGACACCTTTTTCATCCTTAAGCTCACTTTTGAAGCTCTTAGCTAGTTTTGAGTAATTTTATTTTCTTTTGTTCCTGCAAAATAATAAAATTTGTAGTTATGTTAGTAGATTAGTTTCCTTTCAGCATTTCCTTTTCAGTTATGTTATTTTGATATTTATGTATATACATGCATGTTTTCTTATGACTGGTCTGCGAGTTTGGTATAGCTCTTGGAATTTGCAGATAGCGGGTACATTTTGTAGATGATGCAGAGCTAGAGTGCATGATCGAGGATACGAATAGCAGAGTGATGAGGACCATAGATTCTGAGGTTCTCAAGCACTCTTTTCAGCAGAGCACTTGTACCAGCTGGAGCTAGATGTTATCACATTATAGTAGCTGGGCTACCATATTTTTGAGATTAGATTCCAGTACTTTTTTCAGCCAGTCCTTTACATTGAGATGCTTTAGATGAGCATCATATGAGCATTCATTCCAGGATCACTCATGTTTCATAGCAGCCCATTTGCAGTATGATCAGGATTATACCATGACTGAGTCTCAGGAACTCATATTTTTTGACCGATGTATCCATTTTTTCCATACAGAGCAGTATGCAGTGCTCAAGAGTTGCAACAGTAGGTTTCCAGTTGACAGATGATGATTTAGGTGATTGTTACAGGTATATGGCCAGGCAGGTATATGGTTGTGTATCGGTTTATTATTGCTTTGTTGGTTATCCTTATGGTTTGATTTAGTCGTAATGACCTGGTGGTCTATTTATGTATTATGGACATGGTTGTTACTTATATCTATTAAGTCCTGTTTGCTCAGAATGTATGAAGTTCTTGTCTATACTCATTGGTTTTACCCTCCCTAGGAGAATGGAGGTGATCATTCCCACCAGTTTCTGGTTTGCTAGTGTTGGCTCCACCTTTTCAATTTCCTCATCCATTCGTCATCATCTAGTCTCATTGTTTCCTTGACTTACACCTTAGCCTATGATATGGAGGATTCCCTCACTCTTGCCTCTTTGTTGGATAGCATCCCTGTTTAGTTGTGTCTCGGCTCTAAGTTGTGTAAGTTGTGTTGGATAAAACCCAAAGCAGATAAGACTACCATCATTACATGTCTGTGGAAACTATTGTATATCTTTTGTAAATTCCCATTGAAATGAACTTCAAAACCTGTGTTTCTAAACACAATGAAATCAGGGCTATGAAATGAATGAAATATAAACTCCCCAATGAAGGGAAAGGAAAGGCCAAATAAAAGCAATGGTTAAATGAATGCGAAATCTAAAGATTGTTGGCCAATGAAATTAAATGAATGAAAGGCCCAAAAAGAAGTGGTTAAATATATGTTATATCCAATGATCTGTTGGCCTTAGACTGTAATGATTTATTCCTTATTATCCTGCGGGTTGTGATATGAGATGGAGTAAGGGACAACTAATTCTAAGTGTCCCATAGAGTCTTGAGTTACAGTTTGTCGGGAACCTAGTCATGGCGGCTCTAGAAAAGATCCTCATGGAGTTGAATCAGCTTGGATGTGATTTGTAGACTTCTGCCAAGGTTGATTAAGCACTTCCCAAGCAACTTATCCCATTTGTGAGACACTGCCATTCCCTTTGTTATTTTTATTCAGCATACGCTTGAGTGTCCCTTATCCAAAGTATTATGGTGTTATGATTGTTAGTCATCCCTTAGCCTTGCCTTCCATCCATCCATCTTCATCCATTACTAGCAAACTGATCACAGCCATGAAGTGAGTATATTCTTGAGGTTCTGTTTTGAGCCATAATTATTATTATTAAAGTTTACATTGAATATCTTGTTTTAACCGCCAGTGAATGCTACTTTATGTTTATAGTCTTGCTATTTGAATAACTTATGAAGCATGTCATATTCAATTACACTTACAACATTTTTTATGTTAGCCTGGGTCATATTATTGGTTAGTTTGACCTGGTCAAACCCAGTTTGACCAAGTCAACCATAGGACATGGGATATATTAGACCAGTGATGTTAGTGATTGATGATATATGGTATAACATTGTCCACTAGGTGGTTCCATGCAGTAGTTACAGTTTTCATATGATGATTTGGTATATTTTTATGATTTTGATCATTTACAGATTATTATTTTCAATCTGTTCGGGCATGGTTATGATATTATATGATTATACAGTTATCCGCATGGTGTATAAATACACATTATTAGTGCCTTTGGATCTTCTGAGTCCATTGGGAGGCTCAATTTGCAGTTTCGGGTAGTTTCAGTTGAGTTATTCTTCAGTTTATCATTTTGGTGCAGATTTGCCATTTAAAATGACTTGGCAGAGTAGTTTGACTTTTTATTCCTTTCACCTAGGGCACTACAGATAGAGTATGGGGTCTAGCCATTGGTTTTTACTCTATTTAAATAATCTTGAACATATTGGTGTAGTTAGTTTTGGCCCCGGGTGACCAGGCAGTGAGTTACATGCATTTCTATCTTCTACAGGTGATTTACAGAGGCATAAAAAATGGTAAAATGGATACAAAGGAATTCGATTTGGGCTACTGAGGCAAGGAAATGGTATGAGGTTGGTTAATATGATGTGTGTGACATCTCCCACACCTTCCAGAGTAGTTTCAGTAGTTAGTGGGGCCCACACACCTCCCGGGCTCATTTTGTATGGTTTTATTGTGTCTTTGAGGGCACACGACTTGGCCACATGGTCACATTATTGTATCTTGATGTTATATTTTATGTTATTGTGCCATGGGGACAAACTAGAGAGGGATTACATCACCCCCTAGACCCACCATGAGCTTCATGTTATATTTCCTAGTCACTTTATGTGGGACGTCTTCCCTAGGGTGATTTGACTAGTGTGTTTTCTTATGTTTTGGAGTTGATACTTGTACTTTATTGTTGAGCTCATCTCAACCGTTGATTAGAACATTGTATCTTTTAATCTTAGCCACTCATTAAAAAGGTGGTTAGTGTTTTGGTCTCTCCCATTCCTAATTAAAGGAGAGACCCTCTCATTGTAAAAGGACTTTTGGCTCTTGGCTTCTGGAATAAAATACATTTTTGCAAATACTTGTGCTCTGGTTTTGGATGTTGGTTACGTCGATTGAAATTGTTCTTCCTCTGCATTGAGGGTCTTGGTGATTATTTTTCACATCTATCTTTCCACGTTTATCTACAGGTGAAGAAGTCGAATTGGAGGGAAGGCGCACTGGCTGAGGAGACTCTCCTTACTTCTCTCTTTTCTTTTCATCTGGTTTAGGGAGTATTACTGTCTTTGTACCTCTTAATCTTTGTAATCATTTTCATTACTTGTATTTACCTTCATTCTTGCTTGACTGATTGATTTCGTTTCCTTGGTTTTGTAGGAGGAGGAGGGTGCATTAGTGGAACTGGGAAAAATCGCGTGGGAAAGATAAAGCACCAAATATTCATTTGATCTTTGTGGGAACAATCCTCGGCATACTAGCATCAGTTTCCATGACTCATGTACGCTTTCAAGGTATGTAAATTATTCTTTTATGCTACCCATCTGTCATTTACTTTCATACCCTAAGCATAAATCTTTCGGAAAATTCTCTAGCTCAAACGACTTGGTTTATTGGCAAACCATTTCTGGGTATTTTACACTTGGCATATCCCTAAGTGGGTTCTCCTAGACATCATGGTTGGAGGACTCCCTGTGGCCCAAATCCCAAGGCACTAGTCTTTTAACCCTTGCGCATTCCTTGTTTGACTGGTTTTTCTTGTTGTTTGATTCTTGTTTGTGAGCTTGCATACCTTAACACTGTCAGATATTTCATCCAAGCTGTGCTAGAAAGCCTGAACCTTCAGATCTACTCTTTGGGAAACTTTCCTTGTCTTAAGGGTCACATTTCCCAAGGCAGTTAATTTTGATCATTTGTACTAGCACCTGAATCCTGGAATCATTTTTAATTATTGAGTCACTATGTCTAATTATCTTAGAGCAAATCTTATCTTCCTTAAGCCTCCACAATGAACCTATTTCCTTAAATCTAGGGTTCTTTACCTATCAGCTTACGTAGCCTATTTCCATAGCTTGATCTGGTGATATGGTTAGATCTCTCCTGTCGGGAGTAGATTAGGGTCTCCCCCCTTACTATATGTGGCTTTGATAGTATAAAGTGAAGGGTACCTTGATTGGCGTGACAACCAATCCTTTTGGGAATCGAGGCTCTCGTGGTTCACCACTTTGGTTGCCTATCCCCTCTACCATCCTGTATAGGTCCATCATTAGGGGAAACTACAAGATTGGTGATAACATGAACCTGAACAAATCACTGAAACAAGGACCAAACAGGTACGAAATTGGGCTATTACTGAGTACCTCATCAAGTGGAAGAATTTTCTAGTGGAAGATTCGACATGGGAAGATGAGTTCTCTATACATAAGCATCCACAACTAATCAAGCATTGAGGACAACACTTGTTTGAAGGAGAGGGGCATGTTAAGCCATGAATGGGGGCACATTCCCCCCTATATTGTGGTGGATTACATTAGTTTTGATGTCGGCTTTGGTCCATTAGTGGTAATTGTCATTAGTATGGTTATATTAGTTATGTTGGTTTGGGTCAGTGAGTTGTAATTGTACTTCTTAATCTCCTATATATAGGAAGGAGATATTTTCATTTGAGTGTCTTGTCTTGTCTTATGTACTCAATACATTGTATAAGGAGGTTTCCCCTTCGAAGATGCTTTCTATTCATCTATGTTATGCATTATTAAGGCGTGGATTACTCTCTTCTTGCCTATTTCAGTTCTTTTTATGGTTTTTCTGGGAATTTATTGCATAACGTTGTCATCAAATACAAACCAATAAAATAATACCAAAGTATTTATGTTGTGTGATAAAAGATGACACATAGTAAAAAAATTATGACAACTTCTTTTATTTAACTAAATTTCTAGTTTTCCAAATATTGAATTTTTCCATTATTGAAGACAATTACTGAATGCAATTTTTATAAGTTTATTTTTATCAATTCCCGCTATCTCATTTAGTTGAGTTTTGGGTCTCATTAGTAGGGTGACTTGGATTCAATTCCCCTTAGGGGTGAGCTAGTTGGGAGGAGACAGCCAAAATTCCAACCAGTTGAGGGTTGGTGTGGCCCAGGCCAGGTGCAATCCCCAAGTGATTTTGACTTCTTAGATGCCCCTGGGTCATGGTTTCTTAGAACAAATGCCACTCTCGCAAGTCAAGGATATTCTAGCAAACAAAAAAAAAGTTATTTTTATTTTTAAAACAAGAGCCACGAGTGGTTGAGTTTATTGCAAAAGAGAAGATTGAAATCTTGCTATTTTTCATATAAAAATCTTGGAGAAATCTAAAACGATAATAGCCATGTTATCTTAGCAATTTAAATAAATGCCTTCTCTTATCAATCTTTAAAACAAAGAACAAAGTCTTAGAAATAAACATACAAACATCATTGGCACATGCAATGAGGATATATAAGTAGATACAAACATTGACATATGCAAGAAAAACAATTATGAGAAGCCCTACTGTCATTGAAAAAAAAGTTATGTAAGAAAAATTACAGAGTTATCATATGGTAGAATTAAAATACATACTATATGTTTATGGTAGAGACCTCCTAGGGTAATGTAGTTACAGTTTCATTACTAATGTAGATCTCTTAAAAGACAAACCCTTGTCATTATAATTCTAGAACAAATGAGGAATAATAGGATAGAGAAACCCTCCTCGTTGATTTGATATAAAGAACGAACAAATAGACACATTATTAAAGAGTTGTAGATTGTAAACAACTTGAATCGATAGTTTAATTAACAAAATAGTTGTATTCAAATACTAGTGGCCTTATGGTTCTGCTTATTATAAGCTTGAGTTCAACTCTATCATTAAATCCAATTTAACGGATACACATATATATAAATAAACAGAAGAAGACGAAGAGAGGTAAACTCTCGACCCTAAAAAAAGGAAATTACCTTTTTATAGGAACAATTCATAATAGTAGAGTTATATTTATAACCAAAAATAGATTTAGTCAACAGTTGATGATGCCACATACAGTCTGGGTCGTCCAAGTAATAAGAAAAACTGATATAGTACAAAAAAATCAATAGGGGTATAACATAACGACACGCCTAACATCATCTAGTTACCACGACATTTAAGTACATAGATTTGAATATCGGTGAACCTGCTAATTAAAAATCATTAACGAAAATGCCTAGTAAAAGGAATTTTGATCACAGTAAATATATGATAAAATATTCATGCCAAATTGCTTACAAATATTATCCATTCTCTTCCTCATAATACTTCAATAGTTAAACTATCCATAGAGTATACAAAACTCAATAAAGGGTTCATCCTGTAAATGAGGCAAATTGTTGGATGGGACTCACCCCATAAGATTGTTATATTTAAAATATACAAGATTTATTGCAGAAGAACATATGCATAGTGTCATTGAGACTCAATAAAGAGAGTTTCCGAGGGGCCCATGATATAAAACCTAACACCTTTTGAGTAGTGAAGGACTTCATCCTCGACCCTATAAGTATGAGTACATAGGAGCCCCATTGAAATTTTGGTAGAGGAAAACTATTATCTGAGAGACATACAAGTCTAGGAATCCCATGTGAAATGGGTTGGATATCCATCATAAAACCATATGAAGCCTCGTTAAGAGGTTGCATACATGAAACGAGCAGGGTTTGCAGTGGTCACATAGCGACCAAGTAGGACAGTGGTTGGGTTTCATTCCACAAACAAAACAAAAAAATAATAAATAATGTATTAACAAAGGACTAGATGCTTTTATAAACAAGTAATTTCCCAACAATACTCTGCAAAGAGAGAATACTTACTGCAATGAATTCTTGGACGAGCATGTACAACCCCAATAGCAGCTCACTTCCACACGGCCCGCCCTATATGAAGGATATGAATACACACCATAAGAAAAATATAATTGGTAGTGCATTAATGAAGAAATCAAAATAGACATGTAACAAAAAAATAAAATTCAACCACCATTACCAAGCCTTCCTTAGCAGTCGATAGAGGATGATACCATTCTCTCAACGACATGATGTTTGCAGAAGGAAAAACAATATCTTTGACAAGTGGATGAGAGAAGGCCAACCATGAAGCTTTTGGCACAAGCTATCTCCAATTCTGAGGATGATTAAAACAACTGTATGTTCCACCGGCTGGAGTACTAACTAGAACTACGTGGTAAATGATGTCTAACATATACTATATTGAATCTACTCGACGATAATTTCAAATGTTGAGGTTGAAGAGTGGAGAGATGGACTCACTCTCAAATCTAATAGTGGTCTATTGAACCTTGGGAGATGACAAGGAAGTGTCTAATCATAGTAGGGTATCCTTTCAAGTTAAGTATTAATCTTCCCTAGTCATTTTTGCAAATTTATGGCTTGTGTGGGGAGTTTATTGTTCACATGGAGGCCTGGAGACATTATCCAACTTGTGGAAAACCTAGGTAATATGATTCATAGAGCACGTTAATGGTTTATGTCTACTCCATCCATATTTCCCACATTGAGAGAGATAGTGGAGGTTAAGGTGGCCATGTAGCTAATGTAGAGGATAGATGTGGGATGTGTTAAAGTTACAACATCATGAGTCATTCCCCAGGTCAATCTCATGTGTCAATATTGAGCCTTGTGTGTAGAGGTAGTGCCTTATAGAGTTGTTGATCGCCCCAGTCGAGAGAATGTGGTAGCAGATTTTCTCTCTCGAATTCAAATTGACGATAATGCCAGTCCCGTCGATGATAGCTTTCCATATGAACATTTGTTCACTGTGTCTGTTCGAACCCCTTGGTTTGCAGACATAGCCAATTATTTAGCAATTGGAAAGCTACCAAACCATCTCTCCCCACTCGAGAAACGTAGGATTATAGTTCAAAGTTCTAATTATTCTTGGGTGGACAATGATCTTTTCCGTACTGGTCCTGATCTTATTATTAGACGATGTGTACTAGAGGATGAGATGGTAGAATCCTCCATGCATGTCATGGTGGACCTTGTGGTGGGCATTTTTCTAATAAGAGAACAACTTACAAAGTGTTGCACTCTAGATATTATTGGCCAAACATTTTTAAATATGCTTCCAAGTATGTCAAGGGATGTGACAGTTGCCAAAGAATGGGTAGATCTACACCATCTGATGAGATGCCCTTACAACCCCAAGTGATGATTAAGCCTTTTGAAAAATGGGCTCTAGATTTCGTTGGGCCAATTTCCCCTATGTCTCGCAAGAAGAAGTACATCCTAGTCTGCACAGACTATGTCACCAAGTGGGCAAAAGCTAAAGCCTTATTTCGAGCCATAGAGAAATCTTTGGTAGAGTTTATATATGAAGAAATATTTACCTGATTCGGTGTACCTAGAGAAATTGTAACCGATCAAGGATCTCAGTTTACCTCCAAATTGATGGAAGAGCTTACTGAAAAATATGGTATTAGACATTGTAAATCTTCACCATATCACCCGCAAGCCAATGGTCAGGTAGAGTCTACCAACAAAGTATTAGAATCCATCCTGACTAAGACTCTCCAGTTACACCACAAAGACTGGGAAGATAGGCTTCCAGAAGCCTTGTGGGCTTATAGAATAACTTGGAGGAATACCACTGGCCACACACCTTATGAATTTGTTTATGGCAAATAAGTTCTTCTACCCATTGAATTTCAAGTCAAAACCTTTCGTATGGCTGCACAATTAGGGATGGATCTAGAAGAAGCACAGAGACAACGAATTCTGCAGATAAATGAATTAGACGAGATTAGACAAGATGCTATTCAACGCACAATTTTAATACAAAACCAACGCAAAAAGTGGCATGATAAATACATTAAACAAAAATAATTCAAAATTGGAGACTGGGCATTAATTTTTTATTCAAGGTACAAAAACTTTGAAGGAAAACTAACTGCTCGTTGGATGGGTCCATATGAAATTGTTACAGCTATTGATAATGGATCTGTTAAGATTACGACAATTGATGATTCACAAATTTCCTTTGTTGTAAATGGACATAGACTTAGAATTTATCATCAACCAATATATAAACAAGATTTTGTGCAGAATGCCTTACAACAGAAGGAGATGGAGCCGGTTGAAGAGGAAGTCATTCCTCCTTCTCCTGGTTCTTGAATGATTTTGGGTTATTTTCATTTGTATATATTTAAATATATTTTTGTTTTTTTTTTTAAATAATAAGAGTCATCTCTAACAGCTGATTGCATTTATACAGGGAACTCACTCTTATGATCAGCTTATGGAATTTTGTCAATTAAAGCAGGAAGACTGTTTTCCCTTTCCCTAATTCTGATAAATTCCATATGACTTTTCTTTGTACATATGTTTTTGTTGTGAATAAATTTGAATCATCTAACAAGTGGTTTTGCAGTTTGATTACAAGAACCTTATCTCTATAATCAACTCATGAAATATTATCTGAAAAGGGAAGTGCTCTATAAAAACTCATAATGCATCCTAACTCCTTCTCTTTCGATTATTGTTGAAAATTGAAATTTATAGTGAAAAGTTAGAGTGTTCTTTATATCATTTCTAACCACTTTCTTCTATGATTCTTTTTCATTAATTTCATTTTTATGCTTTTATATATGGTATTTGATTCAGACATGCACATTTATGATTTATCATTAGAACAGTTGCTTAAGACCTACTCTAATCATCATGTTTTTCAAAGTTCTATCTTATACCTATGGACTCCTAGTTCATCCCATACTCATTATCAAAACTTGTCTCTTAAGCATTCTTTAAAAAGGTCAGCCCAAGAGTGAGTGATATTTTCTACTTGTGGGGAACATTACTGATCTTTTATGAAGAAGATAGATTGAGAGGTTAAGGGACAGCTTTAGGTTATTATCTTTTGACATGATCTATAATCGAGGCCATTATAAATAAAGTTACTCATAAGGTTTGCTCCAAAAATTTGAATTATGTGTTTAGTAGGCTTAACACACTCTAGTGCCAACCAGCTTCCTCATACTAAAAATCATTATATGAAGCAAACCCACTGTGGTACTAAACAAGCCTGCTGGAAATGGGTCCATGCTAAGTAAAATCTTAAACAAGGAAGCTCGGTAAATGCAAGTAAACCTGTTGGGGTACTGAATAGGCTCGCTGGAAGCGGGGCTATGCTTGCATGGTACCAAGATAAACCCGTCGAGGTACTGAACAGGCTTGTTGGAAGCGGGGCAATATCTGGTAAAAGAGATATGGTTAATGCATCACTATGCACATGGCTCATCTAAAATAATCCGAGTATACAGATACATGTTTAGGCCAATTATTTATATTGTCATTAGAGAATGGCTGTAAGTTGGACTTGGACCCTGTCATCTAATTCAAACAATACCTAGGGTATGATTACCCTAGAAATGGGACCCATAACTATAGAAATCTCACAAACTCCAGGGTGAACTTTATCTATATTCTTTGGATGACAAGAGATCTTTAAAATGAGTCATGGATGACTGGTTTTCCTATGGCATTTTTTTCGCATCAATTGTACTATCATTATTCATATGGTCTTCCTAAGCACTGTTATTTTTTTTTATGAATGTACATATCTGAATCATCTCCATTTATTAGTTCGTATTTTTTTTTCTTACGAAAAAATAATAACAGCATTTTATAGCTATTGGCTAAACTATTAATTGGAAACATTTGAATATTAATCAGTTTTCTTTGATGGCTTGAGGACACGCCATATTTTTGCTTTGGGGGAGGTTCAGAATTGTCTTTACTTTCTGATTATTTATAAAAGGTTCATTTATCTCTGACAAAATGATAGGTGTTTTCAGGATAATGCAAGTAGCAAAAGATTGTTCTGATCCATGATAAATAAAGAGGAGCGCGACTAAAGTTTCAGAAAAACAGGCTTACATCATCCTTTTGTGTGCTGACAGCCCCCAAAAAATCCTCTGCATAATCAGCAGTACTCAGATCCTGCAAAACACATTTTGTACAGAAGGCTCGTATGAAGGATCGAATGAAGGGTCGAATGACGATCCGAATGAAGTTACCAATGAGGCAAATGAATGATGATCCGAATGAAGTGCCGAATGGTGATCTGAATGAAATCATAGTGTATAACAACATGATTTAATATGCTAAGGGATCTGATTTTTTTGAATTCTGCTGGTAAAATCTAATTGACTAACCATACCAGGGATCAATCAAATGTCATCTCTGCACTCGATCTCATTCCTTTGCTCCTCTCGACTTCATCAAATAAATCAATTAACCATGCATTATTGCGATTTTCAGAATTATTTTATGGCTATCATATGGTTTTAACTCTTCATTAAGTTATATGCATGCGATCTGTCATTGCATTAATCAAAAGTCATCATGATCTTTTATGTCACCTATGCTTATAATCTCATGATGAAAATTACATTCAACCTGTCCAAAGTTTACTTTGGACATGGTTGAATATATCATAACCATAGGAATTCACCAATGCACGTATTTTCATGATGGCACACGATTCAATATTTTTGCATGATAGCATGATCGTTCGAGCGTGCTAAATCCCTACTTCACGATCATTTAACCGTTCAACCAGATCACATTTTAAACCTATGCCTGCGTGAATTATACTTCATTATGCTTTCCCTTATCCTTCCTGAGTTTATCAAGCCACGTCTCTTGCAATTTCTTGCATCCCCCGTATCCATTTGCATCCCTCGACCTCTGCTTAACAATGTCGATCCGCTATGAGCTTGGAAGCTACTAGAATCTGCTTCACATCCCTGAATTCAAAGCGTCCCGTGAAGTGTTTCTTCGAGCGGGATGGGGTCCGTTCCTCCTGGTGGTTTATCCATTGGGCCTCCTTTTGAACCCAATTCGAGTAGCATTCATCCTCATGACCAGTGGTTGCTAGAACCATGATGTTGCGTAGATCCATCTGGTAGTTAAACCATATTTGTTTTACTGAGCTGGAATTTATTTAATTTAACACTGCAACGATAGCCATGTTTGATTATTTCTATGACATCTAAATAGTGCCGGGTATATTTAATGCCTTCAATGGCATGCTGCGATAAGAGCTCTTGCCTTTAAATAGATCACTGATAAGAGGTATACAAAATAGTGCCATGTATAAATATTTGATTTGCTGCAATAATAACTTTTTCCTCTAAGTTGATCATTAATTGGATATATATGAAATGCTTCCATATATAGTTAATTGATTGTGGCAATAATAGTTCATATCCTTGTAAAATTCACCATTTCGATGAGTTGATATAGTGCCCAAATTTCACTCATATCTTGTAAATGTTTACTCATTCAATGAATTTGAAATAAGTGTCGGGTGTAGTGGATTGCATACTTTAATTATGTGTTAGAATTACTACAAAATAGCTTGTGGTTATTATTAATTTGATAAACTTTAATTAAATATTAGAATTTACATAATAGATGAGAATATATATATATATTGTGAAATTCAGTTCACACCAAGATCTGATCAAGAAATTACACTCTCACAAAGATCTCACACATCTAGTCAAGAACACAAAAAATTACTCACAACAGATACAAACTGTATTAACTCTCATGAATAAAATACATCAGCCAACCTTTGGAAAGTAATAGGATTTAAATATATAACATTGCAACAGATATTCGAATGGCTGAAGATTCCATTTGGATCATCATAAAATTAGACTTACTAAAACTATGCAAATCCCCCCTAGGTGGCAAGTGTGTTCTCCAAGTCACTCCAAAGGCTCATGAATTTATGAATTAGTGACCTGAGAGTGATGTGTAATGGAAAAATATGCTAAATCCCAAAAATGGAAGGAATAAACATCATAGAGGATGTGTGGTCCCAAAATCAAGTTTCCCTAGTTGACTAGCTTTTCCCCCTAAGGCAAAAAGCAGTAAAAATCAGTGGAGCCCATTTTTCACCAGAATCTTATCCAGAAGATTTAGGAATGTGCCCAAGTGGCTTTAGAAACTTGTATTCCACACTAGGAATTCTTGTGGTCGCCCCAAAGTTACCTTGTGGTCCACACAATGGCTCAAATGGCAATTATCTAGTCTAATACATAGGAATTAATCATAAAATGATTAATTAATGCTACCAATGTATTAAATGACATAGATAGGAGGATTTAATATTCCAACACCCCCCCATAAATCTGACTTTATGCTCTAAATATCAGAAAATAGAAATACTAAGGGCCCAGTAACAAGACTTGGTCACCCTGTACAATACTGTCGGTCCACAAAACAAGGATAGAAGGAAAACCTCATAGGAAAAACCTTCCCTAAAAAATGGACATATCAAAATTGAATGATTGCTGATCAATCCTTCACTCCACCACATGTTCATCCATCCCAAGCAGTGATCTAAGATAGTTGAATGTCTTCTCAGTAAAAGCTTTGGTGAAGATGTCCACAGTTTGCTCACCTGTTGGGCAATACTGCAAATCAATGATTTGGTCATGCACTAAACCTCTGATGTAGTACATATGTATCTCAATATGCTTGGTCCTCTGTATATGTACTGGATCACTTGATACCCTTATAACACTCTGATTGTCACAAAAGATGACAGTAGGAGTATTAAAGGTAATCTCAAACTCTGAAAGAATACCTTGCAACCACACACACTGAGTAGCAACATTCACTGCTCCTATGTACTCAGCATCTGCTGAAGATAGTGCAATGGCACTATGTTTCTTGCTAGACCAACAAACATGACCACCTCCAAGCATGAATACAAATCCAGATGTGGATTTCCTATTAAGGCTATCACCAGCCCAATCTGAATCAGTGAAGCCAAGAAGATCTAGGCTAGAATCTGCAACATAGTGAATCCCATCAGTCTTGGTTCCTTGCACACAATGCAAAATTATTTTTGCAGCCCTCCAATGGAGCTCATGTGGCTGCTCCATGTATCTTGATTCCACACTCACAACATAAGCAAGATCAAGTCGAGTGTGAGTCAAGTATAGCAAGCTACCAACAAGCTGCCTATACAAGGTGCTATCAACCAAGGGTGTAGATTCTGCTTCTTCCATTCTAACTCCTGAAAGGAATGGAGTCTTTGAAGGCTTGCAATCATCCATCTTGAACTTCTTTAACAGATCAGATGCATATTTGGACTGAGATACCTTTGTTCCATTCTCTGTTTGAGAAATCTCAAGCCCCAAAAACTGCTTAAGAATTCCCAAGTCACTCATGGAAAAAGCTTGATGCAAGGAAGTCTTCAATGAAGCTATTTGATCAG
This sequence comes from Larix kaempferi, assembly GCA_027924585.1. Taxonomy (NCBI): domain Eukaryota; kingdom Viridiplantae; phylum Streptophyta; class Pinopsida; order Pinales; family Pinaceae; genus Larix; species Larix kaempferi. Next base: position 4,339,416 of record BSBM01000254.1, read on the forward strand.
TAGAGCTACCTGTGATTAGAAAATCATCAACATACAGCACTATAATCATTATTGAACCATCAGTCAGCTTCATATAAACATCAGGATCAGATTTGGATTGAACATAAGATTGTGACAAGAGAAAGTTGTCCATTTTGGCATACCAAGCCCTGGGGGCTTGCTTAAGCCCATATAAGGACTTCTTCAACCTGCACACATACTTAGGATATGATGTATACCCTTCTGGATGCTACATATAAATATCCTCCTCAAGATCCCCATGGAGGAATGCACTCTTAACATCCATATGGTGCACTTCCCAGCGCTTGGATGCAGAAATTGCCAGAACTAGTCTTATCGAATCCTTCTGTGGAACTGGTGCAAAAGTCTCATTGTAGTAAAGGCCTTGGAATTGGGAGAATCCCTTTTCTACCAGCCTAGCATTATATTTCACTTATGTACCATCAGATTCACACTTTGTTTTGTAGATCCACTTACACCTTACCAATTTTCTGCCTACGGGGAGCTTGACTAGCTCCCATGTTTCATTATTTTGCAATGACTGAAAATCCTCATCCATGGAAGCCTGCCATCTTGGGTCATGTGAGGCTTCCTCATATGTCTGAGGATTAGAATCCACCATTATATAAAATCTCTCAGATAGGTAGGGTTCATTCACATTGAGAGCAGTCTCAAATTGTGATCTAGTCCTCCTTGTGTCCTGAGGATTGCCCACTAGTTCACCTGCTGCTTGTAGAGTCTTAGCATCCCATTTAGGGTTTGTTAGTGAATTAGAATAGTCAATTAATTGTTCCTCATCATCAGAAATATCAGAATCAAAAAATTCTTGAGTAGCATCACTTACTTCTTCAGGTGGTGGTGAATATGGTTCTCCAATTTCAACATTCTGAGAGGGCTCTTCTTCGAACTGAACACTTCTTTCTATGAAGGATTTTTTAGTGCTCATGTTCAGCAACTTATACCCTTTGGATTCATTTGGATATCCAACAAAAATACATGGTTGGCTTTGGGGCTGCATAGCCCTCCTCTTCTCAAGTGGAATCCTAGCCCAAGCCTTTGAGCCAAAAATCTTGAAATGAGAGATATCAGGTTTGTGCCCTCTCCAAGCCTCAAAAGGAGTGATACCTTTGAGAGATTTGTGTGGTACTCTGTTCTGTGGTACTCTGTTATGAATATATGTGGCACAACTTATTGCCTCATCCCATAGCTTGGGAGACAATGAATTTTCCTCAAGCATAAATGTGGCCATCTCCTTAAGAGACCTGTTTTTCCTCTCAGCAACGCCATTCTGCTAAGGTGTATATGGAACTGTGTGTTGCATCTGAATGCCTGAAGAGGCACAAAATTGCTGAAACTATGATTTGACATATTCACCACCATTATCATATCTGATAATTTTTATATGTCTACCAGACTGGTTCTCAACTGAGGCTTTGAATAGCTTGAACATACCAAAAAATTTAGATTTTAGCTTGATGAAATAAATCCAACAGTACCTGCTAAAGTCATCTATGAAAGTGAGGATGTATTTGGCATGGTTCAAAGATTCATGAGGGAATGGATCTGATATGTCAGTGTGAATAAGCTCCAATGGTGCAGAGGTTCTCTTAGTTTTGGATCTCCCATCCTTATGCTCAGGGTGTTTTCCTAGGATGCAAGATTGATAGACACCTTTGGAAAATCTGATATTGGGCAGCCCTATGACCATTTCTTTCTCATGAAGTTGGGAAAGATATTTATAGTTCAGATGGCGGAATATTTCATGCCATAATTTGCTTGACTCATTGGCATGGGTTAAAAGAGCAGAAGGTGAGGGATATGGCACAAAATGAGAAAACTTGTAAATTCTAGAGCTATGATCAGCAGTGCCTAATGCAACAATTCGGCCTGTTGACATTTCAGATATCTCAACATCATTTGGGGTAAATGTTACCTTCTTGGGAAGACCTGTGTGGGTCATCTGATAGACTGACAATAGGTTTGCAGCAAATCCATGAACATACAATAAATTATTGAATGAACCAAACTCGAGATCTATGTTACCTTTGCGTTTGCTAGATGTTTCATAGGTGTCACCCAATACAATATTTGTACCACTGGAAGAGTCAAGTGAAGTAAAAAACTTACTTGTAGACACCATGTGTCTTGAAGCTCCAGAATCAATAATGAATGAGGTAGGCTTGGATGTGCTTTCCATCAGTGCATGTACTCTCTCCTTATCATCATAATTTTGTCCTCCATCCTTCCTCCTTTCTCTCTCTGGAAGAGGAATGTTGGCTTTCTCCAGGAGTTGAGCCATTTGGTCAATGGTTTTCTTCATGCAAGAACTTTTCGGATGAAATCCCTTGCTGCAATAATTGCACTTTGTCCTCTCATTTTTCTTATTTGGATTCCTCTTGAAATTCGAGGAGTCTTCATGAAATTTCTGCTTGTCTTTTCTCTGATCAGTGGGCTTCTTGAAATTTCCCTTCTTCTTCCCTTTCGAACCCTTTGAATCTCCAACATTCAGACAATAGTCTTTGGATGGATTTTTAATGGCTCCCATCAAGACAAATTTGTCTTGTTCTTGTGTCAAAGACTCCATGAATTCGAAAAGTGTCGGGCTCTTCCAATTTTTAACTATCTTCCTTGTGGAATGGAAGGTCGAAACAAAGACTGAGTAGTCGGGGCCAAGTTTGGAGAGAATGGACAAGAATAATTGCTCATATTTTTTGTTAATACCACATTGCTTCATCTGCAACACAAGTGATTTGAATTTGGAGAATAAATCCTGTAGGTTATCGAAATTCTGTGGACACAATGAAACTAGTTCATTATCTAGTTGGTGGCCTCTTAATTCATCGGTCTTTCCGAACAATTCTTGAAGCTTTAGCCAAAATTCATTGGGAGAGGTAAGACCATCGAGATGGAATAGAAGATCCCTGGATGTAGTGAGACATAACATCCCATAATATTCATCTCTTCGATTATTCCACTTTGATTTCTCAACTGCTGAGGTTGGCTCAACTTCAGTTGCCATAGTCACCTTGTAGAGCCCTTTGCTCCTCAGTATGATCTCCATCTGCGCCTTTCAGTCAAAATAATTGATTGGAGTGAGGATGATCTGATGTGTCTGATCCATGGAAGCTCTGAAATTAATTTTGGAGTGATTTGGGTGTGCCCAAAGCTTGCTTGTTGCGCCTTCTGGATGATAGAATGCGCCTTGTGGATGAATTACTCCGCCCTCCTTGAGACTAGTTGGATCCTGCAAGACAATAGAAGGAGAAAGGAATATCTTGATATCTCTGATACCATGTGAAATTTAGTTCACACCAATATCTGATCAAGAAATTACACACTCTCACAAAGATCTCACACAACTAGTCAAGAACACAAAAAATTACTCACAATAGATACAAACTGTATTAACTCTCATGAATAAAATACATCAGGCAAACTTTGGAAAGTAATAGGCTGTCAATATATAACATTACAACAGAGATTTGAATGGTTGAAGATGCCATTTGGATCATCATAAAATCAGACTTACTAAAACTATGCAAATCCCCCCTAGGTGGAAAGTGTGTTCTCCAAGTCACTCCAAAGGCTCACGAATTTCTGAATTAGGGACCTGAGAGTGACGTGTAATGAAAAAAATGATAAATCCCAAAAATGGAAGGAATAAACATCATAGAGGATGTGTGGTCCCAAAATCAAGTTTCCCTAGGTGACTAGCTTTTCCCCCTAAGGAAAAAAGCAGTAAAAAACAGTAAAATCAGTGGAGCGCATTTGTCACCAGAATATTATCCGGAATCTTTAGGAATGTTCCCAAGTGGCTTTAGAAACTTGTGGTTCACACTAGGAAGTCTTGTGGTCCCCCCAAAGTTTTCTTGTGGTCCACATAATGGCTCAAATGGCAATTATCTAGTTTAATACATATGAATTAATCATAAAATGATTAATTAATGCTACCAATGTATTAAATGACATAGATAGGAGGATTTAATATTCCAACATATATATATATATATATATGAATTGTATTATGAGAAGAGATAAAATACATATATGTACATGGATTGGATTATGAGAACATATGAATGGTTTAATATATATATATATATATATATTGTTGCTTTTGTAATTAGAAATGAATTTTATTACTCTTGAAAAATGATTGTCGTGAGTTTAAATATGTTTTTAAGACATTGACCTATTGGTAGCTAATTATATAAATAAGCTCAGAAATCTAGCATAATGTAGCTTTGTATCCTATTTAGGATTGTTTTAGTGTATTAAAAATGAAAAGGATTTTTTTTTTTTTTATGATTTTTGTGTACATTACAACAACAGAAAACTATGAAACATTTCATATGTGCTCTTCTCCATTAACCCAAAATATATAGGGTTGCAATCATATTTAAGTGGAGCTAGAACAAAAGCTAATTTTTAACTCACTTCCTAAAAATGTAAAAGACTTAACCGATTTATACTCGGTCAACCACTACTATCTAACTAACTCATAAATCCAAAGCACTACAGAAATAGGGGAAATTACACACTTCAACACTCCCCCTTAATCTCAACTATAACCATATTTAGCATTGACAATACCTAAGTGTTGTCTTTAAAATTCATAGAAGAATATTCCCAATGGTTTGTTGAATATATATGCTAATTGATCGCTTAATCCACAAAAATTAAGTGTAATGTTTCCACTGTTGACAAGATCGCATATAAAGTGGTAGTGAGTGTTATCATGCTTTATTTACCTATGGAATACATGATTTTTTGGATAGAGAAATAGATGAACTATTATCACAAAAAATAGGGATTGGATCCTTTTCCACATGTGTAAGATTATATAAAAGTCTTCTTAACCATACTGTGTGACATGTTGTTGTAGTTGCTACTACATATTCTACTTATGCAGATGAAATGGTAACAATGGGCTATCTCTTGGATTCCCATGATATCAAACTTGTGCCAAAATGAAAAGCATATCCTGAAGTGATTTTCCTATCATTAATGCTTCCTACAAAATCATTGGTTGTGTATTTAGTGAGGTTGTTGTCTTAAAACATTTTGTACCATAAACCATAATTAGTTGTACGTACAACATATCTCAAAATTGCTTTCCCAAGTTTCTGGTGGGATTCTTTGGGAGACTCCACCAATATGGAAATAAAACCAATTCCATACATTAAATCATGTTTTCTTGCAGTATGATACATTATGATTCCTAAAAGATTCTTATACAAACTTGAATTTACTGCTGGTCCTTCAACGTGTTTGCGAAATTTGTGCCTATGGCTATGGGTGTATCTCCTAGCTTACATTTATCCATTATGAACCTCTTCAAGATGTCTATAACATACTTATGCTAAGATATTGAAATTGCTTGAGCAAATTGCTTAGCTTCTACACCCAAAAAATATTTCATAAGACTAAGGTCAATCATCTCAAATTCATCTCAATCATCTCAAATTACTGGTCTTTTTTTTTTAGAGAATGGGCTCATTACTTCTCCTCTTAAATCCATTTTTGAGCAAGTAAGAGTCAATTCTTCTATACCACGCTCTTGGGGTTTGCTTCAGACTATACAACGCCTTCTTCAACTTATACAATTTGTATTCTTTCCCTTTTACTTCAAATACTGGTAGCTAATCCATGTACACCTCTTCATCAAATATGCCATTCAAAAATGTTGACTTCACATACATTTGGTATATTGGCCACTTTTTCTGGGTTGCAATAGCTAACATAACTCTAATGGTATCTAACCTTTCTAGAGGGGAAACGTTTCTCTATAATCAACTCTTGGTTGTTGAGAAAATAGTCTAGCAACAAACCTTGCCTTATGTTTCTCCACCTTTCCTTTCTCATTTAGTTTTTTCATGTAAACCCACATGACACCCATCCTTGTTTTGTTTGCCAGTAGATAAACAAGATCCCATGTCTTGTTCCTTTCAACAGACTCAATTTCATCATTCATGGCTTGCACCCAATGTTATTCCTTGATTGCTTCTTCAAAAATTGATAGGATAATAATGAAAAGTGAGTTTGTTGAGTCACTTCATCTTCCTACTCATAAATGATCTATTTTTCTAGTTTCTCCCCATGAATAATGAATCGGTACTTTAAGAAGAACTATTTGTTGGCCGTTCTTCTTATCTCTGTACTTGCAATCATGGTAACCTAAAGTTTTGTTGTCTTGTATTGTGTAGTTGTTAATCTATTTGAAGAGATGGACTTTGACTATCCACAACATCATTTTCCTGTTCACTCCATGATTTGTGCTCTAAAAATTTGATGTCTCTGCTGACCACAAACTTCTTGTTGATTGGATTGTATAATATGTAGGCTTTGGATTGTTCACTATATCCAGTAAAAATACATTTTTCACTCTTATTGTCTAGCTTCTTTCTCAACTCCTCCAGAATAAGTGCATATGCTATGCATCCAAAAATTCTAAAATGAGAGACATTTGTCTTTATGCCACTCCATGCTTCTTGTGGTACCTTGTTATTCACACTTGTTGTAGGGGATATGTTCAATGTGTATACTAAACATTGAACAACTTCAACCCAAAATTCATTAGACAAATTCTTGTATTTAATCATACTTTTGGCCATGTTCATGAATCATGATGATCTAATTCTTTCTTTCAACCACTCCATTATGCTGTGGAGTATATCTTACTGTAAAATTCCTCTTGATGCCCCGGTGTCTACAAAAAACTGCGAACTCATTTGAGTCATATTCGCCACCTCTATCTGATCTAAACACTTTGATATATTTGCCTCTCTATTTTTCAACTAGAGCTTTGAATTCTCTAAACTTTGAGAAAGTTTCAGATTTGTTCTTAAGGAAATATACCTACATTTCTGATTGAAATAATCAATACACATTAGCTACAACCTATGGACTGATTTTGCATGAGATCACAAAGATATGTATGAACTAGATCAAGGTGTTCTTTTGATCTATAGGAGGCTTTTGGAAATTTTTCCCTTTGATGTTTTTCAAGGATACAACTTTCACAAGAACTGGTTTCTCCATTCAGTATGGGAAATCCCTTAACCATTCACTACTTTTGTAAGTATTCAAGACTTGTAAAGGGTAGATGACCATATCTACAATTCCACAACGAGGTCTCATATGTGCTAGAGACATTATGTGCATACGACTATATGTGGTTTACACTTCTTAAATTCAAAGGGAAATTCTAGTTTTTGTCATCTCACCTTTTTCTATGAGTATTCTACTAGGTGAATTGTCTAAAATTGTACATGTGTAGTACCTTTAAATATAACATCATAATCGGTTTGTCTCAATTGTCTCACACTGATCATATTTCTTTTCATTTTTTTTGGTTAGGACAAAAACAATACCTTTTCCTTTGGCAGGCTTGAACTTGAGAGTCATCACCTAGACTTATTTTTGTTGTAGTAGATGTATCTATGCAAGTAAACATATGCTTGTTACCTATTGTGTGATTGTTGCAACCACTATCCAGCGACCATAGATTCATGTTGTTGAGGGTTTATTTAGTGATCTAGCATGAAATAAACATTGCTCAGATGTTCCTTCATCAATACTGCTTGCATGAGCTCTGCCTGAACTCAATATTGCTTGTATGAGCTCTGCCTTTGTTTAGGCAGCTTGCTTCTTTTTGCATTCACTCTCATAGTGTTCAAACTTTTTGCAGTAATAACACTAGATCCATGACTTGTCTTTCAAAGTTTCTACCTTTCCCCTTTGGTTTTTTCTTCATCTGGACCGAATCTATCTCCTATTTGAGAGTGAGTTCAACCATGCCTTCCTTTTCTTCTGGATCCTCGACCACGTCCTTTAACTATGCTGGTGAAGTCCTGGGTCTGAAATGCCTTGAATTTTAATTCCTATTAATCCTTGACTTTTGGGATAAAAGAAATCCCATAATCTCATCTACTGAAAGATGACTCAAGTGTTTTTCTTCTTCAATTGCTGCAACCATGGATTGGAACCTTCTGACGAGGGTTTTGAGAACTTTCTCGACTACGTTCTCATTTGTATTTCTTTGCATACATTTTATATTGGTTTACATGGCAATCATCCAATTCATGTATTGGTCTATCGAGATCTCCTCATATGTGTCTTTTGGAATTTCTTCTAACGTCCTTTTGGACTTTTCTCGGGTGCGGGTCTTGAGCTGTAGTGAGCTTCGAATAGTTAGAGCCGAGAAGGCAAAGGAGATGTTACCTAGTACATCTCCTTGGAAACTGTTGTAGGCCTCACGCATTAACAAAGTGTAACAGAGAATCTTGAACAGTTTTGCAGGCGTTAACTCTATTTGATATCAGAGACACTTAATCAGTAGGAGACAAATTTAATTTGAACAGTTTATTGTTTTCTTTATGATATAAAGTTTTATCTTGATTAAAGGTAAAGTTTTGCTTTGCATTTTTTATTTTGATTAAAATCATAGAAAATAAAATTTCATCATCAAATTTCCATTGATTAAATTAAAATATAACATTTTTTTTCCCGTGAAATTATTGTTATTCAATTCTAAATCAAATAGTACATGATTACCACCATCAAAAGCTGATTTTTTAAAGAACTTCTCCACAGAAGAGAGTCCCGCTCTTACAAAATATACAAAAAGATAAGTCCCATCAGCCTTAAATAAAAAAGGAGCTCATAACTAAATCAGTCTAGGAAATATAGAGAACCCAAATCTATCAACTGATTCTCTCAAAATTCATCCCAAAGTAAATAGTCATCCTCACCCTCCAGCACCAACTTTGATAGTTGATCTGCCTGTTCATTGAATTCTCTGAATATATGTTTCAATGAGACAGATCTGAAAGTACTAAGTTCTCCCATTACTCTATTGCACCAACTGTCCAAGTTTAAAACATTGAGGTCAAACTCACCTCGAGCCCATTTGATGGTAACTCTTGAGTCACCAAAAATCTTCACATTCACTAATCCAAAAAGATTAGCCACACGGGAAACACACTACAAAGCCAGTAGTTCTGCCTTCATATTGGAACCTTTACCACATTTCAGATGAAGTGTGTAATAGTGAAATTGATTTATAAAAATCACCCCATCTGCTCCTCAATTTCCCAAATTGGTTGCCCAATCAAAAAATATAATGAAAATTCCCAACATTCCTCTAAACTGGAGATTTCTTTTGTGTCTGATAATGTAGATAATGAGAAAGAACAATATTATGAGTACCATCCACATTTGGTTTGAGTTCCTCAAAAGTGGCTTTATTCCTTACTAACCATACAGTCCAGCAAATGAAGATAGGGAATATCAAGTGCTCTTTACAGTTCATCATCCATTCTTGCATGCAAGATTCAACATTAAAACCATTCCACTTGACTGTAATTCTAAAAATCTGATAGAATTTCTCCCATAATTCCTAAGTGAAAGAACAATCTAAGAAGAGATGTGTAGCAGATTCCGAACTTTTCTTACTAACATTGAAAATACACATATAACATCGAACCATATTTTTTGAAAATAAAATTTCAAACTCAGAAAAGGCATTCTTTTATTTACTTTCCTTAGTTACAAACTTCACAAACTGCAGGCATTCTCGCACATCTGTAATAACATTGGAAGACTACATGAAGCACAACCCAGCAATAACAATAAGCCTTGTAATTTAACCGTAGAGAAACCCTTTACAAACAACACGATTACATTTCTGGAGGAGGAGGAGGCGCAAATGATAGATCAGGATCAGGCTGAGGCTCACAGTAAGGGTTATGAGGGTCTGGAAGTGGAGCGCTAGGAGAAGGTGGCCGACGCTTCATGGGGTTTTCCTCCACTTTCATTCCAATCTTCAATACGGCCTTCATGGATGGTCCACGAATTCGCAGGCCTTCCATTAATGATACCTCTGTAAAATTATACAGTACATTTATAATGAAATATGATTGTTGGGACCAATGGTAAATTTAATTTGGCTTGGAAAGTCAATACTATATTCATACCTCTTGATCGATTCAAATCATTATTGTCGATATCAGAAGAAGAAGCAGCCGCAACCATTCGAGCTTCTGTCTTTCCAGGAAACGAAACCAATTCGAGAACAGATAACAGAGCACACGAACATAGAATTAGAGACAGTAAGCTGCGCTCCATATATATATATAAACAGTTACAGGCAGCTGCTGATAGCTGAAAAAAAATCTTGCAGACTCCCCAGCTATGTATTTGAATGTAACAACTTTGAATAAAACGCGTAAATCTAACGCGTTGCAGGAATAGTGGAGATGGATTGACGTTGGAAATTATTTAGTATTAATAAACCTGGAAATTATTTAGTAGTAATAAACCTGAATTACTTAGTAGTAATAACTAGTAGTTGATGCATAACTGGTAGCTGACACTTTATCTATGACTTATCGATGTTCAGGACCACAAATTGATGCATAACTGATGATTTATAATTAATCTGAACTACAAATTAAATAATTGTGCTAGTTATATATTATAATTTAATAAACACTTATATCAATATACACATATCTATATTTTTCTTTTTCCATCGAAAAATTTAGTCTTCTCAGCATTGTGTCAAGCAATAGAAATAACACACCGACACATGAAACAGCCCCAGAAACATCCGACCAATAAAAATTCCAGTTTATGACAGAAAATACAGTGTCATAACGCAACAACAGACATAACAGATACATAATTCAAACCATAAAACGAGACGGAGATTGCACCCAAAAAAGTCTCAGCATAACATAGGGCCGAGACCACGGCCGCCACCCAAAAGACCACAAATAAATACGACCAGCAAAGAAATATAGTGCCGCAAATAACCAGAGAAACCCAAAAGACCAACGAGGAGTTGGGGAGTAGATAACTGTACAACTGCAAAAAAGGATAAAACCGTATAAAAATATATATATCCATATGAAACACAAAAACCATCATAATCAGCAGAGTAGAGCCAAAGGAATCAAAACCAATGCATGCCAATAAAACCCTGGGAGATAAGTAGATCCTCCCTCCACTCTTCCCACAGGATGATCTCCGCTTGAGAAGTCAAAGCCAGTTTGCAGAGCGGGTCAGCCTTCACATTCACCTCCTCGAAAATATGAGAAAAATGTATATGTTTAAATTCGTTGATGGACTTTAAAACCGCTGGCTGGATACACATATCTATATATATATTCATGATTAATAGTATCTTTACTTTCAATCTGAATTTATTAAATTTTTTAATTTAAATGACTAAAAAATCAATCTCGACACATAATCCTAAAATGCAGATGCCTGCTGCGCTGGTCGTTATATTAGATGGATTGCACCGATGACATATGCAATGATCTCATTTGATTCCAGGTGAATTTTTAAATAAATATGATTCATTTTAAATTTACAAATAATATTAATTTCTAATTTTGTATAGTAAAGCTTAATGACAAAGCATAGTAATTTAATTCAAACAAATTTTTAGATAGTATTGTAAAGAAAGATGTCACAATCAAAAGAATTGACCATTCCATATGTGTTAAAGATAAATAAGTAGATGAAGGATAACATAGAACTTTGGTTAATAATAGAAGATGATTTTTCGAGTTCAATGAAACTTCATTATATATTAATGATGAATTGAACGAAAGGGAAGAGGTGAGGTATTTGATTCATAAATATAAACTCGTCTAAACTGGTAAATTGGAATAGTTGGTATATGGATGAATATATTAGATTATGTATTGTTAAGTTAATAATAGAACAATGATTAAGATATTAGTTTTGTGATAATTGCAAGTTAACCAATTTAATTGGGTAAATTGAAAGCATTTTATTTTAAAACATGTAATAGTTGGTATGTTGACCATTAAATTTGGGTAAATAACTATATTACTTCATAATTAATTAATGAATGAAATTTTTGCTTATTTATAGTATTTCTATGTTAGAATTTACAACATTTACAACATGATTCCAAATTGGTATAGTTGGTGGTTAGATATTAGTTTTGTGTGAATATCTATTTTACTTCACAATTAATTAATTATTAATTAATGCAACTTTGTTCCTATTTGTAAGATATCCAAATTGGAATAGTTGGTGCTTGAATGATTATAACCTAAAATATATATTTTAGATTTAATGTATTTTTAAGTTGACAATATAACAATGAGCTATTTATATTAATTTTGTAATAATTGCATATTAATAAACACTCATATATCCATCTTGACCCTCTATCAAGCCCCGGGACCATGGATCAAATACCTTGAGGTGAAAACCCATTTTTAGAGTTCTAAACTTCCTCAAATTTGATCCCTAGGCGACCCTTCATAGAGCCAGAGTTAAGATGGATCTATGCTAGTAGGTAGATCACAATATAAAAAATAAGATTTACCATCCACATGGCATATGGATGTGTTAATCTTATTATTTAAGAAAAAAGATTTATATTGAAAAGAAAGAAAAAGCTAGAACTTTTTTCAAAACCACCATAAATTGTTATGGAAATCAAAGTAATACATTTGTATTTGTTAAATTGTTTAGTAGTTGTTTGAATAAATGTACGTGATTTAAATATAATAATTTTAAATTAAAATAATTATATGTAGTAATTTTGAAAATAGGTAGGCAACCATAGGCGCTAAATACAGAGCCAAATGAAGAGAGAGCGGTGAAGGCGGAAGGTTTCACGGTGTTGTAAGGAGGACAGTTAGACTCGGAAGCTTTAGGACAGGTCCGAGCCTAGATCCGGATCATTTGCTGCAGCAGGGTTCAAGCAGAATGGAGGCGCCAGGGGGTGGGGAGGCTCTGCCTCCTGACCCCAGATTGGTCAATGCTAAAGGAAAAGGAGCTGTGGAAGCTCAGGATTCTCTTGCTGATCAGGGAAAAGCAGGGCACAGTGGAATTATCAAAGAAACTCCATTAGCTACTGGACCCCAGAAACCAAGGCAATGCATGCCAAAATCAAGGAAGATACCAAGACTCCAGATCACATCTGATCGCATTAAAGAGGATATACAATATATGAAGGAGCATGCTCCAACGGGTAAATTTGTTGGAATTTGGCCATCTAAAAAAGCCTTGTTATGGTGGATCAATTCTACTTGGAAGCCCCAAGGTCACTATGAGCTCTAGCTTGGAGCTAAAGGGTTCTTCACGGTGGTTTTCTTTAATGAATTTGATCGTACTAGGATCTTTGATAACGATCCTTACTTCTTTCACTCAGCAGGCCTGTACCTGAGGCCATGGAAAGAACGGTTCAACCCGGATAAGGAGAACCTTACGATAGCACCGATTTGGATACGATTGTATTATCTCCCAACGGAATACTGGAAAGAAGAGATCCTCATTGAAATCGGTAATATGCTGGGGGTTTTTGTCAAAGTGTCTGAACAAACAAAACAAATGAGATATACTTCATATGCAAGAATCTATCTGTATATGGACATTTCCTAGGATCTACCCGAGGGGATCGAGATATCATGGGATAATGAGGAGTGGTTTCAAGCTATTGATTATGAGAAAATACCCTTTAGATGCAGATGATGCCATGAACATGGTCATCTCTTTCGGGATTGCCCCCTTAACAAAAACCCAGGAATGGTCAATAACTAGGATAAAAAACAAGAAGATGGATTCACCAAAGTTATCAATAAGAAAAGATCAGCCAAGAGGCCAGTTGGACCAGAGGTGAATAAGAAAACTCAAACCCACAATAGATATGCGGCCCTGCAGGCTGAAAACGGAGTCGAAACCCCTCAAGAAAACTAGATTTAAGAAAATCTTGGCACAACGGTAAACCCCATCTCTGATTCGGCAACAAAAGTAGCAATGGAAGAAGTAGACATATGTGACGAAGAAGGAGAGGAGACGACATTTGAAGGACTAGATCTGGTAAACCTGGAGGTGGTGGCCTTGGCAAAGGATCCTAATCCTCTTTCGCAAACTCAAATCTCCTTGTTAGAGAAAGCCATACTCAAAGCTAAGCAACCCAAAGGCTTGGGAATTGTGGCAGACCCCATGAAAGAAACAGAGGGGGGAAAAAAGAAAGGAAGGAGGGATAAACGGGGAAGGCACAATAATGCGCAGAGGATTCAACTGTTAGGATTTCAGTTGGTAACTTCAGGGCAATATCCTACCATCGTCGCAGCCCTTGCGACCAACCCCAAATAGTTTTTAATGCGAATCACAACCTCGAATATTAGAGACTAAAAAAGTCCTCTGAAAATCCAGCTTCTAAAAAGGAAAATTGAAGTGGAGAGACCTATGATAATGTTTCTTCAAGAAATGAAATGTTCGGTGGATGAACTAAAAGATATTGGTAGGAAAGTGTGGCATAATTGTGAGGTAATGGCGGTAGGTGCAAGACGAGCGGTAGGAGGTATTGGTATTATGTGGAACCCAATGAAAGTTGCTCTGTCAGACTTCTTTGCCTCCCAGTATCACCTTTCGGCTGCTTTTCATGTGTTGTGGACGAAAACCCGTGGTTTCCTTTCAAATGTATATGGACCTGCTACAATGAATATGAAACTCTCTTTCTTGAACTCTCTACAGACCCTTAAAGACTAGGTTGGACCTTCTCCCTGGCTTTTAGGAGGAGATTTCAACTTGATTCATAATTTGGGGGAAAAAAAAGGTGGTATTCGCCAGTTAAGTCCCATCAACGATCACTTTAATAATACTATTGAAGCTTTGGGGTTGGTGGATATCAGAGCAACAAATGGAACCTTTACGTGGAATAATAAAAGGGCAGGGGACATAAGTATTTCCTGTCGGCTGGTCCGATTCCTGGTTATGGAATCGATTATGATGGCCGGGGGAGAGCTAACAGTGGCGATTCTCCCGTCGGCGGGTTCCGACCATTGGTCGATGAGTCTGGAATGGTCGAGGATTGGGGAGAACCTTCGTAAACCCTTCAGATTTGAACAGTTTTGGTTGCTCAATAAGGAGTTTCACGAGAAACTCAAACAGTGGTGGATGGATATTCCGATTATAGAAGGTACACTGATGTACAAGTTCCAACAAAAGTTAAAATCCCTAAAAGGCAAAATCAAGCATTGGAAACTGGAATTGTTTGGGAACATTTTCCAAGAAAAAATGCGGCTCGATATGAAAATGAAAGAAGTTCAGCAGAAAGGTATTTCTCAGGGTTTTTCGAAGGAGTTAAAACAAGAAGAACAAACTCTGCTTCTGGAGTTTAATGCTCGGGAAAGATAGGAAGAACTCCTCTGGAAACAAAAATCAAGGAATCGTTGGTTGCAAGAAGGGGAACGGAATACTAAATTCTTCCACAGAGCTGCTATCCAAAACCGTAATGCGAACCATATGATGCGTCTTAAAAGAAGGAATGGTACTTTCGCTGAATCCCAGGAGGATCTGGAAGCTACTCTCAATGGTTACTTTGAAGACCTACTGGAAGAACCAGAAGTAAACAGGGAGGATGCACAAGCCCAAATCCTGCAGGTTATTCCCAGGGTCATTAATGATGATCATAACCTCATGTTGATGAAACCTATAGAGATGGAAGAGTTGGAAGAAACGGTTAAGCAGATGGCGGAAGATAAAGCACCAAGCTCGGATGGCTTTACCACTAACTTCTTTCACGCATGCTAGACTAGGATTAAGGAAGAAGTGCTAGATTTGGTGGAAAACTCTAAAAAATTGGGTACTATTCTGAAAGCTCTCAATGCTACCCACTTGTCGCTCATCCCGAAAGAATCAGGAATCGAAGATCCAGGAAAGTTCCGCCCAATTGCCCTCTTCAATGTGATTTACAAGATTATTACCAAAGTAATAGCGAATAGATTACATTCTCTCCTCCCGCTTCTTATTTCCCCAGAGCAAGCGGGTTTTGTGGAAGCACGCCAAATCACTGACGGGATTATCCTGGTGCATGAAATCATTCATTCTCTCAAATCTGAGAAAATCCCTGGTATGTTACTCAAGCTCGATCTCTCTAAAGCTTATGATAGATTAAACTGGCAGTTTCTTAGAAAATTTTTGAGTAAATTCGAGTTCAATAGGGAATGGACTAATTGGGTGATGAGTCTGGTCTCTTCTGCCTTTTTTTCCATCTTAATGAATGGCACTCCTTCAAAGCCTTTCCATGCTTCTAGAGGTATTAGGCAGGGAGACCCCCTCTCCCCTTTCTTGTTTATTATTGTGGTAGAAGGGTTGGGCCGACTGCTCAAAGCATTGAAGGGTAGAAACAGAATCAGGGGACTCACTCTCTGTGTTGGATTGGATCCCCAAACTCATCAGCAATTTGTGGATGATACCATGTTAATGGGCCCCCCTAGCGTGCAGGAAGCCAAAGGGATCAAGGAAGGGATGGACTTGTTTCTGCTAGCCAGCGGTTTGGAAATTAACAAGGATAAGTCTCGAATCTATTTCTTTAATACCCCAAGAATTACCAGAAGAAACATGATTAGAATCCTTGAATTTACGGAAGGGACCTTGCCTTCCAAGTATTTGGGAGCCCCCTGGCGGAATCCACCATAAGACAGATTTCGTGGAAAGACTTACTGGAAAAAATAAAGATGAGACTTGAGCATTGGACCTATAGAATGCTGAATCTCCCAAGTCGCATAATTCTTGTTAAGTCGGTCCTCCAGGCTATGTCGGTTTATCTGTTCTTGTCCTCGCAACGCCTAAGACCATTCTCAAACAAATTCGCAATATCTCGAGGAATTTCCTTTGGGGCGGCTCTGAGGGGCATCGAAAGTGGAAGAAAATTTGGAAAGGCCAATGGTGGCCCAAAGTGATTACTTTCTGTTGGATTCTTATTCACTGACGAATTTTAACGTGGGAAAATTTGATGCGCAGGGGTTTCGTAGGTCCTTCTGTGTGTCTAATGTGTAAGCAGAATTTAGAGACCATCAACCATTTGCTGGATGCTTACCCGTTTGTCTCATACCTTTGGGATAAAGGAGGAGAATGCTTTTGTAAGTCGGCTAGGGTTAGAGATAGACCAGATCTTTCTGTTGCGAACTGGCCTCCTAAAGCCTTCAAAAATGATATCTTGAATAGGTTGTGGGAGCTCTTCCCTGGCTTTGTGGTGTGGGTGACCTGGAAGGAGCGTAATCGACGAATATTTGAGGGTAAATACAATACCCCGGTTGGGGTGTGGAGTATACCGGAAAAACATTTACAGGAATCCCTCACCCTGTGCCAGTGGAACCGGGATGTCATGAATTTTAATACTCAGGAAATAATTATTTTAAATGCTTGGGGGACTGTTAACATACCTATAAGTATTCGCTATCCGCGTAATCAGAGTTCTCAGCCTCTTAGTCCGGAGCTCTGGAGTTGTCCGCCTATTGGGGTCTTCAAACTCAACTTCGATGGGGCAGCAAAGGGTAACCCTGGAGCTGCTGGTTTTGGAGGTGTCGTCCGTAATAATGCAGGTGGCATCCTCAGGGATTTTTGGGGTGACTTGGGAGAGAACACGAATAATGTGGCTGAGTTGGAGGGCCTAGTTAGTGGTTGCAGGTGGGCTTTGTAGAAGGGTTGGACGCCACTGGAAGTGGAAGGAGATTCTCTTATTATCATCTCTATGGCAAGAAGGGTGTAGTGCGGGTCATCCATTGACAAAATTGAAAGCAACTGGAGATGGGAAAGTCGCCTCAGGGTATTGCAAACTCTGGTGCAGAGCTCCTCGGCATTCCAGTTCATGCATATTCAAAGAAAAGGCAATAAGGTGGCAGACGTCTTAGCCAACAAAGGTGTCAATGCAGGCATCTCGTTTTACGGGGTAACCATCTCAGAAATAGATGATGAGGAGCTCAAAGAGAAGTGTAAAAAGTTGGCGGCAGAGGATATGTGACATATGGAGGGCCGCATGCAGGGTAGACACATGGTTAATACCTGTCATTTGGATAGCAGGGTCCCCCTGGGTTGGACTGATATCTCGATCCCCGTAACATTTAAGGTGGTAGATGGTACTAACGGTGGCTTACATCACAGCTAGCCGGAAATCAAGCTTGGTGAAAGGAATTCCGAGAGCCATAGAGAGGCGTTTGTGGCCCACGTTGATGCCACGTGGGATTCCACTTATATCCTCTAGCCAGATAATGCAAACTAAGGGTGTGGATCGATATCGGGGTCGGATACGCCGGCAGAATGGTATGGTCAGGCTCATTGATGGAACTGACATCCTCATGATTGTTTCTAGTTGGCATGAGTACTCTGTGGTTATAAACCTTCTCCGTGCTCCGGATGGGAATTTGTTTAGTACTTCACATAAATGGAGGTACGTGAAGTCTTGTTTCTAGGCATGGGAAAGTACTTGTATTGGCAATCTGGAGTTAATGAGGCGGTACGAGATCACTAAAGGAAATTCTACGGCCTGTGAGGTAGTGATGGCCTCGTATCATGAACCTAGGTGGACAGTAAATGATCCTCCCGGGTGTCTATGTATAAGTATGGTTCAAGTTGCAGGTTTTGGTCGTCTCTCCTGCCTTCTTTTCCTCCATTTGGGTTATTGTAGTGATATTTCCGTTTTTTCGCCTCTGTATTCGTTGTGGACTAGTTGGGTTTGGTTTATTCCCCGAGATGTTGAAATGGCCCCGAGAATGAGAGCTTGCAGCCGTAGAGGGGGAAGGCGAGGCGAGTGTTCAGGGTGTATGAGAGGTGGTGGTTTGGAGACTGGTGCATCTTCTTCCCACCACAATTCAAAAGAGTGGGACTCGTCTGAACCTCAGCCTTTCAATTGGAGTGCAATGTATTTGGAGGAAAATCCTCCCAGCACTGGCTCCCTCATCGCGTATAAGGAAATTGCTCTGGTTGATGAAGTGGAATCCCGTCTCGGTCGAAAAGTGGTGGAGAGTCCTTATTGGGTGGCGCGTATCCTCTTGGTGTGGGAAATTCAAGCCAAGAATTAGCTGGTTCAAGGTATTCATGAAGCTTTGAATATTATGAAGGGGGGCCAGCAAGCCAAGCGCTTAAATAGGTTACTGCGCCCCCTCGAGATGGCATTTGAAATGAAGGGGAGATTCCCGCCGAGGCTGACCCGGCTCCGTAATGGGTTTGGCTGGCTCCATGGTTTTGCGGCTTGGTTGTTCATTCGGCCCTCGGCTTTGGTGATGGCGGTCTATTAGTCGTCTGTTTTTTGGTAGCGGCCGACATTTTTCTTGGACCTCGGCTAGCACTAGCGGTTATTTGGCTCTCCTTCCCATGGGTTTCGGCTCAGGTGCTTCTGGTCTTTGGTTTTGTTAGACTGTTTAGTCTCTATATTTTGTGTTTGTAATTTTCATCTTTGGATCTTTGAGCGTCTGGTCTTTTTGACAGACCTTTTTGAGCATGGACTCAGCTGATGATGTAATTTTTCCTTTTTCCATTTTCTGGGAAGTCGGCCATGCCAGGTCTCTTCGGTGTGGTTTGAGCCGGTATTGCTTGTTTGTAATTCTATTTTGTACTATATTTGCCCATTAATAAAAGGAATCAAGCTTATTTACAAAAAAAAAAAATTAAAAATAGATATACTATTTTTATTTATTTATTAACTTTTTATTTTGAAAATTTAATGTTTATTTTTATACAGTCACTTTAATATTATAATTTAAATATCAATAAAATATAATAATTTGGTAATGTTATAATATAAATATTAATAATATAGAATAATTTAGTAAATATAATGTATATATAAATTATCATTTAAATATCAATCATTTTATATATTTTTTAAAAATATATTTTAAAATAAAATTTAATTTAAAAATAATATAAAATTTTCATAAATATTTTTAAAATGAAAATTTGAAAATTATTTTCATTATCAATAATATTAAACTATGTTATGTCTTACTTTTAAGAATAGATTTATTTTTACATATATCAATGAATATAGAAATACTATGTTATGTCTTATTTTTAAGAATAGATTTATTTTTACATATATATAAATTAATACATAAATAATGTATACTATTAATTAGTATTATTAATATTTTTTATAATATTTTAGAATTCATTTTAATAAAAAAACAAATAAATTGTTTTATAATAATATGTTATATTTTTTATAATAAATAATATAAAATTTATTTATTATATATAAATTTAAAATTATTATTTTTATATAAAAACTTAAAATTAAAATTAAATAATAAAATGTTTAATAATTATATTATAACATTTCATGTATCTTATAAATTTATATAATTGTTTTATAATAATATGTTATATTTTTTTATAATAAATAATATAAAATTTATTTATTATATATAAATTTAAAATTATTAATTTTATATAAAAGCTTAAAATTAAAATTAAATAATAAAAGTTTAATAATTATATTATAACATTTCATGTATTTTATAAATTTATATATTGGATTTCACCTTTCTGCCCAGTTAAGCCATCGGGCTGGCACTTTTCTCTCCTTTCTTTTATAAAAATATCATTTTTTCATTATACAAAATGCATTTCGTTTACTTCTTTTATGCGATAGTATAATTTAGTAGTATTGGATTTCGAAATTCAAAATTCACCCAAATAACTAAATGTAGTTACTCACAATATTTTTTATTTTTTAAATAATAATTTTTGTTGTAAGTATCATGTGTGAGAGATATACATTTACAGTATATAAGACATTTAATTAAAATATTTATTAATATTGATTAAAAATATTTATTAATATTAGATTTTTTTATTTCTTATATTTCCTCTTTAAAATCTTATTTTTATCCATATTTATACTTGAATTATATTATTATGTTTAGAAATAGAAACAAAATGCCTATCCCATTCATGCTTTGCGATGAACAAATGGAAGTTTCACATCCATACCCAAATCTGTACGTTTCGTGATATTACTCCAACCAAATCTAAAAATATTGAACTTGTGAATCTAACTAATAAAGTTAAAATAATTGAATCAACAAAAATAAATATACAGTACAAACCATAAAAGAAGGTTATCATAACTACTAGAAGAAAAAGAGTAAGTCTTATATTTCATTTAGAAATAAACAAAGTTACACTTATAGGTCTTTAGATATTATCTGAGATTTTGGACTTTCTTGAGTAAATTAACAAGATTAACCTGAATGTAACAAGTGTACTATGGAGATTCATTTCATGGTTATCTTATTATGCTTAAATGTATCGTTATTTGATTAAAATTTAAACAAAATTTAGTTAAGTTATTGTTAAGAAAAGGGATATATTTATTAAATAGTATTTCTTTTTATATTTATATTACCAAAAAATTTATAAATTCAATATTGTTCCAAATTAATGACTACAAAAGGCATAGGGTTTTGATTAAATTATTCTTGTTTTTCATTAGCACTTGCTATTCTTTATTTTACCAATGATATGGTTACTGGCGCACGTTTATCCTTGCTGGGTCGACCACATTTTGAAAGGACTCTGCAAATCGTTTTTTTTATAGGTTATACTTTTTTTAATAAAAAAGTTTTATAGGTTTTAAATTTTTGAATAAGAAAATTATTAAGAACGGTATAATTTTTTCCTTTTTCTCATTTTAAATTTTGAAAAAAAGTATGGATTTTAATTTTTGAATAAAAATATTATGAAAGTATAGATTTTAATATTTGAATAAAAATATTATGAAAATATGGATTTTAATTTTTGAATACAAAAATTAATTTGGAGAAATTTATCCAAATTTACAAAATTTGTGTTTTTTTTATCCGAATTTACTATCTAAGTTTTTTTTTATTGGTTTAGAGTAGAATCAAAAGTAACCAAATCCTTACATGCCATGATTATATGTTCAAATTTAATTTACTTTACCATGACTATATAAAAAATGTACAGTAACATTTACACTACTTTTTTTTCATAAATCTAGTACCTACACGTGATTTGAACTTGTGACCCTTTATCCCATGGGTTAGTCACACTTTTAACAATATTAGTTCATTTCAAAAACAAAAAAAGAAATTTACATTAATCTAACTTCATCATCACTACATATAAAAGGTATAATAACTCATTTCTTAATTTTGATAGATATGGCTCAAATTTATTAATAAAAGAATAGTTAGTAAAAGGCTAAAATTGAAGTATTTATTTAAAAAGTATGGATTAGACACATAAAACTTAAACATAATTAAATTCATAAAATTTCAAATTTAATTAACTTTACTATAGTTAGATATTTAAATTGAATTAACTTTACCATAGTTAGATATTTAAATTGAATTAACTTTACCATGGTTACATAATAAAAATGTATATTAACACTTTTACACAAAATATAAAATTTTAAGAATAATTTAAATAAAAGAAATATATAATCAATTTTCTCATCATTATATATTAAAAGTATAATAACTCAATTTTGTATTTGCTAGATAGTTATTAATATCATATTTCAAAAAATTATTTAAAAAAAACATAATTATTCAAACCCGAAAATTGAAGAATTTATTCATATGCACCATAACCAAGGGACCATAGATACGACACAATAGATAATGGGGAACAAGTCTTAGGGACAATGAATGATGGGATGCACTTTTTGGGGCTAAAAAATTCAAGAGTTTGTCTTAATAAATGGTAGTGTGGACTAGGTCAATTCTTCACATTGGTTACTTTTCCAAAAGTACAATTGCAATATGGATTGTTGCAAGTGAAGTTACCAAAAATTGAAACCACATTGTAGTTTTCATGGCTAGGGAGTTTATTATGGGCATTGATCTTTCTATGAAAAGGTGTGGAAATGTCCCCGACATTTGCAAGATCTCACAAGAGGGATATAAGGACATGCTACCTATAGAAATAGAAGAAGGAGGAGGAAGCATAGTGATATCATGGGATGCAATAGGTTCAGGTTGGAGGATTGATGAGGGTTCTGAAGTGCCCATTATGAAAGGGTTATTTTGGGTTTGAAAGATGGGATTGAAGTCTTCTAGGACAGTGATAGGTGGTAGTGATGATGATATACCTTGTCCAAAAGCATCACCAGGTAAAGATAAAACACTTGTATTAGAATGAGAAGGAAAAAGTTGAGGCTTTGGATGATGAAGAGATTGAATCTGTCCAAATGAAGATAAAGCACTTGCATTAGCATAAGATGGAAGAGGTTGAGGTTGATGAAGATCATATTAAGGTTCTTGGTTCCTTCTATAGGTTTCCATTAGCAACATATCCTCCTCTGATGGAAGAGGCTGAGGCTGATGATGAGAATTAGGTTCTTTGTTCCTTATGTAGGCTTACATTAGCAACATATCAGCCTCGGTCCACCCCTCATATTGCATGCTCGTATTGTTTCCATAAGTTGTCAAACCTTGGAAGTTATTGGGTGCCCGTATAGCTGGTTTTACATGACAATCTGAAGCATTCATGTATGTTGTGGATCGAGTGCTTTGTGGCTGCCCTAGATTCCATCTTGGTATAGATGAGATTTGATTATAAATTCCTTGTTGGTTTTGACTTTGACTTCCTTTCAAATGAGATTGAATCTTCTACCTGCTGATTATTATGAAAGAGGAAAAAATTTCAGTAAAAAAAAATATCGGTTTACTTACAAATTCATAATATTTACAATAAATTTTGAATGAAGTAGTAGAAAGCTTACCATTCACTTTTAAATGCTATTTTTTTTAGCAAATTAAGGACTGAACAAGTTGCCAGTTTTTATTATCTTTTCCTTTTTCCTTTCTGCATTTAAAGTTAATGTGATGAGATAGCTTGAATTAAATCTGTAAATATTAGCAATCTAAAAAATAGATATTACATTTTCATAAATGACGAAGAAAAGTTAAATATGATAAAATAATTAGAAATATTAGGAAATTGATATTTAAAAAATATTTGTGATCACGTTTACATAAAATGCACTAGCATGTTTAACTGGAAAAAATAATTTCTAGGAAACATAAAAAAATTAAAAACTGTTTCGTGAGATAGTTATACCTTTGCGATGGCGGTTCATATGTCCACCAAAAGCCCGTGCTTTGTCAAATGCCATATGACAAAACCTGCACTTGTAGGGTGTTGGATTGGCAAGTTCTTCCTCATTGGACCGCTTTCCTTTCTTTCTGTTCTGTGCATATAAGTTTAAAATAGGCCAAATCATATCATAAACTTACAGGAAATGAACAGCACTCCGTGTTAAGATTCGTTTGCATTGAAACCGTATTAATAGTAGAGATGATGAGAAAAAACATGTTCAGTGCCCTCCCAACGATTTATTTTGCAGGATATCAGTTTCATACTCAAAATTTGGGTTTGTGACAAAATAATTCTAATCCCTCCCTCATAAAGATCCAATAGCTGCAAAGCCAATAACAATTTGGCAATCCCCTCATAAATTTTCAGACTTAATCGAGATGACATAGCTGGTCGAAAAATTATAATGATCCAAACATCAGTTATCACAGCGTAAGTGCATAAAATCAAGAAAATCTTATCAACAATAAAAATGAGAATCAAGGTTGAGTTAAAGAAGAATATGGTTGTCCTTGTCGAACAGAATACCAACTGGTGAAATTTTTTAAGCATTATGATTACCCTACCTCATGCCATGCCATTCATGAATCCAACCGTTCCTTGATTTTATAAACTTTCAGACAAAAAAATCTAACCCACCATATGCCACTATAGAAATTCAAACATACCTGTGTTTTCCATGATGGCTATGTTGTTCTGCGAGGTTTGAATGAGGGCTGTGCTTTTCTGCGAGGCATCAAACCAGGGGGGCGGTTGATCAGGCTTTAAAACACTGATAGAAGGCGAAGATCTACCATACCCGGGGGGTTGAGAACCCTGAGAAACACCGGTAGGAGGAAAGGATCTACCATAGCCGGGGGGTTGAGAACCCTGAGAAACACCCGTAGGAGGCAAGGATCTACTATACCAGGAAGGATGAGCACCATGAGAAACACCGGTAGGAGGCAATGATATATCAGACCAACAGTAATCTTTCTGGAAATTTTCATTTTCTTCTCTAAGATCATCATCCTTTCTATCCCGCAGCCAACCCCTCCGTGAAGGCAGCGCAGCTCCCAAGTGTTGCCACTGGGAACTGCTTGGTAATCAGTGGACTCCCTGAAAAACAATTAATTTTATTAAATCTACTGAATACATGACTGGATCTTTGAAGAACCTTAATAACCTTAATGGAACTTCAAAATAATACCTAGTGTTTAGGTTTGAAATCTTTACCTGGATGCCTGAGAATTCATGATGGGCAATTGCTGACTGGATCTTTGAAAAACCTTAATGGAACTTCAAAATAATACCTAGGGTTTAGGTTTGAAATGTTTACCTGGATGGCTGAGCATTCATGATGGGCAATTGCTGACTGGATCTTTGAAGAACCTTAATGGAACTTCAAAATAATACCTAGGGTTTAGGTTTGAAATCTTTACCTGGATGGCTGAGCATTCATGATGGGCAATTGCTGACTGGATCTTTGAAGAACCTTAATGGAACTTCAAAATAATACCTAGGGTTTAGGTTTGAAATCTTTACCTGGATGGCTGAGCATTCATGATGGGCAATTGCTGACTGGATCTTTGAAGAACCTTAATGGAACTTCAAAATAATACCTAGGGTTTAGGTTTGAAATCTTTACTTGGATGGCTGAGCATTCATGATGGGAAATTGCTGGAACTGGAAAATGTAACAAAGCTTTTTAGAGTAGATAGAAAAGAAATGGATCAGAAATATATAACACTCTAGTTCCTCACTCAACACAGGTCTTACAGGTTAGTTGGAAAAAAAATCGTATAATGAGAGGATTTTAAAACGTTATTTCTTTGATTGCGCTGAACCTATTTCTCAAAATTTTCACGCCAACATGCCGAGTTTGTTAACCATGCAGGTATGCCCGAATTGCGGCGAGTTTGTGAACCATGCAAGCATGTCCGAATTGCGCCGAGTTGGTTAACTAAATGAAATACAAAATTAAATAATATTATAATTTATTTACATCTAATGAAGATTTTGATTCTGTTTGTTATTATGATATAGAATTTTAATTGTTATTAATAAAATAATATTTTTTTCAAAATAAATTATTTTTAATATTTATAATAAATATTAAATAAATATAATTTATTTCAATAAATGGTAAGAAGAGTAATAATATTTAACTTTTAGATTTATGTATGGATTTTGTTTTTTAAAGTAAGTTTCCACATTGTTTTGAAATATCATTATGTATAGATTTAAAATAAGAGGAGAAGATTATCTCTTAGACTTAGGGTTAGGTTAAGAAAAAGGATTAAAGAAATTTAAGTTATAAGTAAATAAAAATATTTAATTTAAATTAGTTTAAAATAAATGAAAAAAAGTTGAGATTAAGTTTTAATTAAATAATTAATAAAATTAATTAGAAAGTTTTAATTAAATAATCAATAGAATTAATTAACAAGTTTTAATTAAATAATTAAAAAATTTAATTAAAAAATAAATATATAGAAATGATTACAAATAGGAAATATAGCATTAAGTTGGGTAAAACTTATTATAAATTAATAATGAGAAAATAATAAAGATGAAGTTGAAATTAAGAATATAAAAATAATAATTACTTAAAATAGGAAAGTTAGTACAAGTTTAATTAAATAATTAAAAAGTTTAATTAGAAAGGTTGAATTAAATAATTAATAAGCTCAATTAGAAAAGAAAAAAGTAAAGAAATTATTGTAATTATAAGAAAAGAGAACAACCTATGGGTTAGCTCAAGTGATCCCAATAAAAAATAACTCATGGTTGATGCATGAATGTATGGATAACTCTAACAGATAACAACTTATGGTGGCACTTAACTTGTGGCCTATCCTCATCAGCCACAAACTAATTGATTGTGCTAGTTATAAGAATAGAGAAAATAAGATTAGGCAAAAGATTAATATAAATTAATAATGAGAAAAAATATAGGTGAAAAGATTAAAGTGAAATTACTAAAAAAATTATTATATTGATAAAATTCATGAAGCATTGTAATTGAATTTAAATAATTAGATTGTTTGAAAATCCATATTATTGAATACTCCCATTAATATTTAGTTATAAATGGGAATAAATTTAATCATAAATAAAGTTAAAATAGTAGTAAAAAAAGTTAATTAATATTTTAAAATAATTTATTTTTAATTTTTAAATAAATATTAAACAATTATTATAATATTTTTATTTTATTTTTAGATCATAAAATAATTAAAGTAGTAATAATAATATATTTAAAAAAAAAAAAAACTTAAAGATACATGTTTTAAGATTAAATTTAGTCCCCTCGGATGGGGTGAGAAACTTGGCATAACATTCCTCACATGTGGTCATTGGATGAGGTAAATAACATTAATAATTGAGTCAATCCCCATGACTAGGACATTGTCGGGCATGTGACCTGGATAATATTGGAGGATTATCGACAGAGCATGTGTAATACCCCATTTTTGCCTTTGATGATTATTGGCTTCAATATACATACTGTGTATATATGCAGTGTGTATATTCGCCCTGGTGTGGAGCTCAAGGCCAAGGCCCCACTAGTGGATGTCCAAGGTTATTGCGTAGGCAAGTATTTGACAGTATGATTATTCATGGGTTGTTAAGCCATGAAGAAATGTAAACGATGTAATTATTATTAATGAATAAAAAACCAAGAAGCTGGCTAAGGAAGCAACCAATGAGAAAGGGCCATGTGTATCCACTAGGGAGAGGTGAGGGGGTTATGGGATTGGTACCCATGTTGCCACAGGTCCAGCTATGAACCCGTTTGACCTCCCTGCTGACATTAATTTGGTTGCAGAGGATGGTTGAGAACCATGTTGCTGAAGCCGATGGAGTATGGAGCATGCCTGCGATTTCGTATGGCAGGGCATGGCTCTAGTTTCTTATCTTGGAAGACACTCAATCGCCCGGGGTACTCACTCTTTGTTCATCATCCATCCATTCATCGGGGAGGGGAACTCATTCAGACACTCACGAACTCACCATTCATCATCCATCGATTCATCAAGAGAGAACTCATTCATACATTCCTGCATATGCAGACCCGTAGAGCCCAGCTGTGAGGAAGCTTGAAGATAATCATGTTCCCTGTGTAATAGGAAAATACTGTGGGAAGTATGTGTGCGAACTTGATCTACTGGTGACAGGAGTGGAAGAACCCTGAGGGGAATTACAAGCTTGAACAATACAGAGAAACTGTGAGAACCCGAGATTGAGTCGCAGGGACTATATCTACGGAAGAGAGCCCTGTCTGCAAGTTGGGAAGGAATTAGCTCGTTGAATTGTGGTAGAAGGTTGGGTTGCTTGATAAACCCAGTGAAGGCTATAATCTCATAG
This sequence comes from Larix kaempferi, assembly GCA_027924585.1. NCBI lineage: Eukaryota > Viridiplantae > Streptophyta > Pinopsida > Pinales > Pinaceae > Larix > Larix kaempferi. The sequence goes on from BSBM01000254.1 coordinate 4,367,673, forward strand.
AACTAGCGACTGGACCTTTCTATGCCCACCCTGAATAGCACTGGAAGGGAAGAGGCCTCGAGGGATTGTGCAACAAAGAAGAGGGTCTTCCTTGTGTTGGGTGAGGTAAGTAATGTGGGTGCTATGTACGCTGAGTGTTGAGATTTCTGTAGCTCTGTGGTTGAGATCACTAGCTTAGCAATTCCTTCCTTGTTATCCTTGTATGCTTGATAAACCCACTGTAGGTTAGCTTAGCATGGTCAACTTGTATGGTATGCTTGATAAACCCAACTGCAGGCTGGCTTGGCATGACTGTGTTGTTTGGTATGCTTGATAAACCCAACTGGAAGTTGTCTTAGCATGACCAGTATGTCCCTATATGCTTGATAAACCCACTGTAGGTTGGCTTAGCATGGGTAGATGCCCTGGAATGCTTGATAAACCCAACTACAGATTGGATTAGCATTGGTATGGAACCTTAACTGTGAGAGAGCTTGATAGCCCTCCTTAGTGGATACACAACCCAGCTCGGGGGTGATCTCTCAGCTGAAAGAGTACAGGCTGGACAAAGATCTAAGGTTGGGTGGAACTTTTCTCTCACTTAGCGAGTTGCTTGGCAGCTTCATAAATTTAAAAGATGAGTACTTCCTTGTTATGATGATGTTCCATTGATATGATATGGTTTCTCATGTGCAAGTTATGGAATGTTTGTTTATATGAATTTGATTGATAAGAATTTTATGTGCGGGTTTGAGTAGAAGGTTGAGTCCATTGTTATGTACCTCATTGTATTGCATGAGTTTTAATGCATTATAAGTCTTGCATGTGATAGATGTAATTGTTAGATCTAACTTATGCACCTTACATGTTGTGATATGTTTGATTAACCCTATGAATGAGTTGTATGACTACACCTGATCTTGGGAAGGGATGGGAACACCCTGATGTGGTTCAGAAAACCCCCTGTGTGGGTTAGCTGAAGAGGAAAGTCATAGCAGGAAGAAGGTTAAAGTATCTAAGTGGAGTTATGCACAAATGTTCAGTTGGAGAAATGTATGGTTTAGAGACCTTGGCTTGGAGTGGAAGTTGTACCATTGGATAGAGCTCTCCAATAGCTTTCCAACGGTACCGACCTTCTCTCATTTGGTTAAGGGAAGAGAAAGTTATGCCTCTCTGAAGTTTGCATTGGTGAGTTGCAGGAGCAGAGATGGTGCTTTCGTAGTTCCGCATCCGCAATGCGGATTGTGGATTGCGGAAAGGGAAGTTTTATAGAAATTTGAAGTGGGACTTCCGTGATTCTGACTTTCGCAATGCGGATTTCAGTTTTCGGAAGGGGAATTTTTCCTGATGGTTGAAGTTGGATTTCCGCAATTCCGACTTCCGCAATGCGGATTGCGGATTCACAGTTGCGGATTGCGAAAAGGTAAGTTTCGCACTTCCGCATCCGCAGTTGCGGATTGTGGATTGCGGATTGCAGATTCACATTTGCGGATTGCGGAAAGGTAAGTTTTCCGATGGGAATTTTTGCACTCCCACATCCGCAGTTGCGGGTTGCAGATTGTGGATTCACAGTTGCAGATTGCGGATTGCGGAAAGGTAAGTTTTTTGATGGGAAGTTTTGTACTTCCGCATCCGCAGTTGTGGATTGCAGATCTGAGCTATTATGATTGTGTGTGTGTGTACTCAGTCGAGTTGGAAGAAAAAAAAAAGTATCGGGATCTCCCATGGCCTCCGAGGGTCATGGGGACGTGACAACATGGGTAGTGATTATAGCATGCAACAATCAATGGAGTTTGATGGGAGGTGTAATGCATTCAAGGCTATGGTTTGGGATAAGAACTTGGACGACGAAGCTAGCAATAAGATTGTTGGAATATTCACACCATAATTTTTATATTTTGCATGTCTGCATGCAAATTTGCATGCATCCAGTCATCAGCATGGTGGTCTCCCCAGCACCTAGAGTTTGCTTCTAGCTCTCCAGAGCCTGTCTACAGCCCCCATTTGGCCTCCTACCTACTTGATGCACCCTTCTTGATTGTTCTACTTGACAAGTGCGCCTTTCTCACCTACCACACTCAGTTAGAGCGCCCTTACTCACCTACCATCAATTATCACTCAGTTAGGGCACCTTATCTCACCTATCGGGAGTTATCATTAAGTTAGTGCATTGATTGAGTAGTTCTTCCACTGATTGCTCAGTTGACTGCTTGTAGCTTCTAGTTAGCTAGTTCTAGAGTTCCACTTGACTATTTGACAACCTCATGCGCCCCCCTTGGAGTCTCCATTCCCTGATTTATGCCGAGATGGTTCCGTTAGACTCAGTTAGACACACTTGACTGATTATTACCATTTATGACTGATACTATAGACTGGATGATGTCTCCATTTTTATCCAAGCTAGACTTTGAGTTAGACAACCTCATGCGCCCCCCTTGGAGTCTCCATTCCTTGATTTATGGCTAGATGGTTCTGTTAGACTCAGTTGGACACACTTGACTGGATCTCACCATTTATGACTGATACTGCAGACTAGATGATGTCTCCATAGTTATCCAAGCTAGACTTTGAGCTTAGATTCGAATGCCCTACTTGGCTAATTCGAATCCTATATGATGCCTCATCATTGATTATTGTATCACATTCTTTACATTCATTATTCATTGTATGATACTGTTATTGTTCATTATTCCGTGTTTATGAGTGATTATTGAGTGCATGCTTCTCTTCTTCTTTGCAACATTCTTAAGAGTTTGATTGTGAGATTGTTACAGTTGCTAGATCCTTGCAGATTATCACATGGTATCAGAGAAGTTAGCAGCTATTCTAATTGCAGCAGTTGCAACATTTCTTTCAGCAGTTATCTTTCACTTGAGCACCAGAAGCCTCTGAGTTTCCACAGCAAATCCTAGTGCTATTACTTGAATTCATTGGAGAAATCCAGTGAGGTCTAGCCAGGTGTGAAGGACTTAGTCTATGTGCTCAGTGTTCAAAAGGTAGTGTTCAGTTGAAGTGTAGCACTCTCCATCAACAAAAACTCTTCTTGTTTTGCAGGTTTATTCACCCGTTCGGAATCTTCTTCAACTATTCGACTTTCTCTGTTTCAGATGGATCTAAAGCTCACATCTTCCAACTATGTTGAGTGGAAATCCAAGATGGCTCTCTTCATGAGATCGAAAAGCTTCACCCGAATACTCAACGGAACGATGGTAGAACCTCTAAGTGCAGTTGAAAAGTCCAAGTACTTGGATAGGCTTGATGAAGCAGTTGGTCTCCTCCTTCTCTCAATTTCTAAAAATCTTCACTTCCATGTCATTGATATTACATCTCCTAAAGAGGTTTGGGACAAGCTCGAATCCCTTTTTGGACATAAAGATGATATGAAAGGACACAAATTGGAGAATGAACTCATATGTTTGAGTCCTGACAGCTTCGACTCTATCAATGCCTTCCTCACCAAGTTCAAAAGCTTGATATCACAGTTGAAAAGATATGAGATAGTGAAAGAAGACAAGCAGTTTATACTTGCCATTTTCTCAAAGTTGGGGCCAAACTTCTCAGTGTTTGTCTCTACTTTCAAGTCAGTTAAGTTTTCCATTCCAAGATGGAAGTTTCCCTCACTTGATGACTTCATCCAATCTCTTACTCAAGAGGAAGAGAAGTTGAGATCCATGGGAATGATCAAACCCAAATTGGATTCATCTCTTACAGCTGCAGAGGGAGCGAATGGTAAAGGCAAGCAAAAGAATTATGACAAGAGATCGAATGATACAAGGCCTACAGAAAGTCCATACCAGTCAGATGGGGCTTCGAACTCAAGGAATACCAAGCATTCTCAGAAAGGAAAGACCAAGTGCACATATTTTATTAGAGGTTTTCATCCTGAGAGTACTTGCATGAGGAATACTATAGATTTGATGGATTGGTTACTTCAGAAGAACAATATTCATGTACCTGCATGTGCAAGGAAGAAAGATCCTGATGCTGAACCTTCTAGATCTGAAAATAAAGAAAGATGTCATGCTCTCATAACAAGTGCATCAACCGATTCTTCTTTCATCATAGATTCAGGAGCATCATGCCACATGGCTTCCTCCAAAGATCTCTTCTCTAGTTTCGAAATCTCTATTGGCCCTTCTGTCAGTTTGGGCAATGATTCAGAAGTCTCCTCTCAGGGGATTGGAAGAATCGATCTTGATCATGGTTATTTTTCTGATGTGCTTTATGTTCCTTCTCTTGCAGCAATGTCCTTTCAGTGTATCAAATGAATCATACTGGAAAGCCCAAAAGAGTGATCTTTACTCCATATGAAGTCGAGGTACAACACATGGTTTCAAAGAAAATCATGGCAAAAGGAGTTGCAAATCATGAGACAAAACTCTATGAGTTTTCATACTTCTTACCTCTCTCAAAGGAGTCCGCTCTTCGCTCTCATACTCATGAAGAGAGTAGACTATCTCATCTCAAACACAAGCTAGCTTGGAATGTGGTTGATGGTCTTCTAAGTGGCAAGTTTTCTCATGGCACCTTCGAAGGTTTCCTAAAGGGAAAAGATGCATCAAAAGAGATTGAGAAAAAGAGGACTCTTGAAGAAGTGCGAATGCTTGATCCAGATCCACAAGAACCTGAAGATCTAGCACCTATTTTTCCAACTCCTATTTCAAAATGGGCCTCCACTACTGCATCCTCCTTCGATCTTAATGAAGATCCACCAACATATTGTCCTAGTTCTTCTGATATTGATTACAGTCATGATGGTTCAAAAGAGGACTACATGCATATTCTGGAGTAGTTTCATGACATCAACATTTTTGGATATGTTCCTCCTTCGAGTGATGATGAGCCAATTTTACTTGCTTCTCCTCATGAGATTTCAGATTCAGAGTTTTCATGTGATGATGAGCTAGTTTTACCTGCTTCTCCTCATGAGATTTCAGATTCAGAGTTTGCATGTGATGATGATCCAGTTTTACTTGCTTCTTTACATGAGATTTCAGATTTAGAGTTTGGATGTGGTGATGCATCTTCACATGATATTTCAGATTCAGAATCTGAAGATGGAGATGATGATGAGGGAATTCTGGACCCAGAAGGTCTAGCAACTGATGATGAAGATGAGCGAATGGGAGATCCAGATCCATAAGAACCTGAATATCTCTCACCTATTTGTCCTCTTCCTCGATGGGCATCCACTGCTCCCCGATCAGCCATATCAGATTTTCAGCATGAGAGGTTTCATCCTTCTTACTTTACTGATCCTCTTCTTCGATGGGAAACCACTGCTCCCCGATCTGCCAGATTAGAGTTTTCACATGTGAGGATTCATCCTTGTGAAATTTCTGATCCATTTCGGATCTATTGATCCTTCTTTGAGAAAGAATGACACTTACCTCCTTCGAGGGTGAGAGATGATATGCTTCATTAGCATCCTTCAGTCTATTTTGAGGGAGGGATTTCTTCCCACTGGGTTTTCCCTCTTTCCTCACTTAGTTTATTTATATTGATTGTACGGGGTGACCTTTGGTCTTAGTCACCAGGGCCCTATTTTTCTGTTTTGGTTATTATCTCATAGTATAGCTTGCAGGGGGTGTTGGAATATTCACACCATCATTTTTATATTTTTCATGCTGCATGCTTTGCATGCCACTGCATGCTTTGCATGCCACTGCATGCATCCAGTCATCAACATGGTGGTCTCCCCAGCAACTAGAGCTTGCTTCTAGCTCTCCAGAGCCTGTCTACAGCCCCCATTTGGCCTCCTACCTACCATATGCGCCCTTCTTGAATGTTCTATTTGACAAGTGTGCCTTTATCACCTACCACACTCAATTAGTGCGCCCTTACTCACCTACCATCAGTTATCACTTAGTTAGGGTGCCTTATCTCACCTACCGGCAATTATCATTCAGTTAGTGCATTGATTGAGTAGTTATTCCATTGATTGCTCATGCTGACTGCTTGTAGCTTCTAGCTAGCTAGTTCTGGAGTTCCACTTGACTATTTGACAGCCTCATGTGCCCCCCTTGGAGTCTCCATTCCTTTATTTATGGCTTGATGGTTCTGTTAGACTTAGTTGGACACACTTGACTGGATCTCACCATGTATGACTGATACTGCAGACTGGATGATGTCTCCATAGTTATCCAAGCTAGCATTTGAGCTCAGATTCAAATGCCCTACTTGGCTAATTTGAATCCTATATGATGCCTCATCATTGATTATTGTATCACATTCTTTACATTCATTATTCATTGTATGATACTGTTATTGTTCATTATTCTGTGTTTATGAGTGATTATTGAGTGCATGCTTCTCTTCTTCTTTGCAACATTCTTGAGAGTTTGATTGTGATATTTTTATAGTTGCTAGATCCCTGCAGATTATCACAAAGTTGATCCTTCTAAATCGTTGGATTGCTATTTTCCTGGCGGTAATAGGAAGTGGTTTATTATGTAGAGCTAGGAAGATAAGGATCTGGTTTGTTTGGGGAGTCCCATTTGCCTATGGCTCTTGGTTACCTTGTGCGATGTCTAGAGGGACAATTCTTAGATATAAGGGTCTCGAACGGATCTCATAGGCTTGTTCCTAGTTGATCTTTGGGACTTAGTGTGAGCGTTGAAGGCTCTAGGAACCATGCTAAGGAAAAGAGTTCATAGTAGACATGGTGGAAGTTCTTGACAACACTAGTTGGAATGAAAATACAACAAAAACACTATGTGGCACATCCATAATGTAATCAAGCAGGGGGAAGCCATTATGATAGATTGGGTTTAATGTAAATGGGTTGGTAACCAGGAAGGGGATGTTTGCAGTGGCTTAGAAGCTTATTAGGTTCTCAAAATCATGCTCGACCATCTTCTATAGGAAAAGGAATAGACTCAAGATGGTATCTTGTTCATGTTGGCTTCCATGCCTGGCGATGTTAACATTGTTCATTCCAAACTCAATCTGTTGGAAAAATCTTCCCACCTCCCTCTACAAAGTTCACAACAATATATGGTTAACTCGGAAATCTAGACTCAAGTGTTGATTCACAACATTGGCATGATTTTGAAGCATCGAAACATGATGACTTAGGTGAGCATATTGAACCTCATCACTATGCCATTTTATATTCACCACCAGGTCAAGGGCGATATTCTATTCTCATCCGTACCCACTTTTTTCATTTGCGTCGTCATTTGGTCCTTAGATCTCTCATGGGAAGCATCGTCATGCATGTCATCATTGTCTAGATGTGTTAGTTTTGAGTTCTTTCATTTATTTTTATAGATGTCATCATAATATGATTCTTACACCATTGTGTCTAGGGGAAAATGCTCATCATGTCCATATGTTGTTTCATCATTTTTGCTTTCATATGATCCCTACAGAAATCTTGCAAAGTTGCATCATACATGTCATCATAAGAAAGTTAAGTAAAGTTTTTTAGGCTTGTGATTTATTTCTATATGCATCGCCATGTTATCATTTTCGTGCCATTGCGTCCAGATAAAAGCGCAAGTTGCATTCATATTTCATTTTGTGAAATCCATCCATGTTTGACCTCAATGACCCTCCATTTAAGTTTCACAGTGAGTAATCCTTTTGCGTTCTCATCAATCAAATATCATCATTTTGTATCCGCTACTGCAAACAGTATTATTTTTTTTAAACGGAAAAAAACATCTCTTCAAAAACAGTGTGCTCAGGCTGTTGTGGGAACGATAATTTTGAATGTATCTAAACATCATTTTTTTAAAATACAATAGCAATTAGATGTATCTGGTGGAGAACTCATTCAAATCCTCAGATATGTGGCCTCATATCCTTTGTAAACATTGATGATCATGTCAAAAGCTTTGGAGAGTTTCTTTTATAGACAGTTCCAAGTCATAATGAAGACATGCCATTTATTGCAAGAAAATGCAAGTCATTTTCAAATGGTTTGTTTACCCACACCGGGATTGAAAAAATGCATATTACATATTTCTAGTTTATTTCACATCCCATAAACTCTGGAATACTAAATTTTATTTTCCAATCTCAGAGAATGTTTCATTTTGCATCCATGAGAGAGTGTCAGTTGCATGCGTCTTACCTTGTTCATGATGCGCCTAAAAAATCAAACGTTGACTAAACTTCCCGAGCTTCCAAGAATATTAAATCTATCTCCTACCCTACGAACAAATTTAAAAATGAGATGAAGAATGCAGAACACATCATCTCACACTAGAGGTAAAGACCGTGTACTTCTAGGTTCTACACTTTTTTCCCTTTACATACTCAGTCATCCAAGGACCTAATAGTGTGGTGGTTGTAGGTAAGACTACATTTAGGTCCATCCACTTGGATGAAGGAAAAGTGTCCTTCTCATGGAGATACGTTCTATTTTCATACACGTTTTCATACTTGCATGTTTATTACTATGACTAAAATCTTCATGAACATATGTTACCTTGATGACAATCTGAGTAGGGAATCCTCCCACTGTTTGGTTTGCAACCAAATGATCTTTAGTCATTGAGAGTGGCATAGGGCCACAAAAACCTCGTATTCTTAGGGGTTGGAAATGATGTCATCCTATTGTACTAGATGACAATAAATGTTCTTAGTTTTAATAACAAAACTCATTTGGGAATACCTATGTCTTTTCTTCCTATTATTTTACCATTCAACTCTTCGTTTAAAAGTAATTTTGGATTTCTGTACATTATGTCAGTAATCTGGACTATACATATTACTTGCATTAGAGAAAATTTGGATGAAAAAATGGGCCTTCCGACCCTAATTAAAATTCCATGTCATCATGTATTAGTCAATCAAAATGCTTTAAAATTCAATAGAGGTGCATGTATGAGGCAATTTTGTATTATATAATTGTGTATTCCTTCCCTAGCTCCATTTCCATTCATATCAAAAAAGGATACCTTCGTTTTTAAAATTAAAAAATAAAATTAAAAACACTACATTTTGATGTTCCCTGCTCATATGTGTCATCACCTACAATTAAAAAAAAATTGTTGAAGCTGAGACAATAGGACAATAGCATAGCATGGGCCAACACTGCCAAATGAACACAAATATGGGGTGTTTTATATGATGAAGTTTTGTTTCCACCACTAGAAATCTCAGATTTTTTTCACATAGTCGCTGAAATCAATCCTCGGCTCTAAAAAATTATTAAAAAAAACAAATATGTCTGCTTAGGAATGGTGTGCTTGGGGTGTTATGGGAACAACCATTTTAAATGTATCCAAACATCAATTTTTAACCAAACTATGGATCTCAGATGTAACTAGTGGAGAACTCATTCAAATCTTAAGAGCTAGAACTTCATATCCTCTATAACCATTAAATATCATGCCATAAGCTTCGAAGGAGTGCTTTTACTGAAAGTTCCAAGTCATAATTAATACATGCCATTTATTGCATGAAAATGTGAGTCATTATCAAATGCTTTGTTTACCCATGCTAGGATTGAAAACATGCACATCACATCTTTCTAGTTTATTTAAAAGCACATAAACTTGGCCCAATCATACCTTTTATTTGCCAATATATTAGAATGTTTCATTCTGTTTCCAAGGGTGAGCATTGGTTGCATGCAACTCACCCTCTTCACGATGTACATGAAAAATCAAACATCCACTAATATTCCCGAGCTTCCAAGAACTTGAAATACACCACCTACCCTATAGACAACTTTAAATCCAAGACAAAGGATGTGCAACACACATCATCTCACACTCGAGGTAAGGAGCGGGTACTACTAGGTTCTACAGTAATTTTTTCCTTTCCATACACACTCATACCAAGACCTAATAGTGTGGAAGTGGAAGGAAAGAATACATTCAATTCCATTCACAAGGGTTAAGGAAAACTATCATTCATTGGAGATATGTTCTATATTCCTGCGCACTTTTGGTACTTTCCTTTTTATTTCTATGACTAATGTCTTCATGTGTGAAGGTGGATTTCATGACAATTTGAGTAGGGAGTACTCCCATTGTCTAGGTTTCACCTAGATGAGTTTGAGCCATTGAGAGAGGCACAAGGTCGTGGAAACCTCCTATTCTCAAAGGTTGAAACATATCATGGCCTATTGTACTAGAAGATTGTAAAAATTCTTATTTTTAATAAAAAAACTCATTTGGCCATACCTGCATCTTTCTTTCTTGTTGTTTTACCATTTATCTCATTTTTATATTTGTTTGTTATTTTGGAATAATGTACATTATGCAAATAATTTAGACTGTACATATTATTTTTTCTTTTAATTAATTTGTACATAAAATTAGTTTCATTTTCATCTTTAGACATTTGTCTTTCTGATGCCATATTTTTTTAAATGAATATGATGCTATGCTCAATTTTTACTACTCTTCAAGTTCTATGAGAAGGCCACATCACTCAAGGGTAACACTACATTCCCCATCCATTTGATCGCATGTTGGGACCATCATAGGCATGCATTTCGATTTGGTCCCAGTCAGTGGTTCCGACCAACTAAGGAGGACATATATTTTATCACAGGGGTCTCTAGGAGAGGTGAGGACTTTCCTTAGTTCTTTGAGTTCCCATTTGGAGTTGTATCATCATCTCAGGTAGTATATGTTTAGAGATATGTTGATCTAAACATTATCGAGCCTTCTTAGTTTCAGGTCAGCGGTGGGAGGCTCTCCATTGTTGTTTTTTGAAGAGAGGATGTTAGGTGCTTGTCTTTTTTGCTAACGACCATCTCGCATCCACCAGTGATGGGAAGTGAATTGGATGCCCTCTATTATATTATGTTGATTCTTTAGTGTAGGGACCTAACTGCATTAGGTGGTATTCTATTTTCTTATGGCAGGTTTGTTATGCTCTTAGTCGATCTCATGCGTGTATTGGCGAGAGGGAAAACTTCCCTTTCGCTTCAGAGTTGTTTTGTTTATTTTTTGATAGATTTACAGTCACCATGCCATCTTTTGACGGTCACCATCCTAGGTTGATGATAGATGTGCGTATGCATATGATCTGTGTCCTGTCCAGGAAGCACGAGGGGGACACTAGTTTGACTAAATGAGTCGGCTCTGTTATGGCGGAAGCTTAATAAACTGAATGAGCAAAATCAGGATTACGCAATACAGATAACACAAATACATACAGACAATATGCAGGAATGCGAACTGTTCTAGATTGATCAAGATAAGATATATGTTACAATAGTTTACATTCTTATAAATAATTCTAAGATGCTTGGGTGCCTTCCCGTTACGTTCAGTTACAAAGAAGAAGTTAGAACGGTTTCAACAGTTCAACCGTTACAGTCGACTGGAAGATAGAGAGATAGTCTGTCAAAGTTCGACAGTCGCTGGTCGCATGTCGACGCTGCATGTCGAAATCGCGAACTGTGAGGTTGCTGAACATGTCAAAGGTGTGGAGTGTGTCATAGTATGTCGAAGTCGAGACTCGTCGGAGTTGTGTCAAAATTGGAACCTGTCGAATTCATGTCGAGTCAAAACTTGTCGAAGTTGTATCGACATCAATGACTTGCCAACTATGATGCGGATCAGACCTCCTTCCTTAAGAAACAATGGACCCCATTGTTTGCTCGTGAAGGTGAGGAAACTTGTCAATCATTTCAGTAACAGAGTACCACTTTCCTTGAGATGGGAGATGGCCAACTTTGGCAACCTGAAACAAGGGAATTGTGTTCGTCCTTGTATGGTGTACTCGTCGTCCCACAATAGTGTCACAAGGAAGAGGCTCCTGAACATATGGATGGATGTCTTCGGGTTCTACTGTTGATAAGTCGTTCTGTTCCAACAAGGATGCATGGTATAGTCGAAGTAGATCCACATTGAAGACTGGATGTAGACCCAGGCATGCAGGAATGTCGAGCTGGAAAGCGTTTTCGCCAATCTGTTGATGAATACTATATGGACCATATTGCAAAGGCTTGAGCTTCTTGAATGGGCCTGTGAAGCACTCCTTCTTGAGATGTAGCTAGACCTTATCCCCAATTTGGAATGTATGAGGAATATGATGCTTGTCGTGTCGGGCCTTAGCTTTCTCATTTGCTCTGTACAACATATCTTGTGCTTGCTTCTGGATGTCGCAAATATGTTCTCGAAACTTGATTGCTTTATCAACTTCTCGCTGGTTGTAGTCTATGTCGGAGTTTGGCTGTGTCGAGGAGCTGATCAAGTCGATAGGCACCGAGGGTTGAAATCCGTAACAGATCTCAAATGGACTCTTTCCTGTAGAGCTGTGCTGAGCACGATTCTAGCTGTGTTGAATGTATGGAAGACTATCATCGCATGTGCGTTAATGCTTGTGATTGTACATGCGAAGCAGTTGTACTACAAGGCGATTTACAGCTTCCGTCTGTTCGTCGGTCTGAGGATGGAAAGCTGTCAACAATGAGAGTCATGTGTCCATCTATTGCAAGAGTGTCTTCCAAAAGATGCTGACGAATTTTTCATCTCGGTCGAAAATGATGGTTGTGGGTAAACCAAAGTGTTTCCAAACATGTGTAAAGCAGAGCTGAGTGGTCTGCTGCACTGTTGTGGTCTTCTTACATGGTATGAGAATGACCATCTTGGAAAATCGGTCGACTACTACTAATATTGCGCCATGCTGATGTTTGGTAGTAGGATAACCCGTCAAGTAGTCCATAGAAATAGATTCCCATGGTTGACTAGGAACTAGTAGAGGTGTATACAATCCCTGTCATCGATTAGGTGGCTTAGAAATGGTGCAAGCCACACATGATCGAATGTACTTGTTGACGTCGGATTTAAGTGTAGGCCAGAATAAATACATTTGCAGAATAGCAAGTATCTTTGCTACTCCAAAGTGTCTTGCAGTCTTGCTGTACTGCACGTCCCAAATGAGCTGCAGTCGGTGCTCACCGGTCGGTACACAAAGCTGTCCAAGCTTGTATAGCAAGGTGTCTTTAAGGAAATAGTCGGAGTCTGAGGTCGACGACTTGTTAGTCTGTAACTGTCGGTAGACTACTGAAAAGTCATTGTCATCCTCATACAACTGTGGCCAAGTGGTCGTGTCATGTCCCTGCATACTCATCACTATCAAAAGGAGAGTAATAGGTGGTCGACTAAGGCAATTTGCGGTGGCATTAGCTTTACCTTTCCGATACTTAATCACCAACTGGAATTGTTGTAGGTAATTAATCCACTTGAGTTGTCGGTTTTTCTACAACTTTTATTGTGTCGGAACAAACTGTATAGGCTTATGATCAGTGAGAATGACCGTTTCCTTTCCAAGGATGTAATGCCTCCATTGCTTGAGGGCTTGCAAAATGGAATACAGTTCTTTTTCGTACGTCGAGTATCTTCTAACTGTGTCGTTAAAAGTATCGGAATGAAAAGCAACTGGGTGACCAGACTGAGTCATCACTGCGCCCAAGGCATAGTCTGATGCGTCCATCTCAATCTCAAAGGGCAGATGCAAATCAGGTAACACAAGTATTGGTGCAGTGAAGAGCCTGTGTTTGAGCTGTTCAAAAGCTGCTTGTTGTGTTGCTGTCCACCGGAAGACAATTTTTTTCTCATTTCCCTTCATCAATTGATTCAAGGGCCAGGCTACGTGACTAAATCCAAGTATGAACCGTCGATAGAAATTCGCCAAACCAAGAAAAATTCTTAGTTCTTGAATGCTTCTAGGATTGGGCTAATATTTGAGGATCTGTACTTTTTCTGGGGCAACGTGAATTCCTGCAGAGTCAATTACATACCCCAAATATTTGATGCTGGTCATCGCAAAAGAGCACTTGTCCATGTTCAAATAGAGCCGATGTTGTTGGAGAGTGTCGAGGACTTGTCGAAGATGTCCGAGATGTTCTTCCCATGATTGATTGAAAATCAATATATCATTGAGATAGACAATAACCCATTTGTCGATTAAAGGCCGAAGAAGGTTATCCATATGTCGCATGAAGGTCGCAGGTGCGTTGGTTAAGCCGAAGGGCATGACTAACCATTCAAACAATCTTTACTTGGTCTTGAAAGCAGTTTTCCACACATTTGAGGGCTTGATTGGAATTTGATGGTATCCCGACTTGAGGTCGAGCTTAGTAAAGAATTTAGCACCTTTCAGATAGTCGATGAGCTTGTCTATCCGCGATAGAGGGTACCGACTCTTCACCATGTTTATCGGACAATCCACTCGAGCAAACGCGAGCCAGATCTCCCTAGCTCAATTGCGAGTCTAGAACAAATAAAACAGACTAAGAATGCATTTCCTAGATCTACTTAAGGATTGAGTACTAGATGTCTTATCCAAGCTGCAAAACCTGTCAAGACAAGAAACAAGAGAAACAAGTAAAAGGGCATCTATACAATAAGAGATCTAAGTAAACAGTTAAGCAGGTAAACTACTCAATATCATTATACACATGAACAATATTGGTGGAAAGCATTTGTATTACTGTAAAAATAGGGAAGTACATAGCAGAGATATATAACTACAACCAAGGCTTAACGCTGCAGTCGTTCTCCAGCAAAGCCATTTGTCATTTCCTCCTAAGGAAGCTTGAGTCTCTCAAGGATGAATAGAGATCTCTCAAGAGTGATTTCACCAGCATGTAGACACCATAGATTTCCTCCCTTTGGAGAGGAGTAGAGCTTCTCTTATATAGGACGAAGTGGATAGGGTATGGATAGGATAGGTTGAGAGATGGTAGGAGAGAGATAGGGGATCCTCCCAAGGTGTTAGGAATTGAGTACCAACTCCCCTAGAGGTCAAGGATAAGCCCCCAAGTCAACAAGTTTCGAGAAGAACCTAGAAGAAGCTATTTTTTCCCATTAACTAACTTCGTCACACCTTGCAGTGAAGCAAGCTACGACGTCGCATGTTGCATGAGTGCAACCTGCGACGACCTCTCAAAACCCGGTACAACTGGGTACAAATCCTCCCAGGTTAATTACTTAGTCAAGACATCTTCAGGGGTTTATACATTAAATCTCATGATGGGTAGATTTTGGGCGTAACATAATTCCCCCCAAAGCATGAAGCTATTGAAGATAGACAGGTGAAGTGCTTTGATAGAAGAAATGGCAATAGACTTGTTGGATGAAGGACACTGTTGCAGTACAACTGAATCTGAATTGACAATCTCATATGAAGTACAACATGGCTGCCAACCAATATAATGGAGATCCATGGTAGTAATGATCGTCTGAACACAATCATGGCTACTAGACACAAGCGTAGATCCATGATGAGATGATAACACAGCCATGACCAATACAAATGTGGATCCATGTGATATAACTCAATGCATACTCCATCTCAACCTGGGTAAAACATGACTTCCTAGTGTCTTCAAGTTGAACCCGCAATGATACGAATCTATCCATGTGATTACAAATGTCTTGACGTCGAACATGGTAGAAAACACTTGATTACCGGCCATTGATGTAAACCGTTAACAAGCGCAAGGGAAATCACCATTGATGTCAATGATTCCCAAGGTATCACAGTACATATCATCAAGCGTGAATAGATGAGTTGAAGTTGAACGCAAGACGAAATCTTTCAATCAAGAGTCAATGATGTAAACTCATGTTGAAAGCGAGGTAACCTGCAATTGAGGCATGCAGGGCCAAGGTGCTTGATTGGTTTCTAGATTCAATCCTCAAATGATGAGTTGAAGTCGACAAGGATGAATCCGTCGAAGGAGGGCCATGATGAATCGCCCATCAATCGACACGAAACATGACAAAAATTGTGTAGAGTAGATTGGATGGTACAGTAACACGCAAGACTGACTCAGAGGAGACGGACATGATGGCGGGTGTACTGGCTATAGATGATAAATGATAGACATATTCTTGAACATGGGCATGGCATGACGTGGGCATGACTCGGCAGTATTGACATGACGAGTGCGACACAAATCCTTAAAGCGACTGATGATGGAAACTTTATTTGAATGATTCAAAGGAGTAACAAGACTCAGGAAATAAGTGGAACTCGAGGACAAACGGATGATCCAAGTGCTATATGAAAATGCAAATGAGTGCCATGTTCAACAACGACTACATACTGCCACTAACAAGGTACGTAACAAAAAAACTTTCCTTTTTTCCCCATCATGAACGATCAGTGCCTCATGTGTTTTTTTACGAGCTTGATGAGGGTAACCAGATGCTTAGTATAGCTCATCTCATAGATGAGTACAATCCCAAATATTTTTCAAACCTGGGACAGGAGGGGTTCGTCCCATGGCAGGCCCTTCAATGTAAGAGTTTAACGAGTCCATAAAAGGTAAACTCGGTCGTCATTTCATGTTTAGAGAGTCTGAAAAGAACTAAAGAAGACTCCAACAGTCCTTTTTGTAAAGTTAGCCTCATCGCCCGAAAAAGGGTAAAACAATGCGGGAGAGGACTCTTCCAGTCATGATTGGCTGGAGTATATCTTTTTCGTAACTAGTGCCCCCTGGTCCGAAAAAGGGATAAACTATCACCAGGAAGACGACCATTCAAATTCTTTTACAAGCATGAACGTGACAAGTTCGCTTGGCAATCTTTTCATATTTCGAGAGCCTTAAAAGAGATTAACGGTAGACTCTGGGGAGTTCCTTTTCCATAGGAGTTTAACGAGCCCGGAAAAGTGATAAATCATAACTCGGTAACATATTCTCATAGTTTCAAGAGCACGAGAAAGAAAAAAGAGTAAGCTCATTAATTGCAATCTATGAAAAAAATGCGTAAGCGACAAAAACTCACAAGGGATGTTCATACCTGAGATGACCGTTCGTATACAAACATGGCATAGAAAGGCACTTCACAACTCCTGCACACTCGGAAACTAGGTCAAATAGTCAACCGAACGTTCAAATATGATAAAACTGATCCAAACTATAGCAAATAACATAACGACATCAAATATTTGAAAAAGGAATATTCCATTTGTTCTATAAATAGAAATAAAAACCAAATATAGTCACCATTGTTCTATTTGCCAAATTTGGGAGGAATAGTGCCATTTGCTGCCAGATTTTCATTTGTCGATTCCGGGAGCTACGATCAGCCGTTTCACTTGCCGTCAGGAACAGGTAACACTAAACTTCAGCCAGCAAAATCATAGTGGTTTACAATTTTGATTTTTAGTCATTTTTTTGGGTTTTGGCTTTATTTGGGAAGGGCCATTGCGCCCTCGGCTCGTCGTAGTTGGCCCTTTCGGGAACTGCGACGAGACCGAGTCGTCGCAAAGGTCTCACAGGTGGACTACGACGATGTCACCCTGTTTGCAAAAGCAGGGTGCGACGACGGCTATGTCCATCCCCAAACTCAAACAAAACTCAAAAGAGGGACTTCCAGTGGGTGAAGCAAGTCTTAACATTGTTAAAAACTCCTTGTTGACAGGTTCCAAGCATCCATAACGGTTCTAGAATGGCAGGAACGGGAACATGAATTAGATGATGAACAAGCTGCCAATGATCCAAATTGTGTGGGAGCATTGAGAAACTGTGGGCTTCTCAAGTTCTTCCGCATTCAAGGGATGAGATCCCAACTTCCACTACTCATCCACATGCTCCAATGTTGGGATGCGGCCCAACAATACTTCATGATTGGTGAGCATGAGCTTCACATAGATGTGGAAGACATCTATTTTCTGATTGTTTTGTCCCGAAGGGGGGACAATGTGACACTCACTGGATCACGTGGGAGTGATTGAACCGTAGAAGACTTGATTCGACAACATTGTGGTCCCAACGCCCGTGCATCTAGCGGGAAGATTTGCATTAAAGATGTACGGGAGCGCCTGTTGCAGGCCATTCTATTTACCATTACGAGGATGGCGGGGAGTCAAGCTCCTCACCTAGCCACCAGAGCACAAATGCTTTATGCGAAGGACTGTTTGTCCCCAAAGATCTTCAACTGGTGTGAGGGGGTCCTCGCAAACGTACGAGCTCAATTGACAAAGTGTCAGCGGGGAGACCTCAAACAGTTTGTCTATGGTTCTATCATGATCTCGTTCTTGTTGGAACAGGTTCCCCTTTTGCGTCCTCAGGTGCCACTAGAGGATAGGGACCTAAGAGATCCACACATGGCCAGGTGGACCGATGTGATGGCTCAACATGGTGGGGGTCCTATCATCGGATTCCCTCCTGAGTTCTTCACTTGGCTGGCAGGCCAGTTACTGATGGTGGAGGACTTTCCATATAGTGGCATTGACTTCACAGATGACCCAGACTTGCTGTTGCTTGAGGGAGCAGCACGGGGAGACCTCGGTAAGAACAAACAACCCTTGAACCTTTTTTTTTTTGATATAGTGCTGATAGGTGAACAACATGTGTGTGCAAATGTGGGGCCTATACGACCAGTGGGGATCTATCTTCTGGCTAGGAGAGAGAGAGGAGAGGGAGCGATGGTGGATCCAGCTGTGCATGTTGTAGAGATGGATAGAGTCTACGCCAACCTGAGTGGGTTTACACTGGCTGTTCCTGAGCCGACAGTAGACGAGGTGTCGCGGCCCATGCAGGTGCACATGGTTGGAGCGACTGCACGCTTCAACGCACTGCTTCGCAAGGTTGCGAGAGCAGTGGACTATTTCCAGGCTCAGTCGGCTAGGGCTATTAGACCACCTAGGGTAGTACAGGCCAGGCGATAGGCCACATGTTGTCATTGTGTGTGTACTGAGAGCTTAGAGGACTCAGGTTTTGTACTACTGAAAGCTGCAAAGCTTTAGATTTTGTAGAGACTTACTGAAGGCTATTGGGCTTCATATTTTTGTATTAGCACTACCTTTTTGTGATTATATATATATACAAACAGTCCTGCGATTTATACATTATGTGTTTCAAAAATTAATGATGTGATCTTGTTTATATGTTTGCTTCTATATAGTGCGTTATTTACATGTTGTGAATGCTTTTACATGTTATGAGTATCATGTGTGTGCGATGTACCAATCTAGAAATGAAGTTGGCCATCGAGTCAGCAACTGTGTTTAACTCTTGTGGAATGTGTAGGTATTGAATGGTTTCAAACAACCTTTCCAAGAGACGAACCCATCTAAAGAGACGAAGTAGGGTAGGATCACGAATAACGTAAACTTGGTTAAGATGGGAAACCACCAGTTGAGAATCCATGTGGATGAAAATGTGGTTCATACCCAAGGAAATTGCGTCAGTTAAGGATCCGACTACTGACAAATATTCTGCGGCATTATTGGTTGCGAATCCAAGGCAACTTCCTCCTGAGCTGATGAGCTCACCTGTTGGGGAATACAGTACCCAGGTTGTCGAAGCAAGGTTACGGGTATGCCGGCTTGCGCCGTCCGCGAATCCATAGCACGTTGCCATCTGCACACGCAGAAAGAACATGGTATGAGAAGCGAAAAAAATATCTAAAGACACTAAAAAACAAGTGCGTCACACCACACAAAAACACAGAAGCACGCCATGTACAGTATATACAAGAAAAATCTATGCATGATAGGGTCAGGCATAGTACCTCTTCAGGTAAATCCCATTACGGGGTTCACCCAAATTTATTCTGTCATAATCTTCAAGCTCGTAAGCTCCCTTTTCCAAAACACGTTTGATGATATAAGGTCCATGCCACATGGACTCGAACTTTCCTGCGCCTAGTTTGTCATGCTTCTGGTCGTATGTGAGGACCAGGTCACCCTCGTTGAAGATACGAGGTTCAACTGACTTGTCGTATTGAGCTTTGATGCGTTTCTTATATGCTTCATTAGTAAGAGAACCATCTCGGTGGGACTCGTCAATTTTTTCTAAGTACAGGAAACGTTCTTCCTCGGCAATAGTGTTAGGAAGAAGTTCGACAACGAGTTGTAGAGATGGAATTTCGCACTCTATAGGCAGGACAGCTTCCAATCCATACACCAATTGGAAAGGAGTGAATCCTGTGGTGGTTTTGATGGAGGTTCTGTAGGCCCATAATGCTGAAAAGAGCATATTATGCCAGTTGGACTTGTGCGTGCCTACCATCCGTTGGACCATAGTTTTCAAGACCTTGTTAATGGCCTCGACCTATCCATTGGATTGCGGGTAGTAAGGTGTTGAGTTTTCAGGTTGAAAACCCAATCTATCACTCAGTTCATCAACCATATGGTTCTAAAAGTGAGAACCGTGATCGGTAACTATAGCCTGAGGAACTCCAAACAGCGCTATTACATGATTGAACATGAAGAGTGCGGCAGTTCTACCGTCATTTTGGTATGTAGGCATTGCCTCAACCCACTTTGTGAAGTAATTCACAGCTACGATGATGTAACTATGCCCCCCGGCCGAGGTAGGATTACACTGCATAAAATCGATGCCCCATTTTGCAAAGGGGCCCACGAAAATAACCAGGTGTAACGGGGCGAGATGGGTGTGCTTCTTCGTATGGAAGTGTTGGCATGGAGGACATCTTTTTACGGCCTCAACACAATCTTTGAAGATAGTAGGCCAATAATATCCTGCACGCAAAATCTTCTGGGCTGTAGCCATCCTAGAGAGGTGACCACCACACGCCCCAGCGTGACAGTCATTCAGAACGCATTCAGCCTCATCATGGGTTAGACAATGTCAAAGAATGGAATCGATGCCATGACGGTACAAAGTATCATTGATGATCAAATAATACTTTGCATGGTGATGAATTCGACGATGGTTATCGTGAGAGAGTTGAGGGTTGAAGCGTTGGGTTTGAAGATATAAAGAAATATCTCCATACCACGGATCGGTTGTACTAATGAGAAATAGTGACTCGTCTGGAAAGGAGTCATTGTGCTCGACTTCTACATCAGCACGAGGAAAGTCACAAATCAGCTCCGCAAATACCAAGGACTTTTTGGACTTGGCTTTCTTGAAAAGAAGATCGAATTCTTGCAGTATCACGATCCAGCGTGAATAATTTCCCCCAAGCACCTGGCGTGTCAGTACGTGGTACATGGGGTTCGAGTCTGCAATGATGGTGGTGGTGCGGAGCAGGATGTAGTGTCAGAACTTTTGGACGGCGATGACCGCTGCGA
The DNA here is from genome assembly GCA_027924585.1 of Larix kaempferi. Lineage (NCBI taxonomy): Eukaryota > Viridiplantae > Streptophyta > Pinopsida > Pinales > Pinaceae > Larix > Larix kaempferi. The sequence goes on from BSBM01000254.1 coordinate 4,388,625, forward strand.
AAGCAAGTTTTTCGACATGTGAATATCTAGTTTCAATGTCGGTGAGACCCTTTTTTGCATAGTATATTACATGTTCCTGGGCGTTTTGATCCTCCTATACCAGAACCATGGCGATAGTGGTGGCAGCAGCAGCGAGATATAAGATGTAATCTAGGAAATAATTCGGCGGTTGGATTACGGGGGCATGCATCATGGCATGTTTGATTTTGTCGAAGGATTTTTGAGCTTGATCATCCCAAATGAACGAGACGTCCTTCTTAAGAAATCTCATGTACCCCTTAGTTTTTTCCGTGAAATTACAAACAAAACGTCTTAAATAAGTCGCCTTCCCTTGGAGACTTTGAAGTTCCGTCACAGTGGTGGGAGGTGGGAGGTTGATAATGACCTCCACCTTTAAGGGATCAATGCGGATCCCATCCTTCGAGACTATAAATCCTAAGAGGCCTCCAGACTCAACGCAAAAGATACACTTGTGAGGATTCAGACGGATGTTGTATCGTCTGCATTTGAGGAAAATGGCCGTCAGATGATCGATGTGGAACTCATGCTTCTTTGAATGAGTAGGGAGATCGTCCAAGTAAGGTTCCAAAAAGTCCTTAATATCATGGAAGGCATACGACATGGCTCACTGGAACATGGCGCCAGCGTTTTCAAGGCCAAACGGGAGTTTGCGATATGCAAACGTCCCCCAAGGATAGATGAAAGCCGTCTTATGTTGGCCAGCTGGGTTGATCTCAATCTAGTTGTAACCAGAAAAGCCATCCATGAATTAAAAGATGACGCTTCCGGCACAATTATTGATAATATGGTCAATAAATGGGGTTGGGTAGTTGTCCTGCGGACAAGCCTCTTTAAGGTCTCGATAATTGGCACAAACGCGAATGGTGCCCTGCTTTTTGTTGACAGGGACAACATTTGAGACCCAATCCGTCAACGGGACAGGATAAATGAAACCAACCTTTAAGAGTTTTTCAATTTCTGCCTTGATCACTGCAGTCTTTCGGGGGTGTGTCGGTCGCAACTTTTGACATACAGGTTTGACGTCCGGATAGGTCTTTATCTCGTGGGAAACAATCGCGGGGTCTATCCCAGGCATCTCCTCATAGGACCAAGCAAATACGTCTCGAAATTGCTTGAATAAGGCCGTGCCCATAGCTATTTCTTCAGGGGCACACTTCTGGCCTATGCGAATGTGTTCCACTACACCAGGTTTTACCGAGATGTCTACTGGGGTGGAAGAAAAGAGGGCCTATGGTGAAGGTCATCCCACGGGTCATCATCAACATTCATAACTTCCATGATGGACTCATATGAATGAAAAGTCCGAAGTAGGAGGTCGGGTAGGGATGATGCCCGTTCTAGAGAACAAGATGGGGAGGCCATGGTTAGGTGGTCCTCCGGTGCTGATTGGATAGCCTCGTAAATACGTTCAGCGGGCGAAAAATTCATTGCGTCTCCAATCAGGTGTGTTGTGGCTTCGTCTAGTACAAGCCAAGTATCGGTAGAGCGAGATGAAATCTCAGTGGAGATCATGTTCACTGAGGAAACATGATTAGGGGGGTCCGAAATGGGAAAAACGCCCATGAGAGATGAATCTTTCAAAAGGCCAACCCCTATACTCTCATACTGTTTTGACGTTTGTCTAATGGAAGGAACATGGTCACCAAGATGAGTAGTAGTGTCCGGCGTGCAAAAATCTAGTTGGTCGATGGTAACAATTCGTCCTTGGTGGGGGATTTGCACCGTGCGGAAGACTAAAGAAGCTACTGCCTGCATGGCGTAAAACCAATTGTGACCAAGCAAGAGATTATAATATATTGGGGCAAAGACCACTTCCACATTGATGGTTACGGTCTTTCCGCCTAGCTCGACTGCGAGAGCTTGTAAGAGCCCATGAGGTTGAAATCCATGGCCGTTGAATGCTTTCAACGTGGTGGGAGAGCAATTCAATTCAGGAGAGCTGATGGCTCTCCAACAGGCAATCGACATGACAGACGTAGAGGCGCCTTCGTCCAGAAGGGTACGATGGACAATTTTCCCAGTGAGGTTTGCAGCTACTTGAAATGCGAGATGATGGGAAAGCCTCGGCTTGAAATGGTCAAGTCGAAACATGTTGGTATTCGAAGAATCAGGGTCAACTGCACCGATCGCTGCAATGAGAGAATTGCGTTGATTGCGACAATTCTGCAAAACTTCCAGCGTGGACATGGTGCAAGGGGTTTGTGCCAAGTGTTCTACGATATTGTAATTCTGTGCTTCCCGAGCATTAGGATTAAAAACAGCTTTTCTAATCGTGCCTTTGGGCGGTTGCAATATCGAATCGAAAGATGGCTTCTCAATGGTGAGAGAAGTTGATGGTACGGTGACATCAGGTAAGGAGTTGGAAGCTTTTTCAGCATTACTCCATGTTATCACCCAAACTGTAGTTACCCCTATGGATGTATCCAGTCATGGATGGAAATAGGGAAGGGCAACTAAAAAGGTGCAACCACGATCACCTCGACCTCCAATAAATGGTTGTCACGCCAGTTGAGGCAACCTTCGCTTTATGTTATCTAGCCCAGACAACAAAGGGGGAGACCCAATCTACTCCCGACAGGAGAGATCAAAACCAAGACACCAAATCAGGGTATTTCTAAGTGAAGTTAGGTGTATGGTTTATCCTAGACCTTAGGATGAAGTCACAAGCCAAGTGAGGGGTTCAATGGGTATAAATTTGGTCCATAGTTGATGTGAGAGTGACTTATAATGTTTGAAGTGAGATCTAGGATTAATGTACTAGTTCAATGTTGGAAGATCCACTGCCTTGGGAACCGTGTCCAATGCAGGGTAGTTAAGGGTTTGAATTGGGGCTAACTAGTACACATGACAAGCTTGACCCTAATACATGATGGCATCAAGGGTTTGGTTCACCACACTAAGGTCAAACCACAAGTAAATCCAACAATCTAGGAAAGTCGAATTGACTTTGAGAGTAACCAGTGCCTTGGGAATTGGGATAATGGAGTCAAAGTAGGGTTGACTTGTGGTTAAGGACTCCTATAACATGAGACAAGTGAGCAATAAAGGTCTTGATGGATAAGTAGGTCTAGATCTAGGTTTAACCCAAGTGGACCACAATCCTTTAAAACAAGGAATGCTATCCCCAAGGCAAGATTTGACAAAGTGACACACTAGACCTAGGTTTTGAATTATTCCCGTTCCGAATCCGCAAGGATCTCAAGTACCCACGTCCTAGAAGTGAGTTAACTCACTTCTCCAAGGTGGTGCGACTTTACCTAAGGAGGCTGAAAAGGTGGCTTAGGTGGGTCAAGACAAGTCCGATGGCATCCAAACTTTAGATCCGGGTAGGTTGGTCAAGTAGGAGTGTGGATCTATAATTTCACGGCAATCCGACGGCTAGATCTTACTAGATCTGAGTTTAACTATACCAAGTGGTCCAAAATGGGGATTAAATCCCTTGAAATGTGGAATAGGGCCCACAAGGCATAAATCAGAAAAGTGACAATCTGGGGGTAGGTTATTTGATGTGTAGATTAAGAATCAAGCGGGATCTCAACTACGCACCACCTAGATCTAGGTCAACTCACCACCACCAAGAAGTGCGCCTTGCTTTGGGAGAGCTAAGTTGGCTTGGGAAGGGGGTCAAACGAAAGCCAATCCTCACCAAACTATAGATCCGGGATGCCGTGGATGCTATAGAGGTGGGTTTTCAATATTATGCCCAACAACCCACTAGATCTAAGTAGATCTGAGAAAATGTAAAAATGGGGTTTTGATTAATTAGGGTTTTAATTGTTTTAGACAATTGGATAGATCATGGAGATAGAACTTACCTTAAGATCATACCTGAGTGATGTGAATGAGATGTCTTGATGTTGATGAAGATTCCCGCAGAGATCAAATGAGAAATTGTTGATTTTGCTTGCCAAAGTGATGCCCTAGCCCACAAGTGCGACCTCCTCTACCTGTCCAACCAAGGAATAGCGATTCAATCAGTAAGATCAAGTATGGAGGAAATACAAGAGAAATGCAATAGTAACATGAAATAGAAGGTCCTGGGACAGTAATACTCCCTGTTACCAACGAAGAGATCCAAAGAAGAAGTAGGGAGAGTCTTCCCCTACCAATACTTCCTCCTTAAAGCAAATCGGCCTCCACCTGTAGATGCAAAAACGTGGTACAAAATATATGGCAAGCAAGATCTCCAATAACTCAGTGCAAAGGAAGAACCAACGAACGAACACCAAAACCATTCACCACAACACTGGAGATAGATGCAATAATAATTTCTATTCCAATAATCCAGAGCCAAAAGTCCCTTTACAATGAGAAGCTCTCTCCTTTAAATAGGAAGGAGAGGCACCAAAACCCTAACCACTTTTTTGAATGAGTGGCTAAGATTAAGAGATACAAATGTCTAATCAATGGTTGATATGAGCTCAACAATAAAATACATGGATCACAAATAAAATATTATGTGAGTGGACAAAATCGCCCTAGAAGAGGGGAATCCCACCAAATCATGATGACAAAATATAATAAGAGGCTTATGGTGGGTCCAAGGGGTAATTTTATCCCTCCTTGGTCAATCCCCATAGCACAATAATCAATAAATAATCATCAATGTACCAAATCGTGCCACCATAGTCAAATCGTAGGCCTCAAAAAGACCTCAGAAATCCACAGAAAGTGCCATAAGTGATGGATGCGGGCCCCGATGAAGCTGAAACTGTTGGAGAAGGTGTGGAGGACCCCGATCTATCATCACTGATCATCCCATGCCATAACATTGCCTCAGTAGCCCAAATCGATTTCCTCAATAGCCATTTCTACCAATCCCGAAATGCCTCGGGAAGCGTGAAACTGCCCCAAACAGCCTCCTGGAGTGCCTGCACTGTCAAGGTGAGGGAACCAGTGTGTCCGGGAGGGGGGTAATATGGTAAAAACAAGTGGCTGGACCACCCCCTCCATCATCATCTCCCTAGGTCAACCGGATAAAAATCACATCTGCTCCGACAGGGCCTCCGACATACCAAAACTGCACTAGGACAGCCTACTGAGGCAAAATCATCACTGTAAGTGCCCGGAACTGAAAACAAACTGTCCCATTGGACTCAGAAGGTCCAAATCTATCCAATATGTGTACTCATACACCATATGAATCTCTGCATGATCAAAATAAATATCCAATGTACCGGAACAGGGCCAATAATAATAATCTGTAAATGCCCAGACACTGTTGTAAACCAAGAATCATCATCATAACCCTGTAGCTGCTGCATAGAATCATCCTGTATGTATACATAGACCATATACCATCTATCCATATCATCATAAGGTCCAACATCTCATGTCCCATGGTCCTCCATAGTCAAACTGGGTCTAACCAAGACCAAATATAACTCAGACCATCATCGGAAGCTGCTGCAAGGTGTCAAGGTTAATGCATGCTCTACAACTTATTCAAATAGCAATTATAACACAAAGTAGTCACTTCTGGCGATCTAAATCCAAATATCTAATGTCGTTAATTATTATTATTACTCAGACTAGACTTTCAAGATCATACTCACTTCATAGTTGTGATCAATTTGCTAGTGATGGGTGAAGGCTAAATTAACTGGCTAGGCTAAGGGATGACTTAACTAACTTAACTTTGTGACACTTCGGCAAAGGAAAGGGAATGCACACCATAGTATATACTGATGAGCAATAACACAGGGAATGGCGGTGTCTCACAAATGGATGAGTTGTTTAAAGAGGGTTTATTCACCTTCACAGATGCGCACAATCCATAATACAAATAAGGCCAGCAATTGTTTAGATATAGCATTTAAGTTCCATTGCTTTTTGGGCCTGAAGTTTCCATAGCCTTGATCTATGTGTGTTTATAAACACATTGCATAGATTTACATTTATTTTAGGCTTTCTGCTGCAGGTGTGTTTTTAAGGCACTTGTTTACCTGAGCACTTCTAGGTGTGTCATGGACAGCTTGTTTACTTAGGTATTTATTTTCCAAAAGATATAACATTTTATTTTCATAGCCATTTTCATTTGGCATGCCTTTCATTCATGTGTGTTTAGAAACACATTGCATGAATGGGCTTTTCATACAAGATATAGCATTTCATTTTTTTCAGATTTTGTATTTATGGCAGCACTAAAAGTTTCAGGTTTAGCCAACACAACTTTAGTGACTAGGGGGAATTCCAAGGAACTCCAACTCACCATAGGTAAGTTTTGTCACCAACTCAGAGCCGAGACACAATAAACAGGGAAGCTCATCCAATACAGAGGCTACAGTGGGGAAAAGTCCTCCATGCCACTAGTCAAGTAGTAAGTCAGGGTGATAATCTAAAAGGTAGGTCATGGATGGATGAAGACAATGAAATGATGGAGCCAACACTAGCAAGCCAACGTATGGTGGAATGATCACCTCTATTCTCCCTAAGGAGGGTGCATACCAATGAGTATGAATAGTGAACTTCTAAGTTTGAGTAGGGACAATATAATATATATAATAGATCAACCAGGTCCACATATCTATATGATCGCCAGATCATGACACTAAGTGCTAAGACATGCTATAAGAATAAGTATAAAAGCAATCTAACCATAACACCATCATATACCTGCCGAGTCATATACCTGAATGCTCATCAACATGTACCATCCTCTGTCCTCTGAAACTGCTGCTGCAACTCTGAGCACTACTGACTGCTCTGTACTAATGGTATAATGGCTACATCAGTCATCTCTCTGAGTGTCCCGAGACTCAGTCATGGCATGGGGAATACAACTGTTGTCCACAATCTGATAGTGATCCAATATAGATGCTCATCTCAGCATCTCAAATGTAAGGGAACTGGCTGAATAGTGTACTGGAATGAGAAAAATAATATATGGTAGCTCGGCTACTATATATGTGATAACACTCCCAACAAGTTCCTTCAAAGGGATTGTGTCGTATGATCACGAGCGAGTGTTCAAATTGATCATCTCATTTCGCACCATGAGAACATGCGCGGTATTGGATGATTCCCCCTGGGCTGGGGGAGGTTGAGCAATCATCTGCTGGTTTTGAGCGGGAAACGGATCGTTGAGGACTGCGGGAGTAGGTTTGCCCCTAAGAAACTTTTGGACTTCGTCTCTATGGGGGCACTCTTTAGAGAAGTGATCATCTCCGCATAGTAAACAAGGATATTTTAGCTTCCGTTTCTATTTGGCGTCATCAGGAGTGCTCTTTTGTTCCTGCTAGGCAGAATATTTCTTAGGTTTTCCCTTGTTTTTCTTCTTACTGCTAGACTTCTGAGGTGAAGCTGATGAGACAGAATTCACTTCTTCAGTAATAGCAGGAGCAGATGACTTGGTGGTGCTGAGACCAGCCTGTGTTGGTAATGGGGACGAACCCTGGGGGTTCGAAGAACCAACAGTTTGATGAGGAGGCTGGGTGTGAAGGGATCCGATGATGCCATCGTCTTGGGGTCCCTTCAGTAGTTTTGCAGGATCGTTAACGTCACGGGGTGCGTTAGGAAGAATATCAAGCAAAGTGCCAGATTGAGTGTAGACTAGGTCTAGTATGTGGGCACTCGCGATGGCTTGTTCTTCGGTGACAGCAACTCACATGGCGACATCTCTTGCGATGACAGGGACGAGCGACTCCATAAACCAGTCCGCTAGGAGTTGATCTAGAATGGGAGCTTTGATGAGACAACGTCTCCTTCGCCACTCATGGATATGATCAGAAATATGAGTAGCGGTATTCTGACGGGGCGAGGTTAAAAGCTCAGTACCAGTTTCATATCGTACAGGCAGCTGGAAATGAGTCAAAAAGTTCATTGCAAGAGAGCCAAAATCAGGAAAAGAGTGAGGTGGCAACTCAATGTACCACTTGGCAGCCGAACCGGTGAGAGTCTTTTGAAACAATCTAAGACGAATCAAGTCGTCCATTAAGGAATTAGATGAACACCATAAATGGTAATTCATCACGTGGTTTTTAGGATCTTCACCCGGCTTGCCGTCAAATTTCGGGATATCAGACGGAAGTTTCACCATAATAGGTGGCCAATTAGTTTCATGGTAAATGGGGTCGTTGGTTAAACGAGAAAGGTCAGGTAGGTCCAAGGTATCCAAAAAGGGCAGCTGTGGATTAGGCTGCGCTTATTGATAATATGGATAAGGCGTGTAAGGATCGGTATGACCGTAAGGTGTACCAGGAGGAAACTAGCCATAGGGGGGTGTGCCGCCCGGACCGTAAGGGGGTCCGCCACCATAAGGTGGTCCATTCCAATAAGGTGGGGGTCCACCTCCACCACCGGGAGGAGGTGGAGGTCTGCCACCACCACCGAGAGGAGGTGGGGTCCATAACCATAATAAGGTGGCCCACCACCGCCTCCGCCTGGAGGGGGTGGTGGACCACCTATACTGCTAGAAGGATGGGGGCCCCCACACCCTCCGCCGCCGGAAGGATGAGGGTCTCCACCACCACCACCGCCACCACAGTAACTAGGTCCTCCACTGCCTCCGCCTGGAGGGGGTGGCTGTTTACACCCAAAAAGTGCTCACTAGCTCATTTCCCTATTCACATGACCCATTTATCCACTTTTTCACCATCAGAGCCTCTGAAACCAACAAAAGGTCACCAAAAGACCTGAGTACACCCCTTTTTCCATTAAAAAAGATTATTTTTCCCAAAAAAGCATAAAAAACCCTCAAAAAGGGTCCAAATTCCCAAAAATATTAAAAAGGGAATTAAAATATTATTTTTATTCAAAAAAGGAAAAAGGAGGGAAAAGTACCTAAACCATGTTGGTCAATACCATTTGGTTTCCACAAAACCACAAATGGTATTTCCCACCACCAAAACCTATAAAAAGGTGGTAGGGGCTCCTCATTTCACATCCATCCATTATCTCATCCTTATGCTGCTGAAATCTCCCCTGAGCATTTTAGCCATTGCAAACCACATTGGAGAAGAGACCATTGGAGATTGGAGTTGCTCATCCTTGGAGCCATTCAACCTCACCATTAGAGGTATTGATTCCGCAAGCACTTGCTTGCCCCATTCTTTCAATACAAATTCATTATTCTACATTGTCTTGTTCTTGATTTTAAATTATTTTTGTTATTTGCTTAATATCTTTACATAGATCCATGAATAGTCTTGTTTAATTAGTTTGTTGTTATTTATTTCCATTGAAACTGCTGCTACTAGTTAGCAGGTGCCCATAGCACTAAGCCTGGTTGCAAAACCAGGCCAACAGTTTTTGGCGACTCCGCTAGGTTTTGAACAATAGATCTCTAGTTTTTCTTTTAATCTTAGTTTTTTATTAGTTTTTAACCTTTAGATCCATAGATCTGCCATCTTAGACAGCAGATCCATTGCTGCTCTAAGTTTTGGCCTCATCTATTGCCATTAACAGCCCGGAATTCTTGATTTTCGGGTTCGTTTTTCGGCTTCCGTGCACGGCTTTCGCCTCGCGGTTTTTAGCCTGACAGTCGCGCGGTCCATCGCGGCTTTCGGCCTTTTTCCCGCGCGGTCCATCGCGACCTTTGGCCTTTTTTCCGCGCGGTTCACCGCGGCTTTGCTGCCGATTTCCGCGCTGCACATCGCGGCATCGCGGTCATTTACCGCGCTGCACATCGCGACTGCGCGGCCCTTTTCCGCGCGGTTCATCGCGGCTTCTCGGCCTGTTTGCGCGCTGCACATCGCGGCTTCGCGGATTTTTTCCGCGCTGCACATCGCGCCTGTATGCCCAAATCCCGCGCGGTCCATCGCGACTGTGCGACAAAAACCCGCGCGGTCCATCACGGCTTTTCTGTCGAAACCCGCGCGGTCCATCACGGCTTTTCTGTCGAAACCCGCGCGGCTGAATTTTTCATTCGGCCATCCCGATTTTAAAAATTAATTTTTACTGTACTTTCTGCCCATAGCACATTTTTTACAGTATTAAATTCTACATATTTTACAGCTTTGAAAAAAAAAAAAAAAAAAATTTAAAAAGCATATCTAGAAGTCTTTTTAAAAATTTTCAAGAAAGTGAAAGAAAGGCTCATTTTGCATTTTTATCTAGATTAAAATTTTTTCCTGTTTACTTCTTTAAAATCTTGCCCTTAGCAATTTAATTGAAAAAAGAAATCCATTTATTTCTTTTAAAGAAGTCTATTGTTTGCTTTCAGAAATCAAAAGATCCATTATTTTTTGAGTTGATATTTGCAAAGCAGTTTAATTCCCATTTATTTGAAAAAGTCATAAATATTTGCTTTTTTATTTTTTCAAAGCTCCTTTGTTTTGTGAAAATTTCCTATAAAGCATTTACATTTTTCAAGTTCAGTTTACAACACCTCACGTGCACTCACACGATCACTTAATTGAACTAAGCCTTAAAACGTACCCTAATTTCAACACACTTTTAACCCCACTTGGGGAACACTAAAAGAACTTTTGTAGCTAGGTAGTATTGGGGGGATAGGTGTTCCAATAACACCCCTCAGTTATTACATCTGAGACATAGAAGTTGTCCAATTAGGGAGCTAAAATCTCTTAGTACTTTTTGGCGCGGTCACAACCGGTTTGTGGGAAGGCCTCTCCCTTAGGAGGGTTGAAGTCGCGAGGATGGTTCCGGAAGCCTGAGTGGAATACCGAAATCCATTCAGTAACCGAAGGGCTACCATTCGCAGTTCTCGGGATATCCCTGTATTGGGATATTGCGATCAAAGGACCAAACGACAGATTTACCTTTTCTCGACGCGTCATGAACGGAGTATCCTAGTAGCCTGTCTTTAGGATTGATTACCCGGTGTCCCTCCCGGTAGGGGGATATCTAGCCGTTGTCTCAACATTCATATTGTCTGACTTGGATTTCATCACCTTGCAGAGGATATCGTCTGTTTGAGTCACAATACTTTTAGATTAGGTGTTTGCATGATTCAACCCACCCTTGGTCTAGTTACACCTATTTTTTATAGAAGCCGTTTGCATGTTGGTACTCTGACCATTTGTTGCATTCCTCCACTTATTGTAGCACAGCTGCTAGAATAAGTGCCTTTTTCGAGGATTGATTTTTTTTGGCCTAAGAGCCTTCTTTTTTCACTCCCCTTCTTGCACCCTTGATTGCATTAGGGTTTTGAGTCTTTTTTAGATATATCACCACCTGATACTTAAACAAATTTTTTACATAAAACCTTAATTCTCACCATTGAGAATTTTAGACGCTCTCGTCGTCTACAGGGCGAACCCCCAGAGTTTAGTCCACTTGGCTCTCCACGTCACGGACGCAGAGCCTTATCCCTTGATTCGACACATCGTCAATCAACTAGACAGTCATCCGATTCTGACACACCTCACTTCACTTTTGATTTGGAGGTAGAATCCGAAAACCCCACAGAGTTACCACCAACCACCATTATGTCTAGAACACCATTTGATCCACTGTTCACCAGCACCATAAGTGAGACATCTACAAACCCTTCTACGGTGGTGCCATCCATGGTGACTACCACCCCCCTGGGTATGCCCAACATGGGTAACACTCCACATTTAGGAATGCCCAACACGGGGCCACCACCTGTCATGGGTATACCCAACATAAGGGTCACACCCCCTCTGGTTTCCACAAACCCTATCCCAGGAATCCCCACTGCTATTCCTAACCCAAGTGTAACCCATGTTGCACCTGGAGGCGCTGGCCCATACCAGACTACACCTATTGGAGGACATATACCCTCCACACCTAGCATACCTTTAGGCACTATTGGACCCCTACACCATACCACAATGGCTAGGCAAGTCCCAGTTCCAGTCACTACATCTGCTAGCTTACCATACATGGCAAGTCTGAGCCTGCCAGACTTAGCTAGGCTCACTAATGACCCCATCAGACACGATCCTGCATGGCCTCACATGCCAACCAAACTCCCCTCTGACATCCCTAAGTTTGAAGGTAAGGTAGGTGAGGACCCCCAAAACCATATCATGTCCTTCCATTTATGGTGTTCCTCCAACTCCATAGTGGATGACTCAATCCGCCTCCGGCTTTTACAGCGCACCTTCACTGGCTCTGCAGCCAAGTGGTATATCGAGCAGCCCCATGGGACGCATGCCACCTTTACCTCCCTTGCCTCGACCTTCCTGCAGTTCTTTCAGTTACCTGTCCGCTATGATGCGGGCGTTGAGATCCTACTGTCTTGCAGACAGAGTACGGCCACCCACATCACTGACCATATTCATGAGTGGCGTCGACGCCGAAGCCTCTGCAAAATTAAGCTAGACAACCATATCTTTTTAGATTGGTTTCTAAAATCCCTCCTCCCTCTTATTGCGAAGGATGTGGCATCTGAAAGACCCCAGTCTGAAGAAGAGGCCATCCTCAAAGCCCAACAGTTTGATCTCATTTACGCCCAGTCGGGTTATCTATACACAATCATACCTGACGCCCCAAGAGGTGACTCTTCACGAGGTGACACACCGGGGGCATCACATGCCGCTGATGGCATCATTGGCCAAATCAGCCCCAAAACCAAAACAACCAGCGCAACCAAGGTGCGCAACAGAACCGTGGTAGAGGTCATAACCGCGGTAATAACCAACAACATCAGCAAGGTCCTCCACCTCCCAATCCTCCGCAGAATAACAATGCTGCTCCTCCCAACCACAATCCGGATCGGAATCCTAAGCAGCCTAGAAATAATAACCTCAGAACAAACCACCCTTGTTCTATCTGCGGGGTCTATGGTCATTACACGCATTCTTTCCCACATTTGGAGCAAGCTCGGCAACTCTGGACCGACGATGCACATCGTCAAGGGCAAGCGGCTCCTCAACCGCCACCCAACTCTCCACCACCTCAACATCAACCCTTGGTGCTGCAAAACCCCTTTCCAAACCAGGGTGTAGTGAACACTCAGCCGTTAGCCCCCCCTCAGGGAAACGTGCCACCACAGCAGATCACTTATGCAGCCCCCGATCAACCCATGTTCGATTCAGGTACTCACCATTTGTTGATGATGTCGACTGCCGCTGCCAACCTCCAAACCCATCGGAACCAATATGGCTCCACCTCTGAATCCCCTCCCACCGACAAAAACACTAACGTTAATCCCACAGATCAAACGTTACGTATACCTCCGGCTCCACTTGATGGTGCTTCTAAAGCACCTCACTTCCCACTTCGTCGCATCAACAGTAATCCCAATGCTCGCGCTGCGTCGAATTACAACATCGTAGACGACTTAGCCCAGTCTCCTGCAGCCATGTCTGCTTTAGAGGTTTTGAAGAACTGTCCTTCGCAGCGCAAAACTTTGCTCTCTGCCATCGGCGCCATAGACCCCAATGATTCACAGCTGATCGCATTCGATTTAGACCAGTCTGAACCACGCCTGCCGTCCTCTTTAGCATTCCAAGTTTCCGTTTCTGTTCGGAATCTTGTCATCCATCGGTGCATTATCGATGAAGGGGCCTCCACATGCGTCATGTCCACATTCATTTGGCAGAAGTTGGGATCCCCTACTCTCCAGCAGTCCACCACTGCATTACGAGCTTATGACGGCCGTTCGGCTCAACCCCAAGGTCTTTTAGCCAATGTCCCTGTCCAGCTGGCGGGTAAAACCGTGCTCATTGACATTGAGGTCATCAATGCCCAACTAGACTATAACCTTTTACTTGGTCGCAGCTACATGTACGCCATGCGGGCTGTTGCCTCATCCGTATTTCGCACCATGCAGTTCCCCCATGAGGGACGTGTGGTCAAGGTCGACTAGCTCACCTATTACGATCCCAAGGCCCCTGCCACACCTGAAAATGTTCTCCCCATGGTTGAACAACCTATTTGTGGTGCAACTACCTCATTCATTTCCTCAGTAGGACCCGGACTTTACTCCGATGCGCCGATGACCTCTACATTCCAGGCCATTCCACCACCGTCACCGGAGACCCACGTCGCAAACCTCTGTACTCTTTCACAGAATACACAACAACCCGGTAATCAACCACCTTTGTTCCCTAAACCACCATTGGTCCCTAGTCACATTGGGGTTACACCCATCCACACAATCCCCTTTCTATTTCCTCCTTCAGGTGTAGTAAGCGCTCCGGTTATGGCTACCCTTAGTCTACCCGGGTTAACATTGGGATTACCCGTGTGGTATATTTCGCCTCCAGTTCCACCGCCGACACCAAATGTCATCCTGCAACCGGTGCAACCCATTGTTACTTCTACCCAACCACCTCCCGGTATCACTACTCCTTCGTCACCGACGAATCCCCCTCCACTCATCAGGCCCACTGGGGGCAGAGGCCCACAACCATACACTGCGGTACCCCCACCCAAGGCAGTTAAACCTCCCCCCGTATTCCGTGCTCCTCCAAAATGCTCGCTGTGTGATGAGTTAGGCCATCCAACCCATCAGTGTCCACAGTTACCTGCATTGCAGGAACACATGCAAATGTTGGACGATGACCCCAACATCCCGGTGGTCAAATTAGATCCAAACCCTATGCCTCGTGATAAATCACTGCGTACCAACCACCCATGTGCGATATGCGGTATTTACGGCCACTACTCCCACAACTGTCCTGACATCCCAGACTACAGAGCAGCTCTCTACGAGATGAACAATTTGGACCTAGAGACGGCACCCCCTACTATCGAGGAGATCTACCCTCCCGCATCATCCTCATCCGGAGAGATTAACACCATCTACATGATCTCTTCGACTACCACTACCTCATCACTCGATTTGACCACTCAAAGCTCCCGCAATGATGAAGAGGTTCCCGAGACTCCTACTGCCTTTGATTATCCCAGGGAAGACATGCACCATCGTCCATACTTCCTCCTGGAAGAGACTTCATCCACCACCGCTACCCAATCCGTGGTTGAGTCCAAGGTTTTCCTTCCAACTAAGATCGACTGGTTAACGGATCCCATGGCCGATATTTCTCCCGTCATCCACAATGACATCTCTGACCCACTCGGTGCCCTTCATACCATCACATTAGGAACCTCCCACAGTGAGCATGAGATCAGAGAATACCAACAACTCTTCCAAGAATTCACTGATGTCTTTACTTGGTTAGATACCGAAATGCCTGGCCTTGACCCCGCCATTTATACGATCTCCACTGGATACCCCTCTGTCCGGTCGGCCCCTTCCATTAATCCCTTTGACACACAGGTTCAACCCTTTCAAATCGACCAGGAAACCACATGTCCACAACATGGGGGCAGGCCCAAAACCTTGCCTACTCATCATCATCGTGATCCTCATCGGAGATACTGGGGGAATCCACCCCACAAAGGGAATCCCCCATCATCATATCATCACTTCAGTATGCCACCACGACCCACAGCCTCATGGTATAACACCCCGCCAGCAGTTGCTCAATGCCCTATTGATCTCTCTCTAAGACAACATCTGCACCACATTGACACCTCTGAGTTAGGGGGCATAATAGATTACCTCGACCCCGAGATAGGGGGAATGATCAATCATTTTGAACCTTCCCCATCATCTCTATCTCAACACCTCAATGAGCCCATCGTTCAAACCAACACATATGTGATCCACAATCACAAACCCCATGCACATAGCATGGGGGCAGGTCATTAACCCTGCTCACTTTTTCATATTCGTGATCTCAACCATTTTTGAGGTCACGTGTCACTTGTATATTTGAGTTGATTTTATACACATAGTATTTCCCCCCGCGGGTCATCATTTCCCCCCACCACTGCATCATTGGCTGGGTGGGCTCACCTTTATTTGTAGCAATTTTTTAACCTGGTTATTTGCTTTGACCATTCCAAAGTCCTTATGACCTCCGTTTTTTGCACCATTTGCACTGCCGGATTCATATTTCCGTGCCCGTGATGATGCTCGAGATCATTTCTCGCTCTCACCAGGACCAATATCAACATTGTGTCCCGACACCTTGTCGCCCCAGTTTGCGTACCACTTCAGCTGCTCTCCATTTTTGATATATTTGATATCATCGGATTCATTTTTCCGAGCTTGTGATGTTGCTTGAGATCATTTCTCGCTCTCACGCTTAGATTTTTCGGGCATTTTTTCCCGTGCCCCCCTCGTCGCCTCGGTTTGCGTGCCACATCGGCCGTTCTCCGTTTTCGACGTGCCTTATATCGCCGGATTCAGTTTTCCATGCTCGTGATGATGCTTGAGATCAATTCTCGCTCTCACCTTTAGATTTTTTGCGCATTTTTTCCCGTGCCCCCCTTGTCGCCTCGGTTTGCGTGCCACATCGGCCGTTCTCCGTTTTCGACGTGCCTTATATCGCCGGATTCAGTTTTCCGCGCTCGTGATGATGCTTGAGATCATTTCTCTCTCTCACCTTTAGATTTTTCGGGCATTTTTTCCACGCCCCCTCGTCACCTCGGTTTGCGTGCCACATCGACCGCTCTCCGTTTCCGGCAACCCTTATGTCGCCGGATCCAATTTTCTACACTGATGACGATGCTTGAGACCTTTTCTCGCCCTCATCAATCCGTTTTTGTTCGGTATAATTTTATCCCTTTTTCGGGCCGAGCAACCCCTTTTACGAAAAAGGCACTTAGGGAGGTTCTGTTAAGCTCTTTTCTGACTCCTAAAACAATGAAAAGATCGCCGAGCAATCTTGCTTCCTTTCATGCTCGCTAAACGTATCTGAAAGGGCGTCTACCTGGTATAAGTTTACCCCTTTTCCGGACCTCGTAGACTAATTACGAAAAAGGTATACTCTAGTCACATCGGCTAGAAGAGTTCTCCATCCGCATCATTTTATGCTTTTTCGGGCCTTGGAGACTAAACTTACGAAAAAGAAACACCAATAGAGTCCACTTACCGCTTTCAGACTCTCTAAACATGAAATCAACCATGAGCATGAGCCGTCCTGGGCTCACAAAATCCACAGGACCGTACCATTTCAGAGCACACTTTTATCCCTTCTTGGAGCTCATTAAAACTACGAAGAAGGAATCAATGGTGCCTCTTGGCGCCACAACAGATCATGTCTACTCACATAGCAGCTTCCCCATTTTGGTCGCCTTTGTTCAGATTATTCTGCAGTATGTCACTCTAAAACTCCATCGACAGCTACCATCAGCTTCACCCCCCCCCCGGAGTCAGTACATACCCTTCAGTCCCTAAAAAAGCTACGATCCTTGCAACTACAAGTCAGTTCCCTACGCTGCCAGGTCAACCATGTCATCATGCTCTGAACAAAGGAAGTTTGATTCTACCCATTTTTTGACCCAGTTATTTCCCATCCCCACAAGTATGTCAGTCCTACCATCAGTACTACATCACTTCAGTTCTACACCTCGTGCTCCTATCAAGGAAACATCATTGCCTTGTTAGTTGCTGGTCTCCTTCTGTCGACGACAACCATATTGATTCCAGAAGATAGACCTAGAGGTCCCTGTGTCTTGGACTCATTACCATTTATGATGAGTGCCTACGAATCATTTCGAGAGGAATCCTCAGTGCCTCTCCGAATGGTTGTTTCTCACATGCTCGACTTCAACACCTTGATCGCATCGTTGAGACTCGCATAGGGTATTGGTCCGTTCAGTTATTAGTCGAAGACCCCGGATACCACCTGACTCCTCCACATTTGAGAGTCTACCTATGGATACAACCAGTTACATTTTTTCTATAGATATCCGGGTTGCGTATGGCGACAGTATTCCAGATGACTCACAGTCATTGAGTCCATACAGATGTTGGACACCTTCAGATTCAGCAGTTCAACAGTTATTCCAGTGTATCAGTTATTTAGATCAGCCATGATCATGAGTATATCACACAATAATGTCCCCTCTGGACCATTATGATGTACCAGTATATTTCTTTACGTATTAGATCCCCCTTCTTGGGACTAATTGTTTTGTATATGTCTTGATACGAGCATGAGAATGCCCGCCTCGTCCTTTATCAGAGATTATACCTCATTCATATTGAGGCCATGTAATATTTTTTTTTTGTTGTTTTTGCAGCTTCCAAGAGCCGTGGCTCCAGTCTCCAACCGGTCTCTTCTCTCCCCTAAAACCCCAGAAAAAGACAAATGAACTATGATGTCTATCGGCCATATGATGAGCTCCTGCCCTCACACATCAGGGGGCAATCTGTTAACACCCAAAAAGTGCTCACTAGCTCATTTCCCTATTCACATGACCCATTTATCCACTTTTTCACCATCAGAGCCTCTGAAACCAACAAAATGTCACCAAAAGACCTGAGTACACCCCTTTTTCCATTAAAAAAGATTATTTTTCCCAAAAAAGCATAAAAAACCCTCAAAAAGGGTCCAAATTCCCAAAAATATTAAAAAGGGAATTAAAATATTATTTTTATTCAAAAAAGGAAAAAGGAGGGAAAAGTACCTAAACCATGTTGGTCAATACCATTTGGTTTCCACAAAACCACAAATGGTATTTCCCACCACCAAAACCTATAAAAAGGTGGTAGGGGCTCCTCATTTCACATCCATCCATTATCTCATCCTTATGCTGCTGAAATCTCCCCTGAGCATTTTAGCCATTGCAAACCACATTGGAGAAGAGACCATTGGAGATTGGAGTTGCTCATCCTTGGAGCCATTCAACCTCACCATTAGAGGTATTGATTCCGCAAGCACTTGCTTGCCCCATTCTTTCAATACAAATTCATTATTCTACATTGTCTTGTTCTTGATTTTAAATTATTTTTGTTATTTGCTTAATATCTTTACATAGATCCATGAATAGTCTTGTTTAATTAGTTTGTTGTTATTTATTTCCATTGAAACTGCTGCTACTAGTTAGCAGGTGCCCATAGCACTAAGCCTGGTTTCAAAACCAGGCCAACAGTGGCAGACCACATCCACCACCCAAAGGGAAAAGTCCTCCTCCACCATAATAGGGTGGTCCCCCGCCGCCTCTGCTTGGAGGGGGTGGTGGACCATTCTCGCCACCATCGGAATGATGAGGGATATTGTTGGTAGAATGAGGTGGGCCTTCACCAAAGTTAGGTTGGGGCCCATCGCCTCCAGCAGGAGGTGGGGGAGGACCGATCGGTGGTGGTGGTGCTTGAGGGATAGTTGGTTGGGGTCCGTGGTGCAACATAGGCGTTTCCCCCATAGAGTGTATGGATTCCCAGGATAAGGTATCCCGTATGGTGTGTTTCCGGGATTAGATTAGCCAAGCGCAGGGTTAACAGAACCTGGATACACTTGACTCCATGAGGGTAAGGTTACATTGGATGGCCCCCCAACATGAGATAATCCCATGGTGGATGGTCTAACGGGTTGGGGAGGTCCAATGGAAGGTCTATTGGGGATTCCATCGCCTATGTTCTGATTAGGAAACGTGGGTTTCCCCCCAGCCACAATAGGTTGACCACTATTCAAAGGTTGAACCAACGTAGGTTGTTGACGAGCTACCCTAGTAATAACATTACCAATGGGATAATCCATGGGAATGGAATATCCTCCCCTTGAATTTTGAGGTGGGGGAGGAACTGGTAAAGTAACTTTGGTAGTAACAGGCGTGTTGGACTGTTACTATCACAGTATATATCACAGTATGGTCGCCAGATTTGTTTATCGGACAATCCACTAGAGCGGATGCGAGCTAGATCTCCCTAGCTCAATGCGAGTCTAGAACAAATAAAATAGACTACGAATGCATTTCCTAGATCTACTTAAGGATCGAGTACTAGATGTCTTACCTTTCACTTCACTATCCTTTCTCTTGAATTCTGCTCCACATCTCATGGTCGTCAGATCCAAGCTGCAAGACCTGTCAAGACAAGAAACAAGAGAAACAAGTAAAAGGGCATCTATACAATAAGAGATCTAAGTAAACAGTTCAGCAGGTAAACTACTCAATATCATTACACACATGAACAATATTGGTGGAAAGCATTTGTATTATTGTAAAAATAGGGAAGTACATAGCAGAGATATAGAACTACAACCAAGGCTTAACGCTGCAACCCTTCTCCAGCAAAGCCATTTTCCATTTCCTCCTAAGGAAGCTTGAGTCTCTCAAGGATGAATAGAGATCTCTCAAGAGTGATTTCACCAGCATGTAGACACCATAGACTTCCTCCCTTTGGAGAGGAGTAGAGCTTCTCTTATATAGGACTAAGTGGATAGGGTATGGATTGGATAGGTTGAGAGATGGTAGGAGAGAGATAGGGGATCCTCCCAAGGTGTTAGGAATCGAGTACCAACTCCCCTAGAGGTCAAGGATAAACCCCCAAGTCATCAAGTTTCGAGAAGAACCTCGAAGAAGCTATTTTTTCCCATTAACTAACTTTGTCGCACCCTGCAGTGAAGCAAGCTGCGACGTCGCATGTTGCATGAGTGCAACCTGCGACGACCTCTCAAAACCCGGTACAACTGGGTACAAATCCTCCCAGGTTAATTACTTAGTCAAGACATCTTCAGGGGTGTATACACTAAATCTCATGATGGGTAGATTTTGGGTGTAACACATCGATATTTTGTTGAGATCTCTGTATTCAATGCAAATGCGCCAAGTCCCGTCTTTCTTCGAAACCAAGACGACTGGACTTCCACAAGGAGAGGAGCTGGGTCGGATATGACCTTTGTCGATTAATTCTTAAATCTGTCTATGAATCTCTTCATTATCGAGAATGGATCTTCTGTAAACAGATGCATTAGGCAAAGAAGAACGAGGAACAACTTCAATAGAGTGTTTTACCTGACAATGTTAAGGTACTCCATCTGGAGCTTGAAAGAGGTTCTGGTACTCATCGAGAATATGATCGACTTGCTGCTTCTGTTAAGAACTGCATTGGTCGGTGACTCGACTCATTACTGCAGTCTTCTGAGAATGTTGCGGCTTGATTATGATTAGTGTGAACTTATGAGCATGATTGATGAGCTTCTTTGTCTGTTTGGCAGATATCAGTGCAACTGTTGGTGTAGGTTGACGCTCTGGTATGCTGAACCATCGATTTCGGATTCAGACAATCACCTTCTGAGGCCTTGACTGATAACTTCCATGTCTATCCCAGAGGTAAGGTTTCCCAAACAAGGCGTCGGCTATGGAGAGTGGTTCCACGTCACAGAGTACTTCATCTTCAAAAAATTTTATGAAGTAGGTGAGTTTGCATTTTTGAGTGATCCGTAGTTCTTTTCCATCCTTCATCCAACCGATGTTGTAAGGCTGAGGATGCAGAGTGGTAACAAGACCTAGTTTCTACACAAGTTCTTCAGAAACGAAGTTTTTCTGGCTCCCATTGTCCATAATCAGATGCAATGGGTTGCTCTGGACCCATATCCATGTATGGAACATGCGCTCTCATTCCTCCTCGTAGACGATAGTCGAGTTTGCTGGAGTGGTCGAGGTCAAAAGGGTCATTGCATCTAGATCAGATTCTTCCACTGTCTTGTCGAATGAGTCGGAGGTCGACGCTTTTGTCAAAAATGTCTTATGAGCTTTGCATTCATATGTATCATGCCAAGATGAGTGGTGGTAATCGCACCATTTTCCGGTCGACGGTTGTTTGCTACATTCCCTCTTGTGAAAAATCTTATTTCCATGGTCTGGCTTTGGCGGTGTTGGCTGAGAATATTTTGACTTGTCGAAGTTGGCTGGTGCCTTCTTATCAGGTGGTCGTCCTGAGTTAGAATCAAGAAACTTGGACTAGAAGAATCTTGAATTGGACTCAAGAATGGATAAGCTTCATGTGTTGAGGCAAATGATTTGTATGTCAAAGTGATGATGTTGTACAATCTTTCTAGTCAAGGCTAAGGTCTTGTGTGTCAAGACAGATCCTCATGTGTTGAGGTGGCACCTCATGTGTTGAGGTGATGCTTTGCATGTCGAAGCATGTATGATGTGTGATGTACTACTAACCATGGTGTTCTTAAGTCTCCTATAGGGACTGGCCACCTCTAGAGTGAATTACTTTAGCATATAACCACTTGGAAGGATAATAGAACAATATGATCACATCATCGAGAAAACATCCTTAGTATATTTGATATGATAATTAAGCTGCCACGTGTGGACCATGCAGATGGGACAAGAGATAAAGATAAGATGTCATAAGATATGAGAGAATTAAAACTGCACATAAAGAATTAATTAAGAGAGAATTCGAATGGTTAAACTTCAGTGATATTAACAAGAATACTCCAGTCAATCAAAGGAGAACTCAAATTGATCACTACAGTGATGTTAACAAGAAATATTTTAGTTAAAAGAGTTAACTAAGTGATAACAAAGAAGACCTAGTTAACTAAGTGTTATTGCATGATGACACTTATGTTAAACTAAAAGACAACACTTGAGTTGCGACACTTGCATGATGTCACTTAAGTTAGCCACCTAACTAAGTGGGAAAGATTTCAGTTAAGGGGTGATTTAATCCTAAGTCATTTTAGTGAGTTAATGCATTGCATGAGAAGTGGGGCGCACTTCTCCATGCAAAATTGATGTCTCCAAGGTTGGAGCGAATTTCTATGAAGTTATTTTTTGCATGTGAATATTATTACCGAGTTGGTTGATTGGAGAATTATTCTCCTGATTCTCTCTTCTATATCTATCTTTCTCTTGATTTTTAATTGCACCGGGGGTGTTTGATGTAAAACACATTCTCTGCTATCTATCAATATAATAAGGAATCTTTTACTAGGGTTTTCTCCCTCAAGTCATATAGGGTTTCCTAGGGTAAATTCATGCGTTGAATGTGATTTCTTATGTGTATGATTGTTATTTGATTTCAAGTATTATTGCAGCTCCAAATTAAAGATTAAAATTAACATGGTATTAGAGCTCAAGGTGTGACAGAGATAAGTTCAGCAATCAAGCTTGAGCCTACATAGATCGTGAGTGAGCACAATACTTGAATAACAATGGCTTCAATCTCAGTGAGATCGGAAGACCATCTTGAAGGAACTTCGAACTTCAATACTTGGAAGGCCAGGATCTTGAATATCCTAGAAGAGCATGATTTGGATGGATATGTATCCAGTGTGATTGAAGAGCCTAATTCTAATGCAGGGCGCATTACCTTCAATAAGAATCAAGCCAAAGAAAAGAGAGCCATTTATGATTCCATGAAAGACAACTTAATGCCCGTGATTACTCCATTGAAGACCGCAAAGGAATGCTTCGACACTTTGACAAATATTTACGAGAAGAAGGCACCCAGTCAAAAGAGAGCATTTAAGAACAAGCTTCGAAATATGAATATGGAAAAGGATGAAGCTGTGGTTCCTTCTTCACAAATATCTCCCAAGTAAGATATCAACTCATGAGCATTGGTGTGATGGTCGAGGATGATGATCTCATTCAGACTGTTGTCGATGGTATTCCATCCTCATGGGAGACATTCTTGGCTGCAATAAATGGTCAAGAATTGCAACGTAACTTTGAGAGGCTGTGGCATGATTTCCTACAAAAAGAAGGGTGAATCCAGAGAAAATATACTGCCTCCAAAGAAGAGAATATCTCTCTTGCAGCATAGATGAAGAGAGGAAATAAATCTCACAATAAATTCTCTCATCAAAAGGAGAATTATTTCATGAAATTTGATAAGTCTAAAGTTAAATGTTTCAATTGCAATAAGAAGGGCCATTATGCAAGAGAATGTTGTGCAAATCAAAGAGTAAAGTTCAAGGGTAGGTTTCATGCTTATACTGCTACAGAAGATGAACCTATAAGAAAGAATTCATCTGATGATCCGGAGATGAGGAAGGAGTATTATCTTGTATCATCCCTTTCTGGATCCATTACTACTAGTGCTGAGACATGGCTAGTGGACAATTGCGCATACAAACACATGACTAGGTATAGGAGCGCTATCACAAATTTGAAGGAAAATAGGTTTTCCTGTAAGGTGGATCTTGGAGATAATACCACCTATTCGATCCAAGGTACTGGATCCACTTATTTTCATTTGGATTTAGGAGATGTACTACATGTGCATGAAATTTTGTTTGTCCCAGGATTGAAGAAGAACCTCCTGTCTATTTCGGTTCTAGAAGATAAAGGATTCAGAGTTATCTTTATGGACAACAAAGCGCTCATGTGGCATAAGCATTAAGACTTGAACTTTGCATCTATGAATGGATTTAGAGAGGGAGATCTCTACAAAGTTCTTGGAAAACTCATTCAAGCCATGATGCATGACATGGTCAGTCCTTGTGAGCTGTGGCATAGAAGGCTTGGTCATCTCCATTTCAAAGCACTACATGGATTGTAGAAGATGGTGAAAGGTATGCCCATATTTAAATCTGATTTGGATAGTGTTTGTAGAGGTTGCGCTCTTGGAAAGAACATTAAGAAGAATTTTCCAAGTAGTACCAAAATATCTAAAGGGATCCCTGACTTGATTCATTCTAATCTATGTGGTCCTATGTTTGCACCCTCCTTGAGTGGTTATTTGTATTATGTGTTTTTCATAAATGACTTCTCTCGCAAGTCGTGGGTTTATTTTCCAAAAGCAAAGAGTGAAACTTTCAACAAGTTTCAAGAGTTTAAAGCACTGGTTGAGAATCCAAATGGAAATCAAATTCGTGTTTTGAGATCTAATAATGGAGGATATTTTGAGTCCCATGACTTCAATGAATTCTGTCGAGATGTAGGAATAAAAAGACAGCTAATGTGAAAATCCTCACAGCAGATCCAAGAGCTGATGTATACCTCACAATGAAATAATTTAGGAATAAGATTAAGAGTGGTCAATGCAGTAAAATGAGCAACATAATAATAATACAGTAGAACTCGGATAGAAGAAAAATAACTTCACACACACTAATTAATTAATCACAATATGAACAAATAAATAGTACAATGAATGAGGATTTGAATGCCTAAAGTAGCAATTCGAATAAGCCTTCATGGAGTGATCAAAAGATCACTGGAGTGTCATCAGAGCACAACAGTAGTCTATCTCATCATTAGTGGAGTCATCAATGCTCAAGTAACTGTCAACCATTAGTCAAACTGAGTCTAACTGAGTGTGGTAGGTGTAATTGAGTGTAACTGGAACTAACTGAATGAAGGAGGCTCAATGGAGGGCGCATGAGGAGCTAACTGAAGTCAGAATGGGTATTCAAGTCTCACTGGAGGTCCATCGAAGTGATACCGTCAGTTGAGAGTCAGTCTAGCCTTAAATCAATGAAAGAACTGAAGATAACTGAATGGTAGGTAAGGAAGGGCACCTTTCTCATGTAGTAGGTGAAAGGAGGGCGCACTAAGCTCTAGGAGGGATGAAACTGAGTGGAAGGAAGCTCTAGGGGATAGTTAATTGAGGGCTAGGTGTCGGGACTAATGACTAGGATGCATGCAAATGCATACAAACCTTAAATAATGCATGCAAACCCTAAAAGTGCATGGATGACTGAAAATGCAAATAATGAAAATGTTGCTAGGACTAGGATGGAGTATAGGAATATCCTAAAACCCCCCCTTAATCCATCCTGGGCCCTGGTAACTAAGACCAAAGGTCGCCCAATACAATGAATAATAATAGTCAATAAACCAAGGAAATGGGGAAAACCTCATGGGAAGAATACCCCTCCTCAAAATAGACTGTAAGGCACACACAAAAATAAATGCTCCAAACTCAAGCAGGTGTGATGCTTGGTCATATGTCTTGAGGTATCTTCTTCTTAGGAAGAAGTGGATCATGCTCAGAAAGCATGTGCTTGTACTTGCTCTTCAGATCGAATGTGATGAGAACAAATCCAAAAGTATGAGGATGATCCTTGAACCTGTGATTCGAATCAGTTGAGGTAGGATCAAAACCATGAATATGCAGATAGTCTTTTGTCTTCTCCTTCAAACCATCATAGGTGAGATTATGCCAAAAAGAACCATCACATGATTGCTTGAAATCCAAATCAGATTTAAGACTTGAAGAATAGTTTCTTGAGATCTCCTTTGAACCAGCAGGGGTGAGATCAAAACCATCATATGCATGAGAATTTATCCCAAGTAGTGATTGCTTAGAATCCAAATTATATCCAAGACTTGAATCATGGTTTCTTGAGATCTCCTTTGAACCATAAGAGGTGAGATCAAAACCAGTAAATGCATGAGAAATTATCCCAAGCGAATGGCCATGGTTTCTTGAGATCTCCTTTGAACCAACAGGGGTGAGATCAAAACCATGATGTGAATGAGAAGTTATCCCAATCGAATGGCAATGGCCATATTCTTCAATAACCTTCTGAAAGCATGGAATAATGATCATATAGTAGTAAATAAGAGGTGATTGCTTGAGGAGAGCGAATGAATTACCTCCAATAGCTGATTTGACCTCCGAAACATTCAATAGATCATGATGCAGACCAATAGACTCTGGTGTAAGAGAGGATTTAGGACCTTCTGCAATATCTAGAGTGTGAGCTGGCACTGAAAGAGAAGAAATTTGGAGCATGAGTGTAGAATCTGCAAGTTCTTCTTCTTTGTGGACAAATTCAATATGAGATATGTTTGATACTGGTTCATGATCAATGAGATCATCAAGGAGGGCGAATGCATCACTTTGCTTGCTCTTGAAGGGGTTTGGACCAAATCCTTCATTCTGTTTGCCAAATATTTCATCCAGATGGGCCCATAGCTCTTTTGGAGTTTCAACATCATCAATGATTTGGTACATTATGTAATCAGGCATAGCAAGCATCATCCTTCCAAAGGATTGGTCACCTTTATTCAACCGGTCAATCTTCTCTTCGGAGGATTCAAACTCTCTTTAAAAATAACAATCAAAGAGATCATGGCTCTTCAAATATGCTATCATTTTTTGTTTCCATTCATCATAGTTGAATGAAGAAAGAGGAGGGATTTATTCTGAATACATTGAAGCCGTAGAAGACCTGCAAAAACAATAGAGAATATATGCAACTGCTACTGCTGCAAAAATACAGAAACTATTGCAACTGCTGCACTCGAAATCTTGATAATAACCTGCAAAAAACTCTCAGGAATGGAGATAAACAATACTCTCAACATGCTCTGATACCATGTGAAAATCCTCACAACAGATCTAAGAGCTGATGTATATCTCACAATGAAAGAATTTAGGAATAAGATTAAGAGTGGTCAATGCAGTAAAATGAGCAACAGAATAATAATATGGTAGAACTTGGATAGAAGCAAAATAACTTCACACACACTAATTAATTAATCACAATATGGACAAATAAATAGTACAATGCATGAGGATTCGAATGCCTAAGGTGGAAATTTGAATTAGCCTTCATGGAGTGATCAAAAGATCACTGGAGTGTCATCAGAGCACAACTAGTAGTCTATCTCATCATCAGTGGAGTCATCAATGCTCAAGTAACTGTCAACCATCAATCAAACTGAGTCTAACTGAGTGTGGTACGTGTAACTGAGTGTAACTGGAACTAACTGAATGAAGGAGGCTCAGTGGAGGGCGCATTAGGATCTAACTAAAGTTATAATGGGCAGTCAAGTCTCACTGGAGGTCCATTGGAGTGATACAGTCAGTTGAGAGTCAGTCTAGCCTTAAATCAAGGAAAGAACTGAAGATAACTGAATGGTAGGTAAGGAAGGGCGCCTTTCTCATGCAGTAGGTGAAAGGAGGATGCACTAAGCTCTAGGAGGGATGAAACTAAGTGGAAGGAAGCTCCAGGGGCTAGCTAACTGAGGGCTAGGTGCTGGGACTGATGAATGGGATGCATGCAAACCCTAAATAATGCATGCAAACCCTAAAAGTGCATGCATGACTGAAAATGCAAATAATGAAAATGCTGCTAGGACTAGGATGGAGTATAGGAATATCCTAACAGCTAACTGTACCCTACAACCCCCAGAAGAATGGGGTCACTGAAAGAAAGAACAAAACAATATGTGAGAATGAAAAATCCATGATGTGTGATCAGGATCTGCCCACCTCCTTATGGGAAAAAGCATCTAGCATTGATGTCTATATACAGAAAAAAATTTCTCATGCTATCCTGGGACAAAAGATTCCGAAAGAGGTTTTGACTGGTGAAAAACTAGATGTTGGACACTTGAATATTTTCGATTGTCCTATTTACATTCATATACCAAAAGAAAAGAGGACAATGATGGAGCAATCCGGAAAGAAATGAACATTTGTTGGACATAATGAATCCTCCAAAGCCTACAAAATCTATGTTCCAAGACAAAAAAACATTGGAGTCAATAGAGATGTAACATTTCATGAAGAAGCTGCCTTCAAGCGCTCCAAAGAACTTTAGTGTGATTCAAATATGGAGGAGCGTGAAACTCCTATGATGGAGGATCCAATTTCTGATTCTTCCTTTTTAGATGTTAAGAGGAATAAATCAGAAGAGCCTTCATATCCGCTTAATCCTGAAGAACCAGTAGAACTGATAGAAAGATCCCTTGATGAGCCTCCTACTAAGAGGAGATATGCATGTGTCGAGACATTCTGCAAGAGGAAAAAAATCATGGTGCACCACCAGACTCATCCAGAGAGCGAAAGAGACCTGAAATATTCCCAGGATATGTAGCACATATGAGTCACATCAGTGATTCAGAACCCTTTACCTATGAAGAAGTTGTTAAGCAGTAAGTATGGAAAGATGCCATGGTGGAAGAAATAAAATCCACCATGCATAACGATGTATGGGAAGTGGTTCCTAAACCCGATGGAAGTCAACTGTAACTTCCAAGTGGCCTTATAAAATCAAGCATGCAGCTGATGAAAGATTTGAAAAGTATAAAGCAATATTTGTGGCCTGTGGTTTCACATAGAAAGAAGGGATAGGCTATGATGAGACATTCGCTCATGTTTCCAGGTACACTGCTATTCGAACCATAACTTCCCTTACTTCAGTTTTGGATTGGAAACTTCACCGGATGGATGTGAAGACTGCCTTCCTCAATGATGAGGTTGAGGAAGAAGTTTACATACAACAACCTGAGCGATTTGTAGTTCACAGGAAGGAGTCCAAGGTATGCAAACTTAAGAAATCATTGTATGGACTTAATCAGGCACCGAGGGATTGGTATCCGAGGATTGACAACTATATTCTAAGCTTGGGATTATCCAAAAGTGAAGCTAACCCCAACCTATAATTAAAGGTTGTGCAGAACCATCCATTGATTTTGGTTCTCTATGTTGATGATTTGTTCCTTTCTGGAGAGCAGCAACAGATAGCTTGGTGCAAGAGGGAGCTCACTTCTGAGTTCGAAATGAAAGACTTAGGTTTTATGCACTATTTTCTTGGTCTAGAAGTTTGGAAAAGGGAAGATGAAATATTTATTTCACAAGGAAAGTACACAGTTGATGTGTTGCGTATATTTGGTATGTGAGGCGAGTACAGGTCGGTCGGACCCTCTTGCTTAATAGAATCACACCGATTACACAAACACGCTCACAAAGACAAGATGTTAACTCCAAATTCCAAGAAGTTGGATTCTATTACTTGAATCCTTTACAAAATTACTAATAAACAAGTCGGCCTCAGCCTATTACAATACACAGTAGCAAATCTCTGCTCTATCCATGTGTGCGATCCTCGATCATCGATCATCGCTCTTTCTTCTGTGATTTCACACTAGTCTTCTACTCTGCTCTGCTGCTGTTCCCAAGGTCCACCCTGTCTAAATTCCTCGAGGCGTCCATACTCTTTCCATCTAACAATCTCTGAACCTGCAGACTTGCAGTTGTCAGCGCCCCCTAAACGTGCCTGCACAGCCTTCTCCTGTGGTGACATCTAACCTGATCTTAACCACCTTCGTAACTACCAGTAACTTCCTCAACTACCTACAACGTTTGTAGGTATGTTGCATCGACTTCCGTACTTCTTTGACTTAGCTACAATTGTCGGTCTTTCGCTGTCCACTTTGACACCTCGACCATTATGTCTTTCATCAATCCTCGACTTAACCTGTTGAAATCACTTAGTCTCCATGGTTTTCATCCTTCCCATCCTCCTCACTTGGCCTTTGTCGCTTTCGTCATTTCCGATGTTCGACCTTTCGTCAACTTTCGACCCTTGTCGACCATACTTCGACAGCTTCCTGCCCGACTGCCTGGCCTAGATTTCTAGTCTTCCTACACCAGTGGTCATTGAAAATCTCCCTGGTCGGCCCTCTTCTATCGATTAACTTCGACTAATTCGCCTAGGCCCTGATGCCCCTGCATCACTCTCCCCAGGTGAAAAAGAGCTCGACTTCTCCATCAATCTTATGTATTCCTTCTCAGAAATCCACATCTCTTCTTTTAGCTCATTATTCCTCCATCAGACTAAGTATTCTTTCTTTCGTGAACTCCTTGTGCACCCGACTTCACGCTCATCCATTACTTCGGCGATTTATTCCTTGTGTCAACCTGGAATCTTCCATGTTCAGTCGATGTCCGACATTTCTACGTTACTGCTTGTCGAACCTTCTTCGTATTTGTACAGATCTAATAAGTTGAACATAGGAGAAATGCTCAACTCTTTTAGTAGTTCCAACACATAAGCATTTTCCAAAATATTCTTCAGAATCTTACATGGTCCAATCTTTTTCAGCTTCAATTTGTTGTATGTTCCTATCGGGAACCTCTCTTTCCTTAAATGTGCATAGACTAAGTCTCCTTTGTTGAACGAATGTAGCCTATGCTTCCTGTCGACCCTTAACTTGTATGTCACGTTACTCGTTTCAATCTACTTGCGTACCTCTTCATGTAGTTCCTTCATATGCTCTGCAAATGTCTCTACATCTGCACTCTTCCTAGTCTATGTTGTTACTTTGACCAAATCCACCACACCATGTGGGCTTCGACCTTGAAAAATCTAGAATGGACTCATACCTATCGAACAATTCACAGAATTATTGTATGTGAATTCTACTTGCGCCAACACGTTCTCCCACTACTTGGGTCTGTCGGTCGTCAAACATATCAGAAGGTTCCCCAAACTGCTATTTACTACCTCGGTCTGTCTATCAGTCTACGGATGGTATGCCGAGCTAAACTGCAACTTCGTGTCCAATTTCTTACACAGGGTTCTCCATAAATGACCCATAAACTTGGTATCCGTGTACGACATTATACTCTTTGGCAACCCATATCATCTGACTACTTCCTTGAAAAATAATACAACAATTCTTGTGGTGTCACTCGTCTTCTGACACAGAATAAAGTGTTCCATCTTCAAAAATTGGTCGACTACCACAAAGATGGAGTTGTGACCTTGCTGTGTCTTCGACAATCCTAGCACAAAATCCATGCTAAGGTGATCCCATGGGACATTCGACACTAGAAATGGTGCATACAACTCCGTGCTCTGACTTCGACCCTTTCCCAATTGGCAAATTCGGCACTGTCGAACCCACGTAACGACATCTGTCGCCATCCCTGACCAATAGTACTTCTCCTCGACCAACTCCTCGGTCTTTTCGATGCCTTGAAAATGACGTGATAATCCACCACTATGTAGTTCTCGGATTAGGTTTTCTCTTACTGATCCTTTGGGAATACATAAATATTCTCCCTTGAACAGGTATCCCTCTTGGATAAAATAATCCAAGTATGGAGTTTTGTTTACACAACAGGTTTTGCAAATAACCTTCCATGCTTTCGCAAAATATTTGTCGGTTTCATACTCTCTCTTCACCAACTCTATTCCCATCGCCTGAACCGTTGTCATGTTTAGCAATACAACTCTTTGACTTAATGCATCGGCAACCTTATTCAACTTGCCCGACTTATGTCACAACACGAAGGTATACCCTTGCAAGAATTCTACTTACTTCATGTGTCATTGGTTCAACTTCGACTGAGTGTTCAAGTACATCAGTGCTTGATGGTCTGTGTATAACACAAATTCCTCAGGCAACAAATAATGCCTCCACTTCTTCAATGCTTGCATAATAACATAGAACTCCTAATCATAGACTGAATATTTCTGCTTCGCTTCATCAAATTTTTCACTGAAGAATGTAATTGGTAGGTCCTATTGGCTCAACACTACGCCAATTTCCATTCCTCTCGCGTCGTAGTCGATTTGGAAAACTTTGTCGAAAACTGGTAGAGCTAGCACTGGGATCTCTGTCACCTTCTGCTTCAACTTGTCGAAAGCTTTCTGGGAAGCTCCTCTCCATTTGAACTCCCTTTTCTTAATGCACTCTGTCAACGATGCACATATTCGACTAAATCCTCTTATGAACTTCCTATAAAATGTGGAAATTCCATGAAAACACTGCACTTCTGTCGTGCTTGTCGGCTTTGGCCACTCCAACCTTTTCTGGGTCCATCACCAACCCTTTACCCAAGATTACAGATCCCAAGTACACCAGTTCTTCCTTCATGAAGAATCATTTCTCCAGGTTCACCATCAACTTCTCTTCCTGCAGCTTCCACAACACTTGTTGAATTTGTTCCAAATGTTCTATTTTGGTTCGACTGAATATCAAGATGTCGTCGAGGTACACTACGACGAACTTTCCCAAGAATGGATTCAGTACCTCGTTCATCATCCTCATGAACGTACTATGTGCATTAGTCAATCCAAAGGGCATGACTAACCACTCATATAGTCCTTCCTTCGTCTTAAAGGTTGTCTTCCATTCATCGCCTTCTCTGACCCTGATCTGGTGGTATCCACTATTCAAGTCAATTTTGGTGAAATATCTAGATCCACTCAAATAGTCAATCAAGTCGTCCATCCTTGGAAATGGAAATCTGTACTTGATCGTGATCTTGTTGATAGCTCTGGATTCTGTACACATCCTCCATTCTCCTCCTTCCTTCGGCGCTAGTACAACTCATAATGCACATGGGCTCAGGATTTCTCTGATCAACCCTTTGTCCAACAACTCCTGGACTTGTCGGTTGAGTTCCTCACTCTCTGTCAGATTCATTCTATTTGGTGCCTTGTTTGGAAAACTTGACCATGGGATCAATTCGATCTGATGGGATATGCTTCTTGTCGGTGGAAATCCCGTCGGTGTCTCTTCGACCAAGATGCTCTCGAACTCGTCCAAAATCCTTTCGAATTCGACCAGAATTTTCTCGGTCTTCGACCGTTCAACACTCGGTCCCTTCGAAATGATGGCGAAACACCCCAATTGTTTCTCCTCCTATGTCAGGAATTCCTTTGTTGAGCACATCGACACTCTCTTCTCCCAGTAGTTTCTCTCTCCCTCCTTTCAGTCGGTGTTGTCCTCCTACTTTGGCTTCAACATTCTCCGCGTTCCATTTTTCCACTCTGTGACTGTGTTGGCTCGACCATCATAGATCATCTTCCAATCATATTTCCATGGTCTTCCTAACAACAAGTGACAAGCGTCCATTGGGATTACGTCGCACAATACACTATCTTCAAGTTTCCCAACCTTGAATTTGATCATGCACTATCTGGTTACCTTCACATGATGTCCTTTATGTAGCCAGGATATCTTGTATGGATTTGGGTGTTGTTAACACTTCAAACCCAACTTGTCGATGTCCTCCATCGACACTAGGTTTTCTATATTGCCGCCATCGACAATGGTCTTGCAGTATCTGTCGGCGATCAACACTTTGGTCCTGAAAATGGATTTTCATTGTGCCAACTCCTTCTCTTCTCGCTAGTCGTTCTGAACCAACGTCCTCCTAATCGTACAGTTTCAAATTTTATCTCAGTCAACTCCACCACTGTCAGATGTCGAACCCGTCTTCTCATCACCCCTATCATCTCATCGACATCTGAGTTTCGATTCCTCTGCCACGTGTAAATTCTCCGGGCATTCATAAGCTTTGTGTCCCACTCCTAGACACTTATAACATACTATAGTTGGTTTGTTCTCCTCTTCTTTCTGCTGGACCACTTCGACCAACACACCCCAACGTGCACCCCGATCGCGGGTCTCTCGACCCTCCCTTCGATTTTCTTGTGCCTTTTCCTTGGTCGTTGTCCCTTCTGTTCGTCGATTGTCTTCGACGGCTTCTCGTCGGGTCCCACTACTTTGTCGTTTTGTAGGAGTAGTCTTCGCACCTCGACCAGTCACCTTTCCTCTGGTCAATTTTTTTCTTCTCGAAAGCGTTTTTATATTTTCTACTTTTAATCAAAATTTATCTAAGATCCCACTGAAAGAATAACATGCACAACATAACACAAGAGACACAAATATTTTCCTCGGGGAAACCATAAAGGAGAAAACCCCACAACTTCCTCAGAGATAGAATGATCACCAATACAATGTCACAAAAGTAAAACCTCAAAACAAAGATGGTCTTCAGCAACTTCTCTCTTCTCCACTTGTGCAAACTTGTCCTCTCTCTCACTTATGCGAACTTGAGTGAGTGAGTGAATGTATAAATGAGAGAGCCTAGCTCTCTATTTATACTTTACCTTTTTCACTTGACATGTCGGCCTCAACTAAAGCTGACTAGGCCAACTCCTCTAGGGGACTTAAAAACCCCAATACAAATGACTCTAGGGGGAACTAATGCCCCGACTTACATAGGAGGATTTACCTCAATGACTTTACATGACCAAATGTAATAATGGCATCCTTGACCAGAGGAATAAACATCTCCGTCGGAGGTATAAATAAAATACAATAATAAATACAATATAAAATACAAGTGAATATATTCTGAAGTTACAAGTACATTAATGCTCCCTCTTAACTAGGAAGGTATTCTCTTGACACAGTCATCAACACATCTAGAAACAAGTCTTCGTCGCTGGATCATCAATGCTGGAATATCATCATAAAAAATGGATCATCATCGTCGCTGCTGCAATCCTCATCAAGTCGATCATCGATTGGTGACATCTCTCGAATCTACTCGTCATAGGAATTTCTACAGAGCCAACCCTTTTTCATGCTGGATGTAGGCCTACCCGTCATGTAGGTATTCATCATCTCTGCAAGCAAGCCACCAAGTAGGTACATCCCAAGACCAGTCATTACATTGCCCCTGCAAACACCTGCGTCTCCTACTGTTTCCTCATCATCTTCAGATCATCTCATCGTCACACGGAGCACAACCCAGATGCACATAAAAAGACTACCAACATGGGAGGACCAACCTACCACCATGTGAGACACAACACTTACATCGACTGACATGGGAGGACTTTCCTACCACTATGTCGGACTAGCTCCAACACTTATGTCAACGACCATGGGAGGACTTTCCTACCACCGTGTCAGACTAGCTCAAGTAATTATGTCAACAACCATGGGAGGAATTTCCTACCACTATGCCGGATTAGCCCCGACACTTATGTCAACGACCATGGGAGGAATTTCCTACCACCATGCCAGACTGGCCCATGTGCATCTGCATCTTCCGAAATCATCACTTCCCCTTGGAAGGAACCTCGAACTGAAGAACACCAAACCTCTCTGAAGTACTCAAACTTCACTCTGGCTAGCGGCTTGGTCAACACATCGGCTATCTGCTCGTTCGTTGCAACATACTGGAGCTTCACTTCTCCTCTATGCACCATATCCATGATATAGTGATACTTGATCTCAATATGCTTCGACTTGTCATGGAACACCGGGTTCTCGGACAACTTCACAGAACTCTGGTTGTCACAGAATATACAAGTCGCCTCTAACTGGAGATCAAACCAATCATACAGTAGCTTCCTAATCCATACTGCCTCACAACTAGCCGAACAAGATGCAACATACTCTGCTTTGGTTGTACTCAGTGCCACGCAGGACTACTTCCTACTAAACCAGGAGATCATACCGGATCCCCTACTGAAGCAGCATCCCGAAGTGATCTTCCTATCTGTGGCACTGCCTGCCCAATCTGAATCAACATAACCCTCCAGGTTAATCTTCTGATTCTCGTCATACTTGAGCCCATAATCAACTGTACCCTTCAGGTATCTCAGAATATGATTTTCAACAATCAAGTGAACATGTCTCGGATCCATCAGGAACTAGCTCAATGTGTTCACAACAAAGCATAATTTTGGTCTCGTATTCGTCAGGTACATCAAAGATCCAATCATCTAACGATACATCGTGGCATCAACCGACTCTGATGAAGCATCACTCAATAGCTTCAGGTTCGATGCCATAGGTGTGGCCATGGCCTTGCAGTCCATCATCTCGAACCTCTCCAGGATCTCTATTGCATACTTCCCTTGTCCAAGGAAGATTCCATCTGCACTCTGCCACACCTCCATGCCTAGAAAATAATGCATCATGCCCAGGTCCTTCATCTCGAACTCTGCGGTAAGTTTCCTCTTCGTATCTGCAATGATCCCATCCTCTCCTGTTACAAACACGTCATCTACATAGAGTACAGGTATCATTGGATTTCCTGCTTCAACCTTGTAGTAAAGGTTGGAATCTGCTTTAATCTTGGTAAATCCCAAGCTCATCAGGAAACTATCCATCCTGCCGTACCATGTCCTGGGTGCTTGTTTCAATCCATACAATTCCTTCTTCAATTTGCACACATGAGTCTGCCTGTCATGTGTCTCAAATCCGATTGGTTGCTCCACGTACACTTCCTCCTCTACTAAACCATTCAAGAACGTCGTCTTGGCATCCATCTAGTGTACCTTCCACTTCATTACTGCAGCCAATGCAAGTATTGATCTGATGGAAGTGTATCTGGCTACAGGTGAAAATGTCTCCTCATAATCTATGCCTTCCTTCTGGGAGAAGCCACGTGCCACAAACCTTGCCTTATGTTTCTCTGTGCTGCCATCTGTAGCATGCTTGATCTTGTAGATCCATTTGGAATAGACTTCCCTTTTGGTATCGGAACTACATCCTAGACATCATTCTTCATGATCAACTGGTACTCCTCGATCATGGAATCCTTCCATTCTTTCTTCTCTGTCGCTTCCTCATAGTTGGAAGGTTCTTTTTCAATGATGTCGCATAGCAGGGCTACATAACTGGAGTATGTCCTAGGTATCTTTCTTTCTCTGTGCATCCCCTCTGGAGTGCCATACTTCTCTGCATCTTGAATTTCCTCTTGTACCCATGTTGGATTCATCTTGTGAGAGTTATTTTCACGGGGTGGATCTACAGGTTCTTGTGGTTCTTCCATCTTGCGGTCTTCGTTATCTTCTAGAATCACTTATTCCATTATTGCATCTCTGGTCCTAGGAACTTCAGGTTCTTCAGTGTATTCAACATGTAGCTTTCTGGATTTGTTGTAGGTTGAGTCTTCATCAAATGTCACATATCTGTTGATGTCGATCTTCTTGAATCCTGGGAAGTATATTCGGTAGGCCTTCGAACTTTCATTGTATCCCACAGACATACCCTTCTTTCCCTAAGGATATAGCTTCATCTCTTCTCCTTCGGAATGTGTATGTACACTTGGCAGCCAAATATCACGAGAAGGTTGAATTCTGGTTTCTCACCGGAGAACACTTCTTTTGGAGTCTTGTTTTCTAGTGCTCTATGAGGAGTATGGTTCTATACATACACAACTGTCGTCGCAAATTCTTCCCATAAGTGCATCGGAATATCCTGGTCATGAAGCATTGCTCTTGTTGCTTCCATTATTATTCTATTCTTCCTTTTTGCAACACCATTCTGTTGTGGATTGTATGGAGTGGTCAACTCCCTCTTAATCCCAAATTCTCTGCATAGGTTCTTGAAATATTTCGATGTGAACTCTCTGCCATTATCTGATCGAAAATTCTTTATTCTTTTCTCCGTGTGGTTCTCGATCAAGGATTTGAATTCCTTGAACTTGTTGAATACTTCATATTTTCTCTTCAAGAAGTATATCCAAGTTTTACGAGAGAAATCATCAATAAATGAAACATAATATACATACCCACTCAATGAACTGGATGACATAGGACTGCATACATCGGAGTGGATGATTTCGAATATTCATTTTGCTTTGCTCTTGCTACTTGGAAATGCCTTCTTCACATTCTTTCCCTTTGCACATCCTTTGCAGACACCTTCATGCTTCGACTGGATTTCTGGAAGTCCTTCAACCACTTTGCTTGCAATGGGTAGTTCCCTATAGTGCACATGTGCAAGCCTTCTATGCCATAGTTCACTTGGCTCCATGTATTCATGGATCAAGGCTTGTTCGGGTTGGAACTTCAATTTGTACAAACCTCCCTCTTGCTCTCCAATCACAACTGCATCATGTATAGTTTTTCCCTTTGGCCACATTAGGACTTGGCCATCAACAAATGCAACCCTCATACCTTTTGCATCTAGTGCTGGTATGGAGAGAAGGTTCGTCTTGAGTCCTAGAACATATAGGACATCCTTCATCTTCAGAGACTTGCGAGAGTCTAGCTTGTATGAAGCTTATCCACTTCCTTTTATGGGATATTGGTAGTCATCCCCGAGTTTCACCTTGTGAGGTGACTCGGGTTCAGACAGGTTCATGAAGGATTCTTTATATCCTGTCATATGCTTGGAAGCTCCACTATCTACAAGCCAATCATTACTTCCATGTGTGATAGTGCTCGTGAGTGCTGATATCAAGACATATTCTTCATCACTTGAAGATTCATCACTTTCTTCTCTGGCTCTCTTCCATGGAGGTTCATCATCTTCTGCAGTGTGAGCATGGTTCCTTTTCTTGTTGTTCTTCTTGTTGAAGCCCCTGTTTCTAGGACAATATTTGGATTAGTGTCTCTTCTCATCGCATGTATAACATCTAATAGTAGATAGATCTCTCTTGAATATTCTAGAGTTATTCCTTTGACTTTGGTGGTGGTTCTTCTCCTTCTTACTGTGATGGTGCTCTCTCTTGTTGTTATTCCTCCCAGAGTGTGATGTGAGAGCTTGACAATTGTTTGCTCCCATCTTCTCTTCTCGAGCTACAAGTCGAGATTCTTCTTGTGAGCATTACTCCCACATCCTACTGAATGTGATTAACTTCTTTCTAGCACAAATCCCTTGAATGAAAGAGTCCCAGGATCTATGGAGACCATTCAAGGTGGTCATCACAATTTCTCCATCTTCTACATTTTCTCCCACAGCTTCAAGTTGCTCCTTGATTTTGGAGACCCTTGTAAAGTAGGACTGCATGGTCTCTGCATTTTGTATCTTCACATTCTTCAACTGGTTTCGCTAGGTCATCTTCTAATTTATATTATTTCCTTCAAATAGCTTGGTCAAGGCATCAAACATCTCTTTAGGTGTCTTCAAGGATGACACATGTGGGATGAGATGATCCTTAATAGAATTTTCAATGATTCTCTTTTCCTTAACCAAGTTCTTCTTGTGTAAGGTTTTATCCTCATCTCCCTCTGGAACTGGAACCTCTTCATTCACATATGTGTCCAATTAATTTTCTTCAAGGACGTCAAGTGTAATCCTATACTTCCATGGTTGGAAGTTATCATCCCCTTCAAGATTATCCTCAAGCTTGGTGTGGCGACACATCTTTAATGAGTAATTCAGATGGAAATAGAAAATCTTTTAGGTCTTACCACTTTGATTTGCTGGAATTGGTTCTGGAGCTGGCTGGTCCTAGGGTTTGTCAGAGAAACCCTAATTTTTTAAACTTGGAATTTGAAACTTATGACTGGACATATAGATGCACTTGACTGAGGTGAGTATGCTGGTACACTTGGTTTCTGAATATTCCAAAAATTCACCCTTGAAAATTGACTTGCGAAATTTTGATCTGCAGTTTCTGGTCTTTTCTGGTTTTCTTGTTTTTTGTAGTTTCTGGTCCAAAGTCAAACTAGGGTTTGACTTTTCGAGAGTTTCACCCACTCAAAAATTTTGATCTTGGTCTCAAAATTTTGATTTTGAGGAGGCTCACTTCTCTATTTCAACTACACTCCAAAATTCCAATTCTGTGAGAATCCCTAATTTTCCTCAGTAGTGACGGGACAAAAAATGAAAATTCTCAGAATCAACTTCTGCTTTGATAGAAATATGCGCCCTTCTTAGGAGAGTTATCCTATCCTGTTTTTGTAGATGATTTGTGGAGAGAATTCCAAAAATTAAGAATCCCTAGCTTCCGCAGCTGCATAGCGTCTTCTATTCAGGTTAACTCTGATACCATGTTAGATTTTCTACTTTTAATCAAAATTTATCTAGGATCTTACTAAAAGAATAACATGCACAACATAACATAAGAGACACAAATATTTTCCTCGAGGAAACCATAAAGGATAAAACCTCGCAAATTCCTCAAAGATAGAATGATCACCAATACAATGTCACAAAAGTAAAACCCCAAAACAAAGATGGTCTTCAGCAGCTTCTCTCTTCTCCACTTGTGCGAACTTGTCCTCTCTCTTAGTTATGCGAACTTGAGTGAGTGAGTGAATGTATAAATGAGAGAGCCTAGATCTCTATTTATACTTTACCTTTTTCACTTGGCATGTCGGCCTCAACTAAAGCTGACTGGGTCGAATCCTCTAGGGGAATTAAAAACCCCAATACAAATGACTTTAGGGGGAACTAATGCCTCGAATTACATAGGAGGATTTACCTCAATGACTTTACATGACCAAATATAATAATGACATCCCTGACTGGAGGAATAAACTTCTTCGTCAGAGGTACAAATAAAATACAATATAAAATACAAGTGAATATCT
This sequence comes from Larix kaempferi, assembly GCA_027924585.1. Lineage (NCBI taxonomy): Eukaryota > Viridiplantae > Streptophyta > Pinopsida > Pinales > Pinaceae > Larix > Larix kaempferi. Next base: position 4,429,109 of record BSBM01000254.1, read on the forward strand.
TTTGAAGTTACAAATACATTAACAAACGTTTCCTCTGCCTTTAGGGCTAGCTGGTAGGATTCACCAACCATTCTGAACTTCAACAGACTCAACTCATCCTATATGACATACTTCAGACCATTTACATATCTTGCGACCGCTTCTTCGCCTTCATCGGTTCAACCGGATCTAATCGATGGTCTATAGAACTCTTTCATGCATTCTTTCACGGTCATCTCTTTCTCTCGAAAGTTCTACAACTTCCTGAACAAGGAAATCACATGGTCATTTGGAAAGAACTTCCCCTTCAACTTGGAAACCATTATGTCCCAAGACTTGATCTTCTCCTTGCTCTTCTTGACTCTGTCATCCTGTACACTGTCCCACCACAATGAGGCATGACCCTTCAACTTCAAATAGGCAGTTTTAACCCTCTTGGGATCGCCTAGTTACTCTACGTCGAAGTATTTCTCCATCTCTTTGATCTAGTCTATCAAGTCTTCTGGATCCAGAATTCTTGAGTAGGTAGTCACATCCATTTTTTCCTTACCCCTCATTTATGTGAATAGCTTACTGAATCTATCTTTTGGTTCTTCTTCTACTACTTCCCGAGCTTCCATTTCCTCGACTTCTTCGTCACTATGGTCAAGTGCATCGGGAACACATCCATGTTTATGGGATTCTTTGATTGTTGCGACCTCATTGGTCATACTTTTCATTGTTTGCATCCATTCGTCAAACATTTCACGGTCTACTGTGACTCCTGCGCCTCCTCGCGCTCTTCATCCTACACTATAGACATTTACACATATTTGTGCCATTGTTTTTAACCTCAACTGAAAATCTCCACTCGTCTAATCACAATCGAAATTTCACCACATGCACACAAATCTACCCAACTGTAGCTGGAGTTGTTCATGCATACACAGGTTCTTCTTATTCTCAGGATTCTTCCACTCTTATACCAACTGATGCGAGTACAGGTCGGTTAGACCCTCTTTCTTAACAAAACCACACTAATTACAAAAACACGCTCACAAAGACAAGATGTGAACTCCAAATGCCAAGAAGTTGGCTTCTATTACTTGAATCCTTTACAACATTACTAATAAACAAGTCGGCCTTAGCCTATTACAATACACATAATCAATCTCTTCTCTATCCGTGTGTGCGATCCTCGATCATCGCCCTTTCTTTTGTGCCTTCGCACCAGTCTTCTACTCTGCTATGTTTTTGTTCCCTAGGTCCACCCTGTCTGGATTCCCCGAGGAATCCTTACTCTTTCCGTCAAACTATCTCTGATCCTGCAAACTTGTAGTTGTCAGTGCCCCCTGAACGTGCCTGCACAACCTTCTCCTATGGTGACATATGGACTAATCTCAACCACCTTCGTAACTGCCCTTAACTTCCTCAAATACCCACAACGGTTGTAGGTATGTTTCCTCGGCTTCCACACTTCTTTGACTTTGCTACAGTTGTCAGTCTTATCGCTGTCCACTTCAACACCTTGACCATTCTATGTTTCGTTGGTCCACGACTTAACCCATCGACTTCACTTAGTCTCCACGGTTGTCGTCCTCCCCATCCTCCTTGCTTGGCCTTTGCCACTTTTGTCATTGTTGATGTTCGACCTTTCATTGACTTTCGACCCATGTGGACCATACTTCGAGAGCTTCCTGGCCTGGACTGCCAGTATTCCCACACAAGTGGTCGTTGGAAATCCCCTTGGTCGACCCTCTTTTTTCAATTAACTTCGACTAATTCGCCTAGGCCCCAATGCCCCTGCATCAGTTTGATGGACTACAATTCCATGTCTACTCCTATGGTGTCTAATATAAAGAAGATACATGAGTCATATTTTGGATCGGATCTAGTGGATCCTACCATGTATAGACAACTCATTGGTTCCTTGATGTATTTGATACATAACAGACCAAACATATGTTATGCAGTGAGTATCTTAAGTCAGTTCATGTCTGAGTCAAGACATAGACATTGGGTTTCTTCCAAGCATGTGCTTAGATACCTTCGAGGTACTACTGCATATGGGATAAGATATACTTCCAATGTTGGAGTGAGGCTACTTGGATATGTCGACTCCATTGGGGTGGTAGTATTGTAGACCGAAAGAGTACATCCAGATTTTGTTTTAGCCTTGGGATCAACTATGATCTTTTGGTCTAGTAGGAAGCAGGGCTCCGTAGCCCAGCGTACTACAAAAGTAGAGTATATTGCAGCTAGTACTGCCTGCCGAGAAGTTGTGTGGCTTAGGAAGCTACTTGTTGGGTTGTTTGGTGAGAATCTTGAGACTACTGTCATTTGATTTCACAATTAGAGCTGCATTAAGCTCTCAGAAAACCCTGTGTTTCATGATAGATCAAAACACATTGAGATGAAGTATCCCTACATCAGAGACATGGTCCAAAGAGTGGCCATAAGACTTTAGTACATTTCTATTGGTGAGCCGATTGTAGATATGTTGACTAAGCCTTTGTCTGTGACGAAGTATAGGTACTTTCGAGACAAGATTGGCATGGCAGAGAATGCCTCCCTCGCTAAGAGGGATTGTGAAAGTTATAGCATCATTAGTCATTCTCCAGTTCAATCTTGTGTGCCAAGATTGAGCCTCATGTGTCAAGGTAGTGCCTTATAGGACCCTGAGTTGGACTCAAGAAACTTGGAGAAGAATATTGACTTGGAATCAAGAATGGATAAGATTCATGTGTTGAGGCAAGTGCTTTGTGCGTCAAAGTGATGGTGTTATACAATCTTGCTAGTCAAGGATAAGATCTTGTGTTTCAAGACATATCCTCATGTGTCGAGGTGGTTCCTCATGTGTTTAGGTGATGCTTTGCATGTCAAAGCATGTATGATGTGTGATGTACTACTAACCATGGTTGAGCTATTAAGTCTCCTCTAGAGACTGACCACCTCTAGAGTGAATTAATTTAGCATAACCACTTGGAACGATAGTAGAACAATAAAATCACATCATTGGGAAAATATCCTTAGTATATTTGATATGATAATTAAGCTGGCACATGTGGACCATGAAGATAAGGAAAGAGATAAAGATAAGATGTGATAAGATATGAGAGAATTTGAATTGCACATAAAGAATTAATTAAGAGAGAATTCAAATTTTTAAACTTCAATGATATTAACAAAGAAGACTTCAATAAATCAAAGGAGAACTCGAATTGATCACTACAGTGATGTTAACAAGAAAGATTTCAATTAAGAGAGTTAACTAAGTGGTAACAAAGAAGATCTAGTTAACTAAGTGTTATTGCATGATGATACTTATGTTAAACTAAAATAAGACACACATGTTAAACTAAAAGCAACACTCGAGTTGCGACACTTGCATGACGACACTTAAGTTAGCCACCTAACTAAGCGGGCAAGCTTTCAGTTAAGGGGCGAGTTCATCCTAAATTCAGTTCAGTGAGTTAATTCATTTCATGAGAAGTGGGGCACACTTCTCCATGCAATATTGATGTCTCCAAGGTTGGAGTGAATTTCTATCAAGTATTTTTGTGCATGTGACTATAATTAGCGAGTTGGTTGATTGGAGAATTATTCTCCATAGTCTCTCTTCTATATCTATATTTCTCTTGCTCTGTAATTGCACCGGGGTGCTTGATGTAAAAGGCATTCTCTACTATCTATCAATATACTAAGGAAGGCTTTTGCTGGGGTTTTCTCCCTCAAGTCATAGAGGTTTTACCCAGGGTAAAGTCATGTGTCGAATGTGATTGCTTATGTGTATGATTGTTATTTGATTTCAAGTATTATTGTAGCTCCGAATTAAAGATTAAAATTAACAAGATGATCCTCTCTGACCATGGATTGTATTGACAATAAAGGATTGGGAGAGTGAGTATAACAAGGTTTCATGGCCTTTCTTGAAGTCTCCTCATGCAACATGTAGTTCACCACCCAATGACTTGAAGCCATTCAGTTTTCCTTCTACAATAGGAAAGACCCTTTATCCTTAGACAAGCATTATCACTAGGATTGTACTTTGTGTAAATAAGGTTTAAAGAGTAGAATTATGTGGTGGCTCTTCATTCATGGTTTTAGATCTAGGTGGGAATGTAGAAAGGAGAAGTTAGGAATTGTAATTAAGGGAAGGAGGAGGAAATTTTAGGTTGTTATTATACCTATATTTCCCACCATAGACTTTGCAAGGATGTTATTAGATGTTATGAAGCTGAAATTATATAATTGAGTAACAAACTCATAATTATTCCACAAGGAAATATTTATTTTCTTACAATTTCATAATTATGAAATAAGAATCATAATTGAAAAGAAATTTCATAGTGAGTTGGAAAATGTTCATAATAGAGCATGGAACTTGTGCATGACTTGTAGTTACTTGGTTCACATACCATCAAGTCTATCTATGACTAGATTCCTATATGAATAAGGTTATCTATGACTTGTATCCACTTATTTCACATGCCATGAATCCTATCTCCAACCTCTTCTAAATTCCTATAAAAAGAGGCTAAATCAAGGGGATATGAGAGAGTCATTTTGATTACCCTCATGCTAGAGAAATCATTTTTCGTATTAGGGTCTTTTGTATTTAGACTTGTTATCCAACAAAGTTTCACTTAGTTGGATGTCAAGTGAGCCTGCAAAGATCGAAAACGTATACTTGTTCATTCCAAAAGATCATAACTCCTAGCAAGCCAACTTGGCCCTTGTCATGTCCCAAATTTGGCATTGGGTCACAATGGCCTAAGAAAATTGGCCCTATTCATTAGAGTTTGTCAAATTGATGCTAAAGGTCAAATAATTGCCAAGGAGAAAAATTACTAGTTTCCTAGGTTTGGGGTGGAAGCTTTGGGATTTGGAATAATGGGGATAATAAATGATGTTGGAACATTAGGATGGCATAAATATTTAATAAAGGAGATAAATAAATATACACAAGTGAAAATCAAAGTGGCATTTGATCATGAAGACACATGGAGGAAGTCGGACCCACACAAGCTAGAATTTATGTGCCACATGGCATCCTCTTCTTGCAATTTCGAATCCATGGGAAGCCTAATGTTCTTGGTATGAGTTATAAGGTAAATAATACTTGGCATGAGTTAATGAGGTCTAAATATAGAAGAAGAGTAACTCCAATGGAAGAGGAAGAGGCAATTTGAAGCTAGTGAGACACTTGGGCTAGATTCCCTAGCTCTATGACAACAATGATGAAGATGCTATGACACGTATGACACAAATCAGACCTGAAGGCTGACATATGACATATATGACATGTCAGGGCTAAAATTAGACTCCAAGAGGGATATCAAGGGTGTTCGGGAAACTAAGATGCTTCCACATGTGATTTGGTGGAAGTGGGAGACTAGGAATTGTTGTACAAGTGGCGTTCTTTGGAATCTCTTCCCAACTTGAGTTGGCATGAGTCTCTTGGAAGGAATTTGACCCATGGAGGAAATTAGAAGTTTATAAATGTCAATAGCAAAGAAGGAAACTAGATTTTGATCATTTGTAGAATTTGCAATTGCATTTGTGAAGAGGGAGAGCTAGTGGATGACTAGTTTCTTGCCTTAGCCAATTTCGAGGGTGAAAGATTCCCATCCAAGTTGGTAATTGGAAAGGCCATTCAGAACTTTCATTTGGAGATTTAATGGAGTATTTATTTTTAGGTGTAAGCTACAGGGCAGCTCATGGTTTCGTCTATTGCATCTCACTCCTTCAACCATTTACAGTTTTAATGGCATATTCTTGATCCTTGAGGGAGGACATTTTTGGTAAGCTATTGTACTCTTTGGGGGAGATTATAATGCCCCATTTATTTTGTAATATGAATTAAATACTTTTTTCTTCATCTCCAGAAAGTTTCAGGTCGAAATTTCAAGTATAAATGTATAAATCGCATTTTTAATGAAAGAACAGTGCCATTTCCCCACTATCTTATTGTGAACCAATGTAATGCTGATGATTTCAAATGAATGGATGATTATATGATGAATTTGTGATTAATGGAATGCCATGGATGTATTTTACAATTTTCATGTACTGTACTTGAGCATTTGAAGTATTTTTACTCAGTTTAATTGCATTGGGAGAAGAAATAATGTCATTTCCCCAAGGGTCGAATTGGTGATTTTTGCAGTTGAATGGGAGAGGGTTGGAACAGATATAATAATCAATTAATGGTGCACATGAGACCTTAATAACATCCTTAATACATTCCCTACCCCTGTTCATAAATTTGAGTGCGTTTGGAGGCATTTGGGAAGCCATTTTTAGTACTTACCCCAGGGGGATTTGAACCCCAAATTACTAGTAAAATTGCATACTTAGTCTAGAATATTAAGAGAGTTTGCAGAGGTATTTTGGTGGAAATATACCATCCCTGAACATCATATTCAAGTCCTAATATCATTCATACACCTTCCTTGAATATTTGAAGGCATTTGGAGTCAATTTGAGACCTAGAGACCAATACTAGTCAAAGGAAAATTATTAGTAAAGTTCCCTACATTGGCCAGAATTGAAAGAGGATTTGAAAAAGTATTTCAAAGGTCCAAATGCATCCCTGAAACACATATTTATTTTCTAATATCATTAATATACCTTCTCAGAATATTTGGGATCATTTGGGGCAAATTTGGGACCTGGGCATCAAAACTAGTCAAAGGTCGAAATTGGGGAAAAAGAAGAAAATTGTCATTTTAATAAAATTCCTAACAAGGGACACTACAGTGGTATTAGAGCATGGTCCTTGCACATGTGAGTTAATATCATACATTGAATAATAAGTTGCAACCATGTCTTACTATTATGATGAATCCTATGAGTACAATTCTTATGAGGAATATACAGATGCTTATGAACAATATGAAAGAGAATGTGAATGGTATGAGGAAGAGGTGCCATCATGCAACACTTCTTACAATTTAAAGAGGAATGAAGATTATGATTATTACCCTATGTGTGATAAATATGAGGATGTCACACCACCAAAGGATAATGCTATGGATGATTTACAAAGATGGAGAGCAAAATATAAAACCTTGCCTCAATAATATCAATCATATCAAGAATATCTTGCTTTGAGCAAAAATACACAAAATGCCATGTCTTTTGAGTACTATGTTGAACATATTTTTGCAAATAGGCCCAAACAAGAAGATATGGAGTTATTAAAGAAAGGTTTATGCCCTTTTTGTAAAGAACCTTGGAGAGAGTATCATATATGTATGGGTGAAATGATGTCCTACTTGAGGAGAACTTTTGGGAATTCTTCAAAAAGAGATTCCAAATATATTGATCCTAAGGAAATCAAGGGGCAAAATGCATCAGCTTGCTTGAAGGAGCAAAAGGAAGAGACATCAAAAGAGCATGAAGAAGATTCTATTGAAAATATTGAAGATCATTTCGAGACACCTTCTAGCTTAGACCTGAACCAAAGAGCATCTACTAATGGATGCTTAAACTATGAAGGAGTACCTATTGATGGGTGCTCACACCTCTATGTTGGTGTCATAGAGATCACTTTTGAAAGTGTTGCAGCAAGCCCAAGTTCCATTAAGCATGATAATGAAGACCTTATAGCAGTTGAAGAAGAACCAAGATCAACTTTCCCATCACCACATGAGCTTCATGAAGTTGGTCCAAGCAAAAATGAAGAAGATGAGGAGGTTCATTTGCAAGAGCCTCATTTTCTTGAAGGGTCCTTAAAGATGAATGAAAATAAGATCCAACAGTCCCTCAGCATTCTCCATGACACTCAAGCATTGGTGTTAAATTCTTGTTGGAGAGCTACTTCATTGGAGGAAACATCCTTCCTTGAAGACATGGAGAAGATTCAAAGAGTAATGTGCCACATCTTTGATTTTTGTTAATTGCATGTCTTTGATTTTTTATAGAAACCATTTGTTTGAGCTTAATGAATTGTTACATGATGCATACTTGAATAATAGTGAGGATATTCATAAGCTCACAATTCAAAATGAGCAACTTCTTGAAAAGTTGCAAGATACTTGTTTTTCCTCCTATGTTTCAGATTGTCAAATGGTAGATTGTTTGGAGGATTCTCATGACATGGTGGATCATGAGAAATGTGGGAATTTGAATGTGCTTAATGTGTTTGAAGATGAACTGGAAGAGATCCAAACACTTGATGCGGTGGAAGAGGAACTTGAATTGTCTCTTGATGAAGGTTATGCAATTTTTAAAGAAGAGCATGATTCATCTACATTGGAACCAATCTATGACTAAGGTTTCACACGTTTGAAGGAGCTACATGATACTACCCATTGGGATCCTTCCCATGATGAAACTTCTGCACTTTTTGATCATTTGGGTGAGTTAGTTCATTCTCCTACATCCTACAATTGCATGTTTTGCAGCATTAGTCTCAATGAAGTATGGGTGAAAGGGTTCTTTTTTATGGTACCACATGAGGAGTATGGAACTCCTAGATTTACTTTTTATGATGATATGGTTGGAGCAAATTCTTATTCACATTTGCAGCAACATCATTTGTCACTTTATGACGATGCACATATACATGGATGCACCAATGATATGCATTTGAGTCACTTGAAGACTCATGGTTTTTCTTGCTCAACACTTGGTTCATTTGATGTTAGAGGAACTTCATCCAACACTTGGGTGAACAGATTTATGATGGGAGAACATTTTTGTTGGCAGCCACATGCTTTGTTACATCTTTATGATTCTCACATTCATGAATGTATGGGTGAGATTTATTTGAGTCCTTTGAAGTCTCCTTGTTTTTTATGCTCATTATTTGTTTCATATTTTAGTGGAGATTCTTCATTCACTTCTTGGATGAAAGAATACATGGCTGAATATTTTGATGCATATCACATCCTTTTGGATCAGCATTATAGGACATGGGATCCTAACCTATTCCATTGGAGTAGATTTGATTGGTCACTTGAAGCTTGTATGCACTTAGAAAATGGTGGTCTACTTGCTTGGAGGTATAAGCACTTTCATGACTCTTTGATGAAGCATATCCTTGATGTACATTTTCATTATGTTTTTATGTACTTTGATGATATATATTTGGTACTCATGATGTTTGGAAGAATGCATACAAGAAAATGGGATCGAGGAATCCTCTTATATAATGGTGTGGGTTGGAGAGCACTCTTAATTGTTTGGGTGCAATATAAGCAATGGGACCCTGGAATAATTTTTATCTCATTGGTTTAAAAAATTTTGGGGAAACAAACAGTATGGGAGATGGATTTCCCACTTAATAAAGTGATTTTTATCAAAGTAGTGCAGCAGCAAGCATGGTGGTTCCTCTCTAAAATCTTCATGGAAACTCAAAGACTCAAGGTTGGGCAATTCAATGGCAACTTCAGAGAATTATACAGAAAATAGGTTCTTCAACACCCATGTTTGAAATTGCTTCAAGACAAGAAATGTTAGGAAGGGAGGATTTTCATGTCCCAAATTTGGCATTGGGTCACAATGGCCTTAGAAAATTGGCCCTATTCATTAGAGTTTGTCAAATTGATGCTAAAGGTCAAATAATTGCCAAGGAGGAAAATTACTAGTTTCCTAGGTTTGGGGTGAAGCTTTGGGATTTGGAATAATGGGGATAATAAATGATGTTGGAACATTAGGATGGAATAAATATTTAATAAAGGAGATAAATAAATATATACAAGTGAAAATCAAAGTGGCATTTGATCATGAAGACACGTGGAGGAAGTCGGACCCACACAAGCTAGAATTTATGTGCCACATGGCATCCTCTTCTTGCAATTTCGAATCCATGGGAAGCCTAATGTTCTTGGGATGATTTATAAGTTAAATAATACTTGGAATGAGTCAATGAGGTCGAAATATAGAGGAAGAGTAACTCCCATGGAAGAGGAAGAGGCAATTTGGAGCTAGTGAGACACTTGGGCTAGATTCCCTAGCTCTATGACAACAATGATGAAGATGCTATGACACCTATGACACAAATCAGACCTGAAGGCTGACATATGACATATATGACATGTCAGGGCTAAAGATAGACTCCAATAGGGTGCTCAAGGGTGTTATGGAAGCTAAGATGCTTCCACATGTGATTTGGTGGAAGTGGGAGACTAGGAATTGTTGTACAAGTGGCGTTCTTTGGATTCTCTTCCCAACTTGAGTTGGAATGAGTCTCTTGGAAGGAATTCGACCCATGGAGGACATTAGAAGTTTATAAATTTCAATAACAAATAAGGAAACCGGCTTTTGATCATTTGTAGAATTTGCAATTGCATTTGTGAAGAGAGAGAGCTAGTGGATGACTAGTTTCTTGCTTTAGCCAATTTCAAGGGTGAAAGATTTCCATCCAAGTTGGTAATTGGAAAGGCCATTAAGACCTTTCATTTGGAGATTTAATGGAGTCTTTATTTTCAGGTGTAAGCTACAGGGCATCTCATGGTTTCTTCTATTGCATCTCACTCCTTCAACCATTTCCAGTTTTAATGGCATATTCTTCATCCTTGAGGGAGGGAGTTTTTGGTGAGCTATTGTACTCTTTGGGGGAGCTTATAATGCCCCATTTATTTTTTAATATGAATTAAATACTTTGTTCTTCATATCCAGAAAGTTTCAGGTCGAAATTCCAATTAGAAATGTATAAATCTCATTTTTAATGAAAGAACAGTGCCATTTCCCCACTATCTTGTTGTGAACCAATGTAATGCTGATGATTTCGAATGAATGGATGATTCTCTGATGCATTTGTGATTAATGGACTTCCATGGATGTATTTCACAAGTTTCATGCACTGTACTTGAGCATTTGAAGTATTTTTACTCAATTTAATTGCATTGGGAGAATAAATAGTGTCATTTCCCCAAGGGTCGAATTGGTGATTTTTGCAGTTGAATGGGAAAGGGTTGGAATAGATATAATAATCAATTAATGGTGCAAATGAGACCTTAATAACATCCTTAATACATTTCCTACCTCTGTTCAGAAATTTGAATGGGTTTGGAGGCATTTGGGAAGCCATTTTCAGTACTTACCCCAGGGGGATTTGAACCCCAAATTACTAGTAAAATTGCATACTTGGTCCAGAATCTTAAGAGAGTTTGCAGAGGTCTTTAGGTGGAAATATATCATCCCTGAACATCATATTCAAGTCCTAATATAATTCATACACCTTCCTTGAATATTTGAAGGCATTTGGAGTCAATTTGAGACCTAGAGACCAATACTAGTCAAAGGGAAATTACTAGTAAAGTTCCCTACATTGGCCAGAATTGAAAGAGGATTTGAAAAAGTATTTCAAAGGTCCAAATGCATCCATGAAACACATATTTATTTTCTAATATCTTTCATATACCTTCTCAGAAGATTTGGGATCATTTGGGGCAAATTTGGGACCTAGGCATCAAAACTAGTCAAGGTCGAAATTGGAGAAAAAGAAGAAAATTGTCATTTTAATAAAATTCCTAACAAGGGACACTACAGCCCTTTTTTTAATAAATTTGCATGTTCATACCTTGCAAGGAATTGTAATAAGTTGTTGTAGCATGAAACATTTTGTAAAATACTTAGATTTCTTAAGACTTAGACATCAATGCAGTACTCTAGAGTGTTTTTTCCTTGGTAATTATGCATTGCTTTTCAACGACACATAATTTTCGAGTTTTTCACTCACACCTGCAAAGCTGGAGTATCTTCCTTGGTGGCTAAATATTAGGAGGTTATTAAAGCATAGGTGTCTATGTATATTACCATGATATTCACTTTTATTGAATCATATGAACATGTACTAGGTCCCTCTAGTTTTATTTTTAATTTTCGCAAATAAGGAAATTTCCCGTAAAACAAGTCAAATTTTTAACCTTTTTTTTTTGTAAAAATAAAAAAAAGGCATAAAAAAGTGGTTAGGAGGAATATTTTTCCATGGGGGTGCTCGTTTTCTAACCCGGAGCACCCACTTAACCCATAAACCCACTTTGAGAGTGAAATTAATAAATTTTAATTACTTAATGTCATTTCTCTCGAAAAAGTGAATAAAAATGCCAAAAAATAGAAAATAAAGGCAAAAATCATCCTCCTTGTTTTTTGAAAACTCATCCCAGACATGTTTCAGTCAGCCTCCACATTTAAAAGATTTAAAATAATAATAAATCAAGTGGGCTACCCAACGCCCACACCCACCCTCCTGGGGATTCATGTCATTTTCGTGGCATGACTGTATTTCTTTTTTTACTTTCATTTTTGCTTGGATTTTCTTATATTAGATTAGTTTCAGTTTCTTTCTTAGTTAGTTTTTCTTTCAAGCTATTTTATTTCGCAACAAAGAGTAACAAACCCAACCTTGCATTTCTGGAGTATCGAAAGAGCTTGCTCGAGTAAGGGAAAATAAGTTATTGGCCTTTAGTAATTAGCATAATGATTTCATTGCTTTACATGTTCTTTTCTACTTTCATAGTTAGTTGGAATAAATATTTTGCACAATCCCGTGTATGCTCTTATCCATCAAATGCTTTCCTGCGCTTTGGAATGACCAAAAATGGGATTTGTTGCACTCAATAAACTCTCACATTTAATTAAAAAACTCACAATTAATTAATCTCCCCCTTTGGACAAAAATCCAGCCTCCTTCGATTTGTTTCTTGTGGGAAAATTCGAAAAAGAAGAGGGAACAACTAGGTAGTGACCATGGGGACCCATCAGGCTACACCTTCATTTGGTGTCAATGTTGGGCATACCCCTGCGGCTCCGATCTAGCCCTCGTCTTGTGTGGAACCACACTTGGAACTCTAGACTTGTTCCGTGTACCTCATGGTATATTGGAACCCCCTTCCCGTAATCCACTCATCTTAATAAATCTAAAGCTGACCAAGAAGCATTGCACAACCTTTTCCTTTCAACAACAGTCTCTTAACTATTTTGACACTGGTCTACTTCACAATCATATCTACTTAAACCAATTATGTGACATGGATTAAACTGTCTCATATTCTATTATCTTTAAATATATGGTCGTCGCTCTCTCTTGTTTTCGTATTTTATTCAAACTCCTAGATTAAATTTCATCTTTAAATAACTTAGCGTAAAAGTCTTAGTTTATTTTATTAGGGACCACCCCCATTGGATTCGTTAGGAGTTGGCCTAGACGAAGGATTCAAGTATCAGGTGACAACACTTGACTCGATACTTGCCCCCAAGGACAGACCAAGTGGCTTGAATATTTCTGTCGCATTAACCCTCAGTGCATATTCAGGCAGCAACAAGACCCATGGAGATTCATATCTTTAGTTTATATATTCAATGTGAGTAAATGATCTAAAATATCATAGTTTTTCATTTTCCCTTATGCATATGGAGATGGAGATGTCAATATTGCTTGGAGTGTCCCAGGATGGGAGGAACCCAGACGATGGTTACTATCGTATTTCTAAGAACTTCTTTGGGAGATATATATCTAAAATATTGATTATTCAATGGATTCAAAGGAAATGAAAGACATTGTTGGGATACACCGTGTCATTTTATCTGTTGGATAAGGGATGGATAGTGTTTGTGTTCAAATCCAAGAAGAATGTGGAGATAATTAAAAAACAAAACTAGTTTTGGAGCAATACATACACGTTCCTAAAGAAGTGGGCTCCCTGTTTTGACTCTCTAAGGAAATAAACAATGTGCAAGCTAATGGGTTGCCCTCTCAAGGAAAGAAACAATGTACAAGCTAATGGGTTAAGCTACTAGCATTTCCTATTGAGCAAAAGAAGGATAACTTTTTTTCTTTTCTACGGAATACCTTACAATATCTATTGGAAAATGTGAGAGAGCAAATCCCAAACCTCTCAAATGGTTGTAAATATCTATGTAGAGTTGGACATAATGAAAGGTATCTCGACTTCAATGGATATGGTTCTTAGTTAATGGTTGATCAACCAAATACTAGATTACCAAAACACACCTTCTATTGCATTGTTTGTTGAAATTATGACGATGTAAAGAGGGATTTTCGCCTTGATTATTTTCAAGGATTCTAAAATGAGATTGAAGGGAAGAAAAAGGGTTAGTCCTATATAGATATTTTGGAGATCATAGATGAAAATAACAATGTGGGGGAGATGTCAAAAGATAATTGTGAAGCAAAAAGGAAGGATTACAAGGAGGTTTCTCAAAGTTATTCACTTCACATTATTGAAGGAAATCCCGAGGCCAACCCTGATTTTCAAGTGGAAAAGGTGCATCATATTCGATCTTGTGAGAGGAAGGTCAATATCGTGGAGAAGGTATCAAAGGTTTTTGAAGTTGAAACAGAATGCAAATTATGTATGAGCATAAATCATTACGGAAGGAAGCAAAAAAAGAAGGTTTGTCATTTCACGTGAGTTCCCAAATCTCAATATGCATGCGGTAGATAAAAAGTTAAGTTAACTCTTTCTCCCCTTTCTTTTTGTTTCATAATCCTAGAATAGTGGTGGGAGAACCATGAAAACATGTTACCAAGAATCTAAGAGGAGAATGAAGAAATTTGTAGCAAGAAGGAGTTAAAATTAATTTCATTTCCTTTAGGAATGTTTCTTTGGACAATGAAAGGTGCAAAGATAGGGAATTTTCTATGGATGTGGGGAAATGAGGGAAGTCCTCCTACAATGTGGATAGTGATAGGGCTTCTAGGTTGAAGAAAGATATGAACATATAATGTTAATCAATATATATTTTAAGATTCATCAAAAAGCACATTGTGATTGGGGAAACACAAAGATAGAAGGTGGTTTTGAAATGAATGGTTCAAGCAGTGCTAGTGTAGATACCCTCAATAGAAGGCCGTATATATTATTGGAAAAACAAAAAGGGAGAGAGAGGTTTAATCCATGAAACAAAATACCATGGAAGGGGCCCTTAGAGCAAGCATTGCCTCTAGCATTGTTAAAAAATTATTATTATTTCAATGAATGTAAGAGATTTGGGTGCTTCCTTAGAAATAAACCATTCATAGGTGAATTGTTCTGCATAAGCCTAATATTATTCTTTTTCAAGAGACTATGGTGAAAGGAGAAACTACTATTGAGTTGGTTAGTGGTGTGCTAAAAACTTGAGCATTTATAACTATGGACTCTATGGGAAGTTTGGGGGCTCATTAATTGCTTTGAATGAGAAATGTAGATTGATTTATTTAGGTTTTCTTCAATCTACCATCTAGACTTAACTACACTCACCATATATGGGTAAGTCCTCCTAATTAAATGTTTATAATATGTATGCAAGCGAGAAGGATTTTTGGAAGGGATTCTTTAATCATGATTGTGTGAAAAGGGATGACACTATTATGGGGGAGGACCTAAACTTTACCCTGAAGAAATGTGAAATGTTGGTAAGATCTAGCAAATCAAACAATTTGGCTAGATATTTATTGCACAATGTAGAGGAGGTTAACTTTATTTATCTCAAACCTTTAAGAATTATCCCCACTTGGAGAAACAACAAATTCACAAAGAAGAGTATGTCCAAGTGATTAGATATATTTCTTAGAACATACAACATTTGGGTGGGGGATAATAGGGTTAGGTCATGGGTTAGCAATCACAACATGCTCAAATATACTTCTCTGATATTTTATGGAGAAAATTGATGAAAAGCCCCGAGAGCCCTTTAAATTTAATCCATTATGGTTACAAAATGAAGAATCCTAGACTTTAATCAATAAGGAATGGATTCCCAACAACCATGATAACGATGGGACATCAATGTATCAATTCAATGAAAAATTAAAAAGGACGGAAAGAAACTATGGAATGGGCCAAGTTAAATTTTAGCAACTCATAACAAGATCTATTGGTAGTGGAAAACCTATTGCTCAAATTCATAAGGTTAATGAAAACGGGACCTTTTCTGACAATGATATGTTAACGCTAAAAATATTGGAAGATGCCAAGAAGCACTCTTGGCATGGGAAGAATCCAAGTGGAGGAAAAATAGTAGGGCTACTTGGCTAACTTAAGAATATGAGAATACAAATTTTATTCATAACCATGCTAATATGAGGAAGATTTTCAACACTATTTAGGATGATCACACTCTAGATGGCTCAAGAGATTCAATTTTTATGGAAGTAGTTGAATTAGGGGTTTATCGTTCCAATAATTGATTTAAGGAACCTCCAAAGAAAATATAGGTTATATTATAAAGCTATCTACCTTTTTCCCAAGCCTTTTCAATTTTTAGGAACAAAATGACATTTTGATGGAGGTAGTGACAAAAGAAAAATTAAAGGTCAAATAGTACATTCTTTCCAAAAATATAAAATCATAAGCCTAGATGTATGGCTTATAGTTTTCTATAAGGTTTTCTATGAGATGTTAAAGGAGTATCTATTAGGAGTGGTGGAAGAATCAAGAGTTTCAAGAAAATTATTAGGGGTACTAATCATTGTCTTTATATCTTTGATTCTAAAGATGGATGAACCTCACACATTTTAGGACTTTAGGTTGATATCATTGTGTAACTCTATTTAGAAAAAATAAATTCAAAGCAATTGGAAGGAGGTTTAGACATATTCTATCATATTTTATTTCCTCAATTTTTTTTGGCATTTTTAGTGGTATACAAATACATGATGTTGTTGGGGTGGTTCAAGAGGGTCTAGATGCTATTAAGACAAGAACATTTCCAACAGTTGTGATCAAATTGGACTTATCCAAGGCCTATGACAAGGTGCTTATGTTGTTTTAAGACTCATGTCAATACATGATGGTCTTTGTCCACCTCCAGTTGATGAGATTTTACTACATGGATAACCCTGGGGATTTTACCCAAACTGGGTAGTACAATGGACAACTTTACTCACTAAGAACCATGCCATTTGGCAAAGACATCTGAGGTATCCTGCCACATCCATGAGTAATGAGTAGCCACTTCGTGGAAAAGGATTTCTTCCTTAAATGAGAATTTAAAAAATCCTTCACTCAAACTACAAATGATTGTGCAATTCTAGCCATGGGTTTTCCATGCCTCCTTAACCCAATTCTTACTCACATACTAGGTGGGATATAACCAATGAAATACCTAAACACGTTATGTTGTTTCAAATGATCAACACCTTGTGGACAACCTTTAGAATCAACTTTCTAGAGACTTCAACAACAATATGATTGCCAACACTTCATCTTTGCCTAATTGCTCCTTAATAGTTAGATGAAAAAACAATATTAAATTGTGAGATGACTGTTTTAACAACGCTTTAAGTACCTTATAGCGAGCTAGAAAAACCACCAAATTCCACTAAAATGACAACCACACTACAAAAATAGTAAATAAAAAAAGATATCCAATAAACTCAACATCAACCAGGGAAGCACACTAAAACCGTGTGACATAAAAAAAAAAATCCAAATCCTAGCAAAGCTCCTTTTACATAAATAGTTTTAATTATTAGGTATGTAAATTGAAGTGGAATTCATAGTCACATGTATATGCATTGTTATGTTGTTTGCATTTGTGTCACAATATGAAGAACACGTATTGCAATAAGTTTTTACGAATATATCACTTCGAAAATTGTTATATCTTTTTTGGAGGTGAAAAAGTATTAATGAAAATGTTATCATCTTTCAAATGGTATGGAATTGTTTATACGGTGTAACTAAGTGGAAAACTCAATTAAAAAAATTATTTTTATTATGCTTTTTTTTTATTATACTTTTTCTTTTTCTAAGAAATATTTTTTAAAAAAAATCAAAGTTTAATAATTAAAGTGTATTTGGTTAATGATGTTATTTATAGTTAAAATGTATTCAGTTTATGATGTTAATAATATTTTTTTATTGAAAATTATAAATCATAATATTATTTTTGGATAAAAGAATTATTATTTGTGTAAATTTATTATATAATTTTAATTTACTTTAAAATAAATATTAATTTTATTGTAGTTTAATGACAAATTTGAACGCATTTCCTAATAATTGCGATGACCTAGGGTAGGGTTGTGTTGTTTCTTAAGCAAGAAACACTAAGTGCAAGTGTTAGATGGCTTTCATATGATAGATATTTTTTCATTGTGGTTTCTACATCCAAGGAAAAGTCTAGGTGTAGAAATTTCCAATCAAATAATAATTAATGCAACAAAAAAAAATCACCTCTCAACAAAAGGCTTCCCATATCTTAATTTGTGAATTTTCAATCTTATAGATGTTATGGAATACAAACAAAATAGCAACAACAATGGACAATATTTCAACCCTTAACAACCCTAATCCAATATGAAATTCGAAAGATGAGATACCAATGTGTTCCAATAAGTTGCATCTCTTAATGACAATCTTATCATCCCTATAACATATCTTGAAACACTAATGACAATTGTAAATACAAGAGCAAATATGCCCTTATATTTTCCAATTATAAGTTTAAATCACTTAACACATTCACCCTTAACTTATGCCAAATCAACAAGACATATAGTGTTGGAAATTACAAACCATGAAATATAGATCATTGAAAATCAAGTCTAGAAGATACAAAAGTATTGGATAGTTGGAAACGTCATTAATATGCATAAAATTGTGGTTCATGTACATACCATAGTCTTATCAAAAGGCTAGTAAATCCCTCGGGTTTCCAAAACCCTAGCTAGGGAAAAGCAAGAAAACTCTAGCTCAACCAAGAATATTCAATAGGCATGCATCAAACAAACATGCCGTCAAAGCAACATGCCACCTCGAAGCAACATGCCGCCTCTTGATCACATAAGTACACAAGAATGAATGAGTAAAGGACTGCCTCCTTCCTTTATCTATATGAGAGGTAAGGAAAACAATACATATGTACGCCTATGCCCTTACAAGCAACCTACAATAACACATGTAGGCTTGCACATGTGTAGCACTACACTCCAAGGGTACACATGCCAAGCTCCAAGGTGATATTGTCCACAAGCAAGGCTCCAAATGCAAGGGCACTCCATGAGGCATCCAATGATTCCTTGTACAAGCCTCCAAGACTCCAACAATCCTCCTAAATCATACACTCTAGTGTGTCCACTCCTTCTGCATGAACACTGTCGCAACCTAGTTGTCCCTGAGTCAATTCCAATATGCCATGCAAGCATCCAAGCTAGCCTATGTTATTTAGGGGATGCAAAATGTTCTTTGTTCTAAGCAAGGCATTGTCCAAGCAACCAACCATCTCCATGTGACCATCGTGTAAAACACCACCCAAGCTGCTTGAATATCTCCAAGGCCCTGGGGAAGAATATCATGCAAGCACCCAACTAAGGCCAAGGAACCATTGAGTAACCCATCTCCAATATGCAAATTCATCATGGACCATATCTCATGTGCAAATCCATCATGGAGCATCCAAGGGTTGATCATACATCATGTACCGCAAATCTCATGAAGCATCCCCAAACATGTTGTAAACACTTTTAACAGTAACCTCGAAAGTTAGCACTAGGGCTATTTTAGTCCTTCCTAATTAAACAAAGGTAATCTAATTTTAGATATGCTTATACATCAAGTTATCTTTACTTAAACATCTAAGATGAAATTATAAATATGATCACTCAAAATTTATCGATGGGAAGATAAACCTTCTAAGTTAGGGCAAAATCATGGATGCATATTTCATTGCTAAGCCTAACTGAGATATTGAATACCTAATAAATATATATTTAGACTTGAAACTTAAGCTTTGATATCTCATATTCAAAACCAAAACTTTATCCATATTAAACAACTTTTTAGAACCAACATAATCAATTGCTAAAATAAAATTTAAAATATTATTTGTTGAAGCAAATTCTTTATCAAATATAAATATTAAATGAATAAATAGGGTGGTTAATGTAATTTAATACAAGCTAAGAATTAAATATGCAAAACAAAGAAAAACTTAATTATTTATCCATTATTATATAATCACTATAGATACGAATCTCGTGGTTTAAAGTGCCCTACAAAAACAAAATTGATCTCGTGGTTTTTCCTCAGGGAGAAAGCCTTGATGTGGGATCACCTCCAGAGACGTGGATGGGAAGGCTCGGGCAGATGCACCTTGTGCAGAAACGCTGAAGAATCCAATAATCATTTATCAGCTTTCTGCCCATTTATGAGACAAGTCTGGAAAGAAACGGAGATACTGTTAAAAGTAAGATTGGTATGGTCAAGAACCTCGATGCAGGAAAATAAAAAATTCTGGTTTTTGGAACCCACAAACAGAGCTTTTAAGAGCTTGCCACTTATTATAATTTGGCAAGTCTGGAATGCGTGGAATTTCTCCATCTTTGAAGACAGCAGCCTAGGACCTCTGACTCTTGCCAGGAATGCAATAGCCATCCTTTCTAGCCATCCTCAAGAGGAAAGACTAAAAGGCCTCAGGATTTTGGTAATTGAATCCATTAATAAAAAGAATCCTTGGGCTTATTTCGACGGTGCCTCCAACAACTTTTCATGCAAAGCTAGTGCATGAGGCTTATTATTTGTGGAAGGAAAGTTTTCATTCAGATTTCAGGCAGGTATTGGAGCTGGATCAAACAATTATGTTGAACTTGTTGCTTTAAACCTCCTCCTCAAGCTAGCAAAAAGGGCAGAGATAAAGAATCTACAGGTCTTTGGTGACTCTCAATTGATAATTGGTTGGACAAATGGGAAAAAGGCTTGTCATAACCTTGATTTAATCCCTATTCTTGAAGAGATATTGGTCCTGAAGTAGGATATGGAAGAGGTTTTCTTTTCCCATATCTACAGGGAAAGGAATAGCGAAGCTGACACTCAATCCAAGCTCGGATTGACTCTCAACAATGGACAATGGAATATTCAAAAAGTGGTAGAAGGCTCAATTGCTGAGGAATATCAGATACGCTTGCGGGATCCTCATTAAATTGCAACCCAACAAGGTATTGGGAACATGAAGGTTTCTAGCTTTCAAGGATACCTTCTTGTTGTTTTGTATAGAGGTTATAGCGATAATTTTTTTGACTTGTAAAAGGACAACTTTATTACTCAATAGACTCAGCTCTAGACAACCCAACAGGGCATTGGGAACAAGGAGTTTTTTGGCTTTTAAGGATACCTTCTGGTTGTTTTTGTATCGAGGTTATAGCGATAAATGTTTTTTGGATTGTAAAAGGACAGCTTTATGTTTTACACAATACACTTGGCTCTATATTGATATGGTTTATTAAAACCGATCCATACAAGATTTTGATCATACAAAATGTAACTTTTGCTTATTTCATAAATAAAGATTATGAGTTTTTTTTCAGGGAAAAATAATAATCACTATATATACTGATTAAGCATTTAAAAAAAAGTATGTAATAAATAAGATCTATTTTAAATATAGATTTATTAAGTATTAAGAGGAAAATTTAAAATGTAAATTTTGAGGAAAGGTTTATGTTTATATGAATTTGATCCCTTTATGTTTGATAAATCCATGTTTACAATGAATCTAAATTAATTTCATAATGTTATATTATATTATTCTATTTTCATTTATATAATTATTTATTTTATCTTAATATTAAATATTAAACAAACTTCACAAACATTTTTTCCCTTTTTTAATTATTATATTTTTTCAACATATATCACATCATCAAAGTTACATTGCACCTCTCCCATTCTAAACTGTAGAAAGTTTCTCATATTAAAGAGTAAAAAACACCTTTTTGATAAATCATATTTAAACTTTAAACTTCATTTTTTAAAATCAATTATTAAATAATTAAAAAAAAGGCTTTATATAGTAAGTCTCTCAGATTAGAGAGTAAAAAGCACTTTTTGATAAGTCATATCTCAACCCAATTATTAAATAATTAAAAAAAAAGGCTTTATATAGTAAGTCTCTCATATTAGAGAGTAAAAAGCACTTTTTGATAAATCATATTTAAACCTTAAACTTCATTTTTCAAAATCAATTATTAAATCATTTTAAAAAATTGGGTTCATATAGTAAGTCTCTCATATTAGAGTTAAAAACACCTTTTGATAAATCATATTTAAATCTTAAACTTCATTTTTCAAAATTAATTATTAAATAATTAGAAAAATGGGATTATACAGTAGTAAGGACTACATTGCTTTTTATATTATATTTTTTTTTCTTCCAAATAAGACCGTCAACAAAGCTTGATGAGTAATTTGAAGGATTCCTCTCGGTCATTAAAAAAGCATTGTACCTCCAACTTCCTAGAAGGATGCACTTATAAAAACATTATAGCTCCAACTTCCTACAAGGATGCACTTATATTGGTAGACCAGCTTCACAAAATCAACCCTTATCTTGGTTGGCAATTCCCTCTTGGAAGAGGAATGCACAAATCGTCATAACAATCCTGGTTACGCCGACAATCATGTGAAAATGGAAAAGGCAGTTACTAGAATTCAACCTTAAAGAAAACAGAATAATGGGAAATGTCCAGGCGTTGATCCAAGTTCCATTATTTAAATTGTGTTCACCAAGTTAAATCAAGGAGAAGATACAAACTAGAGTAGTAGTGTGAGAAAGTTTCAAAGTATATGGGATGTTCAGTGTTCAGGGGGACTGAGGAATGTTAATGTTTTTTTCCACTAGCCCACAATACACACATCGTTGTAGAAATGCGGAGAAATTTATATAACCAGGCTCAGTTTGCAAAGGGGTTGAATTGAGATAAAAGTTGGTATATATGCAAGCTTATACACATACAAAAATTTCATCAACTCTGCGAATCGTGAAGCATGTCCCAATCTCCTTTTGAAAAAAAAATACTCTTAACTTTTTCTGCCAACAGATATGCCATAATTAATCTCCATCGATAGGTAGCATGAATGGACAAATCTCATTATTTTCATTTCTTGATGCGTATTGGCATCTGTCTATTCGCATTGTACATTTATACATGACTAACAAACTGAAGCAATTGAACTTTATACAAATTGCAGGGAGGAAAAAAATAACTACAGGAGACATGTTTTATTATGTACACACGCCTTAAAGGGCTTGCACACTGAGCACAACTACCAAATGGAGTCGAAAGTCTAGAGTTACAGTGCATCCCAAGTGCTAGGCAGAAAAACAAAAGAATGAAAAGAATTCCTGCTTGTTAGGCACAAAATTAGATGGATAATACAGCTTGACCCTGGAGCAAACTAGGGAAGACATCAAGATAAAGATAACAAATACTTGGGTATTGAATCTCTTTGGCGGAGGAGATCATCAAGATCGTGAACTATTTTTAAAACTGCATCTGGGCGTGCAAGCCTTAATGCATTCTGAGACATTAGCTTGAGCTCTGCATCATCTGGGCCAAACCACCGAGCAACGATGTTGGCTATCTCTTTTGGAGATCTACAAAACAGTCCAGCTCCATTATCTACCACATAGGGGACATTCCCAACTTCCTGCAATTTCCACTGTCTCAATGTTAATGAATTCAGTTAATCAATATGCTATGATAATCATTCAGAATCGTCTTTTTGAATTCATACATGTAATAAACAAAATTCTTCATAATGTAGTGTCCTAATGACATATATGTCTAGGGAGTGTAACTTTTATGATATTTGATCTGAGGAATAAGAAAAAATCATTCTACCCAGGCAATAATGAACTTACCTCTCTTGTTCTACATTGCTTAAAAATTTAATTCACATATCTTAAGAGGCAATCTCAGGTTTTTTAGTGTGGCCTGTGCTTTTGTTTAAATAGTTAAGTGGGCCCCGTCGAAGTCAGAAATTTCAGTTAGTATGACTAGAATCTAAATGTAACAAGAAGTCCAGAAAACTATGGAAATACCATGGAATTTTATTAAAAAATGTGCAAACCATGTGAGTGCACATAAACGCAGAAAACACAGATCTTTTAACCCCAAGATAGGAGTGGCTCCCCATAAAATTCCTATGTATTTTAGTATTTATAGGACAACTTTCTTTCAGCTTTGCTTATTGAATTTGAATAACTTTTGGAAGGGAATTTACTAGAGTAGTAACTGATGAAGATTCAGATATAAAGGCATCATGATTGGCAGCGAGAAAACTGTGGACAAGGGCGACTGTAAAATATTACAACAGTGGTTCTAGGAGAATATAGCTCTAGTTCATGCAACTTGTATTGATGCTTACGTTTGAAGACATAAATCCAGTCAAGATTTTATCTCACTCGAAAGTCGATATAAACTCATTCTTCTAGTTAGTTTCTAGTCACTCCATTTCTAGTTTCTATATTCCCCACTTCTTTTTGGATCTGGTCTCTCCACCTATTTGGTTGGGAGTTCTCCAACATTGTGCATATGATGTACATTATGTCAAAACTGAAATTGTAACTCCAAATCTCAATCGAAATTCTAATATATGTGGGAGGGGCTAAAGGGTTTTTTAGCAGATATTTGTTGATATATACAGGTTGTTCTAATATTAGACGTACAGGTACTTTGAATCATGAATGTCAGAAGATTTCCTAAGGTAGATCTTCATTATCTAGAATGTATGATAGAAAATTACAACATAGGAAATTGTAAAACAATCAAGAAATCTCATATCTGACTTGAAGATGGCAGATTTGAGGCTAAGATGAAAATGTTCTCTATTTAGTGGCACCCTTTGCAATGCTTCTATACATTCTTTAATATCTTACAATCTTCTAGAAGCCTCCTATCATCTATGTTGAGATCACAAGAGAAAACATGGATCGAATGGGACCACCAACAAATCCTAAAACTTGCAATAAAAAGGAGAAACAACACTTGATAAAGAGTGAGCAAGTGCACTAGAGGAACCATAGGTTTGCTGAGTAAGAGACCATAAGAGTGCTATAGAGAAATAACCAAGCACAAAGATCACACCAAGACAGCGAGAGGACACACTAGTATATGGTGCCCATAGGGTTAAACACTTTTAGAGAGAGCAGAAATGAGCAATGATGATTCCCAGAGGATAATATTGAATATGAGCCTATTTTAACAGCTAAAGTAGAGTCGATGAAGAAAGAATTAGTGGAGGGAAATATCAAAGAAAGATTTCAACATCTTTCTACAAGCAAAACAATTGAAATTGATAAACTCTTAGTTCATATCCTGGGTAGATGTTCAATGAAAGAGAAGAAAGTTTAGGTCCATGAAGATATTCATCTTCATCTGATCTAAGGATCTAAGTTGCACTGAAATGGATGTGGGAACATATATGGAATTTGGATATAGGGGGGCGAAATGGATATGAAATTTTTTCAAAAAAGTTGGATACGTGGGACATGTCTAGGGAACGTGTGCGACATGTGTTTGGCATGCGTCCAGTTTTAGAACATGTGGAAAAGACGTGTCCTGTCCACGTTAGATACGTAGGATACAAACATGGGCCCCTAGTTGGATGTGTCATGTTTCTTATGTGAAGAGTAAAATTGAGATTTGAAGGGATTCCAAGTGTTTAGTAAATGTTCTAATTTCTAAAAAACATGGATGTTATATATATATATTCTAAACATGCTACGATTTTGACCTTGTCTGGGCATATTTTTTGGATAATTTTTGCTTGAAATCCAACCAAAAATTTAGAAGAATTGCTCTAATTGCAGATAAAAGTTGTCGAGATTGCACAATCCAAGTGCAACAAGGTTTTTTAGGGTGTTGAATCCATTTATGCAGTCAAAAATGAAATTTCATCAATGAAAAATTAGGATTTGACCAAAAAGTATATTGTCAGATTTCGATGGTAATAGTTGGGAAAAGTCCAAAATGTAGACTGTTTAGACTAATTCATATATATATATATATATATATATATAACGTGTCCCCGTGTCCTGTTTTAGGGGTCTACGTGTCCCCGTGTCCTGTTTTAGGGGTCGACGTGTCCCATGTCAGACACTCATATTTCCGTGTCAGGTGACTTTGGTCATAGACAATATTCTTCTAACCTGAGTAGCATATGTAATCCAACCCTATCAAGCATTTGATCAAGAACATGTTAGCTACTTCTAAACATCGACTTCTAAATCCTAAAATTACTCAAGGATTAATCCAATTGTTACTGTCTAACAATAGAATACATCGATTGCACCTTTAGAAGAAGTGTTGAATTTTTTTATTAAACTCAATTTTGGAGGCCAGCTAGTGACTCAATTGAGGTGTATTTGGGTCGATGCACTGATTGATTGGATGATCAACTAGGTGTTGTGAGGGTTAGGAAACTAACCAACTGGCACATAAAGGGCCTCATGAGTTTGTCCACCTGTTTGGGACCGACGTGGATGATCAAACTTGACTTAATCATCCACGTTTTTAAGGGGATTGATTAGGCACACAAGTATAAATAGATGAACTCGTGTTGAGCGATATGATGAAAATTGTGATGACATGCAATATTGCACTCTATGCTATAACACTATCTCTAAACGCCATTGACTTCTCTTGGATATGTTGTATTTTTATGGCTTATTCTGATAAAAGTGCATGAAATAATATTAAAATATCACATGTACAACATATGGAGAATTTGCTAAATGTGGCATCGCCATAATTTCCTCCACGACAAAAGGATAGAGGCATGAGAATGTACTAGCAATGGAGTAAATCTGGTCATAGCTTAAGAGTTCATATTGGTTCAAATAAGGAAAATAAAAACATTGAAGCCTGCTTGAAGATTATTGCAAATAAGTGTTGGTTCATGTAACTCTTCATAAATGCAGTCTATGTAAATTTTCAGGCCCTAGGTGACTATTGTCCTATGTTTCTCTTGATTAAATAAATCAAATCTGAACTTATTTAATAGCAGAAATATAAATCTTTGAACATGCAACAATCACACATATGACTAGAATATAAACAACTAAAGCAATTAATAAATAACATACATGCATAGTGATTTTTCCTTTAAATCAACTTATCATTCTCTTAATCAAAGATTACAAGGTACCTCCACAAACTGCTCAAACTTAGCAATTGCACGATAAATCAAAACACCACAAAACAAAGAAGCATAACCTACTAAGATAGAGATGGCTCTGCTAAAGAAAGAAAACAACAATTTCTATTGTACAACTGTACTGTTGTACGGATTCTTGTGTACAACCTATTGCTAGGCAAATTTCCTCTTGCTGGTCACTTCAGCAATTTCTCCCTTTTCTTCTCTTAGATGCACTCTCCTTCGTCACTTCAACAATTTCTCCCTTTTCTTCTCTTAGATGCACGCTCATTCTTCTCTTGGTCTTCACTTCCCTCGAGTGTGTTCTTCTTGGTGTGTACAACTTCTCCTCCCATCTTGTCCTATTTATGTTTTGAGATAGATAACTAATATCCTCAATTCTAGCAACCAACTTCCTTGATTCTAGCAACCAACTCTTTGATTCTAGGAATCACCTTCATTGATTCTAGCAACCAATCTCAACTAATCTCCTTAATCCTAGCAACCACCTTATCTAAACAATGAGGTGTACAACTAAGATTATATCAAATCAAACTCACTTTAATATTCTAGAATCTCTAGAATATTTCATTTAGATTTCTAAGACTAAGAGATCAAAGGAAATTAGACTTTCACTTTTATTTATCGAGTGAAATTACAAGATGGTATTATTTCCCACTTTTACTAAGTGGTCACTGTTACCTCAAAGATTAGCACCCTTTGGATTAGGTCACGATGAGTGGTGCTAAGATCGACAACTTTTTAGGAGATGCAACCATTATCACCTCAGTGCACTCTACTCTCTCTTTTGGCCCGCTCCTTAGGCCACTAGAGGCTTCCCAAATGTTGGTAGAAATAGAAATATAAGATATGCAATAAGAACAACTCTATCTCTACAAGACCTTCCCACTAAGTTAGTAGATCAGTGCCCTAATGGAGTCAACAAGATATCCAATAAGTTCTTAATGACTATGAAGGTTTAGGAGGAAATTAACTTAATACTGGTTGGACGATAAGATGAATCAATTTTCTGCAGTAAAAACTAACAACATAAAATTGCAAGAAAATCCAAAATAGACCGTGAAAATCCCCGGAAAAGTATCTTTGGGGACTCAACAACCAAAGAGGAGCCTATTCCCACTAGGGTGCACTTGCTTTGATGAATGGATGAGGAGGTTCGGGACTGATTTCACCTTCATATCTATAATAACCTACAGTAATGGTTGAAAGGCTTGATTTGGCACTTCAAAACCCCCCAGGGTCAACCACCAAGACTTGGAGATGAAGTAGGAACCCTCTCCAACCACTAGGGTTTGATCTTCTGTCAAAATTGGACCTACAAAACAATTATACCAGACCTGCAACAAGGTTGTAGCAGCCTTTAGAATATGGCCTCACCCTTCCTAGGGTTGACATCCACCTCCCTAGGGCTGACGTCACCCTATTTTAGGGCCTTTTTGAATTGTAACACAACTTTTTATGGAATTTTTTCACCTTTATGGATTTTTCATCAGTAGACTCAACTCAAAAATTTACAGCGGTAAATATAAGCAAGTAAAACAAGTACAACGACAAAAACAAATATTTTTAGATTTTTCGAAATATTTCATTTTTAGGGTTTTATATTTTTATATTCTTTTGTATTTTTCCAATCTATAATACAAGGAATTTTGTAAAAGAGAGTTTAGTGAAGATGAGGGAATTAGACCTTAGTCTTATTCCTTTCGAACACTGAGAAATTGGGGTTAATGTTTCTCCTAAGAATTGACAATTCAATATTTGAATGAACTAGGGAAAGGCTAAGAAACCCTAGGTTGTGTTAGCCTTTGACCTAGTTACGGCAAAGAAAGATGCCAAGGTCCAAACAAGAGAGACCCTTCAAAAGGGATGTCTCACTTACAAGACTAGACTATTATACATAAAACCCTAAATTACTCCTACCTTGGATGCCTCTAATAATGCAAGTCAAGAGACTTAGAGATCTTACCACAATTAAGATGAAAAGGAGAAGAGATTAGCATCTCAAAGAGTCATTTCACCTTGGAATGGCCTTGAAAGATAGTAAAGAAACCTCAAACATCAACCTTGATCCTTGAAAACCCTAGAATTAGCCAAGAAAGGAGGCGCACAACACTCAATAACTCATATACACAAGAATAAATAAAATCTCAATCATGTTTGATCCCATGATATTGATTACAAATGAAGAGGAGGTGCCTTATTTACATGAGAAAACGCTAACTTAATCAGTCTTTGAGTTGGCCTACCAAATTTGTCTTAAAATGACTTTTAATGATTTTTTAGGGTTTTTCACCCACAATCTAGGGACTAAACCTCATAAAACATAAAATAATGATAACAATGATGAAATGCTTCAACATGATGAAAAGTTGAGCTTGGAAGGTGGACGTCATGCCCCATCTAACCCCAACATTTGTCTTTTTCCCTCAATGCCCTCCTTAGGTTGTTACAACCTCTTCTAGCTTGCTTTTAAGGTGGACGATTTTCTCTTCAATACCAAGATGACCAAGAGGGAGGGATGATACAACAAGATAAGGTCCAAGGGGGTATCAATGAGGTGTGCTAAGGTGGGTATGACAACCCTTACAAGCGCAATCACCTTCTACAAAGCATAAACCATAAGTGTGGCTAGGAGCCCCAAGCCATGTGTCCTAAAGGATTCATCCCAAGGTGCACCGAAACACCCACACAAGGCATAAATGCCCAACATGATGAGGGACTTCCACCCATCAAGGGGTAGTCATCAAAGCCACAAGACCAACATTCCTTGAAATGAGAACCAAGAGGACTTTCCATGACGAGACCAAGGGTCATGAGTCCCGC
Organism: Larix kaempferi; assembly: GCA_027924585.1. Taxonomy (NCBI): domain Eukaryota; kingdom Viridiplantae; phylum Streptophyta; class Pinopsida; order Pinales; family Pinaceae; genus Larix; species Larix kaempferi. Next base: position 4,458,787 of record BSBM01000254.1, read on the forward strand.
TAGACCAACACTTTTACATAAACAAGCCCCAACTTGGACTTTACAATGGAAAAAATACCCCCCTCTTTGGCACATTTGGTGGGGTGCACTGCAGAGAATTTGGGGCGTAACAATCACTAAGAAGTTGTCTTGAACTACTTCTCACATGTTCACACCTAATTTGTGCAAGAAGCTCCTGCTTGAGCTATATTTTTCAACACTCCCTCTTAGCGAGGAAGGAATTCTACACCAATCCAATTCTATCTTCGCTTCAAACTTCCCTTTTGCTAAGGGCTTAGTCAAAATATTAGTTACCTATTGATCTATGGGTATATACTAAAGCTTTACTAATCCCTTATGAATCTTGTCTTGTATGAAGTGGTATTTGATCTCTATGTGATTGGATTGATCATGAAATACTGGATTCTCAGAGAATTTGATACAACTTTGATTGTCATAATAGATCATCATGGGATCTTTCTCCTTATCAAACAATCCTGCAAGTAACTTGCAAAGCCAGATGGCCTCACAACTAGTTGTACTGACTGCCATATACTCTGCCTCTGTTGAGTTGAGTGCGATGGAAGTCTGCTTCCGGCTGAACCAGGATATCATTGTTGATTCCAAGCTGAAGCAACACCTTGAGATGCTTTTCCTGTCTGATGCACTGCCTTCCCAATCTAAGTCCATATACCCCTACAACTTCACTTCACCATCTCCAAGATATCTCAGCCCATACTCCACTATGCCCCTCAAGTATTTGAGCACATGTTTTGTTGCTCCCCAATGCTCTTGGCTTGACTCCACCATGAACTGGGTTAAGGTGTTCACTGGAAAACATATATCTAGCCTAGTGTTGACCAAATACATCAAAGATCCTATCAGCTCCCTGTAAAACGTGGGATCCAACGATACTGAATCTGAAGTAGTGACCTTATTCAGATTAGAGATCATAGGCATGGCCATGGGCCTGTAGTTCTCCATCCAAAATCTCTTTAGGATCTCAATTGCATACTTACCTTGCCCAAGGAAAATCTCCCTTGGTTTCTTCCAAACCTCCAAACCCAAGAAGTAATGCATCATGTCGATGTCCTTCATCTCGAACTCAGCTACCATATATGCTTTGCACCCTACAATGAGCTTCTTTGCACCTGTAAGAAACAAGTCATCTACATACAACACCAAAATGAGTAGATCATCCTCAATAAATATGAAATATAAGTTGGGATCTGCTTCACTTTTGGTCAAACCCTTGCTCTGCAAGTATCCATCGATCCTGGAATAACGTGTTCTCGGTGCCTGCTTGAGTCCGTACAAGGCTTTCTTAAGCCTACAAACATGGGAATCCTCATTTACCTCAAAGCCCCAAGGTTTCTCGATGTACACTCCCTCCTTAATTATCACATTGAGGAACATTGTCTTTACATCCATCTGAGGTGTCCTCCATCCCATGATGGAGACTAAAGACATCACTTCTCTAATGGAAGTGTACCTGGAAACTACAACTAACGTCTCCTCATAATCCACTCCCTCTTTCTAGGAGAATCCTTTTTCCTTATACTTACAGGAGGCCCTTCAACTTCAGTCCTTCACCCTCCAACGAAATTCTTCACCCTCCAACAAAATTCTCAGTCAAAACTAGCCTCCACTTAGTGTATCACTTCCTTCTTTCTAGTGCTTCCTTTCTATGGAGGTGCCAAGAGATAGACTGATGACAATACTGCCTTTCACTGCAGATCAATTAGGACACAAAGGACCACGTCCACTTCCACACGACACCAACAACGTCGCCAGTCTTGTCCCCATCCTAGCGGCCAAACGACTCTACCCAAGACACGGCAATAGGCTACCCACTCCAGGAAACGACGTACTACCCACTACAACTCCTCTTCCAATTCTTCCTCCAAACAGTGTACTCTTTTGAGATTTCTACAATCGGCCTCGTATGGTAGGAGAGATGCTTCCAGTGCTCCATGATGGACTCACTATTTTTGTATCACAACTTTTTTATCCACTCTCTCTTCCAGATCATATCTCCTTGTATATCTCTCTTTTGGACCAACTCTCCATCTTTGGAGTTAGCTCTTTTTGGTTTGGTATTTAGGTTAGAGTTATGCTTCTCGCTTTTTATAGGAGCTGCCTTAGTGCTCCCACTTTGTATTGATATCATGGTATCACACAATCCCATTGACCTACTTTTTTGGTCATCCGTTGGACATTAATATAATTATCTTATCTCCAGCATTCAAGTTCTCTTAGATGTATCCGAATTGGATATAGATCATAAACCCATTTTCATTTATAATGTTGCTATGGCCAACCTTGTATTGAAATGGGTATTCATAAACCCACCCTCATGTTAAATTTTTTACTACTTTCATAAGCAGGTAATTATGTGTGCACATTTTCAAAATTTCATCCATCATATCATAATTACACATGAAAGTATCAACTTCATTAAACACATATGAGTAGTATTAATTTAATCAATTATAATAGTAAGGGTAAATGCAACAGAAAACATCACATCACATAAATAGCCATGCATAATAGACACCATGATTTTTATCTTGGGAAAAGCCTCTCTCCTCCTAAGGGAAAAAACCCAACAAGATTTTTTATGATAGATTCATTAATAGAAGAACAAGTATACATCAAGTGACCATGAACATCAAACCCTTCTCACACATAAGGGTGAATATAAATAGAGAGACCAAGTACTTATCTTTTCATATGAAGCATTTGAAGCAAGAACTGCTTCAAATGCTACTCTCGCTCCATCATGTGAGACCACCCTCAAAATTATAACTAAAGCAAATCATCCTGATACAACTTCTAGAGATGAACCCTAGCTCATGTAGCTCATCACCCAAGCAAGAATAGTATAAAGTCTCTGACTGTTGATATAAATCTTTGGCTGCTGATATAAATTCACTGTTTGCAAATGTGAGCAATGTGGGGCCCAATGCTACGCCTGATCTACTAATTTGAGGCCTCGGTCTGCTAGGAGAAGGCCAGATCTGACTGTGTAAAGAACTGCCCTACTGATGTAGGCCCTTCTAGACCCTTCAAATGATGATGTCATCCCTCAAAAAGATGAATGTTGTTAACACAAACCTTCTAGGGCTATATCCAGTGGAATGTGAGGCCTCCAAAGGCCTATCAAGTGTGTCACTACCCTCTTGTGTTCTGATGCTACCCATTGTCACCTGATCCAAACCCTAACCAACCTGTCGTTAGCTTGATATGGCCTGCGTTGACCTGATCAAGCCTTCTAGGGCCTTAATCAAGTAGTGGCTTCCCACTAGAACCTAATCCGAGCCCTCTAATGCTTGTGGCTTCCCACAGTTGCTTTCCTTGAGCCCTCTATCAACTTCTTGAGGTTTGCATTGATCCCTTTAAGGGTTGATCCTGCCTGCCGCAACCTCCCTATGATCAGTGTTGAGCCCTCTAAGGGCTTAACCAGCCTGCTGTCAGCCCTCCTAAGATCTGATCTGAGCCGTAAGCCTATTTGGGCTGAACCAAACCCTCAAAACTGATAACGCTGAGATGAAGAAGACAATACGTAGTTTGGGTACCCTCACACGAGCTTTAGGACAGAGAAATGATGATAAGATAATGATCTTTCATTTGAGAGAGAGCTCCTTATTTATATTTCATCATTGAAAAAAACAAGGGGTAAATACCATAAGTCAAGGAAACTACTAACCCAAAACCACTTTAGTATTTTTTAATTTAATAATTAAAAAATAACTTTAATACTTTAGTTAGGCTCCTTGTAATTTCATGATGGGATTTTAACACCTTATTAGGGCTATATAACCAAATCTTATTAAGCAAGTTATCTTAGGCAATTTCTTAGCCCTTCTCTTGGTCTTCATGGTCCACGCGTGCCCTAGAACCCTCAAAACATGTGCTCTAGGAGAGGAGGGGTCTATCCAACACATGAGATGTGTCTTAGGGTCTTTTAAGTGCTTCCAGCTTGAGTCTTTACACTGGGTCCTCTTTACTTTTCAATGGTCAACTTGTCTTCCAAAATCTTCATAATAAAGGTCTTCTCATGTTGATGTAGTCTCCTCCTGGAGGAGATCAATTAACATCAACATCCTAGTCCTCGACTAGGTCCTCAGCCCCAGGATGATGCCAATCCCCTGGAGAATGGCTCTCAATGCTGCCTAAACATCAACACCTCATTTGTATCAAGCTAGGCACTCATAAACACACTCTCACTTGTATCGAGGTGGGTATCCATAAACCCACTCCCATTCTTATTTCCAGCTACACCTGATCCTATATTGAGTTGGGTCTTTATAAACCCACTCTCCCATTCATATTTCATCATTCTCCATGACATGCCAGTTTCAGGTACTTGTCCGAAAGGGCATGGGTTCGAATCCTATTCTTGACAAATTGCAATCATTTTTCTTTTAACAAATCAATCAAACTGTTCAATTTTATCTTTGCCAAATATCCCCAATACGAGTGAGTTAGATGCATGTGCTTTATTTCAAATCCAGGCAGAGATGTAATTAAATTTTAAATTTGTTTTTGTTGTCCTTTACCAATCAAACAGAATTGTGTTTGATATGATAGCAATAAATGGTAGTGCGACAAATGAACAGAATTGTATTTGATATGATAGCAATAAGCTCAGCTTAAGGTAAGATGTTGAAATCATGATGTAATCTTCAAATATGGCCATGGCCGTCCTCACTTTGTAGTCATTGTTATTTTGTGTTAGTGTGCTTCTATGGTTTGGCCTAAAGCCAACCTAGTCAACATACATTTATTATATACTTTAGTGGTTAAAACCAACCTAGTCATTATGTGGGCCCATAACCCTCTTGGGGAGGGCACCCTATCTCTTGAGTTGTGTAGAAATACACACTCAAGAGTCGTTTATAAGATCATCATTCTAATAAACACGTGATTCATTCTTTAGCCTACAATCACCATATCAAGTGTTTGCTCTCTTGTTTCTGGGTTGCATTTTCTTCTCTCTAGTGCACTTACGGATTTTCTCTCTAGCACACTTATGGATCAGCTCTAGGGCACACTTGTTAGGGTTTTATGCTGCACTTCCCTAGTGTTGTTTTTCTCCTTGTTTATTGCAGGAATTAGGGTTTACAGGTCGGTACCATTCAATCCATTCACTCTCTTATGAATCTCAACATACTCGGGAACTAATCTTTGAGGTTCTGCAACACATTATTCATTTTTTCTAAAGTTATACACAAGATTACATCCCTTTTTAGTTTAAAGTTTTCTAGACATCATGTAAGTGTAAGGCTTAAATCATTGTGCAAGCTCCATGGACCCAAATTGTCTTTCTGGTTGACTGCAATCCTAAAACTTAGTGAGGGCGTGAAGGCTTGTTTGATTGCATTGAAATGAATGGTGCTTTGATGTTGCCTAATTGACTATAACCATGGCTTGGCGATACCCCATCTTAAAGTAAAGTCAATAAATGTTGTAAAGCCTAGTAGAATTGTTGTTGTAAAGCCTAGTAGAATTGTAGGCTCCTTAGAGTCTAGACTACTGAATTTCTAATTATCATAAAAAATTACAAAGGCTTCACAGGATTCTTGTGAAACATATCGTGTACCACATTCCAAATAGAAAAATTAGCTTATAGGGTTGTCATAGTACCTGGCCTGCAATGAAGTTATTGAGAATAATTGGAAGTCCTTTAATCATAGCTTCTGCGATGGTTCCTGGCCCAGCCTACAAACATAACTGAGCCATAAATAGGATTGAAAACAATAAAGAAAACAGGAAAATCACAAGCAGATTTGTTCAAATAAATTGATGTTCTACACCATCGAAAGATGAGTGCCAACTGTATTTTTTTGGTGATCATCATTACATATGGAATGACGAATGCAATTTGGTATTGAAACGTATCCTACCAAAAAGTAAGCGATATTGTTATGATTTTCAAAAGGAAAACTCTTTTTTTCCAAGGTGTCAAAAGGAAAACTCTTTTTTTTCCAAGGTGTCAAAAGGAAAACATCACAGGATGGAAGTTAAAATTGTTAGTTATTTTAAAAATAAACCTAAAACTGAGACAAGGAAAGGACTTTCAAATTGAATAAGGTACACCGTACAGCAAGACTGCTTAAGATGAAGACTGGAAACAAAAGCAAATAATGTTAAACACATGTTCAAAATGCTAAAGGCGTGGAGAATTGGAGATCACTTTGCAGAAAAAATGCCATGTAAAAATACATGACTGGAACAATTGCCATGTGCTACAAAAAGTTAATGATGAATTGATTAAATGAAAACAAAATTGCAACCTCAAGAACGAAAAAAATTCAAAATATTTAAAACATACTTGGCTTATTAAGTTAGCAGAGGATCAAGAGTAGCAAAGAGAATGGAAAAATCAAAAAGAAAGAAGTAAAAGGTTAGGAGACAGTAGAGAAAATGCAACATATATGAGAGCCTACAAATTAGAGATGAGCCCATCCATGCGAAGATATGAAGAGTGAAAGAGCGATGAAAAGGTTAACGGAATATAGATGAGAGATTCAACAGAGAATATGAAGCCATTAATGAGAGGAATCCAAACAGAAAATGAGGGGCATGAGAGTAAAGTTACTGTGAGTGAGAGCAATGCTAATAATAATACAAGGGTAAAGGGGATGGCACTGATGACAATGCAAGAAGAATCCCCCATAGTTATACTCTCTAATGTTAACTCAGTCTGTTCTTTTTTTGAGTCTATTGTAATTCTTAATGGGGTCTTACATGGGCTGATTAGGTTTCAGGCTTATTGCATTTGTAATTTTCTTCCATTTTTGTTCATATTTTTGCCACATGGGTGGATATTATTGTTGCTTTTGTATCAACCAAGAACATGTTCCAGTTGTGCCCTTTTGCAAGAAATTGCATCTCTAGAGGCTACATATCTATAAGACTAAAAAGGAGGATTTAGAGTACCTTTGTTATGATGCAGTCAGAAGCCCCCATCCACTCCTCCATGTTGGATACAAAGCCCCTTATCTGCAAAAGGTCAACAACTTTGTCAAATAAAGCAATCTCATGCAGAATGCCCCCACAGCCCAATAACCAAAGAACAGTTGTATTATCAAAAGAATTTAAAAGACCAGAAATGCCATGTTTGTAAATATATCCATCAATCCATCATTAATGCCCAAAATCTCATTCCAACATGCCATTGCAAGCCCACATATATTGTTTCAGATAAATAGACATGAAATGGAGATAACTGAAAAATAGTTGCCTCTAGCCGAGACCTCAAAAGGATGTATTATGAACAGAGTAATAAATACATCAAGCCATTGTTTCAAGATATTTTCAGCTAGAAATCGATTTACTAAGTTCATTGATGAAACAAAAGTTAAGGAAACACTAAGTTTTTGACTTGTCAACCTTAACCAATAAGTTAAGAGTAGTAGCCATTTCCACACGATTTGAAAATCAAAAACTTTCGACAACATAAAGTAAATAAGTTACCGAAGGCATCAAGAAGACTATACAACCATGTCATACAATAGAGCAACTAGAAACTGTCTCAATATGAGATAGTGATTTTTAACATTGAAATGCAGATTTTTAGTACGTTTAGAAAGTTATCTCTTAGTAAAACATGCTGTGACTATCTGGATATCAGAGTAGAAAGTCTGGACTCTGAACAAAAGGTGAAAAGCTTTAGAAACTAAGCCATTTGTTCCATACATGTTTATTCGATAAAGAAACTACCCAACAAAACCAATTAAGGTATACTAGTTCTGATCTCACTCTGCTTTCCCAATGGCAACAGACAGGAGCCACTGTCTATCTGTGAATACGTGAACAAACCTTGCAGCTCACAATAAAGGAAATAAGGCATGCCAACAAAATGAATGCCTTGTTATCGTGTAAAGGCATACTAGAGGTAAAACAATAAGGCAAAGCCAGTCCAGAAAACAACTCAGAGATTACAAACCAAATACTTAGTCATAAAATCCAACCCTATGAACTTTGTAAGGCTACTTTTAACTTCTTAAACACTGTCGTATGTTTCGAAGCACTAGTAAGAGTTCTCTGTGAAAGTCTGTCATGCAACTGAAGAGGCAGAAATGTATCCCAATTGAAAATAGACTTTGGGAGGAAAAACAATTAAACCCAAAAGACATTGAGCCTCGAAACTAACTCAGAAGTGACAGTCTTCTTTCTTTACAATGAATGAGGAAATGTTCTATACTAAAACAAAAAAACTGCATTAAAGCTAGAATACCCCTTAGTTTCTTCAAACTATAGAACCTCTGATAAAGCAAACCCCATGAAGGCGTGAGAGTACACAGAAGTTTATATCTACAGAAAGTGGAAAAAGGCAAATACAGCAATTGACTTCAGCAACAAATCACCAGTAAAGTACAAACAACCAGAAAATAAGAGTTGTACAAAAGTTGACCTCATTTGAAATAACAATGAGAACAGGCAGATTTATCAACTGCCTTTGGTTGAAACATTCATTCTTAGGGAAATACCTGCACTGTCATTTTCCATTGAATTGACTCCAACTTGCTGGAAAGCACTTTGTTTCGACCACAAATAACAACAAGCTGACCAATGGACCTGCCTAGTTTGTCATTATACAGTGTTTCCTCAAGTGCCTGTGCGGTTGCCTCAACTGGACCCATGCCTTCCCCTCCACCCATCAATAAAACTGCAGGTAAATTCTGATCCATACCCAACTCCTTCCTAAGTTCGGCCTGAGGTGTGACAAATAACAGCAACAAAACAATGGAACTGCTTACAGTGTTTTAATTGGTAATAAAAGTTTCACAGAGAATGAAAAACAAGATGAGATTGTATCTATTTACACCATAAATCAAGATACTGTGAAGGAGATAAGGAAATAGATGACCTTGGGGCGAATGACCTTGCAAAACGATGGCCGCACAGGCAAACCATATACACATATTTGAGAAGGTCCCAGACCTTCGTCTAATGCCCTTTTAGCTACTTCAGTAGTTGGGCAATAGCATCTTACTACATTCTCATGGAACCTGCATTGAAGTAAAATAGGATAGCAATCATGATTCATAATGGAGAAAAATTGAATTAACTTCATCAATACAAAAAACACTTTTGATTGAAAGATCTTAGAACATCTACATTTTTTCAGAGATGTTGCACTATGGAAGTAAATATTTCTGAAAGAAGACAGAAGAAGGGAAATGCATTAACCTACCATGTGGGATGGCAAGTGTTCAAATCGGTGATTACTGTTGTGAACAATATCTTTCTTGGCAGATCCCTTGACTTCATAATCCGTATTGGAATATGTTGCAACAGAGGATGCACGCTTACAATGATATCAGGTTGATACTTCCTCAAGCCCTTTTCCACCTCTCTACATGAGAAAAACAGATAAAACATTGTAATGATAGTAGATCCACCACATTAGCAAGTTTTGAATTAAATCAAGCAGAAATTATAAACAAGAATGTAACAGAACTCTACTACCACAAGTTCACAACCAAAATTTTGGAACATCCGGATCAGACAGGAAAGAAGAATTTTACACCTATACAACTTGATAACTTCTTCAGAGTTAAAACTTAAAATCCTAAGATGAAGGATGACCTCAATGAATCAACTCAAAACACTCAGAAGAAAATGGACTGGATAGTGGATGACCAATGCCTATCACTGGGCAGAACTATATTTTTGTAACAAAAGACATATGCCCAACTACCATTAGGGATCTACACTAGAACATAATAAACCTTGGTCTCTAACCTTATCACCTCACTCTAGGGCACTAACCCTACACCTAACTAATTTTCAAGCATAAAGTTGCTGAGCAAAATGTCAAGACAGGGCCTCAACTTGTAACTCACGCATATGTAATGAAACAATTTTAAGTCAATTTGGTCTGGAGTAGTACCCCTGCATGTTTTCTAGCATATTAAGGCCCAAGATGCTTCAAGCTACAACATTTTGTTTTTCTCATTTGTTTGACCCCTTCCATCTATATATCATAGGAGTTGTCTAAAAATTCGACGATTTGGCCCAGATGGGGGCTTTTCACCGGAATCCGGCGTTTTTTATTTTGCAAAATTTGAATTTAACTGTGTTTTAATGGCGATTTTGATGGTAGAAATGGATTCAACACCATCAAAAACCCCTGGGGCACCCAAAATTTCAGAGGTTGAGAGTTGTAACCAGGATTTTTAAAAAAATTATGTTGGATTTTTTCAAAATCGTGCTGGAAAATCAAAATTTTCCATTTGAAATCGTAGAACTTTTAGACTACTCATATATCATATATCCGGCCTGTGAAATGGCCTGGAAAACATATGATAACACCAAAATCTATGCCCTCCTCGAGAATTTTTTTTTGAGATGGCAAAGCTCAAGGATTAAACCCAACTCCTTTCTTGTTAGGCATTCACATTCCCATCTAGGTTTGGGAGGTCCGCACCAGCCATCACTCCTCTGGTCCTGGTTTTTTCGTTGAATCATCTTGACTATTTTTAAAGAATCACTTTGTATGCTAGACAGTTTGGAACTTTGGTCCTGGTTTTCCTATATAGAATACAATTGAGAGGAGTGAGTCAAGGCCTTTCTCTGGCGATCATGGCCCTTTTCTAGTACAGGAAGATGTGAAGGATTTGATTTTGTGCTGGTGAAGCTCAGCGAGCAAACAAAACTCCATGTTTATTTGGTACCCACACTCTTGGAAAATCAAGGCCTTAGCCCCTGGATATGTATCAAATAAATTAAATACTAAATCGATTTGTTTTTTGAATTCTTAGTAAGAAGACGCAAGCAGACAACAATCAAATCCATTTTTCATTCCTTTGATCCACACCCGTTGCACCAAATCGAAGAGGGATCCTCACCTAGCAATTAAGGCCGATGCTGCCACAAACTGAGGACAATGTATGCAACGAGGAACAGTTCCATGAAAGGCCACTTTCCACAATGTCTCATGCCTTACTAAGAAGTTATAGCTGCTGGATATCCGGTTGAATGGCCAAGGTGTGTGCTCTTTCCACAAATCTGTCACATAGACCTGCAAAAATAGAAGTGCCAACATCATTCACATGCCATGTTTTTCGAAAAAATAAAGTCAAACTTCACACAAGCACAAGACTGCAAACAAAGAGATCGACAACACAAGTCATCGAAACATTCGAATGCAAAGCAACTGAAGCTACAGCCATCTCATGAACAGATAAACACAAATCCATTCCATTGAAGAACTCAAATAAAATTGAAGCATACCATGTGATTTTATTCATACTGACCCTGTATTCATCACCAAACTCCATCTTGAAGGCTGCTTTAATTGCTTCTGCAGAAGCTCTGTGACCACCCCCTGTATCACTCATGAGAATAAGAACAGTCTTGGTTCGTTCTGCAGCCAATTCCATGAGCTCCATCCTCTGTAATATGGTCAATTCTTCCGTATAGTTTTCAACACTCCAAATTGGTCCGTGTCTTCGATCTATCAATGCAATTATAGCTTCCTTTTAGGCTTCAACGCTCTAAATTAGTCCGCGTCTTCGATTTATCAATGCAATTATAGCTGGCGCTGACAGGAAGAATTCGTTTTGAAAGAGTATATTCGGTGCATAAACTGTGCATTGAGAATGGGTAGCACTGTTATATTTCTAAAAAGCCAAAACAAATTGAAAACTCAAGTGCAAGTTAAATCATATTGTTGCTTGTTAGGGAATGGATTAAAACTCCCGTACGTTTTACACTAATATAACAGCTTCAAATGTTGGCAAATACAGGATAATGAGTTCGCTCCCCTCACCTTCAAGCTTGTGGCTTGTGGAATGGAAGTTGGAGCAGTATATTCTGTCAAACATTCCAAAAAGGGACAGACGAAAGAGAGTTGACAATGCAAAAGATGCAAGTTACAGCTTGCCTTTGTGTCCACGTTTCTGCACCAGTGTACATATAATACCCTACATTTTGGCTTAAGTTATGCCCCAACTATGACATTCAATCCACGTAATCCACCGTGTGCATACAAAATGGTTGTGATAAAAATCCTCATTTTAGCTTATTGCCTAAAATTATGCCCAACTATTACATTCAATCCACGTAATCCACCTTCTGCGTGACTGGGACAAATTCTTTTGTCGTTGCTTTCCACGTAATCCGCTCTCTACGTGTCATCCACACAAATCCTTCTGTGGTGGGTTTCTCAATTGTTAACGTGTGGTCTTAGGACTCTCTTATGTACGGGAGATTGTGATGCCACTAAGAATGCTTAATGTGGTTGTATTCCATCGTGTTAGAATAACTCATTTTTTTTGTAAGGTGGAGGAAAGCATACATCATTCTTAAATACGATGGTGAGGTAGAGGAAAGCATACATCATTCTTAAAGGCTTTGTACGATTGTGATGGTGATTGTATTATGTCCAAGAATTAGGCTAGTTTTCCTTCCAAGTAACACAGTTAACAAAATTTGTTGGGTGGTCTCAAAATGTTTCTCCTAATTTAAAAAACAAACAAACAATTTGGGGGTTGACTTCTTAATTTTTTTTTACGACAAAATATATGTCTTTAACCATTATGTTTCTAATCAATTTGATATACTTAATTGATTTATAATGTCAATTTAATAGAGATGAAGTTGTTTCAAAATGGATTATTATATTTGTTTTATGGAGTTGTTTCAAAATGGATTATTATATTTATTTTATGACAAAACTTAAGTCTTGAATTTTTAGAGTTTGTTTAAAATTGATAATGACTCTATCCACTTTAGTGTTGTGTGGAAGCTATGTCAACATCTCACATGTGGAGCTAGTATTGGATGGTTTTCCAAGAAGATTCTAGAAGCATCAAGAGAACCAAGAACCCTAGGTTTATCGACCAAGAAAGAGTGATGAAACACTTGTTGAAAGGAGGGAAAATGGTTCAACGCCTATGTAGTGTTCATATTCCATAGTAGAGTAGTGACCAAGAAGAGTAAGATAGTAATAGCATAAAAGAAAAAAATATGTGCCCTATAGGGGCTATAGTAGATTATAATATCTCATAACTTTGTAGTGAGTTTGTACTTATAAAGAAGATAGGCATGATTCTTCATTTTGTTAGAGTTTTGCATAGTACAAAGTTATATGTAAAATTTAGTGTTCAATGGTATTATGATGTGTTCAATGTTTTTATTTAATTTTTTTAACATTAAATATAAGAAAAAATCCTCAAATCGTCAACTATAGACTCACTATGGTGTGGTAATAGTTTTTCCCAGTATAAGGTTATCCACCGTAAAATTGAGTGTTCAATTGTATTGTGTTGAATGCTTTTATTTCATGAACAATGTGTTTATTTTTTTCACTTGAAAACTAACTATGAAAAAATCCTTGCATAATTGAGTACAGGCTCATGTATTGTGGTAATAATCTAGATTTGTCGTGACAAATTGTTTAGTGGATTATAGACGACAAATAAGAAATTAAAGATATGAGACACATTTGACTCAACATGATGAAACTAACCATGTTCAAACATAATAAGATTTAAAAATGAGTTGATAAGTGGACAAACACAAACTTTGTGATGAGTTCATTTTTTTCCAACAAGGCGAAGTTCCTCCCTTATCCACTTATTTTTGAGAAATATAACCAGCATAGATCCATCTTAAACCCGTATCTATCAAGCACCGACACAGATCCAATTTCTTGAGGTGTATTTCTTTTTTTAAATTTAAACTCAAAAAATTTGATCTCTCTTGATTGATAGATCCGGGTTTAAGTTTTAAGTTTTTATTTTATAAACGAACATCTATTTTTTAATTACTTTTCATAATATTTTATTTTATGAACCAACATGGATTTTTTTTTATAAATACTTTCCATAATTTTTTATTGTATGAGCCGACATGAATTTTTTTAATTATTTTTTAATTATTGTTATCATTTTTTACGTTTTATTAGATGTAACGCTACATCCACGTTAAAACATCTCCCCCATACTGGACTGTAGAGCACCTGGTTTCACTCAATGCAACAATTTTGATCATTTTAAAATGAATTAAAACCCTAAATATAAAGTTTCATTGTCAAATTTTCCATCAACCATAAAAAAAAATTATAACTTCTATAAAAAAATTACCATATTTAAAAAAAAATTAAACCAAAAAATTAAAATTATTTACTTCATAAATTTAATAATTTAAAAATTATTTCTCAACATTATGAATATTGACCATTCTTAACCATAAAAAAAAATAAAAACAAAAATTACATAAAATATTCTTAACCATAAAAAAAAATACATATAACAAAAAATAATTACATAAAATATCACATAGTGCATATTGAAACTATACCAAAAAAAAATACACACTTCACCTTTACATTAACACCATACAATTTCACTATGTTTATAAATTGTACAATGAAAAAACATAAACATTATTGATAATAAAACGTAAGGAGTCAAGGACCCATCTACTCCATTTGGACAATCGCTTGGAAATAAAACATGTGACTTGACTAGATCCTTGTAATTGAAAAACTGGAGATCCCATTAGAAATACCTTATATTATATTGGAATCCCTAGGATCACTATGATAAGTTGTGGTAAGAATATTCCTTTATATATTCGTATCAAATTTAAATGCCGTTTTTTAAAATTAAATAAAAGATTACCAACTCATTTAAATGTTTTAATATTTCTCAACCCACTTGATAACATTCCAACGAATAAAGAGTTTACACGTATGTTGGTTGCAAACATGCCACATGTGAGGAATGATTAGGAGAGAGAAACATGAAGCCCATATATATGATTTAATTTGTTGTTATTGCCTTCGAGCATCTTAATTTGCTATTATTATTATAATATTTTTTTTTTAACCATGGGAACAGCAACCTCCCAAGGGTATATCCAACAGCGCGCAAGCCAGATATACCAGAAACTTGTGACTCAACAGAGGTTGAGACGTCCCGAGACCCTTTATCCCAAGGGAGAGCCTCTATCCCAGGGGTCGCCTACCCTTCGAGCCTTGTCACAGCAGGCCAATGAGCAACCCTATTATTATAATATTTTTTACAACTTGGAATCTTTATACTCGAAGGATGGGCCTATAACCTAGGCCAAGGTTAGCCCCAATATTAAATGGAAGAATGATCTGCCCACCTGGAAGATGCGGTCGTTAGGTTTGTACGAAGATGAGGACCATCCTGGACGCTCCATAGGTTGGTTTCATTCCCTTCTAGGTGGCTCCCACCCTCAACCCCTGACCTGCACACAAATTGAACAAGTGACCTGTGATAACCTCCACAAATGCCAACTACCCTACTACTAGACGGCAAGGACAAGGTTTATAACTATACTTGTGAAAAGAAGGTTTGTGAAAGCAAAGTTTTAAAATGTTACATGGAATTAAGTGAGAGTGTATTTAACTTTATGATCATGTTGAATTATCTTTATTCTCATTAATTGTATGATATAAGATACTATATCAAACTATAACGATAATATTTTGCTATTATAGCTATATCTGAGAAAGAAAGGTTTTCAAATGTTGCATGGAATTAAGTGAGAGTGTATTTAACTTTATGATCATGTTGAATTATAATTTGTATTCTCACTAATGGTATGATATACTAGCAATTGCCCCATAAGGTGCAAAGGAACGCCGAAAGGAAAATAATGAGAGGTAAAGTAGATGCAATGAAGTGAAAATGAGAGTTGTAAAACAAATGTCATGAAGAGCTAGCTTGCTATGTTGTTGCTTTTGAGTAGTATAAGGGTGGTTCAATTGAAGTTTTTCTCAAGTATGATGTTAACTCATTTGCAATCTCTTGGTTTGGTACACAAATTTTCCTTTCAAAGGAAGGTAGTTCTATTACAATTCTAATTTTTTAAGCTTGTTTGGAAAAATAAGTTTGTATTTCAATCCCTTTTGCGTAGCCACTATAAGTAGAAATTTTGATTCTAGAAAAATATCCTCTTCCTCCTTCAAACCCTCCTCCTTATGAATAAGTTATATCTCATTTCGGCTTAGAGGCTCAATGATTATTTGTTGATTGGTAAGTGTGTAGTTGTAATCTCCAAATATATGTTCCTCCTCTAATTTAATATATAAAACGATATTATCTTGTTCTAGACCTTAATGTAGATGTAGAGATACTTTGACTTTTATTGAAATGCATGCATTGTGGAGTTGCAAAACTGCATAGAGTGATCCCATCACTCTTGAAAATCAGTGTCCAAAGGCCTGGAAAGGAGGTCCACACCATTTCAAAGCAAATAGATTGTTATGTGACCTGAAATAGACAATATAGAGAAGGATGCAACAATGGTCTAAAAGAACCAAGGGAGATAGACATATATAGTAGACAGTTGTGGGTTATATAAGAAATGGCCAATCACCCAAAATTGGTTAAATTAGTGAGCAATATAGTGGGTGCCACCCCAACATATATTGTAGGTATACAAACCATTTTGGGGGAGAGCATCCACCTTGTGGTGTTGATCTATCACATCTTAGAGACCCTCGCTAGCTACATCCACTCTTTGAACGATAACCTTATTTTTGCGTAGTGTAATCAAATCATTTAAAGCACTTGTAATAATACATGGTTGATATGACAAAGATTGAATATATTCTAATGATATTTTTAAGAAATTTTCCATGGATTTAGTAAGTAAAATTCAACATATGCATTTTGTTGCTACAACTTGACTCTTGATTGAAAAAAATTTGTGCACTTCAATCAGGTTGTCAATATGGACTTCGAGGCTTCATTCCATCCAAAAGAATCCCACTAAAAAACAAAAATAAAATGTTTGCATGGTCATATGTCTAAGGACGTTTGGTTGATGGTTATCATCTTATTAGTCTCTCAAAGCATGGGTACCATTTTTTGTAAAATGGTTGATTCCCCTCTCTAAAATTATCATTTTGCCGAAGTCCTCTTTACAATGGGCCAAAACATTCTATATACACCATTCCCACCCTGTTTTCTAGCCACCCTTTTAGGTGATAAGCTTATTTTCTCTATCATGTTCCAAGCAACAAGGCCCCTAAAGAGGATAAAAATTATCATGTCTAACTTATCATTGAAGTTTATTAGTATAGTGTAAATGATTGAGCTTGATTAAATTCAATTTTGTCACTCGCTTGATCATTAAAGAAGGCCTTGTGTAATGTAAGAAATAAGTCCCCAACTTATTCCACAACCCTATCTCACCAATAACATCAATCTCGTCTAGGTTGTGGCCAACATAGACATGATGCAATACACATAATTTATGAACATCGTAACCAACACAACAATTGGTTGTGATTCAATTATCATTTCCCCACCTTATTCAATGATAAATTCCCACATTTAACCCTTAACATCTCTAAGACAAAGAAATCATGCCACAAAATGTCACCTAGGAAATCAATCCATGTAATAATGAGTTATCAAATAACAAAAGGGGAGATAAATACCATGTTGTTCATTGCACCAAAGACATTTTTATGTGTGTATTAATGTGTCACTTTTGATATTGTGTTCTTTAACTTTATGGCTTTTAAAATTTGGACCTTTATGTGAATTCACTCTTATTGTTACTTATGGTCAATTAAGTACTAACATTATTTTTGTAGTGCCTACTAAATTTTGATATAAAATGCACCTTCAGCCTTTGATTTACACCAACTCAATTTGATGAATAAGAAACTCTTCTTCAACTACCATTTGAAAAATGAATTTTTGTATAAGTTAACTCCTATATTTCAATGAGGAAAGAGTACTTCAAAAGGCACACTCTTCCTAGTATGTTACATTTCAAAGATATTTTTTATTGGCCAACAAGTGCAAGATGCAGTGTTGTACATTATCTAGTCAATCGACCCTTTCTGAAAAGCATAGATTGTATCACCCCCTTTTAATGTCATTTAGTTCTTGAAAGGCATCCCTTGTAAGTGCATGATTGGTTTGCATTTTACTCAAAAACAACATGAGTGCACTTTTGTAGTGGTTTCCAAATTTTATAAATTGTTAATATTTATTCCTTTAAGATTTGATAGTTTTTTTGGAACACATGTTCATTATTGCATGAACATATCCATGGATTCCCCATTGCCATTTTTTCGCCCATCAATTCTATTAGGGATTGTAACGTACAAATACTCATATACATATATATACACCAAAGCTTGTAACTAAATAACACACCGATGCAATATGAAACAAATGACACTAGTGTGTATCATATTTATTTAGGCATGAGAACATCAAATTATTATAGACCCCTTTATGCTCTTAAATATGACTATCCATTCAAGTCTCCATATTGTAATCTACACGTTAAGGATCCATACTAGAATGCCCACCCAAAGGTTCCATATTGTAATGTGTGCATTAGTGTAACCATGGTGAATATCACTTACAATACTTGGCTCAACATTCTCAATCTAATCATCTTCGTGTGAGTGTGGCAATGTGCACAAGTCCATAACACAAGTAAGTGCACATGGATATATACTACACCAGTCCTAACACATTAAGGTAAAATAAATCTACATAAAAGTCTCCATTCACTACAAGAATTTTTAACTAACCTTCACAATAACCTTTGCAACCATCAATAGAAGATTTATAAATGTGAAATTGATAACTTCGGTCAATCTTATATGAGTAATTTATTTTCAATCTATACAATTAATTGAAAATAATAGTCATTGTCAATGATAGGGACTAATAACAAAGAAAAAGAGGCATTAAAAAGAGAGAGTTGTATTTAGTAACCATTGACAATACATTAAGTAAAACTCATAATTGAAAGTGTGACATCTCGCCCATTCCTATTATTACACTTCATCATCAACATTCTATTTTACTCATAAAGTACAACTTTAAAAAACTATAAAAGTATAGTCATTATGAAGAACATGAACAAAATTAAATCATTCATCGAGAGTAGCAAGGTGCTTTACAACCCAATATCGGAGAGACTACTTTACTCGGTTGTGGAACCATGTTTATATAGTGTTTTCGCGAGTTTATATCTTTAGATAGCTTGCATTCAATGTTAAGGAAGATCCAATCTAATGCTTTCTCTTCATGGCTTCTTATCCATCTCCAAGGAAGATGTTGTGCACAAGGGCAAACTTATGTTTACCCTCTCACTTATTTTCAACTATGTTCAACCATCATTTCGAATTGGATATATACACACCAACTCTCACTTGTATTTACAATGGGTGTTTATATACCCAGTCATCTTATATTCAAGATTACTTTTGATTTTCTCTCTATAATATGCATTTGTGATGGGTATCCATAAACCCCTGCACCACTATTGTATTTGAGCACACTTAGTCATATCCAAACTCTTTCAAATATATGGAGTTGGATTGTATCACTCCCACTACAACAACAATTGATTGTATTTGATATGGGTATTCCAATTTCTTCTCTATTATAGGGTGTTTCTTCTAACACCTCTTCAAATGGACAATTCAATACCACTCTCTTAGTAGATGTGTAGTATCACAAGGTTAGATCTTCTTGCCTTCCTTTATTAGATGAGCATGTTAATAATAGTTGTGACCAACCCAAGAGCTTGAACTCCTTTGCAATAAGGAATTTTCTATGTCCTTAGTCGACTACGTCTTGCGAGGTACCAAATTCCAGTGTTTGTACTTCTCATGGATGCCAAGCTCAAATAATTTAACTTGATACAACCAATGCCAAAATATTATGCCCTTATCATTCACAAAATTTCAAAGATGGCTAAAGAAGATTATATTTATGAAATTTATGAGAAAATAAATTTGATGTCAAGATGGACAAATGCATTTACTATTGGCATATTGACCTCACTTGGTAATAAACCAACATAGATCCATCTTAAACCCGGATCTATCAAGCACCAAAAGGGATCCAATTTCTTGAGTTTTAATTTGTTTTCTTAAACTTTTTACACACCAAGAAAAAATTTACACCTCAAGGAATTTTATCCCTCTCGGTGCTTGATAGGTTTGAGTTTAAGATGATACGTTTGTTTTAATTTATTTTATTTTATGAGTTGACATGATGTGTGTATTTTTTAAAGTGGACATCCAATGGACAAGTTCTTATTATTTTGTTAAATTTATCTTTTAGTCGACATGTAATTATTTATTATTTATTTTTATTTCTGTAACATAACATTATGTTACGTGACAACATCTACTCAATAATGGGTTGTAAAGCACCTCGATAATCTCGATGCAACAAGTTGAAGGAGATGTGCATTGAGAAAATGTTCAAAGGAAATTTGAATAAATGATGAAATAAGTCTATTTGATTTTTAAAATTGTTTAAGCAATTGTTTTCACCTTTTTTTTTAAGAATATCGTTCATAAAATGATAATTTTTTTAAGCATGTTGCTTAGAAAATGATAAATTTTGTATACCATGTTAGTTTTTGTATCCGAGAATTCCTTAGTTGATGCAACAATGGGAAAGAAATAGCATTTAAAGATTTCTAAGCATTGTTAACAAATTTGAGTATGGTGATGATGATGATTCCATGCATGGATGTCATCAGTATTTATGAATAGAAGTGTTGTGACATAATATGATAAACAAATAATTTGATAATTTTCATGTGATAAATAAATAATTTCATATTTGATTACTTTAACACTGAGATTAAAGTGATTTATAACCTCTTGAACATTAGAATTTAAACATTTGCATGCCCATTAAAGCATCTCCAGGGAAATGAAATATGCCAAGGCATGGCCAAAAATTTGCATGCCCACCAAAGACATGTTCAAGCTATCTTTTTCTTAGAGTTGACAATGAGATGAAAACTGATTTTCCTAAGTAGATGCAATGAAGCAAAAAAAGAGAGTATTGAAATAAATGCTATGAAGAGATTGCTATGTGGTTTCCTTTGAGTGCTCGAAGAGTGGTTAAATCAAAGTTTTTATGAAGTATGATGTTAACTCATTTGCAATCTCCCCCAAAGATGTTAACATTATACTTAAAAAAACCCTCCACCTTATGAATAAGTTATATCTCATTTGACTTAGAGGCTCAATTATTCCTTGTTAATTGGTAAGCGTGGAGTTGTGATAGCTCCATATATATGTCTTTCCTCTAAAATATATAGCACATTATTATCTTATTCTAGATTTTTGTTGATAAACATGCATTGTAGAGTTGTGGAATTGCACATAGTGATCCCATCACTATTGAAAATCAATATCCCTAACGCTTGGAAAGGAGGTCCACGCCATTTGAAAGCAAAGGGATTGTTGTGTGACCTAAAATTGACAATATAGAGAAGGACAAGGAGTTGTGACTTATATAAGAAATGGGAAATCACTAAATGTTGGTTAAATCACTGACTGATCAAGTGGGAGGCACCCCAATATTTATTGTAGATATACAAATCATTTTTTAGGAGAGCATGCACCTTGTGATGTTGATCTATCACATCCTAGAGACCCTTGTCAACTACATCCACTTATGAACAATAACTTTGTTTTCACACAGTGTAATTAAATAATTTAAATCACTTGCAACAATACATGGTTGATCTCACAAAGATTGAATATATTCTAACAATGTTTTTTTTTTTAAATTCCAAGACTTTAGTGAGTAAAAGTCAAGATATGCATATTTTTTCTACAACTTGACACTTGATTGAACAATTTGTGCACTTTGATCTGAGCTATGAAGATGAATTGTTGAGCTTCATTCATATTAAAAAAAAACATTGGAAAAGAATGTTGCATGATGATCATATGTCTAAGGGAGTTTTGTCAATGACCACCATCTTATTCACTTTAGTCTCTTGAAGCATGGCTGCCATTTTTTGTAAAAGGGTCAATTCCCCGATTTAATTATATCCTTTTGTTCAAGTCTTATTCGGAATGGCCCAAAAATATTCTACATACACCATCCCCATCTCGTGTTCTAGCCACCCTTTTAGGTGATGAGCTTCTTTTCTCTATCAAATTCCAAGCAACATGGCCCCTAAATAGAATAAAACTTGTCATTGAACTTGATTTTACTCAACTTTGTCACTTGTTTGATTATTAGGGTGTAACTTGTGTAATCTAAGAAAGAAGCCCCCAACTTATCCCACAACATTATCTCACAAATAACATCAATCTCATCTAGGTTGTTGCCAACATAAACATGATGCAGTGGACACAATTTATGTTATGAACATCATAACGAACACAACTATTGGTTGGGATTCAATTATTATTTCCCCACCTTACTGAATGATAAATTCCTACATTTATCCCTTAACATATCTTAGACAAAGAAATCATTTCACAAAATAACACCTAGGAAATCAATCCACATAACAATAAGTTCTCACATAACAATGAGTTCATTGCACCAATTCCATTTTTTTGTTTGTGTGAATGCATCACATTTGATAGTGTGTACTTTAACTTGGTATCTTTAAAATTTGAACATTAATGTTAACTTGCTCTTTTTGGTACGTATGGTTATGTACTAACATTAGTTTTTTAGTGCCCACTAAATTTTGATATAGACATGCAACTTCAACGGTTGCTTTACACAAACCCAATTTGATGAATCAAGAACTTTTCTTAGACTACCATTTGAAAAAAATATTTCTATATAAGTAAAACTTGTGTGTTTCAATAATACAATAGTACTTCAGAAGGCACACTCTTCCTATTATGTTACATTTCAAAGACATTTTTATTGGCCAACAATTGCAAGATGCGGTGTTGTGCATTATCTAATCAATCAATACTTTCGCAAAAGCTAGGTTGTATCACCCCCTTTTAATGTCATTTAGTTATAAAAAGGAATCCCTTTAAAATATCGGAATGGTTTTCATTTTACTCAAAGACAACATGAATGCAATTAAAAATGTCGTTGGTACACCTAGAACATCAAACTTGTTTTCCAAACAAAAACAAATTTAATATGTTGAGTTGCCTCATCAATTAGAGTTGATCATTATTCGTGTTCTCACACATTTAGTAGAATTTGTGAAGAGTTTGCTAAAAGAATTCAACTTTTTCATTTACAAATAAATGTGCAAACTAAATTTTTGTCATCAACAATACATGAAACTTTGTGTGCAATTCCAGTTCATCATCAATCCAAATACTCATGTGTCATTTCAATCCATCATCAATCCAATCCAAATACTTAGGTACCTTTTGTGTCTACTTGACACATTAAGAAGGCCTACCATGTCCACACTCCTTAAGAAGGCCTATCTTTTCCTAGGAAAAGGGTTCAACTTTGTCCCATCATAGAGAAACAATCAAGAGAAGTAAGATAGTAGTATCAGAGTAGAAAAGAAGAAGTGCCCTGTAGGGGGCTACAACAAACCATAATGTCTCATATCTCTATAGTGAGTATGTGCTTCCTCTGTATTTTGCATCGCAATCTCTCCATTTTATAATGTAGAAAGCTGTGGTCTGACATTTGTTGGAGCTTTTCCCAATATTAGTTTCTCCATGGTAAACTATGGTGTTCAATTGTATTGTGATGTGTTGAATGTTTTTTATTTCATAATGGTGTGTTATTTTCCTGTTTAAACATGAAGTATAAAAAAAAACTATGCACATACAAGTATAGGCTTAGTGTATTGTAGTAATATTCTAGATATGTTGTTACACATTGTTCACTGGAATATCCATGACAGTTTACATATCAATGGGGATATCTAAAGATGTAATTTTGAGTCCATGGTGTTGTTTTTATTTCATAATGGTGTGTTATTTTCCCGTTTAACATGAAGTATAAGAAAAAACTATGCACATACAAGTATAGGCTTAGTGTATTATAGTAATATTCTAGATCTGTTGTTACACATTGTTCATTGGAATATCCATGATAGTTTACATATCAGTGGGGATATCTAAAGATGTAATTTTGAGTCAATGTTTTATGGATTATAATTTTGAAGAGCACTCTGTGTAAGTCTGCCACTTCCATCGAAGTCACATTGACGGTGGCTAGTTGTAAGTGCATGAAGTAGCTCTTAGAGAACAAGAATGATAAAGAACCTTGAGTTGAATAAATTTAATAGACATAAGACTCTATTTGCTGCAAATATTATTAGGATTGAATTTTATTACAATGTATAATAAGACATAGGAATTGAGAAAAGGAAATAAATGAGAATAATATATGATCCACTTACGTTGTTTTGGATAGACCCTTATTTACTTTTGAGTTAGTCACTGAGTTACACTACATGACCAGTAAGAATACACATGCTACAAATTACAATAAATGATATCAACTAGTTTAAATACAATCTAACCTTATAAAACAATTACACCCCCCAATTAATAAGCCAGAGGCTCAAAAATAATTAGAGCACTTCCAAGGGAGGCCTTTTGAGGTTGTTGTTTACAAAACAATGTTATGGAGGTTGGCATAGGTTTTCCTTCTAAGAATTCTTTGAAGAGTATAAAGACTTTGTGAGGTTGATGAAGTGGTACCTCATTACATTCCCCTATGTTTGTCACAAGTGTCGGGCCCTTGGATATTTGAGTCCATCTTCCAACCTGCAACCAAAAAACATCAAAACAATAATCCTAAAGATAAAGAGAATGTAAATTTTCCAAGACCTATTTTCATGCACACGTGTGGGCAGATTTTCATAATGCACAATAATATTTGTAACTTCACACTTTATCTCAGTACATGCAAAACCAATTTATGTGGCATTCCAATCACTTACCCCCTGCTTGTCATACCAAGGATACCAATTGACTACAATGTGAAGCCGCAAAGTGTTTATATAATATCTATTTGTTGTTACTGGAATCACTACATCAGTGTCTCTCATTTTCTAGATATTGTCTCCCTTATGTACTGAAGTTTACCATATTAAATCATCCACAAAGTAATATCTCATTTTTTGGGTTGCATCAATACATCATTGCTAGGTCGTAAGATAAAATCTCCTAAACTTCATCTTGTCCACTCTACTTTAGTTAGCTTACTCTAGAGTTTGATTATAGCAATTGGTCTTGCAATCGTGTACTTCTTATTGCAAGTCCTCCATTTGAGATCAATGGCTATTCAACACACTCAACTCTTCTAGGTTTTGAAGGAAATATTGTGAAATGATAAATGTTGAATTTAGATCACATACTCTTTCTCTACTTGTTTGGGTAGGTAGGGGAAAGGCCATGTTGATGTAATGATGGCTTTCTATGTATTCTACAGAGAAAAGGAAGTTGATTTCTTTCTAGAAGAATAAGTGTCAGTTTTCTTAAAAAACCAAAATCGTGTGAAAATCCATCTCAAGTAATGACCTAATGCAACAAAAGCATATCAGTTCCTAGTTCTACCAATGGGGTCATGGTTCTGGATTCAGCAGTGAAGAACGTGGCTCATCAAACCACCCACCAAGGTTCAATTCCAACAGAGGCATGAATAAGCAGTTGAGAGTAGGGATCAAGTGCAAGTCTTGAGTGATTTTGGGAAACAATAGCTTTGTTGGAAGCATGGTACTTCTAAATGGTGGTTTCCTTTTTAGGTCCTTCCCATGAAAATAGGCCACTTTTGGTCATGGAGGTATTCAGGCCAATTATAACACTTTTGGAGTTCAGGGAAGTACTTTAAAAAAAAAAAAATGTTTAGTTCAAACCTCATGTACTAATATAAAGCTTAAGTGGATATAGAGAGTTTAGAAGAGTCAGAGAGCAAAATTGAAATTAATATGCACACCTTCTCTCAACATGAATTATCCCAAGGATGACAACCAGATCACCAAGCTGCATGCACATAGGCACAACATGTAGATTTTGAAAAATGGCAATCCATGTCAAGACCAACAAAGGATTTGTTGTCAAGGATGTTTTTGAGGGATGTGAAAAAGGGACTTTCTCCACATGAAGAATTAAGTAAAATTGTTGCATTGTTGAGCATTAAATATTTTGTAAATGTGTTGTCTTGATTTTTTCTTAAGATGCATAATCATGGAATTACATTTTATTTGGTATTTTCGTAGTTTGCACATTACAAAACTATGCCAATGGATATTTTCTTTGTTGTTGTAAAGGTATGTATTAGCAAAAAAGATAGACAATTCCTTGGTCATAGTATGGCGCAGATTAAGAAATCACAACTTTAATTGCTTTTTTTACAATGGGATGAGAGTTGGATGAACCCTCTATATAAATGAATGTATTATGGGGTTCTCAACTAATAACCAAATTAATGTCAACTCTTTACTTCTTTGGTATCCCTTTTTATTGGCAGCTATGTATGGATTTTCACACTTGCTGCATTATGTCAAATCAGCATGACAAACTAGTGCTGGAAATGACCAAATCATAAAGACTAGTTAAGTCTTATCTATGCTTGTGATTCAGCAGTTTCATTCACCATTGCATGTCCTTCAAAATAACAAATGTGTAAATTGTTGTGCATGCCATATAAAAAATACTTCTATGTACAGAAAAGCAAGTCCATTGAATCGATAACCAATCCAGTGAGATAAGGCGAGGTGAGATTTCTCTGTGCATTGATACAAGCCAAAATGGATGATGTTAACAAACGAATATTTTATGCATAACAAACCAATTTCCCTTTACATCACTTAAGAAAACATCTAGACTACTATTTGTGTGGCATTCGAGGGCTCACTTTGAAAAAGTGTATAAATTGGAACAAAGTAAATTATGTGATCATCATATGATATTAATTAAATAAGGTTCGACAATTTTCATTAGCGAATCATCTTCTACTTTCACAATGTTCAAAATTAAGTTTAGTTTGCTCTAATTAGGGACACTTCCCACAACCAAACTAAATTAAGAGAAATTTGATCTAATTTAAACTGAATTTGTCAAAAACCCATGCTTTCATGCTCTCATAAAGTAGCTAATGGCCTACTTTAAAACTTGTAAATGTTGAAATCTAAAAAAAATGATAAAAGCTTAAACTAAATTGGACAAAGATCTATGCCTTTGTTCTTCTCATAAAGAAGTCGATGACATACTTTAAAAATATTAAAGGTTAAAACTTAGATTTGCATGTTTGAAAATCCTATATATAATTTACTTGTAAATAAAAAATTTCCTCAAACACCTTGTTTTGATTGAAACCGAACAGATTTAGTCAATCCTACAACCCAACACATAGTCATATGTTTAAAGCTCGAGTCACCTTTGGATTTCAGTTAAGCTAAATTTCAGTACGCTTAGCTCATACATAAATTTATTGAAATTTAATTCAAATTTACAGCCTATGAGCAACTCCGGTTATAGATTATGTTGATTTGGAAAGATTGAGAGGTTGTGTTAACTAAAACACAAAAGATAACAAAAAAACGACAGGAAAATAAATTGCACCTGTGAATTCATGGGATGATCGTAGGAACCAAGTGCCTGGTCCATTTTTGGGGGTTCTTATCTCTAAAAACATGGTGTGGCATGCAGATCTCAATTATAGTTCTCTTTTAATAATCGATGAACCGTGGAGACGAGGCCCTTTTTGTTACGTTGTTTGTACTCATTGGGTTGATGTGCCCTCTTGTAAACCGTGATCATAGCAAAAGAGACCAGGCAACAAAGATCGAGGGCTATCATCCTGCATCAAAAGAAACAAAAAGAAATTGGAAATGTAAACTAAAAAACTATGCAAATACAATGGTACTTAAAAGAGAGTAGGTTAATAAATGACACTCCTTTTTGAAAAAAGTAGTTCATCAAATATGATTGCAATTTTATGTAAAGTTACAATTTCACTTGAATGATAGAACTTTGATGATAAAACTTTGTTCTTAACATGTTTTAGCTTATTTTAAAATAAGCTCATAACATTGAAATTTAAAAAAAAACAAAAAACAAAACCAAACTTTTGCTGGCCTAAAAATAAATCTACCAAAAAGATTGTAACATAACCAAGCATAGGCCAGTTGTGAGAACAACCATGATGCCCAACACTGCTACCACTTCCAACAAGATCAACTTGTTATAAGAAAGGTAGATCGTGGCTATACATAAGTCTCAAGGTGGGGACTACGTTTTAAATTCATCCGTCTGAATTGTGTGGAGTATTCTTTCTTGAAATTCATAACTACAACTAATTGCTTAAATATTACAACTATAATATTCAGACCATCCATTTCATAGAGTTCCTGACATCAACGGCTATAATAATTTATCTATTGCAATTTCTCAACTCATTGTCTATTCACAGTTCCATGTATTTAGCAATGCTTGCTCTTATTCCCCAATGGACAATTAATATAGCTATACACTCTCATTTTATAGCCTGGCGAATACTTGAAAGGTGAATTGACCAACCCATGAGTCTAATCAACTCTCTCTTAGCCTGAACGCAACATTGCAATGTGACTTCAGGTCGTAAAGATCCATTTGTACTCTTTTTTGGCGTCTCATATTGATTGGCAGTGTGTGGAAGTTGGAACCACCCATAAGCCCAATCGACATGTACTTAGACCATGGCATTGTCTTATGAGCAACATATGGTATATTTTTCCTTCAATATGTAAATCGACCTCTCAACATCCCAGTGGAAAGAATTCATGTGGAAACTGGCTTAAGAGAACTATTTGTAACCATTGGATCATTCCATTGTCTTCTTCAGAAACCTGTGTAGTGAAATGACCCTCAGTTGAAATGGAAAGCTGCTTGTAAATTTGGAATGGAAAGCAGTTGAAGTGGGCAACAATTACACTAGAGAATCTTCCCTTTGGTATCATTAGAATGTTCGGTTTGTATATGTAGTGTAGAGTATAAAACCTCCATTGAATTTTTTTCTTACTCCTTGCATGCATAACTCAATGGTTGTGCAACCACATTAATGCTGAAGTAACGTAGCAATTTGAAATCTGAAGAAAGCACTATGTGCATTCTTATTGCTGGAGCAATCTATTTAAAATTTTAATACTATTGGAATGACACCTTCATTGTTGAGTAATGATATTTGATTGAGGTTAGTTGGATTGACATATGCATTGCTGAGTAATGTAGGTTAGTTTGATATGAATTGACCATAAGACATTGTTCTTATTGCAAGTGCTGGGATGAACCTCCCTTTGTAAAAGCAAAGAGTAGCAACCCTCTTGCGACTGCTAGTAGATAACTAATTGGCTTGGAGAGTCATTGTTGGACTCTAAATATTGCTAAAGTTTTCTATGAACCTATGTTGAATGAAAGATATGTTGAGAGCAACATCAATACTCATGTTGATTGAAAGATATGTTAAGAAACAATAGAGCCAATGGGATCCACAAGATAGGCTTAGACAGAAAGGCTACTACTTGGGCCTATTTGGGATTCAAAAGCTTTTTGAAGACAACAAATTAAGTGCAACAAAACTAATAAATAATTATAAAAATAGTAGTAAAAGACAACAACAAAATAACAAAGCAGACTAGGAGAGTAAGGCTACTTTGTAATCCTGTTTGTGAGAAGATAACTCCACCAAGATAGTCAACAAGGTGTTATTTGGAAAGAGGCCTCTAAGCATACTTTTTGACCACCAAATCCAAGAGAGGAAACTTCAACAAGACAACAAATCTTACAGTATTAATGAATATTTTCAACACAGATGTGAAGGAACATGATAGGAAACTACTACAGTTTGATGGGTATATTGAACTATGATAAAAGAGTAGGATGAAACTAGGATTTAGAGAGATAAAATGACAACAAAATAGCATGTCTGATTGATTTACATGGATTACATTTAAATTTAGTTAAGGAATGGCTCCATCAACCTGTAAACTATTGAACAAACAGTTTACAAATTTTCATCTCGGTCAATGGTTGTAATTTTTTTTTTGGGTAAATGGGGATGCAAATATCTCACAGCACGAACAAATCATATGTGTAATAAAAATATGTGGAAGCTTGAGAGAATAAGTTGAAAGAAACTCATCCAATGTTTCGATACAGGATCTATTGAAATATTGTAACTTCAAAGAATATTCTATTTGTACTTTATTATTATTCTTCCAGAGATGTTTTATTCCTCCGTCGGGATGTTATTATTATGTAAAGTCATTGAGGTAAATCCTCCCATATAATTCGGGGCAATAGATCCCCTAAGAGTCATTTGTAATGGCGTGTTTAAGTCCCCTAGAGGGGTCGGCCCAATCAGCAAGAGAATAAACTATTGAGGCTGACCTGTCAAGTGTAAAAGTCAAGTGAATGTAAAGTATAAATAGAGGAGGTGTGTTCCTCATTTGAACACACACTTACTCACTTGTGAACTCGCATAGGAGAGAGAGAGATATGCAAAGGAGGAGAAGGAGATCTTGTTTGGGGATTTCATCTTTGTACTTGTTGATCATTTATATTGAGGAATTTTTGCTAGGTTTTCTACCCCATGAGAGTTTCCCAGGAGAAATCTGTGTCTCTTGTGTTTATGTTGTGCTTGTTATTCTTTCAGTGATCCTGTATATGTTATTGTTGTGAAATTGAATTGAATATTGATGTTATATATCTTAGCATATTGAATCTTAACATGGTATCAGAGCTATACTGAAGGAAGGCAATGTATGGAATTTATGACACTTGTTTCACTTGCAACAATTTGAAAGCTAGGGCTTTGTATAGCAAAACCTAGTCATTGTGTAACTTTCACTATAAATCACTTTTGGCGAAGGTTCAGGATCTGAAACTTGGACAAGACTAAGATGACATGTTCCTGTACCTTGTGTCCTAGTTTTAGCCTCAGATTCGTTGTACTTTGTGAGATATTATCTGTACAAGTTAGGGTTTCTGCCTCTTCCAGAATGCATCCCTAAACAAGTGACCTAGGTAAAAAGGTCATATATCGGGATTGCAAGCTCCAAATGGAATTCAATAAAAGGTGACAATTAGGGAACGGACTTTAGTTTCACAGGTCCGAGTTTCAGAGGCCTAAGTTGAAACAGTGACACGTGGCACTCCATACAAGTTTGCGATGTTGCTTCATCCCTTAAATAGGTCATGTTTGGAAACTAAGCATATATCTCTGATGGAGAATCCAATGAAGCTCAAACCTGTGGGTTTGGAAAGATGATAGGTCAGGCTACCACAGGCCGAAGTTTTAGACCTTGCAGATCCTAAATTTCAGAGATGCACCAAAAACAATACGGCACATATGAAATGGATCAACGGAGGAAATCAAAGAAGAGGAGGAAGAAGCTCTCACTTAGGGTTTTCAGTTTTTAGGTATGGCATGACCTGACACAATGTTGGAGACACCTGATGCAACATTAGAAACTTGAAAGTGGATTTGGAATCCATTCATCATAGATATTAATCCTCCATCAAAATGTTGTGGGAGGAAGGAGATTGAAAATTAGGGTTTCCAAGTAAGAAAAAACCCTAGCAAAGTTGGGAGACTCATAGGGAAGCAATGAAGGAGGTTTAAATGGCACTGATATTTTATCATCCTAGCACCATGAACCTATATAAGATGTTTACAAGTGATCTACCTTGGATGGTTTTACCTTTATAGAGAAGACTACAAGCAATCTCGACAAGTATGACTTGAGGAGATACAGGTATGTTTTGAAATATGTTTCATGATTAAGTTCATGATATGTTTGTCTTCATATTATTTAGGTTAGTACAATCATGATTAATTTTAGATTGTCTGATAACCTCAGTAAAAGTATGAATGCATTTGAATAATAGAAGACATTCATTGATTAGGGTTATGACACTTATGATTGTACTAATGCATTTGTGGTGTTGTATGAGGATGATGTTGTCTGCTAACATGAAAGGTGCATCAAGAAAGACAAATCCATATGACCATGATGACATGAAGACAAAGACTCATCCATAGTCATTGATCACATAGAAGCTCTACTTACAAGGTATGTATAATTTAGTTCTACAATGCTTAACTTATGAGATATGCAAGTTACTAGCACAAGGTCTCTAAATCATTGAAGAGAACAAAGAAGACATTGTTTGGGTATGTTAGACATAACTAGCAAGCATGATAATCCAGGTATGTTTTCCTATATCAAGTTAGAATCCTACTTTGTGTTAGGATCTTAGATAAGTATACTTGTGTATGAAATGATCATGACCATACATGCTTAAGATTATTTAGAATCATAATGTTTTGATAGTATTAATATTATACTAATGAATGTATGATTATGTATGAGATCTTGAGGAAGACACAATGATGAAACTAGTACACACTTAAGCATGCATAGTGGTACAGAATGGATAGAAGTTCAAAGACATATAATCATGATGCTATCATAAAGGGAAAATAGAGATCAAGAGGGAGGCAACCACACAAACATAAAAGATAAGTATTTGAGTTGTTATTTGAATTACTTCTTGAATCTATGAATAGTTAATGATATTTGTATTCCTAGAATATATCATGCATAGTGTAAGCATTCATATAGCATTGAACAATATACTACTAATATGCATATGATGGGTAAGTTGGACAAACATTCCATTGTTGCTTGTCTAGAATGAAACCTCTTTGCTAACATGCTGGGAGCTGTGCACACTCTTGATAGTATGTTCTGGTAGAGATGGAAGGCATCTAGATATCCACTGTATGCATATAGGATATGGAAAAGTGTTGTGCCAAAGTATTGGTCAAGATAGTTGCATAACTATGTGAATCGTGTCAGTATGCATAATAGGCTATCATTGAAATGTCAACATGATTTGATGATTATGAAGTGTTACTAATCATGTAATTAAATTTGATTTGTATGAAAGATCATGTGGTATGATCTACAAAAGAAGGATGATGAACACCTGTTCCAAAGAACAAGTGATGGATGTTCAACAAGAAGACTTACAAATCAAACGTACTATAGAAGGCTCGTGTCTAGAGGATTCTCTTACAAAGAGGGAGAGGATAATGACGAGATGTTTGCTCCAAGTGGATAAACACACTTCCAGAGATAGATTACACCCATGGATGACAAGACCGTTCTCTTGAAATTGAAGAAGAATTGCATATCTAGCAAACTCCCGGGATTCGATAGAGAATCACATGATTGAAGAAGGCTTTGTACGGATTCAACAGGTACCCAGGATTGATAGTCATTTGATGAGATTAATGATCACCACAGGTGATGTGGATTTCAACCTTTGCTACAAGGTTGAAGAGGGTTTCTATATACAGATGACATGCTTCTCTCAGATGGAAGCAAGAAGGAACTCACCATAGAGTTCGAGTGATCTTGAGGCTCATATTAGTAGACCCATCTAACGGGAGATGGCACAGACAGATATGCAGAAGATCACTCAATGCAGAGTGTGCATGATGATTCAGTCACAGAGGGAGGACAATACTCAGATGTAGAAGACTCCACTTCAGAGGGAGTAGATCTCAGAGTTAAAGAATCTTGGCATGATTCTTGTGATTAGATATGTGGCTGAGATCATATGAGATTTTTCCTTAGCCAAGGAAAATGTGAAGTAGAGATCTGGGATGATGGACAGTGGTTTCCACAGTTTACAGACAGATGACTGGTTCGTTGATGTATTTAACGAATACTAGGCCAGATATATGCTTTGTTGTGAACACCCTGAGTCGGTATCTAGTTGAGCCTAGATGTGTTCACCTAGTAGCTGCAAAGCATGTGATGAGGTACTTGAGAGGTATGATAGACTTTGTTCTATACTATGTTGGAGATCATGACTTCAGACTATATGGTTATACAAATGCAGATTTGGCTGGAAGTGTCTCAGACATAAAGAGCACATTGGGTGGATGTTATTGTCTGGGATCTGCTATGATCTCATGGTTTAGCAGGAAGCAGTCCAGTGTGGCTCTCAGCACAGTTGAAGCGGAATATATAGCAGCTTGCTCTGCTAGTTTTGAATCCATATGGATTCGAAAGTTGTTTTCAGGACTATTTGACTTAGAGATGGACTCCACTGTGATCCTATGTGACAACCAGATCTATATCAAAATGACGGAGAATCGAGTGTTCCATGATAAGTCCAAGCACATAGAGATCTGATATTTCTATATATGGGATATGGTGCAGAAAGGAGCTATAAAGCTCAAGTATGTAAGCACCGATGAGCAAGTTGCTGATATATTGACCAAACCTTTATCTCGAGTAAAGTTCGAGTATTTTTGAGACAAGCTTGGTGTAGTTCAGAAGGAACCTCCTCGAAAGGGGGATTGATGTGGTCGATGATGATATTTGGATCAACGATAAGGTTGATGATGTGGATACTTGTATCGATGATGAGGATACTTGTATCGATGATGAAGGATACATGTATCGATGATGAAGGATACCTGTATCGATGATGAGGATACTTGTATTGATGATGAGGATACATGTATCAATGATGAGGATACTTATATCGATGATGAGGATGCTTGTACTGACGATGAGTTCTATGATGAGGATGCCTATTCCGAAAATGAGGTCGATGATGAGGATACCTGTACCGACGATGAGGTCAATGTGCTTTGTCTAAGTGGACGAGTGGATTGCATCATCCCTGGACTTTAGTCTTAAATGGATCCGGAGACCTGTGTCTTCTAGAAGTGGTCCTTAGACTTTGTCTAAGTGGATGAGTGGATTGCATTATCCCTAGACTTTAGTCCTAAATGGATCCGGAGACCTGTGTCTTCGAGAAGTGGTCCTTAGACTTTGTCTAAGTGGACGAGTGGATTGCATCATCCCTGGACTTTAGTCCTAAATGGATCCGGAGACCTGTGTCTTCAAGAAGTGGTCCTTAGACTTTGTCTAAGTGGACGAGTGGATTGCATCATCCCTGTACTTTAGTCCTAAATGGAACCGGAGACTTGTGTCTCCGAGAAGTGGTCCATAGACTTTGTCTAAGTTGACTTCTAGATTGCATCATCTGTGGCTTTATGTCCTAAAGAGATCGGGAATGACCCTCATGTAAGTGGGTCTGGATTGCATCATCCGTGGCTTTATGTCCTAAAGAGATCGGGATTGGCCATCCTGTAAGTGGGTCTAGATTGCATCATCCGTGGCTTTATGTCCTAAAGAGATTGGGATTAACCATCCTGTAAGTGGGTCTGGATTGCATCATTCGTGGCTTTATGTCCTAAAGAGATCAGGATTGACCATCCTGTAAGTGGGTCTGGATTGCATCATACGTGGCTTTATGTCCTAAAGAGATCGGGATTTACCATCCTGTAAGTGTGTTTGGATTGTATCATCCTTGGCTTTATGTCTTAAAGTGATCAGGATTGACCATCCTGTAAGTGTGTCTAGATTATATCATCTGTGGCTTTATGTCCTAAAGTGATCGGGAGTGATCATCCTGTAAGTGGATCAATATTGTATCATCCTTGGACTTATGTCCTAAAGTGAGAGGGATTGATCATCCCGTAACTAGATCATGTGTGTTGCAGATTATGGTGTTGTTGATCGAGAGATCCAGATGATGCTGTTGATCGGGAGATCCAGATGATGATGTTGTTGATCGAGAGATCCAGATGATGTTGTTGATTGGGAGATCCAGATGATGATGTTGATCGAGAGATCCAGATGATGATGTTGTTGATCGAGAGATCCAGATGATGTTGTTGATCGGGAGATCCAGATGATGATGTTGTTGATTAAGAGATCCAGACGATGTTGTTGATTGGGAGATCCAGATGATGATGATGTTGATCGAGATATCCAAATGATGATGTTGTTGATCGGGAGATCCAGATGATGATGATGTTGATCGGGAGATCCAAACGATGATGTTGTTGATCGAGAGATCCAGATGATGCCGTTGATCAAGATATCCAGATGATGTTGTTGATGTAGCTGATCAAGTGATCGAGTGCTGCAGAAGATGAAGACTTAGTACTGAAGATATTGATGTTCCAGTATTGAAGATATTGAAGATGTTCCAGTAGCTGTTTGAGTTACTGATGATGGTTGAAGAAAACTTCCAATGATTTATAGATGTATCACTGTGATGTAGTTGATGACTCCTTGATCCTGCAAATGTTGTTAGAATATCCTTCTCGTTAAGGGGGAGTGTTGAAATATTGTAACTTCAAAGAATATTCTATTTGTACTTTATTATTATTCATCTGGAGATGTTTTATTCCTCTGTCGGGATGTTATTATTATGTAAAGTCATTGAGGTAAATCCTCCCATGTAAGTCGGGGCAATAGATCCCCTAGGAGTCATTTGTAATGGGGTGTTTAAGTCCCCTAGATGGGTTGGCCCAATCAGCAAGAGAATAAACTATTGAGGCCGACCTGTCAAGTGTAAAAGTCAAGTGAATGTAAAGTATAAATAGAGGAGGTGTGTTCCTCATTTGAACACACACTCACTCACTTGTGAACTCGCATAGGAGAGAGAGAGAGATCTGCAAAGGAGGAGAATGAGCTCTTGTTTGGGGATTTCATCTTTGTACTTGTTGATCATCTATATTGAGGAAGTTTTGCTAGGTTTTCTATCCCATGAGGGTTTCCCAGGAGAAATATGTGTCTCTTGTGTTTATGTTGTGCTTGTTATTCTTTCAGTGATCATGTATATGCTATTGTTGTGAAATTGAATTGAATACCGATGTTATCTATCTTAGCATATTGAATCTTAACAGGATCCTCTACCTTAAAGCAAAGTTTATTGTGCAAAGGAACCATATAGCAATTGCCCCACAAGGTGCAAAGGAACGTCGAAAGGGAAAAATAAAGTGGAAAGTAAAGTAGATGCGATGAAGTAAAAAAGAGAGCAATAAAATAATTGTAATGTCGACCTTTATTTTCATCATAAAAATGTCCCTTTTCATTTGGTAAAGCATCATGGAAAATACAAAAGAAAAAAATAAAATTAAAGTGAGTTTCAAAATTTCTTGGAATTATACAAACATTGAAAACAATATAAAGTAATATTAATTATCAATGAGAAGGTACATCACACTTGAGATGGATGGAAATTTTTAGGAATTCTTAATAAAATTAGAAGAAAATATGTGATATCACACGTTGTAGTGTAGTAGGGAAGATAACTTTCATCTATAATGATGAACATATGAATTGAATTGCATTTTATGTGTATGTAAGAATCTTTCTAAATAGACTCGAATCCATCTTAACAACAAAATATGGATATTGCAATGTTGTAATTTATTTTAAGTTAAAGTCATACATTTATTCTCTTTACAATGGAATTTCATATATGAAAAGTAAACCACAATATTAAAGTGATAAACTGAAGCCACAAAGCAACACATCATTTTCTAATGAGCGGTGAATGAAAGAAATGTGCTTGATATAACATGATCTTCCATAGAGTGGATGTCTCTTGCATGCACCATCACTTGTGACCATCGAAGGCCAAAGACTTGTAATAAGGGAGCGATTGTATAAGCCACGTGTCTCCCATTACATATTTGGAAACAACTACTTGAAACCACACTTTCCCATGCTAATTTAAAGTTATGGTTGGTAGCTCTTGGGTCTTGAGTTATGGTTTCTATTTAATTTAAATTACTTGGTATATAAAAATAATAATATATTTAGTTAGCTTCATAACCAATTAAATAAAAATAAAATTTTATAATAATTATATAATGCAATTTTAACGTTCTACAAGGATGAGTAAAAAAATTATATAATTTTTTTATTTAATTTCATCTATATCTATATTCTATAAAAAAATGTATTTAATTAACAAAATATTTAAATTAAAACTCATGCATTTTGCTATTTAATTTAAATCGCTTAAAATAATATATTTAATTAGTTTCATAATAAACTAAATAAAAAATAGAACTTTTCAATAGCATATTATAAATCAACTTTAACAATTTTTAAGAATAAAAATAAAAATTAGTTTTTAATCTTAAACATAAAAATATATATATATAAAATGTTTATATATTTATCTATATTTAACAAATAAATATAAACTATTATTTAAATAGATAATATTATTTTATATCTCAACATTTTATTGATGTAACAATATTCCAAATTTCGAACAAGAACCTATAGCTGGTGAAGGCTGTGAGGAATAAATAATTTTATTCAGATAAGATCTCTGCACTGGGGTTTTCACTAGGGTTTAGCAGTCTCAGTTGTTGATCTGCGCCTCCCATGGCATCCAGTGAGGGCGGCTCGGTGTCTCCCTTCTCTATTCCACCAGAATTGGAAGCTTTTGCCTGCCTGGTTTCCTCGCAAGGCAGGAAAGCTGCAGGGGGCGCGCCGCCGAAGTTCGTCAAGAGGTTGGAAGACATCCCAGTGGTGGCCCTTTTGTCGGAAGAAACCATTAGGGTCGCATTATCTCTTGCAGAATGAGCTCTACTTGGCCAGTTTACTGGTCTATGGACCTCTCCAAAAACCACCGAAAAATGGATTCAAAGCAATTGGAGACCGCTGATATCTCAAAATGTGGCCTCCTATTTAGTTGGAAGAGGTATTTCTTGTTTGATTTCGAGTCTAAATAGACCGAGATCTGATCTTTAGGAATGGCCCATATTTCATGGGGCCCAAGGTCTCTATTTGAACCAATGGAATCCGGATTTCGACCGTGCATCAGATATTCCTAAAGCCGTCCCAGTCTGGGTATGTTTTCCAAACCTGCCATGCATTGTTGGAATCCTGAATCCCTGAAGTCAATAGGAAATTCCCTAGGCTGGTTTATCGACATGGTGAGCCCTAAGTACCAGTATGCTTGTGCATGTATTTGTGTGGAGGTAGACCTAGAAGCCGGCCTGCCATAAGTGATTAAGCTCAGTGTAGGAACTTGGTCTCATTTTCAAAAACTGGATTATGAGCAATTACCTTTCAAATGCAGAGGATGTCATGAATACGGCCATTTCCACAGGGATTTCCCTCAAAACCAGGAAATTGACCCAGAAAAGAAAAAGAATGAAGGCTGGCAAGTAGCAAAGAAGTCCAAAGCAAAAGGTGCGCAAGGGCCAAGAAAAGAAATAAAAAAATCCGCTCTCGCCAAACCCACCCCAGTCTCTTCCCCAAAAAAATCAGCTGGCGAAAACAGTTTTGGTCTTCTCGAGAACACTGAGGAGAATGATGGAAAAGAGGCTACGGAGGTAGTAACTGAGACTACCCCTGTCACCCAACCAAATACAATAGTGGAAGACGTAGAAGAAGCTAAAAACCAGGAGAAATTCATCGCTCAATCCGAAATCGAAGAGTCTGATGAAGAATAAGGGGAAATAGAGAAGACTATGTCCGACAAGAAGAAATCCACATGTGGAAGGAGATCGGCAAAAGAGCAGAGGGAGAAAGCTACCTACAAGGATAAGATACAAGGATCCCAACAAATGCTAGAAAGACTCCTCCGGAACCCAAGGAATGCCAGGAAACAAGGGAAACCCCACAAAGGGGCCCCTTCCTCAAACAAAGAAAAGTAATGAAGGTCCTCTCCTGGAATTGTAGGGGACCGGGTAGCATAAATAAAGAAGAATCTATGAAATATTTGATTTGAATTTCCCAGCCCGATATTCTACTAATCCAGGAGACAAAGATGGAAGAAAGGGCATTCCTTCATACAAGCTTGAATTTTTGGAAAAAAGGTGGAGGCATCGCAGTCAGTTCTAATGGAGCCTCCGGAGGAATAGGCACCTTATGGGATAGTACTAAGTTTGAGTTAGACAAAAACAAATCCTACACCCATTGGATCTTCACCTGACTGCTTCACAAATTTACGGGAGTTCAAATATGTCTCTTTATAAATATCTATGTTCCATCCCTTTTGTTTGAAAAAAAAGAATTTTGGAATCTCCTTCGAGAAGTAAGCAATGGTATTAGACTGGATAATATCATCTTAGCAAGAGATCTTAATGTTATTTTGGACCAATCTGAAAAAAGAGGAGGCTCGTTGGTTAGATATCCCATTTATGATCAAGTAGATGAGCTCATTTTAGATTGCGACGTGACAGATATTGTTCCATTCAAAGGCAATTTCACTTGGACCAATAAGTGTTTTGGCCCTAGGCATATAGCAGCAAGATTAGACCAGTTCCTAGTCCAGGATTCTCTTCTCTTATTAGGACTAAACCCCTCTTCTAGGATCTTATCTTTCGTAGGATCGGACCATAAACCAATACTCCTCGATCTAAAGAAAGACTCAAATTTGGGTCCTATACCCTTTCGATTCAGTCCCCTTTGGACTTCCCAAAAGGATTTTATGGAGGTTGTCAAAAAATCTTGGTCAGTCCCGGTATCTGCGTCTGCGTTCTTTGTTTGGGAAGAGAAGCTTCGAAGAATTAAAAAGGATCTCAAGAGTTGGGATAAATTCATAGTCTCCCCCTCTCAACTCAGACTAGAAGCCCAACAAAAGTTGGAAGACCATCAGCATATAATGGAATCAACTCATATCACCAAGTCTCTCCTAGACAGAGAAGTAGACTTACACCAAACTTTGCATTCATCTTGTCGGCAAGAAGAAGAATTTTGGAGATAAAAGTCTAGAAGTATTTGGCTTCAAGATGGAGATTGAAACACAACCTACTTTCACAAGCAAGCTGAAGCCAGAAAGAAATTCAGGCACAAGACCAGTTGATCATTGAGTTTGATAAAATTAAAGATGAGGCAAACCGACACTCCAGTTCCATCTACACTGAGGATTACAAAGATCAGCCCCCATATACTCAAGTCATTATGGACTTAGTCCCAAATATGTTGCAAAGAAAGTATAATTTGAAACTCATCGAGCCTATAACCATAGAAGAACTAAATCCTGCGGTGGAGGATATGGAGGAGGACAAAGCTCCAGGACTCGATGGTTTCACTGCAAGGTTGATGAAATCTTGCAGGGATATTATTCACAAAGACCTTCAGAAAATGGTGACAAAGTCTCAAAATTGTGACAATATTGGGGGAAGCACCAACTCAGTGTTCCTAGCTCTAATCCCAAAGGAAAAAGATACTACCTCCTTTGATATATTTCGTCCTATCTCATTATGCAAGATTGGTTATAAGATCATCACCAAAATAATGGCCAAACGACTAAAAGACATCCTCCCCAATCTCATTCCAGAAAATCAAGGAGGTTTCATTAAAGGAAGGAAAATTTTGGACAACATCACTTTGGTTCAGGAGGAAATCCACTAAGGCACAAGAAACCGAGATCAAGGTATGGTGGTGAAAATTGATTTAGCTAACGCTTTTGATAGAGTTCGTCACTCTTTCCTTTTCCAAGTAATGAGGTGCTACCGATTCGACCCTAATTCCATCCGCTGGGTTAAAGCTTGTATTAGTGAACCTTGGATCGCCCCTCTTATCAACGGTAGAGTGGCCTCACTCTTTAAAGCCTCCAGAGGACTATGCCAGGGATGTTCTCTTTCCCCTTTTCTCTATGCGATTCAAGCAGCGATGCTCAACTTTCAATTGGAATGAGCTAGGCAAGTTCAAGATCTAATTGGTATTCGAATGGTCCGTGGGACCAAGGACATAAATCATGCTCAATTTTTTTATGATACTATCCTCCTCGGAGGCACTAGCCCAATCACAACCAAAAGGTTTAAATATGAACTAGACTCCCACTACAAAGCCTTAGGAAGTAAATTAAATCTAAGGAAAAGCCAGGTTTATAGCTGGAATATCAATCCGAGAGAATTGTCTGATATCTCTCGAATACTCGGGATTGAGGATGTCAACCATTGGGAATCCTTCAAATATCTAGGTGTCCCTATCTTTAGAGCCTATCCAAAAGCAGCATACTCGAGTCCGTTGGTGGAAAAAATAAAAAATAAAAATATTTCCTAGGGAGCAGTCTGGCTCAACTTGGCAGGGAGAGTGACGTTAATCAAATTTGTTTTGAGTAGCCTTCCAATCTATCAAAGCTCCATCCAATTAGCACCTGCCAAAATTCTCTCCTTAATCGACAGCCTACTTCGAAATTTTATGTGGCAAGGAGGGAAAAGCAATGGGGGGAAAAATGCATGCTAGTACGCTGGAAAAATATCAAAAAAACTGTCTAGGAGGGGGGGTTGCAGATCCGTGATCTCAAATTCCAGAGCTTGACTTTGGGATCCAAACTTCTCTGGAACTTTATTGGAAATAAGTCCTCCTGGAGCAACCAGGTTCTTAGGAGAAAATACTTTTCAGGCACCCTAATGTGTTGTTTGGACAATGATCCTATTGTCAAGAAAGGCTCACTTATCTTTACTCTTTGTCAAAAAGCGCTCCCTTTGTTTAGAACAGATCTGACCCGAATCCCAGGTAATGGAAAGCAAATCAACATTTGGAAGGACTCTATTCTGGGAAACCCTCCCCTAACTTTTGCTCCTGGAATTCAGAACTTTGGGGCATGGATGGAAACTCAAGGCCTCGATACCTTATGGGCTATCTCGAGTTGGAATACTAAACCACAATTCACTTGGGAAAATTGGAATATTCTTGATTTCCCTCCCCATTTGGCAAAAGAAAAAGCTCATTTTCTCTCCTATCTGCAAGGTTTAGCGCCCATAGAAAAATCAACAAAATACAAAAGAGGATGGTGTACTAATTCGGGCTCTTACACCTCTGCTCAAGGTTACAACCGCTTCTATGCATTCCCAAATGTCCCAGAAAATCCCGTTGTTTGGAAACGAATATGGAACTACGGAAGTGTACCCAAAGTGGATATGTTCGTATGGACTCTAGCTCACGGAAGCATCCTAACCCGAGACAATTTGGAAAAATGGGGGTTTCCCTGTCCTTTCCATTGTCCACTCTGCCGAAAGAGCAAGGAAACCATTGCACATCTGTTTCTAAAACGTCGCTTCGCTTTGGAAGTTTGGGATTGGCTGACAACACCTTGGTTTGGCATAGTAACACTCCCGGTTAGTATCCCACTGCTTCTCAGCACTTGGGATCAAATTAACCCGGGCTCTTTGTCACAAAAGTCTGGTTTCAAACACAATTGGTTAACTCTGCCAAAATTTATAGTTTGGGAAATCTGGTTGGAGCGGAACAAAAGAATATTTAGAGAAATTGCTCACACTCCAACGCAAGTGGCATTCAAATTTCAGGCCCTTATGGGAGTCTCTCTTCAGGTTCTATCCCTGCCTAATAACAAGCTCCCTCTACGATCAAAAGAATCAGACTGGTTATCATAATTTAAAGTTTCAGCTGCTAGCATTGCTCCTGTAATCAGGCAGCATGAAGGCTGGGAGATAACGCTTGATCAATCTCAGTTCGACATTTGGAGGAAGGAAAGGAAACTTTACAGGTTGTTCTTTGATGTAGCTTCGAAAGGGAATCCTGGGGCTGTAGGAGGGGGAGGGGTCATGGAGCATTGGAACCGATACAAACAATATGGCAGAAGCGCATGGCTTGTGGCAAGGATTGAAACAATTGAAACTTCTTGACGTGGATGAAGCTCTGGTTTTTGGAGATTCTCGTTTAATAATTCAAGCCATGAATGTAACCAGCCAAATCAAAAATTTGAAACTAGCTAGACTCCTGCAGAGAATCACAGCTATATCTCGCTCTTTCCAGAATCTTAAGTTCTATCATATTTTTAGTAGGCTGACTTGTTAACATGTTTTTTAATCTTTGCTCTAGGTTACATGCACAACAATCATGCTAGATGAAATCATCAACTACGTTCAATCTCTTCGATGACAAGTAGAGGTAAGCATACAAAATTTCCCATATTAAAACATTGCTAGCTAACCACAGTGAGAATGTAATCTGTTGGAATGGACTCTTCAAGCAGCTAATGTGGTCCATGTGGTTGATGCATACTGCGTGAGTCCTTTTTTTTTCAATCTACCCCCATATACCAACGTAGCTCTTCTTCCACCTCACCTGGAGCCACGCCCAACAGGGAGAGGGAAGCGCCCAAATGAGCCCGGTCGGATGGAAACCCTAGCCACAAGAGGAGTAAACATCTCCTCCAGTATTGTGTGGTTTGGAGCCTTAGGGTAGACGCTTAGCTTCCACGTATTAGATCAAAATTTTATAATTTATAGGATTTCGATCCATTAGACAATGTAGATATATTCACTTTCTTGGGATTTGTTTAGAGTTTGAGCACGTCCGGGTACTCTTGTTAAGGCATTTAAGTGTTGTCATTTCTTGTCTTGTTAAGGCATTTAAGTGTTGTCATTCCTTGTTTTTTTGGTGAATTATAACTAGTTTGCAGCAAATAGGCTAATATATATCGTTGAATCTAAAATGGATTCAACGATATATATTAGTCTATATAGCATTTATTAA
The DNA here is from genome assembly GCA_027924585.1 of Larix kaempferi. NCBI lineage: Eukaryota > Viridiplantae > Streptophyta > Pinopsida > Pinales > Pinaceae > Larix > Larix kaempferi. The sequence goes on from BSBM01000254.1 coordinate 4,502,848, forward strand.
TTAAACTGTTCTGGGTGGTTATAATTGTTCACCATCCTTTTCTATGAAATTTGTAGTATAACTCAATAATGATTTCTGCATTCTCTTCAAAGTTTCCTCCATGAAAACTTTGGCCAGATTGCTTACAGCTATCATGTAAAAAATAAGGAGAAGCCTTTTGTTCTAAACTTCTCAGCCTTTGGATGACTAATAACAATATTGTATTTTTCCTCCATGAAAACTTTGGCCAGATTGCTTACAGCTATCAGGTAAAAAAAAAGGAGAAGCCTTTTGTTCTAAACTTCTCAGCCTTTGGATGACTAATAACAATATTATATTTTTATTTTGAGATGTATTTTTATACTTTCATGATATCTATCTAAGTCTTTGTCATATAAACAGTTTGTCACTTAGGTTTTAGATTTTTCATTTTTTTTAAAGGAGAGATTATGTCTTTGATATTTTAGATTTTTCATTATTAAAAAAATGAGAGAGCACTTTTTCTTATAACTTGAAGTTAATAATATTTCTCCATATATTTAACCATTTCTAAATGTATTAAAACGAAATTAAATTTGCTTTTTCAAAGATGGAGTGCTTCATTATTAAACTATAATAAGATCTATTTCTTCATTATTATAACTATTTTTCAAGAAAGAGAAAATTATCTAGGATTATTGTTTCTTCATTTTTAGAGTTACATAAATATTTGATTCTAGTATTCGATCTTATGATAATCTTATTTTAATGTAAAAATAAAATTAAAAATTAAAAATTTATGTTGTATAAGGGAGATTATTGGATGTTGTTAGAGTTTCGTCTCTACTTTAAACCAACTCAAATCAAGTCTATGACTGCGAAGTTTTGTGTAAAAAATAATTATATGTGTATACTTTCAAAATGTATCTAAAATTTAAAAAAAAAGAGTCTCTCAAACATTACAATGATCATTGTGTCTGCTTCACAATATATGAATGATGAATTTGACTTTATTAAGAAAGAAATGGAAGAACTAACTTTATTTTAAGAAATCTGTTATAAAAAATTTTGATATGTAGCACATAGAGTTATTGTCTAAAGTTAATAAACATCTTTTAATTTGCAATTTAATCTTTTAAATTGGACAAAAGGAAAACTACAGTAGAAAAGTAGATGATAAAAAGTTAATAAACATATTTTAATCTGTAATTTACAGTTTAATCTTTTAAACTGGACAAAAGGGAAATTATAGTAGAAGACTAAATGATCAAGATTATCTACAAGAAAAAACATTACTCATACACTAGAAAAAATGACTCTTTGTTTTGTAATATTGTATCACTTGTAGAATAAATATTTTATAATTGAAAAGTCATATAGACACAAACCAAGCTGATTTTCAAATATAGCACCTGTGATTTGATTTGAAAAAACGGATTGACAGAAAACAGTGCACCAAAACTTAATCCATTTAAAACCCTTTGTGAAACTTGATACCATCACAGAAGTAAATCCAAAATAGAGTAGTAAATATTATGCCATCATCCCTCTTGAGCACATTATTTGCTTCACCTCATTCAATATCCATGGAAACTCATAGAAAATAGAAGATTGCTTCCCCTCTAGTCCATCCCTGCTTACTCTATTGTTACCAGATAGGTTATTACATGGGTTGCCACCAATAATGAGATCAAATCCTCCTATTTTATCCACTAGTTAATCTAGTACATCTCTGGTCAAATGTTGAACATCTTCCTTCTCAATCAGTCGACCTATTTGATGTTTTTTCGTCCACCAACTACTAAGGATAAGTTTGTTCTTTGGACATATTTCCATGGACACAACACATTTTAAATGTATTCCAATACGATGCAAAGCGATCTTTGCACCACCGATACCAGAAAATAGAGAAAGGACGTTTAGTCCATCCAGATAAAATGGTTTCAAAACATAAAAATGCTATGCAACCGTGTCTACCTGAAATACATTGGCCAGACATTGTAAGCGATCAGTTCAAGCAGATGCTCCACGACTGTGATCTTTATCAAATCCTAATATGTGCTTTATCTCATTAGGTTCCAAAGGTGCCATCTGATCTGGCCCCACCCAAACCAAGTTCCACTTCTTAGAATTTCCGAGTATGTAAGCCTGGTCAGGCAATGTTGGGTTTCCATTTGAGTTTGTCATTATAGACCTGAGTTCTTGGCATAGGATATCACTTCCTTTTGCGCCGCATATGCAATTCAGTTTTTGTCTACCATCCCAGGGAGGCCAATACTTTTTTGTTTGAGGCAATGTTTCATGAATTGTCATCGGAGGCAGGGGCAGGACTTGAAATCGTCCTTCTATACGAAGGTTGCGAACGTAGCCTCTTGTCCTCATAGAAGCTAAAAAATATTTATACTCAACAAACTCTGGGTTTACGCCACCAAAATGACGAGACATAGTCTTCCAAACATCTTTCGGTGCCATGGCCACATTTTCGAAGTAGAAGAACCGTCCTCTTCCACAATGTTCCATTACATTTGGAACAAAAACAATTGCTTGTGTTGGGTTCACCTGGAATTCCATGTAACCCTGTACAATTGTTAGTCAAAGATTCCAGTTCAACCAAGGAAGTCGTTTTAATGTGGAACAAAATCGTCAACATGGATATACCATTCTGTTTTTCAGTAAGCTTGCAAATAATAAAGCATCACAAAGAAAACAATCACAATACAGAGGACCAAGAAAGCAAATCTAGGCAATGTTACTAGTGGTGTGATGAAGGATGGTATTGCATCAACTTGGGCACTTGCACCCCAAATGAGAGAGGGGAGACGAGCTGTGATGGAACTTCTCAAGTGAAACTGCTTGGGCTTGTGCCAAAAGATTAAAAAAACACAATCAATCATATATATACACAAACACACCAGAAGTAGTAGATCCTTCAGATTCAACAACTCGCTATGCTCCAAACATGGATTGTGATTGTGAGCAAAGAACATTATAAAACTATAAAGTGGAACAATACGATGAACACAAAATAAAACCTCCTGGGAAGAATGAACCTGCAAAATCTGTAGAGAATAAAAGACCATAAACACCTCCTCCTAGGCTGCCTATCTTATGATCCCTATTACAGGTAAATACAAAATTATATAAAATTATCTTTAATATATTTCAAAACAAACAAGGAAATTTCATAACAGAGTTGTTTAACCAAAGCAACAAACTCTGCAAACCCCCACATTCTTAAATAAAATCGATTTATGATGTTGATTCGAGGTCCTACAGACAAATTAGGACTAGTAAAAAGATAAGCAAAAGCAAAAGACAAAACAAACCTATAAATTTTCACCCAAATGCCTGCATTTTACTTCCAAATACAAAGAAACTGAACCACATTCTACATATTAAATGTTTAATGCCCATTTCTTGTATTTGGGTATCATTTACCAGAAAGTTCAAGTTTAGGGGCATTTCACAAGTCTAAAGGGTGCTACCATAACATATTATTGGATCATTCTCAGTTGTCCCATTTTGGGTAATCCCAAAAAACCTGTGTCACAACAATCTTAACGATTTTATGTGAAAATATGTCACAAAAACCTGTGTCTAGTCTTCTTGCTCATATACTAAGAGAATTCGTTCACCCATATGGTTATACTTTTTCCTATGTATTCAAGGCATGTGTTGGTTTATTAGATCCGCAAGAGAGAAAGGAGATTCATTAACACATAATCATAAGTGGGTTTGAGTTGGATGTGTATGTTTCTACTGCTCTCACGGACGTGTATGTGTATAGAGGGTGCACGACGAGTGTTTGACAGAATGTGTGAAAAAAGATGTATTATCATGGACTGCCATGATTGCAGGTTATGCACAGAATGAATATATGAATGAGGCTTTGGAGCTTGTTACCAACTATTTTGTACCATAGTTGGATTTCTTGTGAGCCGCCAATTTCATGAACATGTTCAATGTTCATCATCAGTGTTCAGAAGTTCAAAAGTCTTTTTGCAGGACCTTTTTGCCCCATTTGTAATAAACTGCATGTTCATACCCCCTTGGGGGAATTGTAATAAGTTGGTCTAAGCATGGTCCTTTTATAAAAAACTTGGATTACCTTAGGTTTGGATATCAGGTAGATACTCTAGAGTGTTTTTTTCCTTAGTAATTATGCGCTACTCTTCAGTGGCGTATAATTCATGAGTTTTTCACTCACACCTCCAAAGCTGGACTATTCTCATGGTGGTCGAACCTAGGGAGGTTATTAAAGTCTTTGTGTCTAGGATTTTTTACATGCTAGCCATCTAAATTGAGTCGTATGGACATGCAATAGGTCCCCTAGGAGTTTCATTTCATTCCGACAAGAATAAATTTTTTCGTAAATTAGACTATTTTTAATGGTTTAATTGGAAAATTTCAAAATGTAATAAAAGCTTCATCGGGAGGTGGAATTGGGCGTGGGGAGGCTTGTTTTGACACTCAGAGAATCCTCTTTAACCTAGGACCCACTTTTCCTACGTTTCGGGAGACCAATTTGGCGTTTGTGGCACTTTTTCCTAAGGGTGCTACAAAACGACACTTAAATTACTAAAATGGCACAAATTGCACCAAGTGACAAAAATTTTAAAAATCAAAAGATGATTATTATAAACTTTGGAAAGGGATGGTTAATGGATTATGAAGGAAGGCAACCATTTTAAGTGATAAAGCACATGCTAATATTGAACCTTGGATAGCGAATTGAATAAATCAAAGTTGAAGAGAGCCCCCTCCTCCTTCATGTGGATGGCCTCCCTACGCATTGACTTGTGATGTGTTGGGAGAATGCTCCAAAGTGGTGGCTGATGTTTACTATGGTGTGGGTGTGAGTTACAATGGAGAGGGGCACCCCTCTTGTGAGGTGGCTGCCACCTCTACGAATCACAACTACCAACATTTGGTTCAACGCTCCAAGCTTCAATTTGAATGCTCCAAGCTCTCTATTAAGAGCTCTCACTCTCCTTTCTTAACCTATTCGCATCCTTTCATTGTACTATAAATAAAGGTCCTTGCTCCACCATTGAGGGTGGAATATTGTGCAAGGAACCTCTGCTGTAAATTTGTTGAATGCTTGATGCTATTTGGCATACAAGCTTGGAATAAAGTGGAGACTATGGAGTTCTAATGGTGCAATTTCTCATGGCATGTATTTGAATTGAGGTGATATCTCTCTATTTTTCGTTTTCTTTGCAATATAATTGATCAATCCTAGCTTAGAAGGTTATTATTAATCCATATGGTAAGCATTTGTAGGTTCAATTTGCTTATCTATTTTTGTATTTGAAGTCAAGGAGTAGCCAAAAGTAGTTAGTTATACTTAGGCTCTCTGAAATTTCTTTTATTAAAATATACTAGATTTGATCATGGTTTGTTTTTAGTGGTGAAGTGTTGCAGGTTGTTACCAAAAGGCAACGTAGGAATTGGAGTTCAGTTGCTTCCAACCCTCTTTGCTACCTTTAATGCTAATGATTTTGTGTTGCAGGATCCTTCAAAGTGGTTCATTTGTTCAAGCTTGGGCTTGAAGCTCCTTCTCTTTTCACCCTTCTAAATTTAAAAGCAATCTTTTTCCCTTCTAAGCTAGTTACTTAAGCGAATCTCTAAGCAAAGAGTTTAATATTTCAAGTGTATTCGCTTTCAATAGTGTAATAGGTTGTATAAATTGCAAGTTTCATCTTTCCTCACATATTCATATTGTGCAAGCATTAGGATTTTGTTTCAATTTTCAAAGGTTCATATTGCTAGCCTATTTGCTATCATTTAAAGAGTGCATTCGCTGTCCCTTAAGAGCATTTGCTCATCTTGCATGCATGTAGATCAAGTTTGTCAAAGTTGTATATCATGCTTGCTTGCTTGTTCACTTTTAGATCTTAGTTTTTTGTTAAAAGCATCATTTTTCTTGCAAGATCTAGTTTGTATGTTTTTATTGTTTATAAACTAACCATACTAATCATTCTTTGTCTTGAGCTCTTACTTACAGGAAAACAAGAAGGTCAAAGCAAAGAATCCCAAAGGCTAAAGGAAAAAACCAAAGAAGAGCAAAAGCAAACCTTAGAAGGCACACAAAAACTCTTTTTCCCTTCTCCTTCATTCCCCCTTGTATGTTTGTGCCTTCAAAGTGTTAACTCCAATTCATTGTACAAAATATCAATAAAGAGAAAGTGGGATAAAGGCTCCCACACCCCACTTCCCCCATTTGGGGGAAGCTTGTATTGTATTGAGTTCTTTATTTGCTTTTTACCTGTAAGTAGGATAGAAAAAGTTAGATTAGTTTCAATTTGATAAGTTGCTAGATCTTGGATTTATAGCTTTAGCTTAGTTTCTTTCAAGTTTTTATTTAGTTGTATCTTGATATAAATTGATTAAAAGGAACATAAAGTCTCTTGAATCTCACTGCAAGGTGGATCAAGAGCACTCTCTGTCGGAGAGCCTTTTCATTTGTATCTCAGTTGCTTAGTTTTTCATTTCATATAAAATTGCTAAAAAGAACATAAAGACTCTTGAATCTCACTGAAAAGTGGATCAAGAGCACTCTTTGTCGGAGAGCGTTTTGCTTTAAGTAGTTTCGTTTTATTTTAGCATTTTCTTGCTCGTAAATCTCTTGAATCTCGCCATAAGGTGGATCAAGAGTGCATCTGAGAGTCAATGGTTCTTGTTTTCATCACATAATAAAATTAGAACGAACTTTTTACTACACTATGTATGCTCTACCCACTTGTGGGATACCCAGAAGCAGTTGTAGATTGTTTAATTCCTCACATTTAACTCCACTTCAAACTTAATAAAATACATTCTCGAGAAAACCAACGGAAATCCGACGTTGATCGCTACAATCAAAAGTGGGCAAATTCTCCCTGGGGACGCGGGAACCATTGGGACGAGACCTCAGAGCACCAGTTAGACTACATCCTTGTTGGTGTAGTGTTGAACACTGCTCTAGAGACTCCGGCCAGCCCACATGTCCTTGTACGAAGCCACTTAGATTGTAATCCATACATATCTCCTGTACCGAAAGGTATATATTGGAGATCTCCTTTCCCATAATAATCCACCTCACTCTAAAAATTACAATAAAATTTACCAAGAGACATTTGCAAAACATCCTCAAGCACTCCAAAGCATTTCAAGACATTGACTCCATTTTTGGCACTGGTCACTTATACAACAGCAACAATTGTTCAGTATTTCATTTGCTTATTATCTATCTGGAAGATTGTTGCTATGTGATTTAATTATATCATGCTGTGGATGTTTCTTTAATTCTTTCATCATTATATTGTGGATGTGATCTATTTTGCAAAGTCATACTTGGGCACAATTTTATTGCAAAGTACTCAAAAATCCTAAAAAACACCCATCCCAATCCATCAAAAACACTTAAAAACATTTAAGAGACTTAGTAACTCTTTGTTAGGGTCTACCCCCCTTGGCTTCAATAGGAGTTTACCTAAACGGAGGAGTCAGGATCAGGTGACAACACCTGACTCTTTGCTTTCCCCCAAGGCCACACATTCCCCAGAGCATCTTCGAAATATTTATGCTGTTGTGTGCACATCGGCGGGAAACAAAGCTCTTTCATGAAATGCAGCTAGCAGGTGCAATGCTAGATTCTCTTACATTCATGAGCGTGATCGCAACAGGTGCAGTAAGGAACATGGCAATAAGGCAAGTTGGTTCATGATTACGTAATTTCCAGTGGATTTGCATCTATTGTTCATGTGGGGATTACCCTAACATACATGTATGGTAAGTGTTGGAATATTGACATTGTACACCCATCGTTTGACAAAATACAATGAAGAAATGCGGCCTCATGGAGTGCAATGATTGTTGGGTATGCCTAGAATGAACAACCGCCTTGGAAGTTGATGGAACTCTTTTATCAAATGCAATAGACAGACATTAAACCCGCCAAACCTTTTATCTTGAGGTTGACCTCAACATATGACCATTTAGGGACTCTTAGGCAGGGTAAGTGGATTCATGTCAAAATCATAATAAAATGGGTTTCATTCAGATGTTATTCTTGATATAAAATCATAGTTTTCAGTTGCTAGTTAAAGCATTTTGAACTATTTCCTAATATTCCTAATATTGTTTTATTTTCAGTGGTTAAGTGACAAATTTGGAATGGAAAAACAATATAAGGTATAGAACTAATTCCAATTAGAGTGAAAAATAACCTTGTAGTCGATTATGCAATAATAAGAAACATAATGTATTAATAGGCATTCCTTTGGTCCTCTTTGGACTCTAGCCACATTCTCATTCAGTTAAGGTGTATTTATGCTTTTGGGTTGATTTATAACATAAAACCATTAAAGATATATTACTGGAAAGATACTTAAATTCATAAAATTGAAGACACCTAGTCGATTATCCAATATATTATAGAGATTTGGTAAAAAGGGAAGATTACATAACAATTTGGTAATAGGGAGATTACATAACATGGGCTCTGGAGAAGAAAATCTCTTCATATGAGAGGTGAATAATGTATCAAATTTTGGTATGTTCACAGTTTCTAAACAGAAAGAAGCTGGAAAGTTCATTGTTTGTAAAGAGAAAGAAGCTGGAAAGTTCACCATTTGTAAAGAGAAAGAAGTTGTAAATGCATTGGATAACATCACGTAATCTATAATTTTTAATATAATATGACATCCTTTATATGAAGGGCATTATAATCCTAATTCTCATCCATTGGTGCTTTATTATCCACTTTAAAGCATAAGTTTGGCCTTATCTATTTAAGGCATGAGAACAAAAGAGGCATAAATCATCAAAGCTAGAACAAATTCTCCCTTTCCTAGCCAAATTCTTAATTTTTTTATACTTGGCTTTTATTATTTGGTGTGCTAAGAAGAATTTCTAGAACACCTTGATGTTTTTTTCAAACTCTGTTGTTGTATGGAATTCTTGCTTGCAATGAGCGGTTTGGTGATTTCAGCTACTGTCAGTTACAAAACAGGGACAACTAATTCCACTTTCCATATCAAAATTGTCCCCGTCTCCTTTTTATAATAGAATGTTGATTCAATTTTTGGCCTACAATTAGAATGCGGGAAATAGAAGATAGCACAAGAGGTACAGGATCAATGACATGGAGAGTATTTTGTGGTATACCTATGGATCTTCAAAAAGGAGCAATGAAGTTTTCAAACTCTGCAGGTTGTGATTATCTGAATGACCATTTTGTGGGGTATCATTCAAGTTTTTAGTCCAAGATTCTGGTTTCTTCCCAAGCCAATGTGTGATGTGTATTTCTATCATGTTTTGAATATTTGGTTAGCTATTTTAAGCATAAAAGCTCGGGATAGTCCAGTACTTAGCAAATGTAAGGGATAAGCAAGGAAGATCACAGGTGGAATAAGATTCAAAATAATGCAATGGGGTCTTCTTAAATTTTTTATATATTAAATTTCAGAGGTCAATCGTTTTTCCATTATCATTGAACACCTGTGTTTGTCTCAATAAAACCATAACTGAATAAAGGAGGAGAGACACATTTTCTTAAATGCAAAAACGATCAAAGAAAATATTAAAAAAAAATAGTATCCTGAGAATTGTAACCTAAACAAACTAGCTACTATGAGCTATTTCAATAGCACAAGAAATTATGGACATTGAGTGGACATTGTGGCAATTGCCTAAAGAAACTATTTATATTCATGAGGTTAAATCATCTACTTTTCACCTCACATGGAGGTCATTATCCCCAGATTGAGCTAGTGTTAGTGCTAAAATCAACCTATCAAATTTTTTTGAATCTTTGGCCCAATTTTAAGATTATGCAGCATATGTCAGTTTGTCAGAAGATTGCATGAATTTTGAAGATTTCATAGTATGTGGAGATGTTTTGCTATGCTTTAATCATGTGCAGGAGGTGATTCTCAAAGTCATCTTTGTTCAAGAGTTTCACCATTCTGTAACAAAATCCCGAAGTTCCATATGTATCTGCTCTACAAAATGAATTCTTTTTCTTCAGCACGCTACAGAATGAGTTGCAATTTTGTAGCGAAACTATGAATTTTAAGTGTATTAGCATTGCAGAATGACGTGTTGAAGAATGAGTCGTGATTTTGCAGTACCGATTAAAGCATAAATCTGTCAAAGTGTTGAAGAATCGCATGTAGCTTCCTTTTTTAGCGACTAACTTCGGGCTCCATTTCCGATCAAATGGTGAAGAATTATCCAAAAACGTTAAAAACCCACTTCCATAATGGGCCAAATTAGTTGTCGAATGAGTCAAATACCTGAAATCAGCAACTGTATGGGTTCCACAGGTGGCGATTTGAAGCCGATTTTTCCATATTTTATGAAATTTTATTTTTCAAAAAATGACCATTTGACTACCACCTCATCAGCTCGACCTGTCAGATCCTGGTTTTTTTGCTACATATTAGGATTAGATCCATAGGTTTGAGGATATTAGTTTCAATTGGTTACTTACAATCAAACTTTGTAATTTTTATTTAAGCATGTATTGTGAATAAGAAGGGGGGAGCTCTTCCTTTTAGAAGGAAGTAGGGGGGTCATAGCGAGCAATTCTTATCCTGTTTATTTTTCTTCAGCCTCTAATACAACAATGGCTATTTTATGCTAAGCCATCATCATTTCATGGTCAGAATGGGTCTTCTTATTTATTATTTCTTCTTGTATGAATGCAAAAACAATTATTGCGATGCATTAATAAGCTTTTAAGTTCCAGATCTAATGGAAGTCAGGGTTTTCTATTTATTGCTTGTGACTTGAAAGCTACTTTAATATACATGATCTTGAATTTTAATAGTGTTTTAACTCGATATATCTTATAGTAAATGCAAAGCCCCCATCCTATGTTTTCTCCTTCATTTATCTATTTGTGTTTGATCATTTGAGTTGTATGCCAATGATTTATGAAGTGCCACTCTCTGTGTTAGATATCATTTGATTTTAAACCTCAACACTTGTCATCCTTGTGACCTTCTCTTTGGGTCTACCTTTATAAATCTCATCATCCTTTACAGAAAGTTATCCCAAGCTCAAGATGTGCTAAACTTTCCCTTCAAGCAGTCAACGGACAAATTTTAGTGCTAACAAGGGAGTTTTAAAACGACCACTCCTAAATGTGGTTTTTAAGGCATTCTTTTGACAACCCCCCCTGAAAGCCATGAGAACTTAACTTTTGGAGCTGGTTTTTTAACAACTGCCTTCAAAAGTTCAATTCTCATGCCTTTTGAGGGGGTTTAACAAGACCGCCCCTAAATATATTTTTGAAGGCGATTTTTTTACAACCCCCTCCCTAAATGTCATGAGAATTTAACTTTTGGAGGTTGTTTTTTCAATACCCCCCCCCCCTAAAAATTTAAATTTTGGAGGCGGTTTTTTAAAACCCCTCCCACAAGTAATGAGAATTGAACTTGTGTAGGTGGTTGTTTTACAACAGCCTCGAAAATTTAAATTCTCGTAACTTTTTTTTTGCGGGGGAGGTTAAAACAACCGCCCCCAATTCTAATTATATTTTTCAAGGCGGTATTTTGACAACCCCCCCCCCCCTATAAGTCACGGGAATTTAAAATTTGGAGGTGGTTTGTTAAAAACTGTCACCATAAATCAAATTCTCATGACTTTTAGGGGGGTTAGAAAGACTACCCCTAACTATTTTCAAGGTGGTGTTTCGAAAACCCCTTAAATGTAATGAGAATTAAACTTTTGGAGCTGATAGTATTACAAAAATACATGTTTTAGAGATTGTTTATATATGTCATTTTTTATTGTGGCAGTTGCATCATGTGTTTGGGGTTATAGGGGGTCACTAATATATATATCGATATTTGTTTATGTTGTAAATATCACCAATACTACGAGGGGGGGTGAATCAGTATTGAGCACTTTTTAACCAATATACCCTTCACTTTAAATTATGTTACAGCATTCATCATTACTTATCATTCATGTATAAACATACCATAAAAAGAAATTAAACAGTGCACATAACACAAGGATTTTATGTGGAAACCCAGCGGGGACAAAAAACACGGAAACTTATCATCAAAGTTTCAATGTTTACAAGATAAGATTGAAGGAGAGTCCTACCCCTTGAATTTCAGGCTCCAACCTTAAGGGAGATACAACTCCCTAGATGTTAATCAATATCCAACTAGAATTTGAGGCTCTATCCTACTGAATATAAATATATATCAGAGAATATAAACCTATAACAATCATTGCATGTCAATGTCCCTGTCACTACCTATCACTGTCACAATATCACTGTCATAACATCATCATACCGCCATATTGTCGTCAATAAGTCCAAAAACAATCATCCATATTCTTCATGTAGAAATATTAGTGTAAAACCCTATTTTCAAGTCCAAAAACTCAAACCCTAGGTCATGAAATAGTGAGTTGATGGATTGTTGCACGGAAACTTGGAGTTTCCACGAAGTGCAGTAGGACCCCACTCTAGCATGCGATCATCATTGCGGGTTAGTGTTGGGACCTGGGAGTGTAGCAAGCACTCAACCCATTCATTTTCTCAGTTCCATGTGTGTGGTCCCAAACCACCATATTGGCCCTCCATAGGGAATCTTTGGCCTGAAAGTGGGATATGGTGCTCATTTTGAAGTTTAGAACACTAGACATGGTTCTTGGTGCCCGTGATGTGGTTCAATGCCAAAATCTAGGGTATTATACCAAAATATTTGTTTATAGGCCTCGTGAGACATCCTTTTGTCCCGTGGACACCACAGAGGTCATGCAAAGGGAATATTTGTCATGTGATCTTGATATGATGGACATTTTGATTTTGGTACATTGAGGAATATTGTTACAAAGATAAAAATAATAAACAAATATTTATGTTAATAATAATTAATAAATATTAAATATAATGAAAGGATGTGTCTCCTAAAATCTTGAAACCCAAATTATATTTAAGTGGGCCAATTCATTGTAATGATCATCACCTTATATTTTATCATTTATCGAATATTGTGGGTTTTTCGAATTATTGTGGGTTTCAGAATTATGCTCACTCCAAGTGGTATCAGAGCCTAGTAAAGTAAAAAGAAAGAAAAAAAAGAGAGAAGAAAGAAATAAGAAGGTAAAACCAACACATGGTTTTATAAAACCAACACTTGGTTTTATAAAACCACACATGATTTTCAAAAGTGTAATATATAAATAAACATATGTATATATATATACCTAAGAGATGAAATTTTTCTGCTATGATAGGGTTTCCTGACCAAGGGGGCTGTAGGTGCAGCTCCCTTCCGTACCAGGTATTGAATACGGCATTTTTCCCTTGGTAATGGCGATCGTCATTGACGGCAGACTGTGGGGTTCACACGTTACCTACGAGGAGTCGTGGCAGGACGCGGTGGATTACACGGAGGATCCCTTTGCAGGTCAATCAGTTTTCACCTCCCCCACCGAATACCGGCCACTGGATTCTGAGAAGAAGATGGCGACATCTAGGAAGCCGGTAGTAGGTGGAATTTTTAACGAGATCCAACACCGGCTTCAGGAGTCTCTAGCACAGAACGAGGTCTTCTCCGACCTGCAAAACCTCGATGCTTCAAACGACATTGACCTTCTGACATTTTTCGCTAGACCCTTGGCGCCACAATTGGTAGGAACCCTATTCTCTATGTTTGAACCGCCTTCGCGAGCAGACATTGGAGCCCCGGTGGTGATAGACGCAGCTCGCATTCACACTGAACATCAGTAGGAGGATTGGGGGGTGTCGCTATATGGTTTGAGTTACGATTTCTTGGATGCAAGATGGCCTTCAACTAGAAACCTTGCACATGACTCTGCGCTCAGCGAAAACCCTGATCTACTTTCTGCCCAGAGTTCGGATGGTTTCATAGCCTCGTTATTGCAAACCTCCAAATAGCAGGGTTCCCCGCAAGAAGAACCCATCATCAAAGGACACTCGACATCAGGGTCCGACACAAAAATCCCTCAGAGTCCGCCAAGAGTAACTGTCACAGGGAAGAAAAAGGCAAAGTGCCTCAAGAACTCGAAGGAACCACTAAATCTCATCTGCGGTCAAAATGTTTCGCTCGCACAATCTCTGGAGATGGGGGAAACTACGGTTGTAGGTAGGGCTAGGGGGGAAATACCCTAGCTTGGAAAATTTGGAACTATCAGTTGAAACAAATTGGGCCCCCTTTCTGGATTACAAACCATAAATCTTAGTGCTCTCACAGGGGTGGTTCATCGTCAAACTCCGCAACAAGGAGGAGGTGGGACGTATCCTACAGAAACATTAGAGTTTCAGCAACACTCATTTCCTGTTGAAAAACGGGACGCCCATGTTCGATGCGGAGTGTGAAATACTTGACATCGTTCTGGTTTGGGTCAGACTCCCAAGTCTCCCATGGGAATTCTGGAATTGGGACTCTTTCTGGGACATTGGAAACGCACTAGGAGTTTTCATCGATGCTGACATGTTTTTTACTCATACTAAGAGAATGACGGTGGTGCAGATTCTGGTCTCCTTAAACATCCGAACTGGGCTAAGAGAGAACTTGAACATTATTTGGGGCCAGGCGAGGCGCATACAAACCCTAGACTATGAAGGGGTTCCCTTTCGCTGCCATCAGTGTTACCTTTACGGACTTCTCACAAAGAATTGCAATTAGACTTTTAGCACTGATTTGGAAAGGCCCAAGAAGAGATTGGTAGGTCGCGACACCGCTGAGGATGCATCTGACTTACATAAACTTGGAAGAAGGGAGGTCAATACTGATGAGTATCATCATGCTCTGCGGGAGGAAGAATCTCGACATGTTGATGCCCCCACAATTGAAAATCCTAGTGAGGAAGACCTGTCTCAACTGCCGCAGGAATACTTAGCACATTATCACCCAGCTTCAGCTCCATCGGGTAGGCAGGATACTATTCTTTCTCATATCTTTTCTTTAGAAGAAAATTTAAAATATTTGTGTTTTGATCGACTGGACCCTGTCTCTGTTTCTACTACTCCACCGACCCTTGTGATCTGCCCTATTATAATTCCTTGTTCCACCTCTCCCCTTCCTTCGCCCCTTCCAACCACTGTCCCTCCCACCACATACCCTCCCACATCCGATGTAACACCCCCTAGCCCAGGTTAGAGTTGTTATTGTAATTTGAACATTGTGGCTATGAGTATGTACATAGCATGATAATAATTTAATATAAATACCAGTTGGCTGCATGAGGAGCAATAGGTTGAAGAGGGGATCCAGATATTAACCAAGGGTTGTGAGGGGGTAAGGTTGACTTATGTACCTTGTTCCCTAAACCCTTGTTCTATAAACCTTATGATAAAACCCAAAAACCCATACTTCTAAGCCTTAAACTCAATGGGGGTATTTAATAATTAATTATCATTAAATATTGTTTAATGTTAAGATTAAGTGGTTAATCATGATTAAGGTTGGGGAAGGGAACATGTTCCTTTGGGACAGCCACGTGGGCGCCCAAAGGAGGACACAGGGTTTCCTTGGTGATCCAGGCGTTAGTGGGGCATGCTGATGCTTCGCAGAGTGGGGGCGGTTGGGGATCGGGGATCTGGAGAATGCAAGCAGAGCACGGCGGAGTGTTTGCTGAGTACAAGAAAAGTGAAGAAAATCCGAGAGGATTTTCAAACACAGACAATGAAGAGGATCACTGTGTGTCTTGGAGTTCCCTAAGAGTAAAGAAAAACTTGGAGAGATTTCCTGAGATGAACCTGAACCCGAAATGCTGAGATAACCTTAACATTGTTATGCTAAGATAACCCGAACTGGCCATGAATTCCTTGGTTGAATTAACCAATCAATTGGCAATGAAGCAGGATACCTAGAGGGATTCTCGACGTTTGCAGTTAAGTGCGTCATTGCGCGTTTTGGGAAGGAACTCAGGTGGGTCAATTGCGGAATTGACAAGAAATTGGTTACCAAACTGTTGTTTGTTGAACCCTGTGTATATTTTTATCCTTGTTATTTCCACCTAAGACTTTGAGAGTGAGTTGGGGAAAATTGGTGAGATATCTCTGGTTAATGTCTGGATCTCGGCTCGAGGTGAACTTGGGAGCTGAAATAGTACACGCTAGACAAGTTCTAAGGTTGGGTGGAGCGTGGCTCACATGCATCCAGTTGCCACATTCATGTGAATTTCATATAAGTATCTATGTATGACTTATAATATTCATGTGTTTAATTATGCTTGATATGTTCAATCTGTGAAACGCATGTATAATTAAATGTAAGCCATGAATATGTTATGTTAAGCTTGTTAGAAGGTTGTATTCATGAATGAGTTTTATTTCAATTGCATAAGCTATACGATGTATTAAATTGGTATGTGAATGATGAGTTGGTTAAATTTAATTATGCACCTCCTGTTTACTTATGCTGTCATAACCCTTTTTATGAATGGAAAGTTCATGTCTTGCTCATAGAAATATAGACATAAATCTGGGTATAATGATAGAATGCATGATTGGATGTTTCCCATGATTAAGTTTGTTTTACGTTGCCGACTCAGCAAGCTTTGATATGTCTATCTAGCTCTATGTCTTTCCAATGTTTGCTTATAAATTATCCTTCACCCTGCTAAGGGATTGATAGTCTTCACCAAGAATTAGGAAAATATAGAATTAAACTCTAATATGTTTCTGGGTGCGGATGGCATGTTTTCGGCTGCCTGTGTTTGAATTATGTTTATGGGCAATTAATGAGAATAATGAAGCTGTTAATTGGATGCGTAAAGGAAATTACTTTATTGCATGGGTGTACACCGTAATTATGTGTATGCCTAAAAGAAAATCTCATTTTTATAGTCTTATACATTTTAGATATGTGTATGTGTAACGTGGGGTACGTTACATCCGAACCCATCCCTTTGGCTCCCCTTGCATCTCCAGAGGTTTCTTGCCCGATTCGTTTCCGACTAAGGTCGAGGGACATTCATGTCTCATCATCGTCATTGGCTCAATGTCAAGGGCTAGGGAAAAATGCTCTTCTTACTTGTAGAGGAAAAGGAAGGGAGATACCCTCCCACCTCTCCACGGCACAAAACCATGCTCTCCTTGAACTTGCCGCTGGAAAGCATAAATCCATCTTTGGGGCACTTAGATCATTGAAAGCCCTCGGTGGGGTTAACCAATGAAACTTCGCTCCCTCAACTGTAGAGGGTTATCAAGTGAACCCAAAAAACTTGCCCTAAAGAGGTTGATTACTCTGCATCAGCTTGATGTTTTTTTGCTCCAAGAAACTTTGGGGATGGAAGAGGGAGTTACTTCCCTTTTAAGATATATTTTCAGCAATATGGATTTCTTGGCCATGGATACCCGAGGACACTCGGGAGGAATCACTATTGGATGGAATACTCAGACTATTCACTTAAAAAAATCCCGGGGGACACGATCGACATTAGGAGTGGAGATTTATCATGCAGTGCTAAACTCTTGTTTCAACATCATGAATGTTTATGGACCCTTCGAGGAGAGAGTCCCCTTCTGGGACAAATTGAAACAAAAATCCTTCCTTCTTCTAGAGAATCTAATTATTGGAGGGGATCTAGATTTCACTCTTGGAAATCATGAAATTTGGGGCTCTAGTTCCAGACCTGATATGTTGGCAGATTATTTTGAACACCTATTGCAAGACTGTAGGTCTGTGGATATTGTCCCTGAAAAGCTAAAACCCACCTCGACTAATCGCAGAGTGGGGGAAAGAAGAATAGCTAAAATATTGGATCGTTTTCTCATTGCATAACACTTATTGGAACAAAACTTAAACTTCCGACAGTGGGTGGACATGGGGAGGATCTCGGATCACTCCCCTATTTGTCTGGAACTTAAGGGAGATGCCTCTAAACCTACTGGCCCATTCAAAATTTGTGCAGCCTGGTTAAAAGAAGAGGATGTAGCTAAGAATATCAAAGACAATTGGAGTCCTTTCTGCCCAGCAGAAGGGATATATGCTGATCCACACTTTTTCAAAAATCTCTCGAAGGTAAAAAAGTGTCTAAATGAATGGACTTTAAAAAAGAAAGAAAGGGACGAACAAGACTTAAACCAGGTCGAATCCGATCTTCGACTTGTTCAGGAATGTGAAGGGGGTGGATTCTTGACTCAGGATTCCAAAGATCAACTAGGGGTATGGAAGCTCGTCGTAGGAAACTCTTAAAGGATCAAGAGGAGATTTGGTTCCTCAAGAGCAGAGCTATTTGGCTTGAATGTGGCGATGAGAACACAAACTTCTTTCACAATTTTGCAAACAAAAGCTTAAAAACACCATTTGGGAACTAAAAAATGAAAGCCTCGATAATATTTCCACTTTCAATGGATTGTCAGCTCTTGGAACATCCCACTTTACCTCCTTTTATAAAGCAGAAAATGGAGTAAATATTACAGAAATCATTCAGCTATCCCATTTTTTTCCTAGGTTCATAACATAGGAGGACAACCAAGATCTCATGGAGGAAATCTCAAAAGAAGAACTCATAGAAACACTTCATAGATTTCAAAAAGATAAGAGTTATGGCCCAGATGGATGGACAATTGAATTTTTTTTAGCACACTTTGAGGTTATTGGAGCCGATTTACTTCCTCTGGTGGAGGAATCTCATGCCAAGGGACATGTACATCTGCCTCTGAAATCAACATTCATAGCATTAATTCCTAAATCTGATTTTCCGGTCTCTTTAAATGAATTCAGGCCTATCTCCTTATGCAACATCACATATAAGGTGGTGGCAAATATTATCGCTAGAAGGCTCAAAAAGTTCCTCTCAAAGGTCATCTCTCTGGAAAAAATTGGATTTTTGGAAGGACGACAAATACATGAGGACATTGGGGTTACGCAAGAATGCTTTCATTCGATAAAGCTAAAGAATTTGAAAGAGGTGGTTATAAAGCTTGATATTTCAAAATCCTTTGATAAGGTTAGTTGGTTATACCTAAGAATGTTGATGGCCCACCTTGGTTTTGATTACTCATTCACCAAATGGGTTATGAGCTGCATTACCACTACCTCATTTGCGGTTCTTATAAACGGGCCAACTTCCCCTTTTTTTCATGGGGGAAAGGGTCTTCGTCAAGGTTGTTCCATATCCCCCCTTCTCTTTTTATTGGTGGTAGAAGGACTAAGTAGAGCTATTCTGGATGCAAAGCGTCACAAACCTTTTAAAGGAATTGGCATCATGACCTCTCTGTTTTTAACTCACTTACTATTTGTTGACGACATCCTTCTCTTTTTCAATGGTACTGTGAGGGAAGCGGAAGTATTGGTTGGTATACTAGACCTCTTCGGGAAGGAGACTGGCATGGAGATCAACATAAACAAATCCATGATATATTTGTCAATTATGGGAGAAAGGGACTCCCTTTGTTATACTACACTCTTTCCCTTTGAGTTAACTAATTTGGAAGTTGGGCTCAAATATCTGGGTTCATGTTAAATCCAAACAACTACAAGAAATCTGATTGGGGATGGTTGATTGCAAAGTTGGAGAAATGTATTTCTTCATGGAGTCACAGGTGGATCTCTAGGGCGAGGAGATTGGTCCTTATAAAATCTATGTTGGAAGCAATCCTAGTCTACTGGATGTCTCTAGCCTAGATCCCAAAGGGTATCTTAGACATATATCGAAAAATATGCTTCAGATTTCTGTGGTGTGGGAAATCAGAGAAACACGTCTCCCCTGGTTTAAATGGCAAACACTTGCAAAGCCAAAATCACAAGGGGGCCGGGGTCTCAAAAATATTCATTTTTTCGCAAAAGGAGGATGGAAACTTCTAACAACTGAAAATCTATGGACTAATGTTGTGGCTCAAAAATACATTGTGTCGGTTTTGTTGTTGCAGCAACATGCCCCCCAAAATTTTTGTACATATTGGGGCCCCTCCTTTTATTTTTCTAGAAAGACTGCCTTAAGAGGTTAATTCTCCTTTTTTACTTTGTTTTTCAACTTAAGATCCTGCTTTGAAAATTTCAAGTTTTTCTTCTAAGGATAATATTAATGAAATTTTTGAAGTTGCGGAACCTTTCAAGTTATCCTCCCACAGTTGCGGAATCATTTGATTTATCCTCCCGCAGTTGCGGAACCTTCTGAGTTATCTCCATCGAAAACTGCGGAATCATTTGAGTTATCCTCCCGCAGTTGCGGAACCTTTCAGCTTATCCTCCTGAAACTGCGGGAACCATTCGTATAAGCCTCCCGAAATTGTTCAAAAGACTTAGAAACTATTTCTCGAAGTTTGCGGAACCGTTCAGCTTATCCTCCCGAAACTGCGGGAGTCATTCGCAAATCTTCCCCGGGGCCGCCAAATGACTTAGTCTCTTTTGAAAAAATCTTAAGTCTTTTTTCTCGAAGTTGCGGAAGCTATTCGCGAAAGCCTTCCGAAACGGCGGAACCTTTTAGGTTTCCCTTCCGAAATTGCGGAAGCCATTTGCGAAAGCCTTCCGCAACTGCGGAAGCCTTCACGTTATCTTTCCGAAACCCCGCCAAAGACTTAGGCTTTTTGCAGAACCATTTCAGAAACCCCTCCCGAAACAGCGGAACCATTTGGGTTTCCCTTCCGAAACTGCGGGACAGTTCACCTTATTCTCCCGAAACCCCGCGGAGAGACTTAGGAATTATTCAAGTTGCGGAGCCATTCGCCAATTCTCTTCGAAATGGCGGAAACCTTCGCGAAATTGTTCTACAATTGCGGAAGCGATTGGCCTATCTCCATCGAAAATTGCGGAAAGAAATCTTATGTCCTCCCGAAACTGCAGGACGACTCAGCGAAACCACTCGCGACAAGTTCCCCAAGGTTGTGTTTCGGAAGGATTCGCCAATCTCTTCCGAAACGCCGAGGCCATTCACCATAACGTTCCGCAATTGCGGGTGAAGCTCGAAAATCCGCCCCACAAATGACGGTCGTGCACAATTGCCGAGGCGGCTTAAAAAGACCGCGACGTACAAAAAATTAAAACTTGTTTTAAATGCACCATCCACCGGATTAAATGCCGCACGTGTCTAACTAGTTTAAAAGGACGGTGGGGGTTTGGGTCGGTCACATTGTTATTTTTTCAATTAAACAAACACCGTTGGGAGACCTTGCCGGACCGCTCCAGCTCAGCTCGCCCACGACCGCATCCACCTCACTCAGCCACTATCACGTTGCCAGGTAGGTTTTTTAACCGCTATTTTTGTCTCATCTCCACGTCGGATTGCCTTTGAGTTTTCTTTTCATCTGTAACGTGGCCGATAGGCATTGGTCGCATATGTCATTAATTTTGTTTTTTAAAAAAGCCGCCGAGGCCCCTTGGGTTTCTCGTTCTACCAGCTAAAAGCCAAAATTGTAATCACCCGAGTGTTTCATCGGCCATATTCCAGGCGTCGTCACCCTCATTCAAAATTTGAATCGGCCACACAACGCCTCGTAAATGTTACTAATAACCGTAGTGGTCAGTTGAATCCCATCACCTTTTGATAAATGTAGAAGGCGGTTCCTTGTTTCGTCATAAGAGTTTTTCAATCCAAGCTCACCAGCTATCTACCATTAGGGGTGCAACGATGAAGGATACCCTCTCTCCTAGGGCTGGATGGGAAAGAGGTTGTTTCTACGTTGTATGCTTTCCCTTTCGGGAACATTCCAAACTTCGTTTCCTTAGTATAATCAAGTCTCAGAACCATATTTCTTGTTTGGAATGGTTTATTTTGCTTCCCCAACATGCAGCTTCATAATTTATTTATATATCTCATTAGCATGTTGGAATGGTCCTTCTTTTTGTTAAAATCTCATAAGAGGTTGCACATTTATAATGACTTGTATTTGGTTGCTAGCAGGGATAAGCCAAGATGCCAAAAGGTGGTAGGAAGAAAGCTAAAGTGATGGAACCATAGCCAATACTACTTAGGACTGAGACTATGTTCCAAGATACTAGGTGTACCACCGGCATTCCTCCCGAAGTCTGTTGGGGCGATATTTACAGGATGATCAGGGACCAGGATATCCCAGATGCATTACTGGAGGAAGAGCAGATCTATCGCAACATCAGAACTTCAGGCATAGCTAGGGCTTCTACCCGCCCTGAATTGTTCCCATGCTCTGAAGTAATCGGGTGGATACTGGAACATACTAACGCGGAGACAAGAGTATTAAATGACAGCAGGGGAATGGCCATCGCCTCATTCCACCCAGCATATATTGCTACAGCCTATAAATTCTCACGTCCCCAGCAAGCTCTGAGCGATGAATGGTTGGGCCAGATGAACAATATTGAGATGGCCAAAAAATTATTGGTCGCAGGCAAGCACTTAAGAAAGAGAGGTAATGATGAATCACTGATGAATACGATGTTCAGAACCTAAGACCTCCTTTTAGGTTGATCGCCCTGATGCTGTGCAGAATTTTCGGCATGCCCTATGGCACTGTATACAGGATACAGTGGGTTCCCATCATACATTTCGTAGCATTCAAAGGGACTGTGTTTGACTGGGCTACTATCCTTTCAGACAGTTTGGCATCCACAGTGGCTGCTGCAAGAGAAGGTCTGGCCTTAAAAAAGTCAGAATTTTACATGTCTTCCTATCTCATTGACTATGTTTTGGCCAAGCTATCTTTCCCCAGCTTAGGTTGCACGTGGGATAAATCCAACACCCCGGTTTACACTGCTTACAAGATGATGTGGGCTCAAAATTACAGAGCCAGCTATAAGCTCATCTGTGAGGGGTTCATCATGCCCCTATATGAGCAGATATTCAAGGAAGAGCTCAACTGTCTGTCGAAAAATGCCATGGAGATCCTGGAAAACTATGGAATTTTTTTTTTTTAGAGCAAGGCACCTACATCAGGATGTTTGGAGGAACTAAAGCTCCATATATTTTGCCGAGGTATGCTACTGACTATGTAGTCCTCAAGGAAGCAGTGAGACAAATTTTCCTGGATGGAATTGGAGCAGTGCTTAACAAGCAACATAAGGCTTCTTTCCCTCCTTTACCCTTCTGCATAGGAGCTTACAAATTCTCAGGGGTTGCATCAGTTGAGGAGTTTGTTCAAGAGTTGAAAGCTTTCCACTTCGGCGAAGTAATTTTCCATAGGAATGATAGGCGGGGAAAAGTTGCCGAGCATTGCAAGGAAATTTATGCTCATTTTGAGTACGCTCATTATTATGATGCCAAGGAAGAGGCATTCAGAGGCATCAGCAACATGACTGAGCTGCAGATTTGTCGCCAAGGCAGTGGAGCAAGCTCTAGCTCTACCAAGGCCCAAAAAAACAGCCTGCAGAAAGAAAAAGAACCAGCTGATGCCCAAGCCCAAGAAGAACAAAGGTTAAAAGAGGAAGCAAGGTTGCAGTAAGAGGCTGAAGTTGCAAGATTATAGCAAGAAGCTGAAGTGGCAAGATTGCAGCAAGAAGCAGAAAATGAAAGGCTGCAGAAAGAAGTTGAGGAAGCCCAGCAGCAGAAAGAAGCAGAAGATGCAAGGCTGCAGAAAGAAGCCGAAGACGCGAAGCAAGTGGAAGGAAATGAGAATCAGCTGCAAGTTGAAGAAGAAGAGAGAGGGCAAAAAGCTGAAGTGAGACAAAAGACGGAAGAAGAACTCAAGACAGTTGAAGATGCCCAAGCAGGTGGCTCCGGCACCCAGGATATGGAAATAGACACATCTCAAGCAGGTGTCTCCGGCAATCAAAATGTGGAGGCGGACACAGCACAAGCAGGTGTCTCTGGTACCCAAAATGTGGGAACAGATTCAACTCAAGTAGTCCAGACCCCACCCGCGGAAGCAGAAATAAATATTATAGATCTCCCAATCGTCCCTTACACTCCATCAGAAGAGCATACCGTGTCCAGATGGGATGAATTTGTCTATGATAAGAAGAGGAAGGCAATGGTCCTTAAATCGGAAGAGAGGATAAAGAGACTCTTCCAAGAAGATATTGTTACCCACCGGGAGACCACAGTAATGCAAAATACAAATAAGGCTCCCTTAGCCATGGCATCCGCCGCTGTAGAGACAGAAAAAGCAACGCTGGACAATGTGGCCGATATAGTTAAAGAAGTTGAGTCGACAAAGAGGAGAGCTCGCATGTTACAACACACTATGGCTAACAAGCAGGCTTACAGAGATCTCGTAGTGAATAGGTATAATTGCCTATCTGTTGAACATAAGGAATTGTCAGACAAGTATAACCTTTTGGAAGAAGAAAAGGAGCACATGGCGGTCCAGATGATGATCTTAGAAGCAGAAAAGAACGATGCAGAAGCTAAAGTATCCCATCTAGAGGCAGATAAGCAGGTATTGGTTGAGCAATTAGAGCAAGCAGAAGGCAGAGCGATAGATATGTCTCCTTTCCATGAGCTGTCCTGTAGCATCCTAAAGCAAATCCATGACACGCAGGAACTAATTACTGAGGAAGTATGAAAGCTCAAGGCCATGGTGGTTAGATTAAAGGAAGTTAATGTAGAGGCCAATAGGCTTAAGGCTAAATATACTCGGGTTAAGGAAAATATCCTGAGCCAGATAGAATGGAGAGAAGGAAAGGTGGATTTCCCCAAGCATCTCCCATTCAAATCTGTAGATGGTTTTAATGAAGACATAGCCCTTTTGGAATTTTGCAGAAACTGTAGCATTAAGCTAATGGCCAAGATCCGAGGGACAATGGATAAAAGTAGCGGTCTTTATCAAAGAATCCATGAAGCGCATGACAAATGCAAGTTGAGTTTCCCTCAGTCCCTTGATGATTTCCCGGGCAAAGAACAACGTTTATCTGACTTGAAGGAAGAGCTGGGCATCCAAACAGAATATGTAAAGAAGATTGATGTCTTAGCCATTGATGATCTCCACCATTATATTGGGATGTCATCAATACACAATCATCTGCTTAAGGAAATACACCAAGCATCAGTAACAGAAATTCAAGGTATTGGAGCAGAGCTTGGTAAAGATATAACTTCTTAGAAAATCTTACTCCCTGCCTCAGCAAATGTAGTTATAAGAGATACTGGTGTATGGTTTAGTTACATTGCAGAAGAGGAAAAGAAAGCAGAAGTAACAGCCAACCCGAGTTCTTCTCTCCGAGCAGCAGCAACAGTAACAGCTAACTCGAGTGCTTCTCTCCCAGCTGGAGCGCCTGCCCAAGAGTGAACACACTGATATCAAGGCGTTAATTCCTATCTTTTGTAATTTGGCTTTCATATGTATAAAAATGTGGAGCCATTGGACAGCTGTCCTTTTCTTTTTTAAATAATTTTCTGTTAAGAAAGGGTCACATTTTTGTCTATTAAAAGGGAAAAGTCTGTAGGTGACAAGTGTAAAGAGCCAGGTGGCAGCCCAAAGGGCATTTTGTAATATTATAAATAGAAGTTTAGGAAGCAATGTAGAGGACTTTTGGCAGGGAAATAATATTTTCTGAACTTGTACGAGCTACCTTGCACTTGTCTCAAGAAAATAAAATCTACCTAATAAGAGCCTGGAGAGGACGTCTTTTTGCATGGAAATGAAGATTGGATGTATATTGGATTATTCTTATGACTTCCATACTTTACTGTGAGATCTTTCTTTACTGTTTTGAATTATTTCTTTGTAGTGAATGATCTTACTTCTTTCTGTGCAAATGAATTCTCTCTTTCATGAGTAATGGAATGTGTTATATTTAATTAGAAGCTATCTTTTGATATCTCTTACCTTTGTTGTAGCTCTATCTTTAAGATTTAATGGCTGTCTATTTATTTTTTAGATAACTCCTACAGCTCATTACTCATGCTTTCAATTTGCTCCTTGCAGGGATAGTTTAGATTTATTTCAATTTTAGACATAGATCTGTTTTCCAGTTCTGCATTTAGATTAAATTTAGACTAGGCACTTGCATATCATTCTAAAACATAAAAATCAAAAGAACGGTGGATCGGGCCATAACCGGTATAACTAGAGCAAATCTCCAAACCCACGGTTGTCGGAACCGCTAACCGGACGGATTCCCCACACCAAACGGTGGACAATCTAATTGGGATAGTCTACCGGGGAGGATCCCTTTCTGATTGATGCTGCGATCTCTGGGGCATCAACAGGTTTCCATCTTGAAATGGGTCAGAAGCCCAGTTCATAATAGTGTGGGAATCTATGTAATTTGGAAAGCTATAATGTCCTCGTTCCATATTATTGAGTCTGGGATGGCTTGGAAGGTTGGGGACGATTCGCAGGTTCGCATTGCCACAGATCCCTGGCTGGGCAATCAGAACAGACATTCACTTCCACCACAACTCTTATTTTTTCTACACTCACATGGAATTTGTCATCTTACTCACATTGTTGATCTGGATTCTACCACTATTATGCAGCAAGATTGGAAAGGCCCTGGACTTTTGGCACTACAGGAAGTCTTTCGGGATACATGGAATGAATATCTCTTCACCCTTCGCTCCTCACATGTCAAGATTAGAGACTCCTGGGATGCATTTATATGGTCCCCATCTCTGCTGGGAATTTTCACCCCAGAGCTTGGATATAAGATGATGGCTGGAGAAATAGAAGAGGGGGGGAAACTCTGGTGGTGGAAAACGCTTTGGAAATCAAAGTGTCCCTTAAAAACAAAACTTTTCATGTGGTGATCCTTGGCTAATAAGGTATCGGTCTGGGATAAAATGAAAAGCTGGCACATCGAAGGACCTGGGTGGTGTTCCCTCTGCAAACAGGGCTCTGATACTCTCCACCACTTATTCATCTCTTGCCCCTTCACACTACAAACATGGAATTTTATTCGAACTCTTTTAAATCTCGAATTCATTTGGTCGGGTCCTA
The DNA here is from genome assembly GCA_027924585.1 of Larix kaempferi. Classification (NCBI taxonomy): domain Eukaryota; kingdom Viridiplantae; phylum Streptophyta; class Pinopsida; order Pinales; family Pinaceae; genus Larix; species Larix kaempferi. Next base: position 4,529,585 of record BSBM01000254.1, read on the forward strand.
CATTAGAGGGGGATTGGCAGAATTGGTACGAATCCCCAGCTACGGATCACTATCGGGCATTGCCTCTCCTGGTAATTTGGGGTATTTGGTTGGCTCGTAATAAGGCTCTTTTTCAGGAAAAACAATTAGTTCCAAATATGGTGGCCTCACAGAGTGCAGATATTCTCTCCTATTTCCCACAAAATAAAAATTCTCAATCAATCTATTATGTATCTGCAGAAACTTTTGATCCCTCAAAACCTTGGGCTTACTTTGATGGGGTGGCCCAAGTTCATCTTTGTGGTGGGGGGGTTGTACTCCACTTAACCCATTCATTCTATTATCATATTCAAATGGGCCTTGGACATGGAACGAACAACTTTGCAGAACTCTTTTCCCTCAAGCTTTTACTCTATTTTGCACTTGAAAAGAAATGCACACATATTCATATTTTTGGTGACTCCATGACTGTGAACAATTGGGTCAACAACATTCAGCAGTGTCACAATCTATACTTAAGTAATATTTTGCCTAACATTTTGAGACTCTTGAGGGAATTTGAATCCTTCTAGTGTTGTCATGTCTACAGGGAGCGGAACACAACTGGGGACAATCTCTCAAAGCAGGGCCTGAACCTACCTTACGGACAATGGAAAATTTTGGAATCGGACCATGGACAAGATTTTGAATACTATCACAGACCATTCATTGATGGAATGGAGGTCATTATTCCTGAATAATCTTGGATACTTCTTTTACTCTCGATAGATTTGTATATCGGACACCTGTTTTTTTCTGAATGTGGGGGGCCTATGGGGACCTCGGACCTCTTTTATATTTTGTAGATACCGGATGCCGCTCTAAGAAAGGGCATAGAATATTTCGCAGCATAACAAGCTGGACTCTTTTTTTAAAATGGCAACTTGAAAGCCTTCTGCAATATGTAATTTGGTTATTATTAATTAAATTACCCTTTTTTCCCTTGGAAAAAAAAAAATATATATATATATATATATATATATATATAACCGCGAGCTAAAAGGAGATATAGAAAGGGATATATAAAGTAACCCTAATTACTTTTAAATTCTTATTATTACAAATAATTATCAAATATAATAATTTTATATTTTATATTTAAACATTATAATAAAAATATATAAAATATAATAATATCATTATTTAATAACTATTATTATAATTATATATTTTTATTTTTCATAAAATGCGAAATGGCGTCAAAATATATGACTCAACGTATTAGAACAATAATGACATAATTAAAAAACAATTTGAGAAATTGGAGACAAGGTTGAACGTCAAGATAGGCACTATCATAAAGAGGATGGAAAATTATAAGTCTAGTAATCCCCCTAAACAACAAAGTACTTCGAGTATGTCATTTTCCTCATCTGCATTACATCCCCAATGACATCATGTTCGTATAAAGCATCTACAAATCCACCAACTTCCGACAGGGATTGTGATGAAGAGGAAGTTGAAAAAAGATGACATATTTGATAAAGAGGATGAAAGAGAGGAAGATACGGAAAACCCTTATGACAACCAGGATGAGATTAATGATATCAATCAAGATAATAAGCAAGATAAGGATACGAAATATCATAGAAACAACAAAAACAACAATGATATATTTGATAAATATGAATATGATCTTGACCAAGATTGTGATGAGAGTCAACCCAGTATTACTGACAATAATGAAGATCAAAGCATCGACAAGAATGTCACAATAACAAAAGCGCAAAGGGCGGATGTCGGCACAAGGACTGTGAAGAACATCAATGGGAACAGTTATAAGATTAATCAAATGCAAGATAAGATTGGTGTTTTTGTGATCATTATAAGTACAAAGATACCTTTCAAAGGAACTGGCACAGAATATGTTGGGAATGACATCACGAAAATAGTTATTGTTGTCAAGTCTGTCAAGTTTGTTCAGTTGACGACAAAAATAGTTAAAAGCTACAACTACGCAAGCGGAAAAAGATTAAACGAAACTTCACCAAGTACATACTTTAATACAAATTCCAAAAAAAAAAAAAAAAAATGACGTCGTGGTCATAATCAAAATTGCATGCCTCAAGTCATCAGTTCGACATAAAGCTAGAATAAAAGAGGACATCAACATGCTCAGCTTTGAGGACAAAGATTCCCTGAAGGGAAGGGAAATGTTACGAACTTAAAGAAATATATACATTAATAATAATTAATAATAATAATAAATAAATATTAAATATAATGAAAGGATGCGAATCCTAAAATCTTGAAGCCCAAATTATATATAAGTGGGGCAATTCATTGTAATGATCACCATCTTATATTTGATCATTTATTGAATATTGTGGGTTTTTTGAATTACTGTGAGTTTCATAATTGTGTTCACTCCAAATATATTGGACATTATCATGTCTTTGGAGACAATCCAAGGCCAACATATGGAGTTTGAAGCCATGACATTTTCCTCTAGGACTCATGGGCTATGTGTGGGCCCCAAGCCATTATATAAGCCTTTGCATATGGAATTGTTGGCCTACAAGCTGAAGGATATGGTGTCCATTTCAAGATTCAAGGGACATCTTCCTCCTATGTTAGGTTCAACTATTACATCCTTACGTGACCCTTCAAGCATACCTATAGCAAGGCAGAGATCAAGAACAATGGTAATGTGGTGACCAAAGTGACCAATGGGGAAGAGACAATGAATCCATAACGTAAAACATGGTAAAATTAAGACAAAAGACTGTAAATAGTTCAACAAGAACAATCATTGGGATCCACGGCCTTTGCACCCAACACCATACTCTATGATTCTCATAATTTGCTTGCACACACTAAACGTGTCAATTTAACATGCAAAGACACCACCTTGACAAATATTTATCCCCAATAGTGGCCTATGGCCTGATAGATGGATTATGAACCCAAAAAACAAATGGTATTGTCTAAGACCATTACTTTTCACATCAAAGCATGGGAAGGGTATCGCATACCATCCCTAGTAGTTTAAACCTCAAAAGTACACTTATAACAATATCACACTCAAAAGCCAAAATTCCTTATGGAGGGCATCTATGTTAGTTTTGAGCCCCATACATGGACCATGATCTCCTTATGCAAATGTTTAGTGTGAGATTATATATATGGACCTATACCAAGGAATGGGCCTTTAGAACCATCCCTAGTTTTTTAATCCTCAAAATGATGACCATATATCACATGTATGTTAAAGATTCCTTACAACAGCTCTATGTGGTGTCCTAGAAGACCGTGCATGGACGATGAGCCCTATATGAAATCAGTAAATACTTAGACCCTCAATTTGAATCTTAGTTCATAGGAACCACCCTTGGTGTTACAAATCTTGATATGTCCACCATATTCCTCTTGCAGGTTAAAAATTTCCTATGTAGGGATTATGTGATAGCTAAGGCCCTACACATTTCCCAAGAGCCATAGAAGAAAATATTGGTGTAAGGATTTGTCTTTTCACATTGGACCACTAAATGGGCAATGAGAACCACACTTAGCATCCCAAATCTTTAAATGAGTACCATATCCCTCTCACATTCCAAAGTATGGTGGCTTGAGGCCCCACACATGGCCCATGAGCCTCAAGGACAAATGTTATGGCCAAACAACCTATATCTTGGCACCAAACCATGTCTTAGGCACTGAAACCAACCTCTGATGTGGAAAACCTCAAAATCACCACCATAATGCACTCGTGGGTTGAGATTTCCTACCAATTTCCTATGTGGTTGGTGTGACCAAAACGAGGTATAAGAGGCATGAAATAATAATTAATGTTTTAATATTCAAATAAAATTCACTATAACATTAGAATGTGATCTATTACATTGAGTTTTGGTTATGGAAGATTATTTGAGAATGATTTTTTTTCCATTGAGAATATATTGTTCATCACAAGGTCATTTAGTTGTTAAATATGGTCAACGCCTTAACATACTCATTATCAAAATTCTTTGAAATGCATAATACATTTAACAATTTTGTTATAATCATCAAATTTGATAGGTAGAAGTGATTTCAAATTCCAATCCCAACTGCCATGAATGACCTACTCGTTTTCAAATTGTTGAGTATGTTGGTGGATTGATATGCTAATAACCATTGTTGTTGAATACCTTGCATTATGAGTAGTGGATTGATCCATAAGTTCTCAATCAACTCTAGGTGTTAATTGCCCATGCTTCCATTGAGTAATGACAACTCTTCATAATGTAGGAGTTTGACAAAGCAATTTGGTAGTATCTCTCTCATAAATCACTAGGATCATGTATGTATTACTTTCAGTTCTTAGCAAATTGAAGAGAAGTCCAAGAGCAATACCAATTTTTACCTAAGAATATTCCCAAGTATGTTCTTACATAAGAGGCTTAGTCACTAGAAGCTCACAATATTGGTGTTGGAACTTGCTTTTGGACCCCTTTGTCCAAATACACCACCAAATTTTCCTTATCGTCGACAATTTGATTATTGCCTCATTTGACATGATAAAAATTGACATCTTCAATCCCCTCCAAATTATAATGAATTCCTGCAAGGTTCTTTGGGACATATTGCCCTCCCTAATCACATTCTTATGCATTTGTTGAATAACAAATAATCACCCAAAATTATAACTTTCTTGATATGAAGATCTTGCAATAAAACTGTTCCAAAATATAATGCGTACGGTTGTGCCTAATTATTTGAAACAATTCCAAGTCGCTAACAGAAGATAATTGTTATAGTTCCATTGTTGATTCCTGTTGGCTCATTCGGTTAAGGTGTGGGTCTCGTTTGCAGGGAAACCCAGGTTCAATCCCCTTAGGGGTAAGTTAGTTGGGAGGAGACACCCAAAATCCAACCAGTTGAGGATTGGTGTGGCCTAGCCCAGGTGCAATCCCTTAGTGATTTTGATGGATTAGATTCCCTTAGGTCATGGTTTCTCAGACCAAATGCCACTCTTGCAAGTCAAGGAAATTTTAGCAAACAAACAAAAACCATTATAGTTCCATCAGGGTTAACAAGAGTCCCTCCCGCTCTCGCCACCCCTTAATAAATGAATATATAATAATAATAATAATATAATTTTAAGGTCACATCCAAGCCATACACCAATTTGGTGTATGAGACCCCCTTGTTTGTGGGACAAGGGACCCCCTTAGTGCAACGATTTGAAAACTAAAAGTCTACAAAAGTGTACATACCTTACCCACTTCTATGTTTGAACACGTGACTTCCTAGTGTACATACCTTATCCTTTTCCCTTAAGCCCACTTAAACTATACAAATAAAATTGTTACTTATATCATAAAAATTCCCCACAAACAGAATTAAATCACATAGTACTATGCAACAAAAGAGTTAAAGCACCTAGTGCTATGAAAGCATAAACCGTAACAACCCCAACACCGACTTATCCCTTCGTTTGGAAGTAACCGTTACATTTTCAACCCTTTAACTTAATCCCCAAGCAATTAAAAGTGAAAACAGATTCCATTCAACTTTATTATGTCCCTATTAATGGATATATATATTTCGTTTACCCCCTATTAATTTGGGCCTAGAGGCTAATTTTTTTGCTTTGGTTATAGTTTGAATTGCATTATATTAAAGCGAATTTTTAAAATTGGTATTTTTTAAAAGTCTTATTGGTTGCAGGACATTATCTCATCCTCATTTTTCCCTTCCCAAGAGGGGGCGGCGGGTTGACATCACGTCCTGTGCAAAGGATAAGCAGGGTTAAGAAATCACATTCCTTGGGGTTTAGAAATCACGGTTGTCAACTGCTCTTTATTTTCTTCAACTTCACACACCACAACAATATCAACGTCATCCTTGGAGGTGCTTGGTTGGCCTATGAAGCTACATTTTAATGTTGTTGCGATTATTGTTTCCACTGTTACTCACCATGCCACACCAAATTATGTGTTAAGAGATTTGTAAATTTGTGAGAATTTGGTTTGGTATCTGTCATTCTCTCACTGAGGGGAAGATAGATTTCCATCATAACAATTCATAAATTTTAAAGATTTGATCATCTCTCTCTTGTAATTAGATCTCCCTATATTAAATGCTCTTGCTCCTCTACCCCCTCGGGAATTACTGCTCCTCTCCATCTTCCCCTGATAGTCACACTTCACTTCTAGTCCAGCTATTCCCCCACTTTGATTTCTATAGGTATATTTTCTTCGTTCTCTGTGCCATCGTAGGTAGTTGAATCTTGCAGTATCGACAACAAATCTTTTGCCTTGCAGCCAAAATCTTACATAGAGCTAGCAATATCTCGTATCTCTTGGTTTTTCCATGGCCCACTGAGTTTCTGTTGCTTCTCCTATTATATTATAGCTTTTGTTTGTTTCAAAAGGCTGTTATGATGAGAAGAAAAGAGGGAGAAAAGCCAGTGATCATGTTATTATTCTGCCTTATCGATGCCAATAGTGGTGCAGCTTTCTTACCCGTTTTGCGTAACTTAATTATCTAGGTTCCCAATCTCTTTTTTCCTCCAAATTTTTATCACGCATACTTTGGCATGTTCTCTGTATAACCATATTGGTCTTGAGGTGTGATGAATCCAAAATTATGCCATCTCAGCCACAAAGTTCCAAGTTGTCTAGTCCTAGTGTATTTTAGTGTACTTTTTTCTTGGGACCAATGGGTGAACATTGATGTGACTTAAAGTGGATGTGATTTAAAATGAAATTTCAAATATTCATTTATTTCAAAATGTGAAGAAATTTTTTTAATAAGTAATTTTAAAAATATAAAAATATTGACAATGACTTGTACATAAAGTACTTTTATGAACCACTTATAGTACCTTGTTTCTCCACTACTGGCTCCCCATTCACTTACTGACATCTCTCCCCTAATAGGTGGCCCCTATTTCTCACATTTATTTTGTTCCCCTAGCAAGGAAAGAAAATATTCAAAGGAAGAACGACCATTAAACTACTAGAATAAATTTGTTCAACTCATTTAAAACATAAAAGAGACATCTAACCATTCACCATCTAACATAGCACAGACATATCAGAAATAACGGTAACTCAGGAATATTACTTTCAATAAACTACTTTTAACTTATTAGTTTTCATAAATTACTAAATGTCATTATAGATTAAATATAACTTATTCCACAAGGCTTTTGAAACTTATTCACAAAACATGCCTGCAATTGAACCAATGTAAATATTTGGATAGGTGAGACCTTCTATGGTTTATAACACCTTTAGTTTTCATGTTTCAATGGTTTAGGTCCCGGGGGTAATATATATATAGATAGATAGATAGATAGATAGATTCTTCCAAAGAAAAAAAATCTTTTATTCATAGAGAATAACGTAGACTATCCAAGAAGGACTTACATCACTGCTCCAAGAGCTTACATTCCATTCCATCATCATCTCATGCAACCCAATCAGTATCAGATGATATTCACACATAATTTTTCTATATTCATCAAAAAGAAAATCATACAAAACTACAGCATCATAATCTGCCATAGTTTCTCGACAGACCTTATAATACTACCAAAATCATGTCTACAAAAAAAGTTTGACTTATGTTTCGAAAACACATACAACCTCTTCATCTTTAAATTGTTAAGAGGACGGCCTGCCCCTTTTCTCCTCCTCAACCAACGTACCTGGATCCAATAACAACGTGCTTTTGGAAAGCACGTTTGCTTCTTCGTTCAATTCACAGTACACTTGATTGGAAGAAATGAAGGCAAACATTCCAATCTGTCTCCTAATTAGTATCATCAGATGTTGTAAATGTGGAGCCTTGATTTCTATCATGTTGTTTTCCCATTTGATTACCATTTTCGAGTCACCATAGATCTGCAGTTTGGTAATATTTCAAGCTAAAGCTGTGTGGAGCACTGACCAAAGGGCCGACAACTCAACCTTGTTGTTGGAACAATGACCCGTACCATAACGAATTTTAACCTGCAATTCCTCTAATATGTATAGAATTCCTTCGGATCCTCCCAAAGGTGGATCCCCTTGGCTTGCTCCATAAGAATAATCCCATGGGATCTTCTTATTAATGCTTGGGTGTATCAAATGTCGGGATATTTTTTGTTATTCCCTTGTCCATTGCACAATTAAAGCCATAGTAACTTCAAAGGGAACTATTCGATCTGGAAAAATAGCAGAATTCCTTTCCCAGCAAAGACCATAAATGAAAAGGGATGGAAATGCATCATAACAACATACCATTGTGTGATTCCACCACCTCTAACAGCACTATACCAAGGCTGATTCCATTTGGATTTCTAAATTGCTCAATTCTGTAGAGGAAGCACTCTAGACAGCCTCTGCATAAGCACACGATACAAACATGTGAGAGGCAGTTTCGTTGCTTAAATGACACAACACACACTAACTCAGGCCAGACCATCCACATTTTATCAAATTTTCCCAAGTTAGCATCTTGTTACTCAATGCTAACCATAGGACTATTTTTGCTTTTAGAGGTCCAACAGTTTTCCAAATTACAGGCCACCACCATTCCTTTTCTCCAGTGAAAGAATCTATGGCAAAGACTCATAGCCTAATTTGGTCGAAAAAGCTTCAGTTGAGCTATTCTTGGTCCATACTAATTTATCAAGTTCATTATCATCTAAAGATATGAAGCTAGTCTCCAGGTTATCAATAAATCCCGACCATTCCCTTCCTGCTTCTCCTTCTAAACCCAACTCCTGAGCAATTTTCCAACCATTTCTTTTAGCTTATTGAAAAGACCTACTCTTTGCCACTCTTCGCATCAGCTAGCGTGAAAATGTGGTAGTTTTTTAACTTAGATATAGTATCAGCAGAGAGAGTATAATCGTCCCCTGCTCTGACCCATGGGTCTATCCCAATGCGAACACTCCTGCCATTTCCAATTCTCCAAGCCATCCAGTTACCTATTAGAGGATATGAGAGCACTAATGCTTTCCATCCAACAGATCCTCCCTTATGATTCTTGTCTATGCTCCTAAACTAGTCGACAATGGAGGAATTTGGGAAATATTTAGACATCAATTCTTTTCCCCACAGAGTATTGGAATTTTGAGCCAGCCTCCATAGATATTTTGCAGCTAGGGATTGACAAAACAATACCGGGTTCTTAATCCCCCAGCCACCCAACTCCTTTAGATTAACAATTGTAGACCATTTCACCAACGGAATTCCTTCTTTTTGTTTTCTAGTTTTCCACATAAAAGAGAAACACTTCTTGCGGATCTTTGTTAGAATGCCTTTCGGGATGTATGTTATAGAGGTCCAATACACATGAATGCTCTATAGAACAACTTTCAGGAGAATCAATCGGCCTCCTCTATACAGGAACCTGTTAGCCCAGCAAGAAATACGTGCTTCCACCTTCTTATATAGCCACAACCAATCCTTGAAGGAGTATGCATTTGGATTGAGGTAAAATCCAAGGTATTTAAAACCTTCACTCATCGGACTAAGAGGGAAAGCAAATCGGTTTCCATGTCTTTGATTCATATCCTTTGAGATCATGTTGACTACTAAGTTGGATTTTTCTACATTTATTACCATTACTGTAGCTTTTTTGTATAGATGTAAGATCTGAGAGATCGTTTGCAGGTTTTCCATTGAGCCCTCTCCCATCATCAATACATCGTCCACAAACAAGATATGAGTCAATTCCATGGACTATGAAACCCATACACCTTTCAAAGAACCAGACCACTTAGCCTGCTGCACCAATTTACTCAATGCTTCAGCCACCGGTAGAAACAAGAAGGGTGAAAGAGGACACCCTTGCCTCAAGCCTCTTGATGTTCTAAAGAAGGTGGATGGGGACCCATTAGGACAACAAAGGAAGTCGAATTGATACAGCCCATGATCCAATTCACCAAATCAACAGAAAATACAACTTGAATAAGTAAGAGGCATAAAAAATTCCAACTCACCCTATCAGAAGCTTTAGATAGGTCTAATATCAAAGCAAAGGCATTAACTTTGTTCTTGTTAATCGTATGAATTGCCTCCTGAGCTAGTGATATTGCATCATGAATTTGACGATTAAACAAGAACCCAAATTTCTCCTATGAAATGATCTAGCTCAAGATCGACTTCAATCTCTGTGCAATTGTATTGGCAATTATTTTTATAAACCACATTGCAACAAGAGATTGGCCTAAAGTAACGAAAGGCAATAGGCTTATGTTTTTTTGGAATTAGGGCAAAGAATGTGGAATTCATAGGTCCTAGAACCTTCCCTGAATTATATATATACATATGTATATCACTCAATGGCGCCATAAATGAATTAGTGCATCGACCCTCTCTTTCCTCCTTTTTCAGGGAGGCGATAACTATTCATAGCTATCACTTTCATATTGAAGAAATGCTCAATCCAAATTTTAATCTTCCATCTATGGTGGATGTTGGAACCAAAATTGAAATATGTAAATCATCGACTCATAAGGGACTATAACTCATAAGCGAATAAGGGAGATTTAGTATGGTTATTTCAAGGCAGCCCTGAGTATACTTCTCTGACAATCCCGCCCATTATCCCTAAATCCAGTTTTTAGATTGCCTTGGAGCCGAGGGAGGAAAGGGTCAAAGGGAACAAGATCCGACACATGGTGGGAGAGTAATAAGCATGCCTCTCCACTAGGTATTCAATAGAAGGATATGTGGTAAATATTTTATACTCGGATAGAGGGTCCTCTGAGTAATCAACCAGTTGGATCTTAGGATCCATGTCTTCAAACTTGATCCTTCACAAGCCAGTGGTATGCCTTGTATGCACAAGTCACATCAATAGGGATGAATGATTAGTTCCACTGATCGAAACAGATAAAATTGACATATCTGATTGGTCCAACAACATCATCAACTAGGTCGAAATCTCCTTGAGGGTCACTTCATAAACTACTTTTCAACCAACAAGAAGGATTGATTTCACTCTATATAAAACTAAATATGTTTTTTTAGTCTTAACTTTTTGTCATGAGCCTTGACTATTTTTGTTGTGTTCTTAAGAAATTAGGGTTTTATAAGATTTGGTGTGTTTAGGTTTATGTTTGTAGAGGTTTTTTATTTGGAAAAATCACAGTGAGCATGTGGGAAGAAAGCTCGGATCGTCGGATTTGTTGTATCAATATGCCGGTCGGTTTTATGATTTCGGCTAGACATGTGCCCCCTTGATGGCTTGTCATGTTAAAGTTGGCTATACAACCTCTTCCAGATTATCACTTGCACAGGTTGGTGCTTATTCCAATTTCTCATTTTTCAATCTTGTTTCAGCTTATTTTGTGCTTATTCCAATTTCTCATTTTTCAATCTTGTTTCAGCTTATTTTGTTCCATTTCACTACGTTGAATCCACACCTTCGTCATAAGAAATTTTGCTTGGGTTTTTCTCGATTTTTTTCTATAGACACATGATGTGCATGGTGTAGGAATGTTTGTGGATGAAAAGTTCGTACATATATTATTCTGGTTATATGTTGTGGTAGTTGAGTTGATATGTTATATGTTGTGGTAGTTGAGTTGATATGAATTATAGGGATATGTGTTCAAGGGTATCACAAATGTGAGGGTTTTTAAGTTTGATTTAGTCGAATATGGAAGAAGGACAGTTCAATATGAGACAAACAGTTGATAGTGATATTGCCAAAATAAGAGGAAGAATTTGACAGCAAATCCGGTAGTGCCAATTTAAGGGTGGCTTTGTTGTGTACAAGGAAAAAAGTTATGTACTTAGACTGGGGGCAAGCCTTTCCTGTTTCAGATCGAGGATATTTTGTTTATAGCCTACCTAACAACGTTTTCTGAGAGTCACGAAAAAAACCAATGTCAACAAGAATCCACTTTTTTTTTTTTTTTTTTTTAATCTTGAAGCAGGTTAAGATTTCCAAAAAATTACTTTATCTTACTGAATGAATCATTATTCACTATTACAATCTAGGAGATCTTCAATTATTTATCTGTAATTATTTAACTGGCAGATGAATTATTTATCTGTAATTGTTATCTTCGTGAATGAAAATTTATTTATCTGTAATTGTTATCTTCGTGAATGAAAATTTATTTATCTGTCAGATCCTTCAAGACTGAAGGAAATACCCATGCAATAGCATATGACATATAACAGTGCGCAGCGTTTCTTGTATTTTACTCCAATGCCGTTCACTTGCACCAGTTGTGAGTGTGTAAATTTTCCCTGCAAGCAGTTTCATGCAGATGATGATGAGGCCCGGGAAGGATTAAGTAAAAAACATAAAGAAATAAATACAAGAAAATAAAGAGGCAAATAACGTGGATGGTAGGTTGAGCAAACCGTCAACCGGTAATCCAAGCCAGAATATGTCTTAACGGAATTGAACCCAGGTGGATGGAATGTAATCCATCAATCCCCACCAATGAACCACCGTATCCTTGACAATGTTAGCAATGCTTTGCAAGCGGATATATGGAATATCATAGTATTGTGTATTATATAATAAATGTGAAATGCCATAGTATTGTTCTTTATATAGAAAATGTGAAACATTTCCAAGGAGGCTAAGGTTAACAATTGGATTGCCAAATTAATAGGCAGAAACACTTCCCAATAGGATTGAATTGATGAAACCTTGGCATGTTAGTTGGAGGATTTTAACCCAAAATGAAACAAGGGTGATTGCATGAAAATCAAATTTCTTAAAATGAACTGACAAAAGATATTCAACTCTATTTAATTAGTATGAATTTACTTAATTTGGTTGTATCAATTAATAGTTGTTGTATTTAACCGCCTACGTTAAATCCTGACATCACTTCCATTACAGGGACGTTTCATTGAACTTCAAGATTTATTTTTCATTATGTCAATGATGAAGTCTGTGGTTCTGGTATATTGAAAGAGGATAGATGTATGTTTAATTTTAACTTACAAGAAATCAGTAGGTTATATTGAAAGAGGATAGATGTATGTTTAATTTTAACCTGCAAGAAAGAAACCAGTAGGTTTCATTCTATACATTCTCTGCAATGGTATACAAGCATATACAAGGTTTAGAGTTTTCTTCTCTTCGATATTATAAATGTTTTACCCTACGAGGAAAATAGGTGCCATTTCTAGATCTTCACAACTTAGTGTCCCCTCTGCTGCAATTTAGAATCATACTTGGTGGCCTTTGAAACCCCGCCACTAAAGCTGAAACTATATGAACTTGACTAAACTCATGAACCTGTATTTCAAATTTAAATGTCATTAATTTCTTCAAATAATGTGTCTACTTGGATAGAGTGTTCATTCTAAATTTGTTAATTCTAAGATCCTTCAGAAGGAAAAAGGCCTAAGTATTAGAATCATATTGAATCCCTATGATTGTAGAGTCATGCTAATATTTGCAATAATCAAGGTTGCAACAATTAACCTAGTTAGTGACGAATAACTTATTCCACTAGCAAAAATCCTAAGCTTTTGCGCCTACCAGATGGTATAACCCCCTTGAGTTTTTACAATCTAAACAAGTTGTAGTCAACCAACAAGGAACCACAAGAGAATATTTTAATACTTAAAATCCCAATTATATAGTTTTTTTTGTACTATGGGAATCGACAACTGGAGTTGGGTTGGTACTCGCGTGACATATGGTCCAGGGATCCAATCTCGCTACCACTATACCCCTAGGTGCATCCACAGGCCTCGAACCATAGCGCATGGGTAAGATTGGGGGGATTCGAACACGTGACCTTCCATTTACAACTGATTACAACTTCTCATCTTTACCATCTGAGCTGGCCCCCACAGGCTAAATCCCAACTATATAGTTATATTAAGTAAAACACTCAAATTTCCTAATGATATGATGGTAAATAGCTTTTTGAACATTTTGAAAAATTTAGTAAACTTAGCCTAAAATTGTGGATGAATTTTAGTGAATATTCTTTTTGAACCACTTCATAGTTTTTGGGAAAAAAATGAAAATTTTAGCTTGAAATTTAACTCCTAGAGTTTTGAATGAAATTTGGGTGAATATTTTTTTTAATCAGTGCACAACTTTTGGGAAAAAATTGAAAATTTTGGCTAATTGGCTCAATCTAACTCTTAAAATTTTGGTTGAAATTTAGGTGAATGTTCTTTTTGAACCAGTGAATAAGTTTTGGAAAAAAAAATAAACAAATAATGAAATTTAACTCCTAAAATTTTCCATGAACTAGATTAGTGTATATGTAAATGTTCCAAATTTTTGTTTGTATTTGAATGAAAGTTGAAGCTGAACCATATTTCTATATTTTGTGATATTGTTCAAACTCAACACAAGCGTCACGAGAACACTCAGCTGAGATAAGAGAACGAAAAGCTACGAGCATACAATATGTGGTACAGAGGAGCACTTAATAATGCTACTTGTCGTAACTATGGAGGTCCAACAACTTTGGGAGAAATGTCATTCGACAAACAACACCTACGAATGGAAAATGCACGGCTCATATAGGAGGTAGGATTCCTTAATGTATGTATTAAATTGTCTATATTCAAACCTAGGAAGGTATAGACTCTAGTCCCTTCTATGTGTGAGAATATAACTTTGTAAACAATGTGTACTTCATATATCATGATATTATGTCTTTTCAATCTTCTCACCATGCCTAAGCACCATAATTTTTTCAAGGGAAGTTAAGGAGCCATATCATTATTGAACTTTTCCATAGAATTAGTGTTCAGAATTACAGTTATCATGTTTCCCTAGTAAAAGAATGGTTCCCCGATCAAATATCAACTACCCACTTAGGTTGGGTTCCTCCAAAAATGATTACCTTCTCTCCAAATAATACTTAAGCTTGATATAGTACTTCCTATGAATATTCTTCCTACAAATCACTTGTGCTTCCCCTCTATTCACCTATGACAAATATGACATAAAGTAGTGATATGTAATGGGTACAACTTGAATTCATGGTTTAAATTTAGTTTTGATATTTAAGCACCTAGTATTTTGAGCTCAAGGACAGATTGGACATTTAAGAAACTTAAAACTCTGGATTTTAAGGGACATTGGACACTTAGGCACTAAAATTGTGACCATAGGCAGTTTGGCCATTTGGAAAGTGAAACTGTGATTTTTTAATTCTGTGGACACTTGTGCAAATTGAAAGCACAGCTTTAGGGACTCGGGAGTTTGGGAATTTGGCCACTCATAAATAGTGGTTTAAGGGTAGTATGGATGTTTAGGCAAATTGAAACTAGTATAATTTAATTGTAGGTTGGGCATTTTGGTAATCTAGAGCATTTAAGGGAAGTTGAGACATTATAACAGTAGGAGATCGTTTGTTTTAAGTGCATATTGGATGTTTGGAGTTTGGCACTCTAAAACTATGGTTTAAAGGAGGTAAGGGAATTTGGGCACTTGGAAACAAAAATTTAAAGCTTGATTAGGCAAGTAAGCACT
Source organism: Larix kaempferi (assembly GCA_027924585.1). Taxonomy (NCBI): domain Eukaryota; kingdom Viridiplantae; phylum Streptophyta; class Pinopsida; order Pinales; family Pinaceae; genus Larix; species Larix kaempferi. The sequence continues at coordinate 4,545,005 of BSBM01000254.1, forward strand.
ATAGAATTATGTTCTAAGGGAAGTTTAGGCAAGTAACCACTTTGGAACTATAGTTTAAGGGTAGTTTGTAGAAGCAAGCACTCTGGAACTATGGTTTAAGGGCAATTTAAGGAAGTCAACACTCTAGAATCATGGCTAAGGGTAACTTGGGCATTTGTAATCAAACTTTTACTAGCTATAACAATATTTATATAATCATTTGCTAGGATAGAGTTAAGACAAGTGCATGAAGTTAGAAGTTTCCTCACATGGTAACTGATATGGAGATCTGTAACCTCAAGGCCACGTCGTTTATCATCTCTATATGATCTACACCTAAGCGATACAAGTTGAGCATTCGACATTTTACTTGTAAGGAATCGGGATGGCAACTCTCATGTTTGTATAGATAACATCAATTATATTCAAGAACTAGGCAAAGCATACACTCGTTACTATTCAATATAGTCGTCAACATATTCAATAAGTAACCATTATCATCCCGTTAATGGACTAGGACGTTCACCTTACTAAATGATACCATTCACCTAATTTTAATTATTCAAATATGGTCCATTATTGCAATTATGGTTTCAGGGAATATATTGATGAGGGCATGGAAGAATATTGGAAATTATCTAAAAATATAGGGAAAGAATAAATTTAGACTTAAAGAATTATAAAAATACTGGACAAATAGACAACCCAAAAAACTTGGGAGAAATCATAAATATTAGGGGAAAACAGAAATATTTGCAACATTGATGTGGGCTTGAGTAGAAGAATGACAAATTAGTTGTCTACCAATCTATTATCAAATCTTGCAATGAAGCTGTCAAGAATTGTTGGCTCGATGTCCATCACCACCCAAAAATACTTGACAAGTTTCTATTACATATTATAACTCATCATATTAAAAGAATGACAGGATCATGACAATGAGACATGGATGGAACCTCTTTGTAGTGTAGAATTATAAATATAAGATAAATATCCACTTCCAGTGCAATAGAGATATAAGAATCCCATGGCATAAGTGCACATCCATCAATAGCCTTTCCACTCAACTAACAACATCATTGATATCCTAGTTGTGCAAAGATTAGGTTAATGTTAGAGGAGAGTTTTGGGAAAGTACGAAATTTTAAGGGAGCCCTTAATTAAAATTTACAACTATTTTCCAGATCTAATTGACATTACTAACTTAATGCAAATCCTATCATTATATTTGGATGGAAGTAGAAACTCATTTGAAAAACTGATCAGTTTCTAGCTCGCCAAAATATTACCCATTAGTAATAGAAGTCAGTACACTTGGTGTCGACGTTAAATTTTGTCCTTTATAGTAGAACAAATAATTATATTGTCGCTCCTCTACCACTTGTTACTGCCAAAATCTTACTTGTTAGATTATTTAAACCAATTTTGATCATCTCTTCAAGTAGCATATCTTTTAAGGTTATTTATAGCATAGTTTAAAATAAATAATTAACATAACACAAAATCTAATAATAATAATAATATAATTTAAGGTTGCAACCTAGCCAAAGGACAAATTGGCATATGAGGTCCATTTGTGGGACAAAGGATCCCTTCTGTGCAATGTCTTGACTACTTAATCTACAAAGGTATACATAACCTACCCCCCCTCCAGATTCGAACATCTGACCTCTAAGAGGAAACACATGTTCTTAACATCAATACATAATGATTATAAAGCAATGAACTAATATTGATGTTATTTAAGAACCGTAGTCTATTTTTAGTTCATAACAATGTTTCCCCATAAGATATTTTGTTTTTTAGGTTAGTAATTCTCATCGATGCATTTCTAAGTGCTAGCATGGCATAGCTTCCTAGCTTCAAAGAGCATTTCCTTGGCTTCAACTTTCAAAATACATGGTCCCCAACACTAAAGTCTTTTTGAATTTTGCATTGTTTGTAGAACCTTTTTATGTATCTTGGGCTACTCTCATATTCTCCCAAATTCTTGCAACCTATGTTTCCATTTTCTTGAGCAATTCAAGCACAACTATAACATTGTCCACTAGATTATCCCAATTCACTAGTGTTGCATCTTTTTTCCGTATGTTGCTTAAAATAGAATCATCATCAATATTGATGCATGATGTATATTGTTATATGCGAACTCCATGAAATGTGGGTTCTCTTCCCACTTTGGTCCAACACATATATGTGTAAATTGTCCTCAATGACTTCATTTAATCTTTGTGTTTGTATATGCATCTGAGGGTGATAGTTTATGATAAAATTCAGTTATGTGCCCAATACATGGAATAAACTCTTCCAAAACTTCAATGAGAACTTCATGTATCTAGTTGAAACAATCACCCAAGGTACTTCGTGCTATAAAATTTGAGTACAAATACTATAAAAATTTTAAACATCAACAGTTCATTCATTTATTTTTTTCTTTGTATACTTGAGTTGGTCTAGCATAGATTTGGTAGTCGGACATGTATTTCAATTAGTTGGTAACTGATTGGAGGCCTTTTAATTTAATTGAAAAGTATAATGTGGGTAGTGGCAATTCATAAACATAAACACCATCTGAGATTTAACAAGAGAAGATGGCTTAGTGGCTACCACTTTAAATGAAATAGCTGATTCATAGCTTAAGTTATCAAAATGACTACCTTCTTCCCTAGTTTTGTCAAGATGACTACCCCCCTATCTATATAGGGTGTTCACTGGGGTTTTTAGAGATAATTTTGGGTGTAATCTCCTCTCCCCAAATCGTAAAGGTTGCTAGCTCAATGGAAGAGCGCATGCTTTACAAGCAAGAGGTTGGTGGTTTGTTTCCTTTGCGCCCTACTAATATTGCAATATATCTCTAAAAAAAATTATGATGATTAATATACAAGGGGGGTTTCAAATCGTCTTTGTATGTTGTTACGAGGGGGTTTCTAAACCGCCCTTGTAAGTTCCTATGAGGGGGGTTCTAAAACTACACATGTATGTTCCTACAAGGGGGGTTTCTAAATCGCCCTTGCAAGTTTCTACGACGGGGATTCTAAACCACCCTCATAGGTTTCTACGAAAGGGGTTCTACATTGCCCTCATAAGTTGCTACGAGGGGGGTTCTAAATCGCCCACATATGCTTCTATGAGGGGGGTTTCTAACTGGTTCCAAAAGCTGTTACGAGGAGAGTTCTAAATTCTCCTCATAGGTTACTACGAGGGGGGTTCTAAACCGCCCCCAAAAGTCACTTTTCAAGGGCATTTCCAAATCATCCCCAAAAGCACCACTGCTAAAAGTCAAGTCTTTTAGAGGTGGTTTTTGAAGAGATATAAATTGCCCCTGTAGGTTGCTACGCGGGGGGTTCTAAACCGCCCCTAAAAGTCATTTTTGAGGGGGGTTATGAACCCCCCTAAAGGCACTGCTGCTAAAATTCAATCCTTTGAGCAATGGTTTTTGAAGAGATATAAACCGCCCCCAAAAAGTGACTTTTAAGAGTGGATCCAAACCGCTGCTAAAAGTCATTTTTTGGGGGCGGTTCAGAATCGCCCCTAAAAGTCACTTTTGGGGGTGGCTTATATTTCTTCAAAAACCGCTGCTAAAAGGCTTGAATTTTAGCAGTGGTGCCTTTAGGGAGGGGTTTTGCAAAACCATCGCTAATGCTAAAACCCCTACCAATTCCACTTTTAGAGGCGGAAAATGACCTCCTCTAAAGGTCTTTTTTGTAGTAGTGATTGGTGATGGATTTCTATAGCCTATTTAAAGATAAAGTGAAAATGGATATACCGAGAAACATTTTTATGAAAATGGAGATAATCTATTTTTTATGTTTTTTTAATTTTATTTAAAAATTAAATGAGAGATGAAAAGTGTGGAGTTTCACATTGTTAGTCAACATTAAAATCTTTAATATTTTACTCGATACCTTGATTAAATTCTAGGTTTATAATTCATTTTAGTAATTTGATTCAAGTTGAGCATTGAACACAACATCCCCTCATTGATTAGTGAAGTAAATACCAATATAGTGGATTAAGGAAACAACTAGTCTTTAGTTTCATGATATTTATGCTTAGCATTTGTGTTGCTCATGTATACCACCTTTCATTTCATTTATTAATTATACTTAGCATTTGTGTTGCTTATGTATACCACCTTTCATTTCCTTTATTAATTTCGATCTTCTTGAGTTTTTCTATCATACAAATCATTAATAATAGTTGTATGAAATTTTATATTGTAATGGAATCGTTTAAGATGGAATTAATATTCCCCATTCTTGTTTTCAAATGCCATGATATGCAATGAGTTTGTAATATATATAGTTTTCTCCATCTAAAATTAATCACACCATTGCTCGGAATTTGGTTAATAACTACTATGAATTATGTTAATCAATAAAAATGCATATGATGTCATATTTGCAATAATAAATGAATTCATAATAATATAGTTAAATATTACTCACAATTAGTTTGCTTTATAATGCAATAACAAAGAATTAATTTCCACCATAATAAAAACATAAATAATACATTAAATCATATTCTATATTGGTCCATCCTATTGAAATTGAATATGAGAATTGAAAATCTCATTAGAATTTTTTAGTACATTCCATATATTGAAATTGAAAACCTTATGAGGATTTTTCACATTCCATTTTATATATTTATATAGTTGGCACATGTATATATTGGAATATATTGGAGTAAGTTCATAGTCAAATTTTCTCAAAACATTAAGTTTTTTTAGAAGTAATTTCTAGCTCAACCCTATATTTATAAAAAATTGTTCATTCATTCATTGTTTATTCTTTTTACTAATGGCACTTGTTAAGTGTTAAAATATTTTTCATCTAACTATTTTAAACACATGATCAATCAATCATGTGAAATTAATAAATATCATGATTTATAATTTTAAATATATATCATCATACCACCTAACAAAACTAAACATAAACATCATTATACCATAATAAACATAAACATAAACATCAGCATACCATTATAAACATAACCATAAACATAAATATAAACGTACCATAAACAAATTTTTCTATTATGAGAAGTTTTTTTTTCGTATAGTAATTGAAAAATGTCTTTAAAAAAATAGCTCAAGGTATTCATTATTTGTAAACTTTGACGACATCGTCCATTATTAATTCTTGCTAGATTGTTACTATATGTGATGAAACAAATACTAATTAATTTTTTAGGGACAATTACATTATATCCTTTTATATTTCATGAATTTTTGTCTTTAAATAAATAACCTATGGTCAACCATAAGTAACCTTTATGAATATCACATTCCAACATAACTATTGAAAAATGTAGAACATCAACATTTTTTTTGTTTGCTTGAATCTCCCTAACTTGCGGGAGTGGCTATAAGTGGTCTGAGAAACCACGATGCAAGGGCATCTAAGTTGTCAAAATCACACGGGGATTGCACCCAGCACCTGGCTTGGACTGCGCCAACCTCAACTTGACTGGGTTTTGGTTGTCGCCTCCTAACTAAGTCATCTCTAAGGGGAATTGAACTCGGGTTGCCTTGATGACAAGACCCACACCTTAACCGAGTGAGCTAGTTGGAATTGACAATGTAGAAAATCAACACAAATAAACATACCAATATCAATCAGCAAATGTAACATAACCTCTTAAATTATAATTGTTGAAATGTTGCAATATGAATAACATTAAAGTCAACCATATTAGCAACCTCAAACATAACATTTTATATTATTACAAGTTCCCAAATAGTGCAAGTATTATTAATTTTTATAATGTGATTTTAGGCATTCAAGTTACCAAATAGTGCATGTTTCCAACACAGTTTTTATTTTTTATGATATCTAAAATGAACGTCATTTTCACATAACCATTGTGATCATACCATCATAAACATAAACATAAACATCATTGTGCCATCATAAACATAACCATAAGCATAAACATAAACGTATATCATCATCATTTTCACGATATAAACATAAACATAAACATACCGTCATTATCATTGTCACCATCTAACAAACATAAAAATAAACATCCTAGCCTCATGTTGGTTTTCGTATACTGATCTAGAGGTTTCCGATGTAGACTCAGGTTCTTCGCGGTTTAACTTAACCAACAAAACCCCTTTTCACCGGCCCTTTCGACAACAACCTACAAACAGGATGAGGTCTCACCCGAGGCGAAGCTATGGGGGTGTTGCGGAATCAGGTTTCCACAGCGATGTGATGAGTTGTTTAACAAACTATTGCGTAGCGCGCTACGGAATAATGACTGCACAACGATAGCCTTCATCGCGGTCAACACTTCTACAAGCTAATGCACTTGTGCAACTAGCGCATCCACGGACTGCGCGGTTTGAGTAGAGTTTACTTGACAGGACAGCGCAACTGACTTATACGCTTCCTTCACACACTTAATCAATACAGGGACTTTACCTAGTGTTATCCATTCATCTACTACCTTAGGTTATCTAGTGTTATAACTGATGCAAATAGATGAGACACACAATGCTATGCACTTCCGGTACTACGCGTCAAAAGAGTTATACAACCCGAACTCTACATGCACATGTGATTATTCAACGAACTGATACTTTCACAAACTTACAATACTACGCATTCGTCATTCATCCATTCATGCAACACTTAACATATTATTCCCATCTTTCTCCTATGGAAAATACATATAAAAGCATTTGCATAACAACTGATAACTGAGAATTCAAGAATTCATTGTAAGCAAATAGACAAGTGCAAACAAAAACAATCACACTACACAGGATTTAACGTGGTTCACCCCCCGGATGGAGGCTACGTCCACAAGAACTGTTGTTGTATTAGTCTTTGGGAAGGGTACAACAGTTCTTATATGTGCACTCAGCTGTAGACTCTCTTCTCTCTCAATAGGCCTCTGCGCACACAGCTTGAAGAGCCTTTACAAAATTGTCTCTCAACAGAGATCTATTCAACCAATAACAATGGAGAGTAACAAAAAAACAACCCGAAAGATCAATCAATGAAGATTATACAAAAATGAGAGATTAACCCAAAGCAACAACAACAACCCTTCCCCATACAAAATGTGCGTTATTTATAGATCATGCCCGTAGGTCATGTCTTTAAAATTCGAAGGAAAAAAACCGTCAGGTTTACAAAACTGTCACGGTTTTCAGGAAACCGGACTGCTGGCTTCTAGTAGCGAATCTTCCATCGTGGTCATCTTCCATGCATGCTTCACGTCGCCATCAGCCTCCCTGTCACATGCACGCCAATAGGTCTCTTTCACCAAGTCGTTCTTCCTCTAACGGTCTCATGCGACTGGTTTAGGTAGTGGTTCTTTGCATGTGCGACCAATCGCTTTCCTTCTGCTTTGCTCCTACCCGCTGCTTGGTACTCCTAGAGCATCTTTACCAAAAATAGACCACCGATGGTCTAACCAGAATACATGTTGTCTTCCGTCCAACACTCTGCTTTGCCAAATCTCCGTAGACTGGACACATCGCAGTGCTGTACCCCTCGCAGTGATGAACCTCGCAGCTCTTCCGACGCTCTACTGCGTGCATATTCGCAACATCCCAACACTTACTTCTCCAAAAATCCTTCAGCTGAACTGCGCTCAGCTCCGCAGTTCCAAAATCTGACTTACACAAAAATGCCCCACTTGGGCCAGGCCCAACACCTCATCAACATAAAACTAAAAATAAGCATGAACGTACCATCATAAACATTACGTTACATATTCATCTAACAAATTTAAACATCATCTAACACAAATATCTAACAATAGCATCTAACAAAACACAAGTTGCATTTTCTAACATAACCATCACACACATCTAACAAACATCATTGAACCTGACCTAACATACACATCACCATCAACATATAAATAAACATCAACATCAACATCTGTAAAATGGAAAATGTCATATATATGTCAAATATACATGACTAGTCCAATAACTGCTATAACATATTATCTAATCGAACCCCAAAACTAGAGCATCAATATTTGTTCCACCAGAGCCAGAGGAATCGACACCCCCACTAGTAGATCCTAAGGCATCAACACCTCCTCTAGTAGAACCAAAGGTATCGACACCTGCACCAATAGATCTAGATGCATCAATACCTATGCCAGGAAACAAAGGAGCATGTAGATAAATACCAAAGACATCTACAGGAAACCATATCATCTCACTTGATGTGAGCATCCTATGTAAATATTAGGCGAGTGGAGGATCATGGGGATCTAATGGATCTATGGATCGATCAGGAATATAGGCTGGTCGATCATGTATGTATAAATGAGGAGATGTTGGATGAGATGTCAAATCTATATATGGAGGAAGAGGTGTAGGAGATACCTGAGCTGATAGAGGAGTATGAGGAGGTGTATGAGATGTTGGAGGTGGAGGAGGAGGACATGGTGGAGGAGGATGAGGAGGTGTATGAGATGTTAGAGGTGTAGGAGGAGGACATGGTGGAAGAGGATGTGGATGAGGTTTCATAAGTGGAGGAGGTGGATCAAACTTCAGAGGTGGAGGAGGAGGAGGTGCATGTGAATTGGAGGCTACCCCAACAGAAGCAGTTGATGGAGAAAGAGGTGGAGGAGGTTGAGGATCTCTGCCCTCATCTAACGATGAACTGCCATCAGGAATAGAATCTAAAAGATCGACTGAGCCAACAATGTGATGCATCAAGCTCCTCATATCACGAGGAACCCTCTTGCACAACTCTAAAAGGTGTGGATCCCACATAATGTCCCTCACTGGTACATGCTTAACCCATCGTTGCACCAACAACCCCGCCAGCCTATCTATGACATCATGTCAGTATCTCCCATCTGGATTGTGTCGAAGGCCAAGTCTGGATACCTAAAGCACCTCCGGCTAATCTAGCTCCATCTCATCCTCATCCTGAGCAGGAGGAGGATGCACATCCCTATCAAATGTCCTGATATCTGTAAAATATAAAGTACAAAATAATAATTAGGTAATTTCATTAAACATGAATTTAATATAACAATTTAAAATATATTTCATTTGCATTAAGTATAAAGAGAATAAAATGCAACTAGATTAATTTAAACATAACGCTAAATTTACCTATATCATCTGGTGGCTCAGCCTGGGTGAAGAAGATGTTGGGACCCTCTCCAATATATGTCTGCATATGGATATGGAACCATGTCTAATGGATGCTCATCTGGGATACCTAGCATCTGGAGCACCTCCACTGTGATCATGGCTAGGAAGTCCAGTTGCCTCCTCTTGGGCATCATATTCCCCCACATCTGCATACGCACATCTGTAATCAACCTAGGAGGGCGTCGGTCAAAAGATGGCCTAGTGGCCGAGAATCTCTCAAAAAATAGACAAAACAACTCTGGACCAAAAGGGAATTTCACCCTCCCGTCAATAATTGCACGACATCAACTAAGAGCATAACAAAATTGTTATAAAAAAATAGCGGACCACCCAACGCATCTAGGTGTCCGCACTAAAGAATCGACATAATATAATAGAGGGTAGATAACGCGTTTCCCATCAGTGGTGAGATGCATAATGGTCATCACCAATAAAGAGAGTCACCTCACATCCTCTCTACCAAAAGCAACAATGGAAAGATTCCCACCGCGCACCTGAAACTGAGCAGGGTCGACGATGTTGGCAGTAGCATATCTCCAAACATAAATTAGCTGACTCTATGTTGTAGCTCCAACTAGGACATCAGGGAACTAAGTAAATTCATCCCCTCTCTTGGAGAGCCCAATGATCAAATATATTTCTTCCTCAATGGGTCAGAAGCACTGATCAAGACCCACTCGAAACACTCGCCTGTGATGATCCCAACGTCGGATAAACTGGATAAGCAATGTGTTGTTCCCCTTGAGTGATGTCGCCTCCTTGTAGAAATTGAGGAGGATGGAAACCCTCAAGAGGTCTCTTGTATGAGGAGTAATGGGATGAGGGTATAAATCTCTCTGCCTCTCCCTAGCCTCCCACTCTGTCTAAAAGTTGTATTGATCAATTCCTACTTCCTGCTCCTGCCTTGCCTCATGACGGTGACGTCTCTGTTTCTCACATAACATCAATCAATCTCATAAATATACATATAAAGTCATTATATGAGCGTTATATTTACTAAAATCAAATATTATTTTGTTTACAAAAAAATGGCAAGCGGTGTGCCAATATAATATAAGCACACCACTAGTGGTGCACATTCAATTCTAACGAAGCGAATCTGGTGTGCTCAAATAGATAAAATGCACTGGTAATATATTTCTATACATTTAAAAATTTATCATCAAAATCGATGCGTCGACATATAGATGCACTGGAGCATGTATTTTGACCCATCGCATCGTACATGTATTTATGCATTAAAAACATTTAAAATTTGGTCCACGGTACACCTATTGCACATCAGTGGACTAGGAGCATCATTGAATTATGATTTTTTATGGTATGGAAAAAAATTTAAATTGTAGGATTCGATGTCTCTATAACGAGTCAATGCCCCGGTAATGGTGTGCTGACCTAAACTAGAAGCACTTTTATTTATTTAATTTTATTGTTAATTGGTAGTGTGTTCATAATGTGCCTACTGCACGTTAGAGCACCGAAAATCAGTGTGCTGATGTGCACTAGGAGCATCGTTGGATTATCATTTTTTAGGGTGTGGGAAAAAATTTTAATTACAGGAGTCTATGAATCTATATCCAGTTAATGTCCTAGTATCAGTGCGTTGCACTGAACTAGAAGCACCGCTGTTTATTTAATTTTATTGTTAATTGGAAATGTGTTCATGGTGCTCCTACTACACATTAGCGCACCGTAAACTAGTGCGCTAAAGTGCACTAGGAGCACCGTTGGATTATGATTTTTTATGGTATGGGAAAAATTTTAAATTGCAGAATTCGGTGCATCTATATCCAATCGATGCCCTGGTAACATTTCACTCACCTGAACCAGAAACACAATTGTTTATTTAATTCTTATTGTTAATTGGAAATGTGTGCACGGTGCGCCTACTGCATGTTAGAGCACTGAAAATTGGTGCGTCGACGTGCACTAAGAGCACCATTGGATTATGATTTTTTAGGGTATGTAATACCCCATTTTTCCCTTGATGTATTTGGCTTTGATGTAAATACTGTGTATGAACAGTGTGTGTATTTTCCCTAGTGTGGAGCTCAAGGCCAAGGCCCCACTAGTGGATGATTAAGTTATTGCTTAGGCAAGTATTTGGACAATTTCATTATCCATGGGCTGATTAAGCCATGAAGGAATGTAAATGATGTAATTATTACTGAACGAATAAAATAACCAAGAAGTTGGCTAAGGAGGCAACGAATGAGAAGGGGCCATGTGTATCCACTAGGGAGAGGTGAAGGGGTTTGTGATTGGTTTCCCGTATTGCCACATGTCTGACTGGGAACCCGTTTGAACTCCTTGCTGACATTAATGCAACTGCAGTGGGTGGTTGAGAACCCTGATGGCCGAGGCCGCTGGAGTATGGAGCATGCCTGCGATTTCGTATGGCAAGGCATGGCTCTGATCACTTGAACAGGATGACACTCAATCACCTGGGGGAACTCACTGAACCTATTTGACTATTCGGGAAGATAGGGGATGGAGGAGATACACACATCCATTCAGACATAGACATTCCTCGCTCCTCCTCACTCACACCCTCACTCACCCTGTACGCACTTTCCATTCATGAGCCATTGACCCTCAAAGATAATTCGTTCTTGTATTTCCTGTATGCACCAAACCAATCCGGAAAAAGGGAAATATGAGGTTAATCGTGCTTCCTGTGTGGGAGAAAGAGCAAAGTGATAATGCAACCACCCTGTGTGCAAACCCCAATTACAGGGACAGTGTGGTATTGATAGAAAATGTTGCAAAGTGGTATTGGCAGAGCGGCTATGAGGAAACCCCAAGCCTGGTAATGAATCAGTTGTTGAACTGTGGGAGAGAGTTGGGTTGCTTGATAAACCTAGTGAAGGCTATAGTCTCAATGAACTAGTGACTGGACCTTTCTATGCCCATCCTAGAGTAGCACTCGAAGGGAAGGACTGTGAGAGACTGTGCAACAGTGATAGGATCTTCCTTGTGTTGGATGTGGTAGCTATTGTGGGTTCCAGGTCGGCTGAGAGCGATTGGACCTTTCTATGCCCATCCTAGAATAGCACTGGAAGGGAAGATGCCTTGAGAGACTGTGTAGCAATGATGTAGGTATTCCTTGTGTTGGATGTGGTAGGTATTGTGGGTGCAAGGTCAACTAAGTGTTGAGATGCCTGCAGCTCTATGGTTGAGCGCACTAGCTTAGCAACACCTTCCTTGTTGTCCCTGAATTGCTTGATAACCACTGTAGGTTGGATTAGCTTGGGTAGGAGCCCTGGAAGGCTTGATAAACCCAACTACATACTGGTTTAGCATGAGAATGGAGCCTTGACTGTGAGAGAACCTGTTAGCCCTCCTTAGTGGATGCACTGCCCAGCTCGGGGGTGATCTCTCAGCTGAAATAGTATAGGCTGGACAGAGATCTAAGGTTGGGTGGAACGTTGCTCTCACTTAGCCAGTTGCTTCGGAATTGAAAGATAAGTTTTTCTTATTATGTCAAATGATGTTGTTCATTGTGATGAAATGGTTGTTCATGCCCCTTTGTGAAATTATGAATGCTTGTGTATAATTATGGAACTGTGGAATGTATGTGTGTGCATGGGATTGACATGAAGTCATATGTACAGGCCTGAGTAAGAGGTTGAATTCACTATTGTGTGTATATCTTACATTGCATGAGCTTAATGCCTTGTAATTCTTGCATATGATAGATGTGTGGATTAAGTCTGTTAATGCATTTTACATGTTATAATGAATGATAATGTTTCATTGTCTTGTAATGAATGTTTATGTATACTAACCCTGTGAAGGAGATGTATATTTACACCTAATCCTTGAGAAGGAAGAGAAGCCCTGGAAGTGGTTTCAAAAACCTTTGTGGGTTAGATGGAGGGGAAGATCTTGGCAGGTTGAAGGTTGGAAGTGTCTAAGTGGAAATATAGATAGAACTTTAGAGAATAAAATGGGAAGGTTAGATGCCTCACCTGATCAAGGGAATTCTACCTTTGGATAGGGCTCTCCAAGAGCTTTCCAACGACACCAACCTTGCCCCATTTGGATGCTGGAGGAAGAAGTTATGCCCTTAGAAGATTTGATGAAATTCCCTTACAAAAGCAGGGTTGCACACACATGGTTCCGCGATTGCGGGTTGCGGGTTGCGGGATCACCAAGTTCAAACTTTACGTATTCGGATTTCCGCAATCCTGAATCTACAATTGCGGGATGCGGGTTGCGAGATCAGCTGTTTGCGGGTTGCGGGATCGTCAAATGCACGTTTTTTGTATTTTGGGTTTTTGCATTCCCGAATCCGTAATTGTGGGTTGCGGATTTCGGGATGTGGGTTGCAGGATCATCGAGTTCGTGATTTTCGCGTTTCGAAATTCCGCATTTCCGAATCCACAAGTGTGGGTTGCAAATTGCGGGATGTGGGCTATAGGACCCACTATTGCGGGTTGCGGGGTTTTGAGAGTGACCTCTTGCGGAAATTGGAATTCCGCATTCCCGCATCCGCAATTGCGGGTTGCGGATTTCAAGATGCGGATTGCGGGATTCGCTATTGCGGAATGATGGTTGCGGGTTCGCAGCTGTGGGTTGCGGATTGCAGATTTGAGCTCTCCCGACTATGTGTATGGGCACTCAGTCGATGTTTTGGGAGAAAAAAAATGGATCATGGTCTCTAGTGGCCAGGTAGGTCGGTGGGGACATGACAAAGTGGTATCAGAGCTTCAGTTGCAGAATTGGGAGTTGTTTGGGTCAGACCGTGCATGAAATTTTGGTTAAGAAATGAGCCCATGGCGTGATTTTAATAACTTATTTGATTGATTAATTGTTCAAATGAATAAATTCTTGGTTTGAATGGGTATGATAGAGCTTATTTGTATGCTTGTGATGTCTAATAGAGTGTATATGATATGCACAAAGATAGCAGTAGTTGTAAGATGAATTGTATCAGGGAAACACATAGAACGGTGTAAGGACGGTTACACTGAATGATGCACATGACCCGTTTGGGCCAGAAGATGATGTACTGGGTGAGAATGTGCAAGAAGCACATACAGAAGCCGAGTCTGCTGGAAGAAGTGAGCAAGTGACAACCCCAAACTTGGCTGAGACTACGGTTAGTTTTAATGAGCGAATGATGAAAGAGCAGGAATAGCAACATCAGCTCAATGCAGCCATCTTGCAGAGTCTGGCCGACTTGCAGCAAAGGTTTAACAATGGTTCTAACCCTAGCCACAAAGTATGAGAAGAAAGGAATGCAGAAAGTCAATCTAGGGGCCATTCCATGAGAAGAACTCCAAGCCCTAGAAGAGGTTCTGTAGGCAGGAGGCACAGGACACCTTCTCCTAAGTTTTCTTCTAGTAGGTCAACCGATTCTGAGGGTTCTCAAGGGAGCCCAAAATGCACTACCAATAAGAGTAAGGGCAGGAAGAAGCACCGAGGTATTCCATAGGGTGAATTTAGGAAGGAAAGGCCTTCTACTTTTGATGGTGAAAGTAAAGAAGGTCAAGAAGTAGAGGCATGGCTTCTTGGGATAAAGAAGTACTTCAAAATGCATGAATATTCAGAGAATGAAAAGGCTAAGGTTGCTATCTACAACCTTAGTGGAAGAGATTCTATTTGGTGGGATCACCTCATGCAAGTGAAATGAATCAGTGAAAGAGGAGTCAGCTGTGGTAGATTCCAAAGATACTTTCAGAAGAAGTACCTATCAGCTAGGTACTATGATAGCAAAAGGAAGGAGTTCAATGAACTGAGGCTAGGACAGAGCACCATGGATGAGCATGTTCATAGGTTTCTGGAGTTGCTAAGGTATATGGACTACATCAAGGATGAAAGAGTGCAGATTCAATGCTTCCTTGGTAGTCTACCATAGAGCTACAGAGATAGGATAGGGTTTGTAAATCCACCAAGCTTGGATGAAGCTATCAGGATGGAAGGGCATTGCTATGAGCAAAATAAAGGTAAAGCAGAGGCACAGTCAACATGGAAAGGTAAACCCAAGGGAAGGTTTGATCAGAAGAAAGGTGAGTCTAAACCACCATTCATAAATCATCCTAGGATATTTCCACAAGGCCAGCAAGCAAGAAGAGAATTCAAGCCAGCTGATAGAGCGTTAAAAGGGCCACTTCAATGTTGGGGTTGTGGGGAGAACCACATGCTCAGATATTTCCCAGCTGCAAAGAAGAACCCCAAGAGCTTGCACAATCTTAAAGGAGCAACTACAGTAGAGGATATGGCAAGAGTAGCTCCTAGAATTTATGTAACACTAGATGATCATCAAGCAAACCATCAATCAGCAGTGGTGGAGGTTGCAGGTAAGATTGTTGAGCAATCTATTTCTATTTTGATTGACCCAGGGTCTACTCATAGTTATGTATCTCCTAAGATAATTGGGACTTGTTCTCTCGGTAAGATAAGGCATGAGAAGGCTTGGCTAGTTCAATTGGCCACTGGTACCAAGAGGAAGGTAAGTGAAGTAGTGAAGGAGTGTCCTATAGAATTGAATGGACTCCTGACACATGCTGAATTAAATATCTTGCCATTGGGATCATATGATGCCCTAATTGGCATCGATTGGCTGGAAAGGAACAAAGCCAAGGTGGACTATTATGAGAAAGCATTGGAATTCCTTGATGATGAAGGGCAACCAAGGTTGGTTAAAGGGATTCCAAAGCATGTTTCAGTGAGATAGGTTTCAGCTCGGCAATTAAAGAAGTTTTATAAAAAGGGTTGTCAGTTATATGCTGCGCATATATCAGATTTAGCAGAAGATAATGGACCCAGGATAAAAGACTTCCAGATATTGCAAGAGTTTCAGGATGTGTTTCCAGATGAGGTTCCAGGATTGCCACCTAAGAGAGATATTGACTTTTCCATTAATCTTGTTCCAGGAGCAACACCCATCTCCAAAACTCATTACAGAATGAGCACACCAGAGTTGGTAGAGTCGAAGATGCAACTGTAGGAATTAATGGATAAGGAATATATCAGACTGAGTGTATCCCCATGGGGTGCACCAGTGTTGTTTGTGAAGAAGAAGGATGGAACATTGAGGCCATGTATTGATTATAGGTAGCTCAATAAAGTGATAATTAAGAACAAGTATCCCTTAGCAAGGATTGATGACTTGTTTGATCAAATGAAGGAAACTAGAGTATTTTTGAAGATTGACTTGAGGTATGGATACCACCAACTGAGGATTAAGGAAGAAGACATTCATAAGATAGCCTTCAGGACTAGGTATGGCCATTATGAATTTACAGTAGTTCCATTTGGTCTTACCAATGCACCTGCTACGTTCATGTGTCTCATGAATAGTGTCTTCAGTAAGTACTTTGACAGATTTGTAATTGTGTTCTTGGATGAAATTCTTGTGTATTCAAAGAATGAAGAAGAACACAATGAGCATTTGAGAATGGTATTGCAAGTCCTTAGGGAGAACCAAATGTATGCTAAGCTGAGTAAATGTAACTTCTATCAAGAGAAGGTGCAGTATTTGGGTCATATTATATCAGCAGAAGGCATTGCAGTAGATCCAAAAAAGATTGAGGCCATCATGGATTGGTCCACTCCAAGGAATGCAGCAGATGTTAGATCTTTTATGGGCCTTGTTGGTTATTACAGGAGGTTCATTGAGGGCTTCTCCAGGATATCCCATCCAATTACTTCCTTGCAGAGGAAGGACATCAAGTTCACATGGTCTGAAAAATGTGAAAGATGTTTCCAGCAATTGAAGCAATTGCTTACTAGTGCACCTGTGTTGAAGATTGCAGATCCAAGTAAATATTTTGTGGTATGCATTGATGATTGCATTGAAGGACTCAGTGGAGTGCTAATGCAAGAGGGTTTTGTAATTTGTTATGAGTCAAGGAAGCTGAAAGAGCATGAAAGGAACTATGCCACCCATGACTTAGAGCTAGCAGCCATAATTCACGCTCTCAAGAGGTGGAGACATTATCTTTTGGGAAGGAGATTTGAGCTCATTACTGATCATATGAGTTTAAAGTACTTGTTTGACCAACCAAATCTGAATGCAAGGCAGACTAGATGGATGGAGTTTCTTTGTGAGTTTGATTTGGAGATTAAGCATGTCAAAGGTAAAGAGAATAAGGTTGTTGATGCACTCAACAGGAGATTCCATATTGCAACAATAAGTACATGTGAATTAGACTTGAAGGCAAGAATTTTAGAGGCTCAAGATAGTGATGAAGTCTATCTCCAGATTAAGGTGAAATTGCAACAGAATGTTATAGAGGAGATGTGTGCAAGATATCAGTCGGGTGAGGGTGATGTTCTCATTTATCAGAACACCAGACTGTACATTCCCAACAATGCATATTTGAAGAAGTTGGTGATGGATGAGATACATCAAAAGCCATACTCAGGGCACCCAGGATATCAGAAGACTATAACAGCAGCATGGAAGCAGTACTTTTGGCACGGTATGAAGAAAGACATAGCTGAGTACATTGCTAGATGTCAGAAGTGTCAACGGGTCAAGGAAAATCACCAACATCCAGCAGGATTGTTGCAGCCATTACCCATTCCAGAGTGGAAGTGGGAAGCGATTTCTATGGATTTTACAACAGGACTACCTATGATAGTGAAGAAGCATGATTCAATCATGGTTGTGGTGGACAAGCTATCAAAGGTATCTGATTTCATTCCAGTCATGCCCACCCACAAGGCTAATGACATTGCAGATATCTTCATGAGGGAGATATTTAGGTTGCATGGATTGCCTAAGGCAATAGTTTCAGATCGTGACACAAAGTTCACATCCAATTTTTGGAAAGAATTGTTCCAAGAATTGGGAACTCAGTTGAAGTTTAGCATAGCTTATCATCCACAGACAGATGGTCAGACTGAGAGAGTGAATCAAATCCTTGAAGATATGTTAAGGATGTATGTGATGGATAAGCCATCTAAGTGGGAAGACTATTTACACTTAGTGGAATTTGCTTACAACAATGGGCATCAAGCATCATTGAAGATGAGTCCTTTTGAGGTGTTGTATGGCAAAGGATGCAAAACTCCAGTGAGCTGGGACAACCCAGTGAACATAGTAGTGCTTGGACCAGAGATGATTGAGGAGATGGAACAGGAAGTTGTTAATATCAAGCAGAATTTGAAGGCAGAACAGGACAAGCAGAAGAGTTATGCATATCTGAAAAGAGTGCATAAGGAATTTCAGAATGGGGATCATGTCTACTTGAGAGTGAGACCCGGGAAGAGTTCCATGAAATTGGGAAGTTGTGCCAAGTTGGCACCCAGATATTGTGGGCCATTTGAAATCCTTGATAGGATAGGGCCAGTTGCATATAGAATTGCATTGCCTGCTAACATGAAAGCTCATAATGTTTTCCATGTATCTTTGCTTAAGAAATGTGTACATGATCCTAATCATATCATTGATTGGCATGTGATACAGGTGGAACCAGAAGAAGAGTTCCAGGTGGAGCCTACATGCATCCTCGACAGGAAGTTTACCTTGCTCCGGAGTCGGGCCATAGGGCAAGTAAAGGTGCATTGGAGGCACCTTAGCCCAAAAGAGGCCATGTGGGAGCTAGAGGATGCCATGAAGGAGGCATTCCCATTTTTGTTCAGTTTTGAGAACACCGAGGACGGTGTTATTTTAAGGGAGAGGGAGTTGTAATACCCCATTTTTCCCTTGATGTATTTGGCTTTGATGTAAATACTGTGTATGAACAGTGTGTGTATTTTCCCTAGTGTGGAGCTCAAGGCCAAGGCCCCACTAGTGGATGATTAAGTTATTGCTTAGGCAAGTATTTGGACAGTTTGATTATCCATGGGATGATTAAGCCATGAAGGAATGTAAATGATGTAATTATTATTGAATGAATAAAATAACCAAGAAGATGGCTAAGGAGGCAACGAATGAGAAGGGGCCATGTGTATCCACTAGGGAGAGGTGAGGGGGTTTGGGATTGGTTTCCCATATTGCCACATGTTTGACTGTGAAGCCGTTTGAAATCCATGTTGACATTAATGCAACTACAATGGGTGGTTGAGAACCCTGATGGCCGAGGCCGCTCGAGTATGGAGCATCCTTGCAATTTCGTATGGCAGGGCATGGCTCTGATCGCTTGAATAGGACGACACTCAATCACCTAGGGTAACTTGTTGAACCTGTTTGACTATCCGGGATGATAGGGGATGATAGGGGATGGAGGGGATACACACATTCATTCAGACACAGACATTCCTCGCTCCTCCTCACTCACTCCCTCACTCGCCCATGAGCGATCGACCCTCAAAGAGAATTCATTCCTGTATTTCCTGTATGCACCAAACCAATCCGAAAAAATGGAAATCTGAGGTTAATCGTGCTTCCTGTGTGGGAGAAAGAGCCGAGAGTGATAACCGTAACGACCCTGTGTGCAAACCCCAGTTACAGGGACAGTGTGGTATTGATAGAAAATGTTGCAGAGTGGTATTGGCAGAGCGGCTGTGAGGAAACCCCAAGCCTGGTAACGAATCAGTTGTTGAACTATGGGAGAGAGTTGCATTGCTTGATAAACCCAGTGAAGAATATAGTCTCAATGAACTAGTGACTGGACCTTTCTATGCCCATCCTGGAGTAGCACTCGAAGGGAAGGACCGTGAGAGACTGTGCAACAATGATAGGATATTCCTTGTGTTGGATGTGGTAGGTATTGTGGGTGCCAAGTCGGCTGAGAGCGACTGGACCTTTCTATGCCCATCCTGGAATAACACTGGAAGGAAAGATGCCTTGAGAGATTGTGTAGTAGTGATGTAGGTCTTCCTTGTGTTGGATGTGGTAGGTATTGTGGGTGTCAAGTCAACTGAGTGTTGAGATGCCTGCAGCTCTGTGGTTGATCTCATTGGCTTAGCAACACCTTCCTTGTTGTCCCTGAATTGCTTGATAACCACTGTAGGTTGGCTTAGCTTGGGTAGGATCCCCGTAAGTCTTGATGAAGCCAACTACAGACTGGTTTAGCATGAGAATGAAGCCTTGACTGTGAGAGAACCTGTTAGCGCTCCTCAGTGGATACACTGCCCAGCTCGAGGGTGATCTCTCGGCTGAAATAGTATAGGCTGGACAGATATATAAGGTTGGGTGGAATGTTTCTCTCACTTAGCCAGTTGCTTCGGAATTGAAAGATAAGTATTTCTTGTTATGTCAAATGATGTTGTTCATTGTGATGAAATGGTTGTTCATGCCCCTTTGTGAAATTATGAATGCTTGTGTATAATTATGGAACTGTGGAATGTATGTGTGTGCATGGGATTGACATGAAGTCATATGTACAGGCCCGAGTAAGAGGCTGAATTCACTGTCATGTGTATATCTTACATTGCATGAGTTTAATGCCTTGTAATTCTTGCATATGATATATGTGTGGATTAAGTCTGTTAATGCATTTTACATGTTATAATGAATGATAGTGTTTCATTGTCTTGTAATGAATGTTTATGTATACTAACCATGTGAAGGAGATGTATATTTACACCTAATCCTTGAGAAGGAAGAGAAGCTCTGGAAGTGGTTTCAAAAACCTCTATGGGTTAGATGGAGGGGAAGATCTTGGCAGGTTGAAGGTTGGAAGTGTCTAAGTGGAAATATAGACAGAACTTCAGAGAAGAAAATGGGAAGGTTAGATGCCTCACTTGATAAAGGGAATTCTACCATTGGATAGGGTTCTCCAAGAGCTTTCCAATGGTACCAACCTTGCCCCATTTGGATGCTGGAGGAAGAAGCTATGCCCCTTAGAAGATTCGATGAAATTCCCTTACAGAAACAGGATTCCGCACACATGGTTCCGCGATTGCGGGTTGCAGGTTGCGGGATCACCAAGTTCAAACTTTACATATTGGGATTTTCGCAATCCCGAATCCACAATTGCGGGATGGGGGTTGCAGGATCAGCTGTTTGCGGGTTGCGGGATCGTCAAATGCACATTTTTTGTATTTTGGGTTTCCGCATTCCCGAATCCGAAATTGCGGGTTGCATGATCATCGAGTTCGTGATTTTCACGTTTTGGAATTCCACATTTCCGAATCTGCAAGTGTGGGTGTCGGATTGCGGGATGTGGGCTACGGGACCCATTATTGCAGGTTGCAGGTTTCGAGAGTGACCTCCTGTGGAAATTAGAATTCCGCATTCCCGCATCCACAATTGCGGGTTGCAGATTTCGGGATGCGGATTGCGGGATTCGCTATTGCGGAATGATGGTTGTGGGTTCGCAGCTGCAGGTTGCAGATTGCGGATTCGATCTCTCCGGCTGTGTGTATGGGCTCTCAATCGATGTTTTGGGAGAAAAAAAATGGATCATGGTCTCCAGTGGCCAAGTAGGTTGGTGGGGACGTGACAGGGTATGGGAAAAATTTAAATTGAAAAGGTCAGTGCGTCTATATCAAATCAACGCTCCGACATCGGTGTGTCGGCGTGAACTAGAAGCACTACGGTATATTCAATTTGAATGTTTATTGGGAATGTGTTCATGATGCGTCATGTAAACGTCAGTGCACCGGTTCGATGCGTTGACATCTACTATAAGAACTATATAATTTTATTTTTTACGTGTCCTTGTTCCTATTCAACAGTGCATTCAATACACGTAATTGCACCGAACAACCAATGAGCTTCTGTGTCATGAATGCACTGCAAAGGGGTTCATAGTTTTAAATTGAAATTTAGATTAATGCAGTGCGCTACGAAATGATAGCGCACTATTATGGAGGTGCGCTTCAACCATAAATGCACTGCACACAATGCACACTATAAATTTTACAGTGTGCACCAACAAGCAGTGCGATTCGAATGGCTTGAATGCACCGCACGACTTTTACTTCTTTTTTTTGAAATGGCAAATTAAGGATCAATTTCAAAAATTAATCCCCTAAAAATTTAAATTATGAAGTAACAATCAATTTACCTACTCAACTTCCTCTTGGGGAGGCATCGTGGCGATGTATGGAAAATTTGAATTTTTTCCCACTGTTTGGAAAAATTCAAACTTTAGTCAGCAGCCAATAGGAATGAGAAATGTGTCCACATGCAACACATATGTCAGGGCATCCAGGGGGTGATGTACGGCACAAGTGCAGATGAGCTCAGAATCACTATATAGGGTAAAAATTATTTTGGCGGTATGGTTATTGTTTTTATAAAACCTTGTTCCGGTGTGCCCGATGTTTTGGAGCACTAGGGTGATTGAGGATCAAAACACACTGCTATTAGGTTTTAATATAATTTAATGAGATTTTTTAATAAAATATTTTTTATATTAAAATAAAATATAACCCGGTGTGTTTGGTTCTACGACGCACCAAGGCGTTTAGTATTAGGTAACGCATCGCTCCGATTGTAGGAAATTGCCGCACTGGTTCAAAAATTTAGTTTTGTTTTCATTGATGGTTTTTGGTAGCGATGCAACATGATTTTTGGTATCCCTAGTGTGGGTTGTTGATAAACACAATGGTGCGAACGTAGTGATTAAATTCACTGGAAATAAAAAAAAATTATAAAAAAAAACTTCCGCTAAAACCTCTGGCCGCTCGCCTCCACTATAAACAAATATTTGGACTCTTTTGAGAGGAGCATCTGATATAACCTCTATTAAAAGGCCTTTTCCTTCTAGTGATCAACAGAATAAGACGAAACATAACCATCCAGTGGGACTTCTACATCCATTGCTTATTCTAGAGCGGAAGTGGGAGAGTATCTCTATGGACTTCATCACAAGGTTACCATGGGTACAGGGGCGAGATTGCATCTATGTTGTGGTGGATTGGTTGACAAAGTTCA
This sequence comes from Larix kaempferi, assembly GCA_027924585.1. Classification (NCBI taxonomy): domain Eukaryota; kingdom Viridiplantae; phylum Streptophyta; class Pinopsida; order Pinales; family Pinaceae; genus Larix; species Larix kaempferi. The sequence goes on from BSBM01000254.1 coordinate 4,567,921, forward strand.
CACACTTTGTCGTGATCTCCTTATATTACTTAGCAACATAGGTGGCAGAAGTGTTCTTCAGGGAATTTTTTCAATTTCATGGGCTGCCAAAAAACATTGTCAGTGACCGTGATAGTCGGTTTCTTGGGGTATTCTGGAAGGAGGTTTTCATATTGATGGGTACTAAGTTGACTCCCAGCACTAGTTATCACCCTCAAACAGATAGACAAAAAAGATATTGTGAATAAATGGGTCGAGGGGTATCTGCAAAACTATGTGTTAGTACAATAGAGAGCTTGGATCAAGTGGTTGCACTTAGGCGAGCATTGTTACAACACCACCTCCCTTATGTATATCAATATGTCACCGTTATGAGCCTTGTATGGCTATGATTTCCCATCATTATGGACATGGAATTCGGGGATAGTAGGGCACCCAAGGCAAAGGAGTCGATATAGGAGAGTCAAGACATCCTTAGGTCTCTTAAGGATAATTTGTAGGTGGCCCAAAATCAACAAAAGGTGTACGTGGACAGGAACGGGACAGAGCACAATTTCGAGGTGGGGGACTTAGTATTTTTGCGATTACTACCATATTTCCATTCCTCACTAAATAAAATCAACACAGAGAAGTTGAAGCCTCATTTCTACAAGCCCTACAGAGTTGTCTGGAGGGTCAAAGAGGTATCCTATGAGTTAGAGATTCTAGATGGAAGTAAGATCCATAATGTATTCCATGTATCATGCCTCAAGAAGGCACTAGGATAGTAGGTTACGGCTTCAGCAGAGTTACCTTCATTAGATGAGGAGGGGCAGTTGATCTTGGACCTAGAGGATATTTTAGGTGTTCGAGAAAGGAAACTATGGAACGGGGTGATATAGGAATATCTTGTCAGGTGGAGACACATGCTAGTGGAGGATGCCACTTGGAAATGCAAACAGATTATGCAACACCCCAATTTTCAATTGCTTGAGGACAAGCAATATCAGGAAGGGAGGATTTCCATGTCCCTTTCTGAATGACCACGAGAGGGTGACTTATTAGCCTATCCAATTCCCCTAAGCTATAGTCGACGAGCAGGGAATTGATTAATTATTTATTGTCACCTAAGCCCAAAAGTACATTATAAAGTGACATTCAATAATTAATCCATAAAGTGACTTTATAAAAGTCAGTGTAGTTAAAGTGGTGGAAAAAATGTTAAATTGGACCAAAAATGTCAAATGAAAATAAAAGATGAAAAAGTCACTTTCTCATTAAAAGTCATTTCATATTTATTAAATGAGAAAATGGGAAAAGGAAGTTGAAGGGTCACAAGGGTGGAAAAAGAATTATAAAAAAGAGAGAGAGATCATTCTCTCATTCATTCATGTATTTTGCATTTTTTAAAACTTGGGGAGCTCTTGTCTTGCTTTCTCTTGGACGAAACCCCAAGGGAGAGGGAAATAGTTTCGGTGGTGAAACCATCCACCGTAGCTATATTATGAGGAGATATCAGTCATATTTCTCATATGCACTTCATTGCCATGGTTTGGAATCGCTTCTTCATTTTCAAATCTAATAAATACAAGGGTCTTTAATGGTTCTAGAGAAGGAACACTTGTTACTATGGGGTATCTATTGTTTAGGGGGAGGGTGCACTTGTTGTTGCTTTCATACATCAGTTGCATTCAGTTATATTGACTTGAGGATGAGTTTATAGTGAGTCGATGAAGGAGGGCGCATCTGTGGTTGAGTTTGGCACATCCCTCTCCATTTTCCACCAGTGTTGAGACAGGGCACGGTGTTTCCAAAATCAAATAATATTGGGTAGAAGGTGCACCATCTGGAGGACAAACTCAATGAAGAGACATTTCTGTGTGTGAGAGTTTAAAGAAGTCATACTCAACCATTGAAGAGGAGGTCATAGTCACTATAGAAGGCAGAGAATTCGTATACAATCCAAATCGTAGTCATCTAAGGGGATATATACTACTGCATATTGCATTTGAAGAGTGTTACTACTGAAGGCAAACATTCCAAGGCCCAAAATTCGCCCAAAATCAGTCAAGTCGTGGATTTGGGAGATTGTTGTACATTTTAGTGTCCATTTTCTTGGGTAGAATATTGCCACTTCCGGATCTTCTCACATAGCAAAAATCAAGCATGTAATTCAGTATTTGAACAAATATATCAAACCTCTTTAATAGTTGTTCATGAATGTATTGATTTCCATTAATGTATGCAAGTTGTATTTCACTTTGGTAAATTATAAGCATGTTGTGTGGAAAGGAAAATAATACATATTCCATGCCATAAATATTGTGCCAACCCCATACAAACAAACTTAGGATTGATAGCAACAGTAAAAGGATAACTCAGTGGTTACATAAGAACTATTTGATGGAATATCAAGCCCAGATATTCCCTTACGATGCATTCCCAAACACTTGACTCAAACGGTAAGCTACAACGGTAAGTAAACAAAGTGTTTGACGGAAGTCCATCACTAAGTTCAAAGGCAGATGGAAAAAAAATAGCTTAAGTTTGGGGTCGGGACTTTACAGTTCCATCCTTCAACTTCATTAATAACACGAGTGCTCCCCATGGAGAAACACTTGTCATGATATATTTCTTTTCCAACAACTCTTGCAATTTCATTTTTAGCTCAAGAAATTATGGTGTACTCATTATGCAAGGTTTCTTAGACACTTGTGCAACTCCTAGCACAAGATCAATTGTGAAATTAATGTCCCTTTTCAAAGGAAGTATTTGCACTCCATCGGGAAACACATCCCTGAATACTTGTAAGACTCGATAGTCCTTCAACTTGGGAACTTCATTTTCTATTATATCGTGTACATAGGCTACATACAACTGGCATCCTTTCCTAAAGAACTTCTTCGACTACAAGGTTGAAACTTGTCTAATAGAAACAACCTTCATAATTCCTTTTACTATCCTTGGGGTTTCCTTCTTCATCTATGCACTCAAAAGTATTGTTGTAGCAATAAAGTTTCATTTTATGCACTTCACCCCAGACTTCCATTCCAATGAGACCATCGTAAGAACCAAGTGGTCAACATTCAGATTTTCCCATGTGAAGAGACCATCCATTTATGATGGACATTTCTCCACCATCTCACTAACTTTCCTCTTGGTTCCAATGTCCAATTGAACCAACCATGATTTACTATGCTTTGTTTTATTAAAAGCACAATTCTCAATAACTTTAGGAGTGATATAACTATGAGTAGATATAGGGTTAGTCAAAATAGAATTATATTTATTAGCAATATTACCTTCAACCTCAACTATAGTTGATTGATGATCTTCTTGGCAGTCCTCTGGGCATGCATAGATTCTAGGGATGGTCTTTTCCACTCAACCCACAATTTCAGCCTCTTGGAAGTTGTGAACTTGCTTGGCACTACCACTCTGACGTGGACAATTTCTTAGAAAATGGCCCCCTCCACATTCGAAACATTGAAGTGGCTCTCTTTCTGAAATTGGGAGGCTTGAACCCTTTCTTTCTTTGGTCAAACTTCTCCTTCTTCTTGTCCTTCCATGCCTTATGGAATTATGGCATGCTTTTGCTTTGATCATAGTAGTACTTAGCCTTCCTTATGGTTTCTTCTAGAGTTTGAAGTTCATCAAACTCAATTTTGTCTTTGTATGACTAAGGTAATCCATTGAGAAGGCTTTGAATTTTGACCATGTCATCTCTAATATACTTTACATATCTCAACAAATTCAGGAATTTATTAGCATATTCCTCCATGGTCATTTGTCCCAATTTTAACTCATGAAACTCTTTGATTTTGTCATCATAGTAGCTATCAGAGAGGTACTTTTGTTTGAAGTACTTCTTGAATTTCTTCCAAATTTTGCTTTCATTGATCTTCTTCACTTGCCTAAGGTGATCCCACCATATAGATGTTCTTCCATTCAGATTAAACATGGCCACCCTTTCCTTCATGTTCCTGGAGTAGTTTTATACTTGGAAATACTTCCTCATCCCAAGAAGCCAATCCTCAACTCCTTGACCTGATTTGGCTTCACCATCAAAATTGGGAGGTTTGGCCTTCCAAAATTCCCTATGTGAGTCGTCTTTAATAAGCCTCTTCCTCTTATTTCTATGAGATGTTTATCTTGAGTCTTTAGTGAATTCTTTAGAGGTAGACGACTCACTAGAAGAGAAATATGCAGAGCATGCCCTATCTATAGATACCCTTCTTAAGCTATGGGACCTCTTGTGATATTGCCTCCTTGAGATGCTCCAAAGCGGTCGAAGTTCATGAAGCATACCACTCTTTGCCTCATTTATCAAGTGTTTCCTTGAGTGAATCTTCCTCTAAATGTTCGTTAATATTTGGAGCATAGCTGCATTTAGTTGGTTCTACTCTTCCTAAGATCTAAGCAGCCTCTCATTACCTACTCTACAACTTTGTAGTTCCACTCTTAGGCTCCTTGTGGTTTTTGCAATGTCTAGGGGAGTTACTTGATTTATTCCACAATTAGATTTTGTCTTTGCATTCTCAACATGTATATTTTCTCCCATGACACAGGTTTCAACTGCATAGGGATCATGTGCATCATTCATGATGATGATCTTCTTGGCCCAACCAAGACCACTGATTTCCCAACTGCAATATCATGAATGCTGACCCTTATTGTCCCTGATGTGATATTGTATCTGCAATAGTGTTCATATAAACACATTTATTAGCTTCATTATATCCTTAGAAAATAAAAAAATTAAATTTCACGCATCCTAGGAACTACCCAAATTGACAATTATTTTTGTCAAATCAAGCCTACAGGCACTTTTATGTTCAAATCTCAAAAACATCTGAATCCCCCATTTAGAGTCTGGTCGTTCATCATTTTTCCCCTATGGATAAGCTTCCCAATTATTATTTCCATGCTTCATTAAGATCTTGGATTTGAAAGTTACAACATTCCAAAACAACTAATTTTGCCCAATTCTGCACTTTTTTTGTAGGTGCAGTTAGCTCCGAAGACCAACTTCAGCCACCTGTAGAAGAAAATAAACGGAGAACTAGAAAAAAAATTCTATTGGGTGCTGATAACACACATAATAAGGATCACTCAACAACTTTCAGATCCCTGATCCGATGCCCCAGTTTATTTCTATAAATTTATGGAATTGACTACTTTGCACTTTTGCACTTATTCCTAGACTTAGAATTTTAGCAAAACTGGTTATCTCCCAAAGTACGCATTTCTAAAAAAACTTCCTCTAACCAAAGTTCTCTCTTTTAATGAGTAGGTAAAATGTTGAAATTATAAAATTTTCTGGTCTCAACATCTCGGGTCACTTTTACCTCCTCCAAGATTTCTTAAATCCTTAAAAACTACTTTGGAATTGGGATTTTGGTCGTCTTCACACCTTTTAGAATTTGGCCACAAGCTATTAGATTTATCTAAGTGCCTAGTCCACGACTGCACTAGAACAATTTCTTCCCAATCAGGGCATTGATTGGGCCTCTGGATATTGATCTTTAGAAGTCACTATTTCAAAATTTCTATTGAATTGGAGCAAAATAAGCCCGGGCCCCTCATTGACAGTTATGTACCCTTAGTAAATGGTGTCAGAATGCCTTGGGTCTCATCCAATTATGAGTTAAACTGGTCATGTTATGGCCAAAACAAGTTTTAGGCTCTAGATTTTTTTTATCATAGCTTTATAACTTTTTTTACGACCTTCATCGGATATCCTCTATCGGACTTGTTTTATATTTCCCATTGTGATGCCTCCCGATGGTCAATAGTTGATGTTGCATCGAGAATTCCCCATCGGACTTCTTATATCACCTATTCTCAACATATTCGATGGCCTATCTAGGATGTCCGATATATGATAGCCAATATCAAACCTTCTCCATCGGCGTTTCCCGCGAAATCCATCTCATCAATCGTTGAAATGGTACTCATGATATGCTATCGAGCTATGCCCATCGACCTTTCCCATGAATTCCATCATGTCAATCCCTAAAATGGGACTCCCAATATGCAATTGGGCTAGGCCCATTAACCTTTCCCATGAACTCCATTGCATCAATCCTCGAAATGGTACTCCTGATACAACTCTCTCGATATTCTATCAGGATAGGCCCATCGGCCTTTCTCACGAACTCCATCGCAACATTATCTAATGAGACATATTCGATAGCACTGGCTTGATACACCATTGGACCCACTCTATCAGGCCTTCCACCGATGCCTATGTCGAGGACCTTTGATGCCACACTCCCAACATAGTATTATCCTTGGCCCATCAGGCCTTTCCCCGACACTCTATCGTGTCCCGATGTGAGGCCCCCATTACAACATATTCGATACGTTATTGGACTTGGGTCCATCAGCCTCCCCACATACTCTATCATGACATTCTTCGATAGCATCGGCCCGATACACCACGTGCCCACTCTATCAGGCCTTTCGTCGATGCCTATGTCATCGATCTTTGATTCCACACTTTCGATATAACATCAGACTTGATCCGTTAAACCCTTTTTTCGATCAAATTCAGACTTTCCTATGATCACTCTCAATTGACTTCCCCGATAGCTAGCCTCCAATGCACTGTCGGAAAACCCTCCCAACAATAGATCATCGATGTGGCTCTTCCCATCAAATGGTTATGATTGCATCCAAGATATCATCAAACGATTGTGATTCCTTCCTACATTAAACCAACGGATGAACTGCTGCATCCCAGATACATGTTATCAGATAGACTTAATAGACCTTGGACATTGAGCTACCTACATGTCTACCTTACTTGTAGTTCTCAATCATGGATTCACGTCGAACCTTGTTTTTGGTCTGGCTACCTGTGCATTCATTCGACGTGGCTAATCTATGTCATATCCCCTATCCACATGGCATGGGTGAGGTCCATCTCAAATTTCTCCCATTTTTTCACAATTTCATAATTCTGCAAAATTTCAATTTCGCAATTTCACTGATGGCTATGCAATTTTTGAAAAATTTCCCAATTTTATTCAAACAATCTATCGTTCCTAATGGTAAACCATGAATTTAACTATTGGGATCCAATAAAACACCATTAGTTAATTGAACCCACGACTTCCATAGAAGCATTTATTAACACTTCCTGTGCAACTTTGATTTTTTTGCTTGTGCCTGTGACTTTGATTTTCTCAACTGTGGATTTTTTTGCTACATGGCCAGATTACGAAGTCATAAACAATAAAATGTGTGTGTAGATGTATAATTGTAAAATAAAACGGAAATAAGTTTATATCCGCACACAAATCATGCATATACAAGCATCACAGGCATAAATAAAATCATTACACATTCAAAAACAAAGAGAATACATATCTTTAAACAAAGAAGACACAAGCAACTAGTTGTGTAGGAGTGATTTTCCACCCAACTATAGGATTTTTGTCCCATCATATACTCTTTATGCTTGAAGGCCACCCCCAAGCTGGGCTATGAGGCCACTAGGGCAAAGGGAACACATGCAGGCTTCTCTCTCTCACCCCACAAGCCATTCTGCTCACAATGCTTAGCTAAATGCTCATCCATATCTCTACAGGAATCTCACTAAGCCATTACAACCATGGCACTCCTTCCAATTGCCCCACATAACACAAGGAATGCATTTCCCTTCATTGATCCACAATTCCCTTAGGAAATCTAACCCTTACAGTGCTTACTAGTGTGTGTAGTAAGAGTCCAATTTGTTGTATGTTGTTGGAGAACCTCTTGTAACATTAATCCATGGCTTCTCAATCATGAAAAAGTAGAAAAACTCTATGGGTAAAGATTCCTACTTGGCTAACCTTTATGCTTAGCTAAACCCATCTCTTTTTCCCTCAAATCTACAACTCTGTTTCCAAATTCGAAATTCTAGGTAATGCATAGTTTGGTAATGGTAATGGCAATGGTGTGAATAGCAAAAGCAAGAATTTTGTTACTGTCAAAACTGTTGTCCCAAAATCTGCATAATGAAAAATGGATGGTAGACTCGAAAAGCTGAGAGAATGGTGGAAAAGGAAACTAACATAACTTATGAACATAGAAAAGAGGACTCTTACAATAGTCCTAGAAGTATATTCATCCGATGCTTCCATAAATACATGAGAAGACTTTCCTCACCAACCTCACACATGCATTCAATGATTGTATTTTAATAGACAAAAGGAAGTAGTTGGCTCATTTAAGGGAAATGCCAACAATTAGGTGAGTTCTAAGGTTGACACTTGGCAATAGAGGATTTATTCTCCCATAAGCCCCCCTTCTTCTTCCCCCCTAGTGGAATCATAGATCCTATAGTGCTCTTTACACAACCATCTTAGACTATTATATCATTATGCAACATAATATCTACATAGCATTCGAATTGGCATGATAATCTAACCACACGGTCCATAAATAAGTATTTACATTATACATGCCTAACCATTCACTAGTCAAGCCTTGCCCTTGAGCTCTGCACTAGGAATCCATAATAGCATATTTACATCATTTGATTTAATATATTCAAAGTCAAAATCAAGGGTATTACAACAAACATATGTGTTTTGAGATATTGATCACCCATTTGGAGTTTTGCATTCTCACAATGATTGCCACATTTCATCATACCCCCATTGTTTATCATAATTTGGAAATTGGATATGAGGCAGATATACAATGGGTTTCTTCATCCACTTGTTAATGGATGAAGTTATGCGTGTTGTCATTGTCAATTAACATGATGAATTTTTTGTGCTCGATGGAACCAATCACTTTCAATCTCTAAGGTGTGGAAAATCCTAATAGAGCATGGAGTGAAATTTGGGTTTGCTCCTCAGGAACTGGCATATCAAGATCATATTCAAGGGGGGACATAGTATCATCCACTTCTGGTTCAGGTAGAGATTCCACGATGTTGTCCTCAAGGGTATCCTGGGGGGTTGCCTCGATATGGAATAACTTTAGTTCAATGAATTTATGCCCATTGAAATATTTGATATCACGGTTATAACAAAGGCCTGGTCATTGGCGTTCAACCATTGCATCTGGAGTCAACTTGTGGATTTGTAAGGGTGGGTGGCAGCATTACTAGAAGTAGGATCCATGGGATACCCAGCGTGAGTGGGAAAGGAATGGTGTTTGGGTTGGGTATTGATCACCAGTTAAACATCTCTAGCTCTATCATAGGCTTCCAACCAAGTGGAGGGACGTTGCATAAGGACATGGGCCGAAATTGCTCCTTTTGAGGCCACTGATGAAACATTCTATGAAGAAAAAAAAATAAGAGAGGCCTTCTATGCGGGTTTCCAATTGCTCAAATGTTGTAATATAATCCAAAGCAGTGCTAGTTTGGCACAATTTGGCCAACTTACCGAAGTAGTTAGTGTCTCTATCAAATTGCTTGTGAAGGATCTTCGAAAACTAACACCAAGGGACATATTGGCAATAAGATTTATGATACCATTGCCACCATTACCAATGTTTAGAATCTAAATATAAAACCCCAATTTTCAACTTCTAGAGATCATCTTTAAAGCCATGGAGAGCAATTTAATGTTCCATTTGGTTCACCCAACCCAAGGGATTGGAGCCATCAAATTTGCACATTTCATTCTTTGGAAAACAATGCCATCAAGATTTATCCTCAAAGGAGTGAGGTTGTGTATGGGAACAAAGTGTGAGATCCAAGTCCTTCATTACCCAAGGTTTCATAGGTGGGATCCTCACATTTTTTAACATATCCAACACCTTGAGCTAGAGCATCCATCCTTATCTAGTCATTAATCTTGTTGTTGGTGAGCTTGTCCATTGATTGATTTAAGGAGTAAAATAGGGCTAGTATAGTATCCATGTTGGCTTGAGGTGAATTTCGGGTTGTTGCCTCCAAGTTGCTCTAGTTCCCCTGGTTGCTCTGGTTGAGGGTGTGTACCATAGTGGCGGATAGGTATGAGTGACGGATCCACACAAATGGAGGTATAAAGGATGTATATCAAAAGGACTGGCACAAAACAAGGATCCTATTGAGATAGGTCACAAATAAGGGTTTTTGAGACTCCTGAGACTTCTTTTTTTAACCTTCATGGGTCTATTACTCCTGGTTGAAGGTTATTGCAACGCCATAATTCTCAATTTCATGCTATATGCAAATATGTAGGAATTTTACTTGGTTTCCATAGAGAATTTGGGTATTGCACTGATTTCCCTGACATAATGAAGAATTATCAGTGGCGGTTGCAAAGATAATAGTTCTTAGGGTCATGAAGACAAGGGATTGTCATGTACTGTAGCTCTCTTATATATGTGCAAGGTCCAATAATAATACTCAACCCAATCTCCCAGGTCACTAACTAAGAAGGTTCAATCGTTCCCTTCGACGTACTTCCCGACTGCCTAGGTATGTGAGAGTGTCTTCTGTTGTTCTTGGTTCCAACCAGATGACTGATGGGATGGTTTCAAGTGATCTAGGGGACATCTTATATACCATAGGGTACGTGGAAGTGATTTCTTATGGAAGTTTTGTTTGATGTGATATTACTCAAAGGAGTACCAACAAGAGTTACAATAATGTACAACAATTGCACCAACCATGGGTACAACATGACTAAGTACCAACTATATTCACTATGTATTTTCCCCATCCACAGGTTTACCCGTTGAATGACAAATATCTATGGTTATTTAAAGACGTCGAAACACATCTCTAGCTTAAAAAAATTCTATGAAATATTGGAGGAGAGGTGGCCCAAGAATACCATTTGTGGTGTTCTTTAGCTTTGAAACTTAAAACAACACATGATGTGCATAAGTTAAGATACAATAAACCATAATTTATAGAGCATAAATAAGATATATTAGACAATGGAAAGATAAATATGAAATGAAACATTCTTTGTAATATGAGAATAACTTCATGAAGCAATGCTTGTGGGCCTCTTGAGGTAGGGTGACCTTTCACTTGAGTAGAGCTCCATTACAATGTATTGTAGCTCTTCAAAAATGATTCCTAGACCCAAAATCCCAACTACATGACATGGTGAAATAATTAAAAAACTATTAACTTCATAGTGGGTCTTAATTAATAGAGATACTCTTTTTACATTGATTATTGACTACTAGCTACTCAGTCGTATTCTCAAGAGATGGTCATATACAATGCATAACTAACTACTAAAGTAAGGAGGGTTAGGGTAGGATCCTAACAGTTCTATTGCAATAACACAATATCACAATGTATTATAAATAGAATAATTGCAACAAAATATCATTAAGTTGATGGATGACAGCTGTCCTTTTTTAATTCTAGTTCTAAAATCTTCCATTATTGATTTTTTGGATATATTGTCCTTGTTTAAGTTTATTTCTAAAAGCTCCCATCATTGATTTTTGAGATATACTATCCTTATTTAAGTCTATTTCTAAAAGCTTTCATCATTGACTTTTGAGATATATAAATAAGGACAAGGACAATTGTCATCCATCCTCTCTCTCTCTCTCTCTCTCACACACACACACACACATCTCAAAAGTCAATAACGGAAGCTTTTAGAACTAGACTTGAATAAGGATTGTTGTCATCCATCAACTTAGTTACGCATTGACACATATTCACACACATACAATTAATCTTGTAGGGATGGTTTCCATACTATTGTTATTGTTATGCGATGGGAATCTTAAAGAACATGTACGGTTTTGGCCATATGTACGAGGATCCCTCACTACTATTATGGTATAATGAAGTTAATGTTTTACTAATATAAGGATAATGCTACTGAGCTTGTCTTATTATGACGTGTTTATGGTTTAGCATCAGGAATGAGTTGTTGTGTTTAGTTATGTTTACTTGCTGTTTGAATGAATGCCATTTGCATCTATGTATGTTTATTACTTTTATGGTTGGTGTGTGTTGATATATTTACAAAATAGTTCATTTTAAGTATATAATATGCCATTGCATTCCATCCCAGTTTGCATTATCTTTCAAGGCAATACTATAAATGCCTCGAGTGAGACTTCCTCTCTTTGGAAAGTTGAATATGTTGACATCTCTAGACTATAACCCTTTTTTTGGAAAACTCTACAAACCATGGGACTTAATTGGAATCAACCATCCATCTTGGTCTCATATCTTTTAAACAACAAAATGTTGTGCATTATTTTTTTGTTTGATATTTCTTAGTGCTTGATAAATTTAGGGCTAAGATGAATCTACAATAGTTAAATATAATCCCGCAATACAATAGTCTTAATTGGTTGGTCGAATGAGGGTGGTGATAGTGGGTCCTCAAAAGTGTGGTATATTTAACCTTAGGGTTCAATTTCATGAGAAGTGTGGTATATTTAACCTTTTGAGAGCGCAAAGGCAATTACGATTGCATAAGTAAGCATGGCGTGGCTTCCACCTCAATGTTGATTATGTGAAGCTAATAAATAAGCAAAATGTTGTAGAATGCAACTCCGACACACTTGTTAGATAATTATAAGTAAAATCCTCTTCAATAAAATCCATCTTTCAAAGGTAAATCTCTATATTAATAAAATGAGATTTTGTTTTGCATTAATATTCACTATAAGTTTAGCCATTAAACATATGTTTTGAATAACTTTCTTTAAATAACCGTTTTAAAGGGCATTTTCATTCTACATTAATATTTGATATACTTTTAAGTTTTAGCACTTAAAAATGTATTAAATTTTAAACATATAATAATTATGAACAATGATAATGTGAATGACAATACTAAAACTTTGTTAATCTAAATGTTATGTTCACAATAATACTTTTTATTTAGTTAGTTTTTAGTTTTATGGAAAAAATTATTTATATTTAAAAAATAATATACGAGCTTGTTTATAGAGATTCTGAACAAAAGAAACCTATCTTCCGAACTATATTTTCGAGATAAAATACTTGTCCAACATCCGACCTTGTGAATCAAAACACTTGGCCATTTTCTGATACAAATCATTGCATGCGACATATGCACATTTGCATCACATAAACTATTAAAAACAAGAAACAAAACTGACTGGCAAAACTAGCATAGAGCACTAGCAAAGGAATTGTTGAACTTTGGTTGTCATATATGTCAACTGATGTCAAAGAGGATTTAGTATTCCTGCTCCAGTTTGAAGAAATATATGAAAGCCACTTTGAAGAAGTATATCTAGTTGTGCCAATTTAAAGAAGTATATGGAATCCAGTTTGAAGAAGTACATTCAATACATATGGTACAGGTGCAAGTCTCAAGTCCACCCAGTCATACTGCTTCATGGTATATGCCAAAGACATGGTTGGACAAGGTTCAGGAGTGCGCAAGAGGCTTGGAGACAAGAAGTGGTAAAACAGTTATGCAAGTCCCGTAAGTGGGCAAGACACACCAATCAGAAGAAGAACACAAGTTGTTGAAGCACACAAAAGTGCCAAGAAGAAAGTAGTGGTTGAAGAAGTAAAGTGTGCAAGACCCATAAGTGATGGTGCATGAAGGGCGCAAAACCTCACCGCAAAGGCGCAAGTCCCACTAAGGCAAGGACTACGTATGCGCAAGACCCAAAAAGAAATGACACCTCAGCGGCGTAGATCATGACAAGTGGCGAAAGCATGAACTGTGAAGCAAAGAAGAAGGAAAGCCACAACCAACTTGTGAACATACAATCTGTGTAGGACAAGTATAAATAAGAAGCAAGTTGGAGAATTGAAGTAAGCTTGTAAGCTCATGGAACCAGAACAACATGATCTAGCAGAGACCTGAGTGCGCACAGGCATATAATGGAATAGTTGATGGTGCGCATAATGATGTAATTCTATTTGTGACAGTTGTGGAAAGACAAAAAGATAGAACTACAGAGGATGCGTGAATGCATGAGAAGAGAATGATAGTATCGCAGACATCATGTGGACAATCACAGATGATCTAAGATAGAAGCGCAAAGATAGATTTGAAGAATATCTTGTGATGCACGAAGTGAAGAAGTTTATCTTATGCACTAAGATAGAATTGCAACATAGTGAAGGATGCACATTATGATAAGGATGATCTAAGACAAGTGCGTTAAACAGAAAGGCCGAATCACAGATGATGCACAAAAGGTCACAGATTATCTAGAGACTGTTGCACCAAGACAGAACGAAAATATCACAGAAGGTGCGCAGATCCATTTGATATTGATGCGCAAAGTCAAAACAACAACTTATCAGTAGATGCGTAGTATTAGTTGAAGTGCAGTAGCGCAGAAATAGAAAGGCATACAGAAACTAAGCGTAGACTGCAGAATATGATGAAGCAACACATAGTTTGTGAAGTGCGAAGTCAATTGTAATGTTGTGTTGTGTTAAAGTAAAGTTCGTGATACAGATCAGTAATTACAAGGTTGCAGAAGGTGCACACATCATAAAGAACATCAGACTATTAGAAGTGTGTGTGGATCAGAAGAATGGTAAAGTCATATCTTCTTCTTATATATTAGGGCAACAGGACGGGGCAAGGAGCAGGGGGTTGTAGCCTCCTTCCAATTGGAGCCGGTAAATCAAGGATTTGGTGCTTCCTTCAGGTCGGTGCTTATAAAACCAGGGGGTCAGTGACACATTCTAGTTGGTGCTTCCTTGAATGTAATCTTTTATTATAAGTGGTTTTTTTCCCGTTTGGGTTTCCACATAAAAATATCTGTGTTATGTGTATTGTGCTCATGTGATGTTCAATGTTTTATTTATGGTGGATGCATAATTAAAGTTCATATTAAACAGTTAAGAAGTTAAAAAAATTTCATAATTGTGTTAATACTGATTCACCCCCTCTCAATATTAAATAGATTCCAACAATTAGTACCAGAGCGGGTGTCTTCAGTAACAACTTAACATCTGGAAGATAGATCCATGCGCAAATATGGACAAGTAGGAAGGTCTCTCCACTAACAAAGCACCAAAGTTTGATGGTACCAATTATACCTTCTCGAGGATCAAGATGGAAGTATGATTGCAATCTCTTAGAGCTGATGTTTGGAAGTCCATTGTGGATGGTTATAATGTCCCAGCAATCGCACTAGTTGACCCGGCTGAGAAGAGACTGTATGAATGCAATGCAAGAGCCAGAAATGCACTGTTATGTGGGTTAATAGACACATAATTTATTAAGGTCGTGCATTGCGCCTCAACCAAGGATGTATGGGATAAACTAAAAAATGTCTATGAAGGTGACAAGAAAGTAAAGAAGGCAAAGTTGCAGAATTACTCTAGATTATATGAATCCTTGAAAATGAAAGATGAAGAGAATATTGCTTCTTAATTCTTGCGAGTTTAGGACTTAGTTAATGCTATCAAGGGTCTGTGAGTTACTCTAGAAGAAGAATCAGTAGTGTAGAAGATACCGAGAACTCTACCCTCAAGATTTGACCCAAAGGTATGTGTGTTAGAAGATAGAGCCATTCTTGCAGAACTAAAAAAGAATGAGCTTCAGGGGATCTTGAATGCGTATGATATGAGAACCGAGAAAGAAAATCCCATTAGAAAGGAAGCGGCCTTTAAAGCCACTGGAAAGGCTAAACAAGAACATGACAAGGACTCTTGTAATGAATCAGATGAAGAACAGTCAAACTTCGTAAGGAAGTTGAAAAGAGGACATGGTAAGTATAATAATAAATTGCCTTTCAAATGTTTTAGATGTGGAGGGATAGACCACTTTCCTTCTAAGTGTCCATACAAGGAATATGGAGATAGCAACAACGAGGAAGAAGCTAGCTCCCATGAATGAAGGATGGTGCGCACTCAGGACAAAACTAAAATTAGAAAGAAAGTTCCAAAATAGAGGAAGAGTCCGTATACAGAGGAAGACAACAATGTATCCAAAGGAAGTGATTGCGACGATAAGCCAAAAGAGGTATTATTCATGGCCTTGGTGGAAGAAGAAATTAGTGAAGAAAAGAAAATGATTTGTCCGTCAATCAAGAATAAACCCCAGTTGCGCAAAGCAAACCATGATCACTAGATAAGTATTCCTTTAGTGGATCCTTTAATACACCTTCAAAGCCTATCGCAAAAGTTAAATCTAACAGTCAATATGAAGAATAAGAAGTTGTAGAGGTAGATTGGGAAGGTGAACTGGTAAGTGCCTTAGATGAATTGAAGAATTCAAGAAGGAAGAGTAAACTCTTACATGACCAACTGTTGAAGTGTGAAGAACAGGCCAAGTAAGCTAAGTATTTTCAAGAATATCTTGATAAACAGGTTAGTGAAAAGGCAATGAACTATGAGAAACAACTTAATTGTGCAGTCGACAAAATCAAAGTACTTGAAGAAGAGAAATTTGTATTGAAGACTTCTTTGGAAGAATTGGCGCAAAAGAACAAATCGCTGACAAGTTAGCTTGAATTAAAGGATAGAGAGATCTCTCGTTTAAAAGACAAGTTGATCAAGATAAAGGGAAAGCAGCAAGTTCAAGATCACATCACGAGTGATACTCTGAATTGTGCACATTCAGTAAGTGACAAGGTTGGTCTTGAAGAGGAAGTGTTGAAAAAATTCAAAGGCAACACATCAATTTTGAATAAGATTCTAAACGATCAAAGGTCACTAGCAGACAAGGCAGAACTTGGTTATGAAAGAACATTTGGGAAGCTCTGCGACAATGAACATCGTCCAAATCAAATAAATTCATTCAGGTATGATAACTCCTTCAGTTATTACAACTCTTTTCGTTACGCTACCCGAAGAAGGATTAACAAAATGAAATGTGCAAGGTGCAATTACATTGGCCATATTGCTAAGTATTGACAAACTATGAGATGTTATGCTTGTGATGTCTTTGGACATAAATTTATGTATTGTCGAAGAACAGTGAACTGTTAAGATGAAACCATGCTGCGTAAATGTAATCACAATACAAGGACCAAAAAGGAAGACATTCAAGCACAAAATCAAAATGGAAATGCGCACATGAAAAGGTGGGTAAGGAAAACTTCTTGCGTAGAATAAACTGATAAGCCAAGTTTGTCTCAAGCAACAAGTGATTGCTGGCCCTCTTGCTAATCTCCGAGAGATTGAGTGAGATCATTGAATTAAACCCGATGCTTATTAGGAATTCAAGGAGTGTGTTAGTGAAGAATTTGGTTTCTATATTACTGTTATATGGTCAATCATTGTTGTATTAGGTCGGATTGTCCCAAAAAAGAACATCAGTATTGTTGATGAACAAACAAAGAGATGCATATATATTCAATCAGTTGTTGCGGCATGTTAAAGTTAGTTTGTCGCATAAAGTGCAGACACATGTAATAGAATGAGGAAAGGATCAAATAAGCATTTCCAAAGAACAAACATGAGTCTGTGCAGAAACATAAACGTAATTTGTATTATATTCAAAATGTGTGCTTTTACAAAATGCATGAGTCTCGTGTTGCTGAGAACATAGTTAAATTACAAAGAAGGCAACATGCCAAGGCCAAAAGGCAAGTTCAAGAAGACAATCGAGGTCGTAACAAAAAATTGAAAATTACAAGAGTAATTCATAGTCAAAATTCAAGGTCTATATTCGCTTCTTGGTCGGTTGGTTGTTGTGCAAGTCTGAGTTTCAAATCCATTGAAATCGGCTTGATGAATCCAGAAGATGGCTGCAAAGGATAAAGTTGCAGACGATGACTACTCAACCTGAATCGAATTCAACACTTCAAGAATCCACTACTGTTGTTGCTCCAAGAAGTGTACTTGTTTTCTCAGATTGGATAATCCTTCCTCGTTGTTGTGATTCACTTGCAACTGAGCATACAAATGGTTGAATTCAAACTCCTTCATTTGGACTTGCCAAATGCCCATGTCGACTCTCAATCGAGTAAACTCTACCCTCTATGACTAAATCGCAAGGTGTACACTGTTAAAAGAATCATTGAACTTCTGGAAGAAGAAAGCCATGATTGAAGAAGATGAGAGACACAAAGCAACAAGACACATAGCAAGTTGGAAGAAAGAAGAACAAGGGTGACGAACTAGGCATTTCACAACTCTATTATAAGATCGGATGATAGTTCTTCGCGCGCACGGAAATTAAGTTGAAGAGATGGGTAATGAATCGCATTCAAGTCCATGCGATCCGAAGCTGGTTGTGGAGAGACCAAAAGTAATTGCACAAGTTAATGAGTTTGGGAAAAAATAAAAAATAAAAAACAAAAATCTAATTCATTGTTTCGTGCGATCGGAATGATGTTGCCCAAAAGGTTTCAAGTACGAAACCGACACGTCAAAATTTCCACACGAATTGTTTGTCATATCACTTTATTGCCAAGCTGGCTAACAGGTGGAAATGTGTGCAAATTCTTTGGTTGTCATGGTGTGATATGTGACGTCAGAAAAGGTAACAATGGTTTGTCGTACTGCAGTAAATGCGGCATATGGAACAATTAGACACAAGAAGAAATCGATCGGGGAGACAATGCAAAATTAGAAGCAAATGGAATTTGGAAAGTGCAGAAAACATAACAGGATGATGGTATGAAGGATTCCACAAAGATTAATGATTGATATGACAGGAGCATAAGATCAAGATAAGAAGGAAGATAGCAACTATACAGGGGGAGTGTATTTGAGATTTCTATGAAAACAATGTATAGATTGCAAGGAAACTCAAATCAATGCAAAAACCCCAGTAAAAGAATGAAGCATGAAGACAGGGGGGGTAATTCAAAGCAAGAAGATGCTCAAAGGCCAACGCAATACAAAAGAAAGAAGAATCAATAATTGCGTAGCGATGGCACCTCTTTGCCATTGATGTCAAAGGGGGAGAAAGATCATGAAGTTGATCATGAAGCATGCATCTACGCAAATGAGAATGATCATGAAGCATGTGATCTGAGCAGAAGTAAAAGAAAGCAGAAAGAGTATTGACAGCAAGATGCGCAGATATCGAAGGCTCAAATTGGCAAAGAACACAGAGGGAGTATTGCAACAAGCATAGATGAAGCATACAAATTTTAGGAGGTGATTATGCACAACTTCAGGATGTGTTGACATCAATGCCAAAGGAGGGTATTGTTGAACTTTGGTTGTTATTGATGTCAACTGATCATGTCAAAGAGGATTCAGTATTCTTGTGCCAGTTTGAAGAAATATATGAAGCCACATTGAAGAAGTATATCTAGCTGTGCCAGTTTAAAGAAGTATATGGAATCCAGTTTAAAGAAGTACATTCAATACATATGGTATAGGTGCAAGTCTCAATTCCACCCAGTCATACTACTTCATGGTATATGCCAAACACATGGTTGGACAAGGTTCGGGAGTGCGCGAGAGGCTTGGAGACATGAAGTGGTAAAAAAATTATGCAAGTCCCATAAGTGCGCAAGACACATCAATCAGAAGAAGAACACAAGTTGTTGAAGCACGCAAAAGTACCAGGAAAAAAGTAGTGGTTGAAGAAGTCAAGTGCGCAAGACCCACATGTGATGGTGCATGAAGGACGCAAAACCTCACCGCAAAAGCACAAGTCCCACTAAGGAAAGGATTAAGTATGCACAAGACCCACAAAGATATGACACCTCACTGACACAGATCATGACAAGTGGTGGAAGCATGAACCGTGAAGCAAAGAAGAAGGAAAGCCACAACCAACTTGTGGACATACAATCCGCACAAGACAAGTACAAATAAGAAGTAAGTTGGAGAATTGAAGTAAGCTTGGAAGTAAGCTTGTAAGGAAGATGTAAGCTTGTAAGAGGAAAGCTGGAAGATACAGATTTATCAAGCTTGTTATCTCGGGGCATCAAGGGCTTGTGGAACCAGAACAACATGATCTACCAAAGCCCTGAGTGTGCACATTCATAGAATGGAATAGATGATGGTGCACATAATGATGTAAGTCTATATGTGACAGTTGCGCAAAGACAGAAAGGCATAACTACATAGGATGCACAAGTGCATGAGAACAACATGATAGTATTGAAGACAACGTGCAGACAGTCACAGACGATCTAAGACAGAAGCGCGAAGACAATTTGAAGAAACTCTTGTGATGTGCGAAGTGAAGAAGTTTATTTGATGTGCTAAAACAGAATTGCAGCGTAGTGAAGGATGCACATTATGATCAGGATGATCTGAGACATGTGCGTTAAACAGAAAGGATGAATCGCAGATGATGCACAGAAGGTCATAGATTATCTAGAGACTCTTGTTCCAAGACAGAACGAAAATATCAAAGAAGGTGCGCAGATCCATCTGATACTGATGCACAAAGTCAGAACAATAGCTTATTAGTAGATGCACAGTATCAGTTGAAGTACAGTAGTGCAGAAGTAGAAAGGCATACAGAACCTGAGCGTAGACTGAAAAATATGATGAAGCAACACACAGTTTGTGAAGTGTGAAGTTAATTGTAATGTTGTGTTGTGTTCAAGTAATGTTCATGATACAAATTTGTAATTGCAAGATTGCAGAAGGTGCACATGGCATAAAGAACAACAGACTATCAAAAGTGTGCACAGATCAGAAGAACAACAAATTCATATCTTCTTCTTATATATGAGGGCAACAGGACAGGGCAAGGAGCAAGGGGTTGTATCCTCCTTCCAGTTGGAGCTAGTAAATCAGGGAGTTGGTGCTTCCCTAAGGTCGATGCCTGTAAAACCAGGGGGTTGGTGCTTCCTTCCAATTGGTGTTGGAAAACTTCAAAAGTTGGTGCTTCCTTGAATGTAATATTTTATTATAAGTGGTTTTCTCTCGTTTGGGTTTCCACATAAAAATCTGTGTGTTTTGTGTATTGTGCTCATGTGATGTTGAATGTTCTATTTATGGTGGATGCAAAATTAAAGTTTAGATTAATCAATTAAGAAATTAAAAATTGTTCATAATTGCGCTAATACTGATTCACCCCCCTCTCAATATTAAATAGATTCCAAGATGAAATCCATAGCCTGTTGTTGCCTGCTATTGAAGAATTCATAGATTGCAAAAGAGCCTTCATCTAGGAGGAGGGCCTGATTGGATAAATCATCGTACTGAGAATTCAATTATCTATAAATATGCGAGAAAGATATCCAATCAAAAGCATGGGTAACCAAATGAATTTCATTAAATAAATGCTTCAAACGACCCACCTCCACTTTGTTCCTTCTGGATGCCCAATTGATGACTGTCTTGGAATCTCTTAATATCGAAAGCTTCCTTATCTTCTGCTTGGCTGCAACAAAGAGGAGAGTCCATAAAGCCGAAATTTTTGCCTTCAAGTTAGAACTATTCCTTGGCATGTACCAGGTGAAAAATTAATGGGATTGATTGAGAAACATAATTTATCTTGGTCAACACTTGGGAGGATGACCCTAGATAGCACCATCAAAGGACCCCATGGAATATCATAGTCTAAAGCTGGCATAATTGGGCATCTGGGATGCTTGACCTTGATGTCAAATTTATATTCATGTGCCCATTTCATCACCAAATTTGTTGTCACCTAAGGAGGAATAAACTTGTCTTAGCAAATTTTAAGATTTCTAACCCACCATACATAGTAAACAAATTGACTAGGAATTGATTTAAAGTAGGCCACTAAAGAATCCATCATTCAATTCCAAAAACACTCCTCCAAACATGAATTGGAACAAGGAGATTTAGGCTTCAATTTTCTTATGATGATCGAGCTTACCTCTTTAAAGTAAAGATAATGCACAAAGAGATACTCTACATATTTGTCTTCGGATTTGTATACCGAACAACAGTTGGGACCACACTAGCCCCGTTTAAGGTAGCTATCCCATGTGGGAAATTTATTTTTTAAGGCCAACCAAAAAGTTAATTTAGACTTCAATGAACCAGAGGTCTTCCAAACCTACTCCCATCATCACATAGAATCGACTTGAATCGATGCTTCCATTTGTGCAAGATAGCTGCCTAGCTTAACCGTGAAATTTCCAAATAAGGAATTCTTTGAACAAGCTAGGGAACAATCTTCTTCTTCATTGAGATTTATGAAGTTAGCAAGTAATATATTTACATACACATGCCATTCCTTCGCCTTAACACCTGACAACCTAAGCTCGGCTTTGGACTTCCATTTGCACATGTTAAGGACCTGCGAGGTCCGGGCATCACAAAGGAAGAGAATACCTTTATCAGAGGAAACAAGATTGCCAGAAAGGCGATAGCCTCCTCTAGCTCGGATCCACGAGTTCTTACCTAGCCAGATTTTTGTACCATTCCCAACTCGCCAAGCTATCCAATTAACGATCAAATGGAAAGAGCTTATGAACGCTTTCCTAACCACCTAACAGTCTTCGATGACGTTCTTGACTGTATAATCCAATATTTAATCGGCATACCACCAAGATATTTCGATCTCATGACTCTGCCCCACAGAGACTGAATAAAAGTCAGTATACAGAAGCTGCTAGATCTAGAGATAAGAGAAATATGTTATTGACTCCCCACCCTTCCATATTTTTAGGTAGAGCCATAGAGGACCATTTCACTAGAGGGATCCTATATGAACCTTTAGGGCCAAAGACACTGAAAATCATCGTTTTCAAATCTTGTTGAGAATACACTTTGGGATTTTGACAATAGAAGCGCAATACATAGGGATACTCTCCAAAATGGCTATCAATAGAACCAACATGCCTCCACTTGAGAGCTACCTATAAACCCACAATGAAATTCATGACTCTATCTTATTGTAAAGCTAGAGATAATCTTCAATCCTATAAGAATTGGGATTTAGATAGAAACCCAAATATTTGATTACATTGTTGAGAGCAACTTTAGGAAAAGGGAGGGGACCTCTAGGTCTCTAAAGGCGATCGATGATAGAGCATTAAATAGAAGGAAATACTTTGTGAGATTAAACTTCACGCTCGTGATCAAGCAATATCGATCCAGAATTCTTTTTAACTCAAAAAATTCTTTGGATGAGCCATCTCCAAAGAGCGTAACGTCATCAATGAAGAGCATATGAGAAATAAACTTCAGTAATGACATTTTAGCTCCCTTTAGTTTACCACGATGACGAGCATCTTTTAGAAGAAAGCTTATACCTTAAGCTACCAATATAAACAAAAAAAGGTGACAATGGACAACCTTGCCTTAAACCTTAGGTTGCATGAAAGAACTTTGATGAAGAGCTGTTGACGAGCACTGCAAAGGAAACATACTGGTTACATCCCATTATCCAGTTTACGATTTCCAAATTCACACCTAACTGAAGAAGGATCGGTCTCAAATAGACCCATCTCACCCTGTCGGAAGATTTCGACATATCCAATTTAAGAATCATAGTTGAAGAATTCGCTCTATTGATTGAATGAAGCCTCCCTTGAGCGATAGCGATCGTGTCATGAATCTTGTGATTGTTAAGAAACCCAAATTGCTCCTCTGAAATCAGCACACTAAGAATTGGCTTCAATATGTTAGCCAATATTTTGGAAACCAACTTACAAATAACATTGCAATAGGAGATTAGTCGAAATTCCTCTAGCGACAAGGTGTCCTATTTTTTGGGAATTAAAACAAGGACATAAAATTTATCAATCCCAACAGCTTACTGTTTCATTTAGACTCCCTTGCCACGTTTAATAGATCAACCTTGATAAAATCATTAAAACCTAAAAAGAACTTGACTGAAAGTCCGTTTGGACCGTGAGTCGCCAAAAGTTCTTCCTTTGAGATGTCCGACTCTAGAGATGCATTCATTTTGTCGTCTATGGCTTGAGGGACCAACCCTAAGACCTGCAACATTTCCTCTATAGGACAACCAGTTGGTTCTTTGAACAACATTTTGAAATACACCATTCCAACCTTTGCTTTGTCCTAGAAGGAGTTCACCAAAATTCCACAATCGTTTTTGAGCTCCCATATAGAGTTTACACTCTTACAATAGCTCACATAACAATGAAAAAACTTGGTATTGTTGTCTCCTTCGCTTATCCATATGGCGCGGCTCTTGAGTCTCCATTCTATTTCTATTTATTAAGAAGCTACTGTCTTTTAACTTCAAGGGCAAAAAAAGCCTCCTTCTCGCCATCTAAAAAGATGCCTATCATCGTGTAAGTGTATGAACTTCTCTTCAACCTCTTTGAGGACCGCTTGAGACTTTTTCTTGTGTTCAAGCACCTAGGCTTTGGTTGAACTATGGACCACTTCTATATTGTCTACGAACTGTTGCATATGAGAGGCCTCGATACCCGATTGAATATTTTTTCGATCCCGAAATAATCATCCGCTTGTAATACTCTTCTAGCAACCACACATGATTATACTTAAAGGGTATAGGCGACTTCTTATCCTCGTTACCAACCTTACATAGAATAGGATGATGATCAAATAGACCCCCAGAGCCTACCTAAAATTTCACTAAGAATCTCCCGTCCAATATCTCCTTTGAGCACAAAAGCCTATCCAACCTCCTAGAAATATCTTTGTCACCCTTCCTGCTATTGTGCCATGTAGGCACCAACTTCACCGGTTCCAAGGCTGCTAAGTGAAGTTCCTCCCGAAGACGTTAGAAAAAAGCACCCAGTGGATCCTGTCTAGAATTGACCCCCCACACCTCTCTTGAAGAGAGCGTAAAGTTCAAGTCACCTCCCAATAAAATATTCTTACTAGTGAAAAACCCTGCCTAGACTAAAGCCTCTCGAAATTGCCTTTGATCTATGTAAGGTCCATAGAGATTAAGAACCATCAACTCGAAGTTCAACTCTTTAAGTGGACATGAATTCTTGAGTTGCGAGAAGTAGAATCCACCGCCTTTAAGCTTGATTTCCAAGTTGTTAGAAACCACTAGATTGACTACATGCATCATAGGCATTGAAAGACCAACCTTTTAGCTAGGAGAATGCGTCAATTGCCTTAGCACCTACACACATAGTTTCTTGAATGAGTATAATATCCAGAGAATAGACTTTGAGAAGTCTCTTGAGGGCTAGCATTTTAGGAACACCCCCACCCCTCGCACATTGAAGGATAAGGCTATCATCAAGGAACCCTAACATGGGATTTCCTAACACAAAGGGCCCCTATTAATAGTAGCCCGCTTTCCCCGATGGATATCCCTCTTGGCCTACTATTTGGAGAAGGACAAAAATGATTTCCCTCCAGCTCCGCCCTAGAGGCTTATCCTGGGCCAAAGACCCCTCTTGTGACAATTGTTCCACATTTTGGACTTGGACCTCAAATCACATCTAGAAGGGACCTCCTTCTTGAAGGGAGAGGCCTAGCGACCAACTTTATATAGCTATCTTGGAGACTCCTTGTTTCTAAGATAAGGGACCAACTCTATTTATCTATCTAATTATAATCTTAATAAATACTTATATTATATAATTTTATTTTTTTATAATGATACATATGTTGAAACACAATGATTAGAATAGTGAAGAGGTAAGTTTACACTCAATCTTATAACATATAAAATGTCAAAAAATTATGTTATTAATAAGTAAACTTGAGAGGAGGAGCGGTTACTCAATACTCCGACTGTAGTTAATATAATTAACAAATCAGTGGCAATGAGTTCAAATCGCTGCGAGAAGACCGCATGAAAAACACTTGGGAGGAGGAAAAAAATGCCTTTATAAATGGGAGCAAAGTCTTGACGACACTTCGACAGAGTGGGAAAGTGCACTTACCTGAAATCTGAATTTTACAGTGATCGGGGACTGAGAATGGACAAGAAAGGTCATTATGTTCGCAAATGTGCGATAGATTTAGAAAATTCTTACAATTTTTCGAGGGATATCCCCGACCCCCCGGGTTACGACCGCACGGCCCTTGAAGTGGTAAGTCCGTACCTTTTCATTCAAAAATTTTATGTTTTATCTTTCAGTCCTTCTTTTAAATGTTTTGTTAGGGCTTCCATGGGGACTTAAATGTGAAGAAATGGCATTCAGAGGGGCAGTGTATCCGTCATTTAGAGGTTCTCCTAACTTTTGTTCTTCTATTGGAGAACATTTCGTTTAGACGAGTGAAAGGAGAGTGGTAGCTGCGATTTTTTGCTTTCCGAAATTTAGGTTACATTTAGGGTAATGGATGTGCTTTTAAGGGATTCAATGCTGGATCCAGGGGGCTTTAGTTTACTTTCTTTGTTACAATTTTTGTTTATCTTGTTTGCAAAAGTGATAACTCTGCGGGAGTAGAGATCAATTGCTCTAACTAACAAGAGATTAATTTCCAGGATATGGAATAGTGTTTTACATAAAACGGATTTGAATGATCGTTAATTTCTCCTGTTCACTGATCATCTGATTGATCATCCCTTTTCCTCCGGTTTTCATTAAATACTATTGTAATTCTTCCGACTCAAGAGATTACCTTTTACTCACATAGAATTAGTACTATAAAACAACAAAAACTCTAATAAAAACCCGTATTTATACCTACCAACCAGGACAAGTGTGCTCATGTGGTAAAAAATGGATCTGGTAAGTTGAAGTCATCGTACTGAGAATTCAATTATCTATAAATATGTGAGAAAGATATCCAATCAAAAACCTGGGTAACCGAATGAATTTCATTAAATAAATGATTCAAACGACCCACCTCCACTTTGTTCCTTCTGGAAGCCCAATTGATGACTGTCTTGGAATCTCCTAATATCAGAAGCTTCTTTATCTTCTGCTTGGCCGCAACAAAGAGGAGAGTCCATAAAGCCGAAATTTTTTCCTTCAGGTTAGAACCATTCCTTGGCGTGTACCAGGTGAAGAATTAATGGGATTGATTGAGAAACATAACTGCTCTTGTTCAACACTTGGGAGGATGACCCTAGATAGCACCATCAAAGGACCCCATGGAATATCATAGTCTAAAGCTGGCATAATTGGGCATCTGGGATGCTTGACCTTGATCTCAAATTTATATTAATGTGCCCATTTCATCACCAAATTTGTTGTCACCTAAGGAGGAATAAACTTGTCTTAGAAAATTTTAAGATTTCTAACCCACCATACATAGTAAACCAATTGACTAGGAATTGATTTAAAGTAGGCCACTAAAGAATCCATCATTCAATTCCAAAAACACTCCTCCAAACATGAATTGGAACAAGGAGGTTTAGGCTTCAATTTTCTTAAGATGATCGAGCTTACCTCTTTAAAGTAAAGATAATGCACAAAGAGATACTCTACATATTTGTCTTCGGATTTGTATACCGAACAACGGTTGGGACCACACTAGCCCCGCTTAAGGTAGCTATCCCATGTGGGAAATTTATTTTTTAAGGCCAACCAAAAAGTTGATTTAGACTTCAATGAACCAGAGGTCTTCCAAACCTGCTCGCATCATCACATAGAATCGACTTGAATCGATGCTTCCATTTGTGCAAGATAGCCGCCTAGCTTAACCGTGAAATTTCCAAACAAAGGATTCTTTGAACAAGCTAGGGAACAATCTTCTTCTTCATTGCGATTGGTGAAGTTAGCAATTAATATATTTACATGCACATGCCATTCCTTCGCCTTATCACTTGACAACCTAAGCTCAGCTCTGGACTTCCATTTGCACATGTTAACGCCCTGCGAGCTCCAGGCATCACAAAGGAAGAGAATACCTTTATCGGAGGAAACAAGATTGCCAGAAAGGCGATAGCCTCCTCTAGCTCGGATTCACGAGTTCTCACCCAGCTATATTTTTCTACCATTCCCAACTCGCCAAGCTATCCAATTATCGATCAAATGGAAAGAGCCTATGAACGCTTTCCTAACCACCGAACAGTCTTCGACGACGTTCTTGACAGTATAATCCAATATTTAATCGGCATACCACCAAGATATTTCGATCTCATGACTTTGCCCCACAAAGACTGAATAAAAGTAAGTATACACAAGTTAGAAGCTGCTAGATCTAGAGATAAGAGAAATATGTTATTGACTCCCCACCCTCCCATATTTTTGGGTAGAGCCATAGAGGACCATTTCACTAGAGGGATCCTATATGAACCTTTAGGACCAAAGGCACTGAAAATCATCGTTTTCAAATCTTGTTGAGAATACACTTTGGGATTTTGACGATAGAAGCGCAATACATAGGGATACTCTCCAAAATGGCTATCAATAGAAATAGCCTGCCTCCACTTGAGAGCTACCTATAAACCAAGAATGAAATTCACGACTCTATCTTATTATAAAGCTAGAGCTAATCTTCGATCCTATAAGAATTGGGATTTAGATAGAAACCCAAATATTTGATTCCATTGTTGAGATCAACTTTAGGAAAAGGGAGGGGACTTCCAGGTGTCTAAAGGCGATCGATGATAGAGCATTAAATATGAGGAAAGACTTCGTGAGATTAAACTTCATGCCCATGATCAAGCAATATCGATCCATAATTCTTCTTAACCCAAAAAATTCTTTGGATGAGCCATCTCCAAAGAGCATAACGTCATCAATGAAGAGCATATGAGAAATAAACTTCGATAATGACATTTTAGCTCCCTTTAGTTTACCACGATGACGAGCATCTTTTAGAAGAAAGCTTATACCTTAAGCTACCAATATAAACAAAAAAAGGTGACAATGGACAACCTTGCCTTAAACCTTAGGTTGCATGAAAGAACTTTGATGAAGAGCTGTTGACGAGCACCGCAAAGGAAACATACTGGTTACATCCCATTATACAGTTTACGATTGCAAAATTCACACCTAACTGAAGAAGGATCGGTCTCAAATAGACCCATCTCACCCTGTCGTAAGCTTTCGACATATCCAATTTAAGAATCATAGTTGAAGAATTCGCTCTGTTGATTGAATGAAGCCTCTATTGAGTGATAATGATCGTGTCATGAATCTTGTGATTGTTAAGAAACCCAAATTGCTCCTTTGAAATCAGCACACTAAGAATTGGTTTCAATATGTTACCCAAGATTTTGGAAACCAGCTTACAAATAACATTGCAATAGGAGATCAGTCGAAATTCCTCTAGCGACACAGTGTCCTATTTTTTGGGAATTAAAACAAGGACATAGAATTTATCGAGCCCAACATCTTACTGTTTCATTTAGACTCCCTTGCCACGTTTAATAGATCAACCTTGATAGAATCATAAAAACCTAAAAAGAACTTGATTGAATGTCCGTTTGGGCGGTGAGTCGCCAAAAGTTCTTCCTTTGAGATGTCCGACTCTAGAGATGCATTCATTTTGTCGTATATGGCTTGAGGGACCAACCCTAAGACCTGCAACATTTCATCTATAGGAAAACCAGTTGGTTCTTTGAACAACATTTTGAAATACACCATTCCAACCTTTGCTTTGTCGTAGAAGGAGTTCACAAAAATTGCACAATCGTTTTTGAGCTCCCATATAGAGTTTACACTCTTACAATAGCTCACATAACAATGAAAAAACTTGGTATTGTTGTCTCCTTCGCTTATCCATGTGGCGTGGCTCTTTAGTCTCCATTCTAATTCTATTTATTAAGAAGCTACTGTCTTTTAACTGCAAGGGCATAAAAAGCCTCCTTCTCACCATCTAAAAAGATGCATATCATCGTGTAAGTGTATGATCTTCTCTTCAACCTCTTTAAGGACCGCTTGAGACTTTTTCTTGTGTTCTAGCACCTAGGCTTTGGTTGAACTATGGACCACTGTTATATTGTCTACGAACTGTTGCATATAAGAGGCTTCGATACCCGATTGAATATTTTTTCGATCCCGAAATAATCATCCGCTTGTTATATTCTTCTAGCAACCACACATGATTATACTTAAAGGGTGTAGGCGACTTCTTATCCTCCTTACCAACCTTACATAGAATAGGATGATGATCAAATAGACCCCATAGCCTACCTACAATTTCACTAAGAATCTCTCGTCCAAGATCTCCTTTTAGCACAAAAGCCTATCCAACCTCCTAGAAATATCTTTGTCACCCTTCCTGTTGTTGTGCCATGTAGGCACCAACTTCACTGGTTCCAAGGCTTCTAAGTGAAGTTCCTCCATAAGACGTTAGAAAAAAGCACCTAGTGGATCCTTTCTAGAATTGACCCCCCACACCTCTCTTGAAGAGAGCGTAAAGTTCAAGTCACCTCCCAATAAAATATTCTTACTAGGGAAAAACCGTGCCTAGACTAAAGCATCTCAAAATTACCTTTGATCTATGTAACGACCATAGAGATTAAGAACCATCAACTCGAAGTTCAACTCTTTAAGTGGACATGAATTCTTGAGTTGCGAGAAGCAGAATCCACCGCCTTTAAGCTTGATTTCCAAGTTGTTAGAAACCACTAGATTGACTGCATGCATCATAGGCATTGTAAGACCAACCTTTTAGCTAGGAGAATGCCTCAATAGCCTTAGCACCTACACACATAGTTTCTTGAATGAGTATAATATCCAGAGAATAGACTTTGATAAGTCTCTTGAGGGATAGCATTTTAGGAGCAGCCCCACCCCTCTCACATTGAAGGATAAGGCTATCATCGAGGAACCTTAACATGGGATTTCCTAACTCGAAGGGCCCCTGTTAATAGTAGCCCACTTTCCCCAACGGATATCCCTCTTGGCCTACTATTGGGCGAAGGACAAAAATGATTTCCCGCCAGCTCCCCCCTAGAGGCTTATCCTGGGCAAAAGACCCCTCTTGTGACTCTTGTTCCACATTTTTGGACTTGGACCTCAAATCACATCTAGAAGGGACCTCCTTCTTGAAGGGAGAGGCCTAGGTACCAACTCTATATAGCTATCTTGGAGACTCCTTGTTTCTAGGATAAGGGACCAACTCTATTAGTCTATTTAATTATAATCTTAATAAATACTTATATTATATCATTTTATTTTTTTATAATGATACATATGTTGAAACACAATGATTAGAATAATGAAGAGGTAAGTTTACACTCAATCTTATATCATATAAAATGTCAAAAAATTATGCTATTGATAAGTAAAGTTGAGAGGAGGAGCAGTTACTCAATACTCCGACTGTAGTTAATATAATTAACAAATCAGTGGCAATGAGTTCAAATCGCTGCGAGAAGACTGCATGAAAAACAATTGGGAGGAGGAAAAAAATGCCTTTATAAACGGGAGCAAAGTCTTGATGACACTTTGACAGAGTGGGAAAGTCCACTTACCTGAGATCTGAATTTTACAATGATCGGGGACTGAGAATGGACAAGAAAGGTCATTATGTTCGCAAATGTGCAATAGATTTAGCAGATTCTCACAATTCTTCAAGGGATATCCCTGACCCCCTGGGTTACGACTCCACGGCCCTTGAAGTGGTAAGTCCGTACCTTTTCATTAAAAAAATTTGTGTTTTAATTTTCAGTCCGTCTTTTAAATGTTTTTTTAGGGCTTCCATGGGGACTTAAATGTGAAGAAATGGCATTCAGAGGGGCAGTGTATCCGTCATTTAGAGATTCTCCTAACTTTTGTTCTTCTATTGGAGGACATTTTGTTGAGACGGTTGAAAGTAGAGTGGTAGCTGCGATTTTTTTGCTTTCCGAAATTTAGGTTACAATTAGGGTAATGGATGTGCTTTTAAGGGATTTAATGCTGGATCCAGGGGGCTTTAGTTTACTTTCTTTGTTACAATTTTTGTTTATCTTGTTTGCAAACGTGATAACTCTGCGGGAGTAGAGATCAATTGCTCTAACTAACAAGAGATTAATTTCCAGTATATGGAAAGGTGTTTTACTTAAACGGATTTGATTGATCGTTAATTGCTCCCATTCACTGATCATCTGATTGATCATCCCTTTTCCTCCGGTTTTCATTAAATACTATTGTAATTCTTCCGACTCAAGAGATTACCTTTTACTCACATAGAATCAATACTATAAAACAACAAAAAATCTAATAAAAACCCGTATTTATACCTACCAACCACGACAAGTGTGCTCATGTGTTAAAAAATGGATCTGGTAGGTTGAAGTCATCGTACTGAGAATTCAATTATCTATAAATATGCGAGAAAGATATCCAATCAAAAGCCTGGGTAACCGAATGAATTTCATTAAATAAATGCTTCAAACGACCCACCTCCACTTTGTTCCTTCTGGATGCCCAATTGATGACTGTCTTGGAATCTCCTAATATCGAAAGCTTCTTTATCTTCTGCTTGGCTGCAACAAAGAGGAGAGTCCATAAAGATGAAATTTTTGCCTTCAAGTTATAACCATTCCTTGGTGTGTACTAGGTGAAAAATTAATGGGATTGATTGAGAAACATAACTGCTCTTGTTCAACACTTGGGAGGATGACCCTAGATAGCACCATCAAAGGACCCCATGGAATATCATAGTCTAAAGCTGGCATAATTGGGCATCTGGGATGCTTGACCTTGATCTCAAATTTATATTCATGTGCCCATTTCATCACCAAATTTGTTGTCACCTAAGGAGGAATAAACTTGTCTTATAAAATTTTAAGATTTCTAACCCACCATACATAGTAAACCAATTGACTAGGAATTGATTTAAAGTAGGCCACTAAAGAATCCATCATTCAATTCCAAAAACACTCCTCCAAACATGAATTGGAACAAGGAGATTTAGGCTTCAATTTTCTTATGATGATCGAGCTTACCTCTTTAAAGTAAAGATAATGCACAAAGAGATACTCTACATATTTGTCTTCAGATTTGTATATTGAACAACTGTTGGGACCACACTAGCCCCGCTTAAGGTAGCTATCCCATGTGGGAAATTTATTTTTTAAGGCCAACCAAAAAGTTGATTTAGACTTTAATGAACCAGAGGTCTTCCAAACCTGCTCCCATCATCACATAGAATTGACTTGAATCGATGCTTCCATTTGTGCAAGATAGCCGCCTAGCTTAACCGTGAAATTTCCAAACAAAGGATTCTTTGAACAAGCTAGGGAACAATCTTCTTCTTCATTGAGATTGATGAAGTTAGCAAGTAATATATTTACATACAGATGACATTCCTTCGCCTTATAACCTGACAACCTAAGCTCAGCTCTGGACTTCCATTTGCACATGTTAAGGCCCTACGAGGTCCGGGCATCACAAAGGAAGAGAATACCTTTATCAGAGGAAACAAGATTGCCAGAAAGGCGATAACGTCCTCTAGCTCGGATCCACGAGTTCTCACCCAACTAGATTTTTCTACCATTCCCAACTCGCCAGGCTATCCAATTATCGATCAAATGGAAAGAGCCTATGAACGCTTTCCTAACCACCGAACAGTCTTTGATGACGTTCTTGACTGTATAATCCAATATTTAATCGACATACCACCAAGATATTTCGATCTCATGACTCTGCCCCACAAAGACTGAATAAAAGTAAGTATACACAAGTTAGAAGCTGCTAGATCTAGACATAAGAGAAATATGTTATTGACTCCCGACCCTCCCATATTTTTGCGTAGAGCCATAGAGGACCATTTCACTAGAGGGATCCTATATGAACCTTTAGGACCAAAGGCACTGAAAATCATCGTTTTCAAATCTTGTTGAGAATACACTTTGGGATTTTGAAGATAGAAGCGCAATACATAGGGATACTCTCCAAAAGGGTTATCAATAGAACCAACCTGCCTCCACTTGAGAGCTACCTATAAACCCGCAATGAAATTCACGACTCTATCTTATTGTAAAGCTAGAGCTAATCTTCGATCCTATAATAATTGGGATTTAGATAGAAACCCAAATATTTGATTCCATTGTTGAGAGCAACTCTAGGAAAAGGGAAGGGACCTCCAGGTCTCTAAAGGCGATCGATGATAGAGCATTAAATAGGAGGAAAGACTTCGTGAGATTAAACTTCATGCCCGTGATCAAGCAATATTGATCCATAATTCTTTTTAAATTCTTTGGATGAGCCATCTCCAAAGAGCATAACGTCATCAATGAAGAGCATGTGAGAAATAAACTTCGATAATGACATTTTAGCTCCCTTTAGTCTACCACGATGACGAGCATCTTTTAGAAGAAAGCTTATACCTTAAGCTACCAATATAAACAAAAAAAGGTGACAATGGACAACCTTGCCTTAAACCTTAGGTTGTATGAAAGAACTTTGATGAAGAGCTGTTGATGAGCACCGCAAAGGAAACATACTGATTACATCCCATTATCCAGTTTACGATTGCCAAATTCACACCTAACTGAAGAAGGATCGGTCTCAAATAGACCCATCTCACCCTGTCGTAAGCTTTCAACATATCCAATTTAAGAATCATAGTTGAAGAATTCGCTCTATTGATTGAATGAAGCCTCTCTTGAGTGATAGCGATCATGTCATGAATCTTGTGATTGTTAAGAAACCCAAATTGCTCCTCTGAAATCAACACACTAAGAATTGGCTTCAATATGTTACCTAAGATTTTGGAAACCAACTTACAAATAACATTGCAATAGGAGATCAGTCGAAATTCCTCTAGCGACACGGTATCCTATTTTTGGGGAATTAAAACAAGGACAGAGAATTTATCGAGCCCAACATCTTACTGTTTCATTTAGACTCCCTTGCCACGTTTAATAGATCAACCTTGATAGAATCATAAAAACCTAAAAAGAACTTGATTGAAAGTCCGTTTCAGCCGTGAGTCGCCAAAAGTTCTTCCTTTGAGATGTCCGACTCTAGAGATGCATTCATTTTGTCGTCTATGGCTTGAGGGACCAACCCTAAGACCTGCAACATTTCCTCTATCGGACAACCAGTTGGTTCTTTGAACAACATTTTGAAATACACCATTCCAACCTTTGCTTTGTCGTAGAAGGAGTTCACCAAAATTCCACAATCATTTTTGAGCTCCCATATAGAGTTTACACTCTTACAATAGCTCACATAACAATGAAAAAACTTGGTATTGTTGTCTCCTTCACTTATCCATATGGCGCGGCTCTTGAGTCTCCATTCTATTTCTATTTATTAAGAAGCTACTGTCTTTTAACTTCAAGGGCATAAAAAGCCTCCTTCTCGCCATCTAAAAAGATGCCTATCATCGTGTAAGTGTATGATCTTCTCTTCAACCTCTTTAAGGACCGCTTGAGACTTTTTCTTGTGTTCAAGCACCTAGGCTTTGGTTGAACTATGGACCACTTCTATATTGTCTACGAACTGTTGCATATAAGAGGCCTCGATACTCGATTGAATATTTTTTCGATCCCGAAATAATCATCCGCTTGTAATATTCTTCTAGCAACCACACTTGATTATACTTAAAGGGTGTAGGTGACTTCTTATCCTCCTTACCAAACTTACATAGAATAGGATGATGATCAAATAGACCCCCAGAGCCTACCTAAAATTTCACTAGGAATCTCCCGTCCAAGATCTCCTTTGAGCACAAAAGCCTATCCAACCTCTTAGAAATATCTTTGTCACCCTTCATGCTGTTGTGCCATGTAGGCACCAACTTCATCGGTTCCAAGGCTGCTAAGTGAAGTTCCTGCAGAAGACGTTAGAAAAAAGCACCCAGTGGATCCTGTCTAGAATTGACCCCCCACACCTCTCTTGAAGAGAGCGTAAAGTTCAAGTCACCTCCCAATAAAATATTCTTACTAGTGAAAAACCCTGCCTAGACTAAAGCCTCTCAAAATTGCCTTTGATCTATGTAAGGTCCATAGAGATTAAGAACCATCAACTCGAAGTTCAACTCTTTAAGTGGACATGAATTCTTGAGTTGCGAGAAGTAGAATCCATTACCTTTAAGCTTGATTTCCAAGTTGTTAGAAACCACTAGATTGACTACATGCATCATAGGCATTGAAAGACCAACCTTTAATCTAGGAGAATGCCTCAATAGCCTTAGCACCTACACACATAGTTTCTTGAATGAGTATAATATCCAGAGAATAGACTTTGATAAGTCTCTTGAGGGCTAGCATTTTAGGAACACCCCCACCCCTCGCACATTGAAGGATAAGGCTATCATCGAGGAACCCTAACATGGGATTTCCTAACTCGAAGGGCCCCTGTTAATAGTAGCCCACTTTCCCCGACGGATATCCCTCTTGGCCTACTATTGGGCGAAGGACAAAAATGATTTCCCGCCAGCTCCCCCATAGAGGCTTATCCTGCGCCAAAGACCCCTCTTGCGACACTTGTTCCACATTTTTGGACTTGGACCTCAAATCACATCTAGAAGGGACCTCTTCTTGAAGGGAGAGGCCTAGGGACCAACTCTATATAGCTACCTTGGAGACTCCTTGTTTCTAGGATAAGGGACCAACTCTATTTATCTATTTAATTATAATCCTAATAAATACTTATATTATATAATTTTATTTTTTTATAATGATACATATGTTGAAACACAATGATTAGAATAGTGAAGAGGTAAGTTTATACTCAATCTTATATCATATAAAATGTCAAAAAATTATGCTATTAATTAGTAAACTTGAGAGGAGGAGCGGTTACTCAATACTCCGACTGTAGTTAATATAATTAACAAATCAGTGGCAATGAGTTCAAATCGCTGCGAGAAGACCGCATGAAAAACACTTGGGAGGAGGAAAAAAATGCCCTTATAAACGGGAGCAAAGTCTTGACGACACTTCGATAGAGTGGGAAAGCACGCTTACCTGAGATCTAAATTTTACAGTGATCGGGGACTGAGAATGGACAAGAAAGGTCATTATGTTCGCAAATGTGCGATAGATTTAGCAGATTCTTACAATTAATCAAGGGATATCCCTGACCCCCCCGGTTACGACCGCACGGCGCTTGAAGTGGTAAGTCCGTACCTTTTCATTCAAAAATTTCGTGTTTTATCTTTCAATCCTTCTTTTAAATGTTTTGTTAGGGCTTCCATGGGGACTTAAATGTGAAGAAATGGCATTCAGAGGGGCAGTGTATCCGTCATTTAGAGGTTCTCCTAACTTTTGTTTTTCTATTGGAGGACATTTCGTTTAGACGGTTGAAAGTAGAGTGGTAGCTGCAATTTTTTGCTTTCCGAAATTTAGGTTACCTCTAGGGTAATGGATGTGCTTTTAAGGGATTCAATGCTGGATCCAGGGGGCTTTAGTTTACTTTCTTTGTTGCAATTTTTGTTTATCTTGTTTGCAAACATGATAACTCTGCGGGAGTAGAGATCAATTGCTGTAACTAACAGGAGATTAATTTCCAGGATATGGATTGGTGTTTTACTTAAAATGGATTTGATTGATCGTTAATTGCTCCCGTTCACTGATCATCTGATTGATCATCCCTTTTCCTCCTGTTTTCATTAAATAGAATTGTAATTCTTCTGACTCAAGAGATTACCTTTTACTCACATAGAATCAATACTATAAAACAACAAAAACTCTAATAAAAACCCGTATTTATACCTACCAACCAGGACAAGTGTGGTCGTGTGTTAAAAAATGGATTTGGTAGGTTGAAGTCATCGTATTGAGAATTCAATTATCTATAGATATG
Source organism: Larix kaempferi (assembly GCA_027924585.1). Classification (NCBI taxonomy): domain Eukaryota; kingdom Viridiplantae; phylum Streptophyta; class Pinopsida; order Pinales; family Pinaceae; genus Larix; species Larix kaempferi. The sequence continues at coordinate 4,605,187 of BSBM01000254.1, forward strand.
TGAGAAAGATATCCAATCAAAATCCTGGGTAACTGAATGAATTTCATTAAATAAATGCTTCAAACGACCCACCTCCACTTTGTTCCTTCTGGATGCCCAATTGATGACTGTCTTGGAATCTCCTAATATTGGAAGCTTCTTTATCTTCTGCTTGGCCGCAACAAAGAGGAGAGTCCATAAAGCCGAAATTTTTGCCTTCAAGTTAGAACCATTCCTTGGCGTGTACCAGGTGAAAAATTAATGGGATTGATTGAGAAACATAAGTGCTCTTGTTCAACACTTGGGAGGATGACCCTAGATAGCACCATCAAAGGACCCCATGGAATATCATAGTCTAAAGCTGGCATAATTGGGCATCTGGGATGCTTGACCTTGATCTCAAATTTATATTCATGTGCCCATTTCATCACCAAATTTGTTGTCACCTAAGGAGGAATAAACTTGTCTTATAAAATTTTAAGATTTCTAACCCACCATACATAGTAAACAAATTGACTAGGAATTGATTTAATGTAGGCTACTAAAGAATTCATCATTCAATTCGAAAAACACTCTTCCAAACATGAATTGGAACAAGGAGATTTAGGCTTCAATTTTCTGATGATGATCGAGCTTACCCCTTTAAAGTAAAGATAATGCACAAAGAGATACTCTACATATTTGTCTTCGGATTTGTATACCGAACAACGGTTGGGACCACACTAGCCCCGCTTAAGGTAGCTATCCCATGTGGGAAATTTGTTTTTTAAGGCCAACCAAAAAGTTGATTTAGACTTCAATGAACCAGAGGTCTTCCAAACCTGTTCCCATCATCACATAGAATTGACTTGAATCGATGCTTCCATTTGTGCAAGATAGGCGCCTAGGTTAACCGTGAAATTTTCAAATAAAGGATTCTTTGAACAAGCTAGGGAACAATATTCTTCTTCATTGAGATTGATGAAGTTAGCAAGTAATATATTTACATACACATGCCATTCCTTCGCCTTATCACCTGAAAACCTAAGCTCAACTTGGGACTTCCATTTGCACATGTTAAGGCCCTGCGAGGTCCGGGCATCATAAAGGAAGAGAATACCTTTATCAGAGGAAACAAGATTGCCAGAAAGGCGATAGCCTCCTCTAGCTCGGATCCACGAGTTCTCACCTAGCTAGATTTTTCTACCATTCCCAACTCGCCAAGCTATCCAATTATCGATCAAATGGAAAGAGCCTATGAACGCTTTCCTAACCACCGAACAGTCTTCGATGACGTTCTTGATTGTATAATCCAATATTTAATCGGCATACCACCAAGATATTTCGATCTCATGAGTCTACCCCACAAAGACTGAATAAAAGTAAGTATACACAGGTTAGAAGCTGCTAGATCTAGACATAAGAGAAATATGTTATTGACTCCCCACCCTCCCATATTTTTGGGTAGAGCCATAGATGACCATTTCACTAGAGGGATCCTATATGAGCCTTTAGGAGCAAAGGGACTGAAAATCATCGTTTTCAAATCTTGTTGAGAATACACTTTGGGATTTTGACGATAGAAGCGCAATACATAGGGATACTCTCCAAAATGGCTATCAATAGAACCAACCTGCCTCCACTTGAGAGCTACCTATAAACCCACAATGAAATTCACAACTCTATCTTATTGTAAAGCTAGAGACAATCTTCGATCCTATAAGAATTGGGATTTAGATAGAAACCCAAATATTTGATTCCATTGTTGGGAGCAACTTTAGGAAAAGGGAGGGGACCTCCAGGTCTCTAAAGGCGATCGATGATAGAGCATTAAATAGGAGGAAAGACTTCGTGAGATTAAACTTCATGCCCGTGATCAAGCAATATCGATCCATAATTCTTTTTAACTCAAAAAATTCTTTGGATGAGCCATCTCCAAAGAGCATAACGTCATCAATGAAGAGCATATGAGAAATAAACTTCGATAATGACATTTTAGCTCCCTTTAGTTTACCACGATGACGAGCATCTTTTAGAAGAAAGCTTATACCTTAAGCCACCAATATAAACAAAAAAAGGTGACAATGGACAACCTTGCCTTAAACCTTAGGTTGCATGAAAGAACTTTGATGAAGAGCCGTTGACGAGCACCGCAAAGGAAACATACTGGTTACATCCCATTATCCAGTTTACGATTGCCAAATTCACACCTAACTGAAGAAGTATCGGTCTCAAATAGACCCATCTCACCCTGTCGTAAGCTTTCGACATATACAATTTAAGAATCACAGTTGGAGAATTTGCTCTATTGATTGAATGAAGCCTCTCTTGAGCGATAGCGATCGTGTCATGAATCTTGTGATTGTTTAGAAACCCAAATTGCTCCTTTGAAATCAGCACACTAAGAATTGGCTTCAATATGTTAGCCAAGATTTTGGAAACCGACTTACAAATAACATTGCAATAGGAGATCAGTCGAAATTCCTCTAGCGACACGGTGTCCTATTTTTTGGGAATTAAAACAAGGACATAGAATTTATCGAGCCCAACATCTTACTATTTCATTTAGGCTCCTTTGGCACGTTTAATAGATCAACCTTGATAGAATCATAAAAACCTAAAAAGAACTTGACTGAAAGTCCATTTGGGTCGTGAGTCGCCAAAAGTTCTTCCTTTGAGATGTCCAACTCTAGAGATGCATTCATTTTGTTGTCTATGGCTTGAGGGACCAACCCTAAGACTTGCAACATTTCCTCTATAAGACAACCAGTTGGTTCTTTGAACAACATTTTGAAATACACCATTCCAACCTTTGCTTTGTCGTAGAAGGAGTTCACCAAAATTCCACAATCGTTTTTGAGCTCCCATATAGAGTTTACACTCTTACAATAGCTCACATAACAATGAAAAAACTTGGTATTGTTGTCTCCTTCGCTTATCCATATGGCGCGGCTCTTGAGTCTCCATTCTATTTCTATTTATTTAGAAGCTACTGTCTTTTAACTTCAAGGGCATAAAAATCCTCCTTCTCGCCATCTAAAAAGATGCCTATCATCGTGTAAGTGTATGATCTTCTCTTCAACCTCCTTGAGGACCGCTTGAGACTTTTTCTTGTGTTCAAGCACCTAGGCTTTGGTTGAACTATGGACCACTGCTATATTGTCTACGAACTGTTGCATATAAGAGGCTTCGATACCCGATTGAATCTTTTTTCGATCCCGAAATAATCATCCGCTTGTAATATTCTTCTAGCAACTACACATGATTATACTTAAAGGGTATAGGCGACTTCTTATCCTCGTTACCAACCTTACATAGAATAGGATGATGATCAAATAGACCCCCAGAGCCTACCTAAAATTTCACTAAGAATCTCCCGTCTAATATCTTCTTTGAGCACAAAAGCCTATCCAACCTCCTAGAAATATCTTTCTCACCCTTCCTGCTGTTGTGCCATGTAGGCACCAACTTCACCGGTTCCAAGTCTGCTAAGTGAAGTTCCTCCAGAAGACGTTAGAAAAAAGCACCCAGTGGATCCAGTCTAGAATTGACCCCCCACACCTCTCTTGAAGAGATCGTAAAGTCCAAGTCACCTCCCAATAAAATATTCTTACTAGTGAAAAACTCTGCCTAGACTAAAGCCTCTCAAAATTGCCTTTGATCCATGTAAGATCCATAGAGATTAAGAACCATCAGCTCGAAGTTCAACTCCTTATGTGGACATGAATTCTTGAGTTGCGAGAAGCAGAATCCACTGCCTTTAAGCTTGATTTCCAGGTTGTTAGAAGACCACTAGATTGACTACATGCATCATAGGCATTGAAAGACCAACCTTTTAGCTAGGAGAATGCCTCAATAGCCTTAGCACCTACACACATAGTTTCTTGAATGAGTATAATATCCAGAGAATAGACTTTGATAAGTCTCTCGAGGGCTAGCATTTTAGGAACACCCCCCACCCCTCGCACATTGAAGGATAAGGCTATCATCGAGGAACCCTAGCATGGGATTTCCTAACTCGAAGGGCCCCTGTTAATAGTAGCCTGCTTTCCCCGACGAATATCCTTCTTGGCCTACTATTGGGCGAAGGACAAAAAAGATTTCCTGCCAGCTCCCCCCTAGAGGCTTATCCTAGGCCAAAGCCCCCTCTTGTGACACTTGTTCCACATTTTTTGACTTGGACCTCAAATCACATCTAGAAGGGACCTCCTTCTTGAGGGGAGAGGCCTAGGGACCAACTCTATATAGCTATCTTGGAGACGCCTTGTTTCTAAGGTAAGGGACCAACTCTATATAGCTATCTTAGAGACTCCTTGTTTCTAGGATAAGAGACCAACTCTATTTATCTATCTAATTATAATCTTAATAAATACTTATATTATATAATTTTAATTTTTTTATAGTGATATATATGTTGAGACTCAATCTTATATCATATAAAATGTCAAAAAATTATGCTACTAATAAGTAAACTTGAGAGGAGGAGCGGTTACTCAAAACTCCGACTGTAGTTAATATAATTAACAAATCAGTGGCAATGAGTTCAAATCGCTGCGAGAAGACCGCATGAAAAACACTTGGGAGGAGGAAAAAAATGCCTTTATAAACGGGAGCAAAGTCTCGACGACACTTCGACAGAGTGGGAAAGCGCACTTACCTGAGATCTGAATTTTACAGTGATCGGGGACTGAGAATGGACAAGAAAGGTCATTATGTTCGCAAATGGGCGATAGATTTAGCAGATTCTTACAATTCTTCCAGGGATATCCCCGACCCCCCGGGTTACGACCGCACGGCCCTTGAAGTGGTAAGTCCGTACCTTTTCATTCAAAAATTTCGTGTTTTATCTTTCAGTCCTTCTTTTAAATGTTTTGTTAGGGCTTCCATGGGGACTTAAATGTGAAGAAATGGCATTCAGAAGGGCAGTGTATCCGTCATTTAGAGGTTCTTTTATTGGAGGACATTTCGTTTAGACGGTTGAAAGTAGAGTGGTAGCTGCGATTTTTTTCTTTCCAAAGTTTAGGTTACATTTAGGGTAATGGATGTGCTTCTAAGGGATTCGATGCTGGATCCAGAGGGCTTTAGTTTACTTTCTTTGTTACAATTTTTGTTTATCTTGTTTGCAAACGTGATAACTCTACGGGAGTAGAGATCAATTGCTTTACCTAACAAGAGATTAATTTCCAGGACACGGAATGGTGTTTTACTTAAAACGGATTTGATCGATCGTTAATTGCTCCCGTTCACTGATCATCTGATTGATCATCCCTTTTCCTCCGGTTTTCATGTATTGTAATTCGTCCGACTCAAGAGATCACCTTTTACTCACATAGAATCAGTACTATAAAGCAACAAAAACTCTAATAAAAACCCGTATTTATACCTACCAACCAGGGCAAGAGTGCTCGTGTGTTAAAAAATGGATCTGGTAGGTTGAAGTCAACCAATCCCCAGAGCAAGCAAATGCTAACCGGTGGTAACTCCTGTTCTTTCACGTGATAACTCGACGGGAGTTGAACTTGTGAGCAATGATCTAGTGGGAACTATGGGGAATCTCTCCAATGAAGATATGTTTCAAGGAATGACATATTATATGCAAGTCTATATCATAGTAGCAATATTCTAATATGAATTTGAATAGATTATGTATGGAAACAAATTAAAAGTAAGTAAAGAAAAAATTATAGTATGTATAATACCGAAATATACATCTCATAAATACAAAAAATCATGCATTTTTTAAATTTTAGAAAATTTAAGAATAGATGTCAATACATTTTTTTAAAGTAACATTTATGAGTTTTTTTTTTTTTTTTTTCCTCGGAAAAAATCGTAATTTTATTTCAAATAGATGATCAAAATTACACTCTGCACATGTAGTAGAATCACTGAGATCCCTACATTGTCACATATTTTCTATCCCAGATTAACATCATATCTATCCCATACATAAAACAATATTACTGCTGTCCATACAACCGCATATAAAAACAAGTACTGTAACAAGAAAGTCATCATTGGTAAACTGCACTATATCTCAAATCTGTGCCTCAATTTCTTCAAGAAATGGTCTGTGATAATAGCTAAAAGTGCCCCCAGGTGAATGAATAGTTATCCTCCAAGTGCCAAGAGCTAATTCCTGCTGCGTCGCTACCTTGGATAGCTGATCGGCCATCCCATTCCTCTCCCGGTAAATATGTGTAAAAGTGATATGATTAAAGGACTGCTTTAACCTGATCACCTCCTCCAGAATTGGTGATAGTACCATAACATGACAGAGTGTTATCTCCTTTGCCCAGTCGATAACTAACATTGAATCCCCAAAAATCTGAAGTGATAGACAGCCTTGTTCAAGTGCAAATAACATCAACAGTTTAAGAGACATAATCTCAGCATAGTTATTTGAACCACTCCCCAGACCAGCCACTAGATGAAAATAATGGGACTCAGATTTGTGAAGGACTGCCCCCCCTCCACACACCCTTTGATGATCTAATGAAGCACCGTCAAAATATGCCCACGGCATGGTTTTATCGATCAGTTCCACTCGCACCGGTCGAGTTCTAATCGCTTGAACAGGAGCCGCGAAATGTTGTAAGACCGCCACCGCGTGAGCCACCACAGACTCCAATGGAACCCTTCTGTCATGAAAAATGATCGAATTTCTGGTTATCCATATGCCCCAGGCAAAGATTCACGGTAATGCCCGGTGTGGTGATGTCTTGTTTAATGTCCACCAACAATGGAACGCCTCCAGGACGCACTCGCCCCTCCACCGCATCTTAAATTCCATATAACAGCAAATGCCATCCCAAATAGCCTGTGAGAACCGACATTGAACAAAGAGATGAGCAATGGTCTCTTCCGCCTCCCGACAAAGTGGACATATTCCCGGACCCTGGAGAAATCGTTTTTGCAGAATATCCCAGGTAGGTGCCTTATTTTCCAGTATAGCCCAGAAAAGTAACTTCGCTTTACCTGGACACCTTATCTTCCACAGATGCTTCCACCACCACACCAAATCCCTGTTATGAATTTCCACATTCTGCTGGATATATCCATTCTTTGGTGTGTATTTGCCCGAGGGATGGTGATCCCAGATAAGTTCATCAATCCGATTGGTCAATCGAATATTAGATAGTCGTAAGATCCGCAGAAAATCCACCCAGGCCCCCTGCAGTTCTGCAGAGATCTCAAGTTGCTGCGCAGATATCCACCCCTGATGCCAATGTGTAGATGTTCCCGGATCCTCAATGTCAGCCAGATAATTACATCCTCTTGCAGCCAAATAATTCCTCAATTCCACAGGAAGTACATGACCTCCCCTACTGCCAACCCAAGGATCCAGCCCAATACGTAGGAGACGCCCATTACCTATCCTCCACACTAATCCAGATCCGACCAAAGAGAAATGCTGCACCACCGCTTTCCAGACCACAGAGCAATTTGCCCTCGACTTATTTCCCAGCCTTATCCATTCGAGAAGAGTAAGAGGGGCAATATATTTATGATATACCACTCTTGTCCAGAGACTATGTGTATGGATAAGACGCCACGGCACTTTGGCCCCCAAGGCTTTTGCAAACAGAAAAATATTCTTTAACCCCCATCCTCCCAGTGCTTTAGGGACCGCAATTCTTTCCCATCTGACCCACACCAATGCACGATGCTCACCCTTACCCTTCCAAAGAAAGGCAAAACACAACCTCTGAATCCTCTCCAGGACTCCAATGGGGATCCAAGCAAGAGACATCCAATACACCGGAATAGCTTCCAAAACTGATTTAACCAGGACCAGCCTCCCAGCCCGAGAGAGCCATTTATGACTCCAACCATGTAGGCGCTGTTCTAATTTTGCAATTAACCAGTGCCAATCAGCCTTCAGATAAGCATTCGGTTTCAAGTGAAAGCCAAGGTACTTTAAACCATCATCAATATCCAAAGTCCTATAAGGAAGTTTGTTAACCATTCTTTGAATCTCCTGCTCGGTTAAATTCGAGCAAGTGATAGTAGATTTGTCAATATTCACTAACATGCCCGCTGCATCTTGCACTAAATGGAGACTTTCAACCACCTTATCAATATCTTGTCGCATGCCATCACAGAAAATCAGTATGTCATCAACAAAAAGGAGATGTGTGATAAACAATACCTGAGAAATAGAAATGCCTCGAAAGGAACCATCTGCTTTTGCATTCAGAATAAATCGGCTGAGTCCTTCAGCAACAAGGAGAAACAACAACGGAGAGAGGGGACATCCCTGTCGTAGCCCCCTTCCCGCCTGGAAGAATGGACTTGCAGAACCATTGATCAGTACAGCAAAGCTCACCGTTGTGAGGCAGGCCATTATCCATCTAATAAATTCGTAGCAGAACCCTAGATGAGTTAGAAGCATCCGGATATATAGCCAGCTAACCCTATCAAATGCTTTTGAGAGATCAATCTTAATCACAGCACCCTTCTGCTTCTGCACTTTCAGAGTGTGTAATCCTTCCTGTGCAACTCCAATGGCCTCATGTATTTGGCGGCCTTCCAAGAAGCCAAATTGCTCACAAGATATATGCTTAGACAAAATATTCTTGAGTCTTCTCGCCATAACCTTAGAGATGATCTTATAGATACAATTGCTGAGAGAAATAGGTCTGAATTCATCAAAGCTGTCAGGCTTGTCCGTCTTCGGTATAAGAGCTATAAAGGTGGAGTTGAAGGGGCCATGGACAAACCCAGCCTTGCGCGATTCTTCCACCACATTCAATATCTCCTCCCCGAAGAAGTCATAGAATCCTAAGAAGAATTCTATAGGCCAGCCATCTGGCCCCGGGCTTCTATCTTTGTGCAAGGATTGCATTACCAGCGATAGCTCAATCGGCGTCACCTCCTCCATCAACATTCTATTATCTTCCTCCCCCACAAAACGAGGAAAAAGCCGAGTCACCCGAATTACCTCAGCAATGGAGACTCCAGGTTGTGCAGTGAATAAATCTCCAAAATGTCGAACTCCCATTTCCGCTAATCCATCAAAGCTGGAAACCTGTTCCCCTGCTTCTGAAGATAGTTCCCAAATAGAGTTTTTGAATTTTCTCCCCTTAGCATACACTTGAAAAAATTTAGTATTCTCATCACCGCACTGAAGCCAAATCACTCTACTTTTCATTCTCCACAGCTCTTCACGCTCACACAGAATCACATTCCTGCGTTTCTCCCACTCCAACAACTCGCCTTTCTGCTGTTCATCCAAATATCCCAAGCCCAGACTATTAAGAATCCTATCAATGTTCAGCTCAGCAGCCCGCAAATTCTGATCATCAGTCACCCTTTTGTCATGAGCCCAGGAAGTAGTGGCCTCTTTAATTCGCTTAAGATTGTGATAAAAGTGAGCACCTGCATGCATCTGAGATTCATGTGGTCGATGAACCCATAGATCCTGAACCAGCTTAATGTAAGCCTCCTCCTTCAGCCAGCTAGGATTGAATTTGAAGGGGCTTGGAGGTTTTTTCCTGCTACCTCGTAATTCCAGGAAGATGGGGCAATGGTCTGATATCCCACCTGACCCTACCCACTGTCTGACAACATCAACACCCAGAGCCAACCCTTCAGCCACCAGAAACCTATCCAGATGTTTAGCCACCCGATGTTCCCCAGCTCTCTTATTCCTCCAAGTCGGAGATAACTTGGATGGTAAAATATCAAGAAGATCCTTCCTGACAAAGGCATGAATAAAATAATTTGCTAATGTATCCGGAGCAGCCCGAGGCCCCCATACTTCAGAAGACCCCAGAGAAAGATTGAAATCCCCACCCAAAATCACATCCCTGCCATCAAATATATCCATACCTAACAAGGAGTCCCAGTAGTCCACCCTATTTAAGTAGGGCCCGTATATATTGAGAACCGTGATCATCCGACCAATCTCAGCATTCCAAACCTCCAAACCAAGACCAGAGGAGATTCCCCAAGAACAATCACATCTGCAACTCTTAACCTTCCACCCCGAGGCCAGCCCTCCCGAACGCCCCCGAGCATCCTCTCCAACAAACTTCCAACCAGGAAGCAATGATTCTAAAGCTCGTACAACATCCTCACTGCCACCCAATGTTTCTTGCAGCAATAATACATCCGGTTGGTTAAAGTCTACCAGCCTCCTAAGCGACGATTTTTTAATGGGACTCGCCAACCCACGACAATTGAAGGACATAAGTTTCATAAAAGACCCCCATCCTGGGCTTTCACTGCTCTAAGTGCCCACTCAATAGAAGATTGTGTACCCATCACTAAATCCACTTTAGCCCGTTCTTTGGCTTTAGACAAATGGGATTTTCGTTCCCGACCTTTCCCCCCAACACTAGAGGCCAATTCAGGAAGTCCCTTGCCCCCCGTTCCACCTTCAGGAATCTCCCTACTACGAGGAGCATATCGAATACTACTACCCTCGGAGTTGGTAGAGTGATTGGTGGAAACCATTGTCGGTGTGACAATACAATCCACATCAGGCCGTAGACAAGGAGCATCCGGGCGAGGAGGAGACCCATGGCAGCCCCCCCCCAATACCATAGAGTCGTCTAATAAGGAAACAGTAGGAGAAATGAAATGAGACATACCTGAGGGATTCGCAGATGAATCCCGACGAATAATAGGCAGCTCCAGTAGCAATTTTGTAGTGGCCTGAGAAGTCGGAGGCACGGAACACAAAAATTCCCCCTCAGCAACAGGAGGCACACTCCCATTATTCTCCTTTCCAATGTTCACCAAAGATGGCAACAAATCCTCTGATCCAAGCCTCCCACAATGAACGGAAGGTACTACAGAATCAAAAATCATCCCCCCGTCAATAGCAGGCCCACTCCCATCATCCACCACTGCCTGAGAGTTCACCAACAACACTGGAACTGCGTCTACATCAGCTGCATCATCGGACAGAGGCTTACTATTCCGAAACGGTAAAGGGCAACAGGCTACAAGATGTCCTTGAGAGTGGCAGCGATGACACCTGAACGGCACACCCACATAATCCAGTATTTGAACAAAATCCCCATCCTTGGAGTGAACTTTAATCTCAGCAGAAAGTCCCATCCGAATATCGATATTTACCAATATCTTAGCAACCATGTAGATGCCAGTCTTAATATGGGAGGAATCAGAACACACATATTCCCCAAGATAATTCCCAATCTCAGCAAACTGTGTTTCATTCCACATATGCATGGGAAATCCAGGAAGCTTCACCCACAGCGGTTCTTTAGCAACTTTCTCCGTTTTAGAGTCGAAGAAGGGGGACCATCTTTTCAGAACTAGAGGGACTCCCAGCATCGACCAATGTCTACTTAAAACAGCATTGGCCTCCCCTTGGTTCCTAAAGATAAAGGAAAACCAACCTTTCGTCAAGACACGGACCTCAGGGGCTGATGACACGAAGTTCTTCCACTGCTCAGTCACCCAGCGCTGAAGGAAACCTCTGCCAAATCTTCTGCCCCTAACATGTCCAACCACAGCAGTATGAGAGAAATCCTCCGCCTCTTCCATCGTAACATCCACCCCCAGCACTAACAGGTCTTGTCTCTTTCGTTCTTTGACCGTCTTAACTGGGTGTTTAAGTGATCCAGCTTTAGCAGACATCCCTGTTCGAGGCAGGAATTCGTCATCAGGCAAAAAGTCTCCTCTCCCCGGGGCAGCCATCAATGCTCCACACAACACCAAGAAACAAGCCAAGAATCAGCAGTATAAGCCAAATTCACCAGAAACCAGAAGCCCTCTATCAGAAGTCAGAATCCCACACTCCTACTTCCGGTGAATTGGACCAACCAATTGAATCAAGAAATGCAAATCACACAAAAAAAAACAGTAATGGCTGGCACAAGCAATGCTCTTCAGGATCCAGGCAGAGTAATCCGAATGGAATATGGCCAAGAAAAAGAGCTTAATCCATGCCCAGATTAAGGTCCATAGTAGCAATCGTCCATCAACCACCGATCCCTAGCCTTAAATTGCACAGTAGAATTCACATCCAATCAGGACTTCTTCGACAATAATCATCTGATCCCCTGTTATACAGCTCACGGCCTTCAATCAATCTTGATGATCCATGGCTGAATCAAGAAGCCAATTACCGCACTACAATCGCAGATCTCCAGCTCGAATCCACCAGAAACTCATGGTATTCGCAGATCCTTTGAAGAATGAACTTCAACAAGCTATCATCACTCCACCGACGAATTCCAAATTCAAATTAACAAGCAGATGAGTGGAATCGGACTGGACTGCGGATTTGTTGATATGCGCGACTGCTAACCATCCTCATGCCATAGGCTGGTGTCGATGGTGCTCAGATCAGATTACAATAGTGCACAGCTGTTGTTTCTCCTCGAGGCCACCATAATTCCGCCCAGTAATTCCAATCTTGATTAAACGTACTTCTTCTTTCTGTGAATCTTGCTCCTCCCTCCCGCTCCGTATGGGATGCAATGCACTATTGTTCATGACATCAGTAACATTTATGAGTTATAATTGGTTATGATGCTATTAATTGGTTATGATATTATAGTTCCACTTTTATATTAATAATTATTATTAATGAATAGTTAAATTCTTGAAAGTTAAGTCGTATTAATTTTGTAGAATTTTGAACTCCATGCTAAATTGCAGAAAACTAAGAAGATTGACTACAAAATCCTCATCACGGTTCACACACGTTTGAACTGTATAGCTTCAAACCAGTGGATTTATAATGAGTTGCAGCAGCATGTAAAGTAGAGAATTTTGCTGGAAAACATGGAACTGTAAAAGATGAATAAAATGGATAGAAACAAATCTGAAAGTTGTAATGCACAAGACAAATAAGTTCTGGAGAGTTTTGGTTTGATTTTCTTTATATTCTTGTTCTTTTGGGATTGCCCTTCTATCTAACCTTTGAGATGCACACTGTTTCATTAGTTTCATTTATTGATCACCCTTTTCCTTTCCTCCACAACTTTTATCAGCATTTGTTGGCATTCCTGCAAAGTCAATATGATGGAATTCAATAGCTAAACTCATTCGAGTTATCAATACTTTTTTTTTGTAAGTTCCAGAGTAAAATTCTATTATTGTACAAATAAAATTACAAGCAAGAGAGTTTCAGAGTGTCGGGGAGGCCTTACAGGCCCCATACAAAACCAAAACAATGAGACTGATATCAACAGTAAGCCTGCCCATGCAAGGGAATTCAGGTTCTCAAAAAATGCATATTAAAGCCTGCCCCTGAGTGGAACCAGGCATACAAAGTTCAAAATGACACATGAGAATATACTGATTAACCGCTACAGTAAACAAAATTCTAGCAAGGCTGATTGCTACATAGCTACTTATAAAAACCAAAACTATGAGATTACTTGAGAATGCGGATGGAGGCTGCATCTTCTGGCTTCTTCCCAAGAATTGGACTTTGGTATGTTCCTGAACTGGAAGAGCTATCTTTGCATTCCTTGATGGGCAAACCAACCGTCTTTCGGAACGATGAGGGATCATCCAGGCCTTTGCGTTCCACATGCTTCTGTTTATGGCTGTTGGAAGTCCCAATTTCTACCTTGTCTTGAGCTGTTAGGGGTGCCTTGTCTTGCTGCAAGTTGTGCTGCTCAGGAGGCTTAGGATCCTGAGAAGGGCTTGGCCTGGAAGAGGTGTGAAATGAAGGGGAAGGAGGGGGGAGAGGAATTACTCTCGAGTCTCTTGTGAAATCCCTGGAGAATGCAATAAGACTTGGGCCAGTATGTTCTTAACAGACCAGTAATGTTTTCGGCAAGTTCGAGCCCTCTGGCCAGCCAGCTGCTGAACCACCATCTCTTCTTCCCAATCGTCCAGCATGTATCTCAAGTGCCTGGGGATTGAGCTGTCATAACCATTTCTTGTTGAGCCTTTGAGGCCAGAATGACCAGAGTGACCACACCCATCACTTCCACGACGGGGGGTGCCACGTAATCTTCTCGACATTGTTACTGCGGTAGGCGGAAGCCCAGTGCTATGCTCTTGAGTGTAGAGACGCACAGGAAGAATGAAGCTGGCCCAAATTGGGCTGAAGTTAAGAGATAAATAACACACAGAGATTGGAAACAAAATCCATCCAGAAGAAATGACTTATTGATACCCCGAGTAGGAACACAGCAGGAAATCCGAACAATAAGAGACCAATGCCATAAACTTTCCAAGGTTGATGCCTGTTGCCAACCTTCAAGAGAACCCAAATCACGCTCGGAAAGGGCATGATTGCCATGGTACAACAAGTAACCCTGCGCAGAGGTTGAAGAGCTGAAGTATTCAATGGTTTCGACCTTGACTGACGCGGTGAATTAATTTGCATGAGGGGCAGGTGGAGGGAGATCCATGTGGAGAGGAGCCAGATCCCTCAGCCCAGCTCCCATGCGTACCATGGGGCCACCATTATCACCCGCATCCGGGGATTCGAGTTATCATACTGGAATGAATTCTCAATGACTTTTCCTGTAGCCTTAGCCTTTTGATTAATTTATGTAGCTTTAGCAATTTCAATAATGATGCACATGACTCTAGTGAATTATTGATTTCATTGGCCGCTACATTTGTCTTTGTAATTGCACCGAGTGAAACGAGCTGCTCTACAGCCCAGTATGGGGGAGATGTTGTAATGTGATGTAACGTTTGTAACAAAATAACAAAATAATGTTTGTAACAAAATAATTAAAAAATAATTAAAAAAAGTCATGTCAGCTCATAAAATAAAAAATTATGGAAAGTATTTAAAAAAAAGTATGGGGAGGGAAGATGTTGTAACGTGATGTAACGTTTGTAACAAAATAATTAAAAAAATTCATGTCGGCTCATAAAATAAAAAATTATGGAAAGTATTTAAAAAAAATCCATGTTGGTTCATAAATAAAATATAATGAAAAGTAATTAAAAAATAGATGTTCGTTTATAAAATAAAAACTTAAAACTTAAACCCGGATCTATCAATCAAGAGAGATCAAATTTCTTGAGTTTAAATTTAAAAAAAGAAATACACCTCAAGAAATTGGATCCCTCTCTGTGCTTGATAGATATAGGTTTAAGATGGATCTATGCTGGTTCTTAAAGCATTCCTCTTTGAAATCAAAATGTATAAATCAATGAACATCCTCTTCAGACTCTTTAGCAATTTAGTTTGTCTGGTATCCAAGTTTGACTTTTTTAGCTAACCTAAGTCACATGACATTGGGACATCTGGATTCAAGTGTCTTACATAGGACACATAGACCCCAAACGTAAGACACACACACACACACACACACACATATATATAATTGGGTGTTTTCCGAGAAAAAACTTTATATTAGATATTTCAGAGCTGAAATTGGAATATACATTGGGCTGTCTCTATGACAATTTCTGAGCTTTAAAAGACTTTATACTCTTTATCTAATAGGCACTTACACAGACTGACACCTGATCTTACTTATTACAGTCTTCCTGAGCCATTCAAGGCCACTTCTTGTGCATTTAAGCACCCAAAAAAATTCATATACAACTGTCTTTTCATGTCTTCCAGAAACAGAAGCTTTCTATATTCAAAACACTCATATCATTAAACCATTAAAAAAAACTTAAAAGAAAGAACATTTTCTGGCTGGAGTTTTCCACCCTTGGATCGCTTCTATTGAACATGGGCAAGTAAAGAAGGGAATGCTATGTATTTAGTACATGATATAGCATATGGGAATTGCTTGACAAGTTGACCTGTTCCAGTGCTTATTGAGTCACTCTCTATTCAAAATGTAGATATATCTACATGAGCATTTTCCCAGGAATATATAAGTGAGAAGGAGGATAAAAGGCTCTCCATCTCCAAAGGGGTATTAATTTTTCATTCAATCATTTCCAATCCAAAGGTGGTTAAATAACTCCAACGCATTTTTTTCTCAAATCAGACTTTGGATCTATGCCAAGGCTTTAAATAAAAATGAAATAGAAGCTTAACCTGCATACTATTTTTTTCCATTTGTCTGGGACCATACCATCAGGAGCAAGGACAAAGCTTCTCTAGAATCTAGATAACCTGTCGGCATCAGAATTGAATTCTCTGCAATATGAGAAAAATAGATTTCAGTGAATTTGTTCTTTAACTCAAGAACCCTGTTCAATATTGAACAATGTTAGCATTTTGTAGCTCGGTGGCACTCCTGCATCAGGTGCCTAGGTGCAGGAGTTTGAGAACTTATGAAATCTCATTAAATAATTCATAAAGTGACTTTATGAGTTTTATTAAAGTCCTTTATGATGTGACTTAATTTAAAAGTGAGATGCACTTTATTAGTTTTATAAAGTGACTTTTAAGTTGTAAAGTGACTTTTTTAATATTTAGGGTTATGTTACTTTTTCGAAAATAAAAATTTGGTATATAGTTCACTTAGGAGTTTTAAGTGAATGAGAGATTAGATCTTGTGGCCAAGATCTAATATCAACCATTGAAGTTGAAGAGTCATGGAGAGTTACCCTAATGAGATGTTAAAATGAAGCTTCGAGACTTCATTTGCATTAATTCCAAGAGAAATTGAGAGAGCGAGGCATGCATTCCAAGGGAGAGCAGTCTGTTGGAGTTGCACCAGTTTCAAGAGGAGAGTAAGAGGGTTGAGCTGAGATAGAAGAGGGGCGCATTTCTCCAAGCAGGAGAGTGGCATGAACTTCCAGAAATCACCAGTATAGGGCTGCAAGTTGAAGGGCTCGTTTCTCAGAGCTAGAGGCACGAATTCCAAGACTGTTTCCAGCAGAAAGAGAGGCCGTACTGCAGAAGTAGCTGAGCCTTACAGCACAGTTTTTGAGGCAGCCAAGTGGGCTCTGTTTTTGAGGTGAAATTGCTGTACATTGTACTTCTGTTTTACTCTTTATTCAAGGTGGTTAAATGCTGTCAAAGAAGTGTAACCTACAGGCTGTAAGATAGAAAACTGAGTATTGTTTTCTATGGTTCTTCTTTGGCACTGTTTCCAAGGAATAATTTTTGCACAGTGACTGAGAAAGTACTGTGTACTTTCTGTTGTATTTAATTTGCTGTTGTACTCTCTCACAGCCTTCTTATTATGCTCAATAAAGCACTCTGTCTCTCTTGACTGGTTTTCCCCAGGGGTTGGGGTTTTTCCAGGGTCTTATTTGACCAAAAATACTGTGTTCATGTGTTTTACATTCTGCTGTAAATGTGCTTTATTCCGCTGCTAAGTGTGCTTCATGAATAGTATATTCACCTACAGTATCTTTTAATCTATGCTTGATAAGTGTGATTATTTTCAGCTGTTGAGGTTAATATCAAAGATTTATGAAGCATTTGACATTATTCTCAGTTGGCTGTTAGGTGGACAGATTTCTGAGTTTTGTCATTTTTTAACAAACAAGACCGAATTCTCATTGTGACATCTATCATTGGTCCAATCCATTAAGAGCTTTGAGTCTTCAAAGACATGTAGAATATCGTCTCTGTGTCTGAAGCACATTTCACAAGCAAACATAGAGCAAAGTATTGAGCCATACTATTTGTACTTTGATCTGCTCCATACTTCTGAGCAATATAATTATTTTCTGTTAGTAAAAGGATACACCCTGAGCCACACATACCTGAAGTTCCTTGACAGGCTCCATCAAAGAACTCCCATGCTTTTGAACAGTCAAGTTCAGGCTTAGGAGAATTTTTTGTGGCTTAATCTTCCCAGGCTTCCAATATCCACTGTATGAAAGAATTTTTCCCATCTATTTTTAGTACTTGTTACCTGAAAAGCTTCACTCCAAACCTCTCTAGAGAAAGGGCATTTGATAAAGAGTGGATCAACAGTTTCTTCTCTGGCTTTACATAGAATGCACCTTCCTAGCCCTTGTTAATTTCTTTTTTGGCAACTGTCCTATGTTAAGATTTTCTTTGATAAAGCTAGCCACTTATTGAATTTTGTCTTTAGGGGGATATTAAGCTTTCACACTACCTTCCACCACCATTTAATTTCCCCACCTCCACCTTCATCTTGGCATCATAACTTAATTTAGCAGTGAAATTACTTAAGTCTTTCATTTTAGACCATTTGACTCATCCTCTTTCTCATTTAACTTTGAAGCACTGTGTTTTAGCTGTATTATGAATTGAGTCCGTTCCTCAACTAGCTCATTATGCAAATTTAACTTGCGTGCTGATTTCCATTCTTGCTTCCAATCCTGTCTTAATATGAGATGCTGCATCTTCTAGACTAAAAATGCCCAAGTGATGCAGAACTTCCAAAAGAGGACTAGAGGCAGTCCATCATTTCCTGTGCATCCTATGCAGGGGTCTTCTCCAATTCAAACCTCGTTTCGTCTTCCTACTTTCCAGGCTAACCACTTGCCTATTAAAGGAATCTTTCAGGTTGTTTTTGCTGGTTTTTGGGCTGTTTTTTCAGCAGTTTGGCACCTTGCCTTTTGGAAGGTAGATCTCACTCATCCTAGCTCGGTTTGGGAAGTGCCATATATGGTTGGAAAGCTCTTTCCAAGACCTTTCCAAAGGTATAGGACGCTTAGCGAGATTCTAGGGGATTTTGAGAAATCTACGGTCATCTTTCAAGCCGTTTTTTCACCTTTAGGAGCTATTTCCAGCACTTAGTTTGATTTTATTGGCATATGTTTGGACCATTGACACCACTTTTGATGAGAGTGTTGAGTTGTTAGAGGGGGTCAACCCCTAGATCTAACCTCTTCTCATCATTGTTTGACCTAGATCTAGTGGTGCACCTTCTCTCCTGAGCCTTTTGTATTTTGGACATTGTACATGTGGCTTTGACCATTTTATTTTATTGCTTTGTTAGGAGTTTGTTAGAAGTAAGTGGAGATTTTGTATTATTTTACCCCACCATAGGCTAAATCTGAGGAAATAATGAATATTTTATTGTATAGGAAATTAGGCTACTCCTATATAAAAAGAGCCTCTTCCTCATTTGAACTCATGGAACATTTTTGAAGTTTAAGAGTTTTCTTCTCTTGGGTTTTCTTGATGGCTGAATATTGAGGTATTTTGTTTATTTTGGCATTGTCCGATTTGTTTATCTAGTCCATAAGAAGGGTAGTGCTACTTCATTTGTATATCATATTTTAGTTTTGTAAGTTGATTGAGGTATTTGGCATCCGTAGGAGGGGTACCCATCAATTTGCATAGGCTAAGGGTGAGATATTTAGATGGGTTGGAGGCGTAAGCTTGAATGCTACTCTTCCTCGCTTAAATTTGCAAGAAGCTTCAATTGTTTGGGAAAGGAATTTGACATGCATCTTGTAGGGGTTCGAGTCAAACATATACAAATAAGGCCTTTGAGGAGATTATGCTGAGGCTCCATTTTTGCGCTGGGGATTGGCATTGGTCTTCATGGTCCTCCCATCATCTATACCAAAAAGAAAGACCTCAAGTTTTGCTAAGATTAACTCCTCAAATCACCTTGTGTCCTCATTGCCATAACCTAGCAATCCTACCTAGGGAAGTTCCCCTCGAGTTGGAGAAGAGTCAATTGGAAGTGCAAATAGGTGGTTATCGAGGTGATAGTGGGTAACACCTCTAGGTTGTAGTTGGGCTAATTGTGTTCTTTGGTGCTTTAACTATACTTGCTAGTTCATGCTATAACAAGATGTACGACTGAGATTAAATCTAAGTCACTAATTATGTTAAATACATTTTATTAGACTCAACAACTAAATATAAGACTTTTCACTTTTTCTTGAAGTGGACTACATAATAGAATTATCTTGAACTATGTCTAGCATATTCACACTGAACTTGTGTTGAAGTTCTTGTCCTAGCTATATTTCTCAACTCCAATACTCTAGGATGCTTTCTAGCACAACTTTTATGAAAACTAAACCCCCTTTCCTTGACAACCATTTATTGCACCACATGGAGATTCTTGCCTCAATTTTCTTGTACAATCGGATCAAATCCTCATATTAGTAATCATTAGGTTTTAGATTAAAACCTAAGTACCTTACTTCTTGATCTAGATTCATAAATTTATTTGGAACCATATTTGCAATCCGAGCTTTCATTAAACTCCATACCAGTAGCCATGCAATAGATTTCCAATGTCTCCTTTATTCTTCTAATCTCTCTTAATGAACATTGCCTAAATATCATGATATCATCGATAAATAGTAGATGATAAATGCTTATCTCTTAACACATCTTGCAAGAAAATAAGAATGATATACATAAATGACATTTTAGAAGGAAGCCTATGTCTATATAACTCTATAGATGATTACATTACGCAAAATCCAAAAGTAGTGTTTATAGATGGGGCTATACATCCAAAATTAACCTTTATATGTGAGGCTATATGTGCCAAAATAATATGATTTGAAGCCTATTACATATCCATCTCATCATCTTTATCATAAAAAAAAATAGAACAAGATGCCTATTCTATAGAATTGAAATGTGGATTGGAAGAACAGGGACCTACACTTCCACCTGCATCACCAAGAGATAGTTCCAAGTCCAAGGATTATGGATTTACATCCCAAGCATTATGAGGGCCACTTGTATATCCTTCATCCCTATGAGACACAAGACATAGGTTTGAATGCACATAGGCAAGATCCTAAGCGTTTTGTGATCCCAACCTGTTTTGATTCACAGAGTGAATAAAACCATAGGTGCTCCAATTCCTTTTTGTTGATGAAGAGCTTGCCACTTGTGAGAAAATACAAGTAGTAAGGTGTTGCAAATATACACCATTTTCCCCCATTTTCCCCATGACAAATCCTCTCATCTAAAGATTATATGTTTGAAAATACTTCCAATCCAGTCGCAAAACAATGTATAGAAGTTGGAAACAACCTATGGAGGGCTTTCTTCACTCCATTGGCCAACTCCTTGTCCTTGTGCGGAGCCTTCCTCCTCCTCTTGCTGGGAGTAATATGGTCGTCATCATAAAATTAATTTGTAAATTGTCATGGATATTCCACTTGAATAGTTTGTTACGAAATTTTTTACAAGTTTTTGTAAAATCCTTGTTATTTAGTGTTCACATAAGATTAAAATTTGATATTACAAGCTTAACACTCAAAACACTGAAATAAGCCAAGAATGAAATAAAAGGAGCTAAAACAGTTACCACACCTTCCACACAATGAACACATGTACACTAGTAAAACCTAAATAGAAGGTGAGGACTATGCATTGCTCTTTTATTTTTAGAGATGAAATGCAAATACAAAGAAAGATGAACTCACTATGGAGTTGCCATGGATACTGTGTCCTCCATGGTTGCTACATTTTCTACTTCCTTTGTTTTTCTCACAATATCCCACTCTCTTGCTCCACTCAACTATGGAACAATAAATCAATATGACAAGAATGGAACCCGTTCCTTTCCGAGTGACCCAATATTTAACATGCCTTGATAGATGTCTAGGGTTATAGAGTTAGGGCATTTCAATGCCTCAACTACCATTTAGGGTTAGGGTTTGCGACCCTCTAGAATCGTCTTGAAACTCCAAACTTGTGTAGCTCCATGTGTGAGTAATGGGAGTTGATGTGGCATCCACTCGGTACCATGATGGTCAAGAGCATAGGTAAACTTGCAGGAGGCATAATTTCCTCACATGAACTCTGATTGAAGTGATGTTTGTGTCATTGGAAAGATCCTGATGTGTAGAACAATGTTAAGAGGCTGGGTACTATGTTCACAAAGTTTTGACATTGAAAACGATCGTTTAATGCACCAAATTGACTTCAAAAGTTTTTAGGACCCCAAATTGCTACAATAGTACCTTCCCTTGAAATGGGCCCAACAAGTCAATAACTCTATTTTTCCACTCAAAAAGTACCAAAATATATTACAAATTATGTAGTGATCCATTTCGTATAAATTTTTTGGATTCAAAACATGTGCCAAATTGTGCAATGGAGTGTTGAAACCATTCGACCTTTGAACAATGAGGGACCTCACAAGCTCCGCAAAACCATCATCAAGAAAAAAACGAGTGGAAGCCTTCTTTGTAATAATTTTGATGGTTTTCTCAACCATGGTATCCATGCCATCATAAATCTCTCCCAAGAAAGTTGTCTGTGTTTGCTTGTTGCACCGAGTGAAACGAGGTGCTCTACAACCCAGTATGGGAGAGATCCTCTAATGTGATATAACGTTTCAACATTAGTAACAAAATAATTAAAAAAATTCATGTCAGCTCATAAAATAAGAAATTATGGAAAATATTTTTAAAAAAAAATCCATGTTGGTTCATAAAATAAAATATTATGAAAAGTAATTAAAAAATAGATATTCATTTATAAAATAAAAACTTAAAACTTAAACCCGGATCTATCAATCAAGAAAGATCAAATTTCTTGAGTTTAAATTTAAAAAAAGAAATACACCTCAAGAAATTGGATCCCTCTCGGTGATTGATAGATACGAGTTTAAGATGGATCTATGCTGGTCGTAGAAGCTCAAATGTAGGTAATATGAACTCGACCAAGAAATCTAAATTGCTTCACCCATCCTCATCAATTAACAACCTATACAACATACTTCCCCTCTTTGAATCTGCTCTTCACTCAGCGCAAGTCACACCCACCACCATACTTGCTAATGCTGATTTGACCTAAAGAAGGTGGCGCAACATAATGAAGTTTGAGGCATTTCTTGTCTCAACAACTTAGAGCAAATTTGGAGTTTACTCGATATATTGCTTGAGACTACTGGTGGTTGGCGATGCATTTTATGATCTCCCTAGCCTACCCTGTGATCTCTTTAATCCATGGAGTTTATTCTCTACCCTCGACAATCACAATCACGACACTGCCAAGAGGTGCATTATGTGTGATAACTTGCACCTACTTGCTCATAGCAACAATTAAAATTTCAGCAATAAAATTGCTATCTTTTACCTCACCCAAACAATCTTCTGCTTTCAAAAACATTGCTCCTTTTGGTGATGCTGCAATGACATTGATCAATGGTCTATGCCTTGTATTCGTCCATCCATTTGAGATAATAGAAACCCCCCAAAAGCTACTCCATGAGCTACAAATTGGTCTTAAAATATCCTCAAGAAGCTGCCTCTCTTTCTTGAGCAAAACCAAACGGACTTTTTCATGGCCCCTTGAAACCTGTAGAGGGATTGTATTAATTGGCCTCACCAAATCCTGCCAATAAGGAGATTGAACCACATTAAAAGGGACACCACAAGCATAGATGGCCCTTGCCACTCTTGTCTCGGCTTCTTCTCTCCCTTGAACATTGAACATTTTCACCAATCTGCTTTCTTAACCTGGGGTTGGAGCTTTTGATGACTCTTCAATCTATGCTGCTCTCCTCTTCATTGCTTTATGGACAATCATGGCTCACTGTCAGTAACCAAGTGAGTATTGCCACCGATATTGCTGCTTTGATCTTTCAACCTTTGAGCATCATTATGCTTTTTCTCAAATTTAGTCCTGAACTCCGGTGTTTTGGTATGTGCACAAACATCAAGACCCTTTACCCCTTCATGCAAAATATGAGTCTTCACTCTTGTGTAAGAGCCCTTGTAGATCTTGTCTGTTTTCATTAAATTACACCTTCATTCACATGAACCTCCACTGCCCATTTGTTGAGCTGGTAACATAGTTCCAAAGAGGATATTATTCTTGTTGCCTGCTTCCATTAGCATCCCTAGGGACATGAGAAATGCCACTTTCAGAAGCCAATAATGCTGCAAAAAACAGTAAAGAAATCTGCTCACCAAAGATAAGGCTACCCACAACTGTGGTCTTGCTACCACAACTATCCTTTTGCTGGAAATGCACCAAAGCTTGCTCCCAGTACTCCAAAGCACAAGTAAAATGTTTGCTGCGGCTATAGGAAAAGCTCTTCTTGTTAAAGAAAGTGTGAGGAATGAATGAAATGAATTGGGTTTTTATAGAAAAAGAGAGTAGGGTTCATAAACATTTTTTTTTTCAAATGAACGTAAAAATTAACTAGGTTTCGAAACGAATTAGACCTCGTTTACTATTATGTAAGTCCTTGCTATTCTCTTGGTTTATTTTTAATCTCACTTTTATTTTTATAGCACTTATTGATTTTAGAATTCAGTATATGGCCTAGTGCCTGCTAATCAGCTTGCTAGTGTCACGTGCAATAAACAGAAAGAAAGCCAATTTATTTTGTTGCTTGACTGAAATGAACTAGAGACTGTGCCAGTAGATTTGCTGCTATCAGTTACATGTCTTCAAAATGGAAAAGAATTAGTCAGGTACCCCATATCATCATAGTCTCTTGTTTATGAAATGAATTATAGCCTTATTCCTAAAGTATTGGTTTGTAGGAATGAAATAGATTGCTACATCAGTTGTTGGAGCTGATAAATACTCAAATTCTCCATCAAGGTTGAATAGTCTTGTTATCACCTAAGATGTAGTTACCCCTATGGAAGGATCCAGTCATGGATGGCAATAGGGAAGGGCAACTTGAAAGGTGCAACCACGATCACCTCGACCTCCAATATGTATATGGTTGTCACGCCAGTCGAGGCAACCTTCGCTTTATGTTATCTAGCCCAGACAACAAAGGGGGAGACCCGATCTACTCCCGACAGGAGAGATCAAAACCAAGACACCAAATCAGGGTATTTCCAAGTGAAGTTAGGTGTATGGTTTATCCTAGACCTAAGGATGAAGTCACAAGTCAAGTGAGGGGTTCAATAGATGTAGCTTTGGTTCATAGTTGATGTAAGAGTGACTTACAATGTTTAAAGTGAGATCTAGGGCTAGTGTACTAGGTCAATGTCAAAAGATCCACTGCCTTGGGAACCGTGTCCAATGCAGGGTTGTTTAGGGGTCAGACTGGGGCTAACTAGTGCATGAGACAATCTTGACCATAGTCCATGATGTCTTCAAAGGTATAGTTCACCATGCAAAAGTCAAACCACAAGTCAATCCAACAATCTAGGAGAGTGGGTTGACTTGGAGATAAACCAGTGCCTTGGGAATTGGGAAGTGGAGTCAAAGTAGGGTTGACTTTATGGTTTAGGACTCCTACAACATGAGATAAGTGGACAGTACAATTCTTGATGGATAAATGTGTCTAGATCTAGGTTTGACCCAAGTGGACCACAATCCCAGTCCCCAAGGCAAGATTTGACAAAGTGACAGTCTAGACCTAGGTTTTGAATTATTCTGAATCCGGATCTGCAAAAATCTCAAGTACCCAGTTCCTCGAAGTGAGTGAACTCACTTCTCCAAGGTGGTGCGACTTTCCCTAAGGAGGCTTGAATTTGGGTTTAGGTGGGTCAAATCATGTCGGATGGCATCCAAACTTTAGATCCGGGTAGATCAGTCAAGTAGGGGTATGGATCTATAATTTCGTGGCAATCCACCGGTTAGATCTTTGTAGATCTGAGTTTAAGTATTCCAAGTGGTCCAAAATGGGGATTAAATCCCTTAAAATGTGGAATGGGGCCCACAAGGTGATTTTCAAGAAAGGGACAACCTGGGTGTATGTTATTTGATGTGTAGATGTCAAATCAAGTGAAATCTCAAACACCCATAGCTTAGATCTAGGTCAACCTGCTCAAATGGTGAAGTGCGCCTTCCTTGGGAGAAGCTAGGTTGGCTTGGGAGAGGGATCAAACGGGAGCCAATCCACACCAAACTATAGATCCGGGATGCCGTGGATGCTATAGAGGTGGGTTTTCAATATCATGCCCAACAACCCACTAGATCTTGGTAGATCTGACAAAATGTAAAATGAGGGTTTTGTAGTATTTAGGGTTTTAACAATTTATGAATTATGTCAATGGATTGGATAAAGGAAAGAGAAACAAACCTGCGGATCTTACCTGGATAACCTTGTAGATGCCTTGATGATGATGATCTATGCAAACCCGATCAATTTGGAAGCTTTGAGGTAGTCTCTATGCAAATCGATTTTGTCCAAGAAGCCAATGCGCCCTCTCTCCTGCACAACAAACGTCAACAATATCAGATTTGATGCATCAAGAGATAAGACTAATGCCACAAAAGAAGTAACAGAAAGATAGCATAGATCACAATGATACTAATGATAACCCCCTGATACAAGCGAATGCCAAGAAAGTCGATTTGAAGAAGCCTTGCAAAATCGCCCTTGTTGAAGTCGCCCTCCTGTAGACAAACAATGATTTCCAAAAAATAGATAGATCTTACCACAATTTCCGAATGCTAGGTTGCAATAGACTTTCCAATCACCATCTAAGAACACCAGATGCAAAGGAGACCACAAGAATTTCCACAAGAATATTTTCTATACCAATAATCCAAGAGCCAAAGACCCTTTACAATGAGAGGCTCTCTCCTTTAAATAGGAAGGAGAGGCACCAAAACCCTAACCACTTTTTGAATGAGTGGCTAAGATTAAAAGATACAAATGTCTAATCAATGGTTGAGATGAGCTCAACAACATAATACATGGATCACACATAAAATATAACATAAGTGGACAAAGTCGCCCTAGGAGAGGGGAATCCCACCAAATCATGATGACAAAATATCATAAGAGGCTCATGGTGGGTCCAAGGGGTAATTTTATCCCTCCTTGGTCAATCCCCATGGCACAATAACCAATAAACAATCATGAAAGTATCAAATCGTGCCTCCAAGGTGAAGTAGTGTATCTCCAAGGTGAAGTCGTGGTCCTCAAAGACCTCAAAAAATCCACAGAAAGTGCCATAAGTGATGGATGCGGGCCCCGATGAAGCTGAAACTGCAGGAGGAGGTGTGGAAGGTCCCGATCTATCATCACTGATCATCCCCTGCCATAACTTTGCCTCAGTATCCCAAATCGATTTCCTCAATAGCCATTTCTACCAATCCTGAAATGCCTCGGGAAACGTGAAACTGCCCAAACTGCCTCCTGGAGTGATGGCGCTGTCAAGGTGAGGGTGCCAATGTGTCCGGGAGGGGGGTAATATGGTAAAAACAAGTGGCTGGACCACCCCCTCCATCATCAGCGCCCTAGGTCATCCGGATAAAAGTCATCTCTGCTCCGACAGGGCCTCCAACAGGCCAAAACTGCACTAGGACAGCCTACTGAGGCTAAATCATCACTGTAAGTGCCCGGAACTGAAAACAAACTGTCCCATTGGACTCAGAAGGTCCAAATCTATCCAAGATGTGTACTCATACACCATATGAGTCTCTGCATGATCAAAATAAATATCCAATATACCGGAACAGGGCCAATAATAATGCGCTGTATATATACAAACACTGCTGTAACCCCAAAATCATCATCATACCCTGTAGCTGCTGCATAGAATCATCCTGTATGTGTACATAGACCATATATCATCTATCCATATCATCATAAGGTCCAACATCTCATGTCCCATGGTCCTCCATGGTCAAACTAGGTCTAACCAAGACCAAATACAACTCAGACTATCATCAATAGCTGCTGCAAGGTGTCAAGGTTAATACATGCTTTACAATTTATTCAAATAGCTTCTATAACACAGAGTAATCATGACTGGCGATCTAAATCCAAATATATAGTGTCGTTAGTTATTATTATTACTCAGACTAGACTTTCAGGATCATACTCACTTCATAGTTGTGATCAATTTGCTAGTGAAGGGTGAGGGCTGACATAAATGGCTAGGCTAAGGGATGACTTGACTATCTTGACTTTGTGACACTTTGGCAAGGGAAAGGGAGTACACACCATAGTATGTACTGAATGAGCAATAACACAGGGAATGGCGGTGTCTCACAAATGGATGAGTTGTTTAAAGAGGGTTTATTCACCTTCACAGATGCGCACAATCCATAATACAAGCAAGGCCAGCAATTGTTTAGATATAACATTTAAGTTCCATTGCTTTTTGGGCCTGAGTTTTCCATAGCCTTGATCTATGTGTGTTTACAAACACATTGCATAGATTTACATTTATTTTTAGGCTTTCTGCTGCAGGTGTGTTTTTAAGGCACTTGTTTACCTGAGCACTTCTAGGTGTGTCATGGACAACTTGTTTACCTAGGTATTTATTTTTCCAAAAGATATAACATTTTATTTTTCATGGCCATTTTCATTTGGCATTTCTTTCATATACAAGATATAGCATTTGATTTTTTCCAGATTTTGTATTGATGGCAGCACTAAAAGTTTCAGGTTTAGCCAACACAACTTTAGTGACTAGGGGGAATTCTCAAGGAACTCCAACTCACCATAGGTAAGTTTTGTCACCAACTCAGAGCCGAGACACAATAAACAAGGAAGCTCATCCAGTACAGAGGCTACAGTGGGGAAAGGTCCTCCATGTCACTAGTCAAGTAGCAAATCAAGGTAATAATCTAAAAGGTAGGCCACGGATGGATGAAGACAATGAAAAGATGAAGCCAACACTAGCAAGCCATAGTATGGTGTAATGATCACCTCTATTCTCCCTAAGGAGGGTTTGTACCAATGAGTATGAATAGTGAACTTCTAAGTCTGAGTAGGGACAGTAATATATATATAATAGGTCAACCAGGTCTAAATATCTATATGATCGCCAGATCATGACACTAAGTGCTAAGACATGCTATAAGAATAAGTATAAAAGCAATCTAACCATAACACAATAGTATACCTGCTGAGTCATATACCTGAAAGCTCATCAGCCTGTACCATCATCTGTCCTCTGAGACTGCTGCTGTAACTCTGGGCACTACTGTCTGCTCTGTACCAATGGCATAATGGCTATATCGGGCATCTCTCTGAGTGTCCCGAAACTCAGTCATGGCATGGGGAATATAACTGCTGTCCACAATCTGATAGTGATCCAATATAAATGCTCATCTCGGCATCTCAAATGCAAGGGAACTGGCTGAATAGTGTACTGGAATGAGAAAAATAATGTATGGTAGCCCGGCTACTATATATGTGATAACATCTGGCTCCGGCTGGGACAAGTGCTCGGCTGAAGTGAGCGCTTGAGAACCTCAGAATCTCTGGTCCTCGAACTCTGCTACTCGAATCCATGATCCAGCACTCTACCATTTTATTTCCCGCTTTTATTCTTGCAACCTATTTTCTGCATTCACAAACATCTAAACAAAATACCTCATGCCGCATGTGTGGGAAAAATAATAAAATCAACTGAAATAAAATCTACTCTATGTCAGAAATATAAATGCATAAAATATAAATGCAGAAAGTAAATTAACATAATTTGCAAAATTTGAGTTTTATTGTGCAGGAAAAGAAAAAGTGACAGGTACTCAGTTAAACTAGGAGCTTACAAAGGAGCTTAGAGACTAAAAAGGTGCCAGACTCAATGGCTGAAAAAGACTAGCTACTGCCTAAGTAGGCTTATTTGGTTTCCTACCTACCCTACTCTACCAGGCAATGTAAGCAGAGAAATCCCAATTATGTGGGATCAGGGATGTGATCCCTTAAGTTCCTCTGATGGACAGGATATAAGATACGTCGCCCACTACCAGTGGTCAGAAAGCACATGCCATCAATGCATCGCTCTACTGTGAAAGGTCCAACCCATATGTCATCAGCTTGTCCCGATCTTATATGCAATAAATGGTTGGGAATGATGACTTGACTTCCTGTACGAAAATTATTTCTATTGACTGACTCAGGAATGACTCCAATGTTACGAATAGGTATAGGATGGATTTCAGCAGGGTTTTGCGGTTGAGGTGTGACAATCCTCGAGTTTCTTCTAAAAGGAACTGCCTCCATTCTGGGTGGACCACCATCTAAAGAAATAGCAACTGTGCCAACAAGGATTTCCCTAACTTCCCTTCTTGTTTCTTGGATTTCCTCATTTGGCTCTTCCCCATGGGGAGACACAATTCTTTTAACAACCTCACCTACAGTCAAGAAGTCTCTATGTTCTTCCAAGGGAAGTGGCTCTTCAGATATGACAGTGTTATGACTAGAACCTTCCCCTGAAGGAATAGGTACAACCATGTTTTCCAGTCTGGGAGAAACTGACTCAAAATGAAATGTAGAGGAAGTAGGAATGTGAGAAGGATCATGAGTATGATGACTGGATGACTCAGATGGTAGGAGGAAACTAGGGATATGCGGATATGTAGATAAAGTATGGCTTTGAGGCTCTGAAGGAGTTTGAAAAATAGCAAAGTTATTTAGATTATAGTCTCCTTCAGGAGCATCATTAATCAGGGCATCCTCTTCCCAACTTAGAGAGTTATCATGGACTTGAATAAGATTACCGTCTTCTAGAGATAGATGAGATAAAGAATCTTCTGTATCGGAATAATAAGTAGCTTCAGGCTCTTCGTTTGTTTCAACCCTAGTAGATGTTGCAAGATTGTTTTCCCATGGGTAAATAGGTGCAAGCCCTTGTCTTTCTCTCTCTCTATTGTGATCGGTCAAGGCAAACCACTCCCTAACAGTGAAAGGAATTCTTTCTCCCCTCCTAATATCATCAAACTCATCTTCATGTATTGGGTTTTCAATGTTCTCCTCATTGTGTGTTTGTTCATGGAGGTTTTCTATTGGGAGAATTTGTTCAATGCTTTGATTATCTAGCAGACTCTCATTTCTTCCTAGACTTCTTATGTCATCCTCAATCCCTTCAAGTGTGTGATTTTCTATAGCAGGTTCTCGAATGGTTTCATTGTTTTGTTCGTGATCTTGGGGTTGATTTTCATCTATTTCCTCCACAACATCATTTCTAATTATTTCAATCATTTGCTTGTCTTCCCAAAAAGAATCAGAATCTTCCATGACCATACACATACTTTGATCAACTTCATACAATTCATCCTCATCTTCAACAAGGTTAGTTTTGGCATTATTTAATAATTCATCCCCGTATGTATTTTTTAACCCTTCATCAAAAGATTCAACATGCTCATTATAACAAGGCTCTCTGTTAACCCGAATCAAAGCTCCATCAGGGTTGGGAACACAAATAAATGATAAATCCATCATAAGGTATCCACCTAGGCCAGCTGCCCATTTTCTAGATAAAAGCATTCCATATGCTGGGGGTAAGTCAATGACAACTACATCCATCATAGTAGAAATGTCTGAACATGCGAAAAGATCAGCTCTAAGGTTTTTGATCAAACCATAAGATGGCACTCGTCGGGAATCTATACCACAGACATTTCCATAAGGTCTAGTCACTTCAAGTCCCATTTCCTTCATAACTTGTAAAGGCATAACATTCATTGCTGCTCCAGAATCCAACATACAATTATGAAGGAGCATGTTTTGAATGTGCAAGGTAAGGTAAAAGGGGGAGTGACCACCGCTTTTTCTTTCATAAATGGCTGAATGGATGTTTATTGGTGGATCTTTCTCTGTTTCACTAGGTTGTGTTCCACTAAGCTTTTGGATATGACATGATTCTAGGACCGGTTCAGAAGTTTTCTCTTGGCCAATACCATTGAAAAAATCCTCTACTTGGCATCTAACAGAGGGCACTTTCATTAACTCGGTGACAGGGATGTTACACATTATCTTGCTTAGTTCTTTCTTCATATCAATCTTAAGATCATAATCATCTATGGCAAGGTCTTCTTCTTCCTTTTTATCCTCATCAA
Source organism: Larix kaempferi (assembly GCA_027924585.1). NCBI lineage: Eukaryota > Viridiplantae > Streptophyta > Pinopsida > Pinales > Pinaceae > Larix > Larix kaempferi. Next base: position 4,636,649 of record BSBM01000254.1, read on the forward strand.
TCTTTTTATGTTTATCGAGGAAAGAAGGCTGGGAGGTGGTTCCTCGTTTATATATTTGATACTTTGGTTGCTCTTTAGATTTTGGGAGCTCTAAGGCACAACATGTGGAGCTAGGTTCTTCAATAACATCATCTTCTTGCTCCCATGGCTCTTCTTCTAAAAGGATTCTTCCAAAGTCCTCATCATAAGATAAGTCATTTATAAAGTTGATGTTTTCTGGTTGGTCATCATGGTCAATGGTGTCCGAGGGTATTTCTTCTTCTTCATCACACCAATTGACTTCCTTCTTTTCAGAGTTTTCTGGATACTCAGGTCGTCGCCTATCCCTATCCCCATCAGGCCTTCTATTATTATTCCAGTAAGGTTTAGGGCCATAAGGATTTCTATGTCTCTCAGGGTCATTCAAACTTGCCACATTCTTAGTCAGGACAGTTAATTGTTTCATCATTTCTTGCATGACTTCTAAAGTGTCCTTGGATTCCTTTGGCACACTCACAGGTTCCTTTGGTTTTCGAAGTCTAGGGTCAGATCTAGAAGTGGATGGGGTGAATTGATCGAAAAAGTTTTGTTTCCCCATGGATGCTACATTTTGCTCAGCCATCTTAGCATTTGATTGAGCGGTCTTTAAGTCATTTGGGTTTTTATCCTTTAGCTGATAACCAACCCATCCCTCAAAAGCATTCAAGTAGTGAATGACAACTGCTTGATCTTTTGGTCTAATTTCTTCAGGGATAACAGCTACAGTCTTGTCAAATCTTATGTTAAACTCATGGACTGTTTCATTTTCTCTTTTCTTGATGTCGAAAAGTTGGTGTAAGAGAAACTTCCCATCTAACTTTCGGGACCACTCACTGTTTAGCTTGTTGACAAAGTTATCATACCCATCAATGGATGAGGCAGGCAACCTGTCAAACCACTTCCTAACATCTCCTTCCAAGGATGCCAGGAGACCCCTCATGAAAACATCTTCCTCAGATGCTCCATATGCTTCCATGTGTTCCCAAACTTTATCAATGTGGTCTTCAATTGATATAGCGGATACTCCATCAAATCTGGGAACCTTTTCAAAATACTTTTCAGGCATGTCATGGGGTGCACCCTGGATTTGGGAAAAGTCTAAAGGAGATGGTTTTGCTTTTCTTCCAAAAATCCTAGGAGCTTGTGGTGGAGGAACATTCTGGTTTCCCGGGTTTGTTCCGGCCATTGGATTTGGTAAGTTTGTGTTTAAGTTTGAACTATGTGATGAGGGAGGAACCGACTTGATCAAAGGGGAACCTAAAGTTCTGTTTGGAGAATCGTTAACCAATTTCCAAAGGAAGTTTGATGGTTGTGCTTTAGGATCTCTTTTACGATAAGTGATTGGGGTTCCTTCAACTTGATCTAAGTTTACTTTACTTCTTGTGTTGTAAGGATGTAAATGAGCTCGCTCCTCAGCGGAGTCACGATTGGGAGTCGCCAGGTAGATTTAACTCTTCTACCGAGATATGTGTCGTTTGTATATGCGGGAAGGACTAGGGCAAGCTATTGCCTCCCCGGCAACGGCGCCAAAATGTTATCACCTAAGATGTAGTTACCCCTATGGAAGGATCCAGTCATGGATGGCAATAGGGAAGGGCAACTTGAAAGGTGCAACCACGATCACCTCGACCTCCAATATGTATATGGTTGTCACGCCAGTCGAGGCAACCTTCGCTTTATGTTATCTAGCCCAGACAACAAAGGGGGAGACCCGATCTACTCCCGACAGGAGAGATCAAAACCAAGACACCAAATCAGGGTATTTCCAAGTGAAGTTAGGTGTATGGTTTATCCTAGACCTAAGGATGAAGTCACAAGTCAAGTGAGGGGTTCAATAGATGTAGCTTTGGTTCATAGTTGATGTAAGAGTGACTTACAATGTTTAAAGTGAGATCTAGGGCTAGTGTACTAGGTCAATGTCAAAAGATCCACTGCCTTGGGAACCGTGTCCAATGCAGGGTTGTTTAGGGGTCAGACTGGGGCTAACTAGTGCATGAGACAATCTTGACCATAGTCCATGATGTCTTCAAAGGTATAGTTCACCATGCAAAAGTCAAACCACAAGTCAATCCAACAATCTAGGAGAGTGGGTTGACTTGGAGATAAACCAGTGCCTTGGGAATTGGGAAGTGGAGTCAAAGTAGGGTTGACTTTATGGTTTAGGACTCCTACAACATGAGATAAGTGGACAGTACAATTCTTGATGGATAAATGTGTCTAGATCTAGGTTTGACCCAAGTGGACCACAATCCCAGTCCCCAAGGCAAGATTTGACAAAGTGACAGTCTAGACCTAGGTTTTGAATTATTCTGAATCCGGATCTGCAAAAATCTCAAGTACCCAGTTCCTCGAAGTGAGTGAACTCACTTCTCCAAGGTGGTGCGACTTTCCCTAAGGAGGCTTGAATTTGGGTTTAGGTGGGTCAAATCATGTCGGATGGCATCCAAACTTTAGATCCGGGTAGATCAGTCAAGTAGGGGTATGGATCTATAATTTCGTGGCAATCCACCGGTTAGATCTTTGTAGATCTGAGTTTAAGTATTCCAAGTGGTCCAAAATGGGGATTAAATCCCTTAAAATGTGGAATGGGGCCCACAAGGTGATTTTCAAGAAAGGGACAACCTGGGTGTATGTTATTTGATGTGTAGATGTCAAATCAAGTGAAATCTCAAACACCCATAGCTTAGATCTAGGTCAACCTGCTCAAATGGTGAAGTGCGCCTTCCTTGGGAGAAGCTAGGTTGGCTTGGGAGAGGGATCAAACGGGAGCCAATCCACACCAAACTATAGATCCGGGATGCCGTGGATGCTATAGAGGTGGGTTTTCAATATCATGCCCAACAACCCACTAGATCTTGGTAGATCTGACAAAATGTAAAATGAGGGTTTTGTAGTATTTAGGGTTTTAACAATTTATGAATTATGTCAATGGATTGGATAAAGGAAAGAGAAACAAACCTGCGGATCTTACCTGGATAACCTTGTAGATGCCTTGATGATGATGATCTATGCAAACCCGATCAATTTGGAAGCTTTGAGGTAGTCTCTATGCAAATCGATTTTGTCCAAGAAGCCAATGCGCCCTCTCTCCTGCACAACAAACGTCAACAATATCAGATTTGATGCATCAAGAGATAAGACTAATGCCACAAAAGAAGTAACAGAAAGATAGCATAGATCACAATGATACTAATGATAACCCCCTGATACAAGCGAATGCCAAGAAAGTCGATTTGAAGAAGCCTTGCAAAATCGCCCTTGTTGAAGTCGCCCTCCTGTAGACAAACAATGATTTCCAAAAAATAGATAGATCTTACCACAATTTCCGAATGCTAGGTTGCAATAGACTTTCCAATCACCATCTAAGAACACCAGATGCAAAGGAGACCACAAGAATTTCCACAAGAATATTTTCTATACCAATAATCCAAGAGCCAAAGACCCTTTACAATGAGAGGCTCTCTCCTTTAAATAGGAAGGAGAGGCACCAAAACCCTAACCACTTTTTGAATGAGTGGCTAAGATTAAAAGATACAAATGTCTAATCAATGGTTGAGATGAGCTCAACAACATAATACATGGATCACACATAAAATATAACATAAGTGGACAAAGTCGCCCTAGGAGAGGGGAATCCCACCAAATCATGATGACAAAATATCATAAGAGGCTCATGGTGGGTCCAAGGGGTAATTTTATCCCTCCTTGGTCAATCCCCATGGCACAATAACCAATAAACAATCATGAAAGTATCAAATCGTGCCTCCAAGGTGAAGTAGTGTATCTCCAAGGTGAAGTCGTGGTCCTCAAAGACCTCAAAAAATCCACAGAAAGTGCCATAAGTGATGGATGCGGGCCCCGATGAAGCTGAAACTGCAGGAGGAGGTGTGGAAGGTCCCGATCTATCATCACTGATCATCCCCTGCCATAACTTTGCCTCAGTATCCCAAATCGATTTCCTCAATAGCCATTTCTACCAATCCTGAAATGCCTCGGGAAACGTGAAACTGCCCAAACTGCCTCCTGGAGTGATGGCGCTGTCAAGGTGAGGGTGCCAATGTGTCCGGGAGGGGGGTAATATGGTAAAAACAAGTGGCTGGACCACCCCCTCCATCATCAGCGCCCTAGGTCATCCGGATAAAAGTCATCTCTGCTCCGACAGGGCCTCCAACAGGCCAAAACTGCACTAGGACAGCCTACTGAGGCTAAATCATCACTGTAAGTGCCCGGAACTGAAAACAAACTGTCCCATTGGACTCAGAAGGTCCAAATCTATCCAAGATGTGTACTCATACACCATATGAGTCTCTGCATGATCAAAATAAATATCCAATATACCGGAACAGGGCCAATAATAATGCGCTGTATATATACAAACACTGCTGTAACCCCAAAATCATCATCATACCCTGTAGCTGCTGCATAGAATCATCCTGTATGTGTACATAGACCATATATCATCTATCCATATCATCATAAGGTCCAACATCTCATGTCCCATGGTCCTCCATGGTCAAACTAGGTCTAACCAAGACCAAATACAACTCAGACTATCATCAATAGCTGCTGCAAGGTGTCAAGGTTAATACATGCTTTACAATTTATTCAAATAGCTTCTATAACACAGAGTAATCATGACTGGCGATCTAAATCCAAATATATAGTGTCGTTAGTTATTATTATTACTCAGACTAGACTTTCAGGATCATACTCACTTCATAGTTGTGATCAATTTGCTAGTGAAGGGTGAGGGCTGACATAAATGGCTAGGCTAAGGGATGACTTGACTATCTTGACTTTGTGACACTTTGGCAAGGGAAAGGGAGTACACACCATAGTATGTACTGAATGAGCAATAACACAGGGAATGGCGGTGTCTCACAAATGGATGAGTTGTTTAAAGAGGGTTTATTCACCTTCACAGATGCGCACAATCCATAATACAAGCAAGGCCAGCAATTGTTTAGATATAACATTTAAGTTCCATTGCTTTTTGGGCCTGAGTTTTCCATAGCCTTGATCTATGTGTGTTTACAAACACATTGCATAGATTTACATTTATTTTTAGGCTTTCTGCTGCAGGTGTGTTTTTAAGGCACTTGTTTACCTGAGCACTTCTAGGTGTGTCATGGACAACTTGTTTACCTAGGTATTTATTTTTCCAAAAGATATAACATTTTATTTTTCATGGCCATTTTCATTTGGCATTTCTTTCATATACAAGATATAGCATTTGATTTTTTCCAGATTTTGTATTGATGGCAGCACTAAAAGTTTCAGGTTTAGCCAACACAACTTTAGTGACTAGGGGGAATTCTCAAGGAACTCCAACTCACCATAGGTAAGTTTTGTCACCAACTCAGAGCCGAGACACAATAAACAAGGAAGCTCATCCAGTACAGAGGCTACAGTGGGGAAAGGTCCTCCATGTCACTAGTCAAGTAGCAAATCAAGGTAATAATCTAAAAGGTAGGCCACGGATGGATGAAGACAATGAAAAGATGAAGCCAACACTAGCAAGCCATAGTATGGTGTAATGATCACCTCTATTCTCCCTAAGGAGGGTTTGTACCAATGAGTATGAATAGTGAACTTCTAAGTCTGAGTAGGGACAGTAATATATATATAATAGGTCAACCAGGTCTAAATATCTATATGATCGCCAGATCATGACACTAAGTGCTAAGACATGCTATAAGAATAAGTATAAAAGCAATCTAACCATAACACAATAGTATACCTGCTGAGTCATATACCTGAAAGCTCATCAGCCTGTACCATCATCTGTCCTCTGAGACTGCTGCTGTAACTCTGGGCACTACTGTCTGCTCTGTACCAATGGCATAATGGCTATATCGGGCATCTCTCTGAGTGTCCCGAAACTCAGTCATGGCATGGGGAATATAACTGCTGTCCACAATCTGATAGTGATCCAATATAAATGCTCATCTCGGCATCTCAAATGCAAGGGAACTGGCTGAATAGTGTACTGGAATGAGAAAAATAATGTATGGTAGCCCGGCTACTATATATGTGATAACAAGTCTTTCTTTCACATCGTGCTTAATTAAAAATGTACAAATTTTATTGTATATATTGTGAGACTTTATGCTTAGTTTTGCAATGCACATCTATACTGGAAGAAGGAAATAATTGTATTTTCCAAACATCTCGAGAATCGAGGCTGATATATACAGCATATTTGATTTTAGTGGACAAATTTGCCAAACTGCTAATGCTGCAAACTGCAAAATTGTTGCCAGTCTACCCTTTCTGTAGTCAGTGTGTTCCCACTCAGAAGGTGTCATCTGTGAAGGTGGAGCTTTCTGAGAAAGAGATTCATCTCTATATGTAATAGACAATGTTAAAATGTTTAATATATTCTGCCTTTTATTCCCTTCCATGGAAATTTATCTTTGAGAATGTTGTTTGGCTTGTTTTTGCCATTTCATGGTTGCTGCTAAACTATTTGGGTGCCTTTTTCTTCTGCAACATAACAACTCAATTTTTGCAGTGTGTGTGCAGTTGGCAAAGCTTTGATTATGCTATTAACAGCTTTATGAAAGTTGCTTTGTTGTAGGTCTTTGTTGGATAGTTTCTATTAGAAAAGGGGATGGACCTCATTTATTTTTTTATTTTGTGAATGTGTAGGAAGAGAGCTCTAGTGGTCGGCAAAAAAAGGAAGTTGATGTGACCTGGAAAGTACAGGTATGGGCACTCTACTGATAAATCCTCTTAATTTCTGCAGTAAACATTTGCTGCTTGTACTGCAAGCAAGTTGGCTGCAATTTCTTTCTTTTCTTGTTCATTCTGAACAATAAAATAGTGTGACATCTGTTCTCACTAAATTTTCTAGCCACAGAAAATATCTAAAAGGCGCTTAGGATCTTAACCTTTTGCAATAATTTAGCACTTTGCCCTATACAAGCAGTGAGGAAATTTCTTTGTTGGAAAAAGTTTCAAATCTCAATGTGGATTTTCTCAAGTCTGCATACTGATTGGGAGTGGAAAATTGCTTCGATATTAATAAGTATAGCAAGTGATCAAACAACATTTTGCATTTTTATTTGTAATAGTACAAAAGGAATTTTTGAGGCATTTCCTTACGTGATGATGGCTAGTCAAATTATCATGTTAGTCTTCTCAGATTCTTTGTGCTGCCTGGAATTAATGCTTGTGTTGCCTTCATATCTTTCATAAACGAGGGTATCATTTGGCAGTTCCTTTTCTGTACCTTTTGAAATAGCTTTTAAGTTATTCAAGCTTACTAGTCCTTTGTTTTTTTATATTGTGAATGAACAGAAAGCTTGGGAAGTGGCTCAAGCCCCTTTTAAGAACTTACTTATGATGGGATTCATGATGTGGATGGCTGGGAGTACGGTGCACTTGTTTAGTATTGGGATTACTTTCTCTGCTCTTTGGCAGCCTATCAGTGCTCTTCAGGGAGTTGGAAAAGGTAATGTTATGTGGTGTATTTCTGCATTGTGACTAGCATTGAGTAGGATTTCTTATAAGTAAAAAAGTTTAAAATATTAATTCATAATACAACATTTGACCTATCTAGTTTGAATCCTGTAGCTTTTTTGTGCTCTGACTTGTATCTTATAGTTAGATTTTTCCAGAAGTTGAGAACAAATGTAGAAAACTGTAGTCTGTCAGGATGTGGTCTAGTGGTTTGGGGCATCACTGCTCCAGTGACTCAGGTTTGGGGCATCACTGCTCCAGTGACTCAGGTTCAAACTCCGGTGGGCAAAGACCCCTCGATTATGAAACATTAAATTCCAAAAGAAAATAGAAAAAAAAGAAGATAGCAAAATGTTCAGACATAATTGCAAAGTAATCAGCTACATTTTTACTGCACGGGTTGTTGTAGTCTAATAGTATGTAATGATGTGATGCAACGTTGTGGTCTGCAGTAACATTACTTTGCGAGCATTTCACTATGATTGGTCATGGATATATGTTGAACGGTTGAAATCAACCCTATCACTAAAGCATAATATAAAGATCAGCTTTCATTTTAATTTTTGTACCATAGGCAGTTTATTGATGGTTTTGGTTTTACAGTTTTTGAGCCTTTTCAGGATTCACGAATAGACCTCCTACTACCTAAAGTGGTTTACATTGCCTTGAACTTAGCAGGGCTGCTGCTAGGCATCTGGAAGGTATAGCTGTTACTGCCTTTTTTATGTGCTGAACTCAATTATACTTTTCTACGAGTTCACGTTTTTGATGTTTGATTGCTGTGAATGACAGCTGAATACATTAGGACTCTTACCAACTCATGCCTCTGACTGGGTGTCCTCCCTCCCTCCTCCTCCAGTAAGAGCGCTCAATTTGGGGATTATGTAGAGTTGAATTTTATGGATTTAGTAGCAACATTCTATATTTGAAATTCCTAACAATGTTTTGCTGATTGTTTTGATTACACCAGGAAATCGAGTATTCTGGTGGTTGGATTCCATTTGCATAGGGTCATATTTCTTATTGGATGTCTATATTCCATTCAAATCAAATTTGAAGATTTTCAACAAAAGCATCAGATCCTTTTGCGAATAGCTTCTCATATCTGCACAGTTTTAGTTTTGAGCAACCAGTTTGTTTGATAAGCAACAATATAAGCTGTCTTGTAATTCTACTGAGGCATATACTAAGTTACAATCCTCTCACCATTAATTAGTTACAATCCTCTCATCATTAATTGCTCTTTGGACAAGAAAAACAGGGTTATTTTGTTAAGTGAGAAATTTGGTAGAGGATTAAAATTGAATTTATCTTGTTACTGTTGTAATTCTTTCTAGTTTGTAGTATCATTACCATTCGTACGTGTGGGAATAGGAATTAATTTTTTTTAATGTAATTATAAAGGTGAGACAAACATAGAGGTTGTTCTTTAGGTAAGATGGTTAGTATTTTTTCTTGGAAAGTTCATTAAGAAGTCTAACCTATGCTGTGCATGAATTCAGTGTTTAATACCCCCTCCTTGTTTTCTTTGGAAGTGTTTCAAGAAACACGTCTGAAGAAGCTGTACCACAAAGGGCAAACTATTGCCGTGGGACTTGCCCCTGGCCTAGTCCCTTTGAAACTGATGTGGGTGGGGTAGACCAGAGCGAAAATAGAATCTTGGTGGACAGAATCTGTAATGTTCTTTTTTCAGTGTCAATTTTTGTGATATGAAATTGTTACTCTACATCATGAAAGCTTATACTAATTTGATGGTTAGCATGGTATTCACTTAAGCTTGATTTCTTTTCTGTTCCTATTTTTAAGTTGAAAAGATTTCATAAATGCCGCCTAGCACCAAAAAAATCACTTTAAAGCCCAATTTACTATGTTAAGATTTTAGAAATTAGTTGATTTTAACACAGATTTCTAGCTAAAATCTGTAACATTAGAAACAGTTGACCAAATTCTCTATTATTGATCAAAACACAAAACACAAAACACAAAACACAAAATGCAATTTTATGTAACTACACATATTTGTATGCATAGAAATCTCGTCAAACGACATCCAAAATATTATTGAAACACTAGGTCCAGTTCACCTTCACATCCCTACATTACATTACATATAATTCTTATTGTTTGAAATGGGTGAATCCTGCAAAGCTTAGTCAAAATAATCTGAACCATTTATTAAAATACATCTTATTTTATGTACATAAAATTGTTTGTTTTTCAGCCTAGCAATGTACATAGCATATTTTTAGACTTATATTTAAATAACTTTAGTGCTTTTTTCATTTCGGTAGAAATTGTGTTTTAGATAAAAAATTATACTTGAAAACTTTTTTAGATCCTGGCAGGCCTAGGGTAGTATGTACAAATATAATTTATGCAGCTAAAGACTTCATACAAACAGTACAAGATCTGGTTAAGGTCGAGCTGAACTTTATTGGTCTACATACAAATTTATAAAAGGCAAGAATGAATTACTCCGAAAATTGTAAATGAAATTCAATTGAGGTGAATCACAATTAAAAAAAATATTGTTATGATGGTTTCCATAGCAAAATATAGGATTGAAGAAATTGACAGAGGAAGGTGACAAATTTTAAAGAAATTCAATTGAGGTGAAGCACCATTAAAAAAACAGTTACGATGGCTTCCATAGCAAACTATAGGGTTGAAGAAGTTGACAGACGATGTGAAAGGTGACAAATTGAAGCTTCACATCTTCTAACAAGGTTGCCAACAATTTTTTTTAAATCTTGGAGGGGCTGTTTACGGGGGGGATCCAAGAGGAGAGGCTTATTAAGGGGGCAAAATAAAAATAAAATTTAGTGAATTCATCCACACATGGTGCATTGGAAAGCATTAAAATCTATTTTGCAAAATTAATTATTCTTTGATTTTTTAAGATAACTTTAAATCTTGTAAACCATTTAGTTGGAGGAGCCGAACATGCCATCTTTTGTTCCTCTTGTATTTTAAGAGTATTCATGTATGTAGATATGGTATTTAGAATTCATTGCTTTTAGAGGTTTCAATGTTCGAAGTTGTTAGGATTCAGGAAATGCAAATCTAGGTACATAGGTCTTGAAATTTTAAGATGGTATAAGAGCAATGATTTTGAAATTTTCTAGTAATGTGTATGGAGAACATTGCTAACTATGAGAGGGTAGTTGGGGAGTTTCAACGAATGCAATAGCCAAGAGCACATGGACTTGTGAGCAATGATCTAATTTCAAGCTGAAGGGAATGTTACCACCTAAGTTGTACTTAGGTGGACTCCATATGAACTTCATATGACTTGAACAACTTACCTTGTTCAATGCCAGAGTTCAAAAGTTCATTAGGCCAAATTTTTGGCTCTTTGTAAAATTTTCATGTCTAGAACCCCTCGGGGGAATTGTAATAAGTTGGTTTAAGCATGGTCTTTTTGTAAAGGCTTGGCCTACCTTAGGTTTAACTATAAGGGAATACTCTAGAGTGTTTTTTCCTTAGGAATTATGTATTATGCTTGGTGTATAATTCTTTATTTTTTCACTCACACTTCTAAAGCTAGAGTATTTTCCATAGTGATTGAACTTTAAGAGGTTATTAAAGCCTATGTGTCTATGTATTTTTCACATGCTAGCCATCAATATTGAGTCATATGGACATGCATTGGGTGTTAGTTTTGTACCTAGGGAAGTGTTCCCCTAGTGACTTTTGCCTAAGTCACTTAGAAGGGGGAAAAATGTGACCCTCAACATTAAATGTCACTTAATGAGACTTTATAAAGTGAAAGTCACTTTTTGATAAATTTAAGTGGGTGAGTGAATTTTATTTATGAGATTTAAATAAAAGGTATTTTCACTCTCATTCAATCTCAACCATCAGATTAGATTTAATCTTGACCGTTGGATTAGAACTCACCTAGGGTTTGATCAAAAAGGGTTGAGGGAGGCAAAGAGACTCACTTTTTTTTTTTGGAAAGTGAGAAGAGAGAGCAGAGAAGAAGGGCGTTGAAATCGAGGCAAGGGTTTGGTTTTTTCCATTGGCACGATTTTCAAGGCAAGGTACAATCTCATTTATTGTTGCACAAATATCGAGGAAGTATAGACAACTTTTATTACAGGCACGAAAATCGAGGCAAGGTACAACACTTTATTGTTGCACGATTTTCGAGGTGTACGGATTCCGTACAGTACGGATTTTTTTGGGCATAGATTTCGAGGCACTGTTTGTGCACAGAAATCGAGATACTGTTTGCACAGAAACCAAGGCATAGTTTGGCACAGAAATCGAGATAAAGGTTGCATAGAAATCGAGGCAAAATTTGGCACAGAAATCGAGGGCCGTATAGCTGTACGGACTGCTGTAAATTTCTGCACAATTTTCAAGGCATTTGTTGGGCACAGTTTTCAAGGATTTTGAGATGAAATCTTTGGTGGAGATAAGTTGATTTTTTCACTGTATTTCTGTTCTGATATTTTGCTGAAGATAATAAAATCTCTCTCTTTCTCTCTCTAACTGGTTTTCCTCGTGGGGGTTTTTCTAGGGCTTGATTTTGGCCAAATTTTTTTGAGTCTATCATTTTCATGGTGTGAATGTTTAAATGTGTATTTCAGCATGTTAGTGCATTTTTACTGTGTGTTTAATTGTTACTGAAAATTTCATAAGTAGTTTCCAGTCAATGCATAACCGACTGGGAATGAAAACCAAAAAATGTTGACATAAACCAGCAAACAGTAAAGTGCAGAAAATTCTACATGGTATCAGAGCAAGGGGGCAGAAAACAGTGATAGTTTGCAGACACAGAAATTTTTAGAACTCAGAAACTTCAGTTTTTTTTATCTTCTGTTAGTGGGCAGCATTCTATTGGGTTGGTGTTCATATGGCTACAGGTCTGAGGATTGAGGATAGGTTGAATGGAACATAAAATTTTGTGCCTTGGAAGGCCAGAATCTTGTTGATTTTGGAGGAGAATGAGCTAAGGGTGGAGGTGGTGAAGAACACTGCTGCCAACCCCATTGCCATTCCAGATGGCACAGATGCTACAGCACTTTCAGCCTTCAACAAGAAGGACCGTAAGGCTAGGAGGATCATCCTTGATGCAGTAAAAGACCACATAATCCCTCACATTTCCGGGAAGACCAAGGCACATGAGATGTGGAGTGCCTTGATCAGCTTGTATGAGAGTTCCAATGAGAACAGAAAGATGGTTCTCAAGGAGAAACTCAAGAGTATCAAGATGAATGGAGGAGAGGGAGTCATAGCTTACCTCACTAGGATTTCTGCAGTTCGGGATGAACTGGCAGTGGTTGGTGAAGTGGTATCTTCTACTGAGCTAGTACGCACAGCAGTGAATGGGGCTTCAAAGTCCTGGAGTGTATTTGTGCAGGCCATAGTGGGTAGAGAGAACCTACCGTCTTGGGAGAGACTGTGTGATGACTTTGTGCAGGAGGAGACCAGGAGGGGTCTCGTATAGGGCAGTTCATCAAGTGGTGGGGCTGATGAGGAGAATGTGGCACTGACAGCCAAGGGTAAGAAGAAGAAGGGTCCCAAGAAGAATGGGGCCAAGGGGCAGCAGCAACAACAACCGCAGGGTGGACAGAAGAAGGACTTGAGTAAAATCAAGTGCTATTGTGGTCAGGCGTTTGGGCACTATGCATCACAGTGTCCAAGCAAGAAGAAGAAGAAGGGACAGGGACAACAGACAGCAGCCTCAGCAGAGGTTGATGATTTTGGTGACAGGTTTTAGAGGGAGTTTTCCCTATATGCTGGACAGATTGAGAGAGAGAGAGTCTCCTTAGCCACCAGCACAGACATGCATATGGAGAGTGAGCATTCATTGTTGACAAGGCATCAGATAGGTCCATCCACCACTGGTACGTGGTACATTGACAGCGGAGCCTCAAGACACATGACAGGTACTCGGGAGTTGTTCTCCGAGCTATCACGGACAGCTAGAGAGGTGGAGGTGGTACTTGGTGACAACACCATTGTTAGAGCAGTGGGTCAGGGGACCATTACATTTGAGAGGGAGTCCATGAGTCCCATGACTTTGAGGGATGCGTTGTACGTCCCTGGGCTGAAAAAGAACCTTGTTTCAGTTTCCACTATTGAGGACAGGGGTCTTGGGGTGTGTTTCTCAGATGGGAGAGTGCAGGTGTTTCCCAAGACCACAGGTGTATCTACCTCCATGGATATTGGAGTTAGATGTGGATGACTGTACAAGTTATTGTTTCAGCCACAGCATGCTCTAGCACACAGCAGTAGCAGCAGTGAGCTATGTGAGTTATGGCACAGGAGGATGGCCCATTTACATCACCCCGCTCTGAGATTGTTGAGGAGCATGGTCACAGGTTTACCTGAGTTCAACATTGAGCAAAGTGAAGTGTTCAGGGGATGTGCTTTGGGAAAGTACACCAAGACTGCTTTCCTAGCAGTGACACGAGAGCAGCAGGAGTGCTTGACTTGATTCATTCTGACATTTGCGGTCCTATGTCCTCAGTGTCTCTGATTGGTCACGAGTACTATATTAGCTTTATTGATGATTACTCCAGGAAGACCTGGATCTACTTCTTGAGGAACAAGAAGTCCCCACTAGTGTTGAGTGTCTTCCAAGGGTTCAAAGCCCTTGTGGAGAAGCAGACGGGGAGGAAGATCAGGATGTTGAGATCAGATAATGGGGGTGAGTATACCTCCAAGGAGTTCAATGCTTTCTGCAGACAGGAGGGTATACAACGACAGTTGACAGTTCCCTACACTCCTGAGCAGAATGGAGTAGCAGAGAGAAAGAACAGGTCGATCGTTGGAGCAGCGAGAGCCATGCTTCATGATCAGGGGTTGTCGTTCTTTCTATGGGCAGAGGCTTGCAACACTGCAGTGTATCTGCAGAACAGGAGTCCTCACCGTGCTTTGGGGAGGATGACTCCAGAAGAGATGTATTTAGGCAAGAAGCATGAGGTGAGTCATTTTCGGATATTTGGCTCTCTGACTTACTCTCACGTCCCTTCTGAGAAGAGGACGAAGTTCGAGCCCACTGCAGAGAGAGGTATCTTTGTGGGTTACGATGAGACTTCGAAGGCATATCGGCTTTACATTTCTGGCCAGAGGAGAGTTGTAGTGAGGTGGGAGGTGAAGTTTGATGAGGAGAGAGCCTTCCGGAAGTCGAGAGAGATGGAGCAGGGGGAGCCACCAGCTCCCACACCTCAGTTGAGACAGGCTTCTTCGATATAGGTTTCAGGTCCGCAGGTTTCTGGGGTGACTGGATCACAGGGTAGAGGCACAGCTTCTATAGGATCAGTGGTTCAGATTACAGGTACAGGGATAGGTTCAGGGACAGGCACAGGTTCAGGATCACAGGTTTCAGGCTCACAGGTTACAGGGTCCTCAGGGACTAGTTCATCAGCTACAGGTCCTCGGGGTGTTAGACCTTCTGCTTCTGGCACTTCCTCAGATGAGGATACACCAGTTTGGGAGGAGCCTTCAAGGAAGAAGAAGCCTAAGTGGCTTCAGGACACCTTGAAGGAAGCATAAGCATTTGGTAGACCTCAGGAGGCGATCAGGACAGTTGTTGAGCCAGACAGATATGGGATGGCCCTTGTTGCGAGTCTTCGTGACTCTGCGCCTTCTACCTTTGAGGAGGCTTCTCAGCATCAGGTATGGAGAGATGCCATGATGGAAGAGTACCATTCCATCATGAAGAATGATGCTTGGGAGATTGTGCCGAGACCTGAGGGGAAGTCTGTTGTGACTTCCAAGTAGCTTTACAAGGTCAAGCATGTTGCAGATGGCAGTGTGGAGAAATTCAAGGCTCGATTTGTGGCTAAGGGGTTCTCACAGGTTGAGGGAGTTGACTATGATGAGACATTTGCTCCAGTTGCTCGGTATTCCTCTATCAGGGCAGTGATATCTATAGCAGCAGAAATGGGTTGGAAGATCCATCAGATGGATGTGAAGACCGCGTTTCTCAATGGTCTTCTGCAGGAGGAGGTGTATTTGGAGCAGCCACAGGGATTCGAGATACATGGGAGAGATTCCTCTGTGTGCAGGCTTAGGAAAGCCTTGTACGGTCTGAAGCAAGCTCCTAGAGCTTGGTACTCCAGGATCGATGCATATTTGACTTCGATGGGATTTCAGAAGAGTGAGGCTGATCCCAACCTATACTACATTGTGGTTGTTGGTGATCCACTCATTCTTTTGTTATATGTTGATGACTTATTTATCATTGGAGATGAGCGTGTTATTGCACAGTGTAAGAGAGATCTTGCAGCTGAGTATGAGATGACTGATATTGGGCTGATGCATTACTATTTGGGGATGGAGGTTTGGCAGGAGCCTGGACATATTTTCCTAGGACAGGGGAAGTATGCAGTGAAGATTCTGAAGAGTTATCGGATGGAGGACTGCAGGCCTATGTCTACACCTATGATCACCAACTTGAAGCAACTTCATGCTTCAGAGGGTAAGTTGGTGGATCCCACACTATATCGTCATCTCATCGGATTGTTGATGTATCTGGTCAACACCAGGCCAGACTTGTGCTTTGCGGTCAACACTCTTAGCCAGTTCATGGTGCAGCCTATGAGTGTGCATTGGGCGGCCGGAAAGCACATCTTGAGATACCTAGCAGGGACAATGGATTATGGTCTGGACTACAGGGGTTCGGGTGGAGTCAACTTGGTTGGGTTCACAGATTCAGACTGGGTAGGTTGTGTGAGGGACCAGAAGAGCACTTCCGGTTGCTGTTTCAGCTTGGGCTCGGCAGCAATGTCATGGTTTAGCAGGAAACAGAAGTCCGTTGCATTGAGTTCTGTTGAGGCTGAGTATATGGCAGTCAGTCAGGCGATTTGCGAAGCACTGTGGCTTCGTAAGTTATTGGTAGATTTATTTGATCAGTAGCTGAGACCTACGGTGATTTATTGCGACAATCAGAGTTGCATTTAGCTCTCTGAGAATCCGGTTTTCCATGACAGGTCGAAGCACATTGAGATCAGGTACCACTTCATTCGAGACTACGTTCAGAGAGGGGCAGTTGAGCTACAATGTATATCCACTGAGGAGCATGTTGCAGATGTCCTGATAAAGTCTTTGGGGAGGGGGAAGTTTGTCTTCTTCAGAGATAAGTTGGGAGTGGTGCGGAACACCTTCCTCGGTAAGAGGGAGTGTTAGTTTTGTACCTAAGGAAGTGTTCCCTTAGTGATTTTTGCTTAAGTCACTTAGAAGGGGGAAAAATGTGACTCAACATCAAATGTCACTTAATGAGACTTTATAGAGTGAAAGTCACTTTTTGATAAATTTAAGTGGGTGAGTGAATTTTATTTATGAGATTTAAATAAAAGGTATTTTCACTCTCATTCAATCTCAACCATCAGATTAGATTTAATCTTGACCGTTGGATTAGAACTCACCTAGGGTTTGATCAAAAAGGGTTGAGGGAGGCAAAGAGACTCACTTTTTCTTTTTGGAAAGTGAGAAGAGAGAGCAGAGAAGAAGGGCGCTGAAATCGAGGCAAGGGTTTGGTCTTTTCCATTGGCACGATTTTCAAGGCAAGGTACAGTCTCATTTATCGCTGCATAAATATCGAGGAAGTACATACAACTTTTATTACAGGCACGAAAATTGAGGCAAGGTACAACACTTTATTGCTGCATGATTTTCGAGGTGTATGGATTCCGTACAGTACGGATTTTTTTGGGCACAGATTTCGAGGCATTGTTTATGCACAGAAATCGAGATACTGTTTGCACAGAAACCGAGGCATAGTTTGGCACAGAAATTGAGGCAAACTCTGGCATAGAAATCGAGGGCCATACAGCTGTACGGACTGTTGTAAATTTCTGCACAGTTTTCGAGGCATTTGCTGGGCACAGTTTTCAAGGATTTTGAGATGAAATCTTTGATGGAGATAAGTTGATTTTTTCACTGTATTTCTGTTCTGATATTTTGCTGAAGATAATAAAATCTCTCTCTCTCTCTAACTGGTTTTCCCTGTGGGGGTTTTTCCAGGGCTTGATTTTGGCCAAATTTTTTCGAGTCTATCATTTTCATGGTGTGAATGTTTAAATGTGTATTTCAGCCTGTTAGTGCATTTTTACTGTGTGTTTAATTGTTACTGAAAATTTCATAAGTAGTTTCCAGTCAATGCATAACCGACTGGGAATGAAAACCACGAAATGTTGACATAAACCAGCAAACAGTAAAGTGCAGAAAATTCTACACTGGGTCCCTTGGGATTTTCAATTGATTCAAACAAAAATAATTTTTCTCATTTAACGGGCATTTTTTTTAATAATTTAATTAAAAAAATAAAAAGTGTGGTTAGGAGGTGAAATTTACCAAAGGGGTGCCCGTTTTCTAACCTAGAGCACCCACAAAACCCCTAAACCCACATTTCCCAAGTTCTAAGTGAATATTATTCACTTTTTTTTTTCAACGGAAAAAAAACATACTATTGCTATTCATGTAGAATCAAATAGTACAATATATATAAGTCAAAAGATGACTTGGAGCACTGGTGATAAGCAATCTTGAACTCTAATACACAAAAAACCAAAAGATATCGGGATTACATATATCACAAGAAACTCTTTTTCTGTGTCATTTCAAAAAACTAATCAATTGAAGATGTTGACAACACTCTTCTCTATGACCCTGATTACTCTGATATTCTTCTCAAAAAATGATGCCCTCCATGCCATCCATAGCTTGTTTAGAAAGCACATCAGCCATAGTATTGAACTGTCAGAAGATATGTTCAAAAGTAACCTCCTTCAAGAGATTGATCTTTGCTTGTATTCTCTTGCACCATTGGAAAAGTGAAATAACATTTAGAATATAATCTCCGCGTGCCCATTTGATAGACACTCTGGAATCTTCAAACACAACAAGCTCAAATAAACCAAGAAGGTTTGCCACTTTGAGAACACACCACAAAGCTTGTAATCCATCCTTCATGTTTGTGTCGAAACCACAATTCATCTTCAGCGTGTAGTAGTGCTCAATATTGAGGAAGATAATACTTCCAGCAACACACATACCATTTGAAGCTGCCCTGTCAAAGTAAGCAATCGGCTTATTATAAACAAGTGTGAACATTCCAATATTCTTTGCCCTACTAACCCCGATCTCTGATTGATTTTCCTTTAGCAAAGCCACAATACGTCTAATGATAATGTCCACACAAATGGTCCTGTTATCAAATAATGTGGCATTCTTGAAAGACCTTAATACCCATGAAATGATTGCAGGTAATGTAGGATAGTTATTACATTGTTTTGTCCAATTATAGACACATTTGTCAAATAAGCCCGTACCCTATTTCCAACTTATATCCAAATAAGAGATAATATTCTGCCAAATGGATCTGGTAAAATCACATTCAACCAGCAGATGTTTTGTAGTTTCCTATTTGTTTCTACATAAAATGCACATACTCGGACCCGACCATCCTTTTTTCACCAGATTTTCCCAAGTTTTTAATCCTCCTTGGAGAGCAAACCACATGAAACATCTGATTTTTAGTGGGAGCTGCCAGTGCCACAACTGCTTGTACCACCCGTTTGGAGGAAATATACAATGGCCTTTAATAATGGAATTATAAGCTTTTTTCACTATCACCAAACCATTCTCTTCATTGCCACTCTAGATAATCTTATCAGCTTCTTCATTTAACCTGCAACCATTAGAATTTAACAAATGAATGTAATGTTTCCAGCTCAAAGCATCACTTCCAGTTAACCCCAATTCCTTCGCACTTAGCCAGTAAGAGCCTTGAACTAAATTAAATTTTGATCTTTTGATATTACTGAGAGTCTGCATCTCCCAATTCTTTAAGTGTTGTTGAATATGTAATGGGAGAGTATAACCTTCATCAGAGCCCAGGATCAGGTCTATGCCCACTAACACTTTTTTCCCATTACCAACTCGTCAAGTGAGGTCCTGTGCTAACCAGTTGTAAACTTTCATAAAAGCATACCAAATTGGAGATGTTCCTCTGCATTTTTTTATTGGGTTGCGAATCCAGTTTGTCACCTCATCCTTTATGTACTTCACCCTGAGCACTTTTGACTAGAGAGTGTTCCCGAAGAGAAATCTCCACAAGCATTTTAATCTGAGCGCTTTGCTAAACAAGGAAATATTTCTAATTCCCCATCCTCCACGAGATTCTGGTAAAGCAAGTTTCTCCCAGCTCACCATCACCAAATGCCTTCTATCAAGTCCTCTTGCCCATAAGAAACTGAAGAACATTTTTCTTAAACAGTTTATAATATAATTTGGAACCTGGTTGAGTGAAAACCAGTAAACAAGGATTCCATTCAAAACAAATTTGACGAGAGTGAGTCTACCTCCAATGGACAACAGTCGAAATGTCCACTGATTAATTTTCCCTTCAACCTTCTTTAAAAGCCAGAACCAATCTTTGATCCGGTAATCGTTTGGCTTTAAGAAATAGCCAAGATATCTGAATCTGTCCCCCAACTAACATAAATTGTATGGCATCATAACTTTGAAATCAAGTAAGTTATCTTCTATGTTATAATAAAGAAGACCGGATTTCTTGTTGCTGACCTTCATGCCTAAGGCCACACAAAATGTCTTAATAATGTCTTTGTAATTCCTCCATTCCTCAATCGAGTTCATGCATGCTAAAAGTACATCATTACAAATAAGATGTGAGATAAACAAAGATTTGATGATATTTTTATACCTTTTATAGGTCCTTCACTTCTTGCGTTCTGGATCAATCTGCTAAAACCCTCAATGGTAAGCAAGAATAATAGTGGAGAAAGCGGACATCCTTGTTTGATGCCCCTAGAGCTTTTGAAAAACTCAGAAGGATCCCCATTAACCAACATAACAGTATAAGATGTGGTGACACATGCCATAATCCATCTAATAACAAGGGGAGGAATGCCAATTTGTATGAGAATCAGCCTCAAAAATACCCAATCCACTCTGTTATATGCTTTCTCCGAATCCATTTTTAGGAGGAATGTTTTTAATTTTTTCTTTTTTATTGTGTGAATAAGTTCCTGAACTGTGCCAATAGCATCCATAATATGTCTATCTTGTAAGAAGCCGAATTGTTCAGCAAAGATGAAGCTAGATAATGAAGCCTTTAATCTGGTTGCAATGATCTTGGAGATTAAGTTGTAGACTAAATTGCAGAGTGCTATTGGCCGATAAACCCCAAAATTTGTGGGTTTATCTTTCTTAGGGATTAAGGTGAGAAATGTAGAGTTTAATTCCCCAGAAATATAACCTTTTGTTCTAGTAAATTCCACCATTTTCAGCAGATCATCACCCATTGACTCAAAAAAATGAAGAAACAAGTCAACAGTCCAGCCGTTAGGCCCTGGACTTTTTTCCTTGGAAAATCCTTTCACTGTTTCCTCCACTTCAGATAATGTAACTGCTTTTCCAAGAGATGCAACCGCATGTGTATCAAAGAAGACAGGGTATAATCTTGCCACTCTAATTTGTGTTGATAAGTCATTACAACCTGTTGACTTGGTTTTGGAACCAAGCTTAGTGCTATGGGCACCTGCTAACTAGTAGCAGCAGTTTCAATAGTAAGCAAAAACAATAAACTAAATCTAAACTAAAACTATTCTAGCATGTGCATATCATAATAAAATTTTGAATTAAAAAACAAGAACAAGAAAATATAGAAAATAAATTTTTATTGAAAATGGGGGCAAGCAAGTGCTTGCAATAACAACACCTCCAAGTGAAGAAGGTTGTTGAGTAGCTCCAAGGATGAGCAGCTCCAAACTCCAATGGGTCCTTTCTCCAAGGTTGCTACAATGGCCAAACACTCAAGGGAGATTTTGGCAGCATGAGGATAGGAATATGGATGGATCTGAAATGAGGAGCCCCTACCACCTTTTTATAGGTTTTGGTGGTAGGGAATACCATTTGTGGTTTTGTGGAAACCAATGGTATTGACCAACATGGTTTAGGTACTTTTCCCTCATTTTTCCTTTTTTGAATATTTTTATTATTTTGGGAATTTTGGACCATTTTTGAGGGTTTTTTTTATGTTTTTTTGGGAAAAATACTCATTTTGAGTGGAAAAAGGGGTGTATTAAGGCCTTTTGGTGACCTTTTGTTGGCTTCGGAGGCTCAAATGGTGAAAAAGTGGACAAATGGGTCATGTAAATAGGGAAATGAGCTAATGAGCACTTTTTGGGTGTTAACACAACCCAGATCAGAAAATATATTACCAAAAAAACAATGAGCCTCTGCCTATAGTTTATCCAGTCCCAATATGTTATTTCCAGCATCATCACTAAGTTCCCAAATTGCCTTGAATTGCTTCCTGTGAGATGCAAAGGCATGAAAAAACCTTGTATTCCGATCCCCTAGTCCAATCCAAAGAGCCCAACTCTTTAACCTCCAGTCCATTTCTTCTTGTAAAAGGAGCTCTTCTTTTTCCTGTTCCAGGTTTTTTAATTTAGAAAAGACTTCATCCTTCAGCTGATGTGAAATTTTTTTCTTGTGAAGATCCTGTATTTCATCTTGAAGATCTTTTAGAGCTTTCCAATCTTGAATAAATATTCTCTCAAAATTAATTTTGGGGAATTATTTAATTAAAAAATAAAGATACGGGAGAAAACCAAATTCCCATTTCAGTGGAATTTGGTCCAATAAAGGCTCGGTTGAGTTGGCATTGGCATTGGCATTCAAGGCATATCTCAATCAAATTGGGATCAAATCGAGCAAGATTTAGAGGAAGGTGAGTTGTCATCCTTGGAGAAGTGCACCCTCTCCTCTCTTGGGCGACTTCTCTCATGTGGTAGCTTGCTACTTGTTGGGAGATGAAACCAAAGTTTGAGTGGGGGTGCCTTCTTAGGTGGCAGCCCACTCACTCTCCATCCCTCATTCAAAGGAATCAATCAAAGATTGGATGGGATTTGAGATCCCCTCTTCAAGGAATGCACCCCCCTCCTCTTGAATTCGACCATCCCTCTCTCAACTCTATAAAAGCAAAGTCTTGCTCCTCTCTTATGATGGATGCATAGAACCTCTACCATTTTGTAACTTGATACCATTTGAATACATGTTGAAAGTATTTGAAGGTCCATCTTGTGCATTTGTGTTGGATATTGATCTCATGAGGTGATGTTGTGTCTTATTTTTCTCTTGCTTTGAATTATATGCATGATCTAGCTTATGTGATATAGAGTAAACATTTGCAGTTGCCAACTTGTTTATTTGTGCTTAGATTTAAAGAGATCTAGAAGTAGCCAACAATATTCGGTTATATTTAGGCTCTTTTGTTTTCTTTTCATCTTAACACACTAGATCTAATATCTTTTGTTGCAAGTTTTGTCTCATAAGCTGCAGATCATAAGGCTCAAAGAAGGATTGGAACTCGGTTGTATCTTCTCCTCTTTGGGCACTTCTTCTTTTGCTAAAACTTCACTTGTAGGGGCTTCCAAGAATGATTGCAAGGATCAAGCTTTGGCTTGAGAGCTTCATCCATATTCTCAAACAAAAACTTCTCCCTCTCCCTTTCAATTCTTTGTTTTTTCAAATGCTTGAGAAGTAGATCCACTCTAGCATGCTCAAATAGTTAGATCTAAGAACTGTAAAAGGTCTTATCTTTCACTAGATCTAAGCTAAAATATTGTGCTTACGCTTGACATTTTTCTATTTTTTTTTTCATTTTTTTGTTTCATCCTTCCCATCAAATTCTAACAAATTAACTTGTTGGTTTTTAGCAGGTTCAAGGAAAAAGAGAAGAAAGCTTTGGCCAATTTTCGCCAGAAATTGCCAAAAAGACATTCCAAGGACCCTATTTTACCAATCTTTCATTCTCTTAAATTGTAAGCCCTTAGATCCAAGTTTAAAAGGACTAATAGGCACTTTTTTGAGCAAGTATTGTAAAACTTATTAAACGAGTGCAAGTGGGCTACACAACGCCGACACCCCATCCCCCCTGAGTGGATTCACAGTGTTAAATGTTGTGGTATAATTTTTTTAACGAATAAAAGCACACAAACCATGTTTATTGCATGACCATATACTTGATTTATTTTATAATTTTTTTCATTAATATTTCACAAGTAAATTAGAAATAACATCAATCTCGTTGGCACGAAGTATGCTCTCACCACCACATAAAGGTATTGCCGATTAGTGGTGGTTAATCAGAAAGTGACACATAGATCCGGTGATCTATCTTTCTGCATTTTTTTTTGCACATTTTTATTTTTCAAGTTTAAATTGGAACATACATTTGCTATCGCTCAAAGTATGTTCTTTCCTCTTGCGGGCATTTGCCTGGTCCTGGGGAAATCAGAAAGAGTTGTAGCAAATTATTAATTTTCAAAATTTAATTAAAAACTCATAATAATAAAAGTAACAACCCCAAACATAGTGAAAATTCGACACATAGAACATTAAGTTTTGTGTGGGGAAATTCCTTAGAAGCGGGAACCACTGGGAAGCGACCTCATGGCATAGTTAGGCTACACCCTTGTGTTGGGATATTTTTGACACTTAGGAGTTAGTTAAGTTCAACTTGGTCTTATATATCCGTTAGGTATGCATTTGTATATATGTAATCCAATGGTCACGATATAAAGTGATCCGACGGTTCAACTTCTCTCGATCTTAATGACACTTGATCCGTGGCTTAACACCTGATTGATCCATGATCTCTTTTTAAAGAGCATGGAGGGTGCAATCAAGATCTGAAACCGGTGCGACTGCACGTGGGAGATACTGCCGAAATATGTTATTTTTGGCCGTTTTTGGACCGACTTAAGCACTCCATTATGTTCAGAGTGTTGATTCCATTAATGATCGCCCTTCGTTTTGTACGAAAAGGCTTCCATTTGCCCTATCTACGACCATTTTACAGATCTGAGGTATATTGTTTTGTTTTCCGTAGTTTTATTTCTCTGTCTCTGTTTCATTTTGATTTGTTCCTTTTTATTTTTTCTGGAAGTGATAGCGTCCTCTCTGCGCATGCTAGCTGTCTCAGCCGACCACAAACAGCGGGAAAGGCAAACCGCTTAGTAGGAGGGACTAACAAAAAACTAATAAAGAGTGGGAAACCCTTGAGTTTTTTGTCTTGTTTTTCTGTTTTCGGTGTATAAAATTGTTTTGCAGGCTAAAACATGGGTTTGTGGGGTAAGCACGCACTAAAAGGCAAGAAGAGTAAAAAAAACAAACCCCCCCTCCTCCTTCACAACATTTTCTATATTTTTAATATATCTCACTTGGTTAAAAGTTACTTATTAAGAGGTCTTAAGTTCAAATTTTGTTATTATTTGTTGCGTTATTAAAAAAAAATCACTTAAAAGCTCATAAGTTACTTTATTTCCTTTTTAGGTTGTTTTTTTCTTTTTTTCTTTTCTAAAACAACTTTATAAAATTTAAAAAAAAAGTTTCATTTTATTTTTAAGTTGTTTTTCTTTTTCTTCTTTTTAACAACTTTATGTAAAAGTGACTTTCACTTATTTATAGAAGTAAGGCACATAAATATTTTTTTTTTAAAAGTGAGCTTAGGAGTTAAGTGAGGACTAATGGGGATTTTTTTTATTTGTTGCGCACTTACCTCCACACACCACGTGGTTCATTGGCTGCTCTTTCAATTTATTTTCAAAAGGGCATAACTTTTTCATCCGGAAGTTGATTGCAGTGCTGTTTTTTTTTTAAACCGCTTATTTTTTTGAGATCTATTATTTTTTCCAGCTATTTTTCAACCTTGAAGTCATATTTATTTCAGAATGGAAATTTCAAATGATATGCTTCTTACCAGTACTAACTATTTTGTATGGAAGTCTCATACGGAAGTTATTCTTAGAAGCAAAGGGTTATATATGCTTACCCTTGGAATGGAAACTCCTCCCTCTGATACTAATAAATTAACAAAATGGGAAAATAGAAATGATTCAGCTCGCGGTTTGATTGGTTTGTCAGTTTCTCTTGATCTGTAGTTTCATCTTCAAGGCATTCATGCACCGGATGATGCTTGGCAAAATCTAAATACTGTTTTTGGTATTAAAAATGAGATTAGAGTTCATTAGCTTGAGAATGAGTTGCTTACATTAGATCCTAATAATTTTTCTTGCATGGAATATTTTATAACAAAATTTAAGACTCGTGGAGTCTTATTGGTTGCATGTAAAGTCATACAAACAAATGATGGCCTTATTTACGTCATTCTTTCCAAGTTGGGGTCTGCATATTCTGTGTTTGTCTGAACCTTTCATTCCACTAGAGAAGCTCTTCTTTCTTTAAGAGCTCAATACAAAGCTCCCTCTTTTGATGTTTTTTGTGATTCTTTAATAAGAGAACAAGAAAAAATCTTACATCTTGGACTAATTAATATTGTCAGTACTTCTAAAAAATATTTAGTAGCTCAAGAGATGCATGGTCCAAAGAATACAAAGAAGCAATATCCAAAGAAGCACAATCAAAATAACAAGGGTCCTAAATCTTCTCAGCCTCAAAATTATTCTCAACAAGATAAACCCGCCAAATTTCAAGGAAAGAAGACACAAAGACATTGCAACTTTTGTAATCGCGATGGGCATGAAGAGTCAAGGTGTTTTAAGAAGATGGAAGCTCCGGAAGCAACAATGAAGAAGCATCACATTCAACTTGATTCTTCTTCAACTTCATCTCCAGGACAAGCACTTTCGGCCTCTGGTTTTGCACTTACAACATCTTCTTGTTCTTCTTCAAATGAATGGATTATAGATTCTGGGGCATCTTATCATATGGCTAAGGATCAAACCATATTTTATGATTTAAATAATTGTAACACCAAACAAATATTTGTTGGTGATGATAGATCACTTAGTGTTGAAGGGTCTAGTACTATTCATCTAGACAATGTACAGTTTAATGATGTATTATGTGTTCCTACTCTTTCATGTAATATTTTATGAGTATACCAGATCACTCATTCTGGTGAAGGTAAAACTGTAGAGTTTTCACCTCACCAAGTTGTAATCAGAAATTTAAAGGATCCACGACATGTATTAGCTACTGGAACAATTGATGATATTACTAGGTTGTACAATTTTGACAACTTTGGGTCATCTTCACTTCCATCAGTTTTTGTTGCTCATAGTGATGAACTGAGCAAGCTTTGGCATGAGCGATTTGGTCACTTAAATTATTGCTCATTGCAACAACTATGTAAAGAAAATATGGTAACATGTCTTCATATGGTCTCTTGCAAGGATGGTGTTTGTTCCGGTTGTGTACTCAAAAAACATCATCGGGACAGTTTTGACAAATGTGCCTCTTGGCACGCCTCGACTCCTTTGCAACTTGTGCACAGTGTCTTGTGTGGTCCTCTACCTTCTGCTTCCTTCTCTGGTTTCAAATACTTCTTGACTTTCATTGATGATTACTCCATACGCACTTGGGTTTATTTCTTAAAACTTAAGAGCGAAGTTTTTGGCATGTTCTTGGCCTACAAGGCCCTTGTTGAGAAACAATCTGGTCATCAAATTCTTAAGTTAAGATCTGATAATGGAGGAGAATTTGTTAACAACAAGTTCACTACTTTCTGCACTGAACAAGGAATCCAACAACAACATACTGTTCCATATACACCACAACAAAATGGTGTCGCTGAAAGGAAAAAATGCACTCTAAAAGAAATGGCTAATTGTACGCTCTAAGCTAAAGGACTAAGTCTCCCATACTGGGATGAAGCTATAAATTGTGCAAATTACATAATTAATCACACCCCCACTAAATATTTACAAGGAATTACATCGGAAGAAGCATGGAGTAAAATTAAACCAGATGTCAGTCATTTTCGTGTGTTTGGTAGTGAAGCATGGGCTCATATTCCGAATGAAAAACGGAAAGCATTACAACCTAAAAGTGAAAAGTGCATATTTGTTGGTTATTCTGAAGATGTCAAAGGCTATAGGATTCTTCTGCCACATTCTCATGATATAATTATAAGAAGTGACGTCAAATTTGATGAATATATATTGGCCTGCGAGCCTAATTCGACGCGTGTGCCATCATCTTCTTCTTCTTTTTCACCTCTTGATATTTCTCCTACTCCAGTTACTTCTTCAGATGATGATGATAGCGAGGATGAAAATCCTCCTCCGCCTGCTCAACCTCCTCTAGCACCAGCTTCACAACTTCCTAAATGGGTCTGTTTTACTAGAGAAGCTGCAGGTGATCTTGCTGGTGATCCTACAGATCGATGTCGTACTCACTCTTAGTTCAATGAGCCTCATTACTTCTGGCTCAAGTTCCAGAAAACTGTGATCTAGAGACATTTGAAGAAGCTTCTAGCCATCCAGATTGGGATGGCGCAATGGATGAAGAATACAACTCCTTAATGGAAAATAACACTTGGGATCTTGTTCCTCTTCCCAAAGGCAGAAAACTTGTCAGATGTAAGTGGGTTTACAAAACCAAATATGGACCAGATGGTAGTATTGACAAACATAAGACAAGACTAGTTGCTAAAGGATTCTCTCAAGTTGAAGGCATAGATTACACCGAAACCTTTGCATCGGTATCCAAAATGAATTCCATCCGCCTTGTCCTTTCCCTTGCCGCATCTTTTCATTGGGAAGTTCATTAGATGGATGTTAAATCTGTCTTATTGCATGGGAATTTGCAAGAAGAAATATACATGGAACAACCTCCTAGTTACATTCAGTCTGACTCAAGTCTTGTTTTTCGCCTCAAGAAATATCTCTATGGCCTTAAGCGAGCCCCTCAGTCCTGGTATGCTAAAATGGACACATTTCTTCTAGATACTAGTTTTTCTAGATGCCATTCTGATTCAAATGTCTATACCAAGAAAGTCAATGACCATCTCATAATCCTATTCCTTTATGTTGATGACCTAATACTTACTGGTAGTGACCCCAAACTTATCCACCGTGTGAAGTTAAGTCTTAAGTAGTAGTTTGAAATGACAGACCTTGGACACTTGCACTATTTTCTTGGCCTCCAAGTCTTGCAAACTCAGAAAGGTATCTCTGTTTCCCAGTCTAAGTATGCATGTGATCTTCTCCGCCGCTTTCACATGGAATATTGTAAACCAGCTCCCTCTCCCTTCCAGTTTGGAGTCAAAATTTCCACCACTTGTTCAACGCCTGAAGTAGATGCTACTTTGAATCGTCAGCTTGTTGGTAGCCTCTTGTACTTAACTCAGACCCTTCTTGACCTTTCCTTTGTTGTTGGTCTTGTTGCCCAATAAATGCAACGCCTCATGAAAGTCATTGGAAAGCAACAAAAAGAATCCTTCAGTATGTTCGAGGTACAATTCAGTTCAGGATACATTACAGTTCGAGGGGGACTCCTTCTTTAGTTGGTTACACTGATTCTGATTGGGCTAGTGACCTTGATGATCAGAAGTCCACTACAGGATATGTATTCACTCTGGGTTCAAGACCTATTTCTTGGGCTTCTAAGAAACAAAGTGCACTTGCTCTTTCTTCAACTGAAGTTGAGTGCCGTGCAACTGGTCGTGCTAGTCAGGAAGCCACGTGGCTTCGACAGATTCTTTCAGAGTTTGGGTTCCGGTAGTAGCATCCGACCACACTATGGTGTGACAATCAGAGTGCCATTCAGTTATCCAAATATCCAATCCAACATCAACACATCAAACACATTGAACTTCACATGCACTTCATTAGAAATCTCCTCCAGGATCATGTTCTTGAAGTGTGCTATTGTCAAACAAATGATCAAATTGCAGACATTTTCACCAAGTCTCTTATAGAAGCGAAGTTTTCCAAATTTCAAACTATGCTAGGAGTATCGGAAGTTGTTATTAAGGGGGGATAGGTTTTAATTCCTCCTTCCTTCTCCTAATTTTGTGTCACCTTTGTAAATCCTTCAATCCTATCCCAAGTTGTTCTTAAGGGGGGATGTTAGGATATTTTTGACACTTAGGAGTTAGTTAAGTTCAACTTGGTCTAATATATCCGTTAGGTATGCATTTGTATATATGTAATCCGACGGTCACGATATAAAGTGATCTGACAATTCAACTTCTCTCGATCTTAATGGCACTTGATCCGTGGCTTAACACCCGATTGGTCCATGATCTCTATTTAAAGAGCATGTAGGGTCACTTGCCGAATGATCCATTATTGAGAGAAGCTCATGTAATATTTTTTTATTCTGCATAATAAATTGCTCCGTAGAAGCTATTTGGCCGAGGCCTTGGAATGTTTCCCTCTAGGGGGTTTTAACCACGTCAAAACACTGGTGTACTGATCTATGATCTTTGTGTGTGAGCAGTGTCCTTGGTGTTCGGTCTGTGTGGATATACCTGTTATTCAAACACCTTATTGGTGTAGTGTTGAACACCGCCCTCGAGACTCCATTGCAGCCCACACGTCTTCGTGAGGATCTACCTTCACTTAATTTCTGGACATTGCTCCTTGTACCGCATGGTATATCTGGAGTTTCCCCCTTTTCCCGTGACAAAATTCCATCTTTAATAATATAAAATTGGCCAAGATAAACTTGCAAAACTTATTTCCTTTCAACAATATCTCTATATTGACTCCATTGTCATTGGTCTCCAAAAACAACAATTATTTCATATTTGCTTAATATCAGTTTAATATAATTGTTGTTTAACTTCTTTATATGTTGGTGATTGTTTATTATCTGCTGTTGAAAGCATTTCTTAATCTCTTGCAACAAACTTGGACAATAATCATACCCTCTAAAAACTCCTAAAAACATCCATAATTAACTTTTCTAAAAAGACATTCTAACAATCTTAGAAACATTCCGTAGGGATTACCCCCCTTGGCTTCGGTTAGGAGTTGGACTAAATAGAGTAGGTCAAGATTAGGTGACAGCCCCAAGGGCGCATCGAGCAGTAGCAAGATTTGTGCTGTGTTAACCAGGTGCGCAATCCAACGGCAACATTGTATATTTGCATTCGACCCTTCCATAATGAAATGTTGCAAAAGTAGTTGGACTTTAATTTACACAACTAAATTAGGTACACATTTAAAAAAATCTTAATTAAATATTCAATTCCAATTATTTGCAATGTTAAAAATTATAGAACCATTGAATAGGTAAGTTGTAATTTTAATGTAAAGTAACAATTAAACATATTTTTTTTTTTAGTTTCAAATTTAATTGTAATGGATTGTATGGACATTAAAAATAAAAGAAATTAAAAAGACCAAGCCATCGTTAAGTTCAATGATTGAGCATTAGTTCTTGGAATCATATATTGAGTATATCATAATTATGCTCAACCATGTGAGTCACGTTTACTATAGATCTCATTAGAAAATTAACAAAATGGTACTAGACCTTGATGCCTTTATTGAAGGATGATAATATCAAAACAATATAAGAAACATGAAGGAAACTACATGTTTTAGAGGGCTCGACAAACAAACAAATATAGTGTGATCGAATCCATTGCTTATTATTTAGGCTAAGTTTATGATTTAGAGTTTCATTATCTATACAAACATAAGGATAAAAGAAATTACTCATTGATACCACCAAGTATATTATTTTTATTGAGGATATAGATTGTTCAATTTACCTCTTAAACTATGCAAATGTGTGTGACAAAGTGGATGTTAAAGCATAATACCTAGTGCAAAATTTGATGATAATAATAATTACGTTATCTTCTCCATAATTTAATTAAGAATCCCACCTAGGCATAAAAAATTTGGTTACAAGCATTAAGGATACAAGAGATACGTCTAATTAGTCTTCAACTTGGGATGAGGCAGAGGAAAGAGAGCTATGAAGCATTCTCGAAATATTTGACAATTATCACGTTGATTTCAATATTGCTAGAAACAAGAAGAAAGTGAAAAAGTGTAACAAATAAATTTGTATGGAATATGGAAAAGGGGAATGATCAAAGGTGTGAGGATTTGATGATGTATAAAGTTGAATCAATAGAATTGCATTCTAATTAGTCTAAATTTTGGGCTTTTTTGATGTTGAGAAGGTCCATTTTGCATCTAGTTCATATCTAAACTTAATCAAGAACATACATGTTGGAAAATTTCATTGAGCTTGATAGAAGTTTTTATGTTAA
This sequence comes from Larix kaempferi, assembly GCA_027924585.1. Classification (NCBI taxonomy): domain Eukaryota; kingdom Viridiplantae; phylum Streptophyta; class Pinopsida; order Pinales; family Pinaceae; genus Larix; species Larix kaempferi. Next base: position 4,668,156 of record BSBM01000254.1, read on the forward strand.
ACATAATCATAACATATTGTGTGAAACAAAGAGAAACTATGCATTATCTTTATAATGAGCTTGACCAAACATGTACATGATTGGTATATTGTTGAGAGATTTACATTCAAGTTTTAAGTGGGTTTTATTCACATTAAGTATCTATTATAATTATGAGGATGTCGTGAATTATATACTAAGTGGTTAAGAAGTCATCAATTGTGCTCAAACAATAATCAAATATTATATCCCAACACTATAACCATGTCATGACTTTTAACAAGTAGATACATAACATTTCCAATGCAATAAAAATACTATGAATCAACATGTTAGATACATTTTGAGAGATGAAATATGTTACAATACTATACAATCCATAATAACTAACAAGTCTAAATTCACTATTCTCCCACCTAGATTTCTAGCAAAATACCTCCCATGCATTGTAATTAGAGTAATTCATCCCCGGATGTAGGTGATTTTCCAGAATGTTTGGAGCATGGGAGGGCTAACATGGAGTCCGTCGCTTCCCACTGTGAATTTATGAACCCTCCTCCATAACGACTACAGATTTAATGCTGAGGATTTATCGTGCTATCAGCAGAGCTGTTCTTTGTACCTGGGTCATAATGTCGCTATCAAGTGAATTAAATGCGGCGACTCAGTGATTAGTGACCGTTAGATCTAGAGAATCTCTAGATCTAACGGTTACTAATCACTGAGCGACCGCATTTAATGCTCTGCGACTCAATGGTTAGTCTTGGCCCTCGACAGGCTGGTCTTTTCCTTTTTACAGGGTTGGTTTCCATTTGCAGGAGTGTTGTTTTGGGAAGCTAGACAGAGTTTCTGTTCTAAGTTCTTCTGATCTCCTCCACTACGCTAGGTTTGGTCTCTTCATTGCTAGGTTCTGGTTATTTCAAGTTACTTTCAAGCATTGGGTTATTTAGATTATTCCTTGGTTCCAATCTGTTCTCAGAGGAGGTTGCAAGCTCCCATTCTGGATTTTAAATTCACAATTTGCAAGGCTCAAAATTATGTCTTGAAGGCCCAGGGCTACCCCCAGTAGAGGCAGTAGAGGAAGAGGTCATTCTGGTAGAAGGGGTCGCAAAGGTTCTATTGATAATGGGGTATGGAAACTCCATCCCGAGTAATCTCAGAACCATTCTATATGATTGGGGAGAAGAAATGGTTCTACAACAATTGGTTGGTCAGCGTACTTGCATCAGACGTGGGCACTATTGGTTAGTTAAAAATTCTCCGGCTCAACTCCTCATGTAGTCCCAATATTTTTCTTAGGGTAGCACTCCACTCCCCTCACCTTCCCTGGATCTGGTTAACCACTCTACGTCCTCCCAAACCACCTCTAAGGTTTCCAAGCAGCCGGTGCAACCTGGATCATAGTTGGGAAAGGAAGCACAACAGGCCGTGGACAATGCAAACATCGCTTCAACCAATGGACACAAGAGAAATCACGTGGAATGAAAAGGTATGGTGAACCTCTCCTCCTTCTTGAAGATGGAAGCTCTTCCAGCTAAAACTGTTTTCGACGGTTCCTCTAGTTTTGAGGGCTACCGATGCTCAATCATTGAGGAAAAACATGATAATACATACTCTATCTACAAATCCAAGTAATTCTGTTGTTTTCCTTCCTTCTCTTCTGGTTATCCATTAGTTACAATATGATAGACACTTGGCTTCATGTCCATGGGACATATAGACTTTTGGTTTCTATGTTTAATTTTTATGCTAAATGGCCGCCTGTGGCTCTTTTTGTAATGATCTTGGCCTTGCACTCTTTAAGTAGGCTCATAGTTTTCTCAGGCTTAAACAGGTCTCTAGTTTTATTTTTCTCCAAAGCTTCCTGGGAAGACAGTCTTTTAATGATCCTTAGCTGGCTGTATTGGCTCTGTGAGCACGCCAAATGGACTCTCAGACATCTTGTGCCTGTATTATTATTTTTTGTATCTTAATATAAATTTTCTATGAAGCTTACAAGAAAAAAATTCAATAATTCATGTTGTCTTAAATTGACTGCCACCCACTTATTAAAAAATATTCTAACTATAGTTCACCAACTATACAGCTGGACAAGCCATTATAAAGCCAATATAGTCTTCTAGTAATGACAAAAAACAGAAACTACAACCAGAAAGGGCTCTATTATTTACCCACCAAACACTCTAGCAAGGTAAGCAATACGACAACCACAAGTATATAACTACAGATATCAAAATCAAAAGATTTTTCAAACCCCTATTAGAATATAGAAAGTGTGCCTCGAGACACCATTCTTGAAACCTTCAATTCTTCAAAGTGGATTGATCCTTCTACCAAATTCAATGCTTGTTTTGAGAGAGCATCTGCTTCAATATTGAACTCTATAAACAAGTTGAAAATGAAGATTAATAGATGCTTCCTATAGTCTTCGAATTTTTGCTTTCCAACCTCGAACTACCCATAATTGACATTTCTGTAATACCCAATCTATAATCACTTTAGAATCTACGACAATCTGCAAATTAGAAATATGTTTAATTTGTGCAAAATATAAAATTCCTTGAACTTTGAATCTTGCTCATGGTTCACATCCATCCTCATACAAAGTAGAAGGTACATTTGTCATTCACTAAGATTTGAGAGTCAAGACATTGATGGGTTTTTAAAAATGTGACATTTCTTTTGAAATTTTATAATATTTGTTGTTCTTCATAAATGACAAGTGATTTGTGAAGTTTACATTTATTTTAAGGGTATATTTTGAATTATCCTTCTAGGACAAGTTTGAACCCATTGGAAGGGTTGGGAAGGGTTCAATTTTGGTCACTACTAAGCAGTTGTGGATGAGATGTGCATGCAGTTCAACTAATTGGAGAGTTGATCTACTCATATGATAGGTTGTTGATGATGCAAGAGCATCCCTATCCAAGTAAGTTTTCTTGCATGCATTTGAAATTTTACATTTGGCATCACTATATGGTTCTAAACATTAGGACTATAGGATTGGTATGTTGGAGTATTTCATGTGACCTCATAGCCTTCATTTATAAATGGAGACAATCTTGCTTAAATAAAATTATGATAATTTATATGTGGCGAAATATATAATTTTCTTTTAGTGAATTTTGATAACCCTTAAAATATGAAGTATTGAATTTGAACAATTGGGTAGTTGAAGGTCAGAAGCTTAAATATGAGGTTTGTAAATGAGAAAAGGGATTTTGAGCTGTCATAGATCAACCTTTTATAATTGGGTCTGTGTATAATTCAAAGACCATGATGGTTTTGTAAATGTAAGAAAGTTGAGAGTTGATGCATTACCAGTAAATAAAGAAACCACAATTCTAGGGTGATGATCTTTTTATGTATCACTTTTGCTATATTGACTTTTGTTTAAAACATTTATTTATTTTTTGATAAATTTCATCATGTGAATATGATTGTGCCTCCAGATTGCATCACGTGGTATTAGAGCAAACTTATATTGGTGGGAAAGGAAGATACCATCACATGAGATCGTTGGGTTCTATTTGTGAATAAGTAACTTTGATGGTGGAAATTCCTTAGAGAGTATTCCTTGTTAAATACAATGTCGATAGTGTATTGGTGTGGATGTCAACTAGAGTGAAAATTACTAAATAATAGGAATAAGTATGTCATCTTAGAGAAGAAATCAAAGAGCTCTAAAATCTATAAAGATGGAAGTTGCGAGAAATCAAAGAAATAAAGAACTTGAAGAGTTGAGAAGGAGAATTGAAGAATTGGAAATGAGAAATGCTAGAGAAGAATAAGAATTAGAGATTGAAGTAAAAGAAAGACAAAAAGACTAGGAGAGAGACCCTGGTGTGTAATTGCTCAAATTTCTAAAACAAAGAGGTAATGCTAGAGTTAAAATTTCAAAATACTGAAAATTTGATTGATTGGATAGGATCATAAATGTATTTTGAATACAAGAAAGTTGAAGGTATCCGTAGTAAAAAATTAAGATCTCCAAGAAAATGGTATGTAAAATGGAATACAAATTCTTACTTGTAGATTATCAACAAGTTGTGTACAGATTCCTACACTTTAAGGAAATGGGGAGACATGAGTTGAAGAGTACACAAAAGAGTTTCTCAGATTCTCATTAAGAGTAGGCAAGCCATGTCAATGGCCTAAGATTTCCAATTCAAGATGAAATGAGCACTCATTATTTTCTTACTATAGATGAAGTATACTGGATTACTTTTAAAATCGAAGATACGTTGAGTATAAGACAACAAAGTACTAAAGAAAGAGTAGGTCCAAGCAGAGGTAGAGTAATATTTGGAAGAAGTCAAACAATTGCAAGAAATGAAGATGAAGCAAGTAGTAGCAATAAAAAAATATGGAGGTACAACAATGCTGGTAGAGGTGGAAGAAGAAAGTGCGTTCATACATGTTACAAGTTTCATAAACAAAGACATGAGATAGTGGTTTATCCTAAGAATCAAAATGATGGAAGGACTAAATAAAAGGTGCAAGCAACGGAGGGAGAGTAGCCTTCAATTCTTGGGGACAACATTGCAAAGATTCATCACGAGCAAGGAGACAATATCATGTCTAGAAGGGCATTGCTCAAGTAAGAGAAGAAAATTGTTGAAGAACCAAAGCATAGAAAGAACACCTTCAAGACAAAATATAAAGTACAAGGTAAGTGTTATATTATTATTGATGGAGGATGCACTGAAAACCTAGTATCTATAGAAGTAGTAGAGAAATTAAAGATGAAATGTACACTTAATTCTAGTGTATACAATGTTTCATTGCTATAGAAAGGACATCAACTTGTTTTTCAATAGTGCATGTTAAATTTTCAAATAGGAGAGTATAAAGACCAAGTGTTGTATGATGTTGTTGCTATGAATATTTGTTATGTATTGCTTGATAGACCATGGTTGTATGAAATGAGAGTTTTCCATTATGGGAAAAATATATCTACCAGCATAGATCCATCTTAAACTTGGATCTATCAAGCATTGAGAGGGATCCAATTTCTTGAGTTCTAAATTTTTTAATCTTTTTAATTTTGGCAACTTATTAACCAACATGAATTTTTTTGAATTTTTAAATTTATTTTTGGTAACTTATGAGCCGGCATGAATTTTTTAATTACTTTTCTTTTACTTTTTATTTTTATGTAGTGTCACGTTACATAACGTCACATGACAACGTCTCCCCCATACTGGGATGTATAGCACCTCACTACTCTCAGTGCAATAGTTTGATGAGGGAAGAAGTTTCGTATTTCATCCAATGACAAAAGGATTTGACTAGTCAAGATGTACATTAATTATGTCATTTATGTTTGATGTATACATTTTTTTTTGTAACTAGGGGAATCATCAACTGGGAAGGGGCCGGTACTTGCGTGACACGGGGTCCAGGCATCCAATCCTGTCCGCTACCACTATACCCCTAGGTGCACCCACACAAACCGCAAGCATGGGGCACGGGTAAGCCAGGGTGATTTGAACTTGTGACCTCCATTTACAACATTTCCTTCATATCAAGGGAATCGTCAGTTGAGCTACACCCCTGTGGGCTCAAATGGAGATGCAGGGTACCGAACCCCGTACATTTTGCATGCAAAGCAAACGCTCTATTGGATGAGCTACATCCCCATGTTTGATGTATACATTAATTATAAATACTAATTTATATATTCAATACAGGTACATTACAATTCATCCCTTCTTGAAATGATTTGTTCTTAAAGCATTGTGTTCTAAGTACAACATTTTCCCTAGCAATTTTCTTTGTTTGTATGTTCCTCCACTTGGTAAGGAAATAGTTGTCGTTTGTTGAAGGATGGGCATGTGGATGTGACTTATAAGAAGTACTTCACTTTCTATTATAAATTTCTTCAAATTAATGGAGTCGATGTCTCTTTATCAGTTAGTGAAACAATCATTTTCTTGCGTTTTAATATGTTAATTTCTATAAGTAGTCTCTTTGTCAAAAATCCTTCACTTACTATTCCAGATTTCTTCAAAACAATGGCGGTCGATGTCTCTTTGTTATTTAATGAAACAAACATTTCTTGCATTTTAATATCTTAATATTTTAATTTCTATAATTAGTCTTTGAATATGTTTTTCCAAACAATTAATTTCCTCATCTTTATTTAACAAAATTTCATCTACCTAGGCAATATTTCTTTTAACCATGGGAACTTAGCAACCTCCCAAGGGTATATCCAACAACCCACAAGCTATATATATTAGTAACTTGTGACTCAGCAGGGACCGAGATGTCTTGAAACCCACTAGGGTGAGTCTCTATCCCAAGGGTCGCCTACCCTTCGATCCTTGTCATAATGGCCCAATGAGAAACCCTACCCCCCACAGGTTTTGAACCTGTGACCTCCACTGAGATAACACATGTTCTTAACCATTAGGCCCATTCATGTGCTCTCTGGGCAATTTTCTTGTTAATAATAATAATAATCTATTTTTAAGGTCACAACCAAGCTAGACACCAATTTGGTGTATGAGACCCCTTGTTTGTGGGACAAGGGACCCCCCTATGCATAAATATGTAACTGCTAAATTCTATAGAGGTATAAAAACCATACCCCCTCCATTTTTGGCGCTTGATCCCTCTTGTATTCCTGGAACATAGTGTATTTGTTGAAGAAAGGGTCATTAGATCTGCCTGGTAGATGTATGCCATAATGCAATACAACTCTTAAACATTTAGACTTTTGGCTACAAGTGAGAGAAAGCCAAGGACTATCGGTTGTAAACACCCATACAGAAGAGGAATTATCTTGAAATAAACTTCTTTCATTTCGACCTCTCCAAAATGAGAAGGGGTGATCGATCCTTCCAATCATTGAGATGCTTTATGTTAAGGGAGATCATCTGTTTATTTACTGTTGGATTTCATTGGGAAATAGGCTCAAACGACAATGTAAGTAGGGATTGACACCCATAAGGGTTTTGAATCTCCTCCATCGACATAGCAATTGAGATTTCATGTGATAATGGTTCATCCCTTGAGATATTGATGGAATCAACCATGCTACAACTTCAATTCCAAATTTCTATCCATTTACATGAAATCATTGTGGCAAGGATGCATGTTGGAGAAAAAATACCGCAATTGGTTTGCAATTCTTGTTTTAAATTGCCTCCACTCTTCCTCATCCTCCCATGCTTAACAACCGAAACATCAAGATAAAACCTTTGTCAAAGGTGGATATTGGCCTCCTAAGTCTCCTTTTAACACTATAGTTTCTGATGAAGGCGAACCTACTACAAGAGTTTATTGTTCTTTTCTTCTTGAACATTATGCTTAATGTGCTATAGATCAACAAGATCATATCAGACAGTTAAATTATTTATTGAATTGGACTCAATAGGATGAAAAACATATAGATACTATTGAAAGTTTAGTTAATGATCTTCACATTTCAATTTAAGTGCTCCGACCACTTTAGAGCATGATGGTACATAAATTCAAAATAATTTGCAAGAAGTAAAGATATTTTATGAGCAATCAACAAAAGGACAATTAGAAGAAAAGAAAGCAACAAAGAAAAAAACTCGTTTTTTTTAATATGTTCCAAGAACTATTCTTGTTGGATATAGTCCATTTCATCTTTTAACAACTAGTTCTAATATGACTTTTGTATTTTCTCTTCCCAAAATGGAAAAGGATAAAAAAGGGTAGAAGAAACATAGTCTCTTCTTAAGCATCAATTTGGAGTTCATTTTGAACAGGCTGAAGAAGAATATGCCGAAATGAAAGTGTTTAAAACTGAATATGGGGAAACATCAGGATTTGCATTTATGTTTGATAATCTTTTTTTTTCAGAAAAATCCAAAAGGCATGATGATTTTGAATATTGATAAAAATCTTGATCCTACTCATACAATTCAAATTTGGATAAATTATTATTTGACATTACAATTGTTGTGAACCAATCCAGTTCACACACGATGAACTATCCAAAATAATAGGACAAGAAAATGTAATCCGTAATGGATAAAAGATATATATATTGATTATATGAATGAGATGATTACAAATATAAAAATGACCGTATATATAATCATTAAAGGGCATCTTAGGGACTCTTCATAAAGAGTTGCGACCTTTTAATAATAATAATAATTTTTATTATTATTGATATTATATTATATAAATATATTTATTGTTATTTATGCATAACATTGCCTTCCTCTGTAGAAATGCTTTGTCCTTAAATCATATTGATGAAAAGGATTTACATCTTTACTTTTTGCTTATAATGTTGTCACATCATTCTATGTTCTGTCGTAGTTGATGATACAAGATAATATGAACCATTGATTGTTGAACACAATTTTTGAAACGTAATAGCATTGGTCCATCCTAGTTCAATTCTTTGTAGAACGCTGCACTTCCACAATGAACTATTATCATGAGACTTAATTGTGCTTGTATCAATATTTTTTAGACTGTAATTTAGTTGTTCATGACTTAAGGGATATTGACACTCTAATTGTTTAAGATATATGTTTTTATGATTTGGATGTTGATAAGGAGTTCTTATAATGTTATTTTCCCTTATCATGCTTGTAGTGTATTGGTTTAATTTCGGTATATAATTTTCTTCATGCCTTAATGTTGTTTGGTTACTTGATGAACTTCTATTAGTGTGTACGTTTGGAGTTCCCATCGTTTCTACTCCAACATCTCTATATGTTTGTACTTCAACTGGATTGACATATTTTTGAGCTGTGATGTATATTGGATCTGTATTTGTTCCTTTTTCCAAAACTTGGATTTTTACTCCTGAAGGTTTTGATTCCTCCTTATGGGTTTGCTCTAACTTGTTTTCCAACAAATTTTTATCATTATTAAGATTTTTGAACGTTTCTTCTTGCGACTTCTTGTCATGTTTTAACTTCTTAATTTGTTTCATTAGATCTTGATTATCATTTTAAGGTGGCAAATTTATTTTTCCTTTTCTAATAATTTCTCCTCGATTTCTTCATTAGCTTGTTCTGACTTTTGACTATTATTTAATTTCTTGATTTTTGTGACTAGAATTTTATTATGATTTCTCAATCGAAAGATCGCATCATTATTGTTCGATATCGTTTTATTGATCTTTGTGTTAGAAAGTGACAACAAGGAAGGTCTTTTTGCATTGCATGTGTCCTTGCATGCAGAAGACTTAAATAAAGTGTTAAGATTCAATATGCTAAGATAAATAACATTAGTGTTCAATTCAATTTCATAGCAATAGCATATACATGATCACTGAAAGAATAACAAGCACAACATAAACACAAGAGACAAATTTATCCTGGGAAACCCTCTAGGGGAAGAAAACCCAACAAAACTTACTCAATATAGATGATTAAAAGTACAAAGACAAAACCCCAAACAAGTGCTCCTTCTCCTTCCAGATCTCTCTCTCTCTCTCTCCATTGCGAATTACACAAGTGAGTGTTTGTGTCCAAATGAGGATCACATCACTCTTATTTATACTTTATCTTCCACTTGAATTTTTCCCTAAATAGGTCGTCCCCAACAACTTAACCACTCAACTTAAGGCTGACTGGGCTGACTCCTTTAGGGGACTTAAACACCCCATTACAATTGAATCAAAGAGGATCTATTGCCCCGACTTACAAGGGAGGATTTACCTCATTGACTTTACGTAATCAAATACAATAATTACATCCCGATGGAGGAATAAAACATCTCCGAATAAATTACAACAATAAAATACAATAGAATATTATTCGAAGTTACAATATTTCAACACTCCCCCTTAACGAGAAGGGTATTCTACTAGCAACAACAACATCAACTGTAGGAGCAAGGAGAGAGAGCATCATCAACAACATCAAGGTGATACATCTATAAATCATTGGAATTTTTCTTCAACAACATCAACAACTGGATCAATTACTGGAACATCTTCAATATCTTCAACATATTTAGTACTGGAGCATCATCTTCTACAACACTGAGTCTTCATCTTTGGTCTTCATCTTCTGCAGCACTTGATCGCTTGATCGTCTATAGAAACACTTGATCTCTCGATCAACAACATCATCTTGATCTTTCGATCAGCAAGATCATCATCTTGATCTTTCGATCACATGATCCAATTACGGGATGATCAATCCCTTTCACTTTAGGACATAAGTCCATGGATGATGCAATCCTGATCCAATTACGGGATGAATAACCCCTCTCACTTTAGGACATAAGTCCAAGGATGATGCAATCCTGATCCAGTTACGGGATGATCAATCCCTCTCACATTAGGACATAAGTCCAGGGATGATACAATCCCACCAAATTCTCGAGGACAAAAGTCACTGGATCAGTTCTGGACTGAAGTCCAAGGATGATACAATCCAACCACATCCTCAAGGACATAAGTCATTGGATCCATTTTGGACTGAAGTCCAAGGATGATACAATCCAACCACAGTGTCAATCCTTTTTCATATTGGATGTGACCTAGATCAAATCTAGGATTTTCCACCATAGTGCCAATCCTTTTTCATATTGGATGTGACCTAGATAAAATCTAGGATTTTCCACCATAATGCCAGTCCTTTTTCATACTGGATGTGACCTAGATCAAATCTAGTATTTTCCACCACAGTGCCAATCCTTTTTCATACTAGATGCAAACTATATCAAATATAGGATTTTCCACCACAGTGCTAGTCTTTTTTCATACTGGATGTGACCTAAATCAAATCTAGGATTTTCCACCACAGTGCCAGTCCTTTTTTATACTAGATGTGACCTAGATCAAATCTAGGATTTTCCAGCACAGTGCAGTCCTTTTTCATACTGGATGTGACCTAGATCAAATCTAGGATTTTCCACCACATTGCCAGTCCTTTTTCATACTGGATGTGACCTAGATCAAATCTAGGATTTTTCGCCACAGTGCCAGTCCTTTTTCATACTGGATGTGAACTAGATCAAATATGGGATTTTCCACCACAATGACAGTCCTTTGCCATACTGGATGTGACCTAGAACAAATCTAGGATTTTCCACCACAGCGCCAGTCCTTTTTCATACTGGATGTGACCTAGATCAAATCTAGGATTTTCCACCACAGTGCAGGCCTTTTTCATACTGGATGTGACCTAGATCAAATCTAGGATTTTCCACCACAATGCCAGTCCTTTTTCATACTGGATGTGACCTAGATCAAATCTAGGATTTTCCACTACAGTGCCAGTCCTTTTTCATACTAGATGTGACCTAGATCAAATCTAGGATTTTCCACCACAACATCATCATCATTACATTCTTGGAGGCAAGAGTCTCTGGATCCCTTTAGTCCATGTGTCCAGGGATAATACAATCCCACTGCAAAATCATCATCATCACATTCTCGGAGACAAGAGTCTACGAATCACTTTAGGCCATGTGTCCAGGGATGATACAATCCCACTGCAACATCATCATCATCACATTCTCGGAGACAAGTCTCTATGGATACCTTTAGGCCATGTGTCCAAGGATGATACAATCCCACTGCAACATCATCATCAGCAGCATCAACACTGCTCCCCTTTTCGAGGAAGGTCCTTTCGAACCACACCAAGCTTGTCACAGAAGTACTTAAACTTCAATTGAGACAAAGGCTTAGTCAACACATCAGCAACTTGCTCATCAATGCTCACATACTGGAGCTTTATAGATCCCTTCTATACCATATCTCGTATATAAAAATACCGGATTTCTATGTGCTTTGACTTGTCATGGAACACTGGGTTCTTTGTCATCTTTATACAACTCTGGTTGTTACATAGAATCACTATGGTATCAAACTCCAGGTCAAATAGTCCTGACATCAACTTTCGAATCCATATGGCCTCACAACTAGCATAAGAAGATGCTATATACTCTGCTTCAGCTGTGCTAAGAACAACACTGCACTACTTCCTGCTAAACCATGAGATCATGGTGGATCCCAGACAATAACATCCACCCGAGGTGCTCTTCTTGTATGAGACACTTCCGGCCCAATCTGCATCTGTATAACCATACAATCTGTAGTCATGATCTCCAACATAGTATAGACCAAATTCTATCGTACCTTTCAGATACCTCATCACATGATTTGCAGCTACCAGGTGAACACGTCTAGGCTCAACCTGGTATTCGTCAAATACATCATATGTATGTAAACTGTAGAAACCACCATCCATCATCCCGGATCTCTACTTCACATTTTCCTTGGCTAAGGAAAAATATCAGCCACATATCTAATCACAAGAATCATGCCAAGATTATTGAACTATGAGATGTACTCCCTCTGAAGTGGAGTCTTCTACATCTAAGTATTGTCCTCCCTCTGTGTCTGAACATCTTGCACACTCTGCATTGAGTGATCTTCTGCATATCTATCCGTGCCATCTCCCATCAGATGGGTCTACTGATATGAGCCTCAATATCACTCGAACTCTATGGTGAGTTCCTTCTTGTATCCATCTGAGAGAAGCATGTCATCTGTATATAGAAACCATCTTCAACCTTGTAGCAAAGGTTGAAATCCGCATCACCCGTGGTGATCATCAAGCTCATCAAATGACTATCAATCCTGGGTACCTGTTGAACCCATACAAAGCCTTCTTCAATCATGTGATTCTCTATCGAATCCTGGGAGTTTGCTCGATATACACTTCTTCTTCAATTACACCATTCAAGAGAACGGTCTTGTCATCCATGGGTGTAATCTATCTTTGTAAGTGTGTCTAGCCACTGGAGCAAACATCTCGTCATGATCCTCTCCCTCTTTCTAAGAGAATCCTCTAGCCACAAGCCTTCCTTTGTAATTCTATAGTATGTTTGATTTGTAAGTCTTCTTGTTGAACAATCATCACATGTTCTTTGGAATAAGTGTTCATCATCCTTCTTTTGTAGATCATAGCACACGATCTTTCCTACAAATCAAATTCAATTACATGATTAGTAACACTTCATAATCATCAAATCATGTTGACATTTCAATGATAACCTATTATGCATATTGATATGATTCACATAGTTATGCAACTATTGACCAATACTTTGGCACAACAATTTTCCATATCCTGTATGCATACAATGGCTATCTAGATGCCTTCCATCTCTACCAGAACATATTATCAAGATCGTGCACAAATCCCAGCATGTTAGCAAAGAGGTTTCATTCTAGACAAGCAACAATGGAATGTTTGTCCAACTTACCCATCATATGCATATTAGTAGTATATCGTTCAATGCTATATGAATGCTTACACTATGCATGATATATTTCATGATTCTAGGAATACAAATATGCATACAACTATTACGAGCAATATCATTAACTATTCAGAGATTCAAGAAGTAATTCAAATAACAACTCAAATACTTATCTTTTATGTTTGTGTGGTTGCCTCCCTCTTGATCTCTATTTTCTCTTTATGATAGAATCATGATTATATGTCTTTGAAATTCTATCCATCTTGGATTGACATGCTTTCTAGTTATGTCTAACCGTTACTCAAACAATATCTTCTTTGTTCTCTTCAATGATTTAGAGACCTTGTGCTAGTAACCTGCATATCTCATAAGTTAAGCATAGTAGAACCAAATCATGCATACCTCGTAAGTAGAGATTCTATGTGATCAAAGACTATGGATGAGTCTTTGTCTTCATGTCATCATGGTCATATATTCTTGATCTAGAACTTGATTTGTCTTTCTTGATGTACCTTTCATGTTAGCATACAACATCATCCTCATACAACACCACAAGTGCATTAGTACATCATAAGTGTCATAACCCTAATCAATGAATGTATTCTATCATTCACATGCATTCATACTTTTACTAAGGTGATCATACAAGTCTAAAATTAATCATGATTGTACTAACCTCAATAATATGAAGACAAACATATCATGAACTTAATCATCAGATGAATGAAACAGATTTCAAAACATACCTACATCTCCTCAAGTCATACCTGTCGAGATTGCTTGTAGTCTTATCTATAAGGGTAAAACCCTAATCATCCAAGGTAGATCACTTGTAAACATCTTATATAGGTTCATGGTGCTAGGATGATAGAATATCAATGCCATTTAAACCTCCTTCATTGCTGCCCTATGAGTCTCCCAACTTTGCTAGGGTTTCTTCTTACTTGGAAACCATAATATTCAATCTCCTTCCTCCCACAACATTTTGATGGAATATTAATATATATTGTGAATGGATTACAAATCAATTTTCAAAGTTTCCAATGTTGCATCAGGTGTCTCCAACATTGTATCAGGTCATGCCATACCTAAAAAACTGAAAACCCTAAGTGAGAACTTCTTCCTCCTTGTCTTTGATTTCCTCCGTTGAGTCATTTTAGATGTGCAGTATTGTTTCTGGTGTATCTCTGAAATTTAGGATTCTCAGGGTCTGAAAATTTGGCTTGTGGTATCCTGACCTGTCATCTTTACAAACCCACAAGTTTTAGCTTCATGGTATTGTCCATTAGAGATATATGCTACGTTTCCCAACATGACCTGTTTATGGGATGAAACCGCATAGCGAACTTGTACGGAGTTCCACGTGTCATTGTTTCAATTTCGGCCTCTGATACTCGAAACTGTGAAACTAAATTCCGTTCTATAACTGTCACTTTTACGGAATTCCATTTGGAGCTTCCTATCCCTAGATATGACCTTTTTCCCTAGGTCACTTGTTTAGGGATGCATTCTGGAAGAGGCAGAAACCCTAACTTGTACGGATCACATCTCACAAAGTACAACGAATATGAGGCTAAAACTAGGACACAAGGTACGTGAACATTTCATCTTCGTCCTGTCCAAGTTTTAGATCCTTAAACTTCGCCAAAAGTGATTTATAGCCAAAATTCCAAGATGACTATTTTTTTCTATACAAATCCCTAGCTTTTAAATTGTCGCAAGTGAAATAAGTGTCGTAAATGCCATACATTGCTTTCTTTCATGCTACCTCTGAGACCATGTTAAGATTAAATATGCTAAGATAAATAACATCAGTGTTCAATTCAATTTCACAACAATAGCATATACAGGATCACTGAAAGAATAACAAGCACAACATAAACACAAGAGACACAAATTTATCCTGGAAAACCTTTAGGGGAAGAAAACCTAGCAAAACTTCCTCAATATAGATGATCAAAAGTACAAAGACAAAACCCCAAACAAGTGCTCCTTCTCCTTGCAGATATCTCTCTCTCTCTCTCTCTCCCCATTGCGAATTACACAAGTGAGTGTGTGTGTCCAAATGAGGAGCACATCACTCCTATTTATACTTTATCTTACACTTGACTTTTTCCCTAACTAGGTCGGCCCCAACAACTTAAACACTCAACTTAACGCTGACTGGGCCGACTCCTCTAGGGGAATTAAACACCCCATTACAATTGAATCAAAGGGGATCTATTTCCCCGACTTACAAGGGAGGATTTACCTCAATGACTTTACATAATCAAATACAATAATTACATCCCGATGGAGGAATAAAACATCTCCGAATAAATTACAACAATAAAATACAATAGAATATTATTCGAAGTTACAATATTTCAACATAAAGAAGCCAATTGTATTTAATGTATTTTTCCTAAGTTTTACTTTGGAAAATATATTAAAGTGATCTAATTATTAATTGACTTAATGGAACACTTTTTATAAAGTGAAGTGAAAAATATTTAAGTGATGGCTAATCTAATCTTGGCCATTGATCTCCCCGGAGGATCTCATCCATTGACCAGTACTGAGATTAGGTTTTTCGCTTAGCCAATGAGTTAAAAGGAGAATCAATTGGTGGAGAGGACACACACACACATTCCGACAGAGAGATTCTCGCTTATAGCTGTCAGCTGGAGGGTGAGAAGAAAAGTTTGAGAAAGAAGAGTTTTGCAGAGAAGATGGAGGAGTAGAGATCCAGTGATCGACAGGGAGATGAGGAAGAGAGAGAGGACATACGAAGCAAGAGAGGAAGACGAACCGTACAGCAGGTCTTACGTTCACCGCACAACAACCTGCACGTATGAGAGCCGTACGGATTCCATATAACTGACGCAGAGGGTCGTACACCTGCACAGAGGGGCCGTAAAGGCTGGTTCTAGTTTTCTTAGTGATTCAGAGAGGTCGATTTTTCCAGTTTGGGAAAATCAATTTTTTCTGGATTGTATTGTTCCATTTATTCTTATAAAATATCTTCTCAAAATGTTGCACCGGTTTTCCCATCTTGGGTTTTGTCCCGGGGTTTATACCCAAAAAGATTTGTGTTTATTGTGTGATTGATATTTCTCTCATTGTTTTATTTCCGCTGCATTTTATTTTTGTGAAGAAATACATGTATAGTTAACAGTAAAAAATTGGGTGGATTAATTAATCCAACTACTCTAGCCCTAGAGTGGATTTTAAGGAAATTTACATGGTATCAGAGCTCCTTTGAACAGACATGAGAGAAAGAAGCAGGTTGGTTGGATAGATCATTGGCATATATATCCAAGGGTTTATAGGTACTATTCATTATGGCCGTACAGTTGAGAGTTGAGGATATACTCCAGGGGGCACAAAAATTTCCTACTTGGAAAGAGAGGATCACCAGGATCTTGGATTTCAGTGATGTTGATGAGCACATTGATGATCAGAAGGTGGCTCCCACAGATTCAACAGAGTTGGATAGGTGGAAGAAGATATATTCTAGAGATATGTTGATCATCTTGGATGGGGTGAAGGACCATATAGTCCCTCATATGTTTGGGAAGTAGACTGCATTAGAGATGTGAAAAGATTTGGAGAGTCTTTACCAAAGCAAGAACGAAAACTGAAAGATGGTGCTGCAGGAGAGATTGTGCAGCACTAGGATGGCCAAGGGTGAAGGAGTGGTGCCTTATATCACAAGGCTCACCTAGATCAGGGATGAGCTTGGAGCAGTGGGATCTAAGACTGAGGATGAGGAGCTATTTCGTATAGATCTCAATGGCTTTTCTAAGCCATGGGACATATTTGTTAAATGTGTGGTAGTTAGGGAGAAGCTCCCTGACTGGAAGAGATTGTGGGATGACTTCTCACTGGAAGAGACCCGCATGGGTCAAGGTTCAACTTCATCTAGCGGTACCACATAGATCGTGGATGAAGAGGCTCTAGACCTAACAAGCAAATGTAAGGGGAAGGCAAAGAAGAAGAAGGGTGGCAAGAAGAACTTGGACATGTCAAAATTCAAGTGCTTCATATGTCACAAGCATGGACACTTTGCTTCCCAGTGCCCAGAGAGGAAGAAGACGAACAACACACAGATGGCAGGTTCTGCCAAGGTGGATGAATTCAACAAAAGTTTTGACGAATACTTTTGCTTGATAGCTTGCATGGCAAGTTCCATCGACAATAGTATCTGGTATGTGGACAGCGGTGCATCTTGTCACATGCCTAGACATAGGTCGTTCTTCAAGAGCTTGAAAGAGGGTGGAGTGACTCTCCATATTGAGTTAGGAGATGATGTGCGGTATCAGGCGCAGGGTGTTGGTATTGTTTCGTTTCAGAGGGAGTATGGAAATCCCACCATATTTGCTGATGTGTTATATGTCCTAGGGATGACGAAGGATCTCATATCAGTTTCCACACTAGAAGACAAGGGTTTTCTAGTGACTTTCCATGACAAGAAAGTATATATCAGGTCACAGGGTAAGATCATAGATTGGACAAGATGATTGGGGTTCAGAGTGGGAAGGTTTACATACTACAGTTTGAGCCTACAAAGGCTCTGGTTAGCAGCAACAGTAGTGATGGTGAATTATGGCATAGAAGGATGGCACACTTACATCATGGTGCACTGAGGCATCTCAGACAGGTAGTTATTGGAGTTCCTTCAGTATAGGAGGATAAGAACAACTACTGAAAGGGTTGTGCATTAGGGAAGAACATCATGAAACATTTCCCACATAGCGAGCATAAGTCTGAGGGGGCCTTAGACTTGGTGCATTTGGATGTATGCGGATCGATGAGTGTCCATTCTTTCATTGGTTACAATTATTGCATCACATTCATTGATGACTATTCCAGGAAAAACTGGATCTATTTCCTACAGGCCAAGTTAGAGGTCTTCGAGCGTTTTAGAGAGTTTAAGACTCTCATGGAGAACTAGACAAGGAGACATATTCAGATAGGGAGGAATGACAATGGTGGTGAGTACACCGGCAGAGAGTTCATGGAATACTGTGCATCATAGGGGATCAAGAAGGAACACACTGTTCCTCACACCCCGCAACAGAATGGAGTGACAGAGAGGAAGAATAGGACACTGGTGAGTGTATCCAAGGACATGCTATTTGATCATGGATTACCACTATTCCTATGGACTGAGGCATTTCGGAATGTAGTATATGTCCAGAACATGTGTCCCCACACAACATTGGGGAGGAAGACACCTGCGGAGGTAGTCACAGGTATTAGACCAGATGTGAGTCATTTATGCATATTTGGGAGGATTTTCTATTGTCACATTCATGCTGACACTAGGAAGAAGATGGATCCTTCTGGAGAGAAGGGGATTCTAGTTGGTTACAGTGAGACTTCCAAGGCTTATAGAGTATATGTCCCAGCTCGCAAGAGGATAATTGTGAGCTGGGATTCCCAGTTTGATGAGGACAAAGCCTTGAGACAATCTATGGACTTACCAGCACAGGAACGACCAGCTGAGGACTCAGGAGTCAATATGGAGGAGTCACAGGTACTGACACAGGGCACAGGCTATGGTAGTCAGAGGGAGTCAGGTGGACATGATCCTCCTATCATTGATGTGGAGGATGAACATAAACAAGAGGAGGATATCCAGCAGCCACAACAGGTAGACACTAGGCCACGACCTAGGTGGTATAGGTCCACTATTCAGGATTCCCGGAAGGTGAGTCTTCCACAAAGCTCCATGAGGCAGAGCAAACCACCAGATAGACTGAGCTATATGGAACTGATGATAGAGTTGATTGAATCTGAACCTTCTAGTTTTGAGGAGGATGCACAACATGATGTGTGGCAAGAGGCCATGGTTGAGGATTATGACTCAATCATGAAGAATCAGGTATGGGAGGTTGTGATGAGGCCAGAAGGTAAAAAGGTGGTGGGATCCAGATGGATCTACAAGGTAAAGCATGCAACAGAAGAAAGTGTCGAGAAGTGCAAGGCACGCTTCGTGGAGAATGGGTATTCGCAGAAGGAAGGTATTGATTATGAGGAAACCTTTGCCCCTGTCACCAAGTATTCTTCTTTTCAGACTATCCTATCATTGGAAGCAGAGATGGGTTGGCGAGTTCATTAGATGGACGTGAAAACTGCCTTCCTCAATGGGGTTATTGAGGAAGAGGTGTATATTGAGAAGCCATAGGGGTTTGAGGCAGAGAGTAGGGAGTCGCATGTATGCAGGTTGCGGAGATCTCTTTATGAGATCAAGCAGGCACCTCAAGCATGGTACTCGAGGATTGAAAGCTATCTACGAGAGATGGGTTTCCAGCGAAGTGAGGCAGACCATAACCTGTACTTCTTGTCAGGTGAGGTACCTCTCATACTGGTACTATATGTGGATGATCTCTTTCTTACAGGAGATGAGAGGCTGATCGGGGACTGCAAGTCCAATCTTGCAGTGGAGTTTGAGATGAAATACCTTGGGTTGATGCATTACTTCCTAGGTCTGGAGGTCTAGTAGAGAGATGGGTGCTTCTTCATTGGAGAGGGGAAGTATGCGGTAGAGATCCTGAAGAGATTCAGGATGGATGACTGTAGATATATGGACACACCTCTAGCTACCAATTAGAGGAAGACTAATGTATTGGTATCATAGGAGTTTGATCCTACACTATATAGGCATATTATTGGGTTGCTTATGTATCTGGTCAACACTTGACCAGACATTATCTTTGCAGTTAACTCTTTGAGTCAATTCATGGTGAACTCTCGAAGAGTGCATTGGACATCTGCAAAGCACATACTTCGCTACATCAGACGCACAGTGGAGTATGGTTTGGTTTATGAGCGCAATGGGAGTATACAGTTAGCAGGGTTTACAGATGTTGATTGGGCAGGATGCGTAGAGGATCGAAAGAGCACTTCAGGTTGTTGCTTCAGCATTGGATCAATGGTAGTCTCTTGGTTCAACAGGAAGCAGAAGTACATTGCATTGAGCTCAACTAAGGCTGAGTACATGGCAGCCAACATGGCTGCATGTGAGGGGATGTGGCTGAGGAAGTTGCTCTCAGGGTTGTTTGAGAGTGAGTTGGAGACTACTATAGTTCACTGTGATAATCAAAGTGGTATCAATCGTTCTAAGAATCCAGTGTTCCATGACAGGAGTAAACACATTGAAATCCGATATCACTTCCCTAGATATTGTGTTCAGAAAGGTACCATTCGGTCGAAGTACATTTAGACAGATGAGCAGGTGGAAGACATATTCACCAAGGCACTTTGTAAACTCAAGTTTGTAAAGTTCAGAGACAAGTTGGGGTTGTTACCAAATCCCTTCCTCGTTGAGAGGGAGTGTTAGAAAGTAACAACAACGAAGGTTTTTCTGCATTGCATGTGTCCTTGCATGTAGAAGACTTAAATAAATAAGCCACTTGTATTTAATGTATTTTTCCTAAGTTTTACTTTGGAAAATATATTAAATTGATCTAATTATTAATTGACTTAATGGAACACTTTTTATAAAGTGAAAGTGAAAAATATTTAAGTGATGGCTAATCTAATCTTGGCCATTGATCTCCCCAGAGGATCTCATCCATTGATCTCCCCAGAGGATCTCATCCATTGATCCATAGTGAGATTATGTTTTTCGCTTAGCCAATGAGTTAAGAGGACGATCAATTGGTGGAGAGGACACACACACATTTCGATAGAGAGATTCTCACTTATAGTTGTTAGCTGGAGAGTGAGAAGAAAAGTTGAGAGAGAGAGTTTTGTAGAGAAGACGGAGGAGTAGAGATCCAGTGATCAACAGGGAGATCAGGCAAAGAGAGAGGTTGTACAGATCAGCAGCAGAGGAATCCGAACCGTACAACAGAGGTCGTACGCCCGCCATACAACAGTCCGCACGTGTGAGAGCCACATATATTCCGTATAGCTGACGTAGAGGGACGTACACCTGCGCAGAGGGGCCGTACAGGTTGGTTACAATTTTCTATGTGATTCATAGAGGTCGATTTTTCCAGGTTGGGAAAATCGATTTTGCCAGGTTGGGAAAATCGATTTTCTAGGAAATTCACACTTTGCAATATCTAATTTGTGAGTATTTTTAATGTTTCCATTATGTTTTTGTAGCTCTTTAAATTGTTGTTGATGTTGGTAGAACTCTGAATCTTGGCATTCTAATTTCTTTTGGATTTGCACAATCTCCTTATCCTTGTCCATGAGGAGTTTGTTTAAATGCTTTACTTTCTCTTCTAAATCTTCATAGCTTTCATATGGTGATTCTTCGTTGGTATTTTGTGATGAGGGGACTCTCATTGATGAGTCATGTGTTTCTATTTTCTTCTTCTCATGGAAGAAGGTCATGACTTTATTTTTTGTATTGAAGGTAAATGTACCCAAGTCTCTAACTAGTTAGAACCTAGCATTATGTCAATAACACTGTTGTCTATAGCTGCAATGGTGAATTCATATGCAAGATTATAATTACCGATTTGTAATTCTAATTCATTTATTTGCTCTTTGTTTCACTCGTTCTTCTCTATAACTGATTCTGGAACTTGTAGCTGATTAGCGACATCAACTTTAATAAAAATTTCTTTATTAGCTGGACAAATAACAATGACAATAGGACATTCATAAAATATGACATTAAATTTTAGCATCGTAATAGGCACTTACAACGAAACCTTGGAATTTTTTTTCTTTCTCATTACTAGAATCTATCTTCTCCATTTTGTATATATATATATTTATTTTGAATCCCATTTTTCCCCTTTTCTTGAATATAATCTCAAATATTTAACCCCATTATTTGAAAAATAATACACTTTCCAAGAGGCTTTATTAAATAATACTCTTTTTCTTATCCAAAGTTAAAAACCTTATTTGTATTAGACTTTATTTGCCCCATTTAACTTATCCTTAAGTTTTTTTTGTTTTTGTTTGCTAGAATATCCTTAACTTGCAAGAGTGGCCTTTGGTCTAAGAAACCATGACCCAGAGGCATCTAAGCCGTCAAAATCACCTGGGGATTGCACTCGGCCTAGACCATGCCAACCCTCAACTCATTGGATTTGGGGTGTCTCCTCCTAACTAGCTCACCCCTAAGGGGAATTGAACCCAGATCGTCCTACTCACCAGACCCACACCTTAACCGAATGAATTAGCGAGAATTGACAACTTATCCTTAAATAACTTTAATTTGTTTTTAAATTTTAATATATTATAATTATTATTATTATTAAATAATATTATTATAATATATATATATATATATATATATATATTTTGAATTGGAATAGGGTCTTCAACCTAAATGTTGATGGAATTGAACGTTTGGCAGAATGGAGTTTGGTGTATGATAGAAATTATAATAATAATTATTAATAAATAATATTATTATAATTACATTGAAGGCGTTCTTTAAGGGGCTGGCTCCTCTCCGGCCTTCGTCATCTGTCGACGACGAATGAGAAGCCACCCCCTGTCATCAATTTAATATAATAAAATTTCCAACTGTTTGGCCTAATCAGGCATAACTTCTTTCACTATGTCGTACTCACAAAATCGGTCGATCCACGTGCTTAACAACCGCATTATCTCCAGATCTATTAAAACAGTATCGGTGGCCTTCTGGAGCACTGGCCGTGCTGTGCCAGTGAAGAGACTGTACCAAAATAATTCCAAAAGAGTTCCAACAATTCATCAATGAGGTGGAGATTCTTTCGATCTCCTATCATCCGAACCTGGTTTGTCTCTATGGTTGTACTTCTTCAGAGAGCGGAGACCTTCTTCTTGTTTATGAATATGTTCCCAATGGAAATTTGGAATATCATATTCACGGGGAACGAAAGAAGGACAAAGGTCTAAACTGGGATACTCGTCTCAGAATTTGCATAGAAATTTCCCAAGCCCTGACATTTCTTCACTGCATTTGGTTCGATGTTCAATATGGCCACGAAAAGTTGGAAACCAGCATGCTGCTAAACGATAGCTGGGTTTGAACCTCGAACATTCCAGTGAGGCCCTTCCCAGCTTGCCCCATTTTGCTTGGAAATGATGTAAAGGGAGCAAAGAATTTGCGAGCGACAGACTCCATGAACCCAGATACAGAGTGAAGGAAATTATCAAATATTGTTAGTGGTTTCAGTTGCAATGTCGGTCTCTTCTGCTTGGGAGCATGTCTGAATCCTTTAAAATCTTGAAACCCATCCCAGTTAGATGTTATGGCCAGTCTACGAAGCAAAGGCTTGGCACTGGTTTTATGTTGGTTTCGGGTTCTTGTCTGCAATAAATATGCTTGATTCTCGAATAACTTGTAATTAGTATACCTTAAATGTGTAGCTGGGGATAATAAACATGCATATCAACATAATAAACTGATTCAATTTTTCTACATGGATACAAATAACACAGTCCAAAACCTGCTGTTAATTACAAGCAAATAGACAATGAATGGGCATTCAAAGGAACATAGAAACACATGCAACAAGGCTTTGATCAGGGTAAGGGTAGTTCTGAAAAATTGATCATTTTAATAAGATTACACAAAATAGGGATCCAAGCTTACTCTCAAGCGTGGGATTTCATGAATTTTGTTGACAGTTTGGATCTCGAAGCCAATTTTGCTAGTCTAGCAGCAGACAAAAATCTTGCTCATAGTGCCTTACAAATCACACGAGAAGATCAAAGTTGTGTGTAGAAATTGGGAGGCCGCTGTAAATAGACCTCGCTTCTATGTCGATAGAAAGCTAACTGGGAAGAGCGAGTAGGTTATATGTTTGATTCAAACACAGATAAAAATCCCGTTGTTGACGATAAGCGGCTCACGATCCCACCTAATTTTGGAATAACTGTATATGATCCCTTGAAGGTTGTCTGGGAAAGGATTTCTGCAATTCCATTCTTTCCTTAGCGAAGCGGACAACGAAGGAGGTGGCACATTCAACCAGAAGTTGGCCAACATTCACATCATACCCATTCACCCCATTTCCTCCAATGGGCTGCCGCTTCTCTACAGTTTGCTCATTGAGGATGTCGTTTGCGTGTTCAAGCTTGAATGGTGTGTCACATAATGATGAAACATGATGATTATTGTTCCCAATGGATATATAAGGCAGCTGACCAACAAAGGATGAAGAAGGCATTGTGGGGTTGGCATGCCCATTTCCAACAACGCATGAACGAATTCCTGTTGAATAATTTGGTATTGAAACCACAAACCCAACAACATTTGAAGTCCGAGTCATCAACTCTGAAGTTATATTTATAGACTGTCTACAGAATGTTGTCGTTGATGTTGTTGTGGTGTCTGAATGGAGCTCCTCCCATCTGGCCTTCAGCAGTGTGCCAGGTGAATGCAACTCTGCCATTGAAATTGAAATCCCATACTAAACGAGATCAACATCAATCCACGAATAAAGTGCAAAGGTGGCAAAGAGCGAAAAGGGATGAAAACCATGAGAAGGGAAATTGTGGAATTTTACTACTTTTGATATAGAAACATTGAAATCACCAAAGAATGTTATTTTAATATCTTTGAAACAACATTATTAAAGGGATCATTTCAGAAAGAGCAAGGAGTGTCCCCCTTTGATATGGGTGTAGGCGTGCACCCTTGAGATTTTCTAATGGAATTCATGTGCTCATTGGAACAGGAGAACAATTCATCAATCTTATGCCACCTATAGAACATAATTTGCATGGTGGGTGTGCGAGAGAATGTGTTCATGTATATATGAGTGAGTTATGAGAGGAAACGAAGGAAGAGAGTTATTCAGTTTTATAATAATAAAAAAAATTTAATGTGGTCATGATCGGCTCCAATACTAAGAGGCTATGGAATCAGATCAATTAGGCTTGGATGAGAGGCATATTAGCCAGCAGAAAATCCCCTTTAGACTGGAGTCCATGAACAATGTTTCCATACTTGTTAACTCCTGTTGATCCCCCTGACACTCAAGCGCAGGCACAGTGAGTGTCGCCTTGGCGCAACCATAGGTACAATGGATGTACAACTGGGCGGGACTTAGGCCTAATGTGCCACCTCCTTCGTTTTCAGTGAACCACTCTGAGAAAGACTGGTACCTTAGATATCATGTGAATGTCTTAACCTCAGCCGCAAATTGAATAGAGGGAAGCACACCGACAATAAGAGCGAGAGCAATGGAAATGCATCCGATGACCAAAAGATTTTGTCGCCATGCTCACACCCGCTCTCACACACACTAACACACACCCCA
Organism: Larix kaempferi; assembly: GCA_027924585.1. Lineage (NCBI taxonomy): Eukaryota > Viridiplantae > Streptophyta > Pinopsida > Pinales > Pinaceae > Larix > Larix kaempferi. Next base: position 4,693,574 of record BSBM01000254.1, read on the forward strand.
TCCCTCCATCCGACAGACACAACACACACGCAAGCATGACTCAACACGTTTAATGAATAATTTTATTTTTGCTATTAAATTATTTAATATCGTAATTAACTTAACTATACAATGTTAATATATATATATATATATATATATATATATATATATATATATATATATATATATAATAAAAATAATTTTTATTAAAATGTAAAGACTTTATATTATTAAATAGACTAAAAATAACTTATGAGCAATATCCCTCCGTTTTAGTTAAGATTAAAAGATATGATATATAAATATTATTTTTTTCTTTTTTAATGGAGCATTTCTTGTCATCTGATTCATTCGTTGACGTAGTCAAAGAGAACCATTCTCGTGTTGGCGAAGATGAATATGTTCCCATCTGGCACATGGTGGATGAAAGGACAAAAGAATTTCTTTGTTGTCTCCTACAGGAATGGAAATGTGAAAGACGCCTGAATCATGATAGCCCGATGCCTTGGGCAAAAACTCGTAGCTACACTACTACCATCTGCCGACAATGATTATTCATCCGTTCGACATAATCTAATCCATTGCATACCAACGCCTCTTGACCAAGACACTTGGGTTCTCAATCTAATCACATCCATCGCACGAGTTGAATATTCTCACGACCCGATCTCCGTCGTTGTAGCCACCAGTCTGCACGAGTCAACCATATTGTGCCTATGACAAACACCATGTGCCCGTCTCAATTGTGAGCAGCCGTACATTGAGGATCAATTTATCTTTATACTCCACCTATAATAACGACATCTTCAAGTCTGTCACCATGTATAAAGCTATATTTCGACATGACCACAATTATTCTTGCTATGTATTGATTTCAACATCCACTAAGGAGATTAACCGATACAAAATTTCCCCTAATTCTGCTCTGAAGACGCCCCCCACTGGAGCGCCCAACAAATTCCTGGGAAAAACAAGCTTCACAGGCAACTCCAACTTCTTGGATATGGACTACAAGCCTGAAAGATTCAGAGAATGGGCCACAGTATGGGCCAGGTTCAAAGCCTGATGAGTTACAACCGAAACCATAACATTGGACTCGAAAAACTGCTCCGAGAAGAAAAACCAAAAAGATATCATACAAAAACAGGTAAACCAGTAGCATAGCACACATATTTATATTGAGAAGAAAGCCCAAAAAGATATCATACACAATATTGGGAAGAAAAATGTGGTTGACGAAGGCAATGCAAATCTAAATCCTCAATATAATGTTCAACAACAAGTGTCCCGATACAAGCCATCCAATAACCAGATCATCCAAGCTCATAAATACCAATATGCATTGCGTTTTGGTGAAGGAATAAGAACATAAGAGGGACTTTGCGCTATAGCCTCCTCCACTTACCAAGTGTAATTCACATCTGCTGCCAGTCTCCATGTAGTAACGATTCTGCATGGCATGCAGGTGGCAAAAGGAAGATAGACAAGAGGTTGTGGAGAATGTGGACATCCCAGGCATACTCGGCAAAGTGGGGGCCCAGTTCTCCATGAATTATGCAACATGGCATCGAGCTGCGGGAAACTCCATGCCATTTGAAAAAAATCATAAGATATAGTATTAAATACAGGGGTTTGGAAATAACATATCTTCGTAAATAGACTCAGCAGGAAATGTATCTGTAGTGATCTAGATAGGTTCGATGACCTATTATTATTGTGACTTCTTACTATTGATTAAAGGTTTTTCGTAAACAATGGACATGAGTAAACTCAATGAAGTAATGGTGCCAGCAGACATTAGAGCTCCATTGAAGACTAGGGACTTGGAAATCACAACTCGCAAAGGCTATGAGTAAAAAAAATAAAGCTCAAAGGCAGGAGAAGGGTAAAATGGGACAAGGAACAAATCAATGGGAAAATAAAAGAGGTTTGTCAAGCATCAATGTTGTATGTAGCCAACAATATTCGCATACCATCTTTGATTTGGATGGCTTCTCAAAATAGTCTCGAATAATTTTTTTGGTGGCAACTCACACTGTTCATGGATTTCAAGTAATTGTTTAGGATGTTCTGTTAAACGTCAAATAACTCTTGTTTAGGATGTTCTATTTATTGCTTATTAGTTCTTGCAATAGAGTTTTCCTTTCAATTTCATCCACTAGTATCCCTGCCATAAATTAACTACACTTTCTTTCAAACACATAAAATTATATTGTCTATGTACACACAATTTTTTCTTATTTTATAACATATTGAAGTTCTTCTAAACCTTTCATTTCCCCCTCTTTGGAGGTATGCTACTATATATATTTTGAATTGGATGAGGGTTTTCAACCTAAATGTTGGTATGCTAGTATATATATTTTGAATTGGATTAGGGTTTTCAACCTATATATTTTGACTTGGATTAGGGTTTTCAACCTAAACGTTGGTACGCCCGTATATATATTTTGAATTGGATTAGGGTTTTCAACCTAAACTTTGGTGGAATTGAACGTTTGGCAGGGATGGAGTTCTGTGTATGATTGCGTTAGGCAGAAACGAGTGTAGGAGTGAGGATGTAGCGGTGCGTAGGTATGAGCCAGGTGCTGTTTGGGGAGGCAGATCAGTGATTTGGGGTAAGAGCTGGCTGGAGGGAGCGTTGAGTTGGAGTGCGTGGGCTGGGCAGTGATGGAGGTGAAAGACGGATCGAGCGCATCGCAGGTGCAAGGGGGGCACGGGGTAGCAGTAAGGGGGGGAGGGAGCAATGAAGTGTTGAGGAGAATTGGAAGTGGCAGCGGCGTATGGGTGTGAGCCGAGAGGAGGATGAGAGGTGTGGGGAGGTGGATGAATTCTTGGAGGAGAGGGGTCTGTCACGTGGAGGTGGAGTGAGCTTTGGAGGATTGGCGGAGCAGCGGTGTAGAAAGGAAGTACACAGTTGTGTGGGTTGAACAGCAGGCGCAGGTTGCGTGAAGGGAGTGCGAGGGGCTGCATGGAGCGGCGTTGGGGGAGGGTGTGGAAGAGAAGGGCGTGGCAGGGAGGCGCAGAGGTTGGAGCGTGGGCTGGCAGTGGTAGTGATGTGGGGAGGCTTGGAGGTATAGTAGCATAATTGGAGTACAATATGGATTTGAATAGGGAAAAAATATGTAATAAAAATATCAAGAAAATAAATAAAATAAGGAAGTAGCTTGCTTATATATAATATTTTTAATCAAATATTTACAAATATATCATAAATAGACATAGACATTTATATAATAAAATTTAACATATATTTAAAAATTAAAATTATAAAATCTCAACAACTACTTATTTATAGTTATTTTAATAAGAAAGCATGAAATTTTATGGTATTTTTATTTTATAGTGTTTAAATAATTAATTTTTTTTTTAAAATTGATAAATTGGTTTCAAAATTTAATTCTCCACTAATATTAGACAATTTATTTTACCAATACCACTGATTTTTGGAGATGATGAGGAGGTGCAGAGAAAGATGAAATGAGGACGCAGGTTGGAAGAGAGCGATGAGAGATGGGGTGGGGGAAGTGAAGGGATATGCAGCGCCTGGGAGGTGAAAGGAGTGGACGCAGCGACGATGTGAGTGCGTGAAGATGAATGCAGGTTGCAGAGTTGGAGGATGTGGAGGGCGATGGAGTGTAGATAGTAAGAGGGGAGGTTGTGCAGAGTCGTGGGGCAACCTAGGAGTGGAGGCGTAGGTGTGTTGCGTGAGGCAAGGGATGGACGCGAGTGGGTAGAGGAGTGTAGCGTAGGCTTGGGCAGCGTAGGAGGGTGAAGAGGAAGGAGCGTGGAGAGTGATAGGCGTGGCGAAGAGGAAGGGGCGCGGAGAGGGTTGGGCTTGAGTGGAAGAAGCGGTGGTAGATGAGCACAGAAGGGAGAAGGAAGTGGAAGAGCACAGAGTATGGAGTGTTGGGTGGTGAGGAGGAGTCGCGTGGGCGATGGTAGGAGGGAGCAGCGGATGAATGGAGAGGGATGGGGTGTTACGCAGCTGGTGAAGTGGAGATGGAAGCGCGTTATTGCGTGGGGGGAATGTAGAGGTGGAGCCGTGGAGGTGTAGGGAGGCTGGAGCGTGTGAAGGGAGGCGTGGAGTTGACTGTGTGGAGATGTGGGGTGTGGCGTAGAGATGAGTGGGATTGTATCGATAGGGGAGATAGCGTGGAAGGGGGTGCAATGATAGGGGAGTGTAGAGGGGTGTAGGTGAGGGGCGCAGGTAATGGTGTGGGATGTGGTGTGTGATAGGACCCGTGAGCGTGAGGGATGTATGGTGAATGGAGTGGAGAATTAGAACGAGTGAGTGCTCAGAATGAGTGGGAATGGAGATTTTTTCTTCAGTAAGATTTGATTTTGATGCAGAGAAACTCTGAAATTGATGACCAAAGGCCAAGGTCGAGAGAAGCTCTGAGAAGGTAAGGATCAGCAGACTTTCGAGAAAATGCAAACCAAGAAGTGGAAAATTCACGGGAATTGATTGAGTCAGCTGATCAATTTTTTGATTCCGTGACTTAACACCAATCTTTATATATTATTGATGATAACGAGGATACGGATAATTATGACCTTATTTATGATTAACCAATTTTTGATGATGATGCTCAAGATGTTGATCAATTTGAATTAATTTTTATTTCTAATTTATTTGTGAACCAATCCCATAATCCAGAGAGTGATTCTGACTATGCATATTAAGATCATTATTCAGATGAACATTGTTTTAATTGTTCACAAATAGAAGAAAGTGCATCAGTCTCCGCAGATTCCTCTTAGGTATAAAAAATATCTTATTACCAAGATATTAGTGATGATGAACAAGTTCTTGAATATCAGAGTGATTACTCTGATATTGAAGAAAATCCTACCATCCAGATTTTCAGGTATGATCCTAAAAAGGATCCCAAAGCTTTAACTCCATATTCCAAACTAGTTAGACTACTACAGACAAGGATGAATTCAGTAGCAGTATATATCCTTTAGCATCAAAGGCAACACAACTAGAAATAAGAAAAGGATGTCACCACTAAGATAAATATTTCTATTTTAGTTCGGATAGCTAAAGATGGTAAAAAATATTTCATGAAAACTATTGCATTTCTGGATACTGGTTCCAATCTTAATGGGCTAATCCGGCCACGATCCGACAGGTTTAACTGTTTGGAAAGAGGCTAATAAAGCCTATCCAGTAAATACAATAAATGGAGTTTAGCATCTTAAATATTTTGCAGTTCAAATTCCCCTTATTATTGGTTCTGAAGTCATTCAAACTTCTTTTGCTCAAATGTCAATTACAGGTTATGAACTTGGTATGGACAGCCCCTCGCTTGACAAAATAGGACCTTATACAATTACCAATTAGTGTATTTTTTTTTCAATTAACAATAATAAAATTGCAGTTCCAGACTTGATGGCATAAAACAGGTTCAACAAAAGGCTATCCAATTTCAAAATACAAATCCTTCTATTTTTGAACTGGTAGTTACAAATGCAAGGAAGCTCTGAAAACAAAAGGTGTATCATTGAGTGTATGAATTTCAGAATTCCCTACTACTTGTTCCTCCTGAACAGTTAGTTCCATTTAAAAAAGTCTCCTTGAATGTTGTATAGAGCATCCCTTAGAACAATGGGACACTGATTCTTTCTTTGCTGAGATACCAACACTCCACAAACAAACCCGTGTAGAGTAAAAAGATCGTGTTAAATAAAGAAGATGATAGAGAAGCGCAAGAACAAGCCAAAGAGATTCAAGGAAAAGGCTTAATTCGTCCCTCTTCTTCTCAATATTGTTGTGCATGTTTTATAGTTTGCAATCATGTTGAACAAAAACATGGCTAAGCCTGCATGGTTATCAACTATATTCCTTTAAATGCCATTACTATTGATATAAAATGTTCTCTACCCAATAAAGATGAATTTATTCAGAGAGTAGCATCAGGAACAATTTTCTCTAAATTCGATTGCAAATTAGTCTATCATCAGGTTAAGATCAAAGAGGAGGATATTTGCAAAACTGCCTTTTTCTACTCCAATTGGTTTATTTGAGTGGGTGGTAATGCCATTTGGGTTTAAAAAAGCTCCTACTCAATTTCAAATGAGAATGGATAAGATCTTTGCTAACCACTCGAAATTCATTGCCAACTACATAGATGATTTTATGATCTATTCTATTTCAGTTCCTGACCATGTACAACATTTAAATATATTTGCAGAATTAGTCTAGAAGCATGGCATTGGTTTGTCCAAAGATCCACACAAATTCAAGTTTTGCTCTAAAGAAGTTGACTTTCTACGTTTACTTCTTCAAGATGGAAAAAACAAAATGCAGCCACATGTTCTTGAAAACTATCAATTTCCTGATCAACTTTCAACGGTTGAATAAGTTCAGCAATTTCTAGGATACATATTAATTGTGTATATAATTTTTTTCAAAATGTCTCTGAGAAGACAAAAAATATTAGAAATGTATGGTCTACAAGCCATTTAAATGGACTAATCAAGCTACCAAGGAAATGCAGACTATTAAAGAGCTCCGTTAAAAGTTGCCTCCACTAAATCTTGCTCTTAATGGACTTTTTATTTAAATTACAGACTGATGCATCATTAGACAATTGGGCAGCTATACTCCTTGTGCAGAAACAACCCCATGAAGAGCTATCAATGTATTGTAGTGGACAATTCAAACCCAACGAAATTAATTACTGGGCGTCTGAAAAAGAAATCCTTGCTATCATGAAGGCAGTTGAAAAATTTCAAGCTCTCCTACTACCCGAAATTTTTTTTACAAGAACTGAGCAAAAATTTTAAATGGTTAATGTCCAAGCATATTTCTGCACAAATGTCGAGGACGGTATGCATGGTGGCACGCCATCTTGTCACAGTATGATTTCGAGGTTGACTATATTCCTGGAAAGAAAAATTCTTTACCAGATGCACTAACTCAAGAATTAGCCAGTATGAATATGTTTCAAGCCAGAAAGCTCACAATCTAAACAACCTCAACAGCAAGCACACTGTCGACAATACTCAGAGTTTCAGCTGCAAAACCTTGAAAACTGCCATGATTATTGCGTGAATGCTAGATTGTATTTTCTACAACTAGTTTAGTTCTATATTTTATTTTCAATTCAACAGGAAGAATCAATGTGCTAATTCATAGTCTGCAATGGTCAACAGAGAAAATAAGTCTAGTTTTGCATGATCTCCATAAACAGAAGCTTGATGATCTAAGTAACATACCTCACCCCGTCAAGTGCATGTGTAAACCCAATGGAAGGATGAATAAAGATACAACACAAGTATTAATGTTAACCAAAGCCTATGATGTCATACCATCAAGCCAGTTAAATCAAACATATAGCCTTTAAAATAATTGCGATACTTTAAAAACAATTATAAAACTCTTCAAGAGTTCATGCATATGCATATGCCATAAAACTATGCAATTTATGACACTCCCATCAATCCAATTTATGACACTTTCTTTTATAGTTTTGCATCACTTATTAGATCGGATATGAAACTACAACCATTCAATAATGTAAAATGAAAAATACAGAGCTATCATATACAACCATTAATTCCCATGGAGGGCACACTTGCAGAGAATGCTACAACAAATAAGACATGGTTAAACATATTTCAAGTTTCCATTAAGATCATATCTCCAATAGAAGAGAAAAACATCAATTTTCCAAGCAAGCTTTCTCAACTAGAGTTCCAGAAACCAAGCATTTGCAATTACAAATTTATCTACTGATATAGTGAGCCATAGAGAGAAAATTTGTAGAGTAAGCTACAATCAATAAACACATAAATCACATATGTCAAGCTTCCATCAAGATCAGTTCACATAGCCAAGGAAAATGTACAAGACTCCAACAATTAAAACAACAAATCTGCATCCAATCATTGATACAAAACCAAATGTAACCTCCACAATGGAGTTACAAAACCACCAAAGGGGCACATTCGACAAGTGGGATCCATCCAATCACTAAGAAAGGCCCATTAAATTATGAATTAGGCTCAATAATACCAACATAGGATAAAATAATCAAAAGTTGGGTCCGTTGTACAATGTTTGGGTGACCATCAACTAATAAAGCCACCAAGGCATAAATATGGACCAACGCAACCAAAAAAGTTATAAAGTGCTAGGAATGTCCTCATTCCCCCTCACCTTCTAGATCTAGGCCTCTCATACTCTTTTGTGGTCTCCAGTGTGCCAGTTGTTTTTATTAATTAATTATTTACAAAATAAAAATAATGCCTCTAAGTCCTTAAAGACCCTTGTTCCAGCACATTGTGCCACAATAATAACAATATTACATATGTCTAGGGCTTAACACATGGGGTATTACATTCCCCTCCCCCTTAAACAATGCATTGTCCTCGATGCATAATACATACATGCCCATACATGCCTCAAAAAGATAACATCTTTCAAACTCTTACAGACATGCCCATACATGCCTCAGAAAGATAACATCTTTCTAACTATCATAGACATGCTCATGCATGCCTCAGAAAGATAGTTCATCTTTTAACCATAATACTTCCCACTACCATCTACTTTCTTGTCCGTCTCCACTTCCCAAGGGAGAACCGTGACTAGTAGAGTGGACTCAAGGAAGCAAGCATCGATCTTCAATCCCCATCACATGGTCTTCAAACCTCATTAAAATGCCTTCAAGCCTCATTACAAGGCCTTCAATATTCAACAAAGATACATCCACCTGAAGATCATATTTCATTCACTCATATGATTACCATCAGGTATTAAAATATGTAATACATGATATAAATATATTCTTCTACAAAGATACTTTCTTCACATTGCAACAACCACATGGTTAGCATCATATATATATATATATATATATATATATATTAATCCAAATTAAAATTCATCTTTCAAGAAATAAAATTATAATTAATCACATGAAATCACAACGTGAAATAAATTCATTTTTATTCCATTTCACTCTACTTCAGCTAGGATATATGAAATACATCAAAAGTACATGAAATGAAAACGCTTGAAAAACATCTACTCGAAACACATTCTAACCAATTTCAAATTCAATTCCAATCATGCATTAGGTACATATTCTAAGTTACTTGAAATGCTTGAAAGACATGAATTGACTTTTATAGGTAAGATATTTTACAATAAATATGCATGAACTATCAACAAGATACTTTCCAACAAAGATATAGGATAACCTTTCAACAAAGATACATTTCTCACTATTCACGAAACATACGCAACATCATTATACTATATATACATATATCATAAATAGTTATATATATCACATATATTAACATACATCCATATATCCCACCTTTAACAATCGATATCCACCATAATACTTCGTAACCATAATACACCAACCATACCACATCCATCCATTCAACCATAATACAACAATCATACACATAGCAACCATAATACATCAATTAGAATACCATACATTAATTAGAAGCAAAATACATCAACTCAAAATACTTCAATCAGAATACATCAACCAGAATAGTTCAATCATAATAAATCAATTATAACAACTAAGAGCAACTAGATACAACCAAGTCTAACCTTCATCACATTCGATACCATATACATTGAAATAATTCCCCATTAAATCACACCATAACATTATCATATAAAATAATAATACATATATACAACCAATAGCATCATATAAAACACTACTAAATACTCCCCAATACTTCCAAACACTTCCAAATACTTCCAAATTTTACACTTAATTCATTACATACGTTCACATCTATACATATAATATATACACAATATCATATACAGGTAATAGTAATAATTATTGCATATTTTAAAATACATATTAGAGTATATACAAACATACATACATACATAGAGGTACATTAAGTGACTTTCCCGCAGCTCCCCTCTTATTATATATTCCCACCCAACTGGATGCACCTTAATGCTTGATCATAATGGCGATGAAAAGTGGTTCGTAATTACTGATTAATTTCTCGATTGATGGAAATTCATTGCGGTGTTCCGCAGTTTCAATGCTTACTGTATCAGAAAGAATGCATCGGATGGATGCCTAGGAATTGAGAGGGAAGGACGCTTCCTCTCCCATACGTTGAACCAACTTTCGCTTCCAAAGACGAAAGGCCACAGGGATAGACGACCTATAGTGATCCATGAATCTCCGATCGAGAAACCGTATCCAAGTTCCATGGCTAGTCCGTGCTCCTTGCTCTCCTACTGTTGAGCAAACAATATATATACTTACTTACTTACTTTTAACAGCTATATATATATCACACATTTTATACAATTATATATATACTATATATAACATTTATATTACGTTATATTCAATATCATATACCCCTCATCTATCTTACATCACATATTATGTTTTATATATATATTATCATACACCACTATACTACCTACTTTCACACATAAAATAAAATAAAATTAAGAGAATATGAACCATTAAAGACAAGTGGCTCATTTTCTCCAAAAATAGACAATGAGTTACATTTCCATAAATGAAATAAATAAAATAAAGAGAGTATGAACCATTAAGGACAAGTGGCTCATTTCTTCCAAAAATAGACAAGGAGTTACAACTCCATAAATAAAATAAAGAGAATATGAACCATTAAGGACAAGTCTCTCATTTCCTCCACTCAATAAATAATCTACTAAGATAAGTTAGGATAATAATAATGCCACCACTAACCCTAAAATAAATAAATAAAATAATCAAATATAAAATACAAGAATAACCCTTAGCTATACTTACCTCCAAGTAGCAATTCCACCACTATCTAATTAGATAAGTTAGGATAGCAGTAATTAGTAAATAGTATAAAATATACTACATGCATAAAATAAAAAGGAGAATGGGGAACACCATTAGACAAGTATCCCCTTTCCTAAAATAACAAAGGAGTTACTCATTTATGTAACCACTACCTTTAAAGTAACAAAGCATGCCCACACATAAAAGTATTCCCTCAAGAGAAGCAATAAAGACAATAGAGAGTACATTTCTCATTAGTAACATTTCATATTGATAATAATTATAGGGCCCTCGCACGAAGTTGGTTCCACTTTTTAGTGCTACTTTAGAAATCGGAAACGCATGTCCGAAATAGAAATCCATAATGCATATGCGTTATTGTGGCGAGGTTCGGACAAACCCGAGCCCAAAACCAAGGCTAAGCTTAGTTAGCCTATATCGCATATGCGATATATCGCACTTGCGTTTTGTAAGAGTTACAAATTGCAAGTGCGATTTGTAATACCAAAACTGTGTTACAACATCTACAAATTGTTTCATCAGAGGACTCAATTTCAGTTAGAGTGCGCTCTTAAGGAATTCCTTGCCACTTAGTAGGTTCAAGCATTGACTAAACTTATGTGTTGCAGGTTCGACATTCATGGAGGTTATAGTGGTAGTGGAATGGAACCTGTGTCATTTGAATATGAGCAAGACCAAGTTGTTGATTGAGCCAAATTAAAAAAGAAATTATAACATTTATGTGATATTTTTTAGGTTATTTTAACTACTAAGTTCATTTTTATAATGGAAAGAAAGGCCTTTTTAAAATTTAATTAGAGGATGTGGAATGGAGATATCTCCATTTGACACCGAATTGTGATCTAATTTTTTTTGTAATTTAGTTAGTGCACAACAACTCAAAGCTCTAGGTTGATGTAAGAATTTTTATTTACGATGAGAAGTAGTACATTCTCCCAAATAGGGAAACTCAAATTAGGAAAAAGGTATTACATAATCAGTCTTATCTTAATAATATAAAGAAATGCATAGTATAAAGTAACATAGAAAAGGTGAAAATGCTTTTAAGAAATAAAATAAATAATAATTTCTCAAAATGAAATGTAAGATTTTATATTAAATACAATATGTTACAACATATGTTTCATTATATGCATGGGACACATCATGAAGGGATTGAGGTGTTGTTCCCAACTGTAACCATGATCAAGGCCATGCGACCTTTCCACAAGACATTAAAAAACAATTAATGGCATCAATATCCAAACCTTATGTCAAAGACACCCTAGTGGGGGCTTGCAATGCTATAGAGAATCCTCTACATTTTAGGTGTTATTCATGGTACTTGAGCTCAAGAATCCGTCATTAAGGTTTAACCCCCTTTATTTCCCGGTCACCATAGTTTTGCCTTAAGGTCCATTTCCATTTCTCAAAACCTACACATGGCCTTTGTAACCTACTAGGATGAAGAAAAGTGGTTGTGGCCTAGAGAACCATTCTCGGTCCTCTTCTCATATCTACTCATTTTAGAGATCAAGACCTATTCCAATCAGACCCCTCGACTATAAAGTGTATGAGAAATTCTCACATGTTTTCTTAATGTTTTTGTTGATAGTTTGGGTCACTTTGTGAACTGTTGTAACAAGGATGTGGTGCACATTAATAATGAGCATGCATTTTTTGTTAAATGTAACTGAAAATTCAAGAAGCATAATCTTATTTCTTACATTTATATGAGAGATTAAAGGGCGTGTTCTATGATTTTACTTTATTTTATTCCTCTACTATAATGATTTTTATTTTGTTTAATATATTTCTCGACATATTATCATCCTAAATGTGAGTCGACATTGTCCAAATAATAACTATTGGCATGGATAAGGTGGGACTAATACTAAAAGCATTTGTTTGTTATGGAAACATGGTTCAAAAAATTTACAAGTGATATATCGCATGTGCGATATATCGCATTTGCGTTTCTTAGGAGTTACAAATCGCAAGTGCGATTTGTAAGACACACAAAAAAAAAACCAGAGGCCCGTGGCCTCATTTTCGCATGCACACAGTCAAGGCCAACGTTATCGGGAGGGCGATAAAACGCATTGTCAATTTGAGTTTGAGAGAAGGAGAAGGCGAATTGGGAAGAGCCAATTCACAATTTGGATACAATGGAAGGTAGGTGGCCCTTTCCTTCCAAATTCCTTTCAATTTTCGTTCAAGTGTTTGTTAATTTAATAGTTTTTGTTTTTTTAAAACCAATTTAATAAAATTTGTTACATGTTAAACCAAACAACGAAATTTATTAATTAAATTTTGAATTTGTTGTTTTAATCTTAACAGATAACACAAACCCAAACCCAAACCCAAATCCAGACACAAACCCAAACACCGAGGAGGAACACGACCGAAATTCAGAGATTCTGGCTCGTTTGGGTGCATTGAGGCACCTTAGCTCACTGTTTAGAGGGGGGGACCATTTACGACAATCATTATCCGAGGCGTTAAATACCATAAAAAAACACAATTGCCAATGCCCAAGGAGCATTGTACAACATTAGCTCATACAGAGATTCCCATAGGCAATACTATTCCACTGGGTTGAGCTACAAAGACATGAAAAAACTAAAGATAAACAAAGACAAATAAATATAGTAATGTCCACAAGAAACCACAATAAGTCAACGGGACTAGAAGAAGGGATAACGAATCATTATTAGTGAGAACCATTGTAGCAAGAACAAAATATTGAGGCTTAGACAATATGGATATAAATTTATAAATAAGGAAAGAATATGTTTTTATCAGAATTTTCTTAGCTATGATACATGAATGTATTGCTACTATCCATCTTCATACATACCAAAGATTGTCACCATTGTGGAAAGCAATGGTGACGTTTTACCATTATCCTTTATGGACCATTATAATTTTTCTTTTACAATTTTAATTGAAATGGACACGGTCTTTTATGTTGCGTCATTAAAATATTTTCAAAATGAAAAGCGGTGACAATCTCATAGCGGTTGTCACCATTGATATGTTAATGGAAATATCCTCAATAGTGAGGATCATTGCAAGGCCCTCATCATATGTCATTGGCAACGTTCAGTTTTTTGGTGATGGAGGCCCTTTTGACCATCACCAATGAGCTTATGGTAACATTTTTCTACCCTCACCAGTCAATGATTATTAACTGTACCCGTATGTGATCAATGGCGAGAGCCACAATAGGTCCATCACCAGAAATTCATATAAATTGGTGAGGGTCACTATTTGTCACTAATAATCCTTATTAGTGACAAACATTGAATGTCACCAAACCACCTCTACTTTTGGGGACACTGTCGTTGGTGATGTTCAATTTTTGGTGATGTCATCCCTTTTCACCACCACCGATGAGATTATGGTGGCATTTCTCAACCCTCACCAATGATCGGTCATTGACCGTCACCATATATGCATCAAATGGTGAGGGCCAAAATAGGTCCATCACCAACTTTTCATAATGATTGGTGATGGTCACAACCTGGCATAATAATTATTATTATTGGCGTACCTTGAATGTCACCACATAGCCTCCACTTTCAGTGACGGTGCCTTTGGCGACGCTCAGGTTTTGGTGACTGAGCCCCTTTTGACCATCACCAATGAGCTTATGGTGACATTTTTTTACCCTCACCAATGACCTTTTTTCTTGTAGTGATCTATGCACACCAGACCAATATGTCCGTTTACTAGCAGTCACCGGCATTAACTAGGTTATCAAGAAACCACTCAAGTTCTGCACCATAAAATTGCCACATGGTAGAATCAACTCACAGCTTTTTACTGAGAGAAGAATGGGCGAGGCACTATTCAATAGTGCTTTGACTACACATGTCAATATAGTTCTTTTCCTGGTTCAAGGCAGAGGAGAATGAGTGGGGCACTATTGAACAGTGCTCCAATAACACATGTCAGGACCATATATTCAGCAGCCCATCTACAACAAACAAGTAGTCTTCGATCACGAGCCTTGGCTTGTGGGGAATTGTTGGGTTCGAGATAGTCATTCCTCTGCACAACATAAAATTTATATGTCAATATAGTATGTGAAGAATATTAAGTTTATAAACGGTCTAGCATTTTACTTGTTCAAAACAAACCGTTTAAGAAGATCAACAAGCAATCCTTGCTTGTTCTTTATAGATCGTAGATGACATCTTCATGGAATATTTGTTCAATAAATCCTCCCATGTTGAAATAGCATTTCTCCACGGCCTTAATTATCCCCTTGGCAGGGAATTTGTTGAAACACAAAATTTTCTTGTTTCATTCTAATTCTTACAATTTTTTAATAGTCGTGACATGTATTTATATAATCTTTTCTATAATCAAAGTATGTGATTTTTCAATTTTTAAATTCTTAAATACTCTTTGTAAATAAAAAATCATTTGTTCTAGACATTGTTCATTGCATAAATAAAGAAAAAGTAAATTAAAGAGGTTGTCACCTATCATGAAACGTTGAGTTGTCATGCAAAGATCTTGTACACACAAATATTCAAAAAAATGTGATTGTCAATCAGTCAAAAAATTCAATAAGACATTTGATTACTTGTTTCACTTAGTTTTATGAATACTTTGACATATATAAGACCACTTGATTGCATATGAAACTGAATTTAATTCTTTACAAAATGATTCTTGTTTTATTATCACAAATTATGACACGTGTGATTAACTTTTCAGGAATCGTGGAAAAATTGTATAAAAGGTGAACTGGTTTTTTTTATAGTTGCAATATCCACATCACAAGCAAGAGATAAACGCACAAGTGGACAAATTAAACACCATGCAAAGATAAGGTTCCAGTACACTAGATCTTGGCAAATTTTTATTATACCATATCGCAGAGTTTCATGAGGGAAAATACCAAAGTCTTTGCCACATCGTCGTATTTTTAAGGGAAATCCAACTTAAAGAGTAAAATTTTGAACCCTGTATTTCCATCTAGATAGAAACTTCCACCGTTGCAAACGCAAAGACAAGGAGATAATTCCATGCTACCAATATTTCACGTCAAGGAAATCACCAAAGCATATTTGGCCACTTCTTCGCAGAGAAATTTAGTCATTCAATCCAACAAACTTATGGTTATTCGTGTCGCCAAGTTGCGGTGGAGAAGTGAAAAGCATAGTTGGAAAGTTAAGGCGATGAAGAGGTGGAAGCCATGTGCAGTTTGGATCAAAGGTATACGTCCACCAACAATTGAAGAAAAATGCAATAAAAAAGATAGTTGCTACACAGATATTTGTTGCACTTTTGTTGTGAATCAAAATTACGTATCAAGCATGGGGTCATACTAAAAAATTATTGAATTGTTGCAAAGAAGGAACCTCCAATTGTTGGTCCACATTGGTAGAGTACATATCTCTAAGCAAGATCACATTAACTCACCAAACAAGGATGCAAAAGATGAAGAGAATCTTGTGATCTCGTTAGGATTGAAGTGCATGGGATCGCAACTTATCGTGGCTAAAGGGAAGGGATTGGACTGGTTAGGCGGGGTGGTCTCTATAGAAGAGAGAAATCACTGTGTTATTTTTCTATTCTCTAATTTTTTTGTAAAATTGTGTATTTTACTTCAATGAATCGGAGATGGAGGCACTGCCTACAGTTTATGGATCAAGTTTATCATGGAGCAACAACATGCAGGAATATGTAAAAGAAAAAATTATACTCTGTATGAATGTCTTCTACAACAATAATAAAACCATATTTTATATTTTTGTTCATCATTATTTCCAGCTAGGTTTGAATAAACATGGACTTTGTTTTCATTTGCTTTACTCAAATTCTTTAAGAATTGTAGTCTTTTTTTAACTATGTTTTGTAAAGATTATAATTATTTCATCTAATCCATTTACTATAAATCAATTCAGTTTTGCATAATTATGTCTTTTTTGTGATTCTATAGGAGTGTGTTCTATGGTTTTACAATAAACTTTTAAATTACGTAAATGTGGAATGGTTGAATAATAGAATGGTTTATGTGATTTTAATCAATACATGTTTTGGATGCAAGTTGAATTGATTAGCTAAAATTGTTTTGCTCCCATGGGATAGGACATAGAGAGTTTCATTAACTTAATTAGTTAATATCTAACTTTGCATTTGCATTCTGTAGCTATTAGGTTATGATTATGTAGTTGTCTATACTGCAGTTATGGGGTCATGTTGTACGTTGCATTAGATTAGAATTCATTGTTTTCATTCAAAGCCTCATTTCCAGGAGCAAATCCACTTAGCGGCTAACGGAGCCGTAAAACCCGTAAGAATTGGTCATCCCAAATGACTAGGAGTAGATTGAAGACTCCCGGCTTGGGCTATTTCTTCTTGTTGGTGAGCATGTCAAATATGCACACCAACAATTTTTTATAATGGATGTGTTGTCTCATGCCAAAAGTTTCAATGGCATACTGCATATTGTTTTCTTTCGTGGCACTTATATGAAAGTCATGGGCAGAAGTGTGCATCATGGACACCATATCTAGTAGCCAATTGTTACATCACTTCGACGCTTTCTTTTGCCCCATCTATTTCCTCTTGATGGATCCTTCCACAATCAGTGGCGAACTTGCGCTCTGTGCATATGTCACCTATGCATATTGTGATGATCAATGTTGGTTGATGGTTGTAAATACATTATGCCACTTATTGGAAATTTTGGTTTCCTACTTTTATAATTTAAACGAAATGAATCTAATTAGCATGAGAATTATAGTTCATGAAGAACACAGAGATCGACCCATGGCTCTATAGAAGGATTTGAAGGCTCTATGCCCAGTCTGCATCAAATATGGCGTTGAGGCAGTTCTTTTTTACCACACCTAGCCTTGTGGTGGAAATGCTCAAAGAAAAAGAAGTGGCACCATTTTTGAAATGGGAAAATGAATTGACGAAGATTATATTTGACCCACGATTTAAATCCATTCCAAGTTACACAAAACAAAGATCTATATTTGAGCACTATGTACACGCTTGAGTAGATAAGGAGCTAAAGGAAAATAGAGCTTATGATAAGGATGTTATCAATGGCTTTAAACAACTTTTAGATGAAGCATCAAAAGATATAATTTTCCAATCTTTCAACAAGAGAATTGTAACCGAAAATGTCATTGAAATTCATTTCTTTATGGACTAGAAGGGGACTTCTTGTATTCCAATCCAAGGAACCGATGCACCATAGTTTCAACTATAAGTGTTATGCCTAAATTCAAAACCATAGTATCGAAGAAAAGTAAGATAATAGTGATTGGAAATAAAATTAGGAAGATACTAATGATTACATGTGGGTCATGAATAATATGGTAAATAAATGTTCTTTTCATAGCAAGGAAGAGTTGATTATTGTTTATTTAAAAGCAAGGAAGAGTTTATTATTGTTTATTTAAAAGCAAGGAAGAGTTGATTATTCTTTTCATATATGTACATGTATATGTATATGTATAAGTATATGTATAATATACATATGTATACATTATACATATCCATGTGTGTGTGTGGATTAATTCAAGGGGAGATAAATGCCTTAAGTTATTCAAGGATAATTATTAAAAAAGAATTGGGAGTTAAGAATAATTATTATCTCCCCCTTTTTAAGTGGGAGATAATGTTCACAATCCTCTAAGAGTATCTAGAATATAAGATGAATTCATCGATAGATCTTTGAGGACAAAGCTTCCTTGAAGACGACGGCAATGTTATGAATATAATATATATAAAACAATAAATAAATTACAATACAATCATAATAATATTAATATTTAAGTATATTTAAATATTAATATTAGTGTAATATTGAAGGTGTGCCTCCATAAGTACATGACCGTATGTGAAGGGTCACCATCAAACGTATATATATGAGGCTATTCTTATTGGACTAAATCATCTTATCTTTGTATATTTTATCCATATACATTTTATAAATTATATTTATATATTTTAAGCTTTTACACTTCCACTACATTACATAAAGTAGCAAACTCATGCATGTAGAAAGACCTTAGGAATTTTCTTTAGGCCAAGCTTGACAAAGGGAAAGGGTTTCATTATGTTAACTAAGAATTGTTTGCACCCCAGGGAACTTCAGCGAACTAATCATTATTTGCACCAAGGTCCAAGCCCAAGAATTGTGTTTAAAATGGGTCATCCGAACTATATAAAGAAAATAAGCATGGAAAGTTGTCCTAAAGCATTGAATCTATCAAAGGTAGTTTCTTGAGTTTGAGGAAGCCTATGATTGGGTTGAATGACCCTTCATCTTGGAAATTCTTTAGGTATCATGGTTCTGTCCAACCTTCGTTAATAATGTTGAAACCCTTTTTGTATATGGCTTAATTTGTCTTTCCATCAACACAACCTCTTCTTAAGAGATTGGGTTTTCTAGTCTTTTTTGGCATCGATAAAAATATAATTTTTGTTCATAGACATAAAAAAATATTACATGTTTCATGTGCATAAAGCACTTCAAAAGAGGTATTCCTCTTAGTCAAACTTGTCCCAAAAGTTTCTCAAAATTGCAAACCGATCGATAATATCCCCTAGAAATCATATTAACTATGTGAGAAAAGAAACCTCTCTTCTAGATATAGATTATCCAATCAAAATTTACATCAAGAAGTAAAATCAACAACTTCCATTTTGATCCTCTAGCAAAATTCTAGAACCGATATATCTTGATCAAAAAACATATATAGAGCAAATAAATAATGACTTTAGATTGATTAAGACAAGCCCATAGAAAATCCATTCCTGAATACAATCAAAATATCCAGCCTTCCTGAATCTAGAGACCCTCTTTACATAGTATGTCAACCGCTATATTGAGTTTCATGTATACGTGAGTGATTGAAAAGTGATCAAATCTGACACTGATATCCTTAACACTATCACACAAAGTCCTAATCAAGACATTTTGGATATGTGAAGATCTGATAATCCAATTAATTAATAAAGAATAATCACCATAAATCTACAAATTTGAAGTATTCCTTTCCAAAGCACCTTTTATTAGTAACTTTAATGTTATAAGTTTTGTTGAGTTGTTTGATTAAACCCCGAGACCAGCTTTAAATTTTATAAAATGATCCTCTTAGAAATATAAGACCCCTCTAACACTAGCCCCACACTCTGGAGACCTTCTAACCTTCTTGAATCAGGAGACCATCTTTACATAGTCTATCAACCATTGTATTGAGTTTCCGGTTGTTGACACCCGGAAATGTCCTTGCATTGATAGTAGGGGTTCTCCTTAGTAGAAAGTACCAATTAGACCGTAAACCATTTGGAATAGGGAACTCATCTGGATTCTATCCCGACTACCATTCATTGGTTTGGGTTTCATCGGTTGTGGCCCGATCCACCATTTAGGGTTTTATTTAAAGAAAATGAAATGTAATATGAAATAATCTAAGATGTAGTCCTAAGCTACACTAACCCATCCTCTCTAGGAGAAAGATTAAAAGTACAAGCAATGAGATAGCATTGAACACATATTTTGAAACCAAATAGTTGTAAATTAGACATGTATAACAATAACATAATGATTATGAATGTTAAAACAGTCACAAAATCGTAATATTATGCAGCCACAACACATAGAAAGCAAAGATGGCACAAAAATACATATATAGTAAAAAACAGAAGAGTACAGGAATAATCCACTAGAAATCAAGAACAACCTTATTGCATATATGCATGAGACAAAGAGAGAAACAGTACCACAACATTCATCCACACCGTAGCCATAATCATGTGCAAACTTGGGCCCATTAGCTTCTCCATTCATTAACATAAACAGTTCTTACAAAATGAGCAATGAAAGCTCTAGCCAAAAGTCCAGTTCTCTTCCTTCCCTTTCTTTTGTAATATTTACAAAAGTAACTCCCAACGTGACCATTTAGATTCCTCATAGTCAATTATGACTTTTGGGTTTCCAAGGAACTTGTCACTTTGGAGTTTTTTTTCTCTCCTAAAAGAAATAAAAGTTAATTTTAAATTACATATTTTCAAGGGAGGTGTTCCCTTGTGACTTTATGGATTGATCCCAAATTAGTTCAAAATCATATGTAATGATATTTAATTGTTGGGGCCTAAGTAACCGTAGGGAGACTTCATGTGCAGTTGTCTCCTTGGTTAATGTGAGTAGTTCCTTGGTGGTGGATGAGTGACATATTGTCATCAAGTGTACCTTGCATGTGGGGATTTCAACTTAGTCTTGCAACACTTGTGAAGTCACTTGTGAGATCCTTCTGATAAATTCAATTTCCTCATCCTTGATATTTCTTAGCTCTTACATTCGTTGTTCCTTTGGTGTAGGCTCTTCGAAGGTACCTAGGGGTGGAAACTAACATTTGTCGAATACTCTTTATATTCCTACACGCACATTCTTACATTTACTCGATGAAGTACTGACCTATTTTTGCAAGTTTAATCCAGCTTTCCAAAATTTATCAAAGGTTGCACGATCCAACTGTATTTCCTATAAATTTCTCTTTGGAAATTCAGGGGGAATCTCAGCTATTTGTATGTAAAAGGTTACCATACAATTCAAATTTTCTTTAACTCTGTTGATGTTGCGATCACGCTCTTGGGTGCCTTTGATCACAACCTTTAGCCTAACAACAACATTGTGTACCTGTTGGAGCTACCATGTGACTAGTTCCTATGCATGGAAATATTCGTGTTGTAATGCAATGGTGCAAGTGTGAAATTCTGCTAAAATTTGTTTCTCTTCCTTAAATGCTTTTGCCTCCCTTGCTAGTGCATCTTTTTCATTTTGTAGGTTTTCTATTTGAGTTCTCATAGCCTCGTTCTTAGCTTCATGGCCCTCTAACTAAGCAATTAATGCATCTTTGTCACTTTGCAAATCGTCTACTAAGATTTCCAATGTTCCTTTTTTTGCTAGCAAGGCATTGAACTCATGTTTCAACTCAACTCCTTCTTGTATGGCTTCTAGAAGGTGGTCTTCTAAGAGGCTAATCTTCTTTCGGGCCTAATCTAAATCCTTGGTCAGCTTTTGTATGTTTAACTCACTTGCCAAAGTAGTATCCATGTCAGTTAACGCTATGAGTGTAGGTTCTTTATCGGTACACTTAATGATTGGAGTTTCAAGAGTAATATCCATCTCTGGCTATGTAGATAGTTTGAACTCTTTGTGTGTTTTTTGCACAATCTGTCTCTTCTACTTATCAAACATGAAAGTATCGATATTGGCCACTAAATCCTCCTTGTAAGGCATATATAATCCTATGCCAAGCTTCTTTAGCAGGAAGTGCCCTCTAGTGACTGGAATGGTGGAATCAGTAGCGAGCACTTTTATGTCCATATCTTGAGGACCGTTATCTTGTGCCTCCTCTTATAGAATTTATTCTTCCTATACTTTCTATCGATCTTCTTCCTGTGCTTTTATCTCTTCCTCAACTTTTCTCTGAGCCTCTTCTTCTTGTTGTTTATCCTCGACTTTCTTATGAGCTTCCTCTTACTGTCTCTATTCTTCAGCTCTACGCTGCAATTCTTTCTATTTATCCTTTTGTTCTTGTTTCTTTCTTCTGTGGGATTCCCCTTCAACATTCTTTTGTTCTTCCAATTTTCTAGCTTTTGCCTCGAATTTTCTTCTATCTTCTTCCTCGATAATCTTTTGGTCCTTTTCTACTATTTGTTTATGGGCCTCTTATCCTTCCTGTTGTGCCTTCTCTTGGGCTGCCTCTACTACTTGTTTTTCTTTTTGCATGCAAGTAGAGTCTGCAGTTGAACTCTTACCCTTCTTAATCATCCTGGATAAACCTTCAAGAGATTGAGCTCACCTATATATTTCTTCCTCCATGAAGAACTCATCAATGTATGACCTCAGTGAATTTCACTATTACACAGTGGTTTGCTACCTTCTTATGGCTATCATTTCTCCGGAACTTTTCCTCACCAAGGTGGAAGATGTTCAAATCTTTAGTTATCTCCTCAACGTTTTTTACCTTGGTCATCCAATATGCTCCAATGACTATCGACAGAGGTGGCAAAGATGCTTTCTTGGCCTTCGCTAAAGTGGATGCAATCCTCTTCACGAATGTCTTCCTTACTATTTCCCTTAAGACCATATTATCTGTGACATATTTGGGTATAATGTAAGGGGGTTGTGACCCTCAATAGATCCGCAAGTGTGTTCCTCCTTTTGTTAGGAACCAATCCCCTAGCTTTGTCACCTCATCAATAGTGTGATCTATCATGCATTTGGTTGTTCTCCCATGTATAATCGTGCAAAGAGGCATGATGAACTCCTCACAAATTTGTTTGTAATCACTAGCATGCTTTTGTGCCCATAAATCTTGATAATAAACATGCACGGGTGGTTCTGAGGGATTACAGCTCCATCCTATGACAAGAAAATTATTCAAATTACAAACTACATCTAACAGGTATGAAGACATGTGAAAGCTAGATTGTTGCGTGAGTAGACTTGCTTGTGCACTCATGACTACATCCTCCATATTGGAGGTGGAAGTTAGATTGTTGTGTGAGTAGAATTTCTTGTGCACTCATGACTGCATCCTCCATATTGGAGGAGAGGATTGTTGCCTAGGTGAATCTTTTATCGAGCAAGGTGACAAGATAGAATAAGGGGATCCATCCTATCTTGAAGTGAGAAGCTCCTAATTCCCTATCTAATATGCATAAGAGAGTGGGTTCTATCCGATATGGTTGCTTTATCCGTTTAGTTTCATATACACCACTCCCTTTGCCGCAAAACTTCTTGCTTGGACCCCATGCTAGTTTGAGGAACATTGTATAGTCGATTTTGAGTGACTCAACCCACTCATTTGTCATGTTGATATCCGGTGCTGGGAATTTGTAATAATCATTCATGTTGGATGGTTGAAATGAGGCGATGGATCCGCCAGTGGCATATTTTATAATACGCCTCTTAAGACCTATGTGAGGAAGTAGCCAACCTATTACTTCGACACAGGGGAAGACTTATGATCTGGTTGTTTCCTTATGCAGTCCCTGCCTCTTGATATCTTGATAAATCAATATTTCTTCTTAGTTTTATGCACATAACACATGGTACACTTCTGCCTTAAACAACTGATATATTTCACCCCAATGGTATTCAAGCTCTGACCCTAAGGTTCTATAGGTATCATCATACTGAAGTGTGAGAGATGGGGTACCTGTTTTCCTCTACCATTTCGTCTCTGGAGGATACTTCTTGGATAAATTTGGATTGTTGCTTGGTTCTTAGTTGCGACATGGAATTACCCTGCAAGATAAAACACCCAATATCATGTTCCATGAAGGAAAAATTATAGAACTTACAGAGGAAAGCAAACAAACACCAAGATTTAAGACTTTGTTAACACCCTCGATCATTATTATCTTAAGCAAAACCCTGTATAGAATTAGTTTCTATCAACATGCATAGATGTTCAGAGTTGTTACAGATATGAAATATTATTCATGATTTTCATTTAAAACCCAATGCTTAGGCATAAATACATTAGTGGATTTAAATAATTCTTGATTTACAAAGTTCTTCATGACGTGCGTCTATCTTAACATCGGCATGGGAAACTTATTCAAAAATATGTGGGTTAGCTTAACATAAATAAATCTTTGATAGAGTGTGGTTATGTCTATTAATTTGTTTTATTCTCTTGGCATGTAGTTTTGCGATGTTACCCAAATGTTTACCTAGTAAGGGAGATGGGGCTTAATCATCTAAACTCAAGTACAGTGCAATTCCTAGATTTTGAGAGGAAATATACATAGGCCTCTCTCTTACCTTGTGGATACTCCCCTAGCACCATTTGGATTAAAAAAAAATGAAAATTCCTCCTAGGTTCAGCGGTGTAACCCCATAGGTCAAAAGGTAATGGTCGTGCTTGAGGGCTTTGCCTAAAAAGGCTCCAATGACCACTCCTAACTTTTAAACTTCCAACTCCAAAATGGTTGAGGAGGTTCTCTTATCATCGGCCCATCATCAACAACGAAAATGGAAAACCATATTATATTCATCTTACAGGCTTACCAAATACTAAGGGGAAACGATGAGAGGTATTTACCTAGAATAGGGGTTCGTTCAAGGTTGGGATAACTACTATTTTGCTCGTGCTTCCTACTTTGTTGGCTTTGTTAGCTTACTCTGCACCAAATGGTATCCTCTTGATGTGCAACGAACAAATGACTATATTAGTGGAGGGGTTTTATTTTTATAATATGAGATCCATCAATCCCCTTTCTAGGACATTGGCAGGCTTTCAAATTTCCCAACCAAGACCTATCGACGAGAAACTTCAATCTCCTTGCGTAGACTATCATCAAGATTTTTGACTTTCTTGTCAGCCAACTTTCATTTTTGTGTTGTATATAACTTTCTCATATACATTCCTTTAAAAGCTTGTCAACTTCAACATTCCTTTCCCTTGGACATGACGGCATGAGAATGAATCAAAGCTTTCTACAAGGCGATGAACTTCCTCAACCGAAGGAAGTAAGAGAATATTGTGGCATTTTTTTATTTGTTTGTCCAGTTTATAACATTCATCTAGTCTCCAAATAATTGAATATTGTTGCATCCCTTTTCCTTTGCAAAACATATAAGGAGTTTCAAAGCCATGATTTATGCATAATGATTGGTTCCAGTCCCCAACCCCATTTTAATTTTGAAGAAAAAAGTATCAGAGAAATATAAAATGTCTCCCCCCACAGAGATTATTTTGAGAAGCGCCATAAAAAAAGCCCACGGTAATTCTTTGTTCACTGGTCCTTCTTGAATAACTCGGACAGTTGGAGTATCTTTCTCCTTAGCAAAGTGTGAGAGAATGTCAAGGCATTGAAAATCAATGTGTTCTAGAATAGAGGATTTATCCTGGAAAATATATCGGTTTTGGGTTGTCCACACCCCCCAATTGACAATAAGGGGCAGGGCTTTAATTTTTGTGAAAATATGGTTTGATAACCAAGACTTAGAAGCCTCCTCAAGCGCCGAGAGGGATCAAATCTCCCAAGGTGCAAGCCTCAGCTCAGGTATTGCACTCAAGGAGCTATTCAAGGAGAGCTTGTAAAAAGAAATTACTATAGCCGACATAAGAAATCGAAATTACACGATCTCCCTCATATTTACTTTTTACTTTGTATTATTCTTTTTTGTTTATGGTCGACATACTATTTATTACTTTTTACTTTGTATTATTCTTTTTTGTTTACTTTGTATTATTTTGTTACTTGACAAACACTCAACAAACTTTACAAGATCTCCCTCATATTTACTTTTTACTTTGTATTATTCTTTTTTGTTTACTTTGTATTATTTTGTTACTCGACAAACTCGACAAACACTCAACTAACAAGATCTCCCTCATACTGGGATGTAGAGCGCCTCTCGGCACAATAATTTCAAAAGTATTGAAAATAATAATAATATATTATGATTTCCAAAATATTAACTATAATAATAATAATATAATATTAAAATTAATAATAATGTTTGTGCTATAATTATATATATTTACGCCGTAGGCATTTCACCACAGAGAAGCATAAGCTCCACATCGGCCAGATTCCTCGCTCATAGAGCGAATGGAATCCTGCCACGTGGATGCTTATGCATCTTAAGGATCTCCTGCCGCCATGAGCTCGTCGCCGCCACCTGCTGCCTCCTCCCGCCGCCGACCTCCTCCGCTTCCTCTCTCCTGTCGCCGCTGCCTGCTGCCTCCTCCCACTGCCGACCTCCTCTGCCTCCTCCCACCGCCGACCTCCTCTGCCTCCTCTCTGGGCGAGCTCCTGCCCTGCTCTTAGAATCAGAAAGTGTAACATCCCAGAAAAATCACTAAAATTTAAAAATTTTCAAGTAGCATTATCTGCTTACAAATGCTGTGCAGAAGTATTTAATGTTATCTTAAACATGCTTTGGTGTTCTTTAAAATAAAACAAGCTTAATGATAACAACTTCAATAACTATTGTAAAGTCTAAAGGTTTATATTTCTCATAAACAAATCGTCTGTTGTTGCTTCTACTATCTTTAACCAGTGTATTGAAAAGTCGTTAATTCTTGTTTTGTTGTTTCACTGTCCGGATGTTATGGAATTTGTAACTTACATTAAGTATATATCATTCATAGTACCTGTCATAATTTCTTCGTTCTTAATACATGAAGTTTGTTCCTAGATACTAAATGTTGTTTTGATGACGTGAAGGGTTCCTTGGATAGCCCCGAGGCTTACTTAGCTATCGCTAGCTAACGCTCCTGAATTCTATTGCAATGAACAAGTAAGATAGAGAGATTCCAAGAGAAATCTTCATAAGCGTTTTCAATTCATCTTACAGCACTAAAATGGTCTTTTTTTAAAATATCATTACGAATATGTAGAAGAATGCTTGTTCTGCCAAAATACTCAAGTAAAAGTTGACATTATTTGTTTACCTCCGTTATGCCGTATCTATAAAAGTTGGCTATGTAGTAAAGTTGTATATTTACCAATCTATGACTCTTATAGCGACGCTATGAAAATGCATAGTTTTATACAGTGTAAAACTTCTTCCACAAACTATGGATAGGACTATGTAATAATTTTCTATTTCAAAGGATAGATATAATACTTAGTTTGAAATATATTCTATAGTCCTTAGAAACTTTATATTACCACTATAGTGTCGAATACATTCATTATGCAATAGTTCTTTATGTGATAAGTAACCCTTCTTGATGCCTAAGCTAAGGTTTGGTATTATATGCACATAACATGCATAAGGTACTAAGTACCTAGACCTTATGAGAAGGATACTTTTTTATTCTAACTTGCAAAAACTATAAGTTGGAAGTATTTTAATTACCAACATATGTTTTTATATACTTAGCATAATACATTAGGCTACGAATGAATGTAGCACTGCCATGTTGCAATGTAATGTTTTGTAACTTAAATTAATACACTTCCAACCCTGTAGGTACATGATGCAATAAACTTGTGGTGGGAGATAGTTGGCACACAACACGAATCGGTGGTTACAGTATTTAATGGCTTCTTAAATGTTATGATAGTGGATGGTCTGGTGGCTGCTATCGTGGCCAAGATTTCACGTGAAGTGTTCTGGAGTTTTGTAATAACGAAGTGTGGGATTCGCCGGACAAAGCAAGTGTGGCATGGTGAGATCCCGGTTGGATTTCCATGCTATCCAAAACTATACATTGGAGACTGTGGTCATAACTGTCATAAATGTGATTGAGATCGTAAAAGGTTTAAGTCTTGGTGGCAGTTTCTACATCGTTGATCTTGTTTGATCTTGTTTTTTGGATTTTAACCTAACCCTGGCATTGATATGCCTCATTACTCACAACTCAGTTCATTTTGCGAAAAAGGTGGGGAGGTTGACAGGCTCTCGACCCTGTAGGGTTTTGTTGGAGGTTCTTTCAGGGTTTCGATGCCCTGACCTTGCTATAAGCAGTGTTTCTCAAAAGTTCTAGTTACTGCATAGGTTTTGTATGAGAGTGAGACCTGCTCATGAAGTTTTCTTATGAACCGAAGGCAATACTATGGTTTGTCTCGCCATTCGTAACTGTACAGTGTGGAAATCTTCAGAGCTAAACGTGGAACTCTTTTTCCACTGTCTGCGTTGGAGAATCCGACAGTCAACCATGCTTCAAAAATTCAGGTGATGTATTCTTGTTTAAACGAAAGGATTCATAGGTTGTTTTAAAGAATTATCTCTATTGTTTTCAATACATAACTCTTTAATTAACCATCATTGTAATGTTCGAAATGGAAGGTGAAGTCCTTCGTTTAAGTTGCAGCTGGTCAAAGAGAATGGTGAAGGCTCTTCTATGAACTCCAGTAAGCCTCGAAGACATCTCACAGTTTATCCAATACCTCGAGGAACTTGTTACTGCGCATGTTTTGTTTGTTTTAGCAATGAGTTGGTTGTTTAGGAACAACTTTCGTTCTGGATTTTGATGAGGTTTTTAGACCTTGGTTGTACTAAATGCTGAGTCGTAAGGCAAATTTTGTTTCAAGGTTTATGACCTTTGAGCTACGGCTCCCATCGGCTTCATGCTGTTTCGTTTTGGAAACACTATGTGTTCATATTTTGTGAAGGATGGTTTCGAAATGTTGATTCGATAATGAAATACTAATTTTATTAAGAAATGTTATAAGAATGGTTTGTTGAGAATTTAAACTTCCGGTTTTGAACCGAATGGTGATGAGGGTCAAACCCTTGACCTATAACTCGTATTTTCTTGTATTGAGTTTGCATAGGTTTTTTCTATGAATACAATGTTTTATTAGTTGTAAAAGTATTCGGCTCTTCAAAAGCTAGGTCTGATACTTATCGAAATATTTGGACAAAACTTGTTTTCTGTTCATAAGGAAATGTAGGATTTTCGGTTGTGCTTTCCAAGCCGTAAGGCTAGTTTGTAAACCCTACTGTGAATATTTACTATGTTGACTATGTTAAGGGTTAAACTCTATGTTGTGTCCTACTCTTGTTTTTATAGAACAAAAGAAATGAACATAAAAAGTTTAATACTATATAGTACTTTAGGGTTTGACCCTTAAGCGATTTCGTGGATTTTGCGAAGATATACGTAACCTATGTTTTCATTTTGGAATTGTATTTAAACAATAGTGATAAGATATATCGATATAAAATACTTCGTTTTACGAGTATGAAGATAGCAATTCTTTGATATAAAATTACTTAGGTTAATGATAAAAGATTTGTTATGGGATTTCGATGTTGACAGTGATGAAAAGTCGCAACTAAATTTGACATGTTCTAAGATATATATAAAAATTCTCTGTGTGCAAATGTTAGTATTTATGTAGTGAGATTTTGATAATTATAAAAGAGGCTCTGTAGAATTTATTGGGTTCTACGAACTATTACTGCTATAGTTTTGAAAAGAAATACTACTTAGAATACCATTTATGTTTATGATAATTGATAGGATTTGGTTTAATGTATTTTCTATTTAAAATCCTAGAATGCCTATTTAATAAAATAAAATAAAACAGTATTGAAATGACATGGCTCTATTTATAAGATGAATCAATTTCATATAATCATTCTGATCTACTCTAATTATCCTTTCCTGTACTGGAGTACGGCATTTAGAATAATGCGTGGAAAAATACAGGAAAGTAATTTTCATTCAATCATATTCTATATCATTCAATCTGCCTTCTATTTTGTCAGTTATTTTGGTCAGTTAAAATAAATAAACTCGCAGAACTGTAATATTAACCAAAATACATTTTGTCTAATCTGTTAATTGAAAATAATATATCTAACATCATTTAGATCAATAATACGATTTGAACAGAATTAAACAAGATAACACAAGTTGAACCTGGAAACTGTAGAAGAAGAAACAAACAGCCAAAGGAGCCCATTCCACCCAACCAATCTCCTGAAGACAGCCAAGCTACTTGTCTTAGGACCCCCGAGCCTGTTCACTGAACCACTAGAGCGAAGATGTTGTGTGGAATAATGGAATAAATTCCCTTGCAACTCAGTAGTAGTACTTAGCAGTAGCACCTCCTGACTTTAGCAATATTGAACTCATCAATGTGGCTGCACTAGTTCAGAATGCATTCTTATTTCACTCAAACACTTCTAACTTTCCCCTGATCAAATCTCTTGTGCACAGAATTTATCACAAGGTAAGAATGAACAGCCTTCTGCTGAATTTGATGGATAGTGCCTAGGTCTTTTGGTCAGTTTAATTCAGTAAATGAGCCACCTGCTCAGTTCCACTTTCTTGGGGAACATGACCATAAAAATAGGGAAGCTACCCCTGTAACAGTTAGAAGTGTGTTGAGGATGCTGCCAAGTGTCAGTTTGCTCTCCATCACAGGCCATTCCCCCTAGTGGGTCAGTGAACACTCATTCAACAGTCTCCTTTGGATGTTTGTCTCCACTTTTATTTATTCATAATAAAATATTCAAAGTAATTAATTACAGTCATCCATGACCCCACTTGGTCCATAGTCATAAAAATTTACAATAAAAATAAAACATAAGTTTTCTTAATAACATAAAATGTCTAGAACTTGGGTATGTGACATAAATATCTACTTCTAGGTAGCAACTTCACGCTGTATTTTTCTTTCGCTTGTCGTGCCCCAACAACTAACACTGCTCTATTTTGACAAATGCAGGTATCTCCCTTCCAAGCGGCTAATCTTCAAATGGTGGCTACTTCAAGATGCGCATACGGATGACAGTTGAGCGGCTCCTCCAGTTTGATCGCGGGTTCCTTCTTCAATGGCAGTGGTTAGTGGAAACCAGTAATAATCCAACGGTCTCACAAACTCGTGCTGACGAAAATTCTCAAGCTCGTGTTGATAGAAATTCATAGGTATGGGCTCAGCAAAACCTAGACAACTCCAACAATGGTTCTTGCTCTCCTGCAGCTTGATTAGACAACTCATAGACTCTCCTCTAATGCACAGATGAGTCACTCCTCACAAATCAGCGACACCCTGCAAATAATAGCCTTAGCACGCGATCTCCTTCCCTAACAATACAACGCTCCTTCACATGGATGGAAACATCATAAAACGGACCCAGTCGGCTCTGACGGGCCTCTTCCTCACAGCAGGATCAACTTCTCAGTCAGTGGCCCAATCTTGTTCAGCAACGTAGATGGTCAGCACTTCTTTCGCACCACAGCGGGCGTCTCCTCTGTCGGAGCCATTGACAAGAGAATTTATTAAAGGAAACAAAAATTTCATGAACCAACGTTACCTGCAAATAGTTTGAAAATGCTTCATTACCACGACATGATTCTGTAAATTCTCGGCATGCCACCGGTGTATTCTCTCTACAGTCTCGCCCTCGTTAGACAAGCCCTACGACATCTGCCAGAAGCCTCTGTAGCTGAGCGTGGGGTCCGGGGGGTTCTTTCTCTCTCGCGAGCAGGAACCAGGATCTTAGTTTTAGGGCGGAGCATAGGTGGGAAGCTATGAGATGGATATGGTGCTTTTCTCTCCGACACTTCTCCAGCTCTGGCAAGAATTCTCTACCACCTGTTGGGTTGGATGTCACTTAGAAGATATGTTGAGGTCGCCACTAATCGTTGGCGAAGTCCTAGGTGTGGGAGACGTAACACATGCCAAGTCTAAATCTCTTATGAGAGAATGTGATGGTCAAGGTGGTATTAAATTAGACATCTGTAAAGATGCATGCAATTCTAGACTTAATAGATGCAATTCCAGGATTAATAATTGTTGTTTATGACCAGAATTTAATACGATGCAACATTGATTAAAGAATTAAAGAGCAGTGTAATGGTCTGGTTAGATTGCTCGATTTGGGTGTGAGGCAGATAGGCTAGAAACAATATGGAGTTGAGGATTAAAAATATACATATAATAATGCTTTAAAAATTAAAAATTTGAATATGGTAGTTTTAAAACTCTTTCAACGGCCTTTCTCAAGTCTATGGAGAGATCTGATCACAGTCCCCATCACAACCCCCAACATCTTCCATCAAAAGCAAAGTCTTGCCATGATAATGCACACTAGGATATACACTATCTTATGCCAATATACACATTGCCAACAGCTGGCTGGAAAAAAAGAAACATTGAACCATAGCCATGAACTCATATCCAAGTAAAAATCGATTTGTTAAGGATCTGGTAAAAGATATTTGTGTTGAGATAGTAGCAAATGCTCTGACGCTCCCAAACCATTGGCATTCATGGCATCTACTGCACAAATATCTTGCGCCTCTCCCCATCTATCTCCAATTATGAAACTGAACTCTGCCTTTTGCCTGAAATCAAGCTTCTTGTAAATCAATAAGCAAAGCTTAATGAGGTCTAAACGCTTTGATTCCAGTAAGAAACCTGTAGACGCTTTGATTCCAGTAAGAAACGTGTAGAATCCTAGAAGGTGAATTCTACAGAATCATTCAATCAAATTTTTCAAAAGTCCAACGTCAAACTACCAACAAATTGTTAGAGCACTACTAAATAATTCTTATATTTAGGGTTCATAAGCATATATACATGCATAATGCAGCAAAGTGTAAATACTGGAAGGCCCTGAGTAACTGGGAATCTTTCTTTCTTCCTAGAACTTAGCTATTATTTCCCTTGTCCTAACAACTCAACAAGCACAATAACGGTCTGCCTCGCAACATTTTCATCCCATCATCCATGTGCCATGCATGCAATGACACACATGACAAATGCACAGCGAATGACAGGGTTATCATTTAGCGTTAATTAGGTGAAGTTGGATCTTATAAACGTCTTGGATCTTGTCCTAACCTTTCTGAGGTGAATGAAAGCTTTGATGCATTTACATGTTTATATATACGCAAAGTAAAATATACAAGGGACAAGAACCGTCAATAGATACCCGTGCAATCATACCTCTTATACTCTGCACTATGTATCCCCTTCGAACCCTATGTATGGTCGAGTGAGTGCCTAATGACGCTCAGTTTAAAAGGGATATAATTTTTTGTTTTCAATTTCATGATCGAGAAACAAACACCATGATTGAACCCAATGGCCCAATTCTGAAGCATTGTGACTTTACTGTCCATAATTAGCTTACGAACTGCCCAAAAAGCACTCCAGTAAATTTGAAGACAATGTATTTGCAAGTAAAACCGATATGAATCAGTATAAAATTTAAACTTTAAAGTGCTTAGAGTAAATGGATTAACATAATCAATGACATTAACATTCTTGAATCTTAACAATAAAAACCATATGTAAAAAATACCAAAAAGAATATTAATCATCTTGCCCGTGCCCAGATAATAGGATGCTGCAATGAACTTTCACAAATGAAATTATTAACTTTTGTTAAATCACTCAAAACGAGATGCATGCTTACAAAGGTAAAATGATCTAAGGAAAACAGAAGTTTCGCTAGGTAATAGATCCTAAAAATCCTGGGACTTCTACAAATATTCATGATATTATTTTATATATTGTTGAAGAAAGAAAAAAAGGTTATATCAATGCGCACCAAATTACCAATACCACTCAAAAACCATCCGTACATCATAATAATATCCCATCTACAATACCTGCAAGTTGTATAAATGCCTTCTATCCAATCTGGATATAAGAGACAGAGAAAGATCTCATGCACTTTCTCTACTTGCAATGGTAGCTACGAGGAAAGATGACTTGGCATTTATCTTTCAAGCCATGACAATTGCATCCCTTTTAGTAATATAACTACCATACCCCCAAAGCGGGGGAAATGAAACGCCGAGAATAACTTCAATATGTTGTAAAATGAGAGAAAGTTGTGTGTACATAGACAAGGGGTAATTTTTGCAACATATGGAAAGTTTCTTGAGGAGTGATGTCTTGGTCAACAATTGCTTATGAGTTCAAACGGTGATAGGCATATGAGGTCGAGTCACATGGAAATGATGTAACTATGATTTTAGTCACTATATGATGGTAGGTCTTTGATTTTCCCTCTGCTTTGGAAGCATATTTGGATGTGTATTTCAAGACAACATATTTGGTGATGTACATTTGTTCACCATGTTTGAAGTATGTTCAGATTATGGTTATTCAAACAAGGGTCAATGCGTGTTGGGCGATAATTTTTTTCCATAAATGTACAAAATGATGATTCATGTTGTACCTTACAAGGGCATTTATATATGCATACAAGTGTATTCCATTTTCTACATAGACATGAATTTTCATTGCACTTTAAATGTCCTTCCAATAATTTTGTGTGTCTGTTGTTCTAATAACTTCTACCGTAGAAAGTTCTTCCATCTCATTTTTAAAAGTTGATAGAAGTGTGTGTGTCATGGAAAACCTTGTGTATTATTAATGAATCAATACGAAGACGATGTTGAAATGAGTTTCATATTATTTTCAAGTGATGTGTACACATAAAAATAATATTAGTGTTGTGATGTTGTATTATTCCAATTTTCAGTGTCGCCTTCATGTATCGACTACCCAAAACATTCTACAGAAACAACTATGTAGAGGACCATTCATACACGTCACTCTTCGAAGACTTGCAGTTAGAATAAAAACCATCCTTTGTTCTGTTATGCCACATAATTGTCTCAATGAAAACAAAAGCAAAAGCAATTGGACGCCTGGCTTGAGAGCCATGCAACAGGTCGTTCCCGCAACTTGATGCCATGTTGCATTATTCATAGAGAACTGCGCCTCCACTTTTCCGAGTATGCCTGGGATGTCCACATTCTCCACAACCTTCTATCTATCTTCCTTTTTCCACTTGCATGCCATGCAGATTCATTACTACATGGAGATTGGAAGCAGATGTGAATTACACCTGGTAAGTGGAGGAGGCTATAGGGCAAATTCCCTCTTATGTTCTTATTCCTTCACCATAACTTAATACATATTGGTATTTATGAGGAGGAGGAAAAGGGTAAGGAATGAAGGATGCTCTGGATGATTTGTTGGCAAATATAAAATATATATCTATCATTTCTAGATGTGTAGCTAAAACCACATACCAAGATGCAAAAAATTACAATGCTCTGGTCGATTTGGGTTCAATAATGCTTTGTCTCGGTACAAAATCTGGATCTCATGGGAGAATGCTAGTGCTCGTACTCAAAATGGTTTGTTTTTGTTTTGTGTTTTTATTGTAAAGATTTTGTGAATTGTATTTGGTGTTAATTATGTTTTGGTGCAGATATGGCGCATTGAATCTGCTTTAGAGACTGAGTGAAAAGACGATTCCTAAGCATTTGAGTCACGTAGAATTTTGTGATCGGCTTTGCACAAAAGGGATGTTTCTTTTTTCCTTTGATTTTATAAAAATCCAATTTTATTCCATGGAAACATTGAGATAGCGTGTCACGTTACGCGGGTGACGAGAGGGGTGATGATAATAGTCATGCATAACACGCAAATACTTTTAATGGAGGGGGCGTGTCATTTCTGTATGCCATGTCGTGACCCTAGACAATTTTTTTTATGAGAGGTGGCAAAGAGATGGAGGCTTGGTTTGAGAGTGTTTTTGGATTGCAGGTGGCTTCAAAGGCTTGTTTCAATAGTGTGAGAGGAGTTGCGACATGATTTCTCAGCGGCTAAGGGATTAGATAATACATTCTGCCATGAAGATTGTGGATTTTAGGAAGTTTGCGAATGTGGGGGATTATATCATCAATGTGGTCAACAGTTTCGGCATCATAATCGCCATCCATGATATTAATGCGGAAACAATTTGGATTTAGAGCCAGCCTGTGGGCTTTTATCTTGTTGAGAACATGGGTAAAAAGCATATATGGGTGCAGTTCCATGGAGCTCTAGGGTGGTTCTCACTGGAGCAGTTCCATGAACTTCTTACCCTCTCTCATGGGACATTGATGGTCATTGAGAGCCATGATTCCACTTTCTATTAGAAACATATTATCCAGGTATATCCTCGAACTTCGCCAGAGTTGAAAGCAGCGTGATGGAATCGAAGGAGGATACAATGAGGTGATTAAACTTCTGATTGCGGGTTATTTAGAGTAATGACTTGCCTGACTTGTAGAGTGCACCATTGATGGATTCCACATTGTACCTATGGTTGGTTGTTGAACATTCTATTGGGGATTTCGATTTGCATTGCCTTCGTCAACCACCTCTTGCTTCCCAATATTGTGTATGATATCTTTTTGGGCTTTCTTCTCAATATAAATATGTGTGCTCTGCTACTAGTTTACCTGGCTTCTTCTTGGCTTCTTCGACATCTTCCGCTGGCCGATCCAGTGTATTCGATCCATTATCATTATATTTATGGGACCCTTTTGAAGCAGGGGTTTCTAAATCTTTAAGCGATGATGCAACAACCATAGCCAACACTCTGTTCGACTGGAAGGAAATTTCTGACGCGCATATTATTCTTACCGCATAGATGCACGACCTTATGTTTCACCAACGACACACACGTGTTCGATTCATGTTAATTGCAGTGAACATAGAAAAAATGGCACTCAATCTTTCTTTTGTAGAAAGTGCAAGCATAAGAGCTACGAAAGAATGTCAAAATTATGATTAACCATTAACCATTAAATTATCTATCTATTCATATTATGATTAGCCATTAAATTAATCATGTTAGTATGGATGAAGGATTCGTTTTCATTCCTAAGAATCCTGATCGCTCGCTAACTTGTGATAGCATACAAGATTTG
Organism: Larix kaempferi; assembly: GCA_027924585.1. NCBI lineage: Eukaryota > Viridiplantae > Streptophyta > Pinopsida > Pinales > Pinaceae > Larix > Larix kaempferi. Next base: position 4,730,556 of record BSBM01000254.1, read on the forward strand.
AACTCATGATTTCATTCTGCTATACATTTAACTTTTCATTTGGGCATCTGAGATTAGTGGCATTTGCGTATTAAGAAAATGGAGGGTTCAAGAAATAAGAGCGAGAAGGGAGGTGGATGATCTATGAACTGGTATCCACTATTTTGCCTCATTATTATTTGGACGCTTCCTCCTTCCACGGAAGAGAAGGTGGATTCTACTGCATTTCACATTTACAACTCTTCAATGCCTTCTTGCCTTTCCTACTCACAAATCTTATCCATCTTTGTGCACTGAATAACGGTTGTTGTGGCTGATCCATCTTTGTGCACTGAATAACGGTTGTTGGTGCTTAAGTTTCTTGGGATTCTCTATCAGCATTTTGGCCAATTTTGTTTGTCTCTATCAGATAGACCTCTATTTCAACTCGAAATGGACCAGAATCAGAAACAGAATTGTTAATGTAGGTGTTAATGGCTTACATACCACATCCTTCATGCTTCCCAGAGGATGCACCTGGTATCAGACGAGTTCCTCTCACGCAGATAAACTATTAATTCTGAGCGAACCAAACAGCGTTGGCAAACACTACTGGAAGGTGTACCACGACAGCTGCAGCAGTCGGCATGATGGGAGTTTCGAGAATGAAAGGGTTTTTAGGCTGCTCATATCTAAGGCCCTTTGTTTTTTTAAGAAGGAAGTTCACACTTAATAGGTAACGAAACCATAATTTTCTTTATTTCTTTGGTTTTAAGTGCAAACAGTGGTCATATGGTCGTCACATGTGTTATAGCTGAGCAAACCGGGGGAAGATGAGGATGCACAGTTGTGTGCAGTGTAATAATAATTTAAGACAGAGATCCAGTAGGTAAGTAATGTAACTTTGCTATAATCATAACAAGCTTTTTTTTCACATACAGTTAAACCGGCGCCCAATGGTGGGTGGGGACGCCGAATCGGACGGGGTTTCGGGGTCGATCCTGGGTGGGAACGGCCACAGCCGACCGCCCCAGCCACCCGGCCATAACGGCGGCCCCAATAATCATAACAAGCTTATGATCAAGATGTTGTGAGGCGCCTATCGTCCGCGGCAGATGTACGGGGCCCGGGCAGAGTTATTACAAGAAATTATGGAGCAATTACAAGCAATTCTGGTTGGAAAAGATGGAGGAAACGAAGGACGAGCAAAGGAAGTATGCAATTTTTATATATTACAGTTACCCGATGATGCAAAAAATCCCATTGTTATCTTCGGCAAAATCTACCAGAACTCAATGCATGATGGCGTGGAACGAACAGTTCACTTAACTCGTAAATAGTGGATACCAGCTATTATTTCATTCACGAACTCGACCACAGCAACAGTCCATTTTCTGGTATAATATCTGTTTACATCACCTATAACACTGTCCAGATACCGAACCTTTGTCAGACAAACGCACTTACCCATGCCATTCCAGAGGCTTGTAACTTCTCTGTCGCTTTTGAGGTGGTTCGATATAATTCCGCTCTCTCTCAACAATCTCACATCCTCTTCGGAGTCAATTATCCCGTTCATGAAATCACTGTATCGTGTGAAAACCATCGCATCGGCTGCTGCAGAAGCTTCGAATGCTACCATATTTCTCAGGATTATCTCTGTGTTTGTGTCCAAATTTACTTTTGGAAGGTAAAGTGTAGCAGTCTTCTCATCAAATTTTATCGAGGTCAGATCGCCGTCCATAGAAGCGAATTTGACTCCGGCAGAATATAAATCGATGACAGATGGAATGGCCAGTTCATCTCGCGTGGGTGGTATGGGTATTCCTTATCCTGTTGTTTCAATTCCACAGCCACTCTGGGAAGTAGCAGCACCAGCAGCATGTTCCCATTGGTTTTCAAGAGGATGTTAGTAGCCATTGCCTTTCATTGTTCCCTTTAAACGGCTAGCTTGACTGGTCTTCTCGAGTGCTTTGAGCTTAGAGCTCTTCTTTAAGGCGGCTTTAAGTCCCTGCCCTGTTTTCTGTTGGCGGCATTGTACAGCTTCTGCGCATTCAATTGCAGCATTCAATTAACACGGGGCGGCATTCAATTAACACGAGGTGGCTCCTGATTGGCCCTTGACAGACGACGAAGGCCTGAGGGGAGCCGGCCCCTTATATAACGCCTTCGGCGTAAATATCAGTCTTTTAGAAAAATTCGAAGGACAAGACATCCTACACCATCTTAAAAATTTACTAAACAAACAAATGATAAATACATAATAATGTAACAAGTAATATAAAAGTTAAAAAGGAACCAATTCAAAAGCAAAGACATCCTACACCATCTTAAAAATTTACTAAACAAACAAATGATAAAGTACATAATAATGTAACAAGTAATATAAAAGTAAAAAAGGAACCAGTTCAAAAGCAAAGACCCAAAGCTGCTCACTAAAAGACTAGGAAGAAAAAACGAAGAAAGAAGCTCACGGGTCTTGATGCCCATGTTACTCTTTAAATATAGATAGTGAAAATGTGATTTAGACCAATTGGCAATCAAGTATCAATGTATGTTATAGATATACTTCACCAGGTTTTATGTGACTTCAATGTCATACATCTAGATGATATTCAAATGCCTAGTAGTCATTTTTAGTCAGTAGGAAGGGTGACCGCCACATACATAGAGATATGTAACAAACATTTACGATAATCTAATTGAGTCATAATCGAGAAATTATCAGGAACAACAGCTTGGTTCAAATTATAAATAATGTTATGATAGAAATTATCCTCAACAAGATTTAGAAGATCCACTCAACAAACTTACTTACATATAGTGTATAATTAAAAAAAAAACCTGTGCGATAGAACATTTTTTTAAATCTGTTTCAACTCAACATATTGCCTGGGACAAGGATTATATTTTAAAATAAAGAAATTGTATACTATATGAACCCCAAACAATGAATCAGAATATATAACGGTGCTAAATCATTATTTCAGTCAACGTCGGGGGCCACCGGACCGACTCAAAGCATTGAAATTAAAATGACAAAATTTCATGGTTGTAAATATTTATTCGATGATGTTGATAAATATCCCACGTGAAGGTCCACGCGCCCCTTGCCTCTTCATCGCCCAATCGGCCTCAGTGAGCCATGAGGGGCCCTTGGCTGCATGCAATCCTTACCTCCACCCTCTAAAGAGGCTCAGTCTCTCGCGATGGGCTTGGTGCTAGAGTTCACTCTCCTGCAGCAAAGGTTTCGTGTTCGAACCACGCTCACTGCGTTTAATAATGTGCCTTCTTAGAGGTTACTCTCCCCTGGTAAGGTCGCGTGTTCGATCCACCCCTTCTGTCAGGAGAAACAGGTATGATGGATGTCGGAGTTAAGGCACTTCCGAGTATGGAAACATTGGTATCCTGGGAAGAGTTCGAGTGAGTTCATGGAGAGTGGTCTTATCCAACCAAAACATGAACGCTGAAATCATCGTTCGTCTCCACCTCTATCTGGTCGCTTGTTCGAATCTCTGCATTTGTTTGTTCTTGTTTACACCATTGGTGCGACCAATATCAACCCGCAACAACTACTTCGAAGAGCCTCCCCTTTCCGTCGAATTTCTGAGGATTTGTGAGAGCATTTACACCCTTCAGGCCTCTGAGCAAGCCGTATTAAGGTTCTATAATTTTTTGAGACATTTTCCAGGCATGGCATTTCACAGTTTGTAAAATTTGTATCAACACCTTGTTTTTGAGATTTAATTGCTTGATTATGTGGAGGGCTCACTGGACAAAGAAAATAACTTTTCTCTAGAATGGGCGTAATCATACCAACCAACAGTTGTGGGTGGAGTGGGATTGGTCACGTTCCCGACCATCGAGGTCCGACCGCTGAGGGCCGAGCTTCAGATCAGTAGAGAATAGAAAAAGGTGAAACCCCATCGCAGCTTTAGATCCTTCCTATTGAAACAGAGATATCCGCTTTCTGTTGAGAATATGGGGCAGTATAATCATCTCTAGAATCCATACTTATAATACTTTTATGGGGCAGTCATATTTGCTTAACCTGATTTCAAAGATAAGGTTCTCTAATACTCATTTGAAGGTCACAACCTATGTCCATTATAAGCATTTAGTTTTGTCTCTATGTTTTCTATATGAACTCGCATTGCACAGCCAATATATTTCAATTCTCAGAAGTGCCTCTTATTCCAAATCAAAGAAATCAAATTTGATATCAACTTATGTCTTATGCAGTCAACTCTTAGAGATCCTCCAAAGGAAAATGTGTACAAAGGTGTTTCAGCATCATACACTGTTGTCATTTTAAGCTACTGGATAATTGTGTTTGTTGGCTATTGGGCATTTGGTTTGGATGTTGAATCATATATTTATTATTCTGAGTTCCTTGACAACCCCATGATGGGCCATTGCTATGGAAAACGTGTTTGTTGTGATTCAGATTTCAAGTTGTTTCTAGGTAAATACTTAGCTATATTTGTTAAGATGTAATCATGTAGTGGGCGAGAATGAATTACAATGTAGTTATTATTTAATTAATAGCCTAATATGTATTTGGGTGAAACTACCTCACAAATATATTACAGGCCAACATATGCCTATTTTGAAGAAAATTTGATACCAAAACATGAAGGAACATTTGCTCTAAACCACTACATTGCACACTTCATTTTGATATTAATATACCTAATATTGATTACTTTGATTGTTGTTGCTATTCCATTTTTTGGAGATTTTGTTGCACTTTGTGGGACAATTGGATTTACTCCTCTTGATTTTGTATTGCCTGCCATGGCTTTCTTGAAGGTTGGAAGAAGGCCTAAGAATAAGTTTCTCTTCTTCCTCTTATTCTTTCCGAATATTGTCATTATTGTGTGGTATTCAGTAGTGGCACTATTATGCTCTATTGGAGAAGTTAGATTCATTGTAATCGATACAACACATACAAGTTCTTCCATGATATGTAATTTGTAAGTATCATATTTCCTTCTGAGCATGAATCTTAGGGAATCAAGTTTTTTGTGGTCTGCTCTTCACTTTGGTAGCCACCAAATGTTGTAATTTGACCATGACAGGTTTGCTTATAATAAAGTCTTCCAAACAATGTGATTAAAAAAATTCAAAGGTTGTGCACTTTCTAAGCGAGATGGGATATATTAATCTTTTTCAAATGACGTCTTACTCATAAAGCTTTTGGAATTTCAAATAATATGTTCTATAAAATTTCTCTATATGCTAATCACAAGATAGGTGGATAAATTAAGGAAAAAACATATTGGTATCTTGGCTCATATGCAAAAACATATTGGATCTATTATGTCTAAGCAACAAATCAGAAGAAAGAAATTGGGAATGCATTACCATGGCATGCGATATCTTTAAGCCGTTTTTTAAGTGGAAATTTTCCTTTAGATGCATATTCAACAATCATGGATAGTGTGAACTCAAGGAGAGATCTCTCCCAGCCCTTTCATTTTAGTGGTTGTAAAACAACATAAGTGATTCTGTTTAAATTGTTTTAAAAAACTTATAGGAAATATCTCTCCAAAGATAATATCGAGTTAATACTAACTGCCAAAGGAAATCTCTCTCCAAAGATAATATCAAGTTAATACTAACTGCCAAAGTTCTTTCATTTCAGTGGTTGTAAAACAACATAAGTGATTATGTTTAAATTGTTTTAAAAACTTCCAGGAAATATCTCTCCAAAGATAATATCGAGTTAATACTAACTGCCAAAGTTCTGAATCATTCATTCTCCCAATATTTTACTCCATTAGAATGAGCCAACCTTTACATTAGAAACCAAGAATGAAATAGAAGAAGCAAACCTACCCTTATTTCTAAACTTCATCTCTCCGTAGAGTATCCTTTCAAATGATTACATTCACATCGAATAGATAAATGCAACTAAATCTAAGATCTGGACCTACATTTACATCAGAGAGCAAGAAATCACCTTTGTGTATCCTTATATGACATGGTAAGTTATCTTCTGACTATCATACCATCCATATCTAACTGCTTCTTTGTTATCTTTATCCATAATCAATCTAACCTGCAAGAAAAATAGGAATTCATCCGCAACATAATAAGTAGTGACTAGTATTCTCCTTCGTATTTTATTTGCCTAAGAAATACTATAGAATTGATTTAATATGTAGACTCACCAACATTCCTTCGTATTTTAGTTGCCTAAGAAATACTATAGCATTGATTTAATATGTAGACTCACCAACATTACTATGAAGCTGGAACAGAGGATTGCATACCGAATTTTCCTGTAAAAATTATTTTCCATTGCTTTCATTTATCGTAACATGTTTATAATTAGTCTAGAAACACCCATCTAGAGCTTGGGAAACATCAATCTGATTTTCCTAAAAATATTTTCTTCAACTTTCAATGTATTCCTTTGCCTTGCACTTTCATTTGAATTCAAGTTCTTTCCAATGAACAAAGGAGCTACCAAGATCAGTGTTGCAACCCTTTCACGAGCCTCAAAGTATGCATTTGCTACTACAAGATAGCCTATGGAATGCCTGGGACTCACAAGGTAATTCACATGCAAGACCAATGTTAGGCACTATCACAGTCTCCTCTTCTTTGCAATAAATAGAACTAGAAAAAAAGTGCACCTCACCTCACATCATAGTAGCAAATTTCATCCAAACATATGCATTTTCACGAATTTTGCATCTCTTTGGCTAAGTGAATCATTCAATCAAATCTGTGGAAGGACATTCACGGGTTTTTTCAACCAAAAAGGACCACATCTTATTTACCATTCTGCCATGTGAGTTTCCTTTCAAAGAAAATGGACATCCTAAAAAAGAAAATATGCTTCTTCTATTTTTCTTTCTGGCTTCCAAGTAAAGAAAATAAAACAGCTAAGAGGGACACCGAACAAAAAAATAATAATATTTTTTTGTGTGATTTAGACAATTATGAAGACATGTATTGTTTTAAAAATATGTTTTAAAAATTGGAGGATGGAGGAATAAATAACATACATCATTTTGTAGTTAAGGGGATGTGGAGAATATTGACAGGTATAGGCTTATAGTGCAAGATAGTTATTCATAAATATAATGATCATTTATCTGCGGAAGAATGAATGAGAACTCCCACCAAGCCTTACAAGTATTGGCAAACCATTCTCAATATTTTTCAAAATTTTCTTAAATTTCTTCACTAGAAAGAATTTGTCATTTTGTTTTGTAGTCGTAATTTTGTTTCAGAACAATGCTAATCTACTAAAAAATGTTACAATTTATGTTATATGACTTAGAATGCTAACTAACATCAAACCAACCTTCAACCTAGCCTATTGTGCTCACCTTGGAAAACAAAATGGGCATTCACAGATCGAAATGGATATTCATTGACATTCCAAAGGAGCTTGTAGATAAACCTATTGCAAATCCATAATTTTCAGAATAATAAATGACACTCTCTTGCTCTTGCTTCGGTTTTTCAAATTTGTATAGACTCGATTAATCACAAATGGTCAACCACTTAAAAGGGTCAAACTTACCTAGGCTGCAAAGCCACAACAAAGGTTAACTGTTCAACCAAAATCACCCAAGATTTACGCTTAGCACCAACAAGACTGTCAAGACTAAGGGACCTCCCCTAACTAACAAACCATCATCCTCACCATTGAACAAAAAACCTATAGACTCTTTTTCAAAACATTTTTGATGCTACTAAGGATCAAAGCCAAGATTTTGTGTGTGTCACATTATGAATTCCCAGGTCATTAACTACTAGATTAAGAGCTTCTTGGGCATCAAATAAACGACCACAAAGACCAATCTATGGTTGAGATGATGGTGGATGTCTCTTTGCATTGGCATTAATGTTATCAACAGTGAATGCTCTATCTTGCTGAAGCAACCAGTGAAGAACAATGTGGAGCTTTGACTGTTGAATGAGCTACTTCTTGTTGCTCACATTATTCCCACATGCTCTTGTTTTACTGATATCGGAATAAAAATCCTGCCTTGAATGTGTAAGTTGTCAATGGTTTGTATTGGTGAGTTGTTAGACACCAATGCACCACCTTTACTCTTAATCGTTTATAAAATTCGATGGGAAAATCCTTTGTGATTGTTTTGTTATTTGCTACTGTTATTGTGATATCATCTCTGTTTCTTTCTCAGCATTCAAATCATCCTCAATTTGTTCCTCTTTTACGGAGCAACAACCTTCTTGAGGAGCCAAAGGTTCTTGTTTTCTATTCAAAATCAAGGTTCTCCTCTCAAACCAAACTCATATTTCTTGTTATAATTACCCTGTTCTAAACCATGTTCCTGTTTAATATTTACAAACAAGGTTCTGCTGTCTTTTTGGGTTTTTTTGTTGGAAACTAGAGTCTGCTTCTATCAGTGCACTGTCATTTATTTACTCGTATTACTTGTATGTTCAATCTTTAAAGTTAGTATTTGATCATGTATGTGATTTATTTACTGGTTTTAGATGAAAGGGTGCTTGACTGGTATATATTCATTTCCTTTTGTTTACCAATATATGTTTCCTACTAACTTCGGCAGATAATTTGCACCGCAACAGTTTTTTTCTCCTTGAAAAGTTGGGCCTTCTAAAAATTAATCTTTAATTTAGGCATCTGGTAGATGAACAATCCTATCTTGTTCTCGTTGTTCATGTTTAATATTTAAAAACAAGGTTCTCAGAGGAAATTTATCTAGCATTGTGCTGCCTTTTTTGGTGTTTTTCTATTGAAACCTAGAGTCTATTTCTGTCAGTACTCTGTGCACTGCGATAATCTGTGAGAGAGATCAGAGATATGTTGGTAAATCTTTTGGGTGCAATTAAACTTTTGTTTAAGCATCTTGTATATGAACAATGCTATCTTGTTCTCATAATTATTGGAGATACCACTATGTTAAGTGGCAGAGCCAGCCTTCAGTCATGTAGCACACTGTTTTAACCATGATTCCAAGGCTTGGGCAGATGATTAGCGACCTAATGTAAAATGCACCTCTTATTATGAGATGCCAAGCCTCACCTTATAAACCATGAGTGTTCTCATTGTGACAATATGCCTCTACCTAAATTTATTCAGATTGGCCTATCAAAAGATTTTCTTAACATTTATACTTGTGATTGATCTTGTTTATGAAAACGATGATAGGAAAACAAACTTTGTTTTCCTATCTATATAGAGTGGGCCATAAATGCGGAAGGAAATGGGTAGGTGGGTCATTAATGCCCCGTCGGCTGGTGTGTGTGTCACGCCGGCACGCGTCCCAAAAGAAAGCCTGTCGGCGGCTTTGGCGACTTTTTCCTAACCACCACGAAACAGTCGGCTTAAAAACACGAGCCGCGGTGACCAAGTTGATGCAACAAAACTTCAATGCGGCGAAAGGGACGGGCGATGCTGTTCAAAAGGGGGCGACCAGACAGTGGAACGCTTAGTGAAAAAAAAACTTGGTCTCTGCTGGATGGTCGGCGAAATTATCATAAAAGCCGCGAAATGATCGATGAGATAGTCGAAAGAACTGCGACCGAAGCGCCACGAAACGAAGCGGAAGAGTTGGAAGAAAAAAGATGATGTGACATGATCGCTGGTGGCAGAAAATACTTGGTCGGCTGAAATCTTATAAGATACGCAAAATGGACGACAATGGTGACTTAAAACCTGTGACCGTGCTCGGCAAGAAATAACAAAAACCAGCAAAACGAGTGGTGAGGATGAGCTGCGGGCCGCGAGACGGGTCGGAGCCAGATGCGTAAAAGTTGGTGAAATAGTCGGCTATAAATGGCTAAAAAGCTGCGACCAATTTCGGCCAAAATGATCGAAAAGCTGCGAAATGGGTCGACATGTTTATACTTTCATAAAACTATATCAACTGTAGATGGTGACTTTTGATAAATACTTAAAGTCAATATTATATTGTTTTATACCCAATAGTTCTATGAAAGAGTTGTATTTTTCCATTCAGCGTTCCTTTTGCCCCTCCAGGGGCAAATGCTAGTAAAATAATTCAATGGATATGTAGTCTTATTTTCCTAAGATTACATGAGAGCATTAAACCTCCTATGACCTGTCCTCCTTGGTTCCACCAAAATGTAAGAGACATATGGATGATGTCAACAATGGAGCACGTGGAAGTGGCAAAATGCCCACAACTAAAAATGAAAATTGAAAAATAAAAAGACCGGTCCGTAGCAACCTTTATTTATTACTTCCTGTATTGGACTGTCTTGATCTCCCACTTGCTAAATCGATCAACGAAACCATAATTTTTGCCAACATGACATTAAACGATGTTGTTTATTGTTTGTTGCGGGTCTGATTCCTCTGTAGAACGAACTAAATAGATGGATTGTACACTAAATTGAGTCGCGTGTGCATCGAAATTTGTCATAGTTTTAAACATATTAATTTCTGAAACATGTGATGTGATAATTTTTATATTTTATTTTAACCTACAGCGGCCAAGAATAAGATGAAAAATTGTCTAATCAACATGATTTCCCACTTTTAACCAATCACATATTAAATAATTCATTTTTTAATATATTTCAAAAATTGTATTATCTAGATACTAAAGTTTAAGATTAGAAACTAGGTTGAAATTTAATTCAATCGTAGTCGACCCTCTATCGATTACAATATAACTTGCCTTTTTGCAGGTATAAAAATAATCCACATGGATTAAAATAATGCATTGAATATGTAATATGAGAGATAAATGATGATATAATGCCATGTGACGAACTCGTATTTTTTGAAAAAAGCACCAATGCTTACGTTTGAAAAAAAAACACGGGTGCTTATGTTTGGAAAAAAAACAATGGTACTTCAGTTATATGAAGAGCATCTATTTTTATGTTATGTGAAAGAGCACCCTGCATTTCAAATTTGCAAATTTGGTATAGTTCAGTGGCGATTTTTTCCAAGTTGTGGATTTGCAAATATAGTTTCTTCTCTTTTGCTTTTACAAAATTTCAATTAATCATTCAATAATGAAGTATTTTTTATAATAATATTTGTTTTTATACTTTATTTATTACATTTGGATATACTAACTTATTACATATTTGTTCATTGTAACCATGTTAAATCATTCATATATTTAGCATTTGAAGTAATTATCATGAAATCAAATATTCATTGTAAACATTAATTTTTATATTTTAATTATTGTGTTTTGATAAGCATGCTAATTACACTTTTGTTCATTTTCACAATGTAAATCATTCATATATTTAATTAATAAAACATTTTGCAAGATTTGAGAATGTTGTAGAAGAATAAACTCATTTTATAATATATGAATAAGAATCCAAAATATGGGACAACATAAAGGTCCTTGATAATCAAAATGTCATTTTGGCATTGTTACAATTATTGATAACTTATCCTCATCCAATTAATATGATATGTTCACATTGAATGGAATGCTTGTTTTTCACGGATAAAAATTCCAAAATATACAACTTGTAGTAACAACATTCAAATGTGTTGTTCATCTTTCATCACTAGAATTGTTTTAGTTGCTCAAGCTGCTTCCATGCCTCATCTCTTCATCACCTTCAAGGGTTATTGTACCTGAGTTATTTGAAATGTTTTGTTGAGTGACTTCATTTCATTCCATATTTTCATGTTCCATCTATAAGCAACAAAATCAAATGTGATGATTATATCTACATTTACAGATAATATAATATACATAACCATGTAAATGAAAAAGTGTACCAGTTCAACAAGTGAATCATAAACTTCAAACATATTTTTGAAACCATTCCTCATGCAATGTGTCAATAAATCCTCTATTAGCTCCACTCCATATTTGATTTCCTATGAGTTTCATATGGCATGACAAAGCATACATATAATTAAAGTTTTCTTATTGTTCCATTAATTATAAAATAAGGGACATAAAATAGGATAGTTACTTACAAATTGTACTATTAACCCTTGACACCCCAACATATAATCGCAACCCTTACTTAATACAATGTCAATCAAATGATCAGATGACTCTTCACTGCATGTTAGAGCCTGTTATAAAACATCCATGTACGATTTTAAATTAGTTAAGCTATAAAAATCACACGAAATATGAAGTATGAAGCAAACCACAAGTACTCACAAACTTTGCAATCAACCCTTTTTTTCCTTATTGTCTCGTCTTATGTGATGAATGGGTGTCATTTTATCTTCTTTCTACAACAACAAAACAATTGAAAATCGGTATTTTATGCAATGCATCCTTGTGAACTGATGCCTATGCCTAATGAGTAAATGCACCAACTATCTTACAATTGAGATAGGGTGTTGCATTTCAAACAAACTCAATATTGAACAACCATTACATGCAATCAATGAATTACAATTTTGCATGAATATATAATTTAATGAGAACTTGCACATTATCTCACAATTGAAACAATCAACAAAATCTAAGTAGACAAGGAATTCACACATCTATTAATCACAATGAACACATAGATTTTACCCTCGAAACCAAAACGAGAGACTAACTTTGAATGGTTGCTCAGTCTTTATTTTTTTACAATTGCAAGGAACTGTAATGCAACTTGTGGATCTCTGGACCATTAGGAAATTACCTAGCAAGGATTTTCCTTTTCCTCCTCTTCCCCTTGCTAAAATACCCTTCTTGATTCAAATTGCAAGAAGATATAGGTAGATTTGGGGTAATGGAAAGACCAAGCATCCCCATCCTTTTGTTTCCCATTCCTCGGTTTTTTCTCTCCCATTTTGTTTTTTCTCATTTTCTTTCACTTAATTTACTTGTTTCTAATGCTTTCACCATCTTTTATTTTTCTTCAACCCTCATTAATTATTGAATTGCTTGAGGACATTGAGTCTTACAGCGATTCATTTTTTGTTCAAATTCATTTTAGATCAAGAGACATTATAATGTAAATAATTAATAGATTCATTTGTAAAAAATAACCCTCTCCATAGTCCATAATAACATCTAAGCCAACTCTCGCTTTTTCTTCGAAACCTATGTTCCATGCTAGAAGCTCACTTATCTTTAGAAATTATACAACTAAAGCTTTCCATTTGTTAGATGCATTTCTTATGGATTTTTTTGGATTTCTTATCCAATCCATAAAAGAATCCAAAGTGATATATTTTTGTTCTAAAACATCTCTCCAAAAACCCCTTTAGGTCGATACCTTCCAAATATTATTTAATTGTAAATACTGACCAAAGAAATGCACATTTTTAAGACCCCAACCCCCATATTCCTTTGCCATTGCAATTATCTTCTATTTAACTAATGCGATGCAATAATTTTGCAAATTTGAATACCATAGAAATTATCCACATCTTGCCTAGGGCCTTTAAAACACCTTTGGGAATAAATTTGAGTGAATGCCACAAAACCAAGATAGCATCTAGCACATATTTAACCATAGTCAACCAATCACCAATTGCAAACCATTTATACTCCAATGATTTATGGGTTCCAATTAACCAACCTTGATACCTTTTGCCACAACTATTGGTTTTTATTAAAAAACTTAAATATTTAACTCCTTCCTGGATTTATCTATTTGAATGGAAAGTCCAACATAAATATTTGAATAACCCTTACCTCCAAACCATTAAAACATATGTTGATTTTTGCAAATCTATCTCCATTTTTGTGGCTTTCCCATCTAGATATAAAATTTACTTCAACCTAGCAGATTCTTTGAAGGTCCCATTTATAAATAATAAGATATTATCAACAAACAAAAGGTGGGTATGATTTCAAGACTGACCTATCCTTATTGCTATAATAATACCAATTATTTTTTCCTCCCTACTACCTTGTTTAGGTCCTCTACTACCAAAAGGAACAACAATGAAGATAAAGGACAACCTTGGTGAAGACTTCATGGTGGATGGAAGGATTTCCCAACTAAGCCATTAATTAGAAGAGCAAAAGATGTTGAAGAGACACACTCCATAATACACCTCACCATGAGGAAAGTGAATGCCAGAAGCAAAAGTCTTTAGTATAGCTAACTAGTTTAATCACATGCTTTCAACAAATCCAATTTAAAGATCAATGTCGGAAATTTTTAACTTTGACGGAATGTGTACCCTCCTATGTTTCCCCAATTGCTTCATAAATTTGCTTTTATGCCAAAACCCCAAATTGTTCATGTGATTTAACATCTAAGAAAATACTTTTGACCCCGATAGCCATGACCTTTGAGATAATTTTATACAAAAATGCATAGGGAAATAGGCCCATAGTCGTCCAATGACTATGTCTTGTCCTTTTTCGATATTAAATCCATTATTATTGTCTTTAGGGAACTTTTAACCATTCCAAAAATTTTAACCTTTGCTATCACTTTGAGCAAATCATTCTCCAATAACTCATTGAAACCAATAAAGAACTCAACAATCCACCCATCTAACCTTGGGCTTTATCTTTTCTAAAGGACATCAAAATAGTATGTAACTCATCTGACTGTTGGATCAGTAGCCATAAAATCAACGCTCAACATTGTGTCACATAAATTTGTAGGAGTGAAACATGCCATGATCACACGTGTCATTTCAATCTACATGAACAACTAGATATATCTATGCAATTACATTTTTCACTGATTTGAGTGAGAGTCTTTGCACAATAAATCTTAACGATTGATCCTTGATGTTGTGAACGATCCAATTTAACGAGTGGAAATTTCATTAGGTAGAGGTCGATCATGTTGGTTTTGCGCGATGGATTCTCCACCCATCACTCCTCTTTAGATCTTATGGCAATATTTTATTGGGGGGTTAACTTTCATAGAGGTCACGTCCATATTTAACTTGCAATCTAACAATTAATTGTGCTTTCAAGGGTGCAATCATGGTTTTAATACCTCTGGTTTTTTACATTGATTGTGGGGAGGATACATTGGACTATTTTTTGAATCCACCCCTTCACTTTAATCAATGACTAAATTGCTCCTTGAATTATTAAATGGCATTATTTATTGGAATGAGGAAGAAAATGTCATAAATAGGTAAAACACCAAGGTAAACAAAAAGAAAGGAGGTGGAGGTCTGATTGTGTGGGAGAGTGGGGCACGTAAAAGAGAGGAGATCGAGGTAAGAAGAAGGGGTAATTCTGCATGAACAAATGTGTGGTGGCATGTAGACAAGAGGTGTGCAAGAAGACACGAAGGGAGATAGGAGATCGAAAGATGAGGAGAGGGTCTGCTTGAAAAGAGGAAGCCAGGTGATCCGCACATGGCCAGGAAGCACGAGGGGGACAACAGTTCAACTGAATGAGTCGGCTCTGTTATGGCAGAAGCATAATAAGAATAAGTAAAGCAGGAATACACTACACAGATACACACAGATAATATGCAGGAATGCGAACTGATCTTCTCTATTACTGGATGTAAATATCATGAACTATGATCGATGTATGTTACAATTATACATTCCTATATGGAGAATGTTGAGATGCTTGGGTGCCTTCCCATTACGTTAAGTTACAAAAGAAGTTAGAACAGTTCGGAAGTTCAATTGTTACAGTCGACTAGAAGACAAAGAGACAATCTGTCGTAGTTCGAGAGTCGCAAGTCGCAAGTCAATGCTGCATGTCAACGTCGCAAAATTGTTGAGGTCGCTGAACTTGTTGAAGTCGCTGAGCTTGTTGAAATAGTGTCGAAGTCGAAATTCGTCGAAGTTGTGTCGACATCAATGACTTATCACAGTCGATGTTAGCATTCAACAACAATGCCAACTGCGATGTGGATCAGACCTCCTTCCTTAAGAAACAATGGTCCCCATTGTTTGCTCGTGAAGGTGAGGAAACTTGTCAGTCAGTTCAGTAGCAGAGTACCATTTTCCTTGTGCTGGGATCTTTCTGGATTTAGCAACCTGAAACAAGGGAATTGTGTTCGTCCTTGTAAGGCGTACTCGTCGTCCCACAATGGTGTCGCAAGGAAGAGGCTCCTGAACATCTGGATTAATGTCGTCGGGTTCTCCTGTCGGTAAGTCGTTATGTTCCAACAGTGGTGCATGATATGGTCGAAGTAGATCCACACTGAATACTGAATGCAGACCCAGGCATGCAGGAATGTCGACCTGGAAAGCATTTTCGCCAATATGTCGAAGAATACTGTACGAGTCGTATCGCAAAGGCTTGAGCTTCTTGTATGGGCCAGTGAAGCGTTCCTTCTTGAGATGTAACTAGACCTTATCCCCAATTTGGAATGCATGAGGAATACGATGCTTGTCGTGTCGGGTCTTAGCTTTCGCATTTGCTCATTGTAACATTTCATGTGCTTGTCACTAGATGTCGCAAATCTGATCTCGAAACTTCGAGGCCTTGTCAACTTCTCGCTGGTTGTATTCATTGTCGTGGTTCAACTGTGTCGAGGAGCTGATCAAGTCAATAGGTGCTAAGGGTTGAAATTCGTAACAGATCTCAAATGGACTCTTGCCTGTAGAGTTGTGCTACGAACGATTGTAACTATGTTGTATGTATGGAAGACTTTAATCCCATGTTCATCGATGCTTGTGGTTGTACATGCGAAGCAATTGTAGTACCAAGCGATTCACAACTTCCGTCTGTCCGTCAGTCTCAAGATGGAAAGTTGTCGATAATGAGAGTCGTGTGTCCAACATTTGCCAAAGGGTCCTCCAAAAGATGATGACGAATCTGGCATCTCGGTCGAAAATGATGGTTGTGGGTAAACCAAAGTGTTTCCAAACATGTGTAAAGAAGAGTTGAGCGGGCTGTTGCGTTGTCGTGGTCTTCTTACATGGAATGAGAATGGTCATCTTGGAAAATCTGTTGACTACTACTAAGATTGCGTCATGATGATGTCTAGTAGTAGAATATCCCGTCAAGTAGTCCATAGAAATAGATTAGTTTACTAGGAACTGGCAAAGGTGTGTACAATCCCTGTCATCGATTAGGCGGTTTAGCAATGGCACAAACCACGCATGATCGAATACTTGTTGACGTCAGTTTTAAGTGTAGGCCAAAATAAATACTTCTGGAGGATAGCAAGTGTCTTCGCTACTCCAAAGTGTCATGTATTCTTGTTATAGTGCGCGTCCCAAATGAGCTGCTGTCGATGCTCACCTGTCAGTACACAAAGATGTCCAAGCTTGTATAACAAGGTATCTTTCAGGAAGTAATCGGTGGTCGACGACTTGTCAGTCTGTATTTGTCGATAGACTAGAGAAAAGTCGATGTCGTCTTGATACAACTACGGCCAAGTGGTAGTGTCATATCCCTACATACTCATCACTGTGAAAAGGAGAGTAATGGGTGGTCAGCTTAGATAATCGGCGGAGGCATTAGCTTTACCTTTTTGATACTTAATCACTAACTGGAATTGTTGTAGGTAATTAATCCACTTGAGTTGTCTGGTTATTTGTAATTTCGACTGGGTCAGAGCGAACTAAAGAGGCTTATGGTCAGTGAGGATGATCGTTTTTTTGCCAAGGATGTAATGCCTCCATTGCTTGAGATCTTGCACAATGGCGTATAGTTCTTTTTTGTACGTCGAATATCTTCTAACAGTGTCGTTAAAAGTTTCAGAATGAAAAGCGACTGGGTGACTAGACTAAGTGATCACTGCACCCAAGGCATAGTCTGATGTGTCCGTCTCAATCTCAAAGGGCTGATGCAAATCAGGTAACACAAGTACTAGTGTAATGCAGAGCTTGTGCTTGAGTTGTTCAAAAGCTTCTTGTTGTGTCGGTGTCCATTTATAGACAATTTTACCATTTCCTTTCGTCAACTGATTTAAGGGCCAGGCTATGTGACTGAATCCGAGTATGAATCGTCGATAGAAATTCGCCAAACCAAGAAAACTTCTTAGTTCTTGAATGCTTTGAGGAATGGGACAATATTTGAGGATTTGTACTTTGTCTGGATCGACGTGAATGCCTCCAAATTCAATTACATACCTCAAATATTTGATGTTGTTCATCGCAAAGGTACACTTGTCCATGTTCAAGTAGATTCGATGTTGTTGGAGAGTGTCGAGGACTTGTCAAAGCTATCCGACATGTTCTTCCCATGATCGACTGAAAATCAATATGTCGTCAAGATAGACAATGACACATTTGCCGATGAAAGGTCGAAGAATGTCATCCATGTATCGAATGAAGGTCGCAGGTGCAATGGTTAAGCCGAAAGGCGTGATTAACCATTCGAACAATCCTTCCTTGGTCTTGAAAGCAGTTTTCCACACATTTGTGGGCTTAATTGGAATCTGATGATATCCTGACTTGAGGTCGAGCTTAGAAAATAATTTAGCACCTTTCGGATAGTCGATGAGCTCGTCTATCCGCGGTAGAGGGTAGCGATTCTTTACCAAAATTTTGTTGAGTGCCCGATAGTCGATGCACATGCGCCAAGTCTCTTCTTTCTTTGGAACAAGGATGACTGGACTTCCACACGGAGAGGAGCTGGGTTGGATATGACCTTTGTTGATCAAATCTTGGATTTGTCTACGAATCTCTTCATTTTCGAGAATGGATCTTCTGTAAACATATGCATTAAGTAAAGAAGAACTAGGAGCAAGTTCAATGGAGTGTTTTACATGGCAATGTCGAGGTACTCCTTCCAGCTCTTGGAATAAAATTTGATACTCGTCGAGAACGTTGTCGATCAACTGCTTCTGTTGGGAGCTGCACTAGTCGGTGAGTCGTCTAGTTGTTGTAATCTTCCTAGAATGTTGCATTTTGATCATGATTAATGCAAACTTTTGAGCATGATTGATGAGCTTCTTTGTCTGTTTAGTAGATATTATTGAGACTGTTGGTGTAGGTCGTCGCTCTGGTATGTTGTACCATCGATTCTGAATTATGACAATCACCTTCTGCGGTCGTTATTGGTAACTTCCATGTCGATCCCATAAGTAAGGCTTCCCAAACAAGGCATCAACTACAGAGAGTGGTGCCACGTCGCAAAGTAATTCATCTTCAAAAGGATTTATGAAGTATGGGAGCTTGCATTGTCGGGTGATACGTAGTTCCTGTCCATCCTTCATCCAACCGATGTTGTAAGGATGAGGATGAGGAGTGGTGACAAGACTTAGTTTCTTCACGAGATCTTCATAAACAAATTTCTTCTGGCTCCCATTGTACACAATCAGATGCAATGGATTATGCTGAACCCATATCCGTGTATGGAACAGGCGCTCTCGTTCCTCCTCGTTGATGATAGTGGAGGCTATTGGAGTTGTCAATGTCAAAAGGGTCGTTGCATTTGGATCAGATTCTTCCACCGTCCTGTCAAACACGTCAGATGTCGAAACTTTTGCCAAAAATGTCTTCCGAGCTTTGCATTCAGACGTATCATGCCAAGATCAGTGGTGGTAATCACACCATTTCCTGTTAGGGGGTTGTTTGATACGTTCCCTTTTGTGAAAAGGATTTTTTCCGTGATCTGGCTTTGGCATGGTCGACTGAGAAGATTTCAACTTGTCGAAGTCGACTGGTGCATTCTTGTCGGGTGGTCATCCTATTGTCGGCTTTGTCGTGAAGCGCGCTTTTCCTTTCTGCTTGGTTTCAAGTTTGCTAGCATAGTGGAATGCATCCGCGAGCGTATTGACAGTCAGAAACTACATATCCTCGGAATGTACTAGGATAAACTATTGGTGTACTTCAGAACAAGCAATTTCTCTTCTTCTTGGACACCAAGTCTATCAATGAGTCGATAGAACTCGTCGGTGCAACTTTGTACTGATTGGTCTTTCCATTGCCTTAGCTGCTGCCACTTCTTATACTGTTGTTCAACTTACTTGGGCGGGTAAAACTCCTTTCAGACGTATTCGACAAATTTATCCCATGTGTCAATGGGGTCTCCACTTTTCTCCATCTTTGTCAAGAGGTTCTCCCACCAGTAGTGCACAGATGTTGACATCCTCAAGGCTGCAATGGTGATCTTTTCGACTTCCGAGATTTGATTCACAGAGTAATAGGATTCCAATAGTTGATGGATTCCACGTCAATCTTTCCTTCTAGAGTCGGTATGTCCAAATTCATTTGCACTTTGAAGGGGTTGATTTTGTCGGAGCTAGTTCTCGTCGAAAATTCTCTGGATGTCGAAGTAAATCGCGTGAGAATTTTATTGAATTGGGCGAACATTTCAGTCCATTTTCGAGCCAGTGCTTGCTCAATAAGTTGTGCTATCTCGTCGTTTGCATGTCTATCATCTGTTTCTCCTGCCATTTTTGGAGGTAGTGTCTGCTTGGATTGTTGAGATTGTGAGCATGTTTGAACATGCATAATGTTAATTTTTCGATAATTTCATTCAATATTATCTAGTATCACTAAGAGAATAACATGTGCAGCATAACAATCATAAACACAAGAGACAATAGACACAAAGTTTCCTCGGGGAAAACCAAGAAGGTGAAAAACCCCGCAACTTCCTCAGAGATAGAATAAGCCACAAACCAAGATCACAATGATCAAACCCAAAGATATGTCTCTAGTGGATTCTCCTCCTCCTCCACTTGTGCGCCACTTTCTCTCTTAGCTATGCAAGCTTGAGAAGTGAGTGAATGAATAGAATGAGAGAGACACACCCTCTATTTATACATTGACTTGACCTGCCAATAAACTAACAGGGCCGACTTCCATGACCACATGACCCAACCACATGACCTAACTAGGGCTGACCCCACACTGGTGGTCTAATAACCCATCAATACAAATGATGACACTTGCAAATACAAAAGATGACACTTCCAATCAGAGGAATAAGACATCTTTGTTGGATATACAATAAAGTACAAATGTAATATACAAGTGAATATCTTTCGAAGTTACAAATACATCAACACTCCCTCTTAACTAGGAAGGTATTCCTTCGACATAGGTCATCAATACATATCGACGCAAGTCTTCAATTATGGAGTTGGATCATCATCACTGGATCATGGAGCATCATCATCATTACTACTGATGTACTCGACATCTCGATCACTGGGCTATCTCTAAATTCTTCTCGTCATAGGAAGTTCTACAGAGCCAACCATTTTTCATGCTGGATGTAGGCCTAGCCTCCTGTAGGTCTTCATCATATCTGTGAGTGTTCTAATAGAGGTGGAACCTCAAGACTAATTACGTGCATATGCAAAGCCTGACAAGAGCATCCCAGGAACATTTTATGTGCCTTAGCACGATCGACAAGATCTCCCAGGACTTATATGCATACCTTCACAAAACCTTTAAAGAGTTACCCCAGGAACATTTTATGTGCCTAAGCACGACCAGCAAGATCTCTAAAGAGCATCCCAGGACTTATTACGAGCACACAGCTCAATCTATCCGATCTCCAGGACTGATTACATGTGAATAGGCAAAACCTTAAAAGAGTCACCCCAGGAACATTTTATGTGCCTAAGCACGAACGACAAGATCTCTAAAGAGCATCCTAGGACTTATTATGAGCACACAGCTCAACCTATCGGATCTCCATGACTGATTACATGCCTCCCTAGCAAAACCTCGAAAGAGCATCCCAGGACTGATTACGAGCACACAACTCAACTTATCAGATCTCCCAGGATCTTTTACATGCCACTGCACAACCTGCCACATATCATCGACCTCTGAGTATCATCCTGAAACTCATGATCCACCTGATCATCCTCGCACAGAGCATCATCCTAATGCTAATGATCAACCTGATCATTATCATACCGTACATCATCCTGATGTACATCATCATCACATGATCATCCCGATCATCGTCACAGCATCGTCCTGATGCATATCATCACATAAGATCATCACTGCATCGTCCTGATGCATATCATCACATAAGATCATCCTGATCATCACTGCATCGTCCTGATGCATATCATCACATAAGATCATCCTGATCATCACTGCATCATCCTGATGCATATCATCACATAAAATAATCCTGATCATCACTGCATCATCCTGATGCATATCATCTGGAGCATCGTACTGATACTCATCACACATGATCATCCTGATCATCGTCATAACATCATCCTAATGTATGTCATCTGAAGCATCGTCCTGATGCTCATCACACAGCGCTTACATCCATATCCATAGGAGGATCCTCCTACCACCATGCTAGGAATGGCTCCTGCAAATGTGTCCCATCACTTCTTTCTCGAAGTATCTTCTATCTGAAGAACACCAAGCCTCTCTCTGAAGTACTCAAACTTCACTCTGGCTAGTGGTTTGGTCAACACATCTGCAATCTTCTCATCCATTGCAACATATAGGAGCTTCATTTCTCCTCTCTGCACCATATCCCTGATATAGTGATATTTGATCTCGATGTGCTTCAACCTGTCATGGAACACTGAGTTCTTTGACAACTTCACACAACTCTGGTTGTCACAATAGATACAAGTAGCATCCAATGGGAGATCAAATAACTCAGACAGTAGCTTCCTAAGCCATACTACCTCACAACTAGTTGAACAAGCTGCAACATACTCTGCTTCGGCTGTACTCAGTGCTACGCAAGATTGCTTCCTGCTAAACCAAGATATCACACCTGATCCCATACTGAATCAGCACCCTGAAGTTCTCTTCCTATCTGCAGCACTGCCTGCCCAATCTGAATCAACATAACCCTCCAGGTTAAACTTTTGATTCGCATCATACTTGAGCCCATAGTCAACCGTACCCTTCAGGTACCTCAGAATATGCTTCACAGCAATTAGGTGAACATGTCTAGGATCCGTCAGGAACTGGCTCAATGTGTTCACCGCAAAGCAAATATCTGGTCTTGTGTTTGTCAGGTACATCAAGGACCCAATCATCTGACAATACACTATGAAGTCAACTAACTAAGATGAAGCATCACTCAAGAGCTTCAGGTTCGATGCCATAGGTGTGGCCATGGCCTTGCAGTCCATCATCCTGAACCTCTTCAGGATCTCTACTGCATACTTCCCTTGTCCAAGGAAGATTCTATCTACACTCTTCCACACCTCCATACTTAGACAGTAATGCATCATACCGAAGTCCTTCATCTCGAACTCGGCAACAAACTTCCTCTTTGTGTCGGCAATCAACCCATCCTCACCTGTAACAAACAGGTCATCCACATACAGTAGTAGTATCACAGGATTGCCTTCCTCAACTTTGTAGTAAAGGTTGGAATCCGCTTGACTCTTGCTAAAGCCCAAACTGGATAGGAAGCTGTCTATCCTACCATACCAAGTCCTAGGAGCTTGCTTCAAGCCATACAAGGCTTTCTTCAATCTGCACACATATGACTCCCTATCATTTGTTTCAAAACCAAGTGGTTGCTCCACATATACTTCCTCTTCGACTACACCATTCAATAAAGCTGTCTTGACATCCATCTAGTGTATCTTCCATTTCATCACTGTAGCTAGGGAAAGTGTTGTTCTGATGGAAGTGTATCTGGCTACAGCAGCAAAAGTCTCTTCATAATCTATTCCCTCTTTCTGAGAGAAGCCACGAGCTCAAACCTCGCCTTGTATTTCTCTATGCTACCATCTGCAGCATGCTTGATCTTATAGATCCACTTGGAAGTCACAACATACTTCCCTCTGGGTCTTGGGACCACATCCCAAACATCATTCTTCATGATCGACTGGTATTCCTCGACCATGGCATCCTTCCATTCTTTCTTTGCCACTGCTTCTTCATAACTGGAAGGCTATTTGTTCATAATATCACAGAGCAGGGAAACATAGCTGGCGTGTGACCTTGTCCTTTTCCTTTATCTGTGTTCCTCTTCTGGAATACCATACCTTTCTGCATCTTGGATAAGCTCTCTAGCCCATGTAGGTTTCCTTTTGTGAGAGTTCTTCTCACGGGGTGGATCTACAGGTTTTTGTGGATCTTCAATTTCATGATCTTCTTCTGGAATTACTTCATTCATAGTGGTGTCTTGAATTCTGGTTACCCTTGGTTCTTCATTGTCTTCAACAGGTGTCTTCCTTGATTTGATGTATGCTGAGTCTTCATCAAATGTTACATCCCTGCTAATGTCAATCTTCTTGAACCCTGGAAAGTAGATTCTGTAAGCCTTCAAGCTTTCACTGTAGCCCACAAAGATACCCTTCTTTCCAGAAGGATCTAGCTTTGTCCTCTTTTCCTTTGGAATGTGTGTGTATACAGGACAACCAAATATTATGAGATGGCTAACTTCTGGTTTCTTACCATAGAAAACTTCTTTGGTTGTCTTGTTTTCAAGTATCTTGTGAGGTGTTCTGTTTTGCATATATACAGTTGTCCTAGCTGCTTCTGCCCATAGATGCATTGGCAGATCCTGGTCATGAAGCATTGCTCGTGCTACTTCCATGATAGTTCTATTCTTCCTTTCTGCAACTCCATTTTTTTGTGGATTGTAAGGAGTATTCAACTCCCTCTTAATCCCTGAATCACTGCATAACTTCTTGAAGTCACCTGAAGTGAATTCTCCTCCATTGTCGAATCTGAAGGTCTTGATTTTCTTATCAATTTGATTTTCTTTCAAGGCTTTGAATTCCTTGAACTTATCAAACACTTCATCTTTATTCTTCAAGAAATAAACCCAAGTCTTCCTAGAGAAATCATCAATGAAGGAAACATAGTATACATACCTACTCAGAGAACTGGATGACATTGGACCGCATATGTCGGAGTGGATAATCTCCAAGATTCATTTTGCTTTGCTTTCACTGCTTGGAAATGCCTTCTTTATGTTCTTTCCTTTTGCACATCCTTTGCAAATACCTTCATGCTTTGACTGGATTTCAGGAAGACCCTCTACTGCTTTGCTTGCAATTGGAAGTGCTCTATAGTGCATGTGTGCAAGCCTTCTATGCCAAAGTTCACTTGGCTCCATGGACTCATGTACCATGGCATGTTCAGGTTGTCCCTTCAACTTGTACAATCTTCCCTCCTGCTCTCCAATCACCACTGCATCATCTAATGTCTTACCCTTTGGCCACATGAGTACTTGGCCATCTATAAATGCAACTCTCATTCCCTTTGCATCCAAAGATGATATGGAGAGGAGATTCTTCTTGAGTCCAGGTACATATAGAACATCTTTCATCTTCAAATACTTCCTAGAGTCTAACTTGTAGGAGGCTTCACCACTTCCTTTTATAGGATATTGATAGTCATCCCCAAGTTTCACCTTTTGAGGTGACTCATGTTCAGATAGGTCTACAAAGGATTCTTTGAATCCCGTCACGTGTTTGAAAGCCTCACTATCAATAAGCCAATCATCACATCCATGTGAGATAGTACCTGTGAGATCAGAGATCAACACATATTCTTCCTCACTTGAGGAGTCTTCACTTTTTGCCCTCTTCTTATTCTTGGGAGGTTCATCATCCTCAGCAGCATGAGCATGATACCTCTTCTTGTTGGTCTTCTTCTTATTGTTGAATAATTCTTTCCTTTTCTTTGGACATTCAGAAGCAAAATGCCCTTTCTCATTGCATGAGAAGCATCTTATATCTTTCTTATCTTTTGGATGGTGGTGGTGTTGGTGGTGTGGAGATATTCTGCTTTGAGGTTGCTCCTTCTTGAACTTGCTTTCTTTGTATGTGTTGTGAGAGCTTGATCTTCACTTCCCATCTTTTCTTCTCCAGCCACAAGCCTAGCTTCTTCTTGAGAACATTCCCCCATAGTCTACTGAAAGAGATCAATTTCTTTCTTGCATAGATTCCTTGGATGAAGGAGTCCCATGACCTAGGTAGGCCATTTAATGTGGTCATTACAATTTCTCCATTCTCCACCACTTCATCCAAAACTTCAAGTTGTTCCTTGATTTGAGAGACCTTAGAAAAATAGGATTGGATGGTCTCTCCATTCTGGATCTTTACCCCTTTCAATTGGTTCCACAGAGTCATCTTCCAATTTATGTTCTTTCCTTCAAACAACTTGGTCAAGGAGTCAAACATCTCTTTAGGTGTCTTTAGGGAAGACACATGGGGTATGAGATGGTCCTTAATAGAATTAGCAATGATTCTCTTGGATTTGACCAAGTTCTTCTTGTGTAAGGTCTTAGCCTCTTCTCCCTCTGGGATTGGAACCTTTTCACTTATGTAAGTGTCCAACTCATTCTCTTCTAGGATTAACCCAATCCTATACTTCCAGGCTCGGAAGTTATCAGCTCCTTCAAGCTTATCCTCAAGCTTGGTGTGGTGAGACAACTTAAAGAGTACTTCGAATGGAAATAGAAAGTTTTAGGTCTTACCACTTGATTTGCTGAAAACTAGATATGGAGCTGGATTAGGGTTTGTTAGAGAAACCCTAAAAATTCAAACTTCTAAAAGGATGGAAAGATGCACCTTGTTGAGTTGGTCAAGCTAGTATACTTTGATTTTGAGATCTGCAAAATTTGACCCCTCAAAAATCCCTTTGAAACTTTCGGATTCATTAGACAAGACCCCAAACTAGGGTTTGATTTTCTCGGAGCTTCACCCAACCAAAAAGTTCGATCTTGGTATCTAAACTTCAATTTTTTAGAGGAGTTTCCAGTCGTGGTATCTGATTTCAAAAATTCCAACTTTATCTGAAACCCTAATTTCCCGCAGTAGAGATAGGTCAAAAACTGAAAGTGCTCATAATTGAATTCTGTCTTGACAGAAAGATGCGCCCTTCCAAGGAGAGTCAATCTAGCCTCCCGCCTTTGATGATCTGTGGAGAGAAACCCAAAAATTAAGAAGCCCTAGCTTTTGCAGCTGCACAATGCCTCCTTCTTAGGTCAGCTCTGATACCATGTTAATTTTTCGATAATTTCATTCAATATTATCTAGGATCACTAAGAGAATAACATGTGCAACATAACAATCATAAACACAAGAGACAATAGACACAGAGATTCCTCGGGGAAAACGAAGAAGGTGAAAAACCCCGCAACTTCCTCAGAGATAGAATAAGCCACAAACCAAGATCTCAATAATCAAACCCAAAGATATGTCTCTAGTAGATACTCCTCCTCCTCCACTTGTGCACCACTTTCTCTCTTAGCTATGCGAGCTCGAGAAGTGAGTGAATGAATAGAATGAGAGAGGCACACCCTCTATTTATACATTGACTTGACCTGCCAATAAACTAACAGGGCTGACTTCCTAAGGAAGTCTAATAACCCAACCACATGACCTATCTACGGTCGACCCCACATTGGTGGTCTAATAACCCATCAATACAAATGACGGCACTTACAATGTAACTTGCGACACTTGCAAATACAAAAGACGACACTTCCAATCAGAGGAATAATACATCTCTGTTGGATATACAATACAGTACAAATGATACATCAACACATAAGTCAGGTAACTTCATTGGAAGTGTCTACGTAAAACTTAAGCACGAACAAAGTTGGATGCTCTGATTAAGATCTGAATGAGCTTTGATACGAATGATCCGCACATGGCCAGGAAGCACGAGGGGGACAACAGTTCGATTGAATGAGTCAACGCTGTTATGGCGGAAGCATAATAAGAATAAGCAAAGCAGGAATACACTGCACAAATAAACACAGATACACACAGAAAATATGCAGGAATGCGAACTGATATTCTCTATTACTGGATGTAAAGATCATGAACTATGATTGATGTATGTTACAATATTATACATGCTTATAAAGAGAATGCTGAGACGCTTGGGTGCATGCCCGTTACGTTTAGTTACAAAAGAAGTTAGAATGGTTCGGAAGTTCAACCGTTATAGTCGTCTGGAAGACAAAGAGACAATATGTCATAGTTCGACAGTCGGAAGTCGCAAGTCGATGCTGCATGTCGATGTCGTGAAACTATTGAGGTCGCTAAACTTGTCAAAGTCGCTGAGCTTGTCGAAGTCCCTGAGCTTGTCGAAGTCGCTGAGCTTGTCGAAGTCGAAACTCGTCGAAGTTGTGTCTGCGTCAATGACTTGTCGTAGTTGATGTTAGCATTCGACAACAATTCCAACTACGATGTGGATCACTAGGGTAAGTGTTAGTACCTAAGTCTGCAGCTAGGGTTGTTATATTTAGACCTTACATTTTTTTAACCTAGACCAATCCCATCGGTCATTTTTAAATGTTAATCCTGGGTAAACTTTTACCCAATGCTTACTCTTCCTATGCTACTATGCTTTATTCTATGGTTTTTCTTCAAATTTTGATTGTTAGTTAGTGAAATATGATAAGATGGCACAATATGCATAGAGCTTGCTATGTTCATTAATTCATGTAGGTGTTTATTTTCTTGGTGAAATGATCTTTGCATTTTAAAAGTGAAACTTAGCAACAAAATAGAGTTTTCCTTGGGAAAAGCAATGCACAACAGAACGATGGAATGGCAATGCTACAAAACTAAGTGCCACAAAACTGTCAAATTGCAGCGTTACCAAACCTGTGTGCCAATGCTACAAAATTTGTCAAAACAATAATTTCAAGACGACCTTCAGTCATATCAAGTTTCCATGGTTCCTCAATCATAACAGATGGTGTAAGGTTAGTGGGTGATGATAAATTTATATGGTGTTAAGGTTTCTCAAATCCTTCACATACTCTATATGACAAGCTAACTCATGACTTTTGATGATGCCAGGTACAGTCAGCAAAATTAGAACTGTTAGTTATATATTTTCCCTGGAATGTTATATGCTCTCATCGCTCATAGTTTGTTGATGTGAATGTGAAATTATGAGGAGCATTTTAGCTTTTTATTTGCAGTATTCAAACATATCTAATATGCCTTCACACAGAAGTGGGCATGTGGTTCGATATGAACCAGAGGGAGATGAACTTCTTAAGGCTTACCCTAAGTTTGGAGTAAAATTCAGAAGAGCGGGTTGGTTTCGCTTATGCGAGAAGCTTCAAGGGAATCACACAACAGTGGCTCAATCATTTGTAGAAAGTTTTGATGGAAATAATGTCTTAATGGGATATTTAACCTTTCTAGTGACAAAAAATTCAATAGCTATAACAAGGGAATTGCCACGAGATGGAGAATGTTGGTTTAAGATTACCAACCGTGTCAACATTGGTGACTGCAATTGTTTTCTTAAGAAGGAGTTCCAGAACCCATAATGGCGAAAGGGCATTCCTTGGACGTGGATGACGGAAGAATATAGCCATCTATTGAAATTAGTTCAGAGATATATCATGGGAGAAGGAATGTATGCAACCGTTTATCTGTATCATATGAGGTTCCTCCTGCATTTAGATGGGATATCTAAAATGAATATACCCTTTTATTTCTTGAAGAGCTTGACCAAAATGAAATCTAGGGTTAGGCATTTCCATAAAAGCCAACATAGTATCTTCCACCATGCTTTCATAAAAGTGCTTATAATAGAGGAAATAAACAAATTTGGCAAATATTGGAACCATTTCTTGCTATTCTATAGTTTCGAAACCCTAAATGCTAAGTCTCGACAAAATACAGTAAACAGTCTCTGTGAGAATTATAGGCTTTCTGAAACATTTGAAGGTATAGAAATTAATGATTCTACTTCAGAACTGAGTATTAAAGAAAATGATTAGAAAGTCTGGGCTAGGAAATGGAAATTCGAGCTAGAACATAAAAATCCTAATCTTGAGGCAAAAGAAGAAAATATAAAAGGTAAGAAAGACGAGGCAATAAAATCGAGAATGAGAGGGGCTTAGAAATGACCAAGCATATAAGAGTCTAATTTATAGAAAATAAAAGGCTCAAATAATCTTTTAGATGACAGAGGTTAGGGTAAAAAT
Source organism: Larix kaempferi (assembly GCA_027924585.1). Taxonomy (NCBI): domain Eukaryota; kingdom Viridiplantae; phylum Streptophyta; class Pinopsida; order Pinales; family Pinaceae; genus Larix; species Larix kaempferi. The sequence goes on from BSBM01000254.1 coordinate 4,760,204, forward strand.
CAGGAAGAGAAACAGTGTGTGTTGAATCCCTATTCTCTCAGGGGACCACATACAAAGCCCACCAAAAAAATTAGACTCAATTCTAAAGTTATCTTTGATCCTGCTCTAAATGAACAAAAGGTTATCAATCTTGAAAGTCTACCAAAGGAAACACAAACAAGATCAAAGAAACAAGAATTTAAGGCCTCGAATCCAAAGTCTGTATAGACTAGAAACATCTTCAGAGCTAATAAGGAGAAGGAAATGGTTGAAATTTGTAAAGAGTCTAAGCCTAGAAAGTCTAAGGTTAACAAATAGTCTCAAAAGCCTAAAGGTACCCAAGTAACTATTAAAGAAGAATTGGTCTCGTCAATGGAAAAATAAAGAAAAGTAGTTGAACTCTTAACTAGTTTGGAGCATACCATAAATGCCATTCCTTGTTCACCTGAGGCTCAACCTTTTGTTCCAACTGTTTATGAAGAAGAAAAATAGATGCAATGCTTGGACTACATTGAACTTGCTAGACCATAAGTTGAAAGTTATGTTGTGCAAATGAAAAGACCAGAAGTTGATAGTCTGCCTCAACTTGAAGGTAATGGGTATAAAACCAGTTAGAAACTCAAGATGAAGCTGAAGAAATTTAAACATTTGGTTAAATAGCTTAAACAAGAAGCCAAGCAGATGTAGAGCATGATGAATAAAACTAGCAAGAAATGGGGTAAAGTGGTCATAAAATACAATAAGTTATGCAAATTTTCTCATAAATTGAAGAAAAGTCATGGAAAAATCTCGAAACAGAGAAAATATTGGAAGAAGTAGTGTCTAGAGTAAAGGAAAAAGAACAGTGCCAGTAACGATAGATTGGGAATCTCGACAAAGTTAGGCACCCATAATCTTCAAGATACACTTTAGAGTCGTTCTGCTGAGACTATATAGAGACATGAAATTTGTAAAAGACACATTTAGAAGAATCCAATTTCCAATTCAGACAACTCGAGTTTCTACAGCTGCAAAGGCGCTACAAAACTTTCCTTTACATCGTTTTGATCTTTTAAAATTGGTATTAGTATTTTCTAAGTTTTGTAAGGTCTCAAACTTGAAGTTTATTTCGTATATTTTGTAAAGGTAGACACATAATATGTATTATAGACTTGAATTAGTTGTGTTGATCTAGTTAGTTAACATGTCCCTGAAAAGTAGGATCTTCAACTGATTTTGGTCTTGATTCTTGAATCATCTATTTCTGTTTGTAAATATATTATTAGCAAATAGATGACTATCGAACCCCCTTTAGTAGGATCTAAATATGGAATCAATGCTATGTAATGTTGTAAAAGAAGGAATAGGAAGAGAGGGAGGGGTTCAAATTTTGAGAAAGCTAGAGAAGGGATGGTGAATACTTGTGAGCTCCTTTTCAATATAGTAATATATGCATGTTTAAAGATCATTTGAGTTATGAATGGGATTGTGCCTCTTATCTAATTTGCTTCTAGTATTCTATTTTGAACACAAAAGTCATTTATGTGTTGCGTAGTCAGTTGATTCCATAATTAATGACATTTATGCTATAAATGTACATTGCCTATAATTGTTGTTATATTTTCAATTATTATTCTTGATTGTAACACTGTTACGATATGGAATTCCTATGTATATCTATGAAATGTGAACCTTGCTTTTCATATGTTTGCATCATAGCATTGTGTTAAATTTGAGCTCATATATGATCCATGATTGTAAAGCCTTTAAACCAATGATTTGTTATTGTCATTTTTCCATGTGTTGTTGATTGTTCCACCTAGACCTTGTATGGCTCATTAATTATGCAACCACTTGAATATAAACCTAAAATACTTCACATCTGTATATAAGTGCCCTAGCCTTTCCCTTAGCCATCTAGGTGCATACCATAGGGATAACAATATAATAGAGGGGTCGTGCATGAGGGATCTTGTTATTGCTTTAAAGGAGTTCACATCACAAAGGAAAGGGGCAGATATAAAACAAAGAGAGGAGGTCGTGTATGAGGAGAAGCAAAATGAGAGGGTAGAATGAGAAGAGAGTGGGTGGATGGCTCAAGAAGGCAACACGAAGATAACAAAAGGGTGTAAAGAAAAACAAAGCAGGCGAAATTGAGAGGAGATACAAAGAAGAATGTGGTTAAGGACAAGAAGAAGAAGAAGGATAATGACAATAAGAAGAATATTAGAGGAAGATTGAGATGACTCGGAAGAAAATTACAGCATCCACAAGTAAAAAGATTTGCTTTCATTTTTTTTGAGAAAATCATTTTAATGCCTAAATGAGACTTAGACCAATAGGCTTGAAGTTTTAGTGATGAAGAATTGAAAGGTTGTCGAGCCCTTGTGATTATCGAGAAGGAGAGCCCTTTGAGGCCAATTATGTGTATTGTATAAATTTCCTTAAGATTAATAGAAGGCAAATGAGACCATAATTTTAATTCAAGCTCTTGTGTTTGGATGGCTACTTGAATTCCAATGTATTTGTGAGTTTGAATGGTGGTGCCTTTGAGCAACGGTTTAAGAAAAAAAAACCTCATGTGTCCTTTGTTGTGCGTGTTTTCATTTGAGCTATGGCCTCTATGAATATTATAGCATGTTGTGCTCTTACGTATTGTCAGTTTGTGGGTTGAATTGCTAATTTATTATAGCATGTTGTGCTCTCACGTATTTTCAGTTTGTGGGTTGAATTGCTAATTTATTATAGCATGTTGTGCTCTAATGTATTGCCAGTTTGTGGGTTAAATTGCTAACCACGGGTGAAGCTAGTTTTAGGGTGTGTGTCTTTTGAATATTTGCAGAAGGCATGGAGGCACCATTTGTTGTCAAGTTGGTGTCATAGTAGTAGTATCGTGCAGATTAGGTTTATCCTATTGTAGAAGGAAACTCTATAGTTGAAGTTGTGTATAGAGTTGCAAGCGAAGAAGAACACCTCCAACTTGGATGGGTAGATGTTGTTGAAAAAGTTTGAAATTGTGGGCAATTGTAGAGGAAAAATCCCATTGTGAGTTTGAAGATTTATAGGCAGATTTAATTATACAAGAAGGTTGAGAGGACAATAGTTCCAACAAAAGGAGGTTAGGTAGAACTGTTGTACACAGGTTAATTGGAGAAGTTCATAGGTGGGTATTTGCTCCAATAGTAAGATTGGATAGAGCCATAAAATCTAAGAATAAAATGTACATTGAGGAGGTATAGGGATGGCTTACAAAAGAAGAATTATGATTAGCAGCTTCAATAGAAGAAGGTCCTATGAGAAAGAGCCATTGCATGAGACAATGAATGCATGAAGAAAATAAAGGCTAAGTTAGAAGCTTTGGGGTAGCTCAAGAGTTGAAGACATGAAGAGAGAGGCCACCCAAAAGGGCTCTTGTTATTTTTAGAAGAGGCCACATGCCAAAAGGAAAGGGAGCGAGGTAAAATGAATAGAGGATGGTGCACACGAGGAGAAGTAGAAGGAGAGGGCATAATGTGAAGAGAGTAGGTGGTTGGTTTGAGAAGCAACATGAAGATAAAATAAGGGTGTAGATAAGAACAACGTAGAGGAAAATGAGAGGAGATACAAAGAAGAACAAGGAAAAGGATAGGGAGAAGAAGAAGGAGAAGGAAAAGAAGAAGAAAATGATAGGAAGATTGAGAAGACCCAAAAGAAAACTGTAGCAACCACATGTTTTTGGAAAAATCATTCTAATGCCTAGTTGAGACTTAGACTAGCAGGCTTGGAGTTTTGGTGATGAAGAATTGGAATGTATTTGAGCCCTTGTGATTACTAAGGATAATATCCCTTATGTGTATTATATAATTTGTATGAAGATTAATAGAAGGCTAACGAGACCATAGTTTTAATTCAAGTTCTTGTGTTTGGATGGCAACTTAAATTCCCGCGTGTTTGTGAGTTTGAATGGTGGTGCCTTTTAGTAGTGGCTTAAAAAAGAAAAAATTTCAGGACCTATTGTGTCCTTTGTTGTGTGCATTTTCATTTTTGTTGTGGCCCTTATAAATATTAGAGCCTATCATGTTCCCATGTATTGTCAGTCTGAGGGTTGAATTGTTGGTTACAGGTGAAGCCAATTTGAGGGTGTGTGCCTTTTGGATATTTATAGAGGGGATTGAGCCCCCCCTGTCATCATTGTGTCCCTTCTATAAAATATCCATTAGATATCCCTCCATCTTGTAAATTATATTTTATGTGCCACACCTTTATAGTGAAATGTTTTAGGCATTCTTTAACCACGTGTCCATACAAGTGACAATGGACATTGTGAAAAAAGACTTTGCTATGCTCCAAAAGCCGAGGAAAACTCTTGTCTCCCACCACAATATCCAAAGAATTTGCCAAACCCTTGACCATATAAACCTCTAAAAACTTGAGCAACCGTCCAATAAGGGTTAGTCCAAAAGGAGTGATCCACCTCCAAAACTAGATTCCTAAAGAATCCCTTAAAGTAGTGATAACTTTCTCCAACCAAAATGCAATAGGTAGTTTTGACAATTTGATGTTGACTGGGCTTTTCTAGTCTATCTAGCAAGGATGCCTTTTAGATCTAGTGCTATATGTGTGGGTTGTTGGAGCCCTTGGCCATCTTCCTAGTTCCAAAGTCGATCTAGAGCTAATTCGAGGGATCCCTCTCCTAGAGCCTAACATTGGGTAGTTGGTCAATCCCCATTTCATCGACGACTCTTTCTCAACAATAATTGAAGACCAAACCTCATAGAGTTAAACAATGGGTTGTTTGGACACCTTTTGTATAACATCAAGGTTGAGCATTCAATGGCCAAAACCTGATTCTATTGATAGAGCCAATGGCCTATGTTAGATTTGTTAGCCTCCCAAAACTGGTTGTGAATTCAACTGAACCAGGTCTTAAAGTTTTTGAGCATTCCTTTTGCCTTCTTGGCTTCTCCTTGAGATCTTTGGGAGGTTATAGTCTAGAGGGTGGAGAAAAAGATAGATAATGGATCACCAAACTAGAAGGTTGTCTTAAGGCATTTAATGTTGCAAGGGTTGTTGATTCACAAGGGATATATATTCACTCTATTTTATTAAAGAGGCAATAATTTGTAAAATGAATCACCCTCCTTCATATATGTTAAGGGTCCATTAATGAAAAGCAATTGGCAAGATCCAATTACATCCTCCTTCTTTGTTCTTTTAATGTCAAGATCTATGGTATTTTTGTTGTCCAAAGCATTTGGAAGGCTCAGGAAGCCATTATGCCCTTCCTCTCTTGAAGGAGGCTTTTATTTGTTTTGACTATCTTTTACTGATTATTTGTCTCTTCCTCTTATTCTTCCTTTTCGAGGGGAGGGGAAGTTGTTGGCCAAGTCTCTATGGTTTTGGACCCTATGGTTCTACAACTTGAGTGTTTGGTCGACCATTCTTATGATAGATGGCATTTTCAAGACGTAGGTCCCTTAGGCCAAGGTCTAAAGAACCCAATGAAAATTATATTTCCCAGAAAAAATAAATTAAATTTAAGGTATATTAGACCATTCCTATGATAGATGACATTTTCAAAACTTAAGTCCCTTAAGCCAAGGTCCAAAAACACCCAATGAAAATTATATTTCGCCCCCAAAAAAATTAAATTTAAAGCAAATCATTGGTGCATTTTTAAGACTTAGCTCCCTTAAAAACCAAGATCCAAAGAACCTTCTCAAAATTATATTTCCAAAAAAAATTAAATTTAAGACAAATCAGACCGTTGGAGAAGTTTCATTTCAGGGTCTCGTTTTTCGCAGTGCGGAGAGCGGACACATACAAAGGCTTTCACTGCAGAAATCCGTCTCATCTTTCAGTAGAGCAATGGCGCGATTTCAACACAGAGAAATCCGTCTCATCTTTCAGTAGAGCAATGGCGCGATTTCAACACAGAGAAATCCGTTTTTGTCCATCTCATCTTGTGGTAGGGCAATGGAGCGATTTCAGTATAGAGAAGTCCGTTTTTGTCCATCTCATCTTGTGGTAGGGCAATGGAGCGATTTCAGCACAGAGAAATCCGTTTTTGTCCATCTCATCTTGTGGTAGGGCAATGGAGCGATTTCAACACAGAGAAATCCGTATGATTTTCGTTGTGGGGAGACATACAATGTCTTCAAAATCAAGACGACACGACATCATTGGAAATTGTGGGAAATTGTTTATCAAGAAAGGGGTTGTTCTCTGCCCCTCATTTCCACTTCTCAGCCGGAGAAACACTGAAGAAGCAGTACTCCTGTGGTATGGCAATGTAGAGATTTCAGCACAGAGAATGTCTTCAAAATCACGACGGCATAGCATCATTGGAAAGTGTGGGAAATTCTTAGGGTTTGTGGCAAGGCAATATAGCGATTTCAGCACAGAGAATGTTTTCAAAATCACGACGGTACGACATCATTGAAAATTGTCGGAAATTGTTTATCAAGAAAGGGTTTATTCTCTGCCCCTCGTTTCCATTTCTTAGCCGGAAAAACCCTGAAGAAGCGGTACACCGAGGGTTGTTTCCAAATCTGCGTAAGTTACATTGATGACCTCCTTGAAATCGAAAATATGGGGTTTTTTCTGAGAGAGTATACAATTTTCTTTTTAATTTTTTTTTCTTTATAAATTCATTGCCAAAACGAAATTATAGATTTCGGGTGTTTGCCGCATTCTTTTTTTGTTGCCGAAATTCGGGTTCTGAGGACCAGAATGCCTTGGAACAAAGCTCAGCTGATTCGCCCGAGTACTCCCGAGTCAAACTCGCTAGTTTGCAGTGAGTATGACCCACGAGTAGTTGCCTAGTTTTTCACAGGTCAGTGAGTTTGACTTGTGAACCACACTTTATTAAGCTATATAACCCAAACAGAAAAAATAATTGCCATTCGGTTCAGAAAAATTAACGGAAATATTCCTTAGTTTTTGCCACGCCCTAGTCTAAATCTTTCGCTCAACCTTCCCGAGTTTTTAGTTGAGCCAAATTTTATAACACGTTACGAGACTAATAATTATCTAGCATTTGTATTATACTCTCTTTCACAGTCATAGGTCCTATTATTTCTGTGGCGCAAAATGTTAGAAATCCTAACAAAGTACGAGTGCCCAGCAGTAAAAGTGTCAATAGAGAGCCCCACCCTTTGTTGTCGTTTTCATTGGCCTGGTCAGGTCTGTATGACCCACATCAAGCAATCCTGCAGTTCCATTGCCTGGTGTCTTTAATCAGTGAGTTTTCTTATCATATAACTGTTTCTCTCTCACAAGGTGACAGTCATTTTGCAGACGTTTTTAGGTTTGTGAGTAAACTAGAGTCTAGAACTATTTTTTGATTGCAGATTGATTAATTATATTTCTGAATTTTCTTTTTGTTATTCATGTATTTGCGTCAGGTTATTTTTCAATAAATTTTACATTGCAGGTCAAGATGTATTGTGACTGTGATTTCAGCTTAGCATGTTTGGTACGTTTAGGGTTCCTTGTAACTACGGAATTAAACTGAGTTTGAGTTAAAAAAAAAAATTACTTGCAGCTAATAGCTCGGTTTCTTTCAAACATGAAAAAACTAATATATCATGCTCTTCTGATACAATTAGTAGAAATGATGCGTCAGGGGATGCCCAAATTTTCTTTGAATTGGGAGAAATCGCTGGAACAACTATTGTGGGTTCTTTAGGCTCTCCTGAGGTGATGTACCAAAGGATGTAGAGATTTACCTTGATTCCAAAGAAATCATTGGAATAGCTCTTGTGGGTGTTTCATATCTTCCGGAATTAAAAAATTCCAAATATTGATCTTGTTGGGCACTGGTTGTCATTGATGACAAACCATTAATGACATAGAAAGCCAAAGATTGATGATATGGACAAAGGAGGATGATGACATGGCAGGAAAGACATTGGATGTGGGAATTGGAGCCATTGGAACACCTAATGAGCCAAATGACTCATTCTGTGGTCATTTGTGCCTTGATGAGCAATGAAGTCCACATACTTGGTAATAAAGGTAATTAGATGATGTGGATGGCTTGAGAAGACCACACACTTGAAAAAGAAGCCTATACACTTGAAGACTTTGATGAATGGTTCATCAACGATATGAAAGAGCTTGATGAACATGATAAGGGCATGACACACAAATAACACTTGATGACATGCTCGGTGGCATGTTTCTTGCATTTTGAGAAGTCTTGGTTGTTATGATTGAAGCCCTTGATGTATGATGGAGCCCTTGCCCTTATAATTGCTTGCTGAAACCTTAGACGTTGAAGTAATTTAAACATGATGATGTAGAAGCTCACAAAAAGAATGAGGAAGCCCTAAGTTTCTAACGTGGTCATTCACCAAGTTGGAATCACAAGAAGTTGTTGCTTACATTTATGTTGATGGACAATCTAAGATAAAATAAAATTAGATGAAGTCACCCCTAGGTCGGCTTCACAAAATAATACAAAAAGAAAATCACATATAAAAGAGTCAAGTCGGCTCAGTTAGAGGTTAAAATAAAAAATAAAACAATTATTTTTAAACAGGTTGGCCAGCCAGCATAATTGATGTTTAACAGGTCGGCTCAGCAATTTTTTTGAAGGAAAACTAGTATAAATAAGAGCTAACGCCCTCATACCTTAATGTGGAGTTCGTGGAGGACAGTCTAGCTCTGATTTCAGTGATTTAAGGAAAATTTCGAGGGCTGTAGCAGCACCTACAGATGAGCAGAAGTTTTATCCTTTTTATCTTTTTCTTTTATGAATTCTGACTTGTCTAGGGCATCACTGAGGCCGCCGTTTGGTGTCTTTATGGTGGACTGAACTGTGTCTGTGTAGCTGGTTTGTGACTGAGTTATGACAGTACAGCAGAAGAAAAACTCTATGTTGTGGAGCTGTTGAGAAAGAATTCGGAAAGGGAGAAGCTTTGATTTTGGGACAAAGGACAGGTTCCGTGAGCAGGATACTGAGACTGATAATCAGATTGATGAAGACAGTTCGGTAGCTACAACAGGAGCAGCAGTATATCAATTTCAGTTTATCTCCTTTTTGGTTGGCTAAGATGAAGACGCAATGCTTGGTGGAAACATTGAATGTTGTGGACAGTTTGATGAAGTTTTCTGGGGCTACATAATGCAGACATATTCTACAGAATTATGATACAAAACATGTGCTACTGAAGGACAGATTGATGATGATCTTATGGACAAAATAATTGAAGTGCCCAGAATGGACAGAATGGTAATGATGTTTTCATGGACAATAGTGATGTGTCTAGTGAAGTGTGGAAGTCTGTATGAACAGCAGTGATACATTTACAGTCATGTACAAGTGAAATGCTAGACGTGTTACAGTGGAGTGACAAGTGATCAGATTGATTTGACTATGGACAAGTTGATGACATGATGGTGGACATGGTGTTGACATGATAGTACATCAGGTTGATGATTTATGATGCTGACATGATGATTTTGATGATGTGCTGATCTTTGACATATAGATGAACAATTTGATGACATCTGTAGAATACTGGACAGAATACTGAAGATGATGATAGCTTATGTACTATGATGCATAGAAAGATTGTGAAATGTGGATGTGATGTGTTTGTGATGTATACTGTATTGTAAATGCAAGCTTGTCTTGCATCTGAGGTTAGGATACCTCAAAACTCTTCTTGGCTGGGTCTAAGAAAAACTAGGTTGGGTCCTAGATTAGGAGTTGGTGCTCTTTTGCTTTAGTTGATACTGAATTGCCTCACTGTTGTAGCCGTTGAATCAAATACAAAAACATTACAACTATATTGTGTCTCTCTTGTGCAATGTGTTGATGATGATGTGTTTTATTTGATGAATGACATACGGATTGATTGTTAGTTTATTGATGAATATGATAAGCTGATATAAGATTTGGTAATTGAAGTTAAAATGAATAAAGTATAGGCTCACTGATTCACCCCCTCCTTCTCAGTGAGCATTGTGTCTAACAATTGGTATTAGAGACGGCCTTCAGCATAAGCCTAACAAGCTTGAAGGAAATCAATAGGCACAATATGGAAGGATCAACAAAGCAAGAAGAAATGAACGATTATTCAGAAGATGGATTTTCATTACTCAACGAATCAAATTATGAGTCTTGGATCATCAGAATGAAGCATCACGCAGTTGCAAAAGGCTATGACATCTGGAAATCGATTAAAGGGGGGGGGTAGTTAAGAAGCCACTTGAAAGCAATGAAAATGGACTAAGCATAATCGTGATGGCCTTGTCTCAATCAGAGAAGGAAAGACTAGATGTTGGAAAGTACACCTCAGACAATGAACTGTGGAGCACACTTGAAAGAGAGCACAAGAGGAAGGTTCAAAACCTTGACAAAGAAAAGGGAGTCAAGATATCTGAAGATGAAAATCAAGAAGAGAAGAAGGCTCAAGCATCAAGCACTAATGAAGGTAAGAACTCTTCCATTTGCAATAACTCTGAAATTATTGAAGTTGCTCTATTGGATAAGGATGTCAAATCCAATATAAGGCTTAAGAAGAAGATTATGGGACCATTTGAAAAATACCAAGAGGAGACAAAAGCTCTGTTCATGAGCTTGAAGGTCAAGAACAAAGACTTGCAAAGCGAGCTAGAAGATAAAAAACTTGAGGTCAAAAGGTTGAAGGATGAATTAGGAAATGAACAAGAAAAGACTGATGTGGATCCTAGAGAACTTGAAGAGACAAGATGGGCTAATCTTGACTTGAAGGTTCAGTTGGATGAGTACAAGAGAATTGAAGAAGTCTTGAAAAATCAGTTAGATGAAAAGGAGAAGAAAAATGAAGAGCTTGAGATGGAAGTTGTTGGACTCAAGAAGAAAATTAAAAAATCAAACCATCATGAGAAGTTCAACAGCAACTCCGTCATGTTGGATAAATTATTGGATTGGCAAAGGTCTCCCCATGACAAAACTGGCCTTGGGTATAAAAAGGTAGAAGACAATCTAGAAAAAGACAAGTGGTCTCCAAAGACTCCAGAAGTTGGTCCATCAATGACCAAGGATGCATCCCATATACCTGTGCATGACAACAAAGAAGTTGGAAGATCACTAATGACTCATGAAGCTGCTCCCACTCATCAAAGCAATTCATTTGGAAGAAGAAAGACAACTCCAAGCCAAACACCAAGGTATGAAAATAGTTTTGATGGATATTGCTTTTCTTGCTCTAATTATGGTCATACGGCTTTGAATTGTAGATCCCATGAAAGAAGAAGGGCTGGAAGCCCTAATGATAAAGTGAGATGTTGGACATGCAATCATTTTGGACACGTGGCTGCGAATTGTCACACATTAAGATGCTTCAATTGTGATGGTGTTGGCCATAAAGTCAAGGAGTGTGCAAGTCCAAGAAGACCATTCATGAGGAGATTAACATACAACTCACCAACCAAAGCAAATGAAGAAGATGGAACAAGTTACGAAAAGACAAAGGTCAAGAAGAAAGTACGGGTAAAGAAAAATGTCTTGTTAAATCCAAATGAGAGTGACCACAGCAGTGATGATGGCTGCCATATGGCAAGCCATACTTGAAGTCTTCCAAAGACTTTGAGTATGCCATGAGTCCATCATTAGAGAATGAACTCAAGTGGTAAATGATGACTCTCCAAGAATAAACAGGTCCCAGGATCGGATTGTTGACATTAAAAATTGGTATAAAGGTTGAAGTATGTATAAAATGCTTGCTATAGAAGTTGAATTAGACCCAAACCTTATGATGATGTACATACATAGTGAAGTAAATTATAGCTACAACATATTTGAAGAAAAGTTAAAAGTAAGCCAGACGAGTTTCAGATGTCAAATCTGATCAGCATGATAAGAAAATACTATTCAGCCAGATTAAGAAAAGAGCTTGATTACATAATGATAGGGGGAGTAGTATGAAAATCAAGCAAGTAACCTGAAGCAACATGGTGGTGCTTGGAAAATTGTTCTTGATACATGCTTACCTTTTATGAATTTACTAGATAATTGTGGCATCCGTAAAGTGTAGAAGTTGCCACAAGTACATCCAAGTCATTACACTTTTTCTGAGTTTGTTTATGTAAACGAAAGACATACTACTACCATTCAAAGGCTGGAGATTTGCACAGACATAAGAAAGGTATCCAAAAGCATCTAAAGTATCATTGTTCAAGCCTTGACATCAGAGATACATGATTTTGGTTGTTATGAAGACATACTAACAACATCTACAGTATGTGAATATGTGCAAACAAGACTCACCGACATATATGCATGATTATAGGGGGAGCATATTGATGACCTTGAGAAGTCATTATGGCACTCATTGAGAAATTTAAGCACTGTCAAGTTCCTAGATACAAGAAGATCAAATAGAGATCAGAGACAGAATGATGAAGTTGAGAACTACACCTGAAAAGATCTCCACTGGACCAGCAATCGTGGCTTGACATCTAGGACAGACATTTGAGACAACATTCATGAACAGTCTGGAAAATGCTTGCTGCCAGTATACTTGCTCTAATGTGGTTCGACAGTAAAAGTAGAATGAAGGTAAATGGGAAGTCTTTGAAAATTTATGAAGACAACACTTCATAACAACTATCCGTAAAGTTAGTCATCCAAAGGCTGATTTGGAAAGGCCAGAAGTTAAGCAATACCATATACAATGGAGATATGACCACTTCGTGACAATTCAACCTTGTGTAACAACCTTTGACAAGTAACTGCAAATTGACAGTGTTCAGCAAAGAGCATTATGGTATGAAGAATAGCAACAAAAAGCATACACATTTTTGGGCAACAGCAGTAGTGGTTTGGTATGTTAACCTTGCTTGAATGGAAACATGAAGTGAATGATATCTATAGCAAAATGAGACAGGTCCTAGGATCTTATGCATGAGTCATAGTACTGCTTATGATAGCAGCAGTAAGGGATAGCAAATTCTTGAAGCAAAACCCTTATTGCATTACAAAGGTAAATAGAATCAACTTGAAATCAGACTTGGGCAGAATTTGTAAAGGGATACTGATGACAATTTAACTGCCCCAGTGGATCAAATTTTTGAGAAGGAATTATAGTTCTTTCATACAGACTTAAAAAGAGATAATCTGAAGTCATGATATTGATATGCACCATGAAGAACATATCATACAAAATCTTATGAAAACTCATCCTATCAACTATAAACATGAGGCTGATTTAGAAGACAGATTTGAAGTTGTCGTTAAGGAGCATGTTATGGACAACATTTTTACATTTTCATACATTCTATGACTTGACATGACAACTGAAAGGACAATGATAGTAGTGACAATTCTTGAACTGATAACTTTTATTCTAACCATGACATACGCCTTGATATAAAGATAGATAACTTTGAATGCAGCAATAGGTGAACTTTTGATCAAGCTCTCTGTAGTGACAATTTGGCTTAAGCTAATTACAATACGGTGAGTTAGTAAGCATTGACAAGATACTACTCTCAAGCGTGCCATGATCAGCAAGAATTGGCTCAATTATCAATATTGTCTCAAAATGACATAAACATAAATCTCAGGCATCCAAGGATATATCAAGATCATTTTTTTTTCAAGACAGTTTGGGATATTTGAAGTTTAAAGTTCAGACAAAGATTTCCAAGCAAAGTGATCATCAAGGAAGCAGACTTTCTTGTTGAGAGGGGGAGCTCCGTAACTGAAGAAGTCTACATGAAAGGGGGAGCAGACAGCTCGATCTCAAGAAGTATTCAAAAACACAATTTTTTTGGGCATTGTGAAGTCTTTAATGGCACCCTTTGTCATTAATGTCAAAGGGGGAGAAAAATAAATTGAGGAGGTGTTGCCATCAATGACAAAGGGGGAGTTTGTTGAGCACTGGTTGTCATTGATGACAAACCATTAATGACAAAGAAAGTCAAAGATTGATGATATGGACAAAGGAGGATGATGACATGGCAAGAAAGACATTGGATGTGGGCATTGGAGCCATTGGAACACCTATTGAGCCAAATGACCCATTCTGTGATCATTTGTGCCTTGATGAGCAATGAAGTCCACATACTGGGTAATAAAGGTGATTAGATGATGTGGATGGCTTGAGAAGACCACGCACTTGAAAAGGAAGCCTATATGCTTGAAGACTTTGATGAATGGTTCATCAACGATATGAAAGAGCTTGATGAACATGAATAAGGGCATGTCATACACATAACACTTGATGACATGCTCGGTGGCATGTTTCTTGCATTTTGAGAAGTCTTGGTTGTTATGATTGAAGCCCTTGATGTATGATGGAGCCCTTGCCCTTATAATTGCTTGATGAAACCTTTGATGCTGACTAATTTAAACATGGTGATGTAGAAGCTCACAAAAAGAATGAGGAAGCCCTAAGTTTCTAACGTGGTCATTCACCAAGTTGGAATCACAAGAAGTTGTTGCTTACATTTATGTGGATGGACAATCTAAGATAAAATAAAATTAGATGAAGTCACCCCTAGGTCGGCTTCACAAAATAATACAAAAAGAAAATCACATATAAAAGAGTCAAGTCGGCTCAGTCAGAGGTTAAAATAAAAAATAAAACAATTATTTTTAAACAGGTCGGCCAACCAACATAATTGATGTTTAATGGGTCGGCTCAGCAATTTTTTTGAAGAAAACTATTATAAATAAGAGCTAACGCCCTCATATCTTAATGTGGAGTTCTTGGAGGACAGTCTAGCTCTGATTTCGGTGATTTAAGGAAAAGTTCGAGGGGCTGTAGCAGCACCTATAGATGAGCAGAAGTTTTATCCTTTTTATCTTTTTCTTTTATGAATTCTGACTTGTCTAGGGCATCACTAAGGCCGCCGTTTGGTGTCTTTATGGTGGACTGAACTGTGTCTGTGTAGCTGGTTTGTGACTGAGTTATGACAGTACAGCAGCGGAAAAACTCTATGTTGTGGAGCTGTTGAGAAAGAATTCGGAAAGGGAGAAGCTCTGGTTTTGGGACAAAGGACAGGTTTGGTGAGCAGGATACTGAGATTGATAATCAGATTGATGAAGACAGTTCGGTAGCTACAACAGGAGCAACAGTATATCAATTTCAGTTTATCTCCTTTTTGGTTGGCTAAGATGAAGACGTGATGCTTGGTGGAAACATTGAATGTTGTGGATAGTTTGATGAAGTTTTCTGGGGCTACATAATGCAGACATACTCTACACAATTATGATTGAAAACATGTGCTGCTGAAGGACAGATTGATGATGATCTTATGGACAAAATAATTGAAGTGCCTAGAATGGACAGAATGGTAATGATGTTTTCATGGACAGTAGTGATGTGTCTAGTGAAGTGTGGAAGTCTGTATGAACAACAGTGATACATTTACAGTCATGTACAAGTGAAATGCTAGACGTGTTACAGTGGAGTGACAAGTGATCAGATTGATTTGACTATTGACAAGTTGATGACATGATGGTGGACATGGTGTTGACATGATAGTACAGCAGGTTGATGATTTATGATGCTGACATGATAATTTTGATGATGTGCTGATCTTTGACATATAGATGAACAGTTTGATGACATCTGTAGAATACTGGACAGAATGTTGAAGATGATGATAGCTTATGTACTATGATGCATAGAAAGATTGTGAAATGTGGATGTGATGTGTTTGTGATGTATACTGTATTGTAAATGCAAGCCTGTCTTGCATCTGAGGTTAGGATACCTCAAAACGCTTCTTGGCTGGGTCTAAGAAAAACTAGGTTGGGTTCTAGATAAGGAGTTGGTGCTCTTTTCCTTCAGTTGGTGCTGAATTGCCTCACGGTTGTTGCCGTTGAATCAAATACAAAAACATTACAACTATATCGTGTCTCTCTTGTGCAATGTGTTGATGATGATGTGTTTTATTTGATGAATGACATATGATATGATAGTTAGTTTATTGATGAATATGATAAGTTGATATAAGATTTGGTAATTGAAGTTAAAATGAAAAAAGTATAGGTTCACTGATTCACCCCCCCCTCTCAGTGAGCATTGTGTCTAACAATTGGTATCAGAGTCGACCTTCAGCATAAGCCTAACAAGCTTGAAGGAAATCAATAGGCACAATATGGAGGGATCAACAAAGCAAGAAGAAATGAACGATTATTCAGAAGATGGAGTTCCATTACTCAATGAATCAAATTATGAGTCTTGGATCATCAGAATGAAGCATCACGCAGTTTTAAAAGGCTATGACATCTAGAAATCGATTAAAGGGGGAGTAGTTAAGAAGCCACTTGAAAGCAATGAAAAGGGACTAAGCATAATCTTGATGGCCTTGTCTCAATCAGAGAAGGAAAGACTAGATGTTGGAAAGTACACCTTAGCCAATGAACTTTGGAGCACACTTGAAAGAGAGCACAAGAGGAAGGTTCAAAACCTTGACAAAGAAAAGGGAGTCAAGATATCTGAAGATGAAAATCAAGAAGAGAAGAAGGCTCAAGCATCAAGCACTAGTGAAGGTATGAACTCTTCTATTTGCAATAACTTTGAAATTATTGAAGTTGCTCTAGTTAAGGTTGAAGAAGATGAGTTGTCAAGACTCAAAGAGGCATTTGCAAAAACTCTATTGGATAAGGATGTCAAATCCAATATAAGGCTTAAGAAGAAGATTATGGGAACATTTGAAAAATACCAAGAGGAGACAAAAGCTCTGTTCATGAGCTTGAAGGTCAAGAACAAAGACTTGCAAAGGGAGCTAGAAGATAAAAAACTTGAGGTCAAAAGGTTGAAGGATGAACTAGGAAATGAACAAGAAAAGGCTGATGTGGATCCTAGAGAACTTGAAGAGACAAGATGGGCTAATCTTGACATGAAGGTTCAGTTGGATTAGTACAAGTGAATTGAAGAAGTCTTGAAAAATCAGTTAGATGAAAAGGAGAAGAAAAATGAAGAGCTTGAGATGGAAGTTGTTGGACTCAAGAAGAAAATTGAAAAATCAAACCATCATGAGAAGTTCAACAGCAGCTCCGTCATGTTGGATTAATTATTGGATTGGCAAAGGTCTCCCCATGACAAAACTGGCCTTGGGTATAAAAAGGTAGAAGACAATCTAGAAAAAGACAAGTGGTCTCCAAAGACTCCAGAAGTTGGTCCATCAATGACCAAGGATGCATCCCATATACCTGTGCATGACAACAAAGAAGTTGGAAGATCACTAATGACTCATGAAGCTGCTCCCACTCATCAAAGCAATTCATTTGGAAGAAGAAAGACAACTCCAAGCCAAACACCAAGGTATGAAAATAGTTTTGATGGATATTGCTTTTCTTGCTCTAATTATGGTCATAGGGCTTTGAATTGTAGATCCCATGAAAGAAGAAGGGTTGGAAGCTCGAATGATAAAGTGAGATGTTGGACATGCAATCATTTTGGACACGTGGCTGCTAATTGTCACACATTAAGATGCTTCAATTGTGATGGTGTTGGCCATAAAGCCAAGGAGTGTGCAAGTCCAAGAAAACCATTCATGAGGAGATTAACATACAACTCACCAACCAAAGCAAATGAAGAAGATGGAACAAGTTACGAAAAGACAGAGGTCAAGAAGAAAGTATGGGTAAAGAAAAATGTCTTGTTAAATCCAAATGAGAGTGACCACAGCAGTGATGATGGCTGCCATATGGCAAGCCATACTTGAAGTCTTCCAAAGACTTTGAGTATGCCATGAGTCCATCATTAGAGAATGAACTCAAGTGGTAAATGATGACTCTCCAAGAACAAACAGGTCCCAGAGTCGGATTGTTGACATTAAAAATTGGTATAAAGGTTGAAGTATGTATACAATGCTTGCGATAGAAGTTGAATCAGACCCAGACCTTATGATGATGTACATACACAGTGAAGTAAATTATAGCTACAACATATTTGAAGAAAAGTTAAGAGTAAGCCAGACGAGTTTCAGATGTCAAATCTGATCAGCATGATAAGAAAATACTATTCAACCAAATTCAGAAAAGAGCTTGATTGCATAATGATAGGGGGAGTAGTATGAAAATCAAGCAAGTAACCTGAAGCAACATGCTGGTGCTTGGAAAATTGTTCTTGATACATGCTTACCTTTTATGAATTTACTAGATAATTGTGGCATCCGTAAAGTGTAGAAGTTGCCGCAAGTACATCCAAGTCATTACACTTTTTCTGAGTTTGTTTATGTAAAAGAAAGACATACTACTACCATTCAAAGTCTGGAGATTTGCACAGACATAAGAAAGGTATCCAAAAGCATCTAAAGTATCATCGTTCAAGCCTTGACATCAGAGATACATGATTTTGGTTGTTATGAAGACATGCTAACAACATCTACAGTATGTGAATATGTGCAAACAAGACTCACTGACAGATATGCATGATTATAGGGGGAGCATATTGATGATCTTGAGAAGTCATTATGGCACCCATTGAAGAAATTTAAGCACTGTCAAGTTCCTAGATACAAGAAGATCAAATAGAGATTAGAGACAGAATGATGAAGTTGAGAACTACACCTGAAAAGATCTCCACTGGACAAGCAATCGTGGCTTGACATCTAGGACAGACATTTGAGACAACATTCATGAACAGTCTGGAAATGGCTAGCTGCCAGTATACTTGCTCTAATGTGGTTCAGCAGTAAAAGGAGAGTGAAAGGAAATGGGAAGTCTTTGAAAATTTATGAAGACAACACTTCATAACAACTATCCGTAAAGTCAGTCATCCAAAGGCTGATTTGGAAAGGCCAGAAGTTAAGCAATACCATATACAATAGAGATATGACCACTTCGTGACAATTCAACCTTGTGTAACAACCTTTGACAAGTAACTGCAAATTGACAGTGTTCAGCAAAGAGCATTATGGTATGAAGAATAGCAACAAAAAGTATACACATTTTTGGGCAGCAGCAGTAGTGGTTTGGTATATTAACCTTGCTTGAATGGAAGCATGAAGTGAATGGTATCTACAACAAAATGAGACAGGTCCTAGGATCTTATGCATGAGTCATAGTACTGCTTATGATAGCAGCAGTAAGGGATAGCAAATTCCTGAAGCAAAACCCTTATTGCAGTACAAAGGTAAATAGAATCAGCTTGAAATCAGACTTGGGCAGAATTTTTAAAGGGATATTGATGACAATTTAACTGCCCCAGTGGATCAAATTTTTGAAAAGGAATTATAGTTCTTTCATACAGACTTAAAAAGAGATAATCTGAAGTCATGATATTGATATGCACCATGAAGAACATAGCATACAAAATCTTATGAAAACTCATCCTATCAACTACAAACCTGAGGCTGATTTAGAAGACAGATTTGAAGTTGTCGTTAAGGAGCATGTTATGGACAACATTTTTACATTTCCATACATTCTATGACTTGACATGACAGCTGAAAGGACAATGATAGCAGTGACAATTCTTGAACTGATAACTTTTATTCTAACCATGACATACGCCTTGATATAAAGCTAGATAACTTTGAATGCAGCAATAGGTGAACTTTTGATCAAGCTCTCTGTAGTGACAATTTGGCTTAAGCTAATTATAATACGGTGAGTTAGTAAGCATTGACAAGATACTACTCTCAGGTGTGCCATGATCAGCAAGAATTGGCTCAATTATCAATATTGTCTCAAAATGACATAAACATAAATCTCAGGCATCCAAGGATATATCAAGATCATTTTTTTTTCAAGACAGTTTGGGATATTTGAAGTTTAAAGTTCAGACAAAGATTTCCAAACAAAGTGATCATCAAGGAAGCAGACTTTCTTGTTGAGAGGGGGAGCTCCGTAACTGAAGAAGTCTACATGAAAGGGGGAGGAGACAGCTCGATCTCAAGAAGTATTCAAAAACACAATTTTTTTGGGCATTGTGAAGTCTTTAATGGCACCTTTTGTCATTAATGTCAAAGGGGGAGAAAAATAAATTGAGGAGGTGTTGCCATCGATGACAAAGGGGGAGTTTGTTGAGCACTGGTTGTCAGTGATGCAAACCATTAATGACAAAGAAAGTCAAAGATTGATGATGTGGACAAAGGAGGATGATGACATGGCAAGAAAGACATTGGATGTGGGCATTGGAGCCATTGGAACACCTAATAAGCCAAATGATCCATTCTGTGGTCATTTGTGCCTTGATGAGCAATGAAGTCCACATACTTGGTAATAAAGGTAATTAGATGATGTGGATGGCTTGAGAAGACCCACACTTGAAAAAGAAGTCTATACGCTTGAAGACTTTGATGAATGGTTCCTCAACGATATGAAAGAGCTTGATGAACATGAAGAAGGGCAGACATACACATAACACTTGATGACATGCTCGGTGGCATGTTTCTTGCATTTTGAGAAGTCTTGGTTGTCATGATTGAAGCCCTTGATGTATGATGGAGCCCTTGCCCTTATAATTGCTTGATGAAACCTTTGACGCTGAAGTAATTTAAACATGGTGATGTAGAAGCTCACAAAAAGAATGAGGAAGCCCTAAGTTTCTAACGTGGTCATTCACCAAGTTGGAATCACAAGAAGTTGTTGCTTACATTTATGTTGATGGACAATCTAAGATAAAATAAAGTTAGATGAAGTCACCCCTAGGTCGGCTTCACAAAATAATACAAAAAGAAAATCACATATAAAAGAGTCAAGTCGGCTCAGTCAGAGGTTAAAATAAAATATAAAACAATTATTTTTAAACAGGTCGGCCAGCCAGCATAATTGATGTTTAACAGGTCGGCCAGCCAGCATAATTCATGTTTAACAGGTCGGCTCAACAATTTTTTTGAAGGAAAACTAGTATAAATAAGAGCTAACGCCTTCATACCTTAATGTGGATTTCGTGGAGGATAGTCTAGCTCTGATTTCGGTGATTTAAGGAAAAATTCGAGGGCTGTAGCAGCACCTATAGATGAGCAGAAGTTTTATCCTTTTTATCTTTTTCTTTTATGAATTCTGACTTGTCTAGGGCATCACTAATGCCGCCGTTTGGTGTCTTTATGGTGGACTGAACTGTGTCTGTAGCTGGTTTGTGATTGAGTTATGACAGTACAGCAGCAGAAAAACTGTATGTTGTGGAGCTGTTGAGAAAGAATTCGGAAAGGGAGAAGCTCTGATTTTGGGAGAAAGGACAGGTTCGGTGAGCAGGATACTGAGATTGATAATCAGATTGATGAAGACAGTTCGGTAGCTATAACAGGGGCAGCAGGATATCAATTTCAGTTTATCTCCTTTTTGGTTGGCTAAGATGAAGACGTGATGCTTGTTGGAAACACTGAATGTTGTGGACAGTTTGATGAAGTTTTCTGGGGCTACATAATGCAGACATACTCTACAGAATTATGATAGAAAACATGTGCTGCTGAAGGACAGATTGATGATGATCTTATGGATAAAATAATTGAAGTGCCCAGAATGGACAGAATGGTAATGATGTTTTCATGGACTATAGTGATGTGTCTAGTGAAGTGTGGAAGCTGTATGAACAGCAGTGATACATTTACAGTCATGTACAAGTGAAATGCTAGACGTGTTACAGTGGAGTGACAAGTGATCAGATTGATTTGACTATGGACAAGTTGATGACATGATGGTGGACATGGTGTTGACATGATAGTACAACAGGTTGATGATTTGTGATGCTGACATGATGATTTTGATGATGTGCTGATCTTTGACATATAGATGAACAGTTTGATGACATCTGTAGAATACTGGACAGAATGCTGAAGATGATGATAGCTTATGTACTATGATGCATAGAAAGATTGTGAAATGTGGATGTGATGTGTTTGTGATGTATACTGTATTGTAAATGCAAGCTTGTCTTGCATCTAAGGTTAGGATACCTCAAAACTCTTCTTGGCTTGGTCTAAGAAAAACTAGGTTGTTTCCTAGATAAGGAGTTGGTGCTCTTTTGCTTCAGTTGATTCTGAATTGCCTCATGGTTGTAGCCGTTGAATCAAATACAAGAACATTACAACTATATCGTGTGTCTCTTGCGCAATGTGTTGATGATGATGTGTTTTATTTGATGAATGACATATGGATTGATAGTTAGTTTATTGATGAATATGATAAGCTGATATAAGATTTGGTAATTGAAGTTAAAATGAATAAAGTATAGGCTCATTGATTCAACCCCCCCCCCCTCTCAGTGAGCATTGTGTCTAACAGATCTCCCTTTTTTTTCCATGAAAAAAGCTTTATATTCGATATTTTATAGGACAAATCAGAATGTACCTCATCTTGTCTTGCCGACACATTCAAAGCGATAGGTCTTTGCTTCCTTTTTACAAAAAATCCCTAGGAGGGTTTCCTATGCTACATATAGCATTCATCCAATGGCTAGCCTTCCTCAACCTGTGCTTTAGAGCATAAAAAATTGTTCAGAACTATCCTATTTTGTATGAAATTCATACTCATAAAACGTTGACATCCAGTTGAATTGGATAAACTATTAATAGAGATTTACATTCTGACATTCAATATAAAGATTGAACAGATTCTGGAACATAGAGTCCTTCCTTAAATTCCTATTCAGACTTCTTGGAGGTTTAGGATTTTCAGGTTTACATGAACCTTCATAGGCACATCTCTGATTTGGTTGCACATGTGCTTAAGTGGAATCCCACTTCCTTGGAATATCATACTATTTCTGGTGAGCCAACCGTATTAGTTATTAGTAAGTTTGCCAAAGACTTATTAGTTGCCACTATCTTATCCTTGTGCTTGTTTTCAAACCACTCTTAGAGAGATTCCCCTTTCCATTCATACTTCCTATTTGACAAATTTAATGCTTCTTTGGAGGCTTTCTATTCTTCTCTCGACTGCAATTTTCATAAGCAACCATAGAGCATAAAACTCAGCTCTATTATCTGTGCCTGAGCTTGTTGCAAATTTGAAAGAAATGAATGATTTTCCCATTTAAATAAAATGCCTCAGGCTCCACAAATACCTATTGTTGTTTGACATACACCGTTGAAGAAACCCGAGGACTTGTTTTTATTGCTTCTGGTTCCTTAAGGATTCTTGGAGGTTTAGGATTTTCAGGTTTCCATGAGCCTTCATAAGCATATCTTATTTGGTGGCACATGTGTACAGGAGAAATCTCACTTCCTTGGAATATCATACTATTTTTGGTGAGCCCAACCCCCATATTAGCTGTTACAAAGCTTGGCAAAGCCTTATGAGTTGCCACTGTCTTATCCTTGTACCAGTTTTCAAACTATGTTAATAGAGATTACCCTTTCCATTCATTCTTTCCATTTGACAAATTTAGTGCTGCTATCCAGATTCCAAACCTCCCTAGAATATGTTTTTGCATAAAATGTATCTTGCTGCAGGACCATGCGGATTTCTCTTATGCCCATTACCTAGGCTAGAATTATGTTTGACAGGGCCAACCAAAGGAAAATTCCTCTGATTTTGAGCTTTATTTTCAGCTGTATGAAGGTTACTCTCTAGGAGTTATTCTCAGGATTTCAAACAACAGATTTCGAATATGCCTCCTACAGACATTTCCGTCAGGGTTGAGGGTGTCTAGTTGATCCAGAAATGATCATCTCAAGGATTTGAGTTTAAGGAGTGAACTTGAAATAGATTTCTATTTTGCGGACTGCCAGCCCACTATAAAGTTATGGAAGGATCATTGCTATGGCAGGTAAATCATTCTAGATTGAGGACTATGCGTATTTTGTAGGTGAAGCAAAGGGGGCAATGGAAAATTTTGAAGTCGTTGAATTTGGATGTTCTAAAGAGGTTTGCATCACATTATTTCCAGAAGCATCTAGGTTTAATTGTGTTGTCGGAGTTTACCAAACAATCAGTCCTGAAAGAGCTAGTTCAAGTAAGGGGTTGAGGGTGGCTCTTCCGGTAGATAAGGGCTTCGTACAACAGCCTATCAGTGCATCCAGCACTGACAATTTTTTAGATGAGAGCATATGTATGGGTGGCTCTTCTGGTAGATGAGGGCTCCGTACAACAACCTATTAGTGCATCCAACACTGATAATTTTTCAGATGAGAGCATATTTATACTGAGGATCCAAGGCCTATAGAAGATGACAGACCATCTTACTAGTCAAGTGAAGGCAAGAGCAGTGATGAGATTCCCTAGACATTGGCTTCTAAGTTGAGTTCAAGATTATACATGAAGTCGAGATATGCCCATTGCAAGGCTACTTCCAGTTGGGCCTTCATATAGATTTTTCAAAGGCAGTTCGTTTCAAGTTCGGTCCTTCTAGGTCATCTACTGAGCTTACCTATCAAATGATTGATAGGCTTATACCAAGAGATTGATCTACAAATGAAGATTATGTTTGGGCATATGTATTACCTAAGTTCATGACACAATAGGAGCATAGATTACAAACATTGAAACTTCCAAGGCCAGTTTTGTGCATTAGGGGAATATTGCAGATTGAACTGTTGGGTAGAGTTTACAAGCAGTGCCATGGTTGCTGTAATAATTTGGCAAAGTTTTTGAGAAGCATAAAGTTGAGGGCATGAAGGATCATTGCTGCCGGAACTTACCTAAGAATTGAAGCTAGCCTTACAGCACTCTTCTTCCTGCCAAACAATTTCCAGATCTACAAGTCTTCTTTGTGGTTCCTCTAGCATCTTTTAATTTGTTTGGTTCCAAGTTAGTAATTCAAGTAAGTTCTTTTCTTGACCTCTCTGTAAGCAGGCCTATAATCATTGTGCTTTTGAAAACAACATGTACAATCTGCACAACTCAGGAGTTATAACCATCAGTAAGGGGAAGATTATTGAGTTGCATAGTGGGCCAGCGGCCAGCCAGACATTGTAGCACAATTCTAAGCCAGCAGAGAATCACTTTCAGCAATGAAGAGGGTAGTTTGTATGCTTTCCCAGTTCATTATCAGCTTTTGATGCACTCAGATCTGACACCTATATTTGACAGTGTATATACAAGTCTAGTCAATGCTTGTATAAGGAATGCCCTGCCCCAAATAATGATGAATAAACATACATAAATTTTAAGAATGAGTCAAACATTCAATATTTGAAGAGTGCTCCAGCTACCTGGTCTTTAATACTTGTTTGAGAATAGCATAAGGAAGAGCATTGGCCTATGAAGTATGAAGTGTCATTCAAAGCATATTTGTGAACCATGTCACCCCTTTATTGAGAAGGGTCCCACCTTGAAGAGATGGAAGCCTATCTTGATGAGCGATAGGATGAATTAATGAACCCTTGCACAAATATCTATGAGATCCACTTCGTGGGAGGATGTTGTGACAACTCTTTGAACCACCTTTGCACATAGTTCTATAGAGACCCTCCTAAGTTGCACTGAAGTAGATATGGAAACAAATAAAAAGGGGGGAATGATTACGATTTTTTTTCAAAAAGGACAGATATGATGTGGCGGGGAAACGTATATACAATGATAATATATATATATATATACACACATACACACACAAGTGTATATATATATATTATCATTGTCATCATAATCATCATAATATTATCATTGTACATCATCATCATCACTTGACACTACTATCTAATATGATCAATCATACATGTCATATATATATACACACAATATATATATATATATATATATATATATATTTTCCAAATGGAAAATATCTATCACTCTAAATAAAGAGTGATCATGAACTGTCCTCAAGGGACTTCATTATATATCAAAAGTGTTAAGAGTTACATAACTGTCTTACATTCATTTAAAAGACTGATTGCCATTTAGGCTACAAAAGGAGGCTTTAAATCTTATGCTATACCCGTATTACAAAATGTACGTCCTCCTGGTCATTTGTTTGACCTTCCACATCAATTAGGCCAGGAGGTAGTGCTAGAGCGAGCTTGGACAGCTTATTAGCTTCTGAGTTTAGTTCTTTGTAAATATGTGAGAACTGAATTTGCTCAAAGTTGGAAAACATTTCTTTGATGGACAGGAGGAGATGTTGTAGATGTGGCGCGTTGATTGTATCTTACCGTTTGCCCAATCAATAACCATCTTGGAAACTCCAAAATGCTGCAAATGTCTCACATGATTTTCTAAAGCAATCATTAGAACTGCCCATAACACTGCAAGTTCAGCTTTGCTATTTGAGGCATGTCCTGGTGCTAATTTGATGTGCCATTTCCTGCTGTCCGAGAAGTGAATAACTCCTCCATCGCCGCCTAAGGGAGGGGATCCCTGGCTTGCACCATCAAAATAAGCCCAAGGATGCTCTCTGTTGATGACTGGGTGGGATAAAATTCTTGGAGATTTTTCTGAAGGCATGGACTTATGTTCACTGGTTTTCTGCAATGCAAGTAAAACTAAAATATCTGGTGAAATGAAATTGTTGTGGAAGATCATCGTATTCCGTGCTTCCCATATAGTGAAAACGTAAAGAGCGGGATAGGCTTTGAACAGACATACCCTGTGATCGTTCCACCAGTCGAGCACATTCTTCTCCAGCGTGCCCGGGTGTAGTGGGAAGGGACAATTCAAGCTTTCAGTTGCTTTCTTCCAGACATACCCTGCATAGGTACAATGGCAGAAGATGTGAGAGATCGAATGTTCATCAAGGTTATAGAGAACGCAGATATCAGGGCCTTGAAAGCCTCTTTTCTGTAGGTTATCCCAAGTGAGAAGTTTGTTACTCAGGGCCAGCCAAAGAGTGATGATGGTTTTAAGTGGGGCAGAGATTTTCCAAATTTTATCCCACCATGGACGGGGTTCATCTCTCGCCAGAGAATTTACGGCTGCTTCATATCCTATTTTTGCAGAGAAGGACGTCCTTACTGTTTCTGTTCCAAACTAATTTATCTGTTTCTCCTTCTTTGAGAAAAATAGTCTCTGTTTAAAAAGGATAAATATCGGTTCCAAGCTTCTTCCTTCTCTCCTGCAAACCCTAGCTGTAAAGTCGATTTCCATCCTCCTCTAGATCTTAGTCTGTTCTGCTCGTCAAAAGCATCAACTAGAGTGAAAATACTTTTGGAATTTAGATCCCTGATTAGTTCAGGAGGAAGTTTATAGTCTTCACCCGAACCAGCCCACGGGTCCTCACCAACACGAACACTGTGTCCGTCCCTGATTCTCCATGCCACCCAATTCCCTATTAGTGGAAAAGCCAGCATATATATATATATATTTCTGAAGAAAAAACTTTTTATTCATATTGAATAACACATAGACGGTCTATTTCGGGACTTACATCATAAAAGCTATTAAATATTTGCTTTACTTCCTTAGTGCTTTACTATCCCTTAATGGACTTACATCAAAAAGCATTTAGAGCTTTACATTACATCCATTTTTGCCTACATTCAAAGTTTCTAGCAGCATTAGATCTGCACTATAGCATCAAAATCCATTCCATCCCTTCTCTCCCGAACCTCTAATACACCTGGGACCATTGGTAACACTAATTTTGACAACTTGTCTGCTTCGACATTAAGTTCCCTGTACATATGCGCAAAAATGCATGTCTGAACTGAAGGAGAAGGGATCAAATTGTAGACAAAATGTTTTGTAAATGTGGAGCTGCAATTTGGATTTTGTTTGTTGCCTAATCTATCGCCATTTTGGAGTCACCAAAAAGCTGTAACTGTTCAATGTTCTTTGATTTAGCAACCTTTAAAATTGCCCAAAGAGCTGTCAATTCTGCCTTACTGTTTGAACATTGTCCTGGAGCAAATTTGATGTTAAGTTTGTGATTGCCAGAAAGATGCAGAACTGCTCCAAATCCTCCTAATGGTGGTTCACCTTGACTTGCACCATAAAAAAAGGCCCATGGAATTGATTTGTCAATATGAGGATCCACCACCATCCTTCCTTTGGCCTTCTTGGGTGAGACTTTATGTTCCATGGTCCACTGCAAAATAAGTGAGGCTGTGACTTTAGGAGGGATCCAATGGTTTTGAAAAATGGCTGAATTTCGAGCCCATCACACTCCATAAACAAAAGAGGGAGGAAGGGCTGCGAAATCACTCACCAAAGGGTTGTGCCACCATTTGTGAAATCTTTGCTCCATACGAGTGTCCTCTTTGTCGTGGTGAAAGTGGAACCTTCCTGCTACATCGTGCCGTACCTTATCTGCAAGAGCAAGAAAAGAATAGGTGAGAAACCATCTCACAGTCCCCTTTGCACATATAACAAAGACTTGGGCCTTGCCATCCTCGTTTCTGCAGATTATCCCATGTTAGGATTTTATTACTGAATATTAGCCAAAGAGTTAGCTTTGCTTTTAGAGATCTTGTTGATTTCCACACAGAACGCCACCACCACCTCTTTTCTCCTGCAAAGGATTCATTTAAGTGAGTCTCGTACTTTGCTTTGGCTGAGTATTCACCATTTGTTGAATTCTTGGTCAATACTAGTCTATCAGGGGTTGAGTGATCCAGATACACAAACCCTGCTACTAGCTTGTTTACATATCTAGACCAATTTTCTACAATATCACCCCTCATCCCTAGCGCTTGTTGTGAAATCCATCCTCTTCTTCCCCATTCTTGCAGAGTTTGAGCTTGTTCATCCGCCAGACTCTCAATATTATGCTGTTTCAAATGAGATATCGTTGCTTCTGAGAACCTAAAATTGTTGCCTGAGCCTGCCCACAGGTCCTTTCCAATTCTTACCTGTTTTTCGTCGCCTACCTTCCGAGCGATCCAATGCCCTACTAATGGGAATGAAAGAACCATAGCCTTCCATCCCATTGATCCATTCTTGAATGTCTTGACTGGACTCCTGAACCATTCAACAATAGACACACCTTGGCAGTATTTGGAGATCATAACTTTCCCCCATAAAGAGGATGGAAACTGTGCCAATCTCGAAAGCGATCGAGTTGCTAATGATTTGCATATCTATATATATGGAGACCCTCCTAAGTTGCACTGAAGCAGATATGGAAACAAATACGAAGGGGGGGGTAACGATTACGATTTAAAAAAAAGGCCAGATATGTATGATGTGGCGGGGAAACGTATATGCAATGATAATATATATATATATATCTATATATATATTATCATTGTCATCATAATCATCATAATACATAATATTATCATTGTACATCATCATCACCACTTGACACTACTATCTAATATGATCAATCATACATGTCACATGATACTATGCAAACTTCTAAGTTTTTTAGAAAGGGCTGCGTATTATCATATTCATGATTCAATGTTCATTGTTCATAAGTTAAACTTAAAACATCATTACAAATTAAATTCATAGAATCACATATCATCAAAAAAGTTTTTGTCCATGTAATGAAGCTCAACAACCTCATGTTCATCCTTTCCAAAACTAGGAACATAGCTATCATGTCCACTTAAAGATGCAATTGTTGGTTCCTCCTCATCAAACAAATTAAGATGAGACATGGTACTCAATGCCATATCCAAGTCAACCAACTGTGGTTCTAGATCCCATAGCTTGGTTGGCCTTGATTTGTATCCATCCTTTTGATGTGATAGAAGGTGAAGGTTAGAGTGAACACACACAAGTTCCTTAGCCTTCTTGGAGCTTTAACTTAAGAGCATCTCTTCTCTACCCATCACAAGATAAAAGTATGTCACCGACAAAGAGAAGATGAGACAAAAATAGAGATTTCCCTAACTTAACACCTTTAAAGGTTTCGATCTTTCTTGCCTCTAGGAGCGTCTTGCTCAATTCCTTTGCTACACTTAGGAACAAGAGTGGGGATAAAGGTCAAACATACTCGTGATCCCTACTTGGTCTTAAAAAAACAAAATTTGAACCATTGATAAGAACAATTTAGGACATTATTGATACACAACATATCACCCATTTTACAAAATGAACACAAACTCCATGTGGATAAGCATCAATCTGAAATACAACCAACTTACTCAGTCATAAGCCTTATACATGTCCAATTTCACCACCATAACTAATAGTTTTTGGGTGTGGATAAAATGTAGCACTTCTTGAGGTACCCTCGTTGTCTCAAGAATTTCCCTCCCTAGTAGGAACCTAAACTACTCTTTTGATATAGACTTAGATAGTAGCTTTTCACTTGTAGTGCTCTTATCTTAGCTGTAATCTTATATATACAAATGCATTAAGAAATGTCTTTGTACTTCTCGAAAGAGCTTGGATTATCAATCTTTGGAACGAGAGCATTGGAAGTGGAGTTAAAATCAGCTAGCATCTTCCTCGATAACCATAAAACATCCTCGAAAAATTTAGTTCTCCACCCATTCAACCCCAAACATTTGTCCTTCTAGAAACTATGCTTCACTTGTAGGAGCTCATCTTTCGAGACTTCTTTTAATAGTCTCACATTATCCTCTTCTTCCTCAAAACTAGGAAAACTGAAGTCATTCTTACCAACTTATTAAGCCCTACTATCTTTTTTATAAATGCCTTCAAAGTAATCCACCCTGTGCTTAATAATATCTTGAAAACATGTAGTTGAAGAACCATCATCCCTTTTGATCTCCCATTAGCATTCATTCACATTTTTTTGATGATTAGCATATTGATGTGAAAATTTGGTATTCTCGTCACCTTTTGAGAGCCATAAAGCCCTATTTCCTTTTTTGTTGTTTGAAACCCTCACTTGGAATTTAAAGGCTTCATCAAAATATCTTGTAGTCTCCTTGTTATTTAGAGCCTCTAGTTGGATTTCTAAAGAGATAAGATACTAATCATCCTTAACTCTCTTTTGGTGAGCCCATTTTGCAATTGCTTGTTTTATCCTTTACAAATTTGATTCAAATTGAATATTGGTAGATTCCCTAAGTGAGCCATTAAAAGGGACCCACTTCTCTTAATTAATGGAATAAAATTCTCCTCCAACCGAGCTAGATTGAATTTGGAAGGCCTTGGGTGTTTTCTTCCTTTCTTTGCCAACTCCATAAAAACCAACAAATGATCAAAATATTCCCCTAGTGCTTAAAATTGATATGATTGGTCATGACTCATAATAGATTTAGAAAGCAAAATGCTATCAATTCTCTTAGCAATTCTATCAACACCTACATCAAATTTTTCATAGGAAAAAGTTTGATAGGTTCCACATCTGATAGGTCCCCAAAATTTCCAATTTTTTAAAGAAATAGTTCTACAAAGTGTCTTGAGTTTTAGGTCCCTAGATCGTAGCTTTACTCACGGTGAAATTTAGATTTCCTCCCAATATAATATTCCCTTTACTCAACAAATCCATTGTAAATATTTTGTCCCAATATCTTACTATGTTTGCATAAGGTTCATAAATATTTAGAATTGCAAATTCCTCTCCTAGTCCCTGAGAAAATAAGACATTAGCTTTACTTGATGCAAAATACATAGAATTAGATCATTTAAATTTTTTGTAATTAGATCTACAGATTCCAAATTGACACACAAAGTCAATTGAAGTAGTTTCCGAATCCCCTAAAAGTTTTCCCAATTCACCAATAAAGTTTGAGCCCTCTCCATGGTTTCTTGAAGCAAGATAACTATTTTCTTGTGGATATCCACAAGCCTTTTTGGGTATGTTTTTTTCAAGGTGCTAGCCAACTCTCTTATTTTCAAATATGTACAAACCATGACCTACCCTCCTCAGGGGTTTGGTCCACTCGAAGAACCCCCCTCGATTGGATTTTGCTTCCTTGACTTAATTTTCTTCTTTAGCTTTGTTCGAGCAATAGCCAAATGATATTTCCTTCCTCTACTTTGTCCTAAACCCCCCTTGAGATCACACATACTCAATCAATAGGCTCAATAGGCTCGAAAGCAACTTGGTTAGACCTTAAAGGGTACTTAGAATGGCCCTGTGAAGTAGTATCCCCTCATTCGTGGAAGTACTCTGTTCATTCAAAGAGATCCTATTATCCTTGTTGCCTAGGGGTAGGTTTGAACAAAACCCACCTCCTAAACCCTTCCCACATGCAAGGATTAATGGAGACCCCCTAAGAACCCCTTGGCCTTCACTTTTTCCACATAGACTCTCCAAACTTATAGACACGTAGATCCCCCTTGGCCTTCACTTTTTCCCCATAGACTCTCCAATCTTATAGACACGTAGATCTAGTCTTTTCCCTAGTTCACAATATTGAGAAACCTCATTATGTGTAATCAAAGAATAAGATTCAACATCAGACCTACCCTTTTCTGCCATAACTTAAAGCTGATGAGGTTCATCCTCCTTGGATTCCAGGCTTTGCCTGGATCCTCCATCACCTTTTTCAATATGGTTGACCTTTGGAGATAGAGAAGAAGCCCTAACATTAGACAAAGCTTCCCCCCAAACCACACTTCATAACCCCCCTCCTTTTCCTTGTCACCAGCTTTACCCTTGCCTTATTGGGTTTCACCTGAATCCCTTTGTCCTACATTTTCTATTCTGGATTTCTAACCCATATTTTCTTGCTAAATTTGGGCTTACAATGTTGATGTTTTGTAGCTTGAACAAGAACTTCCGTATAGGTTTTGTGTCAAACATGTGTAAAGTCATCCATGCCAAATCTATTTTGTAATTCACTTTATTGAAGTGAAAGTCTTATATTTTGCCATCGAGTCTAATAAAGTGCATTTTTAATGCATTAGTGATTTAGACTAATCTCAATTGTTGATCTCATCGAGAGACTAGGGTTTTGGTAGATTACGGTTACAGTTAAAGTATAAAGGCAGGTCAGAGTAGAGGGTAAAGACACATTCATTATTCACAAGAAGACAATTTTGGTTGGAAGGTGAAGAAACTCATCTGAAGAGTGAAATTAGAGGACCAAAGGGGAGCCCAGTCAACAACCAGGCAGATTTCAGCAAGCAGGCAGCAGCAGGGACAGATCTGTACAGTTGTATGGATCCGTACAGCAAGTCCATACAGTCGGACGTATTTATACGGACAGGTCAACCAGGCAGATTTCTGCAAGCAGGCAGCAGCAGGGACATATCTGTACAGTTGTATGGATCTGTACAGCAAGTCCATACATTCGTACATATTTATACGGACAAGTCAGTACAGGTCAGTACAGGTGTGCAGACAGTCTGTACCACAGTCGGCAAGCTTCAGCTGGATTTCTTGGTTGATTGAGGGCAGTTTTCCTCATTAAGTTTGCTGTTTATTGCAACTGTGGAGGTTTCCTTGTAATGAAATGCTGATTTAAAGGTGTAAATCGTCTGTATTTTGTTTTTGCTTCCGCTGTTCATTTCCAGCTATATGCGTGATTGCTGCATGTTCAGAAATATTCGTTTCTGTGATTAGACATGATTAGATAAGTTCAGATCTCATTTATTTAATTAAGAGAAACATAGGACAGCAGTCACTTAGGGCCTGAAAAATTTACATACAATCCATTGCTAGGTTTCCGTACATGTGGCATATAGCACAATGAAAAGGCACACCAACATAATTTGGAATCTAGCAATGAGAAAAAGGGCCCTTCTCTAGAATTCTCTTCAACTAAATCATATCAAAGATAATGGCCACCACAATTCGAGCAATGGATAAAGCATTGGATTTTAGAAAAATCATATCCACTTCAAAATCAGCAATTTCCTTAAAAACTTTAAACGTCTAGAATTCAAGGGGAAGATTGAGGAGTTCTACCCACACCAAATGCACATTGGTCTGTTCCATCCTCAATTAAAAATGCACTCCAACCCTGAATGGATAAGGGTGAAGAACCCCACTTCCAGTGAAAGTTCAAGGCTTTGTTTGCATCTATCTCTATCCTATACATAGATGCCATCCACCCCTTGGAGAAAATGTTGAAGACAGGAGTATATCCAATCAAAGACTCCCACTCAACATGCAAGCAATCTTTCAAAGTTTCTTCACAAATAGCTCTGCCATGAACCCTCACTTCCAAACCTCGAGTCACTAACTCAACAACTTGGTGCATTTTCACATCATCACCAAGCACTGGTTTGACTTGTTTTTTTTAAGCTCCACGGACTACATTGAACACCCACCTCTTGAATCTAGCACTTTCCCTCCTTCAATTTACCAATCTCACTCAACTAACTTATATACTCCGAAGGAAAGCATTCACCACCCTGAATTAGAGGATATTCAACATGCTACCTAAAAATCTTCATAGTGGAATCTTAGCTGAAATCCAATGTTCCCCCAAGTTTCCGGGACGTGGGAGCACGGGAGCTGGGAAACGCACATTGGGGACGCGTGGAGACACCCCCAATTTTTGGGGAAATTCATGGGGGATAGGGGGGCGTCTCCAAAATTATAAAAATAAAATCAAAATACAAAAAATAATAATTCATTTGATGTATTGTGCAATGTAAATACTAAATACATTGATTTATTTTTGAAGTAATACTAAGTAGGGATTGTAAAAAGTAAAAATAATGGAAAAAAAATAATCTTAGGGGGGGGCAGTGGGGGCGGGGATGTTTTGCCAGGAGTCCCCCCATCTCTAGAACGTGTGGAGCGTGGGGGACGCATCCCCAACCCTGCAGGACCCGTCCCTGTGGAACACTGCTGAAATCTCTTATAGACTGGAGAAGGAAATGATTTGAGAAAGGCTGTCGATCCTTTTGGATTGAGACATGACCTTCATGACCCCCAAAAGTTGTGTTTAGTGTGCTTTTACTACCTTTGGCCCTTTGAACTAATGAACTTGTACCACTCTCGTTCTGTTGACGTTCCCAATCTAGTCACATCGCCTTTTCCCTTGTACCTCCTGCCAAGCTGGCTCTTGCACCTGTAGCAACACTATCCCCCACATGTAGAAGGTCTTGAGTCTACTAGTCTGTGAAGATTTGAATTCCCTCTGGGGGTCAGCCGAATAGTCTACAACATCTTTGTACATTGTCAGGTACTGTCACAAATCCCCACCTTCCTTTTGTCATATCTTAATTGAAAATAGTAAATTTGATTGCTAGTTCTCTTCTTTTATCTGGAAAGAAAGAGATTTTTATCATCTGCACTTGTCAAATGTTCCTCACATCGAAATATAGTGAGTGCATCTTTATTACAAACATAGCAAAAGGTAGATAATTTGGCTAAGAGGAGGCAAAACATCACTTCCTACGAGGTGAGTTCAAGTTGCATTATTCCTGTTCTTTTTAATAAATCTGAACATTTCTGATTTACTCTGTTGTTTTCTTTTCAACATTAGGATCCAAGACAAAATGAACCTCCAGTCTGCATGATTAAAATAACCAACCATGGTTAGGTAGAGTTTTGAAATGGGAGTTTGAGGCTTCCTCTTAGGTCATCAGCTTTTCCCAGAATCTTACATATCAGGGTTATTGCCACTCATGAGATAATAGATCCTAAATGTACCATTATCTGCATTGTAAAATAGTAAAATACTCTATCTTATGAGGCATTTTGGAGATTATTCTTTTCTCTAGCAGTTCAACTGAAGCAAAGTTGTTCTATCTTATAAAACATTTTGGATTATATCATGTTGTTCCATCATTTCTATTTAAGCAAATTAAATTATATTCTCTTCCCAATATTTCAGTCCTATGTTATGTTGACTCAGTGAGATGAGAACACGGATACTTATGAAGCATTTTGGAGATTATTCTATTCTCTAGCAGTTCAACTGAAGCAAAGTAGTTCTATCTTATAAAACATTTTGGATTATATCATGTTTTTCCATCATTTCTATTTAAGCAAATTAAATTATATTCTCTTCACAGTATTTCAGTCCTATGTTATGTTGACTCAGTGAGATGAGAACACAGATACTCAATTGGGGATTGGAATATGTTTGCAGCTAGTTTTCTCTAAGGAAGTCACTTTCCTTCTTCTCAAATCCTTTGGAACCGCATGTGTGATCATATCTCCAAACTGAGGACAAGGTAGAATTTTTCTTCTAAAGATTGCCTTAGCAGCAGAAGTCCAGTACCTGGTGTTTCTATTGGTTACAGTTTTTCAATAACAAATTAAAAAAATATTCATTGGATCTTATATTGAGACAGAATTTTTCCCATCTATCTTGGTAAGGATATTCAATATGATGCTATGTGGAATTTATTACAACCAAAATCTTTAGTGGAATTTATTTTTAGATCTAGAATCCGTCCATCTGTCCCTGTAAGTATCTTTTGCTCTATCTAATTTTTGCCTAATACCTTTAGAATTGAGAAGTAACACTATTCTGTTTTCTAGTTTGCTTTAGAGAAGTATGCCCTGTTTGAAACTTAAAACATCAACAAAAAATATAATTGTGACTTACCTTTTTGCTATTGCAATGAGCATTGTGTTCTGGAAATTGAATTGATGATATAAGCCACTTGAAATATTGAATCCTTCTTATGATGTTCCAGTTTTTGGTACTAATGTTGAGGCCAACTTATGTCATTGGTAACATATCAATTGTCTTATGAACAGGCTATCTTGGTCAGGGCAGATCATCTGGAAGTACATTCATATGCTCTTTAGCCAATGGCTTCAGTATTTCAGGTATACAACTTAATTGGCTTGCATCAGCAGATTTTCCACAACCATTGGTCATGGACAACAACAGGTTCTTCTTTGTCATTGACCTCAATATATTCTTATATTGCCATGACATGGGTGTAATACTATTTCTTTTTTGTGGGTTACATGTTGCACTCCAAGTATGTGAATTTAAATCATAGTTTGAGCTTCGACTACAGTGGAATTGCATCAAAAACATGCTCTTTGTGCACATGTATCTTGTTCTCTGCGAATCTTGAGCTGCAATATTCTGCCAAGAAGAATATCTAAAAATGGATTTGATCTCAAGGTTGTGCTGAAAGAGGTGCCCAGATTCGACAAATGTCCTCACTGTTGTTCAAAATTCCAATATTATTTCTTCTGGGTGCATCTAATCTCTTCAATTATCAAGCTGGGTCATCGTCCAGGTGGGGTGCATCAGTTAAGTCATCAGTTCCATGAACTGCAGAAGTTTCCTCACACATGAACTTGTGTTCTGGGTATTTTTAGCTTCAAGAATTTGAACACAAGTTCCTCACTTGCCAGTTTCTGTCACTAAATCTACCCCAATCATGTTAGTTGACATAACCTCTTTGATGATATGGTTGTTTGCTTCTTAATGTTGGTGGACATGCTCAGACTAGTCTTCACTGTTGTTAATACCTTAAAGAACCCTCCAAAACCAGCAGAAAGGTCTGCCATAAGTGTGGTTGCATGATGTGAAGAGGTAATAGTTGTCCAAATATTTTTGCTTGTTGCATCTCTAAAACGTGCTGCTGTGCATCAAAGTGCTAGAAATGTTGATTATTGCTGACCTAGAAATACAGTGCCACAACTCAAATTTCCATAAGTTCAGTTTCAGTCTGTTATGCCCCAGATTTTCTATAGTGCACCTTAACCTTACCAGATGTGCCAAAGTGGGGGTCTTTTTTGCCATTGTAAAAGTCCAAATTGGGTCTTGTTTATGTAAAAGTGTTGGTCTAGTGGGGCTCATGACCCTTGGTTTGGTCATGGGTCGTCCTCTTGGTTCTCGTTTCAAGGAGTGCTTGCCTTGTGGCTTTGCTAACTACCCCTTGATGGATGGAAGTCCCAAATCATGTTGGGCATTTATGCCCTAGGTGGGTGTTTTGGTGCACCTTGGGATGAATCACATGGTTTGGAGCTTCTAACTACACTTGTTGAGAGCAAAAAACAAATGTTGGGGTTAGATGGGGCATGATGTTCTCTTTCCAAGCCGAACTCATCCTCAAGTTGAAACATTTCATCATTTTTTATCATTATTTTATTTTTTATGAGGTTTAGTCCTTGGATTGTGGGTGACAAGCCCTAGAAAAACATTTAAAGTCATTTTAAAGACAAATTTTAGGTAGGTCAACTTAGAGGAGGGAAAAGTTGTCTTTTTTGAAAAGGCATGTCTTTTTTCATATAAATAAGATATTCTCCTCTCATTTGTAAGCAATATCATGGGATCAATATGACTAAAACAAAGCATGCTAAGCGCATAGACCAAATAAATAATAATAATTAAAAAACTTTAATAAAAGTGTTTATGATTTAATCAAGTGGTGTGCACCTCCTTGGCAATTTCTAGGGTTTTTAAGGAGCAGACTTTGATGTTTAAGGTTTCTTAACAATCTTTCAAGGCTAATCCAAGGTGAAAGAATTCTTGAGGCATTTTTCTCTTTTTCTCTCAATTCTGGCAAGGTCTGAAACTAAGTTGCACTGAAACGGATACGGGGGGGTGGGGACGCGGATACAACAAATTTTCAAAACATCTGGATACGATACAGCAGGGTAATGACACACACACACACACACACACACACACACACACACACACACATATAAAATCTAGGACGGCCTGTTAATATCTAGGAGTGGCAATTCCAACAATTTATTATTTTAGCTAGATTTTGGCTGGAAAAGTGTCCAAAAAGTGGATGCATATCCTCTAACGTTTAACTTATTTCTTAAAAAAAGATAAAAAAAGAATAACTAAAAACATATTACAATAATATAATTATGTGTACCCAACGAATGGTAGATTATTTGAATCTAAAATAATATTAGTTTTTAAATTTTAATAGAGTATATTTCTCAATATAGATGATGAAATATTAATAATAAATCTATAAAATAAAATTTTAATTAATTTTTAATATTATTATTTGAATGTAGTGTTAAATTCATAATTTTAATTTAACTTAGGTT
Source organism: Larix kaempferi (assembly GCA_027924585.1). Lineage (NCBI taxonomy): Eukaryota > Viridiplantae > Streptophyta > Pinopsida > Pinales > Pinaceae > Larix > Larix kaempferi. Next base: position 4,798,738 of record BSBM01000254.1, read on the forward strand.
AAAAGTTAAAACAGATTCTGGAATCTGAAATGACTAGTTAGCAGCAACTAATGTCGAGCCTTCACCTGGGTGCTGAATTTTCCCACGAGACTTCAATTTGAAAAGTTGAACCGCTGGTCAAAAGTTGAACCACGACCCACGGGACTTCACGGCGAAGAGTTGAACCGTCGGCGATTAGCGACTGCAGTAACAACTAACACAGAACAACATGGAACAATCACGTTCACGGCCCACTTTCAAGTTTCACAGCGAACAATCAGTCTCATACTCCACAGCGAACAATAGACAGGGGATGGAGTTCACAGCGAACAAAAGACGGGAGTCGGAGATCATATGGACTTCACATTGCATAGGGAACAAAACAACACCAACACGGAGATTGAATTCAAAACAGTGGGCCCACACTAAGGTTTCTATGTCATCGAAAATCGATTGAATCGTGGAAACATATTTCATTGACTGGGTGAAATGTATCGTGATTTGCTTGATCCGTTTCCTTGGCGGTTGATCCGTTTCCGATTCAGGTGGATCCATATCCGACTTAGCCTGATCCGTACCATCCACATCAGGTACGTTTCAATGCCGTTTCAGCCATGTTTCTACTCCGTATCTGTATCTGAAACGTGGAACGCCGTTTCAAGGAGCAGGGCGAGGCGTTTTCGGTAACTTAGGTCTGAAATCTCTTGTCTGGCACTATCAAAGGCATCCAAGTAGGGGTTATTTAAGGTTTTATGCATAACCTAAGGTTTTAGTCTTGTTAGTGAGACATCCCTCTTGAAGGGTCTCTCCTGTTTGGGCCTTGGCATCTTGTTTGCCTTAATTATGTCAAAGGTTGACACAACCTAGGGTTTCTTAGCCTGCACTAGTTTTTTCAAATATTGAATTGCCAATTCTTGGAGAAACATTGACCCTGATTTCTCATTGCTTGGTGGAATAATATGTAGATGTATTTTCCATCTCTTCAATATTGCAAATTTTTACAAAATTCCTTGTATTATATTATTGGAAAAAATAAAAAAAATAAAAAGCCTAAAAAATAAATATTTTGAGAAATCCAAAAAACATTTATTTTGTGCCATTGCAATTCTTGTTCGATTCTGAAATAGTTACTGCTGTTGAAATTTTTTGAAGTTGTTATATTGTCGAAAAATCCATAAAAAGTTAAAAAATTCCATAAAAAAATTATTTTGTAGCTCAAAACCTCAAAAAGGCCCTTAAAAGGGGTGATGTCAGCTCTAGTGAGAGTGGTGTCATCTTTTAAAGGCTTCTACATTCTTGTTGTAGGATTGGTATAATTGTTTTGTAGATCCATCTGGCAGGAAGATCAAACCCTAGTGGTTGTAAGGAGTTCCTACTTTATCTCCAAGTCTTGGTGGTTGACCTCTAGGGAGTTTTGAAGTGCCAATTCAAGCCTTTCAGCCATTATTGCAGGTTATTACAGATCTGGAGGCGAAATTAGTCTGGAATCCCCTGATCCATCCGTCCCCTGATCCATCCATCAAAACAAATGTGCACTGGAGGGGGAGTTAGTCTCGAATCTCTCAAATCTCCTCATCCATCTGTCAGAACAAGTGCGACCTAGGGGGGATTGAGTCTCCTTTGGTTGGTGATCGTGGAGAAGTACCTTTTGTGGCGTTTCCATGGTCTAATTTGGGGTTTCTTGCAAGTTTATGTTTTTACTGAAAAAAATTGATTCATCTTATCGTCCAACCAGTACCAAGTTTTATTGCTCCTAAACCTTCCTACTCATTAAGTATTTATTGAATATCTTGTTGACTCCATCAAGGCATTGATCTACTAACTTAGTGGGAAGGGATGGGAAGGTCTTGTAGAGATAGAGTTGTTCTCATTGCATATCTTACATGTCTATTTCTACCTATATTTGGGAAGCCTTTTGTGGCCTAAAGAGAGAGGAGAGTGCTTTAATGTGACAGTGGGTGCATCTCCTGAAAAGTTGACAGTCTTAGCACTGTCCTTTGTGACATACTCTAAAGGGTGCTAATTTGTGAGGTAGCAGGACGTGAATTTGCTAGATATCTTATTGTTTACTGTTTCTACTTCAGGTGAAAAACAAGTCATCTTTGCCATGGATAAACATCATCTGACTGACCAACTATCAATTATATTTTTCCAAAATGCTAGTATCACAAGAGTGAGGTCAGAATCATAGAAGTCTCGCACTGTCGTCTTAATGATCATATTATCCCATATCACGAAAATCAAACACACAAAGAGGCCAAGTAATAGCTTTGAAAGAGCTATTGTAATATATATCATATAGATGAGAAAGCGAAAGCTTTCTTACAAATGTTTACAATGAGGTCGAGTCAATCCACTTTATGAATGTGGGATAGACAGATAAAAGTAGTAAAGCAACTTAAACATAAAAACATGAAATAAACTAAAGTCATAAGTGACTTTATTAAAGCGTAAGTAAGTTTTAATTTGATAACCTCCCTTAATGGTCAATCCACTAACTACACCAGGTTTTTATCGAAATTTACATTTTTTTCCAAACCCACTGACTTGGTAAAAATGTCTGCAGTTTGGTCCACTGTGGGACATTTTGTAGTTCAATAATTCCATCTTCTACAAGTTGTCGGATGAAGTGGCAATGTATCTCAATATGCTTGGTGTGCTCTTGGAAGATTGGATTCTTGGCTAGTTTTAGCTCCTGGTGTAGATAAAATCGACGAATTTAAAAAAAATCGTGATATTTTTCGGACCCTGAAAAATCGGCTCAACAAATCGCGTTTTTTTGGAACAACGCGCACCCAGGCATTCTGTGTGGCTTAGAAAAGGTGATTTGAGGTTTTCTTTTGTCATTTTCTTATGCAGATTGTTGGAGGGAGAAGGGCTTGTGGAGACCATCAACCATTTTGGAGGCATTCAAAGATTTCAAGTATATTGATATATTGTCTACGGTATACTTGTCCACGGTATATTGATATATTTTCTAAGTGGAGGGTGGAGACTGAGATGCCTATCATGGAGGAGGCACCTACATGATTAGAGCCAGAGGAGGAGCAACATGAGGAGGACGAGGAGGAGCAAGAGGAGCAAGCCAGAGACATCATGGAGGGTGATGTGCTAGCAACGACATCACCTTCTACATCGATTGATGTAGCTAGTTCTCCACCCATTAATCACCGTCAGATATTAGATGCAACGTCAGGGCCTTCTACTATTAGTGCTAGGGTCAGGCATGACAAACGACCCATGACCTTTTCTCGTAAAAGGGGGAGAGGGCATTGATATTAGATAGCTAGATGAGATTTTGCAATCTGTCATTCTAACTTTATCTAGCAAACTCTTGGCATATTTTGTTTTTGAGGAAAAATGCTCCTACCTATTTGCCTAACTTCTACACCTAGACATTAATGTAGGAGGCCTAGATTTGTCATATCAAAAGCTTTACTCATGTTTTATTTTTATCTGTTGAATCACATTTGCCTCGCTACCTATGATGACGATGTCATCTACATAAATGACTAGTAGGTGTTAAATTTACGGTTAAGTTAGGTTTTGGGGTATAAAATTAAATTTTTATACTTTAGTGCAAAAAATAAATTTAACAAACTAGTACTGGAAGTAGAATAGTACAACTGTAACAACGCAAGATAAATTAAAACATAATTTTCATCTCTTTCAACTTTAACACTCCCAAGGAGGTCCCTGTGTTAAAGTTGAAACCTTCACTAACATGTAATCAACAATAGTAGTATAACTAATTTAAACAGAGTTATAATAGCAGTAACATTTCTAACTCACAATAAAATGAACAAGTCTGATTACTTACCTGGCATGTTGAGACCTTCCTTTGTACTCAGAAAACTAACTTTCAGAACATACTATTCCTCTCAGAGGCAAGTAAACCAATCGGAACAATCTGACCCTTACCTGAGGGTTAGTACATACCTGAGAGAGAGAGATGATGTGCTATAGGTAAGCAAGGGCTTAGGACAATAAACAAGTACCCAGTAGTTAAATGGAAGCTCCAAGGCAGTAGCAAACTCAAAAACCCAAACAGATCTCAACAAAGTAAGTGACAGTTACCAATAAGTAGGTCCTGGCCCAGGCAGTAAAACATATCAGACTTCAAATCTGACCTAAACAAATTTTCAACAGGCATAGAATTCCACAGGTGACCATAGGACAATCCTAAACAAGTAGGTCTGCTGAGCAAGCATAAACAAAGTAGATCTGACCTTAATCAAGTCTGCAATCTCTTCAAGCAACTTTGAACACAATAGGTTTGAACCATGCAAGGTTTCAACAGGTAGAAACCCTCCTGTAGCAGCTCATATTCAGTAGTGACCTCACCAAACAGTCACAAACAGGCAGTGGTCTGCCCTAACAACCCACTAATGTATTGAGACCTCTTTTTAACAGTCCACTGCTCAAGTGCCTGCCCCCAAGCAACCGAGATGACAACCCAACAAAACCAGGCCCACGCTAAGGTGACAAAACAAGACCACAACTCAGTTGTTAACCCCACACATAAGTCATGACTAGCTCTCTGCAGGTCACGACAGGCTCAACAAACCTCAACAAGGTCACGGCTTCCACAAGCCAAGCCCACGACAGGCTATTCAGACGTCAAAAGACTCACGGCTTCCACAAACACTCTCACTGCAGGCTTGATCAGACCAACAAGGCAACAAAAACAAGTTACAAGGGCAGCGAACCTAGTAGCCCTATCCCAAAACAGTCAAGTCAGTCCTCAAAGGTCACAGAACAGTCACAAAGGTAGCAACGAGCAATAACAGACCCTAACAACAACATAAAACCATTGACATCAACCTTAAACGTGTGCCACAAACCCTATAATTGTCCCAATCTTATCAGATCTGAGATGTAGGATTATGATGATCTCTAATGAAGAAATAAATTATTTTATATGTTCTTAGTGGCTTCTAGAAGGGTCACACTTTAAATATTTAATGACTTAGGGTTTCATAAAATAAGGTTAATACACCATACATTAATAAAGGTCACCACTTATAAAATATAAAATAAAATTAAGGTGCCTTTAAGTGGTGGGTACTAGGGTCATATCAAAGGGTCTTAGGAACCACATTAAAAGAAGGGTGCTAGTACAAGGACCAACAAGTGGTCAACACAAGACCACAAGTCAAACCATAAATGCCGGAATGGTACAAGACCCATCTAACCATAGGACCAAGGGTGTAACAACAAGGTGGGTAAACAACCCTTCTTCCCATAAGACCAAAAATATAAAAAATGATAATGACAATTCAAGGTGGTAAACAAGACCTTCTAACCACAGGACCTAGAACAATAAGGTGGGAAGACCAAGGGTAGACAAGCAAGGTGGGGATACAACCCATTCATCTCTCTCTCAAATGTACAAGTGTTCCATACACTAACTAAAAGTTCATCATCATTGTATAAGGAATGTCCACATTGGATGATGTGATCTCGTGGTCCTCTTGACTGCTCCTGTGGTCAAGTGTTAGTGACACCATCAAGGGGTAGCCAGTCCCTTGAGAAGACGTCTTAGCTCAACCATCTTGAAGACCTAGGAGAGGAGGGAATCACACATCATTATCTTGGTTAACTGACCATGATCCACTTGGTTAATTGACTAGGTATGTACTTGTAGGAATTGCTTGGTCCTAGACCAAGAATCTGCCTGGTCTTAGACCAGCATGTCTTTGACTCAACCTGCAGGATTTGCTTGGTCCTCATGACCAAGAAACTATCTGGTCCCAGACCAGAATACCCTAGAGACAGATAGGTGCCCTAACCACATGCTAGGGACTTTGCCATGGCATCATCCTGCATGGTCCCCGACCAAGAACCCTAGGAGACTGCTGGGGGCCCTAGGGTACCTTCTAGGGACTTACTTTCTTGCTTAACTGACCAAGAACCCTAGTTAATTGACTAGGGTGCCATCCTCCCTGAGAATGGGTCTCGTAATTGCATTAACTTTAACAGTAGGACTTATAAGTTGGCATCTGAAGGACTCTGTTGGAATCCCTACTAGACTAAGTACCTATCAATCTTGATGTACCATGCCCTAGCTGCTTGCTTAAGGCCATATAACACCTTCTTTGACCTGCAAACAAAGTGCTCTTTCCCTAAAATCTCAAATCCCCGCGGTTGATACATATAGACTTCTTCCTGCAAATCTTCGTTGACGAAGACACTCTTCACGTCCATCTGATGGACCTTCCATCCACATTGTGCTTCCATGGCTATAACAATGGACGGTGCTCAATATGTTGTAGGAGCAAAGGTCTCCTCATAATCAATGCCCTCTTGCTTTGAGAACCCTTTAGCTACTGATCATGCTTTGTACTTGTCAAGTGATCCATTTGCCTTGTACTTGACCTTGTACACCAATTTGCAACCCTTGTACACCCATTTGCACCAATGGGCTTCTTACCTAGTGGAAGTGCTTTGAGATCCCAAGTTCGATTTTTTATCAAACTTTCATGTTTAACAGTCATGGCCTTCTCCCATTCATGTTTCCCTTAAGCTTCATCGAAGAGTTGTGGCTTGAATACTTCTTGATCATTGGCCATAAGTGCAAAGTTGTTTGCATTTTATTTCTGTTTGCTCTTTCCCAACTAGGGAGACATCAAGCAACCACCCAAGTGGTGGCTCAACACCATCGGAGATGTTCAAGCAACAGGAATGATCGAGGGATGATCATCGCGAGGAAGCTATAACAAGAATGATGGTGCTCATATTTGTTGTAGGGGAAAAGGTCTCCTTAATCAATGCCCTCTTGCTGAGAGGACCCTTTAGCTACGAACAATGCTTTGTACTTGTCAAGTGATTGATCTTCCTTGTACTTGACCTTGTACACCCTTTTGCAGTTAATGGGATTCTTCCCTCGTGGATGTCCCGTGAGATCCCAAGTCCGATTTTTCATCAAGCTTTCATGTTCAATAGTCATGGCCATCTCCCCTTTAGGTCTCCCTTTAGCTTCATCGAACACTTGTGGCTCGAATACTTCTTGAACATTGGCCATAAGAGCAAAGTTGACCATGTTGGGTTTTTGTTTGTTCTTTCCTCGTAGTGATCGTCCCTTGATCATTTCTGTGGCTCGAAGATCTTCGATGGTGTTGAGCCACCACTTGGGTGGTTGCTTGTTGTATTCATGGTTGGGAACCTCCCCATTATTAATAGGATATAAACTTGCACTTGCATAGTGGTGAGAGGGATGTGTGTTGTAGTTTAGAGGTGAAAGGATTGGGGATTTGATTCCTCTCGGCGCTTTGTAGAATCAGAGTTAGATGGGTCTGCATTGGTTATATTTAAATAGGGACAATGTCAGTTACCTAAGAGCAGGGCAAAATATCATCCGAAAACTTATACATGTATATGACTGCAGGGGTAATGGAAATAACTCTGAATTTCCAGTTTCAAGGGTATCTTTATAGTCTATTGGACTAGTATAACTAGCCATCTTCTGACACAACAATGCAATTTTGTTGAGTATCGAGAAGGAACAAGATAGCATGATTATGTTCTTGCCAATAGTTATTCCATGTATGTTTGGTCGACTGAATTCCAACAAAAATAAGAGAATATTGCATGCTCCGAGGTCCAGACATAAGGAATCCTCTCAGTCAATGTTGTAACAATTGCATAGACTATGGAATTTTTTTATTGGAATTAGCTTCTACATACAGGTGGCTGCAGAATCTTAAAAGAGGATGAGTGCCACTCGCAAAGGCTATTAATCTCTATCAATACAACTCATCCATAATATGATACATTTATCCCTCACTTTTTCATTCCAACATGACATTATGTCTGTGTAGATGATCCCTGTAATTCAAATTGCACGGAGATCATTGGTGCTACGCATATGTATGCTGCTCTTGAAATAGTTTTCGGCGCAGGTGGTGTTATTCCACTGACTTATTATATAGTATCTTGTACCTTGTTACTAATTAGATAAAACCAAGTGTGTAGTGCAATAGAACCCAGTCTATTTTATGTGAAATTACGAGTTACTCCTTGCAATAGGTGGAATTCATGTAATATCGGGCTTTATTGGCTATAAGAATGAATATTGAAAAAACCTAATCCATCTAAAGGGTCGAATGATTTGATAAATAAGATCTAGAAATTAAAGGACTCTGGATATTCATATTCTTACACCTAAATGTGACATTCACAATGTCTGTAGAAGAGGTTTCTTTTGGTCCAGTCTCTGGATCGATAGCCATTGGTAAAGAAGATAATGCTAGGTGATCTAATTGTACTGACTAAGAATTTATTCACCTTGTAAGAAGATTACGTTCGACAAGTTGTGAAGGGGTTCACGGGTTCTATTCATGAGTTGCTCTATGAATGTGGGGAATTTCTAGGACATTGAAGAGATTTCTACCATAGATTTCCTCTCATGTTCGTTCATAAATATCATATAATAGATATAGGATCCTTTATTGGTACGAATTGGGACATTTGATCTTTTGTATTATGATCTCAAGGTTACAAAAAGAAAAATTTAGGTAATTGTCTCATGAAGATATCTAATAAACCTTATTTCATTCAGTCCTTCCATGCCTACTATAACTATAATTATTAATTAGTTATTTTGGTTTCTTATTGGCTTCTATCATTTTCACTTTCACTCTAGTCCTATTCATTAGCTTGAGCAAGATACAACTTATTTGAAATGAAGGGGAAGCCCTCTCAGTTCACTATTTGAATTTCAATAATTTCGTTGATTCTCTCTATATTAATTTTTTATCATTGAGATTCATAGCAAGTTCAAGGTACTATTCGGGGTAGCTATTATCCCTCTTTATTCTGCTGAAGCAAAATGTTTGAGGCTTTGCCATCGTAATTGTGTTAGGTTTAATGCCTATAACTTTGGTCAGATTATTTGTAATTGCATATTCACAATATCGATGTGGTGATCAATTGGATATTTGATCCAGTAATATCTTCCTATTGCATTGGCCTCCTACTTTTCTTGGGAGGTCAGATTCCATTGCTCGTTGTAGTTGGAATGAATTCCGGATAATCTAGAGGGTTAGATTTGATAGGAACATAGTCATGCTCTGTAGGATTTGAATCTACGGCATTAGGTTTTGGAGACCTATGTTCTATGGAATTGAACTAAGAGCGCTTTCTTGAACATCCAGAGATAAAGGGAAGGGGACATACCTTTTGTTTATAGTCTTAGAGTAAAACACTTTTGCATCTGATACGATTCAATTATTTGATGTTCCATTTGAATCGATATCAAATGATCTTTCGTTCCTCTCTCTTTACATAGAAAAGAAGAGAAAGGTAGGGATTACATGATTTGAACTTGTGACATTTTGTACATTTCTAGGCCTGGTAGAATTCCTCCCTTTGGGGATCCAGAGATCAAGAGGGGTTTTCGAGCTGCCCATTACAAAAATGTATAGTGAAGAGGAATGACAAACACTTCGGAGACTATGGATTCAGTTTGCAGGTCTTAGAGGTCCCTTCAACAAGCTTGATGCCAAGGCAGACTGTGACGACTTAGCCCGGGATGACCCTATTGTTTGGTGGGACATCCATGGGGATGATGCTCCAAAGATCAAACATCTTGCTATTGGCTTGTTGTCTCAGATTGCTAGTTCCCCCATTGCTGAGAGGAATTGGCTCACCAATAGCTTCATCCACTCTATCAAGAGGAATAGACTTACCTCTAGGAGATCAGAGAAGTTAGTTGTAGTGCATAGTGCTCTTCGTCTTGGGCACAGGAAGACACCGGAGTATCGGATGGGACCAATGATGCATAGATATACGAGGAGGATGGATCGGATGAGATGCAACATGGTTTGGTTGGTGTGCCATTAGTTACTCATGAGAGTGACTCAGACTCAGATGATGGCATTCCCATTGATGGTCTCGATGCATTCATGCAACAAATGGATGCAGAGGACCAATTAATGGAGTTGACTCCTTGATGCTCATTTTGTGTTGATTACTTTCAACTACTTTTAGGTATTAGTGTCCATTGTTACTTGTTAGTTTTGACTCTGATCAGTGATGACTGAGATGACTGAGTCTTTGACTCTTTGAGCAATCTTAATTTACTATTGATGTTTCACTATTTTAGTCTCTATTTTAGACTTAGTATTTAGTATTTACTATTTGCATGCAATATCATTGATTTAGTTTTTAAATTAAAACGACTAAAATATCAAAATTCAAATGACAAATTGTACAATTTGAAAATGATCATGATGAATTGTCACATTGTGTGACGTGCTTGTATTATTAATTTCATAATTTGCTAGTTTTTGATTTACATTGCACAATGTTGAATTGTATTAGTAATTTGTTAGATTTAATTTACATTGTTAGGATTTATCATTTATGGTTTTTATAGTTTTTTTATAATTTTTTGACCTCAGCGCTCTTCGTCCCCCGCAAATTTCCCTAAAGTATGGGGGTGGTCTCCAAATGTCCCCAACGTGCGTTTCCTCGCTCTCGCATTCCCGCATCCCAAAAACTTGGGGAAGAATGGTTTCAGTTTCTGATCCAAACGAGTCGTGCATACACGCTAGCACATACTCCTCTATGCTGAGGACATCATTGAAGAACATGGGATTTTTTTTCTATTCTCTATTGGTTGTCTTGCATTTCTAACAAGTTTTTGAATAATGGGCATTCTAGCTAGATGTTATGAGGAATCAATTGGTTCAGATTGATCCTAACCATATCAGGTGATTATTAAATCAATCACTTTGCCTTTCCATTTTTTTTGGAAAGGGAATAAAGAGATCAAATTACAGTTTATAGTTCATTTGAAAAATCAATTTAAAAGAGGATCTTCTGCTACGAGATCAACCTTTTGCTATGGCATCAACAATGCAATATGCTTGGGCTTCTATTGCTAACAGAAAACCATCTTTGTTAAGGTCTCGTTGAATGACCTCTTCGAGGTTGCCCATTATTTCTATATAACTTTTTGTTATGTAATCGCGAAGCATCATTATGTGTTTCGATTCGTTATGAAAATTTGCGGTCGATCTGCCATAATCAGAACTATTAGGTTGCTGGATCATAACCCTAGAGTGAGGTAATGCTATATGTTTAGTAATGTCTCTCCTATTAGAATGAAAGATCCCATTGAATCAACAACCCCCATGTATATTGTATGTACATCTGGTACTATAATTTGCATAACATAGAAAAGACCTACGACTAGTATTATTGATCCATCGTGACATTTGAGAAATAGAACATATCTTTATTTGCATCTTTTGCACTCAAATATACCATGAGACCCCATGAGTTGATTTGAAATATCATGATTGATATCTTGAGACAACAGTCACATAGTAGTTGGAGAACTTTCAGCTAAGTGTGTTGGGCAGGATTCGAGGCTTGGATCAAGGGGCAGTGAGAGTTAGTAACCAATAAGATTGAAAGACTGATAGTGAGGTTTGATAGCTTTTGTCATTGTATTTTCCTTAGTGGGCCATTTTCCCAGGAAGAGAGTGCAAGGGTTCAGTTGGATTGGTTTTCCCCATTTGGGGGTTTCTAGGGTAAATCCAGTGTTAAATGTGTGATTGGTTTCTTAAGTTTTTTTGCTGCATTTTTGTTGTAGATCTAGCGTATTTTTCAGTAATAATTGCATATATTATTTGAGCTGATAAATTGGGTCTACATCTAAGAAAATCATCATGGTATCAGAGCCAGCTTTGCTCTGGGGGAAATCACATTTGATGGGTTTGCAAGATTTATGTGAAGAAGAAAAATAATAGAGAAGTACCATACGAACAAGGTACAAACGTTGTACTGTTATATGACCGAGGTATTTGTTGAGGCATAGTCGTACTATCTAGGTGCAAGCAGAAGTTGTGGCCGTGGTTTCAGTAGGGAAGGGGTCGAGAGGCCATTGGATCGGGCTCGCAAGGAGATTGTGGAGCTGTCGGCACCAGACGTGAGGTATAGTCTTGGCTACTGGAAAGGAGGAGATTGGGTTGTGTAAGCTGGGGAGAGGTGGCATGGATCAACAGTAGATTGCGTAGGCATGACCAATGGCGGTTAGGAGGACTCATGCGAGGGTTGCACAAGCTAGGCCATGGTTGCGGGAGTATGTAGCTGCTCATGGGTTTAGTAGTTGTGTGAAAGTTGTGTCGGGAGGTTGTCGAGACGGTGACGCGACAAGCAGATTAGTGGACAGGTCGGAGCTGGGGAGCCGAAGGTAGATCAGGCTGCAGACAAGCCGTGAGCTAGACGTGGAGGCTAGGTAACCAGTAGGGGGTTGCATGCATGTGAAGGAATTAGAAGCACAGATCGATAGATAGGTAGTAGAGAATAATTGCAGAGGCGCGACAGAATGCACGAAGGTTGTGGATTGAGCTCGCAAAAGAGATGACGTTGGGAACTAAGCACAACAGGATTATTGCATAGTCGTCGACGTGAGCGTTTCCAGGAAACCGCCAACAGATTGAGAAGTAGCTGTTACTGTGATGGAAGGGACAGGCTCAATGTCGGTAGAAAGATGCGGCGGTCGAAAGGAAAAAGAAGTGGATGCAGTAGTCGCTAGTAGCCGCTCAACCACTAGACTAGTGAGCCGCCAGGGCAGATCTATGCAGGCCATTAGGTGAGTCAGCACAACCATAGGGTAGCCATGGGTAAGGACAAAAGTGCCTAGAAAAGCTACGGGAAGCCCTCTGGGCAGGGGGGACAATAAAATTTTGGGTAGGCCTAAAAATTTTGGGCACCCCCAAAACGTTTTCGGGCAACGATTGAAATTGCCCATAAAGGAACTTGGGCAGGCATCTTAGGAAAAAGTTCGGGCAGCAACAACAGTTCGGGCAATAGTAAACTGCACATTCAGGCCACAAGCAACAACGACAACAATTAAAAAATGGCTGTAGGAGTTCGTTATGAAGACAGGTTTGAGAAGGGCCTCCACCTACAACCCTTGGGAAGCATGGGTCAAGTTGGTTCTCATGGAGAATAGGTCGTGGGAGTTAACCAACACAACGGTGACCGTGCCGACAGATCCAAAGGGCTTGACAACTCATAATATGAAAGATGTGAAGGCCAAGGGGATTATCTTGGATGTGGTGAAGGATCATTTTATTCCTCACATAGCCAAGAAAACGTCAGCGAAGGAGATGTGGGATGCTTCGATGAGTCTATATTAGAGTAAAAATAAAACAAGGAAGATGGTTTTGTAGGAGGATCTCAGAAGCACCAAGATGTCCAAGATCAACATTGTAGCTTATCTTATTAGGATCATGCACATTCTTGATAAGTTGGCAACAATTGGGAAGATTGTGGGGGATCTAGAGTCGGTGAGGATTGCCTTGAATGGCTTCACCAAGCCATGGGCAACCTTCGTCAAAGGGATCATTGCATGGGAGAACCTTCCTGATTGGTAGAGGTTATGGGATGACTTCATCGAAGAGGAGATCCGCGAGAGATCTCTATCTGGAGGCCAACAAAAGGATGAGGAAGAAGAGAATGTTGCTCTTGCCAATCAGGCAAAGAGGAACAAGAACAATTCAGGGTCAACTTCACTTGAAGTGAAGAAGAAGGACATTATCAAAGTGAAATGCTATGCGTGCCACAAGTGTGGCCATTATGCTTCACAATGTCCAGAATGAAAGAAATATGAGAGTAGGCCTCAACAAGTAGAAACTGCTGCAGAAGCTCAAGAGAAAGAGTTTGCTGAAAAGTTCAAGGAGTTATTGTTATTCTCGTATTTCTAGCACAAGTAGTGCTTGGTTCGTGGATAATAGGGCATCTCGTCACATGATGGGGAGACATGATCATTCACCATGTTGTCGGGGACATACCCATATTTGTAGGTGAAGCTTGGCACTCATGCCAAGTGTGCTGTGAAGGGAGTTGTAACAATTAGGTTTCAGCTAGAGTTAGGAGGATCACTGGAGGTGTCATATGTGTTGTATGTACCAGAGCTAAGGATGAACTTGGCCTCAATATCAACATTGGAAGACAAGTGGGTATGCACTCTCTTTTGAGAGTGGACAAGTTATCATTCGATCGATAGGAGTTGGCATGGACTCAACACAAGTGCTTGGTTTAAGAGAGGGCAAGGTGTACAGGTCACAGGGCAAGCCTGTAGTCAGATAGATGTCTATACCAAAGGTTCAGGATCAAAAGACCTTGAAGGGTGAGCAGAGTTCACGGACTTACATTGTGAAGAGTAGATCTTCAGAGGGGAAGAGGGAGTTGGCCCCTTCTAGTTCTGATAGGAGACTAAGCTGTTACAAGATGACATTGCTCAGGAGCAGGAGACAACTCCTAGGAACCTAGTGACAGAGAGCATGCCTTTTGACAAATTTTTTGAACTTATTGGCACTGATGTGTATCACATGTAGAATCATCGATTTTGTGTCTTCCAGGAAACAAGGAGCAGTTGACCAACAAGGTTGGAGGAATGCTACCGTGCAGGATGGTGTGAACAGCAGTGTGCCAGTGTGAGAGGGAGAACCAATTACAGGTGGCTCTCGAAGAAGTACTGTTATCACCTAAACTGTAGTTACCCCTATGGATGTATCCACTCATGGATGGCAATAGGGAAGGGAAACTCAAAAGGCGCAACCACGATCACCTCGACCTCCAATATATGGTTGTCACGCCAGTCGAGGCAACCTTCACTTTATGTTATCTAGCCCAGACAACAAAGGGGGAGACCCGATCTACTCCCGACAGGAGAGATCAAAACCAAGACACCAAATCAAGTTGATTCTAAGTGAAGTAAGGTGTATGGTTTATCCTAGACCTTAGGATGAAGTCACAAGACAAGTGAGGGGTTCAATGAGGTATAGCTTTAGTTCATTGTTGATGTGAGAGTGACTTTTAATGATTAAAGATAAGATCCAGGATTAGAGTACTAGTCAATGTGAGAAAATCCACTGCCTTGGGAACCGTGTCCAATGCAGGGTAGTTTAGGGGTTGAATTGGGGCTAACTAGTACAAGTGACAAGCTTGATCATGATGTATGATGGCATCAAAGGGTTGAGTTTACCACACAAGGGTCAAACCACAAGTTGAACCAACAATCTAGGAAAGTCGATTTGACTTGGAGAGAGACCAGTGCCTTGGGAATTGGGATAATGGAGTCAAAGTAAAGTTAACTTGTGGTTAAGAACTCCTATTGCATGAGACAAGTGGGCAATTAAAATCTTGATGGATGAATAGGTCTAGATCTAGGTTTGACCTAAGTGGACCACAATCCCTTAAAACAAGGAATGCTATCCCCAAGGCAAGATTTGCAAAGTGACCTACTAGACCTAGGTTTTGAATTATTCTCGTTCCAAATCCACAAAAATCTCAAGTACCCACATCCTAGAAGTGGGATAACTCCCTTCTCCAAGGTGGTGCGACTTTGCCCAAGGAGGCCTAAAAGTGGGATAAGTGGGGTCAAGACAAGTCCAATGGCATCCAAACTTTAGATCCGAGTGGTTTAAGCAAGTGAGAGTGTAGATCTATAATTTCATGGCAATCCAATGGCTAGATCTTACTAGATCTGAGTTTGAAGATACCAAGTGGTCCAAAATGGGGATAAAATCTCTTAAAATGTGGAATAGGGCCCACAAGATAGAAATCAGTAAAGTGACAATCTGGGGGTAGGTTATTGAATGTGTAGATCATGAATCAAGCGGGATCTCAACTACCCATCAACTAGATCTAGGTCAACTCACCCTCACCAAGAAGTGCGCCCTTGCTTGGGGAAGCTAGGTTGGCTTGGGAAGAGGGTCAAATGGAAGCCAATCCTCACCAAACTATAGATCCGGGACGCCGTGGATGCTATAGAGGTGGGTTTTCAATATTATACCCAACAACCCACTAGATCTAAGTAGATCTGAAAAAATGTAAAAATGAGGGTTTGAAGAAATAAGGGTTTTATCAATTTATGAGTTAGGTCAATGGATTGGATCAAGATAAGAGAAACAAACCTATGGATCTTACCTGGGTAACCTTGTAGATGCCTTGATGATGATGATCTATGCAAACCCGATCAATTTGAGAAGCTTTGAGGTAGTTTTCTATGCAATCGATTTAGTCCAAGAAGCCAATGCGCCCTCTCTCTTGCACAACAAACGTCAACAATATCAGATTTGATGTAATAAAGAGATAAGACTAATGCCACAAGAGAAGTAACAGAAAGATAGCATAGATCACCATGATACTAATGATAACCCCCTGATACAAGCAAATGCCAAGAAAGTCGATTTGAAGAAGCCTTGCAAAATCGCCCTTGTTGAAGTTGCCCTCCTGTAGACAAGACAATGATTTCCAAAATAGATGGATTTTACCACAAATTCCAAATGCTAGGTTGCAATAGACTTTCCAATCACCATCTAAGAACACCAAATGCAAAGGAGACCACAAGAATTTCCACCAGAAAGTTTTTCTACACCAATAATCCAAGAGCCAAAGACCCCTTTACAATGAGAAGCTCTCTCCTTTAAATAGGAAGGAGAGGCATCAAAATCCTAACCACTTTTTGAATGAGTGGCTAAGATTAAAAGATACAAATGTCTAATCAATGGTTGAGATGAGCTCAACAATAAAATACATGGATCACTAATAAAATATAATATGAGTGGACAAAATCGCCCTAGAAGAGGGGAATCCCACCAAATCATGATGACAAAATATAACAAGAGGCTTATGGTGGGTCCAAGGGGTAATTTTATCAACCCTTGGTCAATCCCCATAGCACAATAATAATAAAATAGTCATCAATATACCAAATTGTGCCTCTGGTCAAATCGTAGGCCTCAAAAGACCTCAAAAATCATCAGAAAGTGCCATAAGTGATGGATGCGGGCCTCGATGACGCTGAAACTGCTGGAGGAGGTGTGGAAGACATCGATCCATCATCACTGATCATCCCATGCCATAACATTGCCTCAGTAGCCCAAATCAATTTCCTCAATAGCCATTTCTACCAATCCTGAAATGCCTCGGGAAGCGTGAAACTGCCCCAAACTGCCTCCTAGAGTGCCTGCGTTGTCAAGGTGAGGGCACCAGTGTGTCCGGGAGGGGGGTAATATGGTAAAAACAAGTGGCTGGACCACCCCCTCCAAGCACAGCGCCCTAGGTCAACTGGATAAAAATCACATCTGCTCTGACAGGGCCTCCGACAGACCAAAACTGCACTGGGATAGCCTACTGAGGCTCAATCATCACTGTAAGTGCCCGGAATTGAAAACAAACTGTCTCATTGGACTCAGAAGGTCCAAATCCATCCAAGATGTGTACTCATACACCATATGAGTCTTTGCCTGATCAATATATATATCCAATATACCGGAACAGGGCAAATAATAATAATCTGTAAATGATCAAATACTGCTGTAAACCATGAATCATCATCATAACCCTGTAGCTGCTGCATAGAATCATCATGTATGTGTACATAGACCATATATCATCATAAGGTCCAACCATCTCATGTCCTATGGTTGACCTTGGTCAAACTAGGTTTGACCAAGTCAACATGACCAGATATAACTCAGATCTATCATCGAAAGCTGCTGCAAAGTGTCAAAGGTTAATGCATGCTCTACAACTTATTCAAATAACAATTATAACACAAAGTAATCATTACTGGCGATCTAAATCCAAATATATAATGTCATTAATTATTATTATTACTTAGACCAGACTTTCAAGATCATACTCACTTCATAGCTGTGATCAATTTGCTAGTGAAGGGTGAAGGCTAAAATAACTGGCTAGGCTAAGGGATGACTTGACTGACTTAACTTTGTGACACTTTGGCAAGGGAAAGGGAAAACACACCATAGTATATACTGAATGAGCAACAACACAGGGGATGGCGGTGTCTCACAAATGGATGAGTTGTTCAGAGAGGGTTTATTCACCTTTAACAGATGCGCAATCCATAATACAAATAAGGCCAGCAATTGTTTTGATATAGCATTTAAGTTCCATTGCTTTTTGGGCCTGAAGTTTCCATAGCCTCGGTCTATGTGTGTTTATAAACACATTTCATAGATTTTCATTTATTTAGGCTTTCTGCTGCAGGTGTGTTTTTAAGGCACATGTTTACCTAAGCACTTCTAGGGGTGTCACGGACAGCTTGTTTACCTAGGTATTTACATTTCCAAAAGATATAACATTTTATTTTCATGGCCATTTTCATTTGGCATGCCTTTCATTCATGTGTGTTTAGAAACACATTGCATGAATGGGCTTTTCATACAAGATATAGCATTTTCATTTTTCAGATTTTGTATTCATGGCAGCACTAAAAGTTTCAGGTTTAGCCAACACAACTTTAGTGACTAGAGAAAATTCCAAGGAACTCCAACTTACCATAGGTAAGTTTTGTCACCAACTCAGAGCCGAGACACAATAAACAGGGAAGCTCATCCAATACAGAGGCTACAGTGGGGGAAAGTCCTCCATGCCACTAGCCAAGTAGTAAGTCAGGGTGATAAACTAAAAGGTAGGTAATGGATGGATGAAGACCATGAATCATGGAGCCAACACTAGCAAGCCACGGTATGGTGGATTGATCACCTCTATTCTCCCTAAGGAGGGTAAAACCAGTGAATATGAATAGTGAACTTCTAAGTCTGAGTAGGGACAATATAATATATATAATAAGATCAACCAAGTCCACATATCTATATAATCGCCAGATCATGACACTAAGTGCTAAGACATGCTATAAGAATAAGTATAAAAGCAATATAACCATAACACAATGATATACCTGCTGAGTCATATACTTGAATACTCATCAACCTGTACCATCATCTGTCCTCTAAAATTGCTGCTGTAGATCTGGGCACTACTGACTGCTCTGTACCAATGGTATAATGGCTACATCGGTCATCTCTCTGAGTGTCTTGAGACTCAGTCATGGCATGGGGAATACAACTGCTGTCCACAATCTGATAGTGATCCAATATAGATGCTCATCTCAGCATCTCAAATGTAAGGGAACTGGCTGAATAGTGTACTGGAATCAGAAAAATAATGTATGGTAGCCCGGCTACTATATATGTGATAACAAGTACCATCCTCACTAGGAGGTAGTGTTAATTTTTGTAGCATGAGACAGGTACTTCTGCATAGGCCAAGTGTTTGGCATGTAGGAGTCGTCCAGGAGACCTCTCAGACTTAAGAGTTTCACTTTAATTAAGTGAACTATTCAAGTGAATGTTCTTTTGTAATTACTCTATGTAAAGTGAGGGCCCATGGTATTTGGTGGTCCATGGTATTGGCCCTAAGTATTTGCATATTGTAATAGTACAAGAGGCAGCCTAAGTGAGAGGAAGGAGACACAACAAAGACAATAGTTACATAGTAGTTGGAGAAGGACTTTCAGCTAAGTGTGCTGGGCATATTGTAATAGTACGAGAGGCAGCCTAAGTGAGAGGAAGGAGACACACCAAAGACAATAGTTACACAGTAGTTAGAGAAGGACTTTCGGCTAAGTGTGCTGGGAAAGATTTGAGGATCGGATCAAGGTGCAGTGAAAGGTAGTAACCAACAAGATTGAAGGACTGATCTTGAGGTTTGATAGCTTTTGTCATTGTATTTTCCTCACTGGGCCATTTTCCCAGGAAGAGAGCCCAAGGATTTTATTAGCTTAATAAAATCAATCTGTTGGCTGGTTTCTCCCCAGTTGCGGTTTCCTGAGTTTTTCCGCTGCATTTTTGTTGTAGATCTAGCGTATTTTTCAGTAATAATTGCATAAACTATTCGGGCTGATAAATTGGGTCTAGATCTAAGAAATTCAACACTTATGACATTAATTATTTAGTACACTTTGAACAGTGCATTATCTAAACGGGCTAACCATTTCCCTCAGATTAACCAAATAAAAGATAGAATTTGTGAAGTTGTAAATCTGCTATTGTAAGTTTTGGAGATGGTGTTTCATTAAAACCCACTGATGAAAGCTTGCACACGATTTTGAGGTTCTCTTTTTTGAGGATCTCTAGTTTCACAAGCTAAATTGTATACTTATCTACACAGTTTAGCTAAATACAAAATGCAATTGCATTTGTTAAATGGACAAACAGGTAGGGTTCTTCCTCTGCAGTTTTTTTATACAACTATCACCATATTGAGAACTACCACTGATCATGCTAATAGTAATTTTGATTGAGAATACTACATGGACCTTCAAATGCAGTATTAATCTGAATTATCTGTTGAAACTTGAAAGTGTTGACTCAGTTGTGGCTTTATTATAATGGTATTGTGGATTCGCTTTCAATGATCTCATGTAGAACTTGTTCTTTAAAGGTTTGCAAAATATGCAGAATACTTTATATTGTTTGCATGTTTTTTGTGCTGCTAGGTTTTTAATAGCAAGCCTTGTATTTCTTTTTGAGATTGTGATAGTTGTGCTTAGATGATATAGATTTTTATAGGAGTGGCCTTTGCAATTTCACTATGTATTCTTATGTATTGAGCAGTCCTGTTGACGTACGTTTGGTCATTTGTTGTACATTAGAGCAGTCCTGTTGACTTACCTTTTGGTCATTTGTTGGACATTTGTCATTAATTAATTAATCTTATCCGTCTGCTTGGCAGGTATGCAATTCTAGAAATATTGCTCTAGCCAAAGTTCCACAAAAGTTCCATTTTCATACGGAAGAGTTATTTCTGACTCATTGAGGAGAATATTGTCAAGCTTTTCCACAGGTATTCTGATGCTAATTTTTGGCCAGATTTGTTATTTCTGTAATGTTACCGGATGAACTAGCAGGACTAGTTTCCGATGACAAATATGAGAGAAAAGGCCACTGTCACCTTAGCCAATTCCCTAACTTCTTTGGAGAGTCGGGACCTCCAAGGGGAAGAGCCCTTATGTGGCCTGTAGAAAACCTAAACACAAGAAAAGCTATGTCTCTCTTTGACAAAAGTATTAGTGACCAATGCCTTAGACAAAGAATTTAAGTGAATAAAAAGACATACTACTCAGGTTTAGTGCTAGTGACAAAGTATATCAAAGCAAATATCTGTCTCATCAATGTAAATGGTTAGTATAAGACACCATTGATTGCTTATATCATATATGGTAGAGTGATAATCAATGAATTAGCCTCAGATCATCAAAGAACATCTATATAAGTATTAAAACCAATCCACTTATACCGTTGACATCCAAAGAATCATTATAAGCATTTATCATGCAAACATGTGTAATCACTTTGGAATCCTAGCATCTCTATGACTGTAAGGTGACACCTTATATCAGATTTCGTTTTGCAAATATATCAACAGTATACTCGTTATTGCCAATAATATCAAGATTCTAATAATATCAAACTTGCACTTGCATATCATAAGATGGTCACAGAATTATCAGTGTTTATCATTCGATAGAGTAATAGAGATTGCCAAAAATACAAAGTCAATGATACTAATGATGAACATACCCAACCAATTACAAATGCAAGATCTGATATGTCATCATCTTAGAAAAACACCCAGAAATATATGTATCAGGTCTGTAATAAAGGTATTTTCTGCAGTATATCAGCAGTATGATGAGGTACTCAGTATGTCACAGAAGCATAAATACGAGAATAGATATCATTGTTAGTAGGCAACCTTACAATAACACAAACAATAGAAAAGCTTATAATGGAGAAAAAAGATAATAACCAGTATGCAAGTTTCAGATTATCTTGTATTAGCAGAAATGTTTCAGTTAGGACACCAACAACATATGAAATTGACTCCTTTTAATTGCTTGTGATCACAGGTAGGATACTTTGAGTTTGCAACTGTGTAATGGTAATCATATGCAGTAGTAGTGGTGTCAAAAGGGAGTGTTTGAACTGAATGAGCAGTCAAAATAAGGGACCGAGGGTTGATGGAGGAGGAAAGGCAAGAGGAGAAGGGGAAGAAAGGGAGGTAGGAGAAAGGATAGAGGAGGAAGGGCTGGGCGAGGATAAGGAGGACAGATCGAGGTCTGAAATGGAGAAAGGGAATGCCTGGGCGAGTGTTTATGGACAGACCGAGTGTTAAGGGAGGGCTGTAGCTAGTGGCCGAGGCTAGGGAGGAAGGTGGGAGGGAAGGCCGAGGCCTTGGAGAGTTCTGGCCAAGGTGGAGAGGGAAGGCGAAGGAGGAAAATAAGAGAGACGAGGGTCTATGGTAGAAGGAGCATGGAGGGCGAGCTAGAAAATAGGTCGAGCGAGGGTAGGAGAGGAGGTGAAGGAGGGCCGCTAAGGCCAAGAAAAGTCTGCAGTTAGGGTTTAAAACAGAAATCAGGGTTTCCTTTTTTTAATTTTATTTCATAAAGACATAAAAATAATAATACAATGCTAACTAACCAAGAATAATCTAATAATTACAAAAATACAATCTAGGGTTTAAAAGATGTAAAAAGTAGGGCAACTTAGGGTTTTTAAAAGATTCACCTTATCCTTAGGGCATCAAGGAGAATGGCCTCCCTCTTGAGATGGTACTTGGCAAGTTTGGCAACTAGGGCATTCCTTAACAACCTCAAAGATTGGTTAAATGAGACCTAGTTATGACAAAACTTGAAGACCTAAAGCTCAAGCCTAAGAAGAACTCCTTTGGAGGAGGTCCTAACAATGCTGTGGTGACTAAAGAAAGAAAATGACCTAGTTAAGACAAAATGCAGCATTAATGGCTACCATTCAACCCTGAACAAGCATAATTCTCCAACAATTAACAAAGAGACATCAAAGAAAACATAGATACCTCCTTGTGCATGTGTTATAGACTAACTCCTCTAGCATCACCTTAACAAGAAGAATGAAGAAAGATACTTCAAAGAAATGCTCCAAACCACAAGTAAATCCCTTCCTCAAGAGGTGCGCATCAACCAAGAGCCCTAGTGAGGGCAAAAATAATCATAGAAAGTTTTATCCCATAAGTTGTTGTCTTAAAATGATGTGAGGAGAAGTCTATTTATACTTTCTCACACTCACTTTATTAAATATGTAAAAATATCCAGGCCGACATGCCTTTAAAATGTCAATTTGAAATTATAAAATGTCAACTTAAAATTAAAACAAAATTAATATAAAATAGTCAAATCTGTGGGTAATTTGGGGCATTTTCCCCAGAATTTATCCATACTTGATTAAATAGCTAAAAATAAGCACATCACTCCGTTCTGAAGGCCGGAATGCGGAGGGGGGGGGGGTCGTCATGCCCCATCTAACCCCAACAGTAGTGAAAATCCCTCAATGCCCCCCCTAATCAAGCAATGTAGCCTGGCCTGGAGGATGTTGTCATCATCAAGAGAAGCCCAAGGAGAGAGGGCGTTGGTGAACTGGAGGACCGGGAGGGTGTGGAAGGTGACCTGGAGGACAAACATATGCCTTGGTACTGAAAGATCTGCCACCAGAATGATAAATCAAGGTTGGGGTCATGTGACCTAGTGACCCACCCTTGGAAGCCCTAGACACCAACCGTAGGGCTTCAAGCCGTTTCATGGGGCAGTCAACAATGCCACTAAGCCATAGTACTTCCAAGGGAGAAACCAGAGGGTTTGGCCATAACCCCTACTCGGAAAAAGCTGGCTAAACACCCCTCCTGGTCAGAAAAAATGACCCTCTCTCCCTAGGGCACATCTGCAGGTGTGCTGGTACTGGTACCACGTAACACTGTAGCATTGGATCTCTCTTGGAAGATTTTAGACAAAATGTTTTATTTTCCTTGTTATTATACCAAAACCTATGCATCCTACCCATTGAATTTCGAGCTAATGTGATGACCAGTGAAACAAATATTGCAAATTTGCATGTTAGTTGATTTGAAGATTGTTGTCTTCTAGTTGTCGAACCACTCCTTGAAGTTTACGATAATAACACTTGTATGAACTTTTTTCTTTCTTTCAATTGATAGAACATGTGATTGCTTAGTTGATTCTTTATTTCAAAAGAGTGCTTCCTTGGGGGTTTGTCTTAATTGCCTATTTTTGTTGATAAACCATGCGTGACTCGACAGCGTCCAGAGATACAAACATGAACCCTATATAGATGCATCTTAAATAGCATCTTATCTTTACACATGGGTACAATGAACAAACTCCTATCAAGATCAGCATGAACATGTTGTCGAAAGGTCCATGTGTAAGATGCTTTGTTTCTTATAGTTTCTTATTTTATTCCTATCACATTGGTAGAGGTATTCAATTGTTAAGCTATAAATGTACGAGTAGGAAGGAAATTCTTTCTGCATAGTTTGTATATAGATCTGCGATGTACCTTTTCTTAGTCACAGAATGCCTTGGGCATTCATTGATAAGGAACAAGGACATACCTAATTTAAGAAATAAATTGATGAAATTATCTGTTATAGTTCAGGAATGACATTTCAATACTGGAACAAGCTGGGAAACATTTCCTAGATGTTTTTATTTTTCTCCTTGGGAAAAAGATGTAATTTTATTCCTTAAAAGATAAAATTACATGCCATAGATGCAATCAAGCATTTCCGAAAACATCAAATTAGGTGCAAATACACCACTCTTCAGTGGAAAAAACTGACTTGACAAGTCCTAAAAACTACATCTCTGCTTCTTCGAAAATCATCAAAACAGTTCCATAAACTTCTTCACATATAGATCTAGAATTAAACCTATCAGTGTTAAGATTCGATATGCTAAGATAGATAACATCAGTATTCAATTCAATTTCACAACAATAGCATATACAGGATCACTGAAAGAAACACACAATCACAAGATAGACACAGATTTATCTTGGGAAATGCTCTAGGGGAAGAAAACCCAGCAAAACTCCTCAATATAGATGATCAAAAGTACAAAGACAAAACACTAAACAAGTGCTCCTTTTGCTTGCAGATCTCTCTCTCTCTCTCTCTCTCCTATGTGAATTACACAAGTGAGTATTAAAATCTGAGCTTAACTCGGCCCACACACTTAGTAGAACTCTGACATCAGTCTTCAACATTTATAAAACCAAACACATATCACATGCATGTAAATTTCATGTCTGTGTAAGCTGATATACTGTAACTAAGTAAACTTTGCAGCGGAAAATTAACTCAAAATCAGCAGACTGTAAAACATATTTAAGACACAGTATTTTGGTCAAATAAGACCCTGGAAAAACCCCCCAACCTCTGGGGAAAACCAGCATGCAAGAGAAATTTTATTGAGCTTGAGAGAGAATTTCAGAGAGTACAACAGTCATTAATTTCAGCATTAAATAAACAGAACTGAACCTTGATTTCTGTGCACTTCATCTACCTCGAAATGCGTGCCTGAAGGTACACAGTCAGCTACAGGAAATCTGCAAAGTCTGACCTCACTGTATGAACCTCACAGGCTGCAGTTACTCCCTCGATTTGTGTGCACAGACATCATACATCTCTGTATTGTCAAACATGCTGCTACAGTGCCTCGAAATGTGTGCCAACAGTAGCAAATCTCTTGCTGTACGGCACCCTCATTCTCTGCTGTATGATCCTCAATTAATGCTGCATCCACCTTGAACTTTGAGCCACTTTTCTACCTTGAAAAGTGTGCCAACACACTGCTGTAAATTCTGCACATGATTTTCAGACCTCTTTGGGAATGCTTGCTCATCAACAATCTCTGCTGTCGTGCCCTTCCTCTTCTAGAAAATCGTGCCCTCTCCAAAAATTCGTGCCCACTCCAACAATGGACAATGCGCCCTCCTGCTATACCAGTCTTGGAGTGCGTGCTGCCTCTTCCACTCTCCCTATCTCAGCTCAACTCTTCACATTCTCTTGCAAAATGTGCTTCTCACACTTCTCACCAAGCTCCTCTCTTGGAAATCGAGCCACTCCAAGAACTCTCTCTTGAATAATGTGCCCAAATGAAGTCTCATGCACTTTTATTTACCCTATTAGGGTTACTCTCATGACTTTTCACCTTCAATGGACGAGATTAGATCTTGGCCAAGAGATCTATGGCTGGGATCTAATCTCTCACTCACTTAAATCTTCTAAGTGAACTTTACAATAAATTTTCCTTTTGAAAAGTCACATTACCTTAATTATTTAAAAGTACACTTTATGACTTAAAGTCACTTTAAAAACATAATAAAGTGCGACTCACTTTTAAATCATAAAGTCACATCAAAAAGGTACTTTAATAAAAGCACATTACTAAAGTCACTTTAAGAATATAAATGAGACTCCAAGTTATTGACCCTTACACCTAGGCACATGATGCAGGAGTGCCACCGAGCTATCAAATGCTAACAGTGAGTGTGTGTGTCCAAATGAGGAGCACATCACTCCTATTTATACTTTATCTTCCATTTGACTTTTTCACTAACTAGGTTGGCCCCAACAAACTTAACTAGGCCGACTTAGATAACATCAGTTCTATCGACCCGACATACAAGGGAGGTTTTACCTTATGACTCTATGAGACCAAATACAATAATAACATCCCGACGGAGGAATAAAACTTCTCCGACTGAATTACAATAATAAAATACAATAGAATATTCTTCGAAGTTACAATATTTCAACAATCAATAGCCTATATGTTGTCCTACACAAAGCTGAAGAAAAACCTTCAACAGATCGCCCCCTAGGGCTCTTAAACAACATAAAATTAGTATGACAGAAAGTTTAAAGTCCCAAAGATCCCAGATCAGAAAGAAGATGAATGCAAATATTCAGAAATTTGATCATTCTTGCATTCATGGACATGGCATGAACCTGGTTTTAGCTGCAGACTTTCCTTAGAGAGATCATCCACCTCTTCATTCTTTTCCCTATAAATGTGATGAAAAGAAATTGAATTAAAATTGGTTTTGAGCATTTGTATATCTCTTTTATTTTATTTTATTTATTTGGTATTTGGTGGAATCAGTAACTAGGCTGTGCTTATATTTGTGTGACATGGTGTTGATTCCGGTATGTTGCCACTATAATGTTAGCTTTTTAGCTCGGAAGGCACTCCGCATATTTGTCTTTTGTGCGGAAGTGACTGTACTTTTACATTGCCTAGGCACTTGACTTTTATAAAGTTGTAACAAAGTGGCTTTTTAATAAAGTGTCTTTTTATGTAATGTTCCTAGTTTACTTTCTATAATGTGACTTTATGAAATAAATGTGCACGTATTTCATAAAGTGAAATTCCTTTTATTAAAAAGTGTAACCGATTCATTTTTGGAGGGAATGAATATTGTCCCTTGATGACAAGATTAGATCTTGTCCGTCGGATTTAGGGATGGGGAAGGTGAAAAGTCATTTTACCATTATATGAGCAAGCCTAGGGTAGTGTGCAAGACATGGTTTTCAAGAGTGAGCATTTTGGAGAGATTTCTAAGTTTTGGAGAAGGGAGGTTAGTTTCTCAAGAGGGGGGCTCGACTCCCAAGAGAGGGGCACGATTCCCAAGGCAGCTCTACTGCATTAAATGCTGGGTTGTACTCTATTATTGCAGGGCCGTACTACCTCAGTTGGCACACAATTCGAGGAGAGTCTTCTGCTGCACACATTTCGAAGGAGGTTGTACAGCTGTACGTACAGATTGGGCTCGAATTTTGAGGTATTGCTGGGTGCTGTTTTCGAGAAGGGATAGTTGTTGTGGAAGTCGTACAGGCCGTACTTCTGTCTAGGCACGATTTCCAAGGTGATGCACAGTTCCCAAGATGCTGGTATAGTCCTTTTATGCTGGTTAATGCTGCTGTAAACTCATATTTCTGCCTGAGAATGCTTAATATAAATTACTCTTGAACTCTTTTTCCCCTTATGGGTTTTTTCAGGGTCTATTTTGACCAAAAATTACTGTGCATGCAATTTTCAGATTGTTGTTATGTTATTTATTCCTCTGCTAACAGTCTCAACATTAGTGTTTCAACTTGTTGTTCATTATTTAAGTGCATGTGATTTGTCATTTATTTAATGACTACCCAAGTCTGAAATATGGGTTATGCTGTGGGTTTGGATGGCTTTTATAAGCTCGTTTTTCATCATATAACCTCTAGGCATGCTCACATTGTCCCATGCTTGGAACATAAGACTAGTCGAGGTTTGAACCAACGAAATCGAAAGGAGTGCCTTAACAGTGCACCATATCGCTAACTGATCTACAGCTCGGGGGCTAGTGTTAGCATTTGATAGCTCGGTGGCACTCCTGCATCAGGTGCCTAGGTGCAGAGGTCAATAACTTGGAGTCTCATTTATATTCTTAAAGTGACTTTAGTAATGTGTATTTATTAAAGTACTTTTTTGATGTGACTTTATGATTTAAAAGTGAGTCGCACTTTATTATGTTTTTAAAGTGACTTTAAGTCATAAAGTGTACTTTTAAATAATTAGGGTAATGTGACTTTTCAAAAGGAAAATTTATTGTAAAGTTCACTTAGGAGATTTAAGTGAGTGAGAGATTAGATCCCAGCCATAGATCTCTTGGCCAAGATCTAATCTCGTCCATTGAAGGTGAAAAGTCATGAGAGTAACCCTAATAGGGTAAATAAAAGTGCATGAGACTTCATTTGGGCACATTATTCAAGAGAGAGTTCTTGGAGTGGCTCGATTTCCAAGAGAGGAGCTTGGTGAGAAGTGTGAGAAGCACATTTTGCAAGAGAATGTGAAGAGTTGAGCTGAGATAGGGAGAGTGGAAGAGGCAGCACGCACTCCAAGACTGGTACAGCAGGAGGGCGCATTGTCCATTGTTGGAGTGGGCACGAATTTTTGGAGAGGGCACGATTTTCTAGAAGAGGAAGGGCACGCCAGCAGAGATTGTTGATGAGCAAGCATTCCCAAAGAGGTCTGAAAATCATGTGCAGAATTTACAGCAGTGTGTTGGCACACTTTTCAAGGTAGAAAAGTGGCTCAAAGTTCGAGGTGGATGCAGCATTAATTGAGGATCATACAGCAGAGAATGAGGGTGCCGTACAGCAAGAGATTTGCTGCTGTTGGCACACATTTCGAGGCACTGTAGCTGCATGATTGACAATATAGAAATGTATGATGTCTGTGCACACAAACCGAGGGAGTAACTGCAGCCTGTGAGGTCCATACAGTGAGGTCAGACTTTGCAGATTTCCTGTAGTTGACTGTGTACATTCAGGCACGCATTTTGAGGTACATGAAGTGCACAGAAATCAAGGTTCAGTTCTGTTTATTTAATGCTGAAATTAATGACTGTTGTACTCTCTGAAATTCTCTCTCAAGCTCAATAAAATTTCTCTTGCATGCTGGTTTTCCCCAGAGGTTGGGGGGTTTTTCCAGGGTCTTATTTGACCAAAATACTGTGTCTTACATATGTTTTACAGTCTGCTGATTTTGAGTTAATTTTCCGGTGCAAAGTTTACTTAGTTACAGTATATCAGCTTACAGAGACATGCAATTTACATGCATGTGATATGTGTTTGGTTTTATGAATGTTGAAGACTGATGTCAGAGTTCTACTAAGTGTTTGGGCTGAGTTAAGCTCAGATTTTAAACATGGTATCAGAGCTGGGGCTCTGAGATTTCAGTGGACTGTTGGGCAGCAGAGAAGTGCTGATATTTTTCTTGCAGATGATGTGCATGTGAAGAAATAGCTGTCTGTTATTTTTTTTACAGAGTGAGCAGAGAAGTGTTGGCTCAGTACAGTTGATATTTTTGGTCAAAGAAGGCTGAGTGTGCTTTGTAGAAAAAGAGCAGAAGAAAATGATGGCTTGCATCCGGTATGAAGATAGGTTGGAAGGGATTTCCAACTACTTACAATGGAAAGCCCGAATGACAG
Organism: Larix kaempferi; assembly: GCA_027924585.1. NCBI lineage: Eukaryota > Viridiplantae > Streptophyta > Pinopsida > Pinales > Pinaceae > Larix > Larix kaempferi. Next base: position 4,828,413 of record BSBM01000254.1, read on the forward strand.
CTGTTCTCAAGGAAAACAAGTTATGGACCTTTGTTAGTACCACAGTGGCTCCTCCCGCAGCTGATCCTATAGCCCTTGACATACATGAGGTGAAGGAGGCCAGAACGCAGAGACTGCTTCTGGATGGTGTTCGAGATCACCTCATCCCACATTTGGCAGAGAAACTAACTGCTAAGGAGATGTGGGATACTTTAAAAAGTTTGTATGAGAGCAAGAATGAAAATCGTAAAATGGCCCTAAAAGATAAGCTTCATGGCACTAAGATGGCGAGAGGTGAGAATATAGCCTCTTACCTCTATAGACTCAGACAGATAAAAGATGAATTGAGTGATGTTGGTGAGATGATTCCTGATCCCGAGCTAGTGCGGATAGCCCTGAAGGGCTTCACTAAGGAGTGGGATGTGTTCGTGAAGTGTGTAGTTGGCAGAGAGAACTTTCCCTCTTGGGAAAGACTATGGGATGATTTTACTCAGGAGGAGATTCGAGAAGGGAAGACGGAGCAGGTTGCTGATGAAGAGAATGTGGCCCTTTCAGCTAAGGGTAGAAAGAAAAAGGGTGGCTCGAGCAGTGGAGCCAAAGACTTGAGCAAAGTAAAATGCTTTGCTTGCCAGAGTTATGGTCACTATGCTGGGCAGTGTCCAAACAAGAAGAAGAACAAGAAGAAAGAAGAGCCTGAGAAAACCTCTCCAGCTGAAGTGGGAGATTTTGCGGCGGAATTCGAGAGGGAATTCTCGCTTGTCTCAATTCTTTCAGACAGTAGTGTAGCAGAGAGTTTGGATACTGGAGCATGGTACATAGATAGCGGAGCAGCACGCCATATGACGGGGATACGAGCAGTGTTCCGAGAGTTGACAGATATTGACAGAGTTATAATGACTGAGGATGGGTATGCCGACACCCATGCAGTAGAAGGAGTTGGAAAAGTCCTATTCCAACTTGAGTCTGGTGGTTATCTGGAGGTTGGCGATGTGTTGTTTGTTCCAGAGCTGAAGAGGAACTTGGTTTCAGTTTCAGCTTTGGAGGATGACGTATATGCGGTTCTTCATGTGAGTGGGCGAGTTTATATATATCCGGTGAGTGGGGGCTTGGGTGCAGCGAGTCTGCTTGGCATCCGTGATGGTCGGATATACCGAGTTTTGGGGCATCCGGTCGATGGTGAGCCTGGTGAGAGATCAGACTCAGTGGCAGCAGCAGTGGCTGCCAGTTTGGAGGATTCATCCAACTCTGTGAGGAAACAGAGTTCGTATGATATGGTTCTTCAGGATGAGCAGGAGAGTGAGGAGAACTCTTAGTTCAGAGTTGTCAGACGGATACCTTCAGCAGTTGATCCAGTGCAGGTATCTGATAGGCATTCACATTCAAAGGGAGCTTCAGTTATTGGAGGGAGAGATCCAGGTGGAGCTGATGACAGTAGTACCTCCCTCGCTAAGAGGGAGTGGTAGCATTTGATAGCTTGGTGGCACTCCTGCATCAGGTGCCTAGGTGCAGGGGTCAATAACTTGGAGTCTCATATATATTCTTAAAGTGACTTTAGTAATGTGTTTTTATTAAAGTACCTTTTTGATGTGACTTTATGATTTAAAAGTGAGTCGCACTTTATTATGTTTTTAAAGTGACTTTAAGTCATAAAGTGTACTTTTAAATAATTAGGGTAATGTGACTTTTCAAAAGGAAAATTTATTGTAAAGTTCACTTAGGAGATTTAAGTGAGTGAGAGAGTAGATCCCAGCCATAGATCTCTTGGCCAAGATCTAATCTCGTCCATTGAAGGTGAAAAGTCATGAGAGTAACCCTAATAGGGTAAATAAAAGTGCATGAGACTTCATTTGGGCACATTATTCAAGAGAGAGTTCTTGGAGTGGCTCGATTTCCAAGAGAGGAGCTTGGTGAGAAGTGTGAGAAGCACATTTTGCAAGAGAATGCGAAGAGTTGAGCTGAGATAGGGAGAGTGGAAGAGGCAGCATGCACTCCAAGATTGGTACAGCAGGAGGGCGCATTGTCCTTTGTTGGAGTGGGCACGAATTTTTAGAGAGGTCACGATTTTCTATAAGAGGAAGGGCACGCCAGTAGAGATTGTTGATGAGCAAGCATTCCCAAAGAGGTCTGAAAATCATGTGCAGAATTTACAGCAGTGTGTTGGCACACTTTTCAAGGTAGAAAAGTGGCTCAAAGTTCGAGGTGGATGCAGCATTAATTGATGATCATACATCAGAGAATGAGGGTGCCGTACAACAAGAGATTTGCTGCTGTTGGCACACATTTCGAGGCACCGTAGCTGCATGTTTGACAATACAGAAATGTATGATGTTTGTGCACACAAACCGAGGGAGTAACTGCAGCTTGTGAGGTCCATACAGTGAGGTCAGACTTTGCAGATTTCCTGTAGCTGACTGTGTACATTCAGGCACGCATTTCGAGGTAGATAAAGTGCACAGAAATCAAGGTTCAGTTCTGTTTATTTAATGCTGAAATTAATGACTGTTGTACTCTCTGAAATTCTCTCTCAAGCTCAATAAAATTTCTCTTGCATGCTGGTTTTCCCCAGAGGTTGGGGGGTTTTTCCAGGGTCTTATTTGACCAAAATACTGTGTCTTAAATATGTTTTATAGTCTGCTGATTTTGAGTTAATTTAACGCTGCAAAGTTTACTTAGTTACAGTATATCAGCTTACAGAGACATGAAATTTACATGCATGTGATATGTGTTTGGTTTTATGAATGTTGAAAACTGATGTCAGAGTTCTACTAAGTGTTTGGGCTGAGTTAAGCTCAGATTTTAAACATGGTATCAGAGCTGGGGCTCTGAGATTTCAGTGGACTGTTGGGCAGCAGAGAAGCGCTGATATTTTTCTTGCAGATGATGTGCATGTGAAGAAACAGCTGTCTGTTAGTTTTTTTACAGAGTGAGCAGAGAAGTGTTGGCTCAGTACAGTTGATATTTTTGGTCAAAGAAGGCTGAGTGTGCTTTGTAGAAAAAGAGCAGAAGAAAATGATGGCTTGCATCCGGTATGAAGATAGGTTGGAAGGGATTTCCAACTACTTACAGTGGAAAGCCCGAATGACAGCTGTTCTCAAGGAAAACAAGTTATGGACCTTTGTTAGTACCACAGTGGCTCCTCCCGTAGCTGATCCTATAGCCCTTGACATACATGAGGTGAAGGAGGCCAGAACGCAGAGACTGCTTCTGGATGGTGTTCGAGATCACCTCATCCCACATTTGGCAGAGAAACTAACTGCTAAGGGGATGTGGGATACTTTAAAAAGTTTGTATGAGAACAAGAATGAAAATCGTAAAATGGCCCTAAAAGATAAGCTTCATGGCACTAAGATGGCGAGAGTTGAGAATGTAGCCTCTTACCTCACTAGACTCAGACAGATAAAAGATGAATTAAGTGCTGTTGGTGAGATGATTCCTGATCCCGAGCTAGTGCGGATAGCCCTGAAGGGCTTCACTAAGGAGTGGGATGTGTTCGTGAAGTATGTAGTTGGCAGAGAGAAGTTTCCCTCTTGGGAAAGACTATGGGATGATTTTACTCAGGAGGAGATCCGAGAAGGCAAGACTGAGCAGGTTGCCGATGAAGAGAATGTGGCCCTTTCAGCTAAGGGTAGAAAGAAAAAGGGTGGCTCGAGCAGTGGAGCCAAAGACTTGAGCAAAGTAAAATGCTTTGCTTGCCAGAGTTATGGTCACTATGCTGGGCAGTGTCCCAACAAGAAGAAGAACAAGAAGAAAGAAGAGCCTGAGAAAGCCTCTCCAGCTGAAGTGGGAGATTTTGCGGCGGAATTCGAGAGGGAATTCTCGCTTGTCTCAATTCTTTCAGACAGTAGTGTAGCAGAGAGTTTGGATACTGGAGCATGGTACATAGATAGCGGAGCAGCACGCCATATGACGGGGATACGAGCAGTGTTCCGAGAGTTGACAGATATTGACAGAGTTATACTGACTGAGGATGGGTATGCCGGCACCCATGCAGTAGAAGGAGTTGGAAAAGTCCTATTCCAACTCGAGTCTGGTGGTTATCTCGAGGTTGGCGATGTGTTGTTTGTTCCAGAGCTGAAGAGGAACTTGGTCTCAGTTTCAGCTTTGGAGGATGACGTATATGCGGTTCTTCGTGTGAGTGGGCGTGTTTATATATATTCGGTGAGTGGGGGCTTGGGTGCAGCGAGTCTGCTTGGCATCCGTTATGGCTGGATATACTGAGTTTTGGGGCATCCGGTGGATGATGAGCCTGGTGAGAGATCAGACTCAGTGGCAGCAGCAGTGGCTGCCAGTTTGGACGATTCATCCAACTATGTGAGGAAATAGAGTTGGTATGATATGGTTCTTCAAGATGAGCAGGAGAGTGAGGAGAACTCTCAGTTTAGAGTTGTCAGACGGAGACCTTCAGCAGTTGATCCAGTGCAGGTATCTGACACGCATTCAGATTCAAAGGGAGCTTCAGTTATTGGAGGGAGAGATCCAGGTGGAGCTGATGACAGTAGTACCTCCCTCGCTAAGAGGGAGTGTTAGCATTTGATAGCTCGGTGGCACTCCTGCATCAGGTGCCTAGGTGCAGGGGTCAATAACTTGGAGTCTCATTTATATTCTTAAAGTGACTTTAGTAATGTGTTTTTATTAAAGTACCTTTTTGATGTGACTTTATGATTTAAAAGTGAGTCGCACTTTATTATGTTTTTAAAGTGACTTTAAGTCATAAAGTGTACTTTTAAATAATTAGGGTAATGTGACTTTTCAAAAGGAAAATTTATTGTAAAGTTCACTTAGGAGATTTAAGTGAGTGAGAGATTAGATCCCAGCCATAGATCTCTTGGCCAAGATCTAATCTCGTCCATTGAAGGTGAAAAGTCATGAGAGTAACCCTAATAGGGTAAATAAAAGTGCATGAGACTTCATTTGGGCACATTATTCAAGAGAGAGTTCTTGGAGTGGCTCGATTTCCAAGAGAGGAGCTTGGTGAGAAGTGTGAGAAGCACATTTTGCAAGAGAATGTGAAGAGTTGAGCTGATATAGGGAGAGTGGAAGAGGCAGCACGCACTCCAAGACTGGTACAACAGGAGGGCGCATTGTCCATTGTTGGAGTGGGCACGAATTTTTGGAGAGGGCACGATTTTCTAGAAGAGAAAGGGCACGCCAGCAGAGATTGTTGATGAGCAAGCATTCCCAAAGAGGTCTGAAAATCATGTGCAGAATTTACAGCAGTGTGTTGGCAGACTTTTCAAGGTAGAAAAGTGGCTCAAAGTTCGAGGTGGATGCAGCATTAATTGAGGATCATATAGCAGAGAATGAGGGTGCCGTACAGCAAGAGATTTGTTGCTGTTGGCACACATTTCGAGGCACTGTAGCTGCATGTTTGACAATATAGAAATGTATGATGTCTGTGCACACAAACCGAGGGAGTAACTGCAGCCTGTGAGGTCCATACAGTGAGGTTAGACTTTGCAGATTTCCTGTAGCTGACTGTGTACATTTAAGCACGCATTTCGAGGTAGATGAAGTGCACAGAAATCAAGGTTCAGTTCTGTTTATTTAATGCTGAAATTAATGACTGTTGTACTCTCTGAAATTCTCTCTCAAGCTCAATAAAATTTCTCTTGCATGCTGGTTTTCCCCAAAGGTTGGGGGGTTTTTCCAAGGTCTTATTTGACCAAAATACTGTGTCTTAAATATGTTTTACAGTCTGCTGATTTTGAGTTAATTTTCCGCTGCAAAGTTTACTTAGTAACAGTATATCAGCTTACAGAGACATGAAATTTACATGCATGTGATATGTGTTTGGTTTTATGAATGTTGAAGACTGATGTCAGAGTTCTACTAAGTGTTTGGGCCGAGTTAGGCTCAGATTTTAACAGCTAGCATTTGTATATCTTCAAAAGCAAGCCCTGAAAGATAATTTTCTAGATTGTTGATGCCCTCATCCAATTTTCACCACCATAGAATGCCAAAAGTTTGAATTTTGGTGATTCCTTTTTCAACAGAGATGATTAACAATAATTTAAGAGGCATCTGTTATCTTGTAGGAAACACCCTTATTGTATTTGATAACCAAGTGAGAATGTTGCAAAACCCCATCCGTTTCAAGTGCTTTGCTTGTTGAAGCTTGCTGAAGAGGTTGATGATAACTATGGATGAATGTTTCGTTGTCCATGAGATAGTGCTTCAACAAGGGCATACAATTCTTTGTCATATGGAGGATAGTTTAGGATTCCACCTGAAAAGAGTTTGGAATGGTAGCGGATTTTTATTCCCCCGCATAACAGTGGTTCCCCATTGCAAACTTTGCATCGTCAATCTCAAAGGGTTGCCTCAAATTAGGTAGTGCCATAATAAGTGCATTACTGATTTTTGTCTTCAACACTTGAAGGCGACTTCTTGTGTTTTGGCTCAACAATGGTCTTGCTACTTAAAGGAACTGCAATTTTGGAGAAAGATGTTATGAACGTCCTAGACTTCTCAAGCAATTCTTCGGTAGACTTCTCTAGTTCTATTGGAATATCTTGAACTGAAGGCTCATCTTCCTCCTCCCTTTAATCATTTGAATGAGGAGAATTTTGGAGTTTTGAAGGAGGAGATTTTGAGTCATTTGGAAGCTCTTTAGATCGGCGAAAAACAACTTCTTCATGAAATATTACATCTCTACTAACCTCAATGTATCTCTTAAGATACGATAGGCTTTTGAGTTTACTATAACCAACAAATGTACGTTTCTTTCCGGAAGGCTCCAGCTTTGTTCTCTTTTCTTTTGGCACATTGATAAAGATTGGCGTGCCAAAAATCCTCATGTGATCAACTGTTGGTTTCTTACCTGTAAATACTTCCTTTGGAGTCTTCTCCCCCAGAGTAGCATGGGGGCTTCTGTTCTGTATGTATACAATATTAGTGGCAGCCTCAACCCATAGAGATCGAGGAGGATCTAGATCACATTACATAGCTTTGGTAGGTTCGCATATTGTCCCGTTCTTTCTTTCTGCAACCCCATTCTGTTGAGGGTTGTAAGGCACAATTAGCTCCCTCTTGATCCCTTCTTCTCGACAAAGATTATCAAAGTGGTGAGCTTCAAACTCACCCCCATTATCTGACCTCAAGATAATGGGGGTGTCTTCTTGTTTGATTTTCAACCAGTTCTTGAGTTCTTTGAACTTATCAAAAGTTTCATTCTTAGTCTTTAGAAAATAGATAGAATATTTGCGGGAGCAATCATCTATGAAAATCACATAATATAAACAACCAATCATCGAAGGTGAAGTCATAGGCCCACACATATATAAATGAATTAAGTCCAAGATACCTTTAGATCTATTACTACTATTAGGAAAGGATTTTTTGGCATTCTTGCCAAGAGCACAACCTTTACAGATACCATCATGCTCATAAGAAAACTCAGGCATACCTGTTACCATCTTTTGTGGACCAGGAAGAAATCTGTAATGAAGGTGTCCAAACCTTCGATGCCATAATTCGTAAGGGTTGATTGTGTCGTGGACCAATACCTGAATGGAATGCCCTGATGACTTGTAGAGGCCTCCCTCTCGAACTGCAATCATCATTGCTGAACTCATCTCTTCATTCATCGGCCACAAGAGAGCTTTTCTATCCAGGAAGATAACTCTGTAACCCTTATCTTCTAAACTTGCAATTGAGAGAAGATTCTTCTTTAATCCAGGAACATATAATATATCTTCGATATGCAAAATAGTCCCTGAGTAAAGCTGAAAGGATGCTGAACCAATTCCTTCAATGTCATAGGTGGTATCATCCCGAAGTTCCACTTGAGTAGTAAACGTCTTCTTTCTGAAGTTTGTAAGAGCCTCTCGAAATCCTGTCATATTGCCTGGAAGCTCCACTTTCTACCAACCAAGATTTAGCACTATTTGTAATGGATCCTAAGAGGGCCGAAACCAATTAGTAGTCTCTTCTTGGTTCTTGATCTTTGGTAGACTTATTGTTTTTCTTCTTCTTAGGTTCTTGTTCTTTTGCAGCGAATGCATGGTATTTCCTTTTGAACTTTCTCTTTGCCTTTCTACAATTTCTGGCATAATGTCCCATCTTGTGACAATTGAAACATTCAATATTTGATAAATCAATGTGCTACCTTGAGGCTTCTTTCCTTTGTTCTTATGATGAAAGAATTTCTTGCCTTTCTTTGTCTTGGTGGCAAGAGCAAGGTTTCCTTCCTTAGAGCCACCATTTTTGCTTTGCATTCTTCCTTCTTCTTGCAAACAATCGTGCCATAATCTTTCAAAATCTGGTTGGACTTCACGACCTTTTACAGCAGATAGAAAAGTTTCCCAAGAACTAAGGAGACCATGAACAACAGTTTGAGCAAGATCATCATCATCTACAGTAACACCAATAGCTAGGAGTTGATCCTTTGCCTGAGAAATCTTTGAAAAGAATGAAGACACACTTTCATCCTTTTCCATCTTCAGAGTACGGAGCTTGTTCTTCAAAACTCTTTTCCTGGCTTGGAGCTTTCTATTTATATAGTTTGGTCAAGGTATCAAAACATTCTTTGGTAGTCTTCAACGGAGTTATGACAGGCATCATGTTTTCTTTGATTGAATCATAGATGATTCTTCCTTCCTTGGCTTGCATTCTTCTTGAATGCTGCCCTCCTTGCATTTGAGGTAGGTTCTTCTACCACATTGATGATGATGACTAGGTCATCAAGATCATTTTCCTCCAATGTAGCCAAAATCCTTGCCTTCCAGGAGTTGAAGTTAGATGAGCCTTCAAGTCTGTCCTCTGGCCTGAAAGAGATTGAATCCATTAGAGTAGTCTGCTGAAACAAGTCTGCAAAACTTTAACCTCCTCAGGTCTGTACCAAGATCACATAGGCAACAATAACCTGCTCCAAAACTGTGCTCTTCATGTCCTCTGCTCTGATACCATGCTAAATTTTTAACATAGGTTTGATTTGATAACAGTAACAACTATTTTAATTTCTTAGCAGACCTTAAAACTTGCAATTCTGAGATTATGTAGCAACAGTAAAAGAACAGTAAATAATCAAAAGTAAAGTAGAGTCAACCATCCACAAGAGACAAAAATTTACCGTGGGGAAAACCTTTCAAGGTATAAAAACCTCAGCAAGAATAATATTCTTTAAATATGAGATGACTGAGTTTTTACATGAGCAGATATAGAGCAGACTTTTTACATCATGGATCTACTTGCCTCTAGGGCACACATACCAAGAGAACCTCCTTGTAGATGATGAAGACAACCCTGAACAGTATGACTGCTGCCATCAACCAGAGTGTCATATAAGATCAGACCCTAATCGTTCTCATCATTGAACTGAGTTAACTGTTGACCAAAGAAGAGAATTCTGTGGCTGTCATTGATTGTTTGAAGCTGATGTTGACCAGATTGACTAGGTCGTTGATTGCCTGTAGCTTTCAGGACTGTGCCGTTGACTATTTGGATGGCCCAGTAGGTTCGGTTGGTTGAGTATCAGCCCTTACAAGGCTGCGGTTGCATGGGACAAGCCCTAAACAGGGCTCATCCTTCTTGGAACAGACCCTAGACAGGGCCCGACCTGCTCCCTGTTTAGTGTTTACCTCTGCGGCTGAGAGAAGAAGGCCCTAACGGGCTGCTGGATGACAGGGGCAGAGTTCGGATGGACTGTAGCAGGCCCTAGCAAGGCTCGGGTGGACTATGGAAGGCCCTTGCAGGGTTCGGGTGAGTTGAAGACAGCCCTAACAGGGCTTGGGTAGCAGCAAATTAGTCCTCAACAATTTTGGCTGCCTTCAAAAGTGATCAGACCTCAATAATAGCACTAAGAATCCCTGCGGCTGCCTTCAAAAACTGAACTGGTTCATGATGAGAGAGAAGATGCCCCACGAATTTATCTTTTGGATCAGAGATGAAGAATTAATAAGTGTGTTGGTTGCCTTCAAAAACTGAACTGGTTCATGATGAGAGAGAAGATGCACCACGAATTTATCTTTTGGATTAGAGATGAAGAATTCATAAGTGTGTTGCTCAAATGAGAGCGCTTCTCTATTTATAAATCCTCATTGAGGATCACTTGCTTAGATTTAGGATTAAAACAAATGATAAAATCCAATTAGTTAGGATTTCCCTTTCAATGTGAGTCCTCTTTTCTTCTCCAGTTGTCTGTCACACAGGTGCCGTTACAAAATTTATGTCTCTAATCAACAGATCGAACTCTCTTTCAAATACCCTTGCATGCATTGAAGTATCATGCATGTAAAACAACATACTAGCAAAGAGATCCTCCCATTGTTAAACATTGTTACCCTAGATTTATAGCTTCCATGATTATGCTCGGATTGATTTTCAGTTGTGACAAGACTTGTTGACTTTTCTACGTAACAACTTAATGCTAGTTTGCTATCAATGATAATCAAACATTCTTTATTTCAGAAATTGCCAATGCATGAATTTCCGTAGCATGTCCTTATTGCTTGAATTTTTTGTTGAGAAATTGTTGTCAAACTCGTTGAATTTCAGAGAGGATTTGGCTGCAAATAAATGATTACTTCATGACTTATTTTAGTAAATTGGGTAAAGAAATTGGTGTCCAATGCCAAAGTAAAAAAAGAGGCAACCAATCTAACCAAACAACCTCTTTGAAGAAAACTCTTCAATTTTGGGATACATTTCCAAAAACTAGTGGTGATTATAATGTAGACCTTCCTTTGTGGTAGTGGAACTATTGGATTATAGTTTAGGCTCTAGCTATAAGCAGCATGCTAATTTTTTGAGCTTAGATTTGGTTATTAGTCTCGAATAATTTACTGACAATATTAACTAAAAACACATTGAGATCTAACAAATCGTGCAGCAAAAAACACGGGAAATCAGTCATATCGTGCAGCAAAAAACACAGGAAATCAGTCATACATTTGACACTTATATTTACCCCGGGAAACCCCAACTGAGGAAAGACCAATAAACAATTTAATTTTTATTAGTGATAAAGACCTTAGGTTGAAGTCTTGGGATAATGGCCCACCGAGAAGCACAATACAACAAAATAGCCTAGCGTATCACCTGGTTGCTACTCCTTTGCTAACCCTTGCACCTTTCCTCTGACCTTTGCCTCCTGCACCTGCACACTTGGCTGGCAATATTTTGTCAACCAATCATTGAGATCTCACTCAGTCTCTGTGACTTTTGTTTGTGTCCTCTCACTTAGGCTGCCTTTTATAACCTTATAGTATGCAAATACCTTGGGTTGTTACCATGGGTCACTAGATACGATGGGCCCCCACTTTACATAAAGTAATTGCAAAAGTACTTTCACTTTAATAGTTCACTTTACTAAAGTGAAACTCCTAAGTTTGAGAGGTCTTCAAGACTTTTGCATGCCAGACACTTGGCCTATGTATAAGTACCTGTCTGATGCTACAAAAATCAACATAGTAAAGTGTAACTTTTGGATTTCTCTTGTGGCTATAAACGAAAAAGGAATTTGGAGTGTTGCAGAAATTTAGTGAGGAAAAATAAGATAGAAGAATCACCATGAGAAGTTGTTGCTTCGAGGACCAAGTTTGACTCCATACAACAAACTTTAGATAGCATGCAAAATAGGGTGGAAATAGTTTTATGAAGTCAATGTAGTTGCAACTTATTGACAATAAGAGTTACTCCAATTGATAAGGGAAAAATAATAAAATTCATCCACATTGAAGATATCCTTAGGAATCAGGATGCATTAGAGAGATGTTAAACCATGGGAAACATTTGCTGATGGTTTGTAGCTCGGATTGGAACTTTCGTATAGGTTAGGTGTTAATTGTCAAACATGAGGGAAGTCGTCCAAATCAATCTATTTTTTAATTCACTTTATATATAAAGTGTTAAAGTTTTTTAATTAGCTGTTGTGTCTAATAAAGTGTATTTTAAAGCATTAGTGATTTAGACTAAAATCTGAATTGTTGATCTCACCGTGAGTTTAGGTTATTGGTAGATTACTTTAGGTATAAAGTATAAAGGCATGTCAAAGTAAAGGATAAAGGCAAATTCATTCTTCACGAAGATAGTTTTGTTCGAAGACGAAGAAAGAGTCCAAGAGAGAGATAAAAAATAGGGCAATAGAGAGAAGATTGACATGCAGTTTCAATAGGTCAAAGAACTCCCGCATTTTTGTACAATTGTACAACATTTCATACAATCGTATGAACATATCTGTACGGATTCGTACACCGGTACAGATAGGTTGTACTCGAATGCAGACAGATATGGTTACAGCTCCTCAAATATGTTTGTTGTTTTTCCTCTGTTAGAAAGTGACAACAAGGAAGGTCTTCTTGCATGCATGTGTCCTTGCATGCAAAAGACTTAAATTGGAGAAGCCAATAAAAATGTATTTAATTTACTTTTCCTAAGTTTATTCTGGAAAATAAATTAAAGTGATCTAATTAATTATTGACTTAATGAAACACTTTTTTTATAAAGTGTAAGTGAAATATTTAAGTAATGGCAAGATCTAATCTTGGCCATCTAATCTCATTGGAGGATGTCAACCTTAGATCTATAGTGAGATTAGGTTATTCGCTTAGCATTGAGTTATAAAAGAAAGATAAATTGGTGGAGAGGACAGACAATTACATTCCGACAGAGACGAAGGAAGAGAAGTGTGTGGGAGAGTTTTGGCGAAGAAGATGGAGGAACAACGATTCGGAGAAGGCAACATAGTTTCGCAGAGGAGAGGGACAAAGATTAGGCAGAGGTGATCGTACAATAGGCAGGGAAGTACTGTCCGTACAGTCATATGGATTCTGCATAGTCTGTACGGATTCTGTACAGTAGGCCATACGGATCCGTACAGCCGGTCGTACAGCTGTAGCAGAGCTGTTGCATTGGGATTTGTGCCCATTCACAGGTTTTTCTCACTATTTTTCTGTGTGGTACAATTTTGCCAAATAGGGCAGAATCTGATTTCTGAATGGTATTGCTTCATATTTTCTTAATAAAATAATTTCTCATACTGCTGCACCAGTTTTCCCATCTTGGGTTTTGTACGGGGGTTTATACCTGAAAAGATTGAGTTGTCTCTATTGATGTGATTGCTCCTATATTTCTTTTAGTATTTATTTTCTGCTGCATAGTGAAGAAATCCATGTGTGGTTATTTGTTAGAAATTAATTTGGCATGCATTTAACCGTAGTTGGATTTTAAGGAAATTTACATGGTATCAAAGCTATTCTGAGCAGACTGAGAGAGAGCAGCAGGTTGGTTGGATAGATCACTGCATATCTATCCAAGGGTTTACAGGTACTATCTACTATGGCCGTACAGTTGAGAATTGAGGATAGACTCCAGGGGGCATAGAACTTTCTTACTTGGAAAGAGAGGATCACCAGGATCCAATGTTGCACGACTCGGACTCGGCAAAGACTCGGCTGGCATATGACTCATAGACTCGGGAAAAACTCGGGAAAGACTCGGGAAGACTCGGCAAATAGGAAAAAACATAAAAATATTGTACATTTTGGACAAAAAAGAGATTAAAAGCAATTCCAATCCATATTAAAACCTATAAAACTACAATTTATACAATAATTCATAACATTGTCTCGTCACAAAATTAAAAAAAATTAAAATATATAATAAAAATAAATCTAAAATATATAACATAAATAAAAATTTAAAAATAAAAAATACATAACAAAAATAAATATAAAATATATAACATAAATAAAAATTTAAAAATAAAAAATATATAACAAAAATAAATAAAAAATATATAACATCAATAAATTTTAAAAAAATATATATATATAACAAAAATAAATAAAAATTTAAAAATAAAAAATACATACCATAAATAAATATAAAATATATAACATATAAATAAAAATTTAAAATAAAAAAAATATATAATATATACCAAAAATTAAATAAAAAAACTATATATATATTATATTATATATAAAGAAAACATATATATAAACATACATTAAAAAAAATTAAAAAAAAATTAAAAGTTGATGACTTACCTGGAACAGAAGCCCGAGCCCCGACCTGCACCTTCACGAAAAACACGACCTTGACCAAATCTCCATGCTTCACGGGCTCGATCACCATTCTCAGTCAAAGCAATTCATGGCCAAAACCGAAAAAAAGAGCCGGGCCGGAACAATCAACTCGCTCAAACAAATTTAAATATGTATTATTGTTATAGGGAGAAAGTGCCAGCCGGAACAGTCAACTCGCTCAAACATATTTAATAAATTTGTATTATTGTTATAAGGAGAAAGTGTCGGTCGGAACAGTGAACTCGCTCAACCGGCAAAAAAATTTGGCGTCTGGCCTTTTCTCCCTTGCGCGAGTCTGCGACCGAGTTCGACGAGTCTGCTGCGAGTTTGACACGAGTCTACCGGATCTACCGAGTGTGACAAGTTGGCGAGTACAAGGCCGAGTCTGGGCCGGTTACTCGTTGCAGGAGGTCACTCGACGAGTGGTGCTTCACTGCCAGGATCCTTGATGTCAGTGATGCTCAAGAGCACATTGATGATCAAAAGGTAGCTCCCACAGATTCGACAGAATTGGCTACTTGGAAGAAGATAGATTCTAAAGCCATGTTGATCATCTTAGATGGGGTGAAGGACCAAGACCGCATTAGAGATGTGGAAGGCTTTGGAAAGTCTTTACCAGAGCAAGAATGAAAACCGGAAGATGGTGCTGCAGGAGAGATTTCGCAGTAATAAGATGGCCAAGGGTGAAGGAGTGGTGCCTTATCTTACAAGGCTGACACAGATTAGGGATGAGCTTGGAGCAGTGGGCTCTAAGATTGAGGATGAGGAGCTAGTTCAGATAGCTCTCAATGGCTTCTCTAAGCCATGGGACGTCTTTGTTACAGGTGTGGTGGCTAGGGAGAAGCTTCCTGACTGGCAGAGATTGTGGGATGACTTCTCATAGGAAGAGACCCGGATGGGTCAAGGTTCAGCTTCATCTAGCGGTGCTACACAAATCATGGATGAAGAGGCTCTAGCCCTAACAAGCAAAGGTAAGGGGAAGGCAAAGAAGAAGAAGGGTGGCAAGAAGAACTTGGACATGGAAAAAGCCAAGTGCTTCATTTGTCACAAGTATGCACACTTTGCTTCCCAATGCCTAGAGAGAAAGAAGAAGAAGAACAACACACAGATGGCGGGATCTGTAGAGGTGGATGATTTCAGCAAGAGTTTTGATGAGGACTTTTGTTTGATAGCTTGCATGGAAAGTTCCATCAATAGCAGTATTTGGTATGTGGATAGCGGTGCATCTTGTCACATGACAGGACACAGAGGGTTCTTCAAGAGCTTGCAGGAGGGTGGAGTAAATCTCCATATTGAGTTAGGAGATGATGCGTGGTATCAAGCGCAGGGTGCTGGCACTTTTTCGTTTCAGAGGGAGTCTGGAAAACCTATCAGCTTTGCTGATGTGTGCTATATGTCCCAGGGATGAGCAAGAATCTCATATCAGTTTCCACACTAGAAGACAAGGGTTTTCTAGTGACTTTCCGGGACAGGAAAGTATATATCAGGCCACATGGGTCGGATCAGAGATTAGACAGGATGATTGGGGTTCGGAGTGGGAAGGTTTACAAACTACAGTTTGAGCCTACAAAGGCTCTGGTTAGTAGCAACAACAGTGATTGTGAGTTGTGGCATAGGAGGATGGCACACTTACACCATGGTGCACTGAGGTATCTAAGACAGGAAATCATTGGAGTTCCTTCAGTACAGGAGGACACGCACACCCACTGCAAGGGTTGTGCATTGGGGAAGAACATCAAGAAGCCTTTCCCACATAGTGAGCACAAGTCTGAGAGAGTCTTAGACTTGGTGCATTCGGATGTATGTGGACCGATGAACGTCCATTCTTTCAGTGGTTACAATTATTGCGTCACATTCTTTGATGACTATTACAGGAAAACCTGGATCTATTTTCTGAAGGCCGAGTCAGAGGTCTACGATCGGTTTCGAGAGTTCAAGACTCTCGTCGAGAACCAAACAGGGAAGAAGATCCAGATATTGAGGACTGACAACGGTTGTGAGTAAATCGATAGAGAGTTCATGGAGTACTGTGCATCAGAGGGGATCAAGAAAGAACACATTGTTCCTCATACCCCACAGCAGAATGGGGTGGCAGAGAGGAAGAACAGGACTGTTATCACATATATAGTAGCCGGGCTACCATACATTATTTTTCTGATGCCAGTACACTATTCAGCCAGTTCCCTTACATTGGAGATGCTGAGATGAGCATCTATATTGGATCACTATCAGATTTTGGACAACAGTTGTATTCCCCATGCCATGACTGAGTCTCAGGACACTCAGAGAGATGACCGATGTAGCCATTATACCATTTGTACAGAGCAGTTAGTAGTGCCCAGAGTTACACTAGCAGTCTCAGAGGACAGATGATGGTATAGGTGATGAGCATTCAGGTATATGACTCAGCAGGTATATCATTGTGTTATGATTATATTGCTTTTATATTTATTCTTATAGCATGTCTTAGCACCTAGTGTCATGATCTGGCGATCATATAGATATGTGGACCTGGTTGATCATATTATATATATTATATTGTCCCTACTCAGACTTAGAAGTTCACTATTCATACTCATTGGTTTTACCCTCCTTAGGGAGAATAGAGGTGATCATTCCACCATACCTTGGCTTGCTAGTGTTGGCTCCATTATTCATTGTCTTTATCCATCCATTGCCTACCTCTTAGTTTATCACCCTGACTTGCTACTTGACCAGTGACATGGAGGATCTTTTCCCCACTGTAGTTGGAGTTCCTTGTGAATTCCCCCTCGTCACTAAAGTTGTGTTGGCTAAACCTGAAACTTTTAGTGCTGCCATGAATACAAAATCTGGAAAAATGAAATGCTATATCTTGTATGAAAAGCCCATTCATGCAATGTGTTTCTAAACACACATGAATGGAAGGCATGCCAAATGAAAATGGCCATGAAAATAAAATGTTATATCTTTTGGAAATGTAAATACCTAGGTAAACAAGCTGTCTGTGACACACCTAGAAGTGCTCAGGTAAACAAGTGCCTTAAAAACACACCTGCAGCAGAAAGCCTAAAATAAATGTAAATCTATGCATGTGTTTATAAACACACATAGATCAAGGCTATGGAAACTTCAGGCCCAAAAAGCAATGGAACTTAAATGCTATATCTAAATTATTGCTGGCCTCATTTGTATTATGGATTGTGCGCATCTGTTAAAGGTGAATAAACCCTCTTTGAACAACTCATCCATTTGTGAGACACCGCCATTCCTTGTGTTGTTGTTCATTCAGTATATACTATGGTGTGTATTCCCTTTCCCTTTGCCGAAGTGTCACAAAGTTAAGTCAGTCAAGTCATCTCTTAGCCTAGCCAGTTATTTTAGCCTTCACCCTTCACTAGCAAATTGATCACAGCTATGAAGTGAGTATGATCTTGAAAGTCTAGTCTGAGTAATGATAATAATTAATGACATTATATATTTGGATTTAGATCGCCAGTAATGATTACTTTGTGTTATAATTGTTATTTGAATAAGTTGTAGAGCATGCATTAACCTTTGACACTTTGCAGCAGCTTCTGATGATGGTCTGAGTTATATTTGGTCATGTTGACTTGGTCAAACCTAGTTTGACCAAGGTCAACCATAGGACATGAGATGGTTGGACCTTGTGATGATATAGATCGATGATATATGGTCTATGTACATGTATATGATGATTCTGTGCAGCAACTATAGGGTTATGATGATGATTCATGGTTTACAACAGTATTTGATCATTTACAGATTATTATTATTTGACCTGTTTCGGTATATTGGATATATATATTTTGATCATGCAGAGACTCATATGGTGTATGAGTACACATCTTGGATGGATTTGGACCTTCTGAGTCCAATGAGACAGTTTGTTTTCAGTTCCGGGCACTTACAGTGATGATTGGGCCTCAGTAGGCTATCCCAATGCAGTTTTGGTCTGTCGGAGACCCTGTCAGAGCAGATGTGATTTTTATCCAGTTGACCTAGGGCGCTGTGCTTGGAGGGGGTGGTCTAGCCATTTGTTTTTACCATATTATCCCCCTCCCGGACACATTGGTGCCCTCACCTTGACAGCGCAGGCACTCCAGGAGGCAGTTTGGGGCAGTTTCACGCTTCCCGAGGCATTTCAGGATTGGTAGAAATGGCTATTGAGGAATTTGATTTGGGCTACTGAGGCAATGTTTTGGCATGGGATGATCAGTGATGATGGATTGATGTCTTCCACACCTCCTCCAGCAGTTTCAGCTTGATCGAGGCTCGCATCCATCACTTATGGCACTTTCTGATGATTTCTGAGGTATTTTGAGGCCTAC
The DNA here is from genome assembly GCA_027924585.1 of Larix kaempferi. Taxonomy (NCBI): domain Eukaryota; kingdom Viridiplantae; phylum Streptophyta; class Pinopsida; order Pinales; family Pinaceae; genus Larix; species Larix kaempferi. The sequence continues at coordinate 4,846,750 of BSBM01000254.1, forward strand.
GATTTGACCATAGAGGCACGATTTGGTATATTGATGACTATTTTATTATTATTGTGCTATGGGGATTGGGTGGCTAAAATTACCCCTTGGACCCACCATAAGCTTCTTATTATATTTTGTCATCACGATTTGGTGGGATTCCCCTCTCCTAGGGCGATTTTGTCCACTTATGTTATATTTTATTAGTGATCCATGTATTTTATTGTTGAGCTCATCTCAACCATTGATTAGACATTTGTATCTTTTAATCTTAGCCACTCATTCAAAAAGTGGTTAGGATTTTGATGCCTCTCCTTCCTATTTAAAGGAGAGAGCTTCTCATTGTAAGGGGTCTTTGGCTCTTGGATTATTGGTATAGAAAAACTTTCTGGTGGAAATTCTTGTGGTCTCCTTTGCATCTGGTGTTCTTAGATGGTGATTGGAAAGTCTATTGCAACATAGCATTTGGAATTTGTGGTAAGATCTATCTATTTTGGAAATCATTGTCTTGTCTACAGGAGGGCGACTTCAACAAGGGCGATTTTGCAAGGCTTCTTCAAATCGACTTTCTTGGCATTTGCTTGTATCAGGGGGTTATCATTAGTATCATTGTGATCTATGCTATCTTTCTGTTACTTCTCTTGTGGCATTAGTCTTATCTCTTGATTGCATCAAATCTGATATTGTTGACGTTTGTTGTGCAGGAGAGAGGGTGCATTGGCTTCTTGGACTAAATCGATTGCATAGAAAATTACCTCAAAGCTTCTCAAATTGATCGGGTTTGCATAGATCATCATCATCAAGGCATCTACAAGGTTACCCTGGTAAGATCCACAGGTTTGTTTCTCTTATCTTGATCCAATCCATTGACATAGTTCATAAATTGATAAAACCCTTATTTCTTCAAACCCTCATTTTTACATTTTTTCAGATCTACTAAGATCTAGTGGCTTCTTGGGCAAGAAATTTAAAACCCACCTCTATAGTATCCACGGCATCCCGGATCTATAGTTTGCTGAGGATTGGCCTCCATTTGACCCTCTTCCCAAGGCATTTAGCTTCTCCAAGCAAGGGCGCACTTCCTAGTTTGGTGGGTTGACCTAGATCTAGTACGTGGGTAGTTGAGATCCCACTTGTTTCATGATCTACACATCCAATATCCTACCCCCAGATTGTCACTTTTCCGATTTCTACCTTGTGGGCCCTATTCCACATTTTAAGGGATTTAATCCCCATTTTGGACCACCTGGTATCTTTAAACTCAGATCTAGTAAGATCTAGCCATCGGATTGCCTTGAAATTGTAGATCCACACTCTCACTTGACTAACCTACTTGGATCTAAAGTTTGGATGCCATTTATCACCCTTTTTAGCCTCCTTGGGTAAAGTCGCACCACCTTGGAGATTGGAGTTGGTCCACTTCTAGGCCGTGGGTACATGAGATTTTTGTGGATTTGGAACGAGCATAATTCAAAACCTAGGTCTAGTATGTCACTTTGTTAAATCTTGCCTTGGGGATAGCATTCCTTGTTTTAAGGGATTATGGTCCACTTAGGTCAAATCTTGAATCTCTAGATCTAGACCTATTCATCCCTCAAGACTTTAATTGCCCACTTGTCTCATGCAATAGGAGTCATCAACCACAAGTTAACTTCACTTTGACTCCATTATCCCAATTCCCAAGGCACTGGTCTCTCTCCAAGTCAATTCGACTTTCCTAGATTGTTGGATTAACTTGTGGTTTGACCCTTGTGTGGTGGACTAAACCCTTTGATGTCATCATACTTCATGATCAAGCTTGTCACTTGTACTAGTTAGCCCCAATTCAACCCCTAAACTACCCTGCATTGGACATGGTTCCCAAGGCAGTGGATTTTCTCACATTGAACTAGTACATTAATCCTGGATCTCACTTCAAATATTATAAGTCACTCTCACATCAACAATGAACCAAAGCTATACTTATTGAACCCCTCACTTAGCTTGTGACTTCATCCTAAGGTCTAGGATAAACCATACACCTTACTTCACTTGGAATTAACTTGATTTGGTGTCTTATTTTTTATCTCTCCTGTCGGGAGTAGATCGGGTCTCCCTCTTTGTTGTCTGGGCTAGATAACATAAAGCGAAGGTTGCCTCGACTGGCTTGCCAACCATCTATTGGAGGTCGAGGTGATCGTGGTTGCACCTTTTGAGTTGCCCTTCCCTATTCTATCCATGAGTGGATACATCCATAGGGGTAACTACAGTTTAGGTGATAACAAGGACACTGGTGAGTGCAGCCAAGGCCATGTTATTTGATCAGGGATTACCATTATTTCTATGGGCCGAGGCATTTCAGACTGCAGTATAGGTCCAGAGCAAGTGTCCCCACACAACACTGGGGAGGAAGACACATGGGGAGGTATTCATTGGTACTAGATTGTATGTGGGTCATTTGCGCATATTTGGGAGTATCTGCTATTGTCACATTCATGCTAACGCTAGAAAGAAGCTGGATCCTTCTGGAGAGAAGGGGCTTCTGGTTGCGTATAGTGAGATTTCCAAAGCTTATAGAGTATATGTCCTAGCTCGCAAGAGGATCATTGTGTAGAGATGTCTAGTTTGATGAGGACAGAGCCTTGAGAAGATCTATGGACTTACTAGCACAGGAGCAGCCAGCTGAGGACTCAGGAGGAGTCAAGTTGGAGGAGTCGCAGTTTCAGGTTTAGACACAGGGCACAGGCTTTGGTAGTCAGAGGTGTAGATATTTTTGGGTTTTACTGCTTGCTGGTTTATGTCAACATTTTAGTGTTTTTCACCTACAGCCAGTTTTGCATAGGCTGAAGGTTTCTTATGAAATTTTCAGTAACAATTAAACACGCTGTAAAATACCACTAATAGGCTGAAAACAAATATTTAAACACATGCACACCATAAAAGATAGACCCAGTATTTTCGGCAACTGTGCCCTGGAAAAACCCCCACGGGAAAAACCAGTAAGAGAGAGAGTTTATTATTTCTTCAATAATCTCAGTACATAAATTTATACAGTAGAAATTTTACTTATCTCCACCAATAGATTTCACCCAACACTTTTCTCGAAACCTGTGCCAAAACAACAGCCTCGATTTCTGTAAAATTTTCTGCACTTTTATTGTCTGTTGGTTTGTGTTAACAATTTGTGGTTTTCATTCCCAGTCGGTTATGCATAGACTGGAAACTACTTATAAACTTTTATTGTCTGCTGGTTTGTGTTAACAATTTGTGGTTTTCATTCCCAGTGGGTTATGCATAGACTGGAAACTACTTATAAACTTTTCTGTAACAATCAAACACACAATAGAATGCTACTAACAGGCTGAAAACACATTTAACAATCACACATGAAAAAATAGACTCAGAGATTTTTGGCCAAATCGAGCCCTGGAAAAACCCCCACGGGGAAAACCAGTAAGAGAGAGAGAGAGAGAGTTTCTTATTTCTTCATAATATCTCAGTACATAAATTCATAGCAGAAATTTTACTTATCTCTACAGTGAAATATCACCCAATAGATTTCTCGAATTCTGTGCCAAAGACAGCAGCCTTGTAAACAGTGCTGTAAGTGCCTCGAAAAACGTGCAGAAGGTACAGTCACAGAATTGTACGGATTCCCTTGAAAACTGTGCTGTAACAGTCTCAAAAATCGAGCCCCAAAATATCTCAAACAGTGTGCAGCACCTCGAAGTCTGTGCTAACTCCTCGAACTCTATGTTGAAACCCTCGAAAAGTGTGCCCAGAATCTACTTCGAACTGTGTGCAGAAAATCTCGATATTTGTGCCCAAATTCTTCTAGAAACTCGTGCCCGGATTTCCTTGGAACTCGTGCCCAGATTCCTCTTGAAACTTGTGCCCTGTTATCTGCTGTACCTTCACCTCGGGATATGTGCCAGCTGAAGACAATAATGGGAAGATCGTACTGTGCATTAAATGCCCTAGCTCGTGCCTCGATTTCTGTGCCAAGTGATGGCTGCCTCGAAGTGCGTGCAGTCTCCTTGCTCCTGCTCTCTCTCGATTTTTCTCTCTTCTCAAAACTCAACAATGAATTAGATTTTGCCTCCCTCATACTTTTTGTCTAATACCTAGATGGGTTCTAATCCAGCGGTGGACATTTGATCAATCCAATGGCTAGGATAAGATGAGAGTAAAAATATCACATTATTTAATTCACTTAAATAATATTTATTCACCCACTTAAACTTTAGCAAAAAGTGACTTTAGAAATATAAAGTCTCATTAAAGTGTTTTTAATGTGAGGGTCACTTTTCCCCCTTCTTAGTGACTTTGGCTAAAAATCACTAGGGGAACACTTCCCTAGGTACAAAACTAACACTCCCTCTTACCGAGGAAGGTGTTCCGCACCACTCCCAACTTATCTCTGAAGAAGACAAACTTCCCCCTCCCCAAAGACTTCGTCAAGACATCTGCAACCTGCTAATCAGTGGATATATATTGTAGCTTAACTGCCCCTCTCTGAACGTAGTCTCGAATGAAGTGGTACCTGATCTCAATGTGCTTCGACCTGTCATGGAAAACCGGATTCTCAGAGAGCTGAATGCAACTCTGATTGTCGCAGTAAATCACCGTAGGTCTCAGCTGCTGATCAAATAAATCTACCAATAACTTACGAAGCCAGAGTGCTTCGCAAGTCGCCTGACTGGTTGCCATATACTCAGCCTCAGCAGAACTCAATGCAACGGACTTCTGTTTCCTGATGAACCACGACACTGCTGCCGAGCCCAAGCTGAAACAGCAACCGGAAGTGCTCTTCCGGTCCCTCACACAACCTGCCCAGTCTGAATTTGTGAACCCAACCAAGCTAATTCCACCCGAACCCCTGTGGTCCAGACCATAATCCACTGTCCCTGCTAGGTATCTCAAGATGTGCTTTCCGGCCGCCCAATGCACACTCCTAGGCTGCACCATGAACTGGCTAAGAGTGTTGACCACAAAGCACAAGTCTGGCCTGGTGTTGACCAGATACATCAACGATCCGATGAGCTGACGATATAGTGTGGGGTCCACCAACTTACCCTCTGAAGCATGAAGTTGCTTCAAGTTGGTGATCATAGGTGTAGACATAGGCCTGCAGTCGTCCATCCAAAAAGTCTTCAGAATCTTTGCTGCATAATTCCCCTGTCCTAGGAAAATATGTCCTGGCTCTTGCCATACCTCCATCCCCAAATAGTAATGCATCAGCCCAATATCAGTCATCTCATACTCAACAGCAAGATCTCTCTTGCACTGAGCAATAAGACACTCATTTCCAGTGATAAATAGGTCATCAACATATAACAGAAGAATGAGTGGATCACCACCAACCACAATGTAGTATAGGTTGGGATCAGCCTCACTCTTCTGGAATCCCATCGAAGTCAAATATGCATCTATCTTGGAGTACCAAGCTCGAGGAGCTTGCTTCAGACCGTATAAGGCTTTCCTAAGCCTGCACACATGAGAATCTCTCCCATGTATCTCGAATCCCTGTGGTTGCTCCAAATACACCTCCTCCTGCAGAAGACCATTGAGAAACGCGGTCTTCACATCCTTCTGGTGGATCTTCCAACCCATCTCTGCTGCTATAGATATCACTGCCCTGATAGAGGAATACTGAGCAACTGGAGCAAATGTCTCATCATAGTCAACTGCCTCAACCTGTGAGAACCCCCTAGCCACAAACCGAGCCTTGAATTTCTCCACATTGCCATCTGCAACATGCTTGACCTTGTAGAGCCACTTGGAAGTCACAACTGACTTCCCCTCAGGTCTCGGCACAATCTCCCAAGCATCATTCTTCATGATGGAATGGTACTCTTCCATCATGGCATCTCTCCATACCTGATGCTGAGAAGCCTCCTCAAAAGTAGAAGGCGCAGAGTCACGAAGACTCGCAACAAGGGCCATCCCATATCTGTCTGGCTCAACAATCGTCCTGATCGGCTCCTGAGGTCTACCAAATGCTTCTGCTTCCTTCAAGGTGTCCTGAAGCCACTTAGGCTTCCTCCTCCTTGAAGGCTCCTCCCAAACTGGTGTATCCTCATCTGAGGAAGTGCCAGAAGCATGAGGTCTAACACCCCGAGGACCTGTAGCTAATGAACTAGTCCTTGAGGACCCTGCAATCTGTGAGCCTGAAACCTGTGATCCTGAACCTGTGCCAATCCCTGAACATGTCCCTGTACCTGTCCCTGAGCCTGTAATCTGAACCACCAATCCTGTAGAAGCCGTGCCTGTACCCTGTGATCCAGTCACCCCAGAAACCTGCGGACCTGAAACTTGTATGGAAGAAGCCTGACTCAACTGAGGTGTGGGAGCTGGTGGCTCTCCCTGCTCCATCTCTCTCGACTTCCTGAAGGCCCTCTCCTCATCAAACTTCACCTCCCGCCTAACTACAACTCTCCTCTGGCTAGGAATGTAAAGCCGATATGCCTTCGAAGTCTCATCGTAACCCACAAAGATACCTCTCTCTGCGGTGGGCTTGAACTTCGTCCTCTTCTCAGAAGGGACGTGAGAGTAAGTCAGAGAGCCAAATATCCGAAAATGGCTCACCTCAGGCTTCTTGCCCGAATACATCTCCTCTGGAGTCATCCTCCCCAAGGCACGGTGGGGACTCCTGTTCTGCAGATACACTGCAGTGTTGCAAGCCTCTGCCCATAGAAAGAACGGTAACCCTTGATCATGAAGCATGGCTCTCGTTGCTCCAACGATCGACCCGTTCTTTCTCTCTGATACTCCATTCTGCTCAGGAGTGTAGGGAACTATCAACTGTCGTTGTATACCCTCCTGCCTGCAGAAAGCATTGAACTCCTTGGAGGTATACTCACCCCCATTATCTGATCTCAACATCCTGATCTTCCTCCCCGTCTGCTTCTCCACAAGGGCTTTGAACCCTTGGAAGACACTCAATACAAGTGGGGACTTCTTGCTCCTCAAGAAGTAGATCCAGGTCTTCCTGGAGTAGTCATCAATGAAGCTGATATAGTACTCATGGCTAGTCAAAGATATAGAGGACATAGGACCGCAAATATCAGAATGAATCAAGTCTAGCACTCCTGCTGCTCTCGTGTCACTGCTAGGAAAAGCAGTCTTGGTGTACTTTCCCAAAGCACACCCTCTGCACACATCACTCTGCTCAGTGTTGAACTCAGGTAAACCTGTGACCATGCTCCTCAACAATCTCAGAGCGGGGTGATGTAAATGGGCCATCCTCCTGTGCCATAACTCACATAGCTCACTGCTGCTGTTGTGTGCTAGAGCATGCTGTGGCTGAAACAATAACTTGTACAGTCGTCCACATCTAACTCCAATATCCATGGGGGTAGATACACCTGTGGTCTTGGGAAACACCTGCACTCTCCCATCTGAGAAGCACACCCCAAGACCCCTGTCCTCAATCGTGGAAACTAAAACAAGGTTCTTTTTCAGCCCAGGGACGTATAACACATCCCTCAAAGTCATGTGACTCATGGACTCCCTCTCAAATATAACAGTCCCTTGACCCACTGCTCTAACAATGGTGTTGTCACCAAGTACCACCTCCACCTCTCTAGCTGTCCGTGATAGCTCGGAGAAGAACTCCCGAGTACCTGTCATGTGTCTCGAGGCTCCGCTGTCAATGTACCACGTACCAGTGGTGGATGGACCTGTCTGATGCCATGTCAACAATGAGTGCTCACTCTCCATGTCCATGTCTGTGCTGGTGGCTAGGGAGACTCTCTCTCTCACTCTGTCCAGCACAATGTTATCGGAACCGGATTGGTCATCGAATCGGCGAAGCCCAAAATGTGAACCAGACCGGAACCGGAAAAAAACGGGGAAAAAAACCGGTCGACTAAAAAATACATAAAATATTCATATTTCGTAAAAAAACATATATATTCATGTGCATACATATGAATCCAAACCATTAATACACAAATATGCAAAGTTTCTCATATATATATAGCAAGTATGGGTGTAAATAACCAAAACAACACCCAGTGCAATACATCTCTGAGGTTCTGAACCAAAATACATCAACAAAGAGGCTCGAAATGGAAACCATAGTACTAATGAATAACAATAAACTAATCATAGAAGCATAGAAAACTTTTTTATGTGTTTAAAAAAAATAAAAATCAGTTTCATGGGTCCACTGTACGGACCGGCCGGTTCGGGCTGGTTTTACCGGTTCGACCGGTTTTGACTGGTTCCGGCCGGTTCAGTACCCGGTTCAGACAAAAATCCGGTTCAACCGGTTTTTGTCCCTGACCGGACCGGTTACCTCTGTAAACCAGTCAGACCGGCCGATTTTTCCGGTTCCGGTCCGGTTCCGATAACACTGGTCCAGCATATAGGGAAAACTCCCTCTGAAACCTGTCACCAAACTCATCAATCTCTGCTGAGGCTGCTGTGTGCTGTCCCTGTCCCTTCTTCTTCTTCTTGCTTGGACACTGCGATGCATAGTGCCCAAACGCCTGACAACAATAGCACTCGATTTTACTGAAGTCCTTCTTTTGTCCACCCTGTGGATGTTGCTGCTGCTGCTGCCCCTTGGCCCCATTCTTCTTGGGACCCTTCTTCTTCTTACCCTTGGCTGTCAGTGCCACGTTCTCCTCATCTGCCACACCACCTGATGAACTGCCCTGTATGAGACCCCTCCTGGTCTCTCCTCCTGCACAAAGTCATCCCACAGCCTCTCCCAAGATGGTAGGTTCTCTCTGCCCACTATGGCTTGCACAAATGCACTCCAGGACTTTGAAGCCCCGTTCACTGCTGTGCGTACTAGCTCAGTAGGAGATACTATTTCACCAACCGTTGCCAGTTCATCCCGAACTGCAGAAATCCTAGTGAGGTAAGCTGTGACTCCCTCTCCTCCATTCATCTTGATACTCTTGAGCTTCTCCTTGAGAACCATCTTCTTGTTCTCATTGGAGCTCTCATACAAGCTGATCAAGGCACTCCACATCTCATGTGCCTTGGTCTTCCCAGAAATGTGAGGGATTATGTGGTCTTTTACTGCATCAAAGATGATCCTCCTAGCCTTACAGTCTTTCTTGTTGAAGGTTGAAAGAGCTGTAGCATCTGAGCCATCTGGAATGGTAATGGGGTTGGTAGTGGTGTTCCTCACCACCTCCACCCATAGCTCATTCTCCCCCAAAAGCAACAAGATTCTGGCCTTCCAAGGCACAAAGTTTTTTGTCTCATTCAACCTATCTTCAATCCTCAAACCTGTAGCCATCTGAAAATCAACCCAATAGAACGCTGCCCACTAACAGAAGGTAAAAATTACTGAAGTTTCTGAGATCTGGAAATTATGTGTGTCTGCAAACTCTCACTGTTTTCTGCCCCCTTTGCTCTGATACCATGTAAAATTTTTTGCACTTTTATTGTCTGCTGGTTTGTGTTAACAATTTGTGGTTTTCATTCCCAGTGGGTTATGCATAGACTGGAAACTACTTATAAACTTTTCTGTAACAATCAAACACACAATAGAATGCTACTAACAGGCTGAAAACACATTTAACAATCACACATGAAAAAATAGACTCAGAGATTTTTGGCCAAATCGAGCCCTGGAAAAACCCCCACGGGGAAAACCAGTAAGAGAGAGAGAGAGAGTTTCTTATTTCTTCATAATATCTCAGTACATAAATTCATAGCAGAAATTTTACTTATCTCTACAGTGAAATATCACCCAACAGATTTCTCGAATTCTGTGCCAAAGACAACAGCCTTGTAAACAGTGCTGTAAGTGCCTCGAAAAACGTGCAGAAGGTACAGTCACAGAATTGTACGGATTCCCTTGAAAACTGTGCTGTAACAGTCTCAAAAACTGAGCCCCAAAATATCTCAAACAGTGTGCAACACCTCGAAGTCTGTGCTAACTCCTCGAACTTTGTGTTGAAACCCTCGAAAAGTGTGCCCAGAATCTACTTCGAACTGTGTGCAGAAAATCTCGATATTTGTGCCTAGATTCTTCTAGAAACTCGTGCCCAGATTTCCTTGGAACTCGTGCCCAGATTCCTCTTGAAACTCGTGCCCTGTTATTTGCTGTACCTTCACCTCGGGATATGTGCCAGCTGAAGACAATAATGGGAAGACTGTACTGTGCATTAAATGCCCTAGCTCGTGCCTCGATTTCTGTGCCAAGTGATGGCTGCCTCGAAGTGTGTGCAGTCTCCTTGCTCCTGCTCTCTCTCGATTTTTCTCTCTTCTCAAAACTCAACAATGAATTAGATTTTGCCTCCCTCATACTTTTTGTCTAATACCTAGATGGGTTCTAATCCAACGGTGGACATTTGATCAATCCAATGGCTAGGATAAGATGAGAGTAAAAATATCACATTATTTAATTCACTTAAATAATATTTACTCACCCACTTAAACTTTAGCAAAAAGTGACTTTAGAAATATAAAGTCTCATTAAAGTGTTTTTAATGTGAGGGTCACTTTCCCCCCTTCTTAGTGACTTTGGCTAAAAATCACCAGGGGAACACTTCCCTAGGTACAAAACTAACACTCCCTCTTACCGAGGAAGGTGTTCTGCACCACTCCCAACTTATCTCTGAAGAAGACAAACTTCCCCCTCCCCAAAGACTTCGTCAGGACATCTGCAACCTGCTGATCAGTGGATATATACTGTAGCTCAACTGCCCCTCTCTGAACGTAGTCTTGAATGAAGTGGTACCTGATCTCAATGTGCTTCGACCTGTCATGGAAAACCGGATTCTCAGAGAGCTAAATGCAACTCTGATTGTTGTAGTAAATCACCGTAGGTCTTAGCTGTTGATCAAATAAATCTACCAATAACTTACGAAGCCACAGTTCTTCGCAAGTCGCCTGACTGACTGCCATATACTCAGCCTCAGTAGAACTCAATGCAACGGACTTCTGTTTCCTGCTGAACCGTGACACTGCTGCCGAGCCCAAGCTGAAATAGCAACCGGAAGTGCTCTTCCGGTCCCTCACACAACCTGCCCAGTCTGAATCTGTGAACCCAACCAAGCTGACTCCACCCGAACCCCTGTAGTCCAGACCATAATAAATAAATAAATATTTAAATCACTTAAATAAATATTTCACTCACCCACTTAACTTTAGCAAAAAGTGACATTAATGTTATAACGTCTCATCAATGTCATTTAATGTGAGGGTCACCTTTTTCCCCCTTCTAAGTGACACTAGGCGAATGTCACTTGTTAGTTTTGTAGGTACAAAACTAACAAGAGGGAGTCAGGTGGACAGGATCCTCCTATCTTTGATGGGGAGGATGAGCAGCAGCAACAGGAGGACATCGAACAACCGCAACAGGCAGACACTAGGCCACGCCCTAAGTGGTACAGGTCCACAATTCAGGATTCCAGACAGGTGAGTCTTCCACAGAGATCCTTTAGACATAGCATACCACTAGATAGACTGAGTTATATGGCACTTATGACAGAGTTGATTGACTTTGAACCTTCTAGTTTTGAGGAGGCTGCACAACATGATGTGTGGCAAGAGGCCATGGTTGAGGAGTATGACTCAATCATGCAGAATCAGGTATGGGAGGTTGTTCAGAGGCCACAGGGTAAGAAGGTGGTGGGATCTAGATGGATCTACAAGGTAAAGCATGTAGCAGACAGAAGTGTGGAGAAGTACAAAGCACGCTTCGTGGCGAAGGGGTATTCGCAGAAGGAAGGTATTCTTCTATTTAGACTATCTTATCATTGGTAGCAGAAATGGGTTAGCGTGTTCAGGTTTGTATTGAGCAACCAGAGGGGTTTGAGGTGGAGAGTAGAGAGTCTCATGTATGCAGACTACAGAGAGCTCTTTATGGGCTTAAGCAGGCACCTCGAGCATGGTACTCAAGGATTGACAACTATCTATGAGAGATGGGGTTCCAGCGGAGTGAGGCAGACCATAACCTATACTTCTTGGCAGGTGAGGTACCTCTCATACTGGTTCTATATGTGGATGATCTCTTTCTTACAGGAGATGAGGAGTTGATCAGGGATTGCAAGTCCAATCTTGCAGTGGAGTTTGAGATGAAATACCTTGGGTTGATGCATTACCTCCTAGGTTTGGAGGTTTGGCAGAGAGATAGGTGCCTAAATACCTTGGGTTGATGCATTACTTCCTAGGTTTGGAGGTTTGGCAGAGAGATAGGTGCTTAAATACATTGGGTTGATGCATTACTTCCTAGGTTTGGAGGTTTGGCAGAGAGATGGGTGCTTCTTCATTGGACAGGGGAAGTATGTAGTAGAGATCTTGAAGAGATTCAGGATGGAGGACTGTAGACCTATGACCATACCTCTAGTTTCCAATTGGAGGAATATTGATGTATCGGGATCAGAGGATTTTGATCCTACACTTTATAGGCAGCTTATCGGGTCGCTTATGTATCTGGTCAACACTCGACCAGAAATTAGCTTTGCAGTCAATTCTTTGAGTCAGTTCATGGTGAACCCTCGAAGAGTACTTTGGACACTTGCGAAGCACATACTTCGCTACATCAGAGGTACAGTGGAGTATGGATTGGTTTATGAGCGCAGTGAGATTTTACAGTTGGCAGGTTTCACGGATGCTGACTGGACAGGATGTGTAGAGGATCAGAAGAGCACTTCAGGTTGCTACTTTAGCATTGGGTCAGGAGTTGTCTCTTGGTTCAGCAGGAAGCAAAAGTCAGTTGCATTGACCTCAGCTGAGGCTGAGTACATGGCAGCCAACCTGGCTGCATGTGAGGGGATGTGGTTGAGGAAGTTGCTCTCAGGATTGTTCGAGAGTGAGATAGAGACTACTATAGTTCACTTTGATAATCAGAGTGGTATCAACCTTTCTGAGAATCCAGTGTTCCATGACAGGAGTAAACACATTGACATCCAGTATCACTTCCTCAGAGATTGTGTTCAGAGAGGAACCATTTGGTTGGAGTACATTCAGATAGATGAGCAGGTGGCAGACACATTCACCAAGGCACTTCACAAACTCAAGTTTGTGAAGTTCAGATTCAAGTTGGGTTTGTTACTGAATCCCTTCCTCGTTGAGAGGGAGTGCTAGAAAGTGACAACAAGGAAGGTCTTCCTGCATGCATGTGTCCTTGCATGCAAGACATAAATTGGAGATTAATTTGGCATGCATTGTGTCCTTCCTGCATGCATGTTCATTGTGTCAGTATTTATTTTCCACTGCATAGTGAAGAAATCCATAGGTGGTCATTTGTTAGAAATTAATTTGGCATGCATTTAGCCCTAGTTGGATTTTAAGGAAATTTACATTCTCATTGGTAGGTAGAAAATCCTTTGTTTGAGGTGTCCTTGTAAGTTTTGAATATTAATGATTTATTGATTTTGAAGGACAAATTTTTGAGTTTCGTGTTTTATACTTGTGTTGTTTGTATTTTCATGCTCAAATTTATTTATGTTGTTAAGTAAATTTTAAGAGATGAATTTATTTGATAAAGAGGAATAGGATAGCAGTCACCTAGGCATTGGAAAATTTAGCAACATCTGAATAATGAGGATGGTGTTGTTGAGCACACACTTATACTGAGAGGGGGTTGGGGGTGAATCAGTATAAGGCAATTTTTTACTTTTTAAAACATTCATCAACCGTAAGAAAACAATCAGATATGAGAACACGACAAAACCTTTCTTTGTAATTCTTCGTAGGCACCAACCTACTATTACAAGTATTTGTAGGCACCAACCTATTGGAGACACCAATCTCTTTGTTTGAGTGGCACCAACCTTTAAGTTACAATTTCTTCTTTAATACATATAACTTCTTCGAAAGAAGTTCACATTCACATTACCTTTACTAAGTCTTCTTGCTACTTCTGCCTTCACCAGGTTTGACCAAAATTTGAATTTCCAAATGAGATTTTTATGGTAGCCTTCCTAAAGCTGCTTGTTTTTGGCCTCTTCCCAAGAACGAACTTGTACAGCATGCCATGTATCCAATTTTGCAAATCTGATTCTGAAATGTTTACCTGAGGTACATCTAGATGTCTCCTTAGATCCCTAAAAATTTTACAATCTGAAAAGTCCCAGAAAAGAAGCTATAGAAAAGAAGCCAAGTTGACCTGTTTGAAACTGATCTTAGGACCCTTCAAAAACCCTAAATTCCGCAGGGTATATCTCAACAAGTATAGTGAACCAAAGTCTGAAATTTTTACCTGAAGTATGTCTGTATGTCTCCATACATCCCTGAAAATTTCACGAACTAAAAAGTCACATACAAGAAGTTATAGAGAAGATGCCAAGCTGATCGGAAGTACTACTATATGTCTCCTCAGATCCCTGAAAATTTCATAGTCTAAAACGTCATAGAAAATAAGTTATAGCGAAAATGATAAATTGACCTGTTTGAAAATGATTTCAGGACCATTCATAATTCCTAACTTCCATAGGGCATATCTCAGAAAGTATAGTGGACCAACATCTGAAATTTTGACCACATATACCCAGACATCTTGCCTCCGTCTCTTCAAAATTTCACTATTTGCCAAGTCTCAAAAAAGAAGTTATAGCAAAAATCCCAAATTGATGTGAAACTGACTTCACAGCTCTTCCCTTTAGGAATGATATTAAATCTTTGCTCCATTTTTTCAAATGCTATTGCTTTTTTCACACACACTTTCTCTCAATAATACTTTCCGTTTCTATACTTTATCATAACCCTTCATGAAGGGACATGTTCATTCAAAAAGACATGACACCCATTATTATTATTTTTTCTCTTTTTCAAATAGCATGGGCTTCCAAACTCATAGGTTTGAAACCACCATTTCACAAATTACTTTTTCACACATGCCATATTTTTAATATACTTGTAAACCTATATATAAATCAATCTAGAGATGTTCCCCCTTGCTTGCAAATGCCTTAGCATAACATTAATAACATGTTCAATGTAATGCCTTAATATGATATTACTGATAGTAATTCCAATAGGTATCTTAAGCCTGAAAACCTTACATTGGATTTTAGCCATGGATAAGTTTTTATGATAAAGGGAAAGTGCAATTTAATATATTATACCTCAAAAAAGAAGTGGATAGATGAAGTAAAATTTACTCTACTAGATTGACTAACAAGATATAAGTTTACCCCACAACATGGTTCAAGACAAGGAGGTAGCGGTCCAATAATTGCTCTCTTGTGCTGTTGATAAAGGTTATAAGCTATAGCCTTCTAAACATAAGACTAATTGCAGACAAGGAGCAAGAAGAAACGATTCTCATTATGAATAAAAGAAAACTGAATGGAAAAGATATGATTTGCACCTTAGGCATTGGTTTAGGTAGTCCCTTGGAAAATATTTGGTGGTTCATTGCACCTTTCTTGAGTGGTAAAAGTGTTCATTTTCAAAGGGCCTTCTGTCCATTCCAGTAGATCCCAGGAATATACTCTATCTCAGGAATGATTTGGTGTTTCATTGCACCTTTCCCGAGGGGTAAAGTGTTCATTTTCAAAGGGCCTTCTGCCCATTCCAGTAGAGCCCAGGAATGCTCTGTGTCCTCCAAGTAATATACTCCTTTATCTCTAGTATATTTAACTGTTGTTTCTCATAATAGATTAACCACTATTGATTTGGATACGAGAAAGCATTTTTCTCTATTGTTAAAGATAGTGTCATTTTTGAAGAGCCATGTTTTTGAACAAACTATTCTAGGTAGTCCCAGATTTTCTTAAGGTAATTTTTTTCGCGAGAGTTCTAGTGTAATCTGTATTCCAAGAGATGAAGCCTTGCTTCTAGGATGAGTGGTCTTGTGGCCTTGGAGTAGTGTTGTTCTTGTCTCATGAAGGAGAATTTGCCAGACTTGTTTATGAACTTACACTCAGTAAGGATGCGGAGGGACAATCCTTTACTTTCTCTACACAACACACATTTGGAAAGTGTATTTTTTTGTTATAAATTCTCCACCGTAAGGAGTTTGTTGTGTGCCATTATCCAAAAAAATGAACGGATCTTTCGACATTGATTCTTTAAAAAAATGATAAATCAAAATATACATGCTAGGTACAATCTCGGCACATCAGAGACATAGGTCTCTTCGTTTTAAAACAAAAGCATATCTATTGACTTCTAAATGATGCCCATACTTTTCCGACATCCTCAAAAAGACAACAACATTAGGCCTGCAACCTTTCATTCTTAGATCAAACATTGATTTTTGAACAATAACAGAATCTATCCTAGTCAACAGGCCTTGAATACATGATTATGAATTCTTCATTAGAAGCCCTTTTCTCCCATTCAATCTAATTTAATCTCATGGCCTACATGAAGAGTAAGGGGTTTCTTGCAAAGCTAATTTCCTATTTCATTTAGTTCACTGTACACATGTTGAAAAGAAATCAACTCGTACTGATTTTTTGACCTCACTGAACTTTTCCATAAGCTCCTGAAGTAATAGATTTTCCATGCTACTTGTACCTTTTGCCCAGTGAATTAAAAATTTGGAGTCACCCAACGCTTGAGGATTACTGATGACTTTGTTTACAACAAATTTTAATAGAAACCAAACAACAAATAACTTTGTTGTATTGTTGGTTTTGTTGCCGCCGGATACGCACCTCGGGGGAAAGGGGTTAGTGTGGCAGGAATCTTCAAGCCACTGGGTGCGTCCTTGGGGGCAAGCAAAGAGTCGAGATACTATCACTCAACACACAACTCCTCCATCTAGGCCAACTCTTAGCGAAGCCAAGAGGGGCGGTCCCTATGAAAACAAACTATGACCTTTCAGCTAAGTTAGAGACAGAAGCAAGATTCTAGGAGTTTGAATATGGATTAATACTGAACCAGGAAATGCAACTATGAATTAAAACAACATCACGAGTAAAGATACATCCATCTAACACATTGATTCACTTATTGTTTGATTGTTGACAATATTACTAGTGCCAAATGGAGTCACAAAGTTTGGAGTGCTGTTGTGTTGTGAAATTGTTGCAAGAGTCTCGTTGGTCAGTTTTAATTGATTTATTATGATGAGTGGATTAGGGAGTGGGTTAGTTCTTGGTTTGGCCAAATTCCAACTTAGTCCTTCGAATTGAGCGTAGTGACAACTATATCAAGTGTCCAATTGTGCGAGGCATAACCTGCTTAAAGTAGCCCACCGACTCTGTAGTTAGTTTCACACGACCTCCCGAGTTCTAGTGATCAAGTGTTTGTTGGATTGCCCTATTAAACTAGTCACTTAACTCCCTTTCTGAAATGATCAACTGGTCGGACAAACCGTAGAGATCCAGAGCATACGAGGAGGCTAAGCCTTGGTTAATTTTAACAATTAGATTGAAGTTTTATTATGCGGTTGAGAATCTCTTTTCACCTATCGGGGATAAACCCTTTCAGTTTACTTTGGGAATACACAACCTTAATTTTATTTGTTAATAATATACAAAAATGAAATAGCAACAAAAGATTATTGACGGCTGAGAATCTCTTTTCCAGTGTTACACGGGGACGCGTTCCCTAGGGTTGGGGGCGCGCCCCCCTCGCTCCCCGCGCCCCGGGGACTTGGGGGCTCGTAGCGAAACGTTTCCCCTCGTCCCCAATTTGGAGAAACTTCAGGAAACGCATGGGGGAGCTCGTCCCCTATTTTGAATCGCGCACCGATGAAGTGGGGGGCGCTTAGGCGCTCCTTCCTTACTAGAGTTGTTCAGTCGTAATGGTAATATTAAATTCTTAAAGTAAAAGTGGTATTTTCCTTATCTTTCATTTTCTATCCTTTTACTTAAATTTTTAACATTACCATTAATTGTTTCAGGATGTTTGAGAGTGGTTCCAACCTTATCGGAGTTCATATGCAAAAAGTAGAATTTTAGATCCCATTTAGAATTCAACAGACTTAACAGTTTTCAGGATTTCAGGATTGCAACGTTTCCACTGGATTCTATCATGTATGAGGTTAAGGGATTGGCATTTAATCAAGCGCATCAACCTCTCTATGTACCTTGATGTTGGTGGTGTTGATTGTTGAACTTCTCTATCATGACCTTAATCAAAATGTTCCCTTTAGTCAAGCAAAAATCACTTATTAAGCATGGGAATTTTTTTCTAATTCTACCTTATTTTAATGCTTGATTTAGGAAGTTTCATCAAAATTGTAGGGCGTTGAGTAATGTCCCTCGAGGATCAACTTCGAAATTCAAGGTAGAGGCAAGGGCTAAGAGCCTAGAGGAGGGGGGCACAGGGTGTTATTGATGAATAGGATCCCATTATAGGATTAATAGTTCACTCCTACATAATTGTATGTTGGACTTGAAAGCCTCAAATAATGTGATTTCCTCTAGAATCATGAAGAAATAGGATCCTCAAGTCACAGTTCCCCATTACAACATCTATGCCATGGATTCACACAATGTTGAAGTGTATTGAATCATTGAAGAATTAGACTGTATTTACAGGGAGCAGCTTAAATTGTATTTACGCGCGATGAATTGTTGTTGCTGGTATTTAAAACCTCTATATTTTTTATAATTTTTATGACCTTAACGCCCCCCCGTCCCCCCCGAATTTCCCTAAAATTTGGGGGTGGTCTCCACACGTCCCCAATGTGCGTTTCCCCGCTCCCACGCTCCCGCGTCCCGGAAACTTGGGGGAACATTGCTCTTTTCCCTTTCGGTACTTTGGGAATGCATAGCGGGATTTAGTTTTTTGATATTGTTAACTTCGAAATAAAGTACAAAAATTGTGAAAGCAAGATTGTGGCAGTAAAAATAAAACTAACTATACAACCCTATTGGGGCGGATTGTGTGCATGTGTTGATTTAAGAAAGTAAAGAAAAGTTAGAAATGAAGCGATTAATATCAAATACAAAAAAAAAAATGACACGGACTCCCTAGGGGGTTCTGTGGGCTCTGGGTAGCCAACCTGCTTTTTATTAATTACAATTTACAAACTTTTGAAGGACCTTATGAATTTGAATCCAAAGGCTTACAAGGTTTCGGAAATGATACAAGCTGGAAAAATATTGCTCTGGGAAGCCTTGGATGGCTTTAGATCTTTGATTTTCCGACAACACTTCCTCTTGTTATGGCGATAAAATAAGAAACCTACCACCTGAAATGCATCAAATGTGCCAAATAAAGCGTTAGAAGCATAAAAATATTAAGTACTGAAAGATAGAAAATACGCACAGGTACTTAATCAAGTTAGATCTACTAAAAATAGGGCTTTAAAATCCTAGATCTAACAACATACCTAAATAAATTAGCTTCCTAAAATATTCTTTTCAAATGAAACTAATTTACTTAAGCATGTTAGTAACCGTAACCAAGAGAAACTCAGAAAATCCAGAAGCTTGGGAATATCTGAGCTGTGGAGCCTGCAAGTGGAAAGCGTAGGGACTATGCCAAAATTGTTCAAAGATTGGAGGAGTCAAACTAGATCTGCCAAACATTCGAGCTAGATACCTGCATCAACTAATAACTTCTTTCTTACAAATGGTTAAAATGAATATTGGTGCCGCCTACAACGGAAACTCAGAAAGCATGGAAATCAAACTAAAATACACGTCTAAGAGATCTAAAGTAAACTAACAAAGAGAATAATCAAACTAGAAATTCTCCTACCTACCGGGAGATACCTCCCCTTCAAAGGCCAACATTCATCCACAAAATGTAAGAAATTAAAGCAATACTGATTACCTCATAAGAATATGCAATGTTCATCCACACACAATGATGCCCGACACAAGAGATTTGCCTCCAAAGCCTTCTTTATTCCAACAAAAAATATTACAATAGAAGAGTACAAACTTCACTAGCGTTTCGGTCCTCTTTGACCATATTCAAATGAGATCCCAATGCCTTGTTGAAATAGAAAATGAAGAAAGAGGGGTGCATCTCTCCCTTGTAAACTCCACCATCCATAAAATTGCTGCCACATAACCCAGACGTGAACTCAGGAAAGATGGTGCATATCTTAACATGGAATGATTCACTACCTTCCAAATCTCTTTTAAATCACATGCTTTTGACTTTAGTTTAACTCGCCCTCCATGAGATTGCCATGTCACCCAACATGTTTTGTCATGTTTCCTCGATTTTCTCACTATCTTTTTGTGTCATTTTCTGTAATTTTTGGCATTTTTTGTCATTTTGTTGCCTCTTTAAGAAAAAATGCCATAAGTGAGAATTTAATCACCCGAAACCTAGGAAAAGTGGGTCCTAGGAAAAAGAGGACGCTCTGAGTATAAAAACGAGCATCCCCACGCCAAATTCCGCCTTCAGACCATACTTTTATTACAATTTGAAATTTCCCATTTAAACTATTAAAAAAAAGCTTACGTTTTGCGAGAAAAATTATTTTTTGCCTGAATTGACTCAAACTCATAGGGGACCTAGTGCATTCATTATTGATGGCTAGCTTGTAAAAAATACATAGACACTTAGGCTTTAACAACCTTCTAAGGTTCGACCACTATGGTAAATACTCCAGCTTTGGAGGTGTGGGTGAAAAACTCGGGAATAATACGCCACTGAAGCACAACGCATAATTCCCAAGGAAAAAACACTCTAGAGTGTATCTCCTTGATAGATAAATCTAAGGTAAGCCAAGCCTGTTTCAAAAAGACCATGCTTAGACCAACTTATTACAATTCCCCATGAGGGTATGGGCATGCAAGTTTTGAGAAAAACCGACCAGCTGAACTTCTGAATGCTGGCAATGAAAAAGTACACTGCTCCAATCTTCGCTGGATCTCTTGGCAACCAACGAAGTACAACTTGGGTGCTAACAGGTTCCAGACCCACACGCTGATTTGAATTTCATATAATGGTTTTTGACAAATGAAGGACACCTGCCATATCATAAACTCCTTGAGATCCTTGACTTTCCCTGTCAAAGTATCCCCACGCCCTTGAATGATCAATATATGGATCTTTAAGAACTCCAGGGTTCTTCTGAATCTTAGGCTTCCAGAAACCTTCATATAAATAACTGATCGCATGACAGACCTGAATAGGCAAGACATCTTTACCTTGGAGTAGAATATCATTTATCGTGAGCAATATCGCCGATACAATTGTGCATGGAAGTACTTATCAAATCTTGAATGTGAAAATTTGCATTTAAAAGAACCAAAAACAAGAATCTTAAAATCTGGAAATTAATATATTTAGTGGGAAATTAATTAAGCGGGAGTAATTCCCAATGTCAATCGATTCAGAAAATTCAAGTAAAGTAAGAAAACACATCAAAAGCTTGAGATTTAGCTACAAAACAAGATGGTAACTTTATTCCAAAGGTGTGCAAGTACTAAGTTTGGTTATGTTGGTTCAACTTCAAAGTACTCCAGTGGATGTCAAATGCCTCAAAAGCAGCAAGTGCAAGGATAATTTCACATGAACAGGATGAGAGTGACCTCTAACTCTCACTGATTTATATGTTGTCTTACACACTCAAACTTGTTACTCCTCACACAGGATAATTATATCCTGTGTGATCTTCCATCACATTTAGCAGTTCCATAGATGAGATCTATGGTTTGCCCATAGACATTTGACAAAGACACTTTCAGCCTACTTGGCCTGCCTTGCTATATGCCAGAGACAGATGGGCACATCCAGTTGATCCTCCCTACTTGACCTATGGTAAATGCTTTCTTATTCTTCAATGAAAAGCCTCCAAGGTGCTGCTCTGAACCAGTCACTACAGGACTGACCAGCGAGCTCACTATGTCAAAACAGGACTGCAAGTTTTGGCTGCCATAATTTTCTGTGATCTCATCCTTGCCTTTGCTGCGAGATGCCTCAGGGTATAGAGTGATGTTCACTGCTATGATTGATTTTCTTTGTCCACATGCTGCCCAGAACTAGCCCAGAACAGTCTCAAATGCTGCTTTCATGCCATTCCTTTATGCCATGATTGCCTAGAAGTGTATTTCAGGATGCTTTCATTTCCATAATACTTTCTTACTGTTGCTTGATGTCCTAAAGTGCCCAGAACTGATGCCAAACCTTATTTACTACATTCAAAGACACCCATGTGAAAATGGGGGGGGGGGGGGGGTAACAGGGTGGAAACACTTTTACGAAGACAATGTAGTTTTAGCCTGTAGTTACTCTAATTGGTAAGGGAACAATAATAAAATTCATCCACATTCAAGATATCATTATGATGCATTAGAGAGATGTTAAGCCCTGGGAAACATCTGAATAATGAGGATTGTATCATTGGATTTTAGCCATAGAGAATTTTTTCTGATCAAGGGAAAGTGCAATTTATTAAACATCAAACAAGAAGTGGATACATGATGTAAAATGTACTATACTAGATTGACTAACAAGGAATAAGTTTACCCCACAACATGGTTGAAGACAAGGAGGTAGTGGTCCAATAATTGCCCTTTTGTGCTGTTGATAAAGGTTAGAAGTTGTAGATGTGCCTTTTAAACATAAAACTAATTGTAGACAAGCAACAAGAAGAAATGATTTTCGTTTTGAATAAAAGAAAATTGAACATGAAAAGAAGTGCATAAACTTGAAAATGGAGAAAAACACGATGCTTCGAAGAATCTATTGAACTCGAGAAAAAAAGATAGGTTTGAGGCTATGAAAGAGCATCCTTCCTACAAAAAGAATGGAAAATATATGATATGCACCTTAGGCAATGGTTCAAGTAGTCCATTTGGTGGTTCATTGCACCTTTCCTGAGGGGTAGAGTGTTCTTTTTCAGAGGCCTTTCTGACCATTCCTGTAGATCCAGTACCCATGCCAATCATGCTCTCTGTCCACCAAATAATATATTTGCTTTATCACTAGTATATTTTACTGTTGTTTATCTTAACAGATTAACCATTATTGATTTGAGTATTAGAAGACATTTTTCTCTATTGTTAAAGATAGTGTCATTTCTGAAGAGCCATGATTTTTAACAAACTAGTCCCAGATTTTCTTAAGTAAAGGTTTTTCCTGAGAGTTTGAGGGTAATCTTTATTCCAAGAGTTGAAGGTTTGCTTCCAGCGTGAGTGGCCGCGGAGTAGTGTTGTTCTTGTCTCATGAAGGAGAATTTTCCAGACCTGTTTATGAACTTAAACTCAATTGCGGTGGGATGGTCTTTTACTTTCTTTACACAACACATTTGGAAAGTGTATTTTTTTTGTTATAAAATTCTCCACTGTAAGGAATTTGTTGTGTGCCATCATCCAAAAAAATGAATTGATCTTTTGACATTGATTCTTTAAAAAAATACTAGTTTCAGTCATATCCATTTATTCTAATTTTAGCTTGGGGTTATATAAAATTCAGATCTGAAATCTGTGTAAATAAATCTGGACAACAAGCATTTTTCTTTTCCAAGGAAGAAATAATATATTTAAAATTTCAAAGATAAATCAAAATTTACATGCTAGGTACAATCTCGGCACATCGGAGACATAGGTCTCTACTTTTCAAAACAAAAGCAGACCTATTGACTTCTAAAAGATGCCCATAGTTTTCCTACATCCCCGAAAAGACAACAAGATTGTATCAAAAAGGATCCAACATTGATTTCTGAACAATAACAGAATCTACCCTACTCAACAGGCCGTAAATACATGATTATGACTTCTTCGAGAGAAGCTGTTTCCTTCCATTCAATTTGATGTAATCACCTAGCCTTCATGAAGAGTAAGGGATTCCTTGGAAAGCTAATATGCTATTTTCATTCAGTTCACTGTACACATGTTGAAAAGAAACTAACTCTAACTGATTTTTTAACCTCACTGAAAATTTCCACGCAGACCTATTGACTTCTAAAAGATGCCCATGGTTTTCCTACATCCCCGAAAAGACAACAAGATTTTATCAAAAAGGATCCAACATTCTGAGATCAAACATTGATTTCTGAACAATAACAGAATCTACTCTACTCAACAGGCCGTAAATACATGATTATGACTTCTTCGAGAGAAGCCGTTTCCTTCCATTCAATTTGATGTAATCACCTAGCCTTCATGAAGAGTATAAGGGATTCCTTGGAAAGCTAATATGCTATTTCATTCAGTTCACTGTACACATGTTGAAAGAAACCAACTCTAACTGATTTTTTAACCTCACTGAAAATTTCCACAAGCTCTTGAAGTAATAGATTTTGGATGCTAGTCTTGCCTTTTGCCCAGTGAATTATAAGTTTGGTGTAACCCAACAATTGAAGATTATTGATGACTAAGTCCAAAACAAATTTTAGTAGAAACCAAACAGCAAATAACTTTGTATTGTTGATTCCAGACCCACACGTTGATTTGAATTTCATATAATGGTTTTTGACAAATAAAGGACGTCTCCCATATTAGACTCTTTGAGATCCTTGACTTGCTCTGTCAGAGAATCCCCATGCCCTTGAATGATCAATTGATTCAAAAAGATCAAGTAAAGTAAGAAAACATATCAAACAATTGGGATTTAGCTACAAAACAAGAGGCAACTTTATTTTGTAGGTGTGCAAGTACAAAGTTTGGAGATATTGGGTTCAACTTCGAAATACTCTAGTGGATGTCAAATGCTTCCAAAGCAGTAAATGCAAGGATAAATTCACATGAACATGATGAGAGTGACCTCAGATTCTCACTTTATAATATGTTTTACACTTGCTCAAACTTGTTACCCCTCATATGTATGGGGTGACTTGATCATTATTTCTTTGATGATCTTCCATCACATCCAATAGTCCCACGGATGAGATCTATGGTTTGCCTATAGACACTTGACAAAGACACCCTTGCCATATGCATAGAGATAGATGGGCACATCCAATTGATACCAATATTATGACATGTCGTCCCTACTTTATGTGTGGACATAACATTAGGGGGTCAAAGGTGTTACTCTGTAATGATTCATGTATCCTCAAATATTGTTTCAATAGCTTAGGGAGCATCATGGTGTGGTTATACTTCTTCCTTCCCCATTAGATTAAATGTATGACCTTAGGGGTTAGGTGTGCCCCTAGGGATCTAAGCAAGTGTAACCCTCATTTCATGTCATTCACAACATATTATCTAGCCATCTTTCTTATCGTGTCATTTCACTAGCCACTTCACCCACTTCAATCATATCCCCTTTTTGCAATTAATTAATTATATGTCATGTTCTAAGGTCTCTATATACCATTCCTATTTCTCGTGCATAAATCGAAGTCAAAAGAGTCAAAGTACTCAAAGGGAAATGAAATCAAATGATGAGTGTGAGCTATGTGCCCTTGCAAAAGCTAGGTTCCCTATGTCCAAGGTTATCAAAGCCAAATCTAAAGCAAATAGACTAAGCCTAAAAAACTTGAAATTAAAAAAAAAAATTAAAAAAAAAGAAAAAAATAAAAAATAAAAATGAATCACAAAAATGAAAGTGAAGGGATAGAAAAATGATTTCCTTCTAAGCTCCACATATGGATGAAAAATCACCAACCACAATAGCTCTTGAAAACTGAGGGTTGAAAACTAAGGGGAAGACTCAGAACTTTGATACCCTCTTATGATAGTTATGATAGTTAATTAGTGAACCCTTTTTCTTAATATTTCAATTAATTTTCCCTTCTTTACATTACATTCAAAT
The DNA here is from genome assembly GCA_027924585.1 of Larix kaempferi. Classification (NCBI taxonomy): domain Eukaryota; kingdom Viridiplantae; phylum Streptophyta; class Pinopsida; order Pinales; family Pinaceae; genus Larix; species Larix kaempferi. The sequence goes on from BSBM01000254.1 coordinate 4,872,250, forward strand.
TCATCATCCTTACCTTGTTTAGCAACTTAGCAAGTTCACTCAGCCTTAAGGGTGTAACATGAAAATTTGAATCAATTTGTTTGAACCATGGTAGGTTTAAGGTCATTGGGATAGAGTGCACATATTAACATTTTATGTTAATGCTTGCATATCATTAAGTTGTTTTCCTATGCCATATTTTATTAATGTCTAACATTGGTGATGTTCCCTAAGATTGACACACATGGTGAAGGTTGAAGATGGATTTACATTGTCTTAAGGTTGGAAAGCTGCATTACCCACTTTAAGGGGCTCTTACATTGGCACATAACATGTGGCATATTTTGGACACACTAGATAGCAAAAAAAAAACAAGTGGAGTGGTGAGAAAAAAATACCTTTGGCCAACAATGAAAAGATACGTTGATCCATTTAACGAGTTAAATATAAACATTTCATGCAAATTTTTATTAAGGGAATGTTTATTGTTTTGCTTCTCGAAGATTTGACCCACATTAGAGGGACTCTTTGAAGTGAAGAAATAACGTTATTTTATTATTCATCCATGTTATACTTTTTATTTTATTTTTTACATTATGGGTAACCAATGTATATATGCATAAAAAAACTATTTTATTAATGCATATATGCATAAAAAAACTATTTTATTTTATTAGGAATTCCCCATTTGCATAACAGATATATTTTATTTTATTATGACGAGGCCTCCTCATGAAAGCTCACTTATGGAATTAATAGTGGAGTGTTATTACTTATGGACTTGGCACTTCATACTTGGACTCATTCATTGTATGTAAATCATAACTATTGAATGATATGTTTATTGATGCTATTTCCTTTCTTGCATAAAAATAAATATTTTATTTTATTATGAAGGTCGAGGCCTCCTCATGAAAGCTCATGTATGAAATTAAAAGTGGAGTGTAATTACTCACGACTCTCAGAGCATGGATGAAAAGCTCACGTATGAAATTAAAAGTGAATTGTAATTACTCACGACTCTCAGAGCATGGATGGACTCAGCTCATTATACTTGGACTCATTCATTGTATGGAAATTGTAACTATTGTATGATATGTTTATTTATGCTATTTGTTTTCCTCTATTGAGTGTTTTAGATCTTTGGGTAGCCTTGGTTAACCATATTCACATGGGTGGAGGATTGGTTAGATGTGGTTGAATAGGTGGTTTGACAAACTATCTAATATATAAATATTATGAGATGGTTGAGTCATGGTCATAAGACATTTTTAAATTTATAAGCCCTCCAAATCTCCTTAATAATATAATATATTAAAAATCTTTAAATTAAAACATAGTAAGGTTTTGAGCCATCTTAAGGCTTTAAATTAAAACACAGTAAGGCTTTGTAAGGCCTTAAAGAATCTAGTTTATCGTACCATCTTTTGGGTAGAATTGATAATTGGATTGAGGTCTAGGGTCGATTATGGCCCACCATAAACTCCAAGCATACCTCATGTTGCCACAAGTCACATAGAGCTATTTGAGGTTTGAATCAACAATATTGCATAAGTGCCTTAACAATGCACCCTACTTTTGGGTGAAATTTGCAATTTTTTTTAAATGTTAATAAAATTAATATTTTATTAACATTAAAAAGTAAATAATTAAAAAAATTAAGAATTATTAAATTAAATATAGTTACAATTTTGCTTTAAAGATTATTAGGATATATATGTTTTGATTCATATATGTATACAATTTCAATGATAAAATGAGGAAGCACATGATTTTATTTGAGATGGATTGTGTAAGGAAATAAATCATATTTATATATTTGTAAATAGTTTTAAAATATTAATATAATGAATATTTTATTAACAATAAAAAGTAAATGATTAAAAAATTAAGTTTATATATTTGTAAATATTAATATAATGGGTATTTTATTAATACTAAATTATTAAGTTTAGTTAACTATGATATTAACTTTTGAAATTGAAATTGAAAGTGTGAGTTGCTTTCCAAGAAATATGTTTTCTTAAAAAAAATACAAATAGAATATGTTATATAAATAAATATATTAAAAAATTAAACCATAGATAAATAATTTTAAAATATTAATATCTTAATATTTTAATATTTTAATTTTAATTTTATTTTAATATTTTAATTTTAATTTTATTATTTAAAAAAAAATTAGTAAATTTTTATTAAAAACACTTACATGCAAATATTAAACTAATTTTAATTTTATTATTTTAAAAAAAATTTAGTAAATTTTTATTAAAAACACTTATGATATTAAAAACACTTATGTTACCTTGCTTTTAAGTTCTTATGCAAATATTAAACTATCAAATTAATTGATATTTCATCTAGCTTTTACATAACGATTCAAACTATATTTCAATTAAAATATAATAAAGCTTTGAATTTTAAATAATTTAGTTTATCATAGATCCCATTGATGAAATGAAGATTTGTTTAGTGTCATTTTAGATCTATAATCTTCAATCAAAATAAAATATATAAATAAATCTAAAATTTAAAATTATTTTAAAAATATTAATGTCATTATATATTTTGATTAAAAGAAATATGTCCAATGAGTGTTTTATTTAAAATTTTTAAATTAAAATTGTTTCATTTTTTTTCTTCTAAATAATCAAATTGACCCTTATGTGAAAAAACAAAAATTATAGAAAAAAACATATTAATTTAATATAATGAAATTTTAATTTTAGAAATATTTTATTAAAATTAAAATTAGTATGTTCAAAAAAAAAAAATATATAAATAAATAAAAATATTTTTAAAATATTAATACAATAAATTTTTTATCGATATTTATTTATTTATATTTTAAATAAAATTAAGATTTACACATTTTGATTAAAATAAATGTCCAATGAATATTTTATTTAAAATTTTCAACTTAAAATTGTTTCCATTTTTTTTCTTCTAAATAATCAAATTACCCTTATTTAAAAAATAAAAATTATAGAAAAAACATATTAATTTAATATAATGAAATTTTAATTTTATAAATATTTTATTAAAATTACAATTAAATAATTAAAAAAATTAAACTAAGTATTATTTTTGAAATTGAAAATAAATAAATATTTTAAAAAATATTAAATTTTGTAAATGTTTTTTAAATAGTGATATAATGATTTTTTTTTAAAATAATTAAAAAATAGTCTTAGAACCTTTATTGTTTGATTAAGATAAATATATTTAACGATAAAAGGGAGTAGTAGTTATATTGTTGTGTAAAAAGGGTGTTCCTTGTCCCACAAACAAAGGGATTTCATACATCAAATTTGAAAGTTAAGGTGATATGATCTTAAAAATAGATTATTATTATTAAGGTTATTATTATTATATATTTGTTTTTTGAAAGTTTCATACATAAAATTAGTGGGACTTGTACATCAAATTTGTGATGTGACCTTAAAAATAGATTATTATTGTTATATATTTGTTTTTATGAAAGTGAAATTAAATGTTTTTTTTTTTCCAAAAATATAATAAGTTTTCCTAATTTTAAAAGAAGAAAAACTTCATTAAAATTTTTAAATAAAAGAGTTTAAAATTTTTAAATAAAAGAGTTTAAATTTTTTAAATATTATTATGATGAATATTTTATTAAAATTTAAAAATAAATAATAAAAAAAATCAAGGATTAATATAAATATTTTATTAAGATTCAAAAAATTAAATTCTTTGTAAAACAATAATAAGTTAATTTATTAATAAGAAATATATTGTAAATGACTTGTGAAAACATAATTTCTTTAAGAACATATTTAAAATATTTTAATTTAAAAAAATAAAATAAAAATGTTTCAAATTATTAATCATATTTTTCTATAAGTATAGATATATTCATTAATTAATAATATAAATTTTGGATGGTTCTTATATTTTTTAATATTAAATTGAAAATACACAACAACACAAATAAGTTAATTTTAAATACACATCAAATATTATACAAATATGACATTTTAATTTTTTTTGTTACTAAAAATAATAAATTCCTTAAATTCTTTAATCATTAAGCACTAAATATTCATCATTACATTGACAAATTGTATGTACACCAATATATAAACATTTTGCATTTCAATCAGTACAAACAAAGAAATTGTAAATACACAAATAAATGTTCCATTTGAAATTTTTGTTAACATAAGCATCATCAAATGAAATGTACACATTTCAAAATGCATTTCAACATGTCATACACAATCATTTTAAGTACACAAGTCTGCAAAACAAACTCAATCAACAATGCTAAATACACATCAAAATTAATAAATACATAAACAAATATTATACATTGTATTTGGGTCATAATACAAAAATACATACATTGCAGTTCAAATTTTTATTGCTACCCATTACCTTATCATTTAATTTATTTTAAAATACATATCGACATGCAAAACATATGAATGCATGTATATCAAATTTAATTAATACTCAAAGATTTATCCAATACGTACTACAAACGAATAGCTATCATAATTTTGATTATATTTTGAGTCAATACACCAAAATACAAATTAATTCAAAGAATATTTTATTAAAATGAAATAATGAATAATTTAAAAAAAAATCTAAAATTTATATATTTTTTTACTTTGAAAAATATATTTAATAAATATTTTATCAAGAACTATTTGATGGTTATGTAGTGTAAGAAAAAGATATACAAAAATGATTATTATTTTTAAATTCATACAAATAATATTTTATTAAAATTAAAAAATAAATAATTAAAAAAATCAAATCTAAAATTTATATATTTTTTTATTTACGAAATTAAATTTTTTGGCATAATATAATAAGTTTTCCAAACTCTTTTCTTGGAAATTCATTTAACATAATAATTTTTCCATAATTATTTGGAAATTCATTTAACATAATAATTTTTCCATAATTATTTGGAAATTCATATTTTGGCATAATATGATAAGTTTTCCATAATTATTTGGAAATTTATTTAACAAATCCTACCCTCATTTCTATGTTTGTGTATTTATAATTATTTGTGTATAATATTTGTATTTTACAAAATTTGATATATATTCATGATTGTTATTTGATGGTTATGTATTTACAACAAAATAGAAAAGAATTATTATTATTTTTTAAATATTATTTCAAATACATATTTTATTAACATTAAAAAATAAATAATTATAAAAAGTCTAAAATTTATATATATTTTATTTAAAAAAATTTATATTCAATAAATATTATATTAAGAAATATGAAATAAATTCATTGCAATAACCTCTTTTAAAAATATATTTAAAGTATTTTAATTAAAATATAATATTTTAATTTTTTTCCAAATTATAAATATAGACAATTATATAGATTTTGCATGATTCTTATATTTTTTAATATTAAATTGTAAATACACAATAAATTAAATACCATACAAATATTAGGTTTTGCATGGTTCTTATATTTTTTAATATTAAATTGTAAATACACAATAAATTAAATACCATACCAATATTATATTTCAATTGTTTATCACTACAATAAAATAATAAGGTGTATATGTATATTTGAAAAGAGTTTTGCTTAATTCCAAAATTATAGTTTTTCTATTAATAGGGTCACCTACAAAAAAGTAGTTCACTTATCCACTCCACATTTAACACATAAATGTACATATACTCTAACCATATTGTTTATTTTATTTTAAAGCACATATCAACCTGTCATATATAATCATTGTATATATATATAGAAATGAAATCCAAATAACAAATATTGTTATATATTTATGAATGCACATCAATTTTTAACGAGTGTTAAAAAACATATTGTAATACACAAATTTGCAATCATTAAGCATCAAATGTTCATTACACAAACAAATTTTAAGTACATAAACATACGAACATTTTGCATTTCAATCATTACAAACAAATAAATTGTAAATTCACTTATAAATGTTCCACTTGATTTTTCTATGAAAATATGTAGTTATTAAGCTTCATCAAATGAAATTTACACATTAAACACAAAGAAATTGTAAATACACGAACATAAAAATGAAATCCAAATAACAAACATTGTTATATACAATCATAAATGCACATCGAATTTGTATCAATACTAAAAAATATTGTAATACACAACCATACAATCATTAGGCATCGAATATTAATCATTACACAAACAAATTATAAACACACAACCATACATATGAAATTCAAAGAACAATCATGAATATCAAATTTTGGAAATATATAAACATTAGATACCCTATTAAATTGTAAATCATAAATGCACATCAAATTTGTATTAATACTAAAAAAATATTGTAATACACAACAATACAAGTGTTATGTATCTAATATTAATCATTACACAAACAAATTATAAACACACAACCATACATATGAAATTCAAAGAACAATCATGAATATCAAATTTTGTAAATATATAAACATTAGATACACAAAGAAATTGTAAATACACAAACATATATTGATCATTACACAAACAAATTGTAGACACAACCATATATATATAATTTAAACAATCATGAGTACACATGAAATTTGATAAATACACAAACACACATCCATACATATGAAATTCAAACAAAATCAAGAATACACAACAAATTTTGTAAATACATAAACATTAAGCACACAAAGAAATTATAAATACACAAACATAAAAATGACACTCAGATAACCAACATTGTTATACACAATCATGAATACACATCAAATTTTGATCAATACACAAAAATATTGAATGTCGAATATTAATCATTATACAAACAAATTATAAACACAACCATACATATGAAATTTAAACAATCATGAGTACACATGATATTTTCCAAATACACAAATAAAAACTTTAGAGACAAAAATTGTAAATACACAAACATACAAACATTGCATTTCAAAAATGTATGATTCTCAAGTTAAGAGAAATAATTTCTCTTAACTTTAATAGAATGTATGATTCTCAAAGTTAAGAGAAATAATTTCTCTTAACTTTGAGAATCATAAATTCTCTACTAATGAGGTCAACCATGAGAAATTTGAAACTCGTTTGACCACCTCATGCTCGTCCCTGCCCTCCCCCTTCCCACTCAATGAAACAAACAAACATTACATTTCAATTTTATAATACTACCCCAAAATCATAAATTACATAAATATATATATTTGAAAAGAGCTTCTCTTAGCTTCGAGAATCACACATTCTCTACTAATGAGGCCAACCACGGGAAGGTGGAAGCTCATTTGGCCCCCCCCTCTCACTTCTAACCTATAATTACACTACACTCATCACTCCCCCAACCCATCCATACAAATAGAACTCAAACAATAAACATATCATCAATTACAGAGTACAAAATATCATGAATACACAAACACAAACATGTCATCAAACAACAAACATATTATCATCATTATCAATCACAAATATAGTACAAAATATTAGGAAGACACAAACACAAACTAGTCATCAAGAACAAACACATCATTATCAATCACAAATTGAGTGCAAAATATCATGAATACACTAACACATAACCATCATTATCAATCACAAACATAGTACAAAATTCATGAATACACAAACACAAACATGTCATCAAACAACAAACACGTCATTATCATTATCAATCACAAGCATAGTACAAAATATCATGAATACACAAACACAAACATGTCATCAAAGAACAAACACATCATCATGATTATCAATCACAAACATAGTACAAAATAACATGAATCCACAAACACAAACATGTCATCAAACAACAAAGACATCATCATGATTATCAATCACAAACATAGTACAAAATAGCATGAATCTAGAAACACAAACATGCCATCAAACAACAAACATATAATCACAGTTTTCAATCATAAATATAGTACAAATATTAGGAAGACACAAACATGTTATCAAAGAACAAACACTCATAATCATTATCAATCACAAATTGAGTACAAAATATCATGAATACACAAATGCATAACCGTCATTATCAATCACAAACATAGTATAAAATATCATGAATACACAAACACAAACATGTCATCAAACAACAAACACATCATTATCACTATCAATCACAAACATAGTACAAAATATCATGAATACTCAAACACAAACATGTCATCAAACAACAAACACATCATTATGATTATCGATCACAAACGCAGTACAAAATAACATGAATACACAAACACAAACATGTCATAAAATGACAAACACATCATAATCATCATCATCATATCATCAATCACAATCACAAACAAAGTACAAAATATCATGCATACACAAACAAAAACATATCATCATTATAAAAATATAATGAATACACAAACAAACAGATGTCATCAAACAACAAACATATCGTCATCACCAGTCACAAACAAAATACAAAATACAAAATACTAAATACAAAATACTATCAATCATTAAAATATCATAAATACACAAACACAAACCGTTTTAAATACACTTTTAAACATACAAATATTAAGAAAATTTAATATATTTGAAGCCAATTAACAAGTTGATTTATATATTTTTCTATTATATTTCATAATTTATATTAATGTATTATTAAATAGTTTTAATTTAAGATTCATCAAGTTTTAAAAAACTACTTTTAAACATTGGAAAAAAAAAAAAAAAAAAGGTAAGTGGAGAAAAGAGAGTGCACAAACCCTTAAGAATGACCATGGTTCATTCCTAAGGGCATGAGAAGGGGCTAAAAAGCCCCTTCAAACAAAATAATAATTTTTTTATTAAGATATTTTTGGGAGTGATTACATAATAAATAAACAAATGTTACAATCATTTATTGTCTTTTGTCACGAACATGTAGAAACTTCATATGTCATGGCCATGCATGCATATTCCTTTTGTCCTCTGCAAAAAAAATATCTTTCAAAATTCAGTGACAATCCATGCTTAATGTAACAAAACTTGCATAATTTAAATTCATGATTTAAATAGGTGACTAATGTAATTTGACAATTAAAATAATCTTCACAACTAAATTTGGTTGAGCTTAAGAGAACACAAAATTTCATTTAGGTGTTGATAGATAATTGAAAAATGCAAATCTTGAATTGTGCATAATAATGCAAACCTAATGAGATAAAATAATACTTATTTTTTGTAATTGGATAATTATAATGCTTACTTTGCAATTTTAATAGAATTAAGAACATTGAGATATGGATATGACAAAAATTAATATAGAACCTGAAGTGTGTATGAAGAGTGTGTGTGTGAGAGAGAGAGAGAGATTTGGATGCAGTGAATAGGTTGAAGGACGATTTCAAGAGTCTCTCAACTTAGTTAGGGAATGTTCAAAGAACTTATGGTTATTTTGTACATATATTTGATAACTCAAATGTTAAAAGGATTAAAACAACTAATAGAAGTGAAAGACAATTTAATGATAACTATAGTGGAGGTTGTTGCAAGGAGAAAAATGACTTAATGTGGAAGTGGATATAGTGAAAAACAAAAAGTATAGTACAAAAATGCAGTCTTTTAAAATGGTAACAATTAATCCTTTGAACACAATTTAAGCTTTCAAAAACTCAACAAAGAATAGCTAAACTAGTGGGTCCTAGAAATGAAAAATGACACTCTCTTTGATTAAATATCACAAGGAGATTGAAGTAGCGTGGCATTTGCATATTAAATTATCATTGTTTGTTGTAGTATGGACAATGTAGTATCATGAATAAGGCGTCTTCATTTTGGGATAATAGTGATCGATGTTCATGGTGACCATGGCATTGCCTTTTTTTACTTTCATGATAACAATTAATCGGGGTTTGTTGGCACTAGACATCCAAGTTCACCTAGAGTGCCCCTATAAACCCTTTTGATAGGTCCACACTAGACCATATTTTTGAATAGGTGTATTGACAAGCCTTCGACCCTACGCTTTCCCAGAAATTTCCAATGTTGTTATCAATGAACTAGAAGGTCTAATAATGCCAAAAAATTAGTGGAAGATGTGGGAGTAGACCCATACTAAAACAAATTTGGAAATTTTTTCCTTTGGGTAAAAATCATTTCTCCATCTATTCAAGTAAAGGCCCTTTATTCCCATCAAATAAGGATCACCTTGGAAAATGAGATCTTGATCTTCCTTTAGTTGGAAGAGTAAGGGTATGTCTTCTCTTCTACACATGATAAATTGATTGGACCCTTCATTAGAGGGTACATAAATTATTCTAGATACTTGTAGATAGACTAGTTGTCCCATAAAACTTCTAATAAATTATTTTTCTAAAAAAATAAATGCTTTATGCCTTAGGGGTTGAGGTGGAGATTTTGTCTTTGGGATCTTAGAAGCTTTCTTCATAAACAATATGCTTGAGATTTTGTCTAAGGACCTTTCTTTGTTGCAGACTCGATGACAATTTAAAATTTATCTGCTTATATGGTAAAAATATTTCCAATGTTAGGGTGGTTCATTTTTGTTAGAGACTCGGAGATTATTTTGCCCGTAGGGTTCACCACGAGTTCCTCAACATGTGTCCCTTACATAAAAGGTAATAACCCAATAGTTGCATGGCATTAGAGGAAGGTAAATAGTCTGAAAAAGTGAATATTATGTCTCACCACTCCCTATACAAGCAACTTCTTCACCGGTTCCACAACCAAATCCAAGTGGCACACTATGGTTGAGCTAGGGGAATGACAAAATCAATGCTACAAAGAATGTCTTCATAAAAAATGCATTGAGTTCCTATGTATATAATTCAAGACGTTTTTAAAATGGTTAAAAGTAATATTGTCTAATTCTAAGTTTCAAAGGTTATCTATAGGAATGACGGGGTTTGTTTTGTGAGTACGGTTGAGAAGGTTGAGGTTGGTGATTGCATTGAGAAGTGCATGCTACAACTTGGTTAGACAAATAACGTGTCAGAAGTAGTGAAATATTAATACTAATAGTATAAATGAATTAAGTCAAAGTTAATTCTAGATCCATATTAACCGTATTCTATTAAGGGTAGAGAGGGATGTAGATCTCTCATTTTTTAATCCTAAAAAATGTTTGTATCTAAAGGAATTTGATCCCTCTAAACACTTATAGATATGTGGATGCAAACCAAATGTCTTGAAATTCAAGAAAGAGTTCTATTTCGAGGGATTTGATCATTCCTTATGCTTGATTGATGTAGGTTCAAGGTAAATCTACTTTATTAATTTTCAAGAAAGCCAAAAAAAAATAGTGGAGAGATTTCATTGAAGAAAAGAGGAGGTGTTTCTATATATATATATATATATATATATATATATATATATATATATATATTCGTAACCAAGAGGAACCCCACTTGATCTTCCAACCAACACCGTGAAGTGTGCCACTAGGTAAATAAACGTCTTGCTCTCGAGCCTAGCTAGCCTAAATGTTAGACATGACATAATCAACAGGAGTACAATTTTCTCTTAACTCAAATCTTCTTCTTTGTCTTTTGTTTGGCTCAATTTCCTACACGTCAACCAAGGGTTTCTTCTCTTTTATTACTCTTTCAGTTCTTTTTCTATGTTTCTTCTTCTAGTGTATATTGTCTTTGTCTCTTAGTCATTGTGTTCTTTCTTCCACTCTCTACTTTTGCAGTTTGCATTGATCTCTTTCTTTTTAGAAATAGTTGACTAAAGTTTTAGAGGCATCTCATGAGTGGCCACCCCTCTAATGTTGACCCCAAGTCTACTTTTGGTTGATGAGGGTGATCACAACAATCATGCACCCCAAGTTTATTTTTGGTTGATGAGGGTGATCACAACAATCATGCTCATTTTATTAGGAAATATTCCCACTCTTCTTTCTTTTTCTTCTAATTGGTGCATATATATGTTCATGCTCCAACAATGTGCCCAACTAAAAATGTCTTCTTCTCAATTGCTTGTTCTTTGACCCACTCAAATAAGTTTGTCTTACCCTTTTTAATCAACTTTGAAAAAAAACATTTCATCCGTTATTAGGTTATTCATGTGCTAAGTTTTTTGATTGGCTGAACTTTATTTTTCCATGGAAACAACTCAACCTTATTTCCATAAAAACTGAGACTAAAAACTTCTCATCAAATTTTGTAAATCATCATTCCCTAACTTATGAAAGGGTCAGTTGATTTTTATGATGGATGAATAATGAACGCACTCAATGGAAGGGGAAATAGGTGGAGCACATGCCAATAAAAGGATAACTCCTATGCAAACCCTAGGCAACAACCGAGGCGAGGCAGAGGAGTACGATGGAAACAGGGAAAACAGGGAAAACGTGTAGGAGGCTGAGAGATTCGACATTTAGTTGATGGAAGAGGGAAAGTAGAGTCGTTCCACGGGACAAGAACAAAGGCAATCCACCACGAAATTAAAATAAACTACCATTGACCAGTTAGACGCCGATGAAGGAGGTCATTACTCCACCATGTGGTTATTCACGATCCACAAATAACACCACCGAACACAATTGGGAGGTGCATCCTTATGTATTCAAATCAAAATACATGTTGAAACCCTAACACCTCCTGCACGGGCACGAGAATGCTGTGTACAACTGACAGAAAGTTTTTTTTAAAAGAATAATAGCAATGCCCTGCGCATCTGCAGGAAGTAGCTTGATAGAAGGCACACACAGGTCGACCACAGTAACAACAAACCTAGGATATACGCCACAAGAAAATCATCATCTATTGGAATGAGAAAGGTTTATCAAATGGGAGGAGGCGCTATTTCTCAATCCAATTAATATGACTATAATTCCTCAGATACTCCCTCCATCGATTTCTAAGGGTGTATCGATCTGCAAGCACGATCCACAAAGGGATTGACTAAGCTGATTCGGATTGACCATGATTCACTTTGACCAGAGCGCTAGGATTTCAATCTTAGAAGAAAACGAATGGCTATGCAGGCTAGATGGTCTTTTTATTGAGTTTCAAGGCATGAGAAAAGCCATCAACGAATGTCTCTATCTCAAGTAAAACCATCAGATCAGTGACATACAATGGGAACAGGTGATGGGGCCTCGAACATCCAATATACGCAGGCAACAAAACTCAGGAGTTAGATACCGATCGTTAATATCCTCTAGCAAATGGCAAGTTGCCTTTGACATACAAGGAGGGGCCTTCTGAAGATCAATCTGTATAAAGGCCTGAAAAAATGATCGCATATTGCCTATACCTGTGCTCCCACAAAATACTGCAGTAGCTGTACACTGCTGGATGTTCATAAGGGATCCACATGCAGTTCATTCCAGGGAAAGGGTTCCCGGCACAAACAATGTCAAGCATACATCGGGTATGTTCCAGGTGTACTTGTGATGCAGGAGCATCTTCACAGATGGCAAGAAATACAGAAGATTCGAGTTAGTTGGTTTACTACAGGAGTGGTTCCTGAAATAATGGGGAATAGGTTAAGATTTGAACTGATTTCAGTTACTTGTTGTAACGGTTTTGAGCAAATCGCAGATGGACTGTTCGTAGTGGGTTGTCACCCTCATTTTCGAGGAAGAGAGCTATGCTCTGTTTTATTTTTAAAAGCTTGTGAATCCGTTGTTAAGAGGTTAGAATGCATTATGCAAGCGTTGTGAACTGGATTTCTTCTTTGTGAATCACAGAAGCCAGCAATTGCTGAAACGGGCGTATTTCCTGTGTTTTTAATGTGTATTCTCCCTTTATAGAAGATAAACGATTTGGCTGTAGTATTGAGTCTGGTTTTAAACACTGGATGTTCTGTTTTGAATGATTACACTGCGTGAAGGGCCATTCTCTGGCTAGGATTTACGTTTGCTGAAAATCCCTGTGTAAACGTTTGTGAGAGTGTCACTATACCTGCGTTGAGTAGCAAGGGTTCATTCGTGGGCTTTAAAGTTATAGCGATTCAACAGAGGAGAACCAGACTCTGTCAGCTGCGTTAGACAGGGTATTGTTGGCCATCACAGGCCGGCATCAACTTGGTAGAGTAAGGGCTTCCTTTTGATTTGATTTTATTGATTACGGGCATTGCATATTTGGAATGCACTGGAAATGGGAATAGGGCCCTATAATATAATAACCCAGATCGCCAATAACAGTGCCCACCCCAATCTCCGTACCTAACAGGCTGGCTAAGGATAATAAGGCATGGGTTCGGTTGCTTTGCTTGACCAGTGAAGGCTTGAATTGTTGGGTCTAAACTATGCCTCCTATAGCAGTAAAGGTGGGCATCGCTCCAATGGTTACCATGGATTCAGGGCTGGTTCAGAATCTTGGAATTTGTTCTGTGCCACTTTGGGTGACGAGGGTAAGCAAAAAATCAAATTGGAGGAAGAAATGGTCAAGAGTTTGTGGGCTAAATTCTTATCCTGACTCTGTTTGTACAATTTCAGAATTTTAGAAATATCAATTATCCCATCATTACCATACCATTAGACTATTATCAGACTCTGTTTGGGCAAATTTCAGAATTTAAAATAAAATCATTTCAATAGGACATAATACATATAAAAATGAACTACAAGTTGGTGCTAGGTACTTCAACGATGTTTTGCTTTTCCAGTTTGAACGAGTGGTTCTGATGTTAAAACTACATTTTATAGAGGAGGCGGAGAGGTCATAGTTTACAGGCGGAAGTGCCAAGTTCTTCTGGGGAAGGTCTAATTTTCCTGTTCCATTTGTATTTGTTCTTCTTTTACTTCCAGAAATGCAGTCTAGCAGATGTTGGCTCCAGTGCTGGACTTTGCATTGTCCTATGGACCCATTAGGGCTCATTAATACTTGAATGTACACCCCAACCTAAACTAGAAAAATGGGGAAGTACAAAATTGGGTACTGCTGTTACTTACAGGGTAAGAATGCAACAAAGCGACACAACAACTCACATCCTACTATTCCCAATACAGAGGTTTTGAACAGGCAGCTGAAACTCTCAGCTAAAGAAAGCTGTACAGATACGGCCTTGAGGAAACATGTGAGACAAAGCTTGGAATGATGACAAGGTCAATGCATGGTGGGAGATGAGAGTCTACCTGAACCAAAGACATGTTGCATATGATACCTGAAGATGAAAAGTTTGCTAACCTGTGGGTAAAGCAACATGGCACACTGGAGGAAGTGGTGAAGAAGATAATCATAGTGACAGTGGGGAAGAAGCAGTAGCCTAAAGTCAATAGAAAAGATCTAGAATCACATGTCTTTTGTTGAAAATGTTGCATATATTAGTCTATAAATCATGATACATGTTCACCAAGATTGTGGTATCCTGGGCCAAAATGTCGTCAAACAGGGTTGGGTGATAGTGGAGCTCAGGAGTCAGAATGAATATCGAGTTTAGTAAGGGATCCCAGAGCAGCCAAGGCAAAGATTTTAAAATCATCACTCAACCCACTCAACCCACAATATGCTCTTAACGAGGAACATGAAATTGGTTATGGAAATTGGTTATGGAAATTGGTAACAATGCAATTTATTTCCCATTTCTCTCACTTGTGGAGTCAACTTCGACCTTATCATCATCAAATCAATCTCATCATAATATTTTTATTTCCACGTTTTGGAAATGCACTTCTCCAGGTATTATGCAGGGTTCTTTCATGATTTCATAAGAAAAAATTTCATCACACTTCGAAATTTTATCTAATTTCATAAGAGAATTTTCAGAATCCCAAAATCTGTTCTGCAGCATACCAAGTAAAGAGGGTAAGGGCTTCCCCACATGGTGTGGTCCATTGGAAAACTGTGTGAATACACATATTTCAGTAACTTGAGCACTTCCTCTATGGCTATCACCATCCAAATGACATGAGTTTTGATGCAGTAGCATACTCTCTCAAATCTACATTGTTGATCAGCGCAAGGAGGGGTCTTCACATTTGTTAAGGAATTTTTTTCCTTTAATGAAAATATTGTATTTTCCTAAGTTATTAAACAGTTTCTAGAAGAGACGAATCATTGTAAGAGGATTTTTGCTCAAAGACACCTATTCGAAGGCTTAATGATAGCTGGCAGATAAGGTTAGGATTTATTTATTCGGTTATTAGAGATAGGGTGAGGTGTCTCAAATTAGACAGCTGTTACAACTTTATAGCATTTCGTTAAGGAGGCTATTTATGTAGTCAGTTGCAGAGGCATAGGGTTTAAGAGTTTTCTGTACAGGGGATTAGATGGAATAAAATCTTTTTCATTATGTTGTGCCTCCACCTGGTATATGAATACCTCTCTACGAATGGCCAATGGATGCATTGAATGGTTATTGAGTTGATGCTCTGTTTATGATTTCTTTATATGCATATGAAGATCTCAGAGGAATGAAAGAAGTAATGTCTCTTGTTATATATTTTATCCTATATTCATATATGTAATAATGGCGGGTGTGACTTCAAAGAAGACTATCATTCTTTTGATCGAATATAGCAGCCTGCGTTTAGATGATATCTGAAACCCTGTTGGACTAATAATGATGATTGATCAATGCCAAAATTGAAAGGAGTTTGCAGTTGTGTTTTATTGATTTCTTCCCTTGAGGGAAGAAGAACCCTGTGTGCACTTGTGTATGGCATTTTCCAGGTATTAAGAATGGTTTTTATTTGCAGACTCTATTGTTAAGAGATTTCAGTGCGAAATTTTGGTAGGATCGCTACCGAGACAAGCTTAATATCAATCTCAGATGTCAGATGAATCGAGTTCTGTTATAATATAGAATGTTGGGTCATTGAGGAGCCTCGTATCAAGAAGATTCATTGAATGCAGTAAAATTTATATAATCAATTATATAGCGAGAATATCTGTTGGGCGCTTTCAGTCCAGGAATGGAACTTAAAAAATTTATTTGGACAGAGGCCTTAGGGAGTCTCTTTGTGAGTTTGAAGGATCTCAAAGTAATTGCGCATGTTTTCAAGGATATTTTGGAGGGAAATTTTATTCAATCCGGATTTGCCGGAAAGAAACCAAAGGGGAATTTTTGCTTGGAAGCTGGTTCTTGAGATCTAGGAATCTGGTCTGTGGCATTTTAGGTGAAGAGGGTAAGGTCACAGATCGGTTGGGTTTACTAAGAAAATTGTATGGATTCTATTGGTTTTCTTCTGATTGAGGAAAGGTCATAGATGAATACCATTCCAATGCATGGTTTGCTAATGAATGGGGGAGAAACACCCTTCATGGCTTGAGAAATAGTGCTGGGATTCATGGGAGCGTTTGCTCTCTGCCTTTTGTCAGAGCATATAAGCTTTATCGATGCTCTCTATTGTGCTATCCTTGCATCAACTGCCTCTTCACTTCTTTGTTGCCTCTTTATGCAAGACTTGGCTTATAGGAGGATTCTTAGTAATTAGGCTAAGGAGAATATGTGGAAGAGGTTACAGTGATTTCTAAGTAGTTTGAAAATCTATCAAATTGGTGTACAAAAGAAAATGGATTAAGAATTGCTGCTTTAGAATCTATAGAGACAGTTGGCGAGCTGATAAGGTTAATGATGAATAATCTATAGAGACAGTTGGCGAGCTGATAAGGTCAATGATGAATAGAAAAGAAAACCCGCAAACGTGGTCAAATGTTTTGAAGGCTGTTTGGAAGAGAACCATTTAACATATAGATTACATAACTCTTCTGTCACAAAAAAAAACTATGCTGCCATTCCGGTTGAAGAGGGTAAGGTTTGTTCAATATTGATGTAAGGTTTAGCGGTGGGTACCTGTAATGTGGAGTCCACTGTGACTGTGGACAGAAGATCATTAGCACTCTTGGGCAGAAGATGACGAAAATCATCGCAGTGAATAAATGTGGTCAGACCACCTGCTGAGCAACCAGTAAGAGTAGCCTGCAACAAATCAATTGATAGATCACATTCCATTTTGATAGCTTCCAATACTTTTATGATACATGTATGCGTCATAGATAATTAGGTCAACCTACCTGTTCGGCTTTGTTCATCCCCTGTGCCAAAAGATCTTCCATTACAGCTTGCCATATCCTTTGTCCTCTCAAATGGAATTTGCTACCCTGAAATGCTGCTCATAATTAGGTACAAAAATTTCAATTGATATCAAATTGCAAGATGCTTAGTTGATAGATTTTTACAATCCTGTCAGCTGGGTATTCAAACCAACATACCAACATCTCCAGTGAATGACGACCCGTCAATATATCGAACCACGGTTCCAGCTATAGAAATCTCCAATGCATGACGACCCGTCACAATATCGAACCATAACACGGTTCCAGTTATTGAAACCTGTTGAACAGTTTTCAGTGGTTTCAATGGCAGGATATATTAGACTACATCTTATCTAATCTTGAATCCTATTAAAAACAAATTATAATAAGATGACTTAGAGTGTAGCTTTGATATACCTGGATTTTGTGATTGAACATGACTTAAAACACCTGTAAATGCTATTGATTTCTCCATGTACAGAGAAGAACCCAATGCAGAAGAGCGCACGCACTGCAAACACGAGGCTATGTCGCCACACCACCCTCCACCCTGCATAATAGTTTTCAGTAAATAAGACTTCCATAAAGTGTTCAGTAAATAAGACTTCCATAAAACACAGTACCCTGTCTCTCCTTATACTATCAAAAACAGTTATCAGATCAGGAAACGACCATGACACAGAGCATCAACATTAAAAAGACAAATAAAACTTTGGAGAATAAATCAATATAAAAGAAAAGGAAAAATGAATTGCCTCCAAGTGAACGGGCCAACTATTTGCTCCTGATCCAAATCCCCGGTGCAAATGGTAAGCTGGTGGCCTTCCATCTCAACATACTGCAATCATCAATGATGCAATCTTGGTGGAGAATTTGGTACAGCATATGGTGGAGAATTTTGTACAGCCATAGCCAAATTCTCCTTTATTGAAAAACTTGGTGAACCTTTCCATCCGATCCTTTTTTGAAAAGCTTGGTGAGATACTCTCCAAAAAAAGCCCCCTGGTACTATCGAGGATGCTCTGCGTCTATCAATTCTCTCCTGGGTGACACCCGCCAGCTCATGCCGTGGAGTGCAAAACACGGCCACTGACATTCTTGAGCGATCCTTGTGCACCATGCCCCTGTGTTCAATGCTTTTGTATTTCCCGTTACTGCTGATCAACAATATACAACTTATTAACCTACAGCAGTAACATCAACCTTCTTGCCTAAAGCATTGGATCTAAGCTATACTTGGTACACTGAATATGGTTGGTAGCCTAGTCCGGTCAAGCCACATGCTCTGTAATTATATACTGGAATTTCAGGAATGGAGATGCATATCAAACCAAGGTTTAGATAGGTCGTTATTATGAACCTACCTCCATATGATCAGCTATGCTCACAATCAAAGCACTTGGAACATACTCGACATCAATCCAAGCTCCATCTTTGCAAATTTGCAGCCCCGGGGTTTGGTCATGAAGAAGAATTGTCAGCACGTTGAATCAGAATGGAAAGCCAGTCCTAAAGCCAGATCTGGTTGAGGACATGGTGGATAGTAATTCATTCTCATATACAGCACCTTCCTCTCCCCTCCCACGCTCTCGTTCAGAGAGTTTTCAGTCTCTAGGCCCAAATCACGCGACAATGCCTTCATCAACACTTCGAATAACTTGGACAACTCTCTGCTGCATTCATCCATAGCTTCCCTGCAACGACAAAATTACCCATTAGACCTTAAAGGGCGCTTCCCCATCTCCACACAAATACAGTATACAGAGATCAATATTTTGAAAGAAAACGAGGATGTACCTGAAATCAGAGACTTGTATGGGCCATTTGCTCATGTCCCTCATATCAGGAGGCCAAATAGCGTTATAGTAATAGTCTCCCCAATCCAACTTTGCCTCTGAATCGGCCGAATATTCGATTCTGCTGCCATAGTCGGTGATATTCTGTGCTTTGTTAGCGTAGGCTTCCTTCTCTTGAATTAGAAGTTGGAAGAAGGCCTTGCTGGCTGCTTGCACTCGAGCTATAAGAGAGTCGGGGATGCCATGATTTATGATCTGGAAAAAGCCCCAAGTCTCTGCAGCAATAAGAGAGTCGGGGATGCCATGATTTATGATCTGGAAAAAGCCCCAAGTCTCTGCAGCCCTTGAAATTTGTGTGGCAATGGTGTCATAATGATCCTTGCAGGGGGCTTGATCGTAATTGTAAGTCAATAATGGGAACTTGGAACCTGTTTGGATCATCATGGGTTTTCTCCACCCGTCTCACGTACTCTGGTGGAACCATTTGGATTCCAGTGTCTGCCAAGGTCTTCATCCAGTGTCTGCCAGGTCTTCACTCGGCTGAATACCCAATTCTCCATAGCCATCGCCTCTCAGCATACAATTGTATGCACAGATAAGAGGGCATATGCTGTTGAATAAAGGAGAATTTGGCACAGCCATAGCCATCTTGACCTTGACCTTCACATGGTGGAGAATGTGCTGCCTGCCTCTGCCTCTGCCTCTGCCTCCACCTCCCAGAGTACATACATAAAAACAACACAGACATAACATAACACAGATGACAAAACAACAACACAGACATAACAACACACAATCACATACCAGACTCCAGACACATACATACACATACCAGACTCCAGACACATACAGACCATGGAGCTCCAGACCAGACTCATACAGACCAGAACGCAGACAGCCTGAGAGGTGGAGGAGAGGCCGGGGAATGCCAATGCCAATGGGAGTTCGGACAACGAAAAGTATCAATGGACCGTTGCAATGGATCCCAGAGCTACTTACCGAGTTTGACAAGCACTGCAACGGTTGCAATAATCCAGAGCCACTCTCGGTTTGATAATCATTACGAATTGCAACTGCAAACTGCAAATTGAAATTGATTTGTGCGAGACTGACAATTCTGTTACGAAAAGATTCCAACCAAGGATGCTTTTCTCTGACACTACTTCCAACGTGTAAATGAATGTAAGATCTCTCTCCTTCATTGCTCGGATATATCAATTCTAATATTCTACTTTCAAATTTTGGGTATATCAATTCTAATATTCTATAAAATTTAAAAATATAATCAAATTTAAAATTCTATAAAATTTAAAAATATAATCCAATCTAATATTTTATGTTTAATCTAATAAATTAAAAATTTTAAAATATATGTAATCAGGTCAGGTGTATAGTGTATACATGTAGAGGGAATAAACATTTAATAGAATGTACAAATTTAATTATAAAGATTAATTTAATATATAGATATCTAAATCATTGTTGTTTGAGATTTTTTTATATAGAAGATTTTTTTTAATTATTTGATTATTGAGATTAAGGTATATAATTTATAATATCTTTAATATTACCATTATTCTAAAGTAACATTAAGCAATGAAAATATAATTAATATATATATATATATAGTTTGTGTTAGAGTGAATCTTTATTTTACTTTCAACAAAATAAACATAGTATTATAGGGCTCTCTTATAACTGAGAAAACATACCTGAAAACAAAGTTAAAGGAAGTCTTTCTCATGAGGAAACAAGATTGTTATGGGTTTGAGCTTTACTTTCAGAATAACAAACAAGATTGCCATGAAACTGTAAATAGAAAACATCAATAGAGACAATAAAGATAATACTAGACCAAAAGACAAGAGCTAACCAAAACCTAGGTAATGGTTCAAACCATTTGGTCCATCATGGGAAGTAGGCTCCTTAGCAAGAGCAATGCCGAGACGTTGGGCTATCTGCTACTGGTTGTAGATAATCTATTTAAGATACTCGACCATTTCATCCTGCTCGAGTAGGATTTCATCCTGGGCTTCACCTATGTTAGCAAGGGTCTTTCCAAGAACTGATTTTTGCAACCAGTGATAGTCGAGGATCTTCTAGTACAAGGTGGTTCGATCCCTGGTATTCCCCGGGTCCAGAACCAGGGCCTTGAATTCACTTCTTATCTCAGTGTCGGTGAGACAACCTCTGGAAATCAGGGCATCCTCTTCTGCCTCTTGAATTTCTTTCTGTGCCTTCTACGGGATTTCATCTTTATACTTGCGTGCCTTGCCCACGACGCCGCGCATGAAACACATCAGCAGACCGGGGGAAGGGCTTGTCTGTTTGACTATGCGTTGGGGGTATAGGCTCTCTTGGTGGGCGACATATCTGTAACCGTTGCAATGCAACCAGAGAACGAGCTTCCAAACCAAAGAACGAGCTTCGTGTTGTAGAGAGTGCGTCGTCGGGCTATGAGCCGAACGCTATTGAATCCATTGTGTCAAATCGTGTTGCCCTGGAAACCATGAGCCCATTTCCTTCTGCTGCCAACGTTTGCCTTGAGAGCTGATGTACTTCCCCACTCATAATTTTCCGTGAAAGTAATGGCCATTACATTGAGCCGAACGAGAGCCTGAAGACTGGAAGGGGCGCACGCTGGAGAAGACGAGCATCCGACGGCCATGTCCAAGTTATAATTCCTTCTGGGATGCATGGATGGTTTGGGCAGGCACGTGCCCAGCCTCGTTGTTGGCTTGGGCGGGCATGTGTCTGCCCCCTAGCTGGTAGTCACATCCGTTGGATGGCCCCCATTCAACACCCGCAGTGGGGGATGAAAATATAATATATAATACAAGTGATATTATATAATTTATATGTGAAATATTTTATTTTCAATTATTTATGTAATCATTTACTTAAATAGGATATTTAAATTTTAATGATTTAATTATTTTTAATTCAAGATATATGAAGTAGAGTGTTATTATTAAATGAATTTTTAGTGCACATAAACAATAATTATGGTGAAAATTTCATTAGAAAATTTGTTATAAAACAAAGTATCTTTATACCACACCACAATTATATAAAGAAATGTATACAATAACATATTCTTAATCTACTTAAAAAAAAAATCTAATTAATCTAAATCTTTCATATATAGCATCCATCCATATTAGGTTACTCAAAATGCCATTAACCCTCTTTATTAAAGCATAGTTAATAAGAGAAACAAATCTAAAATTTAGAGAATATTGATTGAATTTTTAAAAATATATATGAATTTTTATAGGTAAGATGTTAATTTTAAACGAACATTTTAAAATATTTTATAGATGGTTTGCAAATTGTGATCTTTCACCATGTGGTATGTTTGTATTGTATTTTCAGCCAACAATCAATATGACCTCGTTGCTATTGTCTTTGTCAACATGAAGAACAAGGAATCTGCAAAATAATATCTTCTTAAACAAGTTTGATCGAGTCAAAAAATCATCATAATTGATTACAATGTTCCAAATATATCATCATTAGTAGGTTATTCAGTGCACCAAAAGGTCACCAACACCTTTTATTAAAGCATAGTTAATAAGATAACAAATCTAAAAGTTGGCTTTAGCACATGCATATTACAAGAATGGGGGGGGATCTACAGATAGGGGGGGGGGAACGTTGCTAGGAGGTACCATCCTCTGTTAAGGAAACACATTTAAGAGGTGTCAAGAAAAAGGCACGAGGGAGATTTGTTGTGTTCAACACTCTTGACAATGCCAAGAAGGTTACCATGTAAGCCCTTTCATTTATGTAATGCTAAACGTAGTTGTATGCGACATCCAAAACCATTTTGATGGATTCCATATCATGACCATCCACAACACTTATGATCCATGATCCTTGAGAATGTGAGATGAAGAGCACATGCTTTTGCCCAAGGATGTTTATCAAATCATAGATGATAAGATCCACATTGAAAGATGCTTGAGTAATGCATAGTTGATTAGCGACACCCACAATTAAATCTAGTAGGAAAGAGATGGAAATGATGTTAATTTGGATTGTTGCATTGGCCTTTCCATCCAATCCCAATGCCAATCCTTGTGCTTGATAAAAATTCTTAGTTTATTTTTCAAACAATGCTAGTGGTGATTCTAATGGAGAGATGGGATTGGACAATGTGAAAATATTCATCTTCCAAAGGAAGAGGATGAAGTGAGCTTTTACATTTAGATACCAAAAACACAATTCACATTATCTTACTATTACTATCATAGGAATATAATCTATGCCATCCTAGTTTACTCATAGGGACATAGAATCAGTTAGAATTCAAATAATGGAAAGAAAGCATCTTTCTTAAGAATCGTTAATAAAAATGATGGTGTGCATTTGTTAAATTTATTTGAATAAATCTAGAGGAGGAGATGATATGAGATTTTTAAATTTGTAGAAACTATTTTATTATGCAAGAGCATTAGAGGTACAGTCTAGCGATATTCAGTTTGAGAACACCAAGGATGGCATGAGCATGCAAACCAAGAATGGTTTGGAGTCCAAGACAAGTGATAAATGTGAGAGGATCACTGATATATAACTCAAAGAATGGTAAATTCAAAAGGGTATGAAAACAGTTTCAAAGAGAGAAGGCCTAAATATATCAAGTATCGAGAATACAAGGAGACTTCTACATATTAATAGGTTGTCAAAATGGAGGATGCATGCATCAAAGGTAACATTGCTTTGGATGTCACCACATAAGAATGAAGATATTAGAATCATATAAGACAAAGTATGTGTTGTGAAAGGAATTAAGGATTGGTGGACTAGAGAGAATCTAATAGAGGTAGTTTGCATGTTGAATGGCTTCAAAATAAAGGCATCATTGAGATGATGAAAAGAGGCACATGGAAGATCATAGGATGATGATGGTTAAGTGAATGATCACTGAAGTGGATTGGGATCTAAGGAAATATGACAATAGAAAAGGGTTATGAAGATAAGTGATATTGTAGGACACGAGTAGTGGCCAAAAGAAAATAATGCACGGTAAGAAGAGTACACCTAGTAAAAATGAAGAGTTCAAGATTTTCAGAGAATTCATGGAGTATGAAGAAGGAAACTTCTTGAAATATGCTAGATCATAACACATGCACGAAATGGAAGTGAATTGTTAATCCCAATGGAAGAGGTTGGTCTTGATAACACTAAGGATGCATGCAAATTTTTCATTAGAAAATGTTATCGAAGGATGAAGAAAGGACGAGCATTGAAAAAATAGACAAATGGATTAGGAATTACCATCAAGATACTGTAAAATATGAAGCTTCATGGGGAGAAGGTGGATCATTTTAAGTAGCAAAAAAACAAGAGGAAAGAATTAGGGAAGCAAATAACCACGCGGAATTGTTACATATAAGCAAAGTTAATTAATAGAAGGCACAAAGAGATAGAGATCAACAAGCTCAAAACCAAAGAATGATCGTAGATCCTTTGTAAGCTACCATGGAATTTTCTTTGGCATCAATGATTGGTGGTAGTGGTAGATGGAACCCACAACTATATTAGAATATTGGAAGATAGTCTACTAAATAAAATTTAAGTGGCCGATTTTAAGGGATAAGTTCCCAATGTATGCAATTTGTAATTGTATCCATGTATTAATGAAACAAGGGAAGATGATCTCCATATTCTTGTGAATTTGCATGTGTTTGTAAGTCCACTTATGAATGCCTTGAGCATTAAATGAAAGTGAAGAGATGTTTTATTATGTGTATGGGTAATTTTGCTATTGAATTAACCTTTGAATGCCAGTTATATTTTTTAAAGAGTAATAATCATTGAATCCCATGGTTGAAAAATTGTTTTAAATACCCTTTGGTAGTCTTCCAAGAGAAATATTGATGCCTTGAAGGTTTTGAAGGTGTGTTGCAGGCAAGCGTTGTTTATATGAGAGTTTGTTCATCATCAATTGAGTTGGTATGAGTTTTGGGCTTGCCATGATCTCTTGCATAAGTGATATCATAAATGGTAACAACTATGGGACAAGAAAGATAATCCTTGCATAACGAGATGTTGAAAGAAGAGAATGTTGCAAAGAGAATGAATATGAGAAACCTGGGAGAAATATGAACGAGATGACAAAGATTGCGGAAGAGTAAAATCACAAGAAAACAATCGTGAATTTCATTGAGTGAGTGAATACTCTATAAAGGAAAATAAGTGTAGATGAAACCAATAATGGTGACTTGGGTTAATGTTGCAAGAGTGATTGGAAAATCTAGTTAAAGAAGATGTTGTGAAGACTAAATTGGCAAGTATAAAGATAGGTAGAAGTGATTATCGTCGAAGAGCATTGGTCCATGAAGAGATTAGCGCAATAAACATAAGGAATCATAGCGGTAATTGAGATGAGGGTATGCCACTTAAGCATGAGGACATGCTTCTTAATTAACTTAGGGACTATAATGAAATATCATGAAGTTACTTTGATACCGAGTTTGAGAACACCAAGGATGACATGAGTGTACATATTGAGGATGGTTTGGACTCCAAGGCAAATCGTGGCTCTCTCGCAAATCGCGATTTCTGGTTCTATCTCCCTGCTCGACTCTCTCTATTCTCCTCCAAACTTCGGTTTCTAGTCCCTAATGGAATGGGGATCAGGGAATACGAATTCCTAGGGGTAGAGTGACTTGTGGGACAAGTTAGACAGATCCCATACCCTATCTTATGAAATCCAGGGTTGCCCATACTCCATCAACCTCATGAATCAGATTTCTGAAGTACTTCCTTACATCATAAATAAATGGCAGTTTGGATAGGTCAAATGGGTTCTAATGACATTTGGAAGCCTATGGTTCAATCCCACAACCCCCTCACCTCTCCCTAGTGGATACATAGTTCCCTCCCATTTAGTTTCATCCATAGCCATCCCCTTAGTATGATACTTACATCATTTTACAATTTCCATGGATTAATAGCACATGGATCACACATTCCAGTGTGCCTTCCCAAGTTCCTTACCATGGTAAGTTGGACATCCTAGTCAATGCTTCAACACCATACCCAGCCATCTCCCCAATCACTTGGTTAACTATCTGGGTGCCTTCTTCTTCACCCAAACACAACACATAAGGAGTTCTCTCACTCCTTGGTTGTTGGAAAAGAGATTTTATCCCAAATTAACACCAATAGGGATTTCATGGGATACTTGTTGAGCACTGCAGGATTCACAACCCAACACTCTCATGGTTTCCCACATGGCATGCTCTTATTTCTCATGAATGCATCCAAAATTCTTAAACAATCACATGGTATGAGGCTCATTTCCTTTACTACCACATACCTCACCATACCCTGTGGGATGTCATTCACATAAATGTATCCACTATTACATGCATACCAATTTATGATGATTTAAAATATGGTTAAAGGATTCTTACCCATCCTTTCTCAACACTTGTACAACCAGTAGAAATAAACATTACCTGCATGGTTGCCATCAACATATCTGATGTTACCTGATCAGTTTGGCCTCTTACCAAGGACTACACAGTCCTCCCACCATCCTATTGATCATGGATTTGTGCTCTAGCCTTTCTTCATAAGGTTGCTGGTCACATGCCATATCATCATCAACATCTTCAACCATGCTTCTATTATCTTGGTAAAATGAAGAACCACCAGAAACAACACTTTCAACATTTCTCAAAGCAAAGTGTAAGCAAGGCATCTCAAAAATATGTTCTCGATATCTTAGTGCAATATTGCAAGAATCATAGGCATGTAACATAAGCTTTTCCCGCAATCCCTTTGGTGGATATGCATCCTTTCTAGGTGTGCATTCAAATTGAGATGCAATGTGCTCATTAACAACTTTTATCAATATGAAATACCATATGCAAGCACACATAAGTTTACATGCAATATGCATTATCTCTTAATATGCTTACTATGCATACACATTTCACCTGTCTAATCTCTTGCATTTTCAACATTTTTATACCACAATTTCATACACATAAAACTTAGAAATTATAAATATATCAGCAAGAGAAGAGTTGAGGAAATTTCCCCTTTCCAATCCCTCATCATAGCATGGAATTCCTCTTCCACTTCATGGCTAATCCAATTTCATGGCCTTTAGCAAGAACATAGGGAATCATTAGCCATGATTTTCTCACCAAGTAGCAATTCAAGGCATACACATATGTATAACCTTCTTGCTACTTTCCTAGCATGCAATTCTTATGCTATAAACATAAATAGTTTAAGGTGATAAATTTCCCTCTTCATCATCATTGCAATCTGTTCAATTCCATCTCCATATGGAATCCTTCAAGTCACAATGTATGCCTTTGCACTTCATATTATGGTTACTTGCCTATAACTCATACTTTGGCCCAAGCAGCCCCAATGTTGCAACCTTGGGCTTTGATACCATTCTGTCATGTCCCCGATCCCCTCAATGCCCTTTTGAGTGATGGGGGAACAAGCCTGATAATTTTTTTTCTTCCAGAACTTATCCGCAACTCTGCTCTTTTACAAAGCCGCAATTGTCTTTTGTCCACAATTCCGCAATTCGCAATCTGTGGATCAGAAGTCGGAAGGGCGGAACACTCAAATCGCAGCGTTGAACAAAATACAACTCCGACTTCTGCATTCCGCTATGGGAGTTGGAAATTCAGAATGCAAAAATACCTGGCTTTGAACAAAATGCGACCCCAACTTTCGTATTCCGCAGTGCGGGAGTCGGAAATTCAGGACGCCAAATACACCATCTCAACGATTTACGCCTCCAACTTTCGAACTCTGCATCCACGATACGGGAGTCAGAAAGTCAGAACACCAAATCCACTATTTTGATGAAAATGCACCTCCGACTTCCGCACTCCGCATCCACGATGCAGGAGTCAGAAATTCGGAACACCAAATCTCCAACTGTGAAGATTTCCACTTCCGACTTCCGTAGTCCGCAGTCCGCGATGCGAGAGTCGGAAAGTCGGAATGCCAATTCTCCAACAGTGAAGATTTCCACTTTCGAATTATGCACTCCACATTCCGTGATGCAGGAGTCAGAAATTCAGAACTCCTAAGCATCATGCTGAGAATTCACGCCTCCGACTTCCGCGATCTGTAGTCTGCACTGCGAGTTCGGAGGTTCGGAAGTCAGCCAATTACCCTTGTTACAGCCAACTTCTATATCTTCTTCATCCTAAGTCCAATTTGGGAAAATCTGGTACCGTTGGAAAGCTCTCAGCGATCCCTATGCAACTGCATGATCCTCTGTTGCATCCGATGAATCCGATCCTATCCTTCATCCAACCCTAAATGTGGCCCTAAGTCCATCAATGTCTCTTCACCACTCTATAAGGCTCATATGCTACTCAGTCATGTCTTCTTCCCTTCATCTGATCCATAGGGGAAGCCTGAACACCATAGGGGGGTGTCTATTTCTTCCCCAAATCCCTAACTGAACGCTCTGCACACTCAGGGCTTCAACCAAACTCATCCCTAGTCATCAATGAACATATTTACATATAAGTAAAACACATGGAGGCAAAACACACTTGTATTAAACTTATTAACACACACTTAGATGCATTTAGCAGCATTTCATCATAGGCATAATAACAACATAAAGACAAGTATATAGTTCCATCAATCAACTGGATCAATCCATGCATTCATAAATAAACAAACAGTCATTCATGTATATAAATTGGCATAAACAGAGGCAACATGGAACACTTATCTTTAATGGAAACCACCAAGAAACTAGCTATGGATTGCAACGTTCCAACCCAATTATAGGTCTCTGCCCAGCCTATAGTATTTCAGCACTCAGATACCACCCTCGAGCTGGGGCTATGTATCCACTAAGGAGGAACTACCCAGGTTTACTCACAACCTTGGTTTCACACAAGAAACATGCTAAGCCAACACGTAGTTGGGTTTATCAAGCATGCCAAGAGACAAGGGAGGAGGAAGCTAATCCAGTGAGCTCAACACAGAGCTACATACATCTCCAACTCAATCAAACAGCCTCCACTGGGTTTATCAAGCGGTTCCAACCTCTACTCTTTCTTTAGCTTTGTCTTCCACGCTTGGATCTCCTCAGGGTTACAGCCGAAAGGCTCTGTCCCGCATCTGCGATTTCAAACTATCAGATCCGGGTTTCTATATGGGTTCTTGGGCATCCAACACTCTCCAAATCACACCAATTTTAGGGTCTATGGATCCTCCCCACGTTTTTCCTTTCCCACGCAATTTCTGAGCAATCTCGACACTGCAAATCCTGGCTCTCTCCCAAATCGCGATTTCTGGTTCTATCTCCTGCTCGGCTCTCTTTTTTCTCCTCCAAACTCCGGTTGCCAGTCCCTAATGGAATGGGGATCAGGGAATACGAATTCCCATGGGTAGAGTGACTTGTGGGACAAGTCAAACAGAGCCCATACCCTGCCTTACAAAATCCAGGGCTGCCCATACTCCATCAACCTCCTGAATCAGATGTCTGAAGTACTTCCTTACAACATAAATAAATGGCAGTTAGGACAGGTTAAAGGGGCTCTAAAGATGACATTTGGCATCCTATGGTTCAATCCCACAACACCCTCACCTCTCCCTAGTGGATACATAGTTCCCACTCATTTAGTTGCATCCATAGCCATCCCCTTAGTATGATACTTAAATCATTTTACAATTTACATGGCTTAATAGCACATGGATCACACAATGTCAAATACTCAGCTAAGCATTCACTAGCGGGGCCTTGGCCTTGAGCTCCACGCTAGGAATCATACATCACTTATGCAAAATGTTTACATAAAAGCCAATATATCTTAAGGGTCAAAATGGGGGTATTACAATCGAAGCCTTGAGGTTTTAAGTTTTAAGCATGGTATTTACGAACGAAGTTGAGTCATTTTGTACTCAATTTTTGGGTGTGAATAATAGGTTTTGACCAGGGTCATTATTTTGACCTATATGGTGCACACTGCTTGCATTTGTCCAAACTGAATTCAAGCTTAAAACCTCCTTATTTCATCATAAATTTGCTTGACCTAGTGTTGAGAGTGATTAGTTACAAATCTAGGGATTTTTAAAGTGGAGTCAACGCCTAGTTGGTGGTAAAAATGCATGCAAATAAAACCCTTGCAAAAACATTTTGATTAAAACTTAGGAGTGATGGGGGTAAAGGTGCGTGTAAGCACCTCCATTTGGCCTGAGTTTACCATAATGTGTCCAAATTCCTCTAGTAATTGCTTGTTTGGTTTCCTTCCCATTTTTCTCATTCTTTTGATTTTTCCTAATGGGTTTCCTTGGACAGCTTGCTACCCCTAGATTTTCCTTGGTTCTTTCTACTTCATTGGTCTGGGATATTAGATAGATTTTCTAAACTTTGTTTAAGTGCTCCATGGGAACTGCTTTGTAGTCTCTATTCCTGCATACCTCTACTATCTGTTCAAGATTGAGTCATGCAAGTTCATTATCATCAAATTTCTGACTTGAGATCACCCCCATCCTCCATCTCTGCATCTTTTGTCTCGATGATATTTGAGTCTTTGGCCATGTTCTGAGCTGGCTATTTCCCTGTCAAATTTGTTTATATTACTGTGGATTGGACATTTGAGGGTGTGTTTTCCTAAGGCTTTTATTGTGATGTGGTTCGTCCCTCCGCTTCCATTTCTCCTCTTCAGGATCCTCTTGAAGAGTGTCAAATTTGTTCTTTGTTGTGTAGCTTCTTGATTGATTCCCTCCTTGCCTTTTTTGATAGGTTTTCCTTCTTCCTTGAACGATGATGAATTGATCCTTGTCTCTGCCCATGCTCTAAGTGTTGGGATTGGGTAGGTAGTTAAAGGGGCAGTATATGAAAAGGTGCCCATGCACATGGAAATTTATGCACCTAAAGGGGGTGTGTTTGTAATCTATTGGATCCATTCCTCATTCGGTCGGGTTAGGCATATTTCCCCTGGAAGGCCTTGCGATATGTTTAAATATAGGAAAATACTTGTGCAGGAGGCATATCTTCCCATTTTCATGACCTTTGATGCTTTAACAAATTTTCCTAGGGTATTCCTAATGCGCTCAAGGGTTTTCGACAATCAGAACTCTAGAGGGAGGGAGTATAACCTGATCTAGACTGGAGCATGAGAGAATTCTACCTTGTCGAGGTTGAATTTATCTATCCAATTGTTAAGGAATAGGGAAATGAAGTTGTATAAGTATGGCCCTCCAAATATTTGATCCATGTCTTATTTTTTGTGGAAGGTGCTAGTGTAAAATCCTTTAGATCCCAGCCTTAGATCAAAGTTCCCTTTGGGATTCCACCAAGTGTTGATCTAGCAAACAATATCTCCAAGTGTCGATCTAGCGAACGAGATCTCTCCAGATGGCCAAAACCCCAGGAATTTTCCTACTAATGCATGTTCTTTCATATACTGAATATAGCCTTCAAAGCACTCAAATATTACCTTGTATTTTAGCGTTGCCGCTTGTGGAATGCATTTTCCTGGATCCCAAGTGTGCACCACTTTTGGATGCGAGCTGGTTGCTTCACGAGCCATATCCTTTCCCTTTCCTTTCTCCATTAGGTTTTGATCTATCAAAGGCGTCAAATCTATTGTTGCTTGCTTCCATTGAGGAGGAGTTTCGCAAAATCCTTCTAGTGTTCGCCTGTGGAGGAGGGGGGGCTGCCACCCCCACTTGGGGCAACCATCAAGGGGCTAAATAGAATGTAGGCCGCTGAGAACCAGAGGGGTCAACGACATCTGGTAGAGTTCTCCAGAAACCCTAGTTGTGATTTCTCATCAGAGGACGATCTTCTCAATTTTTTTCTTTCTTCGAACACTTGCGGAGAATCCTTCTATCTGGGTTGAAGATGAATTCATTATTCATTCGATGATGTTTGTTAGATTTGTGTGATGGTTATGGTAGAAAATGCAACTTGTGTTTTGTTATATTTTGTAATTGTTAGATGATGTTTAAATATGTTAGATGAATATGTAAGGTAACGTTTATGAAGGTGTTTTATGTTTATAACTTTTAGTTTTATGTTAATGATGGTGATATATATTATTTATGTTTATGTTTGTTAGATGGTGAAAATGATGATAACGGTATGTTTATGTCTATGTCGTGAAAATGATGATGATGGTACATTTATGTTTATGGTTATGTTTATGATGGTATGATGGTGTTTATGTTTATGTTTGTTAGGTGCTGAAAATGATGATGATCATATGTTTATGTTTATGTGGTGAAAATGATGATGATGGTGAAAATTATTCTTTTGTTTATATGGTGAAAATGATGATGATCGTATGTTTATGTTTATGTGGTGAAAATGATGATGGTGGTGAAAATGATGTTTATGTTTATGTGGATAAAATTACGACGAGGGTGAAAATGTTTACAACTAACTACAACAATCTAAAAAATCAAAGTGTGCACATTTTCGACATGTTTGGGAAATGTAAAATGAATATCCAATAATGGTTATCCCAGGTCTATAGTATGTATTTTTTTCCATGGAGGAAATATCCCTTCATTTTGTAAAAGAAAAATATTGAAAATAAGTATTGTTGATATTGTAATATTGGTCAAGTTATGTGTTTATTATGGTGCATTATTTTTCCTCAAAGTTGTATTCATTTTAAATATTATAAAAATTAAAATTGTGTTGGAAACATGCACTATTTGGGAACTTGAATGCTTAAAATCACATTATAAACATTAATTATTCAACAAATAACACACCCACTTAACAAATTAATAAAACAAAATACACTTTATAGACTTTTATCTCATAGCTCATTACTCGATGCTAATTATTGATGTATTATAGTTGCATTTTAAATTGTGAAAAAACTTCAAATTCAAAATTGTGAGAGGTGTTTATTAAAAAACATCATTAGTATATTCTTCCTTACAATGTAGTTACTATCATATTTTTACAATTAACGTACTAAACAATTTTGTGAATTTATATTAAAAATATATATAATACCGTCATTTTGACATGTGCCACCAAGTCATGCCATTTTCTAAAAAATGACTAGAATTAAAAAGATCTAATGGGCTATAAAAATGAAAATGGAGATAATCTATTTTTATGTTTGTATTTAATGTTTATTTAAAAATTAAATGAGAGATGAAAATTGTGGAGTTTCACATTGTTAATCAAAGTTTAAATATTTAATACTCATGGAGATAATTACATTTTTATGAAAATGGAGATAATCTATTTTTATGTAATTATTTCCATTATAGAATTCCATTTTTATAGATGTACACATTTTTATTGCACATTTTCATAAAAATGGAGATAATAGATTATCTCCATAAGGAAATCCATTGTTCACCTTCTCTAGGTGTTTTTAGCCAAAAGTTTGTTTTAGAACATTCCCTTTGCCCCACCCACATCCCACTTCACCGCATGTATGTTAGCAAGTTGTTTTCTTTATGCTTTTAACTCCTTCCCCATAATGACATGGAAATTTAATGGTGACCCACTTTCTCTAATTTATATTAATTATTTAAAATTTGAAAACATTAAATATTAAATATATTTGGGACATATTTTTTTAATTTTTGTTAACATCATTTATATGGGACATATTGCTTTGAAAAAATGTCAACGGATTTTAGCAAAAGTGAAATTAATTAAAATGACAAACTTAAAAAGTGCATAAAATTAGGTAATATGTACATATGGATGGTGTCAAGGATATGATGGTTTGTTGGTGGGTTTGATGGATTTCATTCCATCCACCCAGGTTCAATTTTGTTGAGACATCTTCTGGCTTGGATGATCGGCTGACGGTTTACTTGACCTACCATCCACGATATATGTGGGGAATTTTGTCGAGATTTCCCATGAGTGTGAGCTTTCCTTGATTCCTTCGAAATAGCAGGAAGGTGGTTTTTTCGCGTGGTACATACGGATGGTGACTTTTGATGTTGTAAGTTCAACTTTTAATTTTGAATGGTCATGGTTACTTTTAAGTGTTACTCTATTTTTGAATGGTTATGGTTACCTTTAAGTGTTATGTGTTGGAATAACAATGAAACTGAAACCTCGTTAAGATATTAGATGATTTGTGAAATTTCAACAATGGTCAAAAGAGAGAAACAATTTGCTTTGAATCCCAATATTGTTGAGTTGTCTAGAAAAATTATAAAAATTTATAAAGAGAACATTTAGTAGGTCTTGATTCTTAATATGGACACATGGATCATGAAATTTCTTTATTATAAGTTCAACAACTACCTTTTGATGTTTATGTGACTATTTCAAAGTACTAAAATTATTTATAAACCTAGACTTTAATCAAGGTAGGAAGTAAAGTACTAAAGATTTAAACTTTGACTAAGATGTGAAACTTCACACTTTTCATCTCTCATTTAATTTTTAAATAAAATTTTAAAAAACATAAAAATAGATTATCTCCATTTTGACAAAAATGTTTCCTAGTATCTCTTTTTTCTCATTATCTTTAAATAGGCTATAGAAATCCATCACGAATGAAACTTCAAATACATATAGATATGAATATGCATATTCCAAATATATGATTTAAAAAAAATATTGTTTGTTATTTTTAATTTATTATATTATAATTTTAAAAGATATACATCTTTCATTCTTGCCATAAGTTTTTTCTACCTTAACGATATATAAGTGTTTAAGTATCTAAAATATAAAATATAAGTGTCTAAGTATAATATATTCATTAAATCCACCTTCTTATTCAAATGAGAGTAGTTGAAATTACAACAAACAATAAATATGATTAACATCAATGATAATTTGCACTTTAATTAGTTGATTTTGATCCGGTTGTAACAATACAATAAATTAAATGATAAAAACCACACTACAATGAATTAAATGGAAAGCAACAAAGATCATCTCTAACTATGGAGAATGACATACAATCATTCCTTACAATCACAAATTACTTGATATACATGAAACATATTACGCATCAGATTGGTTGTTAACCCACTCAAATTGTTTAAACATTGCATCCAATAATCAACTTTCCATTTTCATCGTCATAACATGAAAACAAACAATATAATTAGACAATCAAATGTAACAATAACAAAATGATATCTCAATCTGTAAATGATGAAATAGAACATGTACATATCACTCTCGGTTTCCATCACCTCATTATCTTCCTTGGTTGGCATGATATCACTGTTGTTCTCAAAAATATGTTTAGATCTAGGGTTGTGTCTTAATATGAACCACCAATCCCTATCCAACACATTCGGGTAAAAGAACACTTGGTTCCAATGTTTGGGAAAACATAAGGCTCCTTAGTTTCATTCCACATATTTCTAGAGTTGATACATATCAACCCGCTATCACGATATTCCTTTACATTATTCCTATTGAATGTGTCCCACCACTTGCACCAAAAAATAACGCATTGGTAAGATGAGAAGTCTACTTGAATGATCTCCTATATCTTTCCAGCATAACCCAACTTCCCTCCTATCGGGTGTGGATTGCAGTGGCTAGCATGTCTAAATTGATCGAACTTGACTTCCACTCCATAGTCTTGTGTAAGACGTCCATCATCAGCATCCTCGTATGCCCACATAGATGGGAACAAATGCACCTGTAAAAAAGTGAACAAAAGATGGGCTCATAGGTCTAATAACCCAACCATTAATTTATTAAACATACATGTTATAATTCAAAGGTGCATTATAAATTTGGAAATGTACACAAAGAGATTATTACTGAGTTGTTGCACCCGATCCCAATGTTTAGCGCATCCTCCTCTTTAGGTGGGTAATGACTAGATGCACCATATTTCTATCTGACTTGGTCTACAACCCAACTGTTGGGGCAAATCATCAACATTTATCTTTTAAATTATCTAGAAAAGGCATGCTTCTACCGTTCAACCGTCTGAATTATTTTATGTTAATGTCTCATTTCCTCATGTTCTCTTCATACAATGTGACCCACGGCTGTGTGACCTCTGTGTTGTAAAGAATGAATATATTGATGGCATCAATTTCTGAATTTGCTATTGTATTCATGGAAACAAAATCACATACAATACATATGAGATCAAATATAGATTTTGAAGTTTGTTGTGAATAGTTACTATGTGGAAATGTGAATATCAAAAGATAAGTGACTTAGTTTTTATCATGTGTCTTTTTCTGTTCGTTTGCAGTAGCTCCCCTTCCCTTTTGTCCTCATCACGTTCATCAGTCCAAATCATTGCTCCTGGTGTGTGGTCAATTTGCTAGGTGTAATCATTGGAATAATAGAACGACTCATATACTATGTACCCCCTTTCCATAGACCCCTCGGGTTTTCCCCTTTGTCGAACAAATCCCTTCAATTTTTTCGTGTACCTCTCCAAGAAGAACATCCAACGACATGAGACCACCCCGACTAATTTAACCTCATTGACTAGGTGAATTAGAAGATGAACTTGCAATTCCATGAAACTGGTTGGCAGTTCCTTCTCCAACAAATAAACAATCTCAACTATCTCTTGACACCACCGTAGAATGCTAGCGATGTAAATCTCCTTTGATGTGATCCATCGTACAAATGCAGATAATTTAGATATGGCACATTGAAATTCATTAGGAAAGTTGTGGTTCACACACCAATGCACGAATAATGGATAATCACACTACAAAGTGAACACAAAAATTAAAAATTTAATTGCATTTTAACTTGTGTGGTAAAAGATATAAATAAAAAATAAAAACATTTTTTTTGACATTATACATACCATTAGAAGTTTGAGATGGTCATGTGATTTCAAAATCGACAAATGTTCGCCTACAGTGAAGCAGTGTCATAGAGTAGACCCATATAAAGAAGGTGCCTTCACAACCAATATAACTTCCTTTGCCAAATAAAGATCATCTTTCTTCAAAATCCATCGGACATCGCTTTTTTAAATGAAAAAGAGGGCCCAACCTCTCCTCTATTTTATTCTCTTGGCCAATGCTTCTTTTTAGTATTTGAAGAAATAAGATCTCTCCTAACAGTCGACTTGTCACTTTTGTTTGATGATATGTGCCACCACAAAGAAGATGAGACAATTTTAAACATATGCATGGGATTTAGTAAGTGGACAATCTTAAGATGCTCCCAATATGGGAGCTCATAAAATATTGATATCCTCTTCATCCCTTTGGGCATTTTCTCAACATAGGTGTTGAAGAATTCAGGATGATCGTACATAGGTTTCCCATTTGAATTGAACATCTTTCCAGTTTCCTTCTCCTTCTCTTTATCATATGCCCTAAGCTAGTTAGTCAGTGTCATTATTTCAGGCCTTTGGGTTCTATTTGGTTAACCATTGAAAGTATATGTTTCTCTTCTATAAGGGTGGCTTTCTGGGAGGAATACCCTCGAGCAATCATGCACTGGATTTTGCAGGTCACTAGACCACCTATCATTTATAGAAGTTCCACGACATCCATGATAACCTTTTGTTACAAGACCTACGATGTTATGGTATTGTTGGAGGAGCCTCGTTGGATTTCCGACTAGGTCTTCCTGACCAACCATAGTCAATTCAATCCAGTTTGTCAGGTAGTTAGCTGACTGGTAGATCAGTTATAATTGTATAACTACCTCATATCTTGTATAAATAGATTGGTGATCTGGATATAAAGGGAGTGCTTCTGGACATGATGACGATATAATAAAGGATAGCATGTTGCTTCTTTCACCACTACCTTTGTTCTTTCTTGTATCTCTATCTATGCGTGTATCTCTTATATGCTATATGCTTTGATATGCTACTAGTAACCTAATGTAATCCCATAGATTACAGCATTGGTTTCATTGTTGGTATTACTAAAATAGGGATAATAGGATGATCATATATGCACAGATAATAATAGAGGAACAAATTAGAGAATGATGTAATCGAAAGGTAGCGAATTATATCCATAATTATGCTAGAAGAAACAAGTTGAAACTTGCACAGGCCCGCGAAAAGTTCTTCATCGAGTCCCATGAATGATTTATAGAAGTTGTTCCCCAAGAGTTAAAGAAATTCCTAAACGTGGTTCATGATCAAGTTGGACATGAACAATGAAATATTGTAATGCACAAAATCTACAACAGAGGAAGAACAAATCTATACGAGTGGATCGAATAGTTATGCGAAGACTTTTGTGAGGAACAAGCCATAGAGGAAAGGAATTCAGTCGACCAAGTTCGACGTAGATTTTATACTGGCCTTCATGAAGGATTTTATGTTCAATACCAAGATTATTGTATAATTTTTAATTGTTGCATAAATTTTTTAAATGCAGCCAGCCACATAGTCGAGCCACAACCTTCGTTGGATGTGAATGCCTTGTCAAATTGGGAACAAAAGAAAAAAAAGTGGGAGTGTTTTGTAAAAGAATGTGAGTGGTAATACTTTCTAAGTAAATGAAACCCATTATTGAACCCACCTCCGTCGAATAGTAAGAGTCGGGTCGACAATGGGGGTGTTTCCGACCATGTGATCTAAATAGAAAAATGATGTTATTCGATAGAAAAAGACAAGAATGAATCCCTACAAGAATCCAAGTCCGCTCCGACGAGATAAGTGCCCAACCGCTCACAAATAATTAGCAGACATTCAAATATTAGAAAGAGAAAAGGGTACAAGCAACAAGAGCAGTTGAGAGATATTGCAAGTCCCTTGTATGAAAAAAGAATTCTAAAGAAAAAAACCAGTCCAGATGGTCAAGTAAACAAAAGCTCTGTATGCGATGAGGGAAAGCCGACTAGAAGAGAGAGAAGGTGAGGTGCCAACGCTAGTAGAACGGTCACACACGATGGTGTTGACCCCGCAATATTTGCACACTACAATCCTAGATGCCTCGACTCACATCGATTCTATACCAATGATAATGAACACTGGGTTGAACATTATACCAATCATCAAGCGTGACATGGGATTGGGACTTGGAAACACAAATATATGGAGTCGACTAGATCACTATGGATGAATTACGGATTGGATGATTATTTTGCGAGCACCACATGGTAACTAGATTACCTTCATACCTTAGTTCGGAAGCCACTCTTTCAACTTATTCTATTCAAACCATGTGGAGGTAACCCCCCTGCCAGCAACATTAATGATTGAAGCAAACAACCCGTAGGAGATCCAACCCAGTGACAAAGAGTCTATAGAATAACCACATCTGTTGTGGTATGATTTTATAACCTTGTGCAAATGGAAACCTTCCAACAAACTACCACATGTCACACAGGGAGAATCATCCACCTGCTCAAGATTAATCCTGACTTATCAGTCTTTAACCATCGATACTTTGAAGCACTCCATCACTTCTTGCTTGGAACCATGACAGTTAAATTGTACCTGACATAATAGAAACTTCTAATTATAGATGTCCAAAAAACAAAAAGCAAAAAACATGAAAGACTTATTTTGAAGGAAAGAGCATCAATCTTGCTTCTTGCAAAAAGAGAACAAAAAAATTCTAATTGGACTTTCTTTTCTACAAGAAACATGAACATATGAATATCGATGTCATGTTAGCCCCTTGAACTTAGGTTCCTAGAAAAATAAACCGCTAAAAATAGAAGTCTTGGACTCTATTGGCTCTAGAAAGAAATCTGATCAATTTGTATGTTTGGACCTATTATCACAAATCTTGTAGCTACCTTAAAGATGTATCTTATCCAGGATGGAAGAGAGGCTAAGGTAGCTAAAGTCATTACCTTCAAGGATACCCCCCCCCCCCAAAGATGAAAATGGTTTTCATGCCAAGCAGGATTCTTGTCACTTTAAGCCAAAAATGGTTAGTAAGGGGTAGACCCAAATATAACCTTGTGGGATATACTAACTACATGATACCAAAACTAAATACAAAGATTGAACATGAGATACCCTATGAGAAAAAACCTAGATCATAAGGATTCCTATTGAGTATGATTTATGGGATTGGTATAGGTTAGTGAATGGGTTAAATGCAATCCACTAAGAAGATTTATCAATAGTAAAATTAGCTACAATGATCTAGGGGAAGAGTGTTAGGTTCAAAATACCAAATCGCTACCCAAGGGGGATTGAGTGTATGCCAATGGGAAATACCCAAGGTAGAGGATTGATGAATAGTTAAATGATTCCTAACACTTGATTTGATGCTTGGTTAATATATATTTCAAATTAAAAATTATTCCCAACAACAAAAAAGTCACACGGCTGAAAAAACTACCTCCCTGTCCACAAATGTGAACCGACAAGAGCATATTAGTGACTAGAAGATGGGAAATGGATTCTCTAATGATGATGCCAAAGTGGAAGAAAGTGTTAATTCTAACCGGTGTGATGGGATTTTTGTTTTTAGATTTGTATTTGAGGGTTTGATTTTTACTTTGTATTATTGCAGACAATGGAATGAGAGAAAATGCAAGAGAAGTTTTATAAGCTTACCTTGATCTGAATGGTTGATGTATATCCTTTCTCCTCACTCAATGACACCATATAGATCCTAGATTTTATCCTCGAAGCAAGGAATGGAATCACCAGGGGGCGCTCTTC
Source organism: Larix kaempferi (assembly GCA_027924585.1). Taxonomy (NCBI): domain Eukaryota; kingdom Viridiplantae; phylum Streptophyta; class Pinopsida; order Pinales; family Pinaceae; genus Larix; species Larix kaempferi. The sequence continues at coordinate 4,913,527 of BSBM01000254.1, forward strand.
CACAAACAAGAAGAAAACCATTAACAAATGCACAATTAATTTTCTAAATGAAAATGGCAAAGTTATTTGAATTGACGAGAGATAACAAAAGAGTGATAAGATGGATATAGAAAAATGATATCCAATGTGCAAGTAAACTCCCTTGAAGCAAAGTCAACCAGGTTAAGGGAGAGTCCCCTCTCCAATTCACACCAAGTGAACTTGCCCTCCCTATTAAGGAAAAAATATTGATAGATATGCTCAGGAAATAAAACAATGCTATGAACTAGTGTTAGCAGTAGCTTGTCAAGAAAGAGAAGCTCATCAAATCCATCAAAAACCCAAAGAGAAGTAGACAAAATGGTTTTCTATTATTTTCTCCAAGAGCCAAAGTCCCTTTGCAATGGGAGGTCCTTTGTCTTATATAGTTTTGAGAGAGACCAATCCCTAACCACTTTTTGAATGAGTGGTTGAGATTAAAAGATAAAAAATCGATAATCAATGGTGGAGATTATATCTCACACTCACACATATTTAAACTAAACAAAGAGGGGGAAGAATTGCCTCTTATTCCCAATCCAATTATATAACATGATAAATCGTAGCATTAGTCTCCTAGGGGACTTAACTTGCCCCGAGTGACTTTACAAACACTTTTTACATGGTACAATGAAGAAATGTAAAGTACACCAACAACAGAAGTCGCCCTCTATAGGAGAAGACGCCCCCTTGGGGGGGAAATGAAGCTCATGATATCAAATGAAGATAAGAATCCATGCAAACATGTCTGGAATATCTCTAGAGACATATGAATAAAACCCAAGTCACCACTTAGGCATTCATTAGTCCCTTGTTCAACATGCCATACCTTGGTCACTTTAATTAATTAATTAATTCCACTGAAATACTCTGTAAATCATCATTATGCCCAAATTTGACTCTTCCTTTTCCCAAACTGGAAACTTGACTACACCAATAGACTCAGAAACATCGAATCCACAAGAGATCACTACTCATACACCATGGAACAACTTGTAATAAACTCTATGAACAAATTCCATATTTTATAATTAAAAATTGGCCTATTGACTTTATAAAAATGTAGATATGAGCCAATTTTTATGAACTGAAGCATGGAATTATTTGGTTGGCCTCCAAAGGAACTAGGATAATCAATACAATCACCTGTAGTGAACTCTAGCTATGGGCCCTGCCCACTGACCAAGTCAAAAAGGTTGACCAGGTCAAAACTGAGCATATATATGAATGTCTCTACATGCAAGAGGCATTAGTAATCTTACCTTAAATTTATTGAAAGGAAAGTACAAGCATCAATAACATTTAAAATGGTGATCGACTAAAAAATAAATCATAAGTAAGACTTTTCACTCAAAATAGTTACATGCCCAACATGAAGTCCCAAGTACATACTTTAGTTCACATTAATTCCAAATGTAGGTTATTGATCAATCCTCACTACCTTGGGTGAGATCGATAAACAATAAAGGCTAAGGTCAACATGAGGTTTGAATTATGGAAATACTTAACTCACCTTAAGATATTTGGGACAATAGGGGCACCAAAGTGACATTAGTTTGGACAAACAAACACTAGGGGATGGAGGTGTCTCACAAATGGATAAAGTGCTTGAAAGGCACCCCAATGACTCTAGCATGCATCTTTTAATTTCACATTGCATTTCATTTGCACATTGGCATTTGATTTCCATTTATTTGCATTTGCATTTCCTTTAGATATAACAATTAAGCACATTCCCCCATAAACCAAAATGGTGGCTAAGGTTTGTGGACGATGTCTTTAGTAATTGGCCACATGGTGAGGAAAAATTGATTGAGTTCCTAAACCACATGAATAATCAATGTGAAAATATTAAATTCACCATAGAAAAGGAGGCACAGAATTCCCTTCCCTTCTTGGATGTTCTTATCATGAAGAATCCTGATGGTTCTCTTTCTCACCAGGTATATAGAAAGAAAACCCGCATGGATAGATACCTCCATGCCGACTCACACCACCATCCATCCCAAAAGGTTGGTATTATAAACACTTTAGCCACACGTGCTTGGCACGTCTCAAATCAAAACCACCTAGAGGATGAGCTAAAACACCTTAAAGATTCCCTAAAAAATAACGGCTACAATGGAAAAGAAATTGACAAAGTTTTCTGCAACATTAAAAAGAAGAACAAAAACAAAACCAATAATAATAAAAAAGAAATGGACAAAAGCTGCCCTAGGATTACCCTTCCATACATACATGGCACCACTAACAAAATTGCAAATTTCGTAAAAAGAACGTCATGGTTTCGTTTACTCCCCTCAACTCCTTGAGAAACATGCTTGATAAAGCCAAAGACCCCATCGATCCTAAAGATCATAAAGGTGTATACAAAACACCGTGCTCTTGCGGTGATGCTTACATAGGTGAGACCGGGAGATCAATCGAAATTAGACTAAAAGAACACAGTGTAGACCTTCGACATGAGAGAATAAAAAACTCAGCCATGGCAGAACATGCTCACAACACAAGACATCACATTTGCTTAGAAAACTCGGAAGTCTTAGCCATTGTTCCTCAATATCATAAAAGAAAAACTCGTGAAGCCATAGAAATTGAAAAATGTAGAAGGAATTTCAACTGAGATGATGGCTTCAAACTAAAAGAAGCTTGGAAACCAATAATTCACAAACTTAAAACAAGTTAAGGTAGATCAAATCAACATTAATATTTTTCATAAAACTTTATAAAGCAACTTTAGTTAGACAAATCATCAAACACTTAAAGTAACTTATAACCTCATCTTTTGTCCTAAAAATCTTCAAACAAACCTCATTCTTTAATTAAAACCCTAATAGCCACTACACATTTTGATTGATTTTATTGTAAACTTTTTAAAAATTATTAATCAAAGTATACTATATTATATTTTAAAAAAAAATTAAATAGAAAAAATAATAAACTTTATCATATATTCATACCTTTAAAAAAAGAAAAAGGAAAATTGTTTTTTAAAATACTAAACATTATTAAATTAAAAAATTTCATAACTTTATTAAAAAAAAGGCTAAAACACTTTAAAAATTTTAAACATTAAAAAAAAATTTAACATTAAAAAAACTCATGAATTCAATTTGAAACATTATAAAATATTATAAAATTGAAAATTTTATAATTTTATTAAAAAAAGCTAAAAACTATATAATTTTGAATTCATTGAAATATTAATAAAAAATTAATTACATATTAAATTAAATTAGTTAAACATTAATCTACTCAAAAATTTTATATATAAAATTAAGGTATTAAACATCTTTAATAATATTTTAAACAATAAATTGCTCAAAACCCTAAAAAAAAAAACTAAAAAAATCGACATGTTCCAATTAAAAAACTAGATAAACATTATTTATACTTCCTCTCCCGTGCTAAAAAAAGAGAGTGATATTTGTTTCTCTTGATGATGAACCTACTTGAAAGGTTCGAAACTGCCGAGTTTTAAATTTCTTCCGCAGTCTTCCTTCCATCACTAATTAAGCACATTTTGTATTTGATTGCCTTTAGTTGCCTTCGTGACTAAAAAGGTATTGGACCTGGAAATCCTTGTGGGCCCCAATACTTCCACGGCATTACTCTTCGCTTCCAGTGAGCATTTAAAGCCCCGAAGGATTTACCACAGTAATGCCTTTTTATAGGCAAATAAGCCTTACATCATATGAAGGATGAGTGCTTATGGTTTGTATCCACTAACTAATTTCAAGGAGATTTGACATTTAATTTCACATTTAACAATAGATAAGGAACACTAGCTTCGAGACCAAGGGATACACTTTTAGTGAACTATGCCAATCTAAACTACAGTCAAACATCCTGGGTACAAGACGAGAGAGATCGACAGGACACACACTTCAGAGCCGAGACACAAAACAACATGGAGGTTGTTCAAACAAAGAGGTCACATTGGGGGAAAGTCTTGAGGTTCATTAGTCATATCCAAGTCAAGGGATTTTTTTATGCACAATGGATCAATGGATAGACATAATTCAATTATCATGGAACCATAAATAGGGGAGATTGATCTATCACCTACATGAGGATTAACCCAAAGGAAATCATGTACAAGGGACTTAATGTTAAGTTTAGCCTAATTTGACTAGCAAGATCACTGAAAGAAACACAATCACAAGATAGACAAAGATTTACCCTGGGAAACCCTCATGGGGTAGAAAACTCAGCAAAGCTTTCCTCAATATAGATAATCAACCAAATACAAGATGTAGTCCAAGACTAGAGCTCCTTCTCCTCCTATGCAAACCTCTCTCTCACTTGTGCGCTACTCCCAAGTGGATGAATGAATGAGATAAGTGAGGAACAACCTCCTCTACTTATACTTGTTTCCCTACTAACTTTTTACCCTAATGGGGCCGACCTCTCCCAAGAGAGTCTAATAACCCCCAAATAATAAACTCAGGGCCGACCTCACATGGGAGATCTAATAACCCTAGTTACCACACTCTCTCGGAGGAATAAACATATTCGGATATACAATAGGGTCACCATGGAGGAATGTACCATCTCCGGAATAATAAAATACAAATATAATATTCTTTGAAGTTACAATATTTCAACACTTAACAAATATGACCACTTCACCATCTCAAGTTCAGGTCCTACTAAGGAAACCAAAATGATACGTGATCACCACAGTAAATATCACTAAGCATATAATACAAGTAATAAATCCATAAATGTTATACCTCAAACCATATACCTGCTCAATCATCTGCAATTGATCCTGCAATCATCGTATGGAAGAATCATCATCAACTGGCTACTTTGCAGCCCTGTTAAAGTGAACCAAGGCATGAACAAGTACCCAAAATATGTCGTAAAGAGGACTCAGTAGTGACATGGGTGGCTCTGGTGTTGATTCCCCTAGTAGTCTATCTACCTCTATAACTACCATCCATTGATCATCATCTCTGACAAGATCTCATCTCAATGTAAAGGACTGGATCAATCATGACATCTGCTCTAGAAAATGATAGTAGCTCCCAGCTACTGAAAGTGTGATAACAAGACCAACGTACAATCTAAACATCTTGATGGAATTCCACTAGACATTAACCTTCAAGTAGTGCAATCAAAACTGGGGGTTAATAATGGAAACTCAAGGAGACAACATCCCCTTGCAGGGTGTCAAGAACCACTAAATATTTGTATTGCGAGGCTCTAAAAATTGATCCATGAGAATCTGGCATTTATGAAAGGTGACTATCCACTACAAATATGGAATAAATTGCACAGTACCTCGATAGATCGATTGAAAAATGACTAGATTTCGATACTTGGGAGAAAATCCACTTGATTAGATGCTAATGATGAGAGAACCGAACAAGAACAAAGTACCCACCAATGATTCCAATGGAATCTAAGGTATGAGCACAACTCGTTAATGCGAAAAATGATTTGAAGTCAAGCATGAATGGAGTTCATCTAATCAGAACCCAATGGTGCTTAGTCCTAACAGATTTGAGGTGTTTCCTAGTGATGCTAATGACCATCAAGGAATTCTAACTTATTGTTCAAGCCTCAGATAATGTGTTGAAGTTGATGACGAATGACCTGCTAAGAGAGATGCAATGATGGAAACCTTCCACCTAGCTCAAAGCAAGAAAAAAGTAGTAGAAGCATATGGTGTCATATCCCTAGTGTTGGATGAGGAAATAACATAATAAGGACTTACTTGATAGCAGAAACATGAAAAGACATGACAAATAATAAGACTCAAGACTCATCCTATTGTCTCTTCAACACTATCCATACCTTAAAGACTCTATATTCTAATATAACAATACAATGTAAGAAATGATAGCCCCGTACCATAGATTGACCTAGAGAAGACCTTGAATGATCAAGTAGCTATTATATGACAACGAGTTTAACAATATGAAATAAATGTAACAATTTTGGGTTAAAATGTGAGGAAACAATGAAAATGAATAATCTATGACTACTCTAATAGATGTGAGATAATCTACCATACTTATTGACCAATAAATAATTTTAAGGCTAAAAAAAGCATGATGAACATAAATTTGTAAATTTAAATAGCAAGTTGAAGAAGGTAGTTCAATGAAATTGTTGGGATGCCCAGTTGGGGAAAAAATCAAATACTAGACAAAGAGAATCAAAGACATAGAGAATTAGGTATGAAAGATATTACAGTTTTTCATTAAGAATGTACATATAAAAACAATATAATTTTCCATTAAGAATGTACTTCCAAGTTGTCCCTTGGACTCCTCATGACTATTCATCTTCACCTAATCATAATGGATTAGGTTCCACCATTACCCCCCTTAATTCAAAGGGATGTATATGAGTCCAAGCAGAGAGCTGAAATCCGAAGCTGCAAATGGTTGAAAGTGCTCTCTGAAACAAAAGGTAGCAAAATATAATGTCTTATAATAAATGGGTCATTTTGGATGACCATCAGACAACTAAATCTATGAAAAGGTGGTTTAAGGATGACCACAAACTATGGAACTTGGCACTCACTCTAGTAATGGCTCAACGATTCCCCTCTAGAACTTAGAACTAACTCAAGTTCTATCTTAGTGGTTCCCTTTGGAACTTGTCTTGAAGGCTCAACAATTCCATCTAGAAAATGGTGGTTTAAGGACCACCACAAACTAATGTCTAGCAGAACTAGATGTATTCTACTAAATGGATGGTTTTGGATGACCACAAACCAAATCATGTTGAGGTGGAACATGCCTCTAACATTGGATCTGGACGCAGCTTTCACTCTAGCTAGGTGACGCTGGCTCAAGGCACTGACAAGTGTCACAAGGTTCTGGCTATAGCTCTAGCTCTGGTTCAAGCTCACATATTCTTGCTCACTTGTTCTCACTCATTTATTTTTTACTGTTAGTCATTCCCACCTGTTAAGAACAAGGTGAGGAGTATAAAATATCTCAATTGTAATATGTTTCATTACTCAAGAATGAATTCTTCGATATGACATATATATATTTTATTTGTCGTTGATAACCATTGCCAAGAAGCAATCCACCCATAGTGAATATTTTATCTTGTATGTTTCTTAAGTATGAAGCATCTCTCTACATAATTAGTGTGTTTTCCACAATGCTTACAAGGATGGAGATCAAAACACTGATCTTCCATGTGACAAACTCCATGACAATGTTGGCATTTTAAAATGTGATGAAAATTGTAAGCATGTGAAGATGAACTTTCTTGACGAAATCAAGCACTCTAGAAATGGAGAGGTTTGCAATAAACAGGAATGTGAAAAGTCACTTCCTTGTCGTATCCAAGACTGCTTCTATGCTTGTTGTGGCTAATTTCTTCCCAAGATACGATGATGGGCCTGAGAAGTGCAAGTGGAACCTGTGCATGATAAAATTCATCTTCATTTTCTTTAGGAGTGGCATCATTGATTTGAATATGTGTAGAATTTATTTATTTTTAACAAGAACATGTTCAAAATGTTGTTTCTTTTGTTGTATTTCCTCATGTTGGAGTTGCGATTCGAGCTAAAGAAATTCAACTATCTCTCATGAATATTGTAGACAAGTTAAAGCAAATATGAGTGTTTTCTTGTTGATTGAGACTATGTCGTCAACATTAGTGAGTATTGGAGTGTTCAATAACTCTAATCATTTTCCAATTTGAGCCATTTAAGGACTAATAAAAGACACAAAGGGTTTCTTGCAACTCCACCCTTTCACAATAAGACTCGACAATAAAACTCCAACTTAGAAAATGAAGGATGTCAGCTTCTATCAAGAATCCACCCGTTTACAAATTCACTTCAAATTACTTTGAATTTGACACTTACGAGAGCACTATTACAAGAAACAAAAATACAAGAAAACTTACAAAACATTGACTCTTTGCTAGTTACAATTTGATGTTGATGACGTAGTTGAATTGAAATTGAAATTTGAATGTTGCTCTAAATATTTTGATGATGTTTTGATGTGGTTCCAAGGGCACACAACAAATTGTCCAACATTGTCAACCAATTTCTCCTCACAATGCATCTTATTTTCTCACAATCTCTTCATTATAATCTCTGTAAATAATAATCTTTGCAATGGAATACTCTAAGCAACAACCTACAATCTCTTCTACAAGCAAAAATGCGGGATTGGAAACAAGGTGATAGTTGTTAACTTTGAAGTCGATTCACCGTATGAATGACATTGGAATCGTAGTTGCACATTACTTGAATTCAAATACAAGCAAATCTGTAGATATTTTGGAGGCATATGAGATGACATTGGAAGAGGAATACTTTGAATGTGCCAAAATGATTTTGTACAAGATCTCTCTTGTTGAGGATCGTGGAGCATCAGAAGGAGCGCTTGAGGAACTTAGTAAGAAGGTGACCAAAATAGTCGACAAGTTAACTTTTAAGGAAAGACTTGCTTCTTAATTGCTAATTCTTGATCGTTTTAAAGAAGCTAAGGTAACATATCGGTCCCTACTTACTACAAAGTTTGAAAATTATAGGTACTAAGAATCGCATCAAAAGTGTCTAGCTCTATCAATAGAGAGTGGGAAGCATTCACCTAACCATGTTAATAAGTTGCATCTTTGTACACATATCTTCAAGAGGAATATTGGTGGTCTACATACCTCTTGACATTTTGGAGAATGAATACTTTCATATACAAACAAAAGAGTAGCAAGAATCACAATGAAATTGAAGCTTCCCAGTACAATATTCACACAAAAAGTCTCTCCAATGACCCCATAGAATGAAAAATTCATAACAATATCAACAAGGAAACACACTAGGTTTACAGGACTATACCCACTTGCATTTGCCTATGAATCGTCCCATTTCTAGAATCATTGTCAAATTTAATCATCTAGGAAGATATGTGATCCACCGATAGTATTCTTGTGCTCTTATCTTCTCATTATCATGCTTCAACTCCAAAGACTCAGTCTTTGAGTAACGAGATCAACAAAATTGTGGAGTGTTTTAACTACAACCACTAAGGAAAATTTTCCACGATGAGGTGAGGGAACCATTGGCACTTGAGGTGAGTGAATCATTGGACCGTTTAGAAAATTCTACCACGATGAGGTGAGTGAACCGTTGGAATTTGAGGTGAGTTTCCACAAAGACTCTAAGGATTATACCATGGATATTTTACATGCATAGGTGAGGAACAATTGCAGGAGGATGGATTGCACCAGGTCATGCTCGCTCAAACACTCAGAATGTGATCACTCAGACACAAATAGATATAAGATGTTGTTAATCTTAAGAACTACAACATAAACCCTAGCATGTGAACCACACAACCCTAGGTCGTGGAGAGAAGGTAACTAGTCACTTGAAGACCGATGAGAAGGAGTCTGTTAGAGAAGTAAGGAGAATGAGTAACCATTTTGTGAGACTAAGGAGAAAAAAATAGGTTTTACAAGTTGCAAATATGGAAAAAAAATATGCAGAGGAGCAAACCTGAATAGAAGAATATGAATAAGGGAGGAAAAGAGGCACAAAGAATATGCAAGGGAGGACAAAAAGGCATAGCAAAATGCATGAGGATAGAATGCAGGTCTGGTAAGGAATTTGGCAGATTGAGGAAAAAACCTAGGCACTCTAATACCACTATTGGGATGCCTAGTTGGAAAAATAATCAAATACTAAACAAAGACAATCAAAGACACAAATATCTAGGCATGAAAGATCATTCATTTTTCCATTAAGAATGTACATATAAATACAATGTAAGGTGACACTTGGTTTTCATCTTCCAATATGTCTCTTGGACTCCTCCGAGAATTCATATTCACCTAACCCTAACGGATTAGGTTCCAACATAAACAAAAGCAACAAATAAAGGACACTAACTACCCAATTGAACATAAAAACAATTGTTTTTTTTCTTTTTTTCATCTTTTCTTGATTTTGCGAAACCCAAAAGCTCTTTTTTGGAAGTTGGTCAAATATTCCATGATCAATCAACATACTTGAATGGCCAATGTATCCATGAAACAAAGTGATTGATCATGCAAGAAAGATAAACATAGCCAACCCTCAATGCAACCAATCATGAAGTCTCAAAATATGGAAATATGCATTCATGTGCTTAGTGATCAAACAACCAAGGAAATTTATCAGGTGAAACTTGAAACATTTTCCCTTAACAATGATCAAATAGAAAATAGAAAAGAAAAGAAAATCTCATTCCTCAAGAAACACCTCCATCATCTTCAAATCAAAATTGTATCATGAGCAATCCTGATATCCAATAATTGATTCATCGAGGGATCTGTCTGAAGAACAAAATATGCATCCATGATCATGGGAAAACTATTAGGAACATCATCTTTTGGTTGAAATAAAATCCCCCTCTGCTGCAATTGTATCTCACCAAACTATTCTTGAATCACTGTGGGAATATGCAAAGATAAACCCTCAAATATAATTGATTCAATTCCACATTGTTGATTTGTTCCTCTTCTTTTTTAACTTTATCATTACTAGGAGGAATCAATAAATCCACTTGTAACTTTGACTCTTCCTCTTCATCTTCATGGTATTTTGCATATGGCTCAGGTGTTGTAACCACTAGTTCATGATCACCCAAGCATTGTTTATCTTCATCCTCTTCATAACTAGGAAGTTCATCACATGCAATCTTCCTTGATTTCATTCCCTCTCATCATCAAGTAATTCTTGCACTCTTAGGGAAATTGAAAAATATTTCCTTATACTTGTTGGTTTCCCATTCCATAAGAGGGAATGAAACTCTAGATCAAAAGCAAAAACATAATCCAATACAACACCTCTTTGTTGGAATGATGGATGAATCTTATGCAATGCATGGATAAATTTACCATGAAAACTAGATATAGTCTCATCTTCTCTCTTCTTAATGTGAGACATCTTCTCTCTTCTTAATGTGAGAGAGCTCCACCATCAAGGATTCATATCCTACATCCATTGCATGTACTCAATATCCATTAACAATCATGATCCATCCACATATGGAGTTGTTAGGGGAGACTCGGGTGGTCTACCATTGTGTTCCAAAATATATATCCAAGTTTATCAAGGCCTAAAATTGTGTCTTGTGCAGGTTCAACTCATGGATATATTCATTGGTTGTTTGATGTGATCAAACCCCACATCAATGGAGTTTCCAAGTGAGATAAGAAAATATAAAGCAGATAAAGAAAACCTCACCAATGTCGTTTTGATTTCCTAGAATTGACAAAGTCCTCGACAATAACACCAATTTGTTATAACACAAATATGCACTAGTAATCCTAGTACATAAAAACATGCAGTTCACCCACCCATATCACCACTAGATGCCTCTCTGTTTAAACTAGTGGTTTTCACAAGGGGATGTCCCTAAAATGTGCATGTTACCATCTAATCAATAAATCTACACAAAATCCAAGATGATCAACACAAAAGAAACTCTCTCTTGGGTTGTCCATAAACAATCAAGAGTGAGGGTAAGTTTCAAATGGTTGGGAGTAAATTCTAAAGATAGTTGCAAAAACAAATTGATGGAAATGAGTGGAGTGAATATGTTCCTTGGGTGAAAGAAATTCAAAATAAGTGCATTGTTAGCTACCAAAACACTGCAAGCAACTTAATCTATAACAAATTAGAGATTCAAAGAGTTATAACAAATAATAATTGTACCAAATCACATATAACCCAAGATATTGATTGCATCATAGTGATTCATGGGTGACAAGTTTCCATGGATATCCTTGCTCGCAATTCAGGTAGCAGTCTAAAGCCGTTGAGATGGACGAGTGAAGAGTTGTTTACTACTACAAACTGTCTAGAGAAATTAATATACCACCCTTCCTCTTATTCTTAAATATGTATATATAGAACCTCAATTCATACTAGTTGCTTTCGAAAGAGGAAATAAACTCATTAAGGAAAAATCTCAACATGTAGACTAAGCAAGATCTCATTTTTTTCCTTTGAAATGTTTTTCCCTTGTTGTTTGACCTTTTTGTTGTTTTAGGATGCTTTTTCTGCTTTCTTTGTAACATCTTTATACCTCACCCTTTCTTTGCATGCAAGTATAATATTCAAAAGTTAAAATCAAGCTTTTATATTTTTAACAAACAATGAAAAATGCCAAATATACCCAAGAGGTCAAACTAGGTTTTGGAGGGGTCAAATTTAGCATATGGAATAAAGGTTTGGAAATTAGCTTGGTAAGAATGGCCACTAGGGAAAATTTTAAGGAAGGATCCATAATTTTCTCAAAGTGTAGAAACCTTGGTGAATCTTATTAACTCTTAAATTTGCAACCATAAAATGTTTGGCAATTTTCTTTAAAAAATATTCAAATTTCTAAGGATTTTATATAGTTTTTTGGATAGTTTTGGCGATTTTTAGAGGAAAAAAATATTGTCCCATGTAATTTTGGTGAATCATCTTTGAAAGAAAGGCAGATTGTCGATTTTTTTGTGGAAAAAAGTTCGAAAAATAGTCCATGGGCTAAATTTCACCCCTAAAATTTTCCTTGATGGCCACTAAACATAACAATTCAAATTAGTGTTTTGGAAATCATTTTACTAGGTTTTGGCATAACATAATTTTTTAACCTCATTCAAATGGAAACCTTCCAACAAGTTGTTGCTTGACTTTTTTATTGTTTAAGGATACTTTTTTTGCTTTCTTTTTAATAACAACATCTTTATATCTTTTACCATTTCTTTGCATGCAAGGACAATATTCAAAATTCAAAATCAAGCTTTTAAGCTTTTAACAAACGATGAAAAATGCCAAATATACCCAAGAGGTCAAACTAGGTTTTGGAGTGGTCAAATTTAGAATATGGGATCAACGTTTGGAAAGTCAAGCTTGGTAAAAATGGCCACTAAACATAACAATTCAAATTAGGGTTTTGAAAAATAGTTTTAGGGTTTTAGAATAACTTAATTTAATAACCTCATTCAAATGGAAACCTTCCAACAAGATGCCATGTGTCACACTAAGGAACCATCCACCCACTCAAGTCTATTATTGACTCATCACTCTTTCACCACCGAGACCTTGAACTACACCATCATTGCTTGCTTGGAACCATTCCATTTAACCTTTAATTTCCCTACATTTAAAATGTTAATTATAGATGTTCCCAAAAATAGACTTTATAAAAAACCAAAAACCAAAAAATCAGGAAAGAGTGATTTTGAAGGAAATAGCGTCAATCTAGATTCTTGCAAAAAAGGAAAAAAAAAAAGAAAAAAGAAAAAGCAATCTCATCGGACTTGCATTTTTACAAGAAGCATGAATGTATGGATATCAATGTCACATTTCCCCCTTGATCTCGGGGTATTTGGAAAAGCAACTACTAAAATTAGTAGTCTTGGACTTAGCTGGATGTGGAAAGAACTTTTATCAACACATCCTTATTTTAAATTTAATTTCTCTTTATCTCTCTTGGATCATTAAACTACAATGACATGCATTTTTTTTATTTAAACCTAATTGGATGATGGATTGTGCTTTGAATTATCAATCCATCATGCTCCCCCATCATTGATGAGAAATCATTTTACATTGTGAAATCCCTTTAATGGATGCACAACTGACGATTTTTTATACATCCATAGATAGTGTGCTTATCCAAATCTGGAATTAGCACTGGAATTTGATGAATGGTATGCAATGCAATGTGATTGATGGATCATCATTTAATGATAAAAAAAATAACATGATTGTTGAATCAAGTTGATTTCAACTAGAATATCATATTTATTTCCATTCCGTGTTTCAATCCATGCCTTGTGCATTCCCTCGCCTCCTTCTTATCTCAAGGTTGCTTGTTTTGTGACTTAAGGTTGGTCTATATGAGTAAGTTTTGAGCACTTTATGTCAAGTTTTGTTATGCATGTATGTGTCTATGAGTCACATGTTTATCCTCTATGTGTTATCTATAATGGATTTGTGTTGTTTGGCATTGAGAGGTGGAGGCATGCCACTGCAAAATGCTCCATCTCTCTCATGTCTCTCCATCTTTGCAACTACCTTGTTAGTAATTCCTCACCATTGTGTCTATTGTTGTAATGATCTCCCTATCTCTATCCTCTAATAACATTCTCTAATTGAACAATTTGTACCCATTGTGTTATATGGGCCATCCTCTTCAATTGATATTTTAATGCTTCACTTCCATTTCATCCACATGTTTTGATCTAATGGTTCAGAAAGTTCTTTACCTTCTTCCATGATCTCTCTAAAAGTCCCAAATTCCAATCATGTTATGCCATGTGTCATCGACATGTGATATACATTATGCCCCTTCTCATCAACTCAATGAGGCCTTTACTTTTATGCCCACCGTGCATTATACATCTATTAGGATCACTTTGGTCCATCGATACTTGATGCATCTCAAACCCATACTTTGTCATATATTGTTCGAATTCTTTTGTGCTTATGTGGTAAGATTCAAGGAGATTTTATCCTTAATGCATCATCCACTTCAACATCCTATAAATATGTTGAATCCCCCTTGTTTTCTCAAATATTTCTATACATTAAGCCTTCTTTCTTTGAAACTATTCATGTGCCCTTTGTGAGTTCACCATTCTTGGATCTATCTCTCGGAAATCCTCTCGCACTTATAATTTGCATTGGCTTCCAAACCATCCTCAATATGTACACTCATGTCATCCTTGGTGTTCTCAAACTCGGTATCAAAGTAACTTCATGATCTTGCATTATAGTCCCTAAGTTAATTAAGAAGCATGTCCTCATGCTTAAGTGGCGTACCCTCATCTCAATTTCCACTATGATTCCTCATGTTTATTGCGCTAATCTCTTCATGGACCAATGCTCTTCGACGATCATCTCTTCTACCTATATTTATACATTCCAAGTCAGTATTCACAACATCTTCTTTATACTAGAATTTCCAATCACTCTTGCAACATCTACCCAAGTCACCATTATTGGTTTCATCTACACTTATTTTCCTTTATAGAGTATTCACTCACTCAATGAAATTCACCATTGTTTTCTTGTAGTCTTCACTCTTCCACAATCTTTGTCATCTCGTTCGTATTTCTCCCACCTTTCTCATATTCATTATCTTTGCAACATTCTCCTCTTTCAACATCTCGTTCTGCAAGGCTTATCTTCCTTGTCCCATAGTTTTTAGCATTTATGATATCACTTATGCAAGAGATCATGGCAAGCCCAAAATTCATACCAACTCAATTGATGATGAACAAACTCTCATATAAACAACTCTTTCCTGATGAGTAAAGGTTATACATATGTGTATGTCTTGAATTGCTACTTGGTGAGAAAATCATGGCTAATGATTTTCTATGTTCTTTCTAGAGGCCATGAAATTGGATCAGCCATGATGTGGAAGAGGAATTCCATGCTATGATGAGGGATTGGAAAGGGGAAATTTCCTCAACTCTTCTCTTGCTGATATATTTATAATTTCTGAGTTTTATGTATATGAAATTGTGGTATAAAAATGTTGAAAATGCAAGAGATTAGATAGGTGAAATGTGTATGCATAGTAGGCATATTAAGAGTTAATGCATACTGCATGTAAACTTATGTGTGCTTGCATATGGTATTTCATATTGATAAAAGTTGTTAATGAGCACATTGCATCTCAATTTGAATGCACACCTAGAAAGGATGCATATCCACCAAAGGGATTGTGGGAAAAGCTTATGTTGCATGCCTATGATTCTTGCAATATTGCACTAAGATATGGAGAACATATTTTTGAGATGCCTTACTTACACTTTGCTTTGAGAAATGATGAAAGTATTGTTTCTGGTGGTTCTTCATTTTACCAATATAATAGAAGCATGGTTGAAGATGTTGATGATGATATGGCATGTGACCAGCAACCTTATGAAGAAAGGTTGGAGCAAAAATCCATGATCAAGAGGATGGTGGAAGGACTGTGTAGTCCTTGGTAAGAGGCCAAATTGATCAGGTAACATCAAATATGTTGATGGGAGCCATGCAGGTAATGTTTATTTTTGCTGGTTGTACAAGTGTTGAGAAAGGATGGATAAGAATCCTTCATATTTTAAATCATCATAAAATGGTATGCATTTAATAGTGAATGCATTTATGTGAATGACATCCCACAGGGTATGGTAAGGTATGTGGTAGTAAAGGAAATGAGCCTCATACCATGTGAATGTTTAAAAATTTTGGATGCATTCATGAGAAATAAGAGCATGCCATGTGGGAAACCATGAGAGTGTTGGGTTGTGAATCCTGCAGTGCTCAACTAGTATCCCATGAACTCCCTATTGGTGTTAATTTGGGATGAAATCTCTTTGCCAACAACCAAGGAGTGAGAGAACTCCTTATGTGTTGTGTTTGGGTGAAGAAGAAGGCACCCAGATAGTTAACCAAGTGATTGGGGAGATGGTTGGGTATGGTGTTGAAGCATTGACTAGGATGTCCAACTTACCATGGTAAGGAACTTGGGAAGGCACACTGGAATGTGTGATCCATGTGCTATTAAGCCATGGAAATTGTAAAATGATGTAAGTATCATACTAAGGGGATGGATATGGATGAAACTAAATGAGGGGGAACTATGTATCCACTAGGGAGAGGTGAGGGGGTTGTGGGATTGAACCATAGTCTTCCAAATTTCATTAGAACCCCTTTGACCTATCCTAACTGCCATTTATTTCTAATGTAAGGAAGTACTTTAGAAATCTGATTCATGAGGTTGATGGAGTATGGGCAGCCCTGGATTTTGTAAGGCAGGGTATGGGCTCTGTCTAACTTGTCCCACAAGTCACTCTACCCCTGGGAATTCGTATTCCCTGATCCCCATTCCATTAGGGACTAGAAACCGAAGTTTGGAGGAGAACAGAGAGAGCCGAGCAGGGAGATAGAACCAGAAATTGCGATTTGCGAGAGAGCCACGATTTGCCTTGGAGTCCAAACCATCCTCAATATGTACACTAATGTCATCCTTGGTGTTCTCAAACTCGGTATCAAAGTAACTTCATGATATTGCATTATAGTCCCTAAGTTAATTAAGAAGCATGTCCCCATGCTTAAGTGGCGTACCCTCATCTCAATTACCACTATGATTCCTCATGTTTTTTGCGCTAATCTCTTCATGGACCAATGCTCTTCGATGATCATCACTTCTACCTATCTTTCTACTTGCCAATTTAGTCTTCACAACATCTTCTTTAACTAGAGTTTCCAATCACTCTTGCAACATCTACCCAAGTCACCATTATTGGTTTCATCTACACTTAGTTTCCTTTATAGAGTATTCACTCACTCAATGAAATTCACCATTGTTTTCCTGTAGTCTTTACTCTTCCACAATCTTTGTCATCTCGTTCATATTTCTCCCACGTTTCTCATATTCATTATTTTTGCAACATTCTCCTCTTTCAACATCTCGTTATGCAAGGATTATCTTCCTTGTCCCATAGATGTTACCATTTATGATATCACTTATGCAAGAGATCATGGCAAGCCCAAAACTCATACCAACTCAATTGATGATGAACAAACTCTCATATAAACAACGCTTGCCTACAACACACCTTCAAAACCTTCAAGGCATCAATATTTCTCTTGGAATACTACCCAAGGGTATTTAAAACAATTTTTCAACCATGGGATTCAATGATTATTACTCTTTAAAAAATATAACTGGCATTCAAAGGTTAATTCAATAGCAAAATTACCCATACACATAATAAAACATCTCTTCACTTTCATTTAATGCTCAAGGCATTCATAAGTGGACTTACAAACACATGCAAATTCACAAGAATATGGAGATCATCTTCCCTTGTTTCATTAATACATGGATACAATTACAAATTGCATACATTGGGAACTTATCCCTTAAAATCGACCACTTAAATTTTATTTAGTATACTATCTTCCAATATTCTAATATAGTTGTGGGTTCCATCTACCACTACCACCAATCATTGATGCCAAAGAAAATTCCATGGTAGCTTACAAAGGCTCTATGGTCATTCTTTGGTTTTGAGATTGCTGACCTCTATCTCTTTGTGCCTTCTATTAATTAACTTTGCTTATATGTAACAATTCCGCGTGGCTATTTGCTTCCCTAATTATTTCCTCTTGTTTTTTTACTACTTAAAATGATCCACCTTCTCCCCATGGAGCTTCATATTTTTCAGTATCTTGATGGTAATTCGTAATCCATGTGTCTGTTTTTTCAATGCTCGTCCTTTCTTCATCCTTCAATAACATTTTCCAATGAAAAATTTGCATGCATCCTTAGTGTAATCAAGACCAACCTCTTCCATTGGGATTAACAATTCACTTCCATTTCGTGCATGTGTTATGATCTAGCATGTTTCAAAAAGTTTCCTTTTTCATACTCCATGAATTATCTGAAACTCTTGAACTCTTCATTTTTACTAGGTGTCCTCTTCTTACCGTGCATTATTTTCTTTTGGCCACTACTCGTGTCCTACAATATCACTTAGTCCACCAATCCTTAATGCCTTTCACAACACGTACTTTGTCTTATATGATTCTAATATCTTCATTCTTATGTGGTGACATCCAAAGCAATGTTACCTTTGATGCATGCATCCTCCATTTTGACAACCTATTAATATGTAGAAGTCTCCTTGTATTCTCGATACTTGATATATTTAGGCCTTCTCTCTTTGAAACTATTTTCATACCCTTTTGAATTTACCATTCTTTGAGTTATATATCAGTGATCCTCTCACATTTATCACTTGTCTTGGACTCCAAACCATTCTTGGTTTGCATGATCATGCCATCCTTGGTGTTCTCAAACTGAATATCGCTAGCCTGTACCTCTAATGCTCTTGCATAATAAAATAGTTTCTACAAATTTAAAAAACTGATATCATCTCCTCCTCTAGATTTATTCAAATAAATTTAACAAATGCACACCATCATTTTTATTAACTATTCTTAAGAAAATTTGAAATTTAACAAATGCACACCATCATTTTTATTAACTATTCTTAAGAAAGATGCTTTCTTTCCATTATTTGAATTCTAACTGATTCTATGTCCCTATGAGTAAACCAGGATGGCATAGATTATATTCCTATGATAATAATAGTAAGATAATGTGAATTGTGTTTTTGGTATCTAAATGTAAAAGCTCACTTCATCCTCTTCCTTTGGAAGATGAATATTTTCACATTGTCCAATCCCATCTCTCCATTAGAATCACCACTAGCATTGTTTGAAAAATAAACCAAGAATTTTTATCAAGCACAAGGATTGGCATTGGGATTGGATGGAAAGGCCAATGCAACAATCCAAATTAACATCATTTCCATCTCTTTCCTACTAGATTTAATTGTGGGTGTCACTAATCAATTATGCATTACTCAAGCATCTTTCAATGTGGATCTTATCATCTATGACTTGATAAACATCCTTGAGCAAAAGCATGTGCTCTTCATCTCACATTCTCAAGGATCATGGATCATAAGTGTTGTGGATGGTCATGATATGGAATCCATCAAAATGGTTTTGGATGTCGCATACAACTACGTTTAGCATTACATAAATGAAAGGGCTTACATGGTAACCTTCTTGGCATTGTCAAGAGTGTTGAACACAACAAATCTCCCTCGTGCCTTTTTCTTGACACCTCTTAAATGTGTTTCCTTAACAGAGGATGGTACCTCCTAGCAACGCCCCCCCCCATTCTTGTAATATGCATGTGCTAAAGCCAACTTTTAGATTTGTTATCTTATTAACTATGCTTTAATAAAAGGTGTTGGTGACCTTTTGGAACATTGTAATCAATTATGATGATTTTTTGACTCGATCAAACTTGTTTAAGATATTATTTTGCAGATTCCTTGTTCTTCATGTTGAAAAAGACAATCGCAACGAGGTCATATTGAGTGTTGGCTGAAAATACAATACAAACATACCACATGGTGAAAGATCACAATTTGCAAACCATCTATAAAATATTTTAAAATGTTCGTTTAAAATTAACATCTTACCTATAAAAATTCATATATATTTTTAAAAATTCAATCAATATTCTCTAAATTTTAGATTTGTTTCTCTTATTAACTATGCTTTAATAAAGAGGGCTAATGGCCTTTTGAGTAACCTAATATGGATGGATGCTATGTATGAAAGATTTAGATTAATTAGATATTTTTTTTTAGTAGATTAAGAATATGTTATTGTATACGTTTCTTTATATAATTGTGGTGTGGTATAAAGATACTTTGTTTTATAACAAATTTTCTAATGAAATTTTCACCATAATTATTGTTTATGTGCACTAAAAATTCATTTAATAATAACACTATACTTCAGATATCTTGAATTAAAAATAATTAAATCATTAAAATTTAAATATCCTACTTAAGTAAATGATGACATAAATAATTGAAAATAAAATATTTCACATATAAATTATATAATATCACTTGTATTATATATTATATTTTCATCCCCCACTGTGGGTGTTGAATGGGGGCCATCCAACGGATGTGACTGCCAGCCAGGGGGTCAGACACATGCTCGCCCAAGCTAACCACGAGGGTGGGCACGTGCCTGCCCAAACCATCCATGCGTCCCAGAAGGAATTATAACTTGGACATGGCCGCCGGATGCTCGTCTTCTCCAGCGTGCGCCCCTTCCAGTCTTCAGGCTCTCGTTCGGCTCAGTGTAATGGCCATTACTTTCACGGAAAATTATGAGTAGGGAAGTACATCAGCTCTCAAGGCAAACGTTGGCAGCAGAAGGAAATGGGCTCATGGTTTCCAGGGAAACACGATTTGACACAATGGATTCAAAGGCATTCGGCTCATGGCCCGATGACGCACTCTCTGCAACACGAAGCTCGTTCTCTGGTTGCATTGCAACGGCTGCAGATATGTTGCCCACCAAGAGAGCCTATACCCCCAACGCATAGTCAAACAGACAAACCCTTCCCCCGGTCTGCCGATGTGTTTCATGCGCGGCGTTGTGGGGAAGGCACGCAAGTATAAAGATGAAATCCCGTAGAAGGCACAGAAAGAAATTCAAGAGGCAGAAGAGGATGCCCCGATTTCCAGAGGTTGTCTCACCGACATTGAGATAAGAAGTGAATTCAAGGCCCTAGTTCTGGACCCGGGGAATACCAGGGATCGAACCACCTTGTACTAGAAGACCCTCGACTATCACTAGTTGCAGAAATCAGTTCTTGGAAAGACCCTTGCTGACAGAGGTGAAGCCCGGGCTGAAATCCTACTCCAGCAGGATGAAATGGTCGAGTATCTTAAATAGATTATCTACAACCAACAACAGATAGCCCAATGTCTCGGCATTACTCTTGCTAAGGAGCCTACTTCCCATGATGGACCAAATGGTTTGAACCATTACCTAGGTTTTGGTTAGCTCTTGTCTTTTGGTCTAGTATTATCTTTATTGTCTCTATTGATGTTTTCTATTTACAATTTCATGGCAATCTTGTTTGTTAGTCTGAAAGTAAAGCTCAAACTCATAACAATCTTGTTTCCTCATGAGGAAGACTTCCTTTAACTTTGTTTTCAGGTATGTTTTCTCAGTTATAAGAGGGCCCTGTAATACTATGTTTATTTTGTTGAAGGCAAGATAAGGATTCACTCTAACACAAACTATATATATATTAATTATATTTTCATTGCTTAATGTTACTTTAGAATAATGCTAATATTAAAGGTATTATAGATTGTATACATTAATCTCAATAATCAAATAATTAAAAAAAATCTTCTATATAAAAAATTCTCAAACGACAGTGATCTAGATATCTATATATTAAATTAATCTTTATAATTAAATTTGTATATTCTATTAAATGTTTATTCCCTCTACATGTATACACCTCACCTGATTACATATATTTTAAAATTTTTAATTTATTAGATTAAACATAAAATATTAGATTGGATTATATTTTTAAATTTTATAGAATTTTAGATTTGATTATATTTTTAAATTTTATAGAATATTAGAATTGATATATATCCAAAATTTGAATCCAGATGTGAGCAATGAAGTAGAGAGATCTTACATTCATTTACACGTTGGAAGTAGTGTCAGAGAAAAGCATCCTTAGTTGGAATCTTTTCGTAACAGAATTGTCAGTCTCGCACAAATCAATTTCAATTTGCAGTTTGCAGTTGCAATTCGTAATGATTATCAAACCGAGAGTGGCTCTGGATTATTGCAACCGTTGCAGTGCTTGTCAAACTCGGTAAGTAGCTCTGGGATCCATTGCAACGGTCCATTGATACTTTTCGTTGTCCGAACTCCCATTGGCATTGGCATTCCCCGGCCTCTCCTCCACCTCTCAGGCTGTCTGCGTTCTGGTCTGTATGAGCCTGGTCTGGAGCTCCATGGTCTGTATGTGTCTGGAGTCTGGTATGTGTATGTATGTGTCTGGAGTCTGGTATGTGATTGTGTGTTGTTATGTCTGTGTTGTTGTTTTGTCATCTGTGTTATGTTATGTCTGTGTTGTTTTTATGTATGTACTCTGGGAGGTGGAGGCAGAGGCAGAGGCAGAGGCAGGCAGCACATTCTCCACCATGTGAAGGTCAAGGTCAAGATGGCTATGGCTGTGCCAAATTCTCCTTTATTCAACAGCATATGCCCTCTTATCTGTGCATACAATTGTATGCTGAGAGGCGATGGCTATGGAGAATTGGGTATTCAGCCGAGTGAAGACCTGGCAGACACTGGATGAAGACCTTGGCAGACACTGGAATCCAAATGGTTCCACCAGAGTACGTGAGACGGGTGGAGAAAACCCATGATGATCCAAACAGGTTCCAAGTTCCCATTATTGACTTACAATTACGATCAAGCCCCCTGCAAGGATCATTATGACACCATTGCCACACAAATTTCAAGGGCTGCAGAGACTTGGGGCTTTTTCCAGATCATAAATCATGGCATCCCCGACTCTCTTATTGCTGCAGAGACTTGGGGCTTTTTCCAGATCATAAATCATGGCATCCCCGACTCTCTTATAGCTCGAGTGCAAGCAGCCAGCAAGGCCTTCTTCCAACTTCTAATTCAAGAGAAGGAAGCCTACGCTAACAAAGCACAGAATATCACCGACTATGGCAGCAGAATCGAATATTCGGCCGATTCAGAGGCAAAGTTGGATTGGGGAGACTATTACTATAACGCTATTTGGCCTCCTGATATGAGGGACATGAGCAAATGGCCCATACAAGTCTCTGATTTCAGGTACATCCTCGTTTTCTTTCAAAATATTGATCTCTGTATACTGTATTTGTGTGGAGATGGGGAAGCGCCCTTTAAGGTCTAATGGGTAATTTTGTCGTTGCAGGGAAGCTATGGATGAATGCAGCAGAGAGTTGTCCAAGTTATTCGAAGTGTTGATGAAGGCATTGTCGCGTGATTTGGGCCTAGAGACTGAAAACTCTCTGAACGAGAGCGTGGGAGGGGAGAGGAAGGTGCTGTATACGAGAATGAATTACTATCCACCATGTCCTCAACCAGATCTGGTGTTAGGACTGGCTTCCCATTCTGATTCAACGTGCTGACAATTCTTCTTCATGACCAAACCCCGGGGCTGCAAATTTGCAAAGATGGAGCTTGGATTGATGTCGAGTGCGTTCCAAGTGCTTTGATTGTTAACATAGCTGATCATATGGAGGTAGGTTCATAGTAACGACCTATCTAAACCTTGGTTTGATATGCATCTCCATTCCTGAAATTCCAGTATATAATTACAGAGCATGTGGCTTGACCAGACTAGGCTACCAACCATATTCAGTGTACCAAGTATAGCTTAGATCCAATGCTTTAGGCAAGAAGGTTGATGTTACTGCTGTAGGTTAATAAGTTGTATATTGTTGATGAGCAGTAACGGGAAATACAAAAGCATTGAACACAGGGGCATGGTGCACAAGGATCGCTCAAGAATGTCAGTGGCCGTGTTTTGCACTCCACGGCATGAGCTGGCGGTCTCACCCAGGAGAGAATTGATAGACGCAGAGCATCCTCGATAGTACCAGGGGGCTTTTTTTGGAGAGTATCTCACCAAGCTTTTCAAAAAAGGATTGGATGGAAAGGTTCACCAAGTTTTTCAATAAAGGAGAACTTGGCTATGGCTGTACAAAATTCTCCACCATATGCTGTACCAAATTCTCCACCAAGATTGCATCATTGATGATTGCAATATGTTGAGATGGAAGGCCACCAGCTTACCATTTGCACCGGGGATTTGGACCAGGAGCAAATAGTTGGCCCGTTCACTTGGAGGCAATTCATTTTTCCTTTTCTTTTATATTGATTTATTCTCCAAAGTTTTCTTTGTCTTTTTAATGTTGATGCTCTGTGTTATGGTCGTTTCCTGATCTGATAACTGTTTTTGATAGTATAATGAGAGACAGGGTACTGTGTTTTATGGAAGTCTTATTTACTGAAAACTTTATGGAAGTCTTATTTACTGAAAACTATTATGCAGGGTGGAGGGTGGTGTGGCGACATAGCCTCGTGTTTGCAGCGCGTGTGCTCTTCTGCATTGGGTTCTTCTCTGTACATGGAGAAATCAATAGCATTTGCAGGTGTTTTAAGTCATGTTCAATCACAAAATCCAGGTACATCAAAGCTACACTCTAAGACATCTTATTATAATTTGTTTTTAATAGGATTCAAGATTAGATAAGATGTAGTCTAATATATCCTGCCATTGAAACCACTGAAAACTGTTCAACAGGTTTCAATAACTGGAACCGTGTTATGGTTCGATATTGTGACCGGTTGTCATGCATTGGAGATTTCTATAGCTGGAACCGTGGTTCGATATTGTGACGGGTCGTCATTCACTGGAGATGTTGGTATGTTGGTTTGAATACCCAGCTAACAGGATTGTAAAAATCTATCAACTAAGCATCTTGCAATTTGATATCAGTTGAAATTTTTGTACCTAATTATGAGCAGCATTTCAGGGTAGCAAATTCCATTTGAGAGGACAAAGGATATGGCAAGCTGTAATGGAAGATCTTTTGGCACAGGGGATGAACAAAGCCGAACAGGTAGGTTGACCTAATTATCTATGACGCATACATGTATCATAAAAGTATTGGAAGCTATCAAAATGGAATGTGATCTATCAATTGATTTGTTGCAGGCTACTCTTACTGGTTGCTCAGCAGGTGGTCTGACCACATTTATTCACCGCGATGATTTTCGTCATCTTCTGCCCAAGAGTGCTAATGATCTTCTGTCCACAGTCACAGTGGACTCCACATTACAGGTACCCACCGCTAAACCTTACATCAATATTGAACAAACCTTACCCTCTTCAACCGGAATGGCAGCATAGTTTTTTTTTGTGACAGAAGAGTTATGTAATCTATATGATGAGATTGATTTGATGATGATAAGGTCGAAGTTGACTCCACGAGTGAGAGAAATGGGAAATAAATTGCATTGTTACCAATTTCCATAACCAATTTCATGTTCCTCGTTAAGAGCATATTGTGGGTTGAGTGGGTTGAGTGATGATTTTAAAATCTTTGCCTTGGCTGCTCTGGGATCCCTTACTAAACTCGATATTCATTCTGACTCCTGAGCTCCACTATCACCCAACCCTGTTTGACGACATTTTGGCCCAGGATACCACAATCTTGGTGAACATGTATCATGATTTATAGACTAATATATGCAACATTTTCAACAAAAGACATGTGATTCTAGATCTTTTCTATTGACTTTAGGCTACTGCTTCTTCCCCACTGTCACTATGATTATCTTCTTCACCACTTCCTCCAGTGTGCCATGTTGCTTTACCCACAGGTTAGCAAACTTTTCATCTTCAGGTATCATATGCAACATGTCTTTGGTTCAGGTAGACTCTCATCTCCCACCATGCATTGACCTTGTCATCATTCCAAGCTTTGTCTCACATGTTTCCTCAAGGCCGTATCTGTACAGCTTTCTTTAGCTGAGAGTTTCAGCTGCCTGTTCAAAACCTCTGTATTGGGAATAGTAGGATGTGAGTTGTTGTGTCGCTTTGTTGCATTCTTACCCTGTAAGTAACAGCAGTACCCAATTTTGTACTTCCCCATTTTTCTAGTTTAGGTTGGGGTGTACATTCAAGTATTAATGAGCCCTAATGGGTCCATAGGACAATGCAAAGTCCAGCACTGGAGCCAACATCTGCTAGACTGCATTTCTGGAAGTAAAAGAAGAACAAATACAAATGGAACAGGAAAATTAGACCTTCCCCAGAAGAACTTGGCACTTCATCCATCTGTCTCATGATTTCCCTCGTGATTTCCAGGGCTCTTGGGAGCAATTTAGCAGGCCGCCTGTAAACTATGACCTCTCTGCCTCCTCTATAAAATGTAGTTTTACCATCAGAACCACTCGTTCAAACTGGAAAAGCAAAACATCGTTGAAGTACCTAGCACCAACTTGTAGTTCATTTTTATATGTATTATGTCCTATTGAAATGATTTTATTTTAAATTCTGAAATTTGCCCAAACAGAGTCTGATAATAGTCTAATGGTATGGTAATGATAGGATAATTGATATTTCTAAAATTCTGAAATTGTACAAACAGAGTCAGGATAAGAATTTAGCCCACAAACTCTTGACCATTTCTTCATCCAATTTGATTTTTTGCTTACCCTCGTCACCCAAAGTGGCACAGAACAAATTCCAAGATTCTGAACCAGCCCTGAATCCATGGTAACCATTGGAGCGATGCCCACCTTTACTGCTATAGGAGGCATAGTTTAGACCCAACAATTCAAGCCTTCACTGGTCAAGCAAAGCAACCGAACCCATGCCTCATTATCCTTAGCCAGCCTGTTAGGTACGGAGATTTGGGTGGGCACTGTTATTGGCGATCTGGGTTATTATATTATAGGGCTCTATTCCCATTTCCAGTGCATTCCAAATATGCAATGCCAGTAATCAATAAAATCAAATCAAAAGGAAGCCCTTACTCTACCAAGTTGATGCCGGCCTGTGATGGCCAACAATACCCTGTCTAACACAGCTGACAGAGTCTGGTTCTCCTCTGTTGAATCGCTATAACTTTAAAGCCCACGAATGAACCCTTGCTACTCAACGCAGGTATAGTGACACTCTCACAAACGTTTACACAGGGATTTTCAGCAAACGTAAATCCTAGCCAGAGAATGGCCCTTCACGCAGTGTAATCATTCAAAACAGAACATCCAGTGTTTAAAACTATACTCAATACTACAGCCAAATCGTTTATCTTCTATAAAGGGAGAATACACATTAAAAACACAGGAAATACGCCCGTTTCAGCAATTGCTGGCTTCTGTGATTCACAAAGAAGAAGGAAATACGCCTGCATAATGCATTCTAACCTCTCAACAACGGATTCACAAGCTTTTAAAAATAAAACAGAGCATAGCTCTCTTCCTCGAAAATGAGGGTAACAACCCACTACGAACAGTCCATCTGCGATTTGCTCAAAACCGTTACAACAAGTAACTGAAATCAGTTCAAATCTTAACCTATTCCCCATTATTTCAGGAACCACTCCTGTAGTAAACCAACTAACTCGAATCTTCTGTATTTCTTGCCATCTGTGAAGATGCTCCTGCATCACAAGTACACCTGGAACATACCCGATGTATGCTTGACATTGTTTGTGCCGGGAACCCTTTCCCTGGAATGAACTGGATGTGGATCCCTTATGAACATCCAGCAGTGTACAGCTGCTGCAGTATTTTGTGGGAGCACAGGTATAGGCAATATGCGATCATTTTTTCAGGCCTTTATACAGATTGATCTTCAGAAGGCCCCTCCTTGTATGTCAAAGGCAACTTGCCATTTGCTAGAGGATATTAACGATCGGTATCTAACTCCTGAGTTTTGTTGCCTGCGTATATTGGATGTTCGAGGCCCCATCACCTGTTCCCATTGTATATCACTGATCTGATGGTTTTACTTGAGATAGCCTATCAGACATTCGTTGATGGCTTTTCTCATGCCTTGAAACTCAATAAAAAGACCATCTAGCCTGCATAGCCATTCGTTTTCTTCTAAGATTGAAATCCTAGCGCTTTGGTCAAAGTGAATCATCGTCAATCCGAATCAGGTTAGTCAATCCCTTTGTGGATCGTGCTTGCAGATCGATACACCCTTAGAAATCGATGGAGGGAGTATCTGAGGAATTATAGTCATATTAATTGGATTGAGAAATAGCGCCTCCTCCCATTTGATAAACCTTTCTCATTCCAATAGATGATGATTTTCTTGTGGCGTATATCCTAGGTTTGTTGTTACTGTGGTCGACCTGTGTGTGCCTTCTATCAAGCTACTTCCTGCAGATGCGCAGGGCATTGCTATTATTCTTTTAAAAAAAACTTTCTGTCAGTTGTACACAGCATTCTCGTGCCCGTGCTGGAGGTGTTAGGGTTTCAACATGTATTTTGATTTGAATACATAAGGATGCACCTGCCAATTGTGTTCGGTGGTGTTATTTGTGGATCGTGAATAGCCACATGGTGGAGTAATGACCTCCTTCATCGGCGTCTAACTGGTCAATGGTAGTTTATTTTAATTTCGTGGTGGATTGCCTTTGTTCTTGTCCCGTGGAACGACTCTACTTTCCCTCTTCCATCAACTAAATGTCGAATCTCTCAGCCTCCTACACGTTTTCCCTGTTTTCCCTGTTTCCATCGTACTCCTCTGCCTTGCCTCGGTTGTTGCCTAGGGTTTGCATAGGAGTTATCCTTTTATTGGCATGTGCTCCACCTATTTCCCCTTCCATTGAGTGCGTTCATTATTCATCCATCATAAAAATCAACTGACCCTTTCACAAGTTTTTTTTTAACAGAAACAGAAAAGAAGATATATTAACAAGCTGTGCATAGCCATTCATTACATAGGAGCAAAATATAAATTGCCGAAGAGCAATGCTTATGGTCATTCCAAAATTGCTATTTCTGCGGGTAGTGTATACCCTCACAAATTGACTACAAAGAAGTTTGCAAAAAAACATTAACCATCTAAGACTAAACCAGAACCCCAAATACCCTGAGCTGCATTATCCTTAGTCTCATCAATACAATCTTCATTGCTATCGTTCTCATCAATACAATCTCCATTCTCAGTTATCTCGTGCAACTTACTCCTATTCTTTTTTGTGTCAAGAAGCTCAGAGTGGGTGCGCCAGCTTTGCCAATGAGAGTTGTTTACCTCATCTTCTTTCGCTGTCAATGGTCCTTCTGCTTTTCTCTTCCAGTCTTCTGCACCAGCTTTGCCAATTGGGCCACATGACGTTGGAGGATGACTGCGTTGAGAGTACGAATATGCATACAGAGAAAGGCAGACTTTGAGAGAGGCACGTAAGAGCATGAGTGAATGAGGATGAGTCTGCCACGGGGCCGAATCTTTAAAGGGAATGAATAGTCTGCATACATGATAGAGGATGAGTCGATTCATGGAAAAATAGCTGGACTTTAAAACTGGTGTGATCGAAATGTTAATGGAAGCCCAATCGGCCACTGGGGGATGACTTTCAGAATTCAAAAAGGAAAACAGAGTGTGAGTGTGAGTGGAAAGGCAGAGGGAAAAGGGAAAAATGAGAAAGGGAGGGGATAAAGGAAAAAGAAATAGAAGGGGAGTGGGGAGAGGACATCCAGTCTTCTTATGTAAGGCTATATACTTCACCATTAAACGACGCCCGGAGAGGATTTTGCTATTGCTGTTCATGGAATGAATTTAAGGTAGGGAGGTTTTCCATCCTGACTGTAGCAGCCTTGAGGTAGACTGGTGCCAACATTGGCTATTTTATCCGCTTCCTTATTGTTACTTCGAAGAATATGAAAAACTTCAAAGGATTGAGACATTAGAAGCTTTGCTTTTTTGTACAACCGGCTACATTTGATGTCTCCAGTTGGATACCCATTGATCAGCTTATAGATGACATGTCTGGAGTCGCCAAATATTAGAACCTTCCGGAGCTTATTTTTACGAATGAGTTGAAGACCCTGGAGAAGGGCCATCCACTCAGCTTCGTTGTTGGTTCTATGGCCAAGTCCCCATGCAAATCTTTGTTCCTCTTGCCCTCCTGGATCCAGCAGGATCCCTCCCGCACCAGCTATGCCTGGATTACCTTTCGATGCTCCGTCAAAAAAGAAAGAATAAGAATTTTTATCCCTGAGCCAGGTTTGGAAATCTTTGGTAGGAAGTCTAATTTCCCATTGGTATAAGCGTCTAGGCTGAATTGTTCCTCTTAAGGAATTTTTACACTGTGGAGAGCTGTGAACTTTTAAAAAACGTTTACACCAGTTGGCAAGAGGTTCAGGAATAGTCTCATGTATTGGGTAGCTGACATTATTCGAAGCAAATTTTTCAGCTATCATACCTATGGCTTTCACAGCAATACATGCTGGGACTGCTTTCTTCTCCTTAAAAATGGCCCGATTTCTGGCTAACCACAATTGCCAGCAGATGTTTTTAGGGACAGCAGCCCAAAGGCGACTTAGAGTGGGCTTCTTGGACAAAGACCCTGGGAAAAGATTGGTCCAGTCTTTGATGAGCTGTGTTGCATTACCTGGGAGATCACGATTGAATTCTTTGGGGAGAACGAGCTTCCACACGCTGGTGGAGACTGTGCATTGAAGAAAAAGATGACTGGATGTCTCTTCTGCTTCATTACACAAGGCACATCTGGATGGCCCAAGAATGCCTCTTTTCTTTAGATTATCAGCTGTTAAAAGCTTATTGTGCAGGAGGAGCCAAGTGAAGCTGTTGACTTTGGGGATGCTGTCGGGATGCCAAACCTTTTTCCATAAACTATCTGCCGTTGCCTGCTCCATGGATATTTTTTTATATCCCTCCTTGACATTATACTGCCCTGATTTTCCCCATCCCATCCGATCCTTAGTTGAAAGACTCGTCGGGGAGAGGCCATGCAGGGAGGAAATGAAAATTTCTGCAGCATTCTTCATGTGATGTGGAGGAGAAATGTCCTTCCACCCTGTCCATTGGCCGTCCTCTCCCCATCTTGATAAATCGAATAGAGTGACTATCTCCTGCTCAGACAACCATTCAGAGAAATGGACCATACCAGGTAACGTAGATCGCGGAGGTTGTCTTAATATGCTGCTATCCCAGACATTAATTCTTTTCCCATTCCCGGGAATCCAATAACAGTCTTCTGTGATTGTTTTGACTGAGGCTTTGCACAGCTGCCATAAAGTGGTACCTTTCCCTTTCCATTCTCCTTCCAACATTTTTGTTCTGGGCTTTTTAATGTATTTTTTCCTGATAACTTCTTTCCACCATTCCTTTTTTCCAGTAACCAGTCTCCAAATCAATTTGGCTCCCATGGCTTTACTCGTAAACTCCGGGTCTCTGATGCCAAGTCCACCTTGGCTTTTGGCTCGCTTGACGGTATCCCATTTGACCAAATGGAACTTCCTCGCTTGATTTTTCCCTCCCTGCCAGAGAAATTTCCTGATTTCTTTGCATATGCTGGTGATGACATTCTTCGGCGCCAGAACCATCGAGCTAGTATAAATGGGATAAGAAGAAAGAATAGACTGAATTAAAACTGTCTTACCAGCCAGATTCAACCATCTCGTCCCAAGGGATTGGGTCTTGGCTTTAATTTTCTCGATAACCGGATTCCATAATGAGGAGGTCAGGGATTTTTTGACCACAGGGATGCCCAGGTATTTGAAATGAGTCCAATTTGGGTTAGCTTTGATTTGCAGAGTTTGAGATATCCTACGCAAGGTGGGGGCAGGACAGTTCCAGCTATAGATTTGGCATTTATTTGAGTTTGCAGAGCTCCCTGAGGCTTGGAGGAAGAGGTCTAGAGGGTTGAGGAAGTTTCTAGCAATTTGTGTGGATGCAATTCCGAGAAGGATGGAGTCATCTGCAAACAGTGCATGATTGATAGATGGCACACCATTCCTAAACGAGAGGCCAGGAAGGGAGCCTTCAGCTTGGTGTCTGTTCAGTCTTATGCTAAGGGAGTCTGCAACCAAAATGTAAAGATAAGGGGAAAGCGGGCATCCTTGCCTTACTCCACGCGAGGCTTTGAAGAACTTGGAGGGCCTGCCATTGATAAGGGGGGCTATCCAGGGGGAAGAGATGCATGCTTGAACTTGGTTGATAAAGGTAGAAGGAAAACCAAATCTTTCCATCACCATAATGATGAAGGAGTGTCTTAGTCTGTCAAATGCATTAGCCAGGTCCAGCTTGATGGCCATCCCGGGCTCTCTTCTTTTATTGCTGGAATGGATCGCTTCTTGCACTAAAAGGATATTATCACCTATGTGCCTGCCAGAGACGAATCCTCCTTGATTGGGAGAAATAAGGGAGGGGATAATTCTTTTGATTCTCAATGACAGCACTTTCGAAAAGATTTTGTAAGATGCATTGCACAATGAAATGGGCCTGAATCTTTTGATGGAAGAAGGATTGGTGTCTTTAGGGATAAGGGCCAAGAATGTGGAGTTGGTGGCGCCCCCCATTTTTCCTTTCGACATCCAAGTTATCAGGCGCATCAGATCTCTCTTAATGAGGGGCCAAAAAGTCCTGTAGAAGCAGATTGGGAATCCGTCCGGGCCTGGGGCCTTATCCGGATGAAGACACCAGATTGCTTTTTTAACTTCTTCTTCCAATATAGGGGAATCGAGATGGGTTTTGTCCTCATGGCTTATAAGGGAAGGGATGTCAGAAGCCAGTTCTTCCATAAGGCCACGAGTGACTTGTTCCTCATCATTATATAAATGCTCAAAGAAGTTCCTTACCTCAGCACATATTGCTGCTTGCCCTTGTATGTCTGAGCCGTCTTCGCTTTTTAGTTCTCTTATTGTGTTCCATCGTTGCCTGTCCCTGTGCTGGCATTGGAAGAACTTTGTGTTCTGATCTCCTCCTTTGAGCCACAGGATGCGCGAGCGGAGCCTCCATTCCTCTTCTATTTGCCTTAATATTTTCTGGAGTTGTGTTTCAAGTTCAATTTCTTTGAGAAGCTGCTCCTTGGTGATCGTGCTTACTTCCATTTCAGTTTGCAGACGCTCCATCTCCTCCAAGATAAGATCCTTCTGCTTTTCAGGTTCTTTATATTGAGACTTTACCCACGCCTTGAGAGCTACTTTCACCCTCTTGAGCTTCTGCTCCCATATGAACGCTGGGGTTCCTGGAATAAAACAGCGCCAGGAATTGTTTATGATTTCCTTGGCTTCTTCTGATTCCATCCATAAACGATTGAACCGGAATGGCAGTGGCCCAAGGTTTGCTTCCGGCGTGAAGAAGAGACATAATGGCCTATGATCCGAGACCGCCGAGCACAGGAGTTTGACATCCGGGGTAGAATTAAGGAGATGTGTACTCACCAAGAACCGATCAAGACGAGCAGCGATGTGCCCAGGACCCACTCGTTTGTTGCTCCAAGTGTAAGTGCCATTTTTGGGTTTTAAATCTGTAAGGCCCCATTGAGAGATGAGGTCTTCTAGCCGCTCTCCGAAGGGGTCCCTAACCTTGGAACCACCTCTACGCTCAGCTGCCGTGATGGTAGTATTGAAATCCCCTGCTATGAAGCAGGGAAGGAGCTTTTTATCCTCGCATTGCCCTTCGAGCGAAGTCCAAAAGCTATCCTTCTGAGCGTTCAGGGTTGGACCATATATATTTCCGATCCAAAATTGTTCTTTGCTTTCTTTGTTTTCAAGTTTTATAAGAAGCCAGTTTCTATTTTCTACAGCAGAAAGAAGTTCATATTTTTCTGCGCTCCACCAGCATAGGAGGCCCCCAGAAGCTCCTATAGCATTGGTGGCTATACCATTCCCTTTAGGCCAGATACTTTGGATGACCGCGACGCTGTCTTCAGCAGTTTTCTTAGTCTCCTGGAGAAGAAGGATTGAGGCTAATTCCAAGGATTTGAATCTCTTGATGGTTTCTAATTTTTGCATTCCTCCCAGGCCTCTACAATTCCAGGAGACTATTTTCATTATTTCTTATGCTGCTTGAGGGCCTTTTCTTTCTCCTTTTTTTCCTCCTCTGCACTCATGAGATATTTGCTTGCTGGCGAGGATTTAACCAAGAAATCTAAATTGGACTGTTTTCCTGCCGCCTTTTCCCTTGCTGCCTCCTGCTCACGGATGATTTTATTAGTTTTCCTTCCTTTCCTGGAGAGCGGTTCTTGTTCTTCTATAGAAGTATCTGTCATTTCCTCTGTGCTTGCTTTTGCCCTTGATCTCGTGACAGAGCCTTCAGAGGTCATATCCAGCTCTTTCCTGCCCTTGTGGTGCTCAGCCTCCGCTTCCTGGGTTGTCTGATGCTGAACGGCGATCTCCGGGGTCTCGCTATCCTGAAGCTGTACCGGATCAGTTCTGTTATCATAGGTCTCTGGGTTCTTTGCTTGATTTTCTTCCTCCTGAGTCTCTTCCTCCAAGGCCGCAAACTTATTTCCGGTGGGGTTCTTTGATGTGGGGATCTGCTGTTTTTGGGGCTTGGCTGCCTTTTTCCCATTTGCAATATTCCAGCCCTCACTAGCAGGGTTTTCCGTGGAGGGTCTTTCTGGCTTCTTTGGGCATGATTTGGCAAAATGGCCATATTCATGGCAGTATTTGCACTTAAACGGGATTTGCTCGTAGTCTACTGTTTGAAGGTGGTTCCACCCATCAATGGAGAGCTTGATAGACTCTGGCAAACCCTTTTCAAGGTCGACTTCAACACAGATTCGGGCGCAGGAGAACATTGGGGCTTTCGGCTCGGACTTGTCTACATATTTTCCCAGAGTATTTCCTATTGCTCGAAAATCCTCATCATTCCAGCAATGCAGAGGAAGATGGGGTAATTTTACCCAGACAGGAACTGCTTTTGGTATATCTTTCTCAGGATTGAAGGTCAAATCCCACTTGTTCAGATACATTCCTCGAGGGCCCATAAAGTATGGCCCATTCCTGAATATTAGATCCCGATCCTCCTTTTTTTCAAAGATGAATGTAAAGTATCCTTTTCCACAAAATATTTGTTGGACTTCTCCCTGTATTAGGGTTCTCCAGTTTTTGTTCAGCCAGATCTCCACTGAGCGCGGAGATGGCCATAACCCGGTGAATAAACCAATGAGGCCCTTCTCAGAGAGGGAAACTGCCTTCCGTTTAGAGGCGGCCGAGCTGAGCTTCACTTCTGGTACATCTGCAAGCTTAACAAACCTGGAGGCAGGGGCCACGACAGGCTGCTCGCGCGAGAGGGAGGTGACAATATTCTGAAACCTTTTCTCAAAGGTTGGGTCGGGCGGTTCCATGGTAGAGCCGCCGACCTGCAAAGAACCCGTGACAGCGCTAGGGTTAGCTGGTTTCTTCGATCCTCAAACTCGTTCAAACTGGTTTCTTCGTTTTTGACCCTTTCACAAGTTAGGGAATGATGATTTACAAAATTTGATGAGAAGTTTTTAGTCTCAGTTTTTATGGAAATAAGGAAGACAAACTTATTTGAGTGGGTCAAGAAGATTATTGTGAAGAACAAGCAATCGAGAAGAAGACATTTTTGGATGACGTAAAGTGAGCTATATGGAAAACTTCTCTTCTATTTTCCAATTGCATATTTTTTAATTGATATAAGAGTTGGGCACATTGTTGGAGCATAACCTCACAGGAGAACATATATATGCACCAATTAGAAGAAAAAGAAAGAAGAGTGGGAATATTTCCTAAGAAAATGAGCATGATTGTTGTGATCACCCTCATCAACCAAAAGTAAACTTGGGGTGCATGATTGTTGTGATCACCCTCATCAACCAAAAGTAGACTTGGGGTCAACATTAGAGGGGTGGCCACTCATGAGATGCCTTTAAAACTTTAGTCAACTATTTCTAAAAAGAAAGAGATCAATGCAAACTGCAAGCAAGTAGAGAGTGGAAGAAAGAACACAATGACTAAGAGACAAAGACAATATATACTAGAAGAAGAAACATAGAAAAAGAACTGAAAGAGTAATAAAAGAGAAGAAACCCTTGGTTGACTTGTAGGAAATTGAGCCAAACAAAAGACAAAGAAAAAGATTTGAGTTAAGAGAAAATTGTACTCCTGTTGATTATGTCATGTCTAACATTTAGGCTAGCTAGGCTCGAGAGCAAGACGTTTATTCACCTAGTGGCACACTTCACGATGTTGGTTGGAAGATCAAGTGGGGTTCCTCTTGGTTACGAATATATATATATATAAACACCTCCTCTTTTCTTCAATGAAATCTCTCCACTAATTTTTTTGGCTTTCTTGAAAATTAATGAAGTAGATTTACCTTGAACCTACATCAATCAAGCATAAGGAATGATCAAATCCCTTGAAATAGAACCCTTTCTTGAATTTCAAGACATTTGGTTTGCATCCACATATCTATAAGTGTTAAGAGGGATCAAATCCCTTTAGATACAAACATTTTTTAGGATTCAAAAATGAGAGATCTACATCCCTCTCAACCCTTAATAGAATACGGTTAATATGGATCTAGAATTAACTTTGACTTAATTCATTTATACTATTAGTATTAATATTTCACTACTTCTGACACGTTATTTGTCTAACTAAGTTGTAGCATGCACTTCTCAATGCAATCACCAACCTCAACCTTCTCAACCGTACTCACAAAACAAACCCCGTCATTCCTATAGTTAAACTTTGAAA
Organism: Larix kaempferi; assembly: GCA_027924585.1. Lineage (NCBI taxonomy): Eukaryota > Viridiplantae > Streptophyta > Pinopsida > Pinales > Pinaceae > Larix > Larix kaempferi. The sequence continues at coordinate 4,950,215 of BSBM01000254.1, forward strand.
CTTAGAATTAGACAATATTACTTTTAACCATTTTAAAAACGTCTTGAATTATACATAGGAACTCAATGCATTTTTTATGAAGACATTCTTTGTAGCATTGATGTTGTCATTCCCCTAGCTCAACCATAGTGTGCCACTTGGATTTGGTTGTGGAACCGGTGAAGAAGTTGCTTGTACAGGGAGTGGTGAGACATAATATTCACTTTTTCAGACTATCTACCTTCCTCTAATTCCATGCAACTATTGGGTTATTACCTTTTATGTAAGGGACGCATGTTGAGGAACTCGTGGTGAACCCTACGGGCAAAATAATCTCCGAGTCTCTAACAAAAATGAACCACCCTAACATTGGAAATATTTTTACCATAGAAGCAGATAAATTTTAAATTGTCATCGAGTCTGCAACAAAGAAAGGTCCTTAGACAAAATCTCAAGCATATTGTTTATGAAGAAAGCTTCTAAGATCCCAAAGACAAAATCTCCACCTCAACCCCAAGGCATAAAGCATTTATTTTTTTAGAAAAATAATTTATTAGAAATTTTATGGGACAACTAGTCTATCTACAAGTATCTAGAATAATTTATGTACCCTCTAATGAAGGGTCCAATCAATTTATTCATGTGTAGAAGAGAAGACATACCCTTACTCTTCCAACTAAAGGAAGATCAAGATCTCATTTTCCAAGGTGATCCTTATTTGATGGGAATAAAGGACCTTTACTTGAATAGATGGAGAAATTATTTTTACCCAAAGGAAAAAATTTCCAAAGTTGTTTTAGTATGGGTCTACTCCCACATCTTCCACTAATTTTTTGGCATGATTAGACCTTCTAGTTCATTGATAACAACATTGGAAATTTCTAGGAAAGCGTAGGGTCGAAGGCTTGTCAATACACCTATTCAAAAATATGGTCTAGTGTGGACCTATCAAAAGGGTTTATAGGGGCACTCTAGGTGAACTTGGATGTCTAGTGCCAACAAACCCCGATTAATTGTTATCATGAAAGTTAAAAAAGGCAATGCCATGGTCACCATGAACATCGATCACTATTATTCCAAAATGAAGACGCCTTATTCATGATACTACATTGTCCATACTACAACAAACAATGATAATTTAATATGCAAATGCCACGCTACTTCAATATCCTTGTGATATCTAATCAAAGAGTGTCATTTTTCATTTCTAGGACCCACTAGTTTAGCTATTCTTTGTTGAGTTTTTGCAAGCTTAAATTGTGTTCAAAGGATTAATTGTTACCATTTTAAAAGACTGCATTTTTGTACTATACTTTTTGTTTTTCTCTATATCCACTTCCACATTAAGTCATTTTTCTCCTTGCAACAACCTCCACTATAGTTATCATTAAATTGTCTTTCACTTCTATTAGTTGTTTTAATCCTTTTGACATTTGAGTTATCAAATATATGTACAAAATAACCATAAGTTCTTTGAACATTCCCTAACTAAGTTGAGAGACTCTTGAAATCGTCCTTCAACCTATTCACTGCATCCAAATCTCTCTCTCTCTCACACACACACACTCTTCATACACACTTCAAGTTCTATATTAATTTTTGTCATATCCATATCTCAATGTTCTTAATTCTATTAAAATTGCATAGTAAGCATTATAATTATCCAATTACAAAAAATAAGTAGTATTTTATCTCATTAGGTTTGCATTATTATGCACAATTCAAGATTTGCATTTTTCAATTATCTATCAACACATAAATGAAATTTTGTGTTCTCTTAAGCTCAACCAAATTTAGTTGTGAAGATTATTTTAATTGTCAAATTATATTAGTCACTTATTTAAATCATGAATTTAAATAATGCAAGTTTTGTTACATTAAGCATGGATTGTCACTGAATTTTGAAAGATATTTTTTTTGCAGAGGACAAAAGGAATATACATGCATGGCCATGACATATGAAGTATCTACATGTTCGTGAGAAAAGACAATAAATGATTGTAACATCTGTTTATTTATTATGTAATCACTCTCAAAAATATCTTAATAAAAAAATTATTATTTTGTTTGAAGGGGCTTTTTAGCCCCTTCTCATGCCCTTAGGAATGAACCATGGTCATTCTTAAGGGTTTGTGCACTCTCTTTTCTCCACTCACCTTTTTTTCTTTTTTTTTTCCAATGTTTAAAAGTAGTTTTTTTAAATTTGATGAATCTTAAATTAAAACTATTTAATAATACATTAATATAAATTATGAAATATAATAGAAAAAGATATAAATCAACTTGTTAATTGGCTTCAAATATATTAAATTTTCTTAATATTTGTATGTTTAAAAGTGTATTTAAAACGGTTTGTGTTTGTGTATTCATGATATTTTAATGATTGATAGTATTTTGTATTTTGTATTTTGTTTGTGACTGGTGATGATGATATGTTTGTTGTTTGATGACATCTGTTTGTTTGTGTATTCATTATATTTGTATAATGATGATATGTTTTTGTTTGTGTATGCATGATATTTTGTACTTTGTTTGTGATTGTGATTGATGATATGATGATGATGATTATGATATGTTTGTCATTTTATGACATGTTTGTGTTTGTGTATTCATGTTATTTTGTATTGCGTTTGTGATCGATAATCATAATGATGTGTTTGTTGTTTGATGACATGTTTGTGTTTGAGTATTCATGATATTTTGTACTATGTTTGTGATTGATAGTGATAATGATGTGTTTGTTGTTTGATGACATGTTTGTGTTTGTGTAGTCATAATATTTTATACTATGTTTGTGATTGATAATGACGGTTATGCATTTGTGTATTCATGATATTTTGTACTCAATTTGTGATTATGAGTGTTTGTTCTTTGATAACATGTTTGTGTCTTCCTAATATTTGTACTATATTTATGATTGAAAACTGTGATTATATGTTTGTTGTTTGATGGCATGTTTGTGTTTCTAGATTCATGCTATTTTGTACTATGTTTGTGATTGATAATCATGATGATGTCTTTGTTGTTTGATGACATGTTTGTGTTTGTGGATTCATGTTATTTTGTACTATGTTTGTGATTGATAATCATGATGATGTCTTTGTTGTTTGATGACATGTTTGTGTTTGTGGATTCATGTTATTTTGTACTATGTTTGTGATTGATAATCATGATGATGTGTTTGTTCTTTGATGACATGTTTGTGTTTGTGTATTCATGATATTTTGTACTATGCTTGTGATTGATAATGATAATGACGTGTTTGTTGTTTGATGGGATGTTTGTGTTTGTGTATTCATGAATTTTGTACTATGTTTGTGATTGATAATGATGGTTATGTGTTAGTGTATTCATGATATTTTGCACTCAATTTGTGATTGATAATGATGATGATGTGTTTGTTCTTGATGATTGGTTTGTGTTTGTGTCTTCCTAATATTTTGTACTATATTTGTGATTGATAATGATGATAATATGTTTGTTGTTTGATGACATGTTTGTGTTTGTATATTCATGATATTTTGTACTATGTAATTGATGATATGTTTATTGTTTGAGTTCCATTTGTATGGATGGGTTGGGGGAGTGATGAGTGTAGTGTAATTATAGGTTAGAAGTGAGAGGGGGGGGCCAAATGAGCTTCCACCTTCCCGTGGTTGGCCTCGTTAGTAGAGAATGTGTGATTCTCGAAGCTAAGAGAAGCTCTTTTCAAATATATATATTTATGTAATTTATGATTTTGGGGTAGTATTATGAAATTGAAATGTAATGTTTGTTTGTTTCATTGAGTGGGAAGGGGGAGGGCAAGGACGAGCATGAGGTGGTCAAACGAGTTTCAAATTTCTCATGGTTGACCTCATTAGTAGAGAATTTATGATTCTCAAAGTTAAGAGAAATTATTTCTCTTAACTTTGAGAATCATACATTTTTGAAATGCAATGTTTGTATGTTTGTGTATTTACAATTTTTGTCTCTAAAGTTTTTATTTGTGTATTTGCAAAATATCATGTGTACTCATGATTGTTTAAATTTCATATGTATGGTTGTGTTTATAATTTGTTTGTGTAATGATTAATATTCACATTCAATATTTTTGTGTACTGATCAAAATTTGATGTGTATTCATGATTGTGTATAACAATGTTGGTTATCTGAGTTTCATTTTTATGTTTGTGTATTTATAATTCCTTTGTGTGTTTAATGTTTATATATTTACAAAATTTGTTGTGTATTCTTGATTTTGTTTGAATTTCATATGTATGGATGTGTGTTTGTGTATTTATCAAATTTCATGTGTACTCATGATTGTTTAAATTTTATATATATGGTTGTGTCTACAATTTGTTTGTGTAATGATCAATATATGTTTGTGTATTTACAATTTCTTTGTGTATCTAATGTTTATATATTTACAAAATTTGATATTCATGATTGTTTTTTGAATTTCATATGTATGGTTGTGTGTTTATAATTTGTTTGTGTAATGATTAATATTAGATACATAATGCTTGTATCGTTGTGTATTACAATATTTTTTTAGTATTAATACAAATTTGATGTGCATTTATGATTTACAATTTAATTGGGTATCTAATGTTTATATATTTCCAAAATTTGATATTCATGATTGTTTTTTGAATTTCATATGTATGGTTGTGTGTTTATAATTTGTTTGTGTAATGATTAATATTCGATACTTAATGATTGTATGTTTGTGTATTACAATATTTTTTAGTATTGATACAAATTCGATGTGCATTTATGATTGTGTATGACAATGTTTGTTATTTGGATTTCATTTTTATGTTCGTGTATTTACAATTCTTTGTGTTTAATGTGTAAATTTCATTTGATGAAGCTTAATAACTACATATTTTCATAGAAAAATCAAGTGGAACATTTATAAGTGAATTTACAATTTATTTGTTTGTAATGACTGAAATGCAAAATGTTTGTATGTTTATGTACTTAAAATTTGTTTGTGTAATGAACATTTGATGCTTAATGATTGCATATTTGTGTATTACAATATGATTTTTAACACTAGTTAAAAATTGATGTGCATTCATAAATATATAACAATATTTGTTATTTGGATTTCATTTCTATATATATTTACAATGATTATATGAGAAAACAATATGGTTAGAGTAAAAGGTGGAGTGGATAAGTGAACTTCTACTTTTTTGTAGGTGACCTTATTAATAGAAAAACTAAAATTTTGAAATTAAACAAAAACTCTTTTCAAATATACATATACACCTTATTATTTTATTGTAGTGATAAACAATTGAAATATAATATTGGTATGGTATTTAATTTATTGTGTATTTACAAATTAATATTAAAAAATATAAGAACTATGCAAAACCTAATATTTGTATGGTATTTAATTTATTGTGTATTTACAATTTAATATTAAAAAATATAAGAATGATGCAAAATCTATATCATTGATTAGTAAAAATATCAATATTTATAATTTGGAAAAAAAAATTAAAATATTATATTTTAATTAAAATACTTTAAATATATTTTTAAAAGAGGTTATTGCAATGAATTTAATTTCATATTTCTTAATATAATATTTATTGAATATAAATTTTTTAAATAACATATATATAAATTTTTAGACTTTTTATAATTATTTATTTTTTAATTTTAATAAAATAGGTATTTGAAATAATATTTAAAAAATAATAATAATCCTTTTCTATTTTGTTGTAAATACATAACCATCAAATAACAATCATGAATATATATCAAATTTTGTAAAATACAAATATTATACACAAATAATTATAAATTCACAAACATAGAAATGATGGTAGGATTTGCTAAATGAATTTTCAAATAATTATGGTTAGCCATGCATAATATATGCATGCATTCATTCCAAAAAAAGAGTTTGGAAAACTTATCATATTGTGCAAAAAAAATTAATTTCATAAATAAAATATTTAATTTTTTTAATTATTTATTTTTTAATTTTAATAAAATATTCTTTGTATTAATTTAAAAATAATAATCATTTTTATATATCTTTTTCTTACACTACATAACCATCAAATAGTTCTTAATATTAAATATATTTTTCAAAGTAAAAAATATATAAATTTTAGATTTGTTTTTTCTTAATTATTCATTATTTCATTTTAATAAAATATTTTTTGAATTAATTTGTATTTTGGTGTATTGACTCAAAATATAATCAAAAATATGATTATATTTATCCAATACGTACTACATTCGTTTGTAGTACGTATTGGATAAATCTTTGAGTATTGATTAAATTTGATATACATGCATTGATCTGTTTTGCATGTCGATATGTATTTTAAAATAAATTAAATGATAAGGTGATGGGTAGCAATAAAAATTTGAACTGCAATGTATGTATTTTTGTATTATGACCCAAATACAATGTATAATATTTGTTTATGTATTTATTAATTTTGATGTGTATTTAGCATTGTTGATTGAGTTTCTTTTACTTGTGTACTTAAAATGATTGTGTATGACATGTTGAAATGCATTTTGAAATGCGTACATTTCATTTGATGATGCTTATGTTAACAAAAATTTCAAATGGAACATTTATTTGTGTATTTACAATTTCTTTGTTTGTAATGATTGAAATGCAAAATGTTTGTATATTGGTGTACGTACAATTTGTCAATGTAATAATGAATATTTAGTGCTTAATGATTAAAGAATTTAAGGAATTTATTATTTTTAGTAACAAAAAAAATTAAAATGTCATATTTGTATAATATTTGATGTGTATTTAAAATTAACTTATTTGTGTTGTTGTGTATTTTCAATTTAATATTAAAAAATATAAGAACCATCCAAAATTTATATTATTAATTAATGAATATATCTAAACTTATTAAGATAGAAAAATATAATTAATAATTTGAAAAAAAAATTATTTTATTTTTTTAAACTAAAATACTTTAAAGATGTTCTTAAAAAAATTATGTTTTCACAGTTATTTACAATATATTTCTTATTAATAAATTAACTTATTATTATTTTACAAAGAATTTAATTTCTTGAATCTTAATAAAATATTTATATCAATCCTTGATTTTTTTTATTATTTATTTTTAAATTTTAATAAAATATTCATCATAATAATATTTAAAAAATTTAAACTCAATGAATTTTTTCTTTCTTTTAAAATTATGAAAACTTATTATATTTTTGGAAAAAGAAACATTTAATTTCACTTTTATAAAAACAAATATATAACAATAATAATCTATTTTTAAGGTCACATCACAAATTTGATGTACGAGTCCCACTAATTTTATGTATGAAACTTTCAAAAAACAAATATATAATAATAATAACCTTAATAATAATAATCTATTTTTAAGGTCACATCACCTTAACTTTCAAATTTGATGTATGAAATCCCTTTGTTTGTGGGATAAGGAACACCCTTTTACACAACAATATAACTACTACTCCCTTTATCGTTAAATATATTTCTCTTAATCAAACAATAAAAGTTCTAAGAATATTTTTTAATTATTTTAAAAAAAAATCATTATATTACTTCTTAAAAAACATTTACAAAATTTAATATTTTTTAAAATATTTATTTATTTTCAATTTCAAAAATAATACTTAGTTTAATTTTTTTAATTATTTAATTTTAATTTTAATAAAATATTTATAAAATTAAAATTTCATTATATTAAATTAATATGTTTTTTTTCTATAATTTTTATTTTTTAATATATTTTTCTTAATCAAACAATAAAAGTTCTAAGACTATTTTTTAATTATTTTAAAAAAAAATCATTATATTACTTCTTAAAAAACATTTACAAAATTTAATATTTTTTAAAATATTTATTTATTTTCAATTTCAAAAATAATACTTAGTTTAGTTTTTTTGATTATTTAATTTTAATTTTAATAAAATATTTATAAAATTAAAATTTCATTATATTAAATTAATATGTTTTTTTCTATAATTTTTATTTTTTAAATATGGGTAATTTGATTATTTAAAAGAAAAAAAAATTAAAACAATTTTAATTTGAAAATTCTAAATAAAATACTTATTGGACATTTTATTTTAATCAAAATGTGTAAATCTTAATTTCATTTAAAATATAAATAAATAAATATTGATAAAAAATTCAATGTATTAATATTTTTAAAATATTTTTATTTATTTATATATTTTATTTTGTTTGAACATACTAATTTTAATTTTAATAAAATATTTCTAAAATTAAAATTTCATTATATATTAATATGTTTTTTCTATAATTTTTATTCTCACATAAAGGTCAATTTGATTATTTAGAAAAAGAAAAATGAAACAATTTTAATTTGAAAATTCTAAGTAAAATACTTATTGGACATATTTCTTTTAATCATAATATATAACGACATTAATATTTTTTAAATAATTTTAAATTTTGGATTTATTTATATATTTTATTTTGATTGAAGATTATAGATCTACAATGACACTAAACACATCTTCATTAAACACATCTTCATTTTATCAATGGGATCTATGATAAACTAAATTATTTAAAATTCAAAGCTTTATTATATTTTAATTGAAATATAGTTTGACTTGTTATGTTTTAAAAAAAAAATTAAAAGCTAGATAAAATATCAATTAATTTGATAGTTTAATATTTGCATAAGAACTTAAAAGCAAGGTAACATATCATAAGTGTTTTTAATAAAAATTTACTAATTTTTTTTTTAAATAATAAAATTAAAATTAGTTTAATATTTGCATAAAAACTTAAAAGCAAGATAATATATCATAAGTGTTTTTAATAAAAATTTACTAATTTTTTTTTTAAATAATAAAATTGAAATTGAAATATTAAAATTAAAATTAAAATATTAAAATATTAAGATATTAATATTTTAAAATTATTTATATAACATATTCTATTTGTATTTGTATTTGTATAACATATTCTAATTGAAAGCAACTCACTTTCAATTTCAATTTCAAAAGTTAATAACATAGTTAACTAAACTTAATAATTTAGTACTAATAAAATACCCATTATATTAATATTTACAAATATATAAACTTAATTTTTTAATCATTTACTTTTTATTGTTAATAAAATATTCATTATATTAATATTTTAAAACTATTTACAAATATATAAATATGCTTTATTTCCTTACAAAATCCATCTCAAATAAAATCATGTGCTTCCTCATTTTATCATTGAAATTGTATACATATATGAATCAAAACATATATATCCTAATAATCTTTAAAGCAAAATTGTAACTATATTTAATTTAATAATTCTTAATTTTTTTAATTATTTACTTTTTAATATTAATAAAATATTAATTTTATTAACATTTTAAAAAAATTACAAATTTCACCATTTAATTTTTTTAATTATTTACTTTTTAATGTTAATAAAATATTCATTTTATTAATATTTTAAAAAAATTACAAATTTCACCCAAAAGTAGGGTGCATTGTTAAGGCACTTATGCAATATTGTTGATTCAAACCTCAACTAGCTCTATGTAACTTGTGGAAACATGAGGTATGCTTGTAGTTTATGGTGGACCATAATCGACCCTAGACCTCAATCCAATTATCAATTCTACCCAAAAGATGGTACGATAAACTAGATTCTTTAAGGCCTTACAAAGCCTTACTGTGTTTTAATTTAAAGCCTTAAGATGGCTCAAAGCCTTACCATGTTTTAATTTAAAGATTTTTAATATATTATATTATTAAGGAGATTTGGAGGACTTATAAATTTAAAAATGTCTTATGACCATGACTCAACCATCTCATAATATTTATATATTAGATAGTTTGTCAAACAACCTATTCAACCACATCTAACCAATCCTCCACCCATGTGAATATGGTTAACCAAGGCTACCCAAAGATGTAAAACACTCAATAGAGGAAAACAAATCGCATAAATAAACATATCATACAATAGTTACAATTTCCATACAATGAATGAGTCCAAGTATAATGAGCTAAGTCCATCCATGCTCTAAGAGTTGTGAGTAATTACACTTCACTTTTAATTTCATACGTGAGCTTTTCATCCATGCTCTGAGAGTCATGAGTAATTACACTCCACTTTTAATTTCATACGTGAGCTTTCATGAGGAGGCCTCGACCTTCATAATAAAATAAAATATTTATTTTTATGCAAGAAAGGAAATAGCATCAATAAACATATCATTCAAAAGTTATGATTTACATACAATGAATGAGTCCAAGTATGAAGTGCCAAGTCCATAAGTAATAACGCTCCACTTTTAATTCCATAAGTGAGCTTTCATGAGGGGGCCTCGTCATAATCAAATAAAATATATCTGTTATGCAAATGGGGAATTCCTAATAAAATAAAATAATTTTTTATGCATATATGCATTAATTCATTGCCTTCCTGTTATCCCATTGGTTACCCATAATGTAAAATATAAAATAAAAATTATAAGATGGATGAATAATAAAATAATGTTATTTCTTCACTTCAAAGAGTCCCTCTAATGTGGGTCAAATCTTCGAGAAGCAAAACAATAAGCATTCCCTTAATAAAAATTTGCATGAAATGTTTATATTTAACTCGAATGGATCAACGTATCTTTTCATTGTTGGCCAAAGGTATTTTTTTCTCACCACTCCACTTGTTTTTTTTTTGCTATCTAGTGTGTCCTTAAAGTGGGTAATGTAGCTTTCCAACCTTAAGACAATGTAAATCCATCTTCAACCTTCACCATGTGTGTCAATCTTAGGGAACATCACCAATGTTAGACATTAATAAAATATGGCATAGGAAAACAACTTAATGATATGCAAGCATTAACATAAAATGTTAATATGTGCACTCTATCCCAATGACCTTAAACCTACCATGGTTCAAACAAATTGATCCAAATTTTCATGTTACACCCTTAAGGCTAAGTGAACTTGCTAAGTTGCTAAACAAGGTAAGGATGATGAATTTGAATGTAATGTAATGAAGGGAAAATTAATTGAAATATTAAGAAAAAGGGTTCACTAATTAACTATCATAAGAGGGTATCAAAGTTCCGAGTCTTCCCCTTAGTTTTCAGGAGCTATTGTGGTTGGTGATTTTTCATCCATATGTGGAGCTTAGAAGGAAATCATTTTTCTATCCCTTCACTTTCATTTTTGTGATTCATTTTTATTTTTTATTTTTTATTTTTTTCTTCTTTTTAATTTTTTTTATTTTAAGTTTTTTAGGCTTAGTCTATTTGCTTTAGATTTGGCTTTGATAACCTTCGACATAGGGAACCTAGCTTTTGCAAGGGCACATAGCTCACACTCATCATTTGATTTCATTTCCCTTTGAGTACTTTGACTCTTTTGACTTCGATTTATGCACGAGAAATAGGAATGGTATATAGAGACCTTAGAACATGACATATAATTAATTAATTGCAAAAAGGGGATATGATTGAAGTGGGTGAAGTGGCTAGTGAAATGACACGATAAGAAATATGGCTAGATAATATGTTGTGAATGACATGAAATGAGGGTTACACTTGCTTAGATCCCTAGGGGCACACCTAACGCCTAAGGTCATACATTTAATCTAATGGGGAAGGAAGAAGTATAACCACACCATGATGCTCCCTAAGCTATTGAAACAATATTTGAGGATACATGAATCATTACAGAGTAACACCTTTGACCCCCTAATGTTATGTCCACACATAAAGGAGGGACGACATGTCATAATATTGGTATCAATTGGATGTCCCCATCTATCTCTATGCATATGGCAAGGGTGTCTTTGTCAAGTGTCTATAGGCAAACCATAGATCTCATCCGTGGGACTATTGGATGTGATGGAAGATCATCAAAGAAATAATGATCAAGTCACCCCATACATATGAGGGGTAACAAGTTTGAGCGAGTGTAAGACAACATATTATAAAGTGAGAATTTGAGGTCACTCTCATCATGTTCATGTGAATTTATCCTTGCATTTACTGCTTTGGAAGAATTTGACATCCACTAGAATACTTCGAAGTTGAACCCAATATCTCCAAACTTTGTACTTGCACACCTACAAAATAAAGTTGCCTCTTGTTTTGTAGCTAAATCCCAATTGTTTGATATGTTTTCTTACTTTACTTGATCTTTTTGAATCAATTGATCATTCAAGGGCATGGGGATTCTCTGACAGAGCAAGTCAAGGATCTCAAAGAGTCTAATATGGGAGACGTCCTTTATTTGTCAAAAACCATTATATGAAATTCAAATCAACGTGTGGGTCTGGAATCAACAATACAAAGTTATTTGCTGTTTGGTTTCTATTAAAATTTGTTTTGGACTTAGTCATTAATAATCTTCAATTGTTGGGTTACACCAAACTTATAATTCACTGGGCAAAAGGCAAGACTAGCATCGAAAATCTATTACTTCAAGAGCTTGTGGAAATTTTCAGTGAGGTTAAAAAATCAGTGAGAGTTGGTTTCTTTCAACATGTGTACAGTGAACTGAATGAAATAGCATATTATCTTTCCAAGGAATCCCTTGTACTCTTCGTGAAGGCTAGGTGATTACATCAAATTGAATGGAAGGAAACGACTTCTCTCGAAGAAGTCATAATCATGTATTTACGGCCTGTTGAGTAGAGTAGATTCTGTTATTGTTCAGAAATCAATGTTTGATCTCAGAATGTTGGATCCTTTTTTATACAATCTTGTTGTCTTTTCGGGGATGTAGGAAAACTATGGGCATCTTTTAGAAGTCAATAGGTCTGCGTGGAAATTTTCAGTGAGGTTAAAAAATCAGTCAGAGTTAGTTTCTTTTCAACATGTGTACAGTGAACTGAATGAAAATAGCATATTAGCTTTCCAAGGAATCCCTTACTCTTCATGAAGGCTAGGTGATTACATCAAATTGAATGGAAGGAAACGACTTCTCTCGAAGAAGTCATAATCATGTATTTACGGCCTGTTGAGTAGGGTAGATTCTGTTATTGTTCAGAAATCAATGTTGGATCCTTTTTGATACAATCTTGTTGTCTTTTCAGGGATGTAGGAAAACTATGGGCATCTTTTAGAAGTCAATAGGTCTGCTTTTGTTTTGAAAAGTAGAGACCTATGTCTCCGATGTGCCGAGATTGTACCTAGCATGTAAATTTTGATTTATCTTTGAAATTTTAAATATATTATTTCTTCCTTGGAAAAGAAAAATGCTTGTTGTCCAGATTTATTTACACAGATTTCAGATCTGATTTTTATATAACCCCAAGCTAAAATTAGAATAAATGGATATGACTGAAACTAGTATTTTTTTAAAGAATCAATGTCGAAAGATCAATTCATTTTTTTGGATGATGGCACACAACAAACTCCTTACAGTGGAGAATTTTATAACAAAAAAAATACACTTTCCAAATGTGTTGTGTAAAGAAAGTAAAAGACCGTCCCACCGCAATTGAGTTTAAGTTCATAAACAGGTCTGGAAAATTCTCCTTCATGAGACAAGAACAACACTACTCCGCGGCCACTCACGCTGGAAGCAAACCTTGAACTCTTGGAATAAAGATTACCCTCAAACTCTCAGGAAAAACCTTTACTTAAGAAAATCTGGGACTAGTTTGTTAAAAATCATGGCTCTTCAAAAATGACACTATCTTTAACAATAGAGAAAAATGTCTTCTAGTACTCAAATCAATAGTGGTTAATCTGTTAAGATAAACAACAGTAAAATATACTAGTGATAAAGCAAATATATTATTTGGTGGACAGAGAGCATGATTGGCATGGGTACTAGATCTATGGGAATGGTCAGAAAGGCCTTTGAAAAAGAACACTCTACCCCTCAGGATAGGTGCAATGAACCACCAAATGGACTACTTGAACCATTGCCTAAGGTGCATATCATATATTTTCCATTCTTTTTGTAGGAAGGATGCTCTTTCATAGCCTCAAACCTATCTTTTTTTCTTGAGTTCAATAGATTCTTCGAAGCATCGTGTTTTTCTCCATTTTCAAGTTTATGCACTTCTTTTCATGTTCAATTTTCTTTTATTCAAAATGAAAATCATTTCTTCTTGTTGCTTGTCTACAATTAGTTTTATGTTTAAAAGGCACATCTACAACTTCTAACCTTTATCAACAGCACAAAAGGGCAATTATTGGACCACTACCTCCTTGTCTTCAACCATGTTGTGGGGTAAACTTATTCCTTGTTAGTCAATCTAGTATAGTACATTTTACATCATGTATCCACTTCTTGTTTGACGTTTAATAAATTGCACTTTCCCTTGATCAGAAAAAATTCTCTATGGTTAAAATCCAATGATACAATCCTCATTATTCAGATGTTTCCCAGGGCTTAGCATCTCTCTAATGCATCATAATGATATCTTGAATGTGGATGAATTTTATTATTGTTCCCTTATCAATTAGAGTAACTACAGGCTAAAACTACATTGTCTTCATAAAAGTGTTTCCACCCTGTTACCCCCCCCCCCCACATTTTCACATGGGTGTCTTTGAATGTAATAAATAAGGTTTGGCATCAGTTCTGGGCACTTTAGGACATCAAGCAACAGTAAGAAAGTATTATGGAAATGAAAGCGTCCTGAAATACACTTCTAGGCAATCTGTGCATAAAGGAATGGCATGAAAGCAGCATTTGAGACTGTTCTGGGCTAGTTCTGAGCAGCATGTGGACAAAGAAAATCAATCACAGCAGTGAACATCACTCTATACCCTGAGGCATCTCGCAGCAAAGGCAAGGATGAGATCACAGCCAAAACTTGCAGTCCTGTTTTGACATAGTGAGCTCGCTGGTCAGTCCTGTAGTGACCGGTTCAGAGCAGCACCTTGGAGGCTTTTCATTGAAGAATAAGAAAGCATTTACCATAGGTCAAGTAGGGAGGATCAACTGGATGTGCCCATCTGTCTCTGGCATATAGCAAGGCAGGCCAAGTAGGCTGAAAGTGTCTGAAAGTGTCTTTGTCAAATGTCTATGGGCAAACCATAGATCTCATCTATGGAACTGCTAAATGTGATGGAAGATCACACAGGATATAATTATCAAGTCACCCCATACATATGAGGAGTAACAAGTTTGAGTGTGTAAGACAACATATTAATCAGTGAGAGTTAGAGGTCACTCTCATCCTGTTCATGTGAAATTATCCTTGCACTTGCTGCTTTTGAGGCATTTGACATCCACTGAAGTACTTTGAAGTTGAACCAACATAACCAAACTCAGTACTTGCACACCTTTGGAATAAAGTTACCATCTTGTTTTGTAGCTAAATCTCAAGCTTTTGATGTGTTTTCTTACTTTACTTGAATTTTCTGAATCGATTGACATTGGGAATTACTCCCGCTTAATTAATTTCCCACTAAATATATTAATTTCCAGATTTTAGGCTTCTTGTTTTTGGTTCTTTTAAATGCAAATTTTCACATTCAAGATTTGATAAGTACTTCCATGCACAATTGTATCGGCGATATTGCTCACGATAAATGATATTCTACTCCAAGATAAAGATGTCTTGCCTATTCAGGTCTGTCATGCGATCAGTTATTTATATGAAGGTTTCTGGAAGCCTAAGATTCAGAAGAACCCTGGAGTTCTTAAAGATCCATATATTGATCATTCAAGGGCGTGGGGATACTTTGACAGGGAAAGTCATCAAGGAGTTTATGATATGGCAGGTGTCCTTCATTTGTCAAAAACCATTATATGAAATTCAAATCAGCGTGTGGGTCTGGAACCTGTTAGCACCCAAGTTGTACTTAGTTGGTTGCCAGGAGATCCAGCGAAGATTGGAGCAGTGTACTTTTTCATTGCCAGCATTCAGAAGTTCAGCTGGTCGGTTTTGGCCCGATTTTCAAAACTTGCATGTCCATACCCCCATGGGGAATTGTAATAAGTTGGTCTAAGCATGGTCTTTTTGTAACAGGCTTGGCTTACCTTAAGTTTATCTATCAAGGGGATACACTCTAGAGTGTTTTTTCCTGAGGAATTAAGCGTTGCGCTTCAGTGGCGTATTATTCCCGAGTTTTTCACCCACACCTCCAAAGCTGGAGTATTTACCATGGTGGTCGAACCTTAGGAGGTTGTTAAAGCCTACGTGTCTATGTATTTTTACATGCTAGCCATCAATAATGCATGCACTAGGTCCCCTAAGAGTTTGAGTAAATTCCGGCAAAAATAATTTTTCCCACAAAACATAAGCTTTTTTTTAATAGTTTAAATGGGAAATTTCAAATTGTAATAAAAGTATGGTCTGAAGGCGGAATTTGGCGTGGGGATGCTTGTTTTTATACTCAGAGCATCATCTTTTTCCTAGGACCCACTTTTCCTAGGTTTCGGGTGATTAAATTATCACTTATGGCATTTTTTCTTAAAGAGGCAACAAAATGACAAAAAATGCCAAAAATTACAGAAAAATGACACAAAAAGACAAAGTGAGAAAATCGAGGAAACATAACAAAACATTTTGGGTGACATGGCAATCTCATGGAGGGCGAGTTAAACTAAAGTCAAAAGCATGTGATATAAGAGAGATTTGGAAGGTAGTGAATCATTCCATGTTAAGATATGCGCCATCTTTCACGAGTTCACGTGTGGGTTATGTGGCAGCAATTTTATGGATGGTGGAGTTTACAAGGGAGAGATGCACCCCTCTTGTGAGGTGACTGCCATCTCATCCCTCTCCACTCGAGTTATGGCTTGATTCAAGGAATAATCAACTCCTCTTTTTTAGAGATGCACCCCCCCTCGTGATCTCCTCTTGAGTGCGCCCCCCTTGAGTGCGCCCCCCCTCTTTCTTCATTTGCTATTTCAACAAGGCATTGGGATCTCATTTGAATATGGTCAAAGAGGACCGAAAGGCTAGTGAAGTTTGTACTCTTCTATTGTAATATTTTTTGTTGGAATAAAGAAGGCTTTGGAGGCAAATCTCTTGTGTCGAGCATCATTGTGTGTGGATGAACATTGCATATTCTTATGAGGTGATCAGTATTGCTTTAATTTATTGCATTTTGTGGATGAAAGTTGGCCTTTGAAGGGGAGGTATCTCCCGGTAGGTAGGAGAATTTCTAGTTTGATTATTCTCTTTGTTAGTTTACTTTAGATCTCTTAGACGTGTATTCCAGTTTGATTTCCATGCTTTCTGAGTTTCCATTGTAGGCGGCACCAATATTCATTTTAACCATTTGTAAGAAAAAAGTTTTTAGTTGATGCAGGTATCTAGCTCGAATGTTTGGCGGATCTAGTTTGACTCCTCCAATCTTCAAACAATTTTGGCATAGTCCCTACGCTTTCCACTTGCAGGCTCCACAGCTCAGATATTCCCAAGCTTCTGGATTTTTTGAGTTTCTCTTGGTTACGGTTACTAACATGCTTAAGTAAATTAGTTTCATTTGTTAGATCTAGGATTTTAAAGCCCTATTTTGAGTAGATCTAACTTGATTAAGTACTTGTGCATATTTTCTATCTTTCAATACTTAATATTTTTATGCTTCTAAGGCTTTATTTGGCACATTTGGTGCATTTTAGGTGGCTGGTTTCTTATTTTTATCGCCATAACAAGAGGAAGTGTTGTTGGAAAATCGAAGATCTAAAGCCATCCAACGCTTCCCAGAGCAATATTTTTCCATCTTGTATCATTTCTGAAACCTTGGAAGCCTTTGGATCCAGATTCATAAGGACCAAAGGCATCCACCTTCAAAGTTTGTAAATTGTAATTAATAAAAAGCAAGTTGGCTACCCAGAGCCCACGGAAACCCCTAGGGAGTCCGTGTCGGTTTTTTTTTTGTGTTTGATATTAATCGCTTCATTTCTAACTTTTTTTTACTTTCTTAAATCAACACATGCACACAATCCGCCCCAATAGGGTTGTATAGTTAGTTTTATTTTTTACTGCTACAATCTTGCTTTCACAATTTTTGTACTTTATTTTGAAGTTAACAATATCAAAAAACTAAATCCGGTTGTGCATTCCCGAAGTATCGAAAGGGAAAAGAGATTCTCAGCCGTCAATAATCTTTTGTTGTTATTTCATTTTTGTATATTATTAACAAATAAAATTAAGGTTGTGTATTCCCAAAGTAAACTGAAAGGGTTTTATCCCCGGTAGGTGAAAAGAGATTCTCAACCGCATAATAAAACTTCAATCTAATTGTTAAAATTAACCAAGGCTTAGCCTCCCCGAATGCTCTGGATCTCTACGGTTCGTCCGACCAGTTGATCACTTCAGAAAGGGAGTTAAGTGACTAGTTTAATAGGGCAATCCAACTAACACTTGATCACTAGAACTCGGGAGGTCGTGTGAAACTAACTACAGAGTCAGTGGGCTACTTTAAGCAGGTTATGCCTTGCCCAGTTGGACACTTGGTATAGTTGTCACTATGCTCAATTCAAAGGACTAAGTTGGAATTTGGCCAAACCAAGAACTAACCCACTCCCTAATCCACTCATCATAATAAATCAATTAAAACTGACGAACGAGACTCTTGCAACAATTTCACAACACAACAGCACTCCAAACTTTGTGACTCCATTTGGAACTGGTAATATTGTCAACAATCAAACAATAAGTGAATCAATGTGTTAGATGGATGTATTTTTACTCATGATGTTGTTTTAATTCATAGTTGCATTTCCTGGTTCAGTATTAATCCATATTCAAACTCCTAGAATCTTGCTTCTTTCTCTAACTTAGCTTAAAGGCCATAGTTTGTTTTCATAGGGACCGCCCCTCTTGGCTTCGCTAGGAGTTGGCCTAGATGGAGGAGTTGTGTGTTGAGTGACAGTATCTCGACTCTTTGCTTGCCCCCAAGGATGCACCCAGTGACTTGAAGATTTCTGCCACATTAACCCCTTTCCCCCGAGCTGTAACCATATCTGTTTGCATTCGAGTACAGCCTATCTGTACCGGTGTTCGAATCCGTGCAGATATGTTCATACGATTGTATGAAATGTTGTACAATTGTACAGAACTGCGGGAGTTCTTCGACCTATTGAAACTGCATGTCAATCTTCTCTCTATTGCCCTACTTTTTCTCTCTCTCTTGGACTCTTTCTTCGTCTTCGAACAAAACTATCTTCGTGAAGAATGAATTTTGTCTTTATCCTCTACTTTGACATGCCTTTATACTTTATAGCTAAAGCAATCTACCAATAACCTAATCTCACGGTGAGATCAACAATTCATATTTTAGTCTAAATCATTAATGCATTAAAATACACTTTATTAGACACAACGGCTAATTAAAAGACTTTAACACTTTATATATAAAGTGACTTAAAAAATAGATTGATTTGGACGACTTCCCTCATGTTTGACAATTAACACCTAACCTATACGAAAGTTCCAATCTAAGCTACAAACCATCAACAAATGTTTCCCATGGTTTAACATCTCTCTAATGCATACTGATTCCTAATGATATCTTCAATGTGGATGAATTTTATTATTTTTCCCTTATAAATTGGAGTAACTCTTATTGTCGATAAGTTGAAACTACATTGACTTCATAAAGCTATTTCCACCCTATTTTGCATGCTATCTAAAGTTTGTTGAATGGAGTCAAACTTGGTCCTCGAAGCAACAACTTCTCATGGTGATTCTTCTATCTTATTTTTCCTCACTAAATTTCTGCAAAACTCCAAATTCCTTTTTCCTTTATAGCCACAAGAGAAATCCAAAAGTTACACTTTACTGTGTTGATTTTTGTAGCATCAGACAGGTACTTATACATAGGCCAAGTGTCTGGCATGCAGAAGTCTTGAAGACCTCTCGAACTTAGGAGTTTCACTTTACTAAAGTGAACTATTAAAGTGAAAGTACTTTTGTAATTACTTTATGAAAAGTGAGGGCCCAACGTATTTAGTGACCCATGGTAATAACCCAAGGTATTTGCATACTATAAGGTTATAAAAGGCAGCCTAAGTGAGAGGACACAAACAAAAGTCACAGAGACTGAGTGAGATCTCATTGATTGGTTGAAAAAATATTGCCAGCCAAGTGTGCAGGTGCAGGAGGCAGAGGTCAAAGGAAAGGTGCAAGGTTTAGCAAAGGAGTAGCAACCAGGTGATACGCTAGGCTATTTTGTTGTATTGTGCTTCTCGGTGGGCCATTATCCCAGGACGAGAACCTAAGGTCTTTATCACTAATAAAAATTAAATTGTTTATTGGTCTTTCCTCAGTTGGGATTTCCCGGGGTACATACAAGTGTCAAATGTATGACTGATTTCCTGTGTTTTACGCTGCACGATTTGTTAGATCTCAATGTGTTTTTAGTTAATAATTGTCAGTAAATTATTCGAGACTAATAACCAAATCTAAGCTCAAAAAATTAGCATGCTGCTTATAGCTAGAGCCTATAGTTCCACTACCACAAAGGAAGGTCTACTCACCACTTGAACAGTGTGGATACCTATCTTAGGGAGACAAAAGTTGTCATAAATTATAATCACCACTAGTTTTTGGAAATGTATCCCAAAATGGAAGATTTTTCTTCAAAGGGGTTGTTTGGTTAGATTGGTTGCCTCTTTTTTTACTTTGGCATTGGACACCAATTTCTTTACCCAATTTACTAAAATAAGTCATGAAGTAATCGTTTATTTGCAGCCAAATCCTCTCTGAAATTCACCGAGTTTGACAACAATTTCTCAACAAAAAATTCAAGCAATAAGGACATGCTACGGAAATTCATGCATTGGCAATTTCTAAAATAAAGAATGTTTGATTATCATTGATAGCAAACTAGCATTAAGTTGTTATGTAGAAAAGTCAACAAGTCTTGTCACAACTGAAAATCAATCTGGGCATAATCATGGAAGCTATAAATCTAGGGTAACAATGTTTAACAATGGGAGGATCTCTTTGCTAGTATGTTGTTTTACATGCATGATACGTCAATGCATGCAAGGGTATTTGAAAGAGAGTTCGATCCATTGATTAGAGACATAAATTCTGTAACGGCACCTGTGTGACAAACAACTGGAGAAGAAAAGAGGACTCGCATCGAAGGGGAAATCCTAACTAATTGGATTTTATCATTTGTTTTAATCCTAAAACTAAGCAAGTGATCCTCAATGAGGATTTATAAATAGAGAAGCGCTCATTTGAGCAACACACTTATGAATTCCTCATCTCTAATCCAAAAGATAAATTCGTGGGGCATCTTCTCTCTCATCATGAACCAGTTCAGTTTTTTAAGGCAACCAACACACTTATGAATTCCTCATCTCTGATCCAAAAGATAAATTCGTGGGGCATCTTCTCTCTCATCATGAACCAGTTCAGTTTTTGAAGGCAGCCGCAGCGATTCTTAGTGCTATTATTGAGGTCTGATCAGTTTTGAAGGAAGCCAAAACTGTTGAGGACTAATTTGCTGCTACCCGAGCCCTGTTAGGGCTGTCTTCAACTCACCCGAACCCTGCTAGGGCCTTCCATAGTCCACCCGAGCCTTGCTAGGGCCTGCTACATTCCATCTGAACTCTGCCCGTCATCCAGCAGCCCGTTAGGGCCTTCTTCTCTCAGCCGCAGAGGTAAACACTAAACAGGGAGCAGGTCGGGCGCTGTCTAGGGTCTGTTCCAAGAAGGACGAGCCCTGTTTAGGGCTTGTCCCATGCAACCGCAGCCTTGTAAGGGCTGATACTCAACCAGCCGAACCTACTGGGCCATCCAAATAGTCAACGGCACAGTCCTGAAAGCTACAGGCAATCAACGACCTAGTCAATCTGGTCAACAGCAGCTTCAAACAATCAACGACAGCCACAGAATTGTCTTCTTTGGTCAACAGTTAACTCAGTTCAATGATGAGAATGATTAGGGTTTGATCTTATATGACAATCTGGTTGATGGCAGCAGTCATACTGTTCAGGGTTGTCTTCATCATCTACAAGGAGGTTCTCTTGGTATGTGTGCCCTAGAGGCAAGTAGATCCATGATGTAAAAAGTCTGCTCTATATCTGCTCATGTAAAAACTCAGTCATCTCATATTTAAAGAATATTATTCTTGCTGGGGGTTTTATACCTTGAAAGGTTTTCCCCACGGTAAATTTTTGTCTCTTGTGGATGGTTGACTCTACTTTACTTTTGATTATTTACTGTTCTTTTACTGTTGCTACATAATCTCAGAATTGCAAGTTTTAAGGTCTGCTAAGAAATTAAAATAGTTGTTACTGTTATCAAATCAAACCTATGTTAAAAATTTAGCATGGTATCAGAGCAGAGGATGTGAAGAGCACAGTTTTGGAACAGGTTATTGTTGCCTACGTGATCTTGGTACAGACCTGAGGAGGTTAAAGTTTTGCAGACTTGTTTCAGCAGACTACTCTAATGGATTCAATCCCTTTCAGGCCAGAGGACAGACTTGAAGGCTCATCTAACTTCAACTCCTCGAAGGCAAGGATTTTGGCTACATTGGAGGAAAATGATCTTGATGACCTAGTCATCAATGTGGTAGAAGAACCTACCTCAAATGCAAGGAGGGCAGCATTCAAGAAGAATGCAAGCCAAGGCAAGAAGAATCATCTATGATTCAATCAAAGAAAACATGATGCCTGTCATAACTCCGTTGAAGACTACCAAAGAATGTTTTGATACCTTGACCAAACTATATAAAAAGAAAGCTCCAAGCCAGAAAAGAGTTTTGAAGAACAAGCTCCATACTCTGAAGATGGAAAAGGATGAAAGTGTGTCTTCATTCTTTTCAAAGATTTCTCAGGCAAAGGATCAACTCCTAGCTATTGGTGTTACTGTAGATGATGACGATCTTGCTCAAACTGTTGTTGATGGTCTCCCTAGTTCCTGGGAAACTTTTCTATCTGCTGTAAAAGGTCGTGAAGTCCAACCAGATTTTGAAAGATTATGGCACGATTGTTTGCAAGAAGGAAGAATGCAAAGCAAAAATGGTGGCTCTAAGAAAGGAAACCTTGCTCTTGCCGCCAAGACAAAGAAAGGAAAGAAATTCTTTCATCATAAGAACAAAGGAAAGAAGCCTCAAGGTAGCACATTGATTTATCAAATATTGAATGTTTCAATTGTCACAAGATGGGACATTATGCCAGAAATTGTAGAAAGACAAAGAGAAAGTTCAGAGGGAAATTCCATGCATTCGCTGCAAAAGAACAAGAACCTAAGAAGAAGAAAAGCAATAAGTCTACCAAAGATCAAGAACCAAGAAGAGAGTACTAATTGGTTTCGTCCCTCTTAGGATCCATTACAAATAGTGCTAAATCATGGTTGGTAGAAAGTGGAGCTTCCAGGCAATATGACAGGATTTCGAGAGGCTCTTACAAACTTCAGAAAGAAGAAGTTTACTACTCAAGTGGAACTTGGGGATGATACCACCTATGACATTGAAGGAATTGGTTCAACATCCTTTCAGCTTTACTCAGGGACTATTTTGCATATCGAAGATATATTATATGTTCCTGGATTAAAGAAGAATCTCCTCTCAATTGCAAAATTAGAAGATAAAGGTTACAGAGTTATCTTCCTGGATAGAAAAGCTCTCTTGTGGCCGAAGAATGAAGAGATGAGTTCAACAATGATGATTGCAGTTCGAGAGGGAGGCCTCTACAAGTCATCAGGGCATTCCATCTGGCATCGGTCCACGACACAATCAACCCTTACAAATTATGCCATCGAAGGTTTGGACACCTTCATTACAGATTTCTTCCTGGTCTACAAAAGATGGTAACAGGTATGCCTGAGTTTTCTTATGAGCATGATGGTATCTGTAAAGGTTGTGCTCTTGGCAAGAATGCCAAAAAATCCTTTCCTAACTGTAGTAATAGATCTAAAGGTATCTTGGACTTAATTCATTCAGATATGTGTGGACATATGACTTCACCTTCGATGAGTGGTTGTTTATATTATGTGATTTTCATAGATGATTGCTCCCACAAATATTCTATCTATTTTCTAAAGACTAAGAATGAAACTTTTGATAAGTTCAAAGAATTCAAGAACTGGTTGAAAATCAGACAAGAAGGCATATCTTGAGGTCAAATAATGGGGGTGAGTTTGAATCTCAACACTTTGATAATCTTTGACAAGAAGCAGGGATCAAGAGGGAGCTAACTGTGCCTTACAACCCTCAACAAAATGGGGTTGCAGAAAGAAAGAATAGGACAATATGCGAACCTACCAAAGCTATGTTATGTGATCTAGATCTTCCTCTATCTCTATGGGTTGAGGCTGCCACTAATGATGTATACATACAGAACAGAAGCCCCCATGCTACTCTAGGGGAGAAGACTCCAGAGGAAGTATTTACAGGTAAGAAATCAACAGTTGATCATATGAGGATTTTTGGCACGCCAGTCTTTATCAATGTGCCAAAAGAAAAGAGAACAAAATTGGAGCCTTCCGAAAAGAAACATACGTTTGTTGGTTACGGTTAAAGCTCAAAAGCCGATCGTATCTTAAGAGATACATTGAGGTTAGTAGAGATGTGATATTTCATGAAGAAGTTGCTTTTCGCCGATCTAAAGAGCTTCCAAATGACTCAGAATCTCCTCTTTCAAAAGTCCAAGATTCTCCTCATTCAAATGATTAGAGGGAGGAGGAAGATGAGCCTTCAGTTCAAGATATTGCGATAGAACTAGAGAAGTCTACCGAAGAATTGCTTGAGAAGTCTAGGAAGTTCATAGCATCTTTCTCCAAAATTGCAGTTCTAAGTAGCAAGACCATTGTTGAGCCAAAACACAAGAAGTCGCCTTCAAGTGTTGAAGACAAAAATCAGTAATGCTCTTATTATGGCACTACCTAATTTGAGGCAACCCTTTGAGATTGACGATGCAAAGTTTGCAATGGGGAACCACTGTTATGCGGGGGAATAAAAATCCGCTACCATTCTAAACTCTTTTCAGGTGGAATCCTGAACTATCCTCCATATGACAAAGAATTGTATGCCCTTGTTGAAGCACTATCTCATGGACAACGAAACATTCATCCATAGTTATCATCAACCTCTTCAACAAGCTTCAACAAGCAAAGCACTTGAAACGGATGGGGTTTTGCAACATTTTCACTTGGTTATCAAATACAATAAGGGTATTTCCTACAAGATAACAAATGCCTCTTAAATTATTGTTAATCAACTCTGTCGAAAAAGGAATCACCAAAATTCAAACTTTTGGCATTCTATGGTGGTGAAAATTGGATGAG
The DNA here is from genome assembly GCA_027924585.1 of Larix kaempferi. Taxonomy (NCBI): domain Eukaryota; kingdom Viridiplantae; phylum Streptophyta; class Pinopsida; order Pinales; family Pinaceae; genus Larix; species Larix kaempferi. The sequence continues at coordinate 4,975,381 of BSBM01000254.1, forward strand.
GGCATCAACAATCTGGAAAATTATCTTTCAGGGCCTGCTTTTGAAGATATACAAATGCTAGCCCCCGAGCTGTAGATCAGTCAGCGATTTGGTGCACTGTTAAGGCACTCCTTTCGATTTCGTTGGTTTAAACCTCGACTAGTCTTATGTTCCAAGCATGGGACAATGTGAGCATGCCTGGAGGTTATATGATGAAAAACGGGCTTACAAAAGCCATCCAAACCCACAGCATAACCCATATTTTAGAGTTGGGTAGTCATTAAATAAATGACAAATCACATGCACTTAAATAATGAACAACAAGTTGAAACACTAATGCTGAGACTGTTAGCAGAGGAATAAATAACCTAACAGCAGTCTGAAAATTGCATGCACAGTAATTTTTGGTCAAAACAGACCCTGAGCCTCGATTTCGTTGGTTTAAACCTCGACTAGTCTTATGTTCCAAGCATGGGACAATGTGAGCATGCCTGGAGGTTATATGATGAAAAACGGGCTTACAAAAGCCATCCAAACCCACAGCATAACCCATATTTTAGAGTTGGGTAGTCATTAAATAAATGACAAATCACATGCACTTAAATAATGAACAACAAGTTGAAACACTAATGCTGAGACTGTTAGCAGAGGAATAAATAACCTAACAGCAGTCTGAAAATTGCATGCACAGTAATTTTTGGTCAAAACAGACCCTGAAAAGGGGAAAACCAGTTCAAGAGTAATTTATATTAAGCATTCTCAGGCAAAAATATGAGTTTACAGCAGCATTTAACCAGCATAAAAGGACTATACCAGCACCTTGGGAACTGTGCATCACCTTGGAAATCGTGCCCAGACAAAAGTACGGCCTGTACAACCTCCACAACAACTATCCCTTCTCGAAAACAGTGCCCAACAATACCTCAAAATTCGTGCCCAATCTGTACGTACAACTATATGGCCTCCTTCGAAATTTGTGCAACAAAAAACTCTCCTTGAACTGTGTGCCAACTGAGGTAGTACGGCCCAGCAATAATAGAGTACAACCCAGCATTTAATGTAGTAGAGCTGCCTTGGGAATCGTGCCCCTCTCTTGGGAGTCGAGCCCCCCTCTTGAGAAACTAACCTCCCTTCTCCAAAACTTAGAAATCTCTCCAAAATGCTCACTCTTGGAAACCGTGTCTTGCACACTACCCTAGGTTTGCTCATATAACAGTAAAATGACTTTTCACCTAAGTTGCAGGAAACGGGCTACCCCCCCATGTCCCCTGTCTGTTTCCATACGGAAACGACGAAACACATACGGAACGGTACGGAAACTTGTTTCGGAAAATGTGAAACTCGTTTCAAAATCAGAAACCCGTTTCAAAATCGTGTTTGGAAATTTTGCCACGTTTCCGGCCATCAACGCTCAGTTCGCGAAAATGTTAATTTTTAATGAATTTTCGAGTTTCGGTTCAGGGTTTAGCTAGCCCGTGACTCCGTCCAACCTTATAAATTAGCAATATTTTCACTAAATACATCATTGCTCAGCGATTATTCATCTGCTGCGAGTGTGAGCATGTGAACCGTGGGGTATTGTTTTCAAAAAACAAATATAAATCATACCAATATTCGCTTTGCAAAATTCCAGTCACTCCACTAGTAAACTCCCCTCGGCAATTCTAGTATCGAACTCCCAGCTTCCACACTTCTATTATCGAACTCTCTTCAACAAATTTTTTTAGCGCTCCTCCAGTATATTGTGCAGCAAACATTTACATCATATAAAACGAGATCAAAGAAGACATAGGTTATGATGCCAACGGCACGTGGAGACGGCAGTGTTATGACATCCATGTTAGCTGGAGCTACCATGCTGCAGATTGTGTGGTCGGGGACCATACTACATTTGTTTTTCCAAATCAGAGATCAGATGCCTTAGAGGGGGCATTCATTGCTTCCAGATTGCCCCGAGCAGAGATATCAGTGGGGACAGATGGTTTTGTATTGGTCCAAACTTACCACAGAGCAGTTGCCGCAGGGGCACCCTTCCTTGTCGAGCTTTGCATGATCCCATTTGAGAGAGTTGCTTTACCATATTATGATGTTTGATGTAGTGATCTCGGTTGTTTATTATGATGTGTATGGCCCTGAGTGATGTTAATCCACCCCATTGTAGTAGACTCATGTATATGCACACTGGTCCCTACCCCACTATCGGTATAGACTTGGTCATTTCGTCCTCCTCAGCAGCTAACCTTGGATCCACCTGTCACTTCCTTCCACCCATCTGACTCATTCATGTTGATTTCTCCCGACTTGGACCTTGATTTGTGACCTTGAGGATCCCCTTCCCTATTGACCTCTGAGTATGCCATGATTCCTTGTCTTTTGTGCCTCGGCTCTTTAGTGTGTGAGATACATTCTCAAACCTGGGATTTGCTCCTGTCGATTGCCCCCGATGTTGCAATGCAGTATAGGATTGTGTAGACTCACCGGGTGTTCCCCATTGGTCATCCGAAGCATGTTCACTTGCCCCCATTACTTTGCAGTATGAGCACCTTGTTATATCGTTTGAGATATGTATGTAGCCCAAAAAGGGCCTTGAAATGTAATGAAATGAAGAAATGTAAAACAAGCCAAAAAGGCAATGTGAAATGTAAAATCAAGCCAAAAAGGCTAAGTATGAAAGTCAAATGTAAAAGTCCAAGTAATGTGTTTTTGAACATACACGGACACAGGGTAGTGGTTATTTCCTCAGCTAGTCCTGCGGGGCAAGGAGGTGAGATGGAGTAAGGGACAGCTAATTCTAAGCGTCCCCTAGAGTCTCAAGTTACGGTTTGCTGGACACCCAGTCATGGTGGCTCTAGAAAAGATCCTCACGGAGTCTTCTGAAGGCACGGATGTGAGTTGCAAGGTGCATGTTAGATGATCAATGGTGGTTTCCCTGCACTATACCCATTTGTGAGGCACCGCCCTTCCCTGTGTATTGTCATGGTATGCTTATGTCAGTGGGTCCCGCCTTCTCTGTTTACCCGAGAGGTCACATGGTCTTGGTCCTCGTCTTCCCGTATCCTTCACCATGTTCATCCACCTCACCCAAAGTTAGCTAAGTGGTCAAGTCTATAAGTTGTGCATAGCATTAAGTCTTTGTTGGAGGTGGTGGGCCCAGCTCATCCAGGGCCTGTATTTATTGAAATATTTATGTTTTGATCACCATATTGGCATTATATTGTTTAAAGTAATGTACTAACATAAATAAGGAAGCCTTGATGCTTCATGTTGCTTACAGGTTTTCAGCCATTGCCATTTTGACCAGATTTGACTTGGTCAAACCAGCTTGACTAGGCCAAAAATGGGCCTGAAAAAAAAAGTTGCGATCAAGATTTCGATTTTGGTCATTTATTATGTCTTGGGGTCCCATATGCGCCTCCAAGTGTCAGAATTTGAAAAAGTTGAAGTGTTGATGAGATTTTAATTATTATGGGTCACCAGGGCTCTGTTTTAATTAAAAATCTTGGATTTTGGGCAAACAGTGCCTAATTAATGGATCGAGGTCGTTCAAGTGACCATGTCTACTATATTTGGGGTCTACGATCGCATTGCAGCACATGGTTCGTCAATCCAGGCAATATAAGTGGGTCAAAAGCCTAAATTACATCTTCAACAATAAAAACCAGCAATAAATTAATACGGAAATCAAAATATGGCAAAGGTAACTATTGAAAATGGAAAATGCAAAGGTTGGCTAATACAAGGGGGTCTTCTAAGGTAATTTTACTATGTTTGGACATTCTATTTATGTTGTGGGGCCCTCATTTTTCCCAGCTCATCACATGGGGCGAATTTGCCCATAGAGGGGCGTTTTTGACTTGGCAAAACTCCATATTTTTGGGTTTTTATGTATTGAGACTATGGTTTAGTGGTATGGGGGCTAAAACAGCCCATAGGCACCCCCCAACCACCTTTTTTTTATATGTATTTTATGGGCCCCACCAAGGGCCCCCATCCTCCACATGGGCATCAGAGGGCAATTCGCCCCCCCCTCTTTAGCTTGCATCTCCACCATCAATTTTGGTTGGGAGAGAGTTAATCCCAACCATTGATTATGGAGGGAATTAGGGTTGATTGAGAGCCTTTCTCTACTTAAGAGAGGAGCTCTCTCATTTGGAGGTCTTCTTGGCATTTTGTAAACTTGAGATTTGTGAATAGAGAGACATTTCTTCCGAGCTACTTGTGAGTATGGTGATGGAATGTTATGGTGTTGATTATTAGCTTATTTCTAGTGCATTGTTGAGTGATTTTGTGGTGTTCCCATCCTTCCTTGGCCAAACGAGCTGTAGGTGAAATCGACCACTTGAGGGGGATGCAGCTCTTGAGCTAGCAGCTCCACGTTGTGCTCTCTTCGGGATTTTAATAAGGGAAGTAAACTTACACTTGTTTCTTGCTTTCCTTCATTATTTGTCGTTCATTTGTTGATGATTTCTTGCTATTTGCCATAGTTACTTACTTATCTCTCTCTGGCAGGTACAAGGGCGAACTGGGTCAACTGGCTGCACCAAAAACGCTAGGGGAAAACGCACTACTACTCAGCATTTGGTCTTCGGGATTTGTCTTCAACACCAAGCTCCTCCATTTCTATCATTTCAAGTAGGAAATCCTTGCTTGTTTCTCGTATTTTCATTTCCATTGTGAATGTTAAGCTACAAACAATAAAATAAACCCTAAATATAAAAAAACTCAAAATTCCACTGTTAAAACTTGTTTTTCTTTCTAAACCCGCTTATGAAATGTTGTTAAATGCTTAAATCTAAAGTTTCAGTTTGATTAGACTCCATTTTCCCTTAGAACTAGCACTGATCCATTTGGCAAAAACGCCCTACTAGGGCGTTTTTCTCTTACTGTCTAGCTGGATCACTTTGGGGTTGTGGGTAGTTTTGATTTGGGTTTAAATCGTCATTTTATCATTAGAAATCAAGCTATTGTTTGCTGGAAGTGTCTGTAATTGCTAATTTATCACTGCCCTAGGTCCATTCAATCACTTAAACAATCCCTTCCTTGGGCAGAATTTGCATCTCTCCATCACTTCTAGTTTGCTTCGGGGCCTTAACTAAATTTCCAGCCATATAATCACTAATTTAATCTATTTTATTCATCTCATTTGATTGCTGGTCACATTCCATTCACCTACTTATTTCATGCTTGTGTCCAACGATTGGCTGAAATTGAGCTTAAGATCCATCTGATAACTCACCTCTTGTTTGCATCTACCTATCTTCTTTGGGGGTTTGGGTGTCTGATTTGTTGCTTAACCATCACTGGTTGAGCGGGGTCTCCCCCCTGACTTGGCTACTTGCCTTGTCTGAAGTGACAAACACCCAATCTGGTGTGACTACTGTTCCTTGAACGGTGGACTTGGCGTTTGCAGGTTACACCTACCTAGCTACTCACCCTCTACCATCCCGGACGGGATATCTTTCATCAGTAGCTAGAGTTAGTGTGATAACATGCAGCATGATAGGAAACAACCACGCCTACTTTATTCCAGTTAACCAATTGCCAAAGCAGACGATTGTTATACCTTCCTTGTAATATCAGATGGACGGCTCTTCATTGCTTCACGTCCGCACATAGGAATTAAAAAATTAATTCATGCTTATCAAGATAACTATTAATATTAATATTTTATTATATAAATAATAATAATAATTTCATCTTATTAATAACAACAACATTATCATATGTACATTTCTTATTAACATGATCATACAAGATTATCTTATGTACATTTCTTATTAACATGATCATACAATTTGAGTCTCTTTGAATCTCTATAAAAACCCAAAAATAAATTTGTGTTTTATGATTATAAAATGCTTAAAGAATGCTTTTAAAAACACGTAAATGTCTTACCTTTGATTTCTATAATAAGCCATTTCATCCATATGTGCCTTGTAATAATATGTGGTGGATTATTAAATTATGAGACAAATTTGATACCATGATTACATAAAAAAAAATGGTTGATTTATAAATTTAATTGATTTTAAAGGATTATGTTTTCTTTATAAAAAACAAAAATTGTTTTTTAAATAATTTATAAATATATATAAAATAATTTGAATTAATTTATTTTCACTATATATATAACTTGAATATATATATATATATATATATATATATATCGCGTTTCCCCGTTTCCTAAATTTTGGGGGGTCACGTTTCCTACGCGTCCCCGTTTAGGAAACCCATCCCTGTTGCCAGCTAAGTTGTACTTAGATGGACTTTCAAGCGAGCGGGCAAAGTTGAACATTTCAATGTTCTTTTTTCGATGATTTGATATCCAGCTGGCCTTTTAAAGGGCCCCCGTTTTAACTTTTTTCCACATGTCCATGGCCCTGCGGGGTTTGTAATAAAACGTACTAGCATGGTGTTTTGTAAAAGACTTGGTTCCCTAGGACTTTTTGGGCTAAGTCAGGTATTCCAAGGAGTTTTTTCACCTATTAATTATGTCTTGCATTAGTGCATAACATAATTTTTGGGTTTTTCTCCTGCTCCTCCAAAGGTGGAATGCCTGGGGAGGCTGACGGGCCTTAGGGGGTTGTTAAAGTCTATGGGTCAACGTATATAAACATGCTAGGCGTTATTTTTGAGTCATATGGACATGTGCTAAGTCCCCCTAGGTAGTTTTTTATTTTTCGGCGAAGTTTATTTTTTCCGTAAATGAGCCATTTTTTAATGGTTTCATTAAAAAATATTGTAATTGGCTTAGAAGTGGCATCTAGGGGTCTTTTTTGCCTTTAGGGGTGCTCGTTTTCCAACTCAGAGCACCCCCTTAACCCCTAAACCCACTTTTTATAATGTTTGGGTCATTAATTTTTCACTTATGCTCAAAAAAGTAAAAAAAAAAGTGAAAAATGGAGAGAAAAATGCAAAAAAGTGAAAAAATGACCCATAAAAATATTAAATTTTGGGAGTGATTTATGGACTGATTTTTTCAGCTATGTTTTAGGAGTTGTAAGAGTTGATTTTGGAAAGATTCCGGGCAGCTATATTAGTGGGATTACTTCCCCATTTGAGGGGGGCATATTTTCCAAAATTGGGCCCCTTCAACAATGGAATTTGCAGCGATGTTTATGGGCTGTCACATGGCTGATTTTTAGCTGATTTGGGGTTGATTTTGGCAGCCCATTACATGGGAGTGGGCAGCCCCATTTTCTCCACGAGTTATTCCACTCATTCCACCCATTTCTCTCCATCTTTGGCTATTTAAGCATGGCTACCCACTCCATTTTCTCTAGTTGGAGTTTGGGAGTTAGAGCTAGCACTTGTAATTCGATTTTGTACTTGTCATTTTGCTTAATGAATAAAGAGACTTTGGAGGTCAAGCTTGGTGTAGTGCTTTTGATGAGTGGGTGAATGTCATGGTTTTCATTGAGGTAACATGTATTTGAGCTACTTGTTTTCTTTTGCATCTAAATCTAGCTTTGGGAAGGATCGGTATTGATTTACAAGGAGGATTAGATAATTTGTTTATTATTTAGTCTTTTATCTATGCAAGTGTAGAGATCTTATTTAAATGTGTCATTTGTTTATGAGCATTTCCTTTTGATTTCTCATATGTATATTTCTAGATTTGATCATTTGGTTTCAAGTTGATGTGATTTGCGGGTTATTTCAAGTGGATGAGTGGAGGATCTTGTTTGTTTCCTTTACTTTTCTAACATATTTTTGCAGACGTAGCCCCTCAGTTCTCCACCAAGAAGGCTCCAAGGCTTCTTCAAGGAAAAAATTGATAAATTGATAAAAACTCTCCATATCTCCTTCTCTTCTACTTCATACTTTCACCTTGGTTACTGGTTACTTTTTGAAAGAGTAATAGTGGTTTGCAATCTGAACTTTACATTCTGATTTATTACTCTAAATGTCTGATCTATTCCATTTACAAAGTGTTCATCTTTAATAAATTAGATCTTTTCATTTATCTAGCATTTTACTTTTCTCAACTTGTAAAAAATTGTCAAATCTTTAAAAGTTTTGAGGAGTAGTGTTAGATCTGATTTGAAAGTTCATTTGGCTGATTTAAAGAGCTGGTAATTTGCAGCCCTTAAAAGCTTGCAAAGATCCCAAGTAACAAGGCCCAAATGCTTGTTTTACTTAGTTAAATTCCGTCATTTTAACTAGTTTTTACACATAGTATTTTCTGGGTTTTTTAGAAGGTGTTCCAAAGACACTCTTAAAGTGTTTTTGGGCATCTTTACTGATCTACTGCTTGCTGGTTTGCAGCATTTAAAGAGCAGGTAGAGAGAATTGCTGGCCAATTTTCGAGGATCCAGGCCATCCGGAGTATCTAGTTCGAAAATTTCCTGAACCGGTCACTTTTCTCTTCTATTTTGTAAGCCACTAAGTCTATTTAAGACTGGGACATTTCTATTATATTGTAACTAAAGCATCAAACGAGAGCAAGTGGGCTAACCAAGTGCCCACACCCCATCCCCCCAGGGGGAAAAACTGTGTCGATTCAAATTTCGTGGTTTGCAATTTTTAATTTAGATTTCTTTTTCCGCAAAAAATAAAATCAAACTAGGATTAAAATCAACCTTGTTGGTCCGTTCCACTGGCGGGCCACAAGTTCACTCAAAACGTAGTTTTATCATTTTTTTTACAAACTCAAAACGCCCCCCTTGCTTTCCCGAAGTAGGGTTTCTGTACAAGGGCTTGCCTGAGTACGTGCCTGAAAAGAGACTCTTAGGGTTTAAAAAAATAAAATTTTGGTTCATAAAATCTTCTAAAAATACCAAGGTCTTCTCCCGTATGCTCTGTGGCCAACTTGCAGCTCAGTCTGACCCAGTTGGTACGCATCAGAAAGGGGGAGATGGCTAGTAATAGGATCTAACACCGCCCCGAATAAAAAAACCTTTATGTGAAAATCCGGCACATCGCGAACATTTTGTTGTCGTGGGGAAATTTCTCAAAAGGCTTGGGACAAAACTGAGTAGTGACCTCTTGGAAACCGTTAGGCTTGCCCTCGTTGGTACAGCATCTGAACACCTCCTTGAGACTCCGATTCAGCCCAAGTCTGAGAGGAAAGCCACACATCAAAATTCCGAACATGTTCCCCGTACCTTTGCGTATATTGAGAACCCACCAACCATAATAAAAAGATCACTTTCACATTAATTCTAAAATAAACCAAGAACACTCGCACAACATTTACTTTTCTGCTCATGCATCTATTTCAACTCCATTATAAGCCACTGGTCTATATTGATATTATTTCATGTTATTGACAAATGTTGCAAATGAATGATGATAATAGTGAATGGGAGCAAATGATGTATTGATGAATGATTGTCTTGCTTTATTATAAGTATATGCTGCTTTTATCTTGGTTATCAAAAATATTTTTTCTAACTCCTAGATTAGACACCTTAGTTTTTATTTTTAGGGTCCACCCCCCTTGGCTTCGCTAGGAAAGCCTAGACGGAGGAGTCGAGTCCCAAGTGACAACACTGGACTCTGACTTGCCCCCAAGGCCACACTAGCAGCTTGAAGACTTCTGCTGCATTTTCCCCAGGTGTGAAACCAGGCGGCAACAATCCCCGTTTCCTCATTTCATGCAACTTAGCTTTTCACCTTCCCCGTCCCTAAATCAGACGGACAAGATCTAATCTTGTCATCAAGGCACAATATTCATTCCCTCCAAAAATGAATCGGTTACACTTTTTAATAAAGTAATTTCACTTTATGAAATACGTGCACTTTTATTTCATAAAGTCACTTTATAAAAAGTAAACTAGGAACATTACATAAAAAATCACTTTATTAAAGAGCCACTTTATTACAACTTTATAAGTCAAGTGCCTAGGCAATGTAAAAGTACGGTCACTTCTGCATAAAAGACAAATATGCGAAGTGCCTCTCGAGCTAAAAAGCTAACATTATAGTGGCAACAGACCGGAATCAACACCACGTCACACAAATATAAGCACAACCTAGTTACTAAATACCAAATAAATAAAATAAAATAAAAGAGATATAAATGCTGAAAACCAAATTTAATTCAATTTCTTTTCATCACATTTATAGGGAAAAGAATGAAGAGGTGGATGATCTCTCTACGGAAAGTCTGCAGCTAAAACCAGGTTCATGCCATGTCCATGAATGCAAGAATGATCAAATTTCTGAATATTTGCATTCATCTTTTTTCTGATCTAGGATCTTTGGGACTTTAAACTTTCTGTCATACTAATTTTATGTTGTTTAAGAGCCCTAGGGGGCAATCTGTTGAAGGTTTTTCTTCAGCTCTGTGTAGGACAACATATAGGCTATTGATTGTTGAAATATTGTAACTTCGAAGAATATTCTATTGTATTTTATTATTGTAATTCATTCGGAGATGTTTTATTCCTTCGTCCGAATCTTATTATTGTATTTGGTCATCATAGAGTCATGAGGTAAAACCTCCCTTGTAAGTCAGGTCGATAGAACCCTCCAGAAAGTAATATTATATTGTTTTGAGTCTTCCTAGGTAAGTCGGCCCGGTTAAGTTTGTTGGGGCCGACTTAGTTAGTAAAAAAGTCAAGTGGAAGATAAAGTATAAATAGGAGTGATGTGCTCCTCATTTGGACACACACACTCACTTGTGTAATTCCCATAAGAGAGAGAGAGAGAGAGAGAGAGAGAGAGAGAGAGAAATCTGCAAGGAAAAGGAGCACTTGTTTGGTGTTTTGTCTTTGTACTTTTGATCATCTATATTGAGGAAGTTTTGTTGGGTTTTCTTCCCCTATAGCGTTTCCTAGGATAAATCTGTGTCTATCTTATGATTGTGTGTTTCGTTCAGTGATCCTGTATATGCTATTATTGTGAAATTGAATTGAATACTGATGTTATCTATCTTAACATATTGAATCTTAACACTGATAGGTTTAATTCTAGATCTATATGTGAAGAAGTCTGTGGAACTGTTTTGATGATTTTTGAAGAAGCAGAGATGTAGTTTTTAGGACTTGTCAGGTTAGTTTTTTCCACTGAAGAGTGGTGTATTTGCACCTCATTTGATGTTTTCAGAAATGCTTGATTGCATCTATGGCATGTAATTTTATCTTTAGGAATAAAATTACAACTTTTTCCCAAGGATAAAAATAAAAACATCTAGGAAATGTTACCCAGCTTGTTCCAGTATTGAAATGTCATTCCTGAACTATAACAGATAATTTCATCAATTTATTTCTTAAATTAGGTATGGCCTTGTTCCTTATCTATGAATGCCCAAGGCATTCTGTGACTAAGAAAAGGTACATCACAGATCTATATACAAACTATGCAGAAAGAATTTCCTTCCTACTCGTACATGTATAGCTTAACAATTGAATACCTCTACCAATGTGATAGGAATAAAATAAGAAACTATAAGAAACAAAGCATCTTACACATGGCCCTTTCGACAACATGTTCATGCTGATCTTGATAGGAGTTTGTTCATTGTACCCATGTGTAAAGATAAGATGCTATTTAAGATGCATCTATATAGGGTTCATGTTTGTATCTCTGGAGGCTGTCGAGTCACGCATGGTTTATCAACAAAAGTAAGCAATTAAGACAAACCCCCAAGGAAGCACTCTTTTGAAATAAAGAATCGACTAAGTAATCACAGGTTCTATCAATTGAAAGAAGGAAAAAAGTTCATAAAAGTGTTATTATCGTAAACTTCAGGAGTGGTTCGACAACTAGAAGACAACAATCTTCAAATCAATTAACATGCAAATTTGCAATCTTTGTTTCACTGGTCATCACATTAGCTCGGAATTCAATGGGTAGGATGCACAGGTTTTGGTATAATAACAAGAAGGAAAATAAAACATTATGTCTAAAATCTTCCAACAGAGATCCAATGCTACAGTGTTACGTGGTACCAATACCAGCACACCTGCAGATGTGCCCTAGGGAGAGAGGGTCATTTTTTCTAAACAGGAGGGGTGTTTAGCCAGCTTCCGAGTAGGGGTTATGGCCAAACCCTCTGGTTTCTCCCTTGGAAGTACTATGGCTTAGTGGCATTGTTGACTACCTCATGAAAGGGCTTGAAGCCCTGCAGTTGGTGTCTAGGGCTTCCAAGGGTGGGTCATTAGGTCACATGACCCCAACCTTGATTTATCATTCCGATGGCAGATCTTTCAGTACTGAGGCATATGTCTCTCCTCCAAGTCACCTTCCACACCCTCCTGGTCCTCCAGTTCACCAACGCCCTCTCTCCTTGGGCTTCTCTTGATGATGACAGCATCCTCCAGGCCAGGCTGCATTGCTTGATTGGGGGGGGGCGTTAAGGGATTTTCACTACTATTGGGGTTAGATGGGGTATGACAACCCCCCCACCTCCACATTCTGTCCTTCATAACGGAGTGATGTGCTTATTTTTAGCTATTTAGTCAAGTATGGATAAATTCTGAGGAAAATGCCCCAAATTACCCACAGATTTGACTATTTTATATTAATTTTGTTTTAATTTTAAGTTGACATTTTATAATTTCAAATTGACATTTTAAAGGCATGTCGGCCTAGATATTTTTATATATTTAATAAAGTGAATGAGAAAGTATAAATAGACTTCTCCTCACATAATTATTTTATAACAACTTATGGGATAAAACTTTCTATGATTATTTTTGCCCTCACTAGGGCTCTTGGTTGATGCGCACCTCTTGAGGAAGGGATTTACTTGTGGTTTGGAGCATTTCTTTGAAGTATCTTTCTTCATTCTTCTTGTTAAGGTGATGCTAGAGTTGTTAGTCTAACACCTGCACAAGGAGGTATCTATGTTTTCTTTGATGTCTCTTTGTTAATTGTTGGAGAATGATGCTTGTTTAGGGTTGAATGGTAGCCATTAATGTTGCATTTTGTCTTAACTAGGTCATTTTCTTTCTTTAGTCGCCATAGCATTGTTAGGACCTCCTCCAAAGGAGTTCTTCTTAGGCTTGAGCCTTAGGTCTTCAAGTTTTGCCATAACTAGGTCTCCTTTAACCAATCTTTGAGGTTGTTAAGGAATGCCCTAGTTGCCAAACTTGCCAAGTACCATCTCAAGAGGGAGGCCATTCTCCTTGATGCCCTCAGTTGCCCTACTTTTTACATCTTTTAAACCCTAGATTGTATTTTTGTAATTATTAGATTATTCTTGGTTAGTTAGCATTGTATTATTATTTTTATGTCTTTGTGAAATAAAATTAAAAAAAGGAAACCCTGATTTCTGTTTTAAACCCTAACTGCAGACTTTTCTTGGCCTTAGCGGCCCCCCTTCACCTCCTCTCCTACCCTCGCTCAACCTATTTTCTAGCTCGCCCTCCATGCTCCTTCTACCCTAGACCCTCCTCTCTCTTATTTTCCTCCTTCGCCTTCCCTCTCCACCTTGGCCAAAACCCTCCAATGCCTCGGCCTTTCCCTCCCACCTTCCTCCCTAGCCTCGGCCACTAGCTACAGCCCTCCCCTAACACTCGATCTGTCCATAAACCCTCGCCCGGGCCTTCCCTTTCTCAGCATTAGGTATGGAGAGATGCCATGATGGAAGAGTACCATTCCATCATGAAGAATGATGCTTGGGAGATAGTGTCGAGCCCAGAGGGGAAGTCAGTTGTGACTTCCAAGTGGCTTTACAAGATAAAGCATGCTACAGATGGCAGTGTGGAGAAGTACAAGGCTCGCTTTGTGGCTCAGGGGTTTTCACAAGTTGAGGGAGTTGACTATGATGAGACTTTTGCGCCAGTTGCTCGGTATTCTTCCATCAGAGAGTGATATCTATAGCAGCAGAGATGGGTTGGAAGATCCACCAGATGGATGTGAAGACCGCATTTCTCAATGGTCTTCTGCAGGAGGAGGTGTACTCAGAGCAGCCACAGGGTTTCGAGATTCATGGGAGGCATTCCCTTGTGTGCAGGCTAAGGAAAGCCTTGTATGGACTGAAGCAAGCTCCTAGAGCTTGGTACTCCAGGATCGATGCATACTTGACTTCAATGGGCTTTCAGAAGATTCAGGCTAATCCCAACCTTTACTACTTTGTGGTTGGTGGAGATCCTCTCATTCTTCTGTTATATGTTGATGACTTTGTTTATCACTGGAGAGGAGCGTCTGATTGCACATTGCAAGAGAGACCTTGCAGCTGAGTATGAGATGACTGATATTGGATTGATGCATTACTATTTGGGGATGGAGGTTTGGCAGGAGCCTGGACATATTTTCCTAGTACAAGGGAAGTATGCAGTTGATATTCTAAGGAGATTTCGAATGGAGGACTGCAGGCCGAAGTCTACACCTATGATCACCAACTGGAAGCAACTTCATGCTTCTGAGGGTAAGTTGTTGGATCCTACACTTTACCGTCGGCTCGTTGGATCGTTGATGTATCTGGTCAACACCAGGCCAAACTTGTGTTTTGCGGTGAACACTCTTAGCCAGTTCATGGTGGAGCCTAGGAGTGTACATTGGACTGCCGCAAAACATGTGCTTAGATACCTAGCAGGTACAATGGATTATGGTTTGGACTACAGGGGTTCGGGTGGAGTCAGCTTGGTTGGTTTCACAGATTCAGACTGGACATGTTCTGTGAGGGATCGGAAGAGCACTTCCGGTTGTTGATTCAATTTCGGCTTGGCAGCAGTGTCGTGGTTCAGTCGGAAACAGAAGTCCGTTGCATTGAATTCTGCCGAGGCTAAGTACATGTCAGCCAATCAGGCTACTTGCGAGGCATTGTGGCTTCGCAAGCTATTGGTAGATTTATTTGATCGGGAGCTTAGACCTACGGTGATCTATTGTGACAACCAGAGTTGCATTCAGCTCTCTGAGAATCTGGTGTTCCATCACAGGTCAAAGCACATTGAGATCAGGTACCATTTCATCCGAGACTATGTCCAGAGAGGAGCAGTTGAGTTGCAGTATATTTCCACTGATGAGCAGGTAGCAGATATCCTGACAAAATCTTTTGGGAGGGGCAAGTTTGTCTTCTTCAGAGACAAGTTGGGAGTGGTGCAAAACACCTTCCTCGGTAAGAGGGAGTGTTAGTTTTTGTACCTAGGGAAGTGTTCCCCAAGTGACTTTTGCCTAAAGTCACTTAGAAGGAGGAAAAAGGTGACCCTCACAATAAATGACTTAGTAAAAGCATTTAATGAGACTTTATAAACTCAAAGTCACTTTTTGATAAATTTAAGTGGGTGAGGGAAATTAATATTTATAAAACGTAAATGGAGCATTTAATTTCCACCGTTGATCTCAATCAATCTCATCCATTGGATTTAGAAAACCCTAGGGTTTGAACAAAAAGCTAAAGGGAGGCAAAGAGAGATCACTTTTGCATATTGAAGTGAAGAGAAGAGAAGAGAGAGAGCTGGGAGAGGGCACAAAAATCGAGGCAGCCAGTTTAGAAGTTTTTCTTTATTTGGCACGAATATCGAGACAGTATAGCAGCACGATTTCCAAGATTCCAACACAAAAATCGAGAAAGATTCCAGCATTAATTGTAGGCACATTTTTCTAGACAGCCGTACTGTACGGATTCTCCAACACGAGTTTCAAGGTTGATTCTTGGCACATATTTCGAGAAAGATTCTGGGTACATTTCCCAAGACTGTTAGCATTCATTTCTGGCACGAATTTTGAGGCCGTATAGGTGTATTAAATACACAGTCCGTACAACACGCAATTTGAGACTGTTCTGGGCACTTTTCCCAAGGTTCTGGGCACAAGTTTCAAGGACTGTACTTCATCATTAAATTGCTATATGGTGCAGCAGTTTTGAGCACAGTTTTCGAGGCAGTTTGGGAACAGGTTTCAAGGGCAGAACAGAGCTGATTTTTGGCACAAATTTCGACAAGGAATTGCACAGAAATCGAGGCAGTCACTTGGGTGCATTTTCTAGTTGAGATAAGTTGTATTTTTTACTGAAAATTATTGCTCTGGTTTTTCTCCGAAGAAATAATAAAATCTCTCTCTAACTGGTTTTCCCCGTGGGGGTTTTTCCAGGGCATAGTTGCCAAAAATGTCTGAGTCTCATTTTTATGGTGTGCATGTTAAAATGTTAATTTATGTCTGTTAGTAAGATTTTACAGCATGTTTAATTGTTGAATAAATTTTCATAAGTAGTTTCCAGCCTATGCAAAACTGGCTGGGAATGAAAACCACTAAAACATTGACATAAACCAGCAACCAGTAAACTCAGAAAAATTTACACCATGTAGTATTCTCAATCAAAATTACTATTAGCATGATCAGTGGTAGTTCTCAATATGGTGATAGTTGTATAAAAAAACTACAGAGGAAGAACCCTACCTGTTTGTCCATTTCACAAATGCATTTTGTATTTAGCTAAACTGTGTAGATGAGTATACAATTTAGCTTGTGAAACTAGAGATCCTCAAAAAAGAGAACCTCAAAATCATGTGCAAGCTTTCATCAGTGGGTTTTAATGAAACACCATCTCCAAAACTTACAATAGCAGATTTTCAACTTCACAAATTCTCTCTTTTATTTGATTAATCTGAGGGAAACGGTTAGCCCATTTAGATAATGCACTGTTCAAAGTGTACTAAATAATTAATATGTCATAAGTGTTGAATTTCTTAGATCTAGACCCAATTTATCAACCCGAAGCAATTATTACTGAAAAATACGCTAGATCTACAACAAAAATGCAGCGGAAAAACTCAAGAAACCGCAATTGGGGAGAAACCAGCCAACAGATTGATTTTAATAAGCTAATAAAACCCTTGGGATCTCTTCCTGGGAAAATGGCCCAGTGAGGAAAATACAATGGCAAAAGCTATCAAACCTCAAGATCAGTCCTTCAATCTTGTTGGTTACTACCTTTCACTGCATCTTGATACGATCCTCAAACCTTTCCCAGCACACTTAGCCAAAATTCCTTCTCTAACTACTGTGTAACTATTGTCTTTGTTGTGCCTCCTTCCTCTCACTTAGGCTGCCTCTTGTACTATTACAATATGCCCAACACACTTAGCTGAAAGTCCTTCTCCAACTACTGTGTAACTATTGTCTTTGTTGTGTCTC
Source organism: Larix kaempferi (assembly GCA_027924585.1). Taxonomy (NCBI): domain Eukaryota; kingdom Viridiplantae; phylum Streptophyta; class Pinopsida; order Pinales; family Pinaceae; genus Larix; species Larix kaempferi. Next base: position 4,992,388 of record BSBM01000254.1, read on the forward strand.
CTTCCTCTCACTTAGGCTGCCTCTTGTACTATTACAATATGCAAATACTTAGGGCCAATACCATGGACCACCAAATGGGCCCTCACTTTACATAGAGTAATTACAAAAGAACATTCACTTGAATAGTTCACTTAATTAAAATGAATCTCTTAAGTCTGAGAGGTCTCCTGGACGACTCCTACATGCCAAACACTTGGCCTATGCAGAAGTACATGTCTCATGCTACAAAAATTAACACTACCTCCTAGTGAGGATGGTACTTCTTCGAGAGCCACCTGTAATTAGTTCTCCCTCTAACGCTGGCACACTGCTGCTCACACCATCCTGCACAGTAGCATTCCTCCAACCCTATTGGTCAACTGCTCCTTGTTTCCTGGAAGACGGAAAATCGATGATTCTACATGCGATACACGTCAGTGCCAATAAGTTCAAAAAATTTGTCAAAAGGCATGCTCTTTGTCACTAGGCTCCTAGGAGTTGTCTCCTGCTCCAGAGCAATGTCATCTCGTAACAGCTTAGTCTCCTATCATAACTGGAAGGGGCCAACTCCCTCTTCCCCTCTCAAGATCTACTCTTCACAATGGAAGTCAGTGAACTCTGCTCACCCTTCAAGGCCTTCTGATCCTGAACCTTTGGTATGGACATCTATCTGACTACAGGCTTGCCCTGTGACCTGTACACCTTGCCCTCTCTTAAACCAAGCACTTGTGCTGAGTCCATGCCAACTCCTATCGGTCGAATGATAACTTATCCACTCTCAAAAGAGAGTGCATACCCACTTGTCTTCCAATGTTGATATTGAGGCCAAGTTTATCCTTAGCTCTGGTACATACAACACATATGACACCTCCAGGGATCCTCCTAACTCTAGCTGAAACCTAATTGTTACAACTCCCTTCACAGCACACTTGGCATGAGTGCCAAGCTTCACCTACAAATATGGGTATGTCCCCGACAACATGGTGAATGACTCATGTCTCCCCATCATGTGACGAGATGCCCTATTATCCACGAACCAAGCACTACTTGTGCTAGAAATACGAGAATAACAATAACTCCTCGAACTTCTCAACAAACTCTTTCTCTTGAGCTTTTGCAGTAGTTTCTACTTGAGGCCTGCTCTCATATTTCTTTCATTCTGGACATTGTGAAGCATAATGGCCACACTTGTGGCAAGCATAGCATTTCACTTTGATAATGTCCTTCTTCTTCACTTCAAGTGAAGTTGACCCTGAATTGTTCTTGTTCCTCTTTGCCTGATTGGCAAGAGCAACATTCTCTTCTTCCTCATCCTTTTGTTGGCCTCCAGATAGAGATCTCTCGCGGATCTCCTCTTCGGTGAAGTCATCCCATAACCTCTACCAATCAGGAAGGTTCTCCCATGCAATGATCCCTTTGACGAAGGTTGCCCATGGCTTAGTGAAGCCATTCAGGGCAATCCTCACCGACTCCAGATCCCCCACAATCTTCACAATTGCTGCCAACTTATCAAGAATTTGCATGATCCTAATAAGATAAGCTACAATGTTGATTTGGACATCTTGGTGCTTCTGAGATCCTCCTACAAAACCATCTTCCTTGTTTTACTTTTACTCTAATATAGACTCATCGGAGCATCCCACATCTCCTTGGCTGACGTTTTCTCGGCTATGTGAGGGATAAAATGATCCTTCACCACATCCAAGATAATCCCCTTGGCCTTCACATCTTTCATATTGTGAGTTGTCAAGCCCTTTGGATCTGTCGACACGATCACTGTTGTGTTGGTTAACTCCCACGACCTATTCTCCATGAGAACCAACTTGACCCACACTTCCCAAGGGCTGTAGTTGGAGGCCCTTCTCAAACCTGTCTTCATAACCAACTCCTACAGCCAATTTTTAATTGTTGTTGTTGTTGCTTGTTGCCTGAATCTGAAATTTACTATTGCCCGGATTGTTGTTGTTGCCCAAACTTCTTCCTAAGCTGCCCAATTTCCTTTATGGGCAATTTCAATCGTTGCCCGAAAACATTTTGGGGCTGCCCAAAATTTTCAAGCCTACCCAAAATTTTACTGTACCCCTTGCCTAGAGGGCTTCCCGTAACTTTTCTGGGCACTTTTGTCCTTTCCCAGGGCTACCCTATGGTTGTGCTGACTCACCTAGCAGCCTACATAGATCTACCATGGCGGCTTGCTAGTCTAGTGGTTGAGTGGCTACTGCAGCCACTTCTTTTTCCTTCCGACCGCCGCATCTTTCAACCGACATTGATCCTGTCCCTTCCATCAAAGTAACGACTACTTCTCACTCTGTTGGCGATTTCCTGGAAACGCTCACGTCGACGACTATGCAACAATCCCATTCTACTTAGTTCCCAATGTCATCTCTTTTGCGAGCTCAATCCACAAGCTTCGTGCATTCTGTCGCACCTCTGCAATTATTCTCTACTACCTATCTATCGATTTGTGCTTCTAATTCCTTCACGTGCATGCAACCCCCTACTAGTTACCTAGCCTCCACGTCTAGCTCACGGCTTGTCTGCAACGTGATCTACCTTCGACTCCCCAGCTCCGACCTGTCCCTTGATCTGCTTGTCGCATCACCGTCTCGGCAACCTCCCGACACAACTTTCACGCAACTACTAAACCCATGAGCAGCTACATACTCCCGCAACCATGGCCTAGCTTGTGCAACCCTCGCATGAGTCCTCCTGACCGCCATTGGTCGTGCCTACGCAATCTATTGTTGATCCATGCCACCTCTCCCCAGCTTACACAGCCCAATCTCCTCCTTTCCAATAGCCAAGACTATACCTCACGTCTGGTGCCAACATCTCCACGATCATCTTGTGAGTCCGATCCAATGGCCTCTCGACCCCTTCCCTACTGAAACCACGGCCACAACTTCTGCTTGCACCCAGATAGTGCAACTCTGCCTCAACAGATACCTCGGTCATATAACGGTACAACGTTTGTACCCTGTTCGTATGGTACTTCTCTATTATTTTTCTTCTTCACATAAATCTTGCAAACCCATCAAATATGATGACAAAAGCTATCAAACCTCACTATCAGTCCTTCGATCTTGTTGGTTACTAACTCTCACTGCCCCTTGATCCAAGCCTCGAATCCTGCCCAACACACTTAGCTGAAAGTTCTCCAACTACTATGTGATTGTTGTCTCAAGATATCAATCACGATATTGCAAATCAACTCATGGGGTCTCATGGTATATTTGAGTGCAAAAGATGCAAATAAAGATATGTTCTATTTCTCAAATGTCACGATGGATCAATAATATCAGTCGTAGGTCTTTTCTATGTTATGCAAATTATAGTACCAGATGTACATACAATGAGAAACACACAACACTAAGAGGGTGGGGTGAATTGGTGTTGCAAGTTTGATTTATTTTTCTTACTCAGTATTTAATAAAACCTTATTGAAGTATCAATTCAATCAACAACAACAACCAGTGATCACAAACAAAATTAAAATGCTGATGCTCAGAATAGTTTCTAATTTAATATATATATACATATAACTTGATTTACAGTTATGAAGGTGCTACAACACCTCAGGAGGCTTCAACCTCCAATTTTGTCAATCAAGAAGAGATGCTACAACATCTAGGCAAGCTTCAACTTGCCAATCAAGACCAATCAGTCTTTTCCCTAGCTCCACCCTACCTCCCTGTAAAATATCAAATTACAAGAGATATTAAATACCAAGTCCTTTTATCAACAGTCTGATTCTGTAGCAGCTGCCTTAAACTGTCTCACACTATCTTCATTATCCTGTTCACAGCCTTCGGAGGACCTTTTGAACCACTAGCTTTGGTTCCATTATTTCACCAAGGCCTCTCACGGTGTTAACAACTTCTTCTACCTTCTGAAAGTACGCTGCTATGTCTTCTTCTTCTGTCATCTTTAGGCTTTCAAATTTGCTTTTGTAAGTCTAGAACTTAGCTTGTTGAACCTTAGAGTCTCCTTGATAGATGGTGGCTAGCTTGTCCCACATTTCCTTAGCTGTGGTATAGTTCATAACTTTGAAGAATTTTGTGTCACTCAGCCCTGCCAAAATAGCATTCATAGCCTTCGAATTGTTTTCACGGTCTTCTATTTCATCTTCAGAAGTAGGACCATTTGTTCGTTCCTTATATCCATTCTTTACTATTGGCCAAACCTCAAACCCCAGAGAGATTAGATAAGCATTCATCCTCTTACTCCAGTAAATATAGTTGCTCCCATCAAATCTAGGAATGTCCCTGAGCTTAGATCCACCCATTGTGTGTTACTTAGGATCTTCTTCAAGTTGTCAAACTTTTATGAGGAAGCCTACGCTCTGATACCAATTGAGAAACACACAACACTAAGAGGGGGGGGGGTGAATTAGTGTTGTAAGTTTGATTTATTTTTCTTACTCGGTATTTAATAAAACCTTATTGAAGTATCAATTCAATCAACAACAACAACCAGTGATCACAAACAAAATTACAATGTTGATGCTCAGAATAGTTTCTAATTTAATATATATCTACATATAACTTGATTTACAGTTATGAAGGTGCTACAACACCTCAGGAGGCTTCAACCTCCAATTTTGTCAATCAAGAAGAGATGCTACAACATCTAGGCAAGCTTCAGCTTGCCAATCAAGACCAATCAGTCTTTTCCCCAACTCCACCCTACCTCCCTGTAAAATATCAAATTACAAGAGATATTAAATACCAGGTCTTTTTATCAACAATCTGGTTCTGTAGCAGCTGCCTTAAACTGTCTCACACTGTCTTCATTATCCTGTTCACAACCTCACCAACTAGCAGCCCAGAAATCATAACATTTCACTACTCCTACTGCTCTCCTCGACCCTGTCCACCTCTCTTATGCCTCCCGAAATTTGCTCAGAGCTCTACGAAAATCTCCTCTCAAAAAATGAACTTTTTCCAATGTATTTATATAGATCCAAAAAAAATATTTCCAACTGAGCCGACTTGTCATTAATCAAATGCTATTTTTATTTTCAAGTTTTTGGCTAGGCCGACTTCAACAATTAATTCCATGATAACCTTATCAAATTTAAATATATTTAAATTTGATTTAACTCCCATTTTATTGTGGTTTTTCATGCCCGTGCTGGTGTTTTTTATTTCCATGTTATATTCAGAATACATCTGTATGTATTTTTGCCATCTCATTGTGGGTTGATGCCATGAATGGTCTTCATGCCCGTATGGCTTCCACATTGACCATGCCTACGTTGATATCTTTGGGATGCCCGCAAGAGGGTATTAACCCATGCCCGCAAGGGCTAGTTTAACCCTTCAAAAATGTGCCCGCAGCCTCTTTTCCCTTGTTCGCCTTTGCCCATGTCTTCATGCCTTGTCACCAAAACCCATATTCTTGCCATGTTATCCAATGCCCATATCATCCATCTTTGACTTCCTTTGTCATTAATGTTGTCGTCAATGACAATCACAGACAACATACAATATACATGGGGGTAGTTGATTCAATGGGATCTTTCATTCGAATAGGGGAGAAATTACTAAACATATAGCATTACCTCACTCTAGGGTTATGATCCACCAACTTACTAGTTCCTATTATGGCGGATCGACCGCAAATTTTCATAACGAATCGAAACATATAATGATGCTTCGCGATTACATAAAAAAAAGTTATATAGAAATAATGGGCAACCCCGAAGAGGTCATTCAACGAGACCTTAACAAAGATGGTTTTATGTCAGCAATAGAAGCCCAAGCATATTGCATTGTTGATGCCATAATGAAAGGTTGATCTTGTAGCAGAAGATCCTCTTTTAAATTGATTTTTCAAATGACCTATAAACTATAATTTGATCTCTTTATTCCCTTTCCAAAAAAATGGAAAGGCAAAGTGATTGATTTAATAATCACCTGATCTGGTTAGGATCAATCTGAACCAATTGATTCCTCATAACATCTAGCTAGAATGCCCATTATTCAAAAACTTGTTAGAAATGCAAGACAACCAATAGAGAATAGAAAAAAATCCCATGTTCTTCAATGATGTCCTCAGCGTAGAGGAGTATGTGCTAGGGTGTATGCGCGACTCATATGGATCAGAAACTAAAACCATTCTTCCCCCAAGTTTTTACGACACGGGAATGCGAGAGCGAGGAAACACACATTGGGGACGTTTCGAGACCACCCCCAAATTTTAGGGAAATTTGCGGGGGATGGAGAGCATCGAGGTCAAAAAATTATAAAAAAACTATAAAAACCATAAATGATAAATCCTAACAATGTAAATTAAATCTAACAAATTACTAATACAATTCAACATTGTGCAATGTAAATCAAAAACTAGCAAATTATGAAATTAATAATACAAGCACGTCACACAATGTGACAATTCATCATGATCATTTTCAAATTGTACAATTTGTCATATGAATTTTGATATTTCAGTCATTCTAATTTAAAAATTAAATCAATGATATTGCATGCAAATAGTAAATACCAAATACCAAATACTAAATACTAAGTCTGAAATAGAGACTAAAATAGTGAAACATCAATAGTAAATTAAGATTGCTCAAAGAGTCAAAGACTCGGTCATCTTAGTCATCACTGATCAATATCTAGAGTCAAAACTAACAAGTAACAATGGACACTAATACCTAAAAGTAGCTGAAAGTAATCAACACAAAATGAGCATCAAGGAGTCAACTCCATTAATTGGTCCTTTGCATCCATTTGCTGCATGAATGCATCGAGACCATCAATGGGAATGCCATCATCTGAGTCTGAGTCACTCTCATGAGTAACTAATGGCATACCAACCAAACCATGTTGCATCTCATCCGGTCCATCCTCTTCGTATATCTATGCATCCTCTAAATCCACATCCCATTGTACAATTGGTCCCATCCAATACTTCGGTGTCTTCCTGTGCGCAAGACGAAGGGCACTATGCACTACAACTAACTTCTCTGCTCTCCTAGAGGTAAGTCTATTCCTCTTGATAGAGTGGATGAAGCTATTGGTGAACCAATTCCTCTCAGCAACGGAGGAACTAGCAATCTGAGACAACAAGCCAATAGCAAGATGTTTGATCTCTGGAGCATCATCCCCATGGATGTCCCACCAAACAATAGGGTCATCCCAGGCTAAGTCGTCACAATCTGCCTTGGCGTCAGGCTTGTTGAAGGGACCTCTAAGACCTGCAAACTGAATCCATAGTCTCCGAAGTGTTTTTCGTTCCTCTTCACTATACATTTTTGTAATGGGCAGCTCGAAAACCCCTCTTGATCTCTAGATCCTCAAAGGGAGGAATTCTACCAAGCCTAGAAATTTACAAAATGTCACAAGTTCAAATCCTGTAATCCCTACCTTTCCCTTCTTTTCTATGTAAAGAGAGAGGAACGAAAGATCATTTGATATCGATTCAAATGGAACATCAAATAATTGAATCGTATCATATGCAAAAGTGTTTTACTCTAAGAGTATAAACAAAAGGTATGTTCCGTTCCCTTTATCTCCGGATGTTCAAGAAAGCGTTCTTAGTTCAATTCCGTAGAACATAGGTCTCCAAAACCTGATGCCGTAGATTCAAATCCTACAGAGCATGACTATGTTCCTATCAAATCTAACCCTCTAGATTATCCGGAATTCCAACTACAACGATCTATGGAATCTGACCTCCCAAGAAAAGTAGGAGGCCAATGAAATAGGAAGATATTACTGGATCAAATATCCAATTGATCACCACATCAATATTGTGAATATGCAGTTGCGAATAATCCGACCAAAGTTATAGGCATTAAACCTAACACAATTACGATGGCAAAGCCTCAAACATTTCACTTTAGCGAAATAAGGAGGGATAATAGCTACCCCGAATAGTACCCTAAACTTGCTATGAATCTCAATGATAAAAAATTAAAATAGATAAGATAATTATATTAATGTCCAACTAATGACCACAAAGTAGGTCAAAGGGACTGTTGATTACAATGATGTCCGTACTGTTGGATTTTGTACAGCTTCGGAAGCTATTATTTATTATATTTATTTGTACCTCCATTGTACTTGCTTGTACCTCCTAAGGGAGAAGAACTGAATGTAACTATTTATGTAACCACATGAAAGAATCAATGTAAGTCTTGGGGTGCAAAAGTAATTAATCAAAATTTTTATTGCCCCAAAGACAAGTCGGCCCCATAAGGGAATTTTCCAATTTCGCACATGTATAAATATGAGGCTTGTGCACCTCATTATCTCATTCTCACACTTGTGAAGTGTGCATCACTTGGAGGAGCAGATTTTCGCATCACATGAAGAAGGAGGCTTATTTGGGTTGGTTACTTGTGAAAAGATACTTTCACTTTCTCTCTCTTTCTTCTCTCTCTTTCTTCATTTGAACTCTGATCTCAGAATTATCATCTCTCTGCGAAGGTTGCTGGCTTTTCTCTCTATTGGGTTTCCCAGGGTAAACTCTGTGTTGTTGTTTTGTGCTTTGTCTTACTTCTAGTGATCTTGGTAATGTATTTATGTTTTATGCTATGAATGTATGAAATTTAACATGGTATTAGAGCCATTCTAGAAGAAGCCATTGCTGAAGCATTGTTGGAACCTTGCCGAAATTAGGGTTTCATCTTGTGAGGTCTCCAACCATTATTTTGGAGAAAAGAAGCTATAGGAATTTCGTTTTTGTCAAGGCACATCTATTGGTGAAAACGGAATTCAATTCCAAGAACTTTCAATTTTTGACCTAACTCTGTGACTGCAGCAGAATTAGGGTTTCAGTTTTAACTCATTTCTCTCCACATATTTGGACCAGCCCACCCTCCATTCAACTCTCCTTGGCAAGGCGAATTTATCTGTGGGTTCAGTTTTTCAATTATTACCTTTCATTTTTGACTTAGCTCCTGCTAGGGTTTCTAAACCAGATCTGCAATCAAGATGATTGGGATGAAAGTCGAAGATCGTTTGGAAGGAGCCTCCAACTTTATCTCCTGGAAGTCTAGGGTTCCTCTACTCCTAGAAGAAAATGATCTTTTGCTATATGTAAATGAGAAGGTCCCTGAACCAGAAGCCGAAGAGGATAAATTCCGATGGAGGAAGAATGATGCTAAAGCAAGAAGGATTCTTGTGGATTCAATAAGAGACCATTTGGTTCCTCAAATCTCGAGAAAGAAAAGTGCTAGAAAAATGTTCAAGACCATTATGAAGTTGTTTGAACACACTAGCCTAAATGTATCCATGACTTTGAGAAACCAACTCTCAAATATGAAGATAGCAAAGTCGGAATCCATTGCCTCATACTTTATGAGGATCGCAGAACTCAGAGACAAGCTCAGCACTAGTGGAGATCCTATTGGCGATAAGGAGCTTGTCCTCCACACTTTAAATGGTCTTCCACCATCATGGGAGTCCTTCATCCAAAGTATAAGTAGTAGATCCAAACTACCAAAGTTTGACAAACTTTGGGCAGATTGCTCTCAGGAGGAGACCAGGATTGCAGCACATCAAAGACTCCATGGCCATGACACTCAACCTGAGGAGAACCAAGCTTTTGTTTCTCATGCCACGAAGGGTAAGAAAAAGGTAGGAAGTTCCATAAACACAAGCACCAAGATAGGAGACCAAGCCCTCGCCCAGATCAAAAGGAGAAGAAGGACATATCTCAAGTTCAATGCTATAGGTGCAGAAAATATGGACACTACGCAAATACCTGTCAAAGTTCAAGTAAAAGGAAGCATGAAGCCTCAACTGTTGATGTAGAAGAGGATCATCATCGCAAGAAGCAAAGGGATGATGATCGTTCGGAGTTCCTCTTCTAAAAGATCCGGGATGCAAAAACATAGATCTCTTATGGTTCCCACGAGAAGGCAGTGGGGGACCACACACCAAAACAATAAGAGATAAGTATTTTGTTTTATTGCTTACATAGATCTGTTCTTATCTTATATGCTTTTTATATGCAGATCTAATGTATTGAGCAGTTGATATAGTTTACCCTGTTATATTATGCATATGAGCTACACAACATTTCATGAAGTTAGTCTAGATGATATCTCCCTCCTACATGCTTAGGGTAGTGCACACTCTTGATGGCATGATCTAGTGGAGATAACAAACATCTAGATACTTTCCAGAAGTGTTTGCTTGACATGTTCATGATTGTTGTGATAAAGTATTAGCTAAGATGCCTGTGTAAACTATTTGTTTTTCATTTGATTATAAAATATCACTGATCATCAGTCGAGATTTGACTTGTAGGGAAAAGACCATGTGATTTGGCCTACAAGAGAAGACTTGTTTCGATGAACATATGAATCCCGTTGATGTTCAGCAAGAAGCTTCCTGGAATATGACTCTCAGCCTAGAAGGATAACCTCGGAGGAAGCTTTTACAGAAGTGAAACCCTAAGTAAGCCACCTTCAAATATTTGGCTGTCCAGTCTTTATACATGTGCCCAAGTTGGAACCTTCAGGCAAGAAGGGAACCTTTGTGGGATACAACGAATCTTCAAAGACTTACAGAATCTACATCCCAGGGTTCAGACAGATTGAAGTCAGTAGGGATGTGACCTTTGAAGAAAAATTAGCTGTCAGGAAAGGCAGAGGATCAGACATGGAGATCGATGATGAAATGATAGAACCAAAGGAGATGAGATCATCTCCCCCTCTAGTTCAAGAGGGAGTTAGCAGAAAAGGATGAACCTATCGATTCCATTGATCCAGTTGATATCCCCAGAAATGTTGCAGTAGGTCGGAAAAGACCTAGATGGGCACAACAGACTTAGCATGGAGCATATGGGAAATACAAGGCCAGATTTGTTACCAGAAGATTCTCTCAAAAAGAGGGAGTCGATTATGATGATACATTTGCTCATGTGGCTCAATATACTTTCATCGGATCCATTATCGCAATTGCTTCAGCTATGAGATGGAAGGTGCATCAGAATGATGCAGACCCCAACCTTTGCTTCAAGGTTGCAAATGATGAGCCACTGATTGTTGTATTGTATGTTGATGACTTGTTTCTCACAGGAAATGAGAAACTCATTGTATGATGTAAGAAGAATCTCACCTCTGAGTTTGAAATGAAAGATCTTGGATTGATGCACTACTTCTTGGGATTAGAAGTATGGCAGACGCAGAAAGAGATTTTCCTAGGACAAGGAAAATACACCATCGATATATTGAAGAGATTCGGGATGTTGGACTGCAACTCCATGGCTACTCCGATGGATGCAAATTGGAAGAAGTTGAGAGATTCTACTTCAGAGTCTGATTTGTTTGATCCCACCATTTATCGCCAGTTGATTGGGTCATTGATGTATCTGACCAACACCAAACCAGATATATGTTTTGTTGTGAATGCCCTCAGTCAGTTCATGTGTGAACCGAGGCAGATTCACTGGATTGCTGCAAAACATCTGCTCAGATACTTACATGGCACCGTGGGATATGGATTAAAATATGCTTCAGATGGTGACCTAATACTACAGGGGTTTACAGACTCAGATTGGGCCAAATGTGTTGCAGATCGAAAGAGTACTTCTGGATGTTGCTTCAGTTTGGGTTCTGCAGTTATTTCCTGGTGCAGCAAGAAGCAGAACTCAATAGCACTCAGTACTGCAGAGGCCGAGTACATCGCTGCTAGCACAGCAGCTCAAGAAGCACTTTGGCTTCGTAAACTCCTGGCAGGATTGTTCGGCCAAATTCCATAGCTGACCGTGATTCACTATGATAACCAGAGCTGTGTGCAGATGTCAGTGAATCAGATTTCACGACAGGTCGAAGCATATCGAGATTCGATATCACTTCATTCGTGATATGGTGCAGAAAGGTGCGGTCGAGTTACAATACGTTTCGACAAACGACTAGACTACAGATGTTCTCACCAAGGCACTTCCCAGACTGAAGTTCGAATACTTTCACAGAAGACTTGGAGTCGACGAGAACGTTTCCCTCCTTGAGAGGGAAAGATGAGATGCTTGCCATGCTTTGCCGAGGTGCCTCTGCAGTCCAATTACTCAGCCAGATATGGGAGAAATCTCATAGGCAGATGAGTAGGATAGTCAGCAGTTGGCCGGGCTCACCCAGGTACCTTCTGCAGTCCAGTTACTCAGCCAGATATGGAAGAAATCCCATAGGCAGATGAGTAGGACAGTCAGCAGTTGATCGAGTTCACACAGTGCCTCTACAGTCCAGTTACTCAGCCAGATATGAGAGAAATCTCATAGGCAGATGAGTAGGACAGTCAACAGTTGGCCGTGTGGTTGCACAGGTGCCTCTACAGTCCAGATACTTAGCCAGATATGGGAGAAATCTCATAGGCAGAAGAGTAGGACAGTCAGTAGATGGTCATGCCCTTTTGCTCGTCTGAAATCTCAGTCGGGTATGGGAGGACCCCATTGGCAGATGAGACAGACAGGTAGCAAATTGTATAGCAGAGATGGTATAGTTGTATATCTCAGATATCCAGGATTGAGTGATTCTCCTGGATCCAAGATCGAGTGATTCTCCTGGACTCACCGAAGGACTAGTGATGATGATGCACAAAGATTGTGTGGACAACCTTCAGTATGCAGAAAGATGATGGAGACAGAATGGATGTACAAGATGAAACCCAGATGATCATGATGCAGATGAAGACCGAAGAATACCTTCCTTGTTGAGAGGGAGTGTTGGATTTTGAACAACTTCGAAAGTTATTATTTATTATATTTATTTGTACCTCCATTGTACTTGCTTGTACCTCCTAAGGGAGAAGAATTGAATGTAACTATTTATGTAACCACATGAAAGAATCAATGTAAGTCTTGGGATGCAAAAGTAATTAATAAAATATTTATTGCCCCCGAAGACAAGTCGGCCCCATAAGGGAATTTTCCAGTTTCGCACATGTATAAATATGAGGCTTGTGCACCTCATTATCTCATTCTCACACTTGTGAAGTGCGCGTCACTTGGAGGAGCATATTTTCGCATCACCTGAAGAAGGAGGCTTATTTGAGTTGGTTACTTTTGAAAGATACTTTCACTTTCTCTCTCTTTCATTTATACTCTGATCTCAGAATTATCATCTCTCTGCGAAGGTTGCTGGGCTTTCTCCCTATTGGGTTTCCCAGGGTAAACTCTGTGTTGTTGTTTTGTGCTTTGTCTTACTTCTAGTATTCTTGGTAATGCATTTATGTTTTATGCTATGAATGTATGAAATTTAACACGTACAAAGCGGGAGAACCAAACGGTCTCCTATAAAAAGGTACAATGCATGAAGAAAGAAAGAAAAGAGTGAACAGGACTGAAGTAGGAGAGCTTAGACTACAGACGCGAATCCAGAAAACCCGCAACGAGGCGGAGATGTCCTAGCGGAAAAGATCCAAGAGCGAAAGGGTCTAAGGATCCGATCCATCTCTCCTAACATCCGAGGCTGAAAGAAGAGGACTAAAGGAAACTCAACAAAGTCTGTTGTCCTGATGAAGGGCTAGTAGAGAGTGCGGATTGCCCACAAATTCATTGCCTGGGGGGGTTCGTACGTTGCTGAGGTCGGGAGGATCTAGCCCGTCTCTCAGGATGGAGTCTGCAATGAGTCTGCTGCTGAGATCTCATGGGTCGAGATGAGGTCCCACTGATCCTCACTGATCTAGAGCCTGGATATGTACTGATATCGGTCGGTCTCTTGGTGCCCCTGTCTGAGGGTAATACCCTGAAAAATGACGTGATCTTCTACTTGGGGTCCGGTCTGATGGGAGGCTGAAGAATATGCACTCGAAATCTAAGAGCCTCCTGCATGTAGAGAGCCGAACATCTCTGATCGAGGTACCTGAAAAACTCGGCGAGAGTCTGAGAGTCCCTAAACAAACAATAAAACCGTCCTCTAATCTCGTAGTAACTAGGGCATCTAAAAATGAAGTGTGCCTCAGTCTCCACTTCCTGTAGGTGACATACTTGACAGATTCTATCTGGTCTGTCAATCTGGTGGTCCGTCTCAACCCAATGTCTATGTGAACCGACTCTGAACTGGCCTAGAGGGATGCGAAGAGCATGCATCCAGTGACGAAACATATACTGGGGTCGGACAATGAGCTCGTCTCTCAGCTCCAAGAAGTGCTCTGCATAAAAGGCCATCTTTGGGCATAACCCTCCCGGAGGATTGACCCAGGTGACCTGGACGAACTGCCTGTAGATGTCTTCCCGGATGGTCTTGTTCAGTTTCTGTCTAGTGGGTAAAAGGTGTCCAGGAGCATCCAATGAATATCGGAAAGGGGGGAGACGATCCACCTGAATACCCACTGCCTCTAGGAGATCTGAAACCCCTGTAAGCCAACATCAGGTCCGACCCGAATGGGTAGAATGGGCAATAGCCTCAGAAGAGCAATATGTAAGGTAAGGGTACCGGTCTCTACCCTCCATCAAGTCTGCAAAGCCCCGGACATGGTGTAAGAATGAGATCAAACTGAAAACCGTCTCGGGCCTGAAGGGTTGAGCTCCGAACTCGGCAAGGATGATGTGCTAATGTACTGTCTGTTTACATCTAATAATGCGGCGAAGAAGAAGGGCATGGATTCTCTCAACCGAGGCCCAGTCTGACTCAAGTAAAGATGGCCCCAAATATCCGAGCCATATAAAACAGTGGGACGGATCAAGGCATCCATGAGGCTCACATCTTGGACGAGATGTCCTGGAAGTGATGTCGAAAGCACTGTCTCTCAAGAAGGGCTAATGATCCATAACCTTTGTTGATCCAAGGCTGAAGAGTAGGTCGCAAACTGAAACAAGGGCCTGAGAATTGCACCCCCAAGTAAGTATAGGTGCTGGTGATCTCAATCTCCTTTCCTCTGAATAGGAAGTGAAGGTCTGAAGTTTTCTTCACTCCATTGAAGATCATAACCTTGATTTTACCCGGGTTGACTGTCAACTGTCGAAGATCACAAAACAGAGCTAAGGCATCCAGCTACCTCTGTAATCCCTCTGGGGATGATGAGAGGAGGACCACGTCGTCAGCAAAGAGTAGAATAGATATCAAAACCTGGTGAACAAGACAGCCATCCGTGTCCTGGATATGCTCGTGTAGAAATGCCTCCAACTCATCAATGTAAATCCTGAACAGGGTGGGAGATAGTGAACATCCCTGTTTGACCCCAATAGTACTCCGAATGAAATCAGACATCCCATGGGCTGTGCGAAGACGACCGAGAACAGACTCATATAGGCGCATAATAGCTGTCAATAGGGTTGCGGAGATGCCAATATCTCTAAGTCTCTGGAATAGGGCTTCCCTACGAACAGAGTCAAAAGCTTTCCAAAAATCTACAAAGCAACAGTAGACCTTCAAAGAGCTGTGTCGGGCTTCCTCAATCACAGCGCGCAGAGTCAAGATGCGGTCAATGGTCTGGTGAGTCGGTTGGAAGCCTGCTTGCCCCCTAGCCCTGAGGTGTCTTTGCTCAAGGTCACTGGAGAGCATCCTATGGAGAACAGTAGCGTACAACTTCAAGAATGTGTGGCCCACCATGATCGTTCTATAGTTATTGGGATCTGAACTGGGACCTGACTTATGAATCGGATGGATGATGTGATGTGACCATGCCGGTGGGAAACCCTCACGGGCTATATGGTTAAAAAGATCAGCCGGGTATCCAACCAAAGCACGAATACCGTGCTTAAAGAACTCTGCTTGGTATCCTTCCTCATCTGTTGCTTTGCTGCTGTTCATCATCCAAATGGCCTCTCTAATATCCCTGGTTGAGAATAAGCAACAGGAGGGGGGTTGGAGAGGTAACCTGGATTTGGGCTTGTCCGAGAATATCATAAAGATTGGAAGTGTGGGAAAACATGGATAAAGGATCGAGATCAGATGGGAGAGGAGAGCGTCGAGGAAGGATGGTACGCCAGAAATGTTTAGGGGAATAGGTAAGGAGAGCGGATAGTTCCCGTCTTTTCTAAGATACAAAGAGTCGTTTCTTGCGACGGAGGAGGCGGCGATAAGAAGCTTTGAGGTCTGAATAGGAGGAATGAGAGTGGGAAGCAGATCGAAGTTCTCGATGTAGAGTTTTGCATTCATCATCGTACCATTTGTTTATGGGACATGATCCAACTTTTGGGGAGATGGAAGTAGGGCGAGTGGAATGGGGGAAGGATTTGAGTGTTGCTTCAGAAATGGCAGATGAAAGACAGGTGTACTTAGTGGAAGCAGAGTCAAGCGAGGAGAACTGAGTCTCTGACGGGAGTATCTGGCTTAGGGTCAAGGAGAAGGTGTCCGGGTCTCCTTCGTCGAAACGAAAAATGGTCCGGGGTGGGCCCCAAGAGAGAGTATGAGGTGGGAGGGGGGGTCAAATCGGAGAGAGAAAGAAAGAAGTGTGTGGTCAGCAAGAGGGATGGGGGAGACTGTGAGGTGACAAACAAAAGGGAGCAAGTTCTGGCTAGTGAGGACATAATCAACTACGCTCACACCCACACCATGTGGTCGGCAGGTGAAGAAGCGAGAGTTCGGAAAACAAGGAAGACCATTTAGAATCAGCAGCTCCTGAGATTCCCCCAACTGCAATAGATGCTTACCATAAACTGTAGTGGGGCCCAAAGCATCTTCTGAAATCCGGTGAAATCCAATTGAAGCTGGGTCAATCCCCTGGGTACAAAACACATCCGCTGACAGATCGTGGAGAGAGATCTGGAGGTTCCTAGTACAAGCGTTGAAGTCCCCTCGATCATTCCTGTTGCTCGAACATCTCTGATTGTGTTGAGCCACCACTTGGGTGGTTGCTTGATGTCTCCCTAGTTGGGAAAGAGCAAACAGAAAGAAAATGCAAACAACTTTGCACTTATGGCCAATGATCAAGAAGTATTCAAGCCACAAGTGTTCGATGAAGCTTAAGGGAAACCTGAATGGGAGAAGGCCATGACTGTTAAACATGAAAGTTTGATAAAAAATCGAACTTGGGATCTCAAAGCACTTCCACTAGGTAAGAAGCCCATTGGTGCAAATGGGTGTACAAGGGTTGCAAATTGGTGTACAAGGTCAAGTACAAGGCAGATGGATCACTTGACAAGTACAAAGCACAATCAGTAGCTAAAGGGTTCTCAAAGCAAGAGGGCATTGATTATGAGGAGACCTTTGCTCCTACAGCATATTGAGTACCGTCCATCTTGTTATAGCCATGGCAGCACAATGTGGATGGAGGGTCCATCAGATGGACATGAAGAGTGCCTTCGTCAACGAAGATTTGCAGGAAGAAGTCTATATGTCTCAACCGTGGGGATTTGAGATTTTAGGGAAAGAGCACTTTGTTTGCAGGTTAAAGAAGGTGTTATATGGCCTGAAGCAAGCAGCTAGGGCATGGTACATCAAGATTGATAGGTACTTAGTTTAGCAGGGATTCCAACGGAGTCCTTTAGATGCCAACTTATAAGTCCTACTGTTAAAGTTAATGCAACTATGAGACCCATTCTCAGGGAGTATGGCACCCTAGTCAATTAACTAGGGTTCCTGGTCAGTTTAGCAAGAAAGTAAGTCCCTAGAAGGTACCCTAGGGCCCCCAGCAGTCTCCTAGGGTTCTTGGTCGGGGACCAAGCAGGATGATGCCATGGCAAAGTCCCTAGCATGTGGTTAGGGCACCTATCTATCCCTAGGGTATTCTGGTCTAGAACAGATACTTTCTTGGTCATGAGGACCAAGCAGATCCTGTAGGTTGAGACAGAGACATGTTGGTCTAGGACCAAGCAGATTCTTGGTCTAGGACCAAGCAGTTCCTGCAGGTACATACCTAGTCAATTAACCAAGTGGATCATGGTCAGTTAACCAAGATAATGATGTGTGATTCCCTCCTCTCTTAGGTCTTCGAGATGGTTGAGCTAAGACATCTTCTCAAGGCACTGGCTACCCCTTAATGGTGGCACTAGCACTTGACCATAGGAGCAGTCAGGAGGACCACAAGATCACATCATCCAATGTGGATATTCCTTATACAATGATGATGAACTTTTAGTTAGTGTATGGAACACTTGTACATTTGAGAGAGAGATGAATGGGTTGTATCCCCACCTTGCTTGTCTACCCTTGATCTTCCCACCTTATTGTTCTAGGTCTTGTGGTTAGAATGTCTTGTTTACCACCTTGTCTTATGGTTAGAAGAGTTGTCTACCCACCTTGAGTTGTCATTATCATTTTTTATTTTGGTCTTATGGGAAGAAGGGTTGTTTACCCACCTTGTTGTTACACCCTTGGTCCTATAGTTAGATGGGTCTTGTACCATTTCCTTGATTTATGGTTTGACTTGTGGTCTTGTGTTGACCACTTGTTGGTCCTTGTACTAGCACCCTTCTTTTAATGTGGTTCCTAAGACCCTTTGCTATGACCCTAGTACCCACCACTTAAAGGCACCTTAATTTTATTTTATATTTTATAAGTGGTGACCTTTATTAATGTATGGTGTATTAACCTTATTTTATGAAACCCTAAGTCATTAAATATTTAAAGTGTGACCCTTCTAGAAGCCACTAAGAACATATAAAATAAAGTTTATTTCTTCATTAGAGATCATTGTAATCCTACATCTCAGATCTGATCTGATTGGGACAGTTCTAGGGTTTGTGGCACACGTTTAAGGTTGATGTCAATGGTTTTATGTTGTTGTTAGGGTCTGTTATTGCTCGTTGCTACCTTTGTGACTATTATGTGACCTTTGAGGACTGACTTGACTGTTTTGAGATAGGGCTGCTAGGGTCGCTGCCCTTGTAACTTGTTTTTGTTGCCTTGTTGGTCTGATCAAGCCTGCAGTGAGAGTGTTTGTGGAAGCCGTGAATCTGTTGACGTCTGAATAGCCTGTCGTGGGCTTGCTTGTGGAAGCCGTGACCTTGTTGAGGTTTGTTGAGCCTATCGTTACCTGCAGAGAGCTAGTCATGACTTATGTGTGGGGTTAACAACTAAGTTGTGGTCTTGTTTTGTCACCTTAGCGTGGGCCTGGTTTTGTTCGGTTGTCATCTTCGTTGCTTGGGGGCAGGCACTTGAGCAGTGGACTGTTAGAAAGAGGTCTCAATACATTAGTGGGTTGTTAGGGGAGACCATTGCCTGTTTGTGACTATTTGGTGAGGTCACTACTGAATATGAGCTGCTACAGGAGGGTTTCTACCTGTTGAAACCTTGCATGGTTCAAACCTATTGTGTTCAGAGTTGCTTGAAGAGATTGCAGACTTGTTTAAGGTCAGATCTACTTTGTCGATGCTTGCTCAGCAGATCTACTTGTTTAGGATTGTCCTATGGTCACCTGTGGAATTCTATGCCTGTTGAAAATTTGTTTAGGTCAGATTTGAAGTCTGATATGTTTTACTGCCTGGTCCAGGACCTACTTGTTGGTAACCGTCACTTACTTTGTTGAGATCTGTTTGGGTTTTTGAGTTTGCTACTGTGCCTTGGAGCTTCCATTTAACTATTGGGTACCTGTTGATTGTACTAAGCCCTTCTTTACCTATAGCACATCATCTCTCTCTCCCTCAGGTATGTACTAACCCTCAAGTAAGGGTCAGATTGTTCCTATTGGCTTACTTGCCTCTGAGAGGCATAGTATGTTCTAAAAGTTAGTTTTGTTAGTACAAAGGAAGGTCTCAACATGCCAGGTAAGTAATCAGACTTGTTCATTTTATTGTGAGTTAGAAATGTTACTGCTATATAACTCTGTTTAAATTAGTTACACTACTATTGTTGATTACATGTTAGTGAAGGTTTCAACTTTAACACAGGGACCTCCTTGGGAGTGTTAAAGTTGAAAGAGATGAAAATTATGTTTTAATTTATCTTGCCTTGTTACAGTTGTACTATTCTACTTCCAGTACTAGTTTGTTAAATTTATTTTTTGCACTAAAGTATAAAAATTTAATTTTATACCTCAAACCCTAACTTAACCCTAAATTTAACACCTACTAGTCATTTCTGTAGAGATGACATCGTCATCATAGGTAGCGAGGCAAATGTGATTCAACAGATAAAAATAAAACATGAGTAAAGCTTTTGATATGACAAATCTAGGCCCCCTACATTAATGTCTAGGTGTAGAAGTTAGGCAAATAGGTAGCAGCATTTTTCCCTCAAAAAAAAAAATGCCAAGAGTTTGCTAGATAAATTTAGAATGACGGATTGCAAAATCTCATCTAGCTATCTAATATCAATGCCCTCTCTCCCTTTTACGAGAAAAGGTCATGGGTCGTTTGTCATGCCTGGCCCTAGCACTAATAGTAGAAGGCCCTGACTATGCATCTAATATTTGACGATGATTAATGGGTGGAGAGCTAGCTACATCAATCGATGTAGAAGGTGATGTCGTTGCTAGCACATCACCCTCCATGATGTCTCTGGCTTGCTCCTCTTGCTCCTCCTCCTCCTCCTCTAGCTCTAATCATGCAAGTGCCTCCTCCATGATAGGCATCTCAGTCTCCACCCTCCACTTAGAAAATATATCAATATACCGTGGACAAGTATACCATAGACAATATATCAATATACTTGAAATCTTTGAATGCCTCCACAATGGTTGATGGTCTCCACAAGCCCTTCTCCCTCCAACAATCTGCACAAGAAAATGACAAAAGAAAACCTCAAATCATCTTTTCTAAGCCACATAGAATGCCTAGGTGCACCTTGTTCCAAAAAATCGCGATTTGTTGAGCTGATTTTTCAGGCTCCGAAAAATATCACAATTTTTTTTAAATTCGTCGATTTTATCTACACTGGGAGCTAAAACTAGCCAAGAATCCAATCTTCCAAGAGCACACGAAGCATATTGAGATACATTGCCACTTCATCCGACAACTTGTAGAAGATGGAATTATTGAACTACAAAATGTCCCACAATGGACCAAACTGCAGGCATTTTTACCAAGTCATTGGGTTTGGAAAAACATGTAAATTTCGATAAAAACCCGATGTAGTCAGTGGATTGACCATTAAGGGAGGTTATCAAATTAAAACTTACTTACGCTTTAATAAAGTCACTTATGACTTTAGTTTATTTCATGTTTTTATGTTTAAGTTGCTTTATTACTTTTATCTGTCTATCCCACATTCATAAAGTGGATTGATTCGACCTCATTGTAAACATTTGTAAGAAAGTTTTTGCTTTCTCATCTATATGATATATATTACAATAGCTCTTTCAAAGCTATTACTTGGTCTCCTTGTGTGTTTGATTTTCGTGATATAGGATACTATGATCAATAAGACGACAGTGCGAGACTTC
Organism: Larix kaempferi; assembly: GCA_027924585.1. Classification (NCBI taxonomy): domain Eukaryota; kingdom Viridiplantae; phylum Streptophyta; class Pinopsida; order Pinales; family Pinaceae; genus Larix; species Larix kaempferi. The sequence continues at coordinate 5,013,591 of BSBM01000254.1, forward strand.
TATGATTCTGACCTCACTCTTGTGATACTAGCATTTTGGAAAAATATAATTGATAGTTGGTCAGTCAGATGATGTTTATCCATGGCAAAGATGACTTGTTTTTCACCTGAAGTGGAAACAGTAAACAATATGATATCTAACAAATTCACGTCCCGTTACCTCACAAATTAGCACCCTTTAGATTTAGAGTATGTCACAAAGGACGGTGCTAAGACTGACAACTTTTCAGGAGATGCACCCACTGTCACATTAAAGCACTCTCCTCTCTCTTTAGGCCACAAAAGGCTTCCCAAATATAGGTAGAAATAGACATGTAAGATATGCAATGAGAACAACTCTATCTCTACAAGACCTTCCCATCCCTTCCCACTAAGTTAGTAGATCAATGCCTTGATGGAGTCAACAAGATATTCAATAAATACTTAATGAGTAGGAACGTTTAGGAGCAATAAAACTTGGTACTGGTTGGACAATAAGATGAATCAATTTTTTGCAATAAAAACATAAACTTGCAAGAAACCCCAAATTAGACCATGGAAACGCCACAAAAGGTACCTCTCGACGATCACCAACCAAAGGAGACTCAATCCCCCCTAGGTCGCACTGGTTCTGACAGATGGATGAGGAGATTTGAGAGATTCGAGACTAACTCCCCCTCTAGTGCACATTTGTTTTGACGGATGGATGAGGGGATTCCAAACTAATTTCGCCTCCAGATCTGTAATAACCTGCAATAATGGTTGAAAGGCTTGAATTGGCACTTCAAAACGCCCTACCCCCTAGGGGTCAACCACCAAGACTTGGATATAAAGTAGGAACTCCTTACAACCACTAGGGTTTGATCTTCCTGCCAGATGGATCTACAAAACAATTATACCAAACCTACAACAAGAATGTAGAAGCCTTTAAAAGATGACACCACTCTCACTAGAGCTTACATCACCCCTTTTAAGGGCCTTTTTGAGGCTTTGAGCTACAAAATAATTTTTTATGGAATTTTTTTACTTTTTATGGATTTTTCGACAATATAACAACTTCAAAGATTTTCAACAGCAGTAACTATTTCAGAATTGAACAAGAATTACAATGGCACAAAATAAATGTTTTTTGGATTTCTCAAAAAATTTATTTTTTAGGGTTTTTATTTTTTTTATTTTTTTTATTTTTTCCAATAATATAATACAAGGAATTTTGTAAAAATTTGCAATATTGAAGAGATCAAAAATACATCTACATATTATTCCACCAAGGAATAAGAAATCAGGGTCAATGTTTCTCCAAGAATTGACAATTCAATATTTGAAAAAACTAGTGCAGGCTAAGAAACCCTAGGTTGTGTCAACCTTTGACATAATTAACGCAAACAGGATGCCAAGGCCCAAACAGGAGACACCTTCAAGAGGGATGTCTCACTAACAGGACTAAAACCTTAGATTATGCATAAAACCTCAAATAACCCCTACTTGGATGCCTTTGATAGTGCCAGACAAGAGATTTCAGACCTAAGTTACCGAAAACGCCTCGCCCTGCTCCTTGAAACGGCGTTCCACGTTTCAGATACGGATACAGAGTAGAAACGTGGCTGAAACGGCATTGAAACGTACCTGACGTGGATGGTACGGATCGGGTTGAGTCGGATACGGATCCACCTGAATCGGAAACGGATCAACCGCCAAGGAAATGGATCAAGCAAATCGTGATACGTTTCACCCAGTCAATGAAATATGTTTCCACGATTTAATTCGATTTTTCATGAATAGAAACCTTAGTGTGGGCCCACTATTTTGAATTCGATCTCCGTGTTGGTGTTGTTTTGTTCCCTATGCAATGTGAAGTCCATATGATCTCTGACTCCCGTCTTTTGTTCGCTATGAACTCCATCCCTGTCTATTGTTCGTTGTGGAGTATGAGACTGATTGTTCGCTGTGAAACTTGAAAGTGGGTCGTGAACGTGATTGTTCCATGTTGTTCTATGTTAGTTGTGACTGCAGTCGCTACTCGCCGATGGTTCAACTCTTCGTCGTGAAGTCCCGTGGGTCGTGGTTCAACTTTTCACCGACGGTTCAACTTTTCGAACTGAAGTCTCGTGGGAAAAATCAGCACCGAGGTGAAGGCTCGACATTAGTTGCTGCCAACTAGTCATTCCAGATTCCAGAATCTGTTTTAACTTTTAACCTAAGTTATATTCAAATTATGAATTTAACACTACATTCAAATAATAATATTAAAAATTAATTAAAATTTTATTTTATAAATTTCTTATCAATATTTCATCATCTATATTGAGAAATATGCTCTATTAAAATTTAAAAACTAATATTATGGTAGATTCAAATAATCTACCATTCGTTGGGTAAACATAATTATATTATTGTAATATGTTTTTAGTTATTCTTTTTTTATCTTTTTTTAAGAAATAAGTTAAACGTTAGAGGATATGCATCCCACTTTTTGGTCACTTTTCCATCCAAAATCTAGCTAAAATAATAAATTGTTGGAATTGCCACTCCAAGATATAAACAGGCCGTCCTAGATTATATATATGTGTGTGTGTGTGTGTGTGTGTGTGTGTGTGTGTCAGTTCCCTGCCGTATCGTATCCAGATTTTTTGAAAATTTGTCGTATCTGTGCCCCCGCCCATATCCGTTTCAGTGCAACTTAGTTTCAGACCTTACCAAAATTGAGGGAGAAAGAAAAAGAGAAAAATGCCTCGAGAATTCTTTCACCTTGGATTAGCCTTGAAAGATTGTCAAGAAACCTTAAACATCAAAGTTTGCTCCTTAAAAACCCTAGAAATTGCCAAGGAGGTGCACACCACTTGATTAAATCATAAACACTTCTATTAAAGTTTTTTTATTATTATTATTTATTTGGTCTATGCTTAGCATGCTTTGTTTTAGTCATATTGATCCCATGATATTGCTTACAAATGAGAGGAGGATGTCTTATTTATATGAAAAAAGACATGCCTTTTCAAAAAATACCACTTTTCCCTCCTCTAAGTTGACCTACCTAAATTTTGTCTTTAAGATGACTTTTAATGTTTTTCTAGGGTTTGTCACCCACAATCCAAGGACTAAACCTCATAAAAAATAAAATAATGATAAAAAATGATGAAATGTTTCAACTTGAGGATGAGTTCAGCTTGGAAAGAGAACATCATGCCCCATCTAACCCCAACATTTGTTTTTTGCTCTCAACAAGTGTAGTTAGAAGCTCCAAACCATGGGATTCATCCCAAGGTGCACCAAAACACCCACCTTGGGCATAAATGCCCAACATGATTTGGGACTTCCATCCATCAAGGGGTAGTTAGCAAAGCCACAAGGCAAGCACTCCTTGAAATGAGAACCAAGAGGACCTCCCATGACCAAACCAAGGGTCATGAGCCCCACTAGACCAACACTTTTACATAAACAAGACCCAATTTGGACTTTTACGATGGCAAAAAAGACCCCCTCTTTGGCACATCTGGTAAGCTGCACTATAGAGAATCTGGAGCATAACAGACTGAAACTGAACTTATGGAAATTTGAGTTGTGGGACTGTATTTCTAGGTCAGCAATAATCAACATTTCTAGCACTTTGATGCACAGCAGCACGTTTTAGAGATGAAACAAGCAAAAATATTTGGACAACTATTACCTCTTCACATCATGCAACCACACTTATGGCAGACCTTTCTGCTGGTTTTGGAGGGTTCTTTAAGGTATTAACAACAGTCAAGACTAGTCTGAGCATGTCCACCAACATTAAGAAGCAAACAACCATATCATCAAAGAGGTTATGTCAACTAACATGATTGGGGTAGATTTAGCGACAGAAACTGGCAAGTGAGGAACTTGTGTTCAAATTCTTGAAGCTAAAAATACCCAGAACACAAGTTCATGTGTGAGGAAACTTCTGCAGTTCATGGAACTGATGAATTAACTGATGCACCCCACCTGGATGATGACCCAGCTTGATAATTGAAGAGATTAGATGCACCCAGAAGAAATAATATTGGAATTTTGAACGACAGTGAGGACATTTGTCAAATCTGGGCACCTGTTTCAGCACAACCTTGGGATCAAATCCATTTTTAGATATTCTTCTTGGCAGAATATTGCAGCCCAAGATTCGCAGAGAACAAGATACATGTGCACAAAGAGCATGTTTTTGATGCAATTCCACTGTAGTCGAAGCTCAAACTATGATTTAACTTCACATACTTGGAGTGCAACATGTAACCCACAAAAAAGAAATAGTATTACACCCATGTCATGGCAATATAAGAATATATTGAGGTCAATGAAAAAGAAGAACCTGTTGTTGTCCATGACCAATGGTTGTGAAAAATCTGCTGATGCAAGCCAATTAAGTTGTATACCTGAAATACTGAAGCCATTGACTAAAGAGCATATGAATGTACTTCCAGATGATCTGCCCTGACCAAGATAGACTGTTCATAAGACAATTGATATGTCACCAATGACATAAGTTGGCCTCAACATTAGTACCAAAAACTGGAACATCATACGAAGGATTCAATATTTCAAGTGGCTTATATCAATTCAATTTCCAGAACACAATGCTCATTGCAATAGCAAAAAGGTAAGTCACAATTATATTTTTTGTTGATGTTTTAAGTTTCAAACAGGGCATACTTCTCTAAAGCAAACTAGAAAACAGAATAGTGTTACTTCTCAATTCTAAAGGTATTAGGCAAAAATTAGATAGAGCAAAAGATAGTTACAGGGGCAGATGGACGGATTCTAGATCTAAAAATAAATTCCACTAAAGATTTTGGTTGTAATAAATTCCACATAGCATCAGATTGAATATCCTTACCAAGATAGATGGGAACAATTCTGTCTCGATATAAGATCCAATGAATATTTTTTTAATTTGTTATTGAAAAACTGTAACCAATAGTAACACCAGGTACTGGACTTCTGCTGCTAAGGCAATCTTTAGAAGAAGAATTCTACCTTGTCCTCAGTTTGGAGATATGATCACACATGCGGTTCCAAAGGATTTGAGAAGAAGGAAAGTGACTTCCTTAGAGAAAACTAGCTGCAAACATATTCCAATCCCCAATTGAGTATCTGTGTTCTCATCTCACTAAGTCAACATAACATAGGACTGAAATACTGTGAAGAGAATATAATTTAATTTGCTTAAATAGAAATGATGGAACAACATGATATAATCCAAAATGTTTTATAAGATAGAACTACTTTGCTTCAGTTGAACTGCTAGAGAATAGAATAATCTCCAAAATGCTTCATAAGTATCCGTGTTCTCATCTCACTGAGTCAAAATAACATAGGACTGAAATATTGGGAAGAGAATATAATTTAATTTGCTTAAATAGAAATGATGGAACAACATGATATAATCCAAAATGTTTTATAAGATAGAACAACTTTGCTTCAGTTGAACTGCTAGAGAAAAGAATAATCTCCAAAATGCCGCATAAGAAGAGCATTTTACAATGCAGACAATGTTACATTTGGGATCTATTATCTCATGAGTGGCAATAACCCTGATATGTAAGATTCTGGGAAAAGTTGATGACCTAAAAGGAAGCCTCAAACTCACATTTCAAAACTCTACCTAACCATTGTTGGTTTTTTTTAATCATGCAGACTGGAGGTTGGTTTTGTCTTGGATCCTAATGTTGAAAAAAAAAAAAAGAGTAAATCAGAAATGTTCAGATTTATTAAAAAGAACAGGAATAATGCAACTTGAACTCACCTCGTAGGAAGTGATGTTTTGCCTCCTCTTAGCTAAATTATCTACCTTTTGCTATGTTTGTAATAAAGATGCACTCACTATATTTCGACGGGAGGAACATTTGACAAGTGCAGATGATAAAAATCTCTTCTTTCTTTCCGGATAAAAGAAGAGAACTAGCAATCAAATTTACTATTTTCAATTAAGATATGACAAAAGGAAGGTGGGGATTTGTGACAGTACCTGACAATGTACATAGATGTTGTAGACTATTCGGTTGACCCCCAGAGGGAATTCAAATCTTCACAGACTAGTAGACTCGAGACCTTCTACATGTGGGGGATAGTGTTGCTACAGGTGCAAGGGCCAGCTTGGCAGGAGGTACAAGGGAAAAGGCGATGTGACTAGATTGGGAACGTCAACAGATCGAGAGTGGTACAAGTTCATTAGTTCAAAGGGCCAAAGGTAGTAAAAGCACACTAAACACAACTTTTGGGGGTCATGAAGGTCATGTCTCAATCCAAAAGGATCAACAGCCTTTCTCAAATCATTTCCTTCTCCAGTCTATAAGAGATTTCAGCAGTGTTCCACAGGGACGGGTCCTGCAGGGTCGGGGATGCGTCCCCCACGCTCCACACGTTCCAGAGATGGGGGGACTCCTGGCAAAACATCCCCCCCCCCCCCCACTCCCCCTAAGATTATTTTTTTTCCATTATTTTTACTTTTTACAATCCCTACTTAGTATTACTTCGAAAATAAATCAATGTATTTAGTATTTACATTGAACAATACATCAGATGAATTATTATTTTTGGTATTTTGATTTTATTTTTATAATTTTGGAGACGCCCCCCTATCCCCCATGAATTTCCCCAAAAATTGGGGGTGTCTCCACGCGTCCCCAATGTGCGTTTCCCAGCTCCCATGCTCCCACGTCCCGGAAACTTGGGGGAACATTTGATTTCAGCTAAGATTCCACTATAAAGATTTTTAGGTAGCATGTTGAATATCCTCTAATTCAGATTGGTAAATTGAAGGAGGGAAAGTGCTAGATTCAGGAGGTGGGTGTTCAATGTAGTCCGTGGAGCTTAAAAAAAACAAGTCAAACCAGTGCTTGGTGATGATGTGAAAATGCATCAAGTTGTTGAGTTAGTGACTCGAGGTTTGGAAGTGAGGTTTCATGGCAGAGCTATTTGTGAAGAAACTTTGAAAGATTGCTTGCATGTTGAGTGGGAGTCTTTGATTGGATATACTCCTGTCTTCAACATTTTCTCCAAGGGGTGGATGGCATCTATGTATAGGATAGAGATAGATGCAAACAAAGCCTTGAACTTTCGCTGGAAGTGGGGTTCTTCACCCTTATCCATTAAGGGTTGGAGTCCATTTTTAATTGAGGATGGAACGGACAAATGTGCATTTGGTGTGGGTAGAACTCCTCAATCTTCCCCTTGAATTCTAGACGTTTAAAGTTTTTAAGGAAATTGCTGATTTTGAAGTGCATATGATTTTTCTAGAATCCAATGCTTTATCCATTGCTCCAATTGTGGTGGCCATTATCTTTGATATGATTTAGTTGCAGAGAATTCTAGAGAAGGGCCCTTTTTCTCATTGCTAGATTCCAAATTATGTTGGTGTGCCTTTTCATTGTGCTAGATGTCACATGTACGGAAACCTAGCAATGGATTGTATGTAGATTTTTCAGGCCCTAGGTGACTGCTGTCCTATGTTTCTCTTAATTAAATAAATCAGATCTGAACTTATCTAATCATATCTAATCACAGAAATGAAAATTTCTGAACATGCAGCAATCACGCATATAGCTGGAAATGAACAGCAGAAGCAAAAACACAATACAGACGATTTACACCTTTAAATCAGCATTTCATTACAAGGAAACCTCCACAGCTGCAATAAACAGCAAACTTAATGAGGAAAACTGCCCTCAATCAACCGAGAAATCCAGCTGAAGCTTGCCGACTGTGGTACAGACTGTCTGCACACCTGTACTGACCTGTACTGACTTGTCCGTATAAATATGTACGAATGTATGGACTTGCTGTACGGATCCATACAACTGTACAGATATGTCCATGCTGCTGCCTGCTTGCAGAAATCTGCCTGGTTGACCTGTCTGTATAAATGCGTACGACTGTATGGACTTGCTGTACGGATCCATACAACTGTACAGATCTATCCCTACTGCTGCCTGCTTGCTGAAATCTGCCTGGTTGTTGACTGGGCTCCCCTTTGGTCCTCTAATTTCACTCTTCAGATGAGTTTCTTCACCTTCCAACCAAAATTGTCTTCTTGTGAATAATGAATGTGTCTTTACCCTCTACTCTGACCTGCCTTTATACTTTAACTGTAACCATAATCTACCAAAACCCTAGTCTCTCAATGAGATCAACAATTGAGATTAGTCTAAATCACTAATGCATTAAAAATGCACTTTATTAGACTCGACGGCAAAATATAAGACTTTCACTTCAATAAAGTGAATTACAAAATAGATTTGACATGGAGCTACACAACATCAACATTGTAAACCCAAATTTGGCAAGAAAATATGGGTTAGAAATCAAGAATAGAAAATGTAGGACAAAGGGATTCAGGTGAAACCCAATAAGGCAAGGGAAAAGCTGGTGACAAGGAAAAGGAGGGGGGTTATGGAAGTGTGGTTTGGGGGGAAGCTTTGTCTAATGTTAGGACTTCTTCTCTATCTCCAAAGGTCAACCATATTGAAAAAGGTGATGGAGGATCCAGGCAAAGCCTGGAATCCAAGGAGGATGAACCTCATCAGCTTTAAGTTATGGCACAAAAGGGTAAGTCTGATGTTGAATCTCATTCTTTGATTACACATAATGAGGTTTCTCAATATTGTGAACTAGGGAAAAGACTAGATCTACGTGTCTAAGTTTGGAGAGTCTATGGGGAAAAAGTGAAGGCCAAGGGGGATCTACGTGTCTATAAGTTTGGAGAGTCTATGGGGAAAAAGTGAAGGCCAAGGGGTTCTTAGGAAATGACTAGATCTAGGTATCTCTAAGTTTGGAGAGTCTATGGGGAAAAAGTGAAGGCCAAGGGGTTCTTAGGGGATCTCCATTAATCCTTGCATGTGGGAAGGGTTTAGGAGGTGGGTTTTGTTCAAACCTACCCCTAGGCAACAAGGATAATAGGATCTCTTTGAATGAACAGAGTACTTCCACGAATGAGGGGATACTACTTCACAGGGCCATTCTAAGTACCCTTTAAGGTCCAACCAAGTTGCTTTCGAGCCTATTGAGCCTATTGATTGAGTATGGGTGATCTCAAGGGGAGTTTAGGACAAAGTAGAGGAAGGAAATATCATTTGGCTATTGCTCAAACAAAGCTAAAGAAGAAAATTAAGTCAAGGAAGCAAAATTCAATCAAGGGGGTTCTTTGAGTGGACTAAACCCCTGAGTAGGGTAGGTCATGGTTTGTACATATTTGAAAATAAGAGAATTGGCTAGCACCTCGAAAAAAACATACCCAAAAAGGCTTGTGGATATCCACAAGAAAATAGTTATCTTGCTTCAGGAAACCATGGAGAGGGCTCAAACTTTATTGGTGAAATGGGAAAACTTTTAGGGGATTAGGAGTTTACTTCAATTGACTTTGTGTGTCAATTTGGAATCTGTAGGTCTAATTATAAAAAAATTAAATGATCTAATTCTATGTATTTTGCATCAAGTAAACCTAAAGTCTTATTTTCTCAAGGACTAGGAGAGGAATTTGCAGTTCTAAATATTTATGAACCTTATGCAAACATAGTAAGATATTGGGACAAAATATTTACAATGGATTTGTTGAGGAAAGCGAATATTATATTGGGAGGGAATCTAAATTTCACCATGAGGAAAGCTACAATCTAGAGACCTAAAACTCAAGACACTTTGTAAAACTATTTCGTTAAAAAATTGGGAAAATTTGGGGACCTATTAGATGCAGAACCTATCAAACTTTTTCCTATGAAAAATTTGATGTAGGTGTTGATAGAATTGCTAAGAGAATTGATAACATTTTGCTTTCTAAATCTATTATGAGTCATGACCAATCATATCAATTTTAAGCACTAGGGGAATATTTTGATCATTTGTTGGCATTTGTTGGTTTTTATGGAGTTGGCAAAGGCCTTCCAAGGCCTTCCAAATTCAATCTAGCTCGATTGGAGGAGAATTTTATTCCATTAATTAAGAGAAGCGAGTCCCTTTTAATGGCTCACTTAGGGAATCTACCAATATTCAATTTGAATCAAATTTGTAAAGGATAAAACAAGCAATTGCAAAATGGGCCACCAAAAGAGAGTTAAGGATGATTAGTATCTTATCTCTTTAGAAATCCAACTAGAGGCTCTAAATAACAAGGAGACTACAAGATATTTTGATGAAGCCTTTAAATTCCAAGTGAGGGTTTCAAACAACAAAAAAGGAAATAGGGCTTTATGGCTCTTCAAAGGTGACGAGAATACCAAATTTTTACATCAATATGCTAATCATCAAAAAAATGTGAATGAATGTAGGGCTGATGGTTCTTCAACTACATGTTTGCAAGATATTATTAAGCACGGGGTGGATTACTTTGAAGGCATTTATAAAAAAGATAGTAGGGCTTCAATAGCTAAGTTGGTAAGAATGACTTCATTTTTCCTAGCTTTGAGGAAGAAGAGGCTAATGTGAGACTATTAAAAGAAGTCTCAAAAGATGAGCTCCTACAAGTGAAGCATAGTTTCTAGAAGGACAAATGTTTTGGGTTGAATGGGTGGAGAACTAAAATTTTCTAGGATGTTCTATGGTTATCGAGGATGATTGGCTAAGGGTTATTGAAGGGTCTCGATCAACTAGGAAGATGCTAGTTGCTTTTAACTCCACTTCCAATGCTCTCGTTCCAAAGAATGATAATCGAAGCTCTTTCGAGAAGTACAAAGACATTTCTTAATGCATTTGTATATATAAGATTACAGCTAAGATAAGAGCACTACAAGTGAAAAGCTACTATCTAAGTCTATATCAAAAGAGTAGTTTAGGTTCGTACTAGGGAGGGAAATTCTTGAGACAACGAAGGTACCTCAAGAAGTGCTACATTTTATCCACACCAAAAAACTATTAGTTATGGTGGTGAAATTGGACATGTATAAGGCTTATGACCGAGTAAGTTGGTTGTATTTGAGATTGATGCTTATCCACTTTGAGTTTGTGTTCATTTTGTAAAATGGGTGACATGTTGCGTATCAACAATGACCTTCATTGTTCTTATCAATGGTTCAAATTTTGATTTTTTAAGACCATGTAGGGATCACGAGTATGGGTGACCTTTATCCCCACTCTTGTTCCTAAGTGTAGCAAAGGAATTGAGCAAGACGCTCCTAGAGGCAAGAAAGATCGAAACCTTTAAAGGTGTTAAGTTAGGGAAATCTCTATTTTTGTCGCATCTTCTCTTTGTCGATGACATACTTTTATCTTGTGATGGGTAGAGAAGAGATGTTCTTAAGTTAAAGCTCCAAGGACGCTGAGGAACTTGTGTGTGTTCACTCTAACCTTCACATTCTATCCCACCAGAAGGATGGATACAAATCAAGGCCCACCAAGCTATGGGATCTAGAACCACAGTTGGCTGACTTGGATATGGCATTGAGTACCATGTCTCATCTTAATTTGTTTGATGAGGAGGAACCAACAATTGCATCTTTAAGTGGACATGATAGCTATGTTCCTAGTTTTGAAAAGGATGAACATGAGGATGTTGAGCTTCATTACATGGACAAAAACTTTTTTGATGATATGTGATTCTATGAATTTAATTTGTAATGATATTTTAAGTTTAACTTATGAACAATGAGCATTGAATCACGAATATGATAGTACGCTGCCCTTTCTAAAAAACTTAGAAGTTTGCATAGTATCATGTGACATGTATGATTGATCAAATTAGATAGTAGTGTCAAGTGGTGATGATGATGTACAATGATAATATTATGATGATTATGATGACAATGATAATACACACACACACACACACACACACACACACAATATATATATATATATATATATATATATTATCATTGTATATACGTTTGCCCGCCACATCATACATATCTGGCCTTTTTTTTTTAATCGTAATCGTTACCCCCCCTCTTCGTATTTGTTTCCATATCTGCTTCAGTGCAACTTAGGAGGGTCTCCATATATATATATATGCAAATCAATAGCAGCTCGATCGCTCTGGAGATTGGCACAGTTTCCATCCTCTTTATGGGGGAAAGTTATGAGCTCCAAATACTGCCAAGGTGTGTCTATTGTTGAATGGTTCAGGGGTCCAGTCAGACATTCAAGAATGGATCAATGGGATGGAAGGCTATGGTTCTTTCATTTCCATTAGTAGGGCACTGGATCGCTTGGAAGGTAGACGACGAAAAACAGGTAAGAATTGGAAAGGACCTGTGAGCAGGCTCAAGCAACAATTTTAGGCTCTTAGAAGCAACGATATCTCATTTGAAACAGCATAATATTGAGAGTCTGGCGGATGCACAAGCTCAAACTCTGCAAGAATGGGGAAGAAGAGGATGGATTTCACCGCAAGCGCTAGGGATGAGGAGTGATATTGCAACAAATTGGTCTAGATATGTAAACAAGCTAGTAGCAGGGTTTGTGTATCTGGATAACTCAACCCCTGATAGACTAGTATTGACCAAGAATTCAGCAAATGGTGAATACTCAGCCAAAGCAGAGTACGAGGCTCACTTAAATGAGTCCTTTGCAGGAGAAAAGAGGTGGTGGTGGCGTTCTGTGTGGAAATCAACAAGATCTCTGAAAGCAAAGCTAACTCTTTGGCTAATATTCAGCAATAAAATCCTAACATGGGATAATCTATAGAAACAAGGATGGCAAGGCCCAAGTCTTTCTTATATGTGCAAAGGGGACTGTGAGATGGTTTCTCACCTATTCTTTTCTTGCTCTTATGCAGATAAGGTATGGCACGATGTAGCAGGAAGGTTCCACTTTCACCACGACAAAGAGGACACTCGTATGGAGCAGAGATTTCACAAATGGTGGCACAACCCTTTGGTGAGTGATTTCGCAGCAAGATCTCTGAAAGCAAAGCTAGCTCTTTGGCTAATATTCAGCAATAAAATCCTAACATGGGATAATCTGCAGAAATGAGGATAGCAAGGCCCAAGTCTTTGTTATATGTGCAAAGGGGACTGTGAGATGGTTTCTCACCTATTCTTTTCTTGCTCTTATGCAGATAAGGTATGGCACGATGTAGCAGGAAGGTTCCACTTTCACCACAACAAAGAGGACACTCGTATGGAGCAAAGATTTCACAAATGGTGGCACAACCCTTTGGTGAGTGATTTCGCAGCCCTTCCTCCCTCTTTTGTTTATGGAGTGTGGTGGGCTCGAAATTCAGCCATTTTTCAAAACCATTGGATCCCTCCTGAAGTCACGGCCTCACTTATTTTGTAGTGGACCATGGAACATAAAGTCTCATCCAAGAAGGCCAAAGGAAGGATGGTGGATCCTCATATTGACAAATCAATTCCATGGGCCTTTTTTGATGGTCAAGTCAAGGTGAACCACCATTAGGAGGATTTAGAGCGGTTCTGCATCTTTCTGACAATCACAAACTTAACATCAAATTTGCTCCAGGACAGTGTTCAAACAATAAGGCAGAATGGACAGCTCTTTGGGCAATTTTAAAGGTTGCTAAATCAAAGAACATTGAGTAGTTACAGCTTTCTGGTGACTCCAAAATGGCGATAGATTAGGCAACAAACAAAATCCAAATTGCAGCTCCACATTTACAAAACATTTTGTCTACAATTTGATCCCTTCTCCTTCAGTTCAAAGATGCATTTTTGCGCATGTGTACAGGGAACTTAATGCCAAAGCAGACAAGTTGTCAAAATTAGCGTTAGCAGTGGTCCCAGGTGTATTAGAGGTTCAGGAGAGAATGGATGGAATAGATTTTGATGCTATAGTGCAGATCTAATGCTGCTGGAAACTATGAATGTAGGCAAAAATGGATGTAATGTAAAGCTCTGAATGCTTTTTGATGTAAGTACATTAAGGGATAGTAAAGCACTAAGGCAGTAAAGCAAATATTTAATAGCTTTTACGATGTAAGTCCCGAAATAGACAGTCTATGGCTGGCTTTTCCACTAATAGGGAATTGCGTGGCATGGAGAATCAGGGACGAACACAGTGTTCATGTTGGTGCGGACCCGTGGGCTGGTTCGGTTGAAGACTATAAACTTCCTCCTTAACTAATCAGGGATCTAAATTCCAAAAGTATTTTCACTCTGGCTGATGCTTTCGACGAGCAGGACAGACTAAGATCTAGAGGAGGATGGAAATCGGCTTTACAGCTAGGGTTTGCAGGAGAGAAGGAAGAAGCTTGGAACCGATATTTATCCTTTTTAAAAAAAGACTATATTTTTCTCAGAGAAGGAGAAACAGATAAATTAGTTTGGACTAGAAACAGTAAGGACGGATCCTTCTCTGCAAAAATAGGATATGAAGCAGCCGTAAATTCTCTGGCGAGAGATGAACCCCGTCCATGGTGGGATAAAATTTGGAAAATCTCTGCCCCTCTTAAAACCATCATCACTCTTTCGCTGGCCCTGAGTAACAAACTTCTCACTTGGGATAACCAACAGAAAAGAGGCTTTCAAGGCCCTGGTATCTGCGTTCTCTGTAACCTTGATGAAGATTTGATCTCTCACATCTTCTGCCATTGTACCTATGCAGGGTATGTCTGGAAGAAAGCAACTGAAAGCTTGAATTGTCCCTTGCCACTACACCCGGGCACACTGGAGAAGAATGTGCTCGACCGGTGGAACTATCGCAGGGTATGTATGTTCAAAGCTTATCCCGCTCTTTATGTTTTCACTATATGGGAAGCACGGAACAAGATGATCTTCCACAACAATTTCATTTCACCAGATATTTCAGTTTTACTTGTGTTGCAGAAAACCAGTGAACATAAGTCCAAGCCTTCAAAAAAATCTCCAAGAATTTTATCCCACCCAGTCATCAACAGAGAGCATCCTTGGGCTTATTTTGATGGTGCAAGCCAGGGATCCCCTCCCTTAGGCGACGCTGGAGAAGTTATTCACTTCTCGGAAAACAGGAAATGGCACATCAAATTTGCACCAGGACATGCCTCAAATAGCAAAGTTGAACTTGCAGCGTTATGGGCAGTTCTAATGATTGCTTCAGAAAATCATGTGAGACATTTGCATCTTTTTGGAGTTTCCAAGATGGTTATTGATTGGGCAAACGGTAAGATACAAATCAACGCGCCGCATCTACAGCATCTCCTCCTGTCCATCAAAGAAATGTTTTCCAACTTCAAGCAAATTCAGTTCTCACATATGTACAGAGAACTAAACTCTGAAGTTGATAAGCTGTCCAAGCTCGCTCTAGCACTACCTCCTGGCCTAATTGATGTGGAAGGTCAAACAAATGACCAGGAGGACGTACATTTTGTAATAAGGGTATAGCATAAGATTTAAAGACTCCTTTTGTAGCCTAAATGGCAATCAATCTTTTAAATGAATGTAAGACAGTTATGTAACTCTTAACACTTTTGATATATAATGAAGTCCCTTGAGGACAGTTCACGATCACTCTTTATTTAGAGTGATAGATATTTTCCATTTGGAAAATATATATATATATATATATATATATATGACATGTATGATTGATCATATTAGTAGTGTCAAGTGATGATGATGATGTACAATGATAATATTATGATGATTATGATGACAATGATAATATCTATCTGTCTATCTATATATATAGAGAGAGAGAGAGATATTAATTATCATTGTATATACGTTTCCCCGCCACATCATATCTATCCTTTTTGAAAAAAAATCGTAATCGTTCCCCCCCTTCGTATTTGTTTCCATATCTGCTTCAGTGCAACTTAGGAGGGTCTCCATAGAACTATGTGCAAAGGTGGTTCAAAGAGTTGTCACAACATCCTCCCACGAAGTGGATCTCATAGATATCTGTGCAAGGGTTCATTAATTCATCCTATCGCTCATCAAGATAGGCTTCCATCTCTTCAAGGTGGGACCCTTCTAAATAAAGGGGTGACATGGTTCACAAATATGCTTTGAATGACACTTCATACTTCATAGGGCAATGCTCTTCCTTATGCTATTCTCAAACAAGTATTAAAGACCAGGTAGGTGGAGCACTCTTCAAATATTGAATGTTTGACTCATTCTTAAAATTTATGTACATTCATTCACTAGACTTGTACATACACTATCAAATATAGGTGTCAGATCTGAGCGCATCAAAAGCTGATAATGAACTGGGAAAGCATACAAACTACCCTCTTCATTGCTGAAAGTGATTCTCTGCTGGCTTAGAATTGTGCTACAATATCTGGCTGGCTGCTGACCCACTATGCAACTCAATAATCTTCCCCTTACTGATGGTTATAACTCCTGAGTTATGCAGATTGTACGTGTTGTTTTCAGAAGCACAATGATTATAGGCCTGCTTACAAAGAGGTCAAGAAAAGAACTTACTTAAATGACTAACTTGGAGCCAAACAAATGGAAAGATGTTAGAGGAACCACAAAGAAGACTTGTAGATCTGAAAATTGTTTGGCAGGAAAAAGAGTGCTATAAGGCTAGCTTCAATTCTTAAGTAAGTTCCGGCAGTAATGACCCTTCATGCCCTCAACTTTATGCTTCTCAAAAACTTTGCCAAATTCTTACAGCAACCGTGGCACTGCTTCTAAACTATACCCAGCAGTTCAATCTGCAATATTCCCCCAATGCACAAAACTGGCCTTGGAAGTTTCAATGTTTGTAATCTATGGTCCTGTTGTGTCATGAACTTAGGTAATACATATGCCCAACATAATCTTAATTTGTAGATCAATCACTTGGTATAATCCTATCAATCATTTGATAGGTAAGCTCAATAGATGACCTAGAAGGACCGAACTTGAAACGAACTGCCTTTGAAAAATCTATAGGAAGGCCCAACTGGAAGTAGCCTTGCAATGGCCATATCTCGACTTCATGTATAATCTTGAACTCAACTTGGAAGCCAATGTCTAGGGAACCTCATCACTGCTCTTGCCTTCACTTGACTAGTAAGATGGTCTGTCATCTTCTATAGGCCCTGGATCCTCAGTATACATATGCTCTCATCTGAAAAATGGTCAGTGTTGGATGCATTGATAGGCTGTTGTATGGAGCCCTTATCTACCGGAAGAGCCACCCTCAACCCCTTACTTGAACTAGCTCTTTCAGGACTGATTGTTTGGCTAACTCCGACAACACAATTAAACCTAGATGCTTCTGGAAATAATGTGATGCAAACCTCTTTAGAACATCCAAATTCAACAACTTCAAAAATTTACATTGCCCCCTTTGCTTCACCTACAAAATCCGCACAGTCCTCAGTCCAGAATGATTTACCTGCCATAGCAATGATCCTTCCATAACTTTCTGGTGGGCTGGCAGTCCGCAGAATAGAAATCTATTTCAAGTTCACTCCTTAAACTCAAATCCTTGAGCTGATCATTTTTGGAACAACTAGACACCCTCAACCCTGACGGAAATGTCTGTACGAGGCATATTCGAAATCTGTTGTTTGAAATCCTGAGAATAACTCCTAGAGAGTAACCTTCATACAGCTGGAAATAAACCTCAAAATCAGAGGAATTTTCCTTTGGTTGGCCCTGTCAAACATAATTCTAATCTGGGTAATGGGCATAAGAGAAATCCGCATGGTCCTGCAGCAAGATACATTTTATGCAAAAACATATTCTAGGGAGGTTTGGAATCTGGATAGCAGCACTAAATTTATCAAATGGAAAGAATGAATGGAAAGGGGAATCTCTATTAACATAGTTGGAAAACTGGTACAAGGATAAGACAGTGGCAACTCATAAGGCTTTGCCAAGCTTTGTAACAACTAATATGGGGGTTGGGCTCACCAGAAATAGTATGATAATCCAAGGAAGTGAGATTTCTCCTATACACATGTGCCACCAAATAACATATGCTTATGAAGGCTCATGGAAACCTGAAAATCCTAAACCTCCAAGAATCCTGAAGGAACCAGAAAGCAATAAAAACAAGTCCTCAGGTTTCTTCAACGGTGTATGTCAAAGAACCATAGGTATTTGTGGAGCTTGAGGCATTTTATTTAAATTGGAAAATCATTCATTTCTTTCAAATTTGCAGCAAGTTCAGGCACAGATAATAGAGCTGAGTTTTATGCTCTATGGTTGCTTATGAAAATTATAGTCGAGAGAAGAATAGAGAGCCTCCTGAGAGGCATTAAATTTGTCAAATAGGAAGAATCAATGGAAAGGGGAATCTCTCTAAGAGTGGTTTGAAAACAAACACAAGGATAAGATGGTGGCAACTAATAAGTCTTTGGCAAACTTTCTAATAACTAATACGAGGGTTGTCTCACCAGAAATAGTATGATATTCCAAGGAAGTGAGATTCCACTTAAGCACATGTGCCACCAAATAAGAGATGTGCCTATGAAGGTTCATGTAAACCTGAAAATCCTAAACCTCCAAGAAGTCTGAACAGGAATTTAAAGAAGGAGTCTATGTTCCAGAATCTGTTCAATCTTTCTATTGAAAGTCAGAATGTAAATCTCTGTTAACAGTTCTATCCAATTCAACTGGATGTCAACATTTTATGAGTATGAATCATACAAAATATGATAGTTCTGAACGATTTTTTATGCTATAAAGCACAGGTTGAGGAAGGCTAGCCATTGGATGAATGCTATATGTAGCATAGGAAACCCTCCTGGGGAATTTTTGTGAAAAGGAAGCAAAGACCTATGGCTTTGAATGTGTCGGCAAGACAAGATGAGGTACATTCTGATTTGTCCTATGAAATATCGAATATAAAGCTTTTTTCATGAAAAAAAAAGAGAGATCAATATTTGGAATTTTTTAATTCCGGAAGATATGAAACACCCACAAGAGATATTCCAATGATTTCTTTGGAATCGAGGTAA
Source organism: Larix kaempferi (assembly GCA_027924585.1). Lineage (NCBI taxonomy): Eukaryota > Viridiplantae > Streptophyta > Pinopsida > Pinales > Pinaceae > Larix > Larix kaempferi. Next base: position 5,032,356 of record BSBM01000254.1, read on the forward strand.
ATCTCTGCACCCTTTGGTACATCACCTCAGGAGAGCCTAAAGAACCCACAATAGTTGTTCCAGCGGTTTCTCCCAAATCAAAGAAAATCTGGGCATCCCCTGACGCATCATTTCTACTAATTGTATCAGAAGAGCATGATATATTAGTTTTTTCATGTTTGAAAAAAACTCGAGCTATTAGCTGCAAGTAATGTGCTTTCCAACTCAAACTTAGTTTAATTCCGTAGTTACAAGGAACCCTAAACGTACCAAACATGCCAAGCCGAAATCACAGTCACAATACATCTTGACCTGCAATGTAAAATTTATTGAAAAATAACCTAACGCAAAGACATGAATAACAAAAAAAAATTCTGAAATATAATAAATCAATCTGCAATCAAAAAAATAGTTCTAGACTCTAGTTTACTCACAAACCTGAAAACGTCTGCAAAATGACTGTCACCTTGTGAGAGGAAAACAGTTATATGATAAGAAAACTCACTGATTAAAGACAACAGGCAATGGAACTGCAGGATTGCTCGATGTGGGTCATACAAACCTGACCAGACCAATGAAAACGACAACAAAGGGTGGGGCTCTCTATTGACACTTTTATTGCTGGCCATTCGTACTTTGTTAGGATTTCTAACCGCCACAGTCCTATGACTGTGAAAGGGAGTATAATACAGATGCTAGATAATGATTAGTCTGGTAACGTGTTATAAAATTTGGCTCAACTAAAAACTAGGGAAGGTTGAGCGAAAGATTTAGACTACGGCGTGGCAAAAACTCAGGAAAATTTCCGTTAATTTTTCTAAACCGAATGGCAATTATTTTTCCTGTTTGGGTTATATAGCTTAATAAAATGTGGTTCACAAGTCAAACTCACTGACCTGTGAAAAACTAGGCAACTACTCGTGGGTCATACTCAGTGCAAACTAGCGAGTTTGACTCGGGAGTACTCGGGCGAATCAGCTGAGCTTTGTTCCAAGGGATTCTGGTCCACAGAACCCGAATTTCGGCAACAAAAAAAGAATGCGGCAAACACCCGAAATCTATAATTTCGTTTTGACAATAAATTTATCAAGAAAAAAAAATTAAAAAGAAAATTGTATACTCTCTAAGAGAAAACCCCATATTTTCGATTTCAATTTCAAGGAGGTCATCAATGTAACTTACGCAGATTTGGAAACAACCCTCGGTGTACCGCTTCTTCAGGGTTTCTCCGGCTGAGAAGTGGAAACGAGGGGCAGAGAATAAACCCTTTCTTGATAAACAATTTCCGACAATTTTCAATGATGTCGTACCGTCGTGATTTTGAAAACATTCTCTGTGCTGAAATCGGTATATTGCCCTACCACAAACCCTCACTTGATAAAGAATTTCCCACACTTTCCAATGATGCTATGCCGTCGTGATTTTGAAGACATTCTCTGTGCTGAAATCGCTACATTGCCATACCACAGGAGTACTGCTTCTTCAGTGTTTCTCCGGCTGAGAAGTGGAAATGAGGGGCAGAGAACAACCCCTTTCTTGATAAACAATTTCCGACAATTTTCAATGATGTCGTGTCGTCGTGATTTTGAAGACAATGTATGTCTCCCCACAACGAAAATTATACGGATTTCTCTGTGTTGAAATTGCTCCATTCCCCTACCATAAGATGAGACGGACAAAAACGGATTTCTCTGTGCTGAAATCGCTCCATTGCCCTACCACAAGATGAGATGGACAAAAACGGACTTCTCTATGCTGAAATCGCTCCATTGCCCTACCACAAGATGAGATGGACAAAACGGACTTCTCTATGCTGAAATCGCTCCATTGCCCTACCACAAGATGAGATGGACAAAAACGGATTTCTCCGTGCTGAAATCGCGCCATCGCTCTACTGAAAGATGAGACGGATTTCTGCAGTGAAAGCCTTTGTATGTCTCCGGTCTCCGCACTGCGAAAAACGAGACCGTGAAATGAAACTTCTCCAACGGTCTGATTTGTCTTAAATTTAATTTTTTTTTGGAAATATAATTTTGACTGGGTTCTTTGGATCTTGGTTTAAGGGAGCTAAGTCTTCAAAATGCAACAATGATTTGCTTTAAATTTAATTTTTTGGGGAAAATATAATTTTTAGTGGTTTTTTTATGGGTTTTTTTGGACCTTTGCCTAAAGGACCTAAGTTTTGAAAATGTCATCTATCATAGGAATGGTCTAATATGCTTTAAATTTAATTTATTTTCTTGGGAAATATGATTTTCATTAGGTTCTTTGGACCTTGGCCTAAGGGACCTAAGTCTTGAAAATGCCATCTATCATAAGAATGGTCGACAAACACTCAATGTGTAGAACCATAGGGTCCAAAACCATAGAAACTTGGCCAACAACTTCCCCTCCCCTCGAAAGGGAAGAATAAGAGGAAGAGAGAAATAATCAGTAAAAGATAGTCAAAACAAATAAAAGCCTCCTTCAAGAGAGGAAGGGCTTAATGGCCTCATGAGCCTTCAAAATGCTTTGGACAACAAAAATACCATAGTTCTTGACATTAAAAGAACAAAGAAGGAGGATGTAATTGGATCTTGCCAATTGCTTTTCATTAATGGACCCTAACATATATGAAGGAGAAGCCAGGAAGGCAAAAGGAATGCTCAAAAACAATAATTTGTAAGGCAAAAGGAATGCTCAAAAACTTTAAGACCTAGTTCAGTTGAATTCACAACCAGTTTTGGGAGGCTAACAAATCTAACATAGGCCATTGGCTCTATCAATAGAATCAGGTTTTGGCCATTGAATGCTCAACCTTGACGTTATACAAAAGGTGTCCAAACAACCCATTGTTTAACTCTATGAAAATTTGGTCTTCAATTATTGTTGAGAAAAAGTCGTCGATGAAATGGGGATTGACCAACTACCCAATGTTAGGCTCTAGGAGAGGGATCCCTCGAATTAGTTCTAGATCAACTTTGGAACTAGGAAGATGGCCAAGCGCTCCAACAACCCACACATAGAGCACTAGATCTAACAGGCATCCTTGCTAGATAGACTAAAAAAGCCCAGTCAACATCAAATTGTCAAAACTACCTATTGCATTTTGGTTGGAGAAAGTTATCACTACTTTAAGGGATTCTTTAGGAAGAGTTTTGGAGGTGGATCACTCCTTTTGGACTAACCCTTGTTGGACGGTTGCTCAAGGTTTTAGAGGTTTATATGGTCAAGGGTTTGGCAAATTCTTTGGAGATTGTGGTGGGAGACAAGAGTTTTCCTTAGCTTTTGGGGTATAGCAAAGTCTCTTTTCACAATGTCCATTGTCACTTGTATGGACACGTGGTTAAAGAATGCCTAAAACATTTCACTATAAAGGTGTGGCACATAAAATAGAATTTACAAGATATAGGGATATCTAATGGAGATTTTAGAGAAGGGACATAATGATGACAGGGGGGCCCTCAATCTCCTCTATAAATATTCAAAAGGCACACACCCTCAAATTGGTTTCACCTGTAACCAACAATTCAACCCTCGGACTGACAATACATGAGAACATGATAGGCTCTAATATTTATAAGGGCCACAACAAAAATGAAAATGCACACAACAAAGGACACAATAGGTCGTGAATTTTTTTCTTTTTTAAACCACTACTAAAAGGCACCACCATTCAAACTCACGAACACGCAAAAATTTAAGTAGCCATCCAAACACAAGAACTTGAATTAAAACTATGGTCTCGTTAGCCTTCTATTAATCTTCATACAAATTATATAATACACATAAGGGATATTATCCTTAGTAATCACAAGGGCTCAAATACATTCCAATTCTTCATCACTAAAACTCCAAGCCTGCTAGTCTAAGTCTCAACTAGGCATTAGAATGATTTTTCCAAAGACATGTGGTTGCTACAGTTTTCTTTTGGGTCTTCTCAATCTTCCTATCATTTTCTTCTTCTTTTCCTTCTCCTTCTTCTTCTCCCTATCCTTTTCCTTGTTCTTCTTTGTATCTCCTCTCATTTTCCTCTACGTTGTTCTTATCTACACCCTTATTTTATCTTCATGTTGCCTTCTCAAACCAACCACCTACTCTCTTCTCATTATGCCCTCTCCCTCTACTTCTCCTCATGTGCAGCATCCTCTATTCATTTTACCTCGCTCCCTTTCCTTTTGGCATGTGGCCTCTTCTAAAAATAACAAGAGTCCTTATGGGTGGCCTCTCTCTTCATGTCTTCAACTCTTGAGCTACCCCAAAGTTTCTAACTTAGCCTTTATTTTCTTCATGCATTCATTGTCTCATGCAATGGCTCTTTCTCATAGGACCTTCTTCTATTGAAGTTCCTAATCATAATTCTTCTTTTGTAATCCATCCCTATACCTCCTCAATGTACAATTTATTCTTAGATTTTATGGCTCTATCCAATCTCACTGTTGGAGTTGGCTTCACAAATACCCACCTATGAACTTCTCCAATTAACCTATGTACACAGTTCTACCCAACCTCCTTTTGTTGGAACTATTGTCCTCTCAACCTTCTTGTATAATTAAATCTGCCTGTAAATCTTCAAACTCGCAATGGGATTTTTCCTCTACAATTGCCCACAATCTCAAACTTTTTCAACAACATCTACCCATCCAAGTTGGAGGTGTTCTTCTTCGCTTGCAACTCTATACACAACTTCATCTGTAGAGTTTCCTTCTTCAATAGGATAAACCTAATCTGCACGATACTCCTACTATGATACCAACTTGACAACAAATGGTACCTCCATGCCTTCTACAAATATTCAAAAGACACACACCCTAAAACTGGCTTCAGTCGTGGTTAGAAATTTAACCCACAAACTGGCAATACATTAGAGCACAACATGCTATAATAAATTAGCAATTCAACCCACAAACTGACAATATGTGAGAGCACAACATGCTATAATATTCATAGAGGCCATAGCTCAAATGAAAACACACACAACAAAGGACACATCATGTTTTTTTTTTCTTAAACCGTTGCTCAAAGGCACCACCATTCAAACTCACAAACACATAGGAATTCAAGTATCCATCCAAACACAAGAGCTTGAATTAAAATTATGGTCTCATTTGCTTTCTATTAATCTTACGGAAATTTATACAATACACATAATTGGCCTCAAAGGGCTCTCCTTCTCAATAATCACAAGGGCTCAATGACCTTTCAATTCTTCGTCACTAAAACTTCAAGCCTACTGGTCTAAGTCTCATTTAGGCATTACAATGATTTTCTCAAAAAAAATGAAAGCAAATCTTTTTACTTGTGAATGCTGTAATTTTCTTCCGAGTCATCTCAATCTTCCTCTAATCTTCTTCTTATTGTCATTATCCTTCTTCTTATCCTTGTCCTTAACCACCTTCTTCTTTGGATCTCCTCTCAATTTCACCTGCTTTGTTTTTCTTTACACCCTTTTGTTATCTTCGTGTTGCCTTCTTGAGCCATCCACCCGCTCTCTTCTCATTCTACCCTCTCATTTTGCTTCTCCTCATACACGACCTCCTCTCTTTGTTTTATGCATGCCCCTTTCCTTTTGTGATGTGACCTCCTTTAAAACAATAACAAGATCCCTCATGCACGACCCCTCTATTATACTGTTATCCCTATGGTATGCACCTAGACGGCTAAGGGAAAATTTATGGCACTTATATACAAATGTGAAGTATTTTAGGTTTATATTCAAGTGGTTGCATAATTAATGAGCCATACAGGGTCTAGGTGGAACAATCAACAACACATGGCAAAATGACAATAACAAATCATTGGTTTAAAGGCTTTACAATCATGGATCATATATGAGCTCAAATTTAACACAATGCTATGATGCAAACATATGAAAAGCAAGGTTCACATTTCATAGATATACAGAGGAATTACATATCGTAACAGTGTTACAATCAAGAATAATAATTGAAAATATAACAACGATTATAGGCAATGTACATTTATAGCATAAATGTCATTAATTCTGGAATCAACTGACTACGCAACACATAAATGACTTTTGTGTTCAAAATAGAATACTAGAAGCAAATTAGATAAGAGGCACAATCCCATTCATAACTCAAATGATCTTTAAACATGCATATATTACTATATTGAAAAAGAGCTTATAGGTATTCACCATCCCTTCTCTGGCTTTCTCAAAATTTGAACCCCTCCCTCTCTTCCTATTCCTTCTTTTACAACATTACATAGTATTGATTCCATATTTAGATCCTACTAAAGGGGGTTCGATAGTCATCTATTTGCTAATAATATATTTACAAACATAAATAGATGACTCAAGAGCCCTGGTATTGAGCCGGGAAACTTTGGAAAGATGTGCTCTGCAAAATACCTAACCCTTGCCCTAGATGCCGCCGGTGCACATGGTCGCCGGGGCTCTATAGGGATGGATCTTCCGGGAGCTGCTGAGAAGGTTGGCCGTCGTCATTGGCCAGGCAGACGAGGAGGCACAACAGGCCAGAAGAGCTGGGATCACTCTGCGCCAAATACATCTCAAGGTTTGTTAACTTATGGAAGGAATGGGCGCGATGGATATTGTGAAAGCGGCGTACTCGTTTTTTGCATGAAGGCCCTTTATCCCCCAATGTTCCAACCCGATCTGGAGATATTGCAGGAGCTCGCTGCACCCATCATCGATACCTGCAAATACTTTGCATCAAAGGGCTTGGACTTGGTTGTCACGGGTATGATTTGCGTGGTGATTGTACAGTCCGGATCCTCAACAAAACTGAGAATATGGTTAGAGCGGCCGTCTATATTGCCATCAGACAAGGAATCAACAGAGACCATTCAGGATCAGCGTTTGCTTTATTTTGAGCACAGGTTTAAAAAGTCGTGGTGGGAATGGCCTATCGTCTCCTCTTCTAGCCAGCCAAAAGACGCTGAGGAGCAACCATCATCGGCCCATCCACATGATGCAAAACGGTATGAATCACAAGATCGATTCTCTGTCTCTGGTTTTGGGGTAGAAGATGAAAGTATCCTGATTTTTATAAAAACGCTTTCTGGGAAAACAGTTTTGGTGTGGGTTACTGCTAATGATACAGGGGAGACTCTAAATTCTATGATAGCGCAGAGAGAGGGATACTCACGAATATCCTTTTACATTCGGTATGGAGGTAAAGTGCTGAATGAGGGTGATAGGCTGAAGGACTGCCGGATTTACAAGAACTCCACTTTGCATGTGATGTACCGTTTGCGGGGAGGAACGTTTGGGAAGAGAGGAACAGCAGGCCCTTCTACATACAAAGACGCAGCTCGTGCAAAGGGGCCACAGACGTCAACAGCTCCTCATTCCTCACAACCAAAGCCCTATATCGTGGAGAAACTGGATGATATCCCATCTTTGGAGGTCAAGAATACGGAGGTAACACAACTCTTTTGTAATCTTCAAACACATGCTCTCATTTGCCGTTTTAATGGCTTCTGGCCAAGATCTTATGATCTTCATAAGTGGATCTACTCAAATTGGACAACAAATTGTCAAATTCTTTTATGCTCCAAAGGATTTTTTATTGTACAGTTTGAATCCGAGGAAGAATATGAGAAGATCATTGAGCAAGGTCCTTGGTTCTGGGGACGAGCAGGGCTTTTCTTAACCCCTTGGTTTCCAGATTTTGATGCCAACACTATGGTGGTAACCAAAATGCCGGTTTGGGTGAGGCTGCCAAACCTGCCTCTTCCTTTTTGGAATCATTTAGTACTGGAAGACATTGGCAATCTGCTTGGGAAGTTCATTAAAAGGGATACTGATCGGCATGAGCAGGGACTTTTCACTTATGCACGAATATGTGTGGAGATCGACCTTAGCAAAGGTCTACCGGATAGAATCAAGCTGATATTTGAAAAGCTCAAATGGATCCAGGAACTGGACTATGAAAACACTGCTTTTAGGTGCAGATTTTGTCATCTAACAGGACATTTACAAGATTTGTGCCCACTTGCTCAACGGCCTTCCAAAAAGAACTAGGGGAAGAAGACAAAGGGGAAAACATGGCAGGCAGAATATGTTCCTCCCACTGAGGATTCAGAGGGTGAGGAAAGCGAACCAGAAGAAAAACAAGAAGAGGAAGTCAATGAGGAAATAGTACATACAGCTGACACGGTGGAGACTCAACAATCAGATTCAAAAGATGTCGGTAAGGAAACACTCACGGAAAACATGCAACTAATGGCTACTTCCTCAACTGGGTCAAAACGTGCACATGAATCAGAAAATTCAGACTCTGACAAAGAAAAAACCCCTGTTCAGCCAAGAGAGGAGCAGGCGAGTAAAGAGATGGTTGTAGTTGTACCCCAGCAGGGGGGATGGACAGAAGTGAAATCAAAGAAGCGAGAGAAGAAAGGGAAATTAGAGGATTATTATAAAATCCCAAATTCCTAGAAATTTTTTTTGTAACAACAATGTTCTTTTTTTCTGTAGACCTATGGTCTTGACTCAGTTGTGCTTATGCACTTACAAAATGTAATTTTGTATCGCTTCGGCTTGAAATAAAATTACGCTTTTTTTTCTTGGAAAAAATAAAAATAAAAAAAATAGATGACTCAAGAATCAAGACCAAAATCAGTTCAAGATCCTACTTTTCAGGGACATGTTAACTAACTAGATCAACACAACTAATTCAAGTCTACAATACATATTATGTGTTTGCCTTTACAAAATATACGAAATAAACTTTAAGTTTGAGACCTTGCAAAACTTAGAAAATACTAATACCAATTTTAAAAGATCAAAACGATGTAAAGGAAAGTTTTGTAGCGCCTTTGCAACTGTAGAAACTCGAGTTGTCTGAACTGGAAATTATATTCTTCTAAATGTGTCTTTGAAAAAGTTCATGTCTCTATATAGTCTCAGCAGAACGACTCTGAAGTGTATCTTGAAGATTATGGGTGCCTAACTTTGTCGAGATTCCCAATCTATCGTTACTCGCATTGTTCTTTTTCCTTTCCTCTATACACCACTTCTTCCAATATTCTCTCTGTTTCAAGATTTTTCCATGACTTTTCTTCAATTTATGAGAAAAATTGCAGAACTTATTGTATTTTATGACCACTTTACCCCATTTCTTGCTAGTTTTATTCATCCTGCTCTACATCTGCTTGGTTTCTTGTTTAAGCTCTTTAACCAAATGTTTAAATTTGTTCAGCTTCTTCTTGAGTTTCTGACTGGTTTTATACCCGTTACCTTCAAGTTGAGGCAGACTATCAACTTTTGGTGTTTTCATTTGCACAACATAACTTTCAACTTATGGTCTAGCAGGTTCAATGTAGTCCAAGCATTGCATCTCTTGTTCTTCTTCATAAACAGTTGGAACAAAAGGTTGAGTCTCAGGTGAACAAGGAATGGCATTTATGGTATGCTCCAAACTAGTTAAGAGTTCAACTACTTTTCTTTATTTTTCCATTGAGGAGACCAATTCTTCTTTAATAGTTACTTGGGTACCTTTAGGCTTTTGAGACTATTTGTTAACCTTAGACTTTCTAGGCTTAGACTCTTTACAAGGTTCAACCATTTCCTTCTCCTTATTAGCTCTGGAATTGTTTCTAGTCTATACAGACTTTGGAGTCGAGGCCTTAAATTCTTGTTTCTTTGATCTTGTTTGTGTTTCCTTTGGTAGACTTTCAAGATCGATAACATTTTGTTCATTTAGAGCGGGATCAAAGATAGCTTTAGAATTGAGTCTAATTTTTTTTGTGGGCTTTGTATGTGGTCCCCTGAGAGAATAGGGATTCGACACACACTGTTTCTCTTCTTCATTTTTACCCCAGCCTCTGTCATCTAAAAGATTATTTGAGTCTTTTATTTTCTATAAATTAGACTCTTATATGCTTGGTCATTTCTAAGCCCCTCTCATTCTCGATTTTACTGCCTCGTCTTTCTTACCTTTTATATTTTCTTCTATTGCCTCAAGATTAGGATTTTTATGTTCTAGCTCGAATTTCCATATCCCAGCCCATAATTTCTAATATTTTTCTTTAATATTCAGTTCTGAAGCAGAATCATTAATTTCTATACCTTCAAATGTTTCAGAAAGCCTATAATTCTCACAGAGACTGTTTACTGTATTTTGCTGAGACTTAGCATTTAGGGTTTCGAAACTATAGAATAGCAAGAAATGGTTCCAATATTTGCCAAATTTGTTTATTTCCTATATTATAAGCACTTTTATGAAAGCCTCGTGGAAGATACTATGTTGGCTTTTACAGAAATGCCTAACCCTGGCTGTCATTTTGGTCAAGCTCTTCAAGAAATAAAAGGGTATATTCATTTTAGATATCCTATCTAAATGCAGGAGGAACCTCATATGATACAGATAAACGGTTGCATACCTTCCTTCTCCCATGATATATCTCTGAACTAATTTCAATAGATGGCTATATTCTTCTTTCATCCACGTCCAAGGAATTCCCTTTCGCCATTATGGGTTCTGGAACTCCTTCTTAAGAAAACGATTGCAGTCACCAATGTTGTCACTATTGGTAATCTTAAACCAACATTCTCTATCTCGTGGCAATTCCCCTGCTATAGCTATTGAATTTGTTGTCACTCGAAAGGTTAAATATCCCATTATGACATTATTTCCATCAAACTTTCTACAAAAGATTGAGCCATTTTTGTGTGATTCCCTTGAAGCTTCTCGCATAAGCGAAACCAACCCGCTCTTATGAATTTTACTCCAAACTCAGGGTAAGCCTCAATAAGTTCATCTCCCTCTCGTTCATATCGAACCACATGCCCACTTCTGTGTGAAGGCATATTAGATATGTTTGAATACTGCAAAGAAAAAGCTAAAATGCTCCTCATGATTTCACATTCACATCAACAAACTATGAGTAATGAGAGCATATAACATTTCAGGGAAAATATATAACTAACCATTCTAATTTTCCCGACTGTACCGGCCATCATCAAAAGTCATGAGTTAGCTTGTCATATAGAGTATGTGAGGGATTTGAGAAACCTTAACACCATATAAATTCATCATCACCCACTAACCTTACACCATCTGTTATGATTGAGGAACCTTAGAAACTTGATATGACTGAAGGTCATCTTGAAATTATTGTTTTGACAAATTTTGTAGCGTTGGCGCACATGTTTGGTAGCGCTGCGATTTGACAGTTTTGTGGCGCTTAGTTTTGTAGCATTGCCATTCCATCGTTCTGTTGTGCATTGCTTTCCCCAAGGAAAACTCTATTTTGCTGCTAAGTTTCATATTAAAACGCAAAGATCATTTGACCAAGAAAATAAACACCTACATGAATTAATGAACATAGCAAGATCTATGCATATTGTGCCATCTTATCACATTTCACTAACTAACAATCAAAATTGAAGCAAAAGCATAGTAGCATAGGAAGAGTAAGCATTGGGTAAAAGTTTACCCAAGATTAACAGTTAAAAATGACCGATCGGATTGGTCTAGGTTCAAAAAATGTAAGGTCTAAATATAACAACCCTAGGTGCAGACTTAGGTACTAACACTTACCCTAGTGATCCACATTGCAGTTGGCATTATTGTCGAATGCTAACATCAACTGCGACAAGTCATCGACGCAGACACAACTTTGACGAGTTTCGACTTCGACACTACTTCGACAAGCTCAGCGACTTCGACAAGTTCAGCGACCTCAACAGTTTTGCGACATCGACATGCAACATTGACTTGCGACTTCCGATTGTCGAACTATGACATATTGTCTCTCTGTCTTCCAGTCGACTATAATGGTTGAACTTCCGAACCATTATAACTTCTTTTGTAACTGAACGTAACGGGCAGGCACCCAAGCATCTCAACATTCTCTTTATAAGCATGTATAATATTGTAACATACATCGATCATAGTTCATGGTCTTTACATCCAGTAATAGAGAAGATCAGTTCGCATTCCTGCATTTTTTCTGTGTGTATCGGTGTTTATCTGTGCAGTGTATTCCTGCTTTACTTATTCTTATTATGCTTCCGCCATAACAGCGTTGACTCATTCAGTCGAACTGTTGTCCCCCTCGTGCTTCCTGGCCACGTGCAGATCATTGGTATCAGATCTCATTCAGAGCTTAATCAGAGCATTTAGCTTTGTTCATGCTTAAGTTTTGCGTAGACACTTCCAACGAAGTTACCTGACTTATGCATGTTCAAACATGCTCGCAATCTCAACAATCCAAGCAGACACTACCTCCAGAAATGGCAGGAGAAACATATGATAGACATGCAGCCGACGAGATAACACAACTTATTGAGCAAGCGTTGGCTCGAAAACAGATTGAAATGTTCGCCCAATTCAATGAAATTCTCACGCGATTTGCTTCGACATCTTGAGAATTTTCGATGAGAACTAGCTCCGACAAAATCAACCCCTTCAAAGTGCAAATGAATTTGGACATACCGACTCTAGAAGGAAATATTGACGCAGAATCCATCGACAATTGGGTACAACAATTGGAATCCTATTACTCTGTGAATCAACTCTCGGAAGCCGAAAAGATCACCATTGCAGCCTTAAGGATGTCAACATCTGTGCACTACTGGTGGGAGAACCTCTCGACAAAGATGGAGATAAGTGAAAACCCCTTCGACACATGGGATAAATTTGTCGAATACGTCTGAAAGGAGTTTTACTCGCCCAAGTACGTTGAAAAACAATATAAGAAGTGGCAGCAACTAAGGCAATGGAAAGACCAATTAGTACAGAGTTGCACCGACGAGTTCTATCGACTCATTAGTAGACTTGGCGTCCAAGAAGAAGAGAAATTGCTTGTTCTAAAGTACATCAACAGTTTATCCCAGTACATTCAGCAGGAGATGGAGTTTCTGACTGTCAATACGCTCGCGGATGCATTCCACTATGTCAACAAACTTGAAACCAAGCAGAAAGGAAAAGCGCGCTTCGCGACAAAGCCGACAACAGGACGACCACTCGATAAGAATGCACTAGTCGACTTCGACAAGTCAAAATCTTCTCAGCCGACCACGCCAAAGCCAGATCACGGAAAAAAGCCTTTTCACAAAAGGGAACGTAGCAAACAACCCCCTAACAGGAAATGGTGCGATTACCACCACTCATCTTGGCATGATACGTCTGAATGAAAAGATCAGAAGACATTTCTGGAAAAAGTGTCGACATCTGACGCGTTTGACAAGACGGTGGAAGAATATGATCTAGACGCAATGACCCTTTTGATATCAACAACTCCGACATCCTTGACTATCATCGACGAGGAGGAATGGGAGCGCCTGTTCCATACACGGATATGGGTTCAGCATAATCCATTGCATTTGATTTTGTACAACGGGAGCCAGAAGAAATTTGTTTCTGAAGATCTCGTGAAGAAACTAGGTCTTGTCACCACTCCTCATCCTCAGCCTTACAACATCGGTTGGATGAAGGATGGACAAGAACTACGGATCACCCGACAATGCAAGCTCCCGTACTTCATAAAGCCTTTTGAAGATGAATTACTTTGTGACGTGGCACCACTCTCTGTAGTTGACGCCTTGTTTGGGAAGCCTTACCTATGGGATCGACATAGAAGTTACTAGTCACGACCGCAGAAGGTTATTGTCATAATTCAGAATCGATGGTACAACATACCAGAGCGACGACCTACACCAACAGTCTCAATGATATCTACTAAACAGACAAAGAAGCTCATCAATCATGCTCAGAAGTTTGCATTAATCATGATCAAAAGGCAACATTCTAGGAAGATTGCAACAACTAGTTGACTCACCGACCAATGCAGCTCCCGACATAAGTTATCGATCGACAACGTTCTCGACGAGTATCGGATTTTATTCCAAGAGCCGGATGGAGTACCTCGACATTGCCAGGTAAAACACTCCATTGAACTTGCTCCTGGTTCTTCTTTGCCTAACTCATATGTTTACAGAAGATCCATTCTCGAAAATGAAGAGATTTGCAGACAAATCCAAGATTTGATCAACAAAGGTCATATCCAACCCAGCTCCTCTCCTTGTGGAAGTCCAGTCGTCCTTGTTCCAAAGAAAGACGAGACTTGGCACATGTGCATCGACTATCGGGCACTCAACAAAATTTCGGTAAAGAATCGCTACCCTCTGCCGTGGATAGACGAGCTCATCGACTGTCTAAAAGGAGCTAAATTCTTTACTAAGCTCGACCTCAAGTAGGGATATCATTAGATTCCAATCAAGCTCGCAGATGTGTGGAAAATTGCTTTAAAGACCAAGGAAGGATTGTTCGAATGGTTAGTCATGCCTTTTGGCTTAACCAATGCACCTATGACCTTCATGCGATACATGGATAACATTCTTCGACCTTTCATCGGCAAATGTGTCATTGTCTATATCGACGACATATTGATTTTCCGTCGATCATGGGAAGAACATGTCGGACAGCTTCGACAAGTCCTCAACACTCTCCAACAACATCGACTCTACTTGAACATGGACAAATGTATGTTTGCGATGAACAACATCAAATATTTGGGGTATGTAATTGAATCTGCAGGCATTCACGTCGATCCAGATAAAGTACAAATCCTCAAAGATTGGCCCATTCCTCAAAGCATTCAAGAACTAAGAAGTTTTTTTGGTTTGGTGAATTTCTATCGACGATTCATACTCGGCTTCAGTCACATAGCTTGGCCCTTGAATCAGTTGACGAAAGGAAATGGGAAAATTGTCTTTAAATGGACACCGACACAACAAGAAACTTTTGAACATCTCAAGCACAAGCTCTGCACTGCACCAGTACTTGTGTTACCTGATTTGCATTGGCCCTTTGAGATTGAGACGGACGCATCAGACTATGCCTTGGGCGCAGTGATCACTCAGTCTGGTCACCCAGTCACTTTTCATTCTAAAACTTTTAACGACACTGTTAGAAGATATTCGACGTACAAAAATGAATTGTACGCCATTGTGCAAGATCTCAAGCAATGGAGGCATTACATCCTTGGCAAGGAAACGATCATCCTCACTGACCATAAGCCTCTTCAGTTCGCTCTGACCTAGTCGAAACTACAAACAACCAGACAACTCAAGTGGATTAATTACCTACAACAATTCCAGTTGGTGATTAAGTATCAAAAAGGTAAAGCTAATGCCTACACCAATTATCTAAGTCAACCACCCATTACTCTCATTTTCACAGTGATGAGTATGCAGGGATATGACACTACCACTTGGCCGCAGTTGTATCAAGACGACATAGAATTTTCTCCAATCTATCGACAAAGATAGACTGACAAGTTGTTGACCACCAACTAGTTCCTGAAAGATACCTTGCTATACAAGCTTGGACATCTTTGTGTACCGACAGGTGAGCATCAACACCAGCTCATTTGGGAAGCGCACTACAACAAGAATACATGACACTTTGGAGTAGCGAAGGCACTTGCTATCCTCCAGAAGTATTTCTTTTGGCCTACACTTAAAACCGACGTCAACAAGTACATTCGATCATGCGTGGTTTGTGCCATTGTTAAACCACCTAATCGACGACGGGGATTGTACACACCTTTTCCAGTTCCTAGTCAACCATGGGAATCTATTTCTATGGCCTACTTGACGAGATATCCTACTACCAGACATCAGCATGACACAATCTTAGTAGTAGTCGACATATTTTCCAAGATGGCCATTCTCACTCCATGTAAGAAGGACACGACAACGTAGCAGCCCGCTCAACTCTTCTTTACACATGTTTGGAAACACTTTGGTTTACCCACAACCATCATTTCCGACCGAGATTCCAGATTCGTCATCATCTTTTGGAAGACCCTTTGGAAAAAGTTGGACACATGACTCTCATTGTCGACAACTTTCCATCCTCAGACCGACGGACAAACGGAAGTAGTGAATTGCTTGGTAGTACAACTACTTCGCATGTACAACCACAAGCATCGACGAACATGGGATGAAAGTATTCCATACATACAACACAGTTACAATCGTGGTCAGCACATCTCTACAAGCAAGAGTCCATTTGAGATCTGTTACGAATTTCAACCCTCAGCGCCTATCAACTTGATCACTCCTCGACACAGTTGAACCACGACAACGAATACAACCAGTGGGAAGTTGACAAAGCCTCAAAGTTTCGAGATCAGATTTGCGACATCTAGTGACAAGCACAGGAATTGTTGCAACGAGCAAACGTGAAAGCTAAGGCCCGACACGAAAAGCACCGTATTCCTTATTCATTCCAAATTGGGGATAAGGTCTAGTTACATCTCAAGAAGGAATGCTTCATTGGCCCATACAAGAATCTAAAGCCGTTGCGATACGGCTTGTACAGTATTCTTCGACAGATTGGCAAAAACGCTTTCCAGCTCGACATTCCTGCATGCCTGGGTCTGCATTTAGTATTCAATGTGGATCTACTTCGACCAAATCATGCACCACTGTTCGAACAAAACGACTTACCGACAGTAGAACCCGACGACATCAATCCAGATCTTCAGGAGCCTCTTCCTTGTGACACCATTGTGGGACGATGAGTACGCCTTGCAAGGACGAACACAATTCCCTTGTTTTAGGTTGCTAAATCTGGACAGATCCCAGCACAAGGAAAATGGTACTCTGCTACTGAACTGACCGACAAGTTTCTTCACCTTCACGAGCAAACAATGGGGACCATTGTTTCTTAAGGAAGGAGGTCTGATCCACATCGCAGTTGGCATTGTTGTCGAATGCTAACATCGACTGCAACAAGTCATCGACGTTGACACAACTTCGACGAGTTTCGACTTCGACACTACTTCAACAAGCTCATCGACTTCGAAAAGTTCAGTGACCTCGACAGTTGCACGATGTCGACATGCAGCATTGACTTGCGACTTGCGACTCTCGAACTATGACAGATTGTCTCTGTGTCTTCCAGTCGATTGTAACGGTTGAACTTCCGAACCATTCTAACTTCTTTTGCAACTGAACGTAACGGGAAGGAACCCAAGCATCTCAACATTCTCTATATAAGAATGTATAATTGTAACATACATCGATCATAGTTCATGACATTTTCATCCAGTAATAGAGAAGATCAGTTCGCATTCCCGCATATTGTCTGTGTGTATCTGTGTAGTGTATTCCTGCTTTACTTATTCTTATTATGCTTCCGCCATAACATAGCCGACTCATTCAGTCGAACTGTTGTCCCCCTCGTGCTTCCTGGCCACGTGCGGATCACCTGGCTTCCTCTTTTCACGTAGACCCTCTCCTCATCTTTCGGTCTCATATCTCCCCTTGTGCCTTTAAAGTGAAGGGGTGGATTCAAAATAGTCCAATGTATCCTCCCCACAATCAATGTAAAAAATCAAAGGTATTAAAACTATGATTGCACCCTTGAAAGCACAATTAATTGTGAGACTGCAAGTTAAATATGGATGTGACCTCTATGAAAGTTAACCCCCAATAAAATATAGCCATAAGATCTAAAGAGGAGTGATGGTTGGAGAATCCATCGCGCAAAACCAACATGATCGACCTCTACCTAATGAAATTTCCACTCGTTAAATTGGATCATTCACAGCATCAAGGATCAATCGTCAAGATTTATTGTGCAAAGACTCTCACACAAATCAGCAAAAAATGGAATTGCACGTATATATCTGGTTGTTCATGTAGATTGAAATGACACTTGTGATCATGGCATGTTTCACTCCTACAAATTTATGTGACACGGTGTTGAGCATTGATTTTATGGCTATTGATCCAACAGTCAAATGAGTTATATACTATTTTGATGTCCTTTAGAAAAGATAAAGCCCAAGGTTAGATGGGTGGATTGTTGAGTTCTTTATTAGTTTCAATGAGTTATTGGAGAATGATTTGCTCAGAGTGATCGCGGAGGTTAAAATTTTTGGAATGGTTAAAAGTTCCCTAGAGACAATAATAATGGATTTAATATCGAAAAAGGACAAGCCATGGTCATTGGACGACTATGGGCCTATTTCCCCATGCATTTTTGTATAAAATTATCTCAAAGTTCATGGCTATCGGGGTCAAAAGTATTTTCTTAGATGTTAAATCACATGAACAATTTGGGGTTTTGGCATAAAAGCAAATTTATGAAGCAATTGGGGAAACATAGGAGGGTACACATTCCATCAAAGTTAAAAATCTTCGACATCAATCTTTAAATTGGATTTGTCGAAAGCATGTGATTAAACTAGTTAGCTATACTAAAGACTTTTGCTTCTAGCATTCAATTTCCTCATGGTGAGGTGTATTATGGAGTGTGTCTCTTCAACATCTTTTGTTCTTCTAATTAATGGATTAGGTTGGAAATCCTTCCATCCACCATGAAGTCTTCACCAAGGTTGTCATTTATCTTCATTGGTGTTCCTTTTGGTAGTAGAGGACCTAAACAAGGTAGTAGGGAGGAAAACAGAATTGGTATTATTATAGCAGTGAGGATAGGTCAGTCTTGTAATCTTACCCACCTTTTGTTTATTGATAATATCTTATTATTTATAAATGGGACCTTCAAAGAATCTGCTAGGTTGAAGTAAATTTTATATCTAGATGGAAAAGCCACAAAAATGGAGATAGATTTGCAAAAATCAACATATGTTTTAATGGTCTGGAGGTAAGGGTTGTGCAAATATTTATGTTGGACTTTCCATTCAAATAGATAAATCCAAGAAGGAGTTAAATATTTAAGTTTTTTAATAAAAACCAATAGTTGTGGCAAAAGGTATCAAGGTTGGTTAATTGGAACCCATAAATCATTGGAGTATAAATGGTTTACAATTGGTGATTGGTTGACTATGGTTAAATATGTGCTAGATGCTATCTTGCTTTTGTGGCATTCACTCAAATTTATTCCCAAAGGTGTTTTAAAGGCCATAGGAAATATGTGGATAATTTCTATGGTATTCAAATTGTCAAAATTATTGCATCGCATTAGTTAAATAGAAGATAATTGCAATGGCAAAGGAATATGGGGGTTGGGGTCTTAAAAATGTGCATTTCTTTGGTCAGTATTTAGCATTAAATAATATGTGGAAGGTATCGACCTAAAGGAGTTTTTGGAGAGATGTTTTAGAACAAAAATATATCGCTTTGGGTTATTTTATGGATTGGATAAGAAATCCAAAAAAATCCATAAGAAATGCATCTAACAAATGGAAAGCTTTAGTTGTATAACTTCTAAAGATAAGTGAGCTTCTAGCATGGAACATAGGTTTCGAAGAAAAAGCGAGAGTTGGCTTAGATGTTATTATGGACTATGGAGAGGGTTATTTTTTACAAATGAATCTATTAATTATTTACATTATAATGTCTCTTGATCTAAAATGAATTTGAACAAAAAATGAATGGTTGTAAGACTCAATGTCCTCAAGCAATTCAATAATTAATGAGGGTTGAAGAAAAAGAAAAGAAGGTGAAAGCATTAGAAACAAATAAATTAAGTGAAAGAAAATGAGAAAAAACAAAATGGGAGAGAAAAAAATGACGAATGTGAAATGAAAGGATGAGGATGCTTGGTCTTTCCATTACCCCAACTCTACCTATATCTTCTTGCAATTTGAATCAAGAAGGGTCTTTTAGCAAGGGGAAGAGGAGGCAAAGGAAAATCCTTGCTAGGTAATTTTCCTAATGGTCCAGAGATCCACAAGTTGCATTACAGTTCCTTGCAATTGTCAAAAAAATAAAGACTGAGCAACCATTCAAAGTTAGTCTCTCGTTTGGGTTTCGAGGGTAAAATCTATGTGTTCATTGTGATTAATAGATGTGTGAATTCCTTGTCTACTTAGGTTTTGTTGATTGTTTCAATTGTGAGTTAATGTGCAAGTTCTCATTAAATTATATGTTCATGCAAAATTGTAATTCATTGATTGAATCATTGATGGCATGTAATGGTTGTTCAATATTGAGTTTGTTTGAAATGCAACACCATATCTCAATTGTATGATAGTTGGTGCATTTACTCATTAGGCATAGGCATCAGTTCACAAGGATGCATTGCATAAAATACTGATTTTCAATTGTTTTGTTGTTGTAGAAAGAAGATAAAATGACACCCATTCATCGCATAACAAGACAATAAGTAAAAAAATGGTTGATTGCAAAGTTTGTGAGTACTTGTGGTTTGCTTCATACTTCATATCTCGTGTGATTTTTATAGCTTAATTAATTTAAAATCGTACATGGATGTTTCATAACATGCTCTAACATGCAGTGAAGAGTCATCCGATCATTTGATTGACATTTTATTAAGTAAGGATTATGATTGTATGTTGGGGTGTCAAGGGTTAATAGAACAGTTTGTAAGTAACTATCCTATTTTATGTCCCTTATTTTATAATTAATGGAACAATAAGAAAACTTTAATTATATGTATGCTTTGTCATGCCATATGAAACTCATAGGAAATCAAATATGGAGTGGAGCTAATAGAGGATTTATTGACACATTGCATGAGGAATGGTTTCAAAAATATGTTTGAAGTTTATGATTCACTTGTTGAACTGGTACACTTTTTCATTTACACGGTTATGTATATTGTATTATATGTAAATGTAGATATAATCATCACATTTTATTTTGTTGCTTGTAGATGGAACATGAAAACATGGAATGAAAGGAAGTCACTCAACAAAACATTTCAAATAACTCGGGTACAATAACCCTTGAAGGTGATGAAGAGATGAGGCATGGAAGCAACTTGAGCAACTAAAACAATTCTAGTGATGAAAGATGAGCAACATATTTGAATGTTGTTACTACAAGCTGTATATTTTGGAATTTTTATCCGTGAAAAACAAGCATTCCATTCAATGTGAACATATCATATTAATTGGATGAGGATAAGTTATCAATAATTGTAACAATGTCAAAATGACATTTTGATTATCAAAGACCTTTATATTGTCCCATATTTTGGATTCTTATTCATATATTATAAAATGAGTTTATTCTTCTACAACATTCTCAAATCTTGCAAAATGGTTTAATAATTAAATATATGAATGATTTACATTGTGAAAATGAACAAAGGTGTAATTAGCATGCTTATCAAAACACAATAATTAAAATATAAAAATTAATGTTTAAAATGAATATTTGATTTCATGATAATTACTTCAAATGCTAAATATATGAATGATTTAACATGGTTACAATGAACAAATGTGTAATCAGTTAGTATATCCAAATGTAATAAATAAAGTATAAAAACAAATATTATTATAAAAAATATTTCATTACTGAATGATTAATTGAAATTTTGTAAAAGTAAAAAAGAAGAAACTATATTTGCAAATCCACAACATGGAAAAAATCGCCACTGAACTATACCAAATTTGCAAATTTGAAATGCAGGGTGCTCTTTTACATAACATAAAAATAGATGCTCTTCATATAATTGAAGTACCATTGTTTTTTTATACGCACCCGTCACATGGCATTATATCATCATTTATCTCTCATATTACATATTCAATGCATTATTTTAATCCATGTGGATTATTTTTATACCTGCAGAAAGGCAGGTTATATTGTAATCGATAGAGGGTCAACTACGATTGACTTGTTAATATTGAATTAAATTTCAACTTAGTTTCTAATCTTAAACTTTAGTATCTAGATAATACAATTTTTTAAATATATTAAAAAATGAATTATTTAATATGTGATTGGTTAAAAGTGTGAAATCATGTTGATTAGACAATTTTTCATCTTATTCTTGGCCGTTGTAGGTTAAAATAAAATATAAAAATTATCACATGACATGTTTCAAAAATTAATATGTTTAAAACTATGACAAATTTCGATGCACACACGACTCAATTTAGTGTGCAATTCATCTATTTAGTTCGTTCTACAGAGGAAGCAGACCTGCAAAAAACAATAAACAACATCGTTTAATGTCATGTTGGCAAAAATTATGGTTTCGTTGATCGATTTAGCAAGTGGTAGATCAAGACAGTCCAATACAGGAAGTAATAAATAAAGGTTGCTATGGACCGGTCTTTTTATTTTTCAATTTTCATTTTTAGTTGTGGCCACTTTGCCACTTCCACATGCTCCATTGTTGGCATCATCCATGTCTCTTACATTTTGGTGGAACCAAGGAGGACAAGTCACAGGAGGTTTAATGCTCTCATGTAATCTTAGGAAAATAAGACTACATAAACAATGCCACCATCACTACACAGATACCAAATAATTTACCCACGAAACGAAGGCATTTGAATCAATAAATATTTATTAAATATATAATATATTTATTTAAAAGTATGTTTTTTTTTCAGAGGAAAAAAAACGTACTATTGCTATTCTTCATAATCAAATAGTACAATGATATATCAAAGTCTCAATACCCAAGACTTTCCTTTTTCACCCAAGCACATTGGCTTTTACAATATCAGCAAAATTTGAAACAATTCTAAAAATATATAATCCTGCTTCAAAATATAACTATGCTATCTCAGAGATCCCCAAAAATGAAATGAGTCCCCTTATCCAAAACATTTTGTTCAAACCATTCCTCCCACCGAATATAACCTTCAATACCTTCAAAGGCCAGCTTTGATAATTTATCGGCCATATCATTCTGTTCTCTATATATATGTTCAAAAGAAACCTTTTCACATTTGTCGATCTCAGCTCTTGTGTGACCGCACCAATACGTAAAGGGCACATAAAAGACTCTTCCGAAGAGTCACGACAATTAACAATTATTGTTAAGTTTATTTATTAATAATTATAATGCTTATCCATCTCTGCCACTAGGTAAACTGATGAGTGAGATAGGACGCAGGCTCTCGCTTTCCCCCTAGGGTTACTCTGCTGCGCTCTCCAGGCCGCCGCCATGGCCACGCCAGGGGGAGGGAATCCCCCTCCCTCCTCCCCGATCTCTGCAGGAGAGGCCTTTCGAAGGCTGTTAGCATCCTCCAGGAAAAAATCTGCGGCCCCTGAGGCCCCGAAATTCGTCAAGAAACTCGATACCATACCTGAAATCGAACTGCCAGAAGAGCACTCCATTAAAATCGCCCTGGCTCTTGCTGAAAGAGGACTGGTCGGCCAATTCATGGGGCTTTGGCCCTCAGCCAAATCCACGGATGACTGGATACAACGTAACTGGAGGCCCCAACTGAAGAGTAGTGTCACCTGCTATCCGGTGGGGAGAGGATTCTTTGTATTCGAATTTATCTCAAAAGAAGATCGAGATCTCATCTTTCGAAGTGGCCCCTATTTTATGGGCACCCAAGGACTCTATCTGAACCGGTGGTCTCTGGATTTTGATCCTACAGTTGACATCCCGAAAGAGGTTCCGGTCTGGGTAAGACTTCCGAATCTTCCGATCCACTGCTGGAATATTCAAGCCCTAGAAAAAATAGGGAACACCCTAGGACGATTCATTGACAAAGCAGAGCACAAAGGCCAGTATTCCTGTGCGAGGATTTGCGTTGAAGTTGATCTGGAAGCAGGACTTCCAGAAGCCATCAAGCTCTCTGTTGGCTCTTGGTCACACTTCCAGAAACTCGATTATGAACAACTTCCCTTTAAGTGTAGGCTTTGCCACGAACATGGCCATTTCCAGCGTAACTGCCCAAAAGCCCAGCAGGAAGAAGAAGGCGAGGGATGGCAAAGGGTCAAAAAAGGAAAGATCGCCTCCAAATCAAATGAAAAAAGAGCACCAAGCAATGCACAGAAATCAGATCCCAAAGTTCCGCCGAAAGAAATCACCCAGTCTCAAGCTAGGATTCAGCAGTCCGGAACCGAGGCCATAGGAGCAAGTACTTCTGTGATGAACAACCCAGAAACTCCTCCGGTTATTGTCATTCGGGAATCCACCCCTCCTGATCCGGTGATTCCTGTTGAGAAGCCAGCTCCCCAAGGGGCCACGTTGGAGCTAGGGGAAATCCAGCCTGAACCAGCCAACCCTTTATACGGAAGCTCTCCTAATCGAGGAGACCCCCGGGAAGTAGAAGAGGATTCTGAACCATATGGAGATACTGATGAAGGATCCTCGGAATCCGGGAGCACGCATGCAACTCCAGCCAAGAACCCAAGGGGCCGGAAACCAAATAAAAAGAAAAGGGAAGAATTCTCTTACGCAGATATTCTGCAAGGCTCCCAGCAAACTATAAAAGGTATGATGAAAACAAGATCCAAGCATGGCCAGGCCTCTAAAGGGGTCGTCCCCTCTAAAAGTAAATAATGCGT
This sequence comes from Larix kaempferi, assembly GCA_027924585.1. Lineage (NCBI taxonomy): Eukaryota > Viridiplantae > Streptophyta > Pinopsida > Pinales > Pinaceae > Larix > Larix kaempferi. Next base: position 5,056,519 of record BSBM01000254.1, read on the forward strand.
TACATCTCCTGGAACTGCAGAGGTCTAGGCAGTCCACAGAAAATAGAAGCAATGAGAGACTTAGTAAGAATCAATAAGCCTGAGATCCTGCTAGTCCAGGAAACAAAAATGGAGGATGACTCGGCCCTCCGTGCAGGGAAATCATTCTGGAACAAAAGCTCCGGGGAAGCTGTCAGCTCCAGGGGAGCCTCAGGCGGTCTAGCCACCTACTGGGATTCCTCCATATTTGAGCTGCTTGCTGTTCACAGTACAATGCACTGGATCTTCACCAAACTCATTCACAAAGTCTCGGGCCACCAAGTAAGTTTGTTCAACCTTTATGTTCCGATGTTGTTAGCTGAAAAAAAAGACTGCTGGGACTGTATTTATGAGTTCCTAAGCCACCACAGCCCTGAAAATATTATCATTGCAGGGGATCTGAATGTCACCCTAAGTGCAAATGAGAAAAAAGGGGGTTCCATCATTCGAGATCCCTCTCGGGAATGGTCTGAAGACATCATCTTAGGATGGGACCTTGTCGACATAAAACCCTCCAACGGCAACTTTACTTGGACTAATAAAAGGCTGGGGCCTGGGCACATTGCGGCCCGTCTGGACAGGTTTCTGGTCCATTCTGCCTTCCTCACCATGGGCCTTCATGGCTCTTCCAAAATTCTTCCCAATTGTGTATCCGACCACAAACCTATCCTTCTTGATCTTTCCGTTGATGAGAATTTGGGCCCCATACCCTTTAGGTTTAGTCCCTTGTGGGCCCATCATGATGACTTTAGTCACATTGTCTCTAGCTCCTGGAGCTTCAAGGTAACCAGAAATCCCTCCTTTATCTGGGAGGAGAAGCTTCGGCGCCTAAAATCTGATCTTAAGAGCTAGGCAAAGCTCCATTCCTCCCCGGTCTCTTGTAGGAAAGAGGCTCAAGCTGCCTTGGAAAATCATCAAGCTCACATGGAACCTATTCCCATTACTGATAACATTTCTCGTACTGAAAATCATCTTCAAAAAGCCTTCCACAAAGCTTGCAGAGTTGAGGAGGAGTATTGGCGTCAAAAATCCAGAAGCCTTTGGTTGGAAAGTGGTGACAAAAACACCTCTTATTTCCACAAACAAGCTGAAGCAAGAAAAAATTTCAAAACTGTGAAAGAAATTGACCATCATGGCAATCTGGTGAAAGATTTCGAAGGCATAAAAAAGGCTGCCCTTTCCCATTTTCAGGACCTTTATTCTGCTCCTCCTGCTGAAGCCTTAGATCCTCAAGCCTACCCTCTCTCGCTAATTCCCAAAGTGATCCAACCTTCTGATAATGAAACTCTTACTGCACCTATAACTATGGATGAACTCAAGGCTGCTCTGTCCCATATGGAACCGGACAGCGCCCCTGGACCGGACGGATTCACAGCCAGATTTTATTCTATTTGCTGGGACATAATCAAATATGACCTTCTTCGGATGATAAGGAACTCTCAAAGGCATCATAAATTGGGTGGGAGTACAAACTCCTCTTTCTTGGCCCTGATCCCGAAGGAGCAAGGGGCCTCCAATTTTTCCAGATTCAGACCCATTTCCCTTTGCAACATGGGATACAAGCTGGTAACTAAGATTATCGCCAATAGGATAAAGACAATTCTGCCGAGGATTATTCCCGAAAATCAAGGAGGTTTCATAAAAGGAAGGAAAATTCTTGACAATGTCATCCTTGTCCAAGAGGCCATCCACTCCAGCTTCCGCAGAAAAGAGAAAGGAATGGTTGTGAAACTTGATCTCGCCAACGCCTTTGACCGAGTAAGACATGACTACCTCTTCATGGTGATGGATAAATTCGGGTTTTCCCCTGAGCTCATTGACTGGATAAAAGGATGCATTGGTTCCCCTTGGATAGCCCCTTTGGTCAATGGAAGATCGACAAAATTCTTTCAGGCGTCAAGAGGGCTACGTCAGGGGTGCCCTCTATCTCCTCTACTCTATGCCATTCAGGCCTCTGTGCTCAGTTTTCAGCTAAACAATTGTCAGCATGATCTCTCCCTCCCCGGGCTTTGTATGGCTCCTAATGTAAAGGACATAAATCATGCCCAATTTGCAGATGACACTCTGCTGTTGGGGGGCGACGGTTTCCATTCTGCAAGGCGATTCAAGAAAGAACTAGAAACCAATATTCAGATCTCCGGAAGTAAGGTCAACCTGCAAAAAAGTAGAATTTATTCCTGGAACTGCCCGGGATCAGAAATTGGAAGAATCACTAGAGTCATGGAAATGGAATGCTCGCAGAAATGGGATTCATTCATATACTTGGGTGTCCCGATCTTTAAATCCACCATCAAAGCAGCCAACTGGATTCCCATCATTGACAAGTTGAAAGCAAAGATTCAGATGTGGGGGGCCGGATGGCTTACTCTAGCAGGTAAAATAGTTTTACTGAAATCTGTTCTTTACAGCATACCTGTTTACCAGTCTTCTATCCTTCTGGCTCCCATCACAGTCATTGGTAAGATCGAAAGTCTCTTCAAAAAATTTCTGTGGGAAGGTGGGAAAGGAAATCTGAAAAAGTTACATCTTGTCAGCTGGGACAAAATCCAAAGACCTTACAGAGAAGGAGGCCTCCAAGTAAGAAGCATACAAGCTCAGAATCTAGCTATGGGAGCCAAACTCCTCTGGCACCTGGTCTCCGGGAAACCTAGCTGGAGTAAGAAGGTATTGTGGAAAAAATATTTCACTGGGCAGAGACAACGGTGCTTAGATAAAAATCCGCTCATTAAAAAAGGATCCCCTATCTATAAACTTTGTCTCAAAGCTCTGGAACAATTCAGGTCACTATTGTACTGGGTCCCCGGCAACGGGAAAAAAATCAGAGTATGGGAAGACTCAATTCTTGGGGAGGAGCCTTTGGGGCAAAATCCCGGAATCCAGAATATAAAACAGTGGCTTCAGGAGAAACGTGTCTTCACTCTATGGGACCTCTCTACCTGGGATAATGATAACAATTGGAATGATTGGAACTTAGGAGGTTATCCCACCATTCTTGAAGAGGAGACAAAGCATCTGTTTAAGCTGCTGCAAGGCAAAGCCCCACTGAACCAAGTTGCCAAGGACAAGAGAGGTTGGGGATCAAATTCTGGAAGTTACATTACAGCAGAAGGTTATCAAACCTTCATGGCAATCCCTCATGTTGCCCCAAATCCCACTCGCTGGAAGTTCGTCTGGTCCAATCTTTCCATCCCAAAAGTTGATCTGTTCTGCTGGAATATAGCACACAGAAGCATCCTCACTGTTGAGAATCTCAGGAAAAGAGGATTGGAAGGCCCCTCAAGATGCTCCCTGTGTAAGAATGATGAAGAAAGTATTGACCACTTACTGCTTTCCTGCCCCTTCTCAAGAGAGGTTTGGTATGATGTTTTTCCCACAAATACTCCCAGCTTCGATTTGCCCAATCTAACTTCTGATCTTCTTGCCAATTGGGCTGTCTCCTCCCCCTTCCATCTTGCCAAAAAAGATCAGCTCAAAACAGTTTGGATGCTGCTCCCCAAGTTCGTTTTCTGGAAATTGTGGCTTGAAAGGAATAATCGAATCTTCAGAAGTGTTGAGAGCCCTCCCTCCAAGGTTGCAATGAAAGCCAAAGCTCTCCTTGGAGAGACCATGGACCATAAACCTGCCTCCAGGAACACTCAGACGTTGGATGATAAAGAATCTATATGGCTGACAGCGCTATCTATAAAGGCTCAAGATCATTCTGCCAAGATCCCAGTACCAGCTGTTTGGGAAATACGTTTGAGTGAAGAAGAATTTCTAAAATGGAGATCATCGAAGGAGGCACACTGTCTGTTCTTCGACGGTGCCTCTAAGGGCAATCCTGGTGCTTCGGGAGGCGGAGGAGTGATCCTAATGCCCTCAGGATCCATTCGATCCACTTTTTCCTGGGGGTTGGGAGTTCAATCCAATAACTTTGCTGAATATTATGCGCTGTGGCAGGGGCTCCGACAAGCAATCAGCCTCAACATTCAAACTCTCACGGTCTTCGGGGACTCCAAACAGGTAGTGCAGGCCATGTGCACGAAGTCAAGTCCTTCCAGTCTCCAAATGAACCGGATCTATCAGAAAATTTCGATCTTAGCTGGCAAGTTTCAAACAATTAGATTCTTTCACGTGCTTCGGCACCTCAACAATCAAGCTGATCAGGAGGCCAACATTGTTGTGCTTCTGAGCAAGAGCACGCTCTCTGTCAATGGTATCGAGACCCTCTGCAATATACCGTGACTTTGACATCATTGATCCCACTCTCTGTAATCACTGCACTAAAGGTCCGTCTGATTTATGTCCCAAAATTTGGTGGATTACAGGTTGTTGCCCCCTTGCTCCTTGTATCTCTTTTCTACAGATCGAATTAGATTCAAATAGCTCCAGACTTAACCCCAGATGCCAGGCTCCTTCTCTCAAGAAAGAAACTGCTTTGAATTCTCTAATTCTGAAATATGTAAACTCGAGAAGACCAGAAAGGAACAATTTGACTTCAACGATGGCGCCTCCAGCTGTGCGAACTAGTCTGAAGAATAAGAGGAATGAAATGCTGATATGGAGACTGCAGCCAAAAGATCCTCACATTTCTGGATGTCAAATGGCAATTGGCTCAGAAATCTTGACTAACGGTCCTCATCCTGTAAGCTCTAACGGTCTTTGCATTACGGTAACAGTGTGGGATAATTGTTGTATCAGTAGACCTCCAGTTTTGTGGACCAATGATCAACAGTGGAATCTGTCATCCGTGAATGAGCAAGGAGTTTGGTTCAAGGAAACTTCCAGTGTAACACAGCCTCCGGAAGCTGATTTTCCGGACTTTTATTAATCTAACCCCCAGTTATGGTCAAAAAAAAAATAATTATAATGCTTATTATTTATTTATTTATTCATATATTTATATTCGTAACATTCACCATCATAAGAATGTAACTAAGTGCTATGGCCTACCCCTTAGCTCTCAAGAGCCAACTGTCTATGAGTTTTCTTCCTCTTGTTTGCCTTAGAAGGGAATATTTTTCTTGAGTTACCCTTTCCTTGTGCCTCATTTTTGTGATTTTATTCTTTTTTATATTTCTTTTTATTCTAAATATTTTTATTATTTTCTAACCTTTTTCGGCTTAGTTCTTGTGCTTTAGATTTTGCTTTGATAACCTCGGACATAGGGAACCTAGCTTTTGCAAGGGGACATTGCTTGTATATACGACATTTTGAGTTTTTAATATATATATATATAAACATTATTATTATAGCACATTATTATGGATTTTAATATTATATTATTATAGTCAATATTTTTGAAATCATAATATATTTATTTAAAAAATATTTCATATTCATTGAATTATTTTAATATATATATAATTATAGCACAAACATTATTATTATGAATTTTAATATTATATTATTATTATTATAGTTAATATTTTGGAAATCATAATATATTATTATTATTTTCAATACTTTTGAAATTATTGTACGTGAAGCTGGGTGAAAGTTGTTGTATATGATTTTACCTAGACATGACATATTTTCTTGTCACGAATTTGACGGAATCTAATTCATCTATGCATTTAGAAAAACAATTTAACCAACACAAATTTCATACTTATTGGGAAAAAATTGTTGACCAAAACTCGCAAAATATTTAAACTTCTTTATGGAATGGAATGTACCTGGGTTGGTGCAAATATTGAGGAGGCTTGGAAGTCTTGGTTATCAAACCAGATTTTCACAAAAATTAAAGCCCTGCCTCTTTTTGTCAATTGGGGGGTGTGGACAACCCAAAACCGATATATTTTCCAGGATAAATCCTCTATTCTAGAACACATTGATTTTCAATGCCTTGACATTCTCTCACACTTTGCTCAGGAGAAAGATACTCCAACTGTCCGAGTTATTCAAGAAGGACCAGTGAACAAAGAATTACCGTGGGTTTTTTTTTTATGGCGCCTCTCAAAATAATCTCTGTGGGGGGAGACATTTTATATTTCTCTGATACTTTTTTCTTCAAAATACAAATGGGGTTGGGGACTGGAACCAATAACTATGCATAAATCATGGCTTTGAAACTCCTTATATGTTTTTCAAAGGAAAAGGGATGCAACAATATTCAATTATTTGGAGACTAGATGAATGTTTTTTTTTAACAAGAATGGTTAAGAGTCGTTTATATTAAAAAAGATAGGGATTACAAAAAGTATGAGAGTGACTGCTCTCTGATAGAGCTAATGTCTGCTTCATATTGCTTCTCCTTAACAAAATTGAAACTGTTTCTGAAAAGTCCTATTCTATGGAGACTGTAACTCCTTACATATTGTCCAAGCAATAATATTACAAAACATAACATAAAGAAAGTGCAGGGGTGTTTCTTCTACTTTGTAACGACTAGATGAATGTTATAAACTGGACAAAAAAATAAAAAAATGCCACAATATTCTCTTACTTCCTTTGGTTGAGGAATTTCATCGCCTTGTATAAAGCTTTGATTCATTCTCGTGCCGTCATGTCCATGGGAAAGGAATGTTGAAGCTGATAAGCTTTTAAAGGAAGGGCTTCAATTAAATTTTGGTCAGTGGAAGATAACGGAGGAACATAATGGGAACTTTTTCCAATACTACCATTGACCTTTCATTGAAGACATGGGAGACATCCATAATGAAAATGAATCTGCACCATAATTTTTGGCGAAATTGTTTTCTTTCTTTATATAGGACTACATAGAAAATGTATATGAGAAAGTTATATACAACGCAAAAATGAAAGTTGGCTGACAAGAAAGTCAAAAATCTTGATGATAGTCTGCGCAAGGAGATTGAAGTTTCTCGTCGATAGGTCTTGGTTGGGAAATTTGAAAGCCTACCAATGTGCTAGAAAGGGGTTTGATGGAGCTCATATTATAAAAATAAAACCCTTCCACTAATATAGTCATTTGTTCGTTGCACATAAAGAGGATACCATTTGGTGCAGAGTAAGCTAACGAAGCCAACAAAGTAGGAAGCACGAGCAAAATAGTAGTTATCCCAACCTTGAACGAACCCCTATTCTAGGTAAATACCTCTCGTCGTTTCCCCTTAGTATTTGGTAAGCCTGTAAGATGAATATAATATGGTTTTCCATTTTCATTGTTGATGATGGGCCGATGATAAGAGAACCTCCTCAACCATTTTGGAGTTGGAAGTTTAAAAGTTAGGAGTGGTCATTGAAGCCTTTTTAGGCAAAGCCCTCAAGCACGACCATTACCTTTTGACCTACGGGGTTACACCACAGAACCTAGGAGGAAATTTCATTTTTTTTAATCCAAATGGTGTTAGGGGAGTATCCACAAGGTAAGAGAGAGGCCTATGTATGTTTCCTCTCAAAATCTAGGAATTGCACCGTACTTGAGTTCAGACGCTTAAGCCCCATCTCTGTTACTAGGTAAACATCTGGCTCACATCGCAAAACTGCATGCCAAGAGAATAAAACAAATTAACAGACATAACCACACTCAATCAAAGATTTATTTATGTTAAGCTAACCCACATATTTTTCAATAAGTTTCCCATGCCGATGTTAAGCTAGACGCGCGTCATGGAGAACTTTGTAAATCAATAATTATTTAAATCCACTAATGTATTTATGCCTAAGCATTGAGTTTTAAATAAAAATCATGAATAATATTTCATATCTGTAACAACTCTGAACATCTATGCATGTTGATAGAAACTAATTCTATACAGGGTTTTGCTTAAGATAATAATGATCGAGGGTGTTAACAAAGTCTTAAATCTTGGTGCTTGTTTGCTTTCCTATGTAAGTACTATAATTTTTCCTTCATGGAACATGATATTGGGTGTTTTGTCTCGCAGGGTAATTCCATGTCGCACCTAAGAACTAGGCAGCGATCCAAATTTATCCAAGAAGTATCCTCCAGAGACGAAATGGTAGAGGAAACAAGTACCCCATCTCTCACACTTCAGTATGATGATACCTAGAGAACCTTAGGGTCAGAGCTTGAATACCATTGGGGTGAAATATATCAGTTGTTTAAGGCATAAGTGTACCATGTGTTATGTGCATAAAACTAAGAAGAAATATTGATTTATCAAGATATCAAGAGGCAGGTACCGCATAAGGAAACAACCAGATCATATGTCTTCCCCTGTGTCGAAGTAATAGGTTGGCTACTTCCTCACATAGGTCCTAAAAGGCGTATTATAAAATATGCCATTGGCGGATCCATCGCCTCACTCCAACCATCCAACATGAATGATTATTACAAATTCCCAGCACCGGATATCAACATGACAAATGAGTGGGTTGAGTCACTCAAAATCGACTATACAATGCTCCTCAAACTAGCATGGGGTCCAAGCAAGAAGTTTTGCGGCAAAGGGAGTGGTGTATATGAAACTAAATGGATACAACAACCATATCGGATAAAACCCACCCTCTTGTGCATAATAGATAGGGAATTAGGAGCTTCTCACTGCAAGATAGGATGGATCCCCTTATTCTATCATGTCACCTTGCTCGATAAAAGATTCACCTAGGCAACAATCCTCTCCTACAGTATGGAGGATGCAGTCATGAGTGCACAAGCAAGTCTACTCACGCAACAATCTAGCTTCCACCTCCAATATGGAGGATGCAGTCATGAGTGCACAAGCAAGTCTACTCATGCAACAGTATAGCTTTCACATGTCTTCATACTTGTTAGATGTAGTCTGTAATTTGAATAATTTTCTTGTCATAGGATGGAGCTGTAATCCCTCAGAACCACCCGTGCATGTTTATTATCAAGATTTATGGGCACAAAAGCATGCTAGTGATTACAAACAAATTTGTGAGGAGTTCATCATGTCTCTTTACACGATTATACATGGGAGAACAACCAAATGCATGATAGATCAAACTATTGATGAGGTGACAAAGCTAGGGGATTGGTTCCTAACAAAAGGAGGAACACACTTACAAATCTATTGAGGGTCACAACCCCCTTACATTATACCCAAATATGTCACAGATAATATGGTCTTAAGGGAAATAGTAAGGAAGACATTCGTGAAGAGGATTGCATCCACTTTAGCCAAGGCCAAGAAAGCATCGTGGCCACCTCTGTCGATAGTCATTAGAGCATATTGGATGACCAAGGTAAAAAAAGTTGAGGAGATAACTAAAGATCTGAACATCTTCCACTTTTGTGAGGAAAAGTTCCAGAGAAATGATAGCCATAAGAAGGTAGCAAACCACTATGTAATAGTGAAATTCACCGAGGTCATACATTGATGAGTTCTTCATGGAGGAAGAAATATATAGGTGAGCTCAATATCTTGAAGGTTTATCAGGGATGATTAAGAAGGGTAAGAGTTCAACTGCAGTCTCTGCTTGCATGTAAAAAGAAAAACAAGCAGCAGAGGTATCCCAAGAGAAGGCACAACAGGAAGCATAAGAGGCCCATAAACAAATAGCAGAAAAGGCCCAAAAGATTATCGAGGAAGCAGATAGAAGAAAAGTCGGGGTAAAAGCTAAAAGTCGAGGTAAAAGCTAGAAAATTGGAAGAACAAAAGAATGTTGAAGGGGAATCCCACATAAGAAAGAAACAAGAACAAAAGGATAAATAGAAAGAATTGCAACAAAGAGCTAAAGAGTAGAGACAGTAAGAGGAAGCTCGTAAGAAAGTTGAGGATAAACAACAACAAGAAGAGGCTCAGAGAAAAGTTGAGGAAGAGATAAAATCATAGGAAGAAGATCGATAGAAAGTATAGGAAGAATAAAGACAGAAACAAGAACAAAAAGATAAATAGAGAGAATTGCAGCGAAGAGCTGAAGAGTAGAGACAATAAGAGGAAGCTCGTAAGAAAGTCGAGGATAAACAACAACAAGAAGAGGCTCAGAGAAAAGTTGAGGGAGAGATAAAAGCATAGGAAGAAGATCGATAGAAAGTATAGGAAGAATAAATTCTACAAGAGGAGGCACAAGATAACAGTCCTCAAGATATGGACATAGAAGTGCTCGCTACCAATTCCACCATTCTAGTCACTAGAGGGCACTTCCCGCTAAAGAAGCTTGGCATATGATTATATATGCCTTCCAAGGAGGATTTAGTGGCCAAGATCGATACTTTCATGTTTGATAAGTAGAAGAGACAGATTGTGCAAAAAACACACAAAGAGTTCAAACTATCTACGTAGCCAGAGATGGATATTACTCTTGAAACTCCAATCATTAAGTGTACCAATAAAGAACCTACACACATAGTGTTAACTGAAATGGATACTACTTTGGCAAGTGAGTTAAACATACAAAATCTTACCAAGGATTTAGATTAGGCCCGAAAGAATATTAGCCTCTTCGAAGACCGCCTTTTAGAAGCCATAAAAGAAGGAGTTGAGTTAAAACATGAGTTCAATTCCTTGCTAGCAAAAAAAGGAACATTAGAAATCTTAGTAGAGGATTTGTAAAGTGACAAAGATGCATTAATTGCTTAGTTAGAGGGCCTTGAAGCTAAGAACAAGGCTATGAGAACTCAAATAGAAAACCTACAAAATGAAAAAGATGCACTGGCAAGGGAGGCAAAAGCATTTAAGGAAGATAAACAAATTTTAGCAGAATTTCACACTTACACCATTGCAACATGAATATTTCCATGCATAGGAACTAGTCACATGGTAGCTCCAACAGGTACAAAATGTTGTTATTAGGCTAAAGGTTGTGATCAAAGGCACCCAAGAGCGTGATCGCAACATCAACAGAGTTAAAGAAAATTTGAATTTTATGGTAACCTGATAGAGACAAATAGCTGAGATTCCCCTTAATTTCCAAAGAGAAATTTACAGGAAATACAGTTGGATCGTGCAACCATTGATAACTTTTGGAAAGTTGGATTAAACTTGCAAAAATAGGTCAGTACTTCATCGAGTAAATGTAAGAATTTGCATGCAGGAATATAAAGAGTATTCGATAAATGTCAGTTGCCACCCCTAGGTACCTTCGAAGAGCCTACACCAAAGGAACAACGAATGTAAGAGCTAAGAAATATCAAGGATGAGGAAATTGAATCTATCAGAAGGATCTCACAAGTGACTTCACAGGTGTTGCAAGACTAAGTTGAAATCCCCACGTGCAAGGTACGCTTGGTGACAATATGTCACTCATCCACTACCAAGGAACTACTCACATTAACCAAGGAGACAACTGCACATGAAGTCTCCCTACGATTACTTAGACCCCAACAATTAAATATCATTACATATGATTTTGAACTAATTTGGGATCAATCCATAGAGTCACAAGGAAACACCCCCCCTTGAAAATATGTAATTTAAAATTAACTTTTATTTCTTTTAGGAGAGAAAAAAAACTCCAAAGTGACAAGTTCCTTGGAAACCCAAAAGTCATAATCGACTATGAGGAATCTAAATGGTCACTTTGGGAGTTACTTTTGTAAAGATTACAAAAGAAAGTGAAGGAAGAGAACTGGACTTTTGGCTAGAGCTGTCATTGCTCATTTTGTAAGAACTGTTTATGTTAATGAATGGAGAAGCTAATGGGGCCAAGTTTGCACATGATTATGGCTATGGTGTGGATGAATGTTGTGGTATTGTTTCTCTCTTTGTCTCATGCATATATGCAATAAGGTTGTTCTTGATTTCTAGTGGATTATTCCCGTACTCTTATGTTTTTTACTATATATGTATTTTTGTGCTATCTTTGCTTTCTACGAGTTGTGGCTGCATAATGTTACGATGTTGTGACTGTTTTAACATTCACAATCATTAGGACCTTATTGAGACATCAATACGTCATCAACTCCAACAAGTGTTGTTGAACATCTGTTAATATAGGGTTTTTTGCAGGGTGCGAAGTTTTGTCCGGAGGCTCGTGCCCACTTGGTAGGGGTCGTATCCCCTGCATGTTTCTGTCGGGAGCGCTAGGACGCAATGCCTGAGGGGATGACGTCAGCGGAGAAGGGTGAGGGGGCTCGGGTGAGTGAGGATGCAGCCCGGTCGGCCGGTGTTAAGCGAATGTTGGGCCCCGACGGCTACCTTCTAAAGACTTCTGCCATTTCGGCCATCCAGGTCCGAGCTGATAAGGTGAGAGAGAAAGTCGAGCAGTGGAAGGAAAAGGCCCTAATTGCAAAATTCATGGGTATATGGCCCAAGGAAAAAGATCTGGTTCGATGGATTAAAACTACGTGGAATCCAAAAGGTCATTATGATCTATAGCTTGGAGCCAAGGGTTTCTTTACTATTATATTTTTCAATGTGGAAGATCGGGATAGGATTTTGGAAGGTGGGCCATATTTCTTCCTTTCTGCTGGTCTCTACCTGCGTCCTTGGAAAGAACGTTTTAACCCAGAAACGGAGGATATGAAAGTCGCTCCAGTCTAGATCATATTGTTCTCTCTCCCAGGGGAACTCTCTGTGGGAATTTATCAAAGTGGTTGAACAAACGAAACTTCAAAGGTATACCTCTTATGCCCGAATATGTGTTTATATGGATCTTTCTAAGGAGCTCCTAGAAGCCATAAGCCTAAACTGGGAAGATGAGGAATGGATCCAACCGCTTGACTATGAGAAGCTTCCATTCCGTTGCAAGCTTTGCCATGAATATGGCCACTTCGACAGAAATTGCCCTAAAGTTGATGAGGTGAAATCGTCCCCTCAGTCCGATAGGTCTAATACCATAAATAAGGAGGGTTTTACCCAGATCCGTGGTCGCAGAAAGAATAAATCGGGGGACCAAGCTCAAAAAGGAAAAGAAAAGGTTGACCTAGGATCTTCAAGTAAGAACCCGTTTCAGATCTTGGAGGATGTGGGTGAGGAAGGTGCGAGTGGGAAGTATGGGAAGGATCTACGGAAGTTGGAGGATGATGCAATCATGGAGAACCAAAGTCAGTGCCAGGATCCAGTTGATTCACTGACAGCAATGGAAGAAGATGGCGAGGAGGACTTGGATATGGGTGATCTGGATCTGGACGCTCTCGAGAAGGAATGCGACAAGAGGGGGAAAGGTTATGTCACTGGAAGGCAGGTAGAACTCCTTCGGGATGCTAATATCAAATTGAAGGCTAGCAAGAAATTGGGTATAGCGGCGGAGCCCCAGATTGGGAACAAAAGGAAGTCTCTTGCCGAGGATTTGAAGCGAGGAAGGAAGTCCAACAAGCAGAGAATTGTAGAAATTGGTGTAAAGCTTATTGAGTCCGGTCAATACCCAACGATCAGGGCGGCCTTCTATGAAGTCAATAAGGTTTCTCAATCAAGATTATTTCCTGGAATATTAGAGGGTGCAATCACCCCAGGAAGCTAAAAACGCTAGCAAGAAAGGTGAAACAGGAAAAACCTGATATTCTTTTTATTCAGGAGACAAAATGCTCTTCCAGTTCCATGGAGCGATTAGGGAAAAAGATTTGGAGAGGTTGTGAGGTAATGGCTATTGATGCGTATGGTATGGATGGGGGCCTTGCGATCTTGTGGAGACCCCTATCTATCTTGCTATCAAATTGGCGAGCTAATAAATTTTCTCTGATGGCGAATTTTGTTGAGACTGACTCTGGGACCTCAAGTTCCCTAGTGAATGTCTATGGTCCAAGCTCTTCGCCCTGCAAGGAGGCATTCTTGCACTTCTTTTCTTGGTTGTTTGTTCAGGCTGAAAACGGGTCATGGATTGTTGGTGGGATTTCAATCTTATCACATCCCTTAATGAGAAGAAAGGAGGAAGGAGGTCTCTTGATAGATTCCAAGAAATCTTTCGCGATGTGCTTAACCGCAATCCCTTCATTGATGTAGAAATTGGGAATGGGTGGTACACTTGGAACAATAAAAGGGGCGGGGATCATCTGCTAGCGTCTATATTGGACCGGTTCCTGACCTCGGAAGACATTGCTCGTGGGCAGGGCGAGGTCAATGCCAGTGTCCTTCCATTGGCAGGATCTGATCATTGGCCTGTGTCTTTAATATGGGATCTCTCGAACTCTACGCTCTTTAAGCCTTTTCGCTTTGAGCAATTTTGGTTGGAACACAAGGACTTCAATGATTTTGTGAGAAAGTGGTGGCAGGAATTGATTCTCCCATAGGGTTCCAGTATGTATCAATTCCAACATAAGTTAAAATCCCTGAAAGCAAGGATTCGGATCTGGAACAAGGAGGATTTTGGCAATATTTTTCAGGACAAAAAGAAATTATGCGAGGATTTAGATCTTATTCACAGGAAGGGTATCGAGGAAGGGTGGGATGAGAACCTTCATGAACAGGAACATATCCTCCTGGAGCGCCTGGAAGCTCGAGAACGACAAGAAGAGACCTTTTGGAAACAGAAATCGCGCAATCAGTGGTTGCAGGAAGGCAAAAAGAATACTAAGTTCTTTCATAATATTGTTGTTCAAAACTGCCACAAATCCAAAATCCTTAGGATCCACAGATCTACTGGGGAGCAGGTTGAGGCCAGAGGAGAAATAGAGGAAGAATTAGTCACCCATTTTGAGACAGTTCTCAAAGAGGATAGACCAAATCAATCCCATGACATAGCTCAAATCTCCAGCCTTATCCCTAGCCTGGTTACTAGGGAGCATAACGAGATGTTGAACAAGACTGTATCTATGCAAGAGGTGGAGGAAGCGATGACTCAGATGGCTCTGGGGAAAGCTCTCGGTCCTGATGGGTTTACGACCAATTTCTTCCATCATTTATGGGATCTTGTCAATTAGGAGGTGCTTCAGATCGTGGAAGAATCGCGTTGCAGTCGGGGGGTGTTGAAAGCTTTTAATGCCACCTTTCTTTCGCTGATCCCAAAAGAAGAAGGTGCGGATTCTCCTTGGAAGTTTCTCCCAATAGCCTTGTGCAATGTTATCTATAAAATCATTTCTAAGGTTATAGCCAATAGGATTAAGCCCCTGCTGCCTATTTTTATCAGCCCAGAGCAATTTGGGTTTGTTGAAGGGCATCAAATTGTAGATGGCATTATTTTGGTTCAAGAAATCTTGCATTCTCTAAAGGTCACAAAGAAACCGGGCATGTTGATCAAATTGGATATAGCCAAGGCTTATGACAAACTCAATTGGGAGTATATGCGGGCGGTGCTGTGGGCTTATGGTTTTGACAGGGAGTGGGTGTCTTGGATCATGAATCTGGTCTCTACTCCTTTTTACTCCATTCTCCTTAATGGGTCCCCATCCAAGATTCTTCAGGCCTCTCGGGGTATCCACCAAGGTGATCCTTTGTCCCCCTTTCTGTTTATCTTAATGTCTGAAGGTCTTAGTAGGCTCTTGCATTCCCAGGACTCAGGGGGCTTCAACTTCATGCTAGCATGGCTAAGCAGACTCATCAACAGTTTGTAGATGATACTATGCTTATGGGGCACCCTTCAGTCCAAGAAGCTCAGGTCTTCAAAAACAACCTCTTGTTGTTTGCTAGAGCTTCGGGTTTGGAAGTTAATCCTGGAAAATCTCACGTGTTCTTCTTCAATTCCCCCGCCCCAACCCAGCGCAATATCATTCGGATCCTAGGTTTTTCTCGTGGCTCATTTCCCTCGAAATATCTGGGGGTTCCTTTGGCTGAAGGGACGATTCAGAGAGTTTCTTGGCAGGATTTGTTGGACCGTATAAGGAATAAATTGGCTAACTGGGAGCTTTGACCTCTCAACTTCCCCAGTCGACTAATACTCGTCAAAGCAGTTCTCCAGGCAATGTCGGTCTACTTGTTCTCAATGCTCTCTGCCCCCAAATAGATCCTTAAAGAAATTTGGGGTCTTAAGAGGAATTTTATTTGGGGTGGGAGGGAACCCAAGGCCAAGTTTGCATTGGTAGGCTGGGATAATATTTGCAGATCTAAGGCTAAAGGAGGCTTGGGTCTCCGGTACCAAGAGGCTTTGAGTGTGGTCTATGGAGCAAAAATCTGGTGGAGGTGGTGTACTTATAGGTCTGAGCCATGGGCTTGTTTGTGGCACGTTAATATGCCAGGGATCAGGAGCAGGGGCAACTGATCAGGTACAATGAAGTTAAAACTGGTTCTCATATTTGGCAAAAAGCCTTCTTTGGACGACACCTTGTCCAAATCATTGCTTTTGGGAGATTCATAATGGGGATAGAGCAAACTTCTAGGATGATTCCTGGAACCGGTTGTCTAATATTGGGGATGATCCCAGATGGACGACAATCAAAGAAAAAGGTTTGGTGGAGGGCAAAACCAAGGTTTACCACTACTGGGAACCTCCTGATCAGGATGGCTACAGGAGATGGCTCAATTTGAGAGGTTGGGAGGATTTAATCGCAACTGAGACTCTTGACAACTTTCAAACCACTTTGCAGGAAAGGTGCATTCGATATAACAACTCTCCAGATAAATTGCGCTGGGGCACCTCTTAGAGAGGTACTTTCAGTATCAAGGAAGCTTATGACTTCTATACAGAGTATGGTCTAGAAGATGATCAGATATGGGGAAAAGTGTGGGGGATGAACAAGTGGCCAAAAATTGGGACTTTTTGTTGGCTTTTTTTATGGAAACGAATATTAACTAGTGAAAATCTGAGGAAGCGTGGCATCCTGTGTCCATCTCGGTGTGTTCTATGCCTTAACTCGGAGGAATCCTTAAGTCACCTTTTGGATTCTTGCCCTTTTTCCTCGTCTCTGTGGGATAGGGGTGCTTTGATTTTCAGGCACAGTAACCGGTTTTGAGGGCTTCCGGATCAATCTTTAAAATCTTGGGATCTTAAGACTTTTTCGAATCCTATCATCGGTACCCTTTGGATGATGTTTCCAGGCATGGTCATGTCGGCGATTTGGAAAAGCGAAATGGGCGCATATTTCGGGATAAGAGTCATCAGGAAGACGAGGTTTGGCTGAAACTGGCCCGGAATATGAGGGAAACCATAAGAAGTGCTCAGTGGGATGATAAGGACAAGGACTTATCCGATGACGATCTCAGGATTGCGGCTGGTTGGGGAATTAGCCGGGCTGACTTGGAGGGGCTAAGGAGTCAGAAAAAACTCTGTCGTCCGGTTATTCCCACATGCTGGTCTCTCCCTCCCCCCTCTGTCTTCAAAATCAATTTCGACGGGGCTTCCCGTGGTAATCCTGGGTTAGCAGGTTTTGGGGGGATTTGTCGGGATTCTGCAGGGGTCGTGCTGAAGGTTTTCTTTGGTTACATGGGTCACGATTCAAATAACGCGGTTGAGCTGGAAGGGCTCATTCAGGGTATCGAGGTGATCATTCGTGAGGCTTGGTTTCCGATTATTTTCAAAGGAAACTCCGTGATTATTGTCCAGATGGCTAAGAAACTCCTTTGTGGCCAATCGCCAGAAAAGGTGTCTTCTAGCTGGCGTCTCCTGGCCCGTCTTGAATATCTTCGGGATCTTCTTGTCCACGAGACTGCCTTGTCTTTTGCCCACGTTAAGAGAGATGCCAACAAAGTGGCAGATCTCCTCACTAACATTGGCGTGGAGGCTGATAGGGCCATCAAGTGTGGCACACTGGCAGATTTCGAGAATGGACCTTGGTTTGGAAACTGCTGCCACCTAGCAAAGGTTGATCTGGCAAACAACAGACAGATGGCTCGGGTAGCCCCCTAAAATCGAGAAGGTGACAACAGGTGGCAAGCAAAAGTTATGAGGAGGTCCCGTGGCCCAGGCCAATCATGACTGAACTGACATTTGTTGACCTCTTATGTTGTGACGCAGGCATAAGAAGGTACAATCTGAAGCATAGGAGATTCGGTAGATTGGATTTGTACAGCCCTTTCTGTACCTTTTGCTGCCTTCTGTTTATGATCTCGCGTGGGACGTTCTACATCCTGGTTTATGTGCTGTATTTCATATCGTCTATCCATTATTCTGCATTTACTCCCATTATGACGCCTTATTCTTTAAAACAAGATTTCCTCCCCTGTCCGTCTATCTATTTTCATCCCTCTCTAGCTGTGTGTTCTTCTCGAAACTGTGCCAATTGTTGCGATGAGTGCAAGGGTTGGTCTTTACCCCGGGGTCGTCCGCCGGAGTGTTTAGGTCTGAGAATCATGGCTCCAAAGAGTGGTGCTCGTTCCAGGCAGGTGAAGAGTGATGAGGGGGTTGGGAAGCAGGCTGTTGGTGACTCTTTTGAGGACCGTAGGGTTCGGGGTTACAGGGTGACGCGTGCTTCTGCTATGACTAGGGCCAGGGAATCCGCGGCCTTTTTTCGGAATTGTATTCCCTCTGTCATCTGGGATGAAATTGAGACGGTTGAGAAAGAATTATGGGAGACTGTCGAGGCACTGCCAATTGATGAAATTTGAAGTGAAGTTGAAGACTGGGTGACTGACCCCGGGTCGACTGCAGGTAGAGCGTCGGCCTATGAGAGGATGATCATGACCTATTGGGTGACGAAGAACTTGCTCTCTCATGTATTCATGGATATGGCAAACAAAGGAAAGGGCGATGAGGAGCCCGTCAGGTCTTGGAAAGCCCACAATTCTGATAGCAAGGTTCTGCATCTCAAGATTGATTCGATTGCCAAGAAGTTGGGTATCACTTTCATTGTCAAGGGACCGAGTGAAACGACTTTGGTTCGGGATTTCCAGGACGTCTGCAACCCCTCTGCTGTGGTTTCTGATGGTGCGAAGCTTGCTTCTCCGCCTCCTGGCTCGTCGACGATGCCTATCGGTTGTGATAAGGACCCTGCTCCAGTGATCAATGTCTGAAGGTGCTGCTGATTGTTTTTTCGATGCCTTTTCGGGTAAGTTTCGTAGTCTCCTTTTTTGGTTACTTCTGTGATACCAATGAATAGCATAAATGTTGTCGTCTTTTTGGTTTCCTGTCTTTTAGAACCGTTGGGTCACAACCTGCCTCCTTTTTGGCTGTCTATAGCCGGGAGTGCCTTTAACTCTACTTTGATACTGTGATGTCTTTAATTTGGTGTCCTGTTTGGTTGTCATCAGCCGGGATGGCCTAGGGATTGTGGGTTCTGAAAGTCTATCTGTGTAAATGCTTCAGTGAGTAATACAATCTTTTTATTTTAAAAAAAAAATATTCACAATCATTATGTTATTGTTATACATGTCTAATTTACAACTATTTGGTTTCAAAATATGTGTATCAATGCTATCTCATTGCTTGTACTTTTAATCTTGCTCCTAGAGAGGATGGGTTAGTGTAGCTTAGGACTACATCTTAGATTATTTCATATTACATTTCATTTTCTTTACATTTCAATTTTCATTTTTAGTTGTGGGCATTTTGCCACTTCCAAGTGCTCCGTTGTTGACATCATCCATACGTCTCTTACATTTTGGCAGAACCAAGGAGGACAGGTCACAGGAGGTTTAATGCTCTCATGTAACCTTAGAAAAATAAGACTGCATAAACAGTGCCACCATCATTACAAAGATACCAAATAATTTACCCACGAAACGAAGGCATTTGAATCAATAAATATTTATTAAATATATAATATATTTATTTAAAAAGTATGTTACATAAGTATTTAGCTTTTAATATATATAAAAAACATTATTATTATAGCACATTATTATGAATTTTAATATTCTATTATTATAGTCAATATTTTTGAAATCATAATATATTTATTTAAAAAATATTACATATTTATTGAATTATTTTAATATATATAATTATAACACAAACATCATTATTATGAATTTTAATATTTTATTATTATTATTATTATAGTTATTATAATATATTATTATTATTTTCAGTATTTTTGAAATTATTGTACGTGAAGCTTGGCTAAAGTTATTCTAAATGATTTTACCTAGACAAAACATATTTTCTTGTCACGAATTTAAACTCACAAAATATTTAAACTTCTTTAATGAAATTTTATTGATTGGATCCATTGTTTCTCTCAACATGCCATGAATAAAAACCATAAAAACTAATACGCAAATCCTAATGAGTTGTAGCATTGTACTTCAATCTTGGCGAGATAATAAAGTCAAATATGAATGATTTCATAATATATTTTATTAATAAAATAGAATGAATATTGATAAATATATAATATTATTTTTTATATTTATATAAATAAATTAATGATAAATTTGATATTTATTTTTTATAAAAAAATTATAAATATAAATTAATATAAATTTATTTCAATTTTCAATATTATAATTTAAAAGCAGAGATGACAAATATTAAATAAATAAAGAATAATAAATAAGTTAATATTAAAAACATAATTTAAGTTAATAAGTTAATATATTAAAAAAATTAATGATAAATTTGATATTTATTTTTTATAAAAAAACTATAAACATAAATTAACATAAACTTATTTCAATTTTCAATATTATAATTTAAAAGAAGAGATGAGAAATGTTAAATAAAGAATAATAAATAAGTTAATATTAAAAAAATAACTTAAGTTAATAAGTTAATACATTAAAAAAATATTATAAAATCTCTCACACACATTTAATATTAAAAAGATAACTTAAGTTAATAAGTTAATACATTAAAAAATTATTATAAAATCACACAGACACATCATTTGGATCAAGCTGCTGACCCGAGTAACAACATTTTTTTGGACTCAAGGATGGATTGATGCCCAAAGAATTGGTCTTGTTGGGGATCGGGCTGTTGCATGGGGTGTTAGAAAACAGGATTGCAGAACAATGACAATAAACAAGATCCAAATATAAATTACACAAACACATTACAAGAGAGACACCAATATAACGTGGTTTACCCATGATGGGCTACGTCCACACAAAAATTGCCAGTCCTTATTATTATACCATCCAGCAAATTAAGGGATACAACCCGCAACACATCCGTTGCAACTTCCTCTTCACTCTCTCTCAGTCCCTCTCACACAATCTCATAGATCTTTACAATGCTACAATACATATACACAGCCGTATTACAATGTCTTCCTTTTATAGGGGAAATACCATGGGAAAATACCGCGGGCTACCCAAAACCATGGGTCCGTGATCTGTTGGCCGAAAAACAACCCATAACCCCTGGACCCCCGTTGTGCGGGCCGGGATCATAACCAAACCTAGGGTACAAACATGGTTGAAACAACATCATCTATGAGACTGGAAGATCAGGCTCCACAACCAACATGGGGGACATATATAAATGCTCTCCACACCTCTCATATTAGACTCATGGATCGTGAACATGAACTAATTTGGATTCATGAACCCCATGGAATTTATACTCCAAAATTGGGATATCTTCAACTTATTGTTAATTTGCAGAACATAGATCTACAATGGTGGTGGAAGGGTATTTGGAAGGCTAAATGTCCTCAAACGACACGTATTTTCATGTGGTGTCTGATTGCCAATAAGGTTCCTAATTGGGACATAATGGTGAAAAGGCATATTGAAGGTCTGGGTTGGTGTACTCTGTGCAAAGATCAAGAGGAAACAATCACTCACCTCTTCATCAATTTCCCTTTTTCCTCAATGATATGGGAAAAATGCAGTCATTTGCTGGGTATGGAATGTACCTAGGTTGGTGCAAATATTGAGGAGGCCTGGAAGTCTTGGTTATCAAACGATATTTTCACAACATCTTGGCCACCTCTGTCGATAGTCAATGGAGCATATTGGATGACCAAGGTTAAAAACTTTGAGGAGATAACTAAAGATCTGAACATCTTCCACTTTGGTGAGGAAAAGTTCTGGAGAAATGATAGCCATAAGAAGGTAGCAAACCACTATGTAATAGTGAAATTCACCGAGGTCATACATTGATGAGTTCTTCATGCAGGAAGAAATATATAGGTGAGATCAGTCTCTTGAAGGTTTATCCATGATGATTAAGAAGGGTAAGAGTTCAACTGCAGACTCTACGTGCATGCAAAAAGAAAAACAAGTAGTAGAGGCAGCCCAAGAGAAGGCACAACAGGAAGCATAAGAGGCCCATAAACAAATAGCAGAAAAGGCCCAAAGGATTATCGAGGAAGAAGATAGAAGACAAGTCGAGGAAAAATCTAGACAATTGGAAGAACAAAAGAATGTTGAAGGGGAATCCCGCATAAGAAAGAAACAAGAACAAAAGGATAAATAGAAATAATTGCAGCGAAGAGCTGAAGAGTAGAGACAATAAGAGGAAGTTCATAAGAAAGTCGAGGAGCAACAACAACAACAAGAGGCTCAGAGAAAAGCTGAGGAAGATGTAAAAGCACATGAAGAAGATCAATAGAAAGTATAAGAAGAATAAAGTCGACAAGAGGATGCACAAGATAACGGTCCTCAAGATATGGACATAGAAGTGCTCGCAACCGATTCCACCATTCCAGTCACTAGAGGGAACTTCCCACTAAAGTATATTGGCATAGGATTATACATGCCTTCCAAGGAGGATTCAATGGCCAAGATCGATTTCATCTTTGATAAGTAGAAGAGGCAGATTGTGCAAAAAACACACAAACAACTCAAACTATCTACGTAGCCAGAGATGGAGATTACTCTTGAAACTCCAATCATTAAGTGTACCGATAAAGAACCTACACTCATAGTCTTAACTAACATGGCTACTACTTTGGCAAGTGATTGAAACATACAAAAGATGAACAAGGATTTAGATTAGGCCTGGAAGAAGATTAGCCTCTTAGAAGACCGCCTTCTAGAAGCCATAAAAGAAGGAGTTGAGTTGAAACATGCGTTCGATGCCTTGCTAGCAGAAAAAGGAACATTGGAAATCTTAGTAGAGGATTTGCAAAGTGACAAAGATGCATTAATTACTTTAGTAGAGGGCCTTGAAGCTAAGAAAGAGGCTATGAGAACTCAAATGGAAAACCTAGAAAATGAAAAAGATGCACTAGTAAGGGAGGCAAAAGCATTTAAGGAAGAGAAACAAATTTTAGCAGAATTTCACACCTGCACCATTGCATTACATCACAAATATTTCCATGCATAGGAACTAGTCACATGGTAGCTCCAACAGGTACATAATGTTGTTGTTAGGCTAAAGGTTGTGATCAAAGGCACCCATGAGCGTGATCACAACATACGCAGAGTTAAAGAAAATATGAATTGTATGGTAACCTGATAGAGACTAATAACTGAGATTTTCCCTGAATTGCCAAAGAGAAATTTACTGGAAATACAGTTGAATCGTGCAACCATTGATACCTGTCGGAAAGTTGGATTAACCTTGGAAAAATATGCTAGCACTTCATCGAGTAAATGCAAGAATGTGCGTGCAGGAATAGAAAGAGTATTCGATAAATGTCAGCTTCCACCCCCAGGTACCTTCGAAGAGCCTACACCAAAGGAACAACGAATGTAAGAGCTGATAAAGATCAAGGATGAGGAAATTGAATATATCAGAAGTATCTCACAAGTGACTTCACAATTGTTGCAAGACTAAGTTGAAATCCCCACATGCAAGGTACACTTGATGACAGTATGCCACTCATCCACCACCAAGGAACTACTCACATTAACCAAGGAGACAACTGCACATGAATTCTCCCTACGGTTACTTAGGCCCCAACAATTAAATATCATTACATATGATTTTGTACTAATTTGGGATCAATTCATAAAGTCACAAGGGAACGTCCCCCCTTGAAAATATGTAACTTAAAATTAACGTAATCAACTTCAAGAAGCGCATGATGACCTTTGAGAATCGCGATTTTTGAGTCATAGTCCCGTTGGATTCGGCTGAAGGACGCCGATACGTTGAGCCTGTAAAAGATGATGATCCCGATGGATGGGACCATGCATTCAATATTTCTGAAGATTATATTCATCCTACTATCCACGGGGGGTTGGAGTGGCGCAGCGAGAGCTCTGCGCCTTCCGACTCTGATGATGCCTTAGAACATTGGCAGAACATATTGCATGAGGTACCATTCCGAAAATGTGGCTTAGTTACGCAATCCTTATGTCGTGTTGCAACAGACACGCTCACATTGCCTGTCTATGAGGGGTTGCCTGGCCTAACCACCTTTTTGACATAATTTGAAGATCGCGTCTCAGAACCACAGCGATTGCTGGCATTGGAGGAAGCACTGAAGGCTGCTCCAGCACGCTGGTGGGCGACACATAAGAAATTCATTAATGGTTGGTCACAGTGTCGAAGGTTGATGATGGTTCGGTTCGGCGATACTGAGGTTTATCACACTGGAAAGTATGATGGTCGGACTAATCCCAGTGATCATGTGATGGAATTCCAACGATTATGGGTCGCGTGACCCAAAGATGAGTGGGTCCATGCTTTTATCCATACTTTGGATGAGATGTCGCGCTCATGGTACACTAAAGCCGAGTTGCGCTAAGACATTACAACATGGGGGGAGTTGATGGTCTGTTTTACTCATATGTTCACTTTTGCGGATGCCAACCCTGATGTCCATAACGCCTTACAACTCATCCGTGACGTGGTACTTCATGTTGTTCTGGCGGCCTACCCTGTCGACCTGCACACATATTGTCAGATGCAGTCTCTCATGGAGTGATTCAACATCAGCAGTGGGCCAGAGGATGAGGACGATCCCCGGAATGTCAACATTCCCGAATTTGAAGGAAGTCTCAATGTGGTCCCACCTGCTGCGCCAAGTAATCCGTTCAGTCAACCATTGCAGCTTCGCAAGATGAATATCGACACAGAGGCTACTCCCAAGTTTGCTAATGTTGGGAATTATTGGGATGATGAGATGATGAGTAAGGTTATTGAGTTACTTCATGAGTTTCAAGACGTGTTTCCCATGAAGTTTTCTGAAATGAAGGGAATTGTTGGGTATGTTATATCTCTTCACATGGTCGCTGCGTGTACAACACGATCCCTGCGCCGGGCGCGTCCGGAGGGGGGGGTAACCCGACAGGGCCCACCCCCTTCGTTTCAGACCGTTAGGTTTCGAAACGACACGGGGGGGGGCCGTTAGGCCCCCGGAGTCCGCGCGGAGCGCAAAATTTTTTGGGTTGCTTTTTGCTTTTTCGCAATTTTTGACCCATTGTACTCTATCTAATCCCGGTAAAAGGGATTAGGGTTGTAACCTAATTTAGGGTAAACGAATTAGGGTTTTAGATGCTGCGGAATACCATTTATTGTATTGTACATGGTTAAATAAAACATATAATGAAAAAGGCGCTATGCGGCTTAAGTTTTGCTGGTTTTTTCCCGGTTAAGGGTTTCCAGGTGAAAATCTCTGTGTAATGTGTGTGCCATTGTGTATTTTCTGTTAATGCTTAAGAATCATATAAGTTTGTACTTCACTGTTAAGGTTTAAAACTTACAGGAATCCTGGGTGATTTAGGCGAGATGAAGATTCCATTAAAACTAGATGCTAAGCCAGTCCGACAACGACCTTATTGGTTGAATCCGCGACATAAAGAAAAGATCAAGGTGGAACTTGATCGCATGTTGGATGCTGGTATTATTGAACCTGTGGAAGAGTCTGGATGGATCAGTCCTATGGTGGTGCAGGACAAGAAAACAGGTGAAGTGCGCATTTGTGTCGACTTGTGGAAGTTGAACGATGCCTGCTTACATGACCCCTATCCGACCCAGTTTACTAATGAAGTACTTGAAGGAGTGGGTGGCCAGGATATGTACTCATTCACTGATGGATTCTCTGGCTACCATCAGATTTGCATTGTTAAGGAAGATCGCCATAAGACAACTTTCGTTATTGAATGGGGTTGCTTTCAGTACACGGTAATGCCGTTTGGTTTGAAGAATGCACCTGCAATATTCTCCTGGGTCGTTGTTGCAGCATTCAAGGATTTTATTCAGAAATTTTTGCAAGTTTATATGGATGATTGGACCGTGTATGGGTTGATTCGTGATTATCTGGCCAATCTATGGTTAATGCTTGAGCGATGCCGATAGCACCAGATATCGTTGAACTTGAAAAAATGTATTTTTTGTGCATCGTTTGGGATATTGCTGGGTCATATCGTGTGTAAACAGGGATTTCTGGTTGATCCAACTAAAATTGCGCTCATTTTGGGGTTGTAACTGCCAACCACTGTTAAGCAGTTGCGAGCGACTTTGGGTCATACAGGATATTATTGCAAGTTTATCAGGGGTTATGCTGCGATTAATGCCCCTATGGAAAAGTTGTTGAAGAAGGACGCGGCATTCCAGTGGAACCTAGAATGTCAGGATAGCTTCGAGATGCTCAAGGCGAGGATGGCGTCGGCACCGATCTTGGTCTTTTCGAACTAGAGTAAGGAATTTCATGTCCATGTTGATGCTTCATCGATTGCATTAGGTGTTGTGTTGGCTCAAACTGGAGAAGGCGACCTTGATCATCCTATTGCTTTTACCAGTCGGAAGCTGTCCTCTGCAGAACGAAATTACACTACCACAGAACGAGAAGGTCTGGCCATGGTTTACGCGCTGCAGAAATTCAGGCATTATTTATTGGGTGGACACTTTAAAATGTTCACTAATCATTCTGCATTGAAGTACTTGGTCAATAAGCCTGTGTTGGGGGGGAAGATATGTCGTTGGATACTTTTGTTTCAAGAGTTTGATTTTGAAGTCATTGTGAAACCGGGGCGATTGCATGCTGGACCAGATCATTTATCACGGATTGACACAGGGGAGGAACCGACGAATATCGAAGACGGGTTGCCGGACGCCCAACTATTTAAAGTTGCCACCGCTGATCAATATTTTGATGACATCCTTCAGTTTCTGGTGGCCGGCACTGCGCCCGATGACTTTACCACTACTCAAAAGAAGCAGTTGGTTGTCAAGGCTGCTGACTTTCAGCTAATCGTGGGAGAGTTGTATAAATTGGGCGCTGATGAGATATTGCGCAGATGTGTCTTGCCACATGAGCAAGCACAAGTACTGTCTAAGGAACATGGTGGAGTAGTGGGAGGCCATTATGGCGATCGGGCGACTGCCCGGAAGGTACTGCATGCAGGGCTTTGGTGTCCCACATTACACAATGATGCGAGAGATTATGCGCAGTCTTGCGATGTTTGCCAGTGAACTGGCAAGCCGTCTAGACGCGATGAGATGCCGCTACTACCTCAAGGGACATTGCAATCGTTCAAAAAATGGGCTGTGGATTTTGTCCGGTCGATCACTCCACCAGAGAAACGTATGGGTGCGTGGTACATCATCACGATGATAGAATATTTGACTTGATGGGCCGAGGCGGCACCCATAGTGGATTGTTCCGCAGCGACTGCTGCTCAATTTTTGTTTGATCACATTATCACTCGCTTCGGCTGCCCCAAGATATTGTTGAGTGATCAAGGCAGCCACTTTCTTAATCGCACCATCAGTGCATTGACGGAGGAGTTGTAGATAAAGCATAAGAAGAGTACACCCTATCACCCACAGGAGAATGGAACAGTGGAGGCGTTTAACAAGGTATTGGAACATGCACCGACAAAGGTGTGCAATGCGAACCGCGATGACTGGGATCTGAAAATCCCAACAGTGTTGTGGGCCTATCACACCCCATGTAAAAGGTTGACTGATCAGACACCTTTTAAGCTGGTATATGGGAAGGAAGTGATTATGCCAATGGAGTACATTGTTCCGAGTGTATGAATTGCGGCTGTTACGTGCATGGATGATGTCGCAGCATTAGATGAACGTCTAGCGCAATTGGTGCAACTGGAAGATGATCGATTTATCGCTGGCTTTCACCAAAGGGTGGAGAAGGATCGCCAGAAGGCATGGCATGATCGCCACATCAAAAGTAAATAGTTTTAGCAAGGAGACTTGGTGCTCTTGTACGACAACAAGTTTATGAAACCTCCAGGAAAATTGCAGATGCATTGGCTGGGTCCATATTGCATCAGTAGTATTACTTCAGGAGGAGCGGTTCAGTTGCAGCAGTTGGATGGGGCGATGCTCCCCAAGCTGGTAAATGGTCACAGGTTGAAGCCCTATCGATCGGGCTTGGAACAGTGCGATGCCTGAGTCACATCGGGGAAAAAAATGATGTGTGTGTTGCAGGTTGCTTGGTGGCAGATGGCGTACCAACAGAAGAAGGAATGCACAAGCAGGGAGGCTTGTGCCGCAAGTTTGAAGCAGTCGAAGACACATGGCAGCGTTGCGACCAGGTCAAATCAGTAATAAATGCCAAAAAGTTTAGACAGTTAATTAACGGCGCTATTCAAATGATGGGCATTAATGGTAGATCCGACCGATTGGTGGACAGGATCGACGACGGATTTGTATCATTAATACAGGATTTGGGTGAGTTAATGCATGATTTAGTCATGATTATGGTGGATTTGGTAGATTCTATAAATATGGCCTAGCATCGGTCGAACGACACCAAGGAATTAGTAAGAAGTGTAGTTGTAGAGTGTTGTAGTGATTTGAGCCAGTTGTTGTTAAGTATCTAACGAGGAGTGGTGAGGTATGCCAGGCGAACTGGAGACCATGGACATTAGCAGTGAAGTGGAGTCTCCATTCGTTCTGGTTGTTGTAGAACGAGAAGTTGTGTCCTCGGACACCGTTAATATTGGAGCCGAGGTTGCCAAAATGTCGGTGGGAGCATCAAGTGTTGCTAAGAAGCGCCGAGGAAGTCAGCCTTCTGAATCCCCGCAGAGTAAGAGGTTGCTGCGGTCTGCGACGGCTGGCGAAGCTCCATAGCAGGTGGGGCAGTCCAGTCGCACCATTCATCCATCTCCCCAATGGCTAGGATAGTCAGCTAGTAATATCCTTGGTTACATCCCTCCTACTCGGTCAGATGCCACCCCACGTAAGATAAAACCGAAACAGAAATATAGTGTGAAGATGCCCGCACTCCCGGCTAGGATGGAGTGCTCTGTGGATATTGGGCCGACACTGATGCGCCTGCTCTACGAGGACCATGACATGGTGGCCTACCTCGACATTGCATCAACACCATATGTGCCTGAGACACGCCATTCACCAGTTCCAGAGATACAGGACTAGGCACGAGGAACGCGACAGGCCGGCTTGTTAGGGCTCATTAACATGCCACATTTTGGGCGCCTAGCAGAAGTTGGTGCTTGTGTAAAGCAGCTCTTGTCATGATTCCATGGGGGTTCGTTGTGGCTGGAAAGAGAGGTCTCGGTCACTGTTGACTTGATTTCATTCATTATTGGCTTTCCTAAGAATGGCGTTGATCCAACGCAGTTTATTCAAGGAAAGGCAAATGAGAGAAGCGGGCGCATCAGTTGTCATAGAAGTATGGCTTGGAATCGGATGGGCGTGGGTATCGTACTAGTAGCTGCAATGATCAGGCAGTACTCACGGGCATTAAGATCATGTCCTGTAAAGTGATTAGGGGAGGTCGCCCTAACCAATGTAATTCAGGAATAGTAGCTTGTGCAGAGCAATGTGCGGAAGGAGTCCAAATGAACTGGTCCCTATATCTATTGAATCAACTGATGGAGGACGTTGCAGCGGTCCAATTGGGTAGAGGCACTTTTTCATATAGTTGGTTGTTGCTGTTGATTGCTCTAGTTGCATAGAAAGAGCCCGACACTTACCAGGGCATGGACTGCCCGGTTGCAACGAAACGATAAGGGGCATGTTATCAGAATCTATGGTATGTATGAGAGCCCGAGTAAATCCGGGAGTTCCAATTATAGTTTTGGCTATATTCAGAAATGCTTTGTGACGCAGCAACACAGGTCCCGTGAATATCTGAAGATACTATGGAACGGTTCAAACCTGTCATGGCATTTGCAATACGACCAAGTGTCATACATATACAAGCTTGTCGTGATGTTGATCAACAATGGTTGCAGACCAAGTATAAGGTGACAACAAAATATTTGGAGGGTATTGTGAATGAGTGGCTGGAGGCCTACCGGCAGCCCATGAGTTCAGTAGAGATTGACGCTGGAGTTCCGTCGTTGGGTCCTGTGGATCGAGTATCAGTGCAGGATCGGTAGAGTCGGCATGATTCTTATCATGAGTCGACCAGAACACCAACGGCAGATGATAGTGATCGCGCTCTTGAAGAAAACTGGTCAAAGCGGCACCATGAACACGCGACGATCAGTGGGCTGTCTTTGCTAGTAGAGGCGCAGCTGGGCCGGTTAATGACCGCCCTCAACCATGTAGCCACAGTGGCTACCGACAAGATGTCCCTCAAGGCGGAGGAGGGTTTCCATGCGCTCACTGCTTGTATGGATTCGTTGTGTAACACGATTTTAAAGAAGGAACCTGGTGATGTACCCATGCAGGAAACAGTCACAATCCGCACCATGACCCAGGTCCAGAATATCAACATTCCCCCAAGTGCGATTGTCACCGACAATGAAGCTTTGAACACTTTGTTGCAGACGGTTGCCCAGGTGACTCTCAATGTTAATGAACTACCAGCGACGGCGCTGGCGACAATGCAGAGGGTCTCTTCTTGCGAAATGGTGGATAGAATGCATGAAATCAGCCAAAGCTATCAACACTTGCAGGAAAGCGAGGTGGCTACAACCACTGCTATTGACGAGCTTACAAGCAGGGTTGCTACAACACGGAAAGCAATGGATGACCTTGAAGCCGACATTAAGAAGGAGCGGGCCGAGAAGGCTTGCGCACTTGAAGAACTTAAAAAGGATCAGGATTTTTTGATCATAGAGAAGACCCGTCTGTGGGACTACAGTGTGAAGTTAGAGACGACGATTTGTGATGCATGCCAGCATACTTCGGAGCCCATTCTCGAGACCGACGTGCTCGAATGGGTGCAACAACTAGGAGCTGTCGTTGTTCAGCTGCGAAAGGAGAACGACATGTTGAAGGCCCAGCTGAAACCGGGTACGTGGCAGGCCAAGGTGGATGAACGACGAAGGGCACTTGAGGAAGTTGCCACCCAGATGGAGGAGCTGGAAACATAGGAAACCAGGCTCACCGTCGACACGGTACAATTTTGGGGCTGCATCGTTCACGATGAGCAAGTTGAACAACTCACTAAATTTTGGCAGGAAGCAGAGGGCTAGGTGGCCACATTAAAGGCTGCGATGAGAACCCTCCCACCCATGGAGCAAGTTGCTAAGTCACACGAGCTGAAGGACTTGCAACAACGGGTTGCTAAGGCAGATGAACGACATAAGACACGTGCGGCCCAGTTGGAATAATTCCAGGACAATGGTGGGAAACTTATGTTGCAGGCCAGTGAAGCTCTACAAGCAGTACAGAAGTATCGACAGTAGGTCATGGACAAGCTTACTGATCACCCATCTGTAAACGATGTGCTCAGCAGTCAGGTAGCGGCTACGAATGCCCAGGAGCTGGTGCGGAATGTCGAACAGTCGTATGC
This sequence comes from Larix kaempferi, assembly GCA_027924585.1. Taxonomy (NCBI): domain Eukaryota; kingdom Viridiplantae; phylum Streptophyta; class Pinopsida; order Pinales; family Pinaceae; genus Larix; species Larix kaempferi. Next base: position 5,087,675 of record BSBM01000254.1, read on the forward strand.
AGACTTCAAAGTAAAGACCACGAAGTGTACCATGTCCAGCAGTTGACGTGGCTCGAGGGCGAGCCACAAGATTGTGTTGGGGGCCTGTTGGCAGGCGGTTCGATGAGGAAACGTCGCAGTACTGTCGACGCTACGACACATCAGATGAGGGCGCGGAAGGAGTATTTTGTGCTAAATTATACCGCAGTTGGCGGGTTTTGGGTCACTTGGACCACATATTATGTAATATTGAGTCAATTGTACCGCAATATGCAGGTTTTTGGGTCATTTGGACCAAGTCAGTTAAATATTGGGTCATTTGTCCATAGTGTCAGTTAGGAAGTCGTTAGTAAGTGGACAAACATTGTAATGGAAGAAGCCTATAAATAGATGAGAGTTGTAAGTTTTAGAGACATACATAGATAGGATACGAAGAGAGGAATAGTGGGCGAGCGATAAGAAGATGTATGCATCCGAGGATCTATGTTTTGCTTCTGGTATATGACTGTGAAAATAATACAATGATGATGTTTTGGTACGATCTTTGTGCAATGTTGCGATATATGAATGTTGTTATATTTTCTTGATGCAATGTCTGCTTACTGTTGCTGTGATGATAAATGCTGCGATTAAGTAATATGTTATAACTTCATGTCGAATGTTTAAAGTTTATGTTTAAGTACTACAATAGAGATAGTCCGTGCAGCCACAACTCTCCTCCTCCCTCGGCAAAAACATGGTTTTGTTTGCTCTTCCTGGACGCCTCGGGTGAGACCTCATCCACTCTGCGTGTGTTGCTGGGTGGGCTCAAACCTGCCCGGGCCGGTGCCCAGGGATATTGCGGTATGTGTTGATAGTGAGGCGAATCCCTATCTACTGAGGTCGCATTTTGGGTGAGATCTCATCCACTCTGCGGGTGTTGCTGGGCGGTCTCAAACCTGCCTGGGCCGGTGCCCAGGGAGATTGCGATATGTGTCGATAGTGAGGCGAACCCCTATCGACTGAGGTCACGTTGGTCAACATGGTGGATCGGGCCACAACCGATGAAACCCAAACCAATGAACGATAGTCGAGATAGAATCCAGACGAGTTCCTAATTCCAAATGGTTTAAGGTCTAATTGGGACTTTCTACTAAGGAGAACCCCTACTGTCAATGCAAGGACATTTCCAGGTGTCAACAATAGGAAACTCAATACAATGGTTGATAGACTATGTAAAGATGGTCTTCTGATTCAAGAAGGTCAAAAGGTCTCCAGAGTGTGGGTCTAGTGTTAGAGGGGTCTTATATTTCTAAGATGATCATTTTATAAAATTTAAAGTTGGTCTCGGGTTTTAATCAAACAACTCAACAAAACTTATGACATTAAAGTTACTAATAAAAAGTTCTTTGGAAAGGAATACTTCAAATTTGTAGATTTATGGTGACTATTATTTATTAATTAATTAGATAATTAGATCTTCACATATCCAAAATGTCATGATTAGGCCTTTGTGTGATAGTGTTAAGGATATTAGTGTTAGATTTGATCACTTTTCAATCACTCACATATACATGAAACTTAATATAGAGGTTGACATACTATGTAAAGCGTGTCTCCAGATTCGGGAAGGATGGATATTTTGATTGTGTTCAAGAATGGATTTTCTATGGGCTTGTATTAATCGATCTAAAGTCATTATTTATTTGCTCTATATATGCTTTTTGATCAAGATATATAGGTTCTAGAATTTTTCTAGAGGATCAAAATGAAAGTTGTTGATTTTAATTCTTGATGTAATATTTTGATTGGATAATCTATATCTAGAAGAGAGGTTTCTCTTCTCGCATAGTTAATATGATTTCTAGGGGATATTATCTATCGGTTTGCAATTTTGAGAAACTTTTCGGACAAGTTTGACTAAGGGGAAGACCTCTTTTGAAGTTCTTTATGCACATGAAACATGTAATTTTTTTATGTCTGTGAACAAAAATTATATTTTTATCTATGCCAAAAAGACCAGAAAAACCCAATCTTTTAAGAAGAGGTTGTGTTGATGGAAAGACAAATTAAGCCATATACAAAAAGGGTTTCAACATTATTAATGAAGGTTGGACCAAACCTTGATACCTAAAGCATTGCCAAGATGAAGGGTCATTCAACGCAGTCATAGGCTTTCTCAAACTCAAGAAACTACCTTTGATAGATTCAATGCTTTAGGACAACTTTCCATGCTTATTTTCTTTATATAGCCTAGATGACGCATTTTAAACACAAGGCTTGGGATTGGACCTTGGTGCGAATAATGATTAGTCCCTTGAAGTTCCATGGGGTGCAAACAATTCTGAATTAACATAATGAAACCCTTTCCCTTTGTCAAGCTTGGCCTAAAGAAAATTCCTAAGGTCTTTCTACAGGCATGACTTGGCTACTTTATGTAACGTAGCGGAAGTTTAAAAGTTTAAAATATATAAATATAATTTATAAAATGTATATGGATAAAATATACAAAGATAAGATGATTTATTACAATAAGAATAGCCTCATATATATACGTTTGATGGTGACCCTTCACAGAAGGTCATGTCCTTATGGAGGCACACCTTCAATATTATAATAATATTAATATTTAAATATACTTAAATATTAACATTATCATGATTGTATTGTAATTTATTTATTGTTTTATATATATTATATTCATAACATTGTCGTCGTCTTCAAGGAAGCTTTGTCCTCAAAGCTCTATTGATGAATTCATCTTCTATTATAGATAGTCTTCGAGGATTGTGAACGTTATCTCCCACTTAAAAAGGGGGAGATAATAATTATTCTTAACTCCCAATTCTTTTTAATAATTATCCTTGAATAACTTAAGGCATTTATTTCCCACTGAATTAATCCCCCCCCCCACACACATATGGATATGTATAATGTATACATATGCATATACATATACTTACATATACATATACAGACACACACACACACACACACACACACACACACATATATCCCATATGTAACTTCTTCCACTCAAACATATTATCCCACTTACAAAAAAACTCACTATTTCTTTTGAGATTCCATTAGCACTACTGTTGTTTCCTTTTTATAATAATACTTTTATATCACCTTTCACCTTTTTTTATCATTGTATGGAAAGGTTGTGACCATAGGAAATGGTGGTGTTTCCACCTTCAAAGAGGCTAGGCAAAATTGTATATAAATCCCGTCGTTTGCAGTAAGTCAGTAATTAATAATTTTTTTTTTATTTTTCTTCGAATAGTCGCTATGAATAATCACGAGACTAAATGTGGTGCTTTTAGATGGTGGCAGTTGGACGTTTCTTCTAGCATAGAATTGAGGGTATTGTAAAATTAGTCACAGCAGATCTAATGAACAAGTAAATCAATCACAATAGATGAAACTCATAAAATATGGTGTAAATTGTGCAAAAGCATGCATCAATGCTCTATAATCCCAATAAGGGTGAAAATACAATACAATAATGTCACAATGAGTGGGAAATTCTAATTAACCAAGGAGATCATTCAAATTAACTGAATGGCATAGCTTGGCTCCAATTAGGAGTCCTCATCATCAATCAGTGGTGGTCACCAATGCACAAGTCACTGTTAAACAGGTGTTAAACAGAGTCTAACTGAGTGTAATAAGTGTAACTGATGGTAAGTGGTACTAATCTAGGGATGTAGGCTCAGTGGAGGGCGCATGAGGAGTTAACTGCACTCAGAACTGTCAGTCATGTCTCATCGGAGGTCAATTGGAGTGATAACATTAGTTATGGGTCAATCGGAGGTAAATCAGAGTGATAACTGAAGTGTAACTGGACTGGTAGGTGAGAAAGGCGTCCTGCTTCAGTGGAAGGTGAGAACTGGGCGCATGACAGGATAGGAGGGCTTAAATTGAGTGGAAAGTATCCCCCGAGTGCTGGGAGACTAAGGACTAGGTGCTGGAGGTACCATACTGATGACTGGGCAGCATGAGGATGCATGCAGAATGCATGCAAAGTACATAAGTGAATGATGAGATATCCTAACATCCCCCCTCAATCTATACTATGATGTAAAATATAAAATGTAGGGCCCTGGTTACTAATACCAAAGGTCACCCCAATACAATAATCCAAAAAATGCTGAAATAAGCTAAGTGAGGAAAGAGGGAAAACCCAGTGGGAAGAAAGCCCCCCCTCAAGATAAACATAAAAATGGATCTAATTTGTCTCCACCATGATGGAAATCACCACCAACAGTGAACAGAGGTAAGAGAGCTTCTTCTCAGTGAAGCTCTTGGTGAAGATGTCTGCAATTTGTTCATCGGTAGGGCAATATTGCAGAATGATGGTGCGATCATGCACCAACTCTCGAATGTAGTGCATATGAATCTCAATGTGTTTGGTCCTCTGCCGCTGAATTGGATCGGTGGAGATCTTAATAGCACTTTGATTGTCACAAAATAGGACAGTCGAAGTAGTGCTACCAAAATCAAACTCGGAAAGAATACCCTGCAACCAAACTGGCTGAATGCAGGCATTGACTGCCCCTTGATACTTTACCTCTGCTGAAGAAAGTGCAATGACTGCCTGCTTTTTGCTTAACCAGCAAATAGACCCATGTACAATCATGAAAACATATTCGGAATTGGACTTCCGATCTATGCTATCACTTGCCCAATCTGAATCAGTAAAACCAATGAAATCTAGCTCAGAATCTGCAGCATAATGTATGCCAAAATGTTTCATACCTTGCACATACTGCAATATCCGCTTGGCTATCCACCAATGAAGCTCATGGGGCTGCTACATATACCTTGATACAGCACTCACGGCATGAGATATATCAGGCCTTGAGTGTGTCAAGTAGAGTAGTGAAATAATCAACTGTCGATACATAGTGCAATCTGCTAGCGGTGTAGTATTTCCCTCTTCAAGACTGATTCCTGAGAGGAATGGAAATGGAGAAGCCTTACATTTTGCCATATTAAAATTTAATAGTAGGTATTTAGCATACTTTTGCTGAGATAATGTGATCCCATCAAAGTTTTGAGCTATCTCCAAGCCCAAAAATTGCTTAAGCAAGCCCAAATCGCTCATATCAAAAGCTAGATTTAAAGCGGTTTTCAGCTTGTTAATTGTAAGGAGAGTGCTACCAGTAATGAGAAGATCATCAACATATAAAACGACAATCAAAAAATTACCTTTAACTTTCTGTAGGTACACATTAGGATCAGATTTGCATCTTTTCAAATTCTGAGAAAGAAGGAAGGAGTCCATCTTTGCGTACCAAGCTCTTGGGGCCTGTTTCAATCCATACAAAGATTTCTTCAATCTGCAAACTAATGATGGATCTGATATGTATCCTTCTGGTTGTTTCATATATACCTCCTCATCAAGGTATCCATGTAGAAAAGCACTCTTCACATCCATGTGGTGCACTTCCCAGTGCTTGTATGCGGCAATGGCCAAAACTAGGCGGATGGAATCCATCTTTGCAACATGTGCAAAAATCTCAGTGTAGTCCACACCTTGGACTTGGGAGAAACCTTTTGCCACCAACATAGCTTTGTATTTTCTGATAGAGCCATCAACAACAACCTTCGTGCAGTATATCCACTTGCATTGAACTAATTTTCTTCCAGATGGAAGAGAAACTAGCTCCCATGTATTGTTCTTTTGAAGAGAACTGTACTCTTCATCCATGGCGGTTTGCCATCGTGGATCTCGGTGGCATGATAGTATGATTTGGGATCTGAACCAATCATCAAATAAGATTTCTCAGATAATAATGGATCAGAAAAAGAAAGAGCCATACCTACTCTTTGATAGTCTGCTCTTGTTCTCCTTGGATCAAGAGGATTTCCAATGTTTGGAGTAGCAGATTGTAGAGTGTTTTGGGCCCACTTTGGTAACTGAGGAGGATCATTATGGTATGATTCCGAACCTGATATTTCATGGCCATCAAAGTATGATATAATATCAAAGATATTATATCCAATGCTTTCTTCATAATCACTCAAATCTTCTTCTTGTGGAGGGTGTAGATCGGTAGTGTTTTCCTCAACTAGTTTCAGATCTGGCAACGGTTCTTCAAACTTCACACTTCGCTCTATGAATACCTTTCTGGATCTGATATTCATGAGTTTATATGATTTTGATTCTTCCCCATATCCTATTAGGATACATTCAATACTTTTTGGATCCAAAGACTTTCTCTTATCAAAAGGAATTCTAACCCATGCAATGGAGCCAAAAACCCTAAAATTGGACACATCCGGTTTGCGACCAAAGAATGCTTCGAAAGGAGTTTTACCTTTCACGGATGAAGGTGGAACTCGGTTCTGAATATATGCAGCAACATTAATGGCTTCAGCCCAAAGATTTGCAGCCTAGCCTTTTGACTCAAGCATGCAGGTAGCCATCTCTTTCAGTGACCGATTCTTCCTTTCCGCTACATCGTTCTGCTGGGGTGTGTAGGGAACTGTATGTTGGATTTGAATTCCGCTTTTGGCACAAAGTTGCAGAAACTAAGTCTTGATATATTCTCTACCATTATCAGATCTAAGAGCTTTGATATTGCTCTCAGTGGCGGTCTCAATAGAAGCCTTAAAATCCTTGAATTTTCCAAGCACTTCTGACTTGTTTTTGAGAAAAAATACCCAAGTAAAGCGGGAAAAGTCGTCGATGAATGTCAAAACATACCTTGAACCATTCATGGACATATTTGGAAGCGGACCACTGATATCAGAATGTATGAGGCCCAAAATGGTGGAATCTCTGCTAGCTTTGCCGCGGTCGAACCTGTGCTCGGGGTGCTTCCCAACAATGCAACCGGGGCAAATTGCGTTCAAGGAACGGAGTTGTGGAAGACCATCTACCATGGATTTTTGTTGTAGCAGCAACAAATGATTGTAATTGAGGTGTTCAAACCTTTCATTCCAAATACTACTAACCTCGTTTCCATGAGTGAGGAGAGCAGTGGGATTTTCAAGCGGCACAAAGTGAGAAAACTCATAGTATTTTGCAGTGTAGTTTGCCTTTCCGACTGCAATAAGTCTTCCACTTTTGATATCAGAAATTTTGACATTGTTAGGGATGAATGTAACTTGCTTCGGTTCACCAGTGTGTGTCATTTGATACACAGAAAGTAGATTTGAAGCCAAGGAAGGCACATAGAGAACATTCTGGAAGCTTTCATGCTCTATATGGATGGTACCTTTGCCCTTCGAAGAAATTTTTGAGTCATCTCCCAAATGGATGGGGATGGAGCTACTTGGATCGAATGAAGAGAAGGAGTCAATGTTTGCAGCCATATGACTCGAGGCACCGGAATCTATCAGTAGAGTGGTCGGTTTCGAAATAGTTGCCATGAGTGCTTGACCTCTTTCATGATCATCATTCCTATCCTTCTTCCATGCACCGTCGGGAAGACATATGTCGTTCTTTTCCAAAAGGAGGGTCATTTGATCTATTGTTTTCTTCATGCATGAACTTTCAGGATGAAAGCCACGGTTGCAATATGAACATTTAGATTTTTCCTTGCCCTCTTTACCCTTCTGCTTGTTCCTCGAACCGTATGGTGCTTCCGGTTGCTTGCCTTTATCTCTTTGCTTGGTAGGCTCGAATTTGGTCTTCTCTTTCCTTTGCTTTCCTTTACCATTCGAATTATTGGATCCTTGACCAAAGAGGGCTGAATCTTTGGAGTTTATGGACCCCATTTGAATCAACTTATCATGCTCTTTTGTGACGGACTCAATGAAGGCATTCAAGGTAGGCATCTTCCAATTCGGGGTAGTTAGCCGACCGGAATTGAAAGTAGAGACAAATACCGAGTAATCTTTCCCAAGCTTTGTGAGAATGGAGAGGATCAATTGCTTATCCTCTTTCACAACACCACTGTTCTTCAACTACAATGACAAGTGCTTGAATTTTGTGAAAAACTCGTTGATGGTCTCGAAATTCTCAGGACTAAGGGCAATCAATTCATTTTCCAATTGAAAGGCCCTAAGCTCGTCCTGCTTGCCAAAGAGATTGTCAAGTTGCTCCCATATTGCTTTTGGAGTCTTCAATTTGCTGAGATGGAAGTGAAGATCGTTGGAAATGGAGAGGCAAAGGAGACCATAAGCTTCATCAAGCTTATTGTAGTGTTTGGTTCTTTTCGACAATGTGCTTGGCTCCAATTCGAGGCCAATAGTGACTCTATAGTACCCTTTTGAGCGCAATATAATCTCCATACCATCTTTCCATTCAAAATAATTGAAAGGAGTAAGAACTGGCTTGGAAGAAGAGTATTCCATCTCAAATAGCGAGTGCACTTGATGTAGAAGAACTTTTCAAACACAAGAGAGCGAATGCAATTGGTGAAGATGATTAACCTGCAAATCACAATCAAAACAAGAACAATAAGGTTGAACAATCCACCCTTTTAGAGTTGCATCACACCTGGATTGGAGATCAAACAAGTTGAATGGGTCCAATGTATCAAATCCAGGAATTATGTGGAAAACTCAAGCTTCTGGAGTGGATTGGAGTGTATTTATGCTTTGCATGCACATGAGCGAATGCACATGAGATCTTTCATGCCAAAACTTCAGTAATTTTGAGCAAATTCACTCAAATCTTCTTGTAGAACACCTGTAGAAAAGAGATCTTGTCCCTGCAATGGATCTGATACCATGTAAAATTAGTCACAGCAGATCTAATGAACAAGTAAATCAATCACAATAGATGAAAATAAGAAAATCTGGTGTAAATTGTGCAAAAGCATGCATCAATGCTCTATAATCCCAATAAGGGTGAAAATACAATACAATGCTCTTCCAATATTCATGCAATCGATGCATTAAAATATTACGCTCCCAGATGTGAATATCAAGTCTGCGATTCAAAATTATTTTGTAAATAAAACTAAAATAAAAATTGTAAACAAGTTACTAAAACTAAAACTAATTAAAACCGAATTAAAATAAAACAACTAAGATTCCATCAATGGCGTTCTTTCGGTGGCGATAGATCCCAATCTTTGTAATCGAATAATATGGTATTATTTGCATAACCAGTGGTGTTGATCCGACAAGTGGTGGCAATATTTATCCAATTATCCTATGGATTGCAATATGGTATTATATTCCCTATATTGGTGTTGAAGATTTAATGAGAAGTGGAAATTAGTTCCTTTAGTGCTACGATCTTGCTTAACGATCTTAGGCGTTTAATTCTCGATGTAATATCCAATGATGACTCGATGTAGTCAATGGTTTCATTAAGACCAATGATATGTACTCTACCAATGTGGACCAAGAATTGGAGGTGCCTTCTTTGCAACGATTCAATAATTTTTTAGTATGACCCCATGCTTGATATGCAATTTTGATTCACTTTTTCTTTATTCATGCCATCAACAATGTTTAGAACAAATGTTTTTTTATTTACAAAGAGTATTTAAGAATTTAAAATTTGAAAAATCACATGCTTTTATTATATAAATAAATGTCACGGCTATAAAAAAATTGCTAGAATTAGAATGAAACAAGAAAAAGCTGCGTTGCAGCAAATTCCCTGGCAAGGGGATAACCAAGACTGCGGGGAAATGCTATCTCAACATGGGAGGATTTATTGAACAAAGCTTTTCTCTGGACAAATATTCCATGAAGATGTCATCTACTGTAATATCCTGATTTTGACCCCATTTCATTTAACTTGTAAATGATGTAATATCATTATGAAATTGTGGTGATGAGCTCAAGGCCAAGGCCGCACTATTGATTTAGTGTTAAAATTGATGCATATGGTTTTTGTGCTATCCATGCCCAATATAAATTGTAAATATCATGTCAATATGCATTTTAATAAAATACCCACAACTAGATATGCAATGCAATGCAACAAGAGTATGGGGGAATTCTTTCTACAAGGAATTGGGAGGGAAATATTCAAACCCTTGGAGCCAATAAATCCAAGCAAAGTGTCAATGAGAGAACCCATGAAATTTCAACTACCCATGTTGAATTTTGTACCCAATCATTTATTTATCCCAAGAGTTGGTTGAAATAGTTATTATTTGGGGAAATGGAGAGGTATGGCTGTCCAAATTCGGGTATGGGAAAGCCACCATTTTGGAAAAAAGTGTTTGGCTTCTTGGGAAAGAAAAGAGCCACGAAATTGCTCCCCAATCCATATTCCATCAACTAGTTTGGCTCTCTCATGAGTTTGAAGCTACCTGGGTGTTTTCCCTCCACGTTTTTCTGGTTTTTCCCTGACTTCTACCTGGAAAAAGGGCTTTTTTGGGTGGAATAATGACTGGGAAGAAAGGGAATTCGAACTAGGGTATCATTGAGGTCGTTTTTGGCCATTGGAATGCTCAAATACCCATGGAAAAATCGTTTCTCTCCCTGTGGCCGATTTTCCCCTTCCCACAATCTGTTTTGACTGGCCAAGATTTGGGAAAAACCCTTGGACATATTGCTTGTGAATCCCACAGTTGAAAACATTTTTCTATTCCAACACTTGTGCTTGCTATGTGTAGAAAGAGAATTTTGTGGTTTGAGTTATGGATATCCATTGCTTTGGCTTGAGCTTGAGTGCAAGCATCCATAAATGAAGAGGGTTCAATTTTGGCGTGATAAACCCCAACTATGAACTGACTGGGCTAAGATGTGGTTTTCATTTTTCTATTCATCAGTTGTAGGTTCCCTTTCCTTATAGAAATCATGCCCAGCTCGGGGGTGGCAACTGTGCTAAGAGACTGATGAGCACACTTGGCCTATGGCTGGGTGGAATGTTGCCGTTGCGTAGCTAGTTGCTTGGGGCAACTTCACCATCAAGATAATTATTCTATTTGTTATGATTATATGTTGAATGCATGATAAATATGTGTGTGGAGAATGTTTCATTACGCTATATTTACTTTGAGTATGCATTTGCACACATGTGTTTTTATTTGTATGAATTGGATGAATGGGGTTGAGTTTTTGTAAAAGCCAATATTTGTAGTCATGTTCCCTTCCTTGCGTTGGATCGATAGGAGGGGACATGACATCTACGATCTATAAAGATTGGAGATTTAACAAGCAAGGGTTGCTTGTCGATCTTTCAATCTAGGAGCTTTGCAAATGGATGAAGTTTGGTGATGAGATGTTTTGAAAGCAAAATTTTTGGATTTGAATGGTTCCAGGTAGAAATGCCCAGGATATTTCAACGTTTTCAAGAATAAAAAACATATTCTGTTGAGGAAAATCATTTAGTGACAAACAATACATAGAGGAACATCATCAAAGCGAGCCGAAGTAGATGAGCATGGCTGTAGTGAACCTGGCATAACGCAACAGTCTAAAGTTGTGACGTTTTGTTGCTTGACTCGATTATGCCACAAGTTCGAAGGGAGAATTTCATGTGACTAAACCAACCCTCACATACCTTCTCAACAGTTTTCAAAGTCCCCTTAACATAGAAGCTATGAGTGAGGTATTAATGAATCTGGGTCCTCTTTTAAAACGTTGTTAGATCAGTGACAGTATATGTGTTAGATTTAAATAGAAGCACAATTAATTAATAATCAGACATGAAAGGGACTCTATAATTTCAAATGGAAGTGTAAAGAATCTTGCAATACGTACAATTAAAGAAGTATTACTCTTAATATGGAAATAAGTTTTGGGCCCATCTCAATCTCTTGATGATCATTCAACCAAGAGTACCAAACATATTCAAGCATATTGATGATAATTCACCAATTCATTGTTTACTTATTTGCTTGGATTACTATAAATTTAGGATAAGTTTCATCAACCGCTATTGTTGAGAGCAGTCTTGTTTCATTGAGCATTTTGTAATTATTTTGACTTACACTATTAGGTGATGATGTTTGCATGAATTCAGTGGTATATATGGTTTGGTTGGAATGTTCTTGGGGAGAAATATAGAGAAAGGCTTTATGAAAGGCTGGTTGAAAGAGAATTGGGAATGATTCCTCAATATGTGCCCAATTTTTTCATTCTATCTCATGGTTGGATGGCATTCATCTTTCAAACGAAGCGAGACGTGATGCGAGTGTATCTTGGATTCACTGTGGCGTTTGGGGGTTGTCCATTCTTTTCCTTAAGCATTGGATGCCCTTTTTTGTGCCTTTTTTCAACGCTTGTTTTGATAAAATGGAGGTAGTGCCCATATGGGTTATTCTCCCTATACTTCCCGTTGAATTCTGGTATACTGAGAAAGAGGCATGGTATCTATAAGGGAGTATGGGTGTCCATGCCCACGCTTAACACTTCCTAACTAGTCTCTATGCTTAGTGCTTCCTGATATCCATGCTCTCTGGTCTCCCTGCTTAATGCTTCTTGGAACTAATTGGAAACAAGAACCACATCATAGGTTTCTTGCGAGCAATGCTTTCACATACTCTTCACTAGGGACGACGACAACTTAACAAGCGAGAGGCGAACAAGGAATTTGGTAAACAGGCTTGATCATAACAAGCAAGGAGCTTAATGGATTTTAAAGTGCGAATAGGGAAGCTTGTATTTGGAGAGCTTGAAGGCAAGCTTGATTCAAAAATCTATAGGTGTTGTCCGCTCTGGAGGGTTGTTAGTTCTAGAGTATTGTATTGGTGAATTTTAAATAGTATTTGATGCTAAAGGACAAGTGTTGTTTTAAGCATTTTTTGTTTTATAAATTAATTTTATTTATTTTAAAAAATTTAAAATTGAAAGCACTCCTCCAGGGATTTATGTCTTATCGGAAGTGTACTAGACCAATAAAAAAATAAAGTTATTGAATTTTAAAAATTGTTATATTTATTTTTATTTTCCATAAATTATGTTTAATAACAAAATTTTGCAAAACTTTAGAAAACATTGTAAAAACATTTGTGTGAAAGTGCAAATTAATGTAGATCAATGAAGTTTGACTTATCATCGATTAGTATATATCCCTTCCTTGGCAGGGAACAATAAAAGCTTATTTGAATTCATTGCACCGAGAGTAGCGAGGTGCTCTACAACCTAGTATGGGTGAGATGTCACGTTCCTAATGGTATGCTACTAAAATAAAATAAAAATAAAAATAAAATAAACTCATGTCCACTCATAAAATAAAAAAATAAAAGCAAATAAAAATAAGTTCATAAAATAAAAATTTAAAACCAAATAAAAAGTTATTAAAAAATCCATGGCTAATAAAATAAAAAAAATAAAAAACATAGCTCAATCTTAAACACAGATCTATCAAACACAGAGACGGATCAAATTTATTGAGGTGTAAATTTTTTCTACAAGTGTAAAAAATTTAAGATTTAAAAAACTACACCTCAAGAAATTGGATCCATCTTAGGACTTGATAAATCCGGGTTTAAGATGGATCTATGCTAGTATGTTAAAACAACAATAACAATAAAGAAAACCAAAAGTGAATCACCTTATTAAAAGTGAGATAAATTATGCACAATTTTTAAGAATATTTTAATATAACTTTATGCATAGATTTGAAAATGAGAAAAGGTATATAATTCAAAATCAGGTTTTGAGAAAAAAAAATATTTGGCACATTTTTACACCTAAAGATCTTAGTAATTTTAATGAAAAAAAAGATCAATAAGTGCTTTAAATATGAAATCTTTAAATGCCACCTCAAATGGTACCATGATAAAATAAAGTCGTTGATCATCCTTTTAAATGCAAATTTAATGCTACATGAATAAGGCTTATTCATTTCACAAAAGTACAAACTTACGAAGAGGTCTGAAAGTTTAAGGCTTACAAAATAAGATAAATCATTCAAAAATTAAAAGTGAGAGCTTGCGTCCATTCGTTAACAAATACTCTTTCAAGACGAGAATGAAAACTTTAAATTTGAGCATCCTCTTATAAAATTTTGATCTGCCAAGATGACTAAAAATTCATGCTTGCATTGAAGACCGAAAATGAGTGAGACTGTCAAATGATCATATTAATTCAATTCAGATGAACCGAGGCCGGGAAGTGACTCAACTAAGTCCAAATAAAGGCATGAAAGTGTTGAGGAGTAACAAATAAGTGAGAGGATCCAAATGACACACATCAATCGTGACCATCAAATCCCTATCTCAAGAGATCCAAGCCAAATAAATAAGAGTGAAAAAAGTAAAAGAATGTAGTAAACAAAGCCATCTAATCACACTCTTAAACCAAGCAAGCAAAACCAAAAGCTAAATATTTTCAAAATTAAGATGGGGCCCCTATTAATTTTTGTAAAATTAAGGGGGATTGTTGGAGGCCCAACAAAACCACGTCCACAAAATCGAAGGTTGTAATCTCCTCCATCTTAAGTATCTCCCGCCATATGTCCACACTATTCTAGTTTGGCAACAAAAATCCATGTCATCCATTGCGCTCCACAATCCATTGAAAGTGAAATGTTTGCTCAGAGCTTCCGTTAGTGTATGGAATCCATTTATAGAATGAATCAAGCTATTGTAACAATAGAAATGAGTAGCTTTATTTTCAATCTCAATCACTTCCTCCTCAATGAGTCCCATGTCTTGTACATTTTCCTTGATTGTAACTTTGTCACTCTCACTTTGTTGATTGTCACAACTAGTTTTTAACATGGTATCACTAGATATATGTGTTACCGCATCAGTTGCATTTGATTCAATAGTTTCTCTCAAGGCTTCTTGTAATCTATTAGCACAAGCCTGTTCAACCAGTGTATCAAGCTTCTCTTGCAATGTAGTAAGCTCTCATTGACTTGGAATTACGACGAGACATTTAGAATCTTGCTCTTGTTCTTCTTCACGTAAATCTGTATAATCCTTTGTGAGGGATTCTGCCTCATCTTCTAATTGTATAGTTGGAAGAGATTCGCCCGAATTTTTTAATTTTTTTTTCATAAGAAAAAAAGCATAATTCCATTCATCCAAAGAGATCAGAACTACATTCAGTATTCACTGTAACAGTGAATTGACCATATCAAAAGTATGGTTCACTTGATGAGACTGTTACGTCTTCTTTCAAAATGCAAAAGATGTTGCTTCCCTGTTTTCCAAAAAAAAATATATATGGTTATGTCCCAACGGACTGTCTTGCTATTACAACTTCAAAAGTTTTTTAAATAACAACCATTCATGCTGATTATATAAAGGAGTGCTTAAAACAGAATTTAAACATAACTTTAACAGCATCATAAAATGTTTTAAGCAATGTAAGGTCTGAGAAAGAACTCAGTTCTCTGTCCATCCTGCTCTTCGACTACTTTCCAAGTGCCGAGATCCATGTTCTGCCCTTCTTTGGATGCCTGGTCCGCTTTTTGGTTATTTTCCCTGTAAACATGCCGGCATATGAAATTGTCAAAGGATTGTTTGAGCAACTGAATAGCGTGAAGAACATTAGCAAGTCTAAGAACTCTGCATGCTTGAGTTTTGTTGGTCCAATTTATAGCATTCATAGAATCTCCATAAACCGCCAGCCTAGTAATGCCCCGCTCAGCTGCAAAGATGAGTAATAATTTTAAACTCATAACTTCAGCAAAGTTGTTTGATCCCATTCCAAGTCCCATAGTGATAGCAAAATAGTGAGAATCAGATAAATAAAGAACAGCTCCCCCACCGCATATCTCATTGCTAGCAGCTCCGTCAAAGAACCCCCACGGGTATGTTCTGTCAATCTCCACTTCCAGGTTACGTCGCTGCTGTGCAGCCCTTACATGTTCGGGGTATGCCATGTAAAGACCCACCACCATAGTACAAATAATTTCTGGTGTGCAAGATTTATCCTGAAAAATAACCCCATTTCTTGCCAACCATATCCCCCATATGATCAGTAGTGGTAGAATCTTCTGTTTTTTAGTGTTCGCCCATCTCCACCAGCGCTCCCATGCAACACCAACAGAGGTTCCATCCCATCTACAGTCAAAACCGACCAATTTTGTACATTCTTTCCAAACAGCAGTCGTGAACGGGCACGTGATGAAGAGGTGTGTTATGGTTTCCAAATCCATCTTACACAAAGCACACCATCCCGGGCCCTGGAAATTTCTTTTCTGCAAAATATCCCAGGTCGGCACCCGATTTTCTAAAGCACGCCACATAAATAGTCTGTTTTTTGATGGGCATTTTAGTTTCCACAGTGATCTCCACCACCAGACCTCATCCCGAATAGATGCTCCAGCACTAAGTACATGATAGCCCATCTTTGGAGTATAGTTCCCTGCCGGATCAAGTTCCCAAGTCATTACATCCTCCATATCCGAGATATGTATGCCAGCCCGATTCAACCCATTGATGCAATTACCCAGAAAAACAGCCTCCGGATCCCCCAAGCCCAACATATCCGTTGTTTTCCAATGTTGTATCCACGGTGCATCCGGTCGTTGAACCGCTAGTTGATTAAGAGTGTAAATACCCCAATTTTCCAACGAATGAATAACATGATCGGGCAGCATATGTGATTGTTCACTCCCGATCCATGGGTCTCTGCCAATTCTCACCTGTTCACCATTACCCACATCCCAAACCAGATTATTCTCCACCAGTGAGAAGGATTTAACCACTGCCTTCCATATCACGGATCCCCCAGTATGTGACTTCCGAGGGCTCCTTATCCATTCCTCCATACTAGTGTCTGAAAGATACTTCCTTATAATAACCCTAGTCCATAGACTGTTAGTCTTGATAAGTCACCATCCTCCCTTAGCTGCCAGCGCCTGAGCAAACAGAAATATATTTTTTAATCCCCAGCCCCCAAGACCTTTAGGGACAGCAATCCTCTTCCAATTGACCCAAGGGGTAACCTGACCTTCCTTCTTACCACTCCACAGGAATCGAAAGCATATCCGCCTGATCTGTTCAAGGATTCCTTTGGGTATCCAAGACAAGGACATCCAATATACAGGGATGGCTTCTAAGACGGCCTTAACCAGAACCAGCCTGCCAGCACGAGACATCCACTTGTGAATCCAAACATTCAATCTTTTCTCCACCTTGCCAATTAACCATCTCCAATCCTTCTTAAGATATATATTTGCTTTAAGAGAGAATCCCAGATATTTCAAACCTTCATCAAGAGTAGACAATTTAAAAGGGAAGTTTTCAACAAGTGCCCGTTCCTCCTCCAGTCGAAGCAAATGGGTAGTAAGAGTGGACTTATCAGCATTAATATCCATCCCCGTCGCTTTAGAGAACAGTTCCAGGATCTCCTTCAAAGACCGAGTATCCCTTCGTTCTCCTGAACAGAAGATGATGATGTCGTCCACAAATAAAAGATGAGTAACAAATAAACGATCCCCAATGTTAATGCCTTTAAACCGCCCCTGTAGTTTAGCATCCATAATTGCCCTGCTCAAACCTTCAGCCACCAGCAGAAAGAGTAGTGGGGAAAGTGGACAGCCTTGCCTAAGGCCTCTTTCCGCATGAAAAAAAGGGGTGGCAGCTCCATTCAATAACACAGAGAATGATACAGTAGTTATACATGACATGATCCATCTAATAAAATTTAAACCGAAACCCAAATGAGTTAGGAGAAGCCGGATATAAATCCAACTCACCTTGTCGTATGCTTTGGACAGATCAATTTTAAGAATATCTCCTTTGATGTGCCGCGTCTTCATGCTGTGTAGTCCTTCCTGTGCCACCCCTATAGCCTCATGTATCTGACGTCCCTCAAGAAAGCCAAACTGTTCAGCTGTAATATGTTCAGAAAGTGTAACCTTGAGTCTCCGAGCAATGACCTTCGACACAATCTTGTAAATACAATTGCACAGAGAAATAGGTCTGAACTCAGAGAGAGTAACCGGATTATCAGTCTTTGGTATGAGGGCTATAAAGGTAGAATTGAAACAGGCAGGAAGCCTCCCATTCAACCGAGTATCCTCAACCACCTGTAGGAGATCCAGTCCCACAATCTCATACAGTTCTAAAAAAAATTCCACAGTCCATCCATCCGACCCGGGGCTCTTGTCTTTCTGAAAGCTACCAAGGACCTCCTTCAGCTCCTCCTCAGTAACAGCCCTCATCAATCTCCTATTATCCTCCTCCTCAGCAAACCGTGGAAATAATTGAGCAATCCTAATAACTTCAGCAATGGAGGCCTGTACAGGAGCCTTAAATAATTGCTGGAAATGACCCACCCCGCATCTAGCTTTGCCTTCAAAGTCAAAATGTTCAGTACCAGCTTCATCTTTCAAGCTCCAAATAGTATTGACCGCCTTCCTCCCCCTGGCATATGCATGAAAAAATTTAGTATTCTCATCTCCACTTTCTAGCCAGACCGCCCTGCTCTTGAGTCTCCAGGTTTCCTCCTTTTCCAACAAGAGTTTATTTCAAATGCCTTCCTTCCTGGCCATTTCAGCCTTGGATTCCAAAGTCAGGAGACCCCCTCCATCCCCCTCATATATCAGTAGTAGTTCATCCTCAATCTGCTTCAAAGCAGCATCATCCCTAATTTTCTTTTCAAAGGCCCACTTTTTAACAGCTCCTTTTAACCGTTGAATGTTCTCAGTGACCTGAAATGCCCCAGTACGAGCATGATCCACATCATACGACCTCCAAAGGTCCAGAAAGAGCTCTTTAAAAGAATCATCACTAAGCCAATTCTTGTTAAACTTAAGTGAGCTTGGTGGATTATCAGGTCCTCGCTTGATCTCAATAAAGATAGGGAAATGATCTGAATCCCCACCGCTCCCAACCCACTGTCTGATTTGTAGAAATCTGTCCACCATCTGTTCAGCCACCAGGAACCGATCCAGTCTTTTTGCCACCCGAGCCTCTCCACTCCTGTTGTTCCTCCAAGTGGGTTTCAGCTTGATAGGTTCAATATCCAGCAAATTCTTATGAACCAACTTCTGTTGAAAGTACCCTGCCAAAGGATCCACATGTGCCAGTGGTCCCCAAACTTCTGAATTCCCTAAGGTGAAGTTTAAATCACCCCCCACCACAACCGATTCACCATCAAAGAGCGGATCCTGCAATAGTGATTCCCAGAAAGGCGCCTTATTAGCATAAGGCCCGTAGACATTAACCATAGTGAAGCAAGTGCCCAAATCAACAGAGAGGAATTCAGCTCCCAGCACAGAAGCCATTCCCCAAGCATTAATCAGTTTTATCGCACAATTTTTCCATCCCACAGCCAACCCCCCAGAGCGACCCCTCACATCCAGGGTCATAAAAGTCCATCCCGCCAACCAATGTTCCAATTTCTCCTTGATGATAGTACCTAAACCTAAAGTCTCTTGTAGCAGAATCACATCAGGGTGTTCAAGAGTAAGCACCCTCATGAAGGCTGATTTCTTTTTTGGCCCAGCCAGACCCCGACAATTGAAGGACATGATCTTCATATCCGCACATTCGTCCGGGCATTCACTGCTCTAAGTGCCCGCTCGATAGAAACTTGTTTCCCATCCCGAAGATCCAGACGGGCTCTGCTCTGTTCCTTAGATAAGTGAGACCTACGGCCTCTGCCCCTCCGGGCCGGCACCCTCGTCTTTCCCAAACCCCCCCCAGAAATTTTAGTGCAGGAGAGGAGATTATACCCAGATGCAGATGATTCGGGTGAAGAAGGCTCAGAGGACATATCCACCTTCCCAGGATCCGGTTCTATAGAGATCAGTTTGTCCTCCAGAAGAATAGGTGGCAAATTAGGAAAGTGTGCATTAGGTTCATCCACTGGGTAAGTACAGCACCCACATGAGGGTGAAACAATAGTAAGAGGAGTAGTCTCAGAAAAACCCGACAAAGATAAATTCTTCAGTCCCTCAACCCAATCAAAACCGACCACAGAGCACTGATTGATAAAAAGATGTACAGAGGGTGTAAAAGAAAAAGAAGGAATACCCGGCATGGAAGGTCCCGGCACTTCAGCCATAGCCGACGAATTGGATCAGGATAGTCCTCGGATGTATCATTAAGGTTTCCATCAAGATTGTCCCGTACCACTTCAGAATCCTGGCCAGCAAGTTCCATCACATCGACATTCCGGTCCCCACCCAATTCCACTCGCTCAGTCACCGGCTCATTGATCAACAGATCCGGGGGTTCTTCCATAGTATCCATACCCGAAGGGTTTTGCATCCCCCCATTCAGTGGACGGGCCGTTATCTGACAATCAGACTCCGGGTGACCATAGACATGGCACCGTCGACATCTGAAGGGTACATTCTCATAGTCCAGCAGCTGAGAAATACTTACAGGCCCCCATTCCAGATTTATATGCTCCGGCAGACCTTCACGAACATTTAAATTTACCAAAATTCGAGCAACCTGCTTGTAATGCGTCTTCAAAAAGGAGAGATCAGCTTCCAGGAAATTTCCCAGAATATCCCCAATCTGACGAAAATGACGAATATCCCAGAATTGTAGAGGAAGTCCCGGTAATCTTACCCACACCGGGGACAAATCAATTCTCTCCCGACTCACATCAAATAGAGGATGCCAGGGCTTCAACAGTACCGGCTTCTGTTTCAAATGCCAATTCCTGTTCAGAATTTTGGGCACATCTTCCTCAGAACGAAGTACCACCGCAAACCACCCACGGAGCAGCATGTCCACCTCAGGAGTGTATCCCAAAACCTCTCGCCACTGTGAATCCACCCAAGCCATCACCGTGGGCCGAGCAAAAATTCTTCCCATAACCCTACCAACCAACGTCAAACAAGGCATCTCAAGGACTCGTTCCCAGGCAATGTCCTCGCCTACAGCATAGCTACCCACAATGCGGGTTTTAATCCAACTTCTCTTCCTACGCCTGCTAGGTCCTTTGCGAGCAGCCTCGGCCCCCAAATTAGTCCCAACGCGAGCCTGCTGAGACCCACCAACCGTCGCAGGGCTTCCAAACCCCCGATGTTCATTTAAAGCCAGAGGCACGCGCAAATCCCCTCCATATTCAGCTCCAATAGTCCCAACCAGCTGCTGAACCTGACGAGCCACACCTTCATCTGCAATCTTTTCAAAACCTACCACAGCTTCATAGCCATTCTGTAACCCTGACACCGGAAAGCCCAGGTTCCGTGTAAAGAAATCATCAGCCTCTCTCCAATCCGGACTACCCAAGATATCCACAGACAAACCATCGTTTTCCATATTTCCCGGCAAACAAGGGGAGCATGTCGAATATTCCGAGGTCAATAATCCATTTTTCGGCCTCACTTGCCCCATCCCGGTTGTTACAGGACCACCAGGCCCCCCATCTGCCCTCCACCTGGCGCCCCCCAGACATCAAAATCCTCCAACTGTACACCAGCGAATGCTGCCATGTCCATACCTGCACCGTATCAATAAACGCAAAACTCCAGCAATAAACCCTTCAAAACCCCTCTGCTCCGACACGAGCACCAGAACCCTGACGACACACAGAAAACGTCCAGCGGCTGATTAAAAAATTATACCCTTCCCCTAGTAAAAACATCCTCCATCGTTTTCTGTAAACCACGCTAAGGTGACAGGGAGAGGGTTGGCTTCGACCTCTCCCCTACCGCGATCGGTAGCTCCTAGCTACCATCCACCCACATGAAACCCTACCTCCATCGCAGAGCCTACAAATCTTACCTCTCAAAATCGATTCGCCCGAATTATTTGGTAACTAGTTCGAATTTTTTTGCTTCGATTCATTTTTTTGAGTAATTTGAGAAGCTTCTCAATTATTATATCGATTATGTTGCCTAGCTCTTTTTGTCCACCCATCAACTCTTTTTCCCTTTCTCAGTGTTATTGTGACAGCTTATTATGGTGTTGAATTCATCTCTATAATGGTTTTAATTGGCATGTAATTTGTTATAGTTTACCATCTTAGTTATAGGATCGAAGGGAGTGGATATGTATGGTTTGGTTGTTTGGCTATTGTTAATGCCTAAATATCACACACATGCGACATTTCGGTGATCCATCCAATATAGCATCATCAACATAAAGAATGCATTTCACCACATGCATCCTCAACAAATCCAAAGCACAGTATGAGTCCACAAGTGCCCAAAAACAGTCAAAACAAAGGGTAGCGTGGGTATTACACATGTTACCCGCGTTATAGCGCAGGTTACCTTAACAATGTCTACGCTACACCCGCACAGCTTTTCCTTCGATGGCCACGCTACTGTCAAAATGGAGGGACCACTTACTTCCAGGGGCACATGGAAGAATCAATCCTCCTCAAGGACCCCAATTCGGCTCCTCACACACTTGGTGGTATTAATCAACCCCCCTTGTGTACCTTGGAACCAGTTCATGAAGGAGGAGAGTTCACATTTGGATCTAGTTGTTTTTTGGCCACCTCTTGGCCTATAAAAGACAGCCATTGGCATGCATTTTGTAGAGAGAAATTAGAGCAAGGTTATGTTGTTGGATTTGAGTTGGAGCTTCCTCATAGCCCACCATTTCCTACCATTGTGAGCATTTCCAAGATTGCTTGCCACCTACCATCAAGGGGCAAGTGTTTCTCTCCATTGTTCTTCCATCTATGAGAGGGTTATTTGCTCATAAATGAGGAAACAATCAATTCATTTGGCTAGCCTGTCTTCGCCAGTTCTACCATTGGTCCATGTTGTACCTAAGTAGGTTGGTAAAACATCCACCAAGTGGGCCTCTTGGATCATGTCTTGAAAGAAATCGGCCAAGGATTCCAAGGAGCCCGCCCTTCTTTTTCTATTCCTTAGCCTCAATCTGAATTTTCTACTTCTTCTATTACTCCTACAATGTTCTTATTAAATATTTATTAATCTCCTTTTGAGATTAACACGTGGGATTATGGGTCTTCATAGGTTTTTCTCCACTTGTGCGTTTATCTCTTGCTCGTGATGTGGATATTTCAACTATAAGAAAAATCAATTCACCTTTTATACAAATTTTCCACGATTCCTGAAAAAGTTAATCACACATGTCATAAATTGTGATAATAAAACAAGAATCATTTTGTAAAGAATTAAATTTAGTTTCTTCTGCAATCAAGTGGTCTTATATATGTCAAAGTATTCGTAAAACTAAGTGAAACAAGTAATCAAATGTAGACTAGAGTTTTCCTTGAGCATTGTCCATATGTCAAAAGTATTCTTATCTTACTGAATTTTTCAACTTATTGACAACCAATTTTTTTTGAATATTTGTGTGTACACAATCTTTGCATGACAACTCAACATTTCATTATAGGTGATTTAATATCCCTCCAAAGGAAAATGCTTGGGTTCACCTTGTTTCGACTCTAGGGTTGTAGTTTACAACTGGTTCCAAAAAATTCCGAATGCTTTCGAATTTGGGGAGGAATGTCTTGATGGGGAATAATACACATTAACACACCTATCAGACACCCAAACAACTAATATACCCATCCATGGTCTGAAATTTGCAAGGAAAGAAGTTTCGGGACAAGACTAGTTAATTTGAGAAGTGGAAATTCCCCCTACGTCTTCCATTAAATGCTTTTCCAAACAATGTACGGCCTTAAATAATTCTTGGTCTAGGACTTGGCTTTGTCAGAGGACATTAGGGACAACATTCCTGCAGCATTAGATTTGGTTTTAGGTTCGAATAGTTAACCTAATGAACAACAACTTCTATTGTCTAATATTTATGATGAAAATGGTGGACAAGGAGTCTCGAATTTAATCATAAACCATAGTAACACTTCAAGGGTATGAAAACATCATTTGTAACATCAAAGTAATTCATATACATCTCATCACATGGATAAATATCTCAACAAACTCTGATACAAAACAAGTACAACATCATTCCAAATTCACTATGCAAATGCTATGGGGAAAATGGCTTGATTCTCTTTCTTTATAGGAAATATCACTTGAAATGCATGGTTTTTTTAGATGTGGCTCTCATGATATGATTATTACAGATATATGCAGCAACTAACATTTCCATGAATTTGAAATAACAATACTCCACCAACTATATGCAACAAGAAGTGCGCCCTTGCACATTTACATGACATTGAGAGAAAGATAGTAGAATAGGAATAGAGAAGAACGAGAGAAGATGAAATGGAACTCAGTTGGGGTTTAAACCTGCATAAAAACATATCCATGAAGCTCTGTTGATAGGTTTGAATTTCCTCTCCATCAATTGACTAGGATGGGAATATTGCACCCTCAAAATTGGTTTTAAGGCAAAGAGGATAAGCATCCACCGTGCAAGGACAAGCTAATCTCTCCAAATTTTTCCAAATCAGAAATGATCAAAAGATGGTATCCTTCTTTCTTCTTGTATTTTATCAACCTCCCAAGGAATCCATGGCTTGAATTCCCTCCAAGAGCTTCATCCCAACTCGAATTAGGGAGAGATTCCCATGAGTGCCACTTGTCCAACATTTCCTAGCCTTCCTCTTCCATCAATTTGAATGGGGGGAATCTTGGTTGTCATAACTCCCCTTGTGCGCCCTCTTGGAGGATATTTTTAGCCCTGACATGTCATATAGGTCATATGTTAGCAATCAGGTATGATCTTTGTCATAAGTGTCATAGAATCTTCATCATTGTTGTCATAGAGGTTAGGGAATCTAGCTCCAAGTGTTACAATACTTCTAAGATGCCTCTTTATCTTCCATGGGAGTTACTCTTCTACTCTAATTTGACACTCCTTGATTCATGCCATGAATAATGCCTCTCCAACTCCCCTAATAACACTAGACTACACCTTGGATTCGAATGGGTGAGAATAGTATGCCATGTGGCATGGATAATCTTGCCTTGTGTGGGTCCCACACCACCTATGCGCCCTCATGACCAAGTACCACCTTATTTTATTCTTCTTATTATTATTTAATTAACCCCTTTAATGTATATTTATCAATCTAATGTCCATTTGGAGTCTTATAGCTCACTTATTCCAAGTCTAAATGTTTCCACCCCAACCTAGGGAACTAGTAGATTGGTGGAAATTTTCCTTCATGTGATTTATTTGGATGGGTACATTACAGTCCTCCCCACCCAATATTGCTTGTCCTCAAGCAATTCCAAATTAGGTTGCTGCAAAATTTGTTCCTCTTCCCATGTGGCATCCTCACTTGGAAAATCTTTCCATTGTACCGAATATTCTCTTATGGTTCTGCTCAATTTTCTTTCTCTTGTTTTCAAATTTTTTTTTTTGGAATGAGTATGAGTTGTCCTTCATCATCTAATGGAGGAAGTGTTTCTGAAATGGAAATTTGGTGACCAATATCCTTCTTAAGGCATGAAACATGAAACACATTATGGATTTTGCTACCTTCCGAAAGTTCTATCTCATAAGCTACCTCCCAAACCTTTAGAATTATCTTATATGGACCATAGAACCTTGGTTTAAGATTTTCTGATCCTTTTCCTTTTAAGGTGGTTTGCTTATATGGATGCAGCCTCAAATAAACCAAATAATTCACTTGAAAATTTATTTCCTTCCTATGTATATCCACATACTATTTTTGTTGATTTTGGGCAACCTGAAAATTGTCTTTTAAAAGCTTCAAAATCTCTTGACTTTTCTCAACCCAATATTTAGCTTTTGGAGATCTACTATCACCAAAAATGTGATCAACAAAGGTGAGTGCTTCATAACCATAAAGTGCTTTGAAAGGAGACATGCCAATGGACATATGAAAAGTAGTATTGTAGCAAAACGCACCCAAATGTATCCATTTAACCCATGCTTTTTGCTGCTCACCAACATAGTTTCTCAAGTACCCCTCCAAACATTGGTTCACCCTTTCTGTTTGGCCATCAGTTTGAGGATGATAGCTTGTGATATGAGTCAATTGAGTTCCCACCAATTTGAAGAGTTCTTTCCAAAAATCACTCATAAATATGCTATCCCTGTCACTCACAATGTTCTTGGGAAGTCCATGCAATCTGGAAATATATCTAAAGAATAGCTCAACTACTTGTGCAGCAGTAAAATATGATGTAATAGCAAAGAAATGAGAAAATTTGGTGAGACTATCCACCACAACAGAAATACAATCCGTACCAAACCTTGGGAAAACCTGTGATGAAATCCATGGAGATGCTTCCCCACTTTTGTTCTGGAATAGGCAATGGTTGTAAGAGACCAGCAGGATGGGTGTGTTCAACTTTGTTTTGCTGACATATCTTGCATTCATTCACATACTTTAGAACATGTTCCTTCAACCCTTTCCAAGAGAACCTTTGTCTTAACTGCCTATATGTTTGAAAGAAACCAGGATGTACTACTAAAGGAGAATCATGAGCTTCCCTCAAGATCTTATACTTTAAGTTCAAACCATGAACTAAGTATATTCGGTCTTTATAGTAGATTAGGCCATTCGATATACTGTACATATCATCTCCCTTGACCCCATCTAACAATTCACAAGCAAATATATCTTTGGAATACTCTACTATTAGCACATCTTTCCAATCTTTTGAAATGTCCATAAGGGAAAATGAAGGTCTCCTAGACAATGTATTTGTTGTTAGAAAAACAGGATCGCAGAGCAATAAAAATAAATAGAAATGCAAATATAATCATGCATAAACATTACAAGAGAGACACCAATATATCGTGGTTCACCCAAGATGGGATAAGTCCACACTGAAATTGCCAGTCCTTATTATTATACCATCCAACAAATGAAGGGATACAACTTGCAACACATCTGCTGCACTTCCTATTCACTGTCTCACAGTATCTCTTCACAATCTCAGAGATCTTTACAATGGGTAATACCGAATACATCAACCCTAGCTGTATTACAATGTCTTTCTTATAAAGGGGAAATACAAAGGGAAAATACCACGAGTTACTCAAAAACCATGGGCTCGTAATCTGTTGGCGAAACAACATTCCCCTGGACCCCCTAGGGCACGTGCCAAGATCATAACCAAACCTGGGGTATAACACGGATGAAACAACATCAATATCCACAACCAACAATCTCCCACTTGGAGACTGATCACAGCAACTCCACCGCTAATGTACTTGCTGGACTTGGACTTGGAAAATTTCTCATGTTCTCCTTCACACTAGAAGGCCAACTGAAACTGAGAAAGAACTCAGTTGAACTCTGGTCACTACCTTTGTGAACATGTCTGCAGGATTCTGGCTAGTATGTATCTTTTCCAGCTTCAACAGTTCATCTTCCAAAATAGAGCGTATGAAATGGTACTTGAGTTGTATATGTTTAGTCCTGAAATGGAATGTTGAGTTCTTTGCAAGATGAATGACACTGCTGTCACTATACAACCTACTATCCTTCTACTTCTTACCCAATTCCTCCATAAACATCTACAACCAAATCATCTCTTTATTAGCCTCTGTAACAACAACATACTCTGCTTCCGTTGTTGAAAGTGCAACAACCTTTTGCAGTTTCGAAATCCAACTTACTGTTGTTCCACCTATAGTAAACACATACCCTGTGGTGCTCCTCCTGCTATCCTTATCACCTGCCATATCTGCATCAACATATCCCTGTAGTACAGTGTCTGGACCTCCAAAACATAATGCCTGAGTGGTAGTACCTCTCAAATACCTGAGAATCCACTGTACAGCCTTCCAATGTTCTTTACCTGGATTGTTCATATATCCGCTCACAACTCCCATTGCATGTGCAATATCTGGTCTTGTGCACACCATGGCATACATCAAGCTTCCAACTGCTGATGAATAGGGAATCTTGGACATGTAATCCGTCTCTTCCTGTGTCTTAGGACACATTTCCTTACTTAGATTGAAATGGCTAGCCAAAGGTGTACTAACTGGTTTTGCATTCTGCATTCTGAATCTCTCCAACACCTTTTGTATGTACTCACCCCGAGAGAATGTCAATTTGCGATTTTTCCTGTCTCTTGTTATTCTCATACCAAGGATTTGCTTTGCAACACCCAAATCCTTTATCACAAATGAATTTGCTAACTTCGTTTTCAGCACATTTATTTTCTACATGTTAGACCCTACAACAAGCATTTCATCCACATACAATAACAAGATAATATAACTTCCATTATCTAGCCTCTTGAAATAAACAAAGTGTTCAGAACGACATCTACTATAACCTTGTTCTATCATAAACCCGTCACATTTTAAATACCACTGTCTTGGAGCTTGCTTCAAACCATACCAGCTCTTCTTCAACCTGCATACCAAATTTTCCTTCCCTTTGACCTCATACCCTTGTGGCTATTGCATATATATCTCTTCCTCCAAATCCCCATAGAGGAAGGTTGTTTTTACATCTAACTCTTCAAGATGCAAATCTTCTACCGCCACTAGACTTAAAATAGTCCTCATTGAAGTCATCTTAACAACAGGAGAAAATATTTCATCAAAATCTATAACTTTCTTCTATGCAAACCCCTTTACAACAAGTTTGGCCTTGTACCGCTTCTTACCTCCTTCTTCTTCCTTCAACCTGTAAATCCATTTGTTTTGCAATGCTCTTGTACCAGCAGGCAACAGAACCAAATCCCAAGTCTGGTTTCCTACCAATGAATCCATCTCCTCATTCATGCCTTGCTCCCACCTGCATTATTTCTTTATAACATTCTGGTTCATGAGCATCAGTCATCAATAAATAATACATCGAAGGAGAGTATCGTTCAGGGAGTCTACTTAACCTGGTAGATCTTCTTACACTTGAAGGAGTTTCAGGTACTTACTGCTGTTCTTGATTTTTTGGCACCTTTGAAACTTCATTTTCTTCAATTTCATCAACTATTGTGTACTATGTGTTTTCCTTTTCATGTTTCTTTCCCTGTAACTGATCTTTATACATGACCTTTTCATTGAATATCACATCTCTACTCCTAATGATTTTGTTATTTTCATAATACCATAAGCGATAACCAAAATCATTAACCCCATATCCAATAAATGTACATTTCTTGGACTTAGCTTCAAGCTTTGTTCTATTTTCTTTATCAATATGAACGAATGCTTCGACCAAACGTTCTCAAAAATGAGTAGTTTACCTTTTTACCTGTCCATGCCTCCTCTGGAATACCACCATCCAAAGCACTAGAAGGCCCTTTGTTTATTAAATAAACAATAGTATTTACAGCATTTGCCCAAAACTATAAGGGAAACCCTACATGCACTCTCATACACCTTGCACGCTCCATGATTGTTCTATTCATCCTTTCTGACACACCATTTTCTTCTGGTGATCCTGGGACTGTTTTCTCTCTACGAATCTCATGGTATGAATAATAACTATCAAACTCCTTGCCGCAGTACTCACCTGCATTATCAGATCTGAGACACTTCAACATTTTTCCTGTCTCATTCTCAACCAAAGCTTTCCACTTCTTAAAAGTAGCAAACACATCATATTTATGCCTAATGCAATAAACCCAAGTTTTTCTAGTTGCATCATCAGTAAATGTAACATAATAATGAAAGCCACCAAGAGATTGTACCTAAACTGGTCCCCATACATCTGTATGCACAAGCTCTAACTTTTCATTTTTCTTATGTTTCCCAACCCTGAGAAATCTGACTCTCTTCTATTTTCCATAAACACAGTTCTCACAAAATTTCCAACTTACCTGCTTAAAATCTGGCAGCAACTTCCTTGAGTGGAGAATTTGCAACCCCTTCTCACTCATGTGGCCAAGCCTATGATGCCACAATGCTTTATCTGTTCCCGTGGAAGCTAAAGAGATAGAATGGTCAGTATTATGAGGACATAAATAGAACGTACCTACCCTGTCTCCTTTTACTATCACCATTGATCCTTTAGTGATCTTCCACCACGTTTCTCCAAACGTAGATAGATAACCGCCATTTTCCAACTGCCCTGTTGAGATCAGTTTTCTTTTCATAGCAGGAATATGCCTAACATCTTTTAGCAGCCATTCAATTCCATTCTTAAATTTTATCTATACCTTACCCATTCCAACAATTTTACATGCCTCATCATCACCTAATAAGACATGTCCAAAATCACTTGGAACATCATCATGAAAATATTTCCTATGGGGTGGAGCATGACATGAAGCCCTTGAATCTACTACCCAATAATCACTAGTATTATTTTATGCAAGAATTGTTGATGTATATGTAACTTCGGAATGTATTTCACCTATATATATTGTACTCCTATAGGGATGTTATTATTCCTCTTTATGGAAGTGTCGTCATTTGTATTGACAAGTGTTGCAAGTGTCGTAACTTGTTGTGATGGGTTATTAGACAACCAAGTGTGGGGTCAGCCCGGATTAATGTAACCATGGGTTATTAGACTGAGTTAGACAAGTCGACCCTGTTAGTTTATTGGGCAGGACAGGACAGGACAAGTATAAATAGAGATCGGGAGATCTCTATTTCATCATCTCATTTCTCACTCTTCCATCACTCGGAAAGTGGCGCACATGTGAGGAGGAGGATCAGCTGCTAGGAGAAGACTATCTCTTGCACTTTGGTTGTAGTTTGGTTGTATCATTGCTCTTTCTATCTCTGAGGAAGTTGTGGGGTTTTTCACCTTTATGGTTTTCCCCAGTGAAACTCTGTGTGTCCATTGTCTTATGTGATTGTTTGATATGCTTGATACATGCTTGATATGATTGATATTCTGTACATGTTATTCTCTCAGTAAAGATCCTAGACTATGTTGAATTAATGCTAAAAAATTAACATGGTATCAGAGCTTCCCTGAGAAGAAGACATTGTGTAGTGGCAGAAACTAGGGTTTCTTATTTATTGGGTTTCTCTCCACAAATTTTGGAAAAGCAGTAAGGTAGATTGACTCTACTCATCAAGGAGAATCTATCTGTCCAATCAGAATTCAATTCTGAGCATTTTCAGTTTTGGCCCTAAAAATTAGGGTTTCCACAAAAATAGGAATTTCTGAAATCTAAGGACATAGCTGGAAGCTCCTTGGAAAAATCAAAGTTTAGAGCTTTGGATTGAGATTTTTGGTTGGGTAAAGCTCCAGGAAACTCAAACCCTAATTTAGGGTCCTCCCTAGTGAATCCAGGAAGACTAAAAGGCATTTCTGAAGGGTGAAACTTTGCAGATCTCAAAATCTGAATATACCAGGCTGATCAGCTCATCAAGGCACATATTTCTATCCTTTCAGAAGTTTGAAATTCAAAGTTTGAATTTTTATGGTTTCTCTGTCAAACCCTAATCCGGGACCAGATCCAGTTTTCAACAAATCAAGTGGTAAGACCTAAATCTTTTCTATTTCCATTTGAAGTACTCTTTAAAGATGTCTCACCACACCAAGCTTGAGGATAAGCTTGAAGGGGCTGATAACTTCCGAGCATGGAAGTATAGGATTGGGTTAATCCTGGAAGAAAATGAATTAGATACTTACATAAGTTCTGAGGTCCCTGTCCTAGAGGAAGAAGAGGCTAAAGCCTTGCATAAGAAGAACTTGGTCAAGGCAAAAAGAATCATTGATGATTCTATTAAAGACCATCTCATACCACATGTGTCATCTCTAAAGACACCCAAGGAGATGTTTGATTCCATGACCAAGCTATTTGAAGGGAAGAACATAAATCGGAAGATGACT
The DNA here is from genome assembly GCA_027924585.1 of Larix kaempferi. Classification (NCBI taxonomy): domain Eukaryota; kingdom Viridiplantae; phylum Streptophyta; class Pinopsida; order Pinales; family Pinaceae; genus Larix; species Larix kaempferi. Next base: position 5,119,064 of record BSBM01000254.1, read on the forward strand.
CTGCGGAATCAATTGAAAGGGGTAAAGCTTCAGAATGGAGAGACCATTCAATCCTATTTCTCTAAGGTCTCTCAGATTAAGAAACAACTTGAAGTTGTGGATGAAGTAGTGGAGAATGGTGAAATTGTTATGACCACTTTGAATGGCCTACCTAGGTCATGGGATTCCTTCATTCAAGGAATACGTGCAAGAAGGAAGTTGATCTCCTTCAATAGACTGTGGGAGGAATGCTTTCAAGAAGAAGCAAGGCTTGTGGCCCGTGAAGAAAAGATGGGGAATGAAGATTAAGCTCTCGCAGCTCACACCAAAAGAAGCAAGCCCAAGAAGGAGTACTCTCATCACAAGAAACCTTTTCATAACCATCAAAAGGGTAAGAAGGATCTAAGATGTTTCACATGTAATGAAAATGGACACTTTGCTGCAGATTGTCCCAAGAACAAAAAGGGCTTCAACAATAACAAGAAGAAGGGGAAACAAGAAAAGATATCATGCTCATGCTGCTGAGGATGATGAACCTCCCAAGAAGAAGGCTAAAGCAGAAAGTGATGACTCATCTAGTGAAGATGAATATGTTCTAATTTATGCTCTCACAGGTACTATCTCTCATGGATGTAATGATTGGCTTATTGATAGTGGGGCTCCAAACACATGACTGGGTTTAAAGAATCTTTTGCAAATCTATTTGAACATGAGTCACCCCATAAGGTGAAACTCGGGGATAACTATCAATATCTTATCAAAGGAAGTGGTGAAGCCTCCTACAACCTAGACTCTGGAAAGTCTTTGAAGATGAAAGATGTGTTATTTGTACTTGGACTCAAGAGGAACCTACTCTCCATCTCTGCATTGGATGCAAAAGGCATGAGAGTTGCATTTGTAGATGGCCAAGTCCTAATGTGGCCAGAGGGTAAAACTATTGATGATGCAGTGGTGATTGGAGAGCAAGAGGGAGGATTGTACAAATTGAAGGGACAACCTGAACATGCTATGGTACATGAATCCATGGAGCCAAGTGAACTTTGGCATAGAAGGCTTGCACATGTGCATTACAGAGCACTACCAATTGCAAGTAAAGATGTAGAAGGTCTTCCTGAAATCAAGTCAAAGTATGAAGATGTTTGCAAAAGGAAAGAACACAAAGAAGGCAATCACAAGCAAGTAAGGAAAAAGGAATTATCCACTCCGATGTATGCAGTCCGATGTCATCTAGTTCTCTGAGTGGGTATGTATACTATGGTTCTTTCATTGATGATTTCTCTAGGAAGACTTGGGATTTATTTCTTGAAGAACAAAGATGAAGTATTCAGCAAATTCAAGAAGTTCAAGACCTTTAGATCCAACAATGGTGGAGAATCCACTTCAGTAGACTTCAAGTGCTATGTAGTGATTCAGGGATTAAGAGGGAGTTCACCACTCCTTACAATTCACCACAAAAAGGAGTAGAAGAAGTTACTTCAGAATAGTACTCTAGCAGCTCCTGCAAGGAAGCAAAGATTCAGAGGAAGTCCACCCAACAAACAAACAAAGATCAGTATTTGAATTATCATTTCTTGTGTATTCTGTTTGTTTAAATAATGTTGTTCAATGATGTATATGCTTATGTTCCTAGACTTCGGTTGTGTATTATGCATATTAGAATAATTGCATTGATGAACAAGATACTACTAATATGCAAGTAATGGGTAAGTGGCCTATGGTACTGTACAACATTCCATTGCGACTTATCTAGAATGAAACCTCTTTGCTGACATGTTGGGAGTTGTGCACACTCTTAACAATGTTCTGGTAGAGACTGGAAGGCATCTAAAAAGTTATGAGATATGGATAAATGTTGTATTGAAGCATTGGCTAAAAATAATTGCATGATTGTATGACATATATTCTTATGTGTAAGATTTTGTTATGAAACTATGAGAAGTTTCTAATCATGCAATTGAATTTGACTTGTAGGAAAGATCATGTACAATCACCTACAAAAGGACTACAACATTTGTTCTAGCAACAAAGAAATCTATCAATTGAAGATATTGAAGAATCTGAAGTTCCCAGGATACGGGATGCAGTAATGGAAGGATGCCATGGTCGAGGAATACCAGTCGATCATGAATAATGATGTTTGGGATGTAGTCCCAAGACCTAAAGGGAAGTCAATTGTGACTTCCAAGTGGATCTATAAGATCAAGCATGCTGCAGATGGCAGCATAGAGAAATAAAAAGCAAGATTTGTAGCTCGTGGCTTCTCCCAGAAAGAGGGATTGATTATGAAGAGACTTTTGCTCTTGTGGCTAGATACACTTCCATTAGAACAGTACTTGCTCTGGTTGCAGTGATGAAATAGAAGATACACCAGATGGATGTCAAGATAGCTTTCTTGAATGGTGTAGTCAAAGAGGAAGTGTATGTGGAGCAGCCACTCGGTTTTGAGACACATGACAGGGAGTCATATGTGTGTAGGTTGAAGAAAGCCTTGTATGGCTTGAAGCAAGCTCCTAGGACTTGGTATGGTAGGATGGACAGCTTTCTATCCAGTTTGGGCTTTAGCAAGAGTAAAGCAGATTCCAACCTTTACTTCAAGGTTGAGGAAGGAAATCCAGTGATACTACTTCTATATGTGGATGACCTGTTTGTTACAGGAGAGGATAGTTTGATTGTTGATACCAAGAGGAAGCTTGCTGCCGAGTTCGAGATGAAGGACTTGTGGATGATGCACTATTTTCTAGGCATGGAGGTGTGGCAGAGTGCAGATGGGATCTTCCTTGGACAAGGGAAGTATGCAGTAGAGATCCTGAAGAGGTTTGGGATGATGGACTGCAATCCCATGGCCACACCTATGGCATCGAACCTGAAGCTTCTGTGTGATGCTTCATCTGATCCGGTTGATGTCGTGATGTATCGTAAGATGATTGGGTCCTTGATGTACCTGACGAACACGAGACCAGATATTTGCTTTGCGGTGAACACATTGAGCCAGTTCTTGACAGATCCAAGGAGTGTTCACTTGGTTGCTGTAAAGCATATTTTGAGGTACCTGAAGGGTACAATTGATTATGGGCTCAAGTATGACGCGAATCAAAAATTTAACCTGCAGGGTTATGTTGATTCAGATTGGGCAAGCAGTGCTACAGATAGGAAGAGCACATTTGGGTGCTGCTTCAGTATGGGATCAGGTGTGATCTCTTGGTTTAGCAGGAAGCAATCCTGCGTAGCACTGAGTACAGCCGAAGCAGAGTATGTTGCAGCTTGTTCGGCCAGTTGTGAGGTAGTATGGCTCCGAAAGATACTGTCTGAGTTATTTGATCTCCTGTTGGAGGCTACTGGTATCTTTTGTGACAACCAGAGTTGTGTGAAGCTGTCTGAGAACCTGGTGTTCCACGATAGGTCGAAGCACATTGAGATCAAATATCACTATATCAGGGATATGGTGCAGAGAGGAGCAGTGAAGCTCCTGTATGTTGCGACGGATGAGCAGATTGCATATGTGTTGATGAAACCACTAGCCAGAGTGAAGTTCGAGTACTTCAGAGAGAGGCTTGGTGTTCTTCAGATTGACGACACTTCGAGGAAGAAGTGATGGACATATTTGCTGGAAGCCATTCCAAGCATAGTGAGAGGAGGATCCTTCCCATGGTTATGGATGTAAGCGCTGGATGATGAGCATCAGGACGATGCTCCAGTTACTGCTCTGTATATGCATCATGTTGGATGCTTGTGATGATCAGTTGGATCATGTATATGTATATGCATCATGTTGGATGCTTGTGATGATTAGTTAGATCATGTATATGTATATGCATCGTGTTGGATGCTTGTTATGATCAGTTGGATCATGTATAGGTATATGCATCCTGTTGGATGCTTGTTGTGATCAGTTAGATCATGTATATGTATATGCATCATGTTGGATGCTTGGACCATGTATGATGATATGTATCAGGTAGATACTTGGTATGCATCAAGTGGATGCATTGTATGATCAGGATGATCCTGGATGACGAGCTTCAGGATGTTTCTCCAGATGACATGCATCAAGACGATGCAGTGATGATGATCAAGATGATCATGTACATCAGACGATGTATGGTGAGTATCAGGTTGATACTCTATGGTCGTGGACAGGTTGTGCAAGGGTAGCATGTAATAAGTCCTGGAGATCTGGACAGGTTGTGCTAGTCACGTAAAAGGCCTCATATGCTCTTTAGAGATCTTGCTTGGCAAGACACTCTTTTAAGGTTTTACTAGACCACATGTAATAAGTCCCGGAGATCTGGACAAGTTGTGTTAGTCACGTAAAAGGCCTTAGATTCTCTTTAGAGATCTTGCTTGGCAAGACACTCTTTTAAGGTTTTGTGGGGACCACATGTAATAAGTCCTGGAGATCTGGACAAGTTGTGCTAGTCACGTAAAATGCCTTAGATGCTCTTTAGAGATCTTGCTTGGAAAGACACTCTTTTAAGGTTTTGTGGTAGGGGTCACATGTAATAAGTCCTAGAGATCCGGACAGGTTGTGCTAGAGACATAAAAGGCCTCGGATGCTCTTTAGAGATCTTGCTGGGAAAGACACTCTTTTAAGGTTTTGTGACAGTCACATGTAAAAGATCCTGGGAAATCCGATAGGTTGAGCTGTGTGCTTGTAAAATGCCTAGGATGCCCTTTCGAGGTTTTGTTGACGCACATAATCAGTCCTAAGGATTCCACAGTATGGCCAGTGATGATGAAGACCTACAGGTGGTGGGCCTACATCCAGTATGAAAAAGGACCAGCTCTGTAGAACTTCCTATGACGAGTAGATCGGAGATTGATTGAGATAGCAGCAGCAGTGACGATGACGATGATTTGATGATGATGATCCAGAGAAGAAGACTTGTACTAGCAGATCTGTGTCGAGAAATACCTTCCTAGTTAAGAGGGAGTGTTGATGTATATGTAACTTCGGAATGTATTTCACCTATGTATATTGTACTCCTATAGAGATGTTATTATTCCTCTATACAGAAGTGTCGTCATTTGTATTGACAAGTGTTGCAAGTGTCGTAACTTGCTGTGATGGGTTATTAGACCACCAAGTGTGGGGTCAGCCCGGATTAATTTAACCATGGGTTATTAGACTAAGTTAGACAAGTCGGCCTTGTTAGTTTATTGGGCAGGACAGGACAAGTATAAATAGAGATCGAGAGATCTCTATTTCATCATCTCATTTCTCACTCTTCCATCACTCGGAAAGTGGCGCACGTGTGAGGAGGAGGATCAACTACTAGGAGAAGACTATCTCTTGTAGTTTGGTTGTACTTTGGTTGTATCATTGCTCTTTCTATCTCTGAGGAAGTTGTGGGGTTTTTCACCTTTATGGTTTTCCCCAGTGAAACTCTATGTGTCCATTGTCTTATGTGATTGTTTGATATGCTTGATACATGCTTGATATGATTGATATGTTGTACATGTTATTCTCTCAGTAAAGATCCTAGAGTATGTTGAATTAATGCTAAAAAATTAACAAGAATCAAAGTATCTTGTAACATATCACCTGCTACATTTGTTTCCTAGATAGTTTCCTGCTGTCCATCTCCTTTCTTCGTTAGAGATCTGTAGTCTTTCTTCAGATGTCCTTTCTTTCCACAGTTACAACACTCTATTTTTCCCAGTCTGGACTTGGATCTGCCCATTTTAGAATTTCCACGATTACCTTGGCTCTTTCCTTTCTCCCTTTGTATTTCCCTGCTCTCCATGGTCAATGCATTACCTGATATCTCACCTGTGCTTTTTCTTCGCATTTCCTTGTTAAGAATAACACCAATAACATCATCAAATTTCAAGGTGTTTGAACCAGAGACACAGTTACTTACAGCCATGACCAAGCTATTCCAGCTTTCTGGAAATGAACACAAGATTAGAAGAGTCCTAAACTCATCATCAAAGTTCACACTTAAGAACTTAGCTGATTTGTAACCGTATTAAATTCATTTAAATGATCAGCAACAGATCTAGCTTCAGACATCTTCATATTAAATAAACGCTTCATTATAAATACCTTGTTGGAGGCCGAGGGTTTTTCATACATCGTACCCAATGCGCTCATCAAACTCTCCGTTGTCTTTTCTTTTGAGATATTGAAAGCCACTGACGAGGCTAGGGACAACCGTATTGTTCCGAGTGCCTTTCTATCAAAAACCTCCCATTCTTCATCCTTCATAGTCACTGGTTTCTTTGCTCTTCCTCCCAATGGTAGGAATAGATCCTTCTGGTACAGGTACAGATAGTCCTCCATTTGCATCTTCCATAACTGGCAGTTTTGGCCATGAAATTTCTCGACCTTAAACTTTCCTTCTTTCGCCATTGCTCCCACTCGAACCAGAAACCCTAGTTTCCTGCGGGTTTATCTGCCAAATAGACCTTTGGCTCTTATACCAATTGTTAGAAAAACAGGATCGTAGAGCAATAACAATAAACAAAAATGCAAATATAATCACACAGACACATTACAAGAGAGACACCAATTTATTGTGGTTCACCCAAGATGGGCTACGTTCACACTGAAATTGCCAGTCCTTATTATTATACCATCCAACAAATGAAGGGATACAATCTGCAGCACATCCGCTGCACTTCCTCTTCACTGTCTCACATTCTCTCTTCACAATCTCATAGATATTTACAATGCATAATACCCAATACATCAACCCTATGTCACCTACCCAAATTTTGAGACTATTTATTTTTATTGCAAAAACATTATGTTAAATTATAATTACAAAGTTTTGTAATTATGACCAAATCTGGTCAAGGACGATTATGATAAACATATTTTTATTATTTAATAAATTAAAACAGGAGAAAAACACCCAAGGGAACTGTTAAATGAGTGTTCACTGACCCACTAGGAGGAATGGAAGCTGTTAGAAGGCATGGGACAGATGTCAGCATTTGCACTGCACCACTAGCTGTTGGTTATGGGACAACTACCCCTAAATTTGTGGCATTATCCCCCAAGTGGGTGGAAGAGAGTTGTTAGCTCATTAATGACTAGGTTAACCACTAAAAGGCCTAGGCAGCCTAGATAAGGCAATTCGAATTGAGCAGGAAGCTCTACATTATTTTCTGCAGAAATAATTCCTCAAGTGTATCTAGTGATCACTGAGAGATTCGAATAGGGAGGCTAAGTGGAAGTGCATTGTGAGGCTGCTGAAAATATTCTAAGAAGAGAACCAGAGGTGCTGGTGCAGGTCTCTTTGACTGCTAAGTCTATATGACTGTATGAACTACTTTTTTGCTGTAAGAAGATGACCTAAAGCTTCCACAGATTCTTCTTCCTAGTGGTTCAGTGAACAAGCTCGAGGGTCCTAAGGCAAGTAATTTGGTTGTCTTCAGGAGTAGGTTGGGTGGAACAGGCTCCTTGGGTTGTTTGTTTCTCCTACAGTCAATCAAGTTCTATTGTTCTGTCTTATTGTTTACAGTTAAATGATTTTCTGCATTTGTAGATTTAGTATTTACAGTAATGACATGTAGAAGTAACTATTTCATTGTCTGACCTAGATATGATTTCATGATAGTCAAGTAAATGAGATGATTGATTAAATATCTTCTCTGCATTTTTCCCCATGTGGACTTTCTGCATCGTACTCCAGTACAGAGAAGGAAAATTTAAGAAGAATGATTCGATAGACAGATTGTCAAATGAATGAATAGATTATCATTGATGTACATCTTTAACTTTCTTTACTAGTCATTTCTGTAATACAAACTATATGTTCAGATTTATAATTTATACTCAACATATTATAATGCAGGCATTATAGTAGTTTCTGTCATATAAATTTAAGTTAACATTTCATTTATGCTCAAAAACTAGGTTTTCAATTATTAATATCTACTTGAAAATGTATGTTGTATATTCTATTCTTTTTAACAATAGAATGTTATAATTCTACTTCTTAGTCCAAGTAGCATAATCCCTATAAATTTAATAGCTGCAAATTTAAATATCCTCCGTACATAAATGTTAAATGCATTTTATTTTCATTTCTTTTCTTTCATTCAACATTCATAGTTTAAACTTAGCATTATTTTCCATTATTTAAAACAGTCTGCTATATTTCAATTTTTGCATAATAGATTTATTCTAGGTTTTATTACCAAAGTTTATAGTTCTGCTAAGACTAAACTTTCAACTGTATAAAGTTTTCAACATGTACAGTATTCATTTTAAAACCCTAAGACTACCATACAATTAGTTTAGAGTTCAACACTTAAAAACGCAAACATCAATTTATTATCTTTAAATTGCAAAACCAAAACATTATTATCGTTCAAACTATTACATACACATTAGCTATCTATACAAGACAGAGTTGCAGACAAGAGTCATATGCTTTTCTTTATCAACCACATTATCTTAACTAATAAAGATTCAATACCAAAACTGATTCTTAAAACCTTTTCCAAACTTTAAACAAAACGATCACAGGGTATCACTTTATAAAACAAGCTAGCCATGGATCTCGGCCAAAATCAACACTATAGTTCCTAAATAAAGTATCAAGTTTTATAAACCTATAAACCATTTATGTTTTATTTCAGACGCAGTTCCATTCTTTCCATTCAAAAGCAAAAGTATAAGTATTGTAGCACAGAACCTTCCATTTTACAGAAGCGAGTCAGCCCATGTCTCTCAACTCTTAGCAACACATGGTATCGTTTTAACCAAACTTATACATCGCACAGAAAAACCTTTTGAAAGTTTCTTAACAATGTATTCAATAAAAATGATGAGGGTTCATCCCTTTAGTATTTACATTTTAAACAAAGTATTTTGCTGCAACAAAATTTTACAGTGAAAAGCTACGAAGGAAAGTAACAAGAAAAGCCGAGGATCTCATCCCCTGGTGTCTTTTGGTTTCCAAAGAAAAACAAATCACCGGCCAAAACTTGCGAGGAACCATTACAACTTAACGCCAAACATCAAGCATTGAGCACACTGGGCCAGGAGAACCTACGAAGTAAAGAACCACTGAGGCTTACCGGTGGTTGAGCAGTATTTCTTCTACACATTCTCAATCCCTGTAATCCTTCGACGAATTGAAAGACCTACCACAAAAACCCTTATGAGGTTAAACGAGGAATGTAGAGTTATTACTATTAAAAACAATAGATAACACCATCTCTATTTCATTGAAACATTACCTGTGCAAACATCACTCCAAGATTAAGACGTCGGTAATAGACAACAACGAAGCCATCTAGCAAACACAGTGAAGAGACGATTTAGACTCTGAGAATCATTTGCCATTCCTTCTAAATCGATCTCTGGTTCAAACTCCACTCTCAAAAACTAATCACAAAACCTTGAGACAACTTCCTAAAAACATTACAGAGGGTTAACTGTTGGTTTGGCTCTTCAAGAAAACAAACACATGCAATTTTTTTTAAGTTGTCCAACAGGTCCAAGGATCAAACTCGTGGAAGGATTCCTCCGAGAAGCAAACTATTAAAACCCTACATTGTTGCAGGTTGTCGGCCTCTCACCCTTACCACCACCCAAGCAAAATGAAATCCAAGAAAACCACTTCGGCGCAGTTCATGACCAAGTCTAGGGTTTTGCATTTCCAAATCCCAAGGCATATGAGATGAATGATGGAGATGATGTCAACCCAGCATGTCAAAGTTTGGGCATCAAATTCATTAATATATTATTAATTACCACAACCATCACGACATCCAGCTCTGTCAACCAAGGTTCGTTTTAGTGTACAGCTCGACACTTTGGTAGCGTTTGGGATCACTACTATTGTGCACTACAATCACGATGGCACCAGCTAGGAAGCCCACTCAACACTGAAGGTAGGTGACTTTAATGCCAGACCTGAAACGAAAACCTGCTAGTATAGTAAGCATTCAACGCTCGGTCACTATCACATCTCAATACAAGGACTTAGGGTTACAACTTATGGTTCATTTCATATCCATAGTGTTAGTCTTTCGAATGCTCGGTCTACATATATGTTATAGCATTTTCATTTAACTAGGGTCGCATTTCATATAAGGGTTTGATACTTAGTGTATAGTTTAAGATGCATTGTTTTTGGTACATCGTAATATTTGTTATATTACTCTATCTTTTCACAAAGTTGCACATTATATTATAATGCACACACATTATATTAGAAGGACACAATCCTATAAGTGTAGTAAATTCACAATAGAACTATGATAATAATATCATAAAAGACGATGCTATATTAGCATAATTCTATATGCATTTTATAAATGGAGAATTATAGGAGCTACTATAGTTATTTTGATGACTTCAAGTGAATCCATGTGTACATTGGAATCTAGCACTCATAGTGTAAGTTTAATACACATGACATCACCGCTCCTTGCATTATGGCAAATGACGATAGGATTCTAATAGCACTGTTAAGCTTGTAAACTAGCACGTAAACGAGAAGTAGGACAAAGATCTATACCTTCAATAACTTTCATGCAAGGAAGTAATTAGAGTTTTTCACAATACATTGATGATGAATTGAAAAACATATTTACTCTTAACACTTGAATTGTCGTATTATTCTTACCTGCGTTTTTGCACAATGAAACATGTTCAAATGCTTTAGCTAAACATAGCTAAGTAAACCTCAGGGTACCTCATAGGACCCCTTCGTCATCATTCAAAAGAAAATTGTCAGTACTTTATCAAGAAAATAAATCATAAGATAAACCTATTTACAACATGTAGTTTACAATTAAACACAAGTAGATCTGAAGATGTATTTTGTGTTATGATCGTAATTTGTCTTTTGTTAAAAGATTAGTATCCATTTATTTCTGCATTAGCAATTACAATTATTGTCATAATTTGTTTTAAGAGTTACGATGTGTCATTATCATTAATTATTTTAGTTAAAAGATTTAACCATTATTTTATTTTCCGCATTAGCAAATTCAGTAATTATTGCTACTTTAAAAAAATTTAAATTTTTGTAAATTTTCGGATGTTACACCCTAGCCGTATTACAATGTCTTTCTTATAAAGGGGAAATACAAAGGGAAAATACCACGGGTTACCCAAAAACCATGGGCCCGTAATCTGTTGGCGAAACAACACTACCCCGGACCCCCTGGGGCGCTTGTCGAGATCATAACCAAACCTGGGGTACAACACGGATGAAACAACATCATCTATGAGACTGGAATATCAAGCTCCACAACCAACATCTGATACAACATTATTCTTCCCCTTTACATATTCAATGTCAAAATCAAAAGCTTGAACCTCACTTACCCATTTTTGTTGCCCTTCATTGAGATCTTTTTGTGTAAGGGAATGCTTTAAATTGTTATGATTAGTTTTGACCACAAACTTGTTCTCCACTAGATATTGTCTAAACTTGGCTAAGGCATGCATTATGGCTAACATTTCCTTTTCATATATGGAGTATAGCCTCTCATGTGGCTGCAATTTTCTGCTCTCAAAAGCTATGTGGTGTTGATTTTTCTTTAGGACAACCCCTATGCCTTCCCCTGATGCTTCCAAAAAAATGGTTTAGAAAAATCTGGTAATGCAAGTACTGGACAACTACTCATTACCTCTTTCATTCTTTGGAAATCCTTTTCAGCCTCTTCATCCCATTTGAAAGCATCCTTTTGGTCAAATTAGTAAGGGGAGCAGTTAGTTTAGAAAACCCCTTCACAAATTTCCTATATTAGGTGCAGATCCAAATAAAGCCTCTGAATTCAATGATGTTCTTGGGTGATGGCCATTCAAGAATAGCCTTTATTTTCTCCAAGTGCACCTTTACCCCATCTTTCCCAATGATGTGCCCAAGATACAAAATTTCTGTCAACCCAAACTCACACTTGGACACCTTAGCAAACAAATATTGTCCATGCAAGATTTTCAATACAACTTCTAAATGGTGCAAATGTTCCTCCCATGTCTTACTGTAAATTAAAATATCATCAAAGAAAACCAAAAAAAATTACAGAGCTACTTGCAAAAGATTTTGTTCATGCATGATTGGAAGGTTGATGGAGCATTGGTCAAACCAAAAGGCATGACAAGAAATTCGAAACGACCATAGTGACATCTGAAAGCAGTTTTCTACACATCCTCGTCCTTCATTTAACTCTGATGGTAACCGGATCTACGATCAATTTTGGAAAATAAATTTGCTCCAAATAGCTCATCCATGAGCTCATTTATCCAAGGGATAGGATATCTATTCTTTATTGTCTTCTTGTTTAAAGCTCTAAAATCAAAGCACATCCTCAAGGTTCCATCGCTTTTCTTCACCAAGACAACTGAAGAAGCATAGGGACTTGAGCTTGGTATAATGAGCCCCAATTCCAAGAGTTCTTGAATACCCTTCTCAATCTCATCTCTAAACCTTTTTGGGTGTCTATATTGGGGTATTTGGATAGGTGAAGTACCCACCTCCAAAATAATGGTATGCTCAACTCATCTGTCAGGTGGCCTTCCAGGGGGAAGGTCTCCAAAAACCCTTTCATACTTGTGCAGTAGCTGCCTTATCTCCCTTGGGTGTTCTGCAATCTTTATGTTTGGTTTGGGGGAAGTGATGAAACATTCTGTAACCCATTCAATGTCCCCATGTCTCAACATGGACCCTATACTGTGGGAAGACACCACTTGGTTCATATAGGTGTGCATTCCTCTCACTACCCTTTGTTTTCCTTCCAAATCCTTGAACTTCATTTCAGGTATTTGGTAGTTCATTGTATGTTCTCCTATAGAGTACAACCATTGTACTCCCAAAACCACATTTGTATCAACAACATCCACCACATAGAAGCTATCAAAAAATGTGTAATTTCCTATGGTAAGTTGTAGCTTTGGAATCCATGTGTTGCATTCCATAGAATTGTTACCTGGAATGATGACTTTGAACCCTTCAAATGATTCAGTATGTAACTTTCTCCTCTCCACCAAGGATGCATCAATGAAGTTATGAGTTGCTCCTCCATCTACCAATACCGAAACTCTCTGCCCTTGTACCACTCCCTTGCATTGGATGGTGTGAAAATGAGGTACTCCTAAAAGCACTCCCATTCTCCCTTTTTTCGGTTGATGGATGATCTTCTTCTGCTGTGTCATATCCCTCTTCTTGGGCTGAAAGTTGTTCTTCGTCCTCCATGTCCCTTTCATCATCAGGAAATACATCAATGAATTGTGCTTTCCCCTTTGCACATTTATGCCCTGGTACCCATGGTTGAAAACATGTGTAACATAGTTTCTTTCTTCTGAGTTCTTCCTTGCTTGGTCCCTCTTTCTTGTCCTTCCCAACTGAATCATTTTTCCATGGTCTCTTGTCAAATCTGAACTTGGAAGGAAAATTTTGCTTGGGATGATACTTTGTCTTTGGTAGCACATTTTGCAGATCTCTTGCCAAGTTCATGACATCTTTTAATGAAGTAAGTTTGTGAGCTTTAACTAAACCTTTCAAAGGTTCAACCAATCCTTCATTTAAGAGCAATACCAATCGAACCATAGATACATCAGCCACCCTAACTAATAGTTTTTGGAATTCCAACATGTACTCCTCAGGGGTTCCAGTTTGCTTCAACTGTGCTAGTTCCTTGAAAGGCATTTCATGGTCTTTTTGCTCAAATATTTCCATTAACCTGTTAACAAACTATTCATATGATGTGACCTGATAATGTCCCAAGGTTTTAATTCCATGGAACCACCAATCATTTGATTCGCCCTCAAGATGTAGAATAGCCATTTTTAAAGCATCCTCTTCAACCATTGGATTCAACTGAAAATATACATCTAACTTTTGCACCCAAGTATTTTCAGAACTTTGAGATGAGACATAAAAGGTAGGAAGGGAATTTTACCTATGGCATAATTCAATTCTTTGTTTTGGAAAGGATTTATGTTTCCACCCCTCGTTTTGAGCTTGTTTTAGACAGTAAAGAATTGATCAAATGGTAAGGTCCTCCTACAATCTTCACTCAACTACTGTCATTCTACTAGAACTTCTTGCATTCCATATTGGGTGTGAAGATCCTCTTTGGACTCAATAAAATTGGGTGTGGTGGATCTTGTTGAGCTCTGGAATTCATTGGGTCGGTTGTGAGGCCCTGTCTTTGAGAAAATGCTTCCACCAAATGCCTTCTTTTCCTCGAAAGGGGAACTACTATTGCCTCCTATTTCCAATTTGCTTCCAATTTGACTAGCCATAAATTCGAACCCTTGCATTATCTTCCTTGTCATGTCCTCAAAAAATGGCTTCATGAATTTCCTAAACTCCTCTTTCTCCTCCATCTATGAGGTTCCTTTCTCATCCTTAGCCATAGTCTCAACAGAGTGCACCTCTTCGCCAAAGGTACTTTCAGTTTTGGTTTATAAGGGTGGGGTATGAATTCTTGACCTCATAAAGGTCACACAAATCATGTGCAAGGACCATTCTCTCGTACCACTATAATATCCCTCCAAAGGAAAATGCTTGGGTTCACCTTGTTTCGACTCTAGGGTTGTAGTTTACTACTAGTTCCAAACACTTCCAAATGCTTTAAATTTTGGGGAGGAAGGTATTTATGGTGCATAGGACACATTAAAACGCCTATAAGACACCCAAACAACTGATATACCCATCCATGGTCTTAATTTCGCAAGGAAAGAAGTTTCGAGACAAGACTAGTTAATTTGAGAAGTGGAAATCCCCCCTAGGTCTTCCATTAAATGATTTTCCAAACACTGTACGACCTTCACTAATTATTGGTCTGGGACTTGGCTCTATTAGAGGACATTAAGGACAACATGTGTGCAGCATTATATTTGGTTTTAGGTTTAAATAGGTAACCCAATGAACAACAACTTCTATAGTCTAATATTTGTAGTGAAAATGGTGGACAAGGAGTCTTGAATTTAATCATAAACCATAGTAACACTGCAGGGGTCTGCAAAAATCATTTGGACCATGAAATTACTTCATATACATCTCATAATATGGATAAATATCTCAATAAAATCTGATACAAAACAGGTACAACATCATTCCAAATTCACCATGCAAATGCTATGGGGAAAATGGCTCGATTCTCTTTCTTGATTGGAAATATCACTTGAAATACATGGTGTTTCGAGCCGTGGTTCTCATGATATGATTATTACAGAGATATGCAGCAACTAACATGTCCATGAAGTTGAAATAACAATCCTACACTAACTATATGCAACAAGAAGTGCACCCTTGCACATTTACATGACATTGAGAGAAAGATAGTAGAATATGCATATAAAAGAATGAGAGAAGATGAACTCGAACTGAGTTGGGGTTTGAACCTGCATCAAAACATCTCCATGAAGCTCTATTAAGAGGTCTGAATTTCCTCTCCATCAACCAACTAGGATGGGAATATTTCGACCTCGAAATTGGTTCTAAGGCAGGGAGGATAAGCATCCACCGTGGAAAGACAAGCTAAACTCTCCAAATTTTGTCAAATGAGAAATGATAAAAAGCTAGTATCCTTATTTCTTCTTATCTTTTATTAACCTCCCAAGGCCTCCATGGCTCTAATTCCCTCCAAGAGCTTTATCCCAACTCGAATTAGGGAGAGATTCCCATGAGTGCCACTTGTCCAACATTTCCTATCCTTCCTCTTCCATCAATTCGAATGGGGGGAATCTTGGATGCCATAACTCCCCTTGTGCACCCTCTTGGAGGATATTTTTAGCCCTGACATGTCATATAGGTCATATGTCAGCAATCAGGTCTGATATTTGTCATAAGTTTCATAGAATCGTCATCATTGTTGTCATAGAGGTTAGGGAATCTAGCTCCAAGTGTCACAATACTTCTAAGATGCCTCTTTCTCTTCCATGGGAGTTACTCTTCCACTCTAATTTGACCCTCCTTGATTCATGCAATGAATAATTCCTCTCCAAATCCCCCAAGAAAATTAGACTCCACCTTGGATTCGAATGGGTGAGAATAGGATGCCATGTGGCATGGAGAATCTTGCCTTATGTGGGTCCCACACCACCTACTCACCCTCATGACCAAGTGCTACCTTATTTTCTTATTGTTATTATTTACTTAGCCACTTTAATGTATATTTATCAATCTAATGTCCATTTGGGGTCTTATGGCTCCCTTATTCCAAGTCTAAATGTTTCCACCTCAACCTAGGCAACTAGTAGATTGGTGGAAATTTCCCTTCATGTGATTTATTTGGATGGGGACATTACAAGTGACAACCTCTTTAATTCACTTTTTCTTTATTTGGATGGGGACATTGCCATGAACCAACAAATCCACTATATTGACACGCGTAGTCAGAGCACTATTGAATAGTGCCTCGCCCATTCTTCTCTCAGTAAAAATATGTGAGTTGATTCTCCCATGTGGCAATTTTATGGCGCAAAACTTGAGTGGTTTCTTGATAACCCAGTTAATGACGGTGGCTGCTAGTAAACCAACATATTGGTGTGGTGCGCAGAGATGCATGGAGACTAGTTTCAACACCCTTGGCCTGTGAATAGGAATCGATCTGCGAGATTCACACCACATCATGACAGGAACGCATCAACTGATGAAAAATTACCTGAAAAAACACATACATTGAAGGAGTTCAAGAGTGTTTCCCATGGGGATTTCACATGACTTTTTTCAATTTTGTGGATTATTCATGGTTTAACTCAATTTCATATTAACTTTTGGTTACTTTGAAAGTGTTTTCACCTAGCTACAAGAATGCTTCTCGTATGACAATATTTTTGCCTTCCTTTCTAGAATTAGAGGCTATTAAAGGCTTACAATGGTTATGTTTTCTCTTATGCTTTGACTCCCCCAATTTAATTCAATTACTAAACTAAAGGAGATTAAAACGTTGGTTCATGTAATATTGTTCACTGTGTGATAAGGCGACAAAATTTAATTATTTTGTTGATTTCAATGCTAATGCCAATGGCGTGTGGTCTAGGTCTCTTCTTGGTGGTGGAATGTCTAAGAATATTGTAGTTCCTACATATGCATTTCCTTAAGAATGGGCTTATTTTTGCTTACTAGCCATACTTCTTTTGCTATATACATTATCAATGTAGAGCAACGGGGTTGTTTGTCTCCCAACATGATTGTTGCCATTTTGTTGGCTATCCCCTTTTGTTTGATAGGATATACATTATTGTTATATGCTCTCAAATTGTTACCAAGTTCATGTACATTTTTTTATTTATTTAAATGACTTTTTGGTTGTATGTGACCTTTATGCACAATAAAGCTGGAGGCATATATCAAATCTTATAATCCCTTGTTGAGTTACATTTTTTCTTATTAATACAAATTATGTTGAATTTATGTATAAAGTAAAATATAACATTAAGTGCATTTGACTTTTAATCCACTCAAGCATTTGCAATCAATGGAGACATCTAATCAAACAATGGAAGATGGAGAGCCAGGATTAATTCTGACCCTCTCAAAAGTTTTTGCGAGTATGATATCACGTACCCGAAATAAGATTAGATCACTTGAGGAATATATATATATATATATCATAGTGATAATTCAAAAAAATATAATCATGGAAAGAAGTAATCAAAAGTGGTAAATCATAGTGTTACTTAAAAAAATTATAAACATGGAAAGAAGTAGATCTAATGTAATAAAAAATATAACTCTCTCAAATGTTTTTGCGAGTATGATATCACATACCCAAAATAAGATAAGGTCACTTGCGGAATATATATATATATAGTGCTACTTCAAAAAAGTTATAAACACGGGAAGAAGTAATCAAAAGTGGTAAAACATAGTGCTATTTAAAAAAAAGTATAAACATGGAAAGAAGTAGATCTAATGTAATAAAACATATAATTACAATATTTAATATAATTTGGACAACAACAGTAATTATGACATTATTCTAATCTTATGACATGACTAGAATGATGTATAAACTTCGAATCGTTTTAGAATCCATGGGCAACGAGGATGAGGACTTTGGAATGGTGGGACTTGCACTCCCGCTGTGAATGGAACCCAAAAATTGTTTCCTGCTTGCTGGATAAAAGACTGGGAATAACTCCTCAATCCAAGGACTGCAAAAAATATGAAGTAGTGTAGGGAAAAAGTGGACAACTTGAAATGGTGGCATAAAAACACATGTATCGTTGGTCCATCTGGCATACACAACACCTCATATAAACGTTCACACTGGCAGCGAATGGTAAGGAAAACCAAAAAAAATCCTCCAAAATCCTGGCACGCTTAGCGCCTTCCACGTGGAGGTTGAATAGAATAGACAATGGCAACGTAAACCCTTACACTGGCACAACGCAGAGAGGGCACTTAATTGGATGTTACTCCTGGAAAAGAGAAGACTACACACAATTGACAGTGCAATGCTCCAAAGATACAAATGTTTCCATACCTGGGATAGATCGAGACTCCACGGATAACCCTAGCTCTCCTTTGATAGACCCGAGAAGCTCCAAATACTCCCGCAGAGCTAATGCACTCATGCAATGGCATTGAGAACAAGCGGTAACAAGCAACAAGACACAACACATATTACAATCTGTGAGCGTTGTATGGAAGGTACAGAATTGAAGGAGTCCTCCAAATTACCCTAGAAGCATACATTGATCAAATTAGGGATTGTATTATTCACATTATTGCACAATCAAACTCTCGAAGTCGGTATTGCGTGGACCAAAATGGATGTAGCAATGTTTTAATACCACACAGAGAAGACGAGCAATAATGTTTAGGAACCACGACTCTATAATGTGTCTGGTATCCACCATAACTGTCAGGCATAAGCACCAATGGAATTGGTAAATGTTTGAATCTAGGAGCTTTGCGAATGGATGAAGTTTGGTGATGATATTTTATGAAAGCAAACATTCTGGAGTCGAATGGTTCCAGGTAGAATTGCAATGCAATGCAACAAGAGTATGGGGGCATGCTTTTTACAAGGAATTGGGAGGGAAATATTCAAACCCTTGGAGCCAATAAATCCAAGCCAAGTGCCAATGAGAGAACCCATGAACTTTCAACTACCCATGTTGACTTTTGCACCTAATCATTTATTTCTCCCAAGAGTTGGTTGAAATAGTTATTATTTGGGGAAATTGAGAGGTATGGCTGTCCAAATTCAAGTATGGGCAAGTCACCATTTTGGAAAAACATGTTTGGTTTCTTGGTAAAGAAAAAAGCCACGAAATTGCTCCCCAAGCCATTATCCATCAACTAGTTTGTCTCTCTCATGAGTTTGAAGCTACCTGGGCGTTTTCCCTCCATGTTTTTTCTGGTTTTTCCTTGATTTGTAGCTAGTAAAAGGGCGTTTTTGGGTGGAATGATGACTGGGAAGAAAGGGAATTCGAACTAGGGTTTCATTGAGGTCGTTTTTTGGCCATTGGTATGCTCAAATACCCATTGAAAAATCGTTTCTCTCCCTGTGGTCGATTTTCCCCTTCCCACAATCCGTTTTGACTGGCCACGATTTGGGGAAAATCCTTGGACAAATTGCTTGTGAATCCCACAATTGAAAACGTTTTTCTATGCCAGCACTCGTTCTTGTAGTGTGTAGAAAGAGAATTTCATGGTTTGAGTTATGGATATCCATTCCTTTGGCTTGAGCTTGAGTGCAAGCATCCAGAAATGAAGAGGGTTCAATTTTGGCGTGATAAACCCCAACTATGGACTAACTGGGACAAGATGTGGTTTTCATTTTTCTATTCATCAGTTGTAGGTTTCCTTTCCTTGTAGAAATCATGCCCAACTCAAGGGTGCAAACTGTGTTGAGAGACTGATGAGAACAATTGGCCTATGGCTGGGTGGAACGTTGCAGTTGCGTAGCAAGTTGCTTGGGGCGACTTCACCATCAAGATAAGTATTCTCTATTTGTTTTACTTCTGCAATGTTATAATTATTTGAAGATTGTTATGATTATATGCTGAATGTGTGATAAATATGTGTGTGGAGAATGTTTCTTTCTACTGTGTTTATTTTGAGTATGCATCTCCACACATGTGTTTTTATTTGTATGAATTGGATGAATGGGGTTGAGTTTTTGTAGAAGCCCATATTTGTAGTCATGTTCCCTTCCTTGCGTTGGATCAACGGGAGGGGACGTGACATCTACGATATATAAAGATTGGATATTTAACAAGAAAGGATTGCTTGTTGATCTTCTTAAACGGTTTATTTTGAACAAGTAAAATGCTAGACCGTTTATAAACTTAATATTCTTCACATACTATATTGACATATAAATGTTATGTTTTGCAAAGGAATGGCTATCTGGAACCCAACAATGCCCCACAAGCCAAGGCTTGTAATCGAAGACTACTCGTTTGTTGTAGATGGGCTGCTAAATATATGGTCCTGACATGTGTAGTCGGAGCATTGTTCAATAGTGCCTTGCTCGTTCTCCTTTGCCATGAACCAACAAATCCACTATATTGACACGCGTAGTCAGAGCACTATTGAATAGTGCCTCGCCCATTCTTCTCTCAGTAAAAATATGTGAGTTGATTCTCCCATGTGGCAATTTTATGGCGCAAAACTTGAGTGGTTTCGTGATAACCCAGTTAATGGTGGTGACTGCTAGTAAACCAACATATTGGTGTGGTGCACAGAGATGCATGGAGACTAGTTTCAACACCCTTGGCCTGTGAATAGGAATCGATCAGTCGGCGAGATTCAAACCACATCATGGCAGGAACGCATCAAATGATGAAAAATTACCTGAAAAAACGCATACATTGAAGGAGTTCAAGAGTGTTTCCCATGGGGATTTCACATGAATTTTTTCAATTTTGTGGATTATTCACGGTGTAACCCAATTTCATATTAACTTTTGGTTACTTTGAAAGTGTTTTCACCTAGCTACAAGAATTCTTCTCGTATGACAATATTTTTGCCTTCCTTTCTAGAATTAGAGGCTATTAAAGGTTTACAATGGTTATGTTTTCTCTTTATGCTTTGCCACCCCCAATTTAATCAATTACTAAACTAAAGGAGATTAAAACGTTGGTTCATGTAATAGTGTTCATTGTGTGATAAGGCGACAAAATTTAATTATTTTGTTGATTTCAATGCTAATGTCAATGGTGTGTGGTCTAGGTTTCTTCTTGGTGGTGGAATGTCTAAGAATATTGTAGTTCCTCCATATACATTTCCTTAAGAATGGGTTTATTTTTGCCTACTACCCATACTTCTTTTGCTATATACATTATCAATGTAGAGAAAGGAAGTTGTTTGTCTCCCAACATTATTGTTGCCATTTTGTTGGCTATCCCCTTTTTTTTTATAGGATATACATTATTGTTATATGCTCTCAAATTATTACCAAGTTCATGTACATTTTTTTATTTATTTAAATGACTTTTTGGTTGTATGTGATCTTTATGCACAATAAAGCTGGAGGCATATATCAAATCTTATAATCCCTTGTTGAGTTACATTTTTTCTTATTAATACAAGTTATGTTGAATTTATGTATAAAAGTAAAATATAACATTAAGTGCATTTGACTTTTAATCCACTCAAGCATTTGCAATCAATGGAGCCATCTAATCAAATAATGGAAGATGGAGAGCCATGATTAATTCCGATCCTCTCAAAAGTTTTTGCGAGTATGATATCACATACCCGAAATAAGATTAGATCACTTGAGGAATATATATATATATATATATATATTGTTACTTCAAAAAAATATAATCATGGAAAGAAGTAATCAAAAGTGGTAAATCATAGTGTTACTTAAAAAAATTATAAACATGGAAAGAAGTAGATCTAATGTAATAAAATATATAACTCTCTCAAAGGTTTTTGCGTGTATGATATCACATACCCAAAATAAGATTAGATTACTTGAGGAATATATATATATATATATAGTGCTACTTCAAAAAAGTTATAAACACGGAAAGAAGTAATCAAAAGTGGTAAAACATAATGTTATTTCAAAAAAAAAATATAAACATGGAAAGAAGTAGATCTAATGTAATAAATGTTAAAATTCAATATGCTAAGATAGATAACATTAGTATTCCATTAGATTTCACAACAATAGCATATACAAGATCACTGAAAGAACAACAAGCACAACATAAACACAAGAGACACAATTTATCCTGGGAAACCCTCATGGGGTAGAAAACCCAACAAAGCTTCCTCAATATAGATGACCAACAAATACAAAGATTTAATCCCCAAACATGAGCTCCTTCTTCTCCTCTGCAGATCTCTCCTTCTCCTATGCGAGTTTCACAAGTGAGTGTGTGTGTTAAATGAGGAACACACCTCCTCTATTTATACACTACCTCACTTGACTTTTAACCCTGACTAAGTCGGCCCCAACTTAACCACTTAACATAATGCTGACTGGGCCGACCCCACTAGGGGACTTAAACACCCCATTACAGCTAACTCTGGGCTGACCCCACTAGGGAAGTCTAATAACCCAAGTTACCACATTTCGACGGAGGAATAAACATCTCCGGATATACAATAGGGTCTCGACGGAGGAATGAATCATCTCCGGAGTAATAAAGTACAAATAGAATATTCTTAGAAGTTACAATATTTCAACACTCCCCCTTAACGAGAAGGATATTCTAACAACATCTACAGGAGCAAGGAGTCATCAACATCATACATGATACATCTATAAATCATTGAAAGCTTTCTTCAATCATCAGTAACTCAATCAGTTACTGGAACATAATCAACACTAGATCATCAACATCATCAGTATTGAGTCTTCATCTTTTGCAACACTTGATTAGCTACAACATCATCATCTGGATCTCTCGATCAACAGCCTCATCGTCTGGATCTCTCTATCAACAGCATCATCTAGATCTCTAGATCAACAACCTCATCGTCTGGATCTCTCTATCAACAACATCATCTGGATCTCTAGATCAATAGCCTCATCGTCTGGATCTCTCTATCAACATCATCATCTGGATCTCTAGATCAACAACCTCATCATCTGGATCTCTCTATCAACAGCATCATCTGAATCTCTAGATCAACAACCTCATCGTCTTGATCTCTCTATCAACAACATCATTTGGATCTCTAGATCAACAGCATCATTTGGATCTCTAGATCAACAGCCTCATCGTCTGGATCTCTCTATCAACAACATCATCTGGATCTCTAGATCAACAACACCATAGCAACATACCTTGCAACATACATGATCTATTTACGGGATGATAAATCCTTATCCATTTAAGACACCATATCATGTCTAGGGACGATGTAGTCCACTCGTCAACTTAGACAAAGTCTAAGGACCACTTCTCGGAGACATATGTCTACGGATCATTTCAGGGATCGAAGTCTAGGGATGATACAATCCCTCTTGTCCACTAGGGACCACTTCTCGAAGACATATGTCTACAGATCAATTCAGGGACTGAAGTCCAGGGATGATACAATCCCTCTCATCCACTAGGGACCACTTCTTGAAGACATATGTCTACGGATCAATTCAGGGACCGAAGTCCAGGGATGATACAATCCCTCTCGTCCACTAGGGACCATTTCTTGAAGACATCTGTCTACGAATAAATTCAGGGACTGAAGTCCAGGGATGATACAATCCCTCTCGTCCACTAGGGACCATTTCTCGAAGACATCTATCTACAGATCAATTCAAGGACCAAATTCCAGGGATGATACAATCCCTCTCGTCCACTAGGGACCACTTCTTGAAGACATCTGTCTACGGATCAATTCAGGGACCGAAGTCCAGGGATGATACAATCCCTCTCATCAACTTAGACCAAGTCTTAGGACCACTTATCAACCTTATCGTTGATATCATCGATCTCATCGTCGGGACATGTAACCTCATCATTGACCTAATCGTCAGAACAGGTAACCTCATCATCGATACATGTATCCTCATCATCGATACAAGTATCCACATCATCGATACAAGTATCCTCATCATTGATACAAGTATCCACATCATCAATATAGGTATCCTCATCATCGATACAAGTATCCACATCATCCATAAAAGTATCCTCATCATCGATACAGGTATCCTCATCATCGATACAGGTATCCACATCATCGATACAAGTATCCTCATCATCGATACAAGTATCCTCATCATCGATACATGTATCCTCATCATCGATACAAGTATTCACATCATCGACCTTACCGTCGATATAGGCAACCTCATCATCGACCATATCACCCCCCCTTTGGAGGAGGGTCCTTTTGAACTACACCAATCTTGTCTTGGAAATACTCAAACTTTACTCGAGACAGAGGTTTGGTCAATACATTAGCAACTTGTTCGTCAGTGCTCACATACTCGAGCTTTATAGCTCCTTTCTGCACCATATCCTGTATATAAAAATATCGGATCTCTATGTGCTTTGACTAATCATGGAACACTGGATATCAGTCATCTTGATACAACTCTGGTTGTCACACAAGATCACAGTGGGGTCCATCTCCAAGTCAAACAATCCTTATAACAATTTCCGAATTTATACCGCTTCACAACTAGCAGATCAAGCAGCTATATATTCCACTTCAGCTGTGTTGAGAGCCACACTAGACTACTTCCTACTAAACCACGAGATCATGGCAAATCCTAGACAATAAAATCCGCCCGATGTTGTCTCCCTGTCTGATACACTTCCTGCCCAATCAACATCTATGTAGCCATACAATTTGAAGTCATGATCTCCAAGATAACATAAACCAAAGTCTATCGTACCTTTTAGGTACCTCATCACATGCTTTGCAGCCATCAGATGAACATGCCTAGGTTCCACTAGATACTGACTCAAGGTGTTCACAGAAAAGCATATATCTGGCCCGGTATTCATCAAATACATCAATGACCCAATATTTTGTCTATACTAAGTTACATCAACCAATTCTGATGATTCATCAGCCAACAACTTCAAGTTGGAATCCATGTGAGTGGTCATGTCCTTACATTCCAACATATCAAATCTTTTCAAGATTTCCACAACATACTTTCTTTGGTTGAGAAAGATTCCTTCTGGGCCTTGCCATATCTAGGAAGTAATGCATCAATCTGAGATCTTTCATCTCAAATTATGTAGCTAGCTTCTTCTTGCTTTCCATGATTTGTTTCTCATTCCCTGTCAGAAAGATATCATCCACATACAGTAATAGTATGATAGGTTCATCATCCATAACCTTAAGGTAAAGGTTAGGATCAACTTTACTTTTGGTAAATCCCAAGCTTGTCAAGAAGCTATCAATTCTCCCTCTGTGACTGAACATCATTCACACTCTGCATTGAGTGATATTCTGTATATCTATCTGTGCCATCTCTTGTCAAATGGGTCTACTGATATGAGCCTCAAGATCATTCGAACTCTGTGGTGAGTTCCTTCTTGCACCCATCTAAGATAAGAATGTCATATGTATATAGACACCATCTTCAACCTTGTAGCAAAGGTTGAAATCCGCATCACCCATGGTGATCATTAAGCTCATCAAATGACTATCGATCCTGGGTACCCGTATAGAACTTTCTTCAATTGAATCCTAGGAGTTTTCTCGATTCGTACTTCTTCTTCAATTACACCATTAAGAGAATGGTATTATCTAGCCACTTGGAGCAAATATCTTTTCATGATCCTCTTCCTCTTTCTAAGAGAATCTTCTAGCCATGAGCCTTCTATAGTATGTTTGATTTGTAAGTCTTCTTGTTGAACATCCATCGCTTGTTCGGTGTTCATCATTCTTCATGATCTTTCCTACAAATCAAAGTTAATTACATGATTAATAATACTTCATAATCATCAAATCATGTTGACATGATAACCTATTATGCATAGTGATATGATTCACATATTTATGTAACTATCTTGACCAATATTTTGGCACAACACTTTTCCATATCATGTATGCATATAGTGGCTATCTAGATGCATTCCATCTCTACCAGAACATACTATCAAGAGTGTGCATAGCTCTCGGCATGTCAACAAAGAGGTTTCATTCTAGATAAACAACAATGGAATGTTTGTCCAACTTACCCATCATATGCATATTAGTAGTATATTGTTCAATGCTATATGAATGCTTACACTATGCATGATATATTCTAGGAATACAAATATGCATACAACTATTACGAGGAATATCATTAACTATTCAGAGATTCAAATAACAACTCAAATACTTATCTTTTATGTTTGCGTGGTTGCCTCCCGCTTGATCTCTATTTTATGATAGCATCATTATATGTCTTTGAACTTCTATCCATTCTGTACCACTATGCATGCTTAAGTTTGCACTAGTGTCATCCTCATGATCTCATACATAATCATACATTCATTAGTATAATCTCAATACTATCAAAACATTATGATTCTAAATAATCTTAAGTGTGTATGATCAGGATTATTTCATACACATGTATACTTACCTAAGATCCTAACACAAAGTAGAATTCTAACTTGATATAGGAAAACATACCTGGCTTATCATGCTTGGTTATGTCTTAACATACCCAAACAATATCTTCTTTGTTCTCTTCAATGATTTAGAGACCTTATGCTAGAACCTGCATATCTCATAAGTTAAGCATAGTAGAACAAAGTCATACATACCTCGTAAGTAGAGCTTCTATGTGGTCAAAGACTATGGATGAGTCTTTGTCTTCATGTCATCATGGTCATAGAAATTGATTTGTCTTTCTTGATGTACCTGTATCTTGTTAGCAGACAACATCATCCTCATACAACACCACAGGTGCATTAGTACAATCATAAGTGTCATAACCCTAATCAATGAATGTCTTATATCATTCAAATGCATTCATACTTTTACTAAGGTGATCAGACAATCTAAAACTAATCATGATTGTACTAACCTCAATAATATGAAGACAAACATATTATGCACTTAATCATGAAACATATTTCAAAACATACATGTATCTTCTCAAGTCATACCTGTCGAGTAGTCTTCTCTATAAGGGTAAGACCCTAACCATCCAAGATAGATCACTTGTAAACATCTTATATATGTTCATGGTGCTATGATGATAGAATATCAGTGCCATTTAAACCTTATTCATCGCTGCCCTATGAGTCTCCCAACTTTGCTAGGGTTTCTTCTTACTTGGAAACCCTAATCTTCAATCTCCTTCCTCCCACAACATTTTGATGGAGGATTAATATCTATGATGAATGGATTCCAAATCCATTATAAAAGTTTCCAATGTTGCATCAGGTGTCTCCAACATTGTATCAGGTCCTTCCATACCTAAACATTGAAAACCCTAAGTGAGAGCTTCTTCCTCCTCTTCCTTGATTTCCTCCGTTGAGTCATTTCAGATGTGCCATATTGTTTCTGGTTCATCTCTGAAATTTCAGATTTTTAGGGTCTGAAACTTCGGCCCGTAGTAGCCTGACCTGTCATCTTTCCAACCCCACAGATCTGAGCTCCAATGGATTCTCCATGAGAGTGATATGCTAAGTGTCACAACATGACCTGTTTATGGGATGAAATAACATAACGAACTTGTACAAAGTGCCACATGCCAGTGTTTCAACTTCGGCCTCTGAAAAGCGGACCTGTCAAACTACAGTCCGTTCCCTAACTGCTACTTTTTATGGAATTGTATTTGGAGTTTCCTAGCTCGATATATGACCTTTGTGCCTAGGTCACCGGTTTAGGGCTGCATTCTGGAAGAGGCATAAACCCTGACTTGTACGAATCATATCCCACAAAGTACAATGAATCTGAGGCTTATCTTCGGACACAAGGTACATGAACATTTTTGCTTCGGCCTATAAAAGTTTTAGATCCCGAACCTTCACTAAAACTGATTTATAGCGAAAGTTCCACGATGACTAGTTTTTACTATACCAAGCCATAGTTTCCAATTTGTCGCAAGTGCAACAAGTGTCGTAAATGCCATATAATGCCTTCCTTTAGGATATCTCTGATACCATGTTAAAATTCAATATGCTAAGATAGATAACATCAGTATTCCATTAGATTTCACAACAATAGCATATATAGGATCATTGAAAGAACAACAAGCACAACATAAACACAAGAGACACAATTTATCCTGGGAAACCCTCATGGGGTAGAAAACCCAACAAAGATTCCTCAATATAGATGACCAAAAATTACAAAGATGTAATCCCCAAACATGAGCTCCTTCTCCTCCTTTGCAAATCTCTCCTTCTCCTATGCGAGTTTCACAAGTGAGTGTGTGTGTTAAATGAGGAACACACCTCCTCTATTTATACACTACCTCACTTGACTTTTAACACTCCGTCATTGGACCACGAACAAAACCAACATTACTTCCATACTTATCCCCATGGAAAATAAGCAGCCTTTATAATTTATATTGAAATTATTTAGGGCATATTATAGAATTTCAAATATTAATTAAGGATTAAATTTGAGTTTTACAGAAGTTTTAAATCCACTGAGTTTCGCACTAATATATACCGAGAGCATCATTCAACCATTCCTGTAGATAATTTCCAACAGTGGGCGTTTCTTCCGAGCGGTTGAAGGAAAGGAACCTGCAATATTGGGTTTGTAAACCTTGGCCTTCCGAGTTCTTATATAAATCCATGGTTGTTTACTTCGATAACTAGACCATATGTGCCATGATAAGATAAATATGTTTAGTGGCTCCGACTAAAGTTAGAAATATGTAGACAGATTCAACTATCACTAAATATTAAGAAGTGTATATTTTCCACACCCATTGGAATACTTTTGGGACACATTTTTTGCAAAGAAGTAATTAAGGTCAACTTGGCAAAGATAAAATTCATCCTCGACTTAAAGCTTTTTGTGAATCCCAAGCATGTAAGAATACTCCTAGGACATACAGGGTATTACCGAAAAGTTATTCGCCATTATTCATACATGACATTCCCTTTGGAAGAGCTGCTCAAAATAAATGTTGAGTCTACATAGACACAAGAATGCAAAAAATCACTTGAGCTTATTACACGCAATATGGTCGAATACTCGATCCTTTGATTCCCAAATTGGTCTAACAAGTTTCATGTACACATTGACGTCTCAAGTATTTCAGTCGGTGCATTACTGAACCAGTCAAGAGATGACATTATCAACTATCTGAATGCCTATGCTAGTCATAAGTTAAATAAAGTTGAGCATAATTATTCAAATTGAGAGTAGGAAGGACTAGGTATGATTTTTGCTCTGCAAAAATATCGTCATTATTATTGGCTAACCCATTTGTCTTTTTCACAGATCATTGAGCTTGAAATATTTAGTTAATAAATCTTTACACCATGGAAGAATATGTCGATGGCTTTTACTATTTCAAGAATTTGAATTTGATAATAGTCCGACCAAGGAAGTCCAATGTCGGACCTGATCATCTATTGCATATAGAAATAAGAGAAGACTATGTTCGAATAGACGACAAATTACCTAATGTCCACCTTTTCGGAGTGAACTAGTTGATATAGCAAGAAGGACAAGCTATGGAAGGGACATCCAAGAAAAATAACGAAACATTAGCTATGAAAGCAACACCATACACTTTAATCAATGGATTTCTATACAAATTAGGATAAGACGACATATGAAAGCAACACCATACACTTTAATCAATGGATTTCTATACAAATTAGGATAAGACGACATACTCCGTCGTGTCCTTGACCATGAAAAAGATGCCATTATCAACGAACCACATTCAAGGTCAATAGGAGGACACTTCCAAGCTGAAACAACTGTTAAAAAAATATTGCAAGCAAGGTTTTGGTGGCACTTTGATTAAATACTGCAAGAATTTTATTAGTAAATGTGATAAATGCCAGCAAATGGGACGACATTTGTGACAAACCGAAATGCCATTCATATCACTTAACCCAAGTCTAACATTCAAAATATCGTCCATCGACTTTGTTGGTCCATTCTTGGGGCTTGGTCGATGAATGAGCACCCGATACATCATCACTGTAGTTGAATACATCACTAAATGGGTAGAAGCGGAACTAGTCAAAGCATGTACAAGTGAAATAGTAGCAAAGTTTATGATCTATTAAAACATTGTTACCAAATTCGAATGTCCCCTTACGTTAATTACTGAGAAAGGAATAATTTTTATTAATAAGACCATATCGGTATTAATTAAGGAATTCACGATTGATCATCACAAGAGTTCAACATACTATCCCCAGTCTTCTTCACCAAATTAGAAATTGGTGTGTGGCTTGGTTGTGACCTTAAAAATAGATTATTATTATTGTTGTTTCTGTGTCTTACAAACACTATGACTCATTACTTCCACATGTCATTATACATTTTGAATGATGTTCATCAACACCAATCGATACAATCGTATGTGGTATATTTTTATTGTCATGTTGCCATCGACTCTTTCATTGGACCACGGTCGAAACCAACATTACTTCCATACTTATCCCCAAGGAAAATAAGCGGCCTTTATAATTTATATTGAAATTATTTAGGGTGTATTTTAGAAGTTAAGTTATGAATTAAGGATTATATTTGGGTTTTACAAAACTTTTAAATACGTTGAGTGTCACACTAATATATACCGAGAGCATCATTCAGCCATTCCCGCAGACAATTTCTAACAGTGGGCATTTCTTCCGAGCGGTTGAAGGAAAGGAACCTGCGATATTGGGTTTGTAAACCTTGGCCTTCTGAGTTCTTATATAAATCCATGGTTGTTTACTTCGATAACTAGACCATATGTGCCATTATAAGAGATCATGTTTAGTGACTCCAACTGAAGTTAGAAATATGTAGAAAGATTCAACTATCACTAAATATTAAGAAGTGTCTCTTTTCCACACCCATTGGAATACTTTTGGGACACATTGTCTACAAAGAAGGAATCAAGGTCAAATTGGAAAAGATAAAAGTCATCCTTGACTTAAAGCTTCTTGTGAATCCTAAGAATGTGATAATACTCCTTTGACATACAGGGTATTACCGAAAATTTATTCGACATTATTCATACATGACATTCCCTTTGGAAGAGCTGCTCAAAATAAATGTTGAGTTTACATGGACACAAGAATGCGCAAAATCACTTGAGCTTATTAAACACAAGTTGGTCGAAGCCTCGATCCTTTGATTCCCAAATTGGTCTAACAATTTTCATGTACACATTGACGTGTCAGATATTGTAGTTGATGCAATATTGAACCAGCCAGGTGATGAGAGGATCAACTATTTGAATGCCTATGCTAGTCATAAGTTAAATAAAGTTTAGCATAATTATTCAAATATAGAGTAGGAAGTACTAGGTATGATTTTTTCTCTGCAAAAATATCGTCATTATTATTGGCTATGTTGGGTAAAATTATCACTAGTTAATTTACCTTCAATTAATTGTCAACCAGGGTGCGTAAACTTCAAGCTGCTACACTATATGTGCAGGTAAGGGTGTTTTAATTCTCACTGATAGGGATTCTAGTCTACTTTCAAACGAAAATGAAATGGATGAAACTATCATTGTCCTGGATGATATATGCTAAGGACTCATAGGTCTGTTATAAAGTAAAAGGGAATCAATTTACTGACTGTCAAACTCAATATAGCCTACAGCAATCTACAGCAATATGAAACTACAGTAATTTCCAAAACAATACTAATCTGCCAGGGAAACACTAATCTACAGCAATCTTATGCTAAAGTAACTATGGCTTAAAAACAAACAACCTGCTAAGAAAAGAGTTCGCCTATCAAATGAGTATGCTCACTCAGCAATATCTAAACTTCTACCAAGGCTAATGCTTAGATCCACACAAACACTTCTCGAATCATTGCTAAAGTAAAACCTATGACCTCTTGACTCTCAATTGTCAATACACAGCCTATTACAATGAAACTTGGTTTGTGTTGTTATCTAAATATACTCCATTTTGTTTTATGCACACAAATGCACACAGGAAGATGTCGAGGTTATTCAGATAATAATCATCAATCAATATTAGGGTTGTGTAAGAAACATTCGCTGGTTCTGGTCTGTATATGCAAACTATGAAACTAATGTTGATTTGAGGGAGCAATACTATAAACCAGGACTCTTTTCCAAAACTCATTCAAGCACAACTTCAGCTCTTATCTAATCATCCACTCAAAAGACTTATTTAAAAAACCCTAGGTGCTCTGTAAATTAGACTATTCAAACCTTCTGCTAACAATTCTTTTAAAATCTACATTCTACCAGGCAAGAATACCCTATAGCTCCGTGAGCTCAACAATTGGAAGAATGGCGCTATTCACCAATTATTCTAATGCTACAGCAAAAGGAATTAGAGGGTTCAATTTATTCTCCTCAGAAAATCGATTCTTCAGCAACTGAAATCAAGTTCATTACCAGTTTGCCAATACCACGATTCACACTGGAAATCAAAAGGAAATTTAAATACACACCGTTCCTCAATCTCATTAAATCAATTCTATAATAAATCCAATCCAAATTATCACACATTTCATCATTGCCGTAACCATTAATAATCACTCACACTGAAAACCAAAGGAGATTTTAAATACAGATCACTCCCAAATCTATTCTCTGCGCTAGATCAAAATACAAATGAAATTAACTAATGACCTGCAGGAATACGTTCTATTTCCACTCATGGATCAGCAAAACCATTACTATTTCTGAAAACACTGTCAAAATAAGAAACCATTACATCTACTACTGTAAAATGCACAATATCAAAATACCATGGGTTGGTGTTGAAGGGGGCCCTACCCTCAATGCCTTCCAACTTTAAATCAAAACCTTAAAGGAGATAAACGATGATTTTATTGATGAAATAAAGTGTTACAGTCTTCTCCTCCTCGAGTATCCATCCTAAGGATTATTTATAGATGGATAGATGAACAAGATCCATCCCAGAATGCAGAGATTTGAGCAACTACCTAGAAAACGGCCAACACCAAATCTGGCAAAACCATGTCTGTTCCGGAAAGGATTTCTCCACATTCATTGAGAAATTCTGAAAACTGCCCACGGATAGGGGTAAATGGGGCCATTTGTGAAGTGGGTTTTGAACCGTTTTGAAAAATTCCCAACCGTTTGTTCAGAAATATAGCCCGAAATCAGGGTCTTGATCAAGGACGGAAATGCCATTTTGCCAGATTGCTTAAGATCCATACACTGCTAAAAATGGAGGGTAACAACTCCTTGAACGAAGGAAATCCATGAAACAGCACCGGAATAAACTTCATAGGCATCTGGAAGGCGATGTGAATCCAAGAGACATCTCCACTGTGGACAGAATCCCCCAAATCACTGGTTCAGCTAGCATAAATCTTCCTTGGAGTGCCGAGACCACTGCACGAAAGAAACAAAGACCCATTAGTTGACCAAGTATTTGAATGGAGGCTTAAAGGCCCAATTTTATACATAAAACAAGGTAAAGTAAGAAATAAGTAATTTAAAAATCACTTTACCAAAATCTATCAACATTGATCTCCATAAAGGCATGACCATGTACAAATCAACATTAACAAATTGATTATTATGTGGTTTCATAAGACTTTAGCTAGAAAATGTTGTAGTGGACAGTCAAAAATAGGAGACCAACAGGCTAACCCATTTGTCTTTTTCACAGATCATTGATCTTTGAAATATTTAGTTAATAAAGCTTTACACCATGGAAGAATATGTCAATGGCTTCTACTATTTCAAGAATTTGAATTCGAGATAATAATATAATAGTTTGACCATGGAAGTCCAATGTTGGACCTTGATCATCTATTGCATATAGAAATAAGAGGAGACTATGTTGGAATAGATGACAAATTACCTAATGCCCACCTTTTCGGAGTGAACTAGTATATATAGCATAATTCTTGCAGGAAGAACAAGCTTCGGAAAGGACATCCAAGAAAAAGAACAAAATATTAGTTATGAAAGCAACACCATACACTTTAATCAATGGATTTATATACAAATTAGGATAAGATGACATACTCCGTCGATGTGTCCTCGACCATGAAAAAGATGCCATTATCGACGAAGCACATTCAAGATCAATAGGAGGACACTTTCAAGCTGAAAAAACTATTAAAAGATATTGCAAGCTAGGTTTTGGTGGCACTTTGATTAAATACTACAAGAATTTTATTAGTAAATGTGATAAATGCCAGCAAATGGGCTAACTATTGTGACAAAACGAAATGCCATTCATATCATTTAACCCAAGTATAACATTCAAAATATGGGCCATCGACTTTGTTGGTCCATTCTTGGTACTTGGACGATGAACAAGCACCCGATACATCATCATTGCAGTTAAATACATCACTAATTGGGGCAGAAGTGGAACCAGTCAAAACATGTACAAGTGAAATAGTTGCAAAGTTTATGATATATTAAAACATTGTTACCAAATTCGAATGTCCCCTTACGTTAATTAGTGACAACGGAATATTTTTTATTAATAAGACCATATCGGTATTAATTAAGGAATTCATGATAGATCATCATAAGATTTCAACATGCCATCCCAAGTCTTCTTCACCAAATTGGTGTGTGTCTTGGTTATGATCTTAAAAATAGATTATTGTTATTGTTATTTATGTGTCTTACAAACGCTATGACTCATTATTTCCACGTATCATTATACATTTTGAATTGTGTTCCTCAAAATCAATCAATACAATTGTGTGTGGTAGATTTTTATTGTCATCTTGCCATCGACTCCACCGTTGGACCACAACCCAAACCGACATTACTTCTATACTTATCCCCAAGGAAAATGAGCGGCCTTTATAATTTATATTGAAATTATTTAGGGCATATTTTAGAAGTTAAGTTATTAATTAAGGATTATATTCGGGTTTTACAAAAGTTTCAAGTCCGTCGAGTGTCGCACTAATATATACCGAGAGCATCATTCAACCATTCCCGCAAGCAATTTCTAACAATGGGCGTTCCTTCCGAGCGGTTGAAGGAAAGGAACCTACGATATTGGGTTTGTGAACCTTGGCCTTATAAGTCCTTATATAAATCCATGGTTGTTTACTTCAATAACTATACCATATGTGCCATGATAATAGATCATGTTCAGTGGCTTCGACTGAAGTTAGAAAGATGTAGACAGATTCAACTATCACTAAATCTTAAGAAGTGTATCTTTGCCACACCCATTGGAATACTTTTGGGACACATTGTCTACAAAGAAGGAATTAAGTTCAACTTGGAAAAGATAAAAGTCATCCTCGACTTAAAGCTTCTTGTGAATCCTAAGCATGTAAGAATACTCCTAGGACATATAGGGTATTATCGAAAATTTATTCGACATTATTCATACATGACATTCCCTTGGGAAGAGTTTCTCAAAATAAATGTTGAGTTTACATGGACACAAGAATGCACAAAATCACTTGAGCTTATTAAACACAAGTTGGTTGAAGCCTCGATCTTTTGATTCCCAAATTGGTCTAACAAGTTTCATGTACACATTGACGTGTCAGGTATTGCAGTCGGTGCAATACTGAACCATCTAGGCGATGACAGGATCAACTATCTGAATGCTTATGCTAGTCAGAAGTTAAATAAAGTTGAGCATAATTATTTGAATAGAGAGTAGGAAGGACTAGGTATGATTTTTGCTCTGCAAAAATATCGTCATTATTATTGGCTAACCCATTTGTCTTTTTCATAGATCATCGAGCCTTGAAATATTTAGTTAATAAAGCTTTACACCATGGAAGAATATGTTGATGGCTTCTACTATTTCAAGAATTTGAATTCTAGATAATAGTCTGACCAGGGAAGTCCAATGCGGGACCTGATCATCTATTGCATATAGAAATAAGAGAAGACTATGTTGGAATAAACGACAAATTACCTAATGCCCACCTTTTCAAAGTGAACTAGTAGATATAGAATAATTCTTGCAGGAAGGACAAGCTACGGAAGAGACATCCAAGAAAAAGAACAAAATATTAGCTATGAAAGCAACACCATACACTTTAATCAATGGATTTCTATAAAAATTAGGATAAGATGACATACTCCATCGGTGTGTCCTCGACCATGAAAAAGATGCCATTATTGTCGAAGCACATTCAAGATCAATAGTAGGGCACTTTCAAGCCGAAACAATTGTTAAAAAGATATTGCAAGCTAGGTTTTGGTGGCACTTTGATTAAATACTGCAAGAATTTTAATAGTAATGTGAAAAATGCCAGCAAATGGGATGACTATTGTGACAAAACAAAATGCCATTCATATCAATTAACCCAAGCCTAACATTCAAAATATGGGCTATCGACTTTGTTGGTCCATTCTTGGTGCTTGGCCGATGAATGAGCACCCGATACATCATCACTGCAGTTGAATACATCACTAAATGGGAAGAAGTAGAACTAGTCAAAGCATGTACAAGTGAAATAGTAGCAAAGTTTATGATCTATTAAAACATTGTTACCAGATTCGAATGTCCCCTTATGTTAATTACTGACAAAGGAATAATTTTTATTAATAAGACCATATCGGTATTAATTAAGGAATTCATGATAGATCATCACAAGAGTTCAACATGCCATCCACAGTCTTCTTCACCAAATTGGTGTGTGGCTTGGTTGTGACCTTAAAAATAGATTATTATTATTGTTTTTTTCTGTGTCTTACAAACGCTATGACTCATTACTTCCACATATCATTATACATTTTGAATGGTATTCCTCAACACCAATCGTATGTGGTAGATTTTTATTGTCATGTTGCCATCGACTCCGTTGTTGGACCACAACACAGACCGACATTATTTCCATACTTATCCCTAATAAAATAAACGGCCTTTATAATTTATATCGAAATTATTTAGGGCGTATTTTAGAAGTTAAGTTATTAATTATGGATTATATTTGGATTTTACAAAAGTTTTAAATCCACCGAGTGTCGCACTAATATATACTGAGAGCATCATTCAACCATTCCTGCAGGCAATTTCTAACAGTGGGCGTTGCTTCCGAGCGGTTGAAGGAAAGGAACCTGCAATATTGGGTTTGTGAACCTTGGCCTTCTGAGTTCTTATATAAATCCATTGTTGTTTACTTCGATAACTAGACGATATGTGCCATGATAAGAGATCATGTTCAGTAGCTCCGACTGAAGTTAGAAAGATGTAGACATATTCAACTATCACTAAATATTAAGAAGTGTATCTTTGCCACACCCATCGGAATACTTTTGGGACACATTGTTTGCAAATAAGGAATTAAAGCCAACTTGGCAAAGATAAAATTCATCCTCGACTTAAATCTTCTTGTGAATCCTAAGCATGTAAGAATACTCCTAAGACATATAGGGTATTACCGAAAATTTATTCGACATTATTCATACATGACATTCCCTTTGGAAGAGCTGCTCAAAATAAATGTTGAGTTTACATGGACACAAGAATGCGCAAAATCACTTGAGCTTATTAAATGCAAGTTGGTCGAAGCCTCGATCCTTTGATTCCCAAATTGGTCTAACAAGTTTCATGTACACATTGACGTATCAGGTATTGCAGTAGGTGCAATCCAGCAAGGCGATGACATGATCAACTATCTGAATGCCTATGCTAGTCAGAAGTTAAATAAAGTTTAGCATAATTATTCAAATAGAGAGTAGGAAGGACTAGGTGTGATTTTTTCTCTACAAAAATATCGTCATTATTATTTGCTAACCCATTTGTATTTTTCACAGATCATCGAGCTTTGAAATATTTAGTTAATAAAGCTTTACACCATGGAAGAATATGTCGATGGATTCTACTATTTCAAGAACTTGAATTCGAGATAATAGTCCAACCAGGTAAATCCAATGTCGGACCTGATCATCTATTGTATATAGAAATAAGAGAAGAGTATGTTGGAATGGACGACAAATTACCTAATGCACACCTTTTCAAAGTGAACTAGTAGATATAGCATAATTCTTGCAGGGAGGACAAGCTCCGGAAGGGACATACAAGAAAAGGAACAAAATATTAGCTATGAAAGCAACACCATACACTTTAATCAATGGATTTCTATACAAATTAGGATAAGACGACATACTCCGTCGGTGTGTCCTCGACCATGAAAAAGATGCCATTATCAACGAAGCACATTCAAGATCAATAGGAGGACACTTTCAAGCCGAAACAACTATTAAAAAGATATTGCAAGCTAGGTTTTGGTGGCACTTTGATTAAATACTGCAAGACTTTTATTAGTAAATGTGATAAATGCCAGGCCCGCACGGGTGTGGCTCATTGGTGGTTCACTTGTTATGAAGTCACTTGTTGTAAATTGGTGGTCACGATTTCAAATCACACCCGACTTTACCCGTGTCCCATGCTTGCGGGGTGTGTGGGGCACCTAGGGGTATAGTGGTAGCGGGATTGGATCCCTGGATCCTATGTCACGCGAGTACCATCCCAGTCTACAGTTTTCGATTCCCCCAGTACAAAAAAAAATGTGATAAATGCCATCAAATGGGCCGACTGTTTTGAGAAAACAAAATGCCATGCATTTCAGTTAACCCAAGTGTAACATTCAAAACACGGGCCATCGACTTTGTTAGTCCATTCTTGGTGCTTGTTCGATGAACGAGCACCCAATACATCATCACCGCAGTTGAATACATCACTAAATGGGCAGAAACAGAACCAGTGAAAGCATGTACAAGTGAAATAGTAGCAAAGTTTATGATCTATTAAAACATTGTTACCATATTCGAATGTCCCCTTACGTTAATTAGTGACAAAGGAATAATTTTTATTAATAAGACCATATCGGTATTAATTAAGGAATTCATGATAGATCATCACAAGAGTTCAACTTACCATGCCCATTCAAATGGTTCTATAGAAGCATTTAATGAGAAACTTACTAAAGGATTAACAAAATTTTGTGATATCGACAAGGTTGACTGTGACAACAAAATTCCTTCTATCCTTAGGGATTATATAAGAATATATAAGAGAACGATGAGACATAATGTTGTTCAAGTTAGTCCATGATCAAGAAGTTGTCGTACCCCTACATTTCAAATAACAAGCTCCAATAATCACACAAGTATTACATTTGGACACCATACAAGCTACTCAAGATAGGTTATTTTGAGCTACAAAAACTTCAAAAGTAGATATTGCTGGCTATTCATCACCATGAAGTCCAAAAAAAATAATATACATTTTGGCATGATAGAAATATCAGGAATAAGGATATTTCAGTCGGAGATCTAGTACTCTTGTACAATAGCAGGATAAAAGGAAAACCGATAAAGCTAGAAACTACATGGATGGGTCCCAATATAGTTGAAGAATTGAACCACAATGGATCTATTCGGCTAAAAACAGTTAAGGTTCAAGTCTTCTCCCAATTCGTTAATGGAGCTCAACTAAAAAGATACTGTATACAAGAGGCGCCTTGTCTTTTTGTGGTCGTATAACCACTAGTCAACCGTCGTGTCTCCAGGTTTTCATTTTGTTTTAGAATCCACAACTAATTCATTTAGAAAGCAATTATTTAACTAACTTAGAATAAACCAAATATAAAAAGGGAACTAAGGCATGGACACTGGCAGGAGCAAAGATATTCAACACCATGGTAGTTTCCTGGATAGAGGGAGCAGAGTGACAAAGTGTAAGCATGCAACAACCAATAAGTACTACACCCTCACCTAATACGAGTGATGAAAAAGAGAAACCAATAATGGGGTGACTTATCCATGCAATAGAGAAGATCAAAGTATGCAAAAGAAGAACAACTCTTTACGGCCAAGGAATGAGGACACCAACCGAGAAGTCAAGCATGCATGAAATCATCCTAAAGACCACCAACTATCGAGCAAATCGATTGGATTGCAAACCAAAATTCTAGTGTAAGTTTCATCAAGCGTGCGAAGTATTTTTCCCACACAAAGACTACAATTACTATACTCACCTATACGCAACAAATGTTCGTCAATTTATGTGCCTATAAATACAGCAACACTAGAATATTGTTGGAAAAGTTTTTGTTGTGAATTGGAGTGAGCACAGTCCATTCAAAAGCCACCAATTCACAACCAGACCTCTTGATCACAGATAACCAATAGTTATAAATGGAACCCCAAAAAACAACTGGGTCATCAGCTAAAATGAGGGAAACAGAGGAAAAGATAAAAACACAACAAGAGGAATTAACATTGACACCTTTACAAGCTCATTTGAACATAATCAAGAAAGCAAAGATGGATGGGTACAATTTGGGAAAACAATATACAAAAATCAAAGAATGGGGAATAAGAAACACGAATTGGATAGAGGAAGCCAACATATTAGCTATAGCAAAAATACGCCACTACCTGAATGCGCCATAGTTGGCCATCCATGGAAGCCTAAAATATCTAATAGTGAAATTTGTTGTGAGTAGGTACCACGATAGGAAGATTTGGTTGGAAAAACCTATTGAAACAAATGGTTCCCTAGTCTACCACATCACAAGTCTACCAAGCAAAGGGGATTCGGTTCCTATAGTGACTAAACCCCTTGAACTAGTTGAAGAGTTTACATGAACTTTGAAGGGAAAGAATCCTAAGGGGATAATCATCAGTAAGGTCACTTACCTCCTTGTTAAGTGGACAACAATAAAATATCAATTTGCCTCACCAAGTTTGGTTGGCCGTTCGACACGAAGTTGGAAACTTTGGACATTGTCAAAGCAATAACACATAAAGCAAAGATATTCAACTAGGCCAACCACCTAGCATCAAAGTGTGAAAAATGCCAAGAAACTGGGTAGGCAATTTAGTTTATATCGTTGCTTATATGGATTGCAATGACGAGAGTACCCCCAGACGATGAGGTGGTATTCATTAACATGACACCACTAATAATGAACAACTTCTGAATCTTTGCACCCAAGGGTGTACCATATGGTCCGGCAAGGCCCAAAATATTACTTGAAAACTGGTTTTAGGTACCCAAAACAAAATGTGATAGATGGAGAGTACCTCAACCGATCTATCATAGTTACCACTGTCTACTCACATCCAACTTGACCTCAACCACACCAGGGTATGGTACCTACGGGGAGCAGGAGGAGATGCACAACATATCAATTATTATCTAAACGTCAAAGAATTATTCTTTGATTTATCTAGTAAATCAAACACTGTAATCCCTGTTTTGTTTTTGGCCTGGTATTCACAGTCAAAGATGTTTTTTCCCCTAATGGATGGAAAAACGAAAGATCAATATGAGATTTCTCTATACATTACAACATTCAGCCTAGAAGATGAACACCTAGAACAATAACTGACAATTGTTTCATCGAGCAATCAAGGGAAAGAACCAGTTGGCGAGGCGACTGGAGAGTTGACTGAAGGTGAAGAAGAGGAACCAATGAGAAAAGAAGGATTGGATCCCAACTTCAAGGAACCATGCCTTAAGGAGAATCTCAACCAAGTCGTTGAACATATTTTTACATACCAGCAAAACATCAAAGGAAAATCCATATGACAATTTTCCAAGGAGAGGAAGTTGTTATTAACCTCTATCATTGAGGACGACTGAGCAAGACTCTGAGAACAGGCCAAGAACATCATGATTGAAGCATCCAATAAAAAATTTACTACCGAGTTGTAGACAATAAAAAAAAAATCAGAACAAAGTAGGCCAGCACCAATGGTAGCAACAAAGGTAACCTCTTCACCCCTACCTCCCCCTCAAAAAACATTGTCGATAACAAAAAAGCCTCACGAAGAAGAAACAATCGATGTACCCAATGAAACTACACCTATGTCCCCAACCTTCTTAAAGGAAGAAATTCCCCCATCCTGCAAAGTCGACTACCTCAAGCATAACTATGACTCCTAAAATTAGTAGACTCCTTAGTAATTTATCAATTGTATTCCTCTAATTGCAACAACTAACCACAACCCAGCCTGCCGTTGAAGGTATAGCTTTGTCAAGCTAGTCGGACTTTTCACTCCCTCCCCCACCTCAGATTTCTAAATCTCATCAAGCTAAGAAAATGTTGCAAGTACCTTCATTCAAATATGTATGCAAGCCTAAAATTTTATCTCCTTCAATATCTTTGCCATCCATCACATCAATTATGTCGTTGACCATCCCACTTGTTATCTTAACCACTGCCATGACTATCACTACAATCCCTTTGCAAAGTTTACCCCCACTATTATCAAATTCTACTCATACATCAGTCGAATCAATCATCCCCTTAACTGGTCTGTTACCTATCATGTTGAATTTTCAACAGACTACTTCAATACCTGTTGCATCATCGACTGCATCCCTCACCTTCTCGTCGCCTTGACCTCGACCATTAGCTCGACCAATGTCCCAATCATCACTTCCACTCTCCCGACCAGTACCATATCAATCCCATTGACTTTGTCAGTCTCGAATGTCACATTATTGACGATAGTCATAATTTTTCCAACTCATCCCACAACAACTACTCAACAAATACCTCCAGCCAACATAATGGGTCAAACACAGACTATAAGAAAAACAGACAAAAGCAAGCAGAGGAAAAACAAATCCGACATAAGGATCATAGTACCAGTTTAGGAGATGACTGAAAATGCATTGACAACGGGCATATTTGTACCCACAAAGGCTTCATATGAAGAATTATATGAATTCCTCAAGGTAATCAACAAATAAAAGAATAAAAGATGGAGTGATGCTAACAACAAGATTAAATCATTTACGAATGAGCAAGAGGATGCGTGGAAAACATGGAAAGCAGAGTTTGCACAATTAATTGGGCCACTGACAGGATCTCATCTAGAAAGACCCATCAACAAGATCTAGAGTCTCCTTGGGTCTGTATTAACATGCTACCAGCAAATCAATGACCAACAAGAGCACGAAACTAGTCTAGTCATGG
This sequence comes from Larix kaempferi, assembly GCA_027924585.1. Lineage (NCBI taxonomy): Eukaryota > Viridiplantae > Streptophyta > Pinopsida > Pinales > Pinaceae > Larix > Larix kaempferi. The sequence continues at coordinate 5,161,945 of BSBM01000254.1, forward strand.
ACGACCAATTTAAAGAATTTGAGGAAAGGGATAAGAAAAACTAGGAATGGTATTGAACAATTGGTATGCATACTATAGGGAAATTTGCATTGAAATACGTAACACACAAACAACTCTTTGGGATCTGTATGCTAGAAAGACCACAACAGACCCAGAGGCTAACAAAGTCTTAGACGAGCAAATCATTATGGAACAACAACACATCTTAGAGCTACAAAATAAATAACATTAGTGGCTACATGTAGCCAAGACTGCACAGGGTGAAGTTAGTTTCCTGACTATATATATATTGATGTGTGTGACAAAAGCTTCAGCATCATAACGTTAGACCCGACCTCCAATGAATCATGAACAATCAATTGCCAAAGAAAATTTCGCGACTCTCATAAATCAAATTAGCCAACACAAATATACAAATCGATCTAGTCAACTGGGAATATTTTATACAATGCCTTGCCATCTCTATCGCTGTCATAGTTGAAGCTTGTGTTGAAGTCACCCCACTTGGCACAACATCCACTTTTCAGCAACCATGAAAAATTAAACATTGGGTCACCTTGTAATTTTTGTAAATTTACATCTCCATGGAATCTTCAAGACGAAGAATAATTTTGGAGTGGGGGAGATTTTGGAGGAGCCTAATCGACTAGGTCCTCCCAACCGACCACCTAGTGGTCATCCCAGTCTAGTTGAGTAAGTTAAGCCAATTATTAGGCAATTAATAGTTGTAACTGTCTAACTAATTGTACATTGCATATATATAGGCTATTGAGCCATGCTGAGATAGAGATGATTATCCTCCATTGTACAATATTCCCTTTTGATATAATATAATACTTGTTGCTAGTATGACTGCTACTCCTTCTTCACTCTCTTATGTATGTATGTTCTCATATTTGTTTATATGTTTATAATGCACTACTGGTAACCACATGTAATCATGTATATTACGACAAGTACTTAATAAAGTGGAAGAACATGCCTCCAAAATAAGCTACATGGTAAAATGAGCAATTCATGGAGAAAAACCCTTAATTATAAGCTTTGAAGGCAAATATTTTTCAAATATGGGGCTATGTTAAGGCCCTGACCATCATTAATTATTAGTATATTATTTATGGTTAGGTTGGCTTAGTGGTAGGTTACATCATGATAACTTCATCTCCTATTTATAATAAAGGAGATTCATTTGTATAATAATCTCATATTGTCTTATGCATTGAATATATTGTAAAAGGAGGTTGCCCCATTGAAGATACTTGTTATTCATCGAATCTTTATCATTATTAAGGCATGGATATACTCTTTTTTTTTTATGATAGTTGGAGAATTTGGTTCATAACACAAGGGTTAAACACCATATATACCAAGTGGTATTTGATGAGCCATTATGCATGTCCAACAACATTAAAACAATTAGAAAACATGAGACAACCACCATCAACATGGAAACATTGGTCTCTTCACCTTCTTCTGGTCAACAACCAACAATAATTCATTTGGTCATCCTCATTGTAAACTTCTTATATACAATTCTATTTTTTTTAATCAAACAGTTGAATAGTTTAAATGCAAAAATTCAGATTCCATACTAATCTATTTCAATTTTTAGAAAGAGGACAAAGTTAGGTGTTCTATCATTTGTGAAGGACAAAGAATACAATGTGTGCAACAACACCATAACAACTTGCAAAATAACAAAGGATGCATAATAAAAATCAAATATGTCAAAATAAATCCAATGGCAAGCTTCATAGTCATAAGAGAATAGTCTAAGGTAACATTCTAGAAGAACAATCTAAGAATAGATAGGCAGTGCCATGCCATTAGCTTAAAAGCACAAACCCTTTAAGACAACCTAACCTTGTCATGCCAAAACCCTTAAGAGATTAGAGTGAGATTCTTAATCCGTGATGGTCAGCAAAAGAGCCTTCTTAACTAGTTATATTTCTTTATTTGTAAGGATTATGAAATAAAATAAAATAAAAAATCATTGAGATAAACTTGAAATAAGATTTTCCCTTTATTTCTCCAAAAATATGATTTACTAGTTCAATCACTTTCCAAAACATATTTTCAAACAATGAAAATGTCATGTCCCAAATTTTGCATTGGGTCACAATGGCCTAAGCCCATTGATCATATTCATGAGAGTTTGGCAAATTGATGCTAAGGGTCAAATAATTGCCAAGGAGGAAAATTACTAGTTTCCTAGGTTGTGGGTGGAAGCATTGGGATTTGAAATAAGAAGGATAATAAATGATGTGTGGACATTAGAAGAGCATACATATTTAATAAAGGAGCTAAATAAATATATACAATGGAAAATCAAAGTGGCATTTGATCACGAAGACACATGGAGGAAGTGGGACCCACACAAGCTAGATTTTCTATGCCACATGGTATTCTCCTCTTGTCATTTTGAATCCATGAGAAGCCAAAGGTTCTTGGGATGAGTTGAAAGGTCAATATACTTGGCATGAGTCATGTAAGGTCGAATTGGAGTGGAAGAATAACTCCCATGGAAGAGGAAGAGGCAATTTGGAGCTAGTGAGACACTTGGACTAGATTCCCTAGCACTATGACAACAATGATGAAGATGCTATGACACCTATGACACAAATCAGACCTGAAGGCTGACATCTGACATATATGACATGTCAAGGCTAAAAATAGCCTCCAAGAGGGCGCTCAAGTGAGTTAGGGCAGCCAAAGAGACACCAATTCGAATTTGGAGAAGGAGAGAGCTAGAATTGGAAGGACAAGTGGCATACTTGGTATCTCTTCACAAATTGAGTTGGCATGAATCTCTTGGAAGGAATTCGACCCATGGAGGACATTAGAAGATTATAAAAGTCATGAAAAAGAAGAATAGGATCTTTTGATCATTTTTAGAATTTGCAATTGCATTTGTGAAGAGGGCGAGCTAGTGGATGACTAGTTTCTTTCCTTAGCCAATTTCGAGGGTGAAAGATTCCCATCCAAGTTGGTAATTGGAAAGGCCATTCAGACCTTTCATTTGGATATTTAATGGAGTCGTTTGTTTCAGGTGTAAGCTGCAGGGCAGATCATGGTTTCTTCTATTGTAGCTCATTCCTTCAACCATTTCCAGTTTTCATTGCATATTCTTGATCCTTGAGGGAGTGCGTTTTTGGCGAGCTACTGTACTCTTTGGGGGAGCTTCTAATGCCCCATTTATTTTATAATATGAATTAAATAATTTTTTCTTCATATACACAAAGTTTCAGGTCGAAATATCAAGTGGTTGTATGTAAAATTGATGATTATTGAGCAAACAGTGACCATTCCCCCACTAGATTGACGTATGCCAATGTATTGATGACGATTTCAAACGGAAGAATGTTTCTCTGATATATTTATGATGTATGGAATTACATTGATGACTATTAGAAGTTTCATGTTTAGAACTTAAGCATTTGGAGCCATCTTGCTCAGTTTTATTTCATTTGAAGACGATTTAATGCTATTTCCCCCAAGGTCGAAACTAGTCTTCTTGCATATGATTTAAGGGAGTTATAGTAGACATTAAAAGTTTATTGGTGATGCATATGATCTCATGTTTATGTACTTTATATTTCCCCTTCTTCCATTCAGAATTTGGATTGAGTGCATTTGGAAAGTCATTTTCATCATCTACCCCTAGGGGATTTGAACCACAATTTTACTAGTAAAAATCCCTACATTGATCAGAGTTCCAAAGTGACTTTCAGAAGTCATTTGATGGTTAAAAGACACCTATAAATACCATTTTTATGTATTAACATCATTCATACACCTACTGGTACAATTTGAGAGCATTTGGAGCTATTTAGAGCCATCTACCATTGGGGGTTTCAAGCTCGAAATTACTAGTAATCTTCCCTACTTTGTCCAGATTGTAAATGAATGTGCAGAAGTGTTTTAAGGGTTTTTAAGTATCCATGCGCCTCTTTTATATGTATTAATACCTATCAAATACCTTCAGAGCCATTATACAATCATTTGGGGTCATTTGGAGACCAAGAGAACAATACTAGTCAAAGATGAATTGCTAGTCAAACTCCCTACTTTGGACAGAATTAAAGGAGCATTTGCAGAAGTAATCTAAAGGTCATATGTCATCCCTGAACATTATATTCAAGTCCTAATATCAGTCATATGCCTTCTCAGAATATTTGGGAGCATTTGGAGCAAATTGGAGACCTAGACATCAAAACTAGTCAAAGGTCGAAATTGGGGAAAAGTGAAAAATTGGGCATTTTAATAAAAATTTAAAAAGGGACAATTACAAAAAATCCCCAACTATTTTTTAAGAAGCATATTGAGAATAAATACTACATACCAGATGGAGTACCAGTTACTATAATATCACTAAGTTGCAGATTGATTCCAATTTGAACATTCCTCTATACTAATTAATTTGTCTCAGATGGTTAACTATCTTGTTAGAACCCTTATATGTTGGTGAAAGTTTCAATGATAAACCTACATCTCTTCAATCTTTCGAAGGTCATGCCTTTGATGTTTGAGCATATCCAAGAACATTTGGTTTGAAATTTGTGTAAGTTATTGTCTCTTAGACAATCCAACTACAAGTTATTGCGTAAATGAACTATGTACTCAACATGTAGATAATGACTTGAAACAATAATTGAGATAATATGTGCTATAAAACAACTACCATGGGTCATAGAGAAGTGAGTAGTAATATGGGTAACAAATTAGATTTAGAACATTCTTTAATTCTTCCTTCTTTCTGAAAATGAAATTAGAGGGACCAATCTTAAATTAGTGCCCAGGGAAAATACATAATTTATTTTGTGCATTGTGTATAGTAAAGTACGAGTTTTTTAATATAAGGAAATTTATCATTGCATAGAATGTAGTAGTAATTTTATTGCACTGTAATTCTAAGTTAGTATTTTTTTTAAGCCTTCAAGATATCATCAAAATGGTATTGGTCTATTATTTCTTGTATTATGTAGCAAGAATTATAAGAGGCCACGATGAAGATAAATGACACTTCTATATCTTTAAAGTCTTGCTTCGTACTACATAGTTTAACAACTGTAGTTTGAAGAGTTTTTTTTCTCACAAAGAAGCCTAACATGGAATATTAAAGGGGTTGGGGACTTCAATCCCAACAAAATCAATTTGTGTGTGTGGGGGGGTAATGGGAGATGGTCTAGACTATGGGTGCTCCCTTCTTCCAATTGTGGGTGATGGGGCATGCCATGGAAAGGGTGAGACCTTCTCTGGTGAGCATGTCTGCAAGATGGTTTTCTTTACTAGCTTTATAAACAATGTCAAAATCAAAACTCGGTAACCATACCGCCCATATTAATACTCGGGCATTTCCTTGTTCAAGTAATATTTTATTTCCAAGCATACCTTTCATGTGCTTCAGATCTGTTCGAACTGTAAAATGAACACTTTTGAGAAACAACCTGAATCGTTGTATTCCCTTTTTTACAGCCAAAATTTCCTTATGAGACGAGGGGTATTTTATTTCAGCATCAGAGAATGTACCATAGGTATATGCACATATTCCGTCTTGCTTGGAGTGTTTTTGCAGGAGGATTGTTGCCCATATTTGATCAGATGCATCGGTTTCTAAAATATAACGCAGATCTTGGCCTGGCGATGATAATGGTGGAAGCTTTTGAATATTTGTCTTTATCCTTTTGATTGCAAGTGCCATAGTGTCCGTCCATTTTGAACCTGCTTTTAACCTTCGCTGGAGCAATTTTGTGTCGTTGGCTTGATTTTGATAAAACTGTCGAATATAATTCAGACAACCAAGGAATCTCTGAACAGTCTTGATATCTTGCCATTTATCTGGGAAGTTCAACAATTTTTGTAGAACATGCAGCTAGAGAGTGATTTACCTTGGGAAATTTGCAGTCCCAAAAACTCAGCAGTTGTTTGGGCAATGACAAACTTGTCAGGTGAAGAAGATAAAACAATGCCATGTCTGAATACATATGCATAAAATTATTCTAAATGCATTTTATGTTCAGCTATATCTCTGCTAAATAAAAGTAAATCATCAATATATACAATCACAAACTCTAAAGGCCTGAATATGTCCTCCATTCGCTTCTGAAATTCTGATGGAGCGTTCTTTAATCCAAAAGGCATGACTATCCACTGATATTTTCCATGTGGAACAACAAAAGCTATCTTATAACGGTCTTCTGGAGTTATGCCAATTTGCCAAAATCCACTTTTCAAATCAAATTTACTATATACATTGGCTTTAGAAATTTTTGACAAAAGCAGTTCTTTGTGAGGCAATGGATATTTGATTGGCTCTAAAGCCTAATTCAATTCATCATAATTAACAATCAGTCTCTTTTTACCTCTTTTATGTTCAGAATGTTTGTTGACATAGAAGGCTGGACAAGCCCATGCACTTTTGCATGGCTCAATTAACTTTCGGTCGAGCAGCTGTTGGATCTCTTCTTTGCAAGATTTATGCTCTGTAGGACTCATGTTGTTGGCTGAAGCTTTTTGTGGCTTAATGACTACATTTTGCTTGTAAGGAAGGTCGACATGATATTTCTCTCTGGTCCAGAATGCATCTGGATAGTCGGAAGTGCAGTCTTCTTTCAATTTTCTAGTAATATCTGCTAAAATTTCTTGGCCATGGATGTTTGCATGCTTTACAATATTTTTTATTTTAGTCAAATCTTTTATCGACTCTTCAACCACATCTGGCTTATCAACAGATATTCGAACTATAAATTATGTTTTGACTGGTACTAACACTTTTAAACCTTGCACAGTAAACTCAACTGAGTCTTCTCTGACTGCCATGGGTAAGTGCTTTTTAACAAAATCATGGCCTAACAGAATATCAACTCTTCTCTGACTGCCATGGGTAAGTGCTTTTTAACAAAATCATGGCCCAACAGAATATCAGCTCTTGTGTCTAAGCAATACAATGTTACAAATGTCTTGAATTTTCCTAACATGATAGGAAAATATGGAGCTATAAGACAATCTTAATGAGTTATTTATTTACAGTTCTAAAATGGATAGATGTAGGCTACCAAAAATATGTAGGTATAGCTTTATAATTACAGCACTGCTCATGGCACCAGTATCTATCTGTGCATCAAGTTCATAGAGATTATAGCCTTCTGTTTTTATTCCAATTGGAATGACCATCCGGTCACCAAGACTTCTTTGTTCAATGAATGTATCAGAAGGAGTAGATTCTTGTGTTGGACAAAAGTTGTGAGCTTTTCTCATTGTAAGCTGTATATATTTTGAATTTAACTCATCCAACTTATGCAAAGAACTCTGAATGCTTGTAGCCAAATTGGCTGGCAGTTCTCTTTCATATTTTACTTTGTTTTCAAAGTAAGTTATTTTCCTTAAAAGAAATGACTCACCTTGATCTTGTGGGAAATCATCAAACCAAATTTCATCTTCTGGATCAAACTCTGTATTCTTTGGTTATGGCAACCGCTGAGAGAGTTCAACAATCTTTTCTTGCAATCTTCTTCTGATTATTACCAATCCTGGAGAAAGGTTGGCCTTTCTTTCTTCAAGTTCTTCTATTTGTTTTCTTATTGAAGAAACTAAAAACATGAAACATTCTAAAAATAGACAGTTGTTAATGAATGCACATTCACTGTCTGATCTAACTGAGGATTCTATTGATGATTTTTTGAAATCAATTCTTTTTGTGTCAGTATCATACTTAGATTCAGTTTCTGGCTCATGGATTGAAAAACCTTCGTCTTATGATTGCAATTTTGGAACTAAGTCCCATTCAGTAGGATTGTATTATGTGCTTAATATTTCACAGAGTTTATGTTGCGTCTTTGTCTTCTTATCAGGACAAGAATTTTCCCAATGCCCTGTTTTTCCACAAATATAGCAGGGTGATTTTTTCAGGGGTGTTGATCTTTTTCTGAAGACAACTATTCTTTGCCTATTTTTGAAGAAAACTTTTTTGGCAGGTTTTCTGAAAATGTTTTGAGAAGAGGAATGAGGTAGGGATCCACCACACTTCCGGGAGGAACAAGTGCAGGAAGAAGAAGAAGCCTTTGGAGGTTTAGGCTTGAAACAACCATAACTAGCAGTCTCTCGAAACTATTGGCAAGCGGACTGTTAGAGGAAGATCTGTTTTTTTCAAATTCTTTTGTGTCTTCATGGCGACAGATTCTTTTTGGAGGGATGTTAATACATGCTGGTGAATACCAGCCAAAGAAAGATATTCAATATTTACACGGTGATCATTGAGATATCTAGAGACCAAATCAGGTATCTTACCAGGAAGAGATGCAAGATAATGGCGGGGGTATGCTACATTCTGATGATCAGTAATCTTATAAAGCATAGATTGCATGGTACAAAAGTAATCTAGAAGTAAATCAATGTTGCAGAGCTTCTGTGACATAAACATTTGAGCAGTGTGTGAAGCATCTAGAGGCAATGCACCAAGGAATTCATATGCTAAAGCTTGGAATAAAGATTCAAGAGGATATGTATGATCAATGATGGGTTCCTTTTCTGTGTCTGAAAGCTTTTCCCACCAAAGCTTGACAATGCCTGTGAAAGCCCAAGTTAACTGAGTAGTGATGTCTTTCCATGAGGACTTGGTTTCAGCTTTCCTTTGAAATTCCCATGCATTTATTTTTTAGAACAAATTTAGAATTTTTTCATGAGACAAACAATCCAAATTAATTATCAATGTATTCCCAAAGCATTTTGACAAATCTTTGGAATCAATTTTAACATCAATATTTTTTAATGATAAGTTTAGCCTAAATTCACAAGCAAGATCACTGAAAGAAACACAGTCACAAGATAGACAAAGATTTACCCTGGGAAACCCTCATGGGGTAGAAATCCCATCAAATCTTTCCTCAATATAGATAATCAACCAATACAAAGACGTAGTCTCCAAACAAGATCTCCTTCTCCTACTATGTAGATCTCTCTCTCTCCTATGCACAATACACAAGTGAGTGAATGAGTGATAAGTGAGGAACACACCTCCTCTACTTATACTCATCTTCTAATTGACTTTTCACCCTAACTGGGCCGACCTCTCCTAAGAGAGTCTAATAACCAATAAACAGCTAACTTAGGGTTGACCCCACATGGGAGATCTAATAACCCTAGTTACCACATTCTCTCGGAGGAATAAAAATCTCCAGATATACAATAGGGTCTCCACGGAGGAATGAAACATCTCCGGAATAATAAAGTACAAATATAATATTCTTAGAAGTTACAATATCTCAACATTTCACTCATTTGTCCATCTGACAAATGGACTTCTGAACTTCTCTTGACTGACATCATGGCCTTTGACTTTCCTAGGTTGATTCTGAAAGAAATGAGTTTCAGCTCTATTTCGTTTACTAGGATTAGGGCCAGAAGTTTCTCCAATCTCTGAATCAAATGAGATTTGGGAGGATGCCATTTTTATTTCTTGAATTTCTAATTTTGCAGCTCTTTGTTTCATTAACTCAAATTTTTCTCTAGGTAATTCAGCACCTTGCTAAATTCTTTGCAACTTATGAGGACTTGGATGCTTTAAATATTCGTGGGAGCCAGAGCTATTGGGATGGTATCTAAACTTATAGCCTTCCTTACCAATATGACTGTATCTGGGAGGTGAAGGAGGCTTTGGAATGGCCGACTGCAAATTGCTGACAGATTTGTCTATGACGTCTAACTTAGACTCAATGTCATCAAGCTTATCTTTTCTTTCTCTTTGAACATTTTCTAAATGATCTATGGACCCAGAAATCTGGTCAATGGTGCCATGCAATGTTTTCAAATGTTCTTTAAGTTCTAAGACATCGCGAGCCACATCATTGAGATTCTAAGAAATACAAACTAACTGAAAGTTTGTATAATTTTGTAGCTTGATTTGTTCCGTTTGTTCTGTATATGCAGGACTTATAAGTTTGACAAATTGCAGATCTGCTTGTAAGATGCCCTCTTTAAATGTAGGAGTGGAGTTGTCTGTATCCAATCTCCTTTCATTCAATTTGACTAGTTGACTAGACTTTTCTCTAGGAAGAGTAAAACTCTTTATATATTTGAAGAGTGAGGAACACTCAACAGAGTTGGAATGCTGTCCATTATGTACTGAAATACGAGAAGATGATTCATCAATGAACTGTAATTTTTTTTTTTTTGAATATTTTTCTCCTTGCAGGATTTACATGAAGAGGATGGAAACTTACTATGATTAGTGAGATGTTGGTGCATTTGACTATCATATGGTTGCATATGTATAACCAGAGGTAATCTTCTTGGACGAGTAACATAATGAGATGCAGACCGACTGAGGCTAGGAGAAGAAGTAGATGGATTAAAAGAGTGAGAAGAACCATATCTTAAAGAAGTACTTCCATCTGATGAATGGACCATTCTGAGTTGCTTAGAACCATAATGTTGTAATTCAGGATATTTTTGAGACAAAGGCAAATAACTGCTATTCCATTCATCAGGTAATGTAACCTGGGAAAAACCAAGTTGTAAAGGTGTAGTATTTCCGAGACCTACTACTACCCCCTCTTAGAGAGCACATTTACTCAACTTAGGATTGATAGCTGGCATGGCAGTGGAGACAAATCGAATACACAAAGTGGAATGTAATTGGGAAATCTAGCTTGTGGAGCCACATCAAAGCCAGAAAACTAAATATAAGTCTGCAAAAACTCATTGATATAGCGATCAGTGAATGATACTTGATATCTAGGGACAAGGGATGACCAAGCAGGGACATTGTTTAGAAGACTTTGGAAACCACCCAGTAAAGCATCTTCAAATTTGTTAAGACGAGAGTCCAGGATGCATGTTAAACAATAGGTGTTTAAACTAGGACGAACTAAGGGATTAACAACAAACTGAATTAAGCCAATATGAATATATTTGTAACCATGTTATAAACCCCATACAATATCTTCTTGCTTGATTAACGGAACTTGATAGACTGGCTGACCGACAGTTATAGGTATATAAAATAGAGGTGAATCGAAACAATTGAGCAACACAAAATTTAAACATCGGGAGATCATAAATCTTATTAACATCAATTTCAGGTAATGTCCAATTGGGCTATGGATCATATTCCGGAGACACAACTCTAGTATCATATAAAGTGTCAGAACTAGTTTTGTTCAGATACTTATTCAACCATGACCATCTTTTAACATGTTTCTCTCTGCGGGAGGAAGCAGATTCAGGGAAATAGAAGCTGTTATTGCTGGAAAAATCCATTAGTGAAGGATAAGAGGAACTAAAGTGAGAACCTAGAGAATCGAAGAGATCGAAGCTTGGGATGGATCGCTACATTGTTGCCTAAAACAACTATCTGCACCTTCACTGGGACTTTTTTTTTTCCTGGAAAAAAAAGCATAATTTCATTTCATCCTTAAGAGTACGAAATTACATTGATCATCATCACTCAGTTAGAGTGGAAAATGGAGTAACAAATTATAGCTTCAAACTTCACTCTGAAATATGTAGTGATGTTCTCACCACGTGAGCATTAACATCTTATACAATGATATGTTTAGTCCCTGTAATCATAACTGTATAGTTTTTAAAAAAAAATAATATATGCCTACCTGTACAAGTTTTTTAAAGAGCAAAATAAACTGAGAAATGCAAAAAATTTACAGTTATCCAACCAACTGTTCCCCTGTTATAACTTGAAGTTCATCAAACTTCAAGTAGCATATCATAACATCATTCAATGAATGGCCTGTGGAACAGTTCCCGGCCAACCCCATCTTTAAATTCATTGATTTTCCAAATTCTGATTCCTAGCAGCAGCCCTTCCTTCGAGGCTTTGTCCTCCTCTGCGTTATTTTCCCGAAAGATGTGCCTGCAATTGAAAGTGTCAAAGGTGTAAGAGACATTCTGAACTTGTTCCAAAACAACAGCAATCCTCCGGTTGTTGCACTGATAATAGCCATTTACCCACTTTATCACATTCAATGAGTCCCCAAACACATAAATATTACTGACAGAATGTTCCACAACAAAGGAGATAAGTAACTTACGACTGAGAATGTCATCCCAGTTATTGGCCCCCCTTCCAAATCCAAACGACATCACATAAAAATGAGTAGGAGACATGTAAAGAAGAGCCCCTCCCCCACATAGTTCATTCTGACAAGCCCCATCAAAGAAACCCCATGGCTGAGTTCGATCAATATTCATCGGTTGTATATTTCTAGAAATAGTAGCATGTCTGATACGCTTGAGAGCTAAAAAAATGCCACGGCTGGTAATAGCCACTAAAGATGGAAGTCCCTTCTTGTCAAAGAACAAACGATTGTTCCGTGAGAGCCAAATTCCCCAAATAACAATAGGAGGGAGTGCTTTAAAAGTTGCAAATGCAGGATTGTGTGACCACCGGCTCCAAGCCTCCTTAAGGGAGTTCCCATCCCAATGGAAGTTTACTTTTAAAATTCTAGACATGACATTCCAGACCTCCGAGATGAAGCTACAATGGAGAAACATATGTAGAACATTTTCCTCATTCTGATAACATAGGTAGCACCTGCTAGCACCTTGAAGACTTCTTCTTTGCAAAAAATCCCATGTCGGGATCCTGTTGGCCAAGACACACCACATGAATATTCTAGCCTTGAGTGGGCACTGAATTCTCCATAGAGTTTTCCACCACCATACGTGCTCTCTGTCCACAAAGTTCTCACTAATCCACTGATAACCACATTTAGGAGTATAATTTGCCGAGGGATCCCCATCCCATACCAAAGTGTCGTCTTCTTCTTTAAGGAAAATATGATCCCTACTGAGAGCCCTCAAGTACAATCTAAGTTCATTCTCCTTAACCACATCTAATCCAAAGGTATCCGCTCTCCTCCAAACAGGGAATCCCATCCATACATTCTCCAAATCCGCCAATTGATGGAGAACAATAATATCCCTCTGCCTCAGCTCCTCAATTAGCCCTGCTGACAGTAAGTGTTGTGCTTCACATCCCACCCAAGGATCTCGTCCAATCCTCAGCTTCTGACCATTGCCAACATCCCAGACTAGATTCTGTTCAATAACATGAAACGAGGAAACCAAAGCTTTCCAAATAACAGACCCCCCTTTATGTGACTTGTGAGGAGACCTAATCCAATCTTCCACTGTATCAGGTTCAATATATTTTTGAATCATAACTCTTGCCCATAAGCCCCCTGATTTGATTAACCTCCATCCACACTTAGTTGCCAATGCTTTAGAGAAATGAAATATGTTTTTCCGTCCCCACCCACCCAAAGCTTTTGGAGCTACGATTCTCTCCCATTTCACCCAGGGAGTCACATGTGCATCCTCCTTGCCATTCCACAAAAATCTGAAACAGATTTTCCTAGCAGCTTCAAGAATGCCCTTTGGAATCCATGTTAGGACATCCAATACACTGGAATAGCTTCCAGCACCGACTTCACCAATACCAACCTACCAGCTCGAGAGAGCCACCTGAAGCTCCAGCTTTTTAACCTTTTTTCCAACTTTTCCAAAAGCCATACCCAGTCCTGTTTCAGATAGTCATTAGGTTTTAAATTGAATCCCAGGTATCTTAACCCTTCATAAAGGGTAAGAAGAATGAAGGGAAACAAATTGGTGTAAGTGTGTAGTTCCTCCTCACACAAGAGAGAAACAGTAAGTGAGGATTTCCCATCATTAATCTCCATTCCAGTTGCAAGGGAAAAGAGATCCAGAATTTCTTTAAGTTTAACTGCTTCCCTCCTTGAACCTGAGCAGAAAATCAGAATGTCATCCACAAAAAGCAGATGTGAAAGTGAGATGCCAGGTGCCACCAAGATCCCTTCAAAATCACCCATTCTTTTGGCTTCCTTAATATCCCTACTCAAGCTCTCGGCCACCAGCAAGAATAACAAGGGATACAGTGGACATCCCTGACACAGGCCACGTCCAGAGTGAAAGAAGGGGGTCGTCGCTCCATTCATTAAAACCGAGAAGGAAACAGTGGAGATACAGCTCATGATCCACCGTATGAAACCAATCTCAAACCCCAAATGTGTTAGCATAAGATGAATATAAAGCCAACTGACCTTGTCATATGCCTTTGATAGGTCAATTTTTAGTATTGCTCTTTTCAGCTTTCTGGTTTTGATACTGTGTAAGCCTTCCCGAGCTATACCAATTGCTTCATGGATCTGGCGCCCTTCAAGGAACCCAAACTGCTCCTCTATGTGTAGATAAGATAGGTTTGAGCCTACAAGCAATCACTTTTGTTACAATCTTATACACATAGTTGCATAAGGAGATAGGCTGAAAATCATTAAGATTAGAAGGAGTGTCCACTTTAGGAATTAGAGCAATGAAAGTGGAGTTAATGCTGGCTGGAACTCTGCCTTCCTTTCTAGAATCCTCAACAAGCTGTAAGAGATCATCACCAATAATATCAAAAAGAGCTATAAAAAATTCAATCGTCCATCCATCAGGCCTAGGGCTCTTGTCCTTCTGAAAACTATTCAAAACAGCCTTCAGTTTATCCCCCGAAATGTTGTCCATCAACATCCTGTTATCATCCCCTTCAACAAATCGAGGAAAAAGTTGAGCTACCTTGATGACCTCTTCAATGTTCCTCTGTTGTTGGCTTTGAAAAGATCCTGGAAATGATTAACCCCAACCCCAGCCAAACCATCAAATGTGGACTGAGAATTACCATCAGAATCCTCAAGGCTCTAGATAGTGTTGACAGATCTTTTGCCTTTAGCGTATGCATGAAAAAAATTGGAATTATCATCCCCACTTTCCAGCCAAATGGCCCTACTTTTCAATCTCCAAGCCTATTCATTCTACAAAAGGAACCTATTCCTCTTATCCACCAGTTGTACAAGATGTTCCTTCGTTGCCTGAGAGCAGTATCCACCACCTGTTCCATCAGAAATAGAAGAAATTTCCTCTTCAATAGACTTGAGAGCCCTGTCATCCCTACTCCTCTTATCTGCAGCCCACGTTTTAATAGGTTCCTTGAGAGATTTAATGTTCTCATCAAAGTGGAAGGCTGCAGTATGGACAGACCCCGGATGGTAAGGGATCCAATGCTGGTGAAATAGCTCAAAAAAGGTTGGGTCTTCCAGCCAAACCTTATTAAATTTTAAGGGCGCAGGAGGTTTGATAGGTCCCGCCTTTAGCTCCATAAAAATCGGTTCATGACTTGAAAAACCTCCCGACCCTATCCATTACCTAACATAGAAAATAGACTCCACAATCTGTTCAGAAATAAGGAAATGATCCAACCTTTTTACCACTCTATCCATACCGACTCTCTTGTTTCTCCGGGATGGCTTCAAACATACAGGCTCCACATCAATCGAATTGCCTTCTGAAAATTCCGAATAAAAAAATTTGAAAGGGGATCCACTTGAGCGTGAGGCCCCCAGATCTCTGCTTGCCCAAGAGAAATATTGAGATCCCCTCCCAGGATCGTAGAATCTCCCTTAAGCAGATCTCTATCCAATAGAGCAATCCAAAACAGTTCTCTATCCCAATAAGGTCCATAGATGTTTACAATAGTAAAAATTCTGTCAAAATCCAATGACTAGCAAGTCATGCCTAACACCGAATGCATTCCCCAGAGAGAGGAGACACAAACCTTGGCTTCATTCCAGCCAATCGCCAAACCTGCGGAGCGACCCCTAGCATCCAAACCCTCAAAACCCGAGCCCGGGAACCATAACTTTAGTCTACTAACAGCTTCATCACCACTACACATAGTTTCTTGAAACAACAAAATATCAGGATGTTCCAGTTGCAACATCCGACGCAGTGCAAGTATTTTGGAGGGACCAGCTAGACCTCGACAATTAAAGGACGTAATCTTCATCGGAACCCTTCCTTATGGGAATTCACCGCTCTAAGTGCCCTCTCAGTAGAAAGTTGTTTACCGTTCCTAAGATCCGAGCAGGCTCAGGACTTAGCTTGAGAGATGAAGGACTTCCTACCTCTGGATTTGGGGGGTTTAGTCTTCTCTTTCCCTAACCCCCTAGCTGATGACTTATTCATAGAACGCAGAAAATAACCAGACTCCGAGAAACCAGTGGGTGAAGAAGGCTCAGAAAGTGCAGTCTGATGTTCTAGGGAATCAACAGGGTTAATAACCGGGGAACAATCTAACAGCAGAGGATCCACAACATGGGGTGAATCCACAGAACACAAAGGGACTGAAAAGGATGACAACATCTGTGGGGAAATATGTAGATTCCTAAACCCATCCACCCAATCCAAACCGGGAAAAGAAAAGTTTTTAATAAAAAGACTGAAGGAAGGATTTGATAAGGAAACATAAGAAGAACCTGGTGCCATGTCCGGTGACCGAAGAAGAGAGAGCAAAGATGCCTCCTGAGCTGAAACCCGTGGCTGAGAAGGTTCGAGCTCTTCTGTGACCATGATAACACCCACATCCGGGACAGTACCATCCTCCACCACTATTCCAACAACCTCCTCACCACCTGTAGGAACCTCTCCATCATAACGAACAACCGTAGGAACCTCCACATCAGAACGAACAAACTCTTGCTGACACTCAGCAACATCTTCCATTGTCACACTAGCCTCCTTTTCCACAATCCGGCGCTTCAGAGAATTTCCAAACTTCATACGAACAGGCACAGAGCATTCGATAGCCGGATGTCCATATTCATGACACCGTCTACAACAAAATGGCATATTTCATAGTCCAGAGTTTGTTCAAATGTGTAAGGCCCCCATTTCAAATTCATGCCCTCATATAACCCTTCCCTAACATTAATACTCACCAAAATTCTCGCAACCTTCTGAATCGCAGTTGCCACAAAGGAGAAATCTGCATCCAGGTAAGTCCCCAGCAGGTTACCAATCCTCCTGAAATGTTCCTCGGTCCAATAGTGTAATGGGAGACCCGGAAGCCGTACCCAAAGCGGGATAACATCCATACATTCGCAACTAGCATCGAATAAAGGATTCCATGGCTTAAGCAGGAGTGGAACCTTAAGAATCGACCAGTTCAAGCTTAATGCCCACTGAGCATGGGCGTCTGAGGAAAAATGAAAGGCGAACCACCCTCCAAAAAGCCCCACCACACGGGGGACATAACCACAATAGCTGAGCCAAGCCCCCGAGGCTCACTGAATCACCGTCTTGTGGCTCATCGGCTTTCCATAAACTCGACCCACCAACACCGATTTGACCATCCCTACAATCTGCTGGATTCCAATGTCTTCCCAAGCGCGTAATTTGGAGCTTTTCCCGTATTCTTAATCCACTTCCTCCGGCTCTTCACACGTGGTACATTGTCCTACAACCCTTCAAAACCAACTACACGGCCACGATCCCTCTGATTTGAATCCCCGGACAAGCTTGAGAAACCACGCTGCTCAGCAGAGTCCAAATTTGCTGCCACAAAACCTCCATGGGGAGACAAATGACAAAACCCTTCCCGCTTATCCTCTCTAGCCACCGACTCAGCACTGATACCCTGCACAGGTGAAGTATTATGGTAACCATCCGAGGAGTTGATGAAATCTGATAGATCCCCAAGTCTGGCGCTCAACGGCTCCGGAGAAGGTGAGGAACTAAAACCCTTAATGTCCCAAATGCTCGCATAGCGTTCCTCCGTCACGAAACCTATAGCAGGTCCTTCCCAAAACGGAGAGTTTGGCTGAAATGGCAGAATAACTGCCTCTAGGGTTGATTGGGGTCCAACAGAAGACCGGCTACCTGCTAAACCACCAATCCCAAAATCACCATCCCCCTCAATATTTCAGAAAACGCCAGGTGGCAAGCTCCAGATGTCATGGTGCCGCAAGGTGTCGATGTCGTAATCCACCTCGTCCATCGAATACATTGGGAAGAACAGGTGCCTACCCGTGGAGAAAAAAACAGGAAAACAGTAAAAAATAATTAACAGGTAAAAAAGTTTAGTAAAACTCCTAAAAACCACTACTGGAGCTTGTCTTGGGAAGTGTGCAGCCCAACTGACATGACTGACGGCCTGCTGCCGTCTGCAGTGGGCTGCACAGTGTCTACCGTCCGCTGGTCATACCCTAATCTCCATCCTCACATCCTTTCACAAAATGGTATTGTGAGACAGTAGATGTAGACCAGACTTAAACTTTGCGCCTTGTACGAACAATCTTCTACCAACGCCTTTCGATTCCAGACTTAAACTCCAATATCCTTCCGCCTTAAAAGGGAATAATTGCACATATATAATTGCAGAGAAATAGGATGATCACTCAGGAGAGAATCAGAGCGCAGGCTCTGATACGAAAAATATTTGCAAATCACACTGTGGATATTCTTTATTGAAAGAACCCACAAAAGAAATGACATAAAGAGATAAAACAAATGGCCGACAAACTAGCAGACCATTATTATGGTACGAAAAGTTACAAAGTGGAGATTCTTCACGAGAACACACGAAAGATTAGACTTAAAGTTAGTTTGGTGGACTGTGATCAAAATCAAATCCATCATAGACATCATCATTGTCGGACCCTTGACCAGGATATGCAGAAAAGACTCGTTTTGAAGTTGTACCATGCAACAAGATGTTCTCCATCCATGTTGGAGGATTCTCTCCGAAACAGGAAGAAAATGGTGACTGGCTGAAATATATTTGACGAAAGCATTCGGGAATTGAAACTTCACCAAATAAATTATTTTCAATAACAAAATCTAACACTTGGCTAGTGTCAGGATTAGGCTTGAATATTGCACCCTTCCATAATAATTCAAATCGGAACACGCTGAATGCAAGTGTACCTTCTTCTAACCCATGCTGCAATGTTGATATAAACGAAAATGGAGAGGCTTTCTCCAATGCAAAAACTCTTGGAACATAAAGAAAAAACAAGATCTTCATCCATGGACTCCAGATCCTGTAATTGTTTTGAACATCCTCACATTAGAAGCAAATTGTAATCTTCAAATGTGCTCGAGCAATCTGATGAATGGCATAGAAATCAATCCACTTGAGTGATGGATCAAAGATATATGCATAGAATTGGATTTCTCCTGTGAAGAGCTGGAAATGACCAATAACTATATTTACATGATTAACTAACATGTTGCAGTTAATATCATCACTGTGTCTTCCTTGAGAAGAATCCATTATATATATATATATATATATATATGGTTTTAGATCCCAACAACATGGATGATCAAGATCGAGGTTTGGGTTCAAATCTTAAGATGGGTGCTCAAAGGAGTTAGAGGCCTGAATTCTCACTCAAGCAATTGGTGAGGATGACTAAAGATGTGGTGTTGTGTAATCCTATAGTAAATTTTCCTCATTTATTTGACAAATCAACAAAGCTCAACAAAACAAAAAAGCACAATGTCGACCAATCTAGAACTTTGATTGGTTTTCTAAGATCTCGGGTCAATTCATAAATAGATAAAAACCCATTTCCTTGTCATTTCAAGATGCAATATTTAATCATAGTGGAACTTTGAGAGGGTGATAATTTTCATTGAATTTGTGTCTAAGTTTTTGGTAGAAAGAGAGGCATTATGCTACAAAATTATCCTATTTTGATTGGTGGGGAACATACAGGTTGGGGTTCGAATCCCACCAAAGGAAATATACAAGAGGTTGTGGAACTTGAATTATAAAAATAGACATGCTAATCAAAGTGAACTTTGGAAACCATTATTTAAGAAAAATATTAGAGTTACTCGAAAACTATGGTTATGTGTTTATAATCAACATATATCAAATCATTTTTTTAACATAGGTGTTTTGTCTTGCAAACAATGAGGTCTTATACACCAATTTGATATCTAACTAAATTGTAATCTTAAAATTAAAATTATTTTTATTATTCCACATTATTAAAATAAATAAGAAAAAAACTTTTAAAACAAATATAATACATTAAGATAATGAAAACAAATGTTTGAATAACCCGTTAAGGAAAGTTTAAAAAAAGTTAGAATGAATGAACAAAATTGCCTTCCACATTCATTCAAAGGAGAATATGTATACTTTTTGTTTTATTGCTTTTATAGGCATAATCGCCTTTGCACCTTTTTTTAGCATTAAATGGAACCTTATTTTGAGCATGTGCCTTTATTTCAAATCATTTCCTCTTTGTTTGATTTTTATTTTTGTTGAAATCCTTGCACTCATACGCCCTTTGATAATTGCATGTCCTTGTTTTTTATATACTTCTCTTTGGTTGTTTTTTATTATAAAAAGTGTGTAAAAAAACTCACTGTGGGATGTAGTGTGCAATGCATAAATGAGACTTGCCATGCCAATGTATAGATTGGACTTAGCCTTGCAGTGTGCATATGACATTTACATAGTTTGAAAGCATCATATGGTTGAAGTCTCTAAAACAACAAAAACTGGATAATATCATCATATGGGGTTGCTCATGACATCATCATTTTTTACATACCTTATTGCAATGCTCATTATTACATATCACTCTTTCAGAAAATACTCGTTATAGTTAATGGGTCTTCATTTGATACACGTGTTTTCTATTAGTGAAGTTTGTAGAGTTACTTTTGATAATATGTTTATTTGAAAATAGAACAATTAAGGTCAAATCTCATTTTTCTAATTATTGATCTTTATATAATGATTTTTATTGGAGTTTCTTTTCACTTTTGGGGGCCATTGTTAATATTTAATCCTTGGACATCATTGTTACAACTATTCAATGTACAACCATCATCCATTTTCAATATAAGTTGGTATATTTGAGGAATCACATATTATTTAAAATTCTAAACATCTTAGAACAATCCACAACATGAAGAATCGACCTTATATTAGCTATTATGTTGTAAGGCATTTTCCCTGTGGAGTTTATGTCCTTATATAGTCGATTAACCAAGATGACCTCAAGGTTGTTTTGAATGTTGATGAAGTGCTATCAACCTTTGCTTTGTCAACATTGTTAATCCAAGCTTCTCTACATGCAGACACTTCCTATGTCTTGGAAATGCCATGTCTTCTTTGTTGTTCCAAAAATCATTCTCACAGATAGATTTTATTCAAATTTCTGCATAGAAACATATCAAAGATAAATTTGCACGAAACTCGATGGTTTGGTGACAGACCTAGACAATATTTAGCTCTATGTAACAACAACTTGGGATTCAAAATTTACCATAAAGATTTGTAAATTTGCAATAAAATAGATGAAAACGTAGAGGTTTTTTTCAAGATGTTATTGGGCTCTTAGGTTCCCTATTGTTGGGCTTGAATGAAGTACATTCCATGGTGATTGTGATAAGCACCATGATGCCATGCACAAAGCAAATGGCATATGTAATGCTCCTCCATAGTATGGCTTCCACATGACATATTTCTTTTCAAACCCTTTTTCTTGTTATCACATTCACGTTCTTTTAACTTTCTAATTTCTCTCATATTTCTTATAGTGTTTGGTGGAAGGTCACAAGGCCCATCCAAACATTCCCTTACCAAACATAAAATCACTTTTATCCATCTCCATATAAAGTACACATTTGTTTCACTGGCAATGCCAAACCAAACCTCTCTACATGTGGATGCTTCTTGTCCAAGTCCGACCACTATAAAGGCCCTGCAATCCTTGTAACTCTATCATCTTTCCACTCGTTTGATGACTTCTCCATGGTTGGTGCGATGAACATGATGGGCCAAGAAAGGAATGAGTCGAGACACGTGGTCTTTGAAGGATAGTTCCATGTTATTTGCCACATATTGTTTTGATGCATATTCAGAAGGGAGAGACGGTGCCCCTCAAGCCCAACACCATCACCAATAGACATTGCAACTGATATTGACATTGTTATACATCAAAAACTTCGGGCAACCTACTTGACAAAGCACTCATTACACTCCACCACTATTCAATCTATTTGACAACAAAAAATTCATACACGAAAGTTTCTCTAATGTCAAAATCCGCTTATGTCCCATGTTTAAACCCCAATAGTACAAATTGAGTGGGCCTAACGGTTAAGAACATGCGTTTCCTCCTAGGAGGTCATAGGTTCAAATCTAGAGGGGTAGAGTATGTACACCTTTATACACTGTAAACTTTAGCAATTACATCGCTGCGCAGGGAGGGGTCCCTTGTCCCACAAACAAAAAGTCTTCTTCACCAAATTAATGTATAGCTTGGTTGTGACCTTAAAAATAGTTTATTATTATTGTTTCCGTGTCTTACCAATGCTATGACTCATTACTTCTACATATCATTATACATTTTGAATGGTGTTCCTCAACACCAATCGATACAATCGTGTGTGATAGATTTTTATTGTCATGTTGCCATCGACTCCGCCGTTGGACCACGGCCCAAACCGACATTACTTCCATACTTATCCCCAACGAAAATAAGTGGCCTTTATATTAATTAAGGATTATATTCGGGTTTTACAAAAGTTTTAAATCCGCCGAGTGTCGCACTAATATATACCGAGAGCATCATTCTGCCATTCTCGCAGGCAATTTCTAACAGTGGGCGTTGCTTCCGAGCGGTTGAAGGAAAGGAACCTGCAATATTGGGTTTGTGAACCTTGTCCCTCTGCAATTATTTATTTTTCGTTAAATTCCTGAATATTTTATCATCGGCGTGTTTGCAGTTTATTTTATTTTAAACTTTGTTTACAGATGTATTTTTGTCCCCTGTGAGAGATTAAAAAAATCATTAAAGAGTACTATCTCATATTATATTATATTGCATGTTCTACAGTTTAATCCATCACAGGATTTTCTTGTTATGGTTGAGTGTTTTGCTTTTTGTCATCTAATGGCTCTTTTTTGGGAGTAACACGCCATTTTCTTAGTATGGGTCCAGTGAATTCTCTATTATTATTATTATTCTGTTTTCCTTTTATTATTATTATTTTGTTTTCCTTAGGGTTGGAAGGATTCTGTTTTCCCTGTTTTCCTTATTCCCCATTATTCTTTACTATTTTGTTTTCCTCAGGGTTGGAAGGAATTCTGTTTTCCGTGTTTTCCTTATTCCCTATTCTTCTTTACTATTTTGTTTTCCTCAGGGTTGGAAGGAATTCTGTTTTCCCTGTTTTCCTTATTCCCTATTATTCTTTACGGT
This sequence comes from Larix kaempferi, assembly GCA_027924585.1. NCBI lineage: Eukaryota > Viridiplantae > Streptophyta > Pinopsida > Pinales > Pinaceae > Larix > Larix kaempferi. The sequence goes on from BSBM01000254.1 coordinate 5,185,023, forward strand.
CGGAAAAGTTTCTAAGGTTTATTATTTAAATTCTACAGCTGTTCTTGTTTCTGGCTAATCTGAAACAACGAAGGAAAATGGCAATAATTTTTATCATAAATTTTTTATTTCTATTCTTATTTGCTTTTTTCCTCTTTTCTCACTGCTGATTCACATCCAAAATTCAGAGAACAAAGTAGGGTTTCAACGAATATTTCAGAGGACGACCAATTGACTAGTTTCGTTAAAACTCGAAATTCATTTCTTTACATTCTGGTTTCTGGTTGTGAATCGATGGTAAGAAAAACATCTATAACAATAAAATAATAGATGATAAAGCCAAATAGAAATGATATTTCTGGGGTTAAACTTGTATTCATTTCTCAATATCTTACCTGAGTGCCGTGAAGCTTTATGCTAATGATTCCGATAAGTACTTTCGTCCACGATCTCCCCACCTGACTGAAAGGACCATGATAACTGGTCATCCTGTCATATGCCTTGGTTAGATCCAGTTTTAAAACCATTGTTGGTATCTTCCTTACTCTAATTGAACAAATCCCTTCCTGGGCCACCCCTACGCCATTATTAATCTGCCTTTGATGTTAAGAAAAAGATTCAGTAAAAATGTTCTTTAACCTGTTATCCTTATTTAGGATGAGGACTATGAAGGTAGAATTGATGGATCCCACTACCTTTCTAGAAAGCTTTTAACATCGCTTTAAGCTCTTGTCTAGTTACCTCTGCTGATAGCTCTTTTTCTTTCTTTCTTTCTGATCAGTGAAACCTTTCCGCCAGCCACACTACTCCGCTTTTCATTCGCCTCTTGGATTCCTCCCATTCCAAAAGTTTTATTTTGTCTCTTCAAGATTCTTCTGATTGCCTTCTATCCTGATAACTTCCCTGCTATATTTTCTAGCTATCTTATCCTATACATCTATTAGGACTCTGTGAGTTTTGATATTTTTGTTTTGCCCATTCTCCAATGAACTTCATCATTATCTCAAGGTTCTCTGCAATTGCAACATAGCCAATTTTTCATTAGAAGGCTCAAACTTTTACAAATTCTGACAACCATTCTGGTGAACTTCATTCTCCAACCATTTAGGATTGAAATTGGAAGGGGTCTGGGGGTTTATTTTCATCTCTTTCAATTTGAATTAGAACAGGAAGATGATTTGATTTGCCACCCACTCCCACCCATATTTTTATCCTATCAGCTTCTATCATGATCCTTTCTGCCACCAGAAGCCTATCCAGTCTTTTAAAGACTATCATCCCGTACCCTATAATTTTTCTGGGTAGAGACTAATTTTATTTGTACTACATCACAGATTTAGAAAGGCCTGCCTCATCGAACCTATTATGAATAAACTGTTATGCCAATGGTTTTGACTTAGCATTGGTTCCCCACATCTCTGTTCTTTTGGTTGTAAGGTTTAGATCCCCAGCGCCCACCTATAATAGATTTCTCCTCTTTTGAGGGTTTCCAAGTTGAAAAAAGTGTCTTGGGAAATGGTTCTACCTTCATAAGGAAAATACAGATTAGAGAAGTCCTTCCAGATTTCCATCGACATCAGTTTTATCAACAAAACTGCATTGAGAACATAAGGTTTAATAAGGTTCAAGAACCTGTTCCGCGTTGTTAATAAAACTCTAGATCATCCATTTGAGTCCAATGTTACAAAGGGCCGATCTATTAGAAAAGAAGAAAGAAATACTTTTGCTTTTTCTTTATCGTACATGATTTTACCATTTTTGGAACAATATCACCTTCCATTTGTATTGATGTATCTTCTATTGAGGGCTTATTTTTTATGATCTCCCATTATCATTACTTAACCCTAAGCTGAGGCACTCCCTGCTATAAGGACGTCCTTAATGGTCTGCATTCCAGTGTATTTGATTGTCCAGTGTATTTGATTCATCGTGATTGTTTTCAGTTTTCCTGTTATGTATTTGATTGTCCTTAATCACTGTGGAGATTTGTGAATGTATCCGAGCAGTGGTGCTTGTGTATTTTGCCATTTTTTATTCAAGTGAATCGTTGTTTGCAGTTTGCTTCTCCTTGAATTATTTCTTTGCGTCCCTCTTCAAGGTTTTAGTGGGTTTTTTGAGGAATCTATCTAGGTGTGTTCTGTTGCAAGTTTACCACCTCTGGACCCTCCCACTTTGATCAAGAGTAGCATGAGGTTACTTCTATGTCTAGACCTCCTTCTTTGTGGTCTTAGTGGACTTTTGAGGGTTCTTTCTTGGTGCGTTCTATTTACTATCTCTGTACCCTTCCACGTTGATCAGAGTGACAAAGTGTCTTTAATGATTAGGCATGGTTGGCTACTTTGACTGACTGAGCTTCTAGGGATGGTCTAGTGCTTCTGTATTCTTCTGTCTTTCTATGACTAGGCCTCCCTCTTCGAGATCCTAGTGGATTTTTTTGAGGATTCTCCCTTGAAAGAATACTAAATCCATTTTTTTGATGAATGCCTTTCTTTCATCCAACTGACTTGTGTTGAGTCTCTTCTCCAAGTTCACTTTTTGAAGCCATGTAAGAGGCAGACTGATGCTTCTCACCAACGGTAACCATCTCTGCCAGCTAACAAATGCTGCTATCTTTTATCACAATTTTGAAATCCATTCCTTCCAGAGTATTCTCTTCTCTGGTCTTGAACCAGATACTGAATCGTTCTCTAGTGTACTTGGGATTCTTGCTTCTTCAGGTTTCATAGGACTTGGACAATCCTCCAAATGCTATATTGATTAGATTCAGCCTTCCAATGTACATCTCTGTTCATTATGCTTTGGCAAATTCCAGTGTAAGCAGCACAGCTTTGTTCATACTCCTTGGTATAATAGCAATATTTGAGTATGGAAGTTTTAGAAGGAAGTATAGTGCTTTGAACTCATTTGCTTTAGCATAAAAAAAGTGATCATCAGAAAAAACCCCACTGGTCCAGCCAGGACTTTGACAGGCCCCATTGAAAAAGCTCAAAGCATATGATTTGTTCACCTGAACTTCCCCCACATTTCTTTGAGGATTGATCTTTTGAGTACACTTGTAATGAGCTGACAAAACGTCTAACTGTGCTGCTACCTGGAGGGGAGGGATGAGATTTTCCCTGAATAGAATAGAGTTTCTGGCTAACCAGATACCTCACAAAACCAGCGGAGGGGTATTCCTAAGACTCTTTAGTTCAGTGATAGTAAACCATTTCAAAGAAATTATCCACCAGATTATCCTTTCTCCACAAAGATGCACAAAGTCCCCATGTCAGACCAAACTTGTTTAGAAAAAATGCAGGAAAAGATGTGAGGTATATTTCCCCTTGCAGCTACAGAGAAGACAAATGCCAGGGCCTTATTCCTTTTTTGCAATGTTTCACATGTTAGCCCTTTATCAGTTAAGGAAAGCCACATAAAGAGCTTACATTTTGTTGGGGCACAAACCTTACACCACTTTTTCCGCCACCACTTGTACTCACCTTTACCAGGACACTAGAGGGCTGAGTAACTCAATCTGGTTGTGTAAGATATGCCTGCAGCATTCAGAGCCCTAATTAACCCTGGAAGCATTACTTAACCTAATGTGAATCTTTTTAATCTCAGCTAGGAAAAGGTCCTAGGCCTGCACCATATCATTTCTCAAACCAAGGTCAAAAGCCTTCAGCCACCCTTGATTCCACAGAGTTGTTTCGGCTGGGTTGTCAACCAAGTTAGGCGTGCATCGATTGCAAATGTTGAATAAGATTCTCAGGAAGGTAAATATTTCTGCCACAGCCCATCACTGCACCCGTCACAATTTTTACCTGGGACTCATCTCCGGCCCTCCCTCCAAGCCAGAAAATTTTCTATAACTGGAAAGGAAAGAGTCGAAGCCTCTCACTGAATTGGATAAATTTTGGATGCTCTGCCTATTCCTCTTTATCTGGTCCATCAGAGAAGCTGGAGCTGCAATCCCAACCCCCTGATCTTTGGGGGCTGCAATCCTTAGCTATTAAACTAAGTGACTTAACTTGTATTCATTGCTTCCTTTCCTTCGAAAGTTGAAAGAATATTTTCCAATTTTCTCGAGGATGCACTTGGGAATGTGGGCCAAGTTGTGCCGATACATTAGAATAGCTTCCAACACTGCTTTAACTAAAACTATCTACCACCACTGGAATGCCACATGCTACACCAGAATGAAATACGCTTTTCAATCTTGGATACAACCAATACCAATTTGTTTTGCATACCCATTAGGCTTTAAGGTTAAAACCTAAATATTTGACCCAACCCCTATAGGGTAGCAAGCAGATGTATTTTCATTAATTTCCATGCCTGCTGGCTTCTTGTACAGTTGAAGAATGTCTATGAAGCAGTTCGCATCCCCTACAGACCCAAAGCTAACACAAAACCATCATTGGTAAAGAGCCAGTCAATTCTTACTACCGCATTGATAGCTCTACGCAAACACTTGTCCAGTAACAGAAAAAAGGTGAGGGGATAATGTCGCCCTTGCCTAAGGCCCCTGGTATGCTTATAAGAATCAGAGGTTGAGCCATTAATGAGAACTGAAAACGAAATAGATGCTACACCTTTCATTATAAGCAACTCGAGATACAACCAAGACACTTAATCATAAGCTTTAGATAGATAAAGCTTGATGGAATGGAGCCCTTCCTGATCGCCTCATGAATTAGATGTCATTCCAAGAACCTAAACTGCTCTGCTGAGATGAATCAGGATAACAAATTGTAATTATTTTGGACAAGATTTTATAGATGCTGTTAGTAGTTACATAAAGAAATTGGTTTAAAATCATCAAGAGTCTTTGGACAGGCTGCCTTCAGAATGAGACCTATAAAAGTGGAATAGAGTTCACAGGCACCTTCGTTGAGATTCTCATCTGCTCCACAGCCTTATGTAAATCATTACCCAGCAAGTCAAAGAAGTCCTATAATTCCACAGCCCAACCAGTAGGGCCTTGATTGTTGTATTTCTTGAAGGATCTAAGAATTACCTTAAGCTCTTCCTTGGTAATTTGCTGATAAATGCTCTCATTGTCCTCTTTGTTAACCATTCTTGGAAATATGATACTATGAGAATTTCAACAATATCTGGCTCCATAAAGATTTCACCGAGGGGTTGGACTTACTCCTGGCTCTTGAACTCAAGTATTTTTGTCCGCCTCCCTTAGCAAAACACCCTCTTTATTAGAAATAAATTCCTCCCTTTCAACTTCTTCAATTTGATTGTCTCTCACCTTGTACCTATTACCAGCCCAAACTGATACCTTCTCCTTCAGCAGCTTTATGGATATAGCAAACTGTTCACAAGTAAGTTTGCGAGTTATTTTTAATCAAGGATTGAAAGTCATCTTCGACCATCTAGTTTGGATTGTATTTGAAAGGTGCCTTAGGCATGGGATTATTCAAAAACATCTCCCATAAAATTGGTAAATGGTTAGAGCACCTGATAGGACCTATCCAAGATCCATATCTTTCCACCTTTTGCAAGAGAGCTATGAGCCAAAAGCCTATCCAGCCTCCTTAAGACTCGTCTCTATTTGCTCCTTACCTCTATTTTTGCTCTAGGTAGGTATTAACACAATAGACTCATTCTACAAGGCTTGACAACTCAAAGGAGGTTAAGAAAATAAACTACCAATCTATCCATTGTTGCACCAGGCCCCCAAACCCACCCCCCCAATAATAAGATTTTCAGACTTGAACCATTCCATAAAAATAACTTATCCTAGAAGGGCTGCCTACCCTCATATGGCTTACAAATATTGACAATAGTCAAGGCCATACCCAAACTTGCTAAAGATCGCTGTACAAAGACCTAAATGTTGTGCTAGAGTTATTTAGGGTTGCATATCTGTTCCATCTAGAAATCAAACCGTGAACAACTATTAGATTCATTTGCAAGAAAGTCCCAACCAAGGGCCCTTGTAATAAGTCTTTGTTTTCCTTGATTCACCTCCTTTTTTAGGTTGTTCCTAAGTTAGTTTTAGGTCCAATTTTCTACCAACTCGTAAAGGCTCTACATCTTTTTGGGAGTCTCGTCCTAACCTTTTTGAGGCTAGACCTAGAGGAGAAGACCCCTTCTTTGATCGGAGAAGATAATAACCATCTCCTCTCGAAGAGGTTGCAAGAGGGTCCCCTTCAATGGAGGGTAAAACATTCATTTTTGAGGCTAGACCTAGAGGAGAAGACCCCTTCTCTGATCGGAGAAGATAATAACCATCTCCTCTCGAAGAGGTTGCAAGAGGGTCCCCTTCAATGGAGGGTAAAACATTCATTTTAAGAGATGCCGAGGCACTAGACAATGCCAGAGAGGTTACCTCACGGCCCAACCTCTTCCATTTATTCTCTTCAAAATGATAGGACTTAGCCCTTCCTTGAGAAAATTTCTTCTTTGCAGAAACTAAAGGCTGGGAGTTAGATATCTCAATCTTTTCCATATTGGTAGTAGAAGGGTTAGAAGGAAAGTACTTGTGTGACTGCGTGAAGTCTTTCAGAACTAGAGAAGGCGCATTGTTCCTTGATTTGATCGAAGAGGACATAAACTAGTTGTGCCTGAGAACATACACAAATTCATCATCTTGGTTGAAAATTGAACTAGAGCATGCTATTAGAGGAGCGGATAGGTCACCAACCCCCAAGTCTACCCCCTCCTTCACGTCCTTCATCTCCAGAATATCCTTTGACGAGCTAAAATACTAGCTTTTCGACGACCCTTCGTCATTAGCCTTCTCCCCTTAGTCGATTTCATTGAATTATCTACCCTTTTCGCTTCTCCTCTTAACGAAGGGCTTGACACAATCTTTGTGGATGTAGCTGCTTTCTGTGTGTTCCTTGGTGTCTTTGTCTGTAAGCACCAGGAAAGGAGGTGATCATCCTTGTGGTGTCCGGTGTTTGGGTTGGTCTGACTGAAGAAGATCCATGTCCAAGGTCCTTCCACATGTACATGGCTAAGCATTGCTGATCCAGATATCTGACGGGGAGGGAATTAGGGGACTCCCTAAAGAGACAATGATACCGAATCGATTAACAGTATATCAAAATTTCATTTGCCTTTTCATCTGAGACCTCATTTCTTGTTTTTTTTTTCTTTTAAGTTTTAAAATTTCATTTAGTATTGATTTTAATGACATGTATTGTCTTTGATATTTCCTTTATAAGATTTAGAGAATATTTTTAGGCTATATAAATATTAAAAGTGACTACAGTGTCTGGTATTTCTGGTTGTTTCTAATGTTAAATGTTTGGTGAGATATTTTGCTAACCTCTAAATTATTTGTGGTGGTTTTCTAGGTGCTTATAGCTCTCTTGATTATTTCATCACGAGTTTGACGAGGGGACTGACGAAGGCTGTAGTTTGTCCTTCATTAATTCTAGTACTCTCAGGGTTCATTAAAGATGGTGGAAGGACAGGGACAGGAAACCGACAAAAACATTGAGATATGGAAGATCAAGAAGTTAATCAAGGCCCTGGAGGCAGCCAGGGGTAATGGTACAAGTATGATTTCCTTGATAATGCCGCCTAAGGATCAAATTTCACGTGTCACTAAAATGCTAGGTGATGAGCTTGGGACTGCATCAAACATTAAGAGTCGAGTGAACCGTCAGTCGGTTTTGGGAGCAATAACTTCTGCTCAGCAAAGGTTGAAGCTCTACAGCAAGGTTCCAACTAATGGGTTGGTGCTGTACATAGGAACTATTGTCACGGATGATGGAAAAGAAAAGAAAGTTACATTTGATTTTCAGCCATTCAAGCCCATTAATGCCTCTCTTTATCTCTGCGATAATAAGTTCCATACTGAAGCACTGAATGAACTTCTGGAGTCTGACGATAAATTTGGTTTTATAGTTATGGATGGGAATGGCACCCTTTTTGGTACTCTGAGTGGTAACACTCGTGAAGTGCTTCACAAGTTTACTGTAGACCTGCCTAAGAAGCATGGAAGGGGAGGGCAGTCAGCCCTGCGGTTTGCACGTCTTCGGATGGAGAAACGTCACAACTATGTTCGAAAAACAGCAGAGCTGGCAACTCAGCTTTACATTAATCCAGCAACCAGTCAACCCAATGTTTCTGGTTTGATTTTGGCTGGTTCTGCCGACTTTAAGACAGAGTTGAGTCAATCTGACATGTTTGACCCTAGGCTTCAGGCTAAGATATTGAATGTTGTCGATGTATCCTATGGAGGAGAGAATGGATTCAATCAAGCAATTGAACTGTCCGCTGAGATTCTGTCAAATGTCAAGTTTGTTCAGGAGAAGCGCTTGATTGGGAAATATTTTGATGAAATCAGCCAGGACACAGGTAAATACGTATTTGGTGTGGAGGATACTTTACAGGCACTGCAGATGGGGGCTGTTGAAGTCCTTATTGTGTGGGAGAACTTAGATATTAATAGATATAAACTTAAGAATTCTGTTACTGGTGATAAAGTCGTTAAGCACCTCAACAAAGATGAAGAAGCTGATCAAAACAATTTCAGGGATCTAGGCTCTAATGCTGAGTTGGAAATTGAAGAGAAAGTATCCTTATTGGAGTGGTTTGCAAATGAATATCAGAATTTTGGCTGTACTCTTGAATTTGTGACCAACAAATCACAGGAAGGTTCTCAGTTTTGCAGGGGGTTTGGTGGTATTGGTGGGATCCTTCGTTACAAGCTGGATATGAGAGATTTTGATGAGCTGTCTGATGTGGAGGATGAAAATGAAGATTCTGAATGACAATCAATTCAAACTTGTCTTAAGCATGCCGTCCACAGCTCGGCATCAGGCCTTGGGAGTTCAGTTGTTGTATTTTCAAGACCAGGCAAATTCGAGGTCGGCATCCTCAGTTACTCTGTTGCATGTTGGGAACAGGTTTCTTCACTAAAGGATCATGTCAAGTTCGGGGTTCTACATATAGAACAGTGCAAAGTAACAGTGCAAAGTCCATGGATATGCTTGGAATGGAGAAGCAGGTTATTTAATTAAGTTTTTCATTGCACTGTGTGCAGGTATGTTGTGTTATGGGACTTAATTTTTTTTTAAATGCCTTGCATTATTGTTCAATCTAGAATTCTTAGTATGTAAATAATTTGTTTTTTACATCACGGTAATCTCTTATAATTGCAATTTATAAAATCGGAATTTGTCTTTCTGAATATTGTGCCAGGAGCATCTTGCCAAACATATTGGCTTCAGAACGGAGGGCAGAATCATTTGCATTGCTAATTGCAAATTTCGGCATAGCTTCCGGAGCTGGTCATCTATTTACCTAACAAAACTTAATGAAATAGGTTGGAGCCTGGAGGGTATGGGTATTCTGGGACCCGAAGTTCAGGCTGTAGATTCTAGGGACTGAATAAGCTGGTAAATTTAAGCTTAATTTATATTGGCATAGTGCATGAGAATATTCTAAGTAAGGTTACAGAACATTTGTCTTTGCCATTGGTTGTGACTCTGGACTGATTAATTAGAAATCTGTAGGGATATAGAAGTCTGTTCTTATTATGATAATAAATTGTCAAGATTTTTTAATCTTGACTGTGGATTAATAGTACCTAAGTGATTTTGGACTGGTTGATTAGCATATGTTTTTAATGCAAAATATTACAATTTGTTTCTTTACGCTCTACGTTCTTCGAGTTCCAGCGTGGGTTATTAACTGGTTTAATTTGTGGAGAGCATTTTTAGGCATTTGCTAAGTAATTTACGATGACATCTATAATAAATATGTATTCTACCTGAATGAAATAGATTTGTCATCTTATAATGATTTTGTATTCCTCTCGAGATCAATCTATTTTAAAACTGATTCTACCTGAAATCTCAATGTCTGAAAAACCTTTTATGAGGTTTATTTCTCCTGTTTATTTAGTAACCGATTTCATGAGTTATTTAACATTCTAGAACCCCGAAGTCAAAGTTGGAGAATAATGGTTGGCCACAAAGCTCTATGCAGAGGTTAATTAGTACATTTTTTCTGAAAAAATTACAATTTGTTGTTTTACCCTCAACATTCAGTGAGTCGTAGAGTGGGTTTTTCACTGGAGTTTCATTAGGGAAGACCAGGGGGGCATTTTTGTTTAGTGGATGGGAATAGAGATGGAAGAGTTGTAATGTGCTAAATGAAGATATCTATATTCTTGAGATTAATGTCACATTAATAGTATATCTATATTCTACCATACTATATTCTACCTGGAATTTCAATAGGACAGTTTTTGTAGGTGTGAAAAACCTTTTGTGGGGTTGGTTCTGCTGTCTTTTTGGTAAGTGGTTTCCTTAGTTATTTATCATTCTGGTACCCTGAATTTAGATGTTGAAGAATCATGTTTCACCACACATCTTTATGCATTGAATATTACATGTTCTGTCAAATGTTACACATGTTACACTTTCAGAGTTCCAACTCTGAACAAATGTTACACTTTCAGAGTTCCAACTCTGAACAAATGTTACACTTTCAGAGTTCAACTCTGAACTAATTCGTATCATATATAAAAAATATCTAATTCATATCATAGATAAAAAAGGATTAGTTCAACTGTAAATTAATGTTACACTTTCCAGAGTTCAACTCTGAACTAATTCGTACCATAGATTAAAAATGAACTAATTCATATCATATATAAAAAAGGATTAGTTCAACTCTGAACTATTTCATATCATAGAAAAAGGAGTAGTTCAGAGTTGGACAAGAAGTGAAACAAATTATTTCATAGAAAAAGTAGTTCAGAGTTGGAAAAGAATTATTCATATCATGATAAAAGGGTTTACTTCAAGTAGTACAGAGTTAGGAATTATCTATATTCAAGTTAAATTTAAATTTAAATGGTAAATTTAAGTTATATATTTAAATCATGTCTCAATATCTAAATGGTAAATCTAGGGATAAATTTAAATTTAAATGTTAAATTTAAGTTATATATTTAAGTTATGTCTCAATATCTAAATGGTAAATTTAGGGTTTAAGACAACTTAATTATATCTTCATATATGATATTATTAAATAACTAAATTTTATAATTATATATATATTTGACACATCAATTTATATACCAACAATGAAATTACTTTAGTTTTAGGTTGACTTGATATTCTGTTATACTCATTGATCTTTTTCAACTCTGAACTATTTCATATCATAGAAAAAGGAGTATCATTACTTTAGTTTTAGGTTAACTTGATATTCTGTTATACTCATTGATCGTCTATATTGATCTTTTTCAACTCTGAACTATTTCATATCATAGAAAAAGGAGTAGTTCAGAGTTGGACAAGAAGTGAAACAAATTATTTCATAGAAAAAGTAGTTCAAAGTTGGAAAAGAATTATTCATATCATGATAAAAGGGTTTACTTCAAGTAGTACAGAGTTAGGAATTATCTATATTCAAGTTAAATTTAAATTTAAATGGTAAATTTAAGTTATATATTTAAGTCATGTCTCAATATCTAAATGGTAAATCTAGGAATAAATTTAAATTTAAATGTTTAAATGGTAAATTTGAGTTATATATTTAAGTCATGTCTCAATATCTAAATGGTAAATTTAAGGTTTAAGACAACTTAATTATATCTTCATATATGATATTATTAAATAACTAAATTTTATAATTATATATATATTTGACACATTAATTTATATATCAACAATGAAATTACTTTAGTTTTAGGTTGACTTAAATTTTATAATTATATATATATTTGACACATTAATTTATATATCAACAATGAAATTACTTTAGTTTTAGGTTGACTTAATATTCTGTTATACTCATTGATCTTTTTATTATAAATTATAATTATAAATTGTAAGAGTCACTTATTGATTTTCTATTATAAATTGTTTTCATACAGTGTTAATTATTTTGTTAATTTTACAATAAATTGTTTTCATATAATGTTTAATTATTTTGTTTATCTTACAATAAATTGTTTTCATACAGTGTTAATTATTATTTTGTTGATCTTATTTTATTAGTAAACTTGAAATAATGGTGGATAATGCCCTTCGTGGAATGACTGGGGTATGTAATGGTGGATAATGCCCTTCGTGGAATGACTGGGGTATGTTCCCAGTAGCTTCAAAAAATTTGTAAGCCCATTTTGGCCTTGGATTGGGAGCACGTATTGGATCTGGGTCTTTATACTCAATATCAAGATTTGATTCAACTTGAGTGTTAATTATTTTGTTGATCTTACAATAAATTGTTTTCATACAGTGTTAATTATTTTGTTGATCTTACAATAAATTGTCTTCATACAGTGTTAATTATTTTGATGATTTTACTTTATTAGTAGACTTGAAATAATGGTGGATAATGCCCTTCGTGGAATAACTGAGATATGTTCCCAGTAGCTTCAAAAAATTTGTAAGCCCATTTTGGCCTTGGATTGGGAGCATGTATTGGATCTGGATTTTCATACTCAATATCAAGATTTGATTCAACTTGAGTGTTAATTATTTTGTTGATCTTACAATAAATTGTTTTCATACAATGTTAATTATTTTGTTGATCTTACAATAAATTGTCTTCATACAGTGTTAATTATTTTGTTGATCTTACTTTATTAGTAGACTTGAAATAATGGTGGATAATGCTCTTCTTGGAATGACTGGGGTATGTTCCCAGTAGCTTCAAAAAATTTGTAAGCCCGTTTTGGCCTTGGATTGGGAGCAGGTGCTGGATCTAGATCTTCATACTCAATATCAAGAGTTAATTCAACTTGGTCCTCATTTTCGAAATCTAAATGTGGATCATCATAAGAAAGAAACAATTGTGAAATCACATGAAATTTTGATGTTATGTAATAAATCATAAAAACTAGACCATAATACTAAGTTGCATATATTTATACATTAAATTTTTAAATAATTATCTTCACCTATCAAATCATATTTATTTTGTAATAAATCATAAATAAAACAAAGCTAAGGCTTTTAACTAATAAAAACATGACCATAATATTATGTATGATGTTGCATATGTTCATTCATTAAAATCTCTAAATAATTATCTTGATCCATGAAATCACATAAAATTGTTATGTAATAAATCATAAAAACTTGACCATAACACTAAGTTACATATATTTATGCATTAAATATCTAAATAATTATCTTGACCCCATGAAATCACATGTAATAAGTCATAAATACTTTGGATATATGAATTCATATTTAAGTTATTTAATATTATTTTTAATAAATGACAAGTGGCAAATAAAATATTGAATATCAAGTCTTGGATATTGACAAGTGGCAAATAAAATATTGAATATCAAGTCTTGGATACCTAGGATAGCAAGTTTACACATTCTCTCCCATTTGAAATTTTTTCTATCTTTGAAGAAATTTTAACCCCACTATTTTTTCTTAATATCAATCAATTTAATTAAAATATTGAAAAATAACATTATTGACACAAACCTAAAAATTGATAGTCTAATTATCTTTTTTTTTTCTTTACAAAAAATTAAAAGTTAAAAAATAAACAGATAAACATAGTAAAAAATGTTTGTATCTCTAGAGATTTGATCCTTTTTAGTATATGGTAGATCTAGAGATTAGATAAATTTAAGTTGGTGATATTGTTTCTATAGTAAAATTTCCAAACACTACAACATTAAATAAATGATGATTCCTTACTTTTTTAAATGTGATAAAATAAACACTAAAACAAATGTACATAATTATCTTATTTATTCGCAATTTTTATTGAATTTACATTATTTTTTTACTTAAATCTTTACACAGCCGTCTCTGTCTCTCTATATATAACCTAGTCATACATGCATCACTCATGGACAAACGAAAAAGAACATGATGACTCACTGGATGGAAAAAAAAAGGCATGCAAAAAAATGTAAATAAGTGTTGTACATTGATAAGACTAAAGACTAAAGGTTATATATCTCAATGCTTCCACACATAAATTTGTCTCTTATTTTAATATCACTAAAGTAGTATATGGATTTTGAAATCCTTAAAACCTTATAATTAGGATAAATATAGTTTCTATTATTATGTAAGATTATAATTCTTACATGTTGGATATTTATATATATTTATTGTTTTATATTTTGATGATTATAATAGTATAAATGAGGTGTATGATTTCATCAATATATGATGGTGATTTATCATATTTAAATTAATCTTAATAAATAATAATTTAATTAATGATAGTAATATATTTTTTGGTATATTACATATTCATAAGTTTTCGTTATCTTCCGTTGAAATATTTTTTGAGAATAATTACATTTTCATATTTTTTTCTTATATTTAAGAAGAAAAGATTGAATAATTAGTGAATAAATGCTTACTTTCAAAAAGATTGAGAATAATTACATTTTCATATTTTTTTTGTTATATTTAAGAAGAAAAGATTGATAATATCATGAGAAAATACCATGGGTTACCCAAAACCATGGGTCAATGAACTACTAACACTAAACCCATTAGTTACCAAATCAATATTATTCATGAGCAAATACCATGGGTTGCCCAAAACCATGGGTCAATGAACTACTAACACTAAACCCATTAATTACCAAATCAAGATTATCTTTTATCACTTTATCCTAACACAATGCAATCACAATGTTTAAAAGTAGTTGTGAAATTATACCCATAACTTTGTCTCTCTTTGTTTGTTTAATCATTCCACTTCAATTATAAAATTAATTCAATGTAGCAATCATATAATACAACCATGTTTCCTTAAAATTCATATTTTATTGGTGGTGTTGCTTCCCCTTTAAATATTGTCATAACCCCCAAAAAAATAAAAAAAAATTAAAAAAAATTTACAGGGTCATTAATCTATATAACTTAAGGTTTAAACTGTTAATAACCCCGTGGTTTAAAGAAGGAACTCTAACAAGGAAAAGCCATGAACCATGAAGCTCCTTAGTGTTCTTGTTATAGGTGTAAAATTTGTGTGTGGTTATTATGATAATCAAGCCTCTATGAAAGATCTTCACTCGTTGCTTACCTAAGAGTGTATTTTACTTCCTAGATGTTTTGAATGGATACATTTACCATGAAAGTTTCCTATGTAAGCAATGCTTCTAAATAGGTTAGGGAGGGGGGGGGTACCTCGAGCCCCTAGACCCTACTTAGCTCAATGAGCTAAAACATGTGAAATGGATTCTTCTTATGCAGGTGGACTTATAGCAATAGTTTATGATAAAGGATAACCAAGGTGTCGTTTATAAACCCTAAACCCCTTTATTCCAAAACTGGGCTGAGAACTATACAAACATGAATATGTATGCAAAAATATCAATGTGACTTGACGCCGGTAGATGGCGCATTCAAAGCTCCCATGTGAAGGTGCAGGTGGTGGAATTCCACGTCGAGGCATGGGGAATAGGACCCTTGGTTCAAACCCTCACACGTCTTTTGGTTTTGTATTGTTTGGAGTCGTGTTTTTTGGGAGGGCACCATGAGCTTTCTTCATTGAGGAGGGTGTTCTGGTCCTGCTACCCAACCGAGCATTGTACAGAGATTTCTCACCAGAACATTACGCCTAGGTAACGTTGATAACTGCTTTGCGTGAATACTAAAATATACAGTGATTTTCCAGGATTTAATCTATTGTAGAAGAAAATGTAGTAATCTATTGTTCGTTTTTGTTTTGTTATGGTTGTGACAGGAGAAACTCATCGCAACAAATTGGGGCAAAGTACTCCTGGAGGTGGCATTCGTCTGCTACTTGGACCCTGGTAAGGCCTAGGGTCTCGGAGCATCTCCTCATTTGCTGTAGCTGTTATAATGAAATTTTTAGAAAGGAAAAAGAAAACGTTATATTCTTTTGAAGTAGCTTGGGAGGCTCAAGGAGTAGCCCACGCCGAGCTGCCCACTCGTCAGTGTCTTCTAATTTCTTTTGATGGCTAACTATAAGATTTGGGAAGAATGGAAATCCTAAATACTTTTGTAAATACTTCTAGTTGCTTGAAGGTTTAAAAGCTTCGTTGGACAGGTTATGATGTTTGAAGGGTTTACTTCATTTTGATGTAGTTGCATTTATGCGAACTGTTGATGCCGTAAATTTTAAATGGCCTTATTCAGGATCTTATAGAAAGCTTAAACGCTTACTTTGTTTGCTTACTCTGTCCAAAAAAGGAATGGGTCATGAAGGCTAAGTTTGCCTACTGTAGACAGATGAAAAATGGTACAGGAAGACAATTTATAAGTTTCATGCGTTTGCTATTGAATTACTGTTGTTGTAAATTTGCACTATCGTTTCTCTGTCATTTGGTTGTTTAATGAGCAATTAGTAAAAATAGAAAAAATGCTTTAAAACCCTTATCGTGGATGCTGGAAAGTTCTGCTTATTTTACATGTCAAAAGGGTTGAATACAAATGATGATTTTCTCGCTTTTAGAGTTCTGTTGTCCATAAATGTTTGTATGGTTTAGAAAGAAGGTAGTTTGACTTTAAAAATAAAAGTAACTACGACCATAAAATCTTTCTTGTTTTCTACTTAGGGTTTCGATATCTATAATATGCCGGAATAAAATAAACAAAAAGGAAGGCGATTCTCAATCTGTATGGTAGTAAGTAGATCTACATTAATAAGATCGGACCTAACATAAGCATGGGGTCGCTTAACACAAAAACAACAGGTCTGCTTCTGATCAGTTCAGAAAATTATCCGTAGCATATTTTAAAAAGGATAACAGATGCATAATTAAGAAAAAATAACAGAATCTCTAAATTTAAATACTTATCAATATTTTAATGCAGACTAACTGATTGAGGAGCTTCACGTTCCTCCCAACCTTAGACCGCGATCCGTTCTTGGATCGTTCCACCGGTCACCCCCGAGACAAGCTGAGCATAACAAGAATTCTAGACAGACCTAGGGTAGTTTTCTATTCACTATAGCAGAGTGTCCACAAGGTTCGTTTATCAGCCTATCAGGTGTGAGTCCATCTGAATGTCATTTCTCCTGAAATGAAATAAATAGTCCTCTCCGGACAGTCCCTTATGTGGGATACACCAGGTTTTAGTACTATGGTGTTGAGCGCTCAAACTCACGACTGGACCCTTTTCAGTGCACTTGGAAAAACGTGCCCAACAACGTTTCCTTCTCTGCTATTTATAATTTTTGGGGCAAGGCTGCTAGATATTTTGGGTTTGACAACACTCAGTTCTCTAACTGACACCTAGCATATTCAGTTATTAATTTTTTTTAAAATTAATATATCTTTATTTTAATCCTCACACTTCATTTTAAATCTTTAACTTTAATAAATTAGACCTTTACTCTCCTATTGGATGGTTACGACTTTACTTGGGGGGCTAATGACCTGTATAGATCCTTGCATGCTCATCTTCTCTTTGAGTGGTTGCCCTAGTTAGTTCGAAAGAATAAAATAGTAATAAGTCATTATTTTAAAATAATCATTAGTTAACTTGATGCTCCAGAGCCTCTAGCTCAACATCAGTTATTTAGTTCAAGTCAAAGTGCTCCAGATCTTCTTAGCTCAACACTCACTCAACTATTAGTGTCCTCCGAGCCTCCTTGGCTCATGCATGTGTCGTGCATTGTCAAATTTATTACAACGTAAAAATAAAATAATATTCAAATAATAGAGTAGTCTTTTCTCGGATCTTACATCCCTCCCTGCTTAAAACAACACCGTCCCGGTGTTAAGGACTTGAACCGAAACCATGAAACAAGGAGGGGTAGGCCTCTTTCATTTTGGTCTCGTTCTCCCAAGTAGCCTCTTCAGGTTCGAAATGTTTCCACTGTACCTTCAACGAGACGATGGTTCGCTTTCTGAGCGATACCTATCTCCTGTCCAGTATGTGGAGTGGTTCCGGTACAAATTCCCCTTCGGGTTCTACCTGTAACAAGACCAATCAATCACATGTTTAGAATCGTAAACATATTTCTTAAGTAAGGATATATGGAAAACATTATGCACTCTTATATGTGCAGGTAGAGCCAATTCATAGGCCACTGGTCCTCTCTTGGCTAGTATTTCGAATGGCCCACAGAAACGCAGAGCTAATTTGCCACATTTTCCCAGACTTAGAGAACTCCTTTTTGCTTTTACTTTTAAGTACACATGTTCGCCAACTTGATAGTCCTTGTACTGCCGTTTTCTATCTGCATAACTTTTCTGCCTATCTTGTGCCTCTTTTAAATTCTGTTGCACCTTCACAACCAGTTGTTCCAGATCTTTCAAGAGGTCTGGTCCCAACATAAGTCGATCCACTGGGCTGTCCTAGGTGACCGGGGCCCTGCATTTCCTGCCATACAGTATTTCAAACGGGCTCATTCTAGCCGAGGCTTGAAAACCGTTATTGTATGAAAATTTTGCTAAGTGTAGATACCCACTAAATACTCTCCAATCTTAAATTTATCCTTAAAATTATATCTAATTAAACATGCAATTAATATTATCTTCATCTTAATATATTCATTAATTATGTAAATTATCACCAACAACAAATAAACTTAATAAAATATATTACTCCATTGTAAATTCTATACAAATTAACTTCTCCACAAGTTAAACATTTTTTTTAAATGGAGAGTTGTTTTTTTTTACTTAAACCTTCACTTCACTAGAACCATCAATTTTACCTTAACAAATTTGAATTACTTGTGTGCTGAATAGTTTTTTTTTTGTTGGCAAGTGGTAGTATCCCCTAACTAGCAGGGTTCGCCATTGGCTGAGAGACCACGAACCAGGGGCATCTAAGTCGTCAAAATCACCCGGGGATCGCACCCAGCCTGGACTGCACCAACCCTTAGCATGGTTGGATTTTAATATCTGCGGAGTTTTGAACCGACGACCTTTCCGCTTAGGGGTGTCTTAAACCATCACCCGCCACTGACTGTTCTACAACTCACGGATTTGTATGTTGAATAGTTAATTGTCAACAAATTTGAAATACTTGTGTTGAATAGTTAATTATCATCTTATTTTCTTTTCATTGGTTGATATAACAACAATAAAATAAAATGCATGTACTATCATACATTACAAGCTTGACTTGAGAAAATACATATATGGATATAACAATAAAAAATATGCATGAAATATGCATGCAAGTACTTTTTATTAATTTGGACATTCACTATGATTTACTATCACATTTTATATGCTGCTTCACGATGATTTTGCAATCACTTTTTATATGCTAATATGGGCTATGATTTACTATCACATTTTATATAGTCCTATGCACACGTTAACATGGAGATTCATGGTTATCACATTTCACTACAAATTTATACTTTACGCTATAATACCAAATTTGAGGGTCTTATTCCCTAGTCTAAGATGTCATATTTAATTCATATATCATTAAAAAAATACATTATCACTCTACTTTATTTTTCAATATAAATGTATATATTATATCTATGTATTATCCAATAAATTCAATATATTACAAAGTTGCCATTCCATATTAAATTAATTCAAAATAGTAAACAATAGGAAAATATTATTGTATTTATTCTTTTAAAAAGTTAATGCAAGTTTGAAGTACTTATCCTCTCCACAACTTGTGTAGGCTTCAGAAACATCACTACAGAAGGTCCTTAGTGCAATGCCTTGAGACAAGAATAACTACTTCACGAGGGACCACCCAGATATAGTCGGCGAGGCTTCCCTCTTATCCTTGTTGAGCGTATGATATTTCTTTTCCGACACTACCTTACATTAAATAATTAATGAAATGTTTCAAAGTGAAAATTAATGCCATTTTTATGTTTTTACATTATAACTCTTCATTATTATGTAACCATAAAATAACTAATTATTTTTAATTTTTCATTTTGTTCTTATTTCATAACTTCTCTTTAACACAGTTACAAGAATTGATCCATTTTAATTCTTTCATTTCAAATCCTTTTTCCTTTTATTACACAGAAAATTAGTTCATGACAAACACCATCACCATAGTTATTGTAATTTTGATACCAATTGAAGAATATGGAGCAACGAGGCATAACAAAAGAAGATTGGTAGAATTGATACCAAAAGAAGAGTATGCAACAATGAGACATAACAAAAGAAGATTGGCAGAAAAAAAGAGCTGGATCCATTTTCAACATGTATTCATTCCAATGATACAAATTTATAGTACATGGATGTAACCACCTCATATACTAAATTTACTCAAATCGATACCTCATCAAGAGACAAAGCTAAGGGGAGGTAAAATAGGATCTAATACACACTCAAGATAATAAAAAAATATATCCTATAATGCGAAATACATTAATGTGGTGCAAGGCTTCATGATTGTATAGGGAGTTACACGCTAACACAATTGTAAACAAATAGCATATTGCAAAGAAGCAAAATCCAAGAGTTATAAAATGAAGATATTTTGCTAACTTAGACATTGATACTACACATTTCAAGAACATGGTTAGTGATGGAATGCAAGTTTGGATACCCATTATATACCACATTATGCCCAATAAACACTTTATTGACATCTTCAATAGAATGGAAGTGAATCTACAAATCGATAAATACATAGATTATCTAAACATTTGTTTTCCAAAGGCCACCACCACTTGACTTTTCATTGCCCTCCTTGCTTTATAAAACCAAAGATGTGCAAAGAACAACTTACATATCCTAAAACAAGTACAACTTACAGATCCTAAAATAAGTGAAATAACACTATTAATGATTGATGCAATTGACATATGACATTGATGTCGAGGTCCTTAATCCTTAAAACAGTTTAACTTAGCATTGATCACACACAATTCTTTTGGTTGATATTTGTGATGGCAAGTACAATATAGAATGAGAAGATGCCTTCTCATTTGTGTTTATTAAACACTTTAAAATGTATACACAAAAAATGGAAAATTGCAAAGAAGAAAATTCCAACAATGCCATCTTACCTATTTACCTATTTGGATGCCATTACTACACATTTCAATATCACTATTAGCTATAAAACACAAGTATGAAATGATAGTGCAATAATTCTCGATTTAGTGTGCTTATACTAGGACAATCCATAGAGATTAAGGCTTTACTTTATCAATAAAAAAAACAACCAATTATCAACATTCAATTGCAGCATAGTGTATTGACCTGAAAATTATCCAGGATCTTTATAACCAATATTTGCATGTGAATGTGTTAATGCTAAAATCCATTACAGAGGCTTAAATGTCAAAATTTAAAGAGCATATTTGAAGTACATAAGCAAATAAAAGAGATATGCAAACCATAAAATGAAGACAAGAGCTAATAACAGAGTTCACCCTCCTTGGGCTACGTCTCTGGGCCGCTTCCAATGGGAAGGTTGATCTTATTAAGTCTTCAAAGGTTACAAAATGAGTGTTCTGGAAACAATTCTGAGTTCTGTTTGTCAAACACATAAACAGACTGCACCATTGCGTCCGTTTTGAAATTCTAAGAAAAATGAGTATAAAGTTGACCATATGTGCCTGAGACCTCCTATGGCACGCAAAACGAGACAATTTGCCTGCAAATAAGACAAAACAATACCATCTGTATGGATTCTGCCTCTGGATCCGTGCCCATTAATGGTCGCGGGCCTCTCCTTCTTCTTTGATCGACACTCATATTCTTTGTCGACGCTCATATTTTTTGAGGGGCGGGCATACCATAAACATACACGTTATAGGGGAGGGATGTCTATTCTTGAATAGGGACTAGTAGTTGTCATAGTACTGGTCCCACACATCCACCAAATATTGACATAAAAACACCCAAAAATTGTACATAAATATTTCATATTAAGTGTAATAAATATTTAAATTATGTCCAAAAATTGCCCATTAACTGTCTGGGTCAACAGGTGTCCATAAATAGTCTTTATGTGCAAAAGAGTACAAAACATCTTGTCCCAACTACCTACAGATCTGCCTAGGCATGAAAAAGTACATGAACAACTAAATAACCCAGTTTATATTTGCCACCTACTGCAAGGTACCTATCCCATCAACACCCACAAATATCTATTGGAGCATAAATATCCCATCCAACATGAAAACCTGTTCAAGAACAAGGAGGAGAGTTCCTATCCCATCAACACCCACATATATCTATTGGAGCATAAATATCCCAGCCAGCATGAAAACCTGTTCAAGAACAAGGAGGAGAGTGTCAGCCATAAATGCATGGTTGTTCAACAATCCAACCCACTGTCTTTAATAAATGACACCTACCCATTAAATGCACCCATTAAACAGATGAAAGCACAAGGATCCACCATGACAAGTTCCCAGCCATTGGATCACATTTAAATCAATCCACAACACCTGTTCAAATTTAAGAGATTGCAATCCATGTACACCCTTCTTACCAATTGAATTCAACATCAAACAACTATAAAAGAATCACAACCCTTATTGAAGTTGCATTTCAGACATTCAAACTGCAAAGTGTGTGCACAGTGGAGACATACCATCAGAGAGTGTGTGCACAGTATAATCAGGTAACTGCATAATAGTATTGTTACTTCTATATCTGTGGTAATCAGCTTCAATGTTTATGTTATTTCCATTTATGTTATTTATATTTCTGTTATAATCATCTTCCAGTTTCCTTCTATATAATCAACTTCCCTTGTAAATGTGCAAGTAGTTGCACGCATGGAAAGAGTCAACAATGTAAGGAGAACAAGTCATCGACTGAGTAGGGGTGCCTAGCTACGTTGCACCTCCTTGGATGAGGAGAGGGTCGATCATTCAAATGCCAACAATGCTCCCAACAATGTTGTTGAGAATGACAATGTGGTGGTAGAGGACACTGTTGTCCCACCATCAACCACACAGCCATTGTCAACCACAGTTCAAGGGACAAGTTCAACCACCAAAATCAGTGCAATAAGAGGCTGGAAAAAGGAAGACATGTTAGCTGCGATTGATGATATAGAGTTCAATGGATATTCGATTCGTGCTGCTTCTAAAAAACATGGAGTTGCTACCTCATCAATACATTATTGGATAAATGGGCTCACACATACAAAGCGCAGAGGGCCTGTTACAGTTACGAGTGAAGAGGAGGAGGCCGAGGTGGTTCAGTGGTGTAAGGAGATGGCTCAAATGGGACATGGGCTAGAGCCGATACAACTAAAATCCACAATAGCTCAAATCTGTCAAGGGAGGCCAAACCCCTTCAAAGATGGGTTTCCTGGTAAGTCATGGTGGTTTGGGTTTAAAAAAAGGCATCCAGACCTTGTGTTGCATACAACCGAGGGCCTAAATAGAGACAGGGCTCTAAATATACGCCCTACAATTCTGACTAAGTTCTATGGCACCCTTTCTAGTGCATACGAGAAACATGGTTATGCTCCAGACCATATATGGAACTGTGATGAAACATGTTTACAGGCAGGAAGGAACTGTGGCATGCGTGTAATTGCCAAGAGAGGGAGTCGTAATGTGCCAAAGATTTTGCCTAGGAACAGGGAGTGGATCACTATTCTATGCTGTGTCAATGCAATTGGTGCTTCAATCCCTGGATTTTATCTATTTAAAGGTAAAACTCAACTCAAAAACTATGTACAGAATTGTGAACTAGGTGCATGCATGGCTGCACATCCCCATGCTTGGATGACTAAAGAACTCTTTTTGAATTGGCTTACTCACTTTGTTGCATCTATACCAAGCGGTGTCTCACCTGCAAATAGACACCTGTTGGTTTTAGATGGACATGGAAGCCACATTGCTGTGCAAACAATTGAGGAGGCTAACAATTTGGGCATCGACTTGTTGACACTACCTGGTCATTCCACTCACAGATTGCAACCCCTAGATGTCAGTGTGTTTGGGCCTTTCAAGAACTATTTCATGGGTGAGCGAGCTTCGTGGATGGAAAAGAATCTAGAGGTGGAGGTAAAAAGGTTTGAGCTAGCCAAGATTGCAAGTAAATCCTTTAAAAGGGCTCTCACACCTTCAAATATCAAGGCTGAGTTTAGGAGGACTGGAATATGGCCATTGAATTCTGAGGCTCTCATGCATGATACTAGTTGTAGCCAGGCATTTGAACTGGATGGTCAGGAAGAAGGGGATGTCCAAGCACATGTTGATGGCAAGAAGATGTGGAAGTAGAGGAAGACGTTGCTGCTGCTGATAATATGATATCCCTCTCTCAAGGAGGACCCTATTGTGGTGGTGATGATGAACATGTAAGTGAAACACAATATAACAATGAACCATTTGACAGTAACATGGAGGTTGTTAGACCAACTGAAACACCTGCAACTTCTACATGTGATCTTCTTAATGTCTCTATTGATCATGCAACTGTCAATGAAAACCTTGATCATGCTCTAGGAAGCAACAATGGAGAATTGACTTTGCCAAGCCAGGTTACCCCACCATCATGGTTGGCAGAAGCCATGATGAATTTGGAAAAAAATAATGTCTCAAGAACCAATGAAGAAAGCATGAACATGCCTTCACAACCAAGAGAATTGGACAATGAAATTGTTCATTATTTTGTGGACAATAGAAATATGGAAGAAGATACTTTCCATAATGAGGTTCCATTTGAAGAGGACAATGTGGTTCAGATAGAGAAGGAGAACATTGACCCAAATATTGAAAGGCAAGTGTCAAGCAAGGA
Organism: Larix kaempferi; assembly: GCA_027924585.1. Classification (NCBI taxonomy): domain Eukaryota; kingdom Viridiplantae; phylum Streptophyta; class Pinopsida; order Pinales; family Pinaceae; genus Larix; species Larix kaempferi. The sequence goes on from BSBM01000254.1 coordinate 5,209,591, forward strand.
GCAACAAGTGTCAACGAAGGGCCAGTTGCTTGGTCGGTTCCTAAAGCTACCAGTAGAGAGAGTGTCAGCAAAAAGAAGGCAAGCAACAACATACAATCTTCGTCTATGCCGAAGTTCACAGTTACTCACCTCAGAAGACTATATAAAACTATTAGTTGAGTCTGAGCATAGGAAACTTGAAATCCAGGATTTAAAACATAAAAAGAAGGACTTAGCTAAAGAAAAGAAGGCTGCAAGAATTGCTGCAACAGAACTTCGAGCACAGGAAAGGCTTGAAAGAGAGAAAGAAAGACAAGAAAAGGCCCATCAAAAATGGATTCCAAGGCAGGAAAAGGAATTGAGAAAGGCTCAACAATTGCTTCAAAAAGAACAAGGGCTGGCAGAAAGGGTTGCCATTGATGCAAACATAGTGGAGGGGAGTAGGATGATTCCAAACACATTGGAACATATTTCAGATAATACTCCATCTTTCCAAGACCTCCTAAACATCCAACCCCCGCTATCAACAAGTGTGCATGACCACTTTATTCCCTCCTACCAGTGCAGGTGTCAATCGTATGTATGATTATCGGGGGGCTCAACCTAATGTAGGGGTTAGTAGCACAAGTGTGCACTGTGGTTACTCAATTCCTCCATGGCTACAAGAAGCAAATTGGATATCATATGGAGGAAATCAACCACAACCTAATCAACCATTGTTAGGTAGGCCAACCAACTTTGCTCAAGCAGGAAACTCAACAATATTGGGCAGTGAAGATCTTGGAGGACATCAAGCATAGGGGTGTCATATAGGGGTGCCAAATTTTTTGTTGTGACCACATTGCAATGTGGATTTTGTAATCACTGGCTCTAATGTTTGTAACATGGCCATTTTGGATACAATCCTAGACCATTTTGGATACAATCCTAGGTCATAGCGTTCCCTAATGTTTGCGACATTGTAATCAGGGGTTTATCATAAGGTTTAATATAAAATTTCATCATTTCAACAGCACGCTGTAATGTTCCCTGATTAAACATTTCATTAACATTTTTTAGGGTTTATGATTTAGTTTGTTGTTGGTTTATGTTGCAATCCCTGCAGTAGGGTCAGGGTTCATCAACAATATATTCATTGTTTTTGTATTTAATGTTGCATTTGACAATTTTTGAAAGACCTAACTTTAAAGTATTTTTAAGTGTGTTTTTTTTAATGTAAAACTCTTGACACCCCTATGTTTCCTTCCTTCTATAGAGCCCTATATTCCTTCTATATGAGGCAATAAATATAGAGCCCTATATTCCTTCTATGATGTATGTTTCATGGTCTAGATCCTTAAACATAGACTATAAGCCTTAAAGTAACAGTTAGGATAGAAACCCATCACTGTAAATTTGGTCCTAAACTATAAATTGGGTGTTTGAACCCATCACTACTATTACTAATTGTTAAAATTGGATACATAAGCATCTTGTAGGCCAAAGGTTCTTTATTTGGGTTGGGGACTATATTCCTAGTGTTTGGGTTTGAACCATTACTTGGGTTGTGATACCCATCCATGCGATGCTAACTCATAAAAACATGCCCATATTTCTCTCCTAAGACTAATAATGCTTCTCTAAGGAATGTTCCATGGAGGGCTCTCATGCATGACTTTTTACACCTAAGAACAATGAGTATGACCTAAATACAGTATCATACTAATCAACATAAAAGGCTTAAATCAAGTCTAGTGTATGTAGAAAAAAATTATAGGTGCAGTTCAGTTTTCCTATGAATTATAGTCTGCAGCCCTTCAACCAAAATAATTATCAAATAATAGTGAATCTGTCTCACACTCCTCGCTGCAACCATAAATGGTCAAGCCAAGTGTACCAAATATGTGTTTGTTAGAGATGGAATATTTCGACCAAAAATTCATCTAAAGAATATTTTCTACCGGAACCCTTGTCATGGGAGCAATAAGTTTGTATCCAAAGGTCACCATAGGTTCTTGTTTCATTGTTCATGATTGATTAGTTTTTCTATGTAATAATGTTTTGTTAGATACAAAGAAGACATGATACTTTAAAAGGAACCAAAAACAAATTTGATATCCTTTTGAAGGCTAGAGCAACAGACAACAATAATCAATCCAACAAATTGTTTAATAAAACCATGTGTATATAAATGCATGCTATGGTCTACCCAACAACTAATTGAACAAAATACCTACAACCAAATTAGCAAGAAAAACTGAAAATTTTACTTCTTCTATTTTGCATAACCTTCATCAACAATTATGCATATCAATTATGCAATATTACAATTATTTAACTTTGTAATAAGCATAAACCCATACTGCAGGGATTGCAACTCTGCAATAAATCCATAAACCCTAACCCTACTGCAAGGATTGCAACATAAACCAACAACAAACTAAATTCATAAACCCTAAAAAATTCATAAACCCTACTGCAACATAAACCATAGAACCTTTAATTATTCCGCCCAAACTATTATCAATTATTAAGCCCATAGAACCTTCATGCAAAATACAATTTCACCATTTCAACATAACTCTGTAAATAAACAACAATTATGCATGACAAGTTCGCATAACAAGTTTGCATAATAATTCTGCATAAAAACAATTATGGAACTTTGTAATAGCATATCCTTCATATAAATTTTCCATATAAATTTTGCATATCAATTATGCATTATAACAATTTTTTACCTCTGTAATAAGCATAAACCCATATTGCAGGGTTTGCAACACAAACCCTACTACAGGGATTGCAACAATTCATAAACCCTGTCAAATTCACCTTAACCCTAACCCTAACAAAATTCACAAACCCTAACCAACAACAATTCATAAACCCTAACAAAATTCACAAACCCTAACCAACAACAATTCATAAACCCTAACAAATTCACCTTAACCCTAACCCTACTGCAGGGACTACAACACAAACAAACAACAAAATAAATTCATAAACCCTAAAACATTCATAAACCCTACTGCAACATAAACAAATTCATTATTCATTATTCACCATTCATAATTCATTATTCAGCATTAATAGGAGCACAATTCCAGCATAATAAGGAGCACATTCATTATTCACCAAATCCCGGCAGCCCCAGAACGCAAACCAAAACCACCGAACAGTTCATACGTAAACCCACAGAACAGTTCAAACGTAAACCAAAAACCACTGAACAGTTCAAACGTAAATCCACATAACCATAATGCGAAATGCAGATCACCATTGCCCGACATACCAATTCCCTACAAGCTCAATCAGTTCAACAATTAAACCAACAAAATGCTGCAGCAACGAATGCAACATTAACCTACTAATTCACCAAAATTAACCAAAATTCAACTGCAACGTTTAAACCAAAATTCAAAATGCAACATTAAACCTAGAAATGCAGTAGAAAAGGTCCACACAATCCCCAGTAGGTTGAGAGTGTTGAAAAAAATAGTCGCAAGTATGGCTAGTAGGAAACCTACCAGTGAGCCACTGAACGAAGCCACTGCAGTGACTGAACGAAGACACCGAACACAGCCACCATAACGACTGGACCAGGAACGAAGCCACCGCAACGACTGTACCAGGAACGAAACCACCGAACAAATCCACCACAGTGACTGGACTAGGAATGAAGCCACCGCAACGATTGGACCAGGAACGAAACCACTGAACAAAGCCACCGCAATGACTAGACCAGGAATAGGAAGCCACCATCTACACCACCGAAACCACGGGAGCAAGAACCCGCCATATCCACCACCGAACTGGGGATAATCCATGTCGTGGCCACCAATGCACAACAGGAAGTGCACCAGTGAACGAAAGGCCACCATGTCCGAAGCACCAAGCAGGAGCAACCACCAACTAACCAACACAGGATATCACCGCCGCGGAGGGCAAGGTGAACAGAGACCAGGGAAGGGCATCACCGCAGCGGAGGGCAAGGTGATCAATGACCAGGGCAACAAAACGCCCACACACCGGGCCCGAACAGAATAACACGGGGGCAAAAGGTCATGCCGGGAAAAGTGTAATGGGATCGTGAAAAAGTGTGCCCCACGTGCGGAGTAAAGGCGCCTAGCTACCCAATAGGTGGCGCTGCCTCGTCATCCCGCAAACGCCACCTGCCGAGGTGTCCATGTGGCGGGGGGGGGGGGGGGGGGAGCTAGGTGGGGTGTCCAACAACTGGCATCCCTCCCCTAATATAGTTTTATATGGTTCGGGAATCAGTGGTATATTGCTTTGGTTCCACATTGATATAGTTGGATAATGTTTCAACTATATGGTTCTAACACATGGCGCGTGTATTCCATGTTATAGGATATGGTTATAATATATGGTATGGGTTCCATATATTATGCGCTTGGTCATGCTCCACATTGCTATGGTTCTATCATATGGTTTATCATATAGTTTGTTGGATTGGTATGTTTCTCCACCATTTGTTTAACATATGGTTTATAATATGGTTATAATATATAGTTTGAAATGGGGGCCTCGGTGTTGGCATGGGGCCAAGGGCATAATCACCGTTTGTTTAACATATGGTTTATAATATGGCTATAATATATAGTTTGAAATGGGGGCCTCGGTGTTGGCATGGGGTCAAGGGCTATGCCCTTGGCCCCCCATTTTACAACATTTTTATATAACCCAACAATGGAGCTTATGGTGGCCTTTGTGAAGGTCTTGGGTTCGATTCCCATGTCTCCAACATAGCTTAGATAACCATATTTTTTAACTCTTTGAACCATTTTTTTAACCATTCATAACCATTTTTAACCATTTGTAACCTTCCTTGTCGAAACTTCAAATGCTGACAACTTCTTCATTTGGAGGCCGTTTCGCACGAAATAAGCGTCGACAGAAAGTTGTCGAAGATCTCTTTACCACGGTAACCTTTGTACTGTTATTTGAAGACTTTAAACCTGATCGACGATGAGATGATCCTCTTGGATCATGTATTCTCTACATGGTGTCTTTTCTTGCATAGAAAAGAACATATAAGTTGTCACAACATAAAAAAATCTATGCACAAAGGATCAAACTAGTTTTAAGAGAGGTGTATATGTCATTTTGCATCATCAACATATACACAACTTCATTTGTATATGTTCTCTTTGTCTCTTTGTTGACTCTTCTCTTATATTTGCAAAAGAAAAATAAACAAGCAAATATATATATATATATATATATATATATATATATATATATATAGGGACAAAAATTTGCAAGTCACTCAAATGCAAGGTTCTTGTGGATATCAATCTTGGTCCCATTGCTGTATTCTTTTTATAACGCAATTGTTTATCGGGTTCCATGTTCCCTTGAGTCATCGTAGAGTGCAAACCATCATTGTCACTAGCTCTTGCAAAGTTTCCACTTATTTTATGTGTTTTAGTGGTTGCTTATTGCAACCTTGGTCATAATTCTAACATCATACATAATTGAGATATGCATAAAGAAAATTCCAACATCCTTGAAGACATTTTTCTAGCATTATATGAGCTTGGCCATATCCAAACACAAATTTCTCAGCGAAAAGCACAACTTGTCCATGTTAACTTGGTGTATAGAGATACCCAAATAACTCTTAACTTTGAATATCAACACCACTCTAATTGCTTACTTTGGTTGACATTTCCTGTGGCATGTGTGTACACATAATATAGTTTCAAGTCAAAGGCAAGCCAAATATGAGAGAGGTAACGTGCCTTTTAACCTCCTACTAAGGTTGAAAAAGTAGCATAGGTTTTCATCCTTTGTAGATAGATGTTGAATATCACTATTTCCCAACTATTGGTGTTGGCTAACACATATGTTATTCATTATGTTGCAGCCATTGTTGTTGCATGCTCTAAGGGGAACATGAATTTAAAATCACTATCAAAGATGACAATGCACAAAATAATGTCACTATAAAGTTCTTCCCTTTTGAATATGTTTCCCAATTTCATACACTGCTTTGTCAAAAAAATTCTTCTTAGTTTTTAGGATGTAAACAATTTGAACATAGCCCTATCCTGGTAACAAAAAACTAGATTGCGCTCTTGCTTTCAATGCAAATCCAAATGAATGAAAGCCGCAAAGAACATTGCCCCCAAATTCAAGAAGAATTAGCATTAGAGTCTCTAGCTTGTACTTCTTCAAAAATGTTGTGAGAAGTGGCCAAGGATGTTAGACCATTCATTTTTATCAACAACATTTGTTGACATTTTAAATGATGATTTCGTAAAGACAGGGAGATCGTTTGTGCAATCAAAATTCTAAGCAAATGTCCATTTCCTATCCTATTTAATTCAATTGTATTTTAATCTTTTATTATTGTTGTTTTGTTGTTGATTTCCATTGTACGCTATATCAAGGGAAACATAGTAACATCCATCCTTGTCCTTCTTACCTCCAATACAAGTGCAAGGTGTCTTTAGAGCCAAAATGATTTAGGCATCCATTTGAGTTTTGTCATTGGTGAATGCATGTTGGCAACATGTCGTTGCTTCTCTAATTGCATATATTGTAATTAGAGCACACCAAATATCTATGAGCACATCTCTGAAGCATCGTGGACAAAGATGGGACAATGGAGTGCATGTTGCAAAAGCCATCCCTCCATGAACGCTTTTTTGAGTTTGTTGGCACATCCTTCGAATAGTGCATGTGAAAGTTTCATGGATAGTTTTCCATTTGCACAACTTATCTCAATAAGGTTTGTTCATGCCAATTCCATTATGGAGATCCAAAAAGTTTGAATCCAATGATGCCACTCGTAGACTAATTTCTCTTTCATATTTTCAATTTTGCAAACAACATGCATGTACTGGAAAAACAATTTGAAACATGTGTCAAGATTTACTAGTATTGTTGGTTGCAAAATTTTGTTAAAAAAACACCTAATATGCATTCTATTTAGTGCATCCATTGGTTTAATTGTGTATTGTAATGGAATTTTTTCTCATGCACCATGGTATCATAAATGCTTATTCTAGTGATTTCATTATCATGGCCCATTCACGTATATGTGTATCAAAGTATAATATAATTTTTTCCTCATAATTCCTTTTGTAACTTCTTAATCATATTATAGAAAATAGGTTACATTTTGTAGATTCTATAAGAGAATGTAATACCCCAATTTTGACCCTTATGAAATATTGGCTTTTAATGTAAATATTGTATACATGCGATGTATGTTTACCTAGCGTGGAGCTCAAGGCCAAGGCCCCGCTAGTGTATGTTCGGATTTTATTTAAAATGGACAAGTATTTGATATTTTGATACCCATGTGCTATTAAGCCATGGAATATTGTAAATGGATGTAAATATTAATATTTCAATAAATACCAAAATTGGCTATGGAAGCAACGAATGAGAAGGGGCCATGTGTATTCCACTAGGGAGTGGTGAGGGGGTTGTGGGGATGAACCATATGCTGCCAAATGTCATTGTGAGAACCCATTTGACCTTCCTTGCTGACATTTAATTCTGTTGTAAGGAAGTTGTTGAAGAATTCAATCCATGGCTTCAATGGAGCATGGGCAGCCCAGAAATTCGTATGGCAAGTATGGGATCTGTTTTTCTTGTACCACAAGTCACTCTACCTCATGGGAATGGTTTCTTCCTCATTCCCATTCCATTGTTAAAGATCCCAGCATCAGATTGCACCCATTACGAATTCCTAGCAATGAGCAAAACCAGAAATAGCAACTTTGCAAGAACCCACGTTTTGAAGAGCCATAAACTCCCAGAATTGAGTATTGATAGTGAAATCCAATGGGGGATCCATAGATATGAACCTTGGGCCGAAATTGAGAGTATTAGATACCCCGAAATCCATTGGAAAACCCAGTTTTTATAGCCCAGAAATCCAGTGACGGGATTGAGTTATTTGATGACGGAGTTGTGAGAAATCCAAGTGTGAATGATTGAGCAGAGGTTGGGTTTGCTTGATAAACCCAGTGAAGGCTAGAATCTCAAGGAATTAGCAGCTGGACCTTTCTATGCCCATCCCGAAGAGCATTGAAGGGAAGGGACGCCTGAGGGACTGTGCAACAGAGTAGGGGACCTTCCTTGTGTTGGGTGTGGTAGGTATTGTGGGCGCCTTGACTGTTGAATTATCTTGAGATGCCTACAGCTCTGTGGATGAGCTCACTGGCTTAGCATTTCCCTCCTTTGTCTTTTGTATGCTTGATAAACCCAACTTTGTGTTGGCTTAACATAGTTGTTGAGTGAAACCATGGTTGTGAGTGAGCCTGTTTAGTTCCTCCTTAGTGGATACACAACCCAGCTCGGGGGTGATCTCTCAATTGAAAGAATATAGGTTGGACATAGATCTATGGTTGGGTGGAACGTTGCTCTCACATAGCGGGTTATTCGGACAGCTTCATCTTCAAGATAAGTGTTCTCTGTGGTTTAAATTATGATCATTATGTGTTCTATTCTGAATGTTAACTATCCATGTTAATGAAATGAAATGATTATCTTAATGAAATTGACATGAAGTCTGTGCATAGCATGAGAACGAGATTGAATTCTATGCAAGTTGAACCATCATATGCCTGTGATAGATATGCTGATGCATTACTGTTTGTGTGCTTGCAAATATGATTTAATTCCGTTGTATTTATATTGAGTATGAATTTGCACATAGAAGTTTTTATTTATTATGAATTTCTGAGTAATGTATGGGGTTGGGATTGTCAAATAAGCCCAGTATGTTTGGTCATGTTTCCTTCCTGGCACTTGATTGATGGAAGGGGACGTGATAGAGAATTCCTAAGGTCTGGGAAGATGACCCTCCCTACAACTGATAAGATAAAAAAAATAATAGGTTTCAAGCACTTGCTAGTTTTGAGACAAAGGAAAGGGTGAGAGGACAAAACCTAAGGATGTAAGAAATCCACAATCTTGCATTTTTTCCCTTTCTTCTTCTTGTCCTCAATCCAACCCCTAAAGGTGGTTCCATAGGCACGATCTATAAATAAGAAGTTGGAATACCACCATTCATCAAAGATACCTGCTCCTTATTACAGTTAGACTTTTCATATTTGTGAGCTCTCTTAATTCCTAATGTAGTTTCCTCAACCACTTCCATCCTCAAGGGAGAATTATCTATATGTTTGGAATCCTCTGTATTCTCCACAAGGGCAATTTTTTCCTCATTCGACACTTTGGACAAGTAATATTGACATTATTTAGATCTAATGTGTAATTCTTCCTCTTGATCATTATCATTATCAAACATCATTTGCTTAGGAATTTCTAGCTTTTTTACTCTGGCTTGGACACATTTTTCCATGGAGGGTGAACTTGTGCTTGAGGATAAGTATCCTATAGATGTATTTTTTGTTGACAAATATGGCATTGTAAAGTTGTATTCTCATAATCCATAATTTGAGTATCTAAAGTTTCCCCACTTGATAATCGATTTCTTGAAGAGTCAATACCTTTACCAAGCTCTATTGCAACATACATACAAACATATGTGGACAAACCAAATGTAGCTCTGTCAATATCTATTTTTATATAGCTTCCCAAAGAGTTCCCAAACATAGCTAAAATCCAAAAATGCAATCGAAAATTTGGGAGTTGAACCCAAACTAGCATTCTAGTGATTGACATAGTGTTAGGTCAAATTTAGGAAAACATGGAGTAATAAAAAGACTTGTTCCCCAAAACCAAGGCTTCTCCTCAACAAATTTATTATAATTAGCATGATTGTAAAAGAAAACAATATGAAAACCTTTGGGGCAAAGAGATATCTCACATTTTTTTGTCCAAATTGATTGGACCCACCTATTCAAATTTGAGGGAGGCCAATAACCATTAAATTTGGGTGTGAATCCTTCAAATTTATATATTGAATGTATAATTGTGATCTCTAGAGTTGATATTTTCACCAGTGACAATTGTTTTGTTTTCTCCATGATATATGCATTAGACATAGGAAGCACCTAGAGTAAATAATTTGTTTCTAACCACATCCTTAAAAGGAGGTTTAGCGAATGAAGAAGTTCCTTTACCCGCAACACCTTCATGCATGTGTAAAACCAAGAAGAGAGTTGAATACTTGCATATGTTTTAGTTAGATAACATAGCTTGAGCCTTGAGTTGTTTCCTTGCAAACAAGCTAGTGTTGTTGTATCAAAATCCTTTGCAGTTGCTCCAATGTTAGTTTTATATTAGTGACCGAAAATCCTAGGTGGACCCTTTCCCTGAGTGGTTTGATCATGATTTCAAATCATGTTTGGAGAGCATGCATTTCTTTGAACACTTGGCAGACATCATCAAATTCTATAAATTGTAAACACAATGACTTAACACTATCTCTTATAGGAGTTATGCCAAATAGTTTGTGTGATGACCTTTCTTCAAACACTTTGAGTTGACAAACTTTGTTTCCATGGTATCTTTATCCATTGGGTGTGAATCTATGTAATCAATGTTAAAATTGCATTAATCCATTTTATTGACTACCTTATCTAGAATCTACATTGCAAACTTCTCCTTGAGAACCATCACGATCTTGATGGTATCCAAAATGGAAGTACCATATATAATGATGTGTGCAACATGAATTCCTTGAGTCTGAAACTATCTAGCGAGGAATTGATCCTAGGCCTCTCAAAGCAAATTTAGCACAAGTCAATTTAGAAAGCCCATTAATGCATTAAATCCATTGAAAATAACTATGCCCTTTCTTCGTTCATTTATTCTAAGCAAAACCTATTGGTCATAGTGAAAGGCATCACCAAAACCATAAAGACTATTTCAAATTATTCAAGCATGATGCCTATGAATTTGTGTCCACCTTATGAATTGTTTTTTTCAACATTTGATAGTTTTGTTCTACACTGACACGGATGTATAGAATTTTAATGTAGCCTTTCAAACCCACGTGTTTTTAACTAAAATTCTTGTGTTCTGAATTCAGAACTCTCTTGTTTTTGAAAGTTTATAGAATTTTAATGTAGTCTTTCAAACCCACATGTTTCTAAATAAAATTCTTGTATTCTCAATGCAAAACTCTCTTGTTTTTGAAAGTTTGAAATGATTTTAATAGATATGATATCATTACCTCAAATAACATAATCATTTATGGTTGTAGAATCCTTTATGATTGCTTCTAAGCATTGTTTAACAAAATGTTGTTTCTTTTTTTCAATACAAAGTAGTAGTTTGACTCTTTGTTATCTTCCAAATGGCATAATATTATTTGTATTTCTACATCATAAAATTCACATTATTTTATTACTTTATATTTTATGTTTCAATATTTGACCCGCCTAAGGATTTGATAAATTTGAGTTAAAAATGGATTTAGATTGGTGTTATTTTTTTCATGTTAATGTTTAATATATATATTTGACTTCTGTTATGTTATCACAGTAACATTTATCCTTATATCAGTAAAAAGGAACGCTAAATCAATGAAATTCTCACCGTCCCACCAGTTAAATATTTGAAACTCTCACCTTCCCACCTTCTAGGGTCAAATAAAAGGGAGGTGAAGTGCAGTGCCAAATAAAAGGGAGGTGAAGGGCATCCCATATTTCTATTTTGAATTACATAACAACTTGGATACTGGTTAACAAATTGAGTGCTATATTGAAAACACATATATAATTTTAAAACAATAGTCATCCCTTTTAGCTCTTCGCTTTCACTTCTTTCTATTCACTATTTTGGGTGATTGGTGTTCTCTATACTCATTGTATATGTTGTACTTGAATGAAAGCTACTCGTAGTCTAGTTTTTAAAAGTGACGCCATTTTGGAAGCCCCTTATCCAGACCTACTTTTACAAACATCCACACACATGAACACTGGCATGCCTTTGGAGAATGTCATCCAAAAAAATTCCATTGCTTTCTGTTATTAGCAATCCTTTGAGATGCCTTAACCTTCCAAGTTATTAGCAACATACAACTCTATTATTTTAGAAGTTATTAGCAAAGGGAGTATTGATTGAGATGACTTAATCCTTTGAGATGGCAACTCTAATGGCATGAACACTAGCATGCCTTTAGAGAATGTGATCCAAAAAATTTCCATTGATGTATGTTGCTAATAACTTGGAAGGTTAAGTCATCTCAAAGGATGACCCACTCTATCATTGTCATCTCATTGTTGAAGTCCAACATTCATTGGTTCAGATAAATCCCTGGAGCATTATCTACAAAATCTTAAATCCTTGTCCTCCTTTTGTTTGGAATATAAAGCAATATAGCCTCTTCCACACAAAGGAAGAAACTCAGTAACGCTTTCATCAACAAAATCCAAGCAATTTTCTCCTCTTTATTTTTTTTCATTGCCCCTGAAATTGTAGAATATTAGAGCTTCCGTTGCAAGGAGAAGAGCCTTACTCCTAGGGGACCGAGTAGTGATTTTTACATCTGGGCTTCGAATAACTTCCTTACAAATTGTAAAATTTATGGATGATGACCACTATGCTTTGAGGCATTGGCTATGAGGGCATGAAACACTCCAGTCTCAAATAAGGGCGGGATTTTGGTTTGGATGTGGAACGACATAGGTTTCCTTGGTTGCTAGGGTCGAAAACTTACCTGCAAAGAAGGAAACCATTGTTCCTTATTCCTTTCTTTGAGTAAATCCAAGTATAGCACCGGCCATAATAGATCATAATATCACACTAACTTATTTAAGAATAAGAAATAAATGGTGTATGCTAAATGCTCTACATTTTGGATAGTTTTTTTGGCGATGTTTTTTACCGAATCAAGCTGAAATTTTTTAAATCGCAAGTATACGTTGCTGAAATTGCAAAATAAAGGTACTTAGGGGTATATGAGGGCATTGAATCCATTTATGCAATCAAAACTGAAATTTGAACAATGAAAAATTGTGATTTCAACAAAGATTTATCGTCGGATTTCGACAAAAATATCTGAAAAAGTCCAAAACGTAAAATAAAAAACCAACTCTGAAATAAATCTCAGTAGAATAATTTCACATCAATTGTTAAAAAATAAGAAATAAGTCTCTAATCGAGTGGAGGAGAACTTGGGTCATAGTACCACCATTTTCTTATCTCTAATGAAAAGAAAGGCAGGCTTTGAAGGCCATGGACACTTTGGTTAATGAACCGTAGTTTGATGTCTAAATATTTGTAGGATAATATGACATCAATTGATAAAAAAATAATAAATAAGTCTCTAAACCAACGGAGGAGAATTTGGGTCATAGTACCACCATTTTCTTATCTCTAATTAAAATAAATCCAAGCTTTGAAGGTCATGCATGCTTTGGTTAATGGACCATAGTTTGACGTCTAAGTGTCTTTTAGATGTGAAATTTATTGAGCTAACAAAAATAAAATTCAAATTCGTTACAATAATATATTCATTATGAGCTCAATATGTCACATACAAACATAAAATATAATGAATTTATAATTAGTTGTAATGACTAAATGAATTTATAGTGTTATTGTATTTACAAAGAGTATAAAAATGTATTTACATGCATTTCAGAAAATTGAAAATAAATTAGAAGAAAAGGACACCAAAAAGTTGCATAGCCTTTGTGCTAAAAACTACATCAATTCTTAGAATTCCATGTGGTAGTGATGAGAGATTTAGACAATTCCAACTAGCCATCAAGTGGGCATTCAAAACATGCCACATGAAAGTGATACCTATCACACAAAGCCTTACAAATAGCTAAAATTCAAGGAAAAGGTTGTTCTCTTAGTGAAGAATAGAGAGAGCCATAGCCATTGGAATTTTAACATCACCTTCAATGCCATGATCCCTAATACTTTATACTAACACTTTAACTACAACCACTAAGATTAATAGTAACCTGCCCTCTTTACTCTAGGATACATTGACAAATTACCACATGGATGAATACAAAAGAGCTTATCTCCTTTAGGGAGGCATGTATCTAGAGCCATTCATCACATGTAGCTTGTCACCATGTATGGATATCACTTTTTAAACCACGCTCTCCATACTTCTCTATATTCCACTCTTTCTACCACATAATATTCACTCAAGTTGTGTCCTTGGCATTTTTCAACACAAGCACTATATTTACTTTGACATTGAACATGCAATTTGTGAGCATCATTATCTTACACTGCCTCCATATTAGCATTCAATCACATCAATGGTACAACCTGATGGAAACTCTTTTGTATTGGTATTAGGAATGTGGCAATCGTCCATGTAAGAATGAATGAGACACACATGGAGCTTGTTGAAGGAGGCTCCATTAGTTGTACATTGATGATCTCAATTAACTAAGTGCAAAATGAAGAGTTATCCAATACACTCTCAACCATATGAAAACAAGGAAGAAACTCATACATATAAGGACAAATAAAAAATCAACAAAGATAGGAACTAGAATAAAATAGTTTATTTTGGTTGTGTAGGATTGACATTGAGCTAGTGATGCTTCTACATCACAGTGTCATTGTATAACCATATTATTCTATTGGAATTGCATTGAATACTCTTTAGGAATAAGATAGACCATTGCAAGTAATGTTTCTAATTACATAAAAAGCACAACATATCCCACCTATAAAATACTATCCAATTTGATAAAGGAGTGATTTAATGTGTTAAGTTTTGAGATACAAGACTATGTATAATCCCTAATTGTTTTTTATTTTATTATAAAATGATAGAGCCATGATGGAATCAATGAAAAGAGGAAACACTGAAGTGGTGAATAGAATGAGACAATCCAAGGCAATAAAATGAGATCAAACAAAATGAAAATTCAATGGAAACAACAAAACAATAAGTATTTTGTAAAAATACATGTAGATTGTCAAATAAGGAGAGGTTTTGTTCATTAGATTGTTATCTTTTAGGGTTACTCCAAAGTGTTCTTACCTTGCTAAGATAGTGTTATGTCTCCTAACCCCTTGGAGATGCTTCATGGACATATGGATGGATCCGTCTGGGTGAATGCTTGACTTTGGTTAGAGTGCTAGCATGGTGCTCTTACATAGGAGGTTTTTACATTAGTCGACATGATGACTAAACCATTGGGTTTCCACAATGGGGTAGTCTATTGCTCTATTAGGGGAGGTACAAACCTAGGAGGAGTGTCAGGCACTTGCGGGAGGGAAATTATCCCTTGGAGCTTAGGACCATGTGATATATATCTTTGAGGTTGGACACTTGGGTTGATAAGCATACTTCATGGAGGTTAGTGGTGGACCTAGATACATGTTGAGGAGGAGCATTGGAGCTTTGTGACCACATTGACACACATGTTGACGAGCACTAGGAACAAGAGGAAATGTAGCACATAGTTAGATGAGGAGTGCCTTCGACGAGGACACTTGGATATCAATCAATTGTGGAAGAGAGAGCATTGGATTGATAACTTATTGTAGAGTGCACCATTTGGGAGGAGGGACATTGAGCCCAAGGGGCATCGTGCATGGGGGGAATTTGATATTGGGGGTTGGATAAATCCTTTCACGACACTTGTATATTCTTTTGTTGTAGAGTAATCCATGTGGAGTTTTCTAATTGGTTACTTGCATGTACACTTGTCCTTATTTTATGTTAGCCTCTCTCACCTATTATATATATGAGGGAGGATAGAGCTCTTGTGACCATGATCATCAATGTACTGTCATACACTATTCTTTGTATTTGCTTGGATAAGTCTTGTAGGGATCAAGATGTTATAATTCGTGAGTAAACCCTAGGAGTGAGACAATGGGGTTCGTGAGAAAACCATAAGAGCTAGATTACACAACAATTAATGAGGAAACCCTAGGAGTAAGATGCCAGTTTTCATGAGGAAGCCTTATGAGCTATCTGACACTAAGGTTCACAAGGAACCCTTCGGATAAGATGAGAGAGAGAGAGACATCTTGTATGTTCATGGACTCTTGTGTGATTTTAGGGTTTTCTCTTGTGATGCTAGGGTTTATGTTATGCATGTAAATCATATATAAGAAAATGTTGTTGATGAAGTTTCCTATGGCTCTTGTTGTAGTGCTATAGTTTCTACTTCAAGTGGAAGACATGGAGAGTGGAGCTAATGACTTGCATGATTTTGGAGCCTTGTTATTGTGATATCTAAGTCTAAGCCACGATAATGGAGAGATTAGATAAATGATTCTCGAGCTTGGTGTGATGCCTTACTTGGAAGAAGACCCAATTATTGTATCCTTGATGTTTCATGCAGGTATTGGTGCTTGTGACGATGAAAGAGTTGAAGACCTAGGGTTTGAGGACTCAAAATCGAGGATGGACATATAGATTAGGACACTAGCACTAGAGTTGTATTTCCATGTACTTGTGTGATGTAACATGGCTCTTTGGTGTAGTGACCAACTTTGGTTGGTAGTTATTCCTAGCTAGGGATAGTTGGTGGCTAGGGTTTACTTATGGTTTTCCTAGCTAGGCTTTGTAGAGCTTGAAAATGTACCAACTTGTGAGAAGTTGTGAGAATATACATGTACTTCATCTCTTATATATTAATAAATTGTTTCAACTATCTAATAATTGTGTACTTGCATATTTGAGTTTTAACTTGTATCCTTTAAATGAATTTCTATTGAATTCTAGGGCCACAATGAGCTTAGGAATTAGGATTATAAAAGACGAATTTAAAGCTACATACATTCTTGTATAAATCTTTCTTCTTAGATTCTTCCACAACTTCCCAAGAATCCAAACCATAATCTTGCAAAGTCTTTACCACACAATTTAACAACACGTGATTCATCTTCTTGACAACCAAGATGCACAAAATATAGCATATCTTGAAAAAGTAACTGGAGATATTTTGAGCAATAGAGTTGGAGATTGTGTTGTTCATCTCTGAAAAATGTATCGGTATCTGATATGTCATTAGTAAAATACCCATTATTTTTTAGGATTCCCCCCAAGTTTCTAGATTAGGATTGATTAAGAGATTGCATAAAATTGTAAACATCCATGCTAGCAAGAAAACTACGCAAGAGTACAGAGAAAATAGTTCCATGTAATCCTATGCAAATTATCTTCACAATGTGTGTATTCTCAACAAATGGCTATAGGAAGACAATTGCAAGCTTCTAGTCCAATAATAGAACTACAAGAATGCCCGCTAAATGGATACTCATACAACTTCTTTCCAACTTATATAGACATGTAATGCTTCCTTAACTCAGGTTCATTTTTTGTATCATCCTTTGCATTATAATAATAATCCTTGGATAAATATTTCTTTGCATCATCTAATTGCTTGACCCCTAGGTGAATTTATCTGCTTGTACGTTGAGTGGAACTATTGCTATAGCTAGTGACATCATATAATATGTTCAAGCATTAGGAGTATCACCTAATATCTCCTGTGATATGTCCAAATAGTACACACCGCTATACCAGAGAAACATTGTGTTCCTAGGCCGTGTGTTCTTTCAACCCCCTTCAACTTGATTCCCTCCTTGATCAAATTAATTAGTTGAACCATACATCTCAACTTTCCTTTGGATTGAATTGCTGGTAACTTTCGGTGCTTGCTTTTGAACTCTATATATTGCTCAGTACTACCACACACTATCAATCCAAAATGTGGTTTCCCCTTACAACCATTAATGTTATCTACCCATACATCAGGCACCAACACAATCCAAAAATCATCCTCAAGCATGTGTATTGAATCACTCTCCTATAGCCATCATTATACAGGCATATGAAAATATCTTAATTTCATAATTATGTTGGTAAAGTGAAAATACTTGCATCATTTCTTGCTTGCATATACCATAAGTGGGTTGATGTACTTTGAACTAGAGAGCTCAGTATGAATATTTAAGAAACATGGTATATTACTTTATTGGCATAACAGAGCTGACACGCACTTGGAGCCACAAAATTGCCATACCTTTGTAGCATTTTAAGTTTACATGCATCCATGCATGTAAACATATATGTATTATTTTGGTCATAATGGCATTTGATGCCTTGGAGGAAAGTGACTTACTCAAGTTCTGCTCACATGAATATTGAAGAGTTAAGTTGTTGCACTTGCCTTTTGTTGCATAAACATAGTTCTATTTTTCCTCTATAGTTAAGGTGATTAACAATGTGTCACACTACTTTTATGGGAGCTCTTTCTATAGTTGAAAAAACTTAGAAGCATTTATGTAGAGTCATTTATGTTAACCCCAGCTGCATAGAGAACAACAACATCATTTCTTTATACCCATTTCATTGTTGAAAATGGTGTAAGCTTCACTTTCAGCCAAAGCCGACTTTTCTTTTAATCATTATTGTATTTATTAAATACTTGAGGCCATGGAAATTGATGTGCCAATGGAATGCTTCATACTCTCGTTTTAAGAGAATCCCATTTATGATAGTTCTTTCACCAACTAATGTACTTGTACATTTGACACATCATTAAATATCGTGTCATGTCTGTTTCGACATTTGAGTAATTCGCATTAGTGTATATCATGCTAAACAATGGTGTCATGGAAGAAACTGGAATTAGATGTTTGAATTACTCTCCATTTGAAAACTGTACTTGTACAAACTATGCCAACTGTGACAATTGATCTTTTGGTAAGTTTTTGTATTATTACTCTCATTATATTGGAAAATTGCTTACATAATATAGGAATACAACATTGACTGTAGGATTTGATTTAACAAGGTGTTGATGCTAGTGGTTTTTGTCAAATGTCAATGTTGTGGTCTGTGAAGTGATTGGAAGTTCTGAGCATTGGGGCCTTTTTTAATGTTTGTTTGATGGTAGGGATTTGATTACATTAGCCCTGATCCTTCCTCACTCAAAGAAAAGAATGCTCTAACCCTTACCGTTGTTCCTAATATAGGTAATATGTTTATCATTGGTGCATATTAACCACACCAGGTTATTGCAATTTATAGTCGTGTTTGCTGGGATTTCTCATTTTGTATTAAATTGTAGATAATTATTCAAATGGAACCTTAAACAATGTTGGAGATATTCCAAATGGAGACATAGGTTGGTAACTAGCTCTTGTCACCACTTCAAGCTCTAATTCTAGTGTGCAAGCATAAAGTAAATTGGTAATTCCACCTTTCTATATAGATCAACTTGAGATATAGCTTATTTGGTTGTGTTTTGATATATGTTTAACTTTCAAGCATAACATGTGACATGCTTTTCCAAAACCATACTTGTTGTCTTGACTTTAGAAGCATATTTGGGAGTCAAAGAATATATTGTAGAGTCACTTTGGTTACTTATCTTTTGTATCAAAACAAGTCTTCTACATTTTATTGTATGGGTTAACAATTCATAATGGCATTTTATTGTTTGCAAGTTGCTGGCCTTATAGGCTTAGATTAGATAGCTTATATGAAGATGTGATGAGAAGGCAGGTATATAGCAACCATATGGGTCAAGTGGTACCAAATCCCTTGGAGTCTTGTCCAATGATGCAACCAGGACATGGCCCTTTTATGCTTCATAAAATATTGGTCAACCATTAGTTGTACAGATGGATTATATGGCTTGGATGATGGGGCAACAAGTTCCTAGCAACCCTTTCAGAAATCCATATACAACTGGATATCCTTAAATGCTATAGGGACTCTTTTATGTTGTAAGATCAATGGGTTCATTGTATTATAATATAATTATATGTGAAATGACTTATCAGTGGAAGAAGATGGAGAGCATTGAATTTGGGCCCCCTTTGGGAAGGAATTAAGAAATCCACTTAACATAAGACCATTGTTGTATTCTATGGCTCAAAATCTATATTATATCAATTGAGACTTATATCTTGTATTGCCATCAATAATAATGCTTCGGAACAATGCTTGTAAACCACATTTGAAAATATTTATTCTTGAGAATATATAAGCATGGAATTTTATTTCTCTAAAAAAATGGTGGAGCATTTTAAGATGACACATGTTTCTTTAAGTAGATCTAATTTTCTTTTATGTTATCTTCTTTTCAAACTAAAATTACTTTTGAGTAATGTAATGTACATAAAACACTTATTTATCTCAAGGTATATAGTATATGTAGAAGAGTATTTCTCATAATTACAAAAACAAGAATATTGGGTAGTTTTGAATGAGTAAAAATATGTATTTGATGTATATCAAAAATGTATAAATATAAACATTAGTCACAAGATTTTCACTAGTGATAATAATTTTAGTTGCAACATTAGTTGTAATAAAGAGAAAACCTTTTAAGACTAACAAAAAAGATTAAACACATTAGTCATATGTTTCAATCCTTTTTGCCTAGTGATACAACCTTTAGTTGCAATGATAGTTGTAATAAAGAGAACTTTTACGACTACCAAAAACAATTAAAAGCATTAGTCACACTTTTATGTGTTTTTTTGCTCATCATAAATTTTTTAGTCATAAAGTTAGTTGTAATAAAACGATTAAAAACATTAGTCACACTTTTCAATGTTTTTTTGCTAGTCATAATGTTAGTTGTAATAAATAAATTGTAAGACCAACAAAAACAATTAAAAACATTAGTCACTATTTTCAGTGTTTTTTTTTGCTAGTCATAAAATGTTTAATGACTACACTAGTTGTAATACACATAAGTCATAATTTCAAATTAAAAAACTATAGAAAAGTACGGTTGCAACTAAAATATCAATGGTCATATCTTCAAAACTAGTCGTTTATGATTAGATTTTAGTCGTGTTTTAATAATAAAACACACTTCATGTACTAGTGCGAGGTGGATGCTTCCTTTTAGCAAGTTGTTGATCATGTTAATATGCTCAAACGTCCACCTAAGACTCCTCCAAGAGGAGCACTCCACCAAGATAACCTCAAAATGTGTGCTAGATTTCCTCAAAGCATGGTTTGTCCCACCTTTGGATGAGGTGAGAACTCATAAATGCTAGGACATGCCATAAATAACTCCACAACTAGGACATCTCCTAGAAAAGTCCAAAATTTCAACCTCCAAAATGTAATCACCCTCAAAACAAGTGCCACTAGTACAACCATGGAATGGGGATTCAATTCAACAATATGCTACCACAAATCCATGTGTAAGATCATTTAATAGTCTAAAACCTCATGATGAAAGGGGACGACTCCACCAAATCTACAATGTGAAGTGGTTGAAACCTCCAAAAGTGTGCCATCAAACCCTAAATAAGAGAGTGCTCCATCATAATAGCAGGTAAATCCCCATAGAATAGTAACCACATGCTCAAGATGGGAAAATGTCCAGTTTATCCTCTCTAAGAAGCTGACTAATCCATAGGAATGTGTGCCAAAGGAGAATATAGTTGTTAGAACCACCTCCTTGTATCAAGGAGAACTCAAATCAAGGGATAGGACGTAGATCCACCAATGAAAGAGTAAAAAAACTCACATGCTAGTGTAGATCCACATGAATCGTCCTCAAAATAGATTCCTAAATCTATGAAGTAATGGGGTGACACATTCGAATAAGCATTATAATGTGATCCAATTTCGAAATATTGGTCGATCAAGGAAGCACTCCAATAGAATATCAACTAAACTTCATCGATGCTTGATCCATGTGCCAAGAGTATAAAAATAGCAAGTGTGTTCCTCTAATGAACCTAAATATCATCAATGAGTTCCCAAATTAGGTTTACATGGTGAAGTAATCTAGCACAATATGGAATGTAACCCCTTTGCCTCCAAATATGTGAAATACGATGAGGAAAGGGAGTGCTTTATCTACTCAAAATGTTAATCATTAGGAGAATATCAATTCACAATTAAAATACCCATATCATCTAAGGTGCTCATATACCAAGCCTTACATTATATCATATGAATGCCAAAAATGTCAATGCCACCTACAGTACCTTCATAACCTCCAAGGGACTGGATGACCATAGAGATGAATCCATGCGTGAAGTACTCAATTAGGCCACCCATGAACCATGAAGATAATAAACATCATCTAACCAAGATGTACCCATGATAAACCATTGAAGCAATGTCCTCATGGTAGTGTGCTCTATAGAGCATCAACAATAGAACAACTCTCCTTAAAACACCTCAACACCCACCGTAAATGTGCCAACAACGTTGTAAGGGAAGTGTTGAGGAGAGTTGTGTAATTCAACCATAAAGTCTTTGTGTAAAAACATTACCCCATCAACTTGTAAATGTATGATGTGTGCGATGAAAATCACAAGTATTGGGCTCATACAATATAAAGGGGATGAAATATACAATATTTTACACATTTTTTTGGTGAAAAAATCAAAATCCCTCTGGAAAAACTTAATGGCCACAATTTTCCACATGATATTTGAAATTTTAGATGTAATTAATGAATAAAAACCTATGGGTTGTAATCAAGGGGATTGTCAAACCATAACACACTACTGAATAAATTGGATGAGTGACAAAGTAGAGTTGACATAAGCAAATCAATTATTTCATTGGTTGTTTTGGACTTTGAATTGCATCATGTCCATCTAGACAAATCTTCCAAATAAATCTTGGAAGAGTTAAACACAATGTTTGGGACAAAAACATTAAAAACTAAGTTTTCTTTCAAAATTCAACAATTTATATTCACAACAAATGATATCGTAAATATGTCAAATCATGATTAGTTAAAGGCATTGATAGAACAGTTAGTGCATGGAAGTGTGAAGGTTGAAGAAGATGATGCAAAAATCTATTTTATTGAAATTTCTGCCTTCAAAATATAGTAGTGTTTTAGTAAATTTAAGCCAATTACCTTCATAAGAATTATATGATATACTATCACCTTTAATAACTAAGAAAAAGAGCAGTTGAAAAGGAAGATAAAGAGGAGATAGCAGTTTTTACCAGACACACAAAAACATAATTAAGAAATATGAAACATGTGCTACTATTGTAATAAACTAGGCCATGTTGCCTATGACTGCAAACTACATTGTGTAGATGTATTCAAAGACATGGAAAAGGAGGAGGCTTGTAATATGGTTATATATTTAGATTGATACAATGCTTTAGATTATGGATATTTTGAAGATTCCAACAAACATAATGGTAATGAATCCAATGCGAACTATTTTCTTTGACCAACAACTTAGAAACCTAAAATACAAATATAGGGCTTTGGGTAAGGATGCATGTTATAAGGAAATCTGTCGGTCGGGATGGATCTCACATCTTTGGTGTTCAAGCTTATTACTTACCTCTTAGTACTTCAACACAAGGTAGATGTTACCCACATCTCATAAGACCCCATTTTTAAGGCGGTGAAAGAGGGAAGAAGGAGAGATGAGAGACTTGCATGCAAGTTCTCTTAGGACCACCTGGTAGGGTATTATATTCCATTGGTTCCCTAAAGGGCATAACATTCCAAGGAGCAGTGAAAATGTGTAGGGTAAAGGGATGATGAGCTCGTTGATTTTTAGACCAACAAACTTAAAAGAGAGAACAATGTAATGTCTCGGTTTCAATCCTTGGAATGGTATGAATCTTATCTTACATAAGTTTAGATGATTTGCATAAACATTCGTTTTAACATGTTTATTATAACATGAAGTAGCGTTATCATGGTAATTGTAAATATTTGAAAGCATGAATATTTTGCAGTTAATAAAATAACTAATAATGATTAAGTAGGAGCACCTAAAAGGACTATGAAACCACAAGAGGGGAAAGTTCAGGGGGTCTAAGGGAATGTTAGTATGTCTTAAACACCCTGCCATTGCCCAAAAACTTTCACTCTTTTATGATGTTAATCCTATCCTATAGTTTAAATTGAGGTAGAGAAATTCGATTCAACCACCTCCTACATCCAAGGAAATTTGTCTTCCTTGCCTTATTGGAACCGAGAAGAGTTGGATTAGGAAGCTCCTTTCCATCCTTCATGCATGAAAATAAGAGGAAATTTGAATGGGAAGAGACAACTATATTTTAAAGAAATGTAGAGTATACAAAAGGAGAGTTTAAACTTGCCATATTGAGGAACATAACAATCATGAAAGAAAACCATTAAAATCTTGGGAGAAGCCAAGAACTAAGACAAAAAATCTACTAGAAGTTAATGGATAATGGTCTAGACCTTTGTATGCCCATAGCGAATAACACTTAAGGGAGGGACTGTTGAGTAGAGAAGGAAGAGTTTCTCTTTGGTTGTATGGGCAGGGATTGTGGGCGCCAAATAGTTGGTCTAATTTAAGATCTCATAAGTGGTATAATTGGTAAACCCTTCCCTTGCTTTTGAGTTGGAGAAGTTTTCCTTATAATTATACATATCTTCTTTTTCGCCATGGTGGTACATATCCTGACTAGGGGGTGGCCATGGGGTGGCATCTACAACATACTACCAATGTTTGGGTGGAAAATATCTATGTATCAGTTAGTTGCTTAGTATTCAACTTGCAGAAAAAGATAAGGTCCTTTTTCATTTGCCCTGTTTTTTGTTATAATCTAAGTAAACTGCTTTTGTGGTGGTGAACTTTGGAAAATATATTTATCTCATTGATTTGTTGAATCTACCTTGCAAGGAGATATTGTATAAATTGATGATCACTACTTTCTAAAAACTATTATAACAATTTTGAATATAAAAATTTGCAAGATCAAACTGATAATTTAATATGGCTAAACTTGTAATCTCTATATTGAACTCATCATGAAACAATTCCTTTCGCATAAGATCCTCAAGTTTATTATGTACAAAATTTGATAGTAATAAACTATATTTTGACAATTTAATAGATCCCTTCATAAAAATACCTAGGTAAGGATCTTGTAGGCTCGAGAACCACTATATTGGAAATCAAGTTCTAGATGTCTTGCTTCTTAAATCACTCTCGACCCCCTAAATGATTAATTCATATATCTAAAATTAGTGGATTTTATCTCAGACATGTGGTTAATTCTTACAATTATACTGCCTCATCCAGGAATTTGACACATGGGGCCAAGGAAGTTTGGATATCCTGGACTTTGTAAAGAAAAATCTAAGTTACATGAGTAGAAGAAAGTTGCTCATTAGTCTATATTATGTTTTAGCTTCCCATAATTGAGACACTATGTAAAGTGACCCTATGATGTGATTGAATTCTCTCTCTATTTCATACTCTTAGGGAATTTTTACATAATAAGAGACATACATACCAAATTGCGGATTTAGGACTTTGATAATCCTGGGAGTTGGGGCATGACCACCTGAGAATATCCAATAATTGTAAATTTATCACGAGTTATTCCTTTCATCATGCTCCCTTGAATAACACTAAATATTTTGTCTAACTGTTTATTACTCTCTCTACATTCCAAATATACATTTTAGATATGTGCCTTTCTAAGTTATTCAAAATTTGTGTAGAGCCCGAGGGACTAAATCCAAGTAGAAATATCATTGTTGGGGGAGTTCAAGATGAGAACGTTTTTGTTTTCCTCCAACGTCCGAGAGTCTTCATCACTCTTTGTGCAAATTCAGTCAATTAAATCGCATGTTGTAATCCATCTACCTTCTTCTTGATCAAGATCATAGTTCCACTTCATTCCTTGGAAGTCTACCATAATAGCTTATCTTGTCATGCTAATTCACTATATTATTCAAATCATTAGTTCAGCTTATTTGTCATATCTATATGCATAAGAATAAGATAACATTTATTTATTCAATGTTGGGAGTTTAAATTCGATATATTGTCACTCAACTAGTGGATCAAGTCATGCTACACTATGCCTTTCAATTGCTTTGCTAGATCAATTTGATAACATGATAGATTTGTTAGCATATAGTGACAAGCATCATTGATGGCATACCTATTTATGCTTGTAGACATGGCTTTGTTTCATCCCTGGTATATTGTGGCAGTGATTTCCCTTTGTGGGAAATAAGGTTGCTTGTTCTTTCATAGCTTTTGCCATATCCCTCAAACGTAGAATCTCTCGAGCCTTATAAGAACCAAAGGGATGCTTAAAGAAATTTGTGATTACTCACCATGGATTCATACAAAAATAGTTAGTTTTCGTAGGGATCACAAAAGAGTTATAACTAACCACCATCTAGCTTGCACCAGCACTGGGTTACAATGAACTAAGAGAATGATTATAGCTATAAAAAGAGCACATTTTTCTATCATGCAATTGTTACACTACTGTGGGCCTTGACAGAGTTGAAGTGTCCCTTGAAAGATAAAATAGGTATTAGGTTGGATGAACCAGGGCATTTAAAAATTTAGAATGAAATTTATGACTACAAGCCAACATATGTAGAGTTGTGATGTGGCCTAAGCTTTGTCTTTAGTTTAGATCTATCACCTTGACAATGTCATATTTCTTGTACTAGGTGCTTAATTGCATCTCACCTAATTGAATACATAAATCTTGGCTCTTTCTTTTAAAAATAAAATTGATGTACTTGTGTTGGTTATTGCAAAGTTTCTAAACATGCACACTACCCTATTTGACAAGTGATTATATTAGAGTAGTATAACCATGTCATGTTTATTTTGCATTCACTAATTGCCTTCAGTTCATTCATTGTTGCACAAAACCTTTTTTGTTGGGGGGAATGATTCAAGTTGTGACTATTAGATATGTCTAAATTCATAGTGTGTCCTTGGATGAGCATAGTCTACTGGTGCTATCACATATTATTCAACGGGATTTTCTAATACCGAGCATGGAGTTTTTCTAATATTGTACATATGTCTTTAAGAATTGGAGTTTTCTTTTTTAATTTTTTTATGGGTTTTATGGGAAGATTCTTTTTGCATCATGGGTAAATTTCTTTGCCTATAAAATAATTTTACTAGGGAATTCATCTAAATCATATTGCTTGCCCAAGATAACATCTTAAGATTGAGGTACAGTAGTTTTAGAAAATGATAATATTCAGGAAGCCTCTATGGTTTCTCTCTAATCTAGAAATGATTTTATTTCTAAATGCTTTGGTTGATTCAAATTTCATATACCCATGTAATGAGCACATGGGTATCACATCATTGCAATTTCATATTTTTGAGACATTGAAGTTTGGAAAAAAAATATCAAACATGAATTGTTGTGTATCGTATATTGTTGATCTAATCAAAGATATTTTTTGATGGATATAGAAGATGAGAAATTTTCATGCAAGTGAGCAAGGGTTGAAATGTCACATTAAATTGTGCAAGAGTTGTTTTAATCTTTGTACTTTGTTTTTCCTAAAATCTAGAGTGATAACTTTTGTTTAAATGGTGGGAAGACCTCAAGAAAGTGAATAATATCAGTCAAACAAAAATAACCTAGGAGCAATTTAAGATATACTTTTAGTGGAAGTGCCTTTCAAAAAGGTGCCATGATGGTAAGGTCAAACAATTACATGAGATAAAATTGGGACAAATGACTGAGGATTATGGAAGTAATTTTTGGAATTGCTAAGGCATGTCCCATATATCAAGGATGAGAAGGACAAAATTCAAATCTTCCTAAGTGGGATACCTCAATCCTAAAACACATGATTGAAATTGATGAGCTGAAAAAATATTGATGAGACAATTAAGAAGGCTAAATATCATTATGAGTAGAACAATCATAATCCAGAATTTCATAAGGCATGGAAGGAAAAGTGGGAAGAGAAATATGAATAGAGAAAGAAAGGATTTAAGCCTCAATGATATAAAAACCAGTCAAAGAGTTTCCAACCAAGTTATCAAGCACATAATAGTTTTCAACAAAACTACCTAGCACATATTGGAAACAAGCCAACAAGATCAGTGGGAAGGAGGAAAAGTGAGCCTTTGAAAGGTCCTCCAAAGTGTTGGGGATGTGGAGGAGATCATCAACTAATAGGTTTTCCCCATAGATAGGATAATTCTAGGATTGTTCACAACATTCAAGAAGCTACAATAGTCAATGATGTAGCAAAAACCATTCCTAGAATTCATGTTGCTTTGGAGGATCGATAGGCAAACGACCAACCATCTATGGTCGAACTAGAAGGTAAGACTTGTAAGTAATATGTTTCTATTTTGATTTGTCCCAAGGACTTGTCATAGCTACATTGCACCTAAAATTATTTTACTTATATGTTCTTAAAAAATGAAAGCATAAGAAATCATGGTTAGTGCAGTTGGCTACATTAATTAAGAGAAAAGTAAGTGAATTGGTGGAGGAATGTCCAATAATGATGGATCAATTGTCCACATGGGTAAACTTAAAGATATTTCCATTTGGGTCATATGATGTTTTGATTGGCATGGATTGGTTAGCAACACACAAGGTTGAGACTTGATTGCTACCATAAATTTTGTGAATATATGGATGAAAATACAAATCCAAGGATTATGAAAGGTATACTAAAAGCTATATCTATAAGACAATTTTTAGCCTTACAATGGATGTTAGTTGTATGCAATTCATGTGTTGGAGTCAACAAAAAATGAAGGACCAAAGCTTGAAGATTATCCAATACTTTAGGAAATCAGTGATGTGTTTCTAGATGAGATACCCATTTTACCTTCCAAGAGGGACATTGAATTTTCGATTGACCTCATGCCTAAAGCACCTATATCCAAATCTCCTTATAAAATGAGTACTCCTGGGTTGACATAATTGAAAATGCAATTGCAAGAGTTTCTAGAAAAATGATATATTAGACCAAGTGTGCCTCCTTATGAGGCACTTGTTTTGTTTGTAAAGAATAAGGACGAGACTCTCAGATTATGCATAGACTACAGGAAGTTGAACAAAGTCACAGTGAAAAAAAGTACCCATTGCCTTATATTGATGACTTGTTTGATAAAGTAAGAGGGGCAAAGGTATTTCAAAGATTGTCTTGAGATCAAGGTACCATCAAGTAAGAATCAAGAATGAAGATATTCATAAGACAACCTTCAAGATGAGGTATGGTCATTATGAGTTTGTGGTAGTACCATTTGGACTTGCCAATGCACTAGCTAAATTCATGTGCCTTATGATCAATGTATTCAATAAGTATTTGGATAAAGTTATTATGGTTTTTATTAATGACATCCTTATTTATTCAAATTCTGAAGAAATTACATGAATACCATCTCAAAATACTTTTGCAAATATTAAAAGAGAATCAATTTTATGCAAAGTTCAATAAGTGTGACTTCTATCAAAAACAAATCCATTACTTGGGACACATCACCTTAGAAAAATGAATTGTAGTTGATCCAAAAAATATTAAGGCTATCATGAATTGGCCTAGTTAGAAAATTGTGACAAATGTGAGATAATTTATGGTACTTGTAGGTTACTATCATATATTTATTAATGGATTCTTTAAACTTGGCCACCCAATAACTTCATTGCAAAAGAAATGAATAAATTTTGTATGGCATCATAAATGTGGAGAAATTTTCAGCAATTAAAACATTTTCTTAACACTGCATCAATTCTAAAATAACATACCCAAATAGAGATTTCATTGTATATACATATGCATGTGAAAAAGGGCTTGGTGGAATTCTTATGCAGAATAATCATGTGGTGACTCACGAGTATAGGAAACTAAATGAACATTAAAAGAACTAGGTCACTCATAATCTAGAACTTGTAAATATAATTCATGCACTGGAATTGTGGCATCATTACTTAATAGGTAGGAAATTCATGTTGATGATAGACCACAGTGGGTTGAAGTAGCTATTTGATCAACCACATTTGAATGCTAGATAGGCTAGATGATTAAATTTTATTAATGAGTATGATTTTGAGATAATGTAACGTCCTGTTTTGAAAACGTGTCATGGATGAATGTGCGATGAGTAAGATATTTTAAACCAATAGAATTTTAGTATTTTGGTCAACCATTATGGTTGAGTTGGACCTATAGAAGTCAATGATGCTTATGTGTCATATTTTTATTTGACAATAACTAACTTCATATAACACTCACATTGGTTAAGATTTTGAAATGTTCATCTCAAAATATGATAAATATACTTGAAATAATAAATATAGAGTATTTTATATTATCACTACTTCTAATTTCTTTAAAATATAAATCTTACATTAGTTAAAATGATAGTGGAGTAATTTTAAAATAATAAATATAGAGTATTTTATATTATCACTACTTCTAAATTCTTTAAAATATAAATCTCACATTAATTAATATGATAGTGGAGTAATCTTGAAATAATAAAAATATTTATATAACTAATCTCTTAAAAATAAAAATAAATAAATTTAAAAAAGTGTCATAAATAAAAGAAAAATAGGAGAGAGATAAAATAATATTTCGCTATTTTTGCGATAACGTTCGCCCCTGAACCCAGAATTTGACGTTTTTGGTATCATTGGAAAGGTATCGACGAGACCTTTCCAATGGTACCAAAAAAATCAAATTTCAAGTTCGGAGGAGAAAGTTATCACAAAAATAGTGAAATCTTATTTTATCTCTCCTATTTTTCTTTTATTTATGACACTTTTTTAAATTTATCTATTTTTATTTTTAAGAGATTGGTTATATAAATGCTTTTATTATTTCAAGATTACTCCACTAGCTTTTAAAAGACTTCGAAGTAGTGATCGTATAAAATAAAAATAGTGATTGTTTATTTTTAGTATTATTGTAATTATATTTTTCATTATAATTTTAGTTTTTTTTTAGTTTTAAATTTTATTAAATATATAAAAAGAATCAGTAATACATTTATTAAAAAATTAAATAAATTATAATACAAATTTAAAAAGTTTACCACTATATCATTTATTGTGTATGCACAAGAATCTAAACCTTTCATTATTATTTTCAACCATCATCTCTTAACTCTACACAAACCCAACATACTTGTCAACTACTATTGATGAGATATTATAGGTTGACCTTCACTAGATAACACCTTTTAACTTAGTGTGACATGACATATTTGTAGTGTGATGTGGCGTTTTTTATTATTTTCCTTAGGAGGCCCATTTTAGACCCCAAATTTCATCTAATACGTTGTATTTGTTTGATTGTGAGACTTCGTCGGTTTGACGACACTGTGGACATATGGTTCTATTATTTTGTCGATATATATATATGTGTATGTGTGTGTGTGATGTTAGTATTATTATATTTAGTCATGTTTAGATATGTATCATGTGTTAATTATGTCTCATATATGCAAATTACTGAATGATGGGTACGTGGATACCGTTACAGTTATATGTTGAATAAACGAATGTTATGCCAGGGGCATGGCGATTAAATAAATTTATTGTTGTTATGTTATGATGAAATGTATGTGTACATGTTGAGGATTTATGCATGATATTCTAGACTGTATGTCAGAGACTAACTTATAGGTTAAAAGGCTAAGTAATAGCTGGATCCTACGAGGTGGGAGAGCCTCGGGGACATGGACTCTGAAAGATAAACGGTATGCGAGTGATGCATTATTTACTTACGCATGATTATTATGATGTATATTATGATGTATGGATGGGGTAGGGTTTCAGGAAACTCAATCGCCCAGATTGGTTATACGATGACAAATTGAGTATAAGTGTAACGCAATTATTATGTCGAGTATGCATAGTCCCTTGTTCCATCAGGGGGGTGGAGGCTTTACCCACCGTTTATCCCCGAAACCCAGAGTCATGGGAGGGATGTGCTACGACGCGCTCCCCAAGGTGTGTGATGATGATTGGTGGTTTCCTGCTAGGGAATCTTGGTCGATGTAGTCGACACTTCCGCTTACGGGTTCTGGCTGGAATCGGTCATGGCTTGACACTTCAGGGTAGTCCAATAGAGGAAAGGATATGATGTGGAAGTTAGTTGCGATTTAGGTAGATGATGTAGGTAGATAGGTGTAGCTTGAAGTCGAGATGAAAACGAGATATAACTGAGTATGTGGAAAACCCTTGAATGATTATGTGTCGTAACTCAGTAATGTATGAATTATCGTAACTTAATAAGATGCAGTTAGGTAAAAGATTGTACCTTGCAAACTATGTTAAACATGTGTTAGTGAACAATAAATTTTATAATTATGATTGATGTATGTGATTTAGTATTGTTAGTGTACTTATGCGAGGTATGTAAGCAGTAGCTACGCTTACATAACTCACCTACATATTTATAAATTGCGTGAAATATTGTTGAATAATAATGTTAATTACTGTCGAATAATAACTAATTATTGTTGATTAATAAACGAGCTAAGGTTAACCTAGGTAGAAACTAATGCAATTTATTAGTATTGCTTGATTGATTGTTATTAAATTTATTTAGTCAAAATTTAGGGTTAAAAATGTTAAATGCAATTATCATGCCAATTAGTTAATATTAATTATGTGTTAATAATGTTAATTGATGATAATAAAACTATCATTATCGTTAGCAATGGTTGTTAATTAGTTTAATTATAAACTAGGGTGTAATTAATATGGAACTAGGTGAAGAAGTTGTTTAAGTCTTAGTTAATATTAATTAATTAATATAAATGTACATTCACAATGATGTGAGTTATATTTATAGGATTATTATTGATAATTGATAAATTAAATTAATTTGAATTTATAATTAAAAGGGTAATTAGCATATTAGAAGTGTGTTACTCATTAGTTAAATGACTAGGTTGTTATTAATTAATCGATGACAATTAGTATTAATTAATTAACTGATAGATCATTATCAATTAAATGACTATTACGAATAATTGGATGTTGAACAAAAGAAATGATGATATAGTATTATAATGATTAATTAATAGAAACTATTGTAAAACATGAGGGTCATAATTACATAAATTAAATTGTAATTATGTCAACTTTTTTCCATCGAAAAATATAACTTACTATTAATACCGCGAAATAGTAAATAGTTCAAATTTCATCCAAGAAACAAGGGAAACTGATCCCAGCATGATTAAAGAGAGTTACATATCACGGGCGAGAAAACAGCCCAAATTCACATAGACTAAAAAGTATTCGGTCGTATCATAAACCACATACATGTGTGGCTCATACAAACGCCAAATCAGAACTGAACATCAATACTTGATAGTGGGACTGTCCAAAATATCCATACAACATATTAAAAAAGTACCAAGACCTCATGGGTCAAGAGTCCAAAGATCCATCACAGATAACATACATAATCAAGGTAAATAGAGCCGCATACTGAAGATAAATAGCCCAACAAGTAGTTGGTGAAAGAGTCTATGATCATGCATAAAGATATATCACATAATATAAATCATAAGTCCGCAAATAATACCACAAACAGTAATACCACTCCACGGGTATCAGGTCCAATGCAAATCAATCGAGCCCCGAGAGTAATTAAGATCCCCGTGCCATTCCTCCCACAAGACGATCCCTGCCATAGAATTCAAAGCCATCTTGGATAGAAGATCAACCTCCATATTCACCTCTCGAAAGATATGAGAAAAATGAATATGCTCGAAGGCACTGATATACCGTTTGATAGCAGCCAACCAATGCGTAAGAAGCACATTAATTGGGGAGACACCCTTGGCCCAAGAAATGATGGATGAAGAGTCACCCAGAATAATGAGGGATGTTACCTGTTTAATTCGTGCAAAGTATAAGAGGAGCCATAGTGCACATAATTCACTTCGGGTGTTTGTACCAATACCCAGATTTAGATAGATGTGAAAGAAAACAGTGTTGGTAAGATGTAAAACCACACCAACTCCACTAACACCCGAGCCCCCAACCGCAGCCCCATTAAAGAACCCACAAGGGTAAACCAACACCGGAGGGGCCACCCGACATCCAGGTCTATTAGAGTTCAAAATACGACGACCACCAGGAGGATCCGAGAGAGAAATGTATTCATTAAAAGTAGCAATAGTCCGGCTGCAGATCCAATCCAGGTGAGGAGTGATACCCTCAAAGATTCGCCTATTACAGGCCTTCCATATTTCCCACATCATAAAACATGGAAGTTCCTCCCAAGAATGTGAGTCCCAAAACCATAATCCAAGACACTTGTTCAGTGAGGATGAACGCCAGGTAACCTGGATACCAATATTAGTTGCAACCAAGGTCCAGAGGTCTTGTATGAACGAGCATGATGAGAATAGGTGATCGACCGATTCCATATATAAGCAACATAAAGAACACCAACCAGGGCCATTGAAACCACAGTGGCACAGATTGTCCCATGAAATGATTTTATTACTCAAGGCCATCCAAATGAAACATTTGATTTTCAGAGGTAGAGCAAGTTTCCAAATGGTGTGGAGCCACCATAAATTCTCAGGTCGTTTATCAGCAAATAATGAAGCATATGCTAGCTTCGCAGTGACCACACCGTGTGCCACATCCCATGACCACACTAATCGATCTGGTGTCTCTGTTAAATGAATATTAGCTTGACAAAGATGCAGGATATACTTAGTCCATTCATTCCCCAGAACACCATTGATTCCCAGCTGAGCAGCAGTGATCCACCCGTTACCCCCAGCACCATTAAAACAAGACGCATGAGCAAGTTTGCAAAGCCCCCTGGCCCGTAGATGTGCCAATAATTCAGGAGACAATAGGTATGTGGGGGATCCCCCCAATACAACATTAGTTCCGAGTCTGATATCCCGGCCATCTCCAAGTTTCCATGAGAGCCACTTTGCAATGATAGTGAAAGAACTTATGAGTCCTTTCCATATATTTGAGACACCAACAACTGAAGGTTGTCCATACGAATCCAATTCACAACCGATGAATGTTTAAGTGTTACACCTAAAATCTACCCATCATCATGATTTAGTGTATACATCCCTGAAGTCATCTAGACCAAATACTCATTTGGGAGGATTTGTACTCAGTTTGTACAACCTTTTGAGAGATCGTCGCAGGTTGCACACTAGCAACATGCGACATAGCAAGGTGCGATGAGGTCTGTTAATGGGCAAAAATAGCCATTTCGAGATATTTCTCGAAGCTTGCCCATTTGGGGGCTTATCCCTGATCTCTTGGAGAGCTGGTACTCGACCCCTAACTCATTGGGAGGATCCCCTATCTCTCTCCTACCATCTCTCAACCTATCCTATCCATAACCTCGTCCACTTAGTCCTATATAAGTGAGGCTCACTCCCATACCAAGGGGAGGAAGACTATGGTATCTACATACTGGTGAAATCTCTCTTGGGACACCTTCACTCACCTCTTGGAGAATTCATGCTTCCTTGGAAGGGCTTGGCAATTGGCTTGTGTGGAGAAGGGCTGCTACGTTAAGTCATTGGTTGTAGTTCTATATCTCTATCATGTACTCCTCTATTTGCAGTAATACAAATTCTTTCCACCAATATCATTCTTATGTGTAATGATGTTGTGTTATTTACCTGCTTAACTGTTTACATAGATCTCTTATTGTATAGATGCTCTTTACTCGTTTCTCTTTTATGTGTCTTGACAGGTCTTGTAGCTTGGATCTGACGACCGTGGGACATGGAGCAACATTCGGGAGAAAGGATAGCGAATCAAAGAGGTAAGACATCTAGTACTTGATCCTTAGGTAGATCTAGGAAACGTGTTTGTATTCTGTTCTATTTGTTCAAGACTCGCATTGAGCTAGGGAGATCCAGCTTGCCTTCGGTCGAGTGGATTGTCCGGTAACAAATCTGGTGACCATACTGGGGATCGAACCCAGAATCTCTGGTTTCGCAGACCAGTGCCTTATAGGATGGGATCCGCATAGATCCCTTAAAGGTGGAGGCCATCATCAACCTACCACCCCCGACTGATGTTATGGAATTTCAAAGTCTCCAAGGGAAGGCGACTTATTTAAGACGTTTTGTGTGCAATTTCACGGAGAAAACTCAGGGCTATATGAGACTGCTTAAGAAGGACGTCTCATTCATTTGGGATGATCAAGCTCAAAAATGCTTCGACAGTATCAAACATGCCATCACGCATGCCCCTGTGCTCCAACCGCCTAATTATTATCGAGATTACATATTATATCTCGCTGCTTCTGCTACCACTATCGCCATGGTTTTGGTACAGGAGGATCAAAACGCTCAGGAACATGTGATATACTATGCAAGTAAGGGTCTAGCTGACGCTGAAACTATATATTCACATGTCAAAAAACTTGCTTTCGCGGCAGTCATTGCCGTCCAGAATTTTCATCACTACATTTTGCTCCGCACCACCACTATCATTGCCGACTCGAACCCCATGTACCACGTACTGACACGTTAGGTGCTTGGGGGCAAGTATTCACGTTGGATTGTGATATTGCAAGAATTCGATCTTCTTTTCGAGAAAGCTAAGTCTAAAAAGTCTTTGGTGCTTGCAAAGTTCATTTGCGACCTTCCCCGTCCTGATGTAGAAGTTGAGCACAATGATTCATTTTCGGATGAATCATTGTTTCTCATCAGTACGACTGACCCCTGGTATGGAGATATTCTGTTGTATCTTCAAACCCAACGCTTCAATCCTCAACTTTCTCGCGACAATCATCATAAGATTCGTCACCATGCAAAGTATTACCTAATCATTAATGATACTTTGTATCGTTGTGGCGTCGATTCAATTCTTCGACGTTGTCTCACTCATGATGAGGCTGAACGCGTTTTGAATAACTGTCACGCTGGGGCATGTGGCGGTCATCTCTCTGGGATGGCTACAGCCTAGAATATTTTGCACGCGGGATATTACTGGCCTACTATCTTCAAAGATTGTATTGAGGCCGTTAAAAAATGTCCTCCTTGCCAACACTTCCACACAAAGAAGAGCACTCATCCCACCCCACTACATCTGGTTATTGTCGTTGGCCCATTTGCAAAATGGGGCATCGATTTTATGCACTGTAAGCCTACCTCGATCGGGGGGCATAGTTACATCATCGTAGTTGTGGATTACTTCACAAAGTGGGCCGAGGCTATGCCTACATACCAAAACGATGGCAAAACCGTCGCACTCTTCATGTTTAATCATGTGATAGCACAGTTTGGAGTTCCGCAGGCCATAGTTACTGATCATGGTTCTCACTTTCAGAACCATATGGTTGATGAATAGAGCGACAAGTTGGGTTTTCGCCATGAAAACTCGACACCCGACTACCTGCAATCCAATGGACAAGTCGAGGCAATTAACAAGGTCTTAAAAACTATGATCCAGAGGATGGTAGGGACACAAAAGTCCAACTGGCATAATATACTCTTTTCAGCATTATGGGCCTACCGAACTACTGTTAAAACGCCACAGGCTTCACTCCCTTCCAATTGGTATATGGATTGGAGGCTGTTCTGCCGATAGAGTGCGAAATCCCGTCTTTACAGCCCACGGTTGAACTTCTTCCTAACACTACTGCTGAGGAAGAATGTCTCTTGCACCTAGCAAAGCTTGACAAGTCTCGCCGAGATGCCTCTCTTGCTAATGAAGCGCATAAGAAACGCATCAAGGCCCAATACGATAAGTCGGTTGAACCTTGTATCTTTAATGAGGGTGATCTGGTCCTCACTTATGACCAGAAGCACGATAAACTAGGAGCAGGGAAGTTTGAGTCCATGTGGCATGGACCCTACGTTATAAAATGTGTGTTGGAAAAAGGTGCCTACGAGCTTGAACATTATGATGGAATCTCTTTGGGTGAACCCTGCAATGTGCTTTACTTGAAGAGATACTACGCTTGATCTCTCATGCATAGACTTGCTTGTATATACTGTACATGGCGTGTTTTTGTGTGGTTTGACACATTTCTTTTCGAGTGTCTTTTGATCTTGTTTCCGCTTCTCATACCATGTTCTGTCTGCGTGTGCAGATGGCAACATGCTATGGATTTGCGGACGACGCCAGCCGGCATACCCTTCACCTTGCTTCGACAGCCTAGTTTCTATATTCCCCAACAAGTGAGCTCATTAGCTCAGGAGGAAGTTGCCTAGGGTTTGCGACCAACAATGCCACAGAATATCAGGTGGTAATCGGAACCCTAGCTGATGCCATTTCCTTGGGTATGAACCACATTGTCATCCACATGGATTCTCAATTAGTGGTTTCTCATCTAAACCGGGTATATGCCATCCGTGATCCCATCTTACTCTGTCTCTTCAGACGAGTACGTCTCATGGAAAGGTCATTTGAATCTGTTCAATACCTGCACATTCCACGAGAGTTAAACACAGTTGCTGACTCGATGGCCAATTTCATTTTGGATTGGTACATTGCACACACATAACATCCATAATATGTAAAAGCATTCACAACATGTAAATATAATGTACAGAAGCAAACATATAAACAAGATCACATCACTAATCATTTGAAGAACACATAATGTATAAACTACCGATAATGTATATATATATAAATCGCTCAAAAGTAGTGTTGGTACAAAATCTGAAGCATGATAGCTTTCAGTGAGTCTCTACAAAAATATGAAGCATCATAGCTTTCAGTAAGTACAAAATCTGAGGCCTCTAAGCTCTCAGTACAAGTCTAAAAGTGCAATCAGGCTGGACGCATGACCCGTACACCCCTAGCTCTAACAGCCCTCTGACGCTGGGTGAGAAAGCAGTCTACAGTATGAGCCACCTTGCGGAGTAAGGAGTTGAAGCGCACGGACGCTCCAACTCCAAATCTCTGCATGGGCCTCGGTAGATCATCGACGGCTGGCTCTGGTACCTCCACAGTCAACCTGGATAGGTTTCGGTACACCTCCTCCATCTCCTCGATGGCAGCATGAGCACCTGCAGGAACCACTGCCTCCCCACCTCTGTTTGTCCTCGCCAGAAGGGAGAGACCTACTGGTCGCACGGGGCCCACATCTGCACACACATATTATGCACTTGTCAGCACTACATCAAAAAAATAATATAATTCACAAAACTAAAAATTACAAGGGTTTTGTTCTTACCAATATCACCCCATGCTGCACCCTCTGGTAGCACTAAGTCGGGATCCTCTCGAAAGTCCGTGCCACCATATGGAAAGTCCTCGACCATAAGTAACTGGCCTTCCAGCTAATTAAAGAACTCGAGACCAAAACTGATGATGGGACCCCCACCATGGCAGGTCATCACCTCTGCCCACCCGAGCATGTGAGGATCTCTCAGATCCCTATCATCTAGTACCACTTGCGAGCGCAAGAGAGGGACCCGCTCCAAGAGGAACGATACTATGATCGATCTGTATCCAAACTGCTTGAGCTCCCCGCGCTGACACTTGGTCAGCTGAGCTCGGATGTTGGCGAGGAGACCCTCGCACCAGTTGAACACCATGGGAGACATATAGTCTTCTGCATACAACATATGAGTCCGAGTAGCCATATGTGGAGCTTGGCTACCCGCCACCCTGGTAATAGTGAGCAGTATGGTCCTCAGTGGATGACTCACCACATCTCTGATGAGTATCTTCCCACTGGAAGGACGAGAAGAAGCTATGCAGTACTATGCCACCATGTCCTCCACTGTACGGTCATTGGCCCGTGTCCCAATGAGTTGTACAGCGTCCCCTCTTCGGGACAAACCGATCAGAAAGTAGATATCCTCAATGTCAATCGTGAGGATATGCTCACCTATAACAAAGTATTGTTGGGCCGCATCCCAACTCTGGAGCATGTGTGTCAAGAACGGGATCTGGGCTCTCATCCCCTATATCTCGAAGAACTTGAGCAAACCGTAGTTTCTCAAAGCATCCACACATTGTGGATCGTTTGCAGCTTGCTCATCTTCCACTTCATGTTCTCTCTCTCGCCACTCTAATACCATCTTTGCTTGCTGGGAACCTGCCAAAAGGAGCATTTAAAACATGTTAGGTCCTTTCCCAACTTGCACAAACTCATTTTTTGGGATATTTTTTATATTTGAGTTGTGGGTTTCCGTCGTTGCACCTCACCTTCAGGTACAGGGCGACGTTGTCGCAGGTCCCGTTTTCGAGGCTTGCGATGACTCAGGCTCGTCACAAGTCCCGAAAGGGCCACTTGCGACGAGCCGAGGACGCATTGGCCCCTCCCCAAATCATCAAAAAATGGGCAAAAATGCAAAAAGTAAACCACTACAAAGTTGCAAGACAAGATTTAGGCCTACCTGGTCCGGACGGCATGTGAAATGGCGGATCGTAGCTCCCGAAATCAGTAGTGGAAGTTTTGGCTTCAAATTGGTACTTCTCCACCCAAATTGGCAATTTGAACAATGTTTATATTTTTGGCCCATATTGTTATTTATAGAATAGAATGGAATATTCCTTTTCAAATATTTTGATGTTTTTGGGCCATTTACTATAGTTTCGACTGTTTGTCATTATATTTGGGGCTATTTGACACTTTCTCTAGTGTACAGGAGTCGTAAAGTGGTATTTTGTAGCGTTTCTCGCATTACCAACGGTAATTACAGGTATGAACACTCCTTTGAACGTTTTGTCATTATTGTTTTTGGTTAAGTCGTAATTATTGCATGAGGATGAGTTTACTCTTCGTTTGTTCTTGTACTCACCAAATCATGAGAACAAGTACCGAGTTATGATTTATCACTTTTCCGAGCTCGTTAAACTTTCACGAAAAAGGATACCCCCCGGAGTCCATAGTTAAGCTCTTTTCAGACTCCCTAAAATTGAAAAGATTTCCAAGCGAACTTGTCGCGTTCACGCTTGTTAAAGTATTTGAATGGTCGTCTTCCCGGTGATAGTTTACCCCTTTTTCAGACCAAGGGACACTAATTATGAAAAAGGAATACTCCAGCCAATCATGGCTGGAAGAGTCCTCTCCCGCGTTGTTTTACCCTTTTTTGGGCGATGAGGCTAACTTTACGAAAAAGGACTGTTGGAGTCTTCTTTAGTTCTTTTCAGACTCTCTAAATATGAAATGACAACCGAGTTTACCTTCTATGGACTCGTTAAATTTTCACATTGAAGGGCCCGTAATGGGACGAACCCCTCCTATCCTAGGTTCGGAAAATATTTGGGATTGGACTCATCTATGAGATGAGCTATACCGAGCATCTGGTTACCCTCATCAAGCTCGTAAAAAACACATGAGGCACTCATCATTCATGATGGGGAAAAAGGAAAGTGTTTTGTTACATACCTTAGTGGCAGTATATATTCGTTCTTGAACATGGCACTCGTCTGCATTTGCATACCGATACTTGGGTCATCTGTTTGTCTATGAGTCCCTGCTTACTTTCCGAGTCCTGTTACTCCTCTGAGTCATTGGGAGAAAGCTTCCACTATCAATTGCATTAGAAGTTTGTGTCATTCTCATGTCAATACTGCTAAGTCATGCCATGCCCATGTTCAAGAACACATTCACTCATCATTTTTAGTCAGTACATGCGTCGTCATGCCGTTGTTACTTTGAGTCAGTCTCACATGTTATTGTACCATCCGATCCACTCTACACATTTTTGTCTTGTTTCGTGTCGATTGATGGGGGAATTCATCATGTCCCTCCTTCGACGGATTCATCCTTGTCGACTTCAACTCATCATCCAAGGATTGAATCTAGAAACCAACCAAATACCTTGGCCCTACATGCCTCAATGGTAGGTTACCTCGCTTTCATCATGAGTTTACATCATTGAATCTTGATTGAAATATTTCATCTTGCGTTCAACGTCAACTCATTTATTCACGCTCGATGATATGTACTGTGATACCTTGGGAATCATTGACATTAATGGTGATCTCCCTCGCACTTGTTAACGGTTTACATCAATGACCGGTAATCAAGTGGTTTCTACCATGTTCGACGTCAAGAAATTTGTAATCACATGGATAGATTCGTATCATTGTGGGTTCAGCTTGAACACCCTGGGGAGTCATGTTTTACCTAGGTTGCGATGGAGTTTGTATTGAGTCATATTACATGGATCCACTTTTGTATTGGTTGTGGCTGTGTTATCATCTCATCATGGATCTACGCTTGTGTCTAGTAGCCATGATTGTGTTCAGTCGGTCATTACTCCCATGGATCTGCAATGTATTGGTCAGCAGCCATGTTGTACTACATATGAGATTGTCAGTTCAGAGTCAGTTGTACTGCAGCAACGTCCTTCATCTGACAAGTCATTTGCCATTATTTCTATCAAAGCATTTCACCTGTACATCCTTAACAGCTTCATGCTTTGGGGGGCATTCTGTTACACCTAAAATCTACCCATCATCATGATTTAGTGTATACATCCCTTAAGTCATCTGGACCAAGTACTCATTTGGGAGGATTTGTACTCAGTTTGTACAACCTTTTGAGAGGTCGTCGCAGGTTGCTCCATAGCAAGGTGCGACGAGGTCTGTTAATGGGAAAAAATAGCCATTTTGAGATCTTTCTCGAAGCTTTCCCATTTGGGGGCTTATCCCTGATCTCTTGGAGAGATGGTACTCGACCCCTAACTCATTGGGAGGATCCCCTATCTCTCTCCTACCATCTCTCAACCTATCCTATCCATAACCTCATCCACTTAGTCCTATATAAGTGAGGCTCACTCCCATACCAAGGGGAGGAAGACTATGGTATCTACATGCTGGTGAAATCTCTCTTGGGACACCTTCACTCAACTCTTGGAGAATTAATGCTTCCTTGGAAGGGCTTGGCAATTGGCTTGTGTGGAGAAGGGCTGCTACGTTAAGTCATTGGTTGTAGTTCTATATCTCTATCATGTACTCCTCTATTTGCAGTAATACAAATGCTTTCCACCAATATCGTTCTTATGTGTAATGATGTTGTGTTGTTTACCTGCTCAACTGTTTACATAGATCTCTTATTGTATATATGCTCTTTACTCGTTTCTCTTTTCTGTGTCTTGACAGGTCTTGCAGCTTGGATCTGACGACCGTGGGACGTGGAGAAACATTCAGGAGAAAGGATAGCGAATCAAAGAGGTAAGACATCTAGTACTTGATCCTTAAGTAGATCTAGGAAACGTGTTTGTAGTCTGTTCTATTTGTTCTAGACTTGCATTGAGCTAGGGAGATCCGGCTCACCTCCGGTCGAGTGGATTGTCCGGTAACATTAAGATACTTTGCCCGAATGATCTTGCCCCATACTGAGTTGAAAAATAAGGCCCGCCATAAGCTCTTTGCATGGAGGGCCATCACAAAAAGGTCCAAATTTTTGACATTCCAACCCCCCAATGCAACGGGTTGTGCCAGTGTTGTCCATTTAATCAAGTGAAATTTATTCGTCTCCACCCCACCAGACCATAAGAATCTAAAGAATTTCCTTCGTATGAGACGCATAATGGACTTTGGTGTTTTGCAAAGGGAAAACCAGTAAACCCCCAGATTATGAAGAACCGCTTTAGCCAGCGTGAGTCTGCCACCCATGGATAGATACCGCAAGCTCCAATGTCCAATACGGGAATCAAAACACCTGATAAGCCAAGACCAATCATTCAGCCTGTAGTTTGAAGGTTTGACAAAGTAACCAAGGTACTTCGTGCCATTTGACAACTCCTTGAATTCCAACGGCAGTATCAGTCGGATCGCCTATTCCACATTCTTCTCCATAGAATGCTTCAAGAAAAATGATTTAACCAAACTAATGAGCATATCGGATACATAGCAAAAGAAGTCTAGAATTTTCTTATATTGTAACCATTCAGCCAGAATGCCCAAACCAAAGAGCATTATGTCATCCACAAAGAGTGTGTGTGTAATAAATATACCAGCAGATACCTTGATATCCACAATAGATCCCTCACATTTAGCGTTGTGGATGGAGAGGCTCAAACCCTCAATAACCAAGAGGAACAAAAGGGGAGAGAGAGGACAGCCCTGTCTAAGGCCCCTGGAAGCCTTGAAAAATTCAATCGGCTGGCCATTAATAAGAACAACAAAATTTACAGAAGTGACACAAGCCATAATCCACTTCATCACCTTCCATGGCAAACCAATTTGTATGAGGATCAATCTTAGAAGAGTCCAGTCCACCCGATCATATGCTTTGACTAAGTCCAGTTGGAGAATAAGTGCATCAAGTTTATTTTGGTTAATGCTATGAAAGACCTCCTGAGCCACACCAACCGCATCAAGAATTTGCCGACCCTCCAAAAAACCATACTGTTCCATGGAAATGTGCCTCGAAAGAATTGACTTGATGCGCTTAGCAATAATCTTGTACACTAAGTTGCACAAGGCAATGGGCCGAAAATCATTAAAATTCTCAGGATGTGATGATTTAGGAATTAGTGCCAGATAGGTAGAATTTAGCGCCCCAGATACCAGCCCCATGGTCCTGGATTCATCCACAGCATCCCTGAGATCCTTCCCCATGATATAAAAAAAGTGATAGAACAGTTCCACCGTCCATTCATCGGGGCCAGAAGATTTATCCTTAGCAAAGCCTCGTAGGGTATTTTGTACCTCCAATAAGGATATGGCCTCAAAAATATTGTCACCCTCTGTGTCATTGAACATCCGAGGGTATTCCTTGATGATCTTAAATTGTTCCAGCAATGTTATATTTTTTGGATCACAGAAATAATCCTGATAGTGATGTGTT
Organism: Larix kaempferi; assembly: GCA_027924585.1. Lineage (NCBI taxonomy): Eukaryota > Viridiplantae > Streptophyta > Pinopsida > Pinales > Pinaceae > Larix > Larix kaempferi. Next base: position 5,253,921 of record BSBM01000254.1, read on the forward strand.
GCCTCTGCCATCAGTTCCTTATCACCTCTAATCCGCCGACCAACATGATCATTAATATCCCAAATATTGTTTTGAATTCTGCGGGAATCTGCATACTAGTGAAAGAACTTTGTATTCAAATCACCAGCTTTGAGCCAAATTGCACAACTTTTTAAGCGCCAGGTTTCTTCATGGATGAGAAGGATTTTCAATTTCCTTTCCTCCAAAACTGTAAGTCTGGCACGTCCCATGTGAGATATACCATTCCTCAGAGATTGATCCATCAAAATACCAATTTCCTTTTCCACCTCAATGAGTTCCGCAGCCATCTCAGCTTTTTTGGATCTTTCCCATTTAATAGTGAAGTCTTTTAATGATTTTAATTTCACGGCCAGCTTATCCATTACAGATCTCTCCCCCGAAACATCTATATTCAACCAGTGAGTTCTCACACCCACATCATATTCCTGATCTGATAGCCATACAGAGTTGAATTTAAAGGGATAATGGTGGTGAGTTACATCAATGTCAAATTGCAAAATAATGGGAAGATGATCACTAATATGTATCTGATCAATCCATGATCTATAATTCTGGAAAGAGGTTAATAGAGACGCTGATATTAAAAAATGATCAATTCGTTTGGAAATCAGATTTCCATCCTTTTTGCCATTAGACCATGTTGGAGCCAAAGGTCGCGGTTCCACATCAATAAGAGAATAAGTAGAAAAGAGATTCTTGAAATATGTCCCAAGGGGATCCCTTCTGGCTACTTGTCCCCAAATTTCCTCAACCCCCCATGAAAAATTCAAATCACCTGCAAGTATCAAATTTTCCAACACTAATAAGTGCCCCGAGCATGCAAGTTTCCAGAATGCCTCCGTATCACAATAGGGACCATAACAATTCACAATGTTTATATCTTTATATGAGCCTCTAATGTTGCCAGACAGAAGAATACCCAAAGAAATATTATAAGGTTTTAACCTCAGAACCCCAGGGTTCCAAGTTGCCAAGAGTCCACCGAAAAGACCCACAGCATCAACCATGCACATCAACCAGCCCTGCTTAAGTTTGTTAAAGAAAGAAAGCGCCTTCTCCCCACATACCATCGTTTCTTGTAGGAAGACTAAATCAGGATTAATAATATGCAGAACTCTCTTGAGGGCAAAATGTTTGGGTAGACCCCCCACACCCCTAATGTTTAATGAGAAAAAGATCATTATCGACCCCTAGCAAGGGCTTTGATTCCTCTAAGATCCTTGGTATCAGGTGAGATGGGGGTGACCATATTATTGTTAGCGTCATTCCCCCCCAATGAAATGACCTTCTTATTCTTCCTAGCACTTTGCGTCTTTAATGGAGAGAAATCCGGTGCCAACCCACCCAGATGAGCCCCCTTCTTGATACATTGTTCACCCAGAGTAGTCAGAATGACATCAAGAGATGGATTGACCGCATCCCCCAGGCCCGATACCGGATCCACGGATCTCAAAGTATCGCCCACCAGTAATGTATCCGGGTCACTCTCGACCGCAACCCGATTTTTGAAAAAAACGGGAATATGGGATTTTTTAACCATTTCTGAGTATGAGGGGATATGTAAAACCCTATCCTGGGAATTCGACCCACAATTCAACAGTGTCCGAGGAAGAATATTATCGGACAGAGGCTCCAAAGAGTGAGATTCATACAATTCGATCCCATTAGGATCATTAATGGACAGAGGCAACTCAGAATCTAAGGAAAGCAAAATGGTAGGAATGTCGATGGAGGCCGACACAATAGGGGATGGAGGGATGACGATGGTGGCCAACGAATCAGGGGGGGATTCCATCGAAATGTCTAGGGATGCCCCCATCTCAGGTAGGGGATCATCTGATGAATGAGGCTCATTCACAGACTGAACAGGGGGATCTTTCTCAGAATCAGAGGAAAATGACAGCATTGGTGAAACCCGACCCATATAGTTCCTATTGTTACCCTTATTCAGCTCCAAAGCATTTATAAATTTGATATCCAATTCATTTAAAGAATGATATAGGAATGGGTCGTTTGATTCCAACTTACCCAGTAAAACCGAGGCCGGAGCATTCGGGATCGTGACCTTGTTAGAATAGCCATCAAGACCTCCAGTCGCATCCAGCTCCTTGTCACTGCCATCGTCTGAAGACTAGAAAGGATCCACCCCCCTCGGGTGCCCAGAAGAAGACGCCCCATTGCATTGTCTCCACAGATGTCCAATTTGTTTGCAATTTGAACAATGGAAGGGGATGCCCCAGTAATCGATTGTCAAATCCAGTTTGTGCCCATGCCAATTAATGTGGAGGACATCGATTAGCCCCAACGTAATGTCCACTTCAACCAATAGTCGCCCCATTCGACGATCGAAACCATACAAGTGATCCTCCTCCACATGAAGAAAACGACCCAGAATGTTACCTATGGCTTCAAAATCTCCTCGGTTCCAAAGGGCAAGCGGGAGACCAAGGATAAGAACCCACAAGTGGTGCATATGCACGGAAGCCGTTTCTGGGTCGAAGTCCATGTGCCACTTCTGCAGCATCAAACTGCCTGCACCGTGTAGCCATAGCTTGTTTAAGATAGTGGAGCAGTGAGCTTCCTGCTCAAATTTGAAGCCATACCATCCACGAGCCAAAGCAAACACCTGTGGAGCATATCCCACAATGGGTTTCCACTTTTGTGTGACCCAACCTACAATGTCCTTTCGGTTCATGGCAAAATATGAAAACTTACCAACTAAAATAGTCATATTGTATTCCACAAGCTCCTCAAGGTCGAGGTCCCTCCCCATTGTAAGCCAAACCTCCCTAGGTCAGCAACAGTACTTCTCCTTCAACCGTCGTGCAGACCTGGAAGCAGCCGAAGGTTTTTCCCCCTGTGTATGGCAAGGTAGGGCCCTAACACTGTCGACAGAAGGATCTGAGCCAGATGTGGGTTTTGGAGCCCCAGACAATGACAGGTGTCCCTTCTTTGTCGCCTGTTTGGTACGTGGAGACTTATATCGGCTACCCGAAGCAAGTGCTCGTTTTCCGTTCAGCATCTCCTTGAAGAATGAGTTCGGTTTAAATAAACCCGCCTCCTCAATTCTATAATCTGAGGTGGTCATATTGTTGTCCGTCGGGTTCTGTGAAACCGGCACAACATCCCCCATCCTTGTAGGGAGATTGACAAAACCTGGGTGCGGACTGGCAGAAAATGGCAAAAAATGTGAGCGATACCCGTGAGCGAAACCCTCGTTGATACCGGAACAAAACACTGACAGATGGGAAGGGGACCTTTATTTTGGGATTTTTATTATTCATAGGAGAACTTAGAAAATTGCATAGAAAAAGAGAAGGGGTTTGGTTGGAGAAATTTCAGAAGGGAGAAACTATGGTTGGATTGTACTCAGTTTGGGCTCGGGGGTCTAAAGGGGTACCTTTGGAGCTGGGTGGTCGGCGAGGCCTCACCAGTTGGCAAGGTGGCATACTTGTCTGGTCGGTTGAGTTTCAAGGGTTTGGGAAGGCTTTTGGTTGCAGGGCTACAGCAGGGCAAATACAAGGGGACAACAGTAAAAGAGGATCTACTAGCTATTAAGAGGTATTTCCCCTAAAGGTATACTAATCCATTTCTAACCCTGCTAGTTTTATTATTTATAGTTATTTGAAAATGGAAGTTTTGTAAATTAGTACATATGTACATATGTTGTTGAACCTGCAAACTGCAAATTAGAAAATGTTAGAAATAGTAAAACAACACATTATTACACAGTTAAATATCACACTTATTTACCAACATGTAAAATGCTATTTTTTTACACTAAGCAAAACTAGAAACAAAACATGAATTCAAGACAACTAGAAGTGAAAACATTGACAAAGTATGCAAACAATAAAAGAATAGATTGTATTTTATTATAAACGGGAAAAACTAGGGCTGGAACCCTACAGATAAGACACATGAAAGGCAAATAAAACAAGCTAGTCGATGCACTCAACAGAAGTATGAGGGTGATACATGTGAAAGCTATCACTACTTGTGAATTTGACCTGAAAATCAAAGTAAATGAAACCTCTTGTGATGATGAACACTTCATTCAAGTAAGAAATAGTTTGCAATGAGAACAACCTAAAAAAAACATAATGGTTATTAGATGACTGAAGAAGGGTTGTTGATCTACATATATAGACTATACATTCCTAATTCAATAAAGCTAAAAATGCTCATTATGGATAAAATACACAAGAAACCTTATTTGGGATACCTAGGCTACCAAACAGTTATTTATACAGTAAGGAAACAATATTATTGGATTGGAATGTAAAAGGATATTGCAAGATGCATTGAGTGCTAGCAGGTCAAAGTTGAACATCAACATCCAATAGGCCTATTACAACCCTTGCCAAGTCCTGAGTGGAAATGAGACTTAATAACAATGGATTTTATCATAGGACTGCCCAGGATAGTGAAAAAACATGATGCTATCATGGTTGTGGGTGACAAACTAAGCAAAGTTGCTATCTTTATTCCCATAAAATTTACACACAAAGCGGTCAACATTGTAGAAATATTTATGAGGGAAACTTTTAGGTTGCACAAGATGCCTACAACAATCATATCAGATAGAGATTAAAAATTCAAGTCAAAAATCTGGAAATGATTATTTCAAGGATTAGATATAGAATTAAACTTTATGACTGCTTATCATTCACAAATGAATGAGTAGGTAGATAGAACAAATCAAATACTGGAAGACACACTTTGCATGTATGTCGTGCACAAACCAACTTAGTGGGAAGAATGCTTGCAATTAGTAGAATTTGCTTATAGTACTAGATATCAAGCATCATTGAAAATGAGTCCATTTGAAACACTTTATGGCAGAATATGTAATACTCTAGTGAGTTGGAATAATCCAGTGAACAAATTCATGCTCCAACCCAATATGCTTAAAGAAATGGAACAAGAGGTTATCAAGATTAAACATAATCTAAATATATCTCAAGATCGGTATAAGAGTTCTGGCATGATGCCTGGATAATTTAAAGTTGAAGATTATCTTAAAGTTAAACAAAAAAGTTCCCTAAAATTGGGAACTTGCTCCAAGCTTTCACCTAGATATTGTGTATTGTTTGAGATCCCTAATTACAAATCCTAATCAAATGGGATCAAGAGATTCAAACTTGTGACCTCCCCAACTTTGGTGGGAGAGATCTCACATCTGGCTCATGACCACTTGAGCTAACCCTCGAGTCTACCATGAAGTACAATTATCATGGTAATTGTAAATATTTGTAGACATGGATATTTGCAGTTAATAAAAGAACCGAGACTGACTAAGCATGAGCACCTAAAGGGACTAAGATACCACAAGAAGGGAAGGTGAGGGGTCTAAGGGAATGCTAGTATGCCTTAACCACCCTTCCATTACCCAAAAACCTTCACTCTTTTATGATTTTGAATCTAACCTATAGTTTAAATCGAGGTAAAGAAAGTGGATTTAACCACCTCCTACATCCAAGAAAATTTGTCTCCCCTACATTATTGGAACCAAGAAAAGATGGATTAGGACTGTCATTTCCATCCTTCGTGCATGCAAATAAAGTGAAATTTGAACAAGAAGAGAGAGCTAGTTTTTAGAGAGGTATTGAGGAGAGAAAATGAGTGTTTAACCTTGGAAAAAAAGGTTGTCATCCTAAGGGATAAAACAACCCTGAAATAAATCCATTAGAAACTTGGGAGAAGCAGAGAACCAAGAAAGACACTCTACTGGAAGTTAATGGACAATGTTCTGGACATTCTATGCCCACACTGAAGAGCACTAGATGGAGGGACTTCCGAGGGACTACTGAGCAAAGAAGGAAGATTTTTTTTCTTATGTTGTGTGGGTAAGTATTGTGGAAACCAAATAATTGGTCCAATTTAACATTTCAGCAGTGGTATAATTGGTAAATCCTTCCCTTGCTTTTGAGTTGGAGAAGTTGTCCTGAGAATTATTTATATCTTCTTCTTCGCCCTGGTGGTATCATATCCTAACTAGGGGGTGACATCTACAACATAATAATGGTTGGGTGGAAAATATCTCTATCTTAGTGAGTTTATTGGTATTTGACTTTCATAAAAGATAAGTGCCTTTTTAATTTGCCCAAAAAAGTCTTGTTGTATTCTACATAAAATGATTTTGTGGTGATGAAATTGACAAATACATTTATCTCATTTATTAGTTGAACCTGCCTCTCTAGGAGTATTTATTGATAATTGTAGGTTGATAAATAGATGACCACTGCTTTTTTAAGACTCTTATACAAATTTGAATATAGAAATTTGCAAGGTCAAATTAATCATTTAATGTGGCTAAAATTTCAAGCACTATACTAAACTCATCATGCAACAATTCCCTTCTCATAAGATCATCAAGTGTATTATGTAGGAAGTTTGACAATAATAAATTGTATTTTATCAATTTAATAGACCCCTTGACAAAAACACGTATGTAATGATGTAGTAGGCTTGGGAACCACAATCTTGGAAATCATGTTCAAGTTGTCTTGCTTCTTGTATCACTCTTTGTCTCTTGAATGGTTAAGTTATATCTCTAAAAGTAGTGGAGGTGATCTTAGACATGTGATGAATTCTTTACAATTCTACTTCCTCAACCAAAAGTTTGACACTTGGGACCAAGGGAGTTTTGAACATCATGGACTTCCTAAAGCATGATCTAAGAAACATAAGTATAAGAAAGTTGCCCATGAATATAGCTTATGTTTTAGCTTCCCAAATTGACACTCTCTGTAAAGTCAAGCCTAGGATGTGATTAAATTCTCTCTCTATTTCATATTCTTGGGAAAATTTTACACAATAAAAGACATATAGACCAGATTGTAGATTTAGGACTCTGATAATCTCGTTAGTTGGGATATGAACACCTGATAATATCCAATAATTGTAAGTTCATCACATGCTATTTATTTCGTCTTGCATCCCTTGAATAACACTAAGTTTTTGTCTAAATGTTTATTACTCTCTCTACATTCCAAACATACATTTGAGATATTTGCCTTTATGAATTATTCAAAATTCCTATAGAGCCCCAAGAACTGAATCCAAGTAGAAATGTCATTGTTGGGGGGTTCAAGATGTGAATGTTTTTGTTTTCCTCCAACTAAGAGTCTTTATAACTGTTTGTGCAAATCCAGTCAATTAGATCCATGTTGCTACCCATCTCCCCCCCTTCTTGATCCAGATCTCCATTCCACTATGTTACTTGGAAGTTTGCCATAACAACTTATCTTGTCATACTAATTGAGATGATTCAAATAATTGGTTCAACTTATTTGTTATCTATATATGCACGGGAATAAGATAACATTTATTCCTTCAATGATGGGAGTTTAAATTCGATACATTGTCACTCATAACAAGTGGATCAAATCATGCTACACTAAGCCTTACGATTCCTTCTCTAAATCATTTTGATAACATGACATAGGTTATAACACATAGTGACAACCATTGTTGAGGGCTTACTTTCTTATACAACTACTCACCATGGATTCATATGCAGAATAGGTAGTTTGCATCAGGATCACAAAAGAGTTATATCCAACCATCATCTAATTCGCACCAACACTAGGTTATGATGAGCTAAGACAATGACTATATACGTAAATAGAGTAATTTTTTATGTCATGTAATTGTTACACTACTTTAAGCCTTAGCAGAGTTGAAGTGCCCCTTGAATGATAAAATAAGTATTGAAGTGGATGAACCAAGGTGTTAAAAAATTTAGAATGAAATTTATGATTATAGGCTAGCACATGTAGAGTTGCGGCGTGGCATGAGTTTTGTCTTTGGTTTACATCTATCACCTTTGCAATCTCATATTTCTTGTACCAAGTACTTAATTGCATCTCACATGATTGAATACACAAATCTTTGGCTTTATTAATGTGCTTGTGTTGGTTATTGCAAAGTTTCCAAACATGCACACTACCCTATTTGACAAGTAATTTTATTAGAGTAGTATAGCCATATCCTCTTTAATTTGTGCTGACTAACTGCCTTCAATCCATGAATTGTTCCACATAACTTGTTTGTGTTGGGGACAATTCTTCAACTTTTGACTATGAAAATATGTCTAAATTCGCAGTGTTTCCTTGGATGAACCCAATCTGCTAATGCTATCACATATTATTCCAGAAGCTTTTTTGATATTGAGCTTGGAGTATCTTCCTATGTGTTTCTTGCACTTTGTACATATGTCTTTAAGTATTAGAGTTTTTTTTGTAATTTATTGTTTTATGGGTTTTATATGCAGATTATTTTAGACACTTGTAAATTTATTTGCATATAAAACAATGCTACTAGGGAAATGTTCCAAATCCAATTGCTTGCCCAATATAATATCTTAAGATTGAGGTGGTAGTTTTAGAAAATAATTCATCTCCATAGAGCCTCCATGGTTTCTCTCTAATCTGAAAATGGTTTTATTTCTAAATGCTTTGGTTGATTCAAATTTCACATACCCATGTAATGAGCACATGGCTATCACATCATTACAATTTCATATTTTTAAGACATTGAACTTTGGAAACAAATATCAAGCCTGAATTGTTGTGTATCCTATATTGTTGATATAATCAAATATATTATTTTGTTGGGTATAGAAGATGAGGAATTTTCATGTAGGTAATCAAGGGTTGAAATGTCACATTGAAACATGCAAGAGTTGTTTTGATATATTTACTTTGCTTTTCTTAAAATATGATCTTAACCTTGGGGTATTCTTTACCAAAAAAATATTTAGACTTGTTTTATTAAAATAGTACATGGGAATGATATAAATGAAATATGTAGGGGAAAGGGAGGGATGTTGAGCTCGACCAACAAACTCAAAAGAGAAAACAACTTGTTGTTAATGCTCTTATAGTCCTCAAAAATTGGTTTACATAGGTTAACCAAGGTCTAAATCAATTGGCTAAGTAAATTGTTTACACGAGGATGGGTGAAAAAATGGCTCATTAGCCTTTGAAAGCTACAACCCTATCCTTTACCATGGCTGAAAATTGTGAACATCAAAGAAAAAGAGGTTTGCACTTAAAAAGGTTGGAAAACAAGTCTAAAGTTGCCTAAAAAGTGAATAATGCAAGGTAGAAATGAGTTGGGTGAAATTAATTGAATGTGGTGACTCTATTCATATTTCTAATAGTTTGCTACAACCATGATAAAGCACGTGCTGGGGCTGGTATTAACTTTAAAAATTAAACCCTTCTTTTCATTGTGATTTGAGATGATTTCCAAGGCAAATTAAGGGCTAGAAAATAAATTTATAGGTGTTAGAATTCTATGACAATTCTTTGTTTTGTTGTGTAAGGGTTATTAACTTGTGTTAAATGTTAATGTAAAATTCTAGCAACAAAATTGGTACCTAACAAATACAATTTTCTATATTGACCAAGATTTTCCAACTCTCGAGGTGTTAGAAAGAGAAACTTAATCACTACAAGTTTGTTTTTGTAATAAGTGTAAAATCTCATTGTTTTATACCTATAAAATATCTATTGAAATGATCAAGGTTGTAAAGCTACAAGACATTGGGTGGATTAACAAATGGTTTGATTCATTACCATTGTAAGTTTCGATAAATTTCATTTAAGTGGTTAAGCATACAAGACAAACATTCCATCATGAAGGTCCTCTTGATTAGGTTCACACCTTTTATCCTACAACATTTAATTATCGCTTAGTATGAAAAGAGTATGTTGGAGAAATCGAGTGGTAGAAAGTGGAGAGTACTCCATGTAGTTTAGAGAAGGAGGATAGGGGTTTGGTGGAGGATGGTACAAGGTGTGCCTGCGTAGGGTGTACAACTGAGGGTAAAAGTGGTAAGATGATGGGTTTATGATGGGAAGAGAGTTAAGGAGGGGGGTCAAGTGTTAAAATCTCCCCCACTCCATGTTTTGCAAATAAAACTCATATGCCAATGCTAATTCCACCACTAACCATGGCTTTAATGAACTCAACCTAGCACACACCAAATCCCTTTATGCAGGCTTTAACCAATAATCAAAGGAAATTGTACCAAAGTCTTTTCCACCATGGCAACCAAGGAGAAGCCAACACTTTCATGCATTCAAACTTAATATGTTTCACTATTGCAAACATAACCAACACAAAGTGATCTAGGAAATCCAACCAAATAAACTAAGAACTAGCTCTAGGGAACTGTTGTACCCCAAGGTAGCTACTCAAACTGGAAACTCTACAAACATCCTCAACCAACAACCTAAGGCTCCATCCCCCATCCAAGAAAGGGAAGAAACAAAATTTGGAGGAGAATGGAGACTTATGTATTTTTGTGGATTTTTTTTTTAATTTTTTAATTTTTCTCCTTTTTGCACGGGAGCAATGAGGGCTTGTGCATGCTAAATGTTGGTTTGCTAGTAGGACCAATGAAGGACTTGATTTTGAAAAGATTGCCATTAAGTAATATTGTGTCATATAGAGGCAAATGAGGTATCATAAAAAAGGTCACGATAAGTAATTTGATGACAACAAGTCATAAATATGATTTGATACTATCACATATTGTTTCGCCTACCCAACAACTATGTTAGGCAAGCTGCCTAAACCACACCTTTGAAGTTAGTTTAGAGGCTTGTGAAAGGTCTAAGTAAGTCATTTAAGGTTGGAACAAGTCAAATGATGCTTTATTGGAAAGGTCTTGAGACTAGCTACAACCTGGGAATTTTAATTTCCTATTATGGTGCCCAACAACAATTTTTTTTAAACCATGTGCCTCTGACATGAAGTTGTTTCCTTGAAACTAGCCTTGATCTTGTGAAAGTTCATTCTCATGATCGGAGGTTGAAACTGAGCATATGATATCTTGGTGGAAAGGTCTCGGACAACCCTACATCATCACTGAGCCCAATTTTTTCTTTAGGTTTAATTTATAATAGAATTTTATTAGTGAACTCACAAACTATGAACTTTGCCCCCTTAGGTTTAATTTATAATAGAATTTTATTAGTGAACTCACAAACTATGAACTTTGCCCCCTAAGAGATGCACAACTTATGCGCTTCATAGACTAGGTACATGAACTTGGATTTGGGCAAGTGAGGGCTTGTTGGAAATATTGTTTTGAGCACTATAGGGAGCAATTTTTAGGTTTTTTAAAGAAAGCATCAATTCCTTTTATATTATATACAACACTTGGTTCATGTGGAATTCGCTTAGTGACCAGTGAAAGGGGTTGACATTGAATTTTTTGCAAACTATAAAAACATTTGATGAAATCTAGATATGGAAGGATTTTAGAACTCAAAAAACAAGCTGCAGACAACCTCCCTAAAAGACAAAAGATAGGGATCTTGAAACAAGACCAAGGTAGATTGAATTTGATTGTATGCTGACAATATCTTGCTAGGCACTTTGGCCTTAATGGCTATCATGACCATGCCTTGAAGGTAATAATGGGCTAGGTAATTTCATCAAACTAAAAATCAATTAGCCCCATTAACTCAAACTCTATGCATGAGCTCTGACAATTAAGAAACCCAAAGCATTGTATAACTAAATCTGAGTGAACTGATACCAATGACTAATACTCTTCTAATGTCGGATAGGTCATTATGATCCTAGAATAACCACTCACTCTGTCTCTTTGATACTCTTTGATGGGGTAAGAACCATAACGATGATGATTCCTGCTGTCTTTTTTGACTAAAAGCAATGTTTGAAAGGCTCAGTGAAACAACCCTCCTACCGTCTTGGGAAAATATGAAATGTAGCATATCCTGTCGAATCCAAATAATAAATTTGGATCAACAATGCCTAATAAATTGATTGGTGAGGGGAGTTCAATTGTATTCCACCTTCATAAAAAATAGGGTAATGACAATATGTGAATAAGATATTGTCTAGGGGAATCAATTGAACGTCTATATTCAAGGAGAGCGTGATGCAAATCAAAAGGAACACCTAAAAAAGTCTCAAATTGGGGCAATCTTACATTCTTGAAGACTAAACAAGAATGTTCTTCATGTTTTATATTCATTCATTTTTTATTTTATGAAAAAGAGAAATTCAAAAAACATTATTTCATGGGAAGGGAGGTTGTCAAAACAAACAACACCCCAATAATATAAGTACTATGTTATAATATAAATATGATTGAGATTAAGTAATTGATGTTATTGGTTAGTAAGGTCATGGGGTTGCACAACTAGCAAATGAAATAAAAGGGATCAAACTTATATTTTTTTCTCTTTGACGAATGTTTGATATATAAGTTCAATATGATATCAAAATGGAAAGATTCATATAAAAAACCTTATTTTATGGGAAGGGAGGTTGTCAAAACAAACAACACCCCAATAATATAAGTACTATGTTATAATATAAATATGATTGAAATTAAGTAATTGATGTTATTGGTTAGTAAGGTCATGAGGTTGCACAACTACCCATAAATGAAATAAAAAGGGATTCGTTATCACATATATAGTAGCCGGGCTACCACACATTATTTTTCAGATTCTAGTACACTATTCAGCCAATTCCCTTGCATTGATATGACGAGATGAGCATCTACTATGGATCACTATCAGATTATGAACAACAATTTTATTCCCCATGCCATGATTGAGTTTCAAGACACTCAGAGAGATGACCGATGTAGCCATTTAGCCATTTATACAGAGCAGTCAGTATTGCCCAGAGTTACAACAGTAGTTTCAGAGGACAGATGTTGGTTTGGAGGATGAGCATTCAGGTATATGACTTAGCAGGTATATTTTGGTGTTATGGTTATATTTCTTTTATATTCATTCTTGTAGTGTGTCTTAGCATTTAGTATCATGATTTGGCGATCATATAGATATGTGGACCTGGTTGTACTTATATATTATTATCATATTGTCCCCACTCAGACTTAGAAGTTCTTGACCTATACTCATCGGTGTTACCCTCCTTAGGGAGATTAGAGGTGATCATTCCCACCATACTTTGGCTTGCTAGTGTTGGTTTCATTACTCATTGTCTTCATCCATCCATTACCTACCCATGTTTGTTATTTACCTTGACTTACTACTTGACTAGTGGCATGAAGGACCTTTCCCCGCTGTAGCCTCTGTATTGGATGAGCTTCCTTATTTATTGTGTCTCGGCTCTGAGTTGGTGACAAAACTTATCTTTGGTGAGTTGGATTTCCCCCCCTAGTCACTAAATATGTTGTTGGCTAAACTTGAAACAAATAGTACTGCCATAAATGCAAAATTGTGAAAAAAAAATGTTATATCTATTGTGAAAAGCCAAATGAATCTGGCAAATAAATATCAAATGTTATATCTATTGTGAAATGTAAATACCTAGGTAAACAAGCTGTCTGAAGACACACCTAGAAGTGCTCAGGTAAACAAGTGCCTTAAAAACACACTTGCAGCAAGAAGGCTAATGAAATGCAAATCTATGCAATGTGTTTATAAACACACATAGATCAAAGGCTACGAAAACTAAAGGCCCAAAAAACAATGGAACTTAAACTCTATATCAAAAATATTGCTGGCCTCATTTGCATTATGGATTGTGAGCATCTGACAAGGTGAATAAACACTCTTTAAACAACTTACCCATTTGTGAGACACCGCCATTCCCTGTGTTATTGCTTGTCTGGTATATGCTATGGTGTGTTTTCCCTTTTCCATATCCAAAGTGTCACAGTGTTAAGTCAGTAAGTCATCCTTTGACCTAGCCATTTTATTCTTAGCCTTCATTCTTCACTAGCAAATTGATCACAACTATGAAGTGAGTATGGTCTTGAAAGTTTGGTCTGAGTAATAATAATAATTAATGACTTTATATATTTGGATTTAGATCGCCAGTAATGATTACTATTTGTTATAATTGTTATTTGAATGGATTATAAAGCATGTTTTAACCTCTGACACCTTGCAACAGTTTGATGACAGTTTGAGTTATATTTTGGTCATGTTGACTTGGTCAAACCTAGTTTGACCAAGGGTCAACCACAGGACGTGAGATGATAGACCTCAGATGATACAGATATATGATATATGGTCTGGTACAGGTCACCATGATGGTTCTATGCAGTGGTTCAGGTTTATGATGATGATTTGTGCTTTTCAACACTTTTACAGATTATTATTATTTGATTTGTTGGATATGATGAGTATTTATTTTTGACCATGCAAAGGTCTATATAGTGTATAAGTACACATCTTAGATGGATTTGGACCTTCTGAGTCCAATAAGACGGTCTGTTTTCAGTTCCGGGCAGTTATAGTGATTATTAGCCTCAGTTGGCTATCCTAGTGCAGTTTTGGCCTATCAGAGGCCCCGTCGGAGCAGAGCAGAGATTCGATTGGTTCACTTAGGGCGCTATGCATGGAGGGGGTGGTCCAACCACTTGTTATTACCATATTACCCGCCTCCCAAAGAGCTTAGTGGCCTCACCTTGACAACGTAGGCACTCTAGGAGGCAGTTTGGGCAGTTTCACACTGCCCGAGGCAGTCCAGAAATGGTGAAAATGGCTATTGAAGGATTCGATTTGGGCTACTGAGGCAAAGTTTTGGCATGGGATGACTTGTGATGATGAGTGGGATGTCTTGCACACCTTCTCCAGCAGTTTCAACTTTCAGTGGGACCCACACCCATCACACTTGGCATTTTGTATTGATTTATGGAGCCTCCTTATTATTTGATCTGCCGGATATGATGAGTATTTATTTTTGACCATGCTGAGGTCTATATGGTGTATGAGTACACATCTTAGATGGATTTGGACCTTCCGAGTCCAATAAGATGGTATGTTTTCAGTTCCGGGCAGTTATAGTGGTTATTAGCCTCAATTGGCTATCCTAGTGCAGTTTCGACCTATCAGAGGCCCCGTCAGAGCAGAGCAGAGATTTGATTGGTTCACTTAGGGCGTTATGCATGGAGGGGGTGGTCCAACCACTTGTTATTACCATATTACCCCCCTCCCAGAGAGCCTAATGGCCTCACCTTGACTGTGCAGACACTCCAGGAGGCAGTTTGGGCAGTTTCACACTTCCCGAGGCAGTCCAGGAATGGTGAAAATGGCTATTGAAGGATTCGATTTGGGCGACTGAGGCAAAGTTTTGGCATGGGATGACTTGTGATGATGAGTGGGATGTCTTCCACACCTTCTCCAGCAGTTTCAGCTTTCAGTGGGACCCACACCCATCACATTTGACATTTTATATTGATTTTTGGAGCCTCCTAAGGCTCACGACTTTCCCAGAGAGGCACGATTTGGTGTCTAGATTATTTATTTTTGGATATTTGTGCCACGGGGATTGACCAAGGGTGTTAGAAATTACCCCTTGGACCCACCATGAGCTAGATCTTATGTTTTATCATTCACTTTTGGTGGGACCCCCCTCTCCTAGGGCAATTTGGTCCATTGATGTATAATTTTATTAGTGATCCATGTATTGTATTGTTGAGCTCATCTCAACCATTGATTAGATCTTTTGATATTTTAATCTTTTAATCTTAGCCACTCATTCAAAAAGTGGTTAGGGTTATGGCCTCTCTCCATCCTATTTAAAGGAGAGAGCTTCTCATTGTAAAGGGTCTTTGGCTCTTGGAATCTTGATATAGAAAAACTTTTATGTGGAAATTCTTGTGGTCTCCTTTGCATCTGGTGTTCTTAGATGGTGATTGGAAAGTCTATTGCATCCTAGCATTTGGGTATTTGTGGTAAGATCTATTTTTCGTGGAAACTTTGTCTTGTCTAAAGGAGGGCGACTTCAACTTGGGCATTTTTGCAAGGCTTCTTCAACTTGTTCATGTGGCATTCGCTTGTATCAGGGGCTTATCATTAGTATCATTGTGATCTATGTTATCTTTCTGTTATTTCTCTTGTGACATTAGTCTTATCTCTTGATTGCACCAAATCTAATATTGTTGGCGTTTGTTGTGCAGGAGAGAGGGCGCATTGGCTTCCTTGGGCAAATTGATTTCATAGAAAACTACTTCAAATCGCTCCAAATTGATCGGGTTTGCATAGATCATCATCATCAAGGCATCTACAAGCTTATCGAGGTAAGATCCACAGGTTTGTTCTTCTTGTCTTGGTTCCAATCCATTGGCATAACTACTTCATTGTTAAAACCCTCATATTTCAAACCCTCATTTTACAATTTCTCAGATCTAGCAAGATTTACTTGGCTTTTGGGTAAAATATTTAAAACCCACCTCTATAGCATCCACGACGATTCAGATCTATAGTTTGGTGTGGATTGGCCTTTATCCGACCCATTTTCCAAGGCAAATTAGCCTCTCCAAGTGAGGTCGCACTTCTTGGACAGGTGAGTTTGGTATGATCTAGCACTTGAGTAGGTGAGATCCCACTTGATCCTTAATCTCCACTACTCATAACCTACCCCTAGTGTGTCACTTTAGTGATTTTCACCTTGTGGGCCCCATTCCTCATTTTGAGGGTTGAGCCCCACTTGGGTCACTTAGTGATACATCTTAGATCTCAGATCTACTGAGATCTAGCTATTGGATGATCCTAATTTTCAAGACCCACCTAGCTTTACACCTCAACATCTCTGATCTACAGTTTGGTGGACATCCGACTCCATTTGGCCCATTTCCCAAGGCACTGATCTTTCTCCAAGCCCTCACGACTTTTCTAGTTTATTGAGTTTGCTTGTGGTTTGGTCTTTGTCTTACTGCTTGAACACCTAGACATTGTCATATCCATTCATCAAGCTTATCTTTGGTATTGGTTAGCCTCAATTTGGTCCCTAACTACCCTGCATTGGACACGGTTCTCAAGGCAGTGGATTTTCTCATCTTTGACTAGTACCTTGATCCTGGATCTTGTTTCAAATCTTATAAGTCACTCACATAACCAAGTTGGACCAATTCTACATTGTTTAAACCTCTTGATCCAACCTATTACTCATCTCGTGACCTCATCCATAGATTTAGGGTTTACCATACACCTTACATACTTCATCCATACTTGATTTGATCTGGTGTCTTGGTCTAATCTCTCCTATCAGGAGAAGATCTGGGTCTCCCCCTTTGTTGTCTTGGGCTAGATAACATAAAGTGAAGATTGCCTCGATTGGTGTGACAACCATCCATCGGGAGTCGAGGC
Organism: Larix kaempferi; assembly: GCA_027924585.1. NCBI lineage: Eukaryota > Viridiplantae > Streptophyta > Pinopsida > Pinales > Pinaceae > Larix > Larix kaempferi. The sequence continues at coordinate 5,271,065 of BSBM01000254.1, forward strand.
TATCTTGGTTGCACCTCTTTGGTTGTCCATCCCCTCTGCTATCCATCTTGGATCCATCTCTAGGGGCAACTACAAGTTTGGTGATAACATGATCAAACTTATATTTTTTGTCCTTCACGAATGTTTGATATACAAATTCAATATGATATCAAAATGGAAAGATTCATATTCCAAGATGGCCCCAAAAAGAACACTACAAATCCTTACACAAAGAGAATAGATGTTTGTTTGTATACATGCACTAAAAATCCTAATTACACAAAAAGAATAGATGTTTGTTTGCACACATGCACTAAAGAAGATGCTTGCTTACATTGCAATATACCCCTTAAAAGAAAATAAGTAGAATTGCCCTAGTGAAGTTTTATGGGATATTACTGTTTAAAAACAATTAACTAAAAAGCATATGGAGAAGTGATTAGAACGAAGCATATATCGTGATGCTATTGACAACATTTTGATGTAAAGGCAAAAAATAAAAGTGATTTTTTTATCATTATCATTAATATAACTATATAATCTAATCAAATGACAAATTTTAGATAATAAAACTATACAGTTTTTAGTTAAATTACAAATTTTCATTATTTAAGATGCATAAATGAATTGATTCCACTCTTAGATTTCCAATTAGAGTAGTTTTTCTTAAATTTTAAGGCATTTTAAAAAATGAAAAAAAAGAAAATTTAGAGTAAAATTAAAAAAAATCACCAAATTAAAAGAAGAAGGAAAGTTTGTGGTTAGATGATTTCCACTGGAATCAGATGACTTTTTACAGAATTTTCAGAGAACTTGGTAAAATTTTTGCAAAATCATTGTTACAGCTGTCAAACTTACAGATTTTAGGCGTTCGATTGATTTTTTACTGTGTTGAAAGTATTTTTGCCTTCAAATCAAACACTGATTAAAACACTTTTTAATTCAGATTTTGAAAACACAATTTCATCGGGTACGTGGAAATAGTTGAATCTTTAGACCACTAACATTAAGGCTGATCTCGGCCCATAGATTTGGTATCCAGGTGGTTCAGTGACTATGCTGACTAAGCGGTTTGGAGAGGTTCCCCTCAAAAAAAAGGAAAAAAAAAAAAAAATATTCTCTTGAGCCGAACCGAACAACACGGAAGATATATATGGGCATATATATATTCGACCGACAGAACATTTTCTTAAAAGGAGAGAGACCTGGGTTCCTCGTATGGTTGTAGCCCAACGGCCATAACCAAACTACGAGTCGGTTTGATTCGATTTGGATTGGACTTTACTGAGATCGACAATCGATGCATAATATTTTGGAGTGTGATCGCTGAGGTATGAAGAATAATCCCCCGATGAGATTTGAAAGCATAGATATAGACATAGACATCGACATCGACATCCAGGCATCGACATGGCTAAAGGCTGCATAAGAAGAAGCAGCCCCGAGGGGTGCCAGCACTTGGCCAATTACAGAGCCCGACATGGCCCGGAGGTGTTGAGGGCGCTCTCCAAGTGCCTACGCATAAGGCCCCCCGGCGGGGCGGCCCTTAGACGCGATCCCCACGATGTGCCCGCCTGCATCACCTGCGGGAAGAATCAGGGTCGCCTCTATGCCTGTCTTGTCTGCGCCACTGTCGCCTGTTGGCGCCCCCCGGACTTCCTCCATGCCCGCCTCCACGCCCGTGCCCAGCCCGGGCACGACATCGCGGTGGATGTCGACCGCGCCGAGCTCTTCTGCTGCGCCTGCAATGATCAGGTCTACGACTCCGACTTCGACACCGCCGTTCTTTTTGCCCTAGCCGCCGTCCGCGGCGATAGCAGCGGAGGGCGACCCGAAACTAACAGCAACAGCAGGAATAAGAAGAGGAGGATGCTTGTAGAGTACCGGCCGTGGACGCCCACGCCCAGGGAGAGGTCGTTGCTGGCCAGGGGGTCGAGCCCTATCGGCGAGGGCTCTTGCCTGCCGTGGGGTTTGAGGGGACTCAACAATTTGGGGAACACTTGCTTTATGAATTCTGTGTTGCAGGCGCTGCTCCACACCCCGCCGCTGCGGAATTATTTTCTTAGTGACAGGCATAATCGTTATGTTTGCCAGAAGAATACACAGCGCCTCTGTTTGGCCTGCGATATGGACGCCATGTTCTCCGCGGCGTTCTCTGGAGATCGGACGCCTTACAGCCCTGCACAATTCCTCTACAGGTTAGGCTTTTTTAACCTTTTTCAGGAGGGAAGTGCTTATGCTATTGCCATTTTTGGAGTCAAGGTGGTATGTTAAACGCAAATAAAACAGGTCTTATGGTCAGGTGGATGTCCTATTTAAATGAGAGTATCCAGTTAAGTAGTTGAGAAAGTGTTTGGGTTTCTAATTGTAAGTACACATGCTCTATTTAGACATCAAATTTCCCAATTTATCATATCCAGGCATTATATTGGTGTATGAGACTTTTGTACATTGATTACCCTCCTTTCTTATTTGAAGAAGTTCATGAATCTCTACTCTGGACTTTAGAGATCCCTAATTCCCAATTTATCATATCCAAGCATTAAAAATTGGTGTATGAGACTTTTGTACATTGATTACCCTCCTTTCTAATTTGAAGAAGTTCATGAATCTCTACTCTGGACTTTAGAGATCCCTAAAGTTTAGGGAGATATATATACCCTACTTTCCTATTTGAACATGTTAATTGGTCAGAGGAACACATGTTTACTTTCCTATTTGAACATGTTAATTGGTAAGAGGAACACGTGTTTTTAATTGGTATACCCATACGTACTCAGGTTATTTTTATTTTTATGTGGATAGATGTTTTAGAAATGAGTAAGCTAATAATAAAATTATTATTTATATTTCTGTTTTTAGAGAAAAATATTATTTTTACCCATTTATGTTATTTTTATTTGGATAGATGTTTTAGAAAACATGATTTCTAATAATAAGATTATCATTTATATTTATATTTTTAGAAAAATATTATTTATATTTTGATGTTTTAGAAAACATAATTTATAATTATTTGGATAGATGTTTTAGAAAACAATTTATAATTATTTGGATAGATGTTTTAGAAAACAATTTATAATAATAATAAGATTATTATTGATATTTATATTTTTAGAAAAAATATTATTTATATTTTGATGAATTCAAAACATAATTTATAATAATAATACTTATATTTATAATAAATAGTTCAATATGCTAAATGAGTACCTATTTAGCACCTATCTCCAATTTTTTCAAATACAAGCGATGTGGTGGTAAAATGGAACCCTCTTGCACAGTTTTTTTTTAATAAATGTGTTTTATATTAATATTATACAGTGAAAATATGTACAGTGCAGGTAAAAAATTACAATGTGAATGTCCAAAATTAAAAGGAAAAAGAAGTCCATCAACCTCACCAGTGAATGTCCTTTCTCCGGAGTTATTTTATTCAATAAATTTTCATGCAGCCAAATTTGCTTTTAAAGCTATGCTTTGTGAACCATGATGTGGTGGTAAAATGGAACCCTCTGCACAGTTTTTTTTAAATAAATTTGTTTTATATTATACAGTGAAAATATGTACAGTGCAGGTAAAAAAATTACATTATTACAATGACCAAAATTAAAAGAAAAAAGCCCATCAACCTCACTAGTGAATGTCCTTTCTCAAGAATTATTTTATTCAATAAATTTTCATGCAGCCAAATTTGTTTTTAAAGCTATGTTTCTTGAACCATGATTCAAGGAGGGTTAGGTTTATATCATATCTTTTTCACGGTTCTGAACTTTTTATTATGAGGCAGGATGCTCTTTTTTGGTTTTTATTTTATCTTTTGAATGAATTTGTTTGGGTATACTTTCATAGATTTATTTTCATTAGATTCTTTTTAAGATTTTCTAAATTAATTCAAACCTATCTATTAGCAAGAAAAAAAATTGCGTTGTTTAAGATCAGTTATAATTTTTGTTTGTTGGAAGTCTCTTTTTGAAATGTCCATGAGGAGCATCATCGCGGCAGACTTCCTTTAGCTTAGGTTCTAGGCCCAGGTGGATCTGTTCTACTAAAATGCACACAGGGACTTGCACCTGGACTTAATCTTTTATTATAGTATGCCAAACCCTGCTTAGATTCTAGGCCCAGGTGGATCTATTCTGCTAAAATGCACACAGGGACTTGCACCTGGATTCAATCTTTTATTATAGTATGCCAATGGGTCGTGGTTAATCAGTGAAGCCCATTGGCACTTGCAAGGCTTTTTGAGCAGGATTGGCTAATACTGTAAAATTCTCTTTTTGAATTACAATTTTTTGCAATTTTAAATCTTCATTTGAGCTATGAGGTTTCAATTTGAATGATTGGATTACCAGAGCTTTTGTTTCGTCAACCTTGATATTGGGAAAAATAATAAATATATTTCATTTTATTATATTTATTGGCACTTGTAAGTCTTTTTGAGCAGGATTGGCGAATACTGTAAAATCCTCTTTTTGAATTACAATGTTTTGCAATTTTAAATCTTCATTTGAGCTATGAGGTTTCAATTTGAATGATTTCATTACCAGATATTTTGTTTTGTCAACCTTGATAGTGGGAGAAATAATAAATCTATTTCAATTTTGCCAGATTTTTCTAAAACCCCTTTTTGACAATTCCATTATTTTTGAAACTCTCTTCTGTTTGGACCTTATATTTATTGAAGCTTTTTTGGAGTAGAAGGGACTTTGTTTTACCCCTCTGGTTGGAGCTGGAGAATTTTTAATTTTTTTCCCATGTTTAACGGCCGTTCTTCTTTTCTGAAATTCGTGTCATTTTGTCTTTTTTTCTGAAAGGTCTGAATTTTATTTTCCATTATTTCTTTTACAGCTAGAAGGGGGGAACGTTTTTAGTACATAGAAATCTATATTGAAATAATTACAAAGCACATCCAAAGTGGGTTTAAATTTTAAAGGGCTTTTTTGTCTCGGTGTTTGGTGGAGCTAGAATTGTCGTCAAAGAATAGCCTGTGCTAATAGGAGTTTGTAGCTTGTTTGTCAATTATTGATATGCAGTGAAATGTTATTTTCATTTCGTTCGCTTCTAAACTCTGGTGGTGCTGTTGGAAATGAATTTTGCGGAATGAAAATTAGAGACTTAGAAAAGTACCGTGATGTATTAAATTTGAAAATGAGACTAAAGTTTTCATTTCCCAATTGCAGTTGGTGGCAGCATGCAGCAAATCTTGCTAGTTATGAGCAGCAGGACGCTCATGAATTCTTCATTTCGATGCTTGATGGGATTCATGCAAACGATGGAAGAGAACGCTCTAGTCTCAAAGGTGAAGGTATTTTTATACCATACATGCATTCACTAGTCAGTTTATAATGTCAGCATTAGTAATGTGGTTCTTTAACTATAAGCTGATTGTTTTCACGGTTAAATTTGTACTGGTTTCTCAACGGTATAATAAATATTGTGTTTTAATTTTGTAATATTTATATTGTGGATAAAGGGTTATGGTGTGTATATATTATTATTAGTATAATCACTTAATTTGTAGTGGGTGAATATTGATAGGTCATAAGTTAAGTGTTGTATTAACTATTCGTTATCCATACATTAGCTGTCAGTTATCCATGCATAGTTATTAGTTATTTTTGATATTCTATTTTATTAATTGTTTATTTTGAATTTGGAACCACTATCATAAATCAATAATGAGGACAATATACTTATCTCATCTTCCCAATAAAAAAAAAAATATAAACACTAATCTACCCTAGATTCTAAAATATTTAAATATAAATACTTATAGATATAATTAACTTCAATAATTAATTTTTATAAATAATTGCTTACACAACATCATGAAGAATAACATTCGTTGAATGTGAACTGAAATGTTTGATCAATTATATGTTGTGGAATACATTAAGCATGTACTTCAATTTTGCATGGATACGATGGTGGTGGGTATCTCGAGTACGAGTATGTACTAAGACATCATTGACCCTAACCAATATATTCCGACTGACATCTAACTCGAGCTCTCAACAACCAATTCACTAGATTTCCATTTCCAATTAATGTAGATGTGGCGTTATAGTTTGAAAGTGTTTACACCATGTTTTGTGATGTAATGTTACTTTCCGGTTTGCCTGACTAAGATGTATGGGAACCAATTCATTAGATTTCCATTTCCAATTAATGTAGATGTGGCCTTATAGTTTGAAAGTGTTTACACCATGTTTTGTGATGTAATGTTACTTTCCTATTTGCCTGACTGAGATGTATGGGATCTTTTCCTGTTTGCAGATGTATGGGATCTAAAGTGTAAATTTTAAAATTTTAGGAATTTAGAGTAAATTATGAAATTTTGAAGCCGGCAGCAAACATAATCAAACTCCAAGCACACTCCAGCGCAATTTGTACATTGAATGAACAATAATCTCAAATCTGGGCGATCTTTGTATTATGGACAGGAGAGGTACTTCACAAGAAGCTGGTCTGAAGCTAATCTGGGCATGTTGCAGCAGTGACCTACCTGTGTGTAAATGCAACGGAAAGAAGCGTTTCTGGTCATTCTGGACAGATTGGGCTTGAGCAACGATGGTAAACAAGCTGGGTATATTTTTGAACCCATGTTTATGCATAGGGTGGTTTGATTCATTGGCTGGTGACGTAACTATATTGAGAGATCTTGCAGAGGAGCAGAGCATATTTTTATCGTGCTTCATGTGTCCATGTAAGTGCTTTCAATTGGAGAAACCATCTCTCAGGATTAATCCTCTGAGATTTGATATTAAAGTTTAGGGATGAACAAATGGCAGCTAGACAAACCGGTCATAGAATCAATCCTTGCAACATTCAAGGACCCACGAGATCCATTGTTCCTCATTCTCTTCCCAGAAGGCACAGGCTTCACAGAGCAGAAATGCGTACGAAATCGACGGTTTGCAAGAACATGGCTTACCTATCCGAAACAATGTGCTTCTGCCTAGAACAAAAGGTTTCACTGCCTGCTTGGATAGTTTTCGGGTTTCTCTAGCAGCAATTTATGATGTGATGATTGGTTACAACTTACAAACAAGTATCAATGCCCTCTATTCATGGATAGTGTCTTTGGGGTCGATCCAGCTGAAGTACATATTCATACTCGTCGTGTACCTATCAACGAGATTACCTATCAACGAGATTTCTCGTTGCAAGGATGAAGGTGCTGCTTGGCACCTCATCTAGCATTGGATATTCTCTGTACCGGCGATTGCTGAATATGGTATATTCGCACCAAAGCGACTGAGAGAGTCCGGATAGATCTGCAGTCTGGTGACATCGTTCTAAAGATTGGTTACACGGCCTTTTTGCGGGTTGAGAACTTTTGACGTCTATTGATGAAACGAGGGTCTCAGGGTTGTATTTCGAGGCCAAGCCATAGTTATCACACGCTTGGAATATTTTCACTTGTTTGTGTTCCTGTGTGTATAGCCGCCTAGATATTAAATAAAGACGATTAGCAGTGGTTGTGCGATCCGTTGATACAATTGGTGCATGGTCCGATCAAGAAAATCATCCTGATTTCTCGTGCCACCATGAAGAGTGCCCACTGTTAGAGTTGAACTGCGAATTAAAGAGGCCGCATATGTGAAGGGATAAGGAGCCGAAACACATTTACATTTTGGAACTGGTATCGACTAGTCGTGTGGTGCTGTTCCTTTTGGCATACGACATATAAGTTTGGATCGTGGAGCATCATCCGCCTGTGAGTTTAATTCATGGGCAGCGGATCGTGGCATACTTGGCTTGGATCGAACTTGGAAGTCTTGAGGGGAGTATTGCATCTTTGGGAGGATCTCTTGGGTCTTCATTTCAAAATAAAATATTCAAGATGCTTACATAGGACTTGTTCACTTTTGTTAAGTGCTGGCTTTGGAGCCTTAAAAGGGGGTCGACGGATCAAGACTTTTAGAGGAATTTAGTGGTCTTGAAAGGTGAACCTTATCTATTTTTGGGGATGTTTGTTGAGAAGGTTTAATAATATATTAAGTCCTCATGAAAAACAAAAAGGGGACGTTATGTTATGCATTGTAATTGTGGTTTTGACGACCTTTTATTAATTTTTTTTAGAGATATGTTAGAAAGTGGTGGAAGTTGGGTAGTTTTACTCCACCCTAGGTTAGATTTAGGAGAATAATAATATTTTATTGTAAGAGGTTGAGGAGCTTAAAGGCTCTGCTTTGTCTTTCATTTGTCATGGTTGGATGAAATTTCTCTCTTTTGGAGCCTATTGTTTTATGATATTTTTATCTTATGGAGCATTTGTGAAGTATCGGGGTTTTTTTTTCCATTTGTAAGTGGTTTTTGGTTCTTATCTTTAAATGTTGCTAATGATATGTGGAATAGCCAGAACTTGATAATTAGGGCCATAAAAGGGTAGTTTTGTCACATTGGAAGGATTGTGAGAGAGTTTTCCTCCATCCCTTGTTTTATGCATGAATATTATGTGGTTCCCAATCATCATTATAGTAAGAACTTGTAACAATTCATTGTATAGGGCACACCTTATTAACATAGTTTTGAGTTGGCACTGTAAGGAAGCTCCTAGTGTTTTCCACAATTATGATGTAATATGTCAAGGTTTGTTTGGTTGGCACCTCAAGGGCTCTAATTATCCCTAACCTTTTCATGAACTTGCTTCCCTTTTTATTAATCTTGTTTCCAACTTTCCTTTGGACTACATTGCCCTAGGGATTGACACTAGTCTCCAAACCCTTACATCACCTGTACTACTACAAAGACCTCAAGTTTTGCTAGGGACGACTCTTCAAATCACCTTTGTGCCCTCATTGCCATAGCCTAACAATCCTATTTAGGGAAGCCCCCCTCGAGTTGGAGAAGAGCCAACTGGAAGTGCAGGGAGGTAGTTATCGAGGTGACAATGGGTAACACCTCTAGATTGCAATTGGGATAGCTACGTTCTTTAGGGCTTTAACTTTACCTACTAGTTCAAGCTGTAACACAATGCTTCATCATGATATTTGGGGTACATGGTGTATGTTCAGTACCTAGATGGTCCTAGATGGATTGGCACATGAGAGATAGTCTATGATGGATTTGCACAGGTGAGATAGCTTGCTTAGTGGATGCTTGACCTTAGATGGTTGTCGGCTTAATGTTCTTCACTTAGGCATTGGAGTTCCTTTGACAATGTGGTGGATGCCATTCATTTGGGGCCCCATGGAGGATCCACTTGCTTGGAGAGCCTTCTATATTGGTTAGGAGTGTTATTTAACTTGGAGGGGGGCATTAGGCCCTAGTTGGCATGTGGTAGCTTTGATTCCTATTTGGAGGATTGGAGATGGCTTGGGGATGCTCGGAGCTTTGACAATGTTCTTATAGGGGCAACTAACCCAATGAAGTACATTGCATAGGAGGATTGATGGAGTTTGTCAAGGCTAGTGATGGAGTGGTGTGGATGTGCTTTGTGTAGCTACATCACCTTGGAGCCATTATTGTGCACGATATCATAGAGGAGCATGGCACATGTACTTTGGAGTGTAGCGTCTCACTTGTGTTGGCCTACAGGTGCTCATTGTAGGTTGCTCGTAAGGGCCAAGGCCAACATTGTATTGTTGGCCTCCCTTACCTCTCATATAAATAGAGGAAGTAGAGAATCTTTCATTCATCATCATTGTTGTATCTCTCTTTGTACTTGAATTCTTGGAGAGATTCACTGGGGTTATGAGTTCATGAGGAAACCCTGGAATCAACAATGGAAGGGAAAGAGGTCGTCTTGGTTTGGAGTTTTCTCTTGTGACTAGGGTTTTCTCTTGTGGAGGAGATGTTGGAGATGATGATCTTAAAATTTGTCTGTGTGTTCATTTTATTGATTTCGAAAATGTTTTTTTGAAACAACACTCTCGACCTCCCGTGAGGCTAAACGAGAAAAGGCGGGAATGTCACCCTATGCTTAAAGCCTCGTTAAAAATTCATCACTCTTCACCATCCTAAGTAATCTGATGAAGAATGTAAAGGTTAGAACGCTGTCTTTAATCATATGCTAATGTGCATGAGCTAGCCTCTTTTGATAACTCTCCTTTTATTTTACGTTATTAGTGTCCTATGCAAGGAAAACAAGAAGATGCCAACTGAAAATGTGAAAAATTACCATATGATTCAAAAAGAAACTTAATTGAACATGAAAGAAAAACTATATACACATAGTACTTAGGTTGAAAGGATTAAAGCATGTTAGCTTTTTGTAGCTCGGAGGTACTCCTACATCCGGTGCCTAGGTGCAGGGGTCCGAGACGATGTAGTCTCATTAAATGTCATAAAGTGACTTTATGAGAGCATTTATTAAAGTACTTTGTGATATGACTTTATGATTTGAAAGTGAGATGTACTTTATTAAGTTTATAAAGTGACTTTTAAGTTATAAAGTGTACTTTTTAATGTTTAGGGTAAAAGTGACTTTTAAGTTATAAAGTGTACTTTTTAATATTTAGGGTAAAAGTGACTCTTCGAAAAGAAGAGATGTTATATAGTTATGACTTAAGAGATTTAAGTCATCTTGAGAATAAATCTCAGCCTTAGATCTTGTGGGCCAAGATCTAATCTCAACCCTAGAAGATGAAAAGACTTAGTAGTTATCCTAATGAGATTCATAAATAGACTATGAGACTTCATTTGCATGTCTTCCTAGACAAGGAAGAGAAGAGGCATGAATTTCTAGAGAGGAAGACGAGCAAGAGTGAGTGGCTCGATTTCCTGGAGGAAAGAGGATGAGCTGAGAAGAGGAATGAGAGAGGAGGCTGGACTGTGAAGAAGGTGCATTTCCCAAGGAGAGGGGCTTGCATTCCTAGGAAAGACCAGCACCTATCAACAACTGTTTGTGTGACATATTTCCCAAGGGGAAGGGCCCGTTATCCAAGGCAATTTTGCATCTGAACAGTGATTGTTCCGTACAACAGAAAAAGGGAGGTCCGTACAGTTGTGAGGAGAGGCTGTACAACTACAGCTTGCATAGAACTCGAGACAACCAAGTGGGCCGATTTTTAAGGTCACATTTTGCTGTTTCCTTTTGCCTCATGTCTGGACGATTTTCAAAGATATTTTTGCTGTATTTATTGTTGAATAGTACAGGCCTGTTATGGTGTTGTTTCCAAGGTTGTATGGGCATAGTGAGTGGCTCGATTTCCTAGAGAGAGGAGGAGCTGAGAAGAGGAATGAGAGAGGAGGCTAGACTGTGAAGAGGGTGCGTTCCCAAAGGAGAGGGGCATGCATCCCTAGGAAAGACCAGCACATATCAATAGCTGTTTGTGTGACACATTTCCCACGGTGAAGGGCACATTATCCAAGGTAGTTTTGCATCTGAATAGTGACTGTTCTATACAACAAAAAAAGGGAGGTCTGTACAGCTGTGAGGAGAGGCCATACAACTACAACTTGCATAGAACTCAAGACAACCAAGTGGGCCGATTTCTGAGGTGACATTCTGTTGTTTCCTTTTGCCTCATGTGTGCATGATTTTCAAAGATATTTCTACTGTATTTATTGCCGAATAGTACATGCTTGTTATGGCACTGTTTCCAAGGTTGTATGGGCATAGTGACTGAGTCTGAGTTCTGTACATTATTTTGATGTAAATGTTACTGCTGTACTTCTTATTATTTCCTGAGTAAGCTTAATAAAAACTCTCTCCTTCGTTGGTTTTCCCCATAGGTTTTTTTTCCAAGGTCTATGTTTGACCAAAAATATCTGTGTTAAAGTGTTAATAGTCCGCTGTTTATATGTTCTTTCCACTGCAAAATGGTTGTTACTAACAATATATTAGCCCACAGTCATGTTGTATAAATGCTAGATACATGTGCTCATTTAGTATTTATTGTTGAGGTTGATATCAGTGGTTTGTAAAGTGTTTGATGAAAGTTCTTAGTAGCTGTGTATTAACAAAGGTCAAACTTTCTGATTTTTCCACATGGTATCAGAGTTGAGTTCTTTGATTTTTTAGTAGATTGTTGGTACAATAGAGAGTTCAAGGGATTTGCATGAGAAGGGCTGATTTTGACTCTGTAGCAGCTGTAGGTGCATGTGTTTTGATGATTGTGACAACCGAGTTGAAGTTTGGCACAGGTGGGCAAAGATTGCCATGTCTTGCAGGCTGAGTTTGTAGACTTGCAGAGATAAAATTTTGGTCACCAGGCAAAATTTTTTATTTGCATTTTCAATGAGATGGCCACTGGGTTGAGGATAGAGGACAGATTGGATGGGGCAGCCAATTTTTTTTCCTTGGAAAACAAGGATTGTGTTGATTTTGCAGGAGAATAAGTTTTGGGACATTGTGAATAGCACTCAGGCTAATTCGGTGGTGGTACCCGTAGCTACAAATGCAGTTACTAAGGCAACCTATGACAAGAAGAATATTAAGGCTAAGAGAATTATCCTTGATGCAGTGAAGGACCATGCGATCCCGCACGTGACTGGTAAGGACAATGCTTATCAAATGTGGGATGCCTTAACCAAGTTGTACCAGAGTTCGAATGAAAACTGGAAAATGGTACTGAGAGAGAAGTTGAAAAGTATCAGGATGGCTGAATCTGAGAATGTTACATCTTACCCTATTAGGATCACATAGGTTCTCGAGAGATTGACTTGCAGCAGTTGGGGAGGTGGTTGCTAGTAGTGAGCTAGTGCGAACAACTTTGAATGGCGTGGCCAAGCCATGGGTTTTTTTCGTGGAGGCCATTGTGGCAAGGGAGAATATGCTTTCCTGGGATCGTCTTTGGGATGACTTTGCTTAGGAGGAGACTCGAAGAGGATTTGTGCAGAGGAGTTCATGTCACTGTAAGGAGGATTAGGAGAATGTAGCCCTTGTAGCTAAGGGTAAGAAAAAGAAGAATGGCTCGAGCAATGGAGCCAAGTCCGAGAAGGACATGAGCAAAGTGAGATTCATTGCTGCCAGGGTTATGGTCACTATGTTAGGTAGTGTCCTAACAAAAAGAAGAACCAAAAGAAAGAAGTGTCCGAGACTGCCACGTTAGTTGAGGTGGAAGAGTATGCGAGGAAATTCGAGAATAAATTTTCCTTGGTGAGTACTGTCTTCGGGAGTAGTGTAGCTGGCTGTATAGACACTGGAGCATGGTACATAGATGGCGGAGCAACACACCATATGACGGGAACAAGAGCCATGTTCCTGGAGTTAACATATGTGGATGGAGTTATACTTATTGAGAATGTGTATGTCGACGCCCATGTAGTAGAAGGAGTGTTACAGAGAAAAATTTCCTATGCTTGGGGTAGACCACATCAGACAGATGGACTCGAGAAATCAACTCACTTCCCAACATATGCTATATAAATGTAAATGTTGATAAACGAAATAAATGACCTACCTCAACCGGAGGGTTGATGAAGAATTCCGTTGAGCTTTCGAATCACAACACTTGAACCTGCAGCTTAGCCTCAACAATAAACGCAAACAAGTGCATATGATATATAAAAGAGGTTAGCATATACAATAGCATAATCCATGATATATATAAACAAATGTACCCAATGATAATAAATGATCATTCACAATATGAATGGACGAGAAAATGAGTATTTCTATTAACATAAACAAGAAGTACAAGATACAACCTCATGTCGGCAACTCATTTGAACCAAGAACTAGGTCCCTCCACTTGTGCCTCCACCACTTCAATCCCCCATACAATAGCAAACTCACAAGTAAAAGAACAAATCCTTCACTAGATATGAAAGAGTTTGGGAGGTGAACATAAATGGTTCACAACAACTAGGATCAATGGATGTAGACTCAAGTAATAGCAATCAAGGCAAAATTCTGGTAGAGTTTCAATGCTCTTCTCTTTCTCCTCCCTCCATGCATCACAATAGCTCAATATATAACCCTCCAAAGGCAAGTGAAAGGTCGAATCGAGTCGTTTCAAGATACATGGAAGGCCAAAGATTACAATGGCCGCTTTTTGGAGTGAAAAATAGAGGTTTTACTCTCATTTACCAAAAATGTCGATGTACGCTGGTTGTAGTGATGCAACCAGCGTGTACGCGAGTTGTACTGAAGCAGCTTGCGTATAGGAGGAAAAATAGGGAAAAATGGGTTCAAGGAGAACCAAAAATATGGTTTTGAGTCTACAAATGGGTAAGGGAGGCCAAGGAGTGCTAATGCTCACAAGGTGGTAAAATACGGTGTAACAAGGAGTTGGAAGTGTTTTATTCCAACTCGAGTTTGGAGGATATCTGGAGGATGGGGGAGTGTTGCTTGTTCCAGAGTTGGGAAGGAACTTGCTCTCAGTGTCTGCTTTGGAGGATGACGGGTATGCAGTTCTTCACTTGGAAGGACATGTTCTAATATATTCGGTGAGAGAGGGAAGGGGTGCATCTTCGAGATTGCTAGGCATCAGAGGCGGAAGGACCTACGTTGTTGGGAGCGTGGAGCAGGAGCGGAAAGCGAAATTTTCAAAACCTTCCGTTTTGGGAGCATTTTTTATATAATATATATTTTAATATATTTTGATGCATATATATTAAAAAAACATGTATTATGCCCAAATTAGCTATAGAAAACATGAAAACATAGATATTCATATAACCATTTAGTACACATATTGATATAACATCAATCATCTAGGAGCTATAACTTATAACATTGTCATTGAATGATCAATCATCAATGATCAACAACATCAGCCTTCAAATTTTAACATATAATATTTTCCATCAACAAACTCTAATAGATAACATCAACCATGAAATGAAACAAAGCATCATAATATCATATTCAATACCAAAGAGTTGTAGGATGCAATAAAAAATTTAAAGTTTAAACTTCAAAGGTAGGTTCATCTGTTCAAGATTCAAAGGTCAAAGACTAAAGTTCAAAGTAGGCCATAATGTTTACAAAATAGGCCATAATAAACATGAAATACAAAGTACTATGATACTATGAACTATCTACTAAGCTTTCCACTTGCCACGAGAAACTTCCAATTTCTTTTCTCGTGGTCTAGGTGGAATAGGAGCTGCTGGAAGTGATCGTGGATCATGAGAAGAAGATGAATGGCCCCCACGGATTGCTGGACGTTGTGAAGCTAAAGGCAAAACTCCTGCATCTGGAAACCTATTGCTAGATGGGGGTGGCATCTCTGTAGTATGAATTGGATCACCATCATGATCACCCAATAGTTCAGCCTCCAAGCGCTCTAATGCTATGGCTCCATCCTCCACATTAGCCTCCTCTGGATTGTTGTCCCAAGTCAAAAATGTTCTATCATTCTTGGCCGCCTCACAATAATGGGACAACAACCTCTAGTTGTAGTGCACATAAACCAAGCTTTCTGCGCGTTCTGCATTCAAATTGTTTCTCTTGACACTGTGGATGAAGCTGTAGGTGCTCCAACACCTCTCTGCAGAAGAACTATTAACAACCTGTGAAGGCACCCTCATCGCCAATTTATGCAAATATGAGTCTCCAGAGCCATACATGTTCCACCAACGAATAGTATCCAATCTATCTCTATCTTTGGTTGCATGCAGGGTACCAAAGACTCCATGCTCACTGATGTATTCGCTCAATTCACTCCGTACTTGAGCACACTCCTCCTCATCAGGGACCAACTTGTCTAATGTAAAGCATATACCCATTTTGCACCTCTGGATCTGTGTGTGGTTTTTTCCTAACTCCATCCCCAGGTGCAGGTTGTGCCAACCAAATTGGAGAATAATATTTTGGGGTAAGGACATATGCAAGGGCATGGAGTGGAACATTTAGATTGTCCCACCTTTTGACCACATATTTATGCATATGGTCATACAGGATTGCATCTCTTTGCTCAACAATGTCTTTGATTTGACCAAGCATGCTATCCATCTGCTCATATACCTCCCCAATCATCGGCTGATCTGTATTTGCAAAATGAATCATATTATAAACTGGCTTGGTGAATTGCAGAACATACCTAACTTGTGACCAGAACTGACCATTAAGAACGATGTCCTCCACCTCCTGAAAGTCATGTCTATCAGCTGCGCTTGGAGCTCTGTCTTTTAATTCTTGCCATGGATCACTTGAGACCATACTAGCCAATGCCTCTCTTACCTTCAAAAGCCTCCTGAAGGTGAGGTAGTAGCTAGCAAATGTAGTCTTTGCAATCTTCAATAGCTCCAACCTAGAGTGATTGCGAAAAGTGTGGTGGGCCATGCTATTATTGGTAATAAATTTGATCATTTTCTTACCTCTCTTGTACAAGGCACCAATCCATCGGTAATTAGGGTCCTTCATTTTAACAATATCATGCATCAAAAGGTTCAATGTGTGAACCAAACACCCTGAACAAAATATGTTGGGATACTTATCCTCAATGATTGCTCCTGCTGCCTTACAATTAGCAACATTATCAGTGATGACTTGAATGGCATTGTATGGCCCAATCTCTTGAATGGTTTTAAGTGAAGGTTGTGCAATATTATTACCGGTCTTGTAGCGATCCGAGTAGTCATAGGCTGAAAGGAAGACTGCACCGCTAGCAGACACCAAGAATATCTATCAATGGCTTGCCTTTAACATTTGTCCACCCATCAGATACAATGGATACCCCATAGTTGGACCAATCATTTGTAAATTTCCCAAGAGCACTATTGATTTTGGCTCTTTCCCTGTTAAGTCCCACGGTTCTGGCTTTGTCATATCCAGGGCTCCTGTATCCTTTAGGAGCACCATTGATGGCTTGTACCATTTCATGCAATAAGGTGAGCAGAGAACATTGAATGACACACCACATGCATAAAGAAACCTGTAAACTTTTGAATCCACATCATCTCTACAACCAAGGTCAAGGAAATCTGATAATGTTCTTCGCATAGTAGAGAATCTAGGAGAGGATCCCGATGGAGTCGATGATGATCCACTACCAAACATTCTATGTGAGTGATAGGATTCAGATTCAATCCTTGATCTCTTGGAATTGTTTTGAGCGGCCTCTTCCATCTTGTATTTGTTTCTCTCTTTAGTTGGCACTTTGTCACAGGTTTAGACTCCAACAACCTTACCTTGATCACATGGCATAAGCCCACA
Organism: Larix kaempferi; assembly: GCA_027924585.1. Classification (NCBI taxonomy): domain Eukaryota; kingdom Viridiplantae; phylum Streptophyta; class Pinopsida; order Pinales; family Pinaceae; genus Larix; species Larix kaempferi. The sequence goes on from BSBM01000254.1 coordinate 5,288,100, forward strand.
CAAATGCTTTCTCACCCGGGTATATGAACCAGTGTAAGTTTTAGTGCAATGGGGGAATATAAACTTTGTGGTTACACCCCCTCTCCCTCCCCCAAGCCTTGTCACATACTTCCACAAAGGTGTTGTGTCTTTTTGTTTTTGCCCCTCATCACTCTCAAGCTCATCATTATCATCACCCTCTTCCCCTTCCTCCTCTTCTCCACGGCATGTGTCACTCTCTACCTCTTCCCCCTCATCACTACCACCACCATATTTGCTTCCCAACACCGTCATAATGAGAAGAAGTGGAACCAAAAGCCAAAACCACATACCCATCATGTTTCTTGACTCAAGATGAGAATCACTTGTTTCTTGCATTAGAATGATGGAGAAGAAGAAATTGGAAAGAGTAGGAGAAGAGAACATTGCAAGATTCAAATTTTTTAACATAGTGAAATATTTTTTCAAAAACAAACAAAGAGTGGGGTTTGGAGGTTACCTCTTTAGCTCTCCAATGGTGGTTGAATGTCTCTATGGAAGCCTTCAATCTCCCTTCCAAGCTCTCACAAATAGTAGCCTTCAATCTCCCTTCCAAGCTCCCACAAATTTGCTCTCAAACAACAGCAAACCCACTCAAGAACCCTAGCAAAGAGAAGTGAAATGCATTAAATGAGAAATAGAATGAGAGGAAATGAGTGAAAGACTGTTTATATCCCGCAAATTAACCCTAAGCAAGTAAAAAAACCCAAGTGGAACCATGCATTGGTTCCACAAGCAAAAAAATAAATTGGTGCGCCCTTGCTCGTCGAAGCATTAAGGAAGCGTTTTCGAGCGCATTTTTCTGCACTTGGGAGCGCTCAGGGAGCGATGAGAAATCACTTCGAGAGCGAAGCTTCCTCATCGCACCCAAAAAATCTAGGGAGTGTGTTTTTTTTTAGTGAAGTGTGATTCCAAAAAATGCTCCCAAGAGGAATCGCGCTTCTGAGGCCGATTCCTCATCAATTCCTCTGGGAGCGCGAATTGGGAGCGAAGCGGGGGGGGGGGGGGGGGTCAGATTCAGTGGTAGCAACTAGTGTAGAGGATTCATCTATCTCAGTGAGGAGATCGAGATGGTATGAGATGATCCTTGAGGACGAGCAAGAGAGTGAGTAAAACTCTCAGATCAAAGCGGTCAGGCACGGATCTCCAACACATGATCCAGAGCAGGTGGCTGAGGGACCTTCAGTTTTAGAGGGAGCAACTTCAGCTGTTGGAGACAGATCTAGGCGGAGGTGATTCATGCAGTACCTTCCTCGCTAAGAGGGAGTGTTAGCATTTTGTAGCTCGGAGTTACTCCTGCATCTGGTGCCTATGTGCAGGGGTCCGAGACGATGCAGTCTCATTAAATGTCATAAAGTGACTTTATGAGAGCATTTATTAAAGTACTTTATGATATGAATTTATAATTTGAAAGTGCGATGTACTTTATTAAGTTTATAAAGTGACTTTTAAGTTATAAAGTGTACTTTTAAATATTTATAGTAAAAGTGACTTCGAAAGAAGAGATTTTATACAGTTATGGCTTAGGAGATTTAAGTCATCTTGAGAATAAATCTCAGCCTTAGATCTTGTGGGCCAAGATCTAATCTCATCCCTAGAAGATGTAAAGACCTAGCAGCTACCCTAATGAGATTCATAAAAAGACTATGAGACTTCATTCGCTGTATTCCAAGACAAGGAAGAGAAGAGGCATAAATTTCTAGAGAGTAAGAGGAGCAAGAGTGAGTGGTCGATTTCCTAGTGGAGAGGGGAGGAGATGAGAAGAGGAATGAGAGAGGAGGCTGGATTGTGAAGAGGGTGCATTTCTCAAGGAGAGGGGCATGCATCCCTAGGAAAGACCAACACCTATCATCAACTGTTTGTGTGACACATTTCCCAAGATGAAGGACACATTATCTAATGCAGTTTTGCATCTGAACAATGACTGTTTTGTACAATAGAGAAAGGGAGGTCTGTACAACTGTGAGGAGACGTCGTATAGCTACAACTTGTACATAAATTGAGACAGGGAAGTGGGCCGATTTCTGAGATGACTTTTTGTTGTTTCTTTTTGCCTCCTGTCTGCATGATTTTCAAAGTTATTTCTGCTGTATTTATTGTAGAATAGCACAGGCCTATTATGGCATTGTTTCCAAGGTTGTATGGGCACAGTGATTGAGTTAGAGTTCTGTACATTATTTTGATGTAAATGTTGTTGCTGTACTTATTATTATTTCTTGAATAAGCTTAATAAAAACTCTCTCCTTCGCTGGTTTTCCCCATAGGGGGTTTTTCCAGGGTTTGTGTTTGACCAAAAAATCTGTGTGAAAGTGTTAATAGTTTGCTGTTTATATGTTTTTTCCGCTGCAAAATGGTCTTTACTAATAGTATATCAACCCATAGTCATGTTGTATAAATCGTAGATAAATGTGCTCATTTAGTATTTACTGTTGAGGTTGATATTAGTGGTTTGTAAACTCTTTGTGATCCAGATGGATATAGGTGGCCACCCACCTATTCCACCCTGTTCCACTGGCTCAAAACAATTTTCCATTTTGGCAATTTTCTAGTAATTTTTTTTATGGTTTTTCTAGGTCTTGAACTTCTGGGGCCGTTTTGAGGCCCTAAACGATGTTTTTTTGGATCCGCAACGACCCAAACAATATGTGTAGGCTCTTGTCTGGGCCCGACCCATTATTGTACTCATCGGTTAGATCTTTCCAATGGTCTACCGAGCGCCCCAAACGGAGATTGTATGCAAAAGTTATGACCTCGAGAAGTTGACTGCTCAACTAACCACCTAGGGGCCGCAAACTTTATGATTGTTCATCTCCTAGGGTTAGGTTTTTGAATTTTTAGGGTTCTTTCCCTCATGCCTATGATAAAGAGGCCCTTTTGGCCTACTTTTGTATTCAACTTGTAACGAATGAGCGTAGCCACCACATCTCTTCTCAGAGATATAACTACCACCATTCTAGTTGCTTTTATTTTACAGTCTATTCTGTTTCATTCATTTTAATAGAATCTGAGTTTACTGTATCACTGTGTTTCTTGCAATATATTTATGCATGTGAATATATATATGCTCTTTCATTTTGTTCTCACATAAATCCAGATCAGTGGTACAGAGCAATTTGCTCTTGTGGTTTCTCAATGCATGTCCCCAACGAGATCTGAATATCGAGAGTTGGGTCTTGAACTAGTTGAGATTGGGGAAAACCACTCTCGTTGGCCCAAGCAACCTCACATGGCAGGAGAAGAAAAGAGAGATGACAGAGCAAGAGATCCTATTAAGTTGTTGCTCGAGGAAGCCCTCGCGCAACGGAGGAACAAGATGATGGATAATTTCGCCCAAATCCTTCTACGAATGTCGGTGGGGGCGGATGCACCTTCAATGAGCAACTGTTTTGGAGGTGTGACTCCCTTCAAGGTACAAGTTAACTTTGACATTCCCTTATTTGAAGGCAAGATAGATGTAGATGCTTTGGAGAAATGGTTAAATTTGTTAGTGGATTACTTCTCTGTTCAAAATTTTTTCGATAGCAAAAAGATCACATTTGTGCTCCTTAAGTCCCTCCCCCATATCAAAGACTGGTGGGACTGGTACTGCGAGAGGCATGTGAGAGATGAGTCTGAAATATATAGGACAAAATCCACTTGGGCGGTTTTGTCGATGCCGTCAAGGAGGAATTCCACCCAGTCAGAAATTATGATGACTAGTACACCAAGTGGATGACTTTGCGCCAGGAGAGAGACTAGACAGTGCTGGAGTTTACCAACATGTTCCATATCCTATGCTCAAAACTGGGTATTAGAGACTTCAAATGACATTTGGTCCTAAAGTACCACAGTGGCCTGCACAGGTACATTTAGATAGAGATGGATTTCCTGGACATATTCTCACTGGGAGCTGCTTATCGATACGTTGTCAATATTGAGCAAAATTTTAAGCAAAAGAATAAGAGGGAGTTTGGGTTTGCAAATCAACAACAACATAAGCCTGACAAAGGTGGCCCTAACTCACAAAGCAAAGGACAAAGCAAGGACAATGAAAATCTTGACAACCAACCCAAGCCACAGGCAAAGAAGGGTAAGGAGAAATCGAAGGACACTGCAAGTGGTGTGAGTTCCACAAAAGCCCCTGGCACGACACTGATGAATGCCACTCAAACAATCATTTTTGGCTGAGACGAAATCCCTGGGGCCGAACTCTAGCTTAGACTTTGATTCATAATAAGAAAGGGGAAAACAAATCATTGATGCAGAACCTAGTGCCACCATCGCAACTGCAAAGATCCAACCAGAAGAGTCGGAGGAGCCAAAAGAAAGGGAGGGAGTGCCTCTTCCATTCACAACTATGGGTGCAGGGGAATCCGCTACATTTCATTATTGACAGTGGTAGCTAAAAAAACCTCATCTTGGTCGAGGTCGGCAAAAGATTGAAGCTGCCGATGATGCCACACCCCCAACCATACACCATTGGTTGGCTAAGCGAGGGACGAGACATCTGCGTCAATCAACAGTGCCGCCTATCCTACGACAACAAGCCCTTCGAAGATGAGGTAATGTGTGATGTTGCCCCACTTGAAGTTTGTGATGTTCTTTTAGGACAACCATATATGTGGAAACGTCATGCTGTGTATGAGTCTAGACCTTGTAGTGTCATTATTACTTTGGGAAAGAAACTCTATAGGATACTAGAGACAATTCCCATTACTGCAGTGTCCCTCATCACAGCCAAGCAGTGTAGTATGGTAATCTCCCAGTCAGGGAAATTCGTCCTCTTCATGGTTCGCTCTAAAGGTGAACAAAAGATCACAGCAACATCCACCACCTCCACACGGGATCCCTCTACACAGTAGAAAAGAGGTGGACAAGATCGTGGAAGCATACGAAGACATCTTCACCACACCTTCCGGAGTGCTAGTACATTGCCAGGTCAAGCATTCCATTGATTAGATACCTGGGGCACCTTTACCTAACGAGCCAGTATATAGGCGTCCCCTCATGGAAAATGAAGAAATCAAACGTCAGATTGAAGAATTAATCCAAAAAGGGTATATTAGACCTAGATCCTCGTCTTGTGGGAGTCCAATTGTGTTGATGTAGAAGAAAGATGGGACATGGCGACTCTATATTAATTACAAAGCTCTAGACAAAACCACAGTCCGAAATTGGTACCCCATTCCGAGGATCGATGACCTTCTGGACCAACTCAAGGGTGCCAAATATTTCAGTAAGATTGATCTGAATTTTGGTTATCATCAGGTGCCAATTGAGTAGACCGATGTCTGGAAGATTGCCTTCAAATCTCGGGAAGGCCTTTTTGAGTGGTTGGTCATGCCTTTCGGCTTGACTAATGCTCCAACAACCTTCATGAGGATGATGGATGATATTCTTTGGCCATTCACCAATTCTTTTGTGGTCGTATATCTAGATGGTATCTCATCTACAATAGAATTTGGGAAGAACATTTGTAGCATATCTACCGGGTCCTTAGCACCCTGCGACAACACAAGTTATACGCCAATCTAGAGAAGTGCTCATTTGGCATGGAGAGGGTTCAGTATTTGGGATACATCGTGGACGAACATGGTATGCATGTGGATCTGACCAAGATCCAAGCCATTCGCGATTGGCCGACATCGACAACTCTCACAGAGCTTCGCAGCTTCCTAGGCCTTGCCAACTTCTATCGAAGATGTGTTGGGTTTCTCTAATATTGCTTGGTTCCTTAGCCAAGTGACCAAAGGGGGATCTAAGGCAAAGTTCGCTTGGTCCAAGCCACAACAACAAGCATTTGAGAAGCTGAGTTGTTGATGAAGCAACGCTTATGTTCAACGCCCGTCCTTACCTTACTAGATCTGCAACAACCCTTTGAGATTGAGACAAATGCTGTTGGTGTAGTCCTCACTCCACATGGCCATCCGGTGGCGTATCACAGTGAGACTCTTTCAGATATCGTCCGCAAGTACCCCACCTATGACAAGGAAATGTATTCCATTGTCCAAGCCTGTCGCTAATGGAAGCATTACATCCTAGTAAAAGAGACGGTCATCCACACTGATCACAAGCCCCTACAGTTCATGCAAACCCAAGGAAAGTTATAGAATGACTGCCACCAAATGTGGTCCACTTACTTGCAACAATTCCACCTGAACATCAAATATAAGAAGGGCAATACCAATCGAGTCGTTGATTGCCTCAATCGACCTCCAGTAGCAGCACTGACCATGGTGCTCAACTCTTGGGGCCACGAGACCTTTGGGTGGCCTCAACTATATAACAGTGATCTTGAATTTGCTCCCATCTATCAAGCACTATGCGCAGACACACTAGTGGCAGACTTTCATCTCCAGGAAGGATTGCTATGCCACTTGGGCCATCTCTGCATTCCTTCAAGTGAGCGTGTGAAGCTGATTTGGGAAGCGCATTACAGTCGGTTGGCAAGGCACTCTGGCATCGAAAAGACAATGGCGGTATTGCAGAAGTATTTTTATTGGCCCAAGCTTCAATAAGATGTCGATCGATATATCATATCCTACATTGCCTGCGCCATCGCGAAACCGGCCATCAAGAAGCAAGGGTTGTACACCCCTTTGCTTACTCCCAATGGGCCATGAGAATCCATCTCCATGGATTACATGTCAGGACTACCTTCAACCAAGCATGGTAATGACTGTGTGTTTGTGGTCGTGGATCGCTTATCTAAGATGGCCATTCTGATAGCTTGCAAGAAAAGCATCTCAGCCGAAGCCATTGTTAAGCTCTTCTTCGAGTGTGTTTGGGTTCATTTCGGGCTGCCATAGACTATCATTTCAGATCAGGACAACAGGTTCCTAAGCACCTTCTGAATTATGCATCCAACGAGTGCCCTCGCTCGAAATTTGAGTAAATCCACGGGGAGATAAGTTGAAAATACGAAAACAAAAAGTAGTTTTTGTGTCTTTTCCTCAAAAAATAATAATATTATTTTATTATTTTAACTATTATTTTATTATTTTCCTTGGGAGGCCCATTTTAGACCTCAAATTTCCTCTAATGATATTTTGTAGATAAGTCTAACCTCAAAATCCAAGTGAATTGGCACCATCAGGCTCTAATTGCTGAGATTCCCCGACTTTTTGTTGCATAATGTTCTATATCTTCTAGAGTTGCAGAGAGACTTGTTGTCTCTTGTGTAAATTCTACAACAAGGCCATTCTATCCACATAAATGATGGGTATGTTGAGATAATGAGATCCTCTGACAACCAAGTAATCATAATTAGGTATGAAGAAAAGAAACTGTTGAAGCTGAAAGACACATCTACAATGGCACAAAATTTTGCATACCTCTCGCCATGATGAAGGTGTATTGTCTTCTAGTGTTTTGTGGCATGCTAGATATGGGCACATAAACTATGATAGTCTTTGTTTGTTAAAGAATAATGGGGTCTCTTGTTTGCCCACCATTCCAAAGATGTTGAAACAATGTGATGTTTGTAATCTTGGCAAACAAAGTAAGCAGTCTTTCCATGAATAAAATTTTAGAGCATGTAGAAAATTAGATTTGATACACTTTGACTTGTGTGGCCCCATGCATGTTGCTTTTGCAAATGGTAATAAATGTTTCATGATCTTTATTGATGATTACACCATCATATGGTGGGTTTATTTATTGAATCACAAATTTGAAGCATTTAACAGTCTTTCCATAAATCAAATTCTCGAGTACGTAGAAAATTAGAGTTGAAACACTCTGACTTGTGTGCCCCCCCAGTTGCTTCTTCAAATTGTAATAAATATCTCATGACCTTTATTGTTGATTACACGATGATATGTTGGGTTTATTTATTGTAGCACAAATCTGAAGCATTTGAAACATTCAAAAATTTTCATTTATGGATTGAAAATGAAGCACTCTTCGTATTGATAATGCAAAAGAATACACTTTTAATGAATTTGAAAAACTATCTTCGTCAACATGGGATTATGCATCCAACCTTTGTTGCATATAATCCTCAACAAAATGGTGTAGCAGAAAGAATGAACATGACACTCTTGAATATGTTATGCTTCATGCTATTTTTCAAGAATGTGAAATTGATGTTTTTGGGCAGTGCAATTTTGTGTGCAGTCTATATGAGAAACAAAAGTTCATCTCATGCTCTTACCAAAAAGGCTCTGTATGAAATGTGGTATGGCCACATTCATTTGGTGAGGCATCTCAGGGTCTTTGGTTCCACTTGTTATGCCTTAATTCCAAAGGAACAAAGAACCAAACTTGGTGCAAGGAGTTGAAAGTTCAGCTTCTTGTGATATGCAAACACCACCAAGGCATATCATCTTTACAATGAGGTAAACAAAATGTTTATACTTTCTAGTGATGTCATTTTTCTTGAAATGAATAAAAATGACAAGTCTATTGAGAGGTAGCTTGATCGTTTGGATACATTTACCCATGTAAAGGCATTTCATGAATTTTACAATGAAATTCCACATCTTGAAGGGGGGATCTCTATCTTGGATCAATCTTTGGAATTTCCTTTTGCAACACCATCTCTCCCTCATAAAGAAGCTCTTTCCATATCACTAGAACAAGAGGTTCAATTGTATGATGTGATTGAGACGATTGTAAGATCGATTCTTGAAGAGAATGAAGCACCACCAACTAATCAACTTGGATCCTCACAGAAAGTTCCAAAGTGGGTCATGAAGATACTCGAACGTGTTTATCCTGATGAAGTTGGAAAGACAAGAACCATAAGTTCAATGAGACAAGAAGATGGAGTAGGTGTAGACAATACAAATTCAGGGGATGTAGATGATATGGATGTTTCGATGTATAATGACTAAATTGAATTTCTCTGCTAACCAAAAACAAACTTCCTTTGAAAAAGCTATTGCTTATGATGAGTGGAAAGAAGCCATGCAGAATGAATATGATGCTTTCATCAAGAATGAGACATAGAAATTGGTGGATCTTCCATTTGGAACCAAACCCATTGGTTGCAAGTGGGTCTACAAGAACAAGTACAAATCAGGTGGCTCACTTAACAAGCATTGTTAGTTTTTGTACCTAGGAAGTGTATTCCCCTAGGTGACTTTTTCTTTTGCCTAAGTCACTTAAGTGGGGAAATAAAGTGATCCTTGCATTAAATGACTTGAGATGAGCATTTAATGTGACTTTAACTTAAAGTCATTTTTGATAAATTTAAGTGGGTGAGTGAAAATGAATTTATGAGAATTAAATTAGATAATTTATTCTCATCAAATCTCAATTGTTGGATTTCATCTAATCTCCATTGTTGGATGAAAACTCACTTAGGGTTTAGACAAAAAGGGTAAGGGAGGCAAAAAGTTTCCATTCTTGACAAGAGAGTGAGGAGAAGAGAGAAGAGAGCATTGGCACGAATTTCGAGGAGGGTACAACATTTATTGCAGCATAGAAATTGAGGAGTAGCATTAATGACCAGCACGATTTTCGAGGCAACATTTATTTCAACACATTTTCCAAGGTGACCATACAGCAGGAGTTTGGCTCAGTTTTCGAGGCACCGTACAGCTGAACAGTGGCATAGTTTCGAGGGCCGTACAACACCATTATTGTTGTATAGTACAACACAGAAACAAGGCATTTCGAGCACAGTTTTCGAGGTAGTGGGCACAGTTTACAAGGAAAGTACAACAATCATTTATTGCTGCAAAATCCGTACAGCTGACTGGGCACAGATTTCGAGGCAAGCTAGGCACAAAAATCGAGGGTCGTACAGCTCAGAAATCGAGATAGTGTTGGCACTAAAATCGAGGCAGTGATTGCACAGATTTCAAGGATGGAATTTTTTGGTTGAGATAAGTAGTTTTTGACTGAAAATTATTGTACTGAAATATTGCTGAAGAAATAAGAATCTCTCTCTCTCTCTGAGACTGGTTTTCCCCGTGGGGGTTTTTCCAGGGCCATTGGCTAAATTTTTGAGTCTGATATATTTTTTATGGTGTGCATGTGAAATCATTTTTCTGCCTGTTAATGTGTTTTTACAGCGTGTTTAACTGTCTGAAATTTTTATAATTAATTTCCAGCAGTATGAGAAATTGCTGGGCATGAAAAACTATGAAAACTTGACATAAACCAGCAAGCTGAAATAACACAGAAAATTTACATGGTATTAGAGCTTGGGTGGCAGAAAACATTAAAAATTTGCAGACAATCAGAAATTTTCAGATTTGAGTATTTTCTTATGTTAGTGAACAACACCTTGTTGGGTTGACAAAGATGGCTACAGGACTTAGGTTGGAGGATAGGCTAGATGGGACAGGAAACTTTGTGCCATGGAAAGTTAGGATTTTGTTGATTTTAGAGGAGAATGAACTGTGGGAGGAGGTGGTAAGAAACACTACAACAAACCCTATTCAAATTCCCCCTGCTATAGATGCAGCAGCATTATCAGCCTTCAACAAGGACTGTAAAGCTAGAAGAATAATTCTTGATGCAGTTAAAGACCATACCATTCCTCACATTTCACGGAAAGCTAGGGCACATTTGATGTGGAGTGCTTTAACCAGTTTATACGAGAGTACCAATGGGAACCGGAAGATGGTTCTCAAGGAGAAACTGAAAAGTATAAAGAGAGGGAGTGACATCTTACCTTACCAGGATATCTGTAGTTAGAGATGAGCTAGCAGCAGTTGGGGAGGTGGTCACTGTTACTGAGCTTGTGCGTACAGCAGTGAATGGGGCTTCCAAGCCCTGGGGTGCATTTGTGCAAATAGTGGGTAGAGAGAACCTACCTTCATGGGAGAGACTGTGGGATGACTTTGTGCAGGAGGAGACCAAGAGAGGTCTCGTACAGGGCAGTTTTTCACAGGGTAGGGAAGATGAGGAGAATGTGGCTTTGACAGCAAAGGGGAAGAAGAAGAAGAAGGGTCCCAAGCAGGGTGGGGCCAAGCAGCAGCAGGGTGAGCACAAGAAGGACTTGAGTAAAATCAAGTGTTATGGTTGTCAGACATTTGGGCACTATGCTTCACAGTGTCCAAGCAAGAAGAAGAAGAGACAACAGACTGCAGCTTCAGCGGAGGTTGATGACTTCGGAGATAGATTTCAAAGAGAGTTTTCTCTGTGTGCTGGACAGATTGAGAGAGAGAGAGCCTCTATAGTTACCAGCACTGATATGGATATGGAGATGGAGTATTCCTTATTGACAGGCCATCAGATGAGTGCATCCACCACTGGCACTTGGTATATTGACAGGGGAGCTTTGAGCCACATGACAGGTGCTCGAGAGGTGTTCTCCGAGCTTTCATAGACAGGTACAGATGTGGAGATTGTACTAGGCGATGACACCATTGTTAGAGCAGTTGGTCAGGGGACCATTACATTTCCGAGGGAGTCTATGAGTCTTATGACTCTGAGGGATGTGTTATTTGTCCCTGGGCTGAAGAAGAACCTTGTATCAGTTTCCACCATTGAGGATAGGGGTCTTGGGGTTTGTTTCTTGGATGGGTGAGTGCAGGTATTCCCCAAGACTATAGGATTATCTACCTCCATGGACATTGGGGTTAGATGTGGAAAACTAGACAAGCTCTTGTTTCGGTTGCAGCACTCTCTGGCACACAGCAGCAACAGTGAGCTTTGTGAGCTATGGCATCGGAGGATGGCCCACTTGCATCACCCAGCTTTGAGATTGTTGAGGAGCATGGTTACAGGTTTACCCGAGTTCAGCACAGAGCAGAATGATGTGTGCAGGGGGTGTGCTTTGGGAAAGTACACCAAGACTGCTTTTCCAAGCAGTGACAACAGAGCAACAGGAGTACTTGATTTGATCCATACTGATATTTGTGGTCCTATGTCATCAGTTTCTTTGACTGGATTTGAGTATTATATCTCTTTCATTGATGACTACTTCAGGAAGACTTGGATCTACTTCTTGAGGAGCAAGAAGTCACCCTTAGTATTGAGAGTCTTCCAAGGGTTCAAAGCCCTTGTGGAGAATCAGATAGAGAGGAGGATTCGGATGTTGAGATCGAACAATGGGGGTGAGTATACCTCCAAGGAGTTCGATGGGTTTTGCACACAGGAGGGTATACAGAGACAGCTTACAGTTCCCTACACTCCTGAGCAAAATGGAGTAGCAGAGAGGAAGAACAGGTCGATTGTGGGAGCAGCAAAGGCAATGCTTCATGATCAGAGTTTACTGTTCTTTCTATGGGCAGAGGCATGCAGTATTGTAGTTTATCTGTAGAACAGGAGTCCCCATCGTGCCTTGGGGAGGAAGACTCCTGAGGAGATGTTTACAGGCAAGAAGCCCGAGGTTGGCCATTTCCGCATATTTGGCAGCTTGACTTACTCTCATGTCCCTTCTGAGAAGAGGACGAAGCTTGATCCCACTGCAGAGAGAGGCATCTTTGTGGGATATGATGAGACTTCGAAGGCTTACCGGATTTACCTTCCTGGCAAGAAGAAGGTTGTTGTTAGGTGGGAAGTGAAGTTTGATGAGGAGAGAGCCTTCAGGAAGTCCAGAGAGTTAGAGCAGAGGGAGCCACTGGCTTCCACACCTCAGGTGACTCAGGCTTCTTCGATACAGATCTCAGGTCCACAGGTTTCCGGAGTGACTGGATCATAGGGTACAGGCACAGCTTCTACAGGTTCAGTAGTTCAGGTGACAGGTACTTCAGGGATAGGTTCAGGTTCTGGCTCTCAGGTTACAGGTTCTTCAGGGACTAGTTCATCAGTCACTGGTCCTCGGGGTGTTGGACCTTCTACTTCTGGGATTTCTTCAGATGAGGATAGACCAGTATGGGAGGAGCCTTCAAGGAAGAGGAAGCCTAAATGGCTTCAGGAGACCTTGAAGGAAGCAGAGGCATTTGGTAGGCCCCAGGAGGAGGTCAGGACAGTTGTGATGTCGGATAGATTGGGGATGGCTCTTGTTGCGAGTCTTCGTGATTCAGAGCCTTCCACATTTGAGGAGACCTCTCAGCATCAGGTTTGGAGAGATGCCATGATGGAAGAGTACCATTCCATCATGAAGAATGATGCATGGGAGATAGCACCGAGACCAAAGGGGAAGTCTGTTGTGACTTCCAAGTGGATCTACAAGGTGAAGCATGCTGCGGATGGCAGTGTGGAGAAGTACAAGGCTCGGTTTGTGGCATGGGGGTTTTCACAGGTGGAGGGAGTTGATTATGATGAGACCTTTGCGCCGGTTGCTCGTTATTCTTCAATCAGAGCAGTGATGTCTATAGCAGCAGAGATGGGTTGGAAGATCCACCAGATGGATGTGAAGACCGCATTTCTCAATGGTCTTCTACAGGAGGAGGTTTACTTAGAGCAGCCACAGGGATTTGAGATTCATGGGAGAGATTCTCATGTGTGCAAGCTGAGGAAAGCCTTGTATGGACTGAAGCAAGCTCCTAGAGCTTGGTACTCCAGGATTGATGCGTATTTGACATCGATGGGTTTTCAGAAGAGTGAGGTTGATCCCAACCTTTACTACATTGTAGTTGGAGGAGATTCTCTCATTCTTTTGTTATATGTTGATGACTTGTTTATCACTAGAGAGGAGCGTCTCATTGCACATTGCAAGAGAGACCTTGCTATAGAGTACGAGATGACTGACATTGGGTTGATGCATTATTATCTGGGGATGGAAGTTTGGCAGGAGCTTGGACATATTTTCCTGGGACAGGGGAAGTATGCAGTTGATATTTTGAGGAGATTTCGGATGGAGGATTGCAGGCTAATGTCCACACCTATGATCACCAACTGGAAGCAACTTCATGCTTCTGAGGGTAAGTTGGTGGATCCTACACTTTACCGTCAACTCATTGGGTCGTTGCTGTATCTGGTCAACACCAGGCCAGACTTGTGTTTTGCGGTGAACACTCTTAGCCAGTTCATGGTGGAGCCGAAGAGTGTACACTGGATTGCCGCAAAACATGTGCTGAGATACCTTGCAGGTACAGTGGACTATGGTTTGGACTACAGGGGTTCGGGTGGAGTCAATTTGGTTGGTTTCACAGATTTAGACTGGACAGGTAGTGTGAGGGATCGGAAGAGTCCTTCCGGTTGTTGTTTCAGTTTGGGCTCGGCAACAGTGTCGTGGTTCAGTCGGAAACATAAGTCCGTTGTGTTGAGTTCTGCCGAGGCTGAGTATATGGCTGCCAGTCAGGCTACTTGCGAGGCACTGTGGCTTTGTAAGTTGTTGGTAGACTTGTTTGATCAGGAGCTTAGGCCTACGGTGATCTACTGTGACAATCAGAGTTGCATTCAACTCTCTGAGAATCCAGTGTTCCATGACAGGTCAAAGCATATTGAGATCAGGTACCATTTCATCCGTGACTACGTTCAGAGAGGAGCAGTAGAGTTGCAGTACATATCCACTGATGAGCAGGTAGCAGATATCTTGACGAAATCTGTGGGGAGGGGCAAGTTTGTTTTCTTCAGAGACAAGTTGGGAGTGGTGCAGAACACCTTCCTCGGTAAGAGGGAGTGTTAGTTTTTGTACCTAGGAAGTGTATTCTCCTAGGTGACTTTTTCTTTTGCCTAAGTCACTTAAGTGGGGAAATAAAGTGACCCTTGCATTAAATGACTTGAGATGAGCATTTAATGTGACTTTATAACTTAAAGTCACTTTTGATAAATTTAAGTGGGTGAGTGAAAATTAATTTATGAGAATTAAATTAGACAATTTATTCTCATCAAATCTCCACCGTTGGATGAAAACTCACTTAGGATTTAGACAAAAAGGGCAAGGGAGGCAAAAAGTTTCCATTCTTGACAAGAGAGGGAGGAGAAGAGAGCATTGGCACGAATTTTGAGGAGGGTACAGCATTTATTGCAGCACAGAAATCGAGGAGCATTTAATGTGCACAGAAATCGAGGAACAACATTAATGACCAGCACGATTTTCGAGGCAACATTTATTTCAGCACATTTTCCAAGGTGACCGTACAGCAGGAGTTTGGCTCAGTTTTTGAGGCACCATACAGCTGAACATTGGCACGGTTTTCAAGGGCCGTACAGCATCATTATTGCTGTACTGTACAGCATAGAAATCGAGGCATTTCAGGCACAGTTTTCGAGGAACATTTCAGGCACAGTTTTCAAGGTTGTGGGCACAGTTTACGAGGAAAGTACAGCAATCATTTATTGCTGCAAATCCGTACAACTGACTGGGCAAAGATTTCGAGGCAAGCTGGGCACAGAAATCGAGGGCCATATAGCTCAGAAATCGAGATAGTGTTGGCACTGAAATCGAGGCAGTGATTGCATGGATTTCAAAGCTGGAATTTTCGGGTTGAGATAAGTAGTTTTTGACTGAAAATTATTGTATTGAAATATTGCTGAAGAAATAAGAATCTCTCTCTCTCTCTGACTGGTTTTCCCGGGGCCATTGGCTAAATTTCTGAGTCTGATATATTTTTTATGGTGTGCATGTGAAATCATTTTTCTGCTTGTTAATGTGTTTTTACAGCGTGTTTAACTGTTTGAAATTTTTATAATTAATTTCCAGCAGTATGAGAAATTGTTGGGCGTGAAAAACTATGAAAACTTGACATAAACCAGCAAGCTGAAATAACACAGAAAATTTACAAACATAAGGCGAGGCTTGTAGCAGAAGGTTTTTCACAGAAAGAAGGCATTGACTATGAGGAGACCTTTTTCCCCACAACAAAAATGGTTACCATCCGTACTCTATTGGCCTTGGCTGCCCAAAATTAGTGGAAAGTTCATCAAATGGATGTGAAGACTGCTTTCTTGAATGGAGACTTGAAAGAGAATGTTTTCATGTCTCAGCTGGAAGGTTTTGTTGTGGAAGGGACAAGAATAGAAGGTATTCAAACTCATCAAGTCTTTGTATGGCCTAAAACAAGCACCTCGTGCATTGCATGAAAAGCTAAGCGAGCATCTTCTGAAATTGAATTTCAAACACTTAATCTTGATGATGTAACACTATTTGCCAAGAAAGTTGGAAGATTGGTTGTATATCTTGTAGAGTATGTAGATAATCTGTTGATGACAGGGAACAATGAAAGCTACATTGCATCCATAAAGAAAGAATTGAAGAAAGGCTTTGAGATGACATATGTGGGACATTTTCACTACTTGGGAATTGAAGTGACTCAGAATCTAAATTACATATTCATCTCCCATAAGAAGTACATTGGAGAGTTGTTGAACAGTTTTGGCATGGCAGAGTGTAACCTTCTCTCTACTCCAACGGAACAGAACTTGAAGCTCACATCAAAGGAAGGGAATGAATTTGATTATGCAGCTGTACAAACAACTTGTTGTGTGTTTTATCTACCTTACCACCACCAGACCAGATATTTCATTTGCTGTTGGGATCTCAGGTTCATGCAAAAAGCCTATGTAGGACATTGGTCTGTTGCAAAAAAGTTATAAAATACTTGAAGGGGAGTCGAAAACTTTGGACTTAAATATTTTAAGGTGTATGACTTCAAACTGATTGGATATTCTGATTCAGACTTTGATGGTGACAAAGAGAATGGAGTGTCTACTTCAAGCTACCTCATGACTCTTTGCATTAATGATTAATGAATAGTTGAATTATTAATACTTAAACTATAGCATATAACTATTCCAGTTGAAATTCCACTCTTATCATAACAACTAAATTTTAATAATAATATTTTGTCAATCTTTAAAAGTTTAAAATTTTAAATAGATTTAAGCATTCAGTCAACTTAATCATATTCATACTATGTTGAATATTTTACAAATTTCAAATTACATCTGAATTTCTGTACACGAAGTGCTGATACGGCCGAATCTTGCTACTATGCTCTGCAACAATTGTATGTTTCATATTTGCAGTGATCTCACATGCATTCAGGACACAGAAATCTATTGCAATATATCGAGGAGATGGTAGTCTGCAGTAGTGGTTCCTCACAAGCAATGTTGCACGGGAACGGTTCCCACCTCTTGAGAAACTCGTTCCGGAGGTTCCCGCGTTCCAGGGAACTTGGGAACCGGAACGAAACGTTCCTAATTGGCCCGGAACGGTTTCTGGAACGTTGGAACGATTAGGGAACTTTCACCGGAAAAAATGGGAACGGGGGAACTACAAACGGGGCGTTCCTTTGAAAGGTGACTTCTACACGTTCCTTAAAGCCAAGGGAACGACCTCCAGCTCCTCCTTGTCGAAGGGAAATGAACATGTCACAGAACGCGCGTGGGCGAGAGGGTGAGAGGTTTCAGCGCCGAGCTTTCATGTGGTGTGATGGTTGTTTGACAACGCGTGGGTGAGAGGCTGAGCAGTAAGCATTCATTTGGGCGTTGTGAGGGCGACGGGAGTGGTAGCAACACGGATCAACTCGGCCAACAGTGGTAGAGTCTGGACGCTGTTACAGTCGACAGTCGATGGGTAATTTTAAAAATTAAATAATTTCATATTTTATTTTTAGTATTAATAAATTTAAATTCATTGTTAGGCTATTTGGCTATTGTAGGCTATTTAGTATTTATTATTAAATATTTTTTAATATTTTATTAGCTTATGTTTTACTTTTTATTAAGTTTTTACTTTTAGTAATCTTGTTTTTTTAGAAATCTTGTTCATATTAATATTCAAGTTTTCAGCTTATTTTTTATTTTTTAAATTAAATTTTAAAAATATTTTTTACTAGCTTATAAGTTATAGAATATTGAAATATTAAATACAGTTATTACTTATTAGTATTGCCTCATTTCACTGTGTTAGTTTCTAAATTAAAATAATAAAATATGTAGTTAATAAAATTTATATATATATATATTTTATTTATTTTTTAAATTAAAATAGTTTTTTTAATATATATATATTTTTTTAATATATTTTATTGCCGTTCCCAACCTGCCGTTTCCTGCAAATTTCGAAGAAATCTCTAGTCGTATCCGACACTTGTTCCCACGTTCCCAACGTTCCCAAGTTCCAGAAACTTGTGCAACATTGCTCACAAGTGATTGAAACCAGGTTTATCAGTAGTGCAACAATCAACAAAAAACTGGATTGAAAGAAAGACAGCTTGCCCTTTTTAAAACTTATTAATGGCCCGTATCATGTAAACCACTTTGCATGTTTCCAAACATGTTGCCTCTTCAGGAATTGCCTGTTTGATACAGTTGGAGTCATCTCATGCTTTCAAAACATAGGAATACATCACAATAGATACAGGATCTGGTAGTCTACAATAATGGTTTCTCACAAGTTATCAAAGCCAGGTTTGTCAGTAGTGCAACACTGAAGGAAAGACATAAATAGAAAGAAAGAGCTTGCCCTCTTTAGAAATGATTTAATGGGCTGTATCATTTAAGTATATTTTGGATTCTGTGTTAAGCTCTATATCAGCTTCTGGTGTGATGAGCTTATCATCTTTTAGATTTTTTTTGAAGTTTCTTCCATGTGTTAATTAGGCAATGCGTGCGGTCTTTGTCACTTACCCAAAATCCATACAAAATAGATTTTTAAACCAAGCAGCCTTTAGGCAGACCAAATGTCTTTAGGGATTTTTTTTTGATAAATAATTTAATTTTTCTTGAGGATTTCTATTACTTTGGATGGTTAACTGCTCCTATAAAGCTTCTTCTGGATGGAAGAGATGAATACCTTTGATGTGGTTGTTTGATTTGAGCAGACATTTGTGTCATTTTCAATGTTTTCGGAAGTAATTTAGTTCCTTCAATGTATCACAATAGCTGATGGCCTGTACAATTTCCTGAATTCGTGATCATCTTTTCTGAAGTCATACTTCTGAAATATTGCCTATAATTTGTTGCCAGTGCAGGCGGCGGGGAATGTTGCTGCATAGCTCATAAAGTATTTTCAGGGATTTTGAGATCTGATGTTACATGCACTGTATGTGGCTTCACGTCAACTACATATGACCCCTGTGTGGACATCTCTTTAGATCTAGAACCTAATCTTGGTTTCGAAAAAATGCTAGCAGACTCTTATAGCTGCAATGGGGAGCTTGGCCAAACAGGAGTTTCTAGCCAAAGCCTTGGGATCTCCACACTCTTGGGATGTTTGGACCGATTTACAAGACCTGAAAGATTAGGTTCTGATCAGAAATTCTATTGCCAGCATTGTCAAGTGCGGCAAGAATCTATAAAACAGATGTCTATGAGAAGACTACCATTGGTTCTCTGTTTCCACATTAAGAGATTTGAGCATTCTTCGACAAGAAATACCTCGAGGAAAGTTGATCGCTATTTACAATTTCCTCTCTCTTTGGACATGGCTCCATACATGTCATCTTCCATTGTCAGGAACAGGCATGGTAACAGGATTTTTGCCTTGAATGGTGAGGATTCAGATGTGGCTTCCTCTTCAGATTTATCTTCTGAATTTGAATTATTTGCTGTTGTTACACATACAGGTAAGTTGGATGCAGGGCACTATGTATCATATCTAAGGCTTAGTGATCAATGGTACAAATGTGATGATGCTTGGGTCTCTCAAGTTAGTGAGAGAGTGGTTAGAGCTTCACAGGGTTATATGATGTACTATGTTCAGAAAATGCTTTATTACAAAGCAAGTGAAGATTTATCAGGTCAAGGATTTCTAGACAAGAAAGATAGTGAATCTAACCACAGAAATGTAACTTGTCAGTCGATGCCAAATGGAACTTAGCAGAGTATTATTGGAATGCAATTGCATGCAGCCAGCTCAGGTGCTCATGGATGAATTATATTCATAAGGTGGCTTCATGAATTTGTAAGTTATTCTCACAGAATTATGTGCTAGGGTAGTGGCAGACATAGAGTCTGAACTTGGGCAGACAGAGTGCTGGCAAATTGGAAGGAACCTCTCCAAAAGATTGTCGATTTAGTAGAGGCCAAGGTGGAGTCTAAGTTTTAGTGGCACTCCTCTGGCAACTGGTCAGCTCCATCAGTTGTGAAGGTATGATTTCAAATTAAATTTACCAGGTCAACTCTCAATTCATGTCTGTTATTCTTTTTTGGTAAGCGTGCTTGTTTACCATTATTTTTCAATTGGGGATTTGGTGATACGACTGCATGGGGTTGATGGGCATTGTGGTGATCTGTTTCTGTTATTCTCCCCCATTTTTTCTAATTTGTATTTCAGCTTTATATGTTTTTGACAGTTGGGTTTCTTGCGATCTTTTCACACAGCATAATGATTTTAGCCTTTTTCTGTACAGCAGAGATTATGTACAGATTACATTCGTTATTTATTTCATGATGTTTGCGTGATCTTTTGCTGGCTTGTATTCTGAATATGGCCCATGGTTTGCCTCTACCCCTTCCTTTTGAGTTCAATTGTCATGCCAAAATGGATGTATATACCTTCCAAGGAGTTGGATTCCATGGAACTAAATTTCTTAGAATCGACATGTTTCTGTTTCATCTACCACTGCTGGCCGTTGGGTCAGTTGATTCTCCATAATATGGGTCCATCTAACCACCTAATATTTGAGATAATGTTGTAATGAAGTAGACTTGATTGAAATTTGTTTCAAGGTGGATACAATATGAATGCAGTTTATCTTTGTTTTTGGAGTAAATTTTACTTGTACGAAAGTATATTCGGCGTATGCCTAAATTTGGGTTTAATGATACTATTAACTATGTATGTCATTGCATTTGCTAAGTTATTTAGTGTATTTTGAGGCTACGTTTGGTTATTCCTTGGTACATAGGGAATTATTTCCACTTCAGTCTGGAATATGTTATTGTTTAAAAGTAATTATACCATGTTCTCCCATCCTGATTTTTGTGCATAAATTCTTTTGTTTTCAGAAATGTGGCTTGCTTTGTTGTTTATATAATGCATGTCCAAAAGTAGTATTTGTAAGGAGTTTTCTTTGCTGATAGGTTGCTCTATTTGGACGATTGGTTAATATGTAAGTTGAAATTTCTTGGTTGTAGACTGAGAATAACGCTGGATATAATGGCCAATGTGTCAATCCCCAAAATATAGGTGTGAGAACTTTCTAACCTATTGGTTCAAACATTTAAAGGTTACATAATATGTGCCTTTATTTCAACTTGAAGTGTTTGCAATAGAAGGTTCTTGCATCTAAGTTGCTGCTCTTTCATTGCTTTTCAAATTTCTTCTCGTGAGAAATTGTTTGCACAATACTATCGGGTTTGTGTAGTACAGAAAGGTAAGATTTGCTATCTTGATAATGACTTGTTGTAGTTGAAAGGAAGTGCAAGATCTTAATGGCAAGCAGGTAGGAAACAATTGACCAGTGGATTGCCTGACTGCTACAAGATTTTAAGAAGATTTTCATGCGACTATAAGATGGGTATTGCAGTGTTACGTTTATTCAATCGTAGGTTTAAACCAGCTGCATGAGGCCTAATAGTCATTGCCTATTTAATTCATAAATAGTCAAGAAAGATAATGCACATTTATTGAAATATTTAAAAACACCAAACCAAGCATGCAGTGTAAAATATGACACGACCTGTAACTCATCGTCAAACTGGAATGTACTTATTGTAAGTAATTTTACTTATTGGTGAGGACGTTCAGTATAATATAGCATGCGAGGTGCAGACCACAATGTTTATTGTGCTAGAAACATGATACGAGGATTTAACAGGAGTGCAGCCTTACTCTTACTGCCTTACTTCAGGCGCATCTTTTAAGAATGCCCTGCAGCTGATGGGCACAACTGCAGCTGTAGAACTTTTGATCTTATCAAGGTGAGAATGTTTACATTCTTGATGAGTAAATATATGCTCAAATTTCAATCATGTAAAATTTATATTTATCAAAAATTAATTTTCAACAAAATAATAAAAAGATTAGGATTTGTGGGTACATATAAATGGGTCTCCAGTGCCACACGTTGATCTCGTTTGTTATAAATGACGAAGTCTTTTGAATAAAAAATATTTATGGTCTCCAGTTCAAATGTTTATATGGATGTTATATATGGCGATGTTTCTTGAATAAGAAAATATTTGTGTAAAGGAATTTTAATTTTTGAATTTTCTATGGTTAGCCTTGTAACAAAAATTCCGTTAGCCTTGTAACAAAAATTCCTGATGAACATTAGCATCAGAATTAATTTTACGATGGCAACGAGTGACGTTGTCAATCTTATATCAAGATGAATGTAAGTGCAGAATCATTTTTACACCATTTTAGTAAATGCACAATTTTTCTTTCCTAAAGTTATATTTCATGGGCCTTCTTTGAGGCAGATTTACTTTTACAATCACATCTAATTTCTATTGATTGCAAATAATTGTTAGAATTTCATTGTTTTAAAGCATGCAACTAATAACTAATTTAGTTTTTTGGAATTCATCACCCATATGGGCAAGGTGGTAATTGGTGAATATTTTTCTGGAGAACGTAGAGGAATAGATCTAGAGTAGAGTGAGCAGTTTGTTTGACATGCGAGTGATGATAGAATTGAATAGTCCAATGCTCTAGGATCGATCAACACTTCATTTCTTCAATACCTAGTTAAATCCTTAGCTCTTGTATGTACGGGCTTGCAAGACCTACAACTCCTGCTAGTAAGAGGGACAGCCATGGCACCAAAGGAACCTTGGAAACTCATTCTCAATATTAACTTGGTGGTAGTGCCTTTGACATTCATACCTGGCTTTCGTTGGAATTTAATCTTGGTATTTACATTTTGAAAAATGATCATGTGTGGGTAAAAACATCTTATCACATTGTGTAAGAGTGTTATTTCTTAGGTTGGGGAGCACAAAACTAAACGTTTATTTCTATTTTAGCTTGTTGAGCACACACATTTAGTGAAAGACCTTGAAAGGAGATAGTGGATGTCTAGAAGAACACTAATGGTGTTCATTAGGAGGGATGAATCCTTCTCAATGTATTAGATGACCCAAGTTTTTTAGCCAACTTAGTAGAATTTTCGAGCATCTCCTTGCAATTGTAGAATTTCTTAGATCGTTTAGTTGCCAAGCTAAGGATGTCGATAATCTTTGAGATGCATATGGCTTTATGCTTTGAGGCCTAGTAATTGTGTTTGTGTAAGTTAATCTCTCCAAGGATAGAAGTAGTCAGTTGAGGAGATGCAACCAAAGGTTGAACAATATCAATTTGTTCAATCATTGCTTCTTGATGTGCTTAGATTATGGATTGTTCTTATATGGTTACCAAAGTTGTTAATCCCCCCTCCATATTCATTGACCTTGTTGCTTTCCAAACCTACAATTCAAATATTATTCAAAGTCCAACAAGAAACTGCAACTTGAGGACAATGCTCATTCAGTTTTTAAAAAATCGGTGACTTGGACTCTGACTCGGTCGAGTTGACCGAGTTGATTGATGGAGGTTCCAAATCGGTCACCAAATTGGCTCTGTCAATTGGTTTGGTATCAGTCTGATCGAGTCAAGTTCCAAATCAATGACCAAATTGGTTTGGTATAGAACCGATTGAGTCAGACCTTGGCTCGATCGAGTTCGATACCAAACAAGTCAAACTTGTCGAGTCCAACTTAACTCGGTTGAGTTGACTTGCAAGCGATTAGGGTGCACACGTGGACGGGGCCAATTTTGTATGGACTTGACTGGTTCTGTACAAGTGGCATTGAAGTTGGTAATATTTAATGGTAATGTTAAATTCTTAAAGTGTGGTTCCAACCGCATCGGACTTCATATGCAAAAAGTAGAATTTTGGATCCCATTAAGAATTCAACAGACAATAGTTTCTTGGATTGCAATGTTTCCACTGGATTCTATCTTGTATGAGGGTAAAGGGATTGACATTTAATCAAGCACATCAACCTCTCTATATACCTTGATGTTGGTGGTGTTTTGTTGGATTCCTTTGTCACAACCTTAATAAAAATGTACCCTTCAGTCAAGCAAAATCACTTATTAAGCATGGGAAGCTTTTTCTACCTTATTTTAACGTGTGGATTAAGAAGTTTCATCAAAATTGTAGGGTGTTGACTAATGTCCTTTGAGGTTCAACTTTGAGATTCGAGGTAGAGGCAAGGGCTAGAGCCTAGGGGAGAGGGGCATAGGGTGCTATTGATGAATACGATCCCAATATATTCAATGGTTGATGATATGTAGTTATTTGTTGTAGCATGAAGTATTTTGGACTCTACAAGCATTTGCCACACACCATCTTCATTTAACATTTGTGACCATTTGGAGGTTTTGGAGCAGAATTGCAAGTTGAGTAGTTAGAGGTTTTGGAGCTTGTTGGGCAGTCTTCTTGGATTGTTTGTAGTGGATTTGGCATTTGATTGAGGAGGCTACAACCTAGCTTGAAGTAGTTGTTGTCCATCTCATTGTTACTTGTGGCCATTGCGTTGTTTTGCTGGTTGCTTCCTCAACAGTCAATTGTCCTAGTCCAACAATCAATTGTCCAGGTATGCCAACACTCTGAAATGAGTTAAATTTGCCCATGTGATGAGTTTTATCTGTGATGTTTGATCATGTTGATCTTGTAGCGTTGTAGGCAAAACATGTTGTTTATTGCATTCTATAAACTATTTAGAGCCTCGTTGATTATGTATTTTGATTTAGATATGTATTGCACTTGGTGCCATTTGGATATATTCACCCTTACATGGTATATACATGAGTAGACTTCGCATATTTTGTCTCTAATGGTTTGAAATCTTTAAAATAATTTTTTCCCACTAAAATTTGAGTATTCTATGGATTCTTTTAAAAACCAAGTCATTGAATTCAAATTGGTTCAAGCCATGGTTGAGTCCGTTCAAGTTGATCCTTGGTCGAGTTCGAGTTCAAGTTTTAAAACATTCCAATCACTATCACCTGATGGTTGTCCTCCTCACGCTAGGTTGGCACCTTTTGACACAAGGGGAAACCCTAAAATAAGCCCAATAATTTGGAATTTATAGCAAATCTGAAAATTAGGTTAGAGGAATGAAATGTTTTGGGAATTTTTAAGAGATCCGAGAAGCCACTCTAGACCTAGTTCCTTTTCCTTAGGCTATGGATTCTAGGTGAGAAATGGAATTTGAAAGTAGATGAAGAATGCATGATAAAACCACCAAACAAGGGTTATTAGCCATAAACCAATCTAATATGTATGTAATGATCATGCGAAATGTAGGAAAGATGCAAAATGACACTTTCATCAAGTTCTTACAGCCACATATTGCATCAAGCATGAAGTTTGAGTAACAAAATAGAAGAGGATTCAAAAGGATCCACATTGCAACCTCTATTCTAGCATTAAAATCCCACTATAATAGTAATATAATAGTGCTCTACAAAAAGATATGGCGACAATACGTGAATGTTAGCTTTGCATATGAGCTATGCAAGAAAGAAGATGGAAGCTTCGATAGCTCAAGCCCTTCCTCACTTCGCTTGCAATTACAAAGTCTTTAGCTTTGGGGGTTTCCATCCTCTTGAGCTTTTACCTCTAAAATATGAGACCTTTTCTTTTATGGAGTTATTCCTGTCAAGTGCTCATCAATAAAATATTTTAGAGAAACATCTAGTCTTAGATCCTCCTTTTTCTACAACAATTAATAATAAAAATAATGAAAACTGTTCTTGGAGTCTCCTTGTAGTAGGGTGCTCCTCATCGGGAGTGAAAAGATGCAAAAAGGTGGGTTGGAATAGGTCTCTCTACTATACATTACCTCCCTATAGAGGGAGGCGTTGGATTAGGGCTTCGCTGGCACATGTCACCCCCCTATAGAGGGCATTTATTGAGATGCTATTTTTCACCCTTTCATATCCTTAAAACATGCTACAAAACTACTTCCAATTAAAGACACCTCCCATAGATGATGGATCTTGGCTCACTCTTTTGATACCTAGTATAAATGTCCGATTACTTGCTAAGAGTGGAATGCTCCTCTAAATATGCGTTGAATTTGAAGTTGGCGTTTGAATGCCATGTGTCCCCACTTAAGGTAGGGTGCTTCACTAGTAAGATGCTTGGACTTTGTGAAACATGCATATATGCCACTTCAACCTCAAATGTAAGGCACTCTACCAAAAATATGCATTCTGCTTTGTGAAGGGTGCAAAAATGTCAACAACACCCCCTTTATGGTGAATCATGCCTTCAAATAGGTAGGAGGATCCTCGTATAGTATGAAAGGTCATCCTTAATAGTGAAACATGCGTTAAGATAATGCAAATTGCCTTTCAATATGTGGAAAGGTACTCCAAAGTGAGATATGCATCAAAGTATGCACTAACTTTACCAATTAGCAAACACTCCAAATATGTAGCACACATAATGTTGTAGGGGATTTGAACATACCAAAATGACATTGCTATCTTTGCTATGGATTGAGGCTGTATGGTTGTAATTAATGATCCACACAAGAATAAACATGTTTACCATGCCACTGACCATGCAAGTGGACAATGGGTTGTGGTTTCGACTAAAGATTCAATTGACATAAATTGGTGTTGAAGATGATCTGATTGATAATTAAGTGGGTGAGTTATGGTCATAATTGTCATTTGGGAAAACTGCAAATGTTGAATAGAGTTAGGAATGGAGGTATATCAAGCGATCGATTCTAGCAAGTAGTAGAAGTGATGTGGGCGATACTTCCAAGGCTCAATAGAGTATACAAGACAATATCATGTTCTAGCATGCGGTTTATACAATAGAAAATCACACTAGATTGAAATGGTTACACAACAAATCTCTTTCGCATAATGATTAATGCCACATACAACATAATTACCTTGGAAACCCAAATGGGAAAACCAAAAAATAATGGCTTCTTGACTTTTTAAAATAAAAGAGAGATACATACAATGGGCTATTCTCATTCCCAAATGTTCTTACTCTTGCAATCTTCAACACAATTTGTAGTGATTTGGGCTTGTCTCTTTTAGTAGGTGCAAGCAATAGATGTTTTTTGCCCATTTCTATCTATGCAATCATTTTAAACCAAAACCATTTGTTTAGGATTTGGGACTTCTTGTTTTGTCCTTTATTTTTGTGTCGAAGCGATTCTCCATAGCAACTGCTTTGTCTATCTTTGGCATCAATTCCAATCATCCTCCCAATAAGTAAGGTGTGTCCTCTTTTATGGTGCTGCCTTGGAATGCCGACACAAGAATTGGAGGAAGTTATTTTGGATCCATTTTAGATCAGTTTGAGGGTTTTCACTTGACAATAGAAATGCATTAGTAGTTGAGGCTAGGCATAAATAGTATTGACATTAGTAAGCATTGTACAATACCGACCTTCTATTTTTTAGTCTGCTCTTTCAAATATTTTTCAATAATTTTTCAAATATTATGAAGCTTGTATAATAAGGTATGACGCTACAGTGCAATCTATAGATTTTATTCAAATGTTTATCCAACATTAGACTTTGGTTGAACCATTTATAACCATAGGTAATTGTGTATCAAAGAAATGGTTATTTACCATTGTAGTCTCAATCCTTCCACAAATTTGATGGAGGCATTGCATGAATGTTGAAAGCCAAATTGTTAGGAACAAGATTGATTTTTCTAAAATATAAACTTTATCAAGGTTTTTGAATTTGAAATTTTGCTTTATTTGAGGAAAAGGAATGTGTTGCCTGTGCATAAAGGTAAAGACATCTTGGAGGGTGTTAAGCCTTTGCAAAATAAGTACAATGTAGTGGTACAAGTGGTTGGCGTTTATAAAGAATAGCATAAGACCACCATAGGCAACAATAATTTTTTTTAGGATCTATAATTTTTTTAAAGTTTAGAAACCTTGGCTAATCTTACTAATTCGCAAATTTTCAACCAAAAAATGTTGGGTGATATTTTTATAAAAAATTCTATTTCTAAAGGTTTTATATAGTTTA
The DNA here is from genome assembly GCA_027924585.1 of Larix kaempferi. Classification (NCBI taxonomy): domain Eukaryota; kingdom Viridiplantae; phylum Streptophyta; class Pinopsida; order Pinales; family Pinaceae; genus Larix; species Larix kaempferi. The sequence goes on from BSBM01000254.1 coordinate 5,315,847, forward strand.
TGGATAATTTTGGCGATTTTTAGAGTAATTTTTTTTATCCCTTGGAATTTGGGCGAATCAACTTAGAAAAAAAAGGAAAATAACGAATATTTTTTTGGAGAAAAAGGTAAAACATTAGCCCATAGGTTAAATTTTGCCCCAAAAATTTCCCCTAATATGAAGTGATTATTAATATAGAGCTCATTGTAATATTGATCTCCTTTCTAGTGCAAGAAATGATCAACAACTTCATAATCCTTCCAAATATTTTGTGCTACAAATGAGCTTTTAAGTTTAATTGGAGCTGCCATTACAAGATGCATGTGTAGGTTGTGTCCTTGCTAACTAGGGTTGCCATATTGTGTCAATGAGTTGGTAATATTACAAAGCTTCTGTGCTTCATCTTGTTCTAAGAATCTAAAGATCCATTATGCACAAAGCATTCAGCCATTTGTTCATAGGTTGATTATTACAATAGCTTCATGCTCCTTGGGGCTACACCAAAGGCTCTAATTAACTCATAGAATGCCTTTACCCTTTCCCAATGGGTTTAGAGAGAGGAAAACACAAGCTTTTTAATTTGGCATATTTTGTGGCCAAGGAAGCTTGCTAGGAAGAATTGTAGGAATGCATTGTAGTTAGAATCTTATTGCAAAATTACTAAGAAAATGGGTCCAATAATGTAGTTAGCCACTTTTTAAATATCTTATCCATGACTAACTATTGAAGCTCCTTAAGGGGGCATCAAACATGAAGGGGATCCCTAAAATTTTAAAAATCTAGCCCAATTAGAGCCAAACTCATCATATGTTATCTATGATTTTTCTCTTATTGGATGTTAGATCTTGATATGAGACAAAAGGGCATATGAACAATCAATGGTATTCAAATGAGAAATTCATACATGTAATTTGTTAGGTGGGAGTTGTCAATGAAATGTCCATTGATTACTAATGCATTTTCTTGGTCTGTGAAAGGGATTTCCTAGATGCCCCAACTTAGTTTTTTTGTCATAAATGGTAATTTAAAACTTCCATTGCCACAACATAGAATTGTAACAAAATGGTATCTTTGATTGATTATTGAGCGTTACCCTTCTCTTCAATTTTAAAAGCATTAATAGTTAGGCAAGCTAACATGTTGGCAAATAGAGTTTCTATAACAACTAGGGATGAATGGACCCATTTTTTGTGTGCATTAGTTTCACCCAGTTAGGATAATTGGAGGGGGGGTGTTAGAGAATATTTACCCTTTCCTTAGCATTAATCTCCCTTTTGGAATATAGATCTTGGTTTATGATTGCAATGGTCCAATTTTGAGTCAAATTGACAATTTGAGCTACCAGAGAGCTTCATCCTAGGAATCAAGGAGTAATCTACTATTTCTAACATGTTAGAGTGATTTTAAGACTACTTCTGGCATGTGAGGGCGCCATTCTTAATTTAAGGATTCCCCTTGATTTTAGGGTCCTACATTGCATGTTTGAATTTCAAGAGTAATTCTAGGGAATTAACTCCACTAATCCATGATATAAAGCACCCTCCTTTAATATTATGAGCAAAAAACAACTTCCTTTTCTTTTTTGAAGCATCTTACTCTCATGTGTGAGTTATGCATGGATTGGATCCTTGATTTTAGTTAACTAAGTCTCCACTTGCCATCCTAAGGTTATTTATGAGCTAGTTAGCTCATCCTCGAGATATTGCATGGCTAACTAGGTCATATGAGCTCTAAGTTAAGATCATGCATTAATGAGCAATTCGAATTTCCTTCTTTAGGAATTTGAATTGCCTATAAGTACAAGGTAGTGTGCTATTCATCTTTTAAGATGCTCTTTTGTAACTCTTCTTGATAGTAATAAAAATGTTGTTTAAATGAATTATTTTGTCACTTGTTAATTCTATTGCTAACTATATTTACAGCTTGTTTTAGCTTCTATATCTATTACTCCAAAATATCATAGAAGATAAAGCCAAGAAGTTCATCCAAAAGATCCAATTGGTTCATCAAGCCACACAAGAACAACTGGAAAAGAGCTAAGCCAAGTATAAGACTAGGCATGACAAGCATCATGTTGATCATCACTTCCAATTTGGTGATCACGTTTGGATGTACATTAGCAATGAACACATTAAGGGTGAAGGTAAAACTCTCAAGCCAATTAGGTATGGTCCATTTACAATTTTGGAAAACATTGGTGACAATTCTTTCTAGTTGGAGTTGCCTCTATGTTACCTCCATATATGTAGATGTATTGCATCGTTAATATTGCAAACTTGAAATTATATGAGCCTCCTATGATCATGGATCAAGGTGAGAGTGTTCAAGTTCCTTCTGTTGATGATTTTTCTCCTGAATATCTTTATGAGTTGTAGAATATGTTATTCTTGACAGGAGGGTAAGGACTTCACGAAGGGGTGATGTTGAGTACCTTCGAAGATGTGGGTCTAAAACAAATACATCCAAGTAAAGCATGATGGATGGAAACTAGAAAAGTAAGTGAGTTGTACCCTCACTTATTTTCTGAATAAAACCATACTTTTGGTGGTCCAAAAAATTCTTAGCAGGGAGGAGTGATCCAGGAGAATCCTTGTTTGGGGAAAATCCCCCTAATAGCTAGGGTTGACTATCACAGAGAAATGAAAAGATCACTACTACAATTCCCCTAGGATAATTGATCTAGAATCAAGTTACCTAACCAAATAATCAAGAAGAAAATGGAGTCAATCAAGAGAGAGAAGAAACATAATCTATGCCCTACCAATTTTCCTAAGCCTTAGCCTCCACGATAAATTCAAAGCAATCTATTTTGATGAATTTCCAAATATCCACACAAGAGAAACATAAACTCTTCTCAAATCCTTTTATGAAAACATAAAATCATAAATCAAATAAAAAATCTATACAAGCATTGACCAATCCTAGTCAACTCATCATGAAAGTTAATCCCTTTAAACCAACATAAATAATACACAAGAAAGATTGACAATCATATTTGGGAGGGTAGGGAGGGAACATAGTATATCTATATTAATTGATGAAATAACAACAACTAGATTTATACCTAATCTCGTTGCTGGAAATTTTGGAACCACGGTATGAGTCCCTCTGCACTCGATCCATTGATACCTTCACTCCTCCAACTTATTCAAACTCCTTGGATAGAGTAGGGAAGTCACAACAATGAATGGACCTCACTTAAACAAGAAGACACAAATGCTTAGAAACAAGGGTTTCTAAGGGGGATGGACATAAAAAATGGAGAATATAGGACTACAATCCTCCAGCATATCCCTATGACAAATACTTGATGCCCTTATCTCTTTCATGAATGTATATTTTATAATTTTAGGACATAGTTGAAACTATTGGGGAGATGGTTTTGAGAAGTTACCTCCGAAAACTACTTTTCCAACCATCCAAATTTGCAATTTTTGAGATTTTTATTTTTTTTGGGTATTTTTTTAGGGTACATGCTCCTTGTCAGAATGAAAGGAGTGTGAATAGGCACCCTGCATGAATTAAAGGTGTGTGTGCCTTCAAAACCATCTTTTTTTTAGTGAAAATTGAGCTAGAAAGGGTTGATAGCTTGTCTTGAGGTGGAATCAATACTTATGTATTGCCCCAACGATTGATTGAAGGATTTTCATAGTGACTAGGGACTCTTTTAATGACATTAGGGACATTTGGAGCATAGTTAGGGACAACTGGATGTTGTTTGGAAGGTTCTGATGCCATTAGGGTCACCGAACCTATTGTTAGGGTCATTAGGTTTCCATTAGGGTCACACCACTGCCAATTTATGCTGTTGTTTGGAAGGATATGATTCCATTAGGTTCAATCAATTGTTGTTAGGGTCACACCACTACCAATTTATGCTATAACATATGCCCCCTGATATGTGAGGTCAATCTATGAGCTCAAAAGGGTAGATGATGGTCAAAATACATTACAATATTTGAAGAAATTTGTCAAGTGGGCCCAGATGAAGGTTCTCGACCATTGGTTCGGAAGGTACTTGTAAAACAAACCAAAGTATCATATCTAAAACTCTTCCCCGAGGCAGGCATACCCATGCTCAGGTGGAACAAGCATGACCACCAAATCAAGTACAATGTGGATCCATGTAATATATAAGATGTTGAATCATGGCCATGAAAAATACATTGTGGATTCGTGTCAAAAATTGATCATAGCCACAAGAAAATACAAATTGGATCCATGTCTCAATAATCATCAGAAGAATAACTAGAACTGAGGTAAGAACAATTTGATTCTCCATGAAGCAGTAATGCTAGAAAGTGTAGTATAATATTGCTCAACTTAAGAAATAAAATAAAAGTGGTAATGCTACTGCAACACAAGGTCTTTAATCCAAAACGTCATTGTATACGTATCCTTACCACGTGAATAAATTATCCGAAGTTGAACATGGGGGATACCATTTGATTCTCGATCATTGATGTATACTATTAACAAATGTGAGACAACCCATCATTGATGATAATGGGTGTCAAGGTATTCAACACATTATAATAAGTGTGAACAAGGGTGTTAACGTCAAACACTCAAAGAATTTATCAATCAGGGAACATTATTGTATTCCCAGTGTCGACAATGAGGGAACTTGGCACTAATGACTGCAACCCCAAGTACCAAAAAAGACTCTAAATCTCTCTCCCAAAGAAAAATTACTTGACATTTATGGGAAGAGATTCATTGGAAGGAAGGAATTAAGGCATCCTCCATCAACCAACATGAGAAAATGACATGAACTAATTTTTTTTGAAAGGTCTTGGACAAAATTTTTGCATGAACAACACCAAGTACATCTCTCGCATGCACCAAATGAGAATAATGCATGAAAACGACCCCATGAGAAACAACAAAATATGAAAGGATTGACAAAGGAAAGGAATTCCACTAATTATGTAAATGGAATCCAAGGTAAGGAATGAATCCCAAAATGTGATTAGAGGTCTTGCTGTCGAACAAATGGGAAACTACTCATTCAATGACCAATGATGATATGTCATTTTCCAAGCGCAAGGTAATATAACAATGATGAAAGCAGGCCCAAGGTGCCACCAACTCTAGGTCATTCTCTTAGAGTAATGTGTCATAGTTGATGAGAAACAACCCACAAATGAGAAAGTCAATGGGGACCTTCTGCATTAGCATGAGTCAAACATTGGTTATAATGATGAAACTAAGAACAAATTGACAATAGGGAAGGATGACATGAATAATCAAGGAAACTAAGGAATGGATGACATAGGCGAGAGAATTACCTTGAACAATAGCATGACATAGTGGTGACCTGGGTAGCATTAGACATAAAGGGAACAATGGTATAAATCTACAACGTAAGAAGTATTTACACATTCTCCATGATGGTTGGAAGAGTAACCAATTTGAGGAGTACAAACTTCGTGATCAAATTTTGGCTTCTTAAGGTAATACTGAGACCCAACTTGTCGAGAAGACTCAAAACTGGTGTTTTTGTCACATCCCCATCCATCAATCTTACCAACAAAGTGGGGTATTTACAAATTTTAAGCTTATAAATTTCACCCCAATGATGGCCATAAAATGAATTTATAAATAAGAAATGTATATTCGATTTCAAAATGCAAAACATAGGGAAATTAAAACTTTATCTACACATACATCATGCATAAACAAGCTTATTCATTGCAAACAAAAATAAAATCTTTCCACATTCATATACAAGAAAATACTTATCTTTTAACAAATAAGTTCCGAGCAACTAGTTGTGTAAGAGAGGTTTTCCACCAAACCATAGCTATGAGATGCAGGTACCACCCCCAAGCTGGGCAATGAGGCCACCAGGGTGAAGGAAACACCTACAAGTTTCTCTCTCTCATTTCACAACCCATTTGATCTCATAATTTGCCAAACTTCCCACCTTTGAGGATTTATAGGGATCTCACTCAACCATCATAGCCATGACACTCTTGTCTACTGCCCCACACAACACAAGGAATACATTTCCCTTAATTGCTCCACAGTTCCCTCAGAAAATCCAATCCTTATAATGCTTACAAATGTGTGCAAAAGGAGTCCAATTTGCTATATGTTGTTGGAGAACCTCATGTAGCCTTAATTCATGGCCTCTCAAGCATTTAGAAGTAGAAAAAAATAATGGGTAAGGTTTCCTATATTTTCCAGCCCCTATACTCACCTACAACTATTCTCTTTCCTCCAATATCTGCAATTTTCCTTCACAATTCAATTTTTTGACTATTTTTCAGTCTAGTAATAGTAATGGCAATGAAGAGAATAACATGAGAAAACCCTACGTAGTGTAAAATATGCATGAGAATGAGTGTTAGAATCCAAAAGAGATGATAGAATGGTGAAAAGATAACTGACATAAATTCTAACCATAGAAGAAAGGATTCTTACAACTATCATAGAAGTATATTCATCCCATGCTTCCATAATTACATGAGGAGACTTTCCCCACCAACCTCACACATGCATTTAATGATTCGATTTAATAGGAAAAATGCTTTAATTGGCTCATTTAAGGCACATGGAAACAATTTGATGAGTTCTAAGGTTAACACTCAGCAATAGAGGATTTAATCTCCCATAGGACCCCTTTCCTCTTCCCCTTTATGCTATGATTATAGTGGAATCGTAGCCTCTATAGTGCTCTTCGCACAACTATCTTGGACCATTTTTATTTTTTATTTTTACAACATAATATTTGCATAGCTTTCGAGTTAGCATGGTGTTATCTCCTAAAATGACATTGAAAATTTTGAGGCATTTTTGTTCATTCATGCTTAAAATTGTCATTTTTCTTGGTTATTTGCCATTGTTCATATCTTCAATTTCCTCATTACGTCTTCACTGATCATGATTTCTCCATACTCTTCTGACTCCGTTTATGTCTTGCATTCCAAAAACACACATTGTTAGTATTGCCTAAGCCTTAGTTTATGCTTCCTTAGATTTGCTATTTTTATTATTATAAGAAATAGTGTGTGTGTTAAAGTGCCTAAGACTAAAGATTCCAAGAGGTCACAACCTAAGTCATCACACTAAAGCTTAGTCACAAGTCAAAGCTATGAGTCCAAGCCACGAGTTAACTCATAAGCCTGATTCATATGCCATGTCTATACATAAACCAAGCCATGCAATATACAACTCAACACGCAATGCCTAACCCGTGTTTCATTACCCCTTATAGAATTAAACTATTTTCTAGGTGTTTAATTTGCAGGATGAAAGTTATTCATAATCGACAGCATGATGACTTCATAGAGTTTTGATAAGGGCCGAGTTCACCCATTTGAAATTGCAGATACCAGAAGGTTTCAAAATTCGAAGACGGCCTGTAAGGTTATTCACATAGAGTCCCAAATTCTTTGGAGCATTTTTATGGCAGAAGAAGGCACTAGGGCTTACGATGCAGAGGTCAAATGGATGCATATGATGTTTGCAGATGTTATAATAATCAAATCCTAGCTTCTGGGCATCCGATCTTAAGCACCTCGGCTCTGGGGTTCTGTGTATTCTTACAAAAAACACCTGGAAATTTCGTTTCCTGAATGGCCACACCGAGGTCTTCCAGTTGTTGAAGGAGTCGAGCACTTGCTATGAACAAAGGCAGATGAGGGTGTGAAGAGTTTTCTTTGTTACATTCTTGGCTTATATCTATTTCATTAACCTCTTGTGCAACATTATATAAGGAGGATCGCTTCGTATCTAGCGCTCAAGTTAGTTTCAAATATGCCATTCCTTGGGGGTAGAGCAGGGTTTGGAATCAACACATTGCTCATATCCAAGATTCGAGAAGAATACTCAGACAGGAGGATACTTACCTTCTTTGTCTTCCTTTATCAAAGATCTTAGATACAGTGGTCAAATTCTACAGTGCTATGCTCTCTATTTATCATCAAGTGGATATGCCACATGTTTTCAAATTTGTAGATGAGGATGGCAGCTGGAGGCGAGCAAACAACAAAGCATTTTAAGAGTATTGTAATTTTCCTTTAGCAACCGAAAGCAGAGCTTTCGGTGGCTTATAGGTTTGAATTTTGGTTTTCCTAGCCACCGAAAGCGTTGAACAGGGCAGAACGCTACTATTTTTGCACAGGCCCAACTTTCCTTGATCCGAATACCATAAGGATGGTTTCTCATGAAAGCAAATAATTGAAGGCATCATAATCAAGTTTCTATCTCAGTTTTGAAAGGCGCCAGCAAGGTGAGAAGAGGAATCTTCTTGTCTATTTTGGGAAAAAGATGGTCTGTCAATCCTCCAGGTGGCAGTTTCAACCTTACTCATCAGCCTTCGAAGGCTTGTTACAAATGTCAAAGATATGAGGACTAGCAAGATGGCGGTTACCCTTTTAAATAGGACTCTTTCATACTTTTCAGAAATCTGTTTTAACTAGCTATTTTTAGCAGATTCGAGAGAGTTTTTCAGGATCTTGAACTGTTTTGGTAAAGGCTATAAAGCCCGTGACTTATGTAGAACAGAGGTGGGACTTTGAAGACTCTAATACACTCTTTTTGTAGGCAGACTTCTTTTTAATATATTCAGTAATACAAGCTTCTTTCATTGTTGTTTTCAGACCATTATCTTCTTCTTTCTGTGCTTATGAGCAGAGGTTCTCTTGTCTATGTTTACTTTAAAGCTGGTGATTGTCATCTCACTCTCATATTAGTAAACTAGGATCATAAGTAACTATTTCTAATTCTATTGACCCATCATATGTATTGTTTCATGTATGTATGTTCTAGTTAGTATAGTTAGTTTTTCTCCACCCATATAATTCAACAAAACTATCTGATTAATGGCTTTGAGGGCCTTGTCCTATCTAGATATTACTACGTTGTCTTGAGTGAGGAAATTAGTGAGTGAGTTATTCATCTTGATCCAATTATACTCCATCATTGAAAATAAGATTAATTTACCAGGCTCTTTCGATTGCAACCTAGAAAGACTCCTGGAGAGCTAACATTTTGGCACCGTTGCCGGGGAGAGGAGATTGAGACGACATAGATCTAGCTTTGATGATAGACAAATCCTGGACATCATTTGGTTGAAATCATCTATCTAGCGACTCCATGAAGGAAAGATTCAGTAGTGACTCCATTGTTCAGAAATTTGTTGGCAACTCCACTAGTATGACATGAACCGGATCTTGGCAAAGAGGTATGCGTTCTGTGATTTTTAAAAAATTGTTGGTTTCCTTAATCCAGTGCCCAATAGAGATGAATGGGAAAATAGTCTTCCCAGATTTCGAGGAGAAGAGTGGGAAGTGCCAGCTGAACATTTGCTGGAATTTCATGATTACATTCATCGGTTGCAAGTTGTGCATGAAGATGTTCAGATCTGGCTCTTCTGTTTTTCATTAGAGGGGATTTCTCGTGATTGGTACCGGTCTCTTCCTATTTCTAGTATCAGCTCTTTGGCAGATTTTCATGCTGCCTTTCATTTGTTCTACAAAGGAATATTTTCAGCTGACCTTCTATTTACTGAATGTTGTCATGAATTCAATTTATTAACTAAAGATTCAGAAAATCATGAAGAGTATGCTGTTATAGGGGACATCTCTCATTGTGACTGAGACAGTGATGATCTTCATAATGTTAGCTATAGTATAGATGATTTTGACATTGTACCAAATGCATATATTGTCTTAAGCTGTCAAGAAGATCAAAATATCCCCTTTGAAGACTTGAAAGATGATGAGTAGCTTGACAGAACAACAGGTGAAAGTATTGAATCTACAGTAGATGCTGAGGGCAGCTCACATTTTTCTGATTTACAGACAAAGAAAGATTGCAGCATATACGAAGAGGGAGATGGTGTGTTGAAAAGTTCAGATCAGCAGTCCATCTTTTATGACTCTCTGACAGAGGTTGAGCAGTCCATATTCAACATTGAAGGCATCCAGCATCACTTCAATTTTCAGTTGAATCAATAGTTCAAAGACGTATTCTTTTATGGTTTTAATGACCCTATCGCAAATTATTTGGAACCCATGAACAACATATATGTTAAAGTATTTTGGTTAGATAACAATTGGCTTTGTCATCAGTTCAAACTACTTCTCTGTTGGCTATGCATTCCATTATTTTTCGGGTCAAAATCAAGAACAAGTTCAGTAAATCAATTCCTGATATGGATTCATTGGAAGCATGAGTTTACTTGATCAAGCAACAATACAATGGGTTAGGAGTAGGTAGAGAGAATAAGCTCGTCCTATGAGCGAGTAGATTCTTTCAGTTTTTTTTAGTTTTTCTTCAATAAACAGGATGTTATAGCTTGAAATGACACCTCTCCGTCCGTGACGACACTTGCTTCCCTTGGTCGCATGACGACATTTCTTGAGATCAAGTTCAGTCACACAATAGGACATTTGTGGATGGAGGAGTCATTTGGGACACTAAAAATGGTTGAAATTACCTCATTCTTGACCCATTTGATGTATATGACCCTTAGGAACGTTTTTCCAGACCAAACCATCTTCTGAAAATGAGCAGAAAAGCCTGTTTTTGGCCATTTTTTAACATGAGCGATGGTACACATGCATGATAGTAGCGTGTGTACCCTACTCTAGTGTACAATAGTAGCGCTCAAACCTTCTGAGCGCGACTCCACTGTTGAAATAGTAGCGCTCAAACCTTCTGAGCGCGACTCCACTGTTGAAATAGTAGCGCTCAACTCCATATGTACGCTACTTTGTCTTCTGTAGAGTAGAGTACACCCCTGTTTTGGTCAAAATCTCGAAATTTTGGAAGTTAAGTTGTTTGGGGAACCTCCTACTTGGTTATAACTTCTTTTCCTATCCTTCACTGATTATATAAGGAGGGTAGAATGGCCATGTGAGGGGACTAAGCCCAATTACAAAGTTATGTTGGAGGAATGGAGACCCTCATCCCCCTCTCTTGTGCTTCAGTTTTGGTAAACCCTAGCACAGTTGATTAGAGGTTGGAATCCTTGGAGAACAGAAGCAGGAGACCTTGAATCTAGGTTTCGTGAAGTGCCAAGCTTGAAAGAAGGTATAAATTTATGTACTTGCTTTCATTCATTAATAAAGATCATATGTTCTTCTCTTTCCAAATATGACCCATTAATGTGTCTTAGATTTGATTACTGTTTGATTATAGTTTGATGTCTCTTTATATTATGGATATCAGTATTATATATGTAGTCAAATGTATTTGAGAAAGGTATCAAGTTGTTATGCAGGTCTGGGCATTGCGACACTGGATAAGCATTGAAGAGCGAGGGAGGCAAAGCTAGGATCAACCTTTTGAATAAGGTGCCTTAAACCCTAATCTCTTCATTTACTTGTTGTACTTGCAGAATGCTTGTAAGTCTATCTTTATCACCGTAAGTTGCTAGTTTCTCGCCTGAACTATAGGTGCATTTTCCCCACAACAGAATGGCGACTCCGTTGGGGAAAGCCTAACTGTTAGGGGTATCCAAGGTCATTTCTTTAGTTTTGTTTGAAGGTCTTTGTTCATTTTCTTGATTAAGATCAGTTAGTAGGCTCTGTTTGACCCTCCTTGGCTCTTACAGACCCTTCCCAGCCCTTACAAACCCTTATGGACCCAGGTGTGGGGGTTTTAACCCTATTTTTCCAACTTTTTCCACCTGTACGCTACTGTTTGTATAACACAGTAGCGCCCATACGCTACTTTTCCTCTGCATAGTAGCGCCCATCTTGATATGGGCGCTAGTATGCCTCATACACAGTAGCGCTCAAAATCTGGGTTTGAAATTTTTGAGTTTTTTGGGTTGTGGACCCAAATCTGGGGGTTCTGGCTGCATTTTTGTGGTCCCCGATGACCCTAGGTCTGTGTCAAACCCCTGTAAGTGGTCTCCCATCCTTGTACTGATCCTACATTCATGATTTGAACCTCTTTTGATCAATTTGGGCTTGTTTGGAAAGTTTTGGGGCTTGTTGACCCAAGTTGGGGGGTTGTGGACCCGTTTGGTGTTTTGTACCCTAATTTGAGTCTAACTGAACCTGCTTGTCCCATTTCCACTGGATTTGAAACCTTTTGAGTCTTCTTGACCCTGTTTGTATCTATTTGAGTGAAATTTCTCTTTTAGATTGGTTTTTTATCCTCCCTTATGCTTTTAAGTTTTCTTTTGTAGTGAAAGCTCAAGTGTTTTGGCTGTTGTTCAAGACCTTGTTTGCATTGTTTATGTGCAGACCTGACTTTACCAAACCATACTTCTTCGTAGGTCATTTGCTTCGTTTGGGTCTAAAAGTAGTTTTCGTACTCTTTTCCCAATGTTTGGCATGCTTACATCAATAAGAATTTGAAAGTCATATTTGGTAGCTTTTACTGTTTCATAAAGAGAACCTAAAAGTTTCTTTGCTTTGCTTTGATAATAGGTTAGTTTCATTTTTGTTTCTTACCTTTGAAAGCATAAAGAATTTTGATTCATTTTCTGAATAGAGTACCTTGCAAGTGGCTTAAAAGATTTTAGAGTGCTTTGCATCAAAAAGAACAAGTTTTCTTTTGCATACTTATTGGTTTGAATAGCTGCATTCTTAGGTTTTGAGTTTAATTTGTACATTTAGACTTTATTTTTACCTTTTTTGCATTCGAAAGATTAAAAATTGCATTTGCATATGCATTCTAGATTAGAATTTTAAGACTTGCATTGAAAAGAAAAGATTTGTTTGGTGGTAAATATTTCATTTTCAGTACTCTATCTCTATTATAACCACTCTCACACACCCACTACCCTTTTTGAGTAAGAAAGTAACCTTTAAAATGAACTCTAATAAAATGTACTAGTAACATTTTCTTTTCTAGGTTACACTACACCAACTAGGCTTGGTTAGGATCTTGGGTTTAAAACACCTTAAACCACCCAAAATCACACATTACGCAAAAATCGTAGTTTGACTATCATAGGTAAACCCACTTCATTCAAAGCTTTCCTGGGATCTATGCAGTAGGTCTTGTGAGATCAGATTGTTGGGAATACTCCTCCTACTTTCTGTTTCGAGCATATACTAGGATTGGATTGCGTTTGTGGACTCTTTTGAGTTTCGGGCTCAGTTACCCTGCCACGCCTTCTGATTCGACCAGTGACTGTTCCCCCAGGAGTTTTCGGTGTTGTGGTATCCTTAATATCTGACCATAGGTTCATACACAGGTGACAGCGGAGGGTATATCTGCTGTAACTAGGATAGACGTGGGAGGAAATCCCTTGCAGGTCTTTAGGAGGGCGGTTGGGTGATTCCAGCGCTTGCACCCTTAGTCATTGTATTGTGGACCCCGGGTAACTGTTCTTCATCCTTCTTTGATTTATTCTGGGCCCTCATCATCCCAGACTCTTCTCCGGAAGGCATCTGTTTTCCTGGTTTGATTTACCTAGGACCTTTTTTAGTGGTGTGCTCTTTGTGCTACTTGTTTTAGTTTTCCTTAGAGAACTTCTTGTTCATTCGAGCAGGAAACTATGTCTAGCGTTCCGGCGAGTGCCAATCAAGGTACCCCTGTTCCAGGGGATCCTTGTGCTGTTCCATTCATTGGAAACATTGGTGCTCCCTTAATGGCTACTTTGAATCTTCCTGGATTCACCATAGGGCTGCCGGTTTGGTTATTTTCCACTCCGAATGCCTTGCATGCTCCTGACGTTTCTTTTGTGAGCACCTCAAATCAAGAGCATCAGAACCCTGTGCCTCCTTTTCCAGTAACATCGTCTCCTCCTTCTACCTCATGTGGCGAAAGTAGCAATAGTAGTAGCCAGCAGTCTAAAAGGAATAGACGGAGGAAGAATAGGAAGAAGATGCCAAAACAAGGGGGCAGCAACCCAACCTCTGCAAGTCATGCTGGGGGCAAGCACCCTTCCTCTGCAAGTCATGCAGGGGGCACCTACCTAGCCTCTGGAGGTCATGCTGGAAGAAAAATTTTAGTCACTAAAAATCATACTGAAAGTTTGTCTTCAACCACTGTCAGTCATGTTGAGGACACATCATTTATCACTGCTAGTCATATTAATGACAAGTCACCAGTTCCTGTGAGTCATACTGGAGACACCAGATCAGCCACTGGAAGTCATGCTGAGGGAGTTGACATTGTCGACAAACCAAACAAACAGAAGCTTAAGTTCCCTTGTAAGTTTTGCGAGGGAGATCACCTTACTTACTTGTGCCCTGTACTTCCAGAAGTGCAAAAAGTGTGGTTCTTAGTTCAAAAGTATGATGCTTCTGAGCAACCAACCTCTGTGAGTCATGCTAGGGGAAAGCTGTCAGCCAATGCTAGTCATGCTAAGAGTGCTGACATTGTAAAGGAGTCTAAACCTATAGGACAGAAACCAAATTTCCCTTGTAAACTTTGTAAGGGAGATCACCTTACTCACCAATGCCCTGCCATTCCAGAGGCACGAAGAGTGTGGTCCATGTCTGAAGGAACCTCTATTCCTGAGTTGTATATAGATTCCCTGCAATCAGATCAACCTTTGGTTGATAAAGTGGTTGAACCAATGCAATCTTTGGTCGACCCCACTCTTCCTTCGGAGATTGAAGTGATCGAATTGATGCAAATTTCGACCGATCCCATCAGTCCTTCGGAGATTGATGCACCTACTGCTAAAGTCTTCTGCATTACCGGTTTGGATATTCCTGAAAAAGGTGGCACTTCATCTGTGCCATGTGAACCCCTACCAAGACCTAGGATTGTTTCATTTGATTGGAATAGTCTAGCCGAGCCTCGTCTTCCTTCTTCGACACCTTTCCAGATAAAGGTTGATATCGGGAACCATACGGTTGATCGATGCATTGTTGATGAAGGTGCTTCTGTTAGTATCTTATCTGCCTATGCTTGGAGAGATTTGGGTTTCCCTAATGTTATTCCAGCTGTTAATTGGCCGTTGACCTTTGATAGAAGACCTAGTGAACCTATCGGATTCCTCCGTTAGGCACCTGTTACTTTGGGTGGAAAAACAGTCTTAGTTGATTTTATGGTTTTAAAGGACCCTGTGGATTTTGATATGATCCTCGGGCGTCATTACGTTTATGCTATGCATGCTGTGGTGTCTACGCTTTTTCGTGTGATGCATTTCCCTCATAACGAAAACATTGTCACCATTGACCAGCTTGCATTCGTTGATCCTCCTTATTACCCAACTATAGACCAGTCTGATCCCTCATCATTAGGCACTACTATGTCACATGGGCCTTATGTGGCATATTTTTCCTTGAGTTCAACTGCTACTGAGAAGAAGTCTCTGAGTTCATGCTTACCTTCTCGGGACTTGGTCCCAGCTTTTGACCAAGTGACACCTCCATATGAATGTTTAGATATGTATTCTATCTCGGATGATATGCTTCCTTCCGATGAAGTTTTCCTAGAGTCTATAGTACAGTATGCCATTCATTTGGATGTTGATCCAGTCACAGTCATGTCCAGCCCCGGTTTGACCTTAAAGTCTGATCTTCCTACTGTTGAGTCTTTGGACTCTCCTATAGATCTACAAATCGATGTTCCTGCTAAGTTTGATTATGCTTCTAGAATTTTCAACTCCCGCGATGATGAATTTGTTTCTGCAGATTCCATCATGTCCTTCAACTTTGATCTTCATCCTGAAGTTGATCTTGTTGATTGTAAGTCCTCGGGCTTGGGTACCATAGAGTCTTCATTTGAAAACTTTGCCTTGTTTATGCCTGTTGTTGATGATAGTGAAGTTGAAAGTATTTCTACCACAATGACTTGTATCGGGTCTTTCTTTACATATGTTTTAGATATGATCTTGGTACTGATGTTTCTTGGAGACAGGATTCTTAGTTGGATGTATACTTGCTTACTGGTCATTTTCGACACCTTGTGTGACCATGTCAGGTATATTCGGAACCTTGCATATAGGTTTAGGCTTCCCCACTGTTATGTTGAATTTGAACCTTTTGCCATCCGAATTCGCCATAGGGTCAAACCTGTTGGATATTGGTGTGTTAGCCATCTCTTTATGCATTGTGCACTAGTCCGACAGCAGAGCCTACCTAACATGGGTCACCCTAGTCAGCACCCTTATGCCATTTTGGTGCCCATGCTGAGTTTTTCTCATAGGCTTAGAAGCCTTTTTAGATTTACCATGACTTTGAGAAGAAGCCTCATATCTTTCTTCCTCATATATTTCTGGCCTTCCCTGATAAGGCTCCCATCTTTGTGTTCAAATTGCATATGCATCTGTTATGATCCCGCTTGCGCTAATGAGCTTGAAGCCGGCTTCCATGCTGTTAGCTCGTTATATAAGCCTCCATCTCTGATCTCATTTTAGCTAAGCCCTATATCATTTTTCCTTTGCAATTTGACACCTTTTACCTGGAGGAGACACACCCTGAGTGTCCTTATCTTGCTCATGTTCCTTGCATTAGACATAGCTTTGTTCCATGCGCTTGGAGCTAGTTTTGCATGTCCCTGACACTCGTCTCCTCCCATTTCGAGCATTCTTCTTTTACTTAGATCGTTAAAAATAGTAAGTAGGTTTCGAGCATTCTTCTTTTACTTCGATCTCGTTAAAAACAATAAGTAGGTTTCGAGCATTCTTCTTTTACTTCGAGCTCGTTAAAAACAGTAAGTAGGTTATGAGTAGTCTTCCACCTTCCCTTCGAGCTCGTTAAAAATAGTAAGGAGGCTATGAGCATTTCTTTCATCTTCACTTCAAGCTCATTAAAAACAGTAAGGAAGTTATGAGCATTTTTCTGTATCTCCTTTGAGCTCGTTAAAAACAGTAAGGAGGTCATGAGTTTACTTTTCCAGACTCATTAAACCTTTACGGAAAAGATCCCTATGGAGTTCTTTTAAGCCCTTTTCAGACTCTTTAAATAGGAAAAGTTTGTCGAGCATAGTTGTCTTTTCGGGCTCGTTAAAATAACTGAACTGACATCCACTTAGGTATAGAATTACCCCTTTTCCGGGCCTTGGTGGATAATTTACAGAAAAGGTATACTCTAGGTATACTCTTGTATGCGCTAGAAGAGTTCTTCTTCCATCATTTTACACTTTTTCGGGGAAGGAGACTAACTTTACGAAAAAGGACCTTTGGAGTCGTCTTTAGGGTTTTCAGACTCTCGAAATGTGAAAACACCCAGCGAGCACATACCAATCCGGGCTCGATATAAAATCCACGAATAGGTGTATAGAGGACTGTTTAAGTTTTTCAACTCTATAAGCAAGAAAACACCGCCGAGCACATACCAATCCAGGCTCGATATAAAATCCACGGATAGGTGTATAGAGGACTGTTTAAGTTTTTCAACTCTATAAGCAAGAAAACACCGCTGAGCACAGACCAATCCGGGCTCGATATAAAATCCACGGATAGGTGTATGGAGTTTTCTTCTAGGTTTTTCAGACTCCTTAAATATGAAAATACCGTCGAGCATGCTTTAGTTCTTTGTCAAGCTCGTTAAAAAATGAAAAAGGAAAGGGAAGGGAAGAATGTTAAAATATCTTTCAATATGATGGCAGCAAGTCAACTATCTCCTTGAACAAAGCACCTGTTTTGAGTCTATCAAACAAGTTGGGTTCTAGTGTTGGCCTTAGGATAAACCTGATATCAGAGTTTTTACTCTTTCGTTTGGTTAGTCTTCCAATCATATGGAGAATCTGTTAATGTCTCCTACATTGCAGATTTGTATCATGGTCTCTTTGTGTTTAAATCTGCCTAAGTCACTCTTGTGTCGTGCTCACTGTTCAAGGATCTGTGTCGGCCATTCTGCAATTGCCTTGACCTCATGTGTCGGCCATTCCTTGGTGTCAGTATGTTTCATCATGTGTTCAGTCCTATTCCAAATCAGCTCATACCTGTTGAGTGTCCCTCGTGTTGGATGATGGAGGATGCATTAAGGCCTTCCTTCCAACGGACTTCTTCCCATCGACTTCAGGTCATTGTGCTCTGGGAATGAAATTTAGAGTTTTAGTTAGTACCTTGGGGATTGCAGTCATTAGTGGCAGTTTTCCTCACTATTGGATAGATGGGAATACATCCTTGTCTCCTATCCAATGGATTCTTCAAGTGTTCGATGGCAAGACCATCTATTCGCACTTGCTTGAATGTACTAGGTACCTTGGGTTCCATTTTCATTATTGGTGGACACCCTCGCGTTTGTTAATGGTATACATCAATGACCGGTAATCAAACGATACCTCCCATGTTCGACATCAACTCATTTATTCGCATGGATAGGTTTGTACCTTGGGTTGTTTTTGGATGAAGACCTTGGGATCCTCGATAGCATCACCTTATTTATGTTATCGCCCAAGTTGCGCAAGACTGAGCCACACTCTTTTTGGCTCTTAATGAGACATAGATCCAGCTTGTTCTCTATGGCTATGTTCTCCAGTTTTGACATAGATCCACCTTGTATTTATGTGGCTATGTTTACACTTATGTTCCTCATGGATCCACGCTTGTATTTTAGTGGCCATGATATATGCATCAATATTTTGGATCATTATTGTATCCTCTTGGAGGTCATGTTCCACCATTTGAACATGGACAGTTACCCCAAGGATAAGTTTGTCTGACATTGCCTTTGCTTTTAGGTACTTCATTTGAGCCTATGATTCTTGGTTTCTCTGTTCCTCCATGATTCAACTCTTTTTTATTTATAATGTATTTCGGTCATCGTTTCCCGCACTCCCTTTGACCTCATACATTAGGGGGCATCTGCTATAGCTTGAAATGACACCTCTCCGTCCGTGACGACACTTGCTTCCCTTGGTCGCATGACAACATTTCTTAAGATCAAGTTCAGTCACACAACAGGACATTTGTGGATGGAGGAGTCATTTGGGACACTAAAAATGGTTGAAATTACCTCGTTCTTGACCCATTTGATGTATATGACCCTTAGGAACGTTTTTCCAGACCAAACCATCTCCTGAAAATGAGCAGAAAAGCCTGTTTTTGGCCATTTTTTAACATGAGCGCTGGTACACAGGCATGATAGTAGCATGTGTACCCTACTCTAGTGTACAATAGTAGCGCTCAAACCTTCTGAGCGCAACTCCACTGTTGAAATAGTAGTGCTCAACTCCATATGTACGCTACTTTGTCTTTTGTAGAGTAGAGTACACCCCTGTTTTGGTCAAAATATCGAAATTTTGGAAGTTAAGTTGGTTGGGGAACCTCCTACTCGGTTATAACTTCTTTTCCTATCCTTCACTGATTATATGAGGAGGGTAGAAGGGCCATGTGAGGGCACTATGCCTAATTACAAAGTTATGTTGGAGGAATGGAGACCCTCATCCCCCTCTCTTGTGCTTCAGTTTTGGTAAACCCTAGAACAGTTGATTAGAGGCTGGAATACTTGGAGAACAGAAGCAGGAGACCTTGAATCTAGGTTTCGTGAAGTGCCAAGCTTGAAAGAAGGTATAACTTTATGTACTTGCTTTCATTCATTAATAAAGATCAAACGTTCTTCTCTTTCCAAATATGACCCATTAATGTGTCTTAGATTTGATTACTGTTTGATTATAGTTTGATGTCTCTTTATATTATGGATATCAGTATTATATATGTAGTCAAATGTATTTGAGAAAGGTATCAAGTTGTTTTGCAGGTTTGGGCATTGCGACACTGGATAAGCATTGAAGAGCGAGGGAGGCAAAGCTAGGATCAACCTTCTGAATAAGGTGCCTTAAACCCTAATCTCTTCATTTACTTGTTGTACTTGCAGAATGCTTGTAAGTCTATCTTTATCACCGTAAGTTGGTAGTTTTTCCCCTGAACTATAGGTGCATTTTCCCCACAACACAGGTAGACTACAAGCAGACTATAGGCAGACTACAAGCAGGTTACAGGTTTGCAGGGATCAGTTCTAAAGGCCAGATGAGTCCATAGCCCAATGGTAAAGGCGACTAGAACTACTAGGTTCTTGGAGCCTCGTAGGGAGGTCTCCATCCCAGTTGGAGCTAGATGTTATCTCCTAAAATGACATTGAAAATTTTGAGGCATTTTTGTTCATTCATGCTTAAAATTGTCATTTTTCTTGGTTATTTTCCATTGTTCATATCTTCAATTTCCTCATTAGGTCTTCACTGATTATGATTGCTCCATACTCTTCTGACTCTGTTTATGTCTTGCATTCCAAAAACACACATTGTTAGTATTGCCTAAGCCTTAGTTTATGCTTCCTTAGATTTGCTATTTTTATTATTATAAGATATAGTGTGTGTTAAAGTGACTATGACCAAAGATTCCAAGAGGTCACAACCTAAGTCATCACACTAAAGCTTAGTCACAAGTCAAAGCTATGAGTCCAAGCCATGAGTTAACTCATAAGCATGATTCATATGCCATGTCTATACATAAATCAAGCCATGCAATATACAACTCAACACGCAATGCCTAGCCTGTGTTTCATTACCCCTTATCGAATTAAACTATTTGCCAGGTGTTTAATTTGAAGGATGAAAGTTATTCATAATCGACAGGATGATGACTTCATAGAGTTTTGATAAGTGCTGAGTTCACCCATTTGAAATTGCAGATACCAGAAGGTTTCAAAATTCGAAGACGACCTGTAAGGTTATTCACACAGAGTCCCAAATTCTTTGGAGCGTTTTTATGGTAGAAGAAGGCGCTAGGGCTTACGATGCAGAGGCCAAATGGATGCATATGATGTTTGCAGATGTTATAATAATGAAATCCTAGCTTTTGGGCATCCGATCTTAAGCACCTTGGCTCTGGGGTTCTGTGTATTCTTCCAAACAACAGCTGGCAATTTCGTTTCCTGAATGGCCACACCGAGGTCTTCCAGTTGTTGAAGGAGTTGAGCACTTGCTGCGAACAAAGGCAGATGAGGATATGAAGAGTTTTCTTTGTTACATTCTTGGCTTATATCTATTTCATTAACCTCTTGTGCAACATTATATAAGGAGGATCGCTTCGTATCCAACGCTCAAGTTGGTTTCAAATATGCCATTCCTTGGGGGTAGAGCAGGGTTTGGAATCAACACATTGCTCATATCCAAGATTCGAGAAGAATACTCAGACAGGAGGATACTTACCTTCTTTGTCTTCCTTTATCAAAGATCTTAGATACAGTGGTCAAATTCTACAGTGCTATGCTCTCTATTTATCATCAAGTGGATATGCCACATGTTTTCAAATTTGCAGATGAGGATGGCAGCTGGAAGCGAGCAAACAACAAAGCATTTTAAGAGTATTGTAATTTTCCTTTAGCAACCGAAAGCAGAGCTTTCAGTGGCTTATAGGTTTGAATTTTGGTTTTCCTAGCCACCGAAAGCGCTGAACAGGGAAGAACGCTACTATTTTTGCATAGGTCCAACTTTCCTTGATCCGAATACCATAAGAACGGTTTCTCATGATAGCAAATAATTGAAGGCATCATAATCAAGTTTCTATCTCAGTTTTGAAAGGCGCCAGCAAGGTGAGAAAAGGAATCTTCTTGTCTATTTTGGGAAAAAGATGGCCTGTCAATCCTCCAAGTGGCAGTTTCAACCTTACTCATCAGCCTTCGAAAGCTTGTTACAACTGTCGAATATATGAGGACTAGCAAGATGGTGGTTACCCTTTTAAATAGGACTCTTTCATACTTTTCAGAAATATGTTTTAACTAGCTATTTTTAGCAGATTCGAGAGAGTTTTTCAGGATTTTGAACTGTTTTGGTAAAGGCTATAAAGCCTGTGACTTATGAACAGAGGTGGGACTTTGAAGACTCTAATACACTCTTTTTGTAGGCAGACTTCTTTTTAATATATTCAGTAATACAAGCTTATTTCAGTGTTGTTTTCAGACCATTATCTTCTTCTTTATGTGCTTATGAGCAAAGGTTCTCTTGTCTATGTTTACTTCAAAGCTGGTGATTGTCATCTCACTCTCATATCAGTAAATTGGGATCATAAGTAACTATTGCTAGTTCTATTGACCCATCATATGTATTGTTTCATGTATGTATGTTTTTGTTAATATAGTTAGTTTTTCTCCACCCATCTAATTCAACAAAACTATCTGATTAATGGCTTTGAAGGCCTTGTCCTATCTGGATATTACTAAGTTGTATTGAGTGAGGAAATTAGTGAGTGAGTTATTCATCTTGATCCAGTTATACTCCATCATTGAAAATAAGATTAAGTTACCAGGCTCTTTCGATTGCAACCTAGAAAGACTCCTGGAGAGCTAACATTTTGGTGCCGTTGCCGGGGAGAGGAGATTGAAGCTCAGCTTCCCTGGGAGACGACATAGATCCAGCTTTGATGATAGACAAAGCCTGGACATCATTTGGTTGAAATCATCTATCTGGCGACTCCATGAAGGACATATTCAGTAGTGACTCCATTGTTCAGAAATCTATTGGCAACTCCATTGGTATGACATGAACCATATCTTGGCAAATAGGTATGCGTTCTGTGATTTTTCAAAAATTGTTGGTTTCCCTAATCTAGTGCCCAGTAGAGATGAATGGGAAAATAGTATTCCCAAATTTCGAGGAGAAGAGTGGGAAGTGCTAGCTGAACATTTGGTGGAATTTCATGATTACATTCATCGGTTGCAAGTTGTGCATGAAGATGTTCAGATCCAGCTCTTCTGTTTTTCATTAGAGGGGATTTCTCGTGATCGGTACCGGTCTCTTCCTATTTCCAGTATTAGCTCTTCGATAGATTTTCATGCTGCCTTTCATTTGTTTTGCAAAGGAATATTTTTAGCTGACCTTCTATTTCCTGACTGTTATCATGAATTCAATTTATTAACTAAAGATTCAGAAAATCATGAAGAGTATGCTGTTATAGGGGATATCTCTCATTGTGACCGAGACAGTGATGATCACAATTTTAGCTATAGTATAGATGCTTTTGACATTGTACCAAATGCATCTATTGTCTTAAGCTATCAAGTAGATCAGATTATCCCCTTTGAAGACTTGAAAGATGATGAGATACTTACCTTCTTTGTCTTCCTTTAGCAACTGAAAGCAGAGCTTTCGGTGGCTTATAGGTTCGAATTTTGGTTTTCCTAGCCACTGAAAGCGCTAAACAGGGCAGAACGCTACTATTTTTGCACAGGTCCAACTTTTCTTGATCTGAATACCATAAGGACGGTTTCTCATGATAGAAAATGATTGAAGGCATAATAATCAAGTTTCTATCTCAGTTTTGAAAGGTGCCAGCAAGGTGAGAAGAGTAATCTTCTTGTCTATTTTGGGCAAAAGATGGCCTGTCAATCCTCCAGGTGGTAGTTTCAACCTTACTCATCAGCCTTCGAAGGCTTGTTACAATTGTCAAAGATATGAGGACTAGCAAGATGGCGGTTACCCTTTTAAATAGGACTCTTTCATACTTTTCAGAAATATGTTTTAACTAGCTATTTTTAGCAGATTCGAGAGAGTTTTTCAGGATCTTGAACTGTTTTGGTAAAGGCTATAAAGCCTGTGACTTATGTAGAACATAGGTGGGACTTTGAAGACTCTAATACACTCTTTTTGTAGGCATACTTCTTTTTAATGTATTCAGTAATACAAGCTTCTTTCATTGTTGTTTTTAGACCATTATCTTCTTCTTTTTGTGCTTCAGTGAGCAGAGGTTCTCTTGTCTATGTTTACTTCAAAGCTGGTGATTGTCATCCCGCTCTCATATCAGTAAACTAGGATCATAAGTAACTATTGCTAGTTCTATTGACCCATCATATGTATTGTTTCATGTATGTATGTTTCTGGTTAATATAGTTAGTTTTTCTCCACCTATCTAATTCAACAAAACTATCTGATTAATGGCTTTGAAGGCCTTATCCTATCTCGATATTACTAAGTTTTCTTGAGTGAGGAAATTAGTGAGTGAGTTATTCATCTTGATCCAGTTATACTGCATCTTTCAAAATAAGATTAAGTTACCAGGCTCTTTCGATTGCAACCTAGAAAGACTCTTGGAGAGCTAACACATGGCAAACCAACCACATAGTCCATATATAAATATTTACATTATATATGCCTAGCCATTCACTAGTCGAGCCTTGTCCTTGAGCTCCACACTAGGAATATATACTAACATATTTGCATCATTTACACCATTTTGATTTAATACATTCCAAGTCAAAATTGGGGGTATTACAATTTTGTTCAAGGGTGACACAACTGACTTGCTACCATAATCACAATGGAGATTTTAAGATGCCCCCCCCTATTTTTTTTATAAATATTTTAATCTTTTGTGTCTTTTTTATATTATAAAATACTGAAAAAGAATAAAAGAATGCCATAATACAATAAAGGAGACGAGCATCACATCGTGTGCAACTACGTTCCAAGTGCATAGAACATACCTATGCAAAAAATGGATGTGTAGGTTGTGGACATTTAATTAGCATGTCCCCTCCAGGGATAACTGTTTCAATAAGAGGCTACAATAGGATCAAAGGCGAGTGATAAGAGAGCATGTATAAGCTGTAAGAAACGAAATGCAAACATTGTTACATGAGACTCAATAGCACAAGCATTGATATTCCGCGCAACAACATGAATAAAAATAAAAATGGCGGGAGTCCCTCATAAGGCGGCTAGAACAAGGTTGAAAGGAAATCATGTGGCTTCATTGCAAAGTCATGGAAGGACTAATAAGGGACTCCCAAGCCTAAAAAAAACTACAATGTGGGCACCAATGAGACATCAAAATATCTAACTAGGGCGCTCAGGTTCAATAGGCTCTACCCCTCAAGTTACACTGCTTTTAATTAAAGAGGGTTATTGTTGCAACTTGGTGAGATGATTGGATCATAAGGCGTGAAGTAAAAAAAAATATGGTGAAAAATGCAAGATGGAAATGATCCTACCCTATATGCCAGTTCTAAGTCATATACTTGTTAAAAATAGACATGGATCATTTAATGTCATTCAAGTCGCAAAAATTTCATTATGCCTGTAAAAACTTATCAAAATATGCTTGAGACATTTTTGTGTTAAGTTATTATTAGAGCATAATAATCCCCCCAAGATCATTAATCTCTCACCTAGGGACTTAGGTTTTGGTATCATGATTTCACTTGTCCAAATTGCACTCAATTTGACCATTTGAGCCACCCTAGAGCTTCCTTCCAAAGCTCCTAGGGACCAACCTACTATATATAGGTCAACTTCCATTTATAGGCCATAATTGAGATCCTAACCATTTATGAGGGTGCATTCCTTGATTTGGGGCTTCTTTCCCTAAAATTAGGAAGCCTCCATTACATTTAGAGTTGTGAAGTAAATCATTGGAGTTTAGTCCACTATTCAGGGACTCAAGTGCTTTTTCATGTCTATTCTAAGGTACTAGTGCATCTATTGAGTCTTTTGAGAATATCATTCAATTGTCCCTTGCATTTAGGTGTCCAAGTCCACTTAGGTCCACTTAGGTTGGCTACGAGGTAGTTAAATCACCTCAGAGAGTTTGCATGGATAACAAAGGGCATTTAGGCTATAGTTAATCCCTAACTAGGTTTTATGCACTAGAGAACAATATGAATTGGATACATAAGTAATTCGAGTTGCATTCATGTAATATATTATCACATTCTTTTACAATTGATGGAATATAGCAATTTAATCTGCTAATGAAATATCTATTGCATATTCTTTCTTGTTTGGATAGTTAATGACATGATTTTGTCACTTATTTGATTGCTTGCAAGTGTATTACTAATTTTTTTAGAATCTAGATCTTGTGATCCAAAATCTTATATGGTATCAAATATTTAGGGATTCTAAAGGAGTTGGTGTATAGATTTGCAGGTAAAGAACACATTGCAGGTTGAAGGAGTCACTGGAAGTGCATCAATTAACATGCATGGATCTATCTCCCCAACAAATCCTTACTCAGGCCTTCAATTATTTTTAGTGGAAATCAAGAGTTGAGATGCTCTCATGAATAAAGGACTCTATAGGATCATTATGGGAACATAAGTAAAACCTAATTCAGTTGTAGAGAAGTCAAAGTACCTAAAAAAAATGGATGAATCCTTTGGATTTCTATGCTACTCAGTATCCATGGATCTCCTTTATCACATCGAAGCATACAAGTCTCCAAACGACATATGGACCAAGTTGTCTAGTCTCTTTGGAACACAAGACGAGACGAGGGGTCACCAATTAGAGACTGAACAACTTAATCTGATCCCTAGTAACTTCGAATCCATACAATATTTATTCACCACAACTCAAGATGCGAAATATAGAGAATAATAATAATCAGTTAGCGCTCTCAATACTATCAAAATTGGGACCCAACTATTATGAATGTCTCCTTTTTCCATTCTACAAGACTAACACTTGGTGCCTCATGGAAAATTCCTACATTGGTCAACTTTGCAGCCTCACTGCTCTAAGGGTAAGATAAGATCAACCAAATGAGCCTTCCAAGGTCATCTGATGCATGAACTTGTAGCTAATCAAAGGAACAAGAATATGAGCATGCAAAGGCCACCATCCAAAGGAAAAAAAGGAACCAAATCCAAGGGTTGCACATTTATATTTAGAATCCGATGATGGAAAGAACAAGGAGGAGAAAAAATTATGCAGATACAAGAGGTTCAATGAATAATTAGAAGAGTATAAGTGTAACAAGGAAGCTACCACACCACATAATGATAGATGCCATGCGCTTGTTTAAATTTCCAAACACATGGACGGTGAGGACATATTTACTTGCATTTAACCATGCACAAACCCTACCTCTTTGGGAGTTGCACCGGTTCAGATAATCCATTCAACTAAGGAAGATCCTTTTAATGTCCAAGAAGAAGAGGTGATCAATAGATTTTTACTTTCTATTGGAGAACTTGTTATTGATCAAGATCTTAGAGATATTACATCAATTAAAATATATCATTTAGTTAAGGGATAACTTGTCACAAACTAGGTTCTCATTGAAGAAGATCTCAAGAATGTCTCTTTAATAACCTTAGTTTCCACATATTTTGCTCTAACAATTCACAAAGTTCCTCATAAAGGATTCAAAGGGTTTCCTCCATTCGAAGCTTGGAGTGGTGAAGAACCATTGTTCAAGCACTTCAAAGGGTTTGGAACTTGTGAATGGGCTCACATTACTTCCAAGAGAAGAAGGGGTTCACAAAATATTGCAGACATATTCACAAAGAGCTTCACCGAGAAGTAGTTCACACTATTGCAAGCTTCCTTGGGATTGAAGGATCCTTTAGAGCTGAATTCTTAGCCTCTCATTCACATTCTCTTTTTTATTGGGGGGGAGGTTCCCATGTGGTTTTCCTGCTTTCCTCGTTTACTAAGATAATCCTTTTTGTACATGGGTACCTAACATGGTTGCAAATTGTCAGGATCCATTTCTTGTTTGAATTTATTTCACCTAGTTTGGATTATGGGGGGGTGTTAGAGCATAATAACCCTCTCAACATCATTAATATCTCACCTAGGGACCACTTGTCCAAATTGTACTCAATTTGACCATCCGAGCCACCCTAGAGCTTCCTTCCAATGCTCTAAGGGACTAATCTTCTATTTATATGTCAACTACCATTTATAGGCCATAATTGAGCTCCTAATTCTTGATTTATAGTTTTTGAGGGTGCATTCATTGATTTGGAACTTCTTTCTGTTGGGCCTGGCCCAAGTGGGGCATTTTTGAGCAAGTCATATTTTGGAATTGTGGAGCTGAGCGCAGTTCAGTTGAAGTCTTTTTGGACATGTTAGTTTTGGGATGCTGCGAAGTGGAGCGCAACGCAGCATCATAAGAGCTGAAGTACAGTGTTGCGAGGAGACAGTGCTGCGAAGAGCCCAATCTACGGAGATCCGACAAGGCAGAAGGTTGGTCGGAAGACGACAAAGATTCTGGTTAGACCATCGGTGGTCTATTTTTGGTAAATATGCTCCATGATTTCCAGGTGGCGGGTAAGGAGCAATGCGGAAGGAAAGCGACTGGTCGCACATGTGAAAGAACCACTACACAAACCAGTCGCATAAGGCCGTTAGAGGAAGAATGGCTCGGTGAAAGCGACCTGTTGGCATGCGTGCGACAGGGAGGATGATAGCGACGTGAGAATGCACTGAAGGCGGCCATGATGGAAGATTCACTACCAGAAACCAGCAAGTCCGGTTACCTGAAAACCGCGACAATTTTGTAAACCTTAGGGTTTTTTCCTGCAGATTGTAAAGACATGACCTATGGGCATGATCTATAAATAAGGAATATTTTGTATGGGAAAGGGTTACTCTTCATTTTTATGGTTTTCATTATTGACTGAATAGATCTATGTTGAGAGAAATTTTTGTAAAGGCTCTGCAAGCTGAGTGCGTAGACTGGAACTGTTGTACCCTTCCCAAAGACTAATACAACAACAGTTCCTGTGGACGTAGCTCCCATCCTGGGGGTGAACCACGTTAAATCTTGTGCAGTGTGATTGTTTATGTGTTTTTACACTTGTTTGTTTGCTTACAAATGAATGCTTGAATTCTCATTTATCAGCTGGTATGTTAATGCTTTTATATGTATTTTCCATGGGAAAGAGATGGGAATAATATGTTAAGTATTACATGAATGGATGAATGTTGAATGCGCAGTGTTTTTGAGTTAATGAATTAGAGCAGCTGGGAATCGACCCCCCCCCTCGAATCGATCCCAAATCGCGCTCCGGACGGAATCGATGAGGGATCGATTTTGGAAGCGCGATTCCTCATCGATTCCGTCTGGAATTGATTTTGCAATTCATGAATTGAGGAAAAAAAAAACGATCCCTGCCTTTCTGTAATTCGACTGGGAATCGTCGCTCCCAGGTTGATCCCCGGTCGATCTTGAATCGAATCCGAATCGAACCCGACCAAAAAAAATCGATTCCGAGAGCGATTCCGCGGATCGGCTGACTTTTGAATTTTTTTAGGGTTTTTTTTGGGATAGGTCACTTTGGGCCATTAAAAGGTGAATGAGTCCATTTGGACTCATTCCATTACTCATTTGCTTGATTGGGAAAAGTTTGAGCTTGGAGTGAGTTTGCTAGTTGTTTGAGAGCTTTGAGCATTGAGTGGGAGATTGAAGGGGAGATTGAAGGGGAGAGCTTGCAAGGGAGATTGAAGCTTCCATAGAGACATTCAACCACCATTGAAGAGCTAAAAGGTAGGCTCTATAAACTCATCTTTGTTTGTTTTTGCAATTTTTTTTCACTATGTTAAAAAATGGAAAACTTGCAATGTTCTCTTCTCCTACTCTTTCCAATATCTTCTTCTCCATCATTCTATTGCAGGGAACAAGTGACTCTCATCTTGAATCAAGAAACATGATGGGTATGTGGTTTTGGTTTTTCATTCCACTTCTTCTCATTATGATGGTGTTGGGAAGTAGATGTGGTGGTGGTAGTGATGAGGGGGAAGAGGTAGAGAGTGATGCATACCAAGGAGAAGAGGAGGAAGGGGAAGAGGGTGATGATGATGAGGATGAGGTTGAGGGTGATGTGGGGCAAAAACAAAAAGACACAACACCTTTTTCGAAGTGTGTGACACGAAAAGGGGGAGGGAGAGGGGGTGGAACCACAAAGTTTGGATGCCCCCATTGTGGGAAAACATACACAGGTTCATATACCCGGGTGAGAAAGCATTTGTGTGGGGTTATGCCATGCGATCTAGGTAAGTCTCATAGAGTCAAAACTTGTGACAAAGTGGGAGCTAAAGAGAGAAGCAAATACAAGATGGAAGAAGAGGCCACTCAAAACAAGTCCAAGAGATTGAGGGTTGATTCTGAATCCCCACAGAGAATGTTTGGTAGTGGAGCTGCCACTGGATCATCATCGGCTCGATCGGGAACCTCATCTCCCCATGGAGTCTCGCCTATACGAAGAACATTATCCGATTTCCTTGACCAAGGTTGTAGAGATGATGTGGATTCAAAATTTTATAGGTTTCTCTATGCATGTGGTGTGCCATTCAATGTTCTTCGCTCACCCTATTGGCATGAAATGGTACAAGCCATCAATGGTGTCACTCAAGGATACAGAATCCCTGGGTATGACAAAGCTAGAACCGTGGGACTTGACAAGGAAAGAGCCAAAATCAATAGTGCTCTTGGGAAGTTCACAAATTATTGGTCCAACTATGGGGTATCCATTGTATCTGATGGGTGGACAAATGTTAAAGGCAAGCCGTTGATAAATATTCTTGGCGTTTCTGCTAGCGGTGCAGTCTTCCTTTCAGCCCATGACTACTCATATTGCTACAAGACCGCTATTAATATTGCACAACCTTTACTTAAAACCATTCAGGAGATTGGGCCATACAATGTCATTCAAGTCATCACTGATAATGCTGCTAATTGTAAGGCAGCAGGAGCAATCATTATGGATAAGTATCCCAACATATTTTGGTCAGGGTGTTTGGTTCACACATTGAACCTTTTGATGCGTGATATTGTTAAGATGAAGGACAATAATTACCGATGGATTGGTGCCTTGTACAAGAGAGGTAAGAAAATGATCAAATTTATTACCAATCATAGCATGGCCCACCACATTTTTTGCAATCACTCTAAGTTGGAGCTATTGAAGATTGCAAAGACTAGATTTGCTAGCTACTACCTCACCTTCAGGAGGCTTTTGAAGGTAAGAGAGGCATTGGCTAGTATGGTATCAAGTGATCCATGGCAGGAATTGAAAGACAGAGTTGCAAGTGCATCAGATAGAAGTGACTTTCAGGAGGTGGAGGGCACCGTTCTTGAAGGTCATTTTTGGTCACAGGTTAGGTATGTTCTGTAGTTCACCAAGCCAGTTTATAACATGATTCATTTTGCAGATACAGATCAGCCGGTGATTGGGGAGGTATATGAGCAGATGGATAGCATGCTTGGTCAAATCAAAGACATTGTTGAGGAAAGAGATGCAGTCTTGTATGACCATATTCATAAAATTGTGGTCAAAAGGTGGGATAATATAAATGTTCCACTCCATGCCCTTGCATATGTCCTCACCCCAAAATACTATTCTCCAATTTGGTTGGCCCAACCTGCACCTGAAGGTGGAGTCAGGAAAAAACCCCACACAGATCCAGAGGTTGCTGCTGGGTATATGCTTGCATTAGAAAAGTTGGTCCCTAATGAGGAAGAGTGTGCTCAAGTATGGAGTGAATTGAGCATATACATAAGTGAGCATGGACGCTTTGGTTCCCTATTTGCAACCAAAGATCAAGACAGATTGGATCCTATCCATTGGTGGAACATGCATGGCTCTGGAGCCACATATTTGCATAAATTGGCGCTGAGGGTGCTATCATAGGTTGTTAATAGCTCTTCTGCAGAGAGGTGTTGGAGCACCTACAACTTCATCCACAGTGTAAAGAGAAACAGTCTGAATGTAGATCGCGCAGAAAGCTTGGTTTATGTGCACTACAACTTGAGGTTGCTGTCCCATTATTGTGAGGCGACCAAGAATGATAGAACATTTTTGACTTGGGACAACAATCCAGAGGAGGCTAATGTGGAGGATGGAGCCATAGCATTAGAGCGCTTGGAGGCTGAACTATTGGGTGATCATGATGATCCAATTTAGACTACCCATACAGAGATGCCACCCCCAAGCAGAAGAAGCTTTCCGGATGTAGGAGTTTTGACTTTAGCTTCACAACGTCCAATTTTAGCCCACGGGGGCCATTCATCTTCTACTCATGTTCCACGATCACTTCCACTAGCACCTATTCCACCTAGAACACGAGAAAAGAAACTGGAAGTTACTCGTGGAAAGCGAAAAGCTTAGTAGATTCATAATACTTTTTAGTTTGTACTTTGTATTTCATTTTCATGTTTATTTTGGCGGTTGGCCTATTTTGTAAACATTATGGCCTAGTTTGATGGCAAATATTATATGTTGAAATTGGAAGGTTGATGTTGTTGATGATTGATGATTGATGATTTGATGATGATCATTTAATGACAATGTTATAAGTTATAGCTCCTAGAATCTAGAAGACGAGATGATTAATGTTATATAAATGTGTACTAAATGGTTATATGAATATCTAGATTCTATGTTTTGATGTTTTCTATAGCTAATTTGGCATAATACATGTTTTTTTTAATTTTTATGCATCAAAATATATTAAAATATATATTATATAAAAAACGCTCCCGAAACGGAAGCTTTGAAAATTTCGCTTTTCGCTCCCGCTCCCGCTCCCGCTCCCCGCTTCGCTCCCCTCTCCCAACAGCGTTGTAATGAATGCATAAGACATTTAGATAGACGGTCAAGTTGGAGAGTTCGCACCGTGCGACTCCCTTGAAGCGCAACACCGGGTGTGCACAGAGTTGTGTATTTCGTTCCATTGCATAAGTCATGAGATTAAATAACCTAAGGCAACAGATGAATGAATATGTATTAAGTAAGATCATCAATATCGGTTAAGTCCGAAGAGGAAGTGTATAAGTCAGTTGTGCTGCCCTATCAAGTGAATTCTACCCGAAACGCGTAGTCCTTGGATGCACTGGTTGTGCAAGTATTTTAGCTTGTAGAAGTGAGGACTACGTCCCAGACTATCATCGCGCAGCCTTTAGTCCGCAACGCGAACCCCGTAGTGCGCTGCCCAATAGTCCATCCGAACAACTCATCATGTAGCTGTGGAAACCTGATTCCGCAGCTCCCCCATAGCTACACCTCAGGTGAGACCTCATCTTGTTCGCAGGATGTTGCCGAAAGGGCCGGTGAGAAGGGTTTTTGTTGGTTCCTTGAAACCGCGAAGAATCTGGGTCTACATTGGAAACCTTTAGAACAGTATATAAGCCAACAAATGGTTCCGTTGCCGTGCTAAGAATCCGTGATGACTTGAAGTCGTGATGTGCGACGCAGAAGAAGCTTTGTTGGGTATTGACGTTTGGCATCCCGACAAGAAAGAAATCTGGGTTTGGTGTGACAAGACAGATAGAGATTTCGCAAGGAAAGAAAACAGACACCCACATCTCTCTCACATTCAGTGGTTGAAAAAATACCTATGGAAAGACGTTCACGAAGTGTTCTGGGCAAGTTTTGGAAACAAGCTACACAAGTGGTTGTCAAGGCTCGTAGAACACAGAAACTGTACATGACGAGAAGTATCGACCGAGTGGACACCAGAACTCATTGAAATGCTCAAAGCAGTAGATATTCCATTCACGCGCACAATCGACTTCTGGGTCGATAGTACACTACAGAGCTTTGTGACGCAGTTCGATGTGGACATGCTAAAGTCCTATAGTGCAAATGTAAGAGAGTTTTTCAAGGGATTCAGAGGTAAGTACCTGAACAACCTCAGTTTGTACATTAAAATGCTTTTAGCCGATAAAGCCGTTTTTAGAATGCTATGAAAATTTTGGAATTGTATTGGTCAATAGAATTTTTAGTGAGTTTGATGAAGAGACACATAATCTAAGAAGTGGGAAAAGATATAAATATATGCCTATAAAAAATTCCAGTGGACATGGAATCCACGTAGACATTGATTCACAAGTCGAACTTGATAGCCAGACCGCACCTCAATCTTCCACCTATCAGCCTATTGCTCCGCAGAACCCGTCGCCTGTGAACACTACGCCTTCCATCACACAGAGTTCCCCAGTTGTTAATATCCCTAGCAATCAGAACATTGCAGGTCAGACCATTCGCACAATACTGCTTTTATTTTTTCCGCTCAACAACTTGTGCAGAACCCTCCACCACCTAGCAGAAGCATGACTGAAGATATCAAGCTGCCAATATTCAAAGGAACGGGTCTAGAAGACCCTGATCAACATTGGTTTCTATGTGAAGCCGTATGGAATGTTAAACAAGTCCAGGATGATGCTGTGAAGTGAGCACAACTCATCACCACAATTAGAGACAGAGCCTTGCATTGGTTCATGAAATATTCGCAGGGACAGAATAGAACCTTGGTAGAAATCAAGGCTGCGCTCTTAGCAGAATTTAAGAAGCCGAAGTCAGAATCGCAATGTATAACAGAATTAAAAGAGATCAAGCAGAAACCTAATGAAACAGTCTGGGAATTTCACCAGAAATTTAAAACACTGTTGGACCATGTAAGCTTCGTTATAGCATCGCAACAGCACCAGAAATGGTTTATAGCTACGTTGTTGCCTCATATCAGACTGTCGTTGATGCAGCAGAAAGTGGCTTTGTAGGCAGAAGCCTTGGAGATCGCGATGAAGTTAGAGGCTTCACCGATTGGAGAAACTAGCACTAGGATGTCGCAGATTCAGACCCAGTTGGCTACCCCGACGCTACAATTATATGATATCAAGAAAGGAAAACAAGAAAGAAAAGAAGTCTAGTGTACAAGCTGTAAGGGAGAAGGACACCCTAAGGATCATTGTCCTTTATTTCAAGACTTCCTTAACATGGGTGCACCAAACCCATTAAAATAGAACCAAGGGCCATGGTGTGAAATTTGCAGAACTAGAGGACATCGGATAGAAGATTGCTACCTGATTTAGAAATATGTAAGAACACCTAAAAACCTATATTGTAATTTCTGTAAGTCAGTTGGGCATGATGAGTCCAATTGCCGTGCATATGAGCTCATGTTGGAAAGGAAGAAAGATATTGAGCATATGTATGGAGGAGTGTACAGAGTCCAAGAAGAGACTCCACAGAAAGAAGATAATGCATAGCATGATTAGGGAGCATATAGAGGCCGCAGAGGATACCGTAGGAGAGGAAGGAATAACGGCCCAACGCAAGGACAAGGCTGAGGTCAAGTAATATGTTATAACTGTGGCTAGGCAGGCCATGTATCTAGAGATTGTACCAACCCATGCACTACATGTAATTAATGTAAATCATTCGATCATGTTATTGAAGACTGCCCAGTGTTAGAGGCAGAAATGCAGAAAAGGAAGTGGCAAGATGCGCCGAACCCAAATATTCAGTTGATTGCAGCAGAGAGGAGGCCTGCGGATCCAAGTATCAACGTAGTGATGCGAAGTGGCGCTACGACAGGGAGAGATAGAGGAGCAGAATCTTCGACTTTTGGAAACTTTAACACTAAGCAGACTCCTCTTGAAACAATATGGATAAGAAAAGCTAATGGGAAAGCACCTGCTTTCAACTTAGAGAAAAACAGAGAAGTCTTTGAAGAAGTGTGGGATATCTTCAAAGAATCAGCACCCCGGTCACCAAGAATTCCGCTGCACAGTGAAATACCGCATATAGAAGATATGCCGGCTGCCTATGACAAAACGAGCGCCGCAGCAGAGATAGGAACCTATGTTGCGCATTTCCTAAGGAGCTGCATGAAGTTGCTGAAGAGCCCAGACGCTATAATGGAGTTGCAGAAACTGTTAAAACAGTATGAGCCACAGAGCGAGATGGAGACTACCGATAACGCAGTTCACCAGATCAAGAAACACAAAAGAACAGGCAGAGAAATGAGACTCAGTGCATAGATAGGAGACTATGAAATGGATGAGATCATCCTTGATCTGGGATCTGAGGTAAATGTCTTAACTAAATAGACATGGCAACAGATGGGGAGACCAAAGTTGTTATGGTCACCTATCCAGTTGAGAATGGCCAATAAGGAGAAAGTCATACCTTTTGGAAGGTTAGCCAATGTTGTTGTTAACATTGATGGAGTGCAAAGTTACGCGGATTTCGAGGTTATCGAGATTGTGGATGATAGTCAACCATATCCTGCGCTGTTGGGGATTGACTGGGCTATGGATAACCTCGCTATCATAAACTTGAAAACAAAGAAGATGATCTTCGAAGGAAATCATCTCAGGGTCATCGCACCACTGGACCCTTCAAACGGAGACAGATACAACGAGTCGATACAGGAGGAATCCAGAGCTCAAGATTTGGATCGCCTTTACAAGATGACCGCAAACCAGGATGAATATATTAATCCCACTGCGGATGGAACACTCAGCTGGAGATGTGACAGCTCTTGCATCTCAGATTCTGATGCAGGGTTGGAAAACTGATAAAGTTGTATGCATGAAGTATCTGCAAGGAGATGTGTGCAGGTTACAAAGTCACTGCGCTGGATTGGAAAGGAGGTAAGCCCAATCCCCACCTATGATGGTTTATCTAATGTTTATTCCTTTATCAAAGAATATACTACAGCAATTGCAGATGAACATCACCTACCAACACTAGATATGGCACTACGCGAGACACCTGGCAGATGGTGGGATGCGCATAAGCAGACACTGACCACATGGGATCAGTGCAGAATCAAGATGCAGATTAGGTTTGCTGACAAGGTTACACTACCCTTTGAAAAATATAATGGATAGACAGACCTAAGGGAGCATATTGAAATCTGTTCACAAGCATGGCAGAAGATAACACAAACATAATGGGTGCATTTGTTTGTGCACACGTTGGAGGAAGAAATTCCAAAGAAATGGTACCTGGATATGGAGTTGCGCAGGGAGACTACAAATTGGCCTACCCTGACTGTGAACTTCCAGAAGAGCTTCAGTTTTGAAGATGAGAGTCCTACCATAAATGATGCTTTGCAGATTATTAAGCAAATAATATTTAGACCAGAATGTTCACATAGAACATGACATTAGAGGAATTCTTTGGAGCTGATAGTGTACCTGGAAGCCTACAGACAGAATGGAAGGAACAGGTAGAACATGCCATGGAATGTTATAACCTAGCTGAAGAGGCCGAAGAAAAAGAAGGAAGTGATGAGGAGGACCTGCGCAATATAAAAATTCCAGAGTCAGAAGGAGCACGCGATGTATAGGGACCTCCATTGGAAATCCTAGACATGAGCGGACCCGTGAAAATGAGGAAAGTGAACATTGGCACCAGCAAAGAGCCAAAGCTTGCAAGTATTGGAGACTATTGGGACGATCAGACTGTCGTGAGCTCGCAGACCTTTTACGTTAGTATCAAGATTTATTCCCGACAACGTTTACAGAGATGAAGGGAATTTTGGGATATTTAGGGGTTATGAAGATACCTCTCAAGCTAGGTGCAAAGCCTGTTCAGCAGAGGCCATATAAACTGAACCCGCGATACAAAGAACGAGTTAGGGAAGAACATGATAAAATGCTCGATGCAGGGATCATCGAGCCAGTCGAAGAGTCAGAATGGATAAGCCCTATGGTTGTCCAAGATAAGAAGACCAAAGGCGAGATCAGAATCTGCGTAGATCTTAGAAAATTGAACGATGCTTCAATGCATGACCCATTTCCTACTGCCTTCATTGATGAGGTACTTGATAACGTTGGAGGAAATGAGGCACAGTCCTTTACTGATGGATTTTCGGGATATCATCAGATAAGAATTGACCACTTTTGCCACCGAATGGGGGTCGTTCCAGTACACAGTAATGCCATTTGGTCTGAAGAATGCACTTGCCATATTTTCCAGAGTTGTGGTCGCAGCATTTAAGGATTTCATGCATAAGTTTTTAGAAGCTTATTTTGATGATTAGACAGTATTTGGGTTGCTCAAGGACCATTGCGCAAATCTCAGATTGATGCTAGAAAAGTGAAGACAACATCAAATGTCATTAAACCTGAAGAAGTGTATCTTTTGTGTACCTTATGGAATTCTGTTGGGACACATTGTGTGCAAGCAGGGCTTGATGGTTGATCCTGCGAAGATTGCAGTTATTGTAAACTTGCCAACACCGAATTCAGTCAAGCAATTGTGCACTACATTGGGGCATACCGTTACTATAGGAATTTTAGAAATGTTTATGCGCAGATAACTGCAGCTATGGAGAAGCTATTAAAGAAAGATGCGCCGTTCATCTCGAACGCAGAGTCTGAACAAGGCTTTGACACTTTAATAGAGAAAATGGTAACTACGCTGATCCTAATTTTTCCAGATTGGGAGAAGCCGTTTCATGTCCATGTCGATGCTTCATGTATAGCATTGGGAGTTGTCTTAGCACAACCAGGAGAGGGAGGTATTGACCATCCCATCGCATTTTCGAGCAGGAAGCTCTCATCTACAGAGAAGAATTATACCACCACGGAGAGAGAAGGCCTAGCTATGGTCTACGCACTGCAGAAGTTTAGGCACTATTTTCTTGGTGCACACTTCTCTATGTTCACTGACCATTATGCTTTGAAATACCTGCTCAACAAGCCAGTGTTAGGGGGACGAATTTGTAGATGGTTATTACTCTTTTAGGAGTATGATTTTGAAATAGTGGTTAAGCTTGGTAGATTGAATTTGGGACTTGATCATCTGTCAAGAATTGAGTCAGGAGAAGAGCCCACGAACCTTGAAGACAATCTGCTTGATGCGTAGTTGTTTGCTATCCAAATTTCCGATGAATACTATAAAGATATCATAGACTTTTTGACTACTAGGTTGGAACCCATAGAGTTTACTACACAGCAAAAGAAGCAACTGGTAGTAAAAGCAGCAGACTTCACCATAATTTTCGGACAACTATACAAATTGGGGCCAGATGAAGTACTGCGTAGATGTGTGTTAGAGCACGAGAAGCCATTTGTACTGACTGATGCACATTCAAGAGAAGCAGAAGGTCACTATGCAGGACGAGCCATTGCATAGAAGATATTGCGGGCAGGGCTATGGTGGCCTATGATTCACAAATATGCAAAGGAGCATTTCCAGAGCTACGATGTTTGTCAGAGGACAGGAAGGCCGTCGCAAAGAGACGAGATTCCATTGAATCCACAGTTGACATTACAGGCATTTGAGAAATGGGCAATTGATTTTGTGGGACCTGTAAACCCATCGGGAAAGAGAACTGGTGCAAGGTACATTATTACTGCAACTGATTACCTCACCAGATGGGCAAAAGCGAAGCCAGTAAAGGACTGTAGTGCAGGTACTGCCGCGCAATTCATATTTGAAGACATCCTTACAAGGTTTGGATGCCCAAAGATTTTGATGAGTGATCAAGGAACTCATTTTCTGAACAGAACTATTGAGGCATTGACAGAGGAGTTCCACATTCATCATCAATGAAGTACGCCATATCATCCGCAAGCAAATGGAACTGTTGAAGCGTTCAATAAAGTATTGTAGAATTCGCTAACTAAGGTATGCAATGTGAATAGGGATGATTGGGACCTGCTCATTCCAGTCGTTTTATGGGCATATAGAACCACTTGCAAAAAGTTGATTGGCCACACACCTTTTAGGCTGGCCTATGGACAGGAAGCAATAATGCCAATGGAGTACATTGTTCCTAGCTTGAGAATAGCTGCATTCATAGGCATGGTAGATCGTGACGCACTAGAAGAAAGGATTCTACACTTGGTTGTTCTGGAGGAGGATCGCTTCATCGCAGGCTTTCACCAACAAGTGCAGAAAGAAAGGGAAAAAGCATGGCGTGATCGCCACATAAAAAACAAGACCTTTCAGGTAGGTGATCTAGTCCTTCTGTATGATAGCAAGTTTATGAATTTTCCTGGAAATTTTAAAATGAATTGGCTTGGTCCATATACTGTTGTACATGTAACTAATGGTGGCGTGGTCCAGTTAGCCACGTTAGCAGGAGATAACTTGCATGGTCTAGTCAATGGAAGCAGACTAAAACCCTATCAGGATAGTCCTGCTTCGCAGAACCCTTGATGATCAGAAAGAAAGGAAAGTTCTAAGTGCCAAGTACAGTTGAAAGTAGGCACTAGAAAGCAGAAAGAGTCTGTACGCAAAGTGTGATGAAGAATGTAAATATATTAGATCTAGAGTTCACTAATCCCTTTGGATCGCCCTGAGATCTCAAGTGGTATGAGTCTCTAAATCAATATATGCTCATAAATAAATAAACTCAAACAACTAGATCTGCATTTACCAACTGAACATAAATGTAATCAACCACATAGACAACAGATATACCTTGGAACCCTTTCGGGAAAAACCAACTAACTATGGGGCTATCTTCTCTCTCAATCCCAGAGCGTATAGAAGTATAAAAGAAAATACAATAAAGAATTACCTCATCCGGTAACTCAATCCCTCTGAACAGGACAAACTCTAATTTGCATGCATCTAGCTGATGCATGCACTGAAGAAGTATGCCCTAATTGCCAATCTGGATCTGAGTGCTCTGACGGTGCCTATGATAGATCTGTCTCCTCTAGATCTCTCTGCCCTGATCTGCTCACCTAGAAGACTGCCCACTAATGAAATCGGCCCTCTCTGCATGCACAAGTGCGCCCTCCCCTCTGTATGTCAAATGCTCGTACTGGTCCAGATCTCAACAGATCCGAGCTCCGATCGTCCCTAACCTTCCTCAAATCTTGAGGCAAGGCTGTCCTGGAAGTCACAGACTCCGAATCGGCCAATCTAGCTCACAACGAGCTTCTCCTCCCTCAGGAAAAACGTCCTCCTCCAAGAGAACTCAGCCTCCTCCAATATCCAAATTAATCTCACTATTGAGCTCTCTCAACTCACAAGAACGGGTATCTAGCCTCTCTGGAACTGAAGGTCACTGCTCTAGCTCAGATCTGACTTTCCTAGCTCCTGCAGCAACTCCTCTCTATCTCAGAAAGTCGCCCCACATGTTCAGATTCATCCTCCTCACTTTGGTAGTATCTCTCTCTGATGATACAACTGAGTAACCCCATCTGGGGACCCCCTGCCTCTATAAATAATATCATCGATGAATTAGGTTTTCCAAAACCCTAATTCCTTGTGCATGCAAAAAGTCACTTTTGCATGCATGCATGCAAAAGGTCACTTTTGCATGTAGTCACTGAATGCTGACAGGTCATGCACTACTCATGCATGTAAAGGTTAATCTCCCCTGAAGCTCCACATGTAGCCCCCACTAGGATCATGCCACTGAGTAGAGTGCATCTCACTCTCTACTCCATCCTGATGCCTATGCAATTGATGTACCTCCATGTAAGGCATATGAACCATGGAGGACATCCCGAAGTTACCATAATCTAACAAAGAAAGTGTATATACCGTGCAGTACTTGTTTAGCAGTAAAGCTGCACCAAAAAAATAAAATGAAAAGAGAAAAAGAAAAGAGGAACCACACAGTACGAAGACAAAAATGCAACTGCGAAGATCAAGTGAATGAGAAAGGAAGCTAAGTTCAGAAGAAAGGAAACAAGCATTGCAAAGTAAGTGGGCTAGAGTAGTAATGGTATGCTGTGCAGTTCGATGCCACACTCCAGAAAAGCAGCCGTTACAATGTCGATCACAAATATAGTCGTTAAACAGTACTTCTGCCAGCGCCTGCTCGAGCATTTAACGTCGAAATAGCCGTTCTGAACACGTTAATGAAGGAAAGGGCCCAAATATTCGTCGGATTTGGCCAACGGATATCGCATTTAATGCTTATCTATCCATTAAGGGGCATGAAGGAGGCTCGCTGCGCCTATAAATACCACTGTATTCCAACTCGTGGGCGTTACCAGAACACTTGAAATTTCTTGCGAGCGATATTGTGCGATTGTTTACATCCAGTTATCAGAGATTTCGTTGCTTTGCCCAGATCCATCCAGTGAATGTCTGAGAGGTCCTCCATTGAGGAAGAGTTCATGATCCAAGAGACTGTGAAGGTATTCAAATACGACAGAATCAAAGGGTTGATGAGAACCCCCACCAAGAAAGTTGTAATAGAACAAGGTCAGGCTTCTAGAAGATCACCAAGACACACTCCAGCAATGCAAGATAAAGGCAAAGAACCAGTGGCGCCGAAAGTAAAGCAGCAAAAGATGAGTTTCGTAGGACCACAATCGCTGTTGGCCGATAAGGAAATCCCATTAAAGCTCACTCCTGACTATATCTCACCGCGTGCACTGGACGCACCGGTTATCAAGATGATGAAAAATGCCAATTATGAGATTCCACTCTCGCCCATGTCGAAGCATGTCGAAGTGGGAGGAAACCTATTGGGAAATATCCCAGACTGTAAGTGGGAATATTATGATATGCTTCAGATGCAGAAAGAGCCGAATGAACCTAAGTTTCCCCAGCTCCAGCCCGACTAGTACATGTGCTGGAAGAAAGACGTGAAAGGGAACCTCACCTTGGTCGCGGAAAGCTGGTTGTCCGGAGTAGTCCAGTTAGGACTGCTCAACTTGTTAAGGCTCCCACACTTTGACAGATCGCCAGAGATAAATGTGGTGGTGCGAACTCTGATGTCGCACATCCATCAGGGATATTTGTGGCTTGACCGCAATATCGACTTGAACATTGACTTAATCCACTGGATCACTGGATTGAGCAAAAGAGGTGAAGATCTGAAGCATATTTTCCAAGGGAAAAGCAAATAGAAAGAAGTGGCCACGAAGATGAAGAAAACGCAAACCGTCATTAAAGGAAAGAGAGGCTTTCAGACGGAGGACATAGATGATAAGGCAACGCGGTTTGTCATGCAACTGTTAGCTGGCAAGATTCTCAGAAAATCAAGGCCATTGGAGGTACCTGTGGGTGCAGTACTACTCGGTTCCACAGTCACGGAGGGAGGACGATTCAATTGGTGTCAATACTTGTTGAATGAGTTCTTGGAGGAACTAAATGAAACACAGACAAATGGTGGTAATTTCCACTTTACATGGTTAATAGTGCTGATCGCGCTCATAGGATGGAAGGATCCGAAGAATTACATTGGTGTCATAACCGACAGTGGTGATTGCAAGGGAGCACGTTATGCGAACCTTTGGAAAAACTTGAATTCGCAAAGACAACACGCGACAACCGAAGTATTTTACACTTATTATCAGCAACTGCACGAAGTTATCATTGTCACACCGCGGATAACCAAAGAGGTAACGACCAAGTATATTCGTACTGTAGATTTTTATGCTGACATGCGTTGTATTCACATTTCAGCCAAGGCACAGACAAAGAATCTTGAATGGTTCGCAGGAAGATACCACATGACTGAAGAAGATATTGACAACATCATGAAGGAATGGCCGGCTGAATTTCGAGTTGAAATTGTGGATATCCAAAGTGAATCCACCAAGGACAACCCCATTCCATGTCCCATTATTGAAGAAAAAGAGACAGGAAAAAGGAAGGAAGCTGAGAGCCATGTACAGCCGAAGGTGCAGAGGAAGAAGCAGAAAGCCACTAAAGGCTAATCAGAAGCAATACTTCATGATGATGATTTTGACATGATCACGACAAAGGTCATAGAACAGATGGAAGACTTGATGAATGAGAAAGACAAAAAGACTGAGGAAATTCAACAAAGTTTGGAGAAAAATCTAACCACGCTGCAGGGAATCACAGAAAAAATTGAAGAAGTACACAAAAGATTACCCTTGGCGCGGGACTCAGAGTCTGAAGGACAATTAGGAGGTACTTCATAGCAGAAGACACCGCAGCTAGCCATGACCGTGCCTGCGAAGTCCCCCATTTTCCATCTTGATCCCTTAAGTGTAAGGCTACCACTTCCAGAACAGATAATGTTGGACACGAAGGACCTAGAGCATGTGGAGCTTGATATTTCAAAGATACCACTTCTCGGTCTGCACAATCTGCATCTGCAGGTTGTCGAAGAGATTCATGAGCGAAGTATGGATGCTCTGAACTAGCAAGCTGAGCTGCAAGCAACTAATAAGCAGTTGGAAGAAGCTAGCTTGCGGAGGGCCATGGAACTGCATGATGAGCATGATCGATGGAAGAGACTAGAGTCTACAATCACAATGGTCGCCGAGGACATATCAGAGTGTGACGTCCAGCTAGACCCCATGGACACTGTCGTCAAGATCGGTGAAGTGGTTAGCGAGCTTAAAGTAGAGATGAAGGATATGGAAATCAGATATGAGGCTAAGATCGCTGCATTGGAAGCACAGACCCCACCTGACCAGCAAGAGTTAAGAGAAAAAGAAGTGAAGTACGCAACATAAAGTATAGCTGGCGAGGTGGCTAAGTGCCAAAGTCTATTAGATGAGGCGTCGAATGCATTCACTGCCCTTGAAGAGGATCTAGCGTTGCTGGAAATCAAGAACACTGTGAAACATAAGCAGGAAACATTCGAATTGCTGGACAGAGAAGTTAAAGCGCCGAAGCCAAGCGAAAGACTACAGAGGTACAAGGAAGTCCAGAACCTGAAAAAAGAAGTTCAAGAATTAAGAGAAAAAGAGAATTAAATGACAGACAAGTCGCATCCCTTGCAGGAGGAAGCCCACATGATCTCACAGGATATCGAGAAAAATTTAAAGGAGCTGTGTGAAGGTCAAGAACAAGTGGAAGGACAGGCCGATGATGAAATAACACCTGAGATGTTGGAAACCGTCAGACAGGTTGAGCAGGACACTAAGGAAGCAGTTGAAAATTTGATTATCACATACAACAAGTTTGCTGCGAAGCTATCTTCGCAGGAGGAGGAACAACTAGGAGAAGTATAATTTGAAGGTGGCTCGGGGATGAGCCACATGTAAGTGTTAGGGGCCTGTTGGGCCTGGACCAAGTGGGGCATTTTTGAGCAAGTCATATTTTGGAACTGCGGAGTTGAGCGCAGTTCAGCTGAAGTCTTTTTTGGACATGTTAGTTTTGGGATGCTGCGAAGTGGAGCGCAGCGCAGTGTCGGAAGAGCTGCA
Source organism: Larix kaempferi (assembly GCA_027924585.1). Lineage (NCBI taxonomy): Eukaryota > Viridiplantae > Streptophyta > Pinopsida > Pinales > Pinaceae > Larix > Larix kaempferi. Next base: position 5,360,263 of record BSBM01000254.1, read on the forward strand.
AAGTACAATGCTGCGAGGAGACAGTGCTGCGAAGAGCCCGATATACAGAGATCCAGCAAGGCAGAAGGTTGGTCGAAAGACGGCACAGATTCTGGTTAGACCATCGGTGGTCTATTTGTGGTAAATATGCTCCATGATTGCCAGGCGGCGGGTAAGGAGTAATGCGGAAGGAAAGCAACTGGTCGCACATGTGAAAGAACCACTACACAAACCAGTGACATAAGGCCGTTAGAGGAAGAATGGCTCGGTGAAAGCGACCTGTTGGCGTGCGCGCGACAGGGAGGCTGATAGCGACGTGAGCATGTGTTGAAGGCGGCCACGATAGAAGCTTCGCTACCAAAAACCAGCAAGTCCAGTTACCTGAAAACCGCGACAGTTTTGTAAACCTTAGGATTTTTTCTTGCAGATTGTAAAGACATGACCTACGGGCATGATCTATAAATAAGGCATATTTTGTATGGGAAAGGGTTACTCTTCATTGTTATGGTTTTCATTATTGACTGAATAGATCTCTGTTGAGAGACATTTTTGTAAAGGCTCTACAAGCTGAGTGCGCAGACTGGAACTGTTGTACCCTTCCCAAAGACTAATACAACAACAGCTCCTGTGGATGTAGCTCCCATCCTGGGGGTGAACCACGTTAATTCTTGTGCAGTGTGATTGTTTATGTGTTTTTACACTTGTCTATTTGCTTACAAATGAATGCTTGAATTCTCATTTATTAGCTGGTATGTTAATGCTTTTATATGTATTTGCCACGGGAAAGAGATGGGAATAATATGTTAAGTATTACATGAATGGATGAATTTTGAATGCGCAGTGTTTCTGAGTTAATGAATGCATAAGACATTTAGATAGACGGTTAAGTTGGAGAGTTCGCTCCGTGCAACTCCCTTGAAGCGCATCACCGGGTGTGCGCAGAGTTGTGTATTCTGTTCCATTGCATAAGTCATGAGATTAAATAACTTAAGGCAATAGATGAATGAATAGGTATTAAGTAAGATCGTCAATATCGGTTAAGTCCGAAGAGGAAGCGTATAAGTCAGTTGCGCTGTCCTGTCAAGTGAATTCTATCCGAACCGCGCAGTCCTTGGATGCGCTGGTTGTGCAAGTATTTTAACTTGTAGAAGTGAGGACCGCGACGCAGGCTATCGTCGCGTAGTCTTCAGTCCGCAGTGCGAACCCCACAGTGTGTTGTGCAGTAGTCCATCGGAACAACTCATCACGTAGCTGTGGAAACCTAATTCCGTAGCTCCCCCATAGCTACACCTCGGGTGAGACCTCAGCCTATTCGCAGGCTGTTGCCGAAAGGGACGGTGAGAAGGGGTTTTGTTGGTTCCTTGAAACCGCGAAGAACCTGAGTCTACATTGGAAACCTTTAGAACAATATATAAGCCAACACTTTCCCTAAATTTAGGAAGTCTCTAGTGTAGTTAGAGTTATGGAGTAAATCATGGGATTTTACTCCACAATTTAGGGACTCAAGTGTTTGTCATGGATATTTTGAGCTTTTCATTTAGTTATCCCTTGCATTTAGGTGTCTAAGTCCACTTAGGTTGGTTATGAGGTAGTTAACTCACCTCGGAGTGTTTGCATGGCTAGCAAAGGGAATTTAGGATCTAGTTAAGCTCTAACCAAGTTTTATGCACTAGAGAACAATTTGAATTGCCTAGATAAGTAATTCAAATTTCCTTCATGTAATAGATTGTCACATTCTTGTACAGTTTATGGAATATAACAATGTTATGTGTTATTGAAAGATCTCTTGCATATTCTTTCTTATTTTGATAATTATTGACATGATTTTGTCACTTATTTGATTACTTGCAAATGTATTGGTAATTTGTTTAGAATTTAGATCTTATGCTCCAAATATTATATTTATATCATCATTTTTTGATATTTTATTGTAATTATCAAAATAAGAGGTAAAAACATTTTTTGCATGTGGAATAATAACAAAATTTTTGATGTTGCATATGTGGGACTAGTACATCTTACAGGATAACCCCAGCTTAGATGTGACATGCCACTCGTTGAATATAGAGAGTAGGTCCTTAAATTTGCTCATCAGAACCTTGAGGGACTAGCCCTTGGGGTTCCAAAGTCTAGGATTGAGGATCTTCCAGAGGGGATGCAAACGCATTTGGTGAGGGCGTCACATACATGGATACACCTTTTATGTCGCATGGAGGCTATGATATTTTTTTACTATGGGGTGTAGTTCAGGGCTTGAGTTGCAATGAACATATGATTTGATATTATTTTGGCCTTATGTATACACCATATAGGGATTGGGAGCCCGATTTTGCATATCATTTCACACATTTTGTACAAGATGTAACAGTCATATGATCTCTTAATGAAATTTTTTTTTTTGGCCAACTTATATATACATATGTGTTTTCTCTATATCCTATGTACATGTGCTTGATTATTAATGTAACAAATGCCAATCTAATACATCATTAGCTAATGCATTAAATATAAAATTGATACTTCTTGGAACATGAATATGTGTGATGGATTCTAATGAACATTCAAGAAGTCGTACCCATAGTAATTTACTAAGAAGAGTAGGATCAAAAATCCGATATATACCATTGAGCCGTGACATTGCCATCTATGAGTCTAGGTGGATCAACAAACTTTGTATTCCATGTGAAATGGAATCGAATAGTAGTTCGATTACAACACTATACTCGGTAACATTGTTGGTTACGAGTTGGTTACCGACCCTAGGCATACTCCTCTTAAACTCACTAACTGACATGTGGGAGAATAAATCAACCAAGCGACTGAGGAAATACTTGAGTGTGATGGATAACACCATCCAAAAACCCCACAAACACATGTATCTCTGATGACATCTGCTAATCAAGAAAAAAAGATGAGCACTGACCTTAAATGGAAGCAATAATAGAAAACATAAAACAAAGTAGCTAACTACTTATAATACAATAATTCCAAGAGCATCGCCCATGCATTGCTACCTAAGATAACATCTCTTGAGATAGAGCCCATTTCTAATATCTTTGAGTATGTTCCTTTCAAAGTCTAAATCATATTCTCCCTTACTAAGGGATCTTCTCACAATATAAGGTTCGATCCACATAGAGTTGAACTTACTTGATCCCAATTCATCATTATCTTGGTCATAGATAAGCACCATGTCTCTTGGAGAGAAGAAAAGACACGCGGACAAAAAACTCTATCATATTGAGCTTTGAAGTGCTTTTTGTGTGCCTCATTTGTAGTGGCCGCATCTCTATGGTACTCATCTAATTGTTCCAAATAAATAAGGCATTCTTTGAGTGTGCTAGTCTTAGACATGAGTTATATGGCTATTTTGAGCAAAGGAATCTCACATTCAACGGGAAAAATGGATTCAACTCCATGGATAAGATGAAATAGAGTGAACCCTATAGCAGGCTTGACTGAATTTCTATATTCCCAAAGTGTTGGATATAGCATAATATGCTAGTTAACTTACTCTTGCTAATTATCCATTGGAAAATGGTCCTCAAGGACTTATTGACAACCTTTATCTGTTCATTCGCTTGTGGATAAAAAGATGAAGAGTGTTCTTATCATAACTCTAACTTAACCACTTATTCCGTCATCATTTTATTTTGAAAATGGATACCATGGTCAATGACAGTCTCTCTAGGCACACTGAATTGAGCGATTTCCATATTAATTATGAACAATGTTGTTGTTTCACCATTGTTATTGAAGGTTGGCATGACTTGAACCCACTTAGTGAATTAGTCTACAACCACAATAATGTAATTATGGACTTGTTTTGATGTTGAATCTCATGTTGTATAGTCGATTCCCCACTTTGGTAAGGGTCCAATAGTGTAGTATTCCTATTATTCAAAGTTTACCCAATTTGGCCAATTTTCGAACCTTGGACTAGTGAAGCCCCATACTGTCCCAAATGATCCTAAATGGTTTCAAATTATGTATGAATGGAATTAGGAGGATTTAGGACACTCTAATACAACCTTTAGACACCCAAAACTTTGTTATAAACATTCATGGTCTGCAATTTTTAAGGAGAGAAGACTTGGGACAAAACTAGTCAATTGGATTGGTGAAAATCCCCCTTAAGTTTGCCACTATTTTCCATTCCAAGCACTATATGTCCCTCCCTAATATTAAATATGAGAATTGGTTATGTTATAGGACATCAAGGACAACATGTGTGCAAAATTATATTAGGTTTTAGGGCCGGATAGGTATCCCAAAGGACAACAACTTCTAAGGCATACAAAGTAGATTTTCTGGGTTTTTACTGCTTACTGGTTTATGTTAACATTTCTGTGTTTTTCACTAGCAGCCGGTTTTGCATAGGCTGAAAGTTACTTAATGAAATTTCTTATAACATTTAAACACGCTGTAAAAACATACTAACAGGCTGAAAGTAAATATTTAAACATGCACACCATAAAAGATAGACTCATAATTTTTTGGCAACTGTGCCCTGGAAAAACCCCCACTGGGAAAACCAGTAAGAGAGAGAGATATTTATTATTTCTTCAGTAGTAAAAATAGAACAGTAATACAGTGAAAATACAACTTATCTCCACTTGAAAAATGCACCCACAGACTGCCTCGAAATGTGTGCAGAGACAGTCTCGATTTCTGTGCAAATATCAGTCTTGAAATTAATGTTGTACTCTTCTCGAAAACTGTGCAGAATCAACCTCGAAAACTATGCTGAACTGTTCCTCGATTTCTGTGCATGAATCAACCTCATGCAAGGAAATGACACCGGTACGGTCTGTACGGACCATAATCTGTACCATTCAATTTCTTGAAAATCGTGCACACTTTAACTCGATTTCTGTGCCAGTTTACCTCAAGAACCGTGCCTGAGATTAATGCCTCGAAATGCATGAAGGCTGTCTCGAAAACAGTGCCCAGGAACTCCTCGAACTGCATGTAGAAAAATGATTAGTGCTGTACGGTATTCACCTTGGTATTTGTGCTGAAGATGACTGCTTTCACCTTGAAATCCGTGCTGATAATAAATGCCAAATCTTGTGCCTCGATTTCTGTGCCCAATGTCATTAATGGCTGCCTCGAAGTACGTGCAAGTGCTCTTGGTCTCTCTAGCTCTCTCTCTCTCTTCTCTTCACTTTCTAAAATTGCAAAAGTGAATTGGAAAATGCCTCCCTCACCTTTTTGTTCAAACCCTAGGGTGAATCTAATCCAACGGTGAAGAAAGATCTCATCCGATGGTTGAGATTCAATGAGAGTGAAAATCCCTTTTATTTAATTCACATAAATAAAATTCACTCACCCACTTAAATTTAATCAAAAAGTGACTTTAACTTTATAAAGTCTCATTAAGTGTATTTAATGTGAGGGTCACCTTTTCCCCCCCTTCTAAGTGACATTAGGCAAATGTCACTTGGGGAACACTTTCCTAGGTACAAAACTAACACTCCCTCTTACCAAGGAAGGTGTTCTGCACCACTCCCAACTTATCTCTAAAGAAGACAAACTTCCCCCTCCCCAAAGACTTCGTCAGGATATCTACTACCTGCTCATCAGTGGAAATATACTGCAACTCAACTGCCCCTCTCTAGATGTAGTCTCGGATGAAATGGTACCTGATCTCAATGTGCTTTGACCTGTCATGGAACACCGGATTCTCAGAGAGTTGAATGCAACTCTGATTGTCACAATAGATCACCGTAGGTCTAAGCTGCTGATCAAATAAATCTATTAATAACTTATGAAACCAAAGTGCTTCGCAAGTAGCCTGACTGGCCGCCATATACTCAGCCTCGGCAGAACTCAATGCAACGAACTTCTATTTCCGACTGAACCATGACACTGCTGCCGAGCCCAAACTGAAACAACAACCAGAAGTGCTCTTTCGATTCCTAACACAACCTACCCAATCTGAATCTGTGAAACCAACCAAGCTGACTCCACCCAAACCCCTGTAGTCCAAACTATAATCCACTGTACCTGCTAGGTATCTCAGAACATGTTTTGCGGCAGTCCAATGTACACTCCTAGGCTCTACCATGAACTGGCTAAGAGTGTTCACCACAAAACACAAGTCTGGCTTGGTGTTGACCAGATACATCAACGATCCAACGAGCCGACAGTAGAGTGTAGGATCCACAACTTACCCTGAGAAGCATGAAGTTGCTTCCATTTGGTGATCATCGGTGTAGACATAGGCCTGCAGTCCTCCATCCGAAATCTCTTCAGAATATCAACTGCATACTTCCCCTGTCCTAGGAATAAAATATGTCCAGGCTCTTGCCAAACCTCCATCCCCAAATAGTAATGCATCAACCCAATATCAGTCATCTCATACTCAGCTGCAAGGTCTCTCTTGCAATGTGCAATGAGACGCTCATCTCCAGTGATAAACAAGTCATCAACATATAACAGAAGAATGAGTGGATCTCCACCAACCATAATGTAGTAAAGGTTGGGATCAGCCTCACTCTTCTGAAAGCCCATCGAAGTCAAGTATGCATCGATCCTGGAGTACCAAGCTCTAGGAGCTTGCTTCAGTCCGTACAAGGCTTTCCTCAACCTGCACAAATGATAATCTCTCCCATGAATGTTGAATCCCTGTGGCTGCTCTAAGTACACCTCCTCTTGCAGAAGACCATTGAGAAATGTGGTCTTCACATCCATCTGGTGGATATTCCAACCCATCTTTTCTGTTATAGATATCACTGCTCTGATGGAAGAATACCAATAAAATGACGCAAAAGTCTCATCATAGTCAACTCCCTCAACCTGTGAAAACCCCCGAGCCACAAACCGAGTCTTATACTTCTCCACACTGCCATCTGTAGCATGATTTATCTTGTAAAGCCACTTAAAAGTCACCACTGACTTCCCCTCAGGTCTCGGCACTATCTCCCAAGGATCATTCTTCATGATGGAATGGTACTCTTCCATCATGGCATCTCTCCATACCTGATGCTGAGAAGCCTCCGAAATGTGGAAGGCTCAGAGTCACGAAGACTCGCAACAAGAGCCATCCCCAACTTGTCTGGAATCACTACTGTCCTGATCTCCTCTTGGGGCCTACCAAATGCCTCTGCTTCCTTCAAGGTGTCTTGAAGCCACTTAGGCTTCCTCTTCCTTGAAGGCTCCTCCCAAACTGGTCTATCCTCATCTGAGGAACTCCCAGAAGCAGAAGGTCCAACACCCCGAGGACTAGTGACTAATGAACCAGTCCTTGAAAAACCTGTAACCTGTGAACCTGAACCTGTACCTGTCCCTGAACTTGTCCCTGAAGTACCTGTCAGTTGAACCACTGAACCTGTAGAAGCTGTGCCTGTACCCTATGATCCAGTCACTCCAGAACCCTGTGGACCTGAAACCTGTATCGAAGAAGCCTGTGTCAACTAAGGTGTGGGAGCTGGTGTCTCCCGCTGCTCCAACTCTCTCGACTTCCTAAAGGCCCTCTCCTCATCAAAATTCACTTCCCGCCTCACTGCAACTCTCTTCTGGCTAGGAATGTAAAGTTGATATGCCTTCGAAGTCTCATCATAACCCACAAAGATACCTCTCTCTGCAGTGGGCTCAAAATTTTTCCTCTTCTCAGAAGGGACGTGAGAGTAAGTCAAAGAACCAAATATCCGAAAGTGGCTCACCTCAGGCTTCTTGCCTGTATACATCTCCTCTGGAGTCTTCCTCCCCAAAGCACGGTGAGGACTCCTGTTCTGCAGATAGACTGCAGTGTTACATGCCTCTGCCCATAGAAAGAACGGTAACCCCTGATCATGAAGCATAACTCTCACTGCTGCCACAATCGACCTGTTATTTCTCTCTGCTACTCCATTCTGCTCAGGAGTGTAGGGAATTGTCAGCTATCTCTGTATACCCTCCTGTCTGCAAAAAGCATCGAATTCCTTGGAGGTATACTCACCCCCATTGTTCAATCTCAACATCCGGATATTCCTCCCCGTCTGCTTCTCCACAAGGGCTTTGAACCCTTGGAAGACACTCAACACAAGGTGTGACTTCTTGCTCCTCAAGAAGTATATCCAGGTCTTCCTCGAGTAGTCATCAATGAAGCTAATGTAGTACTCAAAACCAGTCAAGGATATTGATGACATAGGACCGCAGATATCAGAATGAATCAAGTCAAGCACTCCTGTTGCTCTTGTGTCACTGCTTGGAAAAGCAATCTTGGTGTACTTTCCCAAAGCACACCCCCTGCACACATCACTCTGCTCAGTGTTGAACTCAGGTAAACCTGTAACCATGCTTCTCAACAATCGCAGAGTTGGGTGATGTAAGTGGGCCATCCTCTGATGCCATAGATCACATAGCTCACTGCTGCTACTGTGTGCTAGAGCATGCTGCGGCTGAAACAATAACTTGTATAGTCTTCCACATCTAACTCCAATGTCCATGGGGGTAGATACACCTATAGTCCTGGGGAACACGTGCACTCTCCCCTCTGAGAAACACACCCCAAGACCCCTGTCCTCAATAGTGGAAATTGAAACAAGGTTCTTTCTCAGCCTAGGGACATACAACACATCCCTCAGAATCATGGGACTCATAGACTCCCTCTGAAATGTAATGGTCCCCTGACCAACTGCTTTAACAATGGTATTGTCTCCAAGTACAACCTCCACATCTCTACCTGTTTGTGATAGCTCGGAGAACAACTCTCGAGTACTTGTCATGTGTCTCGAGGCTCCGCTGTCAATGTACCAAGTACTAGTGGTGGATGGACTCGTCTGATGACCTGCCAACAATGAATGCTCACTCTCCATATCCATATCCATATCTGTGCTGGTGGCTAAAGAGACTCTCTCTCTCTCAATTTGTCCAACATATAGGGAAAAATCCCTCTGAAATCTGTCTCCAAAGTCATCAACCTCTACTGAGGCTGCTGTCTGCTGTCCCTTCTTCTTCTTCTTGCTTGGACACTGTGAAGCATAGTGCCCAAATGCTTGACAACAATAGCACTTGATTTTACTCAAGTCCTTCTTCTGTCCACCCTGCTATTGCTGCTGCTGCTGCTTCTTGGCCCCACCCTTCTTGGGACCCTTCTTCTTCTTCCCCTTTGCTGTCAATGCCACGTTCTCATCATATACCCCACTCTATGATGAACTGTCCTGTACGAGACCTCTCCTGGTCTCCTCCTGCACAAAGTCATCCCACAGTCTCTCCCAAGACAGTAGGTTCTCTCTACCCACTATGGCCTGCACAAATGCACCCCAGGACTTTGAAGCCCCATTCACTGCTGTACGTACAAGATCAGTAGAAGATACCACTTCCCCAACAGCTGCCAGTTCATCCTGAACTGCAGATATCCTAGTGAGGTATGTTGTGACTCCCTCTCCTCCATTCATCTTTATACTCTTGAGTTTCTCTTTGAGAACCATCTTTCTATTCTCATTGGAACTCTCATATAAACTGGTCAAGGAACTCCACATCTCATGTGCCCTAGTCTTCCCAGAAATGTGAGGGATGATGTGGTCTTTAACTACATCAAGGATAATCCTCCTAGCCTTACAGTCTTTCTTGTTGAAGGCTGATAGTGCTGCTGCATTTGTAGCAGCGGGAATGACAACCGGGTTAGCTGTAGTATGTCTAACCACCTCCACCCATAGTTCATTCTCCTCTAATATCAGTAAAATTCTGGCCTTCCATGGCACAAAGTTCTCTGTCCCATTCAGCCTATCCTCCAACCTAAGTCTTATAGCCATCTCTGCTTCAACCCAACAAGGTGTTGTTCAATAACAGAAGAAAATCACTAAAAATATGAGTTTTGGAAATTTCTGTGTGTCTACAAAATATCATTGTTTTTTGCCCCCTCGCTTTGATACCATGTAGATTTTCTGGGTTTTTACTATTTGCTGGTTTATGTTAACATTTCTATGTTTTTCACTAGCAGCCAGTTTTGCATAGGCTGAAAATTACTTCATGAAATTTCTTATAACATTTAAACACGCTGTAAAAACATACTAACAGGCTGAAAGTAAATATTTAAACATGTACACCATAAAAGATAAGACTCAGAATTTTTCGGCAATTGTGCCCTGGAAAAATCCCCATGGGGAAAACTAGTAAGAGAGAGAGATATTTATTATTTCTTCAGCAGTAAAAATAGAATAGTAATACAGTGAAAATACAACTTATCTCCACTCGGAAAATGCACCCACAGACTGCCTCGAAATGTGTGCAGAGATAGTCTCAATTTCTGTGCAAATATCAGTCTTGAAATTAATGTTGTACTCTTCTCGAAAACTGTGCATAACCAACCTCGAAAACTATGCTGAACTATTCCTCAATTTTTGTGCATGAATCAACCTCAAAATCCGTGCATGAATCAACCTCGAAATCTGTGCAAGGAAATGACACCGGTACGGTCTGTACGGACTAGAATCTGTACCAGTCAATTTATCGAGAACCATGCAGACTTTAACTCGATTGTTGTGCCAGTTTACCTCGAGAACCGTGCCTGAGATTAATGCCTCGAAATGCGTGAAGGTTGTCTCGAAAACAGTGCCCAGGAACTCCTCGAACTGCATGCAAAAAAATGATTAGTGTTGTACGGTATTCACCTCAGAATTTGTGCTGAAGATGAATGCTTTCACCTTGAAATCTGTGCTGATAATAAATGCCAAAACTTGTGCCTCGATTTCTGTGCCCAATGTCATTAATGGCTGCCTCGAAGTACGTGCAAGTGCTCTTGGTCTCTCTAGCTCTCTCTCTCTTCTCTTCACTTTCCAAAATTGCAAAAGTGAATTGGAAAATGCCTCCATCACCTTTTTGTTCAAACCCTAGGGTGAATCTAATCCAATGGTGAAGAAAGATCTCATCCGATGGTTGAGATTCAATGAGAGTGAAAATCCCTTTTATTTAATTCACATAAATAAAATTCACTCACCCACTTAAATTTAATCAAAAAGTGACTTTAAATTTATAAAGTCTCATTAAGTGTATTTAATGTGAGGGTCACCTTTTTCCCCCCTTCTAAGTGACATTAGGCAAATGTCACTTGGGGAACACTTTCCTAGGTACAAAACTAACATACAATTTATGTGAAAATGGTGGACAAGGGAGCATGAATTAATGTCACGAACTTTAGTATAATTTCAGGGGTATGCATACAATATTTTGGCCATCCATTTAACTTCCATATGCATCTTAAATCATAGGAAACACCTCCATAAAAGTCTGATATTAAACTAATACAAAACATGCTACAATCACCACGAGAATATAGTGAGGGATCGAATATCAATGTTACTTGAAGAAATAGTACATGAAGTGCTTAGTATTTCGAGCTGTGGCTCTCATGATATATCCATTTACAGATTTATGCATCCATTAACAAGTCCATAAGGTCTAAACAATATTATTCCATTATCTATATATGCAACCAAGAGTGCGCTATCACACTATACATGAACATTGAGAAAAAGATAGGAGAAAGGTACATGCGATGAACTTCAAATCAAATGGAATGGGACCTGCAACAAAACAACATTAATCTCATATGATAAGTCTGAATGGATTTTCCACAACTCTAGCTAGGAAAGAATATTGGTTTGCACCTCACCACCGAAACTGGTTCATACTAGCAGGGAGGATGAGCATCCACCGTGCAAGGACAAGCTTGAAGCTCCCCCAAATTGAAAAGATGAAAATAAAAAATGACCAAAATATGCTCCATTTCGACTTGGCCTCCTTTTAATAACTTTAGTTGACTTCTTTCCTCCTTAGAACTCAAATTATCTCCTAATTACTCATGAAATTCGAATTAGTTGGGGTTATGACCCTTCATTTGCTCCACATGACACTTGGCTCATATTTTGTCTCCAACTCCTCCATGAATTCGAATTGGGGAATCTTTTGGATGATTTGGAGATGTGTAAATCCTCTCATGCGCCCTCTTGGTCTATTTTTAGCTCTTACATTGTCATAGATGTCATAGAATCTGTCATAAGTGTCATAATGCTTGTCATAGTTGTCATAGAATATGTCATTGCCTATTTTTATCCCTATGACTCTTCCTATTCCTTCATGAATGTTACCTCTTCCCTCCAACTCGAATTTGGGGATGGATCCATGTTTAAAGGAGGAATATTCTCTCATGTGGACCCCACATGTCCACTTATGCACCCCAAAGTCCAACTAGGACCTAATGCCACTTCATTTTGGAGCATTTAACATTTATTCCATAATTTATTGGCCTATTTTTCCACCATCAATTTAGAATATTGAATTTTCATGAGAAACTATAGAACTTGGGGTTAAATGTCAATATTTTAATTCTTCCACATAACCTGAATTGGGTAGGCCAACTTAATTATTTATCTGAAAATCATTTAATTTGGGACATGACAGTCCTCCCCACCCAAGATTGCTTATCCTCAATAAATTTCAAACATGGATGTTGAATAACCTGCATTTCCTTCCAAAATTTGCTTCCAACTTGTTTCAAAAATCATTTGAACCTTCGTACTTGCACTGAACAACCTCTTGAAGTTGCCACTGATTTGCCAAAATTTTCAAAATTTCATTTTCCAAGAAAATTTATGAGAGGACATGCCATGCTTCCGTTGCTCCACTCTAATACAATCACTTTCATAAGTGGTGAATTTAACTTCCAGCTGCTTGCTATACCCCAAATTTTAAACCAATGAGACCAAAAGTGATCCCAGGGTCCCAAATGATCCTGCAATATGCATGGTGATAAATATATGCAACTAAACTCCATACACACTAAGCATATGAAAACTGAGTCCAACTAAAGAACTGAAACAATACTCTGCATAAATGAAATCAATGAAATGAAGGTTAGCTTTCTCCATCAAGCCAACAACCAAGGTACTGTTCCCAATGAACTGAAAACAAGCAATGCCGGGATCCCATTGCTTGTGTTGCATTCCAAAAGATAGGCATGCTCTACCACAAAAAATTTCAGGAAAAATATTGCCCAGAGCCCACTGCCTTAGTTGCAAATCTTTGAATGGAAGTGTCACATGTGGAAAACTAACATTCCAAAGAATGCCAGGATCCCATTGTCTCATCTGCATCTTTCCAAACATCAGTAACAATAATAAAAATTCATCACTATGAAAAATGCAAGGAAGGATGTAAAGAGCATACCACCACACGGGAAGTTCAACATTTCCATTGCACAATTGAAACTTTGAGGGCCCCTGCATCAAAATATGAACTTCTTCAAGGTTCATCCGAGACCAAGAGAGACTCTCCATCATGAAATAGATATCCTCAAAGTGAGGCTGAATGTAAACAAGTCTCTCCCAATCAACCAGATAGTCCTCATGTGCCAAATGCACACAAGAATCAAGAGTGAGACCATTGAATATCAAAGGACAAGGGTGAAAGTCCCATGTCTCATCACCAAAAGAGTAGGAATCATCCAACAAAAAAATATGTCCATGCTGCTCCAAAAGAATGTAATATGCAACAAAATAATCAGCCATGTGTTCTTTCATCCAAGAAGTGAATGAAGAACCTCCACTAAAATCTAAACCAAGTAAGGAGCAAGGAAAATCACAAGTGTTCAAGTGACTCAAGTGAACATTATAGGTGCATCCATGTATAGGTGTATCATCATAAGGTAACAATTGATGCTGCTGCAAATGTAAATAATAATGTGCTCTAATCATGTCATCATCGAAAGGAGAGATAGGAGTTTCATACTCCTCATGTGGTACCATCAGAAAGAAACCTTTCACCCAAATTACATCCCAAATTGATGTGGCTGAAAAAGAAGTAGGAAGTGAAGAATTGTGAACCAACCTTGCCTCTTTGAAACTCTTACCCATCTACATTTTGAATGCATCTTTTCCATAATTGGTTGGTCCAACTTTTGTGAGATCATGTACCTCCTCCAAGCCTCTACAACTCTCACCATGAGGCAGCTCATAATCCATCTGAGCAAGTACAAGTGCTTGGATTCATTCTTGTTTGAATGTAGCCTCTTTAAGTACATGCATATCAACATGTACCTCATGTTCCACCCTCACATGAGGTTCCTCCTTTGTAACATAAATTCTTTCAGCCATTGAATGACTGTCTGATATGTAGGAGGGTGTAAAGGACCTTTGCAACCTCTCTTGAAGTTGCTCAATCTGCACCATAGATTTTTGGAGTGAATTTTGGGTAGACTCCAAATAATTTGAGAGCTTGTCATTCTCTTATGCATCCTTCAAGGTTATTCCATGATACAAACCAACAAGCTCAATTAAATAATCTCTATCAGAAAGCAAATTCAAAAAATCACCTTTGGTGTCCAACATTGCCTTTTGGATTTTCTCCATGTCCTCAAGGGAAAATTTCTCCTCCACACACCAATTTTTTTTTGAAACCAATGCATGTGTGTCATGGAGAGTCTTCAAGGCCTCTTGAATCTTCTTTTAATCCATATTCAAGGACCCTACAAGAAAATGAGGCTCCTACAAATGAACCTCCACTTCTTCTTCCTTCTCGCTTGGACCAACTTCATGAAGCTCAAGTGGTGATGGAAAATTTGACCTTGGTTCTTCTTAAATTGCTACAAGGTATTCATATCCATGGTCAATGTAACTTTTGCTTGCAGCAACACCTTCAAAAGTGATTTCTATGTCACCAACATAGAGGTGTGAGCACCCATCAGTAGGTCTCTTTCACACTTCAAGCATCGATCAATAGATGCTCTTTGATCCATGTCCAAATTAGAATGTGTCTCGGAATGATGTCCAGTAGTTTCAATGGAATCTTCTTAATGCTCATGTGATGTTTCTTCATGTTTTTCAAAGTCACTTGGGAGTGACTTTCGATCCTCTTCATGTGATGCCTCTTTTGCTTCACCACCTACAAAACTAGGTGGCTCATGGGTCTCCTCCATTTCACTCAAACATATATGATTTGCTCTCCAAGGTATTTTGCAAGAAGGGAATAGACCTTTCTTCACTAACTCCACATATTCATTCTTGGGCCTATATCCAAAAACCCAATCTACAAAGTCTTCAAAAAGAATGGCCTTCTTTGTCTTTCCCATCAAAGCAAGATATGCATGATATTGTTGAGGCAAAGTTTTACATGTTGCTCTCAATATTTCTAATTCATTCATAGAATTATCCTTTGGTGGTTCAGCACATAAATATTCATCATACATGGGGTCATATGAATAACCCTCATGCCATATGAAATTGTAATAAGTGAGGCATGATGGAACCTCTTCCTCATACCATTCACATTCTTCTTCATATTGCTCACAATCATCTTCATACTTCTCATAAGCATTGTACTCATATGAGTCATCATAATAGTAAGCCATGGCTTCAAATTATTCTTCAATGGATGATATTAATGCACAGGTTCAAGGACCATGCTCTAATACCACTGTAGTATCCCTATTATTCAAAGTTTACCCAATTTGGCCAATTTTCGAACCTTGGACTAGTGAAACCCCAAACTGTCCTAAATGATCCCAAATGGTTTCGAATTATGTATGAATGGACTTAGGAGGATATATGAAACTCTAATACAATCTTTAGACATCCAAAACTTTGTTATAAACATTCATGGTCTGCAATTTTTAAGGAGAGAATACTTGGGACAACACTAGTCAATTGGATTGGTGAAAATCCCCCTTAGGTCTGCCACTATTTTCCCTTCCAAAAACTGTACGGCCCTCCATAATATTCAATATGAGAATTGTATATGTTAGATGACATCAAGGAAAACATGTGTGCAGAATTATATAATGTTTTAGGGTCGGATAGGTCTCCCAAAGGACAATAGCTTCTAAGGCATACAATTTATGTGAAAATGGTGGACAAGGGAGCATGAATTAATGTCACGAACTTTAGTATGAATTGAGGGGTATGAATACAATATTTTGGCCATCCATTTAACTTCCATATGCAGCTTAAATCATAGGAAACACCTCCATAAAAGTCTGATATCAAATTGATACAAAGCATGCTACAATCACCATGAGAATATAGTGAGGAAACTAGCTCGAATATCAATGTTACTTGAAGAAATAGTACATGAAGTGCTTAGTATTCAGAGCTGTGGATCTCATGATATATCCATTACAAAGTTATTCATCCATTAACAAGTTCATAAGGTCGAAACAACAGTCTTCCATTATCTATATGCAACCAAGAGTGCGCTATCACACATTACATGAACATTGAGAGAAAGATAGGAGAAAGGTACATGAGATGAACTTTGAATCAAATGGAATGGGACTTGCAAAAAAAAAACAACATTAAGCTCATATGAGAAGTCTAAATGGATTTTACACAAATCGATCTAGGGAAGAATCTTGGTTTTCACCTCATCACCGAAACCAGTTCATACTAGCAGAGAGGATGAGCATCCACCGTGCAAGAACAAGCTTGAATCTCTCCCAAATTGCAAAGATGCAAATAAAAAATGACCAAAAGCTACTCCATTTTGACTTGGCTTCCTTTTAATAAATTTAGTTGACTCCTTTCCCTCAGAACTCAAATTATCTCCTAATTACTCATGAAATTCGAATTAGTGGGGGTTATGACCCTTCATTGGTCCCACATGACACTTGGCTCATCTTTTGTCTCCAACTCCTCCATGAATTCGAATTGGGGAATCTTTTGGATGCTTTGGATATGTGTAACTCCACTCATGATCCCTCTTGGTATACTTTTAGATCTTACATTGTCATAGATGTCATAGAACCTGTCATTAGTGTCATAGGTGTCATAGAATTTGCCATAAGTGTCATAATGCTTGTCATAGTTGTCATAGGATCTGTCATTGCCTATTTTTAGCCCTATGACTCTTCCTCTTCCTTCATGAATGTTACCTCTTCCCTCCAACTCGAATTTTGGGATGGATCCATGTTTAAAGGAGGAATATTCTCTCATGTGGACCCCACATGTCCACTTATGCACCCCCAAGTCCAACTAGGACCTAATGCCACTTCATTTTGGAGCATTTAACATTTATTCCATAATTTATTGGCCTATTTTTCCACCATCAATTTAGAATATTGAATTTTCATGAGAAACTATAGACCTTGGGGTTAAATGTCAATATTTTAATTCTTCCACATAACCTTTAGGAATTGGGTAGGCCAACTTAATTATTTATATGAAAATCATTTACTTGGGGACATGACAAATAGTGATAACAAGGTATAATGGAGTAGGATGCACATGCATTTTCCTCATGAACATTTGGCATGTATGACACTTCTTTATCGCTTCTACATAGTCTTTAAAGATTAAAGGCCAAAAATAACCTGCACACATAAGTTTTTGAGCAATTTCCAATCCATATATGTGACTACCACATGTTCCATTGTGATTTTCATTCAAAAACTTATTTTCCTCTTCATGAGTTAAACATTGATGCAAGATCAAATCAATACCTTGACGATACAAAGTGTCACCAACGACAACATAATGTCTTGCATGATAATGGATGCATCGTTAGTCCTTCTAAGATAAATAGGGAAACCATTATGTCTAGAGATACATTATGATGTCTCCATACCAAGGGTCATTTTAGTCGACGAGGAAAACATGTTTGTCAGGTAGTGATTCATTTTCAAATTTTTCCTCATCTTCTCGAGGTAACTCGTTATGCAACAAATTCCATGAAAGAGCATAAATAGACAAGAGAGAGTAATCTACGCCTTAATAATGAAGAAAATAGATGAATATAAATCATGTTCAAGGGGGTAACCTCCTTATACAATGTACCAAATACACAAGACACGACAAGATGCTTCAGATGAAAAGTTCTCCTTCATATATATAGGAGACAAAGAGGTATAATTACAACTAATCGATCCAAGCCGACATCAATAGTATAATAATACTAATGAAAATTAACACTAATGGACCCAATCCAACACCAATAATATGACAATACTAATGTAATGTGCCACAATGTCACGTCCCCTCCCATCGATCCAACGCTATGCAGCTGCAACGTTCCACCCAACCATAGGCCAATTGTGTTCATCAATCTCTCAACACAATTGCCACCCTCGAGCTGGGCATGATTTCCACAAGGAATGGGAGCACTCAAGCTGATTCATAGCCAAATGAGCATCACATCTAAGACAAGCCAGTCCATAGATGGGTTTACCAAGCCAAATGTGAGCCCTTCTATTTTTGGATGCTTGCACTCAAGTTCAAGCCAAAGAAATGGATACCCATAACCCATACCCCAACGTACTCTTTCTACACACAACAAGCACAATTGTTAGCAAGGGTAAATGTTTTCAACTATGTGATTCACAAACAAGATGTCCATGGGTTTTCCCCAAATCACGGCACAACAAAAATGACTTATGCGATGGGGAAATAACCACAGGGAGCAAAAATGATTTTTCCCATGGGTTATGAGCATTCCAATGGCCAAAAATGGCCTCAATGAAACCCCATGGACCCCAAAATGGATTCCTCTTCTTCCCCACTGTTCTATATCACAAAAACGCCCTTCTCCCAACTAAAAATGAAGGAAAGACCATAAAAACATGGAGGGAAAATGCCCAGGTAGCTCCCAAAAACATGAGAGAGCCAAACTGGTTGATGGATAATGGCTTGGGGGGAAAATTCATGGGTCATTTATTTCCCAAGAAGCAAAAACACATTTTTTCCAAACTGATGGCTTTCCCATACCCGAATTTGGACAACCATACCTCTCCATTCCCCAAGGCATTAACTACCTCAACCAACTCTTGGAAGAATTAAATGATTGGGTTCATAAGTCAAAATGGGTAGTTGAGGGTTCATGGGTTCTCTCATTTACACTTGGATTGACTTGATTGGTTCAAGGGTTTGAATATTTCCCTCCCAATTCCTTGTAAAAATCATACCCACATACTCTTGTTGCATTGCATTGCATAGCTAGTTGTGGGTATTTTATTAAATTGATATTTACATGATATTTGCAATTGTCATTGTGCCTGGCTAGCACGCAAACCATATGCATCAAATTTTAACATTAAATTGATGGAGGGGACTTGGACTTGAGCTCCTCACCATGATTTTATAACAATATTACATCATTTATATTTTAATGCATTGGGGTCAAAATCGGGATATTACAATCCCCTCCCCCTTGGAACAACACCGTCCTCAGTGTTATCTTTATTTTTAGCAAGGTTCCATGTCCTTCCTTCCAACTGCAATTGAAATTCCTTTCTCTTTCTTCATCAACATCCATTGGATCTCTTTCCAATCTTTAGCTGCTCATACTAATCCTTTTAGGACAACCACATGTCCATTGCAACCTTAAAATTCCTTCAAGGTCCTTGCATCCAACAATACCTATACTTAAACATTGAGTCAATTCACATGCCAAATCCATTTTCATAGGATTCATCTCTTAACAAGAGTTTAAAAACCATATATGAATCATATACACACGTATATTCACATTAAATAAGCAATAAGATGCAAGATAACCCAAATAATTATCTGCATGAGCCTCTTTCTTTAGCTCCACAGGTATCCCACATTGACTTAAGACAACTATGGCACCCACAAGACCTTCCCCGCCCAACACAAGGATGGTACCTCTTCTCTGCTACACAGTCCCTAGAGCATACCCACCCCTTCCAGTGCTCTTCAGGGTGTGCATCGAAAGGTAACCAAGTTTCTGCAAGCCTTAGATCACCTATTCATATGTATAAAACAAAGGTTATGCCAACACACCAACTTCACCACATCATTCAAATAACCAATGCCAAGCTAGTATGCCAACTAAGTTTATCAGGCATTTCATTAACTAGTATGCTAAGCCAATTCTCCAACTGGGTTTATCAAGCATACAAAAACCATTAACCAATATGCTAAGCCAGTTCTCTGACTGGGTTTATCAATCATACAACAACCATTAACTAGTATGCTAAGCTAGTTCTCTGATTGGGTTTATCAAGCATACACCAACCATTAAACAATATGCTAAGCCAGTTCTTCGACTGGGTTTATCAAGCATATAACAACCATTAACCAATATGCTAAGCCAGTTCTCCGACTGGGTTTATCAATCATTCCGGTAACCATTTCCAAGCCAATATGCTGACTTGGTTTATCAGGCAATAAAAAGAAGAATACAATTACATGTATCCTTCTCCTATGAAAACCAGTGGTTCCCTCCAGGAACTCCATAGGTAACTCACTTGATTACAGGCTAGCACGGCCCCACAATACCCACTCACACAACAAAAGGATGGTACCCCTTCTCTACTACACAGTCCCTCAGGCATACCCATCCCTCAAGTTCTCTTCAGTGTGAGCGTAGAAAGGCTACCAATTCCCATGCAATCTTCTTGAGTACCCATGCTCTTACTGGGTTTAACAACACTGCGGAGAGTCAAGCACGCATAGAGAATTTTGCAGGGTTTCGCAAACCTAAGACACTCTTGGCATTTCCTTTTTATTTTCAGCTTTAGCAACCGACATCTGCCCCAATGGCATATTTTCACCATCTCACCTGCATTACACAAAAGCATGCAGTCCTCACGAGATGCCATCATAATAATTTCAATTAGAATTTCTCAAATATGTTTCATACAGAAACTAGATTTCCAAAACATGAGGTCCTTCTCATGATGTTTAGCTCTTACAGTCCATAACACATGGTCTTCTTGCATTGTGTCCTCCTGAAAAAATTCACAAACAGTCAACCAATCAATGACATTAATAATCAGATTCAAATCCGAGTTTACAATTCTGTCTACTACATAAATTATATTTATTTAACCATGAGGCCATCCTCATATTGTTTGGCTCTTGTAAGTGGTAGAAATATGTCCATTATGGTTTTACACTTGCTTCCATAACATGAACATCCACCTACAACACGTCCTCTTGACACAATTCTAGAGAATCCAAACAACCATTAGTAATTATTAGCAAAATTTCAAACCTGAAATTCACAATCTGTTCTGTACATAAATTAAATTTCACAACCATGAGACCCTTCTCATAATTTTTGGCTTTTTCACATGGTAGATTCCAGTCTTTATTATGGACTTACCCACATTGCCATACCCAATACATTTCTACCTGAAATCTGAAAATTTCAATCATCCAAACACTTGGTGAGTATCTATGCAAATAATCTTTTCATTGCAACATTTACAAGTCATTGAAGTGAGCTCAGAATTATAACACTTGATAATTCAAACACTATCAGTTTTTATTATCTCAAAGAAAATGAAATACATTTACTTGATGTGCATCATTATCACAATAAAATTGCAGGATACAATTACATTATCTATGCAATTTAAATAAAACTTCCAATTCTCATGATTACACAATCGTATCCATTCAAACAACTATGTCCTCCCAACAAAGCATTCTTGGTATCCCATCAAACATGACTACCTTATTCATGCAATCATTTTCCTACATCCATAGCAGCTCATGAAATGATCTCATAATTTCCAATAATTCTATCATTTCAGTTATTAATGACTTGCAATGAAATATATGCCACAACCATGCATTCACACAATGCCTCTCAACATATGTACCCACACATATGCAAAAAAAATCACAAAGTTTACATAATATTTTAATGTGCATTCACTCAATGCAACCTCACATTGATTCAATGATTACCATAATGTCATGCCATGCATTCCACCATGATGTTTTGGAAGGTATGGCTATTTCCTCAACACATCACCCAACCATCTCCCCAATCACTTTGTTAACTTATCTAGGTGCCTTCCTTCTCCACCCGAACAACACGTCAGGAGTTTACTCACTCCTTGGTTGTTGGAAAAGAGGTTTCATCCCAGATTAACACCAATAGAGAGTTCATGGGATACTTTTGTAGCACCATAGAATTACCATTCCAACCAAATTATGGTCTTAACCATTACTATCTCATATGGAATTCACTACCACAAAACGACAATAAGTCTTCACTTGCCTTGGTTATTAAACTCATAACCAACATACACAAATGGCATGATATATTTTCATATGAATGCATTTACAATTCAAAACAGTTAGATGGTATAAGGATCCTTTCCCTTACTACCACATACCTCACCGTACCAAGTGGGATAATGTTTGCATAAATGCATTCAACATCACATACCAATTTACGATTATTAAATATGGCTCAAGGGATTTTTACCCAATCCCCTTTTTGAACGCAATCATAAATAAACCATTACCTGCATGGATTCCATTAACATATTTGATGTTACCTGATCAGTTGGTCTCCTACAAAGGATTACACCATCCTTCCACCAACCTCTTGATCATATATTCGTTGCCCCAACCTTTCCTCATAAGGTTGTTGGTCGCATGCAACAACAATGTACATCTTTAGCCATGCTTCAGTTGTCTTTGGTCCTACAACCAATGTGAACACCACTAATTATTAACAACCACAATAATTATCTTAAGTGGCTCATTGCATATGTAAAACTTTGCTAGCTTTACCAACATGCAACATCGCATACATGCACAAACATCTTCACATGCACTATGTAATATCTAGTATTATGCCCACTAGTGCGTATTCATTTCCTCTATCTGATCTCTTGCATTTTCAACATTCCTATGCCATAATTTTATGTATATAAAAATCATAAAATATAAATACAATAGAAATAGAGGAGTTAAGGAATTCTCCCTTTCCAATCCCTCATCATTGCATGGAATTCCTCTTTCACATCATAGTTGATCCAATTTCATGGCCTCTCTAGCGAGCACACAAGGAATCATTAGCTATGATTTTCTCACCAAGCAACAATTCAATACATATACTCATGTACAACATTCCTACTTGCTACTTTCCAAGCATGCAATTCCTATGCTATAAACATAAATAGTTTAAGGTGATAAATTTTCCTCTTTATCAACATTGCCTTACTGCTCCAATTGCTTTCACACATTATGGCCAAGTTCAACTTGACCTTTCTTAACATCCTAGCACTAATAAGCACTAAAATTGATTCAATATCAACTCCATAAGGAGTCTTTGCAAGGTCCATTATATTCCCTTCCACCTCATTCAACTATAATACTTCCTTTCCTTTATCATGGAGATATTTGCCACAATGCTGAACCATACAATTGATTCACACATGGGAATGTCTCATTCCCCAATTAGAATCCTTTGCAGGGCCACCATGTCACTATTGTAAGCCACATGCCAATTCCACATATTGGGATGTATTATTCCTATGAGTGACAACTTTTGGGATAATGGAATTGCCTTACCCATTCTTGTTACTTACTCATATCTTGTAACTTCTCTTATCATGCATGCACTTACCCACAAGGATGATTTACCCATCATCTTTACAAGTTACATGTCCCTTACTCAATGACCTATTCCATTACTTGTTGAGCATTCTTTCATGGAATACAATATCCATATTTGATAATTAAGATATCCCATGGCTCTTCCTTGCAATTCAAATTGCATATATTGCTAATAATAATACATTGGATGCGTTCTTATCCAAGGCACTAGTGTCCATTATTGGTCCCTTTCATCCTCCAATGATTAGACATGACTATCACTCATCAATAATGCATATTACAACCAATTACTCTTAATAAGGCTTCCACAACCCCTCTATGCAATTCATATTGCACATTCTGAGCATAGAGAATGCATTGCATTCATTCTAGCTAAGGAACATCACTTCCCTTTAGTTCCCTTCTTCCATCATGAGTTTTTTTTTGAAATTCAATCTACAAGAGTGTATTATTATCCATTCAACATGTTTTCCCACATGTTAACATGAATTACGATGATACTCTCAATTGAGTATCCCTGCTCATTAATGATATTGCCTTGTTACCAAGCATCCAACCATAATTGGTTCAATTCTTTTACATTTCTAGCTAACAAGCATTTTTACCATGATTTCTTTATGAAACAGCTAGAAACATGTTTTAAGAATAATATCATTCTATCTTATCCTCCTATGGATAATCTTTGAACAGAGTAGGAGCATGCCTATTTCTGATTATTGAGCAAAAACTGCAAGCCTTCAAAATTGCCAACTTTTGTCAAATTACATAAGCATATGAATCACCCTTTTTTAATCCACAACTTTCCAAATTCTCCCTTGGACTACTATCATGATGCAACATTTCCATTTCTATGAGTCTTGTCATCACCATAGAAATTTCTCAGATTCGATAATTTCTTAGGGGGACGACGGGGGTCGACGAACTTTTTAATTTTCCTCCGATAGGCACACTTATCACTTTGTCACTGACCCATTTCGGTAGACTTATTGTTTTGTCTCCGATCAACGCACTTTCTAATTTGACGTCGACCCATTTTGGAGCAATTTTATTTTTTTGCCGATTAGAGCATTTTCCCTTTTGTCACCGACCTGTTTCAATTCATTTTGCCTCCGATTGGCATACTTTTCCATTTTGCTCCGAAATCCTTTTCGGCGTGATTTTTATTTTGTCGTCGATCGACGTACTTTAATTTCTCACTGATCAATGCAACTTCAATTTTCTTCCGGCTTGTTTCAGTGACCTTTTGAATTTGTTGTTGATCGACGCAATTCCCATTTCTTGTCGATCCGTTTCGGTGAACTTTCTGCTTTGTCTCCGATCGACGCACTTCCAGTTTCTCGTCGATCGACGAAATTTTTCCTTTTGCGCCGATCGTTTCGGAGACCTTTTGAATTTGTTGCCGATCGACACAATTTTCTGTTTTTCCACCGATAGGGAAAACTTTTTAGTTTTGTGTCGACCTGTTTCGGAGAGTTTTCCATTTTATGCCGAAACGCCTTTTCGACAAATTTTTTGATTTCGCACCGAAACGTATCAACGGATTTTCCGATTTCTCGCCGATAGTTTCAGTGCTCCTTTAATTTTTGCATCGACACATACTTAGGCAAAAACTAAAAAGCTGAGGAAATTTTGAAAACTTTGAAATTTTTCCTGATGATCAATGGTGATCAAGAAGGGGTCTTACCTCTGTAATTGTGAGATGTAGCCCATGCAGGCCCAATGTTGTCATCTATGCTCTGATACCATTCTGTCACGTCCCCTCCCATTGATCCAACGGAAGGAAGGGAACACGACTACAAATAGTGGGCTTTTACAAAAAACTTAGCCCCATTCATCAATTCATAGAAAATAAAACACATGTTGTGTGCAGATGCCATTCAAAATAAACATGCACAATGGAATTAAACTATCCACACACATTTCACATGCATTCAACATATCAATAACAATCATTAAATGTAAATCATTGCAAAGTTTAAACACATAGAGAATACTTATCTTGATGGTGAAGTTGTCCCAAGAAACTAGCTATGTAGCTGCAACGTTCTGCCCAGCCATAGGAAAATTGTGTTCATCAATCTATCAACACAATTGCCACCACCGAGCTAGGCATGATTTCCACAAGGAATGGGAACACTCAAGCTCATTCATAGCCAAATAAGCATCACATCTAAGCCAAGCCATTCCATAGCTGGGTTTGTCAAGCCAAATATGATCCCTTCTATATTTGGATGCTTGCACTCAAGCTCAAGCCAAAGCAATGGATACCCATAACCCATACCCCAACATACTCTTTCTACACACAATAAGCACAATTGTTGGGATGGGTAAATGTTTTCAATTATGGGATTCACAAATGAGATGTCCATGGGTTTTCCCAAATCGTGGTACAACAAAAATGACTTATGGGATGGGGAAATAACCACAGGGAGCAAAAACGATTTTTCCCATGGGTTATGAGCATTCCAATGGCCAAAAATGGCCTCAATGAAACCCCAGGGACCCCAAAATGGATTCCTCTTCTTCCCCATTGTTCTATATCACAAAAACACCATTCTCCCAGTTAAAAATGAAGGAAAGACCAGAAAAACGTGGAGGGAAAACGCCCAGGTAGCTCCCAAAAACGTGAGAGAGCCAAACTAGTTGATGGATAATGGCTTGGGGAGAAACTTCATGGGTCATTTTTTTCCCAAGAAGCAAAAACACGTTTTTCCAAACTGATGGCTTTCCCATACCCGAATTTGGACAGCCATACCTCTCCATTCCCCAAGGCATTAACTACCTCAACCAACTCTTGGAAGAATTAAATGATTGGGTGCATAAGTCAAAATGGGAAGTTGAGGGTTCATGGGTTCTCTCATTGACACTTGGATTGAATTGATTGGTTCAAGGGTTTGAATATTTCCCTCCCAATTCCTTGTAAAAATCATGCCCCCATACTCTTGTTGCATTGCATTGCATAACTAGTTGTGGGTATTTTATTAAAATGCATATTTACATGATATTTTCAATTTTCATTGTTCCTGGCTAGCACGCAAACCATATGCATCAATTTTGAACACTAAATTGATGGCGCGGCCTTGGACTTGAGCTCGTCACCACAATTTTATAACAATATTACATCATTTACATTTTAATGCAATGGGGTCAAAATCGGGATATTACACACAATATAGGGGGTAATGTGCCACCATTTAGGGATTAACATGCCCCTCCCCTTCAAACAAGTGTTGTCTTCAACTCTTGGTTAGTTGTGGATGTTTTTGTACGAAGGACTCATCTTCCCATGTCGAATCTTCTATTGGTAAGTTCTTCCACTTATGAGGTGCTTAGTAATAACCCAATTTATTAGTTGTTTGTGTAGATTTTCTGGGTTTTACTACTTGCTGGTTTATGTCAACATTTCAGTGGTTTTCACCTTCAGCCGGTTTTGCATAGGCTGAAAGTTACTTATGAAATTTTCAGTAACAATTAAACACGCTGTAAAACACTACTAACAGGCTGAAAATAAATATTTAAACATGCACACCATAAAAGATAGAGACTCAGAATTTTTCAGCAACTGTTCCTTGGAAAAACCCCTACGAGGAAAACCAGTAAGAGAGAGAGAGATTTTATTTCTTCAGCAAAATATTCATCACAACATTACAATGAAAAATATAACTTATCTTCACCACTCAGCAAAATCTTTCTCGAAATCTGTGCACTTATCTGAACCTTGATTCTTGTGCTAACAACCTTGAAATGCGTGCAGATTGACCCTTGAAATCTGTGTTGGGAAAAAAACAGTCCATACCACTGTACGGTTCTCGGTTTCTATGCAATGCTACACCTCGAAAACTGTGCAGAAATAAACCCAAAAATCTGTGCCTCGATTTCTGTGCTGGTTCACTCCTTGAAATCCATGCAGACTCACCTAGAAAAATGTGTTGACAGTAATGGGAACCGTGCCCTGTACTACACCTCGAATACTGTGTAAACAAACTCAGGTTTTGTGCCCAGTCCTGCCCTCAAAAACTATGCCAAGAAATCACGGGTTTTGTGCCCAGAAATTTCTCCTAGAAGACAGTGCTGCAACTCGGGATGTGTGCTAAGAGAATGTTCCTCGAAAACTGTGCCCTTGACTGTACTGTACGGATTTGTGCCCAAAAATTTAATGCTGAAGATTTTCTTGATTTCTGTGCAATGTCTGTCCTTGGAAATCGTGCTTGTCTCCTCTCTCTCGACTTGCTCTTCACTTGAATCTCTCAAAAGTGAATTGGAAAATGCCTCCCTCACCTTTTTGTTCAAACCCTAGGGTGAATCTAATCCAACGGTGAAGAAAGATCCCATCCGATGGTTGAGATTCAATGAGAGTGAAAATCCCTTTTATTTAATTTACATAAATAAAATTCATTCACCCACTTAAATTTAATCAAAAAGTGACTTTAACTTTATAAAGTCTCGTTAAGTGTATTTAATGTGAGGGTCACCTTTTTCCCCCTTCTAAGTGACATTGGGAAAATGTCACTTGGGGAACACTTTCCTAGGTACAAAACTAACAGTTTGTTCCTTATTTCAGTGATTTGTTCAGGTTCCAATATGAATTTTCCTTCTTCATCAAGCTTCAGAAAGATAGTTTGAATTGGGATCTTGCCTCCTATTCCCCTAGATCTCAAAGTGTCATTGATAAGCATTCCAAAGTATTTGAAGATTATTTCCCAAATGTCTTCCACCTACTCAAGATCGTGATCATGTTATTCACTTGATTCCAGGAAGTGTCCCTCCTAACATTAGACCTTACAGATACCCCTATGGCTAGAAGAGTGAAATTGAGTGTATGGTTGAGGAAATGTTAGAGGCTGGAATAATTAGGCCTAGCCAAAGTTCTTACTTTGCACCAGTAGTAATGGTACACAAGAAGGATGGCTCATGGCATGTGTTCAGATTATAGAGAGTTCAAAAAGCTCACCATTAAAGACACGCTTCCCATTTTTGTCATTGATGAATTGTTAGATGAACTAAATGGAACAGTTTACTTCACAAAGTTGGAAATTTGTTCAGGGTATCATCAGATTAGAATGAAGGAAGAAGACATCCCCAAAACAACATTCATAGTTCATGAAGGTCATTATGAATTTTTGGTTATTCCTTTTGGCCTTACAAATGCGCCTTCCACATTTCAAGGTTGATGAATTCCATTTTCAAGCCCTTCCTTAGAAAATTTGTGTTAGTATTTTTTGATGATATACTAATCTATAGCAAGTCTTGGGAAGAACATGTTCAACATATTGATGGGGTGATATAGCTACTAAAGGAGCCACAACTATATGCTAAACCTTCCAAATGTTTCTTTGGGGTAAAGGACGTAGAGTATTTGGGTCATATTATATATTATGAAGGTGTCAAGGTAGACCCTAAAAAAATTAAAGCCATGATGGACTGTTTGATTCCCAAAAACTTGAAGAATCATAGAGGATTCTTAGGTTTGACAGGGTACTACTGCAAGTTTGTTTGGAACTATGGAAGAATAGAAGCACCTCTGACAACATTATTGAAGAAGGATTCATTCTCTTGGACTCTAGAGGAAACTCAAACTTTTGAACAACTTAAAGAGGCAATGTGAAAAATGTTATGCAACAAATTCCATAAAAGAGAATAAATAGACAAGAGAGAGTAATCTGCGCCTTAATAATGAATATAAAACCTCTTTGAGGGGGAAACCTCCTTATACAATGTATTGAATACACAAGACAAGACAAGATGATTCAAATGAAAAAGGTCTCATTCATATCTATAGGATATAAAGAGGTACAATTACAACTAATGTACCCAAGCCAACATCAATAATAAAATAATACTAATGACATTTACCACTAATGGACCCAAGCCGACATCAATAATATGACAATACTAATGTAATGTGCCACAATATAGGGGAGTAATGTGCCACCATTTAGGGAATAACATAACTTCGACATTAGTTCGACAAATGGCAAGTATATTTTGGACTTAGTTGACACAAATTTTAAGTCAAACTCTTGTAGGATGACAATCCATTTATTGTACTTGCCTTCATTTACTCGTCGGGTCAATATGTGTTGGAATGGATTGATATCAACTATCATCGTAGTTTGTTGAATAATAATGTAATGTTGAATTATTTGAACAACGTGAACAACTGCCAACACCAAATTTTTAACATGTGAGTACCTTAACTTGGTGCTAGTGAAGTTCTTGCTTAGATAATATACCACATGCTCCTAATGGAGTTCATCTTCCTTAACCAAGACCATACCAATGGTAGATTTAGATGTTGCTAAGTATAGTAAGAAATATCTACTGTAGTCAAGATGAATTATTAGTGGGGTAGGCATTAGAGACGTTTTTAATGTGTTGAATGATCATTGATCGAAATCATCCCAAATGAATGGGAGCCCTTTCTTCAAAAGGTGCATGCAAACTTTTGTAACTTCGGAGTAATTGGTGATGAATCATCACAAGAAGTTAGCCTTCCCTTGGAGACTCTTCAGTTAATGAACATTGCATGGGGGAGGCAATTGAACTATCACCTCAACCTTAAACGGGTCTACAAAATTCCCATGCTTACAATGAAGCCTAGTAATTGCTTGGGTATGACACACAAAATGCAGTTATGAGGACTCAAATGAATCCTATAATAACATCATTAGTAAAATGGCACCCTAAAATGTTCAGGATGTTTGGCTCTCCTTGCGAATTGAGCAATCAAGTCATCAAGGTCGATTTCGACAATATGTTTAATGTCATGAAAGGCATATGCCATGGCTTGATATAAAGTAGATCCAACATTTTTTATACCAAAATGAGTTTTCCTATATAAAAATTGCCCCAAGGACATATAAATGTTTTCTTATGTTGATTATAACTGGAGAATCCATCCATGAAAGAAAATATCGCATTCCCCACACATTCATCAATAATTTGATCAATGAAGAGGGTAGGACAATTGTATTTTGGAAATGATTTGTTCATTAGAGAAAATTTGAGGTCTAAACTAGGTATCCTAAGGAAAATAATAAAGTAATAGTTAAAATAATAAAATAATATTTATAAATTTTGGAGGAAAAGAGAAAAAACTATCTTTTTTTCTTCGTATTTTCAACATATATTCCTATCGTTTTACTCAAATTTCGAGCAGGAGAACTCATTGGATGCATAATTAATTTCCGCATCCAATGAGTGCTCCTGCTCGAAATTTGAGTAAAACAACAGGGATATATGTTGAAAATACGAATTAAAAAAGTAGTTTTTTTAATGTCAAAATTCCATGCCAACCATAATGGTTGACTCTTTTCTTGAAATTCTATTGGTTCTTGAATTCAATGGCTCTTTTTCTTATGAGGTGGCTCGTATTATTATGAGGCCCATTTTAGACCCCAAATTTGCTCTAATGCAAAATCCCTTAAGTCAGTATAGACGCTAATGCTTCCTTGTTTTTTATTGACAGGTACCAAATTAGATACCCATTTAGTTAAGGGAACCAAATAGATGAATCATGCATGGAGAAATTTATCCACCTCTGCTTTAACAACAACATCCTTTTGAGGATTCATCAATCACATCTTATGTCAAATAGGTTTCACATTGGGATATGTTTTAATCTCATGCTTGATAATCTTGGGATGAATTCCTGGCATTCCCTCATATGACCAAGCAAAGATGTCATATTATTCCTTAAACAAAGCAATATAGATTTCAACTTATGCATGGGAACAATATGTCCCAATGAATACATTCTCGATGAAACTGAGAGTCCTAAGAAATTTTGATTAGCATCAATTTTGAAATGTTATCCATGTTTCTCTCTACACACATATTTTGTGTCGCAAGGGGGATACCATAACCATCAAAATATCCAAGTCTAATAATCCATTTTTCATCAATACTCGAAATGAAAACCATTGATACATGTCCTTCCAAGGTATCCCACTCATAGACAGGGCCTCTAAAATAACTTCATTAGAAGACAAAAACATATCAAGGAAATCATAGTAAGATGAGGAGTTGATGGCCCAAATGGGCATAGTGTACTGATCATGTTCCTCCACAGACGAAGAAGTACAATAAGAGTCTACGATGGCTTATTGAACATCATGATATGTCAATTCAACTGTATATAAATCCATTGGGTCCCTAGTATACCCATCCTCTTTTAAAGAAACAAAGGAAACTAGCAGTACCCATAGGTATTCAAAATAAGAAATTTTGAAGTAGTGTTTTCTTTACGTAGGGTTTGTGGTGACTGATGAAATCACATATATTGAGGCAATATTATCATGAGGGGTAGGTGGGGAAATATTAAAATTTCCCATTAAGGCCCGCTACATCCCCACTCCCATATTCTCTTAAGCTATCATGGAATGGCATACCAATGGGACATTGGGATATGTTGGAGAAGTTCACTCCACTCTACAGTATGATAGTTGGTATATATTGATGATATTTTCTTCGTGAGGAAATAATATAACTCAGAATATTGAAGACACAACTGCCATCATGGTGTATGTCCAATTGTGTCCTAAAAGAAAGTTGTAATTAAGAGGAGCATCAACCACCTGGACTTCTATGGACATAGTTTCCCCCCCTATCTCAAATGGGAGTGAAGGGATTATTCCATGAGGCTTGAAAACATGGCCATTGAAGGATTTAAACATGGTAGGTGATGGTACTATCTTAGGAAATCAAGTACTTCACAACTAGAAGCCCCATCATCCACCATAGTCTTAAAGATGTTCAACCATCTGGGTGAAACTCAAATCTCAAAGGAAACAAAGTGGGGAAGATGCGGTTTCCGTTTATCTAAGTCAGATGTTATCAATTGAGCATCCAAATGGTCAAGAGCTTTGACAGTTGACAATACTGTCTTATGTTGCGTAGGGCAGCTTTGGAGAACCTCTAAAGTAGACATTGTGCATGGTGCTTGAGCCAGATCTTTAAAAATGTTGTAGTTTTGTGCGGCTCAAGATTTAGGATTATGCAAGGACCAATTTAACAATCCTTTTGGAAAGTGGGGCATAGTGTGATATGTTGGCTGCTCAAGGTGTAAAGGAATCAACATTTTACAGGTGGAACTTATTTTCCTTTGGATCTAGATTCATGTGCATCATAATTACCAGCTTTGGTCTAGACATTAAATTTCTATTCTCACATATATATGTTAGCATATGATGGGTTTCCCCCTTGTGAGGAGGCTCCCTGATTTCCCCCTTGTGGAGGTGTAGGTTTGCGTGAGACTCCAACAACCATTTGTTGGTGTTGTGGAAGAAAATGATTAGCCAGAATAGTGCATTCCTACCGAGGATCCTGTTGAGCCAGCAATCGTCGAGTTTCCTCCAACTTGGGGCATTGATGAGTTAGATGGTATTCCATGCAAATATTACATGGGAACTTAGCCTTTTTTTTCTCCTTATTTCCCCTACCAATTTTTTTGTTATTGGCATTATCCCCCCCTTACCATTCTTTCTATTTTTACTTTATTTTTTCCTCTGGGTTCTTGCTTCCAGTTTGTATTAGTCATATGTACTTACAATACATTAGAGGATTATGTGGGATTGGGGGTATTGGTGATAGTTTGCACACCAATAGGCATGTTTTCATTCAAATTCATTCATCCCATTTAGGTTGTCACCTGACTAGTTGCGGAATTCTCTATAGATCCAATCACACCATCGACCAGTGGTCCATGATTTGGTTGATATATATATATATATATATATATATATATATATATGCTCACGTAGCCATATGAAAAATCTCATACAACATTCAAAAATTAGAATATACTAGGTTCAATTGATGGGCCCTGATAATATCTTGTTCCTCAGTTGTATCTCCTGATAGCGAGATGCATTTTGAAATATAAGTACAAAATACGTAATAAACCAATCTACTAGAAACTTGTTAATTATTTAGATTTAATTAATAGACGCCACCTTCTCTAGTTGTGAATTTGGTCAAAGGTATGCGTGGACTTGTCCTATCAAAAAGATGTTAAAATTTCAGTTCCCATCTCATAGTGAACATGCAATTGGAAGTGGTTTAAGAAATTCATGGATAAATCATCAAAATTATGGAATGAATCTTGTGGGAACTCAATATACCACTTCTCCCTGACCCCATTCAAATTTCTATGGAAAATTCTTAACCTAATTCTATCGCCCATCAGTGAAATGGATGAACACCATAGATGGAACATCATCACGTGCGTGGCATGATATTCTATAGATTTCTCTTCGAATTTGATAATATCTTAATGAAACTCTATTGGGACATGAGGAAAACTTGGATTGTGCATGACCAGATCATTAGTTATATTGGTTAGATCCGAGAGATTTAATGTTTCCAAAAATGAAAACTTGCTCTAAGCAAAAGAGTTCCAACTCCCAAGTGCATATATTGAGGATTGGTTTGTGTTCATGAAAGAAATTCCTAGTGTATAAGCACTACCAAGCGCATGGCCAGGTGGGATGTGCACACAAGGTGATAAGGCCCTTGTCCTCATGCCTCTCATTCCAAGAAGGGGAATTCTCGCTATAGGTGTACTAGAATTTATGAGAGGTCCAATTCATACAAAGGGTATTGATAACATAATATGCCCTCCTCCAAATGGGAACACATTGAAGAGGATATATGAGATTCCCATTGGTGTGTTGCGACTTGGCCCAAAGGGATTGCTAGTAGTCAAATATGGAATCCCAACTGATATAATTTTGAAATAAAAGGGGTTTCTACCCTATGAAATGAATGTCGAAATCCTCGCACCGTTACTAGGATTTGTTGCCGAGGGGAAAGGTCCTCCTATATATTCTCTAATGTTAGGGGGGAATCATGAGCTAGGATGCTAGAGACTAGGATTCACTCCTCCCATGGGAGTAATAGAAGTGGGATAATGGGTTCCTATATCCCCAAAAATACCACTAGCGTAGGTCATATTGACCCACTAGTATAGTGGTAATGATTATGCAATGTGACTTTGATTATTAAATCTATGATTATGGAAGAATCATGGACTCTGATAACTAGTGGAAGGTGCATTTAAATCAATGAAATTCACAGGGTTTGTCAAGTCCTTGATCTCAACCAGAATTAGATTCTCAAAGATAGGGGGATATGGACCCCTTGCAGGTAGCACAACGTGATTTCCAAAATATAGTAAGTAACCTTCCTTTGAAATTTTGTCATAGTTACTAACTTCTTTCACTCTTTCCTCTTATGTGGAAACATTTGAAATAAATTGGTTTTCTTCATTAGGTCTCTGAGGGGTAGGGTCCATATTATTTAGTGTGTGCCTCCTTGAAGGAAACTCCACTCTCTCTAGCGAGAGACTTCTAGTCCTTCTGGACCTATAGATAGGTTGGTCAGCTACTTTTACTCGAAACTAAAGAAACTTCTATGTAATGATTAACAAAACCACACTCAACTAGAAAAAATTCCTAAAGATGCAACCAATCAATACCACTCTTCCAAAGACAAGCCCAAGGTGGTTAGAACCTAGAAATAAATCAATGAAGAGGTAGAAAAGGCCTTCCGAAGTTTGAACTAGGATGATCAGAGCCCAAATATAACTAATGACGATGCATGATACAAATATGGTAACTATCACACAACTATAAACCAAGGTGAAAGTACCCTTGCAAAGACAAGCACCCTCCAAGGGAGCTGAGGTGGATGTTATGAATCTGTCTCAAATACTGCAAGAAATTCTAACTTGTAGTCACTCGTGTGAAACCTAGGAAAGGAAACTATGGTTACCACTTTTGACAATTGGGAAAAACAATCATGGGTCAAGTATCTGTGAATAGGAATGGAGCGTAGGATTATGTACTAGACCCAAAAATCAAAGAAAAAGTGGCGTCACCCCAAGGAATTTCTGCTTCACCTAAAGTTCCTTAAGTCGCATAACTTTCCAAGCAAGAAATGAGGGGATAGTCTCAATTGCTTACTCAACTTGACCTCATTCTTGTCGCGCGTGTGAGGTGCACTTTCCCAACTAGTATCTCCTACTACTAATGGATTTATCATTCAACTATTGAGGTCCTATTTTTCATTTTGGTGGCCTTGAATAATTGACTCTCCAAACATACAACCAAGGCCCTAGTCCTAGACTAATGTTGGTTTGCTATAAAAAAAGAAGTCTAGTATTTTACGTAGGTTGCTTCTCAAAGATTCTTATCTTTTGATTTTGAAAAATGTAAGGTAAGAGAATGTTCACAAAATTCTAAATTTTAAAGGACATGAAATTTTTAATGAACAATCATCTTTTCATTCTTCACTGAAATGACACCCAATTCAACTTTTAATTAACTACATGGACAATCACTATATGAAATCCAATAAATTGTTCACTTTCTCTTTCAGAAACTAATAAATCATTCATACAATTACTTGCAGAAAGACAATATAAATGTTAAAACTATCAACCAAAACATGCAATCAAATAGGAAAAAATATACTAAATAAGCAAGGTTTTTATTTTCTTCACTAATGGAACCACTCAAACTTTGATCAAAATATGCCAAACAATAAAAAATCCCCTTAATGGTCTCCCAGAACTCACCCAACAACACATTGAGCAAAAACTGCTAAAACAAGGGAAAACAACCCTTTTTGCAGGCTACACTCACTTACCATCACAAGAAAGGGCATGCATATGCTTATGTCAAGAGGGAGAATCACTTGTACCCGCTTATGTACCTATTGAATAGAGCGTATACTTCCTGTAGGTTGCTAAAAAGTCTAAAAGCTTAGAAAATTTGGAATTTCTCATCTTCAAACAAGCAAAAAGACTGTTATAAGGGTAGGAGGGTTCCTAAATGATTAAGCAAAGCAAGGAAACTAGCCCTAAAGAGGTTGTACAAAGAATAATTCAATTAATTATTTCTCTCAAGTGGAGTCACCAATTCCTGTTTGCGAAAAGTCCCCCAAATAGATATGATTGGCTATCAGAAAGCAAGGGAGAGATCACTACTACAATTACCCTAGGATAATTGATATAGACCTAGGTTACTTAACCAAAGAATCAAGAAGAAAATGGAGTCAGACAAGAGAGAGGATAAAATGAACATGTTCATTGTCGATTGTCCTTAAGCCTTCTCCTTCTCGATAGCTTCAAAGCAATCCGTCTTGATGAATCTCGAAATCCAGACATATGAGAAACAAAAACCCTTCTCAAATTCTTTTATGGAAACATAAAATCATAAATCAAATGTCAAATCAATAAAAGTAGTGACCCGTCCTAGTTAACTCATCAGGAAATTTAATCCATTTAAACCAACATCAGTCACCCACAAGAAAAATTGACAATTAGATTAGGGGGGGAGATAGTAGATCTCTATTAATTGATGAAATGACAAGTGGATTTATACTTGATCTCATTGTTGGAACCTATGGAATGAAAATTTGAGTCCCTTTGCACCTGAGCCACTAATTCCTTCACTCCAACTTCTTCAAACTCCTTGTATAGAGGAGGGAAGTCACAACAATGAATCGGCCTCACTCAAACAAGAAGACAATAATACTTAAAAACAAGGGTTTCTGAGGGGGGTGGACATATAGACTCGATAGTATAGCGTTGAAATCCTCCAACATAACAGTGTGACAAATGGTGTTCCTATCCATTCCATGAATGTCTCTCGTGTACTTTAGGACATGGTTGATATAGTTAGGGAGGTGGTTTCAAGAATTTACCTCCAAAAACTACTTTTCCAACAATCCAAATTTGCAAATGTTTGATATTTTTATATTATTGGGGGTATTTTTTAAGGCATGTGATCTTTGCAAGAAATAAAGGAGTGTGCACATTCACCCTACATTAAGGAAATGTGTGTGTGCCTTCAAAACCATATTGTTTTAGTGAAAATTGAGTTGGAAAGGGATGATCGTCTATCTTGAGGTGGAATTAGTACTTATGTATGGACCCAACACATGATTCAAGGCTTGTCACATTTATTAGGAACTCTTTGGATGAAATTAGGGACATTTGGAGCTTGGTTAGGGACAATATGCTAGTAGGAAAGCTCCAATGCCATTAGGGTCACTTAGATGTTGTTAGAGTCATTAAGGTGCCATTAGGTCACTGAAGTGTCAATTGTGCTATAAAAATCCCACATCTGATCCAATAAAAAATGGTCACAACAAATGGTTTGTTTGGCCTTTGAAAGTGCCCATTCCAACTAAGAAAACAATACGTAGCTTCACGTGTCACCTATGCACCTCAAAGATCTGTGTTTCTTATTCTCAAATCACGACATCAATGATGTCATGTATTGCATGTCCTCAGAGGGAAGATTTGGAGGGATTTGACCCCTATTTTCATAACCACATGGATATTTAGAGGGATCCCTTCTACAAGTGTATGAAGAAGAGTGGAAATCGTGATTGGGAAAATGACATTGTAGTTACCCTTGTCCTCAAGAATTCATTAATGTCGAGGCTATAAATTATGGTGCTATATGTGTGTGTGTGTGTGTGTGTGTGTGTGTGTGTGTGTGTGTGTGAGAGAGACTCCTTCGTGAGGCAAAAATGGGAAAAACAAACTAGTTCGACCATGTCATTAGAACCCTCTTGAGTTTTATCTCTATTGGTAGCATCGTGGACATTCACAATTCCTACTATGTTCCTCACAACATGAGTCCTCTGATTAGGTTGTGGTGGATATTGAATATCATCGTATTATGTATAATTTGCACCATTAGGTAAATTCAAAATAATTTATCATTGGAAGGTATTCCACAGGTGTAGGTGTGAGTTATATTAGTGCTTTGATGTAGAAATCCCCTTCATTAGAAGAATAAGACAATCCGATGTTCACTTTTGCAGGAAGAAGTCAATTTCCTTTTATCTTCCTAATGAACACCCGAGATTGAATTGTAGATTAAATATCATTTTATCTTGTAAAATTGTACTTTGCATCTTTTTAATGGATCAGTTCCTCACTTGAAGTGGACCTAGATAATAGCCCATATGGGTGAACTCTATTAACAATTGTTGAGTAATGCTTGTGTTTTTGGTTCTCGTTTTGAATTTCAGTCCTTTAAATTCCGCGTTATAATTAATCGAGCCCATTTTGCTTAACGAAATTAAGAGAAATTGTGAAAGAATCAGAATTAGTAGAATGGGACATTTAACACTAATTTCCTATCAAAGACTTGACGAGCTTGCATACCTTATGTTCTTGACCCTTCACAAAAAATCATTTTGTTTGAGACAGGTAGACATTCTCTTTCGAATATCCATTTGATGAATATTCCATCCATTATGTTTTGCCAAAGCCAACAAAGCATGAATGGTATCACATTTTATTGTGGGGGAAAAAGTATTCTTATAGTAAATTTCTTCTTTCTATGCAAATACTTTCTCCAAAAGCCTCACCTTATGCTTTCCAAGTGATCCATATGATTTCTACTTGTTGTTGTAGACTTACTTCTATCCAATGGGTTTGGTTCTAAATGGAGGTCTACCAAATTCCATGCCCCATTCTTGATGAGAGCATCATATTCCTTCTACATAGATTCTTTCCATTAATCATGAAAAACAACTTCTTCAAAGGAAGTTGGTTCAAATTTAGTAGATAAATTCAATTCACAATCATATGAAATTTCCATATCATTTAAATCACCTAAATCCGAATCATCTACGTCACCTCCATCTTCTTGTCTTGTTGAACTTCTAGTTTTTGTCTTTCCAACCTTATTAGGACGAGCAATTTCAAGTGTCTTCATGGCCCACTTCGGAAATTTCTATGATGGTCCATGTTTCTCAACCAATTGAGATGGTGTTGCATTCCCATCAAGACTTGACCTTTTAATCCTCTCAATCAGATAATTGAATTGAACCTCTTGTTCTGTTGAAGTGGTTGGATCTTCTACATGAGAGGGAGATGGAATTTCAAACGGAGATTCCAAATATTGATTGAATAGGGACCCCCCCTAAAATATGTGGAATCTCATTATGAAACTCATGATATGTCTTTTCATATATAATCCTATTAAGATGATCAAGCTATTGCTCAAAAGTCTTGTCATTTTTAGGGGATTCAGGAAAAATTACATCTCTAGAAAGAATAAACTTTTTATTTACCTCATCGCAAAGATGATATGCTTTGGTTGTATTTGAGTACCCCAAGAAGATGCACTTGTGAACTCCTTTCACCTAGTTTGTTTCTTTACTCAGGAATTAAGGCATAACAAGTGGAACCAAAAAACCCTGAGATGCCTCATTGAAAGAATGCTTCCATGCCACATTTCATAAGGATTTTTGCTACCAAGAGTATGAGATGGAATTATATTTTTCAAATACACCGCACACATAACTACATCACCCCAAAACATCAACTTCACATTCTTGAAAATAACATGGAACATACCATAGTCAAGAGTGTCATGTTCATTCTTTCTACTACATCATTATGTTGAGGATTGTATGGAACAACGGTTTGATACTTTGATGCTAACGAAGATAGATTTCAAAATAATTAGAAGTAGAATCCCCTTCATTATTGGTACAAAGAGTTCCAATACGATATTGTGATTCATTTTCAATCCGTACATGAAATTTTTTAAATGTTTTAAATGCTTGAGATTTATGTTTAAACAAATAAGCCCAACACATCCTCATGTAATAATCAATCAAATTCATGATATATTTATTACCAAAATTAGATGCAACATGCATGGTTACACATAAATCAAGTATATCAACTCTAGATTTATACATGCTCTTAAATTGGAATCATGAAAAGGCTGCTTGCAATGTTTACCAAGGATACATGCACGTTGCTTCAAATTCCTTGGAATGGTAGAAAAGCTAGAAACACCATTTTTCTTCAACATATGAAGACTATAATAATTTATGTGCCCAAATATAGCATGCCACAAGAGACTAGATGCTAGCGTACCTTCATCATGGTGAGATAGGTATGAAAGATTATATGCCCATACAATATGTCTCTTGTAGCTTCGATAGTCTCTCATCCTTAGATCCTGTCATGACGACCATGTTGTTAGAAGACCTCCTTATATCAAATTTTCATCAAACATATGAATATAATGGTATTTATATCGAATGTGCACAAGAGATAAAAAGTTTCTCCACAATCCAAGAAGATAGAGAACATCATGCAAAAGAAAATACAGGATCCTAGGAAATTTGAGCCTGATGGTACCAATTCCCAAAGGTTTTAGATTGGATCTATTTGCAAAGTACACTACATACTCTACATTTTCATTCAATTTCTCAAACAAGTCTCTCCATAAATTCATGTAGCATGCAGCACTACTGCCAAGAAACCATACATCTCTCCAAGAAGAAAATGAATATTTAAACAAACATTTATTTGTGCCAATATTTCAATGAACAATAACAAAACAAGTCGATTCATGCTTTTCTTTGAAATTCTCCCATGGGTTCCAACATGTTTTTGAATCATGTCAATTCTTTCCACAATGAACACAATGAAGATTAGATCTCTCACTTTGATTATGCCTACCCCCGGCCTCTAAAATTTTCTTTCCATGTCCTCTCTTACTACCTTCTTCTCTATAAGAATCATGCAATCAATTTCCCTTTTTGAGCAAGGCACACAATCTCTTTAGAGGGTTGAACTATCTTCTTCACGAAATATTTCTCACATTCTACAATTTTCTCCACCAAAGAGTCAAAATCGAGGAATTTCATTTGGCTACTAGCTTAAAGTGATTTAAGATAGCAAGAACATGTGAGGTAGAATACCTTGATGAAGGCTGTGAGAGTAATGTCTACCTTCACACCGGTAGCATCAATTTTGTGCATGATGGGTTTAATTCTAGATGATAAATCCACGTGATCATTATCCTTCAACTATATGTTGAAGAGATTTAATAGAAATTGAATTAGCTCAAACTTTGAATGTGAATCATACAATTCTTTTAATTTATTCAAAGCACACCAAGAATATTTGATAGATATGATGTGATAATTCACCTCTTCACTTACAAAAGCAACAATCAAGGCATATGATTTCTTATCTTTATCCATCCATATTTCAAGCTCTTTATCTCCTATACGTTTGGTAGATGAAGTATCTCCATAAAAAATGCCACCCCAAAGATCGTTAAAGATAAGAGTATGCTTGATCTTTCTTGACCATTATGGATAATTTTATTTTCCATTAAGTACCACACCAACAATTGAGATAAGGGAATGCATTTTCATAAACAAAATCACTTCAAGCTATAATTCATACATGTGAGCAAATTGGAATATAAATCACTCCAATAGATGAAATTGAAGAGGCTTGTGCATTCAACAAAGACCAACAATGAGGTGTATGGACCAACAATGGTAAGAGAATTACCCAACTATGATAAACACACTCCAAACCATTCAAATTCACCCCAGAAAAAGTAAATTCACCCAAGCGATACAAATTTAGCCCAAGTACTATGGAATTCACCCTAGGCACTTCAAAATTTTCTATGCCACATGTTGGACAGATCGCTATGAATTAGTATAGCTATGGATTGGGCCAAGGATGATCATGGAGCTATCTAAAAACACCAAGGCTTTGATACCATTGACAAACCTTTAGTATCTATAACTTTAGAACTTGAATTATTTTCATTAATGTGAGTCACATATAAATACATTGAGATATGACTCTTGGTTTTATCTTCCAACAGGTCTAATGACTATTCATATTTACCTATGACTCTTCATATTAATCCTAAATGAATAATAATAATACTATTTACAACCATAATCCATAAGGATTAGGTATCTAACAATATTTACTAGAAAATAATTATTTCATTATGAGGTATACTCATGTACAAAGTACAAACATTAGAATAACTAGGTGTTTGGCTCTATGGTTACTTATGAAATGTGCAATGGAAAAAGGTATGGATTCCCTTAAAGTATTTGGACACTCAAAGTTGTCAATGGATTGGGAAAATGGTAAATATATAATTGAACATTTGGCTCTTGCTCATTTTTTAAATAAGGTTCTTGAGGAAAACAACAAATTTACATATGTCTATTTCTCTCATATTTATAAAGAATTTGATTATGAACTAGACAAGTGATATAAAGAAGCTCTTTCATTGCAAGAAGGAACCCTTTCTGAGCAAGAGTTCAAGAATGGAGAACTCCAACAGGAAAATACCATTTCTCTATATTTTCTTTTGAGGAGTTTTGTTATGTTTGTAATACTGAAATGATGAGTTGTTGGTGATGGAAAGGCATAAAAGCCTTATGCATATATTTTTGTGTGGTTTAATGCACATTCATGGGTCTTACGTGATCTAGGAAGACTATAATTAATAGGAATAGATGACAAAATAAGTGTTTATGACATGACACAGAGTCATTAAGGCTTAGCAAGGGTAAAAAATACAATACTTAGTATATTTTGATTCCAACCTTTGAAATATCGAATTTAAATAAAATTTTCATGGAAAAAATATCTAATAAACCAGAGTTGATCTTAGTGATCATCATCATCATCAATAAAATGTTGTGAAATAAGATTGATATTTTAATTGTTCCATAATAATGTGGAGTTGTATGTAAATGAGAATGTAATGAAATAAATGATTTGATAAATCATCAAATATGGGTTGTTTTTAATAAGAATTTTATGTATTTTTCTCGTATTTTATAAATATTATAATAACATAGTTACCAACTTGACAAGAACTTTCTAGAGTTCTATTTTTTTAGAGGTTGCATTTAGTAGTTTGTTTTTACCTCTGAATAAAAAAGAGGTGCTACTATTAGCACTGTTTTTTTTCGAGGTTAAAATTACAACTTTTTTCCACCATGGTCTTAATTCCTTATAAAGTTCCAAACAAAAACCTTAAAATCGACCTACAAATTGAAAAATGGTGCTCTCAATATCACACCTTTTTTTTCCGAGGTTAAAATTAAAACTTGTTTGAAATAGTGGCCTTGAAAACCGGTACCATTTCAGACAAAAGCCTTAAAATCGATCCCTAAATTGAAAGGGTAGCACCCCCTTCCTTTTGGATTAACATGTTAGAATCCCCCCCTTCATTTTTTGTTATATATCTTATTTTAATAATTTGTTTTTTTTACAATTATATTTTTTCATTCACTTTTTTGTTTATATATATTTGTATTTTTTTTTAAATTTGTGGGAGGACAATTTTGGGAATTGCTCCCTCCAAATACAGTTTTTTTTAACAAGTTATAAAATGTTGAACTGAAAGAAAGATGTTCTATTGGTAGCATCCCCTTTTGATTCGAGGGTTGATTTAAAGGCTTTTGTCCAAAATGATATAGGTTCTCAAGGCCATGATTTCAAACAAGTTGTGATTTTAACTCCAAAAAGAAAATCCTGATATTGGGAGTACCAATTAGTGATTTGGAGGTCATTTTTTAGGATTTTGTTTACAAATTTATGAGGAATTAATGCCATGGTGGAAAAAAGTTGCAATTTTAACCTTGAAAAAGAGCAGTGCTACTAGTAGCATTGGTTTTTTATTCAAGGATTGAATTTTATGTTTTTGATCCAAAAATTTGGGTTTTTACAACCAGATTTCTCGTTTTGATGTCATATTTTATGTCAAATTGATAACTATGTTTAATGGAATGTAGGCGATGCATAACATTTCAAAAAAAATTAAATAAA
Organism: Larix kaempferi; assembly: GCA_027924585.1. Lineage (NCBI taxonomy): Eukaryota > Viridiplantae > Streptophyta > Pinopsida > Pinales > Pinaceae > Larix > Larix kaempferi. Next base: position 5,404,189 of record BSBM01000254.1, read on the forward strand.
TAAGTTTTCTGAGTTTTTTATTTTTCCAATTTTATTTAAAACTTGCATTTAATTTCAAGTGCATAAAATGGTATACATGCATGATGAAAAAAATCCATAAAAAGAAAAACATATTTTGAAATATTTAAACTATAATGAAAATACAAAATATTCCACTTCTCCAACTACCAAAACTTTGTTGATTTTTTTAATTTAAAAAAATGTTAAATATATGAAAAAATAGAATTATATAAACTCTAATAAATGTAATATATATTGATTGGTCTCCATCATAGTAAGATCAAGTCAATAAAGGTATCTTCTTTGATTCCATAACCACTCTTCGCATTCACTATTGCCACAAATTCACAACCTCATATCCCCTAGACGTGGTGTAGCCACCATCTTCCTCCCTTCAATTCTATTACTCTATGTTCTTTAAATCTTCCCCTTTAAGAGCATGTCCATTCTCAACATGAGTTTACTCTTTGTTGGCTTCTACCTATGTGCATGTTTGCATGCACTTACAAGTATGTCGAACAACCTAGGAAACACAAATCTCCTCTTTAAGTTGGACATATAGGAATCCAACGAGAATGACTCAAATGCTGGTGCTTTTGAAATAGGTATCCCAACTACCTTTAAACTTTATAACACAAAGAATATGATAGTCTTCACTTGCTCTCACTTTTATCTTGCATTTTTCGAGGTGTTAAGGTTGGATGATGAAGCTTGGATTGTTGTCAAGGGAAAACAAATCAAAGGCTGACTTATCCCTTAACTTTCCCATAGAATATCCTATGAACACTAGTGATAGGTGCATTATTTTCAAGAACACCCTTGGCATGATGTGGTATATGAGTTCCTGTGTTTCCTCTAGCCTTGACAATCTTGGAACCAATCCTAAATCTTATGGCTTATCTAGAGAGAACCCTCACTCCACTCTTTAAGGATCTAACCTGACAAAATCATGAGCTAATTCAATTAAAAGTACTTATGCTCATGCTTCTATAAGAGAATAATGGATCCAACCATGTGCAACTAGAAACAAAGATGATGGATAGTAAGGTAGTTTGCATGCTTCATATAGGGAAGGATAGTTTTAGAGACTCCTCATCTTGTTAGACATGTTGATTTAGTTTTCTTATGTTGCTTTGTATATCTCTTGTGGTGTTTCTTTCGATTCATATCTATTCTATCAATGTTGTAAAAGTTATATACATGACCTTGTTTCTTCAAGATATGTATTCTCATACCCATATAATGGAATTTTTGGACATCACATACATATCATGTCTATGGCATTTTGTAAACTTTTGCATTTACCCCTTTGAGACACATAGTGGAAAAGACCCTATTCCTTTTAACATGAAATGGTAAAAGAGTGAAATAGGTCCTGAGAAGCAAATGACATGTTTCATAGGATGCCTAGGACTACTCTATGTATTGAAATGTGATGAAATGGAATAGATGAAAGGGATCTCCAATGACAAGAAAAATAAAATTTGTATTTGCAAAGGGAGTGAGATAATTCATCAAAACAAATTTTATAGAAATAGATAGGGACCAAGACGACACATGGTCGAGGTCAAGGGTTCAATTCTCTGGGTCCTTTGGGGTTGGGAAGTGAAATAATGCCGGTAGGGTGAGGCCCCTTCGGGTGGGCCCCTTGGATTATATCCATGGGCATAGCGAGCTCCAAGGCCATGAACCACATTGAAAAAAAAAGATAGTGGCTTTTCTGAAATGCCTGAAATTGATCATGTGGTGAAGGGATTGATGGAAAATATTTGAGAACTTAGTGCCTTCAATGTAGTCGAGAAAGAAACATCCTATACAATTATTGCGGCTTTTAGCACATATGCATGGAATTGGATTCAATCATCCATTTTGAACAAAAAGGATAATAGGTGTCGTGAGAATTTTAAAGGAAGAATGGAATGGATGCTAGTTCTTTGTCAAACCATGGAACAAGATTTACCAAGCCTAGCATTGGTTCTAATTCTAGTATTCAATATGTATCTTGTTCATTTATTTAATTGGACTTTAAAATAAAAAAACACTTAGATAATTAAGGGCAACAAGAATTTAGAATATAGTACGGAGCTTGAGCTTCACAATTTGGAGAACATTTGGTATCAATGGTACATTAATCTTTGTTGGATATTTTTTTAGTCTACTTGTTACTAATCAATTGTTTAACATGTATGATAGAGTTTTTTTTTGAATAGTGCATTTTAGTGCTAGGTATTCTTTTTCTAACATACATGAAAAAAAAGTTAAATGAGATGCTTATTGATGATGGGAATGCGACTTTAGTTAGACTTTGCTGCTTGAGAGGAATTTGAAGCAAATAATTCTTATATAATTAAGGGAAACAAGACTTTATAATACAATATGGAGTTTGATCTCTACAATTTGGAGCACATTTGGTAGCAACGGTCTACTAATATTTGTTGGTCTACTTGCTACTAATCAACTTGTTGACTTGTATGTTAGAGTTTTATTTTTTTGTTTGTTCTAGGTATTCTTTGTTTGACATACTTGCAAAAATAGGAATACTGTTAAAGCATATTCTTAGTAATGATGGGAATGGACTTTAGTTAGAATTTGTTGCTCTCATTTAGATAGACTTCATTCTTCATGATAACCAAGCAAGAATTTCAAAGACTTCCTCTATCTCAAGCATATAATAATTGATACACAAAAAATTGTGTGGTAGATCCTTGTAATGGTATTGAATCACATTGCTAACAATTGATTTTTATTCAAAATTGATTTGAAAGTGAAGAATTATTGGTGTCCATAAGACCTATTATGCTATAGCACATGTACAAGAGCTACATGCGATAAAGATAAGGTTATTTTTTCTTTGATACTATAGTTAGCTTTTTATCCTTTTTCCATATAACTAGCTTGTTCTCTTATACTGATCCCATGGGGCATAGAATAGACGGTGAATGGGTGTACTATTAAGGCACTCCTTGCATAAGGTCACCGGTTCGAAACTCTGTGAGTACAATCCTTACAACAACAAAACACTTGTTCTCTTATACTGTTGATACTTGTATTAATGAACATTAAGGGAAATTGTCTTAAGTAAGGATTTTCTTCTTTTGTAATCATAGGCATTTATAGCAAGTTATATCAATGCCTTTAGGCATAGTTGACCTACCAACTTGTCATTTTCATGTCACATTTACTTGACAAGCGAATTCAATTAATATAGTCTAATGGTGAATCGTAGGGACTTGATTTGTTGTGAGAATGATATACATTGATTTAAGCATTTTTAGAACTAGTCCATATTTCTTTCATTTTTCAAGACTACTAGCACTATAGAGTTATATATACCAATAACATGTATATTTTTTCATTCGATACTTATTAGAGAATCTAACCGAGTTAGGTAATCGTGATTATAAAGGAATACAATGGTGATGATATGTACTTAGTAATTTCTTGGCTCTTCGATATTTTCAACAAGAAATCAACATTGTATAGATACCTAGGAATGATTATCACCCAAATAAGACTGTTCACTTCCTATCTTAGGAAACATACACAATGTTGGATTCAAAAGTAGTATTGCATGCATACACAATCAATCAAGAACAAGATAGACTAACAAAGAATCCTATAGCATTATGAAAACTTGACTACTTTTCTCAACAACAAACTAATTCAAGAAAAACAAAATTTCACTTTGTTAGAAAAACAAGATCACAGAGCAATAACAATAAACAAGATGCAAATATAAAACACATAAGCATAAGACAAGAGATCCATCAATATAACGTGGTTCACCCAAGATGTGATACGTCCACACAGAAATTTCCATTCCTTATTATTATATCATCCAATAACTGAAGAGATACAACCTGCAACACATCCGCTACAACTTCCTCTTTACTCTCTCACAGTATATCTTACACAATCATAGAGATCTTTACAATGCTACAATACCCAACCATATTACAATGCCTTCCTTTTAAAGAGGGATTACCATGGAAAAATACTATGGAACACCCAATACCATGAACCGACCCCCTAGACCCCCCATGGCGACTATATTGGGGGGGAAAGCCCCCCCAACCCCCCCTTCATGGGATTGGATCTAGACAAGGATGAAACACGACCTATGAATAAGGAAGATCAGGCTCCACAACCAACAAACTTACCTCACAAAGTTCCTAAAGGTTGATTATTGGTCAAGATAGGAAGAATATCTCATAGAAAGCCAAATAAAAGCAATACAAATGATCAATGAGTTATCCATATGGAAAACTAGTTGACATAGGAAATATCATCTAACATGTGAAGCTCAGTATGCTAGCTATGGAAAGCAACACAAAGAGACATTATATGCAAATATGTCTCAACATCTTTGACATTGTGAAATTCTTTATGAAATTGCCAATCATTTATATTGTCAGTGACAAAAGAGATACAACACCTTGTTGATGTAGAAAAGCTTGAAAATGATTTAATATTTCCTATCGTATCACAATTGATGTATAACAGAATGTAGCAAAATTACCAATGCATAAAAGAAGTACTCACCTGGTTCATAGTAAAATTTTTGCAATCGAAAAAATGAAACTTAAAAAAAGTGGTCAATTTCTTGGGAATTTGATTGGACTATTGCTAAAATATTATATGCACTTAGGTATGATGCTTTATTCCAGTTTTTCCTCTTTTGACTTGGACCAACCATATTTCAAGGATGAGAATGCATAAAAAAATAAATGTAGTACACAAATGAGAAACGATGATAGATGTAACAAAGGGAAATGCCATTATATCTAAATGATTGTCTAGTAGAAGTAGGTATGAGTAATTTTACATGCCACAACAACACCACAAACAAGCAAGGGGTAAGCAAAATGGAAATTTTTTATAAATAAAAAGACATTTTAAATTAATAAGATACAGTCAATGTCAAATGTGAACATGGAATAATAAAAAAGGTATAAAAGAATAAAGGATTCATCCATAGATAAGGGACTTATAGCCCACTCGCTTCACCAACATGGATATTTGCAGAATTAACTTTATATTATCTATTTTCATACTTATATAATGATCTTTGTTTCATTGTATTATGTGATTTTCAGTGTAGAATACCCAACAACATTATTTAGGATTAGAGGTACGACATGGTCTTTGGTGTAACCTACACACAACAACCAACTAACAACACAATTAATCAAGCCAATAAAAACCAAGACTCAAATATTTTGTCACTGAGAAGTTTGTCTTTGATGCAATTTATTTGCACATTGATATCCAACTTAACTGAATTGCTCAAAATTATCAAGATTGAGGCACCATCATGATTCAATGTGTGATGAATTTGAAATGAACAAAAGTTCATTTACTAGAAAATATATAACATAATAAGGACAACAACAAAAAAATACATGCATGATAATCTTAGAGGGGTTACATTCTTCGCCCTCAATAGGTCACTCAGACTCTCATAAAACCTATGAGAGGACTAAGCGCTCATACTTTAGGGAAGGCATGCATTTTTTTATCCAAAACGTTGTTGTGGCCTACAACATTTACCAAATACATAAGGGAGAAATAGTGAAGTTGCGAAGGGCCTCGTAGCCACTCCCGACCCATATATGGGATGATATTTCTATGGATTTTATAATGGGGCTTCCTAGAGCTTGTAATAAATCAGTCATCATGGTGGGCATCGATTGTATTTCGAAATATGTCCACTTTTGTGCCTTTTACACCATCATTGGCAGCTCAAGTCTTCATGAATCGTACTTTTAAGTTACATGGCATGCCAACTTTTGTTGTATCTAATCAAGACCCTACTTTCACAAGCAAAGTTTGGTAAGAGATATTTAAATTTCATGGTACCGATTGCCTCTTGCATAGCCTATCACCCAAAAATAGATGGCCAAACAAAATCAATAAATAAGTCCTTAAAAATGATTTGCGATGCTTTGCTTCAGAAAAACCGCATCAATCAGCACAATGACTTCCTCTTGAAAAATGGTCGTATAATGCCACTTATCATGGAGCTACCAAAATGATCCCATATAAAGTAGTATATGGCCAAAATCCCTTATCCGTGGTTTTCTATTTATCAAGCATTTCCAAGGTTCATGCAGCAGATAACACACTTTACACTAGAGAAGTCATTCTCATAACACTCAAGGACAATTTGGCTATGGCTCAAAATAGAATGAAACAGCAAACAAATCAACATCACTCAAAGCATTCATTTACAAAAAGGATGTGTTTCTTTGAGTTCGACCCTATAAACAAACATTTCTCAAAAACAACCTCCACCAAAAACTAGCCTCAAAGTTATATGGGCCCTACAAGATCATACAACACATCGGACTAGTGGCCTACAGTAAAGTCCCACCTTACCAACTAACAAAACATTAAAAAAAGACTCCATTGGACATTTAAGACTCAAAATAGAAAAGTTTAAGTATGATTAAACTCATCTAATATATGTATTTATAATCATAGAGGCGTTAAGATAAATATAATACGACGAAGCCTTAGTTTTTCAAAAGACTTGCACATTCCATCACTTTCACAACAATAAATTAACATAAGAAATAAGGGACAAACATAAGGAATAATTCTCTTGATGCTTGGAATGCATTACTCTTAAATATTTTTATATTGTATGCAACCAAGTATAGGAATAACAAGCATGTCAACAATCTCCACAATAATATAAAATTGTGTTTATAATCACACGGACAAATACCCATATTTCTAAATCAAAAGAAAAGGGTAAAACGTGAAAGCTTCAACCATCAAGGCATTTAATCAAACACTTTACATGCATGAAAGCTACAACCATTGAGGCATTTAATCAAATACTTTGCATGAATGAAAGCTACAACCATTGAGGCATTCAATCAAACACTTTGCATGCATGAAAACTACAACCATTGAGGCATTTAATCAAACACTTTGATGGAAAACTAATACAATTCATTGAGGAATTAAAGCAAACACTTTGATAGTAAACTAATACAACTCATTAAGGCATTAAAACAAACACTTAGCAGACATTAGAACTACAACCCACATTAGAACTACAACCCTTTCTACTACCATAATTTAGTTAGGGGTTTGGTAATGATTTGCAAAATTTCACAATCAAACCCCAGGACAATCCCCACAGAGTTCGTAGGGAATTTGGAAAACCGTCCAGATCACAGAATCCAATTCTGAAAACACTTTTTGAACTCAAATGAGGTTACAAGGCCATACACTATAGATACCCCTGAAGTTGCTCTGAAATAAGGGAATCCAGATTTATTTCAAATAGATAAATAACACAATATCAAAATTGAACAAAACAAAAAAATATACTTGAAATCCAACTGATTTTCTCTCTTGAAGAACATTTGCCAACTCCAAAGACCAACCGATTTTTCCACCCAACCTTATCCAAATAGAACTTCTCCTCCTGAAACCCTTGAGCTATATGAGCTCAAAATGGTACCCAAATGCAACACTAGAGGAATCACACGCAATCTTAGGAAGACAATTTTATCTTCCTCTCAACACCACTCAAGTCTAAATCAACCAACTAAGCTAATCCTGATATCTAGTTCATAAATTCCAAAGCCATTTCAGCGACTTATGTTGCTCTCCCCTTCTTCCCTTCCATGCCATGGGGATCCTTATGTATTTATAGCTTTGAGAGGGGTGAAACTTCACCTTCTTATGCAATTTTTTATTTATTTTTATTTTTATTATATATATATAAATTGAAATATTTTGTATTATTCACCAGCCTCCCCTGAGGTGGTAATATTAATATTTTTATTTTCAAGTAATTAATTAATTGTGCTAATATTCACCAACACTATGTGTTATTTTTAAGTAATTTCATATTATTCATTGTTCATTATAAAATATTTCACATTTTTATTAAAATAATATTAAAGTTAAAATCCCCTCAAAAGTGTGTAAATTTTAGAGTTAAATTAATTCAAGGTTTAACTTAGCTGGGCTTACTTGGTTGATTTATGCCCTTGAGTGGCAATTTTTTGTTGAAGAATAGGGATTATGCACCCCTAATGTGCACCTCTCTAGAATTATTAGGACTTCACACCCTTGCGTTGTACTTAGGACTTCAAATCCTAGTAGATTCAAGATTCGACGCCCTAATAAAGATCCAAGACTCCATGCCTTGATATTTCAATTATCTAAGACGCTGCGCCTTAGTCTTTTCCATAGAACCAAGACTTTGTATCTTAGTCTCATGGATTTAGGACTCTGTTCCCTGCCCTCCATGACTTCTCATCTGTTATGCCCCGAAACTCCACATTTCCCTCAAGTATTAGTTGTGAGCTCATACCCATCTAATGGTTTTGTTGGCAAGGTCTTGTTTCCCTAGATATGCACATATCATACCCTCATAGGTTAAAATCATGATTGAAAATTCATAATGAATTACCTTAATCACATTTTACCCAAATGTGTACATGCCCTCCCTAGTCATTTTTCCTCTAACGAATCGGCTTCCACAATCATCTTTGATCCGATGGCATCCTTGCCGACAAGTAACTAAGTTCCCTATCAAATCCTACTCATTACAAGTTAAGCTTACATAATTATATAATCATGTACCATTAACAAGATCATAATAAACTATCTATTTTGCACAACAATGATCATTCATATGTCACAATCATATATCATAATTTATGTCATTAACTAGATGTGGAAACAAAAACATACATATAACATGTTCTTAATTAATATCAATCTGGTACACATAATTAGAGATATAATCATCCATAAGAAAGGATGCAACCATGTATATAATATATGCATATATATCAATGTTCACTAGTCAAGTGACCCAACCGGGTCCATAACATATAGGTCTAGCATACAAAATCCATAAAAAACCATCCTCCTCAAGTGTCTCAAAACTATACTAGCCATGATGGGACATTGCAACTACATGCTAGCTATACCAAATATTTCAAGATTCATCTAATCTTTCATGTGTCCTACCTCAAAAAGTTTATGGGATCATATTGTAAAGTGGAGACTAAGTTACCAAAAATTAACAAGGATGGCTTCATTTTGCTCTAGCCAGAAGCAGTATTGGATACGAAATAACGTCAATTGCGTAGGTAGCGATCAAGGAAGTTATGATCCAATGGAAATATATGTAACTAAAATACGCCACATGGGAATCGATAGATATTTTGTAACACGTTCTCACATTTAGCCTTGAGGACAAGTTGCTTGAATTCAGATCAGATTTTGGCATGTAAATGAATGGAATAAGCTTCAAAACATCATGGACATCATCCAAGGCAATTCTAATGGTATATTTCTCATGGTTGCATCAAGTATGGATTAATTGGTAATTATTAATCAAATTTCTTAAGGTTTAATTTAAAAATTTCCTAAGCATGGCAAAGCATAAATTAAATTGTAGCAGAAAATTCCAATTAACAAATTTGATGAAGTGCGTCCTTCTAAAATATGACAAGGATGTCAAGTCAACAATTTGAGGTGATTTCACACATATCTGGGGGCCCCATTCATCAAGTTGATTTGAGGGGGCACATCTCTTCTCCAAGGGGGGAGAACTTCATGATTTTTAGCTCATCTTTCTTGCTTCAACATTCAAATCATATCTGCACATTAGCAAGGCATCTTATCACTTGTCCATTCAACATTTTAAGTGATTTATCTTAGCATTTTGGTCCTCGCATATTGTCCACATGAGCAAGTGCTCCCCACCAATAGAGGGGTGACTTGGCCATATGCAACTCGACTCTTTTTGATGTAATCTAAACCATTCATTGTAAAGGGGAGACTCAAATGAAGATCTCAGCCCCTTCATTTTATTGTGATTAGGGATTTTGCTCTCTTGTTCTATAAAAGAGATTGAGCAACAATTCAAAATAGATTGAGATAGTTTTGGGTAATACAACAATTCTAATTTTTTCAGTTTCTCTTGTGTGTTTATGGTGTTTTGTGGCTAGATTTTGGCCCTTGCCTTCCTTTATTAATATGTTTATGTTTATGAGATATGATCTATGTTGAGGTAATATTGCTATTTTTTATTCATGTGTAAGTCTAGAAATTGCAATTGTTTTAACACTTTAAATATTATGGTAGGAAATATAACTCAAATTGTTATTGCATGAGCTTTCATTTCTGGGTTTTGTTCCTCGCCACTTATACATCACTTATCTAATGTGTTTGTTCATTTTTCACAGGTTCTTGGGACTGCTAATCGATTTCCATTTTCCAGGAATAATTCAATTTGCAGGTTGGAGCGTTGGTTTCTAAAGGGCGCCTCAAGTGGGTCAAGATTGTTGATTGCTCAAGGGTCTATACGGTCCATGGATCTCAACTACATTTCATTGTATTAGGAGTGAATAGACTCCAATCCCAACACCAAGGCATCGAGTCAGAACTTCTTATTATCTCTTCTTCTCCATCTTTCCAATATTTTGACTTTCAAACTTGATTAGGCACTAGGGTAAATTCACATTGCTAGACTAAAACATCCTACATCCTAGGCATACATCTAAAGAATATTTTTACATGGACAAATCCGAAGTAATTTATTTTAGAAACCCTAGGATAAGGCATTGGAAATCTTCATATTGCATAGCATATAGCTTGGTTGTGTTTCTTTTGGACTTAGTGCGCATTCTATGCTTGTTGTTTATGCATTAACAAATCAGACACCATAATAACCAACAAGTTGTTTATTGTGTTGAACCTTTATTCAAACTTAAAACCAACACCATTTATCACAAATTTGCAAATCTGAGCATAAACCTAATATGAACCTAAAACTAATGCCGGTGATCATTCAAAATGGTGATCACAGTTCATTTTTAGGGTAACTTGAAATTTATTTTCCCATTTGTAGAGCTACCTTGTTGAACATTTCGCTTAGGGGATATTTCCATCCATTAAACTTAGAACCCCTTAGCATTGCCCCATAATGTGCCATATTTCAACCCTTGTTATTTCTATCAAGCACACGAATTCTTAGAAATCGATCAAGCAAGTACTATGGGAAAGTTGGTATCTTCTTGAAAGTAACAGAAAAGTTTGATTGGAGACACTTTCCATGGTTAGTACAAGTTTGCTTGGGTGGACTTGGGAAACCTAAAGAGAGAGGACCCTACCCGTGTGACACTTAAGGGTAGTGTCTTTATATTTTGACGATTTAGCAGCCTTGCAATCTCAAGGCTACTAGGTTGTGCAACAATAGGTCCAACCCTAACCCCCCTACTTTAGGCTACATATGATTTAGTCAACTAATGTATGTGGCCATCTCATTTGCATAAGGCTAAAAGATAACAATGGATAATTAATCAATGTAAAAAGAGTCACTTTGTTAATTAAGACCCACTAAGTAGTTGGTAACCATTAATTATGGGACCACACGTAGTTAGGGTTATGGCGATGGAAGCTTATTTAAAGAGCTAGGAGGCTATGGATTGTTTTTATCAAGATTTATTGTATTTGGGGTTTGGCTCAATTGAAAGGTCATCTAACCTTAAGAGGCAAGCCAACATCGCTTTATGTTAGATTTTCATAATTTTGCAACATCTATTTTTTATTATCTTGTGTTTGGCTATTCTACACTATAATTTATGGTTTCTTGTATCATAAATCTATGTATATCCTATGGTTGTTTTAAGTTTAAGGGTTAAGAACACTACATCATCAAAGGGTGATTCATTATGGATAATGTCATAACACTGTGGAAGGTATGGAGTGAGATAAATATCTCAAATTTGATGCTTGCTTCATTTAGATTAACCTTGAAAAAGCATATGAAATGGTTGAGCGACCATTCATTCTAGCTATGCTTTTGGACAATTCTTTCTTGAAGCAATAAAAACTCTCTTCTTCAAGGCCTTGATATGTCTATCTATAAATAGATGTAAAGTAGAAGATGAGGGGCTCTCTAAGGCCATCTGACAAGGTAGTTTGTTGGCCTTGGCTCTTTCTGAGCAACAAAAGCATTATGATTATGTGGCAAACAAAGTCCATTACTAGAGAACATCCAATGTAAATAGGATAAAAAATCCATAAATGAACAAGCATGTAATAAATGTATAATAAATAAGAGATGATATGATTACAAATAAGAGGGACCGTCTATATAATCCCTAAAGAGCACCTTGGGTGTCTCAACAAAAGCATTAGGATTATGTGGCAAACAAAGTCCATTACTAGAGAACATCCAATGCAAATAGGATAAATAATCAATAAATAAAAAAAGTATGTAATAAATGTATAATAAATAAGAGATGATATGATTACAAATAAGAGGGATCGTCGCTCTTATGAATTAAAGTAATGTAATTGGTGTCTCTTCACAAAGACTTGCATCCCTTGATAATTATTATTATTAATTATTAATTATTAATTATTATGATTTATTTTGTGCTTATGATATATTTATCTTCATAACGTTTCCCACCCCTTTTAAGATGCTTTGTCCTCAAAGCATAATTCATTGGAAGACTTGTGCCCTGTTCTTGTTTATAATGCCTTCTTGTGATCTTCTATGTTAATCGCTGTGACACTTAATGAAACAAGATGATATGTTCTTCTAAACATTGAGTAAAAATGTTACATCATTTGTGAAGTGGTCCATCCCAAGTTCACCTTCATTGAAACTTTTTGTTGATTAATTTGTTGAATGGAACTTCTCTTTTTCGGCTTACAAACAGTTTGTTGATTTTGTCTCTATTCATTTTTGAAATCATAACTAATCTATTTATGTTCCTTTTGATCTTGTTAGTCATAACGAATTTTGTGATTTGGATGACGAGAAAATATTATGATCCCTTATGATTGTCTGATGGAGACTTCAACCTTTGATATTTCCAGTAATAATTCAATTGGGTTTGAGTTTGTTCTTTTTTTTCTAATGTCTAGATTTTGAACATTGACAGCCCCTTTATTTCAATGAGATCAATCATTGTTTCTTTAATAATTAGAGGTTACTTGTTGTTAAGTTTCTCTAGTGTACTTTGTAACAACTTCTTTGACATTCTTTAGCTTATTGATTTGGGCAAGTAAACTTTGATTATGGACATTTAAGCGTGAAAGTTCTTCAAGATTCTCCAGCTTTTCAACTTTGTCTTTAAGGTCTCAATTTTTTGACTACGCCTCTTTTAATTTTTTGATTTGCTTAAACAACCTATGGTTAAGGTTCCTTAAGCTAGAAGCTTCTAGATCTTTCTTTGATAACTTCTTGTTGAATTCCTTCAAAAGATCTTGATTCTCTTGTTCTAATTTTTGAAAACACTGCTTCTCCTCCTTGAACTTCATGATTTTTGCAAATAGTTTATGGTTATGATTTTTTAAGCGAGTATTTTCTTCTTCTTTTTGTAGTATTTTCTTCTTCTTTTTGTAGCAAGCTCTTGTCAATTTTATTCTAGAAATCTTGAATTTATTGTTCTAATATTTTCTCATGCAATTTTTCTTGTTCATCATCTAGCTTCATAATTTGGGATGTCAATTCATGTGTTTGTGCATTGCATATATATTCCCTTGTAGTGTATGATTTTTTAAAATTATGATAAATGAGAATTTTATTTTTAAATTTTAAAAAAATACCCAAACTCCCCTTTACCATAAGAACATTTAGTCCAAAAAGTGAAAAGGACATTTGGTCTAAAAAGTGTAATCATTTGTGGAATTCATGATTTTTAATTTTACTTATTTATTATCCACTTTGTAAATTACTATGAATACACGTATATCCTTCTAAGCTTCACTAGTTTGTACCAAGCTTTATAAAAAATTACTATGAATATACGCATATCCTTCTAAGCTTCACTAGTTTGTACTAAGCTTTGTCAAAACTTAAAAAATATATATTTGAAATGCTCCAATATAGGATTATAATAATCGTTAATATTTCTTTTAAAAAGAAATGAAATAATTCTTCCTTCCCATAAATTAAATAAAACTTTTATTTAAATCCCTTTCACTTTACAAATATTTTTATAATAATATATTCTGCTTTGAAACTTGAAAAACTTTTTATACTCAAAAGAATAAGAGCTTTAATGGCATTTTATAAGTTATGACCCCTTTAATAAAATTTAATTAATTACTCTACAAAAAAACCCTTTGAATATTTGATATGCCAATATTTCTTATGTGCTTTTAAAAGAGTGGTGGTAACTTTGATATTTGGAAGGTGGTTTAATAAATCGCGATAAATCATTACTGTAATTCTTGGCTACACTGGGAATTGTGGTAATTTTCTTAATCGATGCAATGGGTTTTATAACTTTCAAATGGCAGTTGTCTTCGCCTTGTTTCTGAGTTTTGGTCTTCTTCCAAATTGCAGCGGAATTATGAACTTCAATGGCCTTGATTCCTCATGATGGATCCTCTTTGCTAGTGCCTACTAGCAGCTTGAGAATTTTTTTTGTATCTTTCTCTATGCCAACATAGATGGGAGCAAAGGCTTTCATAAGGTTATCTACAACGTCCATTTTACTCCCAGAGACTAGGGGAGAATCGGGAAATCATTTAGACACTACCCAAGCCGCATGCTTTGTGAGAAATGGGTCATCAAGGCATTAGATAGAAACACAGCCTGAAAGGTGCTTCTAAGGAATTGCATTCACTTAGGAGCTCTCTAAGCAAGAAATCTTGGATAGGTCTCAATTTACAAAATCTTACTATCACTCCAGCATATGTGAAAGGTGCAAGGAACGTGTATTGTTCAAAGCATTAAGAAGCCTGGGAGGTGATTAAACCCTAAATCGGTTGGAAAGGCCAAGCTCTTAGATTCGGTCTATCCTTTACCAATCATTCTTTCTGGTGGTCTCCTATTTTGATACATGAAGGAAAAATTATAGTAGACTACATATTTGTTGGCTTGACTTTTTAAAAGAAGCATTAACATTGTCAGGGACATATTTGATGCCTAAACGTAGGATTGGGTGGCCTACCTGGAGCTAAAAGCCAAAGTTTAGCTATATCTAGCTAACTCAGACACATTATTTTTATTGAATCAAAGAAATTATCCATGACTCACTACTCAGAACGATAGGGTCGCAATCTCTTAAAGCTTAGTGGAAGGAATTGAAATGGATCAAAGGTAAGGCATTTAAGGAGTGCAAACGTGTGATGGCTACATGTATCTTTGTCATAGGCCTATCTTAGATGGCCAATTAAATAAGCTTTGCTAGCTCAAATCTAAGCAAGCGCCCCGGTTCTTCTTATTGCATAGCATATGAAACTGTTAAATGAGCCCAAAATGGACTTTTTTTGGTTGGGGTCCCTCATTCCTGAGGGATTATCTCTTGGCAAAGGGTTGATTAACCTTAGCATTTGATTATGTGGTAGAATTGAAAACCTCAAACACCATTTTGGTATTGTGTATATGCTAAATCCCCTTGAGAATAGGTCACTAAATTATTTGAATAGTGCCTACTTGCTTCCATATCCCAAAATTTCACTTTCGTAAGAGATAAGCTTTCCTAGGTTATTGAGATCTACTTAACATAGGAACTAATAGAATTGCAGTACTCTTTTTCACTTGGAACTTGGAAGGAATGGAATGCTTCAATACAACTGTTGAAAATTTCTATTGGTATGACATCTTTCTAATTTGTGCTACTTTGCATATGAAGATTATTGCACAGGGTCAATAGGTCACATTGGATGTACCACATCTCTGTAAGCTTCCATAGTATTGTGGGGGTGCTCCTTGCATTACAAGGGACCACATGGTGACTTTTCAACCCATTTGGCTTGTTCAAGGAAATCCCAAGGTCTGATGGAAGGCCACGACATAGAGTTTGCTAGGTTGTTTGTGAGACAAGGGAATGCTGCGATGGTTGGCCCCTTCTATTGCGACACCAAATTGATAAGCTCTCACAACACACCTTGCTATTTCCAAGACAAAGAAACCTCCTTGAGAACTTGAGCAAGGTAATGAAGGTTGAAACCCTACCATCCCAAATCCTAAGCTAGCCAATAATGTTTGGGGGCCAACCCCTGAGGACAATGACAAAGCCCCACCTAAAGTGGGCCTCATCGCATCATCTCCCTAAGTTATGATTATTGATGTTTGTGCTTTTGGTTGTGCAAGAAAACGATACTTTATTGTTATTTATGGATCTATGCCACTTGGATTGCCTTTAGTGTTATTGTATGCCCAATTAGTATTTTTTATTCTTGTAGTGCTCTTCAGCGATTTTGATTGCAGGGCTTACCTAGTTTTGAATTAGCTCAGGTAGCTATTGGGCAACCCATGTTTTTTGTATAAATGCCCAATACGTACATTTCTTGTTTAGATTAATAATTTAATAGTCCAGGGAAGCATTTTATTATGAAAAAATATAATAGTCCAATTGTGGAAACTAATTTACAATAAAATGCTATGTTTAGAAAATATCCATTCAACATAATACATTGCAGAGGAAAGTACAGTTCCAACTTCAGTTTACTCAAGCAGCCAGTGTGGGGTGCAGACCTCCCAAGTCACATTGCGAACATGGGTGCCTTAATAAGTATGGAATTAAGTTTGAGCCTTCAGCTTCACAGCTCACAATCAAATTTCACTTCGTGAAACAAGTACAACCTGCATCTGCATTCCTATAAACTCCTCGTTTTTTCGCTCCCGACACTCTGGAATCAGTCAATAGAGATGATAATGGTCTTAATACATCAATATTCATACATATCTTGTTTATGGTGAACAGGTAACAGTTGTCAAATCAATAACATTTTGATGATACATGTATTATATCCTTCAACTATTTCAGCTCTGAAATGACTCCAAATTGATGAAACAGTCTTACACATGACATGAACAATAAAACCAGTATGTGTGATACCCCAATAAACCCATTAAGTTTGAACCGCCCAATATAGATTCTTCAGCTCACCTTTTCCTACACAGGACATTTCCTCCGTTTAGCCAAAATTTATGCTCACCACAAATATCAACCAAGACATGCTGAACCCAAAAACAAGAAATTTCAGGCTGCAGGTAACAGAATATGGCTAGAAGGAACAACGGGGAAATTAAAGAAATCTTAAAAGCTGTACTTGTTACCAAATGTGTAAAGAATGCTAAACTTACCAAATGTGACGACAACTGCCACTAGCTCTCCCTATAACTTTTATAAAGTTTTAAAAGATCGTTAATAACAGAATGAATGTCTGCTAGCACTGGAAGAAGTTCTGTGAGAAAACACAAGCAAAAAAGACAATGAGAAGAAAACAATAAACCCCATGCCTAGTCATCAAGTTAATTTAAACTATCAAACATATCCAGTAAATAGTTGGGCATCTGGAACTTTGAGAGGATTGAAAGAGAGATCTCGTTAGACCAAACAAGGGTTTTCTTAGCAAATTAGGCATACCAGTGCATGTATAGAAGAGAGTGATTAATGTATCTTATCAACACATGAACATAAAATTTAAAATTAAACCCCAACAGATACATGCACATAACTAGATTTTATAGAAGAACTTGGCTATCCATCTATTTGCATGGATCAACTTATAAACTTGAAATCAACTCACAATAGAATATACAAATATCATTAGAATTGCAACAAAAAGATAAATGAAATAGTGATTATAAAAACGTTAGAATGGCAGTTGCTAACAGATAATAAGCATATGAACAAGATTGAAGAATAATAAAACAAAATAAGATGTCATGGAATTAAAGATTATGGTGAAATATTGGCAACCTTTCGCCACAGACCAGATGCACACACCAAAGATCATGCGGTCTGCTTAAAAGACCTTGCACTGAGTTACAAAATCACTTATGCATCGACACAATCTTCAACACCTGGTTCCAAAGAATAAATAAGGATGAAAATGGGGTCCTGCATGACAGCTTGGGCTTAACATAAATATGTCAAAGTTGAACTGGCAAATATGTCAAAAGAGACACAGAAATAAAGGAAATGTATATATTGAAACAAATAAAGCCATATTGAGCCCCACAATATATTGGTTGGCATAGTGTGCAATAAAGGTGACAGGAGTTGGAAAAATATTGCAAAACGACTTGATTATATAAACAAAATAATCTACATATTGTAAAGATATAAGATCCATATATCACTTAAGGGTTAAATGTGTCCTTGTTTGTGATGGGCATGCATGCTCTACTGTCAAACATTGAGGGGAAAAAATAAAATATACTGCAGACAGGTAATGTGTTTTTGATAGTTCTAGGTGATTGGAAATTACCCTTTGTATCTCCGGTATCCTGCAGTTTGATTTGATTCCAAATAGTTGTTAATGCTTCAGCACGGTGATGAATGAACTCTAACTGTTTCTTTGTTTCCAATGCTTTAGCATCTGACATATTTCTGTCAGGAAGGTCTTGGTTCACTGGAAAACTGTGCAAGTTGGTCCTTTTATTTTGAAAGCGGCCAATTTCTTCACAGTTTTTCAATCTCCAAGTAAGAGCTTCCTTGAGGAGACAACCCAATAGAAGTGTCGGTGCCTCAAAATGCAAGAGTATTTGTTGATCTCTCACATATTCTAGCAATATTGAGATAATCTCACCTCCAGGAATGGATAAAATGATCTTATCACCAGCCTGCA
Organism: Larix kaempferi; assembly: GCA_027924585.1. Classification (NCBI taxonomy): domain Eukaryota; kingdom Viridiplantae; phylum Streptophyta; class Pinopsida; order Pinales; family Pinaceae; genus Larix; species Larix kaempferi. The sequence continues at coordinate 5,422,777 of BSBM01000254.1, forward strand.
TGCATCTATTTGGTTATTGCATCATAAAAACAAGCACTGAAATCAAATTTCTAATGTGTAAATGTGAAGTCAAAATTGATGTTCGTAGATCAGAAAGCAACACAACAATAGGCATAATGTTAAATTTAGAAAGCAACTGAAATGAGTAAAATCTTAAATGTAAACAATTAAATACTAAAAGTATGATTCACAATTGGACATTTGAAAAACATAGAGAAGAAACAAGGAAAAGTTGTTTTACACACATTTTTTCTATCAGGCACCCAGGATAATTATTTCCTCTTCTATTATCCACTACTGGTTCTATTAGAAACTATCACACTTGTTGAACTCTGATGGTGCTTTAATTTCATATATTTTAATCTAATTACTGGTGATATCTGAATTTTTTGGACTTCCTTTCAAGAAAGCAAAACTCCATCCTTGAAAGAAAAAGGAATGCATTGGTAAACTGATTTGAGACACGTCAAATAATTCTAAGGCTGTATTGCTATTATATTTCTTAAGAAGCTCTTGCATAGTTGGACCTATAATGGTCTGCCAAACATTATCAACAATCAGAAGGCTATCTCCTTTTCTTCATTCATAAAATATGATTTTATAACTTAATTCTAAGGTATCGATCCATCCATGAACTTGCCCCTTCAATCAATCTTTTAAAGTAGCTAACAACCTTAGGATTGTGTTCAAAACTTCAAATATGATGGACAACCCCAAAGGATACATAGCATCATCAAGTAACTTAGAAAGATCATGCCACTAAAACTACTACAACCCACTATCTTCCAAGTCTTCCAACTGCTCTTATTTGGCATACCTTAGGCAAACTTTATGCCACAGTTTTGAACGTGTAGCTTTTGGAGCATTTGAATTGGAACAAATCCAGAGCTAAAGGACAAGCAAGTTACAGGAATGGCTACCAGATTATCGACCACATTACCCTTTGGGCTATTATTGAGGAGGCTAGGTAGCAGTTATCCAAAGTCTTATGTAGTTTTGTGGATTTCTGGAAGGACTGTTATTTAGTCCCAAGGGAATCCTTGTTCCAGAGATTACGGGACATTGGGATCTCCAAGACTGTCATTATTCCTATCATGAGGATCTGTAAGACGATTATAGAGATCGGTTTAGGAGTAAATTGTGATGTATCAGTAGTCATTTATGTCTCTTTAAATGTTCTTGCTCATTTATTCATGAATCTGAATCATGGTAAGCACAAAGGGTAAGCAAGAGGGATTCTTTTAAAAGAAAACGGTTCAGCCTTTTAGGGATGTGCTGTGAACCAGTGCATTTATTTGTCCATGTGTGGCCGAGAGAAGCAGGTTCGATATCCACAAGGAAGGAAGTGCTCAGGTGATGGGAGAAGAAGTCCGCAAGAGGGTCTTTCCTTGCCGACGAGCCATAGATGTCAGAGGGGTGGATAGTAAAACTTAGGTCATGTTAACCCTAGATTTGCTCCCTAGCAATCTGGAGGGGTTAACCGTTAAAGGCCAACCGACACATTCCATTAGGATGGTGTTCAGACAGCATTTTCAAAGACAGTTTGTTAGAGCTAAGGGTGATTCCCATTGAGTTCAGATATATGATTGTTACAGTGATGTTTCCTTGGCACAGATACATATATAATATATTTCATGAGTTTTCATTTTGAGAAGATTCCTATTTTTTTTCGGAAACAGGGTTTGGAGAACTGCATGACAGAGATGATCACATTTTTCACATCCTTGCGAGCTCAGGATTCCAATGAGACTTTTCCAAGCAACATGCAAGATACTTCATTTTTAGGGTTAGGGTTTTGACTTGCATGGCTTTGCATGGCATTGCATAGCACATGCATGGATATACATCATTTTGCATGGCACATGCTCGCACATGCATCAACTTGAGAAAAAGTGGCAGTTAACTACAATGCATGCATGGATCACTGGAGTTTTAGGAGAGCATGTAGGGATATGTTTCCGTTAGACAGGGTGTTTGCATGGATTACTAGAGGTTTCAGGAGCATATGTAGGAACTTGCTTAAGTTAAATAGGGTGCATGCATGAGTCACTTGAGTGATCTAGGGTGCATGCATGAGAAAGTTGGCATCGGTATGAGTTAAACTAGGGTCAAGATCAATTAACTAATGCACCCCCTCAGAAGACTAGAGTGAGGAGCAGTCCACATCAATGCGCATATTTGTCAGTCACTTCATCGGAGTTCTAACTCAGAGAAGCTCCTCTTTGCATGACTCATGTGCCACCCCTCTCGACCTCAAAACTATTTGAAACCTATAAAATGAGAGATGGTGCATCTTCTAATGGTCCGAATTTTTGCCAAGAGATCATTCTCTTCCGTGTTTTCTTCTCTTCTCTTCTAGCTTCTATATTTTGTGTAGGAAATATCATAGTACCAGTTCTGTATCCATCTCTTTGGTGCAATCAACCTTTTGATTTATGCAGAATAAAGCTTTGTTATGCTCAAATCTGGCTCTCAAGGTTTGATGGTATTTTGATGTGTTTTCTATGTAATAATTTAGAAGTTTCTAGCATTTTATCTAGGTGAAATCTACCATTAGAAGTGCCTTCCATTTCTTATTTTTCATTTAATTTGAGTTGGTTTTATAGAGATCTCGCACCACTATCAACAAATTTTTAAACAATTTTGTTGGTTGCATTTATTTGCATGCCAAAGATTGAATAAACACTGCTGTTATAATATTTAGTTCGCTGATTTTTACGGTACAGCAGCATAAAATAACTTTTCTGCCCACTGTTCTTTGACATTACATCATAGATCTGAGTTGTTTTGCATACTAGATATCAATTACATTCATCTTGCATGGAGATTTTATCATTTTGGGCATTCACAACAGCATACAATCATTGTTTTTCAAATAATTTTTAGTCATCTTTCACTGTCCTAACACTTATTTTGCAGATCTGTATCTTCCAGGCAGCATAAGGACATTCAGGGACCCCCCCTGAGAGTGAATTCACTTCACTTCGAACAAAGAGGAGTGTTATTAGTGACACATTGGATAACACTCTTAAATGCTGCATGCAATTTTCCCACAGATTTTGTTATCTTACTTGGGTTTTACAGGGTACATTTTGTGTGCTAACAAGTTCCCTCCCAGCATAATATGGGGAAGGGATAACAGGGGTGAGGAGAAGAGGTCCACCCAGAACTCTTTTCGGCCATGAGAGGGAGTGTAGACATTCAAAAGTGCCACTGTACAGTTCAGAGATGTAGAAAAACATGATTCCATAATACAATGAGGGAAATGTTATCACACCATAGTAGCAGGGCTACTATTCTTGTTCAGCAGATATCTGCACATCCCAGAGCTTCCATTATTCAGAGCATGGCTATGATGATTGTATATTTTGTGATCACTCATGATCAGAGCAGTGTATTATTCAGACTTATGTTAGACCTTGTGTCAAGGCTGAGCCTTGAAAGTTCAGATTTGATGACCGATGTGACCCTTTATCCCATACAGTTTCAGTTTAGTGCTTAGAGATGTATCGCAGCAGTGTTTCAGATGGTATATGATGAGTATTACTATGATGATGTTGTATGATCTATGGATATGTTATCATTGACTGTGGATTATTATCTTGTTGATTTAGTCATGTTCACAGCATCTGCTTGGTATATTATTCCTGATGTGGCAAACTGTTTAAAATGAACTATAAATCATCAAATGGACAATTGCTTGCACAGTTAGGTCATTTAACAAAACCCACTAGTTTTCCACCTTACATAGATATGGTCTTTCTTGACACTAGTTGTCTGCTAGTGTAGGCTCCATATTCACTTGACTCCATCCATACATGACTTTCCTATTTGACTTTAAACCTTGACATGTCTCATTTGACTTTCTGATACGGAGGACTTCCCCATTTTTTTTACCTCTGTGTTTGGACCGCATCCCTGTATGTTCAGTGTCTCGGCTCTAAGTTGGTGACAAAACTTGCCTTTGGTGGGTTGGATTGTAGGCCTAAATCATTCTGGTCGGTTGTCCCGATGTTTGGCATTGGCTCGAACTCCCCCTAGTCACTTGAGATATTGTTGGCTAAAACTGAAAGCTCATGTTCTACTTATGGAAACTTATAAATTCGCCCATGGAAACTAAAAAGGGCAAGAGCGATGAACAGCTAAAAATACTCCTCGAAGAGTATAAGAAAGGTCCAAAAAGCAATGGTTCTTAAAAGTTATATCTAAACAATTGCTGACCTGATATGTATTTGAAAACATTCCCTGGATGCAAGCTGCAACTAGTTGTGCTTATCAGCACACCTGAGATCCGAAGGGTTATGTAGGCCAAAAAAGCCATGAAATGAAATTGAATGATCCTAATGAACTTGGATCAACTTGATGTAGACATGATGCCTAAGTTGAATAAGCACTCTCTGAACAACTTATCCATTTGTGAGGCACAGCCATTCCCCGTGTTATTTTGCCCAGCACAGAGTTTGTAGCTTCCCCCTTCTCCCAGTCCAAAGTATTTTTGAGTTAAGTTAGACAAGTCCACCCCTTGGCCCAACCTTGTTCCTAGCCTTCATCCTTCACTAGCAGTTTGACCATGTCCAATGGGTGAGTTTGTCATTTGAACTATTGTGCAAGTAATTTTATATAACAAAGGAATATGCTAACTTGATTAATGCCACTGAATGGATGTTTTACTTTGAGCTTAGCTGTGAGAATGATTAGAGAAGCATGTCTTAGTCTACTGATGTGATTTATCCTTGGGATCCGTGACGATGTGGGCCATATATATATGCCTATTGATGATGATTGATGGTCCCACGTACTTGGTGATGATATCATATGATGGACAGATGGTTCAGATGATGATGGATGCAGTTCAGCAGGTTTTATTGTTACTTTAGATCAGCAGATTATGCATTGTCCATATATGGTGGACCCTACAGCTGGCCCATTAGGGCAACCCATGGTGTATGAGTACACATTCCTAGTGGATTTGGGTCTTCTGGATCCAATGAGACACTTATCTTTCAGTTTTGAGCACTTCTGACAGTAATTGATGCAGTTTTACACTTGTTGACCAGATTTGGGGCTGATTTCCCAGCCTGAGCAGCAGGGGCCATGAGAGGCCAGTTCACCTAGGGCGCTGTATGAGGAGGGGGTGGTCCAGCCACTTGTTTTTACCATTTACCCCCCCCTTCTGGAGAGCCTGGTGGGCTTAGATGGACAGCGCAGATGCCCTAGGAGGCAGTTTTGGCACTTTCACAGTTATCGAGGCAGTTAAAAAATGGGATAAAGTGGTCACTGAGGAATTCGATTTGGGCAATTGAGGCAAGGTTTTGGCATTTGGTTTTCACAGAGGTCTTCCAGGATGATCCCACTATCTTCCAGCCAGTTTTCACCATGTGGGTAGGCCTACAGCGATCACAGGAGGTCTTTTACTGCTTGTCTATCACTGATTCTGAGGACAGATTTGGTCATTAATATTATCTTGGACATATTTTATTATTTTATTGTGCCTTGGGTATGAGCTAGTAAGGATTGATACCTCCTAGCCCCACCATGTGCTTATCTTGTTATGTCCTAGTCATTATGAGGTGGATTTTTGTACTTTTACCCCTCTAGTGGATGACGTCATACTCCTATTGTGCCATTTAGTTAGGACGTCATCATTATATTGGGTGATCCATGTGATGTATTGTTATGATTTATTATTGGCCATTGATTAGATCTTTTGATCTTTTAATCTTAGCCACTCATGTAAAAAAGTGGTTAGGATTGTACTCTCTCCCCATCCTATTTAAGGAGGGAACCTCTCATTGTAAAATCATCTAGAAATTTTTGGCTCTTGGCTCTTGGAATAAAATTTCTATCTTTTGGAGTACATGCTTGGATTGGAGTGGATGTTGGTTGTTTCGATTGTAAATGCTTTTGTCCATTGCACCGGAGGATCTATTGTAGCTATCTTGCAATATTTGCCATATCTTTTTACAGGTTAAGAGGACGTTTTTAGACAAGTGCGAATTGGTGGGGAGGCTTGCCCTTCAAGCTTGGAGGAAGACGTTTTGGTTAAACAGGGAGTAGTTTTGTCTTTGTGCCAATTATTCTATGCTTATCTCTCTCTTGCTTGTATCTACCTTCAACATGTTAAACTGATTGATGCTTTGCTCCTTGGTTTTGACAGGTTAGAGGGACTCATATGTGGCTTGGAAAAATCGATTTGGCAAGAGGGCTTCAACAATTCTCCATTTGATCTTTGGCAAAAGTAATCCTCGTCTCAACTAGCATTCATCTCTTCATCCAGGTATGCTCCAAAGGTATGATCTTCTTCTTCCTTGAATCATCCATAATTTCTAGATCATAAAAACCCTAATTGATTAAAACCCTTGTTTTTGGTTTTTCTTAGATCTACTTAGATCTAGCCTAGCATTTGAAGAGATATTAAAAACCCACCTCTATAGCATCCACCCCTAGTGGGATCTATAGTTTGGTGGTGATTGGGTTAGAATTGGCACACTTTTCAAGGCAAAAAGCCCTCTTGAACCAAATCGCACTTCCTTGGAGAGGCTAGTTTTGGCTAGATCTAGCACATGGGTAGGTGAGATCCCACTTGATTTGCAATCTACACACTTGATAACCTATACCCAGACTGTTACTTTGGTGATTTCTACCTTGTGGGCATCATTCCACGTTTTAAGGGGTTAAAACCCCCTTTTGAATTTCTTGGCATCTTAAAACTCAGATCTAGTAAGATCTAACCCTTGGATTGACTTGATTTTCTAGATCCACATAGATCGGGGCCTAAGCTACTTGGATCTACAGTTTGGTGGCCATTGGACTTGATTTGGTCCACTTAACCCCTCTTTTAGCCCTCCTTGAGCAAGGTCGCACTCCCTTGGGTAAGTGAGTTTGCCCACTTTGAGGAAGTGGGTGGTTGAGATTTTTGTGGATTTGGAACGGCTATACCTTGAAACCTAGGTCTAGGGTATCACTTTGTGACGATCTGCCTTGGGGGTAGCATTCCTTGTTTCAAGGGATTGTGGTCCACTTAGGGTCACATCATAAAAACCTAGATCTAACAAGATCCAACCATTATATCTCAATTAGCCCACTTGACTTGGCTCCTAGGTGTCCCGATCTACACTTTGACATACCTTTTGACCCCATTAGCCCATCCAACAAGGCACTAGTCCTCCTCAAAGCAAGTCGCACTCCTTGGAAATTGTGTCAAACCCTAGATCCGATACATGGGTACTCCTAAAATCAACTTAGATCCATAGGTCTACTCATCACATAACCTCTAGTACCAATTCCATCCCTTAGCTTCACCTTGTGGGTCCAATTCAAGCCATTTCACATATCCCAAGAAAGTAGGATCCACTTGTGTAGCACATGGTACTATACCTTATCATTACACCTAGTTATGTGTCCTAAATCATACATCGGTTGAAAGACTAACAATCTCCTTAATCACCTTTCAACCATACTTTAACTTCTAGGTCCACTCAACCTTGCATTGGTTTCCGTAACTCTTCATTTACTTACCCTTAGGAACTTTTGTTTGGGTCCAATCAACTGTGATTGGTTATAGGGTCTCCCCCTAGGTCTTGTTTCACCTTGATCTAAAGCGAAGAGTGCCTCGGTTGACGTGACTCCCACCTTGCATTGGGAACCGTGGCATCTCTTGGGTCACCTCTTTAGTTGCCTGTCTCCTCTACCGTCCCGGATGGGATACCACTAGGGGCAACTACAAGTTGTGTGATAACAGGAAACATAACGAAGATTGTAGGAGGGAAGAGTCCCAACCTGGCGCTAGCCCTCCTGAGTCCCCATCGGCATCCGAAGAGATGAAATGCCAATTGAGAAGACATTTTTTGAAAATCTTAATAGAGGACTCAACAATGCACATGGTCTCCTGAATGTAGATGAGTCGATGACTGAGGGGCGATGTTTGAAAAGAAGCCTTTTTAGGGAACGTTGTTTCGAGGCCATACCTATGCCTCTCATATTATGGGAGAAAACAATAATTTTTAACCTTTCTGGGGGCTGCTTTGCTAAGGACCCTAGGGATAGTTTTCCAATGGCTAGATAGGACCTCCTTTTCGGATTCTATCTTTGCATGCTCCATGAAAGATCTTCTACCTCTTGTAGTCATGTTTCCAGTGCCGGTCATGATGGAGAGCCCACTTGCTTGTACAATAGTGCCTTTTGTCTATGAGCGGGTTAGCCATATGTTTGAGATCGATGTCCCCAAATAAGAGTTGTTGGATGTATCTTCTCTTGTTACATTAGAGGGGGAACCCTCCTTTGGTGTGGAGAGGTTGGTGAGTCATTGCCAACCGGAATAACAGGTGGAGCAGGAGCTGAGAGGTTTGGGCTTTCCCCTCTCTCCGAAAATGTACTCAGGTTGTTTCCCTTTAGAACTCCAAGATCCTAAGGGGTATAGGGATGCCCTCGAGAGGATAGGATGTTCTTCTACAAGACCTTTAATTTTTCCAAAAGTAAATTTGTGACCTTTTTGAATTCTTCAATGAGTCTCTAGTGGGCAGTCTAGAGGTTTGTTTGCTCTGTATCTAACACCTCCTCTGCTCTTTTCCTTTTTTGAACATTTGATAGGGAGTCCACTCTGAAATTAGAAGAGCTCATGACCAAATGAGTAGCACCCGTTTCACTTGCTTTATTGTAATGTGGGCAACTAATTTTCAGGTGTCCATGGGATCTGCAATGTGTGCATCTGAACAAGACATTTTTGTAATCCAGGGTTTGCATGTAATGATTGTCTCCAACTTCAATCATAATCACATCTGGAAATTCTTAGGCAATGTCCATCTCCACACAAATTGTCGCCATCGATGTGTTGGATTTTGACTCTCTGGAGCAACTTTTACGAAAGTGCCGAAAGAGTTACCAATTATTTTGAACATTATTGTCCCATAATTCAATAGGGAGACAACATTTTGACCCACAAAGCTAATGTGTGGATCCTTTCTCGAATGGGGTCAAACCTTGGGTGCCATCTGAATAACAAGAGGGTGGAGCTGCCCCAAAACGACGGTGCAATATTACAAGGGCCTCTTCTCTTAACCACAAAGGGAAAATATCAAGGATATCTTTGCGACCACAATTTTCTTCAATGGATGGTTGGATCAAAATCAATCTAAATCTTTAATGGAAGAAGTCACTAAGGAAGAGGTACACTCAATCTTGCTCTCCTTTCAACATGGAAAATCTCCTAAGCCCGATGGATGAACCTCGGAATTCTATTTGGGTTTCTAGGATCTGATTGTTGATAACATCACAGCTGCAGTGGAGGAACCTCACTCCCCTAGTATGATACACCCTCCTTTCAACTCTACTTTTATCACAAACATTCCTAATTGTGATAACCTTTCGAGTTCGATCACTATCGACCAATCTCACTCTGCAATTGCATGTATAAGCTCATCTCCAAAGTTATTGCATGTCGTTTTAAGCCTATCCTCTCTGCCAATATCTCTTTAAATCAATTTGGGTTCATTGATCATAGGAATATCCATGATGCTATTGGAACAGCACAGGAGACCCTCCACTCCATAAAATCCTCCTCCCAACCTGCTTTCATGCTCAAGATTGACCTTTCAAAAGTTTTTGATAAGGTTAACTGGCTGTACCTCAAACTGATCCTCACACAGGTGGGTTTCCCTTGTCCTTTCATCAATTGGATTCAAGCATGCACATAGGGGGTCTCCTATACTGTCCTCGTAAATGGTTCATCATCACCTTTTTCCATCCTTCTAGAGGCATCCCGGTGGATGCCTCCTCTTGCCTCTTCTGTTCCTTGTTGCAAAGGCCCTCAATAGACACATTATCCATGAACGAGATTTGGGAAACCTTAAGGAATAAAAACAACAGGGGATCTCTTTATTTCTCATATCCTCTTTATAGATGACACCCTTATCTTCAGGAGCGCATCCATCCCTGAATCAAAAGCTTTGGATCGAATCTTAAAACTCTTCTCCTCTTCTACATGTGTTACGCCCCATATCGTCCGCAACATGCTTACCAGGATATACCAATGTGAAGGGGTCTTTTGCCATTGTCAAAGGCCAAGTCTAGGCTTGTTTTTGTAAAAGTGTTGGTCTAGTTGGGCTCAAGAACCGTGGTTTGGTCATGGCAGGTCCTCTAGGTTTTCATTCCAAGAAGTGTTGGTTTAGTGGCATTGCTGACTGCTCCTTGATGGGCGGAAGTCCCCCGTCATGTTGGGTCATTTGTGGTTGTTATCACACAACTTGTAGTTGCCCCCAAAAGGTGATCCTATCTAGGATGGTAGAGGTATTGGGCAACTAAAGAGGTGACCTAAGAGGGCCACAATTCCCAAGGATAAATGGTTGTCACGTAAATCGAGGCACTCTTCACTTTAGATCTCGTAAATGCAAGATCAAGGGGGAGACCCTAGCTAGCAATAGAAGGCTAGCGAACCTACTCTAGGCTCTCTAGGGAGATGTGAAGTGAGAAAGAGAGAGGGATCAAGAGTATGTAGATCTAGATCTAGGAAATACAAGTGGACAAATGGAGTTAGGGCTTGATTGAGGAGGCTTATGCAAGGGTAAATGCTCAACCAAGGTATGATTATGCCACTTGATGATTTAGATGAGTAGATCTAGATAGATCTAATGCCAATCTAAAAGACCCAAGTGGGGCCCACCCTTGATTTAGGCAAAAAATGAGTGAAATGGGGCCCACTTGGTGAAATTAAGCTAAGAAAGGCACTAGGAGGGTGTCTAAGTGATAGATCTGAAGTTTAAAGGACAAAGTAGCAACACCCAGATGATAGATCTGCAAAAATAACTGAAAACCCACAAGCGCGTCATGTTATCACATACATAGTAGCTGGGCTACCATGTTTGCAGAGCAGGTAACTGCACTTTTCCGAGCTTTTCCTTTGCACATATTCAGTGAGATCAGCTATGATGAGCAGCATTATTTATGATCACTCACACATCAGAGAATCCTTATATTAGACATTCAGTAGACCTTATGCCAAAGCTGAGCCTTAAGACCTCAGATTTGATGACCGATATGACCTTTATTCCATATAGGGCAGTGTTCAGTGTTTCAGATGCAGTGTTCTCAGTGGGTTTAGTTGGTCCAGATTACAGATATTGATATATGACCCAGTATATATATGATGTGCATTGGTTTCATTATCTTGTTGTTTAGGTCATTTTGATAGCATTGACTCGGCATATAGTAATTATGATCTGGCAATATATATATGTTAAAATGAAATTGGTTGTTATGGATTGATTCTATGCATGATTGTATTACTGACATTTGGAAACTTTTGATTTATACTCGTTGGTCTTTACCTTCCTAGGAATGTGGACATGATCACTTATTGTATTTTTGACTTGCTAGCTTAGGCACCATTTTCACTTGTCTCCATCCATCCATTTATCCTTCCTCATTATTGATCTTTACCCTGACTTACACCTTGATTTGTGATATGGAGGACCTCTCCGCTTTTGCCTTTGTGTTGGACATGCATCGATGTTTATTTTGTGTCTCGGCTCTAAGTTGGCAACAAAACTTGCTTTTGGTGAGTTGGATTTTATACCTTGATATCTCTAGTCGGTTTCCCCGATGTTTGATCTTGATTGTGGAAGTCCCCATAGTTGCTTGAGTTGTGTTAGCTAAACCCTGAAGCAAATTGTACTACCTATGGAAATTATTGATATATATCTTTTGTAAAGCCCAATGAAAATGGCTATGAATTGTAATGCAATGAAATGTAAAAGCACCCCGGATGAAAGCTGCGATTAGTTGTGCTTTTAAGCACATGCAAAATCCCAAAGGGGTCCTAAAGGCCTAAAAAGCAATGGATAAATGTCTGCTAAATCTAAAGATTGTTGGCCATGAAATTATATGAAATGAAATGAAAGGTCCAAATAAAGCAGTGGTTAAGTATATGCCAAATCTAAAGACTGCTAACCTTATGTGAAATTTTCCTCATTGAGCCTACGGGTTATGATATGAGATGGAGCGAGGGACAACTAATTCTAAGTGTCCCCTAGAACCTCAAGTTATGGTTAGCCGGGCACCTAGTTCACGACGGTTCTAGTAGTAGACATTTTTCCAAGGTTGAATAAACAATTCTCTAAACAACTTACCCATTTGTGAGACACCACCATTCCTTGTGTATTCTTTGTCCAACACATGCTTGAGTGTGTAACACCATTTCCCTTATCCAAAGTATCACAGTGTCAAGTCAATCAAGTCATCCCATTCAACCTAGCCTTGCATCCTTAGCCTTCACCTTCTACTAGCAAATTGATCATGTCTACAAATGAGTATATTCTTGAGGTTCTCTTTGAAAGTAAATTATTAACTAACCTACTATTATTTATTAACTGCCAGTGAAATAATGCTTAATGTTTTAAAGTCTTGCCGAGAAAATGATTTAAAGAGCATGTCTTAACCAATTAGCATCTGGTTTCTTCAGCTTGGGTTATATTTTGATCAGTTTGACCAAGTTCAACCTTGGGATCCATGATGAGATGGACCACTTGCATTGTATGATGTTGATCTATGGTCCTTTATATACCTTTTGATGATTCCATATGATGGGCACAGATTTCAGATGATGATTGATGCAGTTTTTATTGATTATTATTATTTCCAGATCATCATATTTTTACTTGTCCGGGTATGATGGATGATATAGATGATCTTACAGGTTATGATGAAGTGTATGAGTACTCATCTCTAGTGGATTTGGGTCAACTGAACCCATTGCGACACTTACTTTTCAGTTCCAGGCACTGGCCGAGATGATTTTAGGAGTTTTTCACCTGTTGACCAGTTTGGCCATGCTGATGTGGCCTGTCCAGCTAGAGCATTGAAGGCTAGTCGTTGCCTAGGGCGCTACAGGGGAAGGGGGTGGTCCAGCCACTTGTTATTGCCATATTAACCCCCTTCCGGACATGATGGTACAGTCAGTTTTTGTGCACAGGCACCAGGCAATGGACTGTGGGCGGTTTGGTGGTTTTTCAGGTGGAATAAAAATGGAATAAAAAGGTCATTGAGGAATTGGATTTGGGCAATTGAGGCAAGGTTTTGGCATGAGGTCTGCTCTGAGGTCATCTATGCTGTATCCCACTCCTTCAGATCAATTTGCAGCAGTCAGTGGGCTCCACACAGTCATCAAGATGTGATTTGATGCATTCTTCTCTCAGTTGAGAGGACCAGGATTTGATCATTTGTACACTTGGACATGTCATTGAGTCATATGTTATATTATTGTGCCATGGGGTGATGCTAGTGAAGGAAAGTAATACCTCCTAGCCCCACCATGTGCTCCTAGTGTCTTGTCCTAGTCATCTTTTATGGCACACTTGTATTATTGTCACTTTTATGTGGTGCGCAACCCCCTAGGGCATCTTTAGACTAGTGCGCACCCCCCTCATGTGAGTGATCCATGTTATATTGGACTGGCTCATCTTAGTCGTTGATTCTATTATTTTATCTTTTGATCTCAACCACTCATTTCAAAAGTGGTTTAGGGTTTTGGTCTCCCTCATCCTATTTAAGGAAGAGACCCCCCTATTGTAAAGGCACCTTTTGGCTCTGGAAAACTTGGAATAAAAATACTATTTTTACAGATCTACTTCTCTTGCTTGGTTGGTTGCTTGTACAAGTTGAATATACAATATTTTCTCTATGTATCATTGTAGATCTTGGGGTTTCAAATGTTTTTCTGCAGGGAGGCCGTGTGGGTGAAGAGGACGCTTGGGGGGGACGCTATTGTGGGGAAACCCCATATCTTACCTTTTATTTGTTCTTCGTCTCAGGCAGTATCATTATTGTATCTTTGTGACATAGTTGATGCTTCTTGTCTCGTCTTTTCATCATTATAGTCATTCTTTTGCTAGATCGATTCTCATAGAGACCTCTTCTTGCAGGGGAGGGCGCATTAGTCTTCTTGGAGGAGTAGTGATTTGGCTTGGAGCACTTGGATCTTACTCTTGATTAACACACAGGGGGGAAATTATCAATTTGGAAGGCAGCCGCAAGTTTTAGAGGTAAGATCTATAAGGTACGTATCTAGTTTCATGCGTTTTCATCCATTGGTCACTTAAACCCTACTAATCAAAACCCTTGTATTTTTTATTTTTCAGATCTATGGAGATCTAGCAATTATTGGGTCTTAATAATTAAAACCCACCTCTACATTAGTCACAACATTCCCGATCTATAATTTGGTGGACATCAAACTCCATTTACCCCCCGATCTAAGGCATTGGGCCTCTCCAAGGGAGGTCGCACTTTTGGGTAGGTGGCCATTTTTGCTAGATCCCACGTAGGTAATGCTCATTCCTTGTTAAATCATTACATCCATTCAATTGCAAACCCCCTAGTGCCATTCAACTTCAATTTTACCTTGTGGGCCCCATTTGGACCATTTTCCTTATTTTAAGGGTGGGCCCCACTTGGATCTTTCATCTTGGCATTAGATCTATCTAGATCTACTAATCCTAATTCATAAGTGACATTATCTCACACTTGGTTGAACATTTGTCCTTGTCTTAAGCCTCTTCAACCAAGCCCTAACCTCTTGGGTTCACTTGTCCATTCTAGATCTAGATCCATACACTCTTGATCTCTCACATTTCACTTTCATATTTCCCTGGGAGGTCTTGAGTGAGTTCGCTAGCCTTCATTGGCTATGCTAGGGTCTCCCCCTTGGTCTTGCTTAGGCTTCATCTAAAGTGAAGAGTGCCTTGATTAACGTGACACCCAATTGCATTGGGAACCGTGGCATCTCTTGGGTCACCACTTTAGTTGTCGAACACCTCTACCTTCCTGGATAGGATAACCTTTAGGGATAACTACAAGTTGTGTGATAATAGTTTTGGCGCCGTTGTCAGGGAGGTAGAGGCTAACCTCAGGTGTCTGCAAGTATCCATGCATAACTTATATCTTATCGCATCCGGTCTTGTAAACTAGATGGTTATCATTTATTTTCCTAAATCTTTCATAACCATCCATTTTCACTCACATCTCCTTGCTTATTCACGACATATCTTTTGGTAGAAAATAACCTAAGTCTACCTGGCGACTCCTAATCGTGACTCCGCTGAGGAATGACCTCATAGACATCCTTACGATCTCAAAAGTAGGGCTAATCTAAATCAATCAGAATGAACCCCACTTGTTTATCATAGAAGAGATCCAAAGCCCAATCATCTAATTTCTTTTGGAAAATTGTTAATTCTGATTCTCCAAATCGTTTCTTGGGATCCCCTTCAACCAATTTGGTTCCTCCTTCATCTCCATCTCATAATCTAAGTCCAACAAATCAAATGGCTGGAACAGATCAAACTCCTCCAGGAAACCCTCCTCAAACCAATCCGCTTGTCGTTCGTAGATTTGGGAACAAGGCCGTAGCTTCACCTTTAGACTTTTCCCAAATCCCTGGTTCACCCCATGATATGCCAGACAAGTACTTTGAAAAGATCCCTAAGTTCAATGGGAACTGTGCGACCTCCATTGAGGACCACATTGAAAATGTTTGCGCACACATGGAGGCTTATGGGGCAGAAGAAGAAGATGTTTACATGAGGGGTCTTTTTGCATCCTTGGAAGGTGATGCTCATAAATGGTGTGACCGTTTGCCTACGTCATCAGTCACAGGATATGATGACTTCACAGAAAAACTTAAGTTTGAGTGATCAGTCAAGTTAGATGGGCGTTTTCTTTTGAACCAACTTTTTGAAGTTAAGAAGAAAGAAAATGAATCTGTCCATGAATTCAACATCCATTTTGACAAGATAGTGGCCAATATCCCTGATGATATTAAGCCTAAAGAACAAGCTGTGTTGATTCACTACCTCAATTCATTAGAAGGTTACTTAGGTTACCATCTCAAAGACAAAGACCCTAAAGACTTAAAAGCTGCTCAAGAAAATGCTAGAAGGGTTGAAGCAAATGCTGCCTCTATGGAGAAGCAAAACTTCTTTGATTCAATTAGTGCTTCGTCCTCTAGATATGAGCCCAAAGCCAAGAAGGGAAAAGAACCAGTGAAAGATCCAAATGATATGATGGAGAGTATGCAAGAAACGTTGAAAAGCTTGACTCTCCTCACTAGGCATCTAGCTAAAAGTAAAGAGGCGGAAAGGTATAGGCAACCTTATGGCCCTATTATCACATTTATAGTAGCTGGGGCTACCATATATTTTTTCCAGATTCCAGTAAATTTTTCAGCCAGTCCTTTACACTTAGATGCTTGAGATGAGCATGTATTTTGGATCACTCTTATGATGATGAGCAACAGTATATTCCTTTGCCATGACTGAGTCTCAGGAAACTCATATTTGATAACCGATGTAACCATTTTTCCATACAGAGCAGTATGCCTTGCCTAGAGTTGTAGCAACAGGTTCCCAGTAGACAGATGATGGTTCAAATGGTTTGCACAAGTATATGATCTAGGAGGTATTATCTCGTGTATTGGTTTATATTTGCTTTCCTGGTCATTCTAGTAGCATGTTGTAGCATTTAGTGTCATGATCTGGCGATCATATATACATATTGGACTTGGTCTTTATTATGTATTTATCTAGTATCCTGCTCAGATGATAGAGGTTCTTGTCTATACTCATTGGTTTCACCCTCCTAGGAGAATGGAGGTGATCATTCCCACCATTGTTTGGCTTGCTAGTGTTGGCATCATTTTCACTATCTCCACCCATCTGTTACCTTCCAGTTATTGTTGTTACCCTGACTTACTACTTGACTAGTGACATGGAGGACCTTCGCCCACTCTAGCCTCTTTGTTGGATGAGCTTCCCTGTTGTATTGTGTCTCGACTCTGAGTTGCCTAAGTTGTGTTGGCTAAGCCTGAAAAAGATAGTACTACCATCATTACATGTATTTGGAAACTTATTGCATATCTTAAATGAAAGCCCATTCTAGAATGTGTTTTTCAACACATGTGAATGAAAGGCCATGTGAAATAAATGTAAAATCCAAGAATGTGTTTCTTAACACACACAGATCAAAAAGCCTAATAAATGTAAATCCAAGAATGTGTTTTTCAACACACACGGATCAAGGCTATGGAAATGAATGAAAGGCCCAAAAAGGCAGTGGTTAAATATATGGTATATCTAAAGATTTGTTGGCCTATACTGTAATGATTATTCCTTATTAGCCTACGAGTTGTGATATGAGATGGAGCTTGGGACAGCTAATTCTAAGTGTCCCCTAGAGTCTTGAGTTATGGTTAGCCTGACACCTAGTTATGGCGGCTCTAGAAAAGATCCTCACGGAGCTGTATCAGCTTGGATGTGAGTTGTAGACATCTGTCAAGGTTGAATAAGCACTTCTGAAACAACTTATCCATTTGTGAGACACTACCATCCCCTGTGTTATTGCTTGTCCAGCATATGCTCTAGTGTGTATCCCCTTTTCCACTTCCAACATGTCACAGTGTTGAGTCAATACAGTCATCCCTTAGCCTAGCCTTGCATTTATCCACCCTCACCCATCACTAGCAAATTGATCACAACCATGAAGTGAGTATAGTCTTGAGCTTCTAAGTCTAAGCTATTATTATTATTAAAAATCTTGAATATCTTGTTTTAGATCGCCAATGAAATGATTACTTTATGTTTATATTGCTAGTGGAATGATTAATGAAGCATGCTTTAACCAAATGCACTTGTGGCACCTTGTTGTTTATGGTTTGGATCGTCTTATGGGTTAGTTTGACTTGGTCAAACCTAGTTTGACCAAAGTCAACCACAGGACATGAGATGGGTTAGACCCTGGATGATAGCTATTGATGATATGTGATCCTTATTTGGTCACCAGATGGTTCCATGCAGTAGTTACAGGTTTAGATAGTGATCTGCAATCTTTTGAGAATTTTGATCATTTGTAGATTATTATCATTTTTATTTGTCCGAGCATGGTGATGATATTATATGATTATGCAGTCATCCATATGGTGTATGAGTATGCACCTTTAGTGCATTTGGGCTCTCTGAGTCCATTGGGACAGTCAGATTTCAGTTCCGGGCAGTTTCAGTTGGGATTTCTCTCAATTTATCACTTCAATGCAGATTTGCCATTAAAAATGGCCTGTCAGAGCAGTATCATGAGTTGATTGGTTCACCTATGGCGCTACAGAGGGGATATGGAGTGTAGCCACTTGTTTTTACTACATTGCTATATCTCCAGGCATGTTGGTGCAGTCAGATTTGGCCCCAAGTGACTAGGCAGTGAGTTACATGCATTTTTATACTTTTCAGGTGATTTACAGAGGCATAAAAAATGGTGAAATTGGCTACAAAGGAAACCAATTTGGGCTACTGAGGCAAGGAAATGGCATAGGAATGGTTTTGATGATGTGTATGGTATCTCCCACACCCTCCAGAGCAGTTACAGCAGTCAATGGGGCCCACACACTTTTCTCTGGCACATTTTGAGGTTTCATAGAGCCTTTGGAGGCTCACAACTTTCCTTGTTGGGCATGCTTTTATGCTTAGATGATATATTTGATCATTATTGTGCCATGGGGACACACTAGGGAAGTTATATGTCACTCCCTAGACCCACCATGAGCTTTATCTTATGTTCTCCTAGTCACTTGGAGTGGGACGTCCCCCTAGGGCGATTTTGTCCATGACATTGTTATATTTTTGAGTTGATCCATGTACTTTATTGTTGAGCTCATCTCAACCGTAGATTATAACTTATGTATCTTTTAATCTTAGCCATCCATTTAAAAGGTGGTTAAGGTTTTGGTATCTCTTCTTCCTATTTAAAGGAGAGAGCTTCTCATTGTAAAGGGACTTTTGGCTCTTGGCTTCTGGAATAAAAATATTTCTTTGCAAACTCTTGTCTTGTGGTTGTGGATGCTATTGATGTTGATTGAAACTGTTCTTCCTCTGCACTGAGGATCTTCGTGGTTATTTTGCACATCTTCTCTCTACTTTTTATCTACAGGTGAAGAAGTCGAATTGGTGAGGAAGGCGCATTGGTTGGGGAGACTTTCCCTACTCTCTTCTCTTCTCTTCGTCGGTTTCAGGGAGTATCATTGTCTTTATACCTCTTACTTCTTGTTATCATGTTCTTTATCTGTATTTCTTCCATTCTTGCTTGAACTGATTGATCTCTTGTTGTCCTTGGTTCATCAGGAAGAGGAGGGCACACGTGTGGAGCTGAGCAAATCGTGGGGGCAAGATACATCACCAAATTGTCATTTGATCTTTGCAAGAACAATCCTCGACATCATAGCAAACATTTCCATGACTCAGGTATGCTTGTGAGGTAAGTAATTTATTCTTCTAACCTACCCATCTGTCATTTCATCTTCAAACCCTAAGTAAAATTAATCGAAAAATTCTTTGGCTCAAAAGACTTGGTTTACTGGCAAACCATTTCTAGGTTTTTGGTCTTTTGCAAATCCCTAGGTGGGTTCTCCAAGGTGTCCTACCTGGAGGACTCCATTGGCCCAAATCCCAAGGCACTAGTCTCCTTAAACCCTCACACATTTCCTGAGAGAGTCAGTTTGCTTGTCTTTTGATCCTGTTTGCTGAGCTTGTGTGCTTTGACATTGTCACATCCATCTACCAAGCTGTGCTAGAAAGCCTTAATCCTCAGATCCACTCTTTGGGGGCACTTTCCCTGTTTTAAGGGTCACGTTTCCCAAGGCAACTGAATTTGATTAATTTAACTAGCACTCGAATCCTGGAATCACACTTAATTATTGAATCACTGTGTGTAATCAATCTTTGCCAAGTCACATCTACCTTAAGGTTCCACAGTGGTTTCATTTCCTTAAATCTCGGGTTCCATACCTTTCACCTTACGTACCCTATCCTAATAGCTTGATCTAGTGATTGGGTTTGATCTTTCCTGCCGGGAGTAGATCAGGGTCTCCCACTTTGTTATCTTGGGTTTTGATAGCATAAAGTGAAGGGTGCCTCGGTTGGCGTGACAACCATTCCTTTTGGGAACCAAGGCTCTTGAGGTTCAACACTTTGGTTGCCTATCCCCTCTACCAACTTGTATAGGATCCATCATTTAGGGTCAACTACAAGATTGGTGATAACATTTTGGCATTGTTGTTGGGGAGGTAGAGGCTTATATTCGGTGTCTGCGAGTGTCTGTGCGTTATCATATATCTTATCGCATCTGGTTTTTGTTTAGTGATTGTATTTCCGATTTTCATAATTATCCTAAGTTGCCAGGGTACCCGTACCGGGGGGTTGGGCACCCGTACCAGTACCGGGTACCCGTACCGCCGTACCGGGTACCGGGACTGGTACCTCTGGGAGTACCGCATAAGTACCGGGTACTTCACCCAAGTACCGGGTACTTGGTCACGGATTTTAGGGTACTTCCGGGCATGAAATTGAAACGCAGACTGGAAATTTCACAGTTATTACTTATTTACTATTAATAAGTATTAAATAAGGAGTCATGGCTGTTTATCATGACATTCTCTCTCACAAATATAAATATTCCTAGATATTGTATATTGTAATAAGTATTTCACCTTTTATTTTTTATGGTATGAATATTATGTATTTTCTTTCAAGTCTTTGGTCTCTGACAGATGGTATCATAGCATTCTTTCCAGCTGCCTGTAAGAACTGTTAGACGGTTAAAAATTGCTGCCTGTAATGAGAGAACCAACCCTGCCAGCTACCTGTGGATATAACAACCGTCATGAACATTAGCCCTTCTCCACCACATTTCTCTGTCATCACCCATAAAATAATTAACAACCATCTGCCACCTTCAATGTCTGTCATCTGCTATAATCACCAGCGACTACTACACAGATCACTGTTGTTACACATCACGTTTGTTAATCTGCCATCATACCCAGTTTGTTCATGGAGTGGATTGTTTTAAAGTTTAAAGTTTGTTAATCTGCCATCATACCCAGTTTAAATTTTCTGTTTCATTGTTTTAAAGTTTTTCAATTTTAAATTTTTTCGTATTAATAATTATTAATTTTAATTTAGCTTAATTTTCAGTTTTATTAATTATATTTTAATTTGGCTCATAGCCTCAAACAATAAAGTTAAAACTTAAAAGTTAAGCTATAAGTGTAATGTCTAATGATAATCATTAATGTTAAAAATTAAAAATTAAAATTAAATTATCAGTATAAAGTATAAACTATAAAGATTGCATTTTGATAGTATCAAGAGTATAATTCTGGGTTTTAATGTCATGACAGCTAGCCTATAAATTTATAATTTATAATTCAAATTAAACAGTAAACTTATCCAACTGTTAAAAAATTAAAAATTCAACAATAAACAAACTGTCAAACAGAGTTTTCAGTTTCTGTTGGGCGTTAATGGAAGGATGATCATGATTTTTTAATATTGGGCGTTAATGGACCTCCTTGATGCTGATGCAGATGACAGTGATGTTGACCTAGCAGAGATGGCTTGAGGAAGCCAAATCAACTATTTTCATTTTGTTATTTTGTATTTCATATTCAGAACTATGGCAAGTGAGGCATGCCATTTGCCAAATTTTGGATGTAGTTGACAATGGACTCATGGAGTCATGGACATATATCATATTATCATATTATCATTCTATTATGCTAAATTATCATGCTATTATGCTAATGATTCAAATTTCATATCAATATCAATGACAATATCATATATGTAATTTGAATTAATGTGCAAGAAGCAATACCAATGTCAAATGTGTGTTACTGGTTGAAAACTTATTAACTTAATAATAAAATTATAAATATATTAATATAATTATTAATTATAAATTTATAAAATTATATATACATATATGTCTACAGTACCCCGACGTACCCAAGTACCCTATTTCAAAAAGTGGCGTACCCGTACCCGTACCCGTACCCGTACCCGTCCCAGTACCCAAGTACCCTGGCAACTTAGTAATTATCCCAATCACCATTTTAATTCACTCATCTCACCTCTCCTACGACATTTATCATTTCGGTGAATTGCTTGTGTGATTCACCTGGCGACTCCACCCCGTGACTCTACTGAGGACCGGACCCAACGTATAAATCTTAAGTTCTTAGAACGTCCAACAAATTCTGAAGGAATCCCTGTAACTTATACTCGAAACCGAAGACACATTAAAGAGAATTCATCCAATTTCTTTTGGAAGATTTCTAGTCCTAATTCTTCACCGAGTCATCTTTTAGGATCTCCTTCATCTTCATCTAGTCCAATGGTCGGAACAACTGGTGGAAACCAGAACAACCCTCCTCAAAATCCTAGGATTGTCGGAAGAAAGGCTAAACCATCTCCTCTAGATTTTTTCCAAATCCAGGGAGCCCCCCATGACATGCTAGAGAAGTACTTCAAGAAAGTTCCCAAGTTTGATGGAGTGTCTACTATAACCATAGAAGATCATGTTGATCTCAACGACGTGACTAGACTATACCTCTCCACAGGAGGCAGAAGAGATCCCCCAGGCCTCAGTGGTGGGCTACGTCCTCCAGGCAGCAGCACAAAGAGAAACCTAGACCTCCCACTAGTTCTTCCTCAAGACAACGCACTATCCCTAGTTTCAACTTTCCTTCATTCGACCTCAGATGTTAGGAGAGATGGGTCTATACCTTGATAGAACTACCTCATTTCTTTGGATGTCTTTGCTCCTAAATCGTTTCCGAGTGTATTCCTCCACCCCCACGCAGTCTTCTATATTTAGGGTTGAGTGCTTTCCATGCCTCGGCATAGATTTATCCTCTCTTCTCTTCTCTTCTCTAATTTACTTTACTTTCTTTTCTACATATTGCCTTCTATAGGAGACCTTTTGGTACTCCTACTTTGTAACGACATCATCGTACTCGGCAGTCCCATTGACCTACTTTTGTGGTCATTAGGCAGACATTAATAAAATTATCTTATCTTATCTTAACATCATTTTTCCAACAAATGGCTCTTAACTCGGTAGTAGGTGCTCTTGTATTCGACATGACAATAATTACATGTCCAAACAAAATCCCCCCCCCGGCCCCAACAACCTTTGCCCCAGGCCCTTGTTTTCTTGTTACATACTTATGCAGCAATTTTTTTTTCCCTGAGCTTGTTGTTTTGCTACAGCAGGGTTATCTGCAGCAATTTCAGTTGCACTACAACTCCACTTCGGAGGGGGGGGACAACACCATCACTAACAGTCTTACCTTTCTCTTAACCTTTACCAGCTGCCCATAATGATTGAGCCATGATTTATGTGGTATGAGTGAAAAAGAACATTGTTGTAGGAAAAATGACAAGTCTGGTTGGCTAGGATGCCTTAAATTCACTATTTATCCTTCATCTGCACAATACTAGAGAGTCAGAAAAATTATGCTGGCTGAAAGTGAAATGAGTTAGGCCAAAATTGGCCTTTAAACACCCCCACGTCACTTTTCGGGCCGCACATGTCCAACACGTCTAGGGCATGTGTTGGACACAGGTTTGGAACGTGTCCTAAATCGTCCAACACATGTCCTAGCGTGTTATGTGTCAGACACACAGGATATGGGGGACACCCCCTAAAGGAACGTGTCCAGTTTCCAAGACCATTGGTTAGTAGCTTAGAAAACTTATTTTGGATAGTTAACTAGAAAACTTATAAATCTGGAAATTACTCATTGTTTTACTTCATTTTTCAGATTTATTTCCATAAATAAATCCATAAAAAATCAAAAAATATCATACGATTCAGAAAGTTATCTAAGGTTTTAGCAAGTTTACTAGTCTTTTCTTGGGATAGTTCTTAATTTTCTACAATCTGGAAATTTCCCTTAAAAAATAGGAATTTCCAGATTTAGTAACTCCTAAGATTTCACTGTCATATCATTGATTTAGTTGAGTTACTTATAATTTGATTTTTACATTTTTATAGCAATCATTTTCCTTTATAATTGCAAAAAAAAGTTGGGAAAAGTACATGGTTTAAAAGTGTTATTTGGTGCATTTTTCCTAACTTTCTAATTCTGGAATTTTCTCCATTTTCATATCATTTCCAGAATTTAATTTACTTGCTTATTGTAATGACCCTTTTTCAAAATTATTAAAATTCCCAATTTTCCACTTTTTTCCCAATTTCGACCTTTGATTAGTTTTACTGTTTTGACCTCCAAATCAACCCAAATGCTCCCAAATCTTCTGTATGAGTGTATGAATGATATTTAAACTTGAATATTAGGTTCAAGGATGTTTTATGGTCCTCCAAAGACTTCAGAAAACTTGATTTACATTCTGACCAATATATGCAATTTTGACTAGTAATTTGTGTATCAAATCCCCCTGGGGTAACACTGAAAATGGCCTCCCAAATGCCTCTAAACTCCCTCCAATTTCTGAACAGAGGTATGTAATGTGTTAAGTATGTTATTAAGATCTCATATGCACCATTAATGTATTATTACAACTGTTCTCACCCTCTCCCATTCAACTGCAAAAATCCCCAATTCGACCCTTGGGGAAATGGCCCTATTTCACCTCCCAATACAACTAAATTGAGTAAAAATGCAAATGCTCAAGTATAGTACATGAAACTTGTAGAAGACATCTATGGCAGTATATTGATCACAAATATATTAGAGAATCATCCATCCATTCGAAATAATCAACATTACAGTGTCATACATCAATGCATTGGGGAAATGGACATTGTTTGCTCATTAATCAATATTTTTGCATACAATCAGTGGGTATTTCGACCTAAGACTTTCTGAATATGAGAAACAGAAGATATGAGGCTATTACAATCAGAAAAATATCATATGAAGCTCTCCCAATGAGTACAAGAGCTCACCCAAAGCGCAATCCCTCAAGGAGCATGAATATGCCTTCAAAACTGGAAATGGTGGAGAAAAAGTGTTGCACTAAACCAAACCATGAAACTTCCTGTAGCTGCTACCTACAAATACAAACTCCATTAAAGCACCATGAAAGACCTGAGTGGCCTCTCCAAACACCAACTTGGATGGAAATCTTTCACCCTCGAAATTGGCTAAGGCAAGAAACTAGTCATCCACTAGCTCTCTCTTCACAAATGCAATTTTTCTCAAATCATCAAAAGCCATTCTCCTACTTGATTTCTACATTTGATAACCAACATTAGCTTTCTAAGGGTCGAAATCCTCTCAATAGATTCAATAGATTTCTAATTAGGAAATATTCCACATTTGCCACTTGTCTCCTAGTTCCAACCTTCCATCTTCTCCCAAATTCGATTTTGAGTCTCTTTGGCTTCTCCAACTCCCATGAGCGCCTTCCTTGAGCCTATTTTTGGGGCTGACATGTCATAGTGGTCAGATGTCAGAGGTCAGGTCTGCAATTTGTCATAGTTGTCATAGATGCTCCATCATTGGTGTCATAGGGGCTAGGGAATCTAGCCCAAGTGTCCACAAACTCCCAATTTGACTCTTTATCTTCCATGGAGGTTACCAATCCTTCCCAATTCAACCTAAGATGCTCAATGACATGTGTTATGACTTACCAACTCACCCAAGAGTGTTCATCTTCCCATTAATTCGAATTTGCAAGAGAGAAATACCATGTATTATGAAAAATCAAGCTAGTGTGGGTCCCACATCTTCCTAATGTCTCCAAAACCATTTGCCACCTAGGATTTCTCTTGAATTTCTTTATTCACTCTATTTATTAAATACTTGAACCCTTCTAATGTATAAACATCATTTATTAGCTTCCTTATTACCATTCCACATGTGCCCATCCAACCTAGGAAACTAGTAGGATTGATGGGATTGTCTTACTATGAAATTATTTGAATAGGGACATTACACTTATATAATATCAAAACACTCATAATACATATAAGAAGAAATTAAAAGTGGTTTTAACCACTAGCTCTTCAAGACTAGTCACTAACACTCATAATCTAAGTGGGTTTTCATGCATGTTTTCTTAAATTGCTTAGTAAACCGACATTTGAATTTATCTTAACTAGCAATTATTTCTTACTTTACTAAACCAATTAGATATTGCTCCTAATTGTTTATCATATTCATTGGTTTGGTTGGATGATTAAGACATAACTATCATAATCAAGAGCTAATCATCCTAGGGCTATCATAGGCTTTTTGGGTTCACCCTTAGACCTTGTGGTACACATTGGACTCACTACTAAAGTCACAATAATAAGTGTTATATCTAACTTATGGATTTGGTAATAAGTCTTTTTATTTGCTTCTTGCTTATATTGGACATCTATTGAAGCATACTGCCATTTGAATTTACCATTGCTACTCATTTACTTCAAGTTTATTCATTGGCTATACTTAGATATCTAAAGCTAATGTTCTATCTTTATGGTGTTTGAGTTATTTCTAAGTGCATGAGCTTTACTTGTATCTCACCTTGTACTTAATCGAGATAGCTTAAGATTGACATATTTTCCATCTAGATTTAAATAACAAATAGTAAATTAAGTTGCGTTACCCCCACTAGGCTTGGATTTCGATATAAAGCCTAAAGTGAGAGGTTGAGAGTTGACGTGACAATGACAATCAACATTGGTTGCCACCTAGGTTGTGCTAGTGAGTTGGGACTTTTCCCATTTACGTACAAATTGGGCAGTAACAAGAAGTATAACCACCTTTGCACACTTCACAATGTCGCCCTCCTTTAGTGCACATGGTTTTGGGAAAAAACGTGGTTTTGCAAATCAATTGATGGTCTTGATTCATGGCTTGAAGAAAATTGATGAATCTAACCATCTTGGCACACTTCTCTAGGGTGCACTCTTCTTTGGGCTTATTCTATTATTTATTGAAAAAAGTTACAACCTTGGCACACTTCTATAAGGTACACTCCTTGTGTAGCGCACCAGTGGTTACTTGGCTTGCTCAAAGAGGTTAGCATGGCACATTCTCCAAAGGTTTCTTAAGGAATATTTTATTGATTGACTCATATTATGCCCCATATTCTCTACAGTGCACCCTACCAAATGTGCGAAAGAGGGGGGTTTTTTTCCATTGTAAAAGGCCAAGCTGGGGCTTCTTTATCTAAAAGTATTGGTCTAGTGGGGCTCAAGACCCTTGGTCAACTCATGGCAGGTCCTCTTGGTTTTCATTTCAAGATGTGTCGGTCTTATGGCACAGCTGACTACCCCTTGATGAGTGGAGCTCCTTATCATGCCATGCATTTATGCCCAGGTAGGTATCTAGTGCACCTTGGGATGAATCCATTAGGACACATGACCTAGGAGCCCGTAGCCACACTTATGGTTTTATGCTTTGTAGAGGTGATTACACTTATAAGGGTTGTCACACTTGCTCTAGCACACCTCATTCATACCCTCTTGGACCTTATTTTGCTATAGTTTTATGCTTTGTAGAGGTGATTGCACTTGTAAGGGTTGTCACACCCTCTCCGGCACACCTCATTCATACCCTCTTGGACATATGTGTCTGCCCCGATGCCTTTAATGCTCTCTGTTGTTTGAAGTGTGTGTAGTTCTATGGGTACCAGAAGATACGGAGGTTCTCGTGCACTTCCGGGAGAAGCGCATGTCTTGTAGTTGGAGCCAGCTGTTATGCCCCAAATTCTCTGCAACATACCCTACCAGATGTGACAAAGAGGGGGGTCTTTTTTGCCATTGTAAAAGGCCAAGTTGGGGCTTCTTTATGTAAAAGTGTTGGTCTAGCAGGGATCAAAACCCTTGGTCAGGTCATGGTATGTCCTCTTGGTTCTCATTTCAAGATGTGTTGGTCTTGTGGCACAGTTGACTACCCCTTGATGAGTGGCGCTGGCCTAAAGTGTAAGGAGAGTGCATTGTGGTGACAGTAGGTGCATCTCCTAAATAGTTTCCAATCTTAGCACCAGTCTTCAAGAGCTATCGGAAGGGTGCTAATGTGTGCGGTAACAACTCCTACCTTCCACACATGTGGAAGATTTACACATGGAAACGCGTGGTAAGGAGTTAGTTAAGGAAGTGCCCTAGCTTCAAAGGATTTGTGGAAATCACATGTGCCATTATTAGGGTCATATGCACTTGTTTTGAGGAGCACCCTTACTATACTCTTGATTCTCTCATGTGTGGACTCTCTCTCTAGTGGAGCGCACCTCACTTGGACCATTTCACTCTCTCTAGTGGAGCGCACCTCACTTGGACCATTTCATTGCTTGTTTGGAGGTGTCTAGGAGGGCACATGTAATGAAGGATTATCTTATTATTTACTTGTCATCTTGTCACATTTTGATTTAACTCACATGTTTGAAGGATATTATTTTGTTGTTAATGGGATTTTTCCTTTGTCAAACCCTAACTCAAAAAACTTTGAAACTTTGTTCACATGTGGGAGATCTCTCTTGAAGGGAACACATGTGAAGAGACTTGCATATTGAAGGTTGTTGCATGTTCAAACCCTCATTTGAAAGATACACGGTACCTTCTTGGGCTATTTTTGCGGGTTCTCACTAACTAACTCCATTATTTTATTATTGTTGAAATGTCACGTGGAGTTAGTTACATGACAACACTATTTTATTGCCGTGTTGCAAACATCGGCCGAGAAATCGCCGATGTCCGAAAAATCGCACAATTTTCTCGACGCCGATTTTTCCTCAAAAACTCGGCCAAAAAATCGACCTGAGAAATCGGCGATTTTTTGTCGATTTTTACCCGATGCCTTGGCCGAAAAATCGCGAGTCGATAAGGAAAAATCGGTCGCACGGACAGGGGCGGGAAAAAGTGCCTTTTTAGGCCTTTTTTTTTTTTGGCTCATTTGCACATTGCAACAGCTGAGAGGAGAGCTAAGGAGACCAAGAACATTAAAAATTTGCATAAGGAGGATCTTAGGCATCATTTCCTTCGCCAACAAGGATCAAATTTGAAGATTGGACCTTCCCATTTGGAGATTTTTTCCACAATTACCACTGCTGCAGGTATGTAAAAAATTTGCCCATCATTTCTCATTTTTCTAAGAGGGATTCTTGTTGTATTACATTGCCATTCAATTCTCCATCTTAAAAATAGATTTTTATAGGGTTTTAAACAATTTTTTTGCATCTGTTATGTTATTTGCAGCAGTTAAGCATGAGAAAAAACGTTTTTGCATTTTTGTTTTGCTCTAGATCCTTGTAAATCCTCACAAAAATGTCCATTTATTTTAATTTTTTATCTCATTAAACCAATGTTTGAATGCTCAATATATCTTCGATTTCTTGTTGTCTTTTACATTTCCATCAATCACATATGCTAAAAATTAAAAAACGGTTTTTTTCTTGCCCTAGGTTCAAACTTCAAGTTCATTTTTCCATATACAAGATGCAGAAGATTTTGGATCCATTTTGGGAGTGGGGCACACCCATTGATCCACTCAATCAACAGATTCTCACTTGCAATCTATGTGGGAAGAGAATGACAGGTGGGATAAGCAAGCTAAAATATCACTTGGCATAAATAACAGGGCATGATGTGGTCCCTTGCAGCCAAACAACCCCGGAACTCATTGCTAAGGCCACACAAGCAATTGAGGGAACGGGGCTAAAGAAACAATACAAAGAGGCCGAAAGAAATCAAATTGCTTCAAGATCCGGGTCCGCAAGGCGAGTGGGGGCTAGTGGGACAAGTCCGGATACCGATATCCACTCCACACAGCAGTCCACAATGCCTTCTCCTTCGACAACATTGCCATCGCCTTTCTTTGTGTCGAGGTGCCCACCTGGTGCACAACCTTCTCTAAGGTCCATGGTGAAAGTAAAGGAGAAAAAAGAAGCAAACAAACTTATTGGTCGATGCTTGCTATGGAGTGTTATTCCCTTTAACTTTGCAAAGAACCCATTTTATGTGTCCATTTTTTAGGCAGCTGCTATTGTTGGACCGGGGTTTAAGCCCCCCAATTATGAGGAGTTGAGAGGGCCCATCCTTCAGGATGAAAAGGCCGATTGTACTCAGACGTTGGAGGAGCTTCGAAGATCATGGGACCTAACAGGATGCACTGTGATGTCGGATGGTTGGACCGATATGAAGGGTAGGACCCTTCTCAACTTCTTGGTTCATTGTCCCAGGGGGACTATGTTTATGAGATTCGTGGATGCATCTGCACATATCAAATATGCGGCCTTACTATGTAGATTGTTGGATGAGTTCATCCAAGAGATTGGGCCGCAACATGTTGTCCAAGTCTTAACAGACAATGCTGTGAACATGTGGCTGTTGGTAGGATGCTCATGGCCAAATATCCTACACTATTCTGGACTCCTTGTGCCGCCCATTGCCTTGATTTGATCTTAGATGATTTAGGCAAGATTGATTGGATCAAGGATACCATTGATTCAGCGCGGAGCATCACAAAATTCATATACAATCATGCCAAAGAGTTGGTGCGACCTGCCATCACACGCTTTGCCACTAGCTTTATTTCTCTTTAGTCTCTCTTGAGTTCTATGTGGGACTTGCAGGCGATAATCCTTTCACCTGAGTGGCGTGCTTTATCATTTAGCACTAGACCAAAGGGGCAAGCCACATTTAGGCTAGTTACATATGATCATAGCTTTTGGGATGCGGTGAAGGAGGTGTGCACCATCACTGAACCTTTGGTAAAGGTTCTCTGCTTGGTTGATGGAGAGAAGCCCGCAATGGGATACCTATATGAGGCCATGGATAGGGCCAAAGAATCCATTTGTGCCTATTATGCTAACAGGGGAGATCAGGGGCAGGAGAGACAACAGATGATATGGGAGGTGATCGATGCACGGTGGAACCACACACTCCATCGCCCCATTCATGCTGCAGGGTTTTACCCCAACCCTGTGTTTGCTTACTCCTATGGCTTTAGATTTGATGGAGAGGTTATGTCTGGATTCTATGAGTGTGTCCAGAGGTTGGTGCTTGGTGCAGCTGATCGTACACAACTTTCCCAAGAGTCAAAATGTATAAGAGAGCCACAGGATTATTGGGTTTGATATAGCAATAAATGACAGGACCAACCTAATGCCAAGTAAGCTTCACCTTGTTTCAAGTTCAACTTTCAAAGTTTCAAATTTCATTCTTTCTAATTCTTTGTTTTAAATTTTATTGTCTTTTCTTATGTTTCTTTAATTCATTGTATATACCTGGTGGGAGAACTATGGCAGTTGTGCACCTATTCTACAGAAGCTTGCCATTCGGGTGCTCATCCAGACATGTAGCTCTTCCGGTTGCGAGCGCAATTGCAATGTATTTGAAAAATTACACTCCAAAAAGCGCAACAGGTTAAAGAATTTCAAATTCATTATAAATTATTTTATTCCAATTTATAATTTTATGCCACTTACCTTATCATTTATGTATTATAAATTTATAATTTAATATTTATGATCCCCCTACAGATTGGATACTCAACGCCTTAATGATTTGGTCTATGTCCACTACAATCTCAGGTTGTGGGTGAAGCATTTCGAGAGAAGAGTTGACGCGACGGCCATTTCATTGGATGGGATTGACACCATTGTTGCATGGAGGGCGAAGTGTGAGGAGCATGTTATGTAGGTAGCCCCTGATTGGCTAGAGGCTGATCATGATAGTGATCATGATGATGATATAGAGGCTCCAGATCAAGATGAGCATGTTCCAGTTCTAGAGGAGCTTCACAGTGTTCACACTGAGTCTGAGAGTGTGCCACAGTCAGAGTTAGAGGGAGATAGACCCGGTGGTAGCACCGGTACTCGTAGAGGAGTAGGAGTAGGACAACCTCCTCGACCTTCTCTTTCTTCAGGACATCAGTTTCGGCCACCTTCTCCTATTTCTAGAGGACATCATTTTGGAGGGTCTTCTAGTTCTTTTAGAGGACTTCAGAGTCCAGTACAAGGCCCACAAGCCTCAAGGGCACCTACTTCTACTTCTAGAGGAAGGGCCAATTCCACAGTGATTACCTTTGCCCGTAAAAGGGGTAGAGGGAATCGATAGTTTGTTTACTTTATTTCATTGTAGATGACTCATGAGTCATGATGATGATGATCATGAGATACATTTGTTATATTTGTGATGACTCAGGATTCGGGACATGATCCATTTTTTATGTGATGTATCTCTAGACATCTTATATATCGGTTATATCGGTTATATTTCCATATTCATGTGGCAATGTGTTTATTTTATGTTATTGTTGATTTAGATGTTTAAAAAATTGAAAAAAATGGAATATTT
The DNA here is from genome assembly GCA_027924585.1 of Larix kaempferi. Lineage (NCBI taxonomy): Eukaryota > Viridiplantae > Streptophyta > Pinopsida > Pinales > Pinaceae > Larix > Larix kaempferi. Next base: position 5,454,904 of record BSBM01000254.1, read on the forward strand.
TTGTATCTTTTAAGTTTGCCGATTTTTTGCCAATGTGCGGACGAGATATCCCGAAACGATGTTTCCTGGATCCTGTTGATTTTTTCGCCGCGCTGATGTTTGCAACGTTGTTTTATTTTATTCCTTCAAGAAGTAATTGATCTAGGAAAAAAATTACTTGTTTATTGTCAAAGGAAATAAAGCTCACTCTATATAAAGAGAAGCTCTCTCCATTTGAGTGGATAGTTGGATTTGGGGAGATCCCCCATAGAGCTTTGTTGAATATTTTGAAGGCAATGCAAGCTAAGGATTCATGTTGGCAGGTATAGTGTATTTTTATTCAATTTGCTGAATACTAAGGCTGAAATCTTTTGTATCAAATGTGTTATGAAGGGCTATAACATAGGTGACATTATTCCTCGTTAAGAAGATTGTGCCTTTGTTAGGAAGAAACTTAATTGTGACTTATTCTCCTTTTAATTTCTTTGTGTTTATTGCTAGAAAATGTATTTATGTATCTTTTTTCTTTATTCAGATTAGTTACAATTTACATTTCCCATTAGTCGATTCACCCTCATGCCCATTTGGAGGTTTTTTCTAATTTGGATTCCTCCAAAAGTAATTTCTGCTTTAATGGACAGCAATATAAGATTGTTGTAGGTTCTTCATTTAAGCTACATAATTACATAAGGAAACACCCTCCTCTTGTTATCCTTTGACTCCACTTGCCCAATGGATTTAACACTAGTCTTGGTCCTCCCATCACCCTTTTTATAATCTCACTTTGCGTGTCTGTTTTGCTCAAGCTACTTCCTTAATCACCTTGAGCCTTCATAACATAGCTTTAGTAATCCTAAGTTAGGGGAAGTCCCCCTTGTGTTGGAAAGTCAGCCTAAAGAGTGGGGAAGAGGTATTGTGGTGACAATGGATAGCCTTCATGAGTTCCCTTGAGATTGCACTTTGTTGTTGGGATGTTTTACATGTTGACTGCAGGGTATTGATGGATGTTGCTCTGTGAAGACCCAATATGGAAGAATTGATGTAATGATGTTTTTGACATGATATGATGTAATGATGTCTATGGCATCTCCAAATTAAATTAATAGGGCATTGTGATGTAATTTGATTTGGTCCCTCTGAGTAGTGTTTAAGGGAGTGTGTTCAAGTATGGATTAAACCCAGCTTATAGAGACCTTTGTGGTTCCACATTGATGAATTGTTAGGTTGGCTTGTGTCCCATATTTATCAGTTAGGGCAACTAACTCTACCCTACTCAAATACACACACACACACACACATGAGAGGCCTAGCCTAATCTGTAATAATAATTCAAAGGCATCACTTGAGGAATCAAGCTATCATTTGAAAGAGTGGAGTTTTCTCCCTTATTGGGTTTCTCCAGTAAAAGTATTGTGTTGTTCTTGTCTATTGGGTTTTCTTACTATGTGTTATTGATGCTTGGGTTTTTGAATGAGGTTATGGCTAATTATGGGGAAGTTATGTTTTATTATGAGTAATGCCCAATACCACATTGATACCAAGACTCATACCACGTACTAGGTATTGAAATTTAGCATTAGCATGAATTCCTTTAAAAAATTGCAGACTGTAAGTTAACAATAGACAAGTGCAGTAGATACATCAAAACATCACACACAATGAACACAAGAATTTTCACGGGGAAACCTTTAAAGGACAAAAACCCCAAAGCATTAGTAATTCATCCCTTGAATGAGATGACTGAGTTTTCAATCTCAGAATTCTGAGATGAACAAATTCCAATTTTTCACAAGAAGATAAATATCACAGAAAATTTCAGATTAGGGCAACTGCCCAGATTTGTCTTTTTCCTGTTGCCCAGACTTAGCTGCCCAAAATTCTGTCTGTTGCCCAGGCTGCCCAAAATTCTGTCTGTTTTCCAGGCTGCCCAGAATTGTTTGTCTGTTGCCCAGGCTGCCCAGAAATTCTGTCTGTTGCCCAGGCTGCCCAAAATTCTGTCTATTTCCCAGGCTGCCCAGAATCGTTTGTTTGTTGGCCAGGCTGCCCAGAAATTCTGTCTGTTGCCCAGACTGCCCAGAAATTCTGTCTGTTGCCCAGGCTGCCCAGAAATTTGTTTGTTGCCCAGGCTGCCCAGAAATTCTGTCTGAAAATGCTGCCTGAAAATGAAATAAGCTAGAGTCAAACCCTAGCTTGGATTTGATGGCTGAGACTGAAAGAAGATAAGCCCTAGCAGGCTTAGGGTTGCTGCTGTTGATTGTAGAGAAAAAAAGATGCCCTAGCTAGAAAGCCTCCATGCTAGGGCACAAACAAAACAGAAATCTTCTCTCCTAAAACCAGCGAAAAAATTCTTCCTTGGAGCAGTTGTTGGATGATGAGCAAGTGTGTGAAATGAATTGAAGTTGATCTTCTTTTATACCCTTGAATCACTTGGATTTGGACAAAAACTCAAAAGAATAAAATAATAATATTTTATTATTTTATCTTTTTGACTTTTACCTTTAGTGGTACTAAAGGTCTTTTTGTACTTTTACTTTTACTCCTTAGTGGTCTAAGGGTCCTTATGTATTTTTTACTTTTACCTTTAGCCTTCTTCAAGTGCCTTGTGGTCAAGGCAAGTGGTCACTGGGGTCCTTCAACCCCACTCAAAGTACATCATCATAAATAGAGAGAATTTCTATTGCTCTTATCTCACACTTCATGTGCCACCAAGATCGGGTACTAGGTATCTTAACCAAGGGTAGCTAATCCTTGGAGAAGGTCACAAAGCCCACAAATCAAGGGTAGGAGTGTCTCACATGCCCAGACCCGGTCTAGGGCTTATAGTGATGTCCTGGTAACTAACCAAGTGCCTCAGCCCTAGGCTGCATCATTTGACTCAAGGTCAAATACTTGGTAACTAACCAAGCGCCTCCATTCTCCCGGAGAATGGCTCTCAGCCCTAGGCTGAGTCCCCCAGTACTATACTGGTTCATCTTCCTGGTAACTGACCAGGTGCCTCCATTCAAAGAATGGCCACTCAGCTCTAGGCTAAGTTCCCCCAGTGTTGGACTGGTTCCACATCCTGGTCCTTGATCAGATGTCCCCATTCAATAGAATGGCTACTCAACTCAAGGTTGAGTTCCCCCAGTGTTGGACTAGTTCCACATCTTGGTCCTTGACCAGATGTCCCCATTCTCTTAGATGCTACTTAGGAAAAATCAACACTCCCTCTCAGCGAGAGGTATTCTCTGCCATGCCAAGCTTGTCACGAAAGTATACGAACTTTGTTGTTGTCAGAGGCTTGGTCAGGATATCTGCAATTTGTTCATCTGTACGAATGTACTGTAACTTCAGAGTGCCTCTCTGTTACTAGGTCTCTAATGAAATGATACTTCATTTCAATGTGTTTCAATCTATCATGAAACACGGGATTCTCTGAAAGCTTAATGCAACTTTGATTATCACAATGGATGATCATTGAGTCAAGCTTTCCACCTAACAAATCAGACAGTAGTTTCCTAAGCCAAACTACTTCCTTGCAGGAATCACTTGCAGCAATATACTCAGATTCAGTTGTACTTTGTGCTCTGGAACCTTGTTTCCTGCTGGACCAGGAGATCATTGCAAATCCCATACTGAAGCAGTAACCTGAGGTACTTTTCCGGTCTGCTGCATTGCCAGCCCAATCTGAGTCAACATAACTTGCTAACAATACTCCACTACTGGAAGTATACCTAAGCCCATAAGTAATAGTACCTCGCACATATCTGAGTACATGTTTGGCAGCTACCCAGTGTATGTGCTTCGGATCGGACATAAATTGACTCAGAGCATTCACTATGTAATAGATATCTGGTCTCGTGTGTACGAGATACATCAAGGATCCAATCAGTTGTCGATACAGAGTAGAGTCCACATCTTGTGAACTGGTGGCTGAGTCTCGCGACTTTTTCAAGTTGGTAGTCATGGGCACGCTCATGGACTTGCTGTCCTGCATCCCAAATCTCTGCAAGATGTCCATTGCATACTTCCCTTCAGTCAGAAAGATCTCGCTTGGCTTTTGCCAGACCTCTAGACCAAGAAAATAATGCATCAGACCAAGATCCTTCATTTCAAATTCAGAGGTGAGCTCCCTCTTACACTGTGCTATAAACTGTTCCTCACCTGTAAGGAACAAATCATCCACATATAGGACAAGGATCAAGATATGATTATGAACAACCTTAAAATACACATTGGAATCAACAGTACTTTTGGAAAACCCCAAGTTGTGGAGGAATCCATCCATCCTCGCATACCAGACTCTTGGAGCCTATTTGAGCCCATACAAGGCTTTCTTCAGTTTACACACATGGGACTTATTCCCATGAATCACAAAGCCTTTAGGTTGTTCAATATAGACTTCCTCATCAATCTTGCCATTGAGGAAGGCTGTTTTTACATCCATTTGATGTAACTTCCATTCGAACACTGCAGCAAGAGAGATTATGGTTCTGATAGTAGTATACCTGGTGACGGGGGAAAAATTCTCATCATAGTCTATGCCCTCTTTCTGAGTAAAGCCACGAGCTATAAATCTGGCTTTGTACTTCTCAATGCTGCCATTAACAGCATGCTTGATTTTGTAAAGCCATCTAGATGTTACCATTGATTTTCCTGTCGGTCTGGGAACAACTTCCCACACATGATTCTTCATGATTGAACTGTACTCTTCAATCATGGCATCAATCCATACCTGTTGACTTGCTACTTCTTTGTATGTGGAAGGTTCAGCACTGATGAGTTGGCTCATAAGACCTGAGTACTTTTGTGGCCTTATGCTTTCTCCAAGAGTCCTGGGAGGAGCTTTAAGCTTCTCAGCTTCTTGCACCGTTTCTCGGTACTAAGCAGGTCTCCTTTTGAAAGGAGGAACTTCAAGCAGTTCTTGTGTTGGGCTTTCGGGTATATCTGGAATTTGATTCTCAAATTCCTCTTCCTCCCTCTGAACTTCAGAATCTGGGATCTCAGAAGGAGGTCATTCATCTTCCTTGGAAAGTTCTTCTATTTGACGAAACACAGCTTCCTCATGGAAAATCACATCTCTACTAACTTCAATATACCTTTGTCCAAGAACATAGATGCGGTAGGCCTTCGAGCTGTCACTGTAACCGACAAATATACTTTTCTTTCCGTAAGGCTCTAGCTTAGCCCTCTTTTCTTTTGGCGCATGAATGTAAACAGGAGTGCCAAAAATCCTCATGTGGTCAACTGCAGGTTTCTTGCTGGTGAAGACTTCTTCTGGAGTCTTTTCCCCCAAGATAGCATGAGGGATTTTGTTTTGGATGTACACAGCAGTACATGCAGCTTCATCCCACAAAGATAAAGGAAGATCAAGATCAGTGATCATGGCTTTAGCAGCTTCACAGATTGTTCTGTTCTTCCTTTTTGCAACCCCATTTTGTTGAGGGTTGTAAGGTACTGTCAGCTCCTTCTTGATTCTTGCTTCTCGGCAAAAATCATCAAAATCATTAGACTCATACTCACCTCTGTTATCTGACCTTAGGATACGGATGTGTTTGCCTGTCTGATTTTCAATCAGAGCTTTGAACTCTTTGAACTTGTCAAAAGTTTCACTTTTGGCTTTAAGAGAGTAAATCCAGGATTTCCGAGAATGATCATCTATGAACAAAACATAATACAAGCACCCACTCAAAGAGGGTGAAGACATGGGCCCACAAATGTCAGAGTGAATCAAATCCAAAATTCCTTTAAATCTACTCTTGCTTCTGGAGAAGGATTTCTTCGTGTTCTTACCTAGAGCACAACCTTTGCAAATACCATTATATTTAGGAGAAATTTCTGGCATACCTGTAACCATCTTTTGTAGGCTTGGAAGAGCTACATAGTGAAGGTGTCCAAACCTTCGATGCCACAGCTCACATGGATCAACTGTGTGGTGAACCAAAGCATGAGTGGAATTTCCGGAAGTCTTATAAAGACCTCCCTCTTGAACCCCAATCTGTACAGCTGAGCTTAGCTTCTCATTCTTTGCCCATAGTAGGACCTTCTTGTCCATGAAGAGGACTCTGTATCCCTTGTCCTCAAAACCAGCAATAGAGAGAAGGTTTTTCTTTAGTCCAAGAACATATAAGACATCATCAATATGCAAGACCGTACCTGAATCAACTTGAAGTGAAGTTCACCCAACTCCTTCAATCTTGTAAGTGGCATCATCTCCAAGTTCCACTTGAGTAGTGAACTTCTTCTTTCTATAGCTGGTGAGTGCTCCACGATTAACTGTCATATGTCTAGAGGCACCACTATCTACTAACCAAGAGTTAGCACTTCCAGTGGTGGAACCAGAAAGAGCAGAGATCAAGTAGTATTCTCTTCTAGGCTCCTCTTCTTTGGTAGTCTTGGTATTCTTCTTCTTCCTGGGTTCTTCTTCTTCTTCTGCAGCAGAGGCTTGAAATCTTCTTTTGAACTTCCTCTTGGGTTGTCTGCAATCCTTAGCAAAGTGCCCAAACTTGTGACAATTAAAGCATTCCACTTTTGAAACATCAAAGTGCTTACCTTGTGGTTTCTTTCCCTTCTTTTGCTGAGGGGAGGGCTTCTTGGGCTTCTTGAACTTCTTTGTCTTAGCTGTAAGGGCAAGGTTTCCTTCCTTAGTTCTAGATGCCCTGCTTTGGACTCTTCCTTCTTCTTCCAAACAATCATGCCAAAGCCTATCAAAGTTTGGCTGATTTTCATGTCCACTTACTGATGCCAGAAAGGTTTCCCAAGAGTTTGGGAGACCATCAAATACAGTTTGTACAAGGTCATCATCATCCACAGCAATACCAATAGCAGTGAGTTGGTCTCTTACCTATGCAATCTTTGTGAAGAAGGGTCCAACTCCTTCATCCCTGTTCATCTTCAGTGTTCGAAGCCTTTTCTTCAAGACCCTCTTCTGACTAGGAGCCTTCTTCTCATACAGATTTGTCAAGGTGTCAAAGCATTCTTTGGCTGTCTTCAAAGGTGTGATAGTGGGCATCAAGGCTTCCTTGACAGAATCATAGATGATCCTTCTAGCTTTAGCCTGCTTCTTCTTGAAGGCAATTCTACCAGCATTAGATGTTGGTTCTTCTATGGTGTTGAACACTATGTCATCAAGTTCATTTTCTTCCAGGACGGCTGTAAGCCTAGCTTTCCAAGAATTGTAATTTGTTGAACCTTCAAGCTTTTCTTCTGGTCTGAAAGTGTTGGTAGCCATCTCTGCCACAAGTCAATTATCTAAATATGCAAAATGTCCCAAGGTATAGGAAGACAACAATAATCTGCTCTCTTACTGGGGTCTTCACATGCAATGCTCTGATACCATGTTGAAATTTAGCATTAGCATGAATTCCTTTAAAAAATTGCAGACTGTAAGTTAACAATAGACAACTGCAGTAGATACATCAAAACATCACACACAGTGAACACAAGAATTTTCACGGGGAAACCTTTAAAGGACAAAAACCCCAAAGCATTAGTAATTCATCCCTTGAATGAGATGACTGAGTTTTCAATCTCAGAATTCTGAGATGAACAAATTCTATTTTTTCACAAGAAGATAAATATCACAGAAAATTTCAGGTTAGGGCAACTACCCAGATTTGTCTTTTTCCGTTGCCCAAACTTAGCTGCCCGAAATTCTGTCTGTTGCCCAAGCTGCCCAGAATTGTTTGCCTATTGCCTAGGCTGCCCAGAAATTATGTTTGTTGCCCATGCTGCCCAAAATTATGTCTGTCGCCCAAGCTGCCCATAATTGTTTGTCTGTTGCCCAGGCTGCCGAGACTGCCCAGAAATTCTGTCGGTTGCCCAGGCTGCCCAAAAATTTGTCTGTTGCCCAGGATGCCCAGAAGTTCTCTCTGAAAAATGTTGCCCGAAAATACTACCCGAAAAATGTTTCCCAAAAACGCTGCTCGAAAATACTGCCCAAAAAATGCTGCCCGGAAATACTGCCCGAAAATGCTGCCCGAAAAATGAAATAAGCTAGGGTCAAACCCTAGCTTGGATTTGATGGCTGAGACTAAAAGAAGATAAGCCCTAGCAGGCTTAGGGTGGTTGTTGTTGATTGTAGAGAAAAAAAGATGCCCTAGCTAGAAATCCTCCATGCTAGGGCACAAACAAAACAGAAATCTTCTCTCCTAAAACCAGCGAAAAAAAATTCTTCCTTGGAGCAGTTGTTGGATGATGAGCAAGTGTGTGAAATGAATTGAAGTTGATCTTCTTTTATACCCTTGAATCACTTGGATGTGGACAAAAACTCAAAAGAATAAAATATTAATATTTTATTCTTTTATATTTTTTACTTTTACCTTTAGTGGTACTAAAGGTCTTTTTGTACTTTTACTTTTACTCCTTAGTGGTCTAAGGGTCCTTATGTGTTTTTGACTTTTACCTTTAGCCTTCTTCAAGTGCCTTGTGGTCAAGGCAAGTGGTCACTGGGGTCCTTCAACCCCACTCAAAGTACATCATCATAAATAGAGAGAATTTCTAATGCTTTTATCTCACACTTCATGTGCCACCAAGATCAGGTACTAGGTGTCTTAACCAAGGGTAGCTAATCCTTGGAGAAGGTCATAAAGCCCACAGATCAAGGGTAGGAGTGTCTCACATGCCCAGACCCGGTCTAGGGCTTATAGTGATGTCCTGGTAACTGACCAAGTGCCTCAGCCCTAGGCTGCATTTTTTGACTCAAGGTCAAATACTTGGTAACTGACCAAGCGCCTCCATTCTCCCAGAGAATGGCTCTCAGCCCTAGGCTGAGTCCCCCAATACTAGACTGGTTGTAGTGTCCCCTCCTACCATATCAGCATGATAGAGAGGACGTGGTGCTCAATCTGGGCAATTAGCCCCTTATTCATTGAATTAAACTCATTGATACAAAGAACTGTATATATGCATGCTATAGAAACACAACTGAGATTAAATAAATCCTGTTGAATATCTAACATACATTCAGAATTCTGTGACAGTCATTAAATAAAGACCCCTGCAGAATTATAAAAGATCATATGGAAATGCATAATCATTTGAATACACAGCGGAAGCAAATTTATTAGCAGATCCATGATACATTCAAAATATTCATCCAATGATAATTGCCAATTTACACAAGAGAATACTTATCTCAATAAGGTAGTCCCACGCAACTAGCTATGCAACTGCAACGTTCCACCCAACCGTAGGCCAGTGTGCTCCTCAATCTCTCAGCACCACTGCCACCCCCGAGCTGGGCATGATCTCTACAAGGAACCAGGGAACAGCAGACTCACACATAGCCAAGCATACACCAAAATGAGCCAAGCCAATCTACAATTGGGTTTATCAGGCTGCTAGGAGATGGAAAGGAAGAGTTGCTAAGCTAGTGAGCTCCAGCACAGAGCCAGGGATAACCTTGCAAGATCTATCTAGCTTGGCACCCACAATACCTACACACCCAGCACAAGGAAGTATTCTTTTCTCTACTATACAGTCCCTCAAGCCATACCTTCCCTAGCTAGTGCTCTCAGGGCATGCATAGAAGAGTAACCAAAGCCCTCTTGATCTTCTTGAGAGGTTGTCTCCCCCACTAGGTTTATCAAGCTACTTCTGTCCACTACCACTCCAAAACTTCAATTCACAGGTTCAAACCAAAATGAGGATGCACACAACAACAGAACACAATTATGGGCATAATGAAAATCGTTTGTACAGTGACAAGCATGAAAATGATCCCCTAGGCTTCAGAAAAACGTGGGAAGGTTAAAAATGAGCAATGGAGGTTTGGAGAAAACCCCAGGTAGCAGAAAACGTTTTTAGGAAAAACGCCCATGGCAAATCGGGGACAAAACGAACTCCCTACAGTCCCAAATCACAGCCCCTCCTTCCCAGCTACTATCCAAAACCAAAACGGGTTTTTGGGCAGGGAGAACCCTGCGTTTTTGCTCCAAAAACGTGACTGTAACTCCCAGCCTTCTCTATCTGCGTGAATGAGTGAAGACTGACTATTCAGAATGGCTTTGGGCACCATTTCGTGGGTGTTTTCTTGCCCAAGGAGACAAAACACGAATTTCCAGGTTGATGGCTTGCCCATGCACGAAATTGGCTGCCATACTTCTTCATTTCCAAGGCATTAACTGCCTTAACCAATTTCTTGGAAGAATTAAATGATTGGGTGCATGAGACAAAATGGGTAGTTGGTGGTTTATGGGTTTCCCCATTGACACATGGATTAATACCATTGGCCCAAGGGTTTGAATAATTTCCCCTCCCTATTCCTTGTAGAGTCATGCCCCATCTCTTTTGTTGCATTGCATAGCCGGTTGTGGGTTTTTCATTAAAAATTCGTAATTACATGATGTCTTATATACATTGTGCCTATCTAGCACAAGAACCATAGGCATCTATTTTTTAATTGCCGATACATGAAACGCTAAATCAACGGTGGGGCCTTGGCCTTGAGCTCCTCACCATGATTAAATTACAATATTCACATCATTTACGATTTAATACAAAGGGGGTCAAAATGGGGACATTACACTGGTTCATCTTCCTGGTAACTGACCAGGTGCCTCCATTCAAAGAATGGCCACTCAACTCTAGGCTGAGTTCCCCCAAGTGCTGGACTAGTTCCACATCCTGGTCCTTGACCAGATGTCCCCATTCAATAGAATGGCTACTCAACTCAAGGTTGAGTTCCCCCAGTGCTGGACTGGTTCCACATCTTGGTCCTTGACCAGATGTCCCCATTTCCCTAAGAGAATGGCTCTCGATGCTGCTTAGGAAAAATCAACACTAGGAAGTTGATAACAATAACAATTCCAACATATTTTACATGGACTTCCTTTCCAATTATAGTCTTTCACAACTTCAAGAATACTAATATTATCACAGTCACGACAATCCGAAAGATACTCCCATATTACTAAACACAAAAAGCATGTACGCAGTATAAGAAAAGGATTGTTGGAACGGCACACATGTTGTACACTTATTTTGCATTAGATATATATAGGATTAGAAAACTGTAGGAGCATGATCAGTTTGACCAAGTATTCAATAAAATATAATAAAGTAGATGAGTGATCAATTTGAACCAAGTCAATCTAAAGGACAACAAAGAGTTCAAAAGTGTACTAAAATACAAAATAAATAAAGCACATATATAATGCATGTTCACTAGACTAAGTATCATCAAATACTTGGCACTTCATAAAATCAAGTCTTCTATAAATTCAATACAAAAATAATGGAGGGATTCAGTATTAACATCAATGAAAATGACAATAAGTACCTTTGATAGGATTCCTTTTTCCCGCACGTCATCAAGCAGAAGTTCCTTCCATATTTTAAGAACATCTGCAGCTGTCCTTGAAAGTTTTTCAGTCATCTGCCTAGAGACATTCAATGTCCCAGAAAAAGCTCCTAGAACATTGTCATGGCAAACATTGCTTACAAAACTATTAGCATTGCGTGTAGCAGACTTATCACTAGGATGGCATGCTTTAATTGTATGATGAAACTTCTGAGGTGGCTGACTTACAAGGGACAAAATGTCTATTCTATGTTGTGACAAGGGAATAAATATAGATCCAGAAGGATCTAATGGTGTAGTGCTTGCTATGGGTGTGCTTTGAATCTCCTCAAGGGAAACTTTAGAAAGAAATTCATCTATCCTTGAATCATCAACAGATATTAAACCTTTGAGATGTTTCCTTGTGCTTGTTTTCTCCCTTTGGTCTCTAGAAGATTGTTCATAGAGAAGTTCATGGTAGTCATGGACATGGCAAAGATATGTGCATACACTTACTGGCCCAGCATGCAAGCTGGGGAGCTTCACATCCAACTCAATGATACATTGAGCATCACGAGCTAAACCAAAACCATTGTTGATTATACTAGAATATGTTGTGGTTGTAAATTTTTTTACACCAGTACCGTGAAGCTCCAACACTAAAGTCCAATGTGAAGATAGCGAATATGAAGTGCAATTGTACAGAGTTACACTAATCCTTGCAGGTAAACAGATTTGTGTTTGAAGCAAATTTTCAACGGAACTTTTTTCTGAACTGCATGGGGAGTCCTCAAAAGCTAGTGTCCTTGATGAGACAAGCATGGCAGGAAAAGGAGTGATCTTGATACTACATCTTGGTGATGGTCCTGTATTACTGACACAGGTGTTGTTTGGTGGACTTTGCATGAGCAACCTATCCCTATTTGGATCGGTTAAGATTGAAGATGCAATTTTCAACGAAATTGCCATTTCAGTAATAGCCAGATTTAATGATTGGTTGCATTGCTGAATATAACTGGCAGATCTTGAAATATCGTCAATCATGTTTATCAATCTCTGCAAGAGTATCAATGCAAAGTCCAACTTAATAAAAACAGAGAGCTTGTTGAGCAATTATTGAAAAAAAAACCTCTCCAAAATGGCCAAAAGAAAAAATTACTTAAGATGCATCTGTTTAGTTTACCTTCACATGGTCATCCATGTTTAAGTCCCAGCTTCTCCAAGTCTTTTTTGGCATTGTTCCAGTATAACATCCCTCGGGAGTTGATAAACAATGAGCTATTTCAACACCTAAAATGCGCCCTCGAGCAGTCAACACCACCAGAGGTCTCCCACTTATGTTGGAGACAAGTAGGTCCTTTCCAGTGATGCCGACTAGAGAATCTGCAACTGGTATTTTCTTGTGAAGTAGTACTTCCTTCAAAATATACCTTGCCCTTTGAAAATCATTTTTAGAAGCACTGGTTTGCACTGCATCCTGATGTCTCAAACCAATTCCATACTCTGCACCTTGATTTGGCATATTTTCTGTAACCATGCCAACAGACTTCTGTATATCTCTATCGTCAAATAGCAACGAAATGAAAGCTTCAGATCCAGTGCAGTAGCATAGATATTGGGAACCCAGCATACAAACCGATATTAGTGGTGCCTGAACCTCCCAATCACAAATGTCAAAATTGCAACTGTCCAGGTTAATCTCAAATAATGCTTTATGTTTAGTACACGAGCTTGAAATAAAACATGAGTTATCCTCAAACTTGTTATTGCAAGAAACTGCCACGACGTGACCGTATCGACCTACTATTAAAAGAGTATCTCTGACTTCCAAGTGCTCTCTCTCTGGTTGTTCTCCTGAATTGTCATTTTTGAAAACTCCAGCATTGTGTCCTGAATTTCCTGAATGGACGGCAAGAAGTGACAAAATAGGCTGCCCAAGGTTACACAATACTTTTGAAGAAGACATTTTTACTTCTTGGCAAAACAATGGACTCACATATACATGCCCATCCAGACCACCTAAGAAGAAAACAGCAATTTCAGCTACAAGCTACAGTCCTTCAAGATTCCCAGGGACAAACTACTTAGATAATCAGGATATACAGAATAGCATGTTGCACTACTACAGAAGAGAAGGATAATAAACAGGTGTATAAGAAGTCTCCATCATTTTATATCCTACTAACATTTTGCATGATAACAAAACAAATCATTTTGTTACTTCTTTACATAATGTACATGGAAGAGCTCTCCAATAGAATTGAGTCTCACAAATAGTATTTCAGTGTATAGCATTACTTGGTAACCTATAAAATTAATAAGAAGAAATTAAAGCATCTAAATGTCTAACTGATAGCATCAAAATGGAGTAGCATTAACAATGAACTCTGTACCACATTTCATGGATCTTATTTACTTCAGTTGTTTAATAAGAACTATATGGCAGGACAGTAGATGTTAATTAACCGGGATAGCAGAAAATGTTTTTTGAATTGCCACCTCAGCTCTGTTTAATGCCTATACTATTGCAAGTCAGAAATCTAACATCTTTTTTTTATGGAAAAATAATTTTTATATTTATTGACAAAGATTTACAATCAGAAAAGCAAAAAGTGGAAGGGTATACAATGAACTTCATAACCTCTTCCTTAGAGCTACTAAAGTAGAGATAAAAGTAGAATACTCTGTGTGATCCAAAGGTTGGGCATCTTTGATCAACAAGGCTGCCTTTGCCAAGAGCTAAACCTCATATTTCCACAAATAACTGAATGCAGACAAAGAGCTAATCTCCTGGTTGAAAACCAACTTACACCTGAGTTTCCACAACACAAATAACATCACGATCTGCAGGCAATATCGAAGGCCAAAAAATGCATTGAGAACAAGAGTTGCCATCCCCAAACATAGCAGCATGCTAATGCACCCTGCCCTGCAGCAGTGTAGAATGGTGATCCTCAAACCAACTCCAACAATGCTCGGCAAACTGGCATTCCCACAAAATATGCTTGACAATCTTTGGGTGCTAACAAACTGGACAAAGGCCATCTAAGAGACTACTCTTTCCCAATCTTGCCTTATATGGAATCCCATGATATATGACCAACCAAGCAAAAACCCTTAGTGTACACAAAAGTTTCATAGTCCAAACACTATGCAGAAGTCGAATCCAATACTCCTCCGAGTCTTTAGATAACCATCGAGTAATAAGAACAAGAGAAGACGAACATATCAAACGAAGAGCTGGCTACAAAAGGCAGGAGACATATTGAAGAAGCAGATGACAAAAACTCCACACCTAGCCCCTCCAAAACAACCCAGGCTTACAAATATTCATCTTGAACAACTCAAACTCTAATGGTAAGAAGTCCATACTACTGAGCAAGAGTCTTCCAATCCTTCCAAGAACCAGCGCTAGGACCCCATAAATCTCGTCGGAAGAGGATGCCCCTTCAGCATGGCACTTAACAATACAATCACCCTACCCCTTCCACTCCAAATTAATCAAGAAGCAAAATCCCAACCAAGTCAATTGCCCCGCCACTACCACCGAACCAACCCTTCAACAACTTTCCAATCTGACCAGATGCTCCTAAAGATGAGCGAAAACAATACCTAAAAGATATGCAAAGTATAAATCAATGTTTTAAAACACGGACTCAGACTCGAAATCGGTCGAGGGTCAACTCGAACTCAAACTCAGAATCAGTAATGAGTCGATCATGACTCGGCCAATTTGAATTTAATGACTCAATTTATTCAAAAATACATAAAATATTTCAATTTTAAAGAAAACAATATTTTAAAGATTCTAATCCATGATTGCAAAGCATTAAAGACAAAATATCCAAAGTCTACTCAAGTATATACCATACAAGGGTGAATATATCAAAATGACATGAAGTGTATTGTGCAACAATGCAATACATATCTGGAACAAAATACATAATCAATGAGGCCTAAATGGCCTGTAGTGTCCAGAAAACAACATGCTATGATGCCACTACATCATACATCATACATGTCATTGATCAACATGATCAATCATCAAACTCAACACCACTACTAGAACTAGAAGTTTAGAGTCACGGCCTTGTTTACACAATAGTTGAACGGTGATGGTTGATTGGAAAATCCGAAGGCATTCAAGTATTCGGCTGCTATTAGCGTGACCCCTGATTTGTCTGCACATCCGTTGTGCTGATTTGTCGCCAAAAACCCGAGCTCTGTCATCGAGATTATCTCTCTGTATCAATTAATTGGCAATCAAGAGAAACCGTAAAGAATTATTTAGTGACAGAAAAAACGTGGTATACTGTCACTCCACCAGCTGGTGATCGGCTGACAATAGTTAATACGTGGGTCACGAAGACACCACCAACACTGCATGCATATCCCGAGCGTTTCTTTACAATAGCAAAATTTTTGGAACTCAATCGACTCGGGTGACGGGAAGCTCACGACCTGACCATCGACCAGTTGTAAGCTTGGCAAGGATTCGCATCAATCAATTGGCTGAAGGTGTGATTACAGTCGAGTCTCACGTGAAGTGCCCGTGATGACCACAGCTTCCCATTGGCCGCCAATGGAAAGAATTAAATACTCTCTATCTGTGCCAAATCGGCTGTTAATGACGATGTAGGACAAAATTCGATGTACAATGCGAACACCCCCCCCCCCCCGGAGCAGCTACTCTCGCTGTGCTAATTAATCATTGAAAACGCTGAGTTCTGGCATCGAAGCTATCTCTATTCATTGATCAATTAATCGTCACTGAAGACGTGACACACTTAAGAGAATTTTTATCAAATTTCTCCAACAACTGCTTCGACGATGATATTCCTGCGCTCTTTTTCTGATTGTTGTCGTGGCGTCGATCACTTTGCTTGAAACTTGTGGACTTCCTGCAGATGCCTTAAATTTTGATGGAGCAACATCTTCTTAAGGATCACCTCCCTCATTCTTCTTCGCTTATACTCTCATCGTCAGGAAAAGCATGTCCAAACATCTCTGTTGCTTAGTGTATCTTCTGCTCACAAAATCTCAGCATGAGTAACTCTTCATTAACGGTGAGGAGCTCTAGGAGATGCTGGTATTTTTCCTTGCTTTGTATCTGAAACTGATAACGCAAGTCCCGAAACTCTACAACCTGCTGCTACTGAACATTTTGGTAGATTCGACTCTGGAGATCTTTCTAATGTGATACCACTGCTTTTTCTGACATAAAACCATTTTTTTTCAAACTGCAAAACCAACAGCCATAGAACTAGCAAAAGCCATGCTTAATTCTTGCTGCAGTGTCAGATTGGGCTTCACCACTATCATCAGACAGTGAAGGCCGTGTTATCACCTATTTTGTACAAACATTTGAAACCTTATTGAGCCGCCAGTGTTGGAACACATCAGTGTTCACTTCCAGAGTATCTGGGTTTCAGATTGCATTTGTGACTAGCCAGTTTTGTTTTTCAGTCGACATGACCATGGCCCCATGGGGGTTTGTAAAAAAGTGTGCTAGTAGGATCTGAGTGTCTCGGTTCCCCATGACTTGATTAAGCAACTAAGGTATTCCAGGGAATTTTTTCCCTTGTCAATTATACTTTGCCTATAGCCGAGCTATAATCGATGAGGTTTTCTCCCGCTTCCTCCAAAGCTGGAATGCCCGATTTTAAAAATTTTAGCCATGGGGGGTTATTAGAGTCCAACTAATGTATATAAGCCTACTAGACACTATTAGAATAGGTTTTGGTCATGTCCTGAGTCTCTAGGACCCTCAGAAAAAATTTCGAAAAAATTTTACCGGGTCCGTCGAATTTGGGTTTTTAATTATTTTTTAAATTTAATCAATTTCTCTATAGTTTAAATGGAGAAATATTAATTTGTAATATGTCAGTCGTCCGGGGTCCGAATTCAGTGATTAATGGCTCGTTTCATAAGCCAAAAATCACACATGACCTATGGACCAGCTAAACCCAGGTTTTGGATGTCATTTGGGCCTCGTAATTAATATTTTCTCTAAAAAGCCATTTACAGAGAAATTATTAATTAAAATAATAAAAATGATTATTTTGGAGATAATCCAAATCTCTCCAAAATAATCCAAATGGAATAAAGTAAAAGGCTAAATGACATGGCAACAGACACTCATGATGATTCCAATCAACTCCAAGTTCATCCAATTGAAGATACAGTTAGCACAAGCTTATCTCCCAAAGAGAATTCACCCTCCTTCATGCAATCTGCGAATTGGTGAGGTGGAGTTCATAATAAATGAGTTTTGGTTGGTGTGATTTGCATTAAATGAGGAGTGGGGACGCCTTGCCTAGGTGGAGGCCACCTCCCACTCTCAACTACCACGATTGGTAGTCAAAACTCCAAGCTTCTACCAATCTAACTCACGCCACCTACCACAACTCACGTCAATCTCCGTTGGGAGTGCGAGTTCTACACATGGCATATGTTTATTGGCTTGGTGGTGTCTCCAAAGTGGGATGGGGGGCGCCTTGCCAAGGTGGAGGCCACCTCCCCATCCACATCATCCACAAACTCGACTTCTTGTTAGGTGTGACTCCAAGTCTTGAAATTCGATTGGTTGGACTAGTTGTGATTGGAATTTGATTAGTGTTAGTTGGCATTTGGCTCTCTTATGAATGCCAATTCGACTTAGGGTTTTAGTTGCTAGCCTTTGCTATATAAGAGAGGTCTTTTAGGCTTATTCTTCATGGAGATTTTGAGCATGAACACTCTGCCAAAATACTATTGTAATACTTGTTTATCTTTTGAATAATATATTGACTTTGGAGGTCTACACAAGTGCTTTGGAGATTGCTTTCACATTTCTTGGTGATATTCTTCTCACCCTATCTCTCATATCAAGTTTTTGCAATATTTAATGTATGTTCTATAAATCATAGGAGTATATTATTCGGTTTAAACTTGTTTGGTTTAAGGGTTTTGCAGAATTCATTAAGGCGGAGAATGACTTGGAGATCAAGTTGCTCTTTGTATTCAAATGGTTATTAGCACCTAATCAAGGTTGTCTTGCAGGTTTCCAAAAGATTCATTGTTCAAAGAAAGAAACACTTCTAGGGAGCTTCGATCTCTTCCCTCCATCAAACATAAGAAACTCTCTTTTTGGTTACTTGATCTACCATCTAAAGCTGTGGAAATCCAAAAAACTATCCTTATCCAAGCTTAGATCCTGTCTTGTTTGCCTTTGGTTTGTGGTTAGCTTGACCTTGCCTTCTCTTTCCTTCCTCCTCTCGTTTCTTCCCTCCATCCTCCTCTCATCCACCATCTTCTATCCATCTCTTCCATTCGTTTTCTCCCCCTTTGCTCCATTCGTCCTTCTCCTTTTGAGTAGCTTCCTTCACTCTTTCACTTGCCTTCTTGGATCTCTCCTCTTGTCCATCCCAAAGGGCCCTAAAACACAAAAAACTAAAAACAAATTGATTGGGTTAATGATAGCTTCTTTTCTTAGTTTGCAAAAGTAATTAGTTGAAGTTAGTTTGTTTAAAAAAGTCAAGTAGTTAGGATCTCATCTTATAAGTCAATCTTATGCATTGAAAAGTTTAACTTTAGGGCATCCTAGATCTCTTCTTTACATTAGTATAGCTTGCATTGTTTAAATCTAGTTTTCATTTTGAAAGATAGAATATTTTCATGAAAATTTCTCAAAAAATTTTATGATCTAGATCTCTTTAATAGTACGTTTTAGTCACTTGTTGTTCGCTGGCCCGTTTCATCATATTGAAAGTTTTATGTCAAAATCTCATACATTTTGCATTTTGGAACTCAATCTTCAAATCTAGACTTAACTAGTTTCAAATTGGTTTTATTTTTCTAATGGTTAATGGGTGCATTGTTGAGTTGTTTTGAGCTTGTGTAGGTGGTTTGAGAGAAGGATACTTGCTAGATCATGAGGCAAAGAATCAAAGCAAAACCAAGTGAAGAAACCATGGGAACGATTTAAACTTGACACATTTATCCTTTGTAAAAGCAAACAAAAACTTGCTTCTTCTTTAATTTTTCCAAGTATTATCTATCTCTCAAAAGTCCTTCAAGGTTTTAAAACCCAAGGCATTTGTAATCTCGTTAATAAAGTTTCAAGTGGAGGAGGCCTCCACTTTTTGGGTTTCTTCTCCATTTGGGGAAGAGTGTTGTGGTCGTTTAGCTTAAAGCTTTTATTTCATGCTTTAGAGTAGTCTTTATTTCATTTTTTCATACTTCTCTTCCAAGTTTTGACCAGAGGTAGTATCCTTGGGATTTCATCTCAAGGGCAGGACCACATAACTTTGTGGTTACTCCTCTCTCCCCGTTAGTTGCCTTGGTCGAAATCTCAGCTAGCTGGGAAGTTCTCAAGTGCTAGCGGTTCTTAGTGGTTGACCTTGTTCGGAGGAAGACCCCACCTTAGATTAAATTTGTTGGTAGAACACTAATTCTTTTTATCTTATTTCATTTCGCAAGTAGCATGCTAGTTGTCTTTTATATCTGTTGAGTTATCATATGATTTATTTTCACAACTGCTTTTACTTGCTATAAAATAAACAAAGCCTCTTGAACTTGGCCAAATCCAAGTCAAGAGCACTCTCTGTCGGAGAGCATTTTAGACTTGCATTTTCCCCTTGCATTAGGCATTTTAGATTAGAAAAGTCTCTTGAACTTTGGTCTTAAGACTAAGTCAAGAGCACTCTCTATCGGAGAGTTGAACGATGCTCTTAATAATAAAACATTTCAACTCACATCCCCCATAATTAATTTACTTTTGGTTGATTATCCAACACCCGTATGCTCTGCCAACCTACAAAGGTTGGGCTAGTACTCAAAAAGGTGAAGGACTTGCTAAACTTACAAGCGATAACATAGTTAAAATTTTACCCAAAACCAAAACCAGCATCAAATCACTGAGGTTGCTTCCTGAAACAGGTGGTGCCGGGAATCCACTGTCAGACTCGAGGGTGGTCAAGCCATTGTACACTTATCCTCTCTGCAATCTGGGTGCTCCCGACCTATCATCTAAGAGGTTGCCAGTATTTGTTCTTGGTTAAGGTTCTACTCTTTTGATATCCTTGGTTTTAGCCTTAATAATCAAAGACCATTAAAATATTCAATTTACCAAGATAATTTTCATAACGATCTCACAAACAGCATTATTTCAAGACCCACACATTCAGCATCACAATTATCTTTTATGTCACTCCATAAGGCACTGGTATTTACAATTTATATCTTAATCAGGACCATTTGTCCTTGTGTTAATTTTCATGTTGTGAATGCTTTATCTGATTATAAGTCTTGAAATACACTGTCAATCTCGTTATTTCATTTTAGCAACGTGGATTGCTTTGTTATCTTGTGCTTATCTCATCTTTTAATTTGGTCTCATCATGATAAACTCCTAAACAACACCCATCCGCATCATTCACACTTAAAACATTATAAAACATAACAGCCTTAGTGAAACTCTTTGTAGGGACTACCCCCCTTGGCTTCCTTAGGAGTTAGCCTAAACGGAGGAGCTGGGATTCAGGTGACAATACCTAGCTCATTGCTTGCCCCCAAGGCCACACCTCTCCCCACTTCTAGTGAGGAAGACAGCTTTCGAAAGATTTCTACTGCTAGTGTGCAGTTTGGCGGACAACAGGCCACTTGAAGATTTATTCCCCTGCTCTAAAGATCTTCATCTAATATATGGTTTGATTTTGTCTTAAACCTGGAAGTACATATCCACTTGAAACCTTCCTGAAACTAGTTGTCAACTACAACAGAATCACTTTTAGGAGTATCTGGTCCAAAGACAAAATTTCTCAACAAATTTATCATTGCATATGGCAGGCCTCAGTATAGAAGCTGACTGACGAGTCTTTTCTATCCTGTCAGAGTCATTTGTACCATTCCCCATTTTAAAGAAATCTTTTACTTTGATGATATTGTAGAGGAAGATATTCTAATATTGACTTCCATGACACCTGCTGTCACCTTGTGAACCCTTGCAAGGCCTTAACCCATCCACTCTTGGAAAGAAACCTGCTGAAAGATGTTAAAGTATTTCACATGTGGACACGCCTGTCAAATGGGGAGGTAACAGGCCCTATCTCTCAAACCTTGTCTGACCTAGTCTTTGACCACACTCGTTAATTATTGAAGGTTCTCTCATTACACCAGGGCTTTGACCACCAGCCGCCCTTTGGCCATTTTCAGAATTCCGTTGAAGAAATATCTGCTGCAAATTTGAAGAACATTCCGCTGCAAATTCAAAAGAAGACCAAAATTAAGAGTTAAGAAGCATAAATATTAGATATTTTTGTGTGAACTAAGAACTCCATAGCAAAACTAAAGAAAAAATTCCCTCCACTGCACAACCTATATACTATATAGTCTACTCCTAGAGGTCATGAGGGTCACATTTAGCAAATATAATATAGTATTCAGAAATGACCAGTTCACAAAGTTGTCACCACCACGAAAATTTGCAAGGATAATCGCTTGATCAGCTATCTGCACTAGCCGCAATTTGTGAAGGCACCTCCAACGGTCGCAATATGCAACGGCACCTGCAACAGCTGCAATTTTGTTAATATTCATGTAGACGTAGGCTGATAACCACCCAATATAGACTTGACCGCGGGTTTAACAATTCAGATTAGTGTGGCTCTCGTGGAAACAATGTTGAAACTTGAAAGAGGAGTGGCGTGTTGGTCAAAACAATATTCACGACCCTTCGTAACATCTGATTCTGTTCATAACACCCGATCGAGACATCGAGACATTGTAATTAATGCTCCACTTATTACCGCCCTCGTGGGGAGTATAACCATTCGTGAAGCATTTTCGACGAACCATGTATAAGTCGCAACTTTTCCGTACAGATTAAATTGGCTTATTCCGACTTATCCATGGTAATATTGGACTATTCCGACTTAAGCTACGCTGCTTTCTTTGGCTCTACTTCCAGGACAAAATCCTAATTTGGCCCAACATTCAGAGAAGGGGTTTCTATGGCCCGGGCATGTGCTATTTATGCAGATCGGCTAACGAGGGTTTACAGCACATTTTCATTCATTGCAGGTATGTGAAAGAAGTTTGGCAGGCTCTTCGTGGCTGGACATACCTTCCTGCTGAGTGGAAGGGGACCGATCTGGATGATTGTGTTCGAAGCTAGTTCGCTCTCTACGGGAACAAAAGTACCCTTCCTCTTTTTTTGATAGGAGGCATTTGGAAAGCACGCAATGCAAGGATCTTTGATGACTCCCTTCCGTCGGTGCATTCCACAGCTTCAAGAATTATTTATCATTGGAATGGGCACCCAGAAGTGGCCAGTAAAGCAAAGGTTCGACGGATCTCCTTCCCTGTGCTGGACGAGGGCTCCATTGATGGGTTCTTTGATGGGGCCTCACAGCAGGGCATTTGTGGAGCTGGGATATTTATCCATATCCGTCGCAATCATAACGTAAAAAATCAGGTTGGCATAGGAGATGGAGATGGTCTCAAGGCTGAATTACTAGCTTTACGTTGTTTGTTGTGGTTCATGCACAGGAGGGGTTACTCTTCCTTGAGCATTTATGGGGACTCGCAGGTGGTGGTCAATTGGTTTAACGGCAAGCATTCAATCAAAGCAATGCTCCTCGAGCCCTGGATGGAGGAGGTAAAATGTCTTAGTGCTTCCTTTGACATGATTCACTGCCAGCACATTTACCGTGAAGCAAACATGGTTGCTGACCATCTTTCTAAGCTGGATTTGGGGCCAATGGACGGCCTTCTTCACTATAGCGAAAGCATGGATGAGGACATAATCGACCATGGAAGCACCCTCACTTTCTGAAGGCTCTGCCGAAGACTTGCTTTTCCGCATTTCGAGCTTTCTGCCAGCTAGCTATTATGTTTGAAGTTTTCTCGATACTCCATTTTGTAACAGTCGGATTATATGGGTTTATTGTTTTCATTGACTATGATCATAAGTTTATGTTAAGACTGAATTAATCGGACTATTGTCACAACGGATGTAACCTTTTTTTATAACTTATAATATCAATGTTACATATTTTTTCTTCTGGAAAAAAAGTGGTAATATTGGACTATATGCGCCAATACAAAATTAGGTGACGTTATACACAAGTTATAATATAAATCAAACAGTTTTAAAAGGAGACGACACCACAATAAAGCATTGCCCTTATAGTGGTATTATTTCAAGGGTTTGAGATTACATCAAATAGGGTATACTTTTCTGTGCAAAGAAATATGTATATACAAGGGAAAGTATAAATGGAAATATTTATATAAAAAGGCTCAATACCATTTGCAAGAAAATAATTCATTTCAAGGTGGGCTAAGATATTATATACATAAGGCATAAGCTAGTTATTATAAATTTATAATAATAATAAAAACAAGATAGTGGGTGAAGAAAATACCTTTTAACATATAAAGTGAAGAGCAAAAGTATATAAAGGATTTATAAAGTTCAAGGATAAAGGAGTTATTCAAAATTTATACAATTTCGAAAATAATAATATCAAGGCCTTATTCTTAATTCAATCAAGGAAGAAAAGGGATATCAAGTACGATTTTAGGTATCGATCTCAAAGGCATATTTATCGGCAAAATCCAATGGAGTTACACCTCAGAGCTACTGCAGCCTTCCAAGAAGGATAAACCTAGAACAAGGTGCTTAAATTTTTTATGGTAAAGGCCAAAGTGGGGTTATATTGTATGCATATTTGGATTAGGGGTTGTTGTCCACCTGGATTGGTCATGGCAGGCTCCCTTGGTTTCACTCCTAGTGAAAAACTTTGTAACCCCAACCTGGTTTCAAGTTTAATTTTTCACATAGATTTTAATGCCCAAACCTCATGACTGCATATTAGCTTCAATGCATAAAAAATTATTTTTTCTTGAAACACATGGAATTTCTTCAACTTTAAACAACTCAGAAATTTTATGACAGCCAAACCACAAAATTTAATACTCGGAATTTTAGACAAATTGGCTCAGGAAAACCCTGAAGGGAAAACCTGATAGGAGAGAGAAATCTTTATTCTTTTAGACAAATTACAAAAACAGAACAGCAGTACTTATCTCAACTTCTCATCTCGAAAAGTGTCTCAAACTCGGCCATATTTCTGAGCCTCAATGACTGATTCAACCCACACGTGCCAGTAATAATTTCTGATGTACAACCTTGGAAAACGTGCCAATCTGTCACTATACAAACTGCATTGAATTATGTGTTGTACGGCCTGTCTTTTTGCTGTTGTACGGACTGTCCTTTTTCAGGAAAATCGTGCCAATCTCCTGCCTCGAAAACTGTGCCCTTATTCCTCAAAAAATGTGCCCAGTCTGCTAGTGTACAGCCTCCACACATGCCAGAATTTACTCAACAGTATGGCCTCCAAAATTACATCAGCAAACTCAGAAATGTTACCTCAATTTATGTGTACAGCAGTGACAACTGTACGGCCTACGTTAATTGCATTGAATGACTGTTTTGGAATTCGTGCCCATCTCAAGCTCCTGCTAGGGTATTCTCTCTCTCTTGGAAGAAATCGACTTCTCCCACTTCTTCTTTCTTTTCTCTTTCTCTCCAAAATTTCTTTGGTGAGAGTGAACAATGATTGCCTAAAGCCCTAGGATCTCCCCTTTTTGTTCATGATAACTTCCACTTGAGATCCAATGACCAAGATTAGATCTTGGCTCAATAAGATCTAAGGCTCACATAAAAGGCTCATTAATAATTAAGAAAATGAATTTAATGCACTTTTCTCTTAAGTACATTAATGACCCTTTTAATTTCTCACCCTCTTTATTTCTCATAAAGTCAATTAAAAATTAGATCATGAGCAAACTTTATAAAGTGACTTTAAAAATATAAAGTACTTCTCACTTTAATAAAGTGCTAGAGAACCCCATTTAATTATGTTGTCCACCCCTAGGCACATGAGTAAACAACACTTGCCTTGGTACATTTTTCAACACCTAGGAGTACTTGGCTTTGTGGCACAGCTCACTGCCCCTTCGATCTGTAGATGTTCCCACCATGCAGGGCTTTAAGCCCATGGGTTGGTGTCTGGGGCTTCAAGGGTTGACCCACTAGGGCACATGACCACCTTGGTTTTGTTATGCAGAGGTGATAGCATCTTGTAAAGGGTTGTTGTCCCCTATTAAGCACACCTCATTCACCCACTTGGACCTCATTCCAACACAGTGAAACCCCTCCTCTAGCTCTTTGGCCTATGATGGCATCCTTCCATAGTTGAGCCTACAAGCTTGGAAAGGGGGGTGTTGAGGGATAAACAACACTTTGGGGTTGGTTGGGGCATGACGTCCCCCTTTGGCTCACTATTTCATCAAGTGAAGTCTTATTTTAGTCGTATTTGCTATTTTATGTCTATTTTAGAGCTTATTCCCTAACTTGTGGGGGATTTACCCTAAAAAATATTCTAATTTAATGTTGACTTGCAGGCTCAAAAATTAAAAAGGTTGAGGATGGAATTATATAAATAGATCACTTCACCTCATTGTAAAATCATAAGACAAGGGTTCAAATATGTTTTTTACTCTCTTTCCCCTACCCCATGAGCCATTAATGTGATGCACACTTCTCTTGGGATGAATTCTTTGGTTTGAAGGTGGATGAATGATGTTTTAGGACTTCTTGTTACACATGCAAATGGTTGATGCTAGACTAGTTGGAAGAACGCATGCACAAGTGTGACCTAAGGTCTCTTTCCTTCCTCATTCTTATTAAATGTTAGTAAGTTATGCTCTTAGCTTTAGCTGAGTGGTGCTTTTATGGTGCATTTTGGTTATTTGTTAGGGCTTTTTGTCAACATTTTGTCCACTTTGTATGAAGGGAATGTCCTCCATTGGAGTTCTCTATTGCTATTTGGGGCCTTGGACTTCATTTTCCCTAGTTAGGCTCTCCTACCAAACCCTAAAGGTTGCTAGGTGATGCCCTAGCTTGCAAGTGTTAAAGGATTTTTCAAGAGAGGGACGTTGACCATTGATCTCCCAATGCCCTAGGGATTGAGACAAAAATCATATCCCCTTTTCTTGTCATTAAATTACTCTTTTTAATAGTTTAGTTGTATTTTATTTTGCTGCAATTTTATGCATAAAAAACCCTAAAAAGCTGAAATTTTCTAAAAAATCTAAAAATTCCAAAAAATATAAAAATATTTGGAATTTGGAAATTTTGGTCCACCCACTAAATTCGCCCTAGTGGATTTATCCACAGATCTCTGTGGCCGTCCTCATGAAATATTGTAAAAACCCTAAAAATATAATATTTTTGGAAAACCCCTAAAAATCTGAATAAATTCATAACTCCAAAAAATAGTCGTGAGTTCGTAATTCTGGTCCACCCACCAAATTCGCCCTAGTAGATTTATCCATAGATTTCTGAAGGCATCTCCATTTTCCTTGGTGCATTGGGAAATGTGAATTTCCCTGAATTAGGGTTTTTGCATGGATTTTGGCAATTATGACTAGATCATCAAGTGCACCCTAGTTCACATCATCGCTTCCCCTTCAAAACTCACTTTTTTGAGGTAGTGCCTTAGGAAGTGTGAAACCCTACCTTGATAAGTGTGAAGTTGCATTGGGGTTTGTGAAATCTATCAAAGAGGAAAGTGATTGATGATGTTAATGAACAACTATTAAAATAACTCCTTAATTAGATCTAAGTGTCTTCTTTATACATTGTTTGACTCCATACAAGGCACTGATCCAGTTACAAGGTTGTACGAAGGTATTTGCATGTTTTTGTGTTTGCAGGTATCTTAAAGGGATCTCCCCTGCGTTCGGAAGTTACCCAAAGTAGTTGAGAGGCTAGGTTGAGGTGACATTTGGGCCTAGACCTCTCCCACATGCTTACCATTCACTAGCATATAGACCACATAGCTCGTATAATTTAAGACTGCTAGTTTGAAGGGTAATAGAGTCCAATAGTGAAAAACAAGGAAGATTCCCTCAAACTTATAAAAAATATGTGGATGTCGTATTAAAAGGTTATGGAGTTATTCAAGGAAAGGATATCTACATCACTATTTGCCCGATGAGCAAGAAAAATCACAAAAGCATCGACTTGCGAACCAATTAAAGGTTTCAGAACCAAATGTAGTTGAAAATGGCACGGTTCTTTCTGATGCCAATATGAAATTAAGAACCTACAACTATTTATTGATGATTACAAATGCATAGCTCAATTACATGTCGTACCAATGTATCAAGACAAAGTTGATATAATTCTAGGGTCACCCTATTGAATTTTTCTCATATAGTAGTAGAAATACAATTTTCAAACCTTGACAATTATTTCCTAATGATTTCACAAATTCATTTCATCCCACAGTTTTCATTGAATAATTGCACATTGAAAATTTCAACTTAAATTGCAGCAGAAACAAAAGATAATAGAAACACAGCCATGCACAATAGACACAAGAATTTTTACCCTAGGAAACCCAAACTTGGGAGAAAATCCAGCCAACTTTTCTTAGAAGAAATCAATCCAATTCAAGTACATTACCATTCTTGAAGAGAAACCCTGGCACATAAAGTTCATCCTCTTTTCATGAGGAAACCCTAGCCACAAGAGAGTGTGATGGCAACCTTCACAAAGAAACCCTAAATAGGGATAGCGAACCTCTAGAGAAGATAAGAACCCCAAAAAATAGCTCCTTGTGCCTTTGTTGGGACTTCTTGACAAGTGTGCATTAGTTGGAAGAGTTGTTGTGATGTGTTAGCTGGATTGTGAAAATGAAATATTAGTTGCTTATTTATACACTTCAATTCACCCTGATTTTTCTTGTGGGGGCCGACTTGTACTTTTGTTTCCGCTTTTCTTTTTATCTTCAAGACTGATTTGTCCTTTCTTCTTCTTCAATATTTCCTAGGATTCTTCAATGATATATGGGACTTCTTTAATCGTTGACTTATCTTCTTTGTTATTTCTTCATCATAGAAAAGTTGTCCTTGTTGATGGTCATCTCCTCACATGCACGTCCATTCACTCATGCAGCTCTAATGTTGATTTGACCAACACTATTAAGTCTCGGACACTTCTTAGACCCTATGTTAAATTCAACATTAGATTAGACTTGTGCATTCCACAAGGGGATGAAATCCCCTATCAAATAAACAAGTCAACTCACTCTAATATAGAATAGATCACTCCATCTATTCTATATTAGAGTGAGTTGACTTGAGCAAGCAATGTGAGCAGTGAGAAGGTACCTCAACACATGCTTCACCCCAACCCAATGTACATGCCTTGGCTCTAGCTCAAGGTGCTCACTGCAAAGCTAATATCTGGCCTAGTGTTAACCAAGTACATCAAGGATCCAATCAACTACCTGTATATAGTGGGATCCACCAAATCTAAATTTGAAGCAAAATCACTAAGCTTCTTCAGATTTGCCTCCATAGGTGTAGCCATGGACTTGTAGTCCATCATATTGAATATGCTCAGGATCTCATCTCTGTACTTCCCCTGACTAAGGAAGATCTCTCCCGGTCTCTGCCACACCTCCAATCCTTCATCTCGAACTCAAAGTTTAACTTCCTTTTGGAGATGGAGGTACTCCTGACTGAGGCACCTCCTCATCATCAACAAACTGTGTTGCAACTACTCCCTCTGTGCTGGAGCACCCTACTCCATCGACACCTGAGTATCTCACTCCCTCTACATCTGAACACTCTGCTCGCTCTACATCTGAGTATCCTGCACTGAAGCAACCTGCTTCCTTCTGCATTGTTGATACATGTGTATCCATCTTTGTCATCTCCTACCAAGTGGGTCTACTGAGGCGAGCCTCCTGCTCACTCAAGAACAATGAATATCATCCATGACTCTCTCTAAGCCTGCAAACTGGCTCATCCCTAATGCTAATCTGGACTGTGTTACGCTTCTTCCATTTTACAGCATTCCAACATGTCATTTGGTAGAGGAGGGCTTAAAAAGGTTGAGTGTGGGCTTTCTGTATGTGCTTGGCCATGGCCCGACCCCTTAATTTTGCTCTTGGAAGTATTATGGCTTAATGGCATTGTTGATTGCCTTTTGTTGGGATTCTTAACCCTGGGGTTGGTGTCCGGGGTTTCCAGGGGTAGGTCATTGGATCACATGACCACCACTCTTTTTCTGCTTTGAGGGGACTATTACTTCACCCAGGGAGGTCGTTCCCTGATCCATCACCCCTCTAACGCCCCACCTGGACCTTCTCTACAGCTGATTTGACCCCCCTGACCAAATCGGCCCCTTGATGCCTTCATCATTGATCAAGACTCAAGTTAAGGCAAGGGGGGCAAAGAGGGACTTTATTCATCATTATGGGGTTAGTAGGGGCATAACGTCCTCCTTAGGCTCACTTCGGCAGTGTCAATGAGGCCTCGGCTTGCTTATTTTAGTATTTTTCAATAGTTTATGTTGGTTTTAGGGCTTATTCCCCAATGTGTGGGTGACATGCCCTAATTTTGTCTTGTGTTGGAATATTTTAATATTGTTTTGTTTTAATTTCAAATTGACATGTAGGCTTGATAAAAAAATTAAAATTTTGTGCTAAAATGGATATAAATATCCATTCATTTGTCATTTGTAAAGCACAAGACTTGGCATAAAAATCAGTATGCTACTTTTTTACCCTAATTGGGCTCTCTAAGTGATGTCCACCTCTTGGATGACTTTCTCTTTTGTTTGATGTGGAAATTGGAGTATCTTCTAGGGTTTCTATGCAAATGCAAGGTTGATGCTAGCATTGTTGGACTAACACAAGCTCAAGGATTGATTTTCTTGGTAAAGTTGGTGAGTTTATGCTTCTTCGATGACTGAATGGTGGTGGCAATGCTGCATTTTTCTAATCTAGGGCTTTTAACCAGCCTTTAGTCAACTTTTGCATGGTAGAAAACGTCCCTTTGAGGGAGTTTTCTCTTGTTTGGGCCTTGGATCTTTGATTTTTGCATAAATTAGGCTCCTGCAACGAACATTGGAGGTTGTTGTTGGATGCCCTAGTTTGGAAGAAAGGAATAATCATTCCAAGAGGGAGGCTGGTCACCATCCCTCTTGCCCTAGGGTTTGAAGTAATACTTCAAAAAACCCTAAGTTTTGTCATTTTCATCAAATTTCAATATTTCATATGTAAATGTATGCATTTGCATGGTTAGTTTAGGGTTAGATTAGGTCTACATTTTTATTACAAAAACCCTAAAAATTCTTAAAACCAAAAAATCATAAAAAAACTCAGCTTCCTAAAATTTTGGGCCTAAAATCTTGGCCCTAAATTTTCAGGATCCGAAAATTTCAGGCCCTAAGATTTCGGCATCCTAAATCTTCGGCCTGCATTTTTTAAACCCTAAAAACATTGCACAATAAAAAAACTACAAAATTCCAAAAAATCAAAAAACATTTAAAATTTAAAAAAATCCAAGCCTGCAGAGGATCCGAAAATTTCAGGCCCTAAGATTTCGGCATCCTAAATCTTCAGCCTGCATTTTTTAAACCCTAAAAACATTGCACAATCAAAAAACTACAAAATTCCAAAAAATCAAAAAATATTTAAAATTTAAAAAAATCCAAGCCCGCAGACAAATTCGGCCTAACTGTTTTACCTTAAAATCCTATAAGGCGTCATCATTTGTGGTGGAAAAAAGGGTTAGGTCTTATTCATTACTCACTGTGGAGAAAATTAAATACTGTAACTTTTTGCAGACTGGTTAGTGCAGTTGAAATTTTCAAGTATGAGTGGCTAAGTGAATTCGACCTGTTTATGAGGTTATCTTTCCCACTAGGGCGAACTTACTTGAAGTATTAAAAGTGCCTTGTAGGGCTGGTTGTAACCGTCATCGCTGCTACAACTGACTGTTTTTCACAGCTGATATGTACTATTTCTTATGACAATCCACTACTGATGATGAATGAATGGGTGTTTAGCTAATCGTTACTGTTGATATGCATTGTTTATTAATACTATTTAAAGGTTGTTGTTTACTGTGTCTGTTGCTGATCTATACTGTTGCCAAATGATGATTTGCTACAGTGACATATAAGTGCTCAATTATTGGATTCTAAACATATTTTAGCAACGTTATTGACTAATACATTTTGAATTCAATTGAGGTTACTTTTTTGGTTGAGCATAGTAGCTGATGTATACTGTTGTACTCTATCTTTTATCCGCTAATCAAGTATTGGATTCCTGTGTTGTTCGTTGTTGTACTGTTGCATTCATTATTTGAAATCATTGTCTGAATTGGACTTGTGAAATAAATATCAGCACTATGTATTGATACTTATCCTTCGATATATGCAAGTGGCCAGTTGAAATAGCTCCTCGACATGAATTTGTTGAGTTTATATTACTCTATTGGTTATGATTCTGAGGTTATCCTATTGCAGCCATATATTTTAGGATCTCCATTGTGTTGTTACATGCTGACAATAAGCCAACTTACTGTGGATTATATTGCAAACTAGTTATCATCACTTGTACTAAAGGGTGGCTATAGTATTGCTATTACTCGTTGATATCTGCTAGTA